>JAKZAN010000004.1:8944984-11626234 GCA_023053545.1 Lepidurus packardi
TTGCACTTTCCTGCATTTCTGAATTACTTTCCGCAATTCCTGAGTTTTGTCTTCTCCGGGTTTCCATAACCACCATCCTCACATATGGAATTAAAAACACGCTCCTAGGGAGTTCCACATTGGATTAAAGGGAGGTAGTACAGTAACGAACGGAGTCTACGCGGTCACTAAATGCAAAAGGCAGCAAATGTGAACATAATTTTAATTAATCATCCAGCAAAATAACTTAAAGATTCAAATGTATGGGTAAATACTCGAAAAAATTTGCCCAATTTAGCTTTACAGTAAGCAAATACAAAGAAATAGGAATTAGACTCCAGTCAAACACAAATTAATCAATTGGAAGACGACCCAGCGGCTCTTCTTCTTGCGGTTTAAGGACAACCGGCGAATCTTCCCCATCTTCCGGAGTATCCAAGCTTCCTCCCACCGCTCCTTGCTCGGAAAGCGGCGAATCCTCTTGCACTTGGTCTGTTCGTAGTTTCTGAAGAGCCAATAATGCCCCTCGACGCGAATCTTCCGAGTTGAGCTCCTCCAACTGCTTCAGAACTTGAAGCAAAAAGCCCGGTCGGGACAAATGTCCTTGTAGGGCGTCTTGCAAGGCTAATTGGACTTTGACTTCCTCGGCCATCTCTCGTGCCGGCTGTTCAATTAAGGGATATTTTGGCGGGATCTTGGATCGGACACTTGGATTGCTATGAAGAGATTCGTTAACCGAATCACGGTGATCAGTTCCAGTCAAATTTCCCGCCAACTGCGACACTTGAAAACCTGAAGCTGTTTCGAGAAAAACAAATTAGATGACAAGTTTATAAGCTTAATTAATTTATACATCTTCCTCAAACAAATCTTTCAAAAGAGCAATCATAAGCAAAATAAACTAAATCTCACCTAAAGTACGGTTATCAGCATGTGGAGATACATATAACGTATCTACGTGAACTTGACCCTTGTTTACTTTGCGTTTGCAGCGCCTAGTAACAGTTCTAAATTTGAAAGTAAATAGAGTGTATGAAGTACTGAAAGAAAATGAACTTAAAGTACCTATCTGCAGATCTTTGTTCATTCAACAAGCCTGGAAGAGTCAACGCCGACAATAAAGGCACTTCGCCTGGGTCTGAATCTTGACCGGGCTCATCGCCCGTCTTCTGGGAGGAAGTAGAGAGTAGATTCTGCCTCGAATAGCTGCGGAAATTGTCCCAATAATTATTCGTACGTGTACCAGGAGGTACTTGGTTGTTTAGCGTGGGAAGATGAGACACTTCTGTGTGTTGATTTCCTCCATGGACTACTCCGTTTAACAATGACGAAGCACGATTACCCTTAACAAAAAATACAGTGTTAGGAAAAATCAAGGGAAATTAGGGAAATTATATAAAAAGTTCATTTGAAATACTGGACAAAGTAACTTACTTGTGAGGATAAAAGGCGCTGGACTTTCTCCAAATCCTTCTGCAAATGATATAGCATAGTGTAGCATTGGTTCAAAGCCAAGAGCATCTGTTGCTGGGATAATTGGTTTGCAGTAGCAGATTCCGCATGACTGGGTAAAACGCTCTGTACGATCCATTCCAACGTCGATTCCAGTAACTGGACAATGCTCTTTTGCTCACTGTTTAGGGAGCGGCAGAATTCTTGCAAACTGTTCACTTTACCTTCCAACTAGTACAAGAAATTTGATTTCTTGGTGGATTTTTTTTTTAAATTGCTTAAACTAGGAGCTTAAAAAGACAAAACTCACGTTGCTAAAACGAGCTTCCCATGCAGAATTCGCCGTCGATCTGCCATTGGGTAAATGAAGTGATTCGTCATCGCGGAAGACCGCCAAATCCGGTTGGGAAGTCCTAAAGCCCAAAATGTTTAGAGCTTCTATTAAGAACGAAGAATGATTACCTTATTTCGTGGTCGTTTAAATTGGAGCGGAAATTGCCCCGCATTTGATTGTCAGTGGATCGAGGGCGGAGAGGGAATTGTTCGTTCAAAGATTGATTTCGCTCGGGTTTTTGGGCATTCTGGACCAATTTCTTCAAAGAACTCAGGTCTTTCTTTCTTGCAGCGGAATCCGCCCACAAGGAGAGCAGATTCTAGTTAAAAAGGACAAGAATTTCTAGGTTGAGAAAGAAATTTAGGAGATAGAAAAACGAACCTGGCTTTGAGTTTGAGCTTTATTCTTGTAGACTTTGGAGGGTCCATTGGCAATTCGGGTGTTGCTTTCCAACACGGGAAGATTGGAAGGAGGTTTCTGAAGGAAAATGTGCATGGCACTAGTTGAAGCTTCCTAAGAATCACAACGCTTTATAGTCGAGTAAAATATAGATTAGTTAAGGTTAAAAAAAAATACGCTGTCGAGATAGCTGGGCAGATAAGATTGTTTCGGGCGTACTCCTTGGAAAGTTGACCCGTTCCTAGGAGGACTGACTTCCAAGTTCGCAGTCATGGCAGCCATGATTTCTTGTAAATGATTCAAGCGTTGAGTCGCGTTAGCCAATTCCAAATGCGTTGCTGAAGAAGTGGTAGTGTTTAATTCGGGGTTTTCCATGTTCTGGAACGCTAGGAAGCTTTCCATCGGTAGTTTTTTTTCAGCTAGCTTGTCTGACGTTACAGAACAGTCCGATGACACAAGTCCGTGCGAGGAATCGGACAAAAGGCGCAAATTTTCGAAACGCTGGTGCAAGCGGTGCAACGTAGTTCGACTAGCGTCTTCTTCTGGCATATGTGAAGACGGAGCTGATGCAAACATCCCATTCAAATCCTTAAAACAGAATATATTTAACTTATTGCTACGAAGAATTAACAAGGGGATAGTTACTTCGGTGAAAGCTGCGGGAGTTTCACGAAAATAATTTGGGTTCGATCCCATCGCTGTTAAATAATCCCGTCGAGAAACGTTCGTTTCTTTGTTGCCTCCTTCATCGCTACTTGTAGATTCCGTGCTAGACACCGAAATTGTGCTAGGTTGATTACGACCACCAGCACGATCTTTTCCGTTGTGAATATTATCCATTTTTGAAGGAGAAAGAAGCACTAGAAGTTTTCAATCATTCTACTCGAATTTTATTTATTTTTCTGTAGTTGTAAAGTTTGTATTTTATTCAATAGATGGCGTAGTCAAACTTAACTGTCACAGAGATTAAAGATAGATATAGAGGGCTGTTTCGCGGAAGCTTTTAAATAAGTTTTTTGGCGCGAGAACACACGCGTTAGTTTAGAAGACAAAAAAGAAACAATATACAAGGACTTATATATAATTAATATATAATACATAATTAACTATGGAACTACTATCTAATTAAATAGTTCATATAGTCCATAATTACATATAAAAACCACACTTGTTAAGAACTTAAGAACGCCACGTAGGAAGCGTTACTCCCATAGTGGGAACCGCGACGTTCGGTCCCATTGCGAGGGGATAGGCTCTAGACTGCGAAGCCAACCCGAAACCTGCCCACAGGCTCTCAGGCGCGGATCTCGGCCCGGCGGGACGGGGATCGCGTGATGGCGCCAAGAAAACGTCATATTTTGTGATTGAGCTTGTAAATTAATCCAAACACCTAAAGACTTGTTTAAGCATTCAAAAGAAAAACAAGGATGCCACCCCTATGAGATCAGGGATTGATTTTCAATGCGCTCATAGATAAAGTCGCTAGCCCCCCTAGGCCTCCATTTTTTTGCACCTTACCCCCCCTTTAACGCAAGCTTAAAGCTAGCTTTAGCTCAGGTTTTGAATAATGAGAAGCAAAATAAAGAAAAATCTAATTTAAATGGATCAAGACTTTCTCTCATTTCCTGCCGTTAAAGTACTTGTAAATTTTTTACTTAATGGAGAGTTTAATGAGAAAAAGCAAGTTTGGAGTATATTGTTACCAAACACAAAAAAAAGAATTGATCTAAATCTCGTGTGGTTACAAGGCAAAGTCCAAGCCACTCTTCAAGAAGGAGTTTTTATTCTGAGTGATGAAACCGGGACGGTTAAGCTATTTGGTTGCAATAAAATACCTGATGGCTGTGACTGGCTCAAACCAAGTAATTTTTAACCACTTTAAATTGACATTTAAACTTAATTTTCGTCCTTATTCTGTAATTTACTTAGATGAATATTGCTTAACGGTGGGAAAAATCCGATCGATTAGCCCAAACGGTGTCGAAATTAAAGTTATAAAGATGTCCAGCCTGGAAGAAAAACTAATCCATCGTCAAATGTGGCGCCGAGAAGTCGAAGATTTGGCTCAATTCCTCTGCCAAGAGCCAGGTTGACAAACTTATTTTACTTTTTTCGTTCAGTGTAATCTATTCACTCTATTATGTTGTGGGACGAGTAAGGGATTACACGTATAAGACCATAGAAGGGAGCAAAATGTGATAAAACGGAATGCCAGCACCAATATTTCGAAAAAGCAATAAAAACCTAGGTTATACAACATCTGTCAGAACTTTCATTCGAACTCGGAGCAATCTGGGCCTGGGAGCGTTGATTTCTTTGTCGTTGTAACTCTTCCCGCTCACTCTGCTCCAATGCTAAGGCCAACTGTCGGTCTGCTTCTTCCTGGTCCATAGCGATAGTGGAAGCTTGCAATGCTCTTGCTAAAGATTCATCTTCGCTCTAAAAGAATATTTGTTACGTCCAATCCTTCTCCAAATGGTTTAATCCTTTTTTTTTTTACCAGAGTGCCTTGGTAGGAGGAGACTTTGGCCCTCGGAAGATGCTGTTGGTGGGTAGATTTTGGTGGGATACTCGAAGCTTGCAATCTTGCTAAGGCACTTGCTCTAGCTCTATCTGCAGGGCGGTTTCCCGTGCACTGATGGTCAGCTGTGTGTCGGTGTCTTAGGCAGAAGTTGCTCTTGCATTCATTGCAGATGACTGGAACGACTTCTTTTGTCTTGCAGCCTTTAAGGGAGCAACGATTGGTGAAAACCTATTGGGAAATCATTTTTTTTTCTAAGAATAAGGAAACTGAATATGGTAGGGTAAAGTTTACTTTTCGCTTAGCTTTCGCTGGATCAGATTGGCAGTCTCGGTCTATGTGGTCTCCTACAGCCAAATCTGGGGCTTCTCCTCTTCTTCCGGGTACAGGTTGGCTGCAAAGCGGACATACAGGTACTTGGACATTTTTCTTGTACACAGAAGTGCAGTTATGGGATTCGTAGTTGGTGTGATCCTTGCAAAAGACTTCGTTACAAGCATCACACTGAACAGGCAGGAAATCTAAACGAAATTGCAAACATTGTAAATTATGTTCGTGATTGAATGTTTCGAAAAAGTCGTTCTTATCTTAGATTCGATATGAAATTTACCTAATTGATTGCACGATTTTTCACTACAATGCTTCCCAAGATGAGGTAACTCCATGTTCGGGATAGGATTTCCAACAGCTTTCTACGAATCTGAGTACGCAAACCTCCGTTTTTATGTTGAGGAATGACTCAACATTAGATTCTCAAGGAGGTTCTAGACTACGCCTCCTGTTTCCTTGTTTTCCTAATAGTCATGTTTTAACTGAAGGCGGGGCCTAAGACTCACCTGAGTAGCTCCTCCTTTGCTGGACTCTTGTGACGTGCCCAGGGTAAGACTCTTCAGTCTCCAACGTTGATCTGTCGTGAAGAAGTCAACAGTGAACGTATTACTTTTCCGTGATAATGAGTGTAACGAGTATAAAAGACGATTATATGCAAATTAGGGTACCTGAAATACAGAAATTATTGGACAGAGATCAGTACTTGAAGCCTTTCGAGAAAGAAATTCGTCGGAGGTGGGTATTTTCGTTTTTTTTTGCTTATCCTCGTCCTTCGCACTCGATGACGTAGGACGTACACTGTATTCCTTGTTTGTAAAAATAGGTACGGATTGTTCCGGAACTTTGTGATTCAAATTGATGGTTGTGAGGGGGGCCTGGATCAGTTTACACGAGCTTACGACTATTATGGATTCCACGTGAACCCAGATAAAAGCGTAACTTGGAGGGAATGGGCTCCCGGAGCTGCTGCTGTTTACCTCCGAGGCGATTTTAGTACGAATTTACTTACAAACAATTAAGCTAGTAAGTCTAAGAAATTATTTTAATTAGACGGATGGAATCAGACGTCCCATGCATTTGACAAGTTATTATTTGGCAAATGGGAATTGCAAATCCCTGCCTTGGCCGATGGATCTTGTCCAATCAAACACGGATCAAAGGTCAAGATTGTGGTCAAGACAGCTCAAGGGGAACTCGTGGATCGCATTTCGCCGTGGGCTTCTTATGTTGTGAAGCCCCCAGTAAATGAAGGCATTGCTTACCAGCACCAAATCTGGAATCCACCATCAGAGGAAGTAATTTCTGTTATTAAATTCGTCTTCTTTTACGTATAAAAAGCGACTTTTTTTCTGTAGACGTATAGTTTTAAGCATGCAAGTCCTGCCAGACCGGAGAGTCTTCGCATATATGAGTGCCATGTAGGCATTGCTTCGTCAGAGCCCAAAGTCTGTTCGTACAACGAATTTAGCCAGAATGTCCTACCACGCATTGCCAGATTAGGCTATAATGCCATCCAAGTGATGGCCATCCAAGAACACGTCTATTATGCTAGTTTTGGGTATCAAGTTACAAATTTCTACGCAGCTTCGAGGTGAAAAACTCTCTATTATGTTCCTTGGACTAAGTTTACAAGTTATTTAACGTTTTTAGTCGTTATGGAACGCCAGAAGAACTCAAAGCTCTAGTAGATCACGCTCACTCCTTGGGATTGTATGTTATGTTGGACGTGGTCCATTCCCATGCTTCCAAGAACGTCCTAGACGGGCTCAACCAATTTGATGGGACCAAGTCCTGCTTTTTTCATGATGGACCACGTGGAGAGCACCCTTTGTGGGATAGTCGGCTGTTTAACTATTCGGAATGGGAAACTGTACGTTTCCTGCTATCTAATCTGCGCTGGTATATGGATAAATACCGTTTCGATGGCTTCAGGCAAGTTTATACACCCCTGGTCTACAAAATAATTACATTTCCTTATATGTTTAGGTTTGACGGAGTAACTTCCATGTTATATCATCATCACGGTATTGGGACAGGTTTTAGTGGAGATTATAACGAATACTTTGGCTTGGCAACTGACACTGAAGCCCTCGTCTACTTAATGTTGGCGAATCATTGCCTCCATACTCTAAATCCCAATACTATAACAGTTGCAGAGGTAAAACGTCGCTTTTCTTCGATTTTTTCGATTTTTTTCTCTGATTTTTTTCGAATAGGGCATAGTAATCCATTTTTGATGGTTCTATAGGATGTTTCAGGAATGCCTGCCATGTGCAGGCCAGTAGAGGAAGGAGGCAATGGCTTTGACTATCGTTTGGCCATGGCCATACCCGATAAATGGATCCAGCTCTTAAAAGAGTTTAAAGACGAAGAATGGGATTTGGGCAATCTGATATTCACGTTGACTAACCGTCGTTGGATGGAAAAAACCATCGCATATGCCGAATCCCACGACCAAGTAAAGGAACTTGCACCATTCGGTTGTTCTGTGTTTTAAATAATTTGTGTACAAGTACGTTTTGTATGTAGTTTCTATTGGTTATAACATTGTGTTTTAGATAATTTTTATGTGTTTTTTGTTTATCTTAGTTTGTTTTTTATGTATACTATTTTTTTAAGAATAGTTTTGTTTCATTTTTTAAGCTTTATTATTATTTGACATTATTTTGTCCTTTTGTTTTCAGGCTCTGGTGGGGGACAAGAGCATCGCGTTTTGGCTCATGGACAAGGAAATGTATACGCACATGTCATTGCTATCCGAACCTTCGCCTGTCGTCGACCGTGGCATTGCGTTGCACAAAATGATACGCTTAATTACCCACGCCTTGGGTGGCGAAGGCTACTTAAATTTCATAGGTATCCATTATTGTTCTTAAATTTCTTAAAACATTGGAAGCTCTTTCTAAATTTACTTTGGGATTTAATCATTGCAGGCAACGAGTTTGGACATCCAGAATGGCTTGACTTTCCTCGCATAGGCAATAACGAATCTTTCCACTATGCCCGGAGACAATGGAACCTGGTAGACGATCCATCTCTCAAATACAAGTTCTTGGCTGCATTTGACGCTGCTATGAATGTTACCGAAGATAAATATGGTTGGCTTCACAAGGATTCTGTAAACATGAGCATTAAATTATAGCTTTTTTTTACAAAATATTTTATATTGTTAGGGATATGTGAGCACAAAGCATCAGGAGGACAAAGTGGTCGTGTTTGAGCGAGCAGGATTGGTTTTCGTCTTCAACTTCCACGCCAACAAGAGTTATACTGACTATCGTGTGGGCGTCCATACCGCTGGCAAGTACCAGATCGTCTTGGACACTGATACTGCTGAATTTGGCGGCCATGGCCGCTTGGATCACAAAACGGACTTCTTTACTTCCGATCAAGGTTTCGCTGGACGCCAGCACTCGCTCATGGTACGTATAAACCCTGGTTTTGTGGCTTTAATTTTGTGAGTTTTGGTCGAGAATATTATAGGATCCATTGGGATTAACCTTGGGCGATTATTTCGCTTTGCATGAAGGCTACCTGGCGGGCTTCAACCCGCCAGAATTAAGTCGTTACGCACCTAAACATTCCGTTCGGGTATGTTTTGCTATTTTATTCCCTTTTTGGGATTCACAGTTTCGGTTTCCTGCACGGGAAGGTTATTTTTCTTTTGAATTGAATTAATTAAGCTACTTTTAACTACGCAATGTTTACTTCTTTATTGAAACCGATCATTGGGAGTATAAAATTATTCCACTAAATATTTGGAGAGTAGTTGATTACGATGTGCTGCACCGGAGGGTCTATTCATTTGGAATAATTTAATTAAGACGTTGACTTAGTTAAGATTTGTTATTAATTAATTGAAACGGTGGATTAATTTATTTTATAGTTAAATAAGACATCTGATGAATCCAAAACGTTTAGATGAGTTGTGATGTTGGGTTAACTACTTACGTGAAGAGTGTTGTCTGCTTTACCTGCCAATTGTTTTCTTTTCGTCTCGTAGGTCTATGCCCCTTGTCGCACAGCTTTTGTATTGGCTCGCGTAAATTAACCAAGGAGTCACGTTATCCAGAGCAGCGCCAATTAAGCAGAAGTATAAGGGCAATGTAGTCCGTTGAAGTTGAATTTAGTTTCTAGTAATTCCAGTACTAGTTTATATGGATTAGAGCAATATATACGAGGCCTGTTTATGTTAGGCGAAAGAGAGCAGCGCCATTTAGTGCCAAGATCTGATATTAGTCCTTCTTCAGTTTCAAATAATTTTCTCCAAAGGGGAAAAAAAGAAAATTACGTCTTTCTCCAAAGTTGTTTACGTTTCTTGTTTCGTTACGTTATTTGTTACAATGGAATTGTGTCTTTGAAAACAACTTGTATTAGATTTTTTCTGTACAAGTGCAATTACAAAGAAATAAAACGGGTAGGCAAAAAAACAAACAAGTCTTGGTAAAAGAGGGCGAGGTCAAACAATGAATAAAACCTGGCAAAAATTCGTTAGCTGCATTTCAATTGTTACGTTTTCTTTAAACTTCCCAAGGGGAAAAAAGAGATTGCACTTGGGCTTGAGGCGTCCAATACTAAATTTGTGTCTTGGTCCTCGCTTCAAAAACGATATTTTCCCTTTCTTTTGCTTTGTAGTCAAAATAATTAGGCTAATTAAGGCTGATATGGAACAACTCACGTCTTAAAATCTTGTTAAGGAATCAAACGCTCAAAAATGGGACCAAATCAAAGATTACGATTCTTTGCTTTTGTTTTAAATTAAGTCGTTATTAGTAAGTAAACGTTCATGTCATCTTTGCCTTTGACGTAAACCGTTCCCCGCTTTTCGAACGAATACTCAGGCTCCAAGTACGTAAGACAAGCCTCCGCCGTCTGGATCCGTCCGTTAACGCCCGTGGAATCCATTCGACTAGCGATATTCACCGCGTCGCCCCAAATGTCGTAATACAGCTTGGTGGTACCAATAACACCTGCGGTGACGTCACCAATGTTGATTCCGATGCGCAGAATGAGATTAAACTCGAGCAGATCTTGGTTGAAATCTTGGATAGCTTTTTGCATATTCAGCGCGAACTCGACGAGCTCGTAGAGGTGCTGATGCGAATGCACATTGGTAGCCCGTACTTCTGGATTGAGTCCCGATGCCGCCATGAAAGTAGAACCGATTGTCTTAATCTTATCCACATTTCTGAACTCGGGCCGTGCCAAAAGCTCATCGAAATCACTAATGAGCTCATTGAGTACCCTTAAGTACTCTTTCCCTCCCAAGTAGGACTCGTCGTACATCTCGTTGAAGTTGACAATGCTCGCAAAGAGAATCCCTACGTCCTTGTAGTTCTCCGAGTACTTTGCCGTGGCTTTCAGCTGCTCGACCACATGTCTCGGGATTATATTGTTGAGCAGCCAATCCGCTTGGTCTTTGAGCGTCTGAACCTTGGCCTTGCCCCTCGCGGCCACGGTATTGCAGTGGAAACTGAGCCTAAAACTGATTTCTGACTCCCGATTCAGAAATACGACTAAAAGGAGCAATAATAACAGATGCAGGATGAATTCATAACAGGAACGCCATTCCCAGAGGTCGTCTTCTTCTTCTGATTGGTTTAAACCCTGCATTTGGAGCGTGAAATTCGAATCGGCGGAATCACTGAAGGAAACGAGTCCATCCAAGCTAGTTTTGATGACGCAGGGACAAACTGGCACAGAAACCAGAACCATAAGGATCATCGCAGCCAAGGCAGCCAAACCGGACTTCATCCAACAATTCAGCTGCGTAAAATTGCAGAAATGGACCACGCCCAGCGTTACCAAATACCAGAAGACCCGCGGAAGCTCTTGGTCGTCCGTCTGGACGACTTGGCAGGAGAAATTGGCCAAAACAGCCACGATGGGCCAAGCTAGCATGACCGCTCCGCAGACGTGCCAAGGATACCACTTCATGAAGCGATTGTGTAGTCGATCAAGCCAATGTACGGCTGGTAGGCCGTGACGTAGTGCCCAGAGCTGACGTAAGCAAATAACTGACATGGCTAAGTGGCCGAGGACGGCGACAGTAAAGATGACGAGCCAGTGGATCGAGAGCTGAAAGTGCAGGAAACAAGCCAGAGAGACTACCAAGAAGACGAAATAGGACACGAAAATGTCCAAATACGTGTTATACGCAGGAGAAACGAGGGTTAAAGGACTGCCGGGTACGTCAGGCTGGTACGCTTTGGCGCGGTACTCATTTTCCATGTCCTGATCGACGAAAAAGAGCGTTAGTTGGCTCAATGGCGGTTTCATGAAGTACACGCGGTGCGATTCGTCCTCTTGAATGCAGCGAATGAGCTGCAGATCCGATTGTTTCCTTAATTGATGGAATCGGGAGAGACTTTCGTGTAGAGGCATCTCGTTTTCCTCGTCGACTTGTACGATTTCGATGCTGCTCTCTGGAGACAATGATTCTAAGCGAAGAAAAGATCAAAACGAGGCTTCTTTTGAAAGGTTTTGCATAATTACTACTATCTTCAAGTTCCATCGAGTTGTGACTGGCACTTATGCCCCGCCCATTGAGCTGGCTGCCTAAGGTACTGCGTTTACAAGACTCCATTGAGGGAAACAAGCTCAATTCATCCAGGATTCCATCTTTGCTAGCTGAATAAACCCGGGGCAGGTGAATCCTCCCTACAAAAACACACAGTTCTTAAATTCTAAGGATTTTGGCAGATAAAATGAGTGAAAACCTTCACGATCTTGGGTTAAAGGATGCGATTCATCCACTTCTGTATGGCAGCCCGATCGTTTCCGGCTTTTTTCTTGACTAATGGAGCGACTGCGTAAGTTAGAAGGACTGGCATCATCTTCTACTATATTTGGCATCGAAGAACACTTCTTGGGATTAGATTCGCTCGAGGATAAGGACGAATGAGGCCTGGAATTTAAAGGCATGGTTTCTGCATTGGAATCGTAATCCAAATGATGGCCCAATATAAAGTATGTCCGGAAACCTACAAATAAAACCGACATAAAACGAGGAAAATTAAATTAGCTAAAATAAGCCAATCAAAAAGGGAGAACAACGGAATAAACTCAAATAAATCAATTAAAAATCAGGAAAATAGGGGAAAAAAATCACTAACCATGATATAGTTCACCAAGTTCCACCAAGTATTGGGAAGGTTGTAGGAACTTATACGTCCATTCCGTGACGTGGACTTGTCCAGGTCGTCCCGTCGATTCCATTTGATTAGCTAAGGTGACGTCATTAGACCAGACGTCGAACTTGAACCGTTTGCTGCCGACGATTCCACATAATACAGTACCAGTATGGACTCCGACGCGCATGGAGACGTTTTCTTTGCGATCTCGGTCAAATTGGTGGATCGCCTCAATCATGCTCAAGCCCATGTTAACGCAGCAGGTGGCGTGATCCGCCCGAGGCTCCGGGCAACCAGAAACGCAATAATAGCAGTCGCCCAATGTGGAAATCTTCTCGCAACCGTTTTGACCGCAAAGAAGATCAAAACGGCCGAAAAGATCATTCAAAAGACCCACGAGCTGCTCCGCAGTCTTGTTGGAGCTCATCCGCGTGAATCCGACGATATCCGCGAATAAAATGCTCACGTTTTCCATCCGGTGCATGTTAAAGGGCCGGAAGATGGAGCGCAGGTCACCAGTGTGCGAAGTACGCGGGGACGAGATCTTCCGCCCACTATTGTGCCGTTCGCTGCTCTCTTCGTGTCCTTCATTCATAAGCCAGTCTGCGACCTTGGGGGGCATGACTGAGTGGATCATCTTCTCTTTCAGCTGCTTTTCGAGCTCCAGTTCGCGTCGGACCATAAGCAGCAGACCTACTTTCATAAAAGTGCAGCGCATGCGCACTTGGGTCATAATATAGATATGGATGCCGATCATATGAACGCAAACTTGGAGCAAAACGCGAGTGACTAAGGAAGAAGGTAGCGTATCGCAGGCAAAAGTGTCTGAAATGGCTTCGACTGCAATTGAATACAAAAGACCCATGGTTAGACACATGTAGAGTGGTAAGGGGATTACGGTGTAGATGAGAAGCAGGACTTCAGTGGCGAGTGCAAAGAGGCCAGCTGAAGAGACGTCACCCATGTGGGCGGTGCCTCGATTGCATGTGAAGAAGGCGGGAATGGTGGCGACACATAAGGCTGTGGCTACCGTGAGCGAGAGAGGGAAATGATAGCGTTCGTAGTGCCGGGTTAAGGTGACGAGGAAAATGAGCAGCGAGAGGAGTAGGACTAAGGCGGAGGCGGAGCTAAAGGCAATCCAGTGGTCGTCGTCGGAAGGCGCGACGCTATAGTAGACGCACCAGGCGAGTGAGACGAGGCAGATGTAGGCTAAGGCGTACTGGAACCGGAGATGAATCTGAGGGAATGTGCTACGCCAGTATTGACCTTCCAAGATGTCCGAGTCGAACTTGGGAACCCACCAAGACTTGGAAGCGCGCTCGAAGAGCAGAGATTGACTGGTCCCGCTCCGAGTTCGACACGACGAGCGTCTCATATTGTAATGAGGAGCAGAGGTTTCTTCCATCCTGGTTTTACGTAAAGCGGTTTGAGATTATTTGTTGATCTTGACAGTCATAGAGCTATGCCAAAAGAAAGAAGAGATTTTCTGATTAAATTAAAGCATAGGTGTAGCTGTTGCGTGTTGGATTTTAGGAGATTTCTTTGATTAGATTAGATTTACTTACGCAGAGTTGGAAGGTAAATAGCGGGATAGGGTTTTTGGTTTTTAGAGTAGCAACTCATAAAACTGAGCAACCCGTCCCACATCCCATGGCTTAATTCGAGCTCAAATTTAACGTTTAATCGGAAATTATTGTTATTGTTGACACCCAACTACAGCTGCCAGGGAGAGTGGGCAGGCATTACACATGGGGGAGGGCTCATTTGGAGATTGTTCGCTTCGTTTCTTCGACGAAGTTCAATTTTTATTCGTGTGTCTCATCTGAGGTTTCCGTTTTGTATTTCCCTCGCTAGAATAAGATATAATTTCAAGAAGTATAAGAATTAAGAAAGATAGCGAGAGGATAAGAATGCGAACAATGAACTCCGAAATTTATTCATTTATACGCGACAAATACAAAGTCTTAACCTCAACAAATTATTTCCATTTCACAACATACAGATTTAATATCAGATAAGAAAAGAATATTTGGAAATATGGGGAAGAAACACGACATTCTTTTGTAATAATGTCTAATTCGAATTTTTTGAATCCCCAGAGGGATCTAGAGTTTGCTCATACGTTCGCCAGATTTCGCTAGGAGGCAAACAACCGAACTACAACGCCAATGAAGGAATTTTAAACCGTCACGTGCTACTGGTAGGCCAATGGCCGCTTCGCTTTCCTCCCCCTGCTGAGGGGGTTACGCGGCCTGGGCCGAGAGTAATGGGCAGGTTTTCCATCAACAGCCGCCATCTTGACCGAGTCGGTTTTGGCCTGAAAATAAAGATTGTGTAGTCTTGACGTAAGATTTAACCCTACTTTTTCATGTCAAGAACGCTGTGTAAAGTGCAATTTACTTAATAAAATGTATTGACGAGCCTTTGGGTGCGAAAAAAAAATCAATGGTCTTATATGTATATGCGATGGCTTGGTGAAGCAAGCCAAAAAGGGGAACATTTACAGACCTGGTGTGTATGTGTGTAGATTACGCGGACTGCATATATCTTGGAAAAGTACGAAATAACGATGGCAAGCGAAGCTTGACTAAAGGTAAATCACATTTATTTTATTTCTTAAAAATATACAAAGGTAATTTTTATTAGGTAAAAGCCAATTGGGCTTTTTCTGAGTGGTGAAAAAGAGCTTGGTGAACTTGTAACTGTCACACCAAACGGGTTATTAAGTTATACCGGGACTTTTACCTTCTCGTGTTTCAGTACGAAAATTAAAATTATAGGTATTAATCCAAGTTTGCATTTGAATTTCCTTTTTGCTTTTAGGTTAAGTTTGGGGCTAGATGAAGCAGGTCTGTGGAATGGCTGCAGTTATCGTGTGTCCAGCCAAGACACAGCTTTGCATTGGTTTAGTTTGCATCTCTTCCTTACTGTCTCTTGGACTGCTAGGGTGATTCTTCGTTTTACCCTGCTTTCCTTCAGCGTCCGTCTTTTAAGAAAATACATCATTATAAACCAAGTTGACTATGGCGGACCACTTGGTAGATGGTCCCCCTAACAAACGTCCCAAGTTGACTGATGCTTTCGGAAATGCTTCGGATAATTCAGGTAAACTGTTGTGCTCAATCAACTCCTATTCTTTCTAGGACTCTCCCAGAGATTTTAGTTAATTTAAACTGTATTTTGTTACCTTTCAGACATTCTCGGGAGTGAACTCTTTGATATTGAAAATGACTTACCGGACGAACTTATGCTTCCAAGCTCAGCGTCCAGCTCTTGGGCGTCAGATACTCCTCGTTCAATGGTCTCTTCCTTGGGGCCCGGTCCTCGGCCAACTGGTGCGCCGGGCAATATGGGCATGGGCTTACAACCTACCCAGAATGGTTCCATGGACAACAACAGTTTGGGCGGGCTTCATCCTAACTTTGGTCCTGGGCCCAGTCAAGCCCAACAGCAGCAGCAACAACAGCAACAAGCTTCCCAACATCAGTTGTTGCTCCAGAACAAGAACCTGATGGGCGCGATGGGCGGAGGAGGCCCGCCCAATGGTGGTAGTGGTGGTGGCAATGTGGTAACGCCCATTATGGGCACAACTAAAAGTCCGTTGGGCAACAAACTGGGCTCGCCTCCTCTGGTGGTCAAGAGCGAAGGAACAATGATGTCCTTGTCCAACGTGATGAACGCCATGGCGTCAGTGAACAATGTAGTGAATAGTGGCGGGAACATGTCCACGCTCTCCATGGCAGGAGGAGGCGGGACTAGTAGTGGTGCTATGACCAATACTACCAACAATTTAAGCAACGTTATGAGCGTCGGAGCCCCCGGCGCCATGAGTATGGGCGTGCTTAACGTGGCTGGAATGAGTGCGATGAAGGGACCGATGCATAATGGACCCCAACAGCAGCAGCAACAGCATGGCCCACGTGGTGTCATGCTACCGCAAGCCAACAATAGTCCTTTAAGAGGGCAAATGATGCAACAAATGGGGGCGGGTCCTGCACCGCGTTTGCAGGTACTGTGTATAACAGAAATCATTTTGTATTTCTGTTAAATTTTAAGTTGATTCAAGACTAGAATAATTCAGGAAACCAACTAGATTGTATGATCAGATCAGTTTATTTGCGTTATAATATAGATGGATTTTTGAAAGGATTATTTTTAGTCTATTTTAAATTTTCAGATTATTTTCGGATTATTATTGAAATATTTTTATTGCGCTAATTATTTTGTATAATTTCCATGTTTTGTTGGAAACGGTGTTTTAATTTTTGTTAATTAATTGAGGGTCCCTTGTCGTGAGAATAGCTGTCATTTCTTCAAGTTCTAAGATCTAAATTTTTCTAAAATTGCATACTTACATACGTGGGTTTTCCATTTTCTATAAACAATATTCCTCATTGGTTTCCCATTATTTACAATGAATAAATTTTCTATGCTTATTTTTTTTCTTTATTCTAATTTTTTAAACATGTTTTCTTTGAAAGTTGCATGAGATATTATAGAAAATAATTAAGAAACACTAAAAAAATTTCAACTACTTTTCTTATTAAGTGATTCAAAAATTAATTATACCTTTGAAGTTTTCGGGCTTTTAGTTTTTGAAGATCATTTTTAGTTTTTAGAATTTTTTGGTTTAATTTATGAATTGTTTTAGAATAAATCTTAAAGCTTTAATTTGTAAAGAGCTGTGTGGCAAGGATTTTGTGGAGCTTTCTGTAATTTTGTTTATGTTTGTTTCCTAGAACCCGAATATGGGAGGAGCCATGAATATTGGTGGGTCTCCTTATCCTTTCAATAACATGGGCAACAATATGATGAGCATGGGTCCAGGAGGAGGAGGAGGTCCCAGAGGCGCTCCTATGCAACAGATTCCTCTCCAACGCTTTCCCAGTCATGCCAATGAAGCTGCTGCCCTCCAACAACAACAGCAACAACAGCAGCAGCAGCAACAACAACAAAGAGCTCAGCTTATGGCAGGCGGGACAGTTTTGGGCGCCAATATGGGAGCAAATCAGCCACCTGGACCTGGCGTACTTCAACAGCAGCAACAACAACCACAGCAGCAACAACCTCAACCAGGGCTTCATAATAACGCAATGATGCCGATGGTGGGCGGAGCAAGTGGCTCAGCAGGTCCCTCAGCACCGGGTCAAGGTCCAGGCCCCACTGCAGCTGATCCTGAGAAAAGGAAGCTCATCCAACAGCAGTTGGTGTTGCTCCTGCATGCACATAAATGCCAACGAAGGGAGAACCAAGCGAATGGCGAGGTACCAATACGGTTTTTTGCTTAAGAAAGTGGACTCAAAATATGCCAGATTAACTTTGAGAGACTAATTTGAGCTTCTTTACATCCGATTTTAGTGTACCTTACCGCATTGCCGGACGATGAAGAACGTGTTGAACCATATGACCACTTGTCAAGCGGGAAAGGCATGCCCCGTCCCCCATTGCTCTTCCTCGCGCCAGATTATCGCCCATTGGAAGAACTGCAATCGTTCGGATTGCCCCGTCTGTCTGCCTTTAAAGCAAGCTGATCGAAACCGCAACAACCCCAATGGTAACCTCTTTTAGTACAACCCAAAATTTATCGCGTTTTAATTTCAGCTCTTGAAAGAATCTTGAAAGATTTTGCGTACTTGGGTAAATATTAAAGACTTGGATCTGTTTTTGTAGGAAATCCTGGTTCGGTGAATCCACAGGCGAGTCCTACCACGAACGATATGGCGAATTTGGCTGGTTTAGCGTGTGGTCCTTCCCAAAACTCGAATTCCCTCAACTCCGGCAACGCGAATGCCCTAAGCCAGCAGCAGCAACAAGTGGCTCCCAATAGCCATTTGGTGAGTCAAGGACCCCATTCTGGGCCTATGGCTGGTGCTGGCGGAAATCCACCACCGCCTTTTCCTTTAGGAGGACCAGGAGGTCTGTTGCAGAATCGCTCCAGAGGCCCCGCCCCTCCCCAACCCTCCCAGCAGCAGCAACAAACCGTTAATGGACCCATGATGGGACCAGATAACAGCGGCTTTGCGAGAAGAATGCCAGGACCTCCTGGCAACTGCCAAGGCCAAGCTGGCTCCATGGCGCAGGCGCAGTTGGCCGCCAATGCAGCTGCCAATGCGGCGAGTCAACAGCAGCAACAACAGCAGCAACAAGCCCCAATCCCGCAGCAACAACAGCAGCCTTCACCAGTAGGAGGAGCCAATATGGTGGCTTTTGGGGACGGTCAAGCCGCCTTAGCTTCTGTGGTAAGTCTTGCAGTAGCTTTTGGGGGGGTGGGGGGGGTGTCTGGGATATGTTTTATGGCCTTTGTCACACTTCTCCTGTAGTGTTTCTCTTTGGTTTCGTGGTTTGGGATAAGTTTCTATTTTTCTTAAAATGGAGTGACACTAAAAAGCGTAATTTTAATTTGTGTATTTTTTTTTTGTCTGGCGTTTAAAAAAGGACAAAGAAGCCCCAGAAGCTCTTCACACGGTACTTTCCGGTGTTATCCTGTTTTAATTTTCCTGTCTTAATTTATTTATTTCCGTACAAAAAAAGAATCATTTTAGTTCTTTTGGATTTCACTTTTTTTACCGTAATTTAAGTGTTTTTTTTTTTCCTAAGGAGTACTTTCAACGTTGCAAAAGAGCTTGACGCATGATTTCTATTTTTTATTTATTTATTTTTTTTTGTTAGTCGTAGGAGATTATTAAGTGTGCGGCTTTCTTGGGGGAATGATCTGCTTTATGTCAGCTTTCCAGGCATTTTTTTTTCCCTTTTGTTGAGGTTATTTTTTGTTGTATTTTTTTGGTTTGACTTTCAAACTTTCGGTGGCTAGGAAAATGTTTGGCTGGGATCGTTAGGATAGAAAGGAGGTAATTAAAGAAGATGGCTAATGAATGTTGTTTTCTTTGTTGTGTTTCTTTTGTTAGTGCGGAACTGGGCCTGTCCAATTACCTGGTGGTTTGCAACCCAGTCAAGTGACGGCAGACCCCGTCCAAGGAACCAAAGAATGGCATCAATCTGTCTCTCCGGACCTCAGGAATCATCTCGTCCAAAAGCTGTACGTGTTAAGGATTATTTTTTTGCCAATGGCTACTTTTAATTTTGGGGGAATTTTGGATTAATCTGTATGTTTTATTTGTCTAGAGTGCAAGCAATCTTCCCCACGCCCAATCGAGAAGCGATGCTAGACCGGCGAATGCACAATTTAGTAGCTTATGCACGGAAAGTGGAAGGAGACATGTACCGAGCTGCAAATTCGAGGGTAATTTATTGAACTTGAAGCTCAAAATGGAGGACGATTTCAAGTGGAAGAAGGAAACTAAATGTCGTTTTTCGTGGCTTCTGGCGATTTTGTAGTCGGAATACTACCATCTACTAGCAGAAAAGATCTATAAGATCCAGAAGGAGCTGGACGAGAAGAGACAGAAGCGGAAAGAACAAGCGATTCTGCAGCAACAGCAGCAAGATCCTACCACGCCAATCAGCAGCAATGTTCCTGCACCCAACAATCCTTTAGCAGCCCCTCTTCCACAACAGCAACCTCCGCAGCCAGGAATGGGTGGTGCTAGACTGCCTAACATGATGTCCACGCCCATTTCTGGTCCTCGAGGCCCTGGAGTGCCTCTCATGAACCAAAACGCCATGATGCGAGGTCCTTCTCCTGGTAAAACACTCGTCTTTTCTATAATACTATCGAAAAAAAGTCAAAGCACACTAGTTAGTCCAAAACATAAATAATTAAGTTAGCAATAAAAAATGGGGAAAAGTTATAAATATAATTTGAAAAGAAAAAACAGTAATGCACTGCGGAGGGTTTTTAAAGACCTGTTTTTTTAATTAGGAATGGGAATGGGACCCAGTATGGGCAACAATATGATGGGAGGCATGGGCGGAGCTACCGGACAGCCTCGATTACCTTTACCGCAGCAAGTACGACCGGAAATGTCCGGTCCCCCCAACCAAACGGTGCCCTTACCAGGCCTCTCGCCTTATTCAGTCGGTAATCCCTTGAGCGCAGGCGCCATGGTAGTCAACTCCCCTTTCCCGAGTCCCAATCTGAACCAACAGCAGCAGCAGCTGAATGACATGCTCAAATCCCAACAGCAACAAACCCATCCTTCCCACGGCCAGCAACAGCAGCAGCAGCAAACTCCCCAGCAACAGCCTGGCAACTTAATGCACCGGAATCAAGGCCCACTTCCACCTTACTCCATGTCCCAGCAACAGCAAACCAACCCCACTCAACAGCAACCCCAATACATGAATGCCTTAATGCGCCAGCAACACGTCCAACACCAGCAGCAGCAACAGCAGCACAATATGGGCATGGGCAACGATCTCATGGACCGAATGACGCCCAATGGATCTATGATGAACTCCTCCCATATGGGACAACAACCTCCGCAGCAACAGCAGACAAATAAAGGATCTGGTGAGCTGCATAGCATGCTGGCCAACACTCCATCATCTGATATGCCTCCGTCTCTGTCTCACCATTCTCAACAGGTTTGTTTTGAATATTTATTTGTCAAATTTGTGCTGTATTTATTTTCGATTGTTTATGAGGAAACTAATACCGACTCTTTGTTTGCCTTTTTAATAGAATGGGACGAGTACACCAACGATGGGCAATGAATTCCATGAGCTGAAACAGGAAATGAAGCAGGAGTCGTCTTTAAGCATGGGATATGGCATTAAAAGGGAAGAAGATGACAGTTTGGAAGGAGTGGGTGGAGATAACTCCTCCCAAGATTACAATTCAGGCTTCTTGACGCCGTCGACCAATACCAATGCTGGGAAATCCATGTACATGTCTGGGGACGCTGCCGCAGATAGCATGGACATGAAAACGGAGGATTGCAAAAGCGAAATCAAGACGGAACCTATGGATGACATGCCTTGCCATTCTAGTAGCAGCAACCACGCGCCCGAGACGCATGTGAAAGAAGAGCCTCAGGGAACTTCCGTCAAAGAAGAACCGGTTTCACCCATGTCGAGTGCAGGAGAAAACAGCAGCAGTGCCACGACGACTTCCACTGCTGATATCAAGCCGACTATGAAGAGCGAGGCAGTGGCGTCGACGCCTGCGGGACACTTTGGCAGCTCCTTGTCGGTCCCGTACATGCCCAGGCCGAGGAGCGCCATAGCAGCAGCGAGCGCTTTAGCTGCCAGTAATCATAGCAACGTGTCGGCAGGATCCGGAGCAGGGAAAGTCGTGTTCACGCCAGATGAACTCCGACAAGCGCTTATGTCGACCTTGGAGAAGCTTTACCGGCTGGATCCCGAATCGTTGCCCTTCCGCGAACCGGTGGATCCCCAGAAATTGGGCATTCCAGACTATTTCGATATCATCAAGAAGCCCATGGATCTCTCGACCATCAAGCGGAAGCTGGACACTGGCCAATACAAAGATCCCTGGGAGTACTGCGATGATGTCTGGCTCATGTTCGATAACGCTTGGGTCTATAATCGGAAAACATCGCGAGTTTACCGCTGTTGCACCAAGGTATGTTTTTTCCCTACTTTCATTTAATAAGGATTGGAAGTTTTTTTTTTTTTTTAAAAAGTCTTGTTAAGTAGTTCGGATTTTTTCATTTATGGCTTAACTATGTATCCTTTAAATTACTTACTAGTTATCTTAAGAGTGCTTTTTTAAACTCCATTTTAGTTAAACTGTAATTTCTTGTTAGTTAATAGATTCTAAAAATCTTTAAGGTTTTTTTCTTTTTTTTTTAATTCTCATTACCTTAGGTGATGGAATTTTTTAATGACTCCGGGAATTCTTCAGATTTTCTATTAATCTTAGCTGTTTAATGACCTTATTTTGAATTTTTTGGAGTTGGAAACTAAATATTCTGTAATTTTTTTCGATTAAAACAGTTGTCGGAAATATTTGAGCAAGAAATTGATCCTGTGATGCAATCCTTGGGATATTGCTGTGGCCGAAAGTATACTTTTAACCCACAAGTGCTTTGCTGTTACGGCAAGCAGCTTTGTTCCATCCCTCGTGATGCCAAGTACTGGTGCTACCACCGATACACGTACTGCCAAAAGTGCTTCAGCGAAATACCGGGCGATACCGTGACCTTGGGAGATGAACCTGGCCAACCCACCACGTAAATAGCTCTTCTTTTGTCCTTCTCTTCTTACTTCTTCCTCCTTTTTTACATCTTTTACGTATTTAAAGAAGTTAATACCAAGGCTTAATCAAATGGTTCTTGTTTCTCTCCCCGAATAGGACGATTCGCAAAGACCAATTTATGGAATTGAAAAACGATGCCTTGGACTTGGAGCCGTTTGTGGATTGCATGGAATGTGGCCGAAAACTGCACCAGATCTGCGTCCTCCATATGGACTGCATCTGGCCCAACGGTTTTACCTGTGATAATTGCCTCAAGGGACGGGGCGACAAGAGAAAAGACAACAAATTTGTAGCCAAACGTCTCCAGCCGACCAAACTTGGCACTTACATCGAAACCCGAGTCAACAATTACCTGAAAAAGAAGGAAGCAGGCGCTGGAGACGTCATCGTTCGCGTCGTGGCATCCTCCGAAAAGATTACCGAAGTCAAATCTGGGATGAAGACCAAGTAAAATCCTTTCTCTTTCTACCGAATTTCAATCAAATAGTCGGTTTTATCGCATTGTTTTATTCGAGTCATCATCTCTTTTTTAACTTAAATAATTAAAAGTCCCTCAGTTTTAACTCACATACATGCTTTCCCGTTTTCAGAATGATTTGTATTTAAAATAACTACTTTTACTGAAATAGTTTCTCTCATTTTTTTTACAATAATAATCAATTATATTTTCTGATAGGTTCGTGGACACGGGAGAGATGCCGGAAGTCTATCCTTACCGCGCCAAAGCCTTGTTTGCGTTCGAAGAGATTGACGGAACGGATGTCTGCTTCTTTGGCATGCACGTCCAAGAATACGGATCGGATGCGCCTCAACCCAACTCACGGCGCGTTTACCTGGCTTATTTAGACTCGGTTCACTTCTTCCGACCCAAACAATTTCGAACGGCCGTTTACCACGAGATCCTCCTCGCCTACTTAGACTACGTCAAGCAACTTGGCTACTGCATGGCCCATATTTGGGCGTGTCCACCCTCTGAGGGTGACGATTACATTTTCCACTGCCATCCACCCGAGCAGAAGATCCCCAAGCCCAAACGCTTGCAAGAGTGGTACAAGAAAATGCTGGATCGGGGCATTATCGAAAGGATCGTCTTGGATTACAAGGACATCCTCAAACAAGCCATGGAAGACAACTTGACCTCTGCGGCGGAATTGCCTTACTTTGAAGGGGATTTCTGGCCGAACGTCCTCGAAGAAGCGATTAAGGAGCTGGATCAAGAAGAGGAAGAGAAACGGAAGCAGGAAGCAGCCGCTGAAGCTGCTGCAGCGGCCGCAGCAGCTGCTTCCACCGAAGAAACCGAGGTTGGTCTGGACGGCAAGAAAAAGGGCCAGAAAAAGGCGAAGAAATCCAGCAAAGCCAAAGCTAATCAACGGAAGAACAACAAAAAATCCAATGCGCCCCAAACCGGCAACGATTTGTCCGCTAAAATCTTTGCCACCATGGAAAAACACAAAGAAGTCTTCTTTGTCATCAGATTACACTCGGCGCAGTCCGCAGCGAGTCTCGGACCAGTCCTCGATCCCGATCCGTACATCGCCTGCGATATCATGGACGGACGAGACGCGTTCTTGACCCTCGCCCGAGACAAACACTTTGAATTTTCCTCCTTGAGAAGAGCCAAGTACTCCAGCATGGCCATGCTCTACGAGCTCCACAACCAAGGCAACGATCGGTTTGTCTATACCTGCAATAACTGTAAAGCGCATGTGGAGACGCGGTACCATTGCACGTGTTGCGATGATTTCGATCTTTGCGTACCGTGCTACGAAAAAGACGGACATCCGCATAAAATGGAGCGGTTGGGCTTTGATTTGGACGACGGATCGTCACCATCTGACAGCAAACAGACGAATCCTCAAGAGGCGAGAAAGTTGTCGATCCAGCGCTGCATTCAGAGCTTAGTCCATGCCTGCCAGTGTCGAGATGCTAATTGTAGACTCCCCAGCTGCCAGAAGATGAAGAGGGTGGTCACCCATACACGCTCTTGCAAGAGGAAAACCAATGGAGGATGCCCTATTTGCAAGCAACTCATCGCCTTATGTTGTTACCACGCCAAACACTGTCAGGTAGTGGCTTTGGATTGTCTTTGCGAGGATTTTAATGGGGTTTGGTCCATTTTTTGATTTTAGGAAACCAAGTGTCCTGTACCGTTCTGTCCTAATATCAAGCAGAAGTTGAGACAGCAACAGTTACAACAGAGATTGCAGCAAGCGCAACTCATGCGAAGAAGAATGGCAGCCATGTCCACTATGGGAACTCGAGCGCCTGGACCTGGGACGCCTGGAGGCAGTTTAGGAGGGCCTGGTGGCATGGGAGGGGGACCAGGATCACCTTTAGATAACACCTCGCCTTCGGAATTACTGCCCATTGCCCATCAACCAGGCGTAGGCATGAAACCTGCCACCCAAACTCCCCCTGCCAACGTCTTACAAGTCGTCAAACAGGTATGAAAACGTTAATTTCTTAGATGTTGTTTGATTTCTTTGTTCTCCTAGCGAAACTTTTATTTAGCGTATCGTTTTAGTTGGCATTATTGTTAATTAAACCTAGTATAGTCTCGTTATCAAATTGTTGAACATTTTGGAGATTTGTGGTCAATATTTGTCAACTTATTTGCAACTTTGCAACTTATTGCAACTTTTACACGCCTAATTTATAACCAAAATCTTACGGTACGAAATCCTTGTAGGTGCATTTGACTTATGTTTGCATTTTGTCATCAGATGCTATCTTTTTCTATTTTGGTATTAGGATGTTTGCTTTAAACCTGATTTACTTATAGGATATTCTAATAACGAGAGTTTGGATTCAAATTAACATTGTTTTGTAATGAAAAAGGTGCAAGAAGAAGCGGCGAGACAGCAAGTGCCACAGTCCTTTGGAAAAGGCGGCATGAACATGATGAGTATAGGGAGCGTAGCTGGACCCGGAAACCCGAACATGGGCAATATGCCCCCGCCACAAATGCCCCAAATTGGCATGCAGCGACAACCTATCGGCGTCGTGAACACTATGATGGGCATGTCTTCACCGGGCGTGGGCAATCCACAAGCCGGGGGAGTTGGACTCGGTCCAGGTGGCGGAATGAACCAAATGATGGGCAATATTGGCATGGGCAACCCGGGTGGACAAGGCAATCCGCGTGTTCTACCCGGCATGGATCAGTGGGGCAACCGCTTCGCCGCGCCCGGAGGAGGAGGAGGAGGCGTGACCATGTGCCAGCCAAACAACCCCGGCCTCCGCCAACCGGCTCCGGGTCCTCAGAATGCCATGCTTGTGGGCAGAAATCCCATGCCCATGCAGCCCAACTTGGTACCGAGCAACGAACACCCTAATCAAGCTGGAGTAGGCGTGGCACCAGGACAAGTACCTTCTGCTTCCGCGGCAGCCGGAGCAGCTGGCGGTATCCAACGACCACTCCCTCAAGCCTTACAGCAATTACTGCAAACGTTGAAATCACCCACGACACCCCAGCAGCAACAGCAAGTTCTGTCGATCCTGAAAAGCAATCCGCAGCTCATGGCCGCCTTCATCAAACAGCGAGCGTTGCTCCAACAAGGACAATCGGGCACCGCCGGAGGAGCTCCTGGTCAAGTCCCCGGAAATCCTCAGCAACAGCAGCAACAAGGTCAGCAACAACAACAACAACAGCAGCAGCAGCAACAACAGCAGCAGCAGCAAAATCCGATGGGCATGCCGGGGCAGAATATGGGCGGGGCTATGATGGCTCCCATGAACATGATGCCAAATCAGGGCAACCAAGGCGGAGGAGGAGGGACGCCTGGCCAAGCGATGAACAACCAGCAGCAGCAACAATGGTTTCGGACGCAGCAAATGATGGCCATGCAGCGTCAGCAGCAGCAACAACAACAACAACAGCAGCAGCAAGGATTCCAGCAACCTCAAGTCCCGCCTTACAACCAGCGACCCAGACAGCCGCATAACATGTATAACCCTCAGCAGCAGCAACAATCGCAGCAGCAAGGCAACCCAGGCGGACAGTTTGTCTCAGCGGACCAGTTTAACCCGGCGGCGCAGTCCCCACAGATGCAGCAGCTCCTCCAGCAGCAGCAACAGCAAATGAAGCACACACCCCCTCCCATGTCACCCAGTCAACAAGTCATGATGGGGGGACATGTCCAGCCGAATGTGTCGCCGCAACATAACCTCATGCACACGGTGAGGTCACCGCCACCGACATCCTTACCTCAAACCGTGCGGTCACCCCAACCAAACCCTTCGCCACGCCCCGGAATGGGCGTGCCGGGCTTGTCGCCTTCGCCCCGCCCTCCTGCTCCTTCGCCACGGAGTCAGAGTACCGGGCCACCCCCCAATATGGGTCAACCCACCGCGCCGTCACCCCACCACCCACCTTCCCAGTCCCCGAGACCGGGAGCGAGCATGGACCCAGGGGAGATGCTGCTTCATTCGAACGTGAATCAACTCCTCACGAACCAATTAGGCAACGCGGGACAACAAACAGTTACCATGGGCGGAGATCATGACGGGGGAGCACCTTTAACCCCCCAGGATCAACTGTCCAAGTTTGTTGAGACCTTATGAAAGTGACTTTTTTTTTTTGTTCGAATGGAAGATAAACTCCGGAGCGTTCTTTTTTTTTAAGAAAAAAAAAGTAAAAAAAGAAAACAGTATTAAATCATCCCCCCTTCCCTTTCCTTTTTTATAACAAGATATGGTGAGCAAATGAACGAAAATGAAAGAATCCACGAATTGGGGAGAGATCTCATTGGAGTCGGGGAATTTTTTTTTTTATTTTTTCAAAAAAAGAAAACAAAAAAACTGAACGTCATCCCCGGATGCCCGCCCCCCTCAAATGGCAGCTTGCGATTAGTAGGCGTGATGATTTTTTTGCGGGAAGTTGGCGGCAATTTTCTATAGTTTATTTTGTTTTAACACTGTTAATGGTGTGAGTGGGCGTGTTCTCAGTGGAAATTGTGTGAAAAAAAGCTCGCTTCCAAAGAACTTTTATGACGAGAAAGACTTGCTTTTGAGATTTCTGATCCGTAAACACAAAAGAAAGAATAAAGAGGGAGAAAGACAACGTATGAAATTACGCCAAAAATCACATTCCAAGTTAAAGACGGATTTACACAAATAAAAACAGGAATTGGCGAAAAGAAGAGAATGGGACATTCTTTCTTTTCACTTTTTCCAACGGTGCTCAAGTCCTTTGGTTTTCTTTTCTGCTGTTGGGAGGAAAACGAAAGGATTTGTGCCAACAGAGAGATAACTTGGGATTGGACCAGAATATTGCGGGAATGTAATAGCAGTAAAATAAGAAAAAATTACCTTGGATTGACCTTTTTGACGCCTGGGTTAGAAAAGTTGATGACGAAGAGACAGCGAATTTTTTGGAGCGGAATTTGCCGTGCTCAATGTACAGTGTATAGAAATTTTTCTCCCTGCGAAATTTTTTGCAAGACTTCTGAGAAGGACTTGCAATGAAAACCAGGGGAAACGTTAAAGACAATAGGCGGAAGGTTCATTTTTTGTGAAACGATTTATTTGGGGGGAAAAGGGAGACGAAGAAGCTGTTCCTATAAACTATTTTGAAGACAAATGGAAAAACACTCGCCACCAATAAATGAAAGTGAAAAGAACAGCTGAGATTTGTAATTAAAACCAGCCGTTTCGGTCACCCCCTCCCCAGCCCCAAACTTTCGTATACTTTTGTGTCGATGACTTTTTTTTTTTACTATTTATATTATTTTTTTCAAATAAAAAAACACCACGTTATTGTGTCCTACCCCTCCTGTTACCAACGCCAGCAACTTGTGTTGATTTTTTGAATTTTTTGTTGGGTACGACAGTTGAATCAAAAGCGTGGTCATCTGATGCTAATTTTTACAGTTCAAATGAATCTTTTCTGGAAGACTGGGAAAAGAGAAAAGTGTTGATTTTTTAAAACAAAAGATAAGAAAAAGGGGGTTTAAAAACTGTACAAAGAGAAAAAATAACGTGTTTTTGTTTCTTTTTTGCTGATGATGATAAATGATAATGCGTCCGAGTTATTTATCCCCAAGTCGAAATAGCTAAAATCTCATGGTGTTGGTCATGTGCATGAGTTTTGTGAATAGAAAAAACGAAGACAAGACAAAGACATCTGGAGATTAGCCAAGTCGGGGGTTGAATGTGTACTACTAGTATAGAGACAAATTGTGAGAAAAATATTGAAAAAAATGAGAAAGAGAGAGGAAGTCCTGACTGAAAAAATCTGCGATTTTTCTATGTACAAGGGTTTATGCAGGACATTGTAAATAAATTGTTACCATTTCAAATTTAAACCATGCTTTGAACTTTTACTTCAGCTTTCAGTACTTTAATTGCTCGTTTGAATTTTATTGATAATTTAATTGTGTATTATTTAATTCTTAATTTTATCATATTTTTTATTTTAATAGTGTTATATTTCATTACTTCATTTTAGTTTATTTAATTATGTAGCTCTTCCTTGTTCAATTTCTTATTTTGCTTAGTTGTTATTATAAGTATCTTTCGTAATTAGCATTTCTAGTTTTGGGGCTACATTTTAAATATATAGTCCTTTTTAAGTGACTACTGTATTTATTACAAAGTTCTCTCGGTACACTCCAGTGACTTTATTTTTAACTCCATTCCTTTGATTGGTGGAAATACCAATAGCTTCTAGCCGGCCAGATGGGATAAGATATTTGGAGCTAGAAATAGACCATGACGATTTAATATGAAGAACATTAGACAACAGGATATATCATAGAACTTACTGACTCTAATGAGGGCAACTATAGCAAAAAATGTGGCAAAGGTGGCTACTGCTTCGTTCCTGGCTATTCTGTACTCATCATCAGGGTCAACTTTGGGGTTTTCGCCTTGGGGAGTGATCCTTATCATTGTAATCTATAAAGAAGCTTAGGATTATTAGACCGACAACAGAAAATTGGGGTTTTACGTCCAATTTTACCTTATTTACGGCACAAAATACGGCTTAGTTTTGTTTACGAGCGCAGTCACGTTGCGATCCTAAGAATCGATTTGGCGTGGCGGGAATAATCAAGTTGATGTTACTCGATTGTAAACGTAACGATACTAATAGTTACTATAGCAAACGTTTCTCATGTGTGTAGTGCCCAGCAATGGCCCGGGGAAAACGCTTGTTTTACATGCATTAGAGCGTACTATGACTGTTTAAAGTGTAAGACTAGAGTTCAGTGAGTGCTCAAGATGATTTGCCAAATATTTAACCGTTTACTGACCGGTAAGTCTTTATTTTCTGTTTCATTAAAATCACTGTGAAGGATATCTTGCATCAATTGCCTAGAATGCAGGGGCAAAACTGTCGACAAGTAGCTTTTATTTTTGTTTATGAACAAGTCTGTCATTTTACTTCCATCCTACTAATGATAATGACAAAATCCAAGACTAAAAACTAGTTCATCGTTATCCGCGAACATTGTTATTTTCTCCAAAGTAAGCCATTTACCCAAACAGCTTAAAAAGCTGTTGGAAGCCTGAGAAACAAGGCTTTATACTTCCCAGAGTTCACTTGATGGCCTGGCTAATAGCGGTTTCAGCAGCAGTTTAAGCACCCGCAAAGTAATGTCTCTCCTACTATTACTTTTTATGCGAAATTCATTACCATAAGCCCAAGCTTATCACATATAGACGTTTAATTGTCTCTTTACTCTCAAGGAAGCTTTCAACAAGGAAATCCAGTTATGACAGTTGAAACTGCAGAGTCTCTCAGACTCACTAAGACTTGAATTAAGGTGAGGGCAGCGTGTTTTTTTTACGTCCCCACATTGTTGCTTCTACGAGAGAACAGCTTTATGTCCGTCTTAATTTAATCTTCTCCTGTGTGCGAGAGAGACGGGATAGAGACAGAGATGCTGCTTGTCAAAGCAGATGCCAACAGAAAGCTCGTCTTTTAGTATTCCGTGCTCAAGACCAAGAGGGTTTTGTGGACAAGCATTCTAAAGCTATGATATTCGCTTTTCTAAGCTGGGGCAAGAGTTTAATTACGAGTTTAGGCAACACATGGCGTCCTACACCCAGCACTGAACCCCCATCTAGTTGGGATGAATATCAAATCTAAAAGCAAGTCCTTGTGCTTTTACATAGGAACATGTTGCATTTAACTAGCCTTCCACTGCTGCAGCTTAATTCTCATTCATCTTACTTTAAATGTCTGCTTCCATTCCCCAGAACGTTCAGAGTTTACTTGACTGTTTTCCGTCTAAGAAGCAAGAGCTACCGAACAAACGGAATATAGAGTCGTAAGCCGGAGTTAACGCTAGGAATCGCGGTTAGAAGCTCACCCTCTTCGCTCTTTTGTCTGCTGTTATTCATTCTTGCCCCCCGAGTGCGGTCCTCTCCGAAGGCAGGCCGGAGTAACGCGATAAGTGTCCGCTTGACTTTGGGAAATCGTCGGTTGCCTTTTGCCTGCCGACCGTCCAAATTTCCCACGATTTTGAGAAAATTTCTAAAATTCTTCACACAGTTCGTAAAAGCTAATATTAATTAAAAAGCATCAGGAAATGGAAAATTAAAAGTTCACGCTTTTTATCCAAACTCCCACGGTAGAGTGACGTAATAAAACCATTTACACAAATGGTTCAAACCCTGAACTTTGCTCTTTGTTGAGTGTCTTCTTCGTCGTTATCAACTTACGTTATAGGTCACCCAATGCCGTATGCTATCCTTTAAATGACTGAAAAGGTCAACGGTTTATGGTATTGATTCAAACGTCTAGAGAGGAAAGAGGTAACAAGTCTGGCGCTTAGTTTTAGATTCCCAACGACAAATCTGCTTTTCATTTCCAGGCTTTTAAAAGCGTTTAAAACTTTGGAACGTTGGAAAGGTGGTAAGAAGCTTGTCCACTTCATTAAATGGAGTTTGAATAATTCCAACAGTTTGGTCCCACTTTGGCTAAGCCTGAAACTTGGTACTTTGGGAAAACGCAACAGGTTAAAATAATAAAAAAAAAAAAAAAGATTCTCTTTAGGTTCCTAAAAGGAATCCCACTTTTCAAATTGTTGATATGCATACGGGATTTTTTGGGAGGTGGGGAGGGATAGAGCTAAGCTGTATTTTATTTCTTTTGTTAGTTATTGCGCACTGTTGCTGTCCCGGAGGATAAAAGCTGATTAAATTTAGGCTTTTATCAGCATCCTTGGAGGCATCGCTAACGTTCTTGTCAATCACGAGGGCTTCTTATGCTAAAGAAAAGGAAGAAATTCTCCCAAATTCGGCTTCTTTTGGGGAGGGGTTTCGAAAAGCTTTGGCTTTTAGTCTTAGAACGTTTCTTACATACTTTATGTATCATTGAACTGTAAAAAGGACAACAAGTGGTGAAAAAAGAGGAAGACAAGACGGAGAAACAGTTTCCAGTAGGATTTGCTAATATTAGCAAGATCTTTTGAGCTCCTCTTGCTTTTTTTGGACTTTGCTCCTCTAGGAGCTCGAGAAACTCTTGTTTCTTAACATCTGGGGATTATGCAGGAATTATTTAGGTTTTTTGGTGAACAATTTTGTAATTTTAACATTTTTGTGTGTGTGTTGGTGATTCGGCCACGATGGGTTTAATTAATGTCGCTATTTTTAATGATTGTATGGATTTTGTTTTTATTTTTTCAGAGGCAGTTTTGTTAGTAGAATGCAGAGGAAATTCATTTGGGACGTCAATTTTGCTTTTACTCCGGTATTTTATTAATCAATTCTTAATGGGAAAGTAAAGGAGATTTATGACGCTGAGACGTCTCTTGTAAGCTGCCCTAAATATGACAGGCTTATTTGGTTGTGTTGGGAGTTGTGAGTTATGTTTCTAACGTTTGCACCGACAGGAAACATAGTTGGCTTTTCCTTTGTTTTATTTTTTTATGAGTTTTCGGAGAAGAAATGAAACAAAATAATTAACACTTTGAGAACTTAGACAACAGAGATTTTCGAGAAACAAGTTCAAAAGTCAACGGATACAAAGCCTGGATTGAAGTTGTTTTTAGTTTAGTCTTTAAGAAAGTAAAAGAAGGTACTATACACTATGTAGTAAACACTTTTGTAAGGGAAGGTTGCGAGGAAAGTCATTGGAACACCCAAAGAAATTCGCATATTACTGCAGTTATTACTGTCCAAATGTGCACGTTACTGCAGTTGTGTTCAAATTATTGTAGCTATGTGCACATTACGGGCTATTTATATTTCAATTAAAACGAATAGCTGATTTGTCGCATAAATAATGCACATTACTCCAAGAAAACGCATATTACTCCAAAATTTCAGAAATTAACTGCCTCGTTATACTCTAGGAAAAACAACTAACTTACCCAATACATACGCGCATTACTGTAGCAATACACGTGTCGCCTCAGAAATAACGCACATTTACTTCCTGTTTTACTACACTTCAAGAGAAGCCGTTGGAATTCTGCCGAAATAGACAACTACTACTGAAAGTACGGTTATTGTTACCGTAACTACCCTGAGTGTCGCAGCAGTACCCACATCACTACAAGAACAATGCGCTTTACTGCCTATCCGTTGGAACAATGGACATGAAGCTGATAACGAAGTGCTATAGAAATATTAGTTTTACTACAGAAATGCGTTCGGCAGCATTGTTTAGGAGGATGTACGAATAGTATGGGTTGAAGACAGAAATTTCTACGGATTAGATGAAAAGTTAAAAGGAAATTTGTATAAGTTGCGTACCCTACCTGCGGTTTTGAGAAAAGCTATAACAAAGGAAATGAGATTTTTTTGCGAAAAGGACCGACCGGAAATGAAAGCTGTCAGCCATTTCTCAGTTTAGTTCTCAGTCTAAGACAGCGAGTTCTCAGTTTATGTAGATTTTCACCCTTTTCCTTTTTTTTCTTTCTTCGTTCTTTCTGAGCATGCCAATTGCCTTTTAAATCGTCTTTGCGGATTTGCCGTCCATTTAAAACTTAGTTTGGATTACGTGGGCGTGGATTCAATTTTGCCAATCTTGTAAATTGACTCGAGTCACGTTTTCAAGACGGTTTTGACATGTTAATCATTATATTTTCCTTCTTTTTTTTTTCGTTTTGCAGGAAACGCCTGGAATTCATTTGCTTTAATTGTGTCTATGTAAATCGCTCTAGTTGGGTTAAACTCGTTTTAATGAAATCGCCTCATTAAGGATCTGTCTTACTTTTTTTTCTTGGGGGTGGGGTATACGAGGCAAGGGAAGGGGTAACCATTTAGCATAATGAGAATCTTGGATGTATCAAGTCGCAGCCGTTTTCGTTAGACAAGCAATAAGTCGTAAGTCGTCCGCGGGAGAAGTTTTATGGACGAGACGCAACATTTTGTTCCAGAAGAGCCGTTCGTGTGTTGGGACTCGCCTGGGGCGTGCTTTGGCTTAATGAGAATGTCTTCTGCGTCAGATCTTGGTGTGCACGCCAGAATTATTTTATTGCGCGAGGGTGTAAATTGGAAAAAAAAACTCTTTAGACGTGTGTTACCAAGTTATGAAAGAGGGCGGAGCTTCAGGATTTCATGTTTATTTGCATCGTACCAGCCCGTACCATCGTTAAGACGGGGAGAGGGTACTTTAGGTCATATATTATTAGTTGAATTAAAAAAAGTGGGTGGAGCTTTAGCTCCTGAACGGTCATCCATGAAATGCACCTCGCGGGGTATTTAATTATAAAGTAAAGCGTGTATTTGCTTCTAGTTGGGCTGGCGGAAAAAGTGTCAGCTTAAAGCGACATCGTCCCGCACACACGCCAAGTATCAGACAGATTAGTTTAGAATTATAGAACAGTTTTCCGAAAGGGCAAAAGTTGGGGAACATGTCGTGACGTCACGGCAAATTGGTTTTCACCATTTCTAGGTCCGTTTTCTAGTTTTGGACTCCCTTGTTATGTCTGGCGAAGATTTAAGGTGGGATTGAAAAGTACCCTGCCTGTTTAAAGCCACGCCCAAGGCTAGGGGGGAGGAATATTGTTAAGAGAAGTACGCCATTTCCAGTAGGCGTTCCGGTTCCGTAGTTTGGAGCACAGTATTGCTGTACCGGGTTAGGGGAGCAAGTAGCGGGAGGAAAGGGGAGGCGCCAAGGCAGTAATCTGTGCTTGGGATGGTACTGCTGTGTGGGGAAAAAGGATTAAAAAGAACGCGTAGAGATGGAATATACCGAGATTATAATTTGAGTCGAAGTTGGGGAGAAGTACGACTTGGACTTGACATAAAAAGTTATATATCCGGATGTAAGGAAGCTCTCTCTATAACGTTCTTGACTACGTATTGAAACGCCTCTTCTCGACTTCTCATATCACTTATTGACTTGTCTCCCCTTTCCCGCACCAGCCAAGGGATCATATCCAAGAGCTTTCACATACATTAAGCGGCCCACCCACTCTTTTTCTCCCGTCCCTTTTTATTCTTTTATTATTATTTTTTTTTCTTCTTTTGGCTGCTGCGTTTACTTCCCACAAAAGAGCTAACTGATGGACGGACGTACGTAGCCCTACATAACCCTCCGCTCTGTTAAGAGCGTGTATGGCTTTTTCTCCCTCGTTTTCTTGAGAAATATTATGCTCGTGGACATTTTCGTTTACTTTCTTTTTATGCCTTATGATGCCTGACATAGTGGCAATTCTTCGGTTCCTCGAAAGGAATAATAAAAAGAAAAAAGATACAGCGAGAGACAAAGTTATAAGAGTTCCCGTCATTCCATGCCAGATGATTCTCAAATGAGATGCAAAAAGGTTGTGTGGCGCGAGGGAAATGGGGAGCCAAATCCCATCTTATGTTTCCGTATTACTGTAGCGTAATGGCAAAAGCTGAAGGCCCCAAAACGCTTTTCCCCGAGTCAGGGAATAGCTCACAATCCTTTATTTTCCCTCATGGTGTTCTACACCCAACACCTTGGCAAGAAATGTCATGTTATGATAGCATATTCTTTTTAACGCTTTTTTTCTTTTTTATTATTTTTTATGTTGTAGGGGAAAAGCTTTTTAGAACGCAGATAGCCAGCCATTTCCTATTCCGAAAAGCGTTGGAATTTTCGTTCTAGCGCGTTCTTTCCGAGAGTCAGGGTCACAAAACTGCTGATTGGCTTACGACGCCACGCGCTTTAGGCCGCCAATAGCGACATCTAGCGTAACCACGCGTGACGTCATCGGCCAAAACGTTCGATGTGCAATATCTCAGGAACTAGGCGTCATACAAACATCTGTGACAGGTTGTTGGAACCCCTTCCTCAAGCGGAATCCGATTATAAGTTCTACGACAAGCCGATTTGACTATCTGAACGTTTTTTTCTCCTTCTGACTATTTTTGCCGGGAATAAAAGGGCTTCGGAAATGTAGGATCTGTTTACTTTGTTGTGGCCGAAAGGAAGCCATTCTAGGGACCAAACGTGAGGTTTCCTCATCTGCTTAGCAAGATTACTTTTCCTTTGACACCGTTTTAACACCCTACCCTTCTTTTTTATATATCACAAAAGGATATGTATACACTTCCAAGTTTCTAGCAACAACATGGACGGACACAGGGGAGAGAGGCAAAGTCTGCGGCCAAAGGTATATATATGATATCGATTTCCCATGGTCTTATATAGCAGAGCTTCTCTCCCGTGTGTTTTCGGGCCGGCCTAAGACCCCTGTATATGTAGTATCACACATGTGATCACATTATTATTGATATGTGTGTGGCTTCCCAAGGGGTTCGCAACTCGTGTCTAACTTCGTACACCCTGACCACTCAGTTAGAAAAATGTTAAACTTTTTAACAGTTTAATTAAGTTTAACATTTTAACCCTTGCAACTCTGTGTTTAAGTCTGTTTAGCTGTGTTTAACTCTGTTTAGCTGTGTTTAACCGTAAAACCCTGTGTTTAACCCTGAACTGTATACCTATTGGCTTTAGAGAAACAAAGTAAAAAGGGTCTAACTTCCTGAGCGAGGGCTCTCCTTCAGAACATCCGGTACCGCGTCTGCTGAAACAAGTTTGTATAGTACTCAATCACAAAAACTTACTTCTCTTTCGCGCCGTGACTTGCGGGCCCGCTGTACGCCGTGCAGGAAGACTTACCCGCATAGTCCGAACCGCCTCGTGCGGATTGCGATTCGGATGGGTTCTCGGTTGCTAAGACGAACCGAAACTAACCCAAACGCTCTCAGATTCGGGTCTCGGCCCGCCAGACGGCAAGCTCCGGCGCTTGCACGGTGGCGCGAAGAAAACGTAACTATTTTATGAACAAGTTTTAACCAAAGACTTGTTCGAGCATTAAAAAGAAAGGTAATGGTGCTGTCCCTATGATTCGCATGATCGATTTTCATCGCGCTCACGGGTAAAGGCGCTTTCCCTCCGGCCAGCAGTCCCCCAATGGTATAAAGGAAAGGGAATTTGAAATTTGGAAGAAAGGGAGGGGCCTATTCCGCTAAATAATTAATTACGCAGTTAATATGTATAATTGACACAGGAATTCTTCAGCCAGAACACTTGATTTGGTCTGTTCTATGACATTTTTTCGTTTTTAAACCTTAATCCCCCTTTAAACTTTTAAAGATTTGTGTGGTGTGACTTTTTCGCAAGGGTTTGAGTACGCGGTACCGGCTGGTCTGACGGGGAGCCCTAACGCAAGAAGTTAGACCTTTTTTACTGCTCACGAATACGTTAGCTTATTGATGGGAAAGAGTCACAAATGGCACCGATGTTTGTTATTGTTTTGCGAAAGCCTTGCGTAAGAACGCGAGAAAAGAAATAGATGGCTAATTGTCGGCAAAGTTACTACGTTTTGTTTTGCTTCTCAAAAGTACAATGTGTCACCACAGTTTGCTGTAGTAGCACCGTGTCCCAAATCAAGTCGAACTTTCGGAACAAGATTTCTCGGAAACGGCTTGTCAGATTGGAAAGCAAACTAAACCAGAAGTTTTATTTTGTTAGCAGCTAGTGCACAACCAACCAGACAGACTTTAGGAATCGTATTTCTCATAGTTGCAAACTTCATTTGCACGTTGATAATTTATTATTCATTAGAAAAATAATTGCATTTACTGTGCACTACCTGTTAGCGAGCTCAAGATGACAGTAAAATAATTTGTTCATTAAATGCACTGGTTTTATCAAAAAGTTGTTCCGAAATTTTCCATGCTACTCGCCTATACCGAGCTAAGGTATACGGAAGCTTTAAACCAAAGTTTTAACTTTTCAACTGGATTTTAACAGTTTAACCCTAAGATTTCTTTGGGTTAAAAAAAAAGTTTAAAAAATTTACAAATACAAAAATAAACAAAAATTTTTTTACAAATACCAACCGAGTTACGAACCTCTTGTGGCTTTCAATCCCCTTGGGGTGCGTTCCAATTGGCGACTCAACCCGGGTTGAAGTGGGTTTTCAACTCGGGTTCCAGAACTCGCCTGTTTCAAGTGGCCAAACTCGGGTTCAAAGCGGAGTTTGGGGAAGGGTTGTTCGACTCCACTTTGGATCAGGGTTGAACACAGCAGAAGCGAGTTGGGGGACGTTTCGCGTCTGGGTGCTAGGTGGAGTCGTGGTTCCATGTAAACAAAACAAAGCTTCATTGATTCAAACTAAGATTCATTGTCTCTGATTACAAGTTATATCGATTCCAACCATAACCCGATTGAATAGTACAAGTGCCTATTGGGACGCGGGTTTACTCAACCCGAGTTCAGAAAACTCAACTCCCTAGTCGAGTTCGCAATTGAAACGCACCCTTGATCACACTGAATTTTTTTATTTTGGTTTCATCGGTAGTTTTTGTTTTTACCTCTATAGATGTACTATTAAGAGTCGTGATATGATGTTTCACTGGAGAATCAAGTGAAATTTTCAACATTAGTAAAATTTAACTTGTATTTACATACGTATGCGTGTATAAGAACCCACACTTTTTTGTCCAATAAAGAGGAATTTACGCTCTAAATGGAACGTGACTTTTGTCAGTTTGTACACGGTTGTTTTGGTTCAGTTCATTTTTCCTTAAATAAAACACTTTCTCTGTTCCTTAAAGCGTCTCTACTTTAATCCCTACTAATCTCTCAAGCGACTGTTTTTGGTCTCTAATGGAGCAATTTTGCACCCAAGCAGAACTTTACTGTTTTCAATGCAAATATTATGTTAGTGTTTATTTTTGTTGATATAACGCTTTTTTGCTCACTAAATGCTCATATTTTAATATATTTTAATACATATATGGCGCTCTATTTTAGAGTGAATACTTAAGTTGCTCTAAAGTAGAGCTTCTTTGTATTACTGTATGAAATTTTGTTTAAAAAAATCTAGAACGAAAACGTTTTTCGCACTCTAAAATTGCACTTTTTCAGTCGCCCTAAATTGCTCTTTTTTTTTGGAGTGAGCCTTTTTTCGCCCTAAACTAGAGCACTTTTCATTCTAAAAGAACCCCCTATTCGTTGGTACTGTACAGCTACTTGTTTTCGTTCAGTTTTTCATACGTTTTTCCCCTCTAGGTTATTTTTTCTACTAGAATAGTGAAAACGAGATAGAACCAAAAACAATCTCGGTTGTTTTAATTGCTGCGGGTCTGGAAACCCTGTCTAACATCGTTTGTTAACTGTTTGTGTCACAAGGACAAAGTCGTGAAATCCCTCCAGTCCTCTTCAAGTTTCGGGGGGCTGGCGTAAAGGCGTATCAAGATATTTCTCGGCACCTCATTAGCCTAAAGTTTGGGGGGCCTGGGCTGTTTTCGAGGGTGTGACAAGCCCCAGTTTCTAAGAGCAACAACTCTCTCACCCCAGAAACCCGCTAATTAAGTTCGCATCCGTCTTGTTGCTGGCGCTGGCATGGACGGAGACTTTCCTAAAGAGACGCTAAGGCGAGTAGAGGGGGAGAGAGAGAGAAAAGCGAAAGAGGTACAGAGAGAGAGAGAGAACTTACTTTGGGGGTGTCGCAGGTTTATATAAGACTCATTTCTCGTTACTCTCCTGAATCCCAGAGCGAGCTAAAAGGCGACAGAGACAGAAGAGGCTTTGTTTCGGTGGCTAGCTTTTGGTGGTCTACCCCCCCAACTTGACATGTATATCAGAATGGATTCCTGCGACATGAGCAAGAGGCTTTAGAGTAACGCCACACAGAAAGGAAAGAAAAAATGGAGAAAAAGATGGAAAATTTCTGCCATGTTCATTTCTCTTAACCTTTTTTTTTTCTTGTGTAGCGCTGAAGACAGGGAAGCTTGCTTGGCAAGTCTCGACGTCACTGCGAGTTTCCCGAAGATTTAAAAGCCGAACTTCCTAGAAAGGGAAGACGATGCTGAGGAAATTCTAAGGAACATTTGAAGCTCGAATGTAAATGGAAGTCAAATGTAAATGGAAGTAATAGAATGGAATTCTTGTGAAACGGACAGGATTGAGGTATGGTTTGCTTATAGAAGAGGCCACGAAAACGCAAAGAGCCACGGATTAGATCGAGTACTGGAAAAGGAGCGGTTAGCTATCCTAATGTAGTAGTTTGGATTGCCTTTTAGGGTTGTCTAAATACCTCAAGAAGGGTTGAATTGATGGTAACGTTTCAGGGAAACTTGGAGAAGATTGTAAGGTTGGTGAAGAGGGCCAATTCATTGGGAAAGCTGTCGGACGCCATCCGTGGTCCCTTTGATCTGTAGGAGCTCAAGCACATGAAGATTCCGCCCCTTCTTTCTTAAGATAGTTTGGTTGAAAGCAAGAGAGACAGAGGGAGATAAGACACGACACGACAAGCAGGCTAATTGAAGTGACGTGTTTGACAAGTCGCATGGCAATGAGTGGAGCAACTTACAAATGGGACAGTAATGACTGTATTGCTGCAGTCTTCAAACGATGCGCAGTCTTTAGACGTGATCTATAGCGGAAAAAAACTGTGGAAAAAAACTCGAGTAGCTATTCGGCGTCCTTTATAGATCGTGGGGAGATTAAAGGGAAGACGAACTGGGGACGATTCGTTTTTAAAATGAAGTTTTCCAAGTTCCCGAAAAGGCCTCCTTGTTCTAAAGGCTACGTTCTATATTACTACGGTTGAACGAGAAGAAATAAGTAGAACTGTTTGGTACAGTTTCTTTCCTAACTTCTTTTTGATTAGTTATTTCCTTTTTCGTTTTCTTTATTCTTATGGAGGATTAGGGAAAAAGAGTTTTTGACAGAAGAACGGAAAGACCATTGTAGGGAGCCATGTACAGATAGACGAAGGAAAAACAAATGGGATTTCACCTTAATCTTGGACTGTGATTGCAAATTTTCCACCTCGAAATGGACTCAACTTGTCTTCATCTCCGGCCTAATGTCCCGTACGAGAATTGAGGGAGGAGGGGAATTGCGGTGCTAAATTGGGAAGTGAAGAAAAGAGACAATTTTTGAAGATTTCAAGGACGGGCAGAATTGGGTTCGGGGGGGAAATAAATTTAGTGGGTGGTTAAAAAAGGGGAAAAAGAGTTTCTCGGGGAGTAGGAGTGAGAGAGAAAGAGAGAAGAAATATTTTGCGTGAAAATGCTGCGGGAGGCTGGATGTAGGATACTCGCCTAGGCAACAAGTTGGAACTACGTTCGCTTCATCCTGTAGCTCGCACTTCTTTTTGTTTCTTCCGTTTGTGCGGGGAGCGATGCGCTCCTCCCCCTTCTCCTGCTATCCATTCTGATCGGTCAAGGAACCGAGAAAGAAAAAAAAGCTTCAATCCTTTCGTTTTTCCCTTCCGCATCGTTGGTTTCCAATTGTTGCAGCCGACTCGATCCCTTTTCCTTCGTTCTAGTGTCTTTTGGAGGAAAGGGGGGAGCTATTGAGGTGAGTGGGACGATCATAACAAGAATCCGTCGTTGATGATCCCTTCCATACATTGATGGTTTGATGGAAGGCGTGGTCGCAAGTGCAGGCGGATCTACAGAACATTTTGCAGAAATGCTCCTGGAGTGAAGAATGAAGAGTCAGGGATTTCTTAAGAGGACGGCCCATAGATAAGCGAGTTTGTGGAGAGGAGAGAGAGTGAAACTGCTTGAGGATAATGTAGTGCTACGATGTACTACATGGATATGGATAAGGATGACGGTGGGAAAATTGGGAAGAAAGAACCGCGGTGCTGTTGCCTTTTGCTTCCGCTCCTTCTTTTGTTGCCGTTTATTGATAATCTATAATTTTTCCGGGGCGGAACGATGTGTATAAGCTGGTGGTTTCGCTGTTTGCGGGCAAGAGAAGACCCTTCGTGTCCCTAAGCTCTTAACGCTTTTAGTCTAGTCATGCTAGTCTTTGATCTATTAATCTTGGAAACTGTCCATACCGTTTTGGCGTATTTTCCCACTTCAGAAAAACGGGTCCGCAACTACACCTTTACGTGAGTTTATCTGTGAATAGTTAATGAGCAGTAATGTCAAGATGTCTGAGAATACCTCATGAGGCTTTTCTCTCGTTTTTATTATTAGTATGTAGTTGTTTTATTCTCGCAGTAATATCGGTAATTCTGTCACCTTTTTCGGGATTCTCCCGACGAGCGATATAGTTAGCGAGGAATATACATTATTTCTTCAGAAATGTGTGTTGTTCTGCGATGCCTTGGAGCTTTTTCCGGAGTAGTCATGTAAATAGTCCAGACTGTGTATTATTGCTGAAACAATACCCCTCTTTCTTCAGTAATACGAGTATTTATGAGACCTATCACGAGCTTCTCCTACAGGGTTGTAAGAAGCCGGTATTCGTGAGTATTTATGCAGTAATATCTTATTTCTGTGACCTCTTGAGCTTTCCTAGAGTTGTATGCAAGAAGATGTTGCGTAATCGAAGCAGTAGTTTCGTACTTCTGCCATAGTAACCGTATTTGGTGTCTCAAGTAGCAATATATACATATATTACTCCGTAGTGTATTACTCTACAGTAATATGATTATTTCTAAACCCACTACGAACTTAAACTTTCACGGTAATAAACAAAATTAGTATATTTCTGCAGGCACATGTTATTTCGAGAACATGTCACCGCCTTCTTATGAATCTTAGTATAAAATAGGCGGTATTGTGCATTATTCCTGCAGATATTTCAATTTATGCAATAGTGTACATATTTCACGAGTAACGTATGAATTTCTGCAGTACTTTATTATTGCTACGACATCTTAGACCTTTTACTGAGCGAAAAAAGGCAATAATGCGCATTACTTCCACAGTAATTATTTCTGCAGTAACATCTGATATTCCCGAAATTGTATTAGTTATCTGCTAGTTTTCATATAAATAGACTGTAATGTTTCTTATTTCTTCCATAATATACATTTTTGCTGCCTTCCAATTCGTATTTCTGCAGAATTATATCGTTTATAGAACGCTTCGTGACTAATGCCGGAAAGGTTTATGAGGTTCCCGAAGTAATGTACGTATTTCTGTACGGCAAGTTGCCTATTTCTCCAAACATCTCGCAAATAAGTTATCTGGCCCTGTAATACAAATCAGACTATTTCTGTATTTCTGCATTTCTGTGATACCTTAAAAAAAAATTTCTGTGATACCTTGCAAAGTACCCTCCAATTGTTCCGAAGGAGTAAGCAATGGCAGCCGAGTAAGCATTTCCCCACATAAATACATATATTTATGCAGTAATGAGTGTTTATGCAGCAATATGCGTCCGTAGCTGAGAACTTAGCGAACTACCGGATTCTTCCGTTCGCGCAGCAATTTGATTAACACCGATAAATCACAACTTTGCCGAGCTGTTCGAGCATATAGGAAGCAATAGCTGTGGGCGTTTCCGTATCATACAAAAAAAGCCCTTAAAGCCTTTTTTACACACGCTTAGTTTTGACAATTTCTGTCCCTCTCTCTTTCTCCCTTCTTTATAGCGACATAAACGTATATATGCTTGGGTGGACTTGATGAGCCTGAGCTAATACTTCGTTTCAGCTTTGAAAAATTCAGCGATAGGCCCATAGTCCGAATTGCCTTTTTTTTCTGTATTTTCTTTTTTTTCTTCTTCTTTTTATGGGTCCCATCTCCTCGCCTCCTTCGCTTTGCCCACTGAATTGCTGTGGGTTTTGTGGTTTTTTTTTTTTTTTTTTTTGCTTCCCCCTCCCTTCATCCTCTTGGCAACTTCTTTTTTAACACCCTAAGACCCTTCGGTTACTTTTACTACGCCTTCTCTGTGATTCTTTTTTATATCCCAGCCTGGTTTTCTTTTCGTTTCTCGTTTTTCGTTTTGCGCCACTCGAAGAAAAGAAAGAAGGAAAAACACTGGCATATAAAAGAGATGGGCCCCGAGACCTAATTTTAATCAATATGGCTCCAGCGCAGTTGAGTGCATCAGAGAAAAATTAATCTGGGAAATTGGATGTTTTTTTTTTTTGTTGTGTGAGGGTAATACTTTTGTTTATTTCGATCTTTTTATTTCCCCAAAGTCACTCCAGCCTCGGAGCCACATCACAAAAATGTATCCGTATACAAAAAGAGACTTTGGGTTATGCAGAGCAAGTAGAAACATAAACAAGTTTCTGGATTTGTGTCAAGTTTCTTTTCCTCTTTTCGTTTGAAGACAACAAATGAAATAAGACAAAAAGAAACAAGCCGAGTTCAAGAAATTGCTGCGGAGCAAAAGTTCCTTTGGGGGTGGGGATCCCTCTAAAAGTAGCCTTGCTTTGAGTTACGTGGGCGTGGCTTTAGCTACCCAACTTTATACTTATAAGCAGAGTTTATTAGCTAATTCCCTTTCCTTTCCTGAACATTACTGCGTTCCGTTTCTTTCTTCTTTTTTTTTATTGGGGAGGGCATTGGGAAGTGGATTTTCTTTCCATGTAATTCATGAAGTACGATTCCTTGTTGATACACCCGTGAAGATTATTTCTTGTTATACAAAATGACTTATTTTGATCAAAGAGAGAAGTAAACCAAAAGCCCAGTATTATTCAAAGTGCTCTGAGAAGGGCAATATGGACAGGGAATTAGAAACTTGAAGCTCGGGACGCTTTTGTAATATGTTTTAGATTGGGAAAGAAATCAAGAGAAATCATGTGCAGAGGTAGAAATGTAGAGCGCCAGGAGGGGAAAAGAAGGAACGGTAAGGGTTTGTGGGCATGGCCGCGAAAAATGGGGCAGATAAACGCGGGCGTGGTCGAGCATGCAGGACAAGCACGGGTCAATCAACACGTCGGTCGACAAGCAAGTGTAAGAGCACAAAGCAAGCGTCCAAAACGGGCCCCCCCACCCCGTAGAAAGAACGCTTTTTCAAAGCGCAGGCGTCGAGGCGGCCACCGGAGTGCGACGCCGCCGCCCCGGGAATCGGCCGATCCCTTGGCCAGCATCAAAAGTTTCGATTAGTCAACTTTCGCCTTTAACTAAACTAGTAGTCGTACAAACAGCTTCAGTTTGAACCCCGAGGTCTAACCGAGTTCTCGAAACCGCTCCTTATCCATGCGAGTTTGTGTAGTATTCGTATTTGCTTGCAAAACAGACATTCTCTAAGGTTCCTTTCAAGGAAACTCGGGAGTTTGGGGCAATAATGCCATTGGGTTTGCATTCAGTTTGTATTGCCTGCGAGTTTTTCATCCTAGTGGAGAAGAGCAGAGGCGCTGAAGCATAGGTGGTTTTTGGAAATATGCTTCAGGCCCAAGTTTTGCATTGACTTTAGAGAACATTTTAAGCTTCTAGCAAACAGAATTACGGTGCAGAAATACAAAAGTGCAGGAAGTGGTGCTATTGAAACTGGATTTCTGGAGAGCAGGATTTTTTTTGAAAGTGGCAACAGCTTTTTAAATTATTCTTAGGTGGGAACGGTGTTTGAACATTTCAAATATCTTAAGCTATTTTTGTTTGTTTTAATGTCGGGGAGAAATATAGACGTCTGCACGTTTAGCATAACTAATCCACACAAAAGTTTTCGTATATTTCTGCAATAATATGTACCTACGAAAACTTTGCCGCCGATAAGTTTGTCAATATTGTGCAAAAATGTGCTGCAGGAGTGTGTCGATATAATTCCGCAGAAATATATTTCTGCAAATAGTCTTTCTGCGTAAACTTTTTTTCTGGAGTATTTCTGCAGAAACGTTGTCGAATTGTACTCCTGACCAAATGTATGAAAACTTTCTGCAGTAATTGCGTTTCCCATAGACATGAATTTCAACGTTCTTGCAGAAATACTTGTGAAAGTTTGTCTGCAGAAAGGTATTTTTGAAACTTTTACTGCAGAAATGTACTCGCAAAGTAAAAGGATCGCGCAGGAAATAACTCCTCTGATACTACAAATCCACTTCTATTTCTTCAGAAATGGATTCCCGTATAGACATTCTGTTATCGAAATTTATTGTATTGGAAGAGTTTGAAGAACTGATTTTGTTGCTTTTTTCTTTTTGGGCCATGTGCCTGGGTGTCATTCAACAGGTTTGTCACCGGTCGGCGGATCACTGCAGCCGCAGAAAGCCATCAACATGTCTGGCTCATCTTGGACAGTGCAGGCGATAGTTTTGGCCTTCTTGAGTTTGACAGTGTATTGGAACGCTCTGCAGTGCGGATTCGTGTTTGACGACATCAGCGCTATCAAAGATAACAAGGATTTGAGGCCACACACGCCCATTGCCAACTTGTTCTTCAACGACTTTTGGGGAACCCTCTTAGTCAAGGTAGAAAGAAATAAATTTCTTCCTCCTTTTTTTTCCTTCCTATTTCTTTTTCCTCTCTCGCTGTCGCTTTCTCTCTTACCCTTTAGAGTCGGCAATTCGACATCTTTTATCTATGTCGCTCCCTTTTACGGTTATCTTCTCCCTCCCCCCGCCTTAAAAAAAAAGAAGAAAAATTTAGAATGACCACTCACGAGCTTCAGCCACCCTAGACGAGTTGAAGAAGAAGCAGAAGAAAAGGAAAAAGAAAGAGAAAAAAACTGTCTTTGACGATTCTTTATTTCATCAGAATTGAAGCAGAACACGGGCCAGGCGGAGATGGAGGCAAGAAAAGTCCATTTTGATAGCTAACGAGTAGCAATTGAGTTCGACAGCCCATCAGGTCTGTCTTCCAGGGGTTGTGGGTGGTTTTCAAGGGTTGTGAGATTCTAAGCATTCAAGGTTCACTGTTTCAATAGTATAATAAAGGAAGAACTTTTTATCACCCGATTTATTGATTTGTTTACTACTTATTTTTGCAAATGTTTATGTTTGCCATTTTTTAGGGGTGGGGCAGAGAACTAAAGGGGGGGAATCGACTGTCGCCTCGAGAGTGTCGGAATGAGGTTGGAGCAGTTTACGACGTACTTGGGCATGGCCAACGTAATATGCAATATGCGTGTGTTTATAGACTGTGTGAACTTCGGTTCAAGCTGGGGGTATGGGCTTTGCTCTTCTCAGTGTCTCGCCAAGTTTCCACGGAGTATAGTCAGTTTAACTTTGGAGAGTTTATGTTTCCGGGCACGAGCACAACTTTAGAGTAAGAAGGACACAGAATGGCCCCTGGTTTTGTGTCTTGGAGCGCAAAACCAGCTTTTCATTGAACTGGGACCAGCCGTGAATAGGTTTCCCAAGTTATCTTTCCCCGGAAAGGAAACGAACTTAAATATTGTTTAAAGAGAGAGGAACGGCGAGATAACAGAGAGAGATGTTTTGGGGTGAGGAATTAGGTAGCTCGTAGTTGTTGTGATGGTGGTTCTGCAGGAGTTGGTTGCAGTTTGTTAAGGTCGAGCGGGGGCCTTCGTATATTGAAAGCGATGCTTTTGGGAAGGCTTTCTGTATTGGATTGCCGGACGCGATTAGTGTTCTGTGGAGCACAGCAAAGCTTTTCCAAAGTTAGGGCCGTGCTGCTCTTGCGGAATTTCGAACGAAATCTCTTACGAACGCCAGAGATTTTCTTCCCGTGCCTTGTCGAGGGACAGAAATGGGAAGAATTTGACGTCTTCAAACGTGTGAGCGCATCAATATAGATTTTTACTTTTTTTTTTCCTTGACTATTTTTTGGGGTCTCCCAATGGGACCCATTCATAGTTAGAATTTGAAAGATTTGGAGGACATTGGTGTCAAAAATAGCCAAGTTTATGTGGTTTTGTGGAGCAGAAATTTATTCAGTAGCAAACAGCGCAACATTCCAGTTAATGGAACGTTTTGTAGCAAGGTAATGGAACTCTTTTGCCCCCCAAAAAACAGGCGTTCAGTTGGTATTTGTCGATTATTTCTGCAGAAATTCCGTACTTTTCCTGGGGTAGTTGAAAGTTTATGGTCTGCAATGACGAGTGTTTCGTTTCTGTAATCAGGATTTCAATGTCTACAGTAATTGAAGCTTTATTTCTGCCGGTGATCGAAAGCTTAAAATCTGCATTAAACGCACGTTTAGTTCCCAGTAATCGAGCTGCTAAGGTGTGCAGTAATAAATGTTGTCGACAGTAATAAGTTAATGTAAGAACAATAATCGAGCGTTAGATATATAGTAATAGAAGTTAAAACTTGGCAGAAATTGGCTTAAATTCCGCAGAAATGCGTCCTGTATTAGGGAGCAGGTGAGGCTTGCTGCTGGGCTTAGTTCTCCCTAGGGAGATTTATTTTGTGTTTATAAAGGAAACGAGACTTTGGGAGAAATCCTTCCAACGACATGGTTTGGCGCAAAGTAGCAATTAGCCGCTTTTTAGGCAGATCGTTAGGGTTAACACCATAGCTTTGCAAGACCTTTGTAAGTACGGAAGGCAGCGTGGGAAGTTTGGGGTGGGAATTTTCTAGTTTCACGCAAATCATGGAAATCACATCTACTTACCCTCTTCAACTTTGCACATGGACGCCTTTCTTGTGCTTGTTATGATAGCTTAAACAATAATTGTAGCAAAGCGGAAGGGGGAGCCTGTCAACGGGGTGAAAATTCCAGTAGTAGGGTTGTTAAGTGTCTTGTTTTATTTGATTAGACCGCCAAGGCGTCGTTAAAATGTAAACATGGTTTATAATGCATTCTTCGGTTTCTGCGTTTCCCCTTGGCGGGTTGCGTGTTTAACGGTTTCCGAGTTCTGTGGTACGGTTAACCTTTGGGCAATTTCTGGAGTGAAGTCGCATCTCTCTCTCTCTCTCTTGTTTGTTTTGCCATTATTTTTAAGATGAGCAAAGTAAGTGAATGTATGTTCTTTGTCTAAACAAGAAGCGCTAGTTGTCCCGTTGAAAACATTCGCTAAATCTCCATGTGGTACGCTGCCTGTTCCTGTCCCGATTCGCGTTTCTGAACAGTGAACCGGGGTTTCTTTGCCGTTGCGGCGTCTTTGTTTACTGCTAGGCAAGGACAACCGTTGGGTGGCGGGGGACGTGTTTTGAGTGTTCATTGTTGTTTGTGTTTGAATATGGAATTTTGTTACAAATTAAGGTACATTTTGCAATAGCATTAAAATACAATCTAGCTTATATTTAAGTACAGATTTGAACTGAAAAGCATTGGAGATAATTTAAGCTGACTTTAAAAGCGAAAACTTACTTTAAATTTAGCATTTAGTTAAACCTACTTATATATCCTGTCTGAGATAAGACTTGTCGAAGAGTAGGCTAAATTGGATGAAGTTTTACACTACATAAGCTTCTTAAAAGGTTTTCATGTCTTGAAAAGGGGACATTTTGTTTTGTATTTTGCTGACTAGAAACTTCCCCCAGTCCTTTATAACATGTACAATATTCCAGTAGTCCTTAACTGCTTGACATGGAAAACTAGTCCCTTATGCAAACAAGGTGACTTGTATGGTTTCAGCCACCATTTTTCTGTATTTTTATGGTAAGCACAAAAGTCGCGTAAGAGCAAGCAACTTAGCTAAACAAAGCTGCAAGCCCCATTTAGTTGGGTCTTTTATTTATTTGAAGAGACATGTATAGAACCTTGTAGTCCAAGTCTTTTGCTTTTCGTAGCTTCTTTCTTTTGCGATTGCTATTCTCCTTGACCTCACAAAGTCTTGCCAGTACAGCTTAAAGAGACGCCTGAGTTGACAAAAAGATTGGGAAACTCATCTGCGGGGCCGCAGGGGCAGAAGCAGATCTAGAAAATCTGCCCCAAGAAGAGATATAACAACAGTAACAACAAGAGATATACAACAGCAGTACTGGACCGGCAACTATTACGTAATGCAAAGTTGGGTTGTAAGGATATTATTTGCTAATGTTTTAATTAGTATAAAGATTTGTTACTGTTATTAATTAGAACTGTTGTTACTGTCATCGTATTTTTCAGAAACACGAGTAGGGTTGGGAGTGGAGATGACAAGCGTTACTTGGCGTTTTGGACAGCCCCGTCTGTCGCCCTTCAGAACAAAAAAGTTCAACTTTCTGGATATGAGAAAGGAAAGAAACGTAAAGAAAAATCATGTTGCTTGGCCCTCGTTTTCATGTTCTACTAGAACTAACAGCAAAAGCCCCCGAAGTCGTGAGCAGCGGAAGAGAGGGATGATTCCTTGAAGGAAGTTCTAGAGTTGGAGGAAGAGAGCAAATGTTGGGTTTTTTAGCTTAGAGGAGAGCGAGCGAGAGTGAGAGAGAGAGCTGCTGCTGTTGCTGTGCTAAAAGGGGGCATTTTGAATGGCCAATTTCCCCGGAGACAATGAAGACAATGGAGCAGCATGGCCACCACTACAGCCCAAGCGAGGTCCGCATAGTCTTTCTAGTTTTCTTCCCACCATGGAAGAGAGATAGAGAGTAAAAAAAATAAGATGGAAGAGCTAACGGTGGCAGACGGGAAATAGGAGGTTTGACAAAGGCAGAACAAGGCTCTGCTCTGCGGTTTTCCTTTGAAGTTTAATTAGCTTAAAAGGGCTTTTCGAATTGTCTTAAGTTCTGTAAGAAAATAAGATGTTTACGTGCTAAAGATGCCTTGTTACTGTGATTTCAGTGTACGATGGCATTTTTTAAAGTAATATTTGTAAGTAGTTAAGCACTGTGAAGTGATTGGCCTGCTTTTTGGTGGGAAACATTGCTGTACGGAACGGTGCTAAGCTAGTTCCTTTCATTAAATTAGCAATACTTCTTACAGTAATTTTCTCAGTAATAGCATGGTGTATGTTTGAGTAGAGGCATATCTCAAAGTTTCGTTGTGTCGCTTCAAAATTGGAAAAAATGGGAAAGTTTTTTTTTATACTTTCTGCAGATTCCAAGTTGGTTCCGACCTATTAGTTGCCGGAGTTTGCCAGGTTTCCCAGAATGTCCTAAACTTTTTTTGGCCAAGTTTCTTGTTTCGTTTATTTTTTCTTCCTGCTGGGGTGATATTTACTTTATCTGCCAGGAGTTGTGTGACGTTTGAGCTAAATTGTAGGTTAATCAAATTGAAACCGACTTTGGGGAAACTCCGCGGGCTTCAAGTGTCGAGCAGAGTGTTACCAACAACACTTTGTCTGCTGGTATTTAGTTTTAGGTTTAGAAACATTGATTTTTTTGTCTGGCGCTCTCCTCTCTCGCTAACGTTTCTGCTTGACACGTGACAGGAAAAGAGAGATCTGATGTGAAGTTGAACTTTGGGATGCTTGGCGATACTTTGCATTGTCTTCCAAAGGGCTCAAAGTACCCAATTTTGTGTTCTCAAATTAAAGAAAGAGAGAGGAAGAGGTAGATTGAAGGGATTTATCTCGTTAATCTGTGCCGCTTAGCTAGATTTCTTCTTGCGAAACCCGAAACGACTTGAGATGGACACGTGGGCCGCACTTTTCATTGTTTTTGCTCCTTCTTTGTTTTGGGGGAATTGGTGGATAGTAGGAAAGGATTTTTGGAGCCACTTTTACCCTTTTTTGTTTTTCTTTTCCCCTGATGTGCTTGTGATTGGCGATAGTTAGCGTCAGGAACCGTAAATGGCACCCAAGCTTGCGCTTAACGGGCTGAAAATTTTCATGACCCAAAACAAGACTGTTAGTAGCCGTAAAATTGGTATTATATGTCGTCACGCGTAAAAGAAAGCACCGGAGAAATTCTGTCCCGTCGCAATTGTGGTCCTTTCTTGATCTGTAAAGGGAGGAAAAAAAAACAGCCAAAAATTACGGAGCAGAAAGGCAGTAGAAATGCTGTCGCAGCTCGATAAGCTATACAGAGTGTCTTAGTTGTTGTTGACAAGGCTTCGCTCCCACTCTCTCTCTATATAGGGAACCAAAAATCAAGCCAATAAGACACACCCATCTTCCTCGAAAGGTCACTATGGCAGCAGCATGTGAGGCATGCCAAACTAGTGGCAGAAATGAGCTGCAGCAATCAGAATGTGTGTTGAGTTTGTCCAATTACATGGGTTCGTATCAAGACTGGTGGAAAGAACGGTTGCCCGGAATAGCTTCTTCAAGCGTGATCTTTCGCTTATTTGGGGTCCTAGAACGGCTATAATAGCATAACCCTGCAATTACCCTTTCTCAAATCGTTCGCTGTCACAGTACCGTATTTCTGCCTCTTCAAAATTCCAACAAGGGGCGGGGCTATGAACCATAAATGACGCCATCTAGGGGCGAAGACGCTTATTAGCTCCCACAAGCTCGATTTAGAAAGGCTTTCTAAAAGTTTCTGGAACGTGAAACTTGGTTCTTTTTTGAAAAACTTTTGCAAACGGATAAGGAAAGGAGGAGTATGGAGGGGCTTCAAGTGCCGACAGGAGAAGGGAGAAGAGGGCCCAGACAAGCTAGTTTTTGTTTCTGAATCCATAGTCATATGGATTTGGATTGGGGGGGGGGGGTCCCTGCTGGTGTGCGCCCGTTACGCAAAAGCTCGTAGGCATCGATCCTTTTGTGCTTTTTTGCTTTCTCGCTTGTAGATAGTATATAGACGGTATATTGAGATTGATCGCTGTTACGTGTTTGCAGAGCTGCCTTAATGACCCTGCATTGGTTTTTATTCATGCGTGGGGTGGGTGGGGGATCAACTAGCAGATGAGATCCCAACTCGCTTTTCCAGAGGCGTTGACCCATGCCTTCACTTGTGGTTCAGCCGAGCGCACACATTACAAACACAAATCGAAATCTTCGGGACTTGGAGTCACTCTTAGGAACTTTTAGGGGAGGATTTAATTCCAGCAAGCAAATGTTCGAAAAAATCCCACCCCCCACCCCATGACGGTGTTATACTAGCGCTCTTGATTTCTATCAGCGCTTCTTAGTTGAAGGAGAAGAGGGATGAAAATGGAGAGGAAAGAAAAAAGTTGTCGATTCTTAGTTGTTGGTAAGTGAGAAATCTTCTGTTCGGAACATCCTCAATAAGCACAAGTCTTGGGGTGCTGCGAAGCTAAAGGCTTCGTGACTCAATTGTCTTTTACGAGCTAGTGAGGATGGGGGGGAGGGGGGTAAAAAGGTCCGAAGACAAAAAGAAGGAACAAGCGAAAAGAGAACGAAAAGCAAAAGTCACTACCAAAAGCCCATTGCATTGTTCGTTACGGCCTGCTACTCCCAAGAGTATTGGCACTACTGGCTTCCGAAGACTGGACTTACATAAATTTTATTTCTGCCTCGGGGAGGAAGCCGAGGGGCTGCCTTAGGTTTACCCTCCTAAGTTCCAGCAACTTGGTTCTTCTTCTTCGCCATCGTCTTCTGCTTCGCTCGTTTTCTGTCTGGGGAAAAAGAGGACCGGCCACAGGATATATACTCCATGTACTCATATCCAAAATCGAAGCTCGTCGTTGGGTGGATGAATCCCACGAGTCCAAGCGAGCCCAGAAATGTTATTGGCAGAAAATGGAAAATTTTCGGACGTGTTATTGAAGGCTCTTTGGCCACAAGCAAAAGTAAATAAAAAACACTGCACAGGGCTCGGATTTGCTTTGATGGTTAGATCGGGAGTCGTAATACTACGTATCGGTGGCAGAAATAGGTTATTTCTGCCCGGATATTTGTTGATATTTAGGCTCTAAGGCCATGCTTATTTCTTCTCTTGTTGAGTCGAGATCCAATTTAGAAACTCGGGGGAAGAAAATCTAAAAATAGAATAGACCAGAGTTGGATCGATACCATTTATGAGGCAGAACACAAGTGACAAGGCAAATGAGACAGTGTACTATCTGTTTCCTCGGAATTTCTCTGAAATTAAGTGGGCGTAGCAATACACAGTAATTTTACAATCACGGGAAGACTGGTACTTTTATGGGGGGGAAGCACTTTGCTGGCTTGTAATCTGGACATTTCTAAAAAATCAACGTCACACTTAAGCGTCTATGAGTGGATTCTAAGAAGGCTAAAGAACCGAAACGAAGGAAATCATCTCCAAAGTGAAGCAGACTAGAATTTTTCTGAAGACTTTCAAGGCAGAATCTTGGCCTTGTCGTTTCTTTTTTTCTTTGAACCTCAGCTACACTAAACTTTCTCTAATGAAATATGCAGCAAAAGGAATTTCGTATTCATTCAGATTTACTACAGAAGATTTTGTCTGAACATAAGCTTCATTTACGTCCCATTTGTACCACGTGAGCTTCTTATTTGGGGGAAGCTATACAGTTTTGTTAAACAATTTCAAGGTAAACTTTGTTGCTGCTTCTTAAAATCCAAGTGAGTTAGGGGGAATTACGAGTGTATTAGCCCAACCGATAAAGTAAAAAAAAAAAAAAAAGAAAGAATTGCTGCTATTGCATTACTAAGTTCAGTCAACTCCAGACGTTGAAATTTTACCCATAAGTTGGTTTAAAGCTACCTAGACTACTGCAAAACATGTCTGTTGATTGGTTGACGTGGTACCGATACCTTCTAGAGCTTTATACTATCGGCGGAAAGCGTTGCTAAGTTAGGTTCGTCTGAAAGTTACATAGTTCAAGAAAACAAAAATCTCGCAATTTTCCTTTTTCTCCCGTTTCCTTTTCTTTCTTAAAAATGGGTGAAGGATAAAAAAAAGGTGCGGAATATATTACTTCAAGAAGCTACGGAAATGACTTCACAGTTTCCTTTTGTTTCAGAAAACAATAAGAAAAAATACATTTCCGCGTTTTTAAGTTATTTAAATTTGGGATTTGGGGCGTTTTGCTAGGGAGTAATATCGGGGTTGTGCGAAGTTGTGCACGTACAGTATCTCGCAGTCCGGATATCAAGGGTTTCCTTTACGTGACAGAGATACATGGCAGGTGCATAGCTGTTTGGTGGGTTTGGGGGGGAAAACGCTCTTAATTACATTCTTAGCACTGAGGTAGAAAACGCGAGCTCAAAGAGCAGCTCGTAAATTATTTCTGACTCGACTGGGTACGTTCGTGACGCTAGCGCCACCAAACGGCGGAACAACCGTGAGCGTGAATGTTGTATTGCTGCCTGGGAAATTGTTTCTACTTTGCACCAACGGGGAAACTAACGTCCATCCTGAACCCCTCTTTTCATCGTTTCCCATTTTTCAGGGTCTTTTCCTTTCTTTTCAGTTGCGGGCTTTAATAAGTTTAAGTTTGGGAGTTGGCGCGGCGGTGGCTTCCGAGGAGCGGCCGAGGTGGGAATTGATTTTCTAATCAGTGCAGTAAAGAAGCGCTTGCCGAGAATAACACGACTTTCGCCTCCTTTAGCTTCCCTTGAGCTTGAGCTTTAGCAATGCCAATGTTATACCAAATACACACACACAACACGCGCAAATACATACAGGACTGAGGAACACTAGCTGATTGAATTAGGCCTTGACACTCCTGCTTTGGGGTTGTTTGTTGTTCGTTGCGTTGTCGAGAGAATCAAGGTTGTAGGGAATCTTGCTTTCGGCTGGGTACCGGGATAGTATTGCGAAGGATTTCTGCTTCGCAGTTTGTTGAGAGAGATATATTTTCTATGCTTTTGGGGTCTTTCCGTGTTCTTACCTTGAGGTGTTTTTTTATGATTAAGAAGCGAAAGCCCATTTAGCGTGACGCCCACAGCTTATCATCCAATTTCTAGCCAGCAGGAGGCAGAAAGGTGGTAAAGTTTCCACAAGCTATAAAACGGGGGGTTTCCATATGGGAACGGCCCACTGCTATGTACTAGCAAGTTTATGGATTTAACCTAGGACTGAAGGTTAAGGGACTCTTGTGATACTTTGCGTAAGTTGTTTCGGCACAAAGGAGGTTTCGCCCTCAAAAACAGGAATGCTTTTAAACGGGTACCGCATTCCGCTGGGAAAGAGAGAGACAGAACGAAAGTGAGATGGAGAGAGGGTTGTTTTCTGACGTTACACAGCTCTCCCTAGGGACATTTTTGGTAGTTTAAAATTAGGGAGAGTCTTTGATCGTTCAGAAAATTGTGATAGGAATCGGGCCCTCTGGCGGACGAATTCCGCAGAGGTTTTCAGATGGCAAAGAGAACACGAGGAAGAGATCCCAGCTCCTCGTGGGAATCGCCTCGCATTAAATTTAATGACGATAGAGCAAGCCCAGGAACAGTCAAGAGGAGAAGAGACTAGCTTTTAGGGTCCATCTTGCCCTAAAAAAGGACGAAAGGAAAAGGAAAAAGGAGTACCCCTAGGAAGCTGTCACCAAATAGCTTATTGACGTATGGTAAAAGTCCCGTAAAGTCTTTGGATAGATCCCTTTTCTTGGTTTTTCAAAAAAAAAAAGGAAAAAGAAGTTGACAAAGAGTGTATGGGTGGGACGAAGAAGAATGTGTTTTTTAAGTTGAGTAATAGATTGAAAGTTTCAATATTTCCTTGTGAGTGCCAAGGCGAACGCTAAGGAGGGACTCTAAGCCCTTAACCCACGCCAAGGCATGGTTACTTTTTGGCGGGAAAGTAGACAAGATGGCGGCCGGATGCCTAAGCCCAGGCTCGCTGCCTAGCTTGCTGGTTGGGCTGGTGGGTGACAAGGAATCGGATTAGAAAAGATGGAATTGGAACCGTCTGTTCCTGTTCCCTGTGCTGTATGCTTTCGAGCTACATTCTAGTGTTCGCTGGGAGTTTTGTAAAGTGATTCGTGACTTGTTAAGTGTGAAATTCGAGTTGACAGGCCGTTTTTTTCTTTTCCGCTCAATTCATATTAAACTCTCAAGTTGCTTTTCTGATTCTTCGTTGTTGTCTTTTTCTTTCCTTTTTAAGAGGTAAAAGTACCAGTAACTGAGGTACGTACACGCATAGCTAAAACGCGGAGAGAAAAATTAGGAAAACTTTAGTTTTAATAGAATGCAATTCTCATGTACGGACAACACACACATGCAGACAATCGCCCAATTCTCGTGCAGCATTGTTGAAGGCAAAATCTAGTTAACCAGACACCCAGTTTCTATATGCTCGACGGCTGCTACTGGCACTGCCCTTTCTTCCTTTTTTTTTGCTTCTTCTTGTATTTCTGCTTACCCAAGGAGGATATTACAACAGACCTGCTTAATAATGGCAAGACCCTATAGAACGAGGAAGAGCGAGAGAACAGAGAAGAGAGAACACAGGCAGCAACACTCGCGGAAATTAATCGTATTTGCTTTCCCCACAAACTCCGAGCGACAAGATGAACAGCTTATGCTATTCGGTTTTCCGGGTTTTGGCTCGCAGTAATGGTTGCCAGATACAAGGGAATTGGTGCAGACGTGGCATTTCTGCCCCCACCCAGGTTTTCTAGGGATTTTGGCGCAATTTTCACAGGAAATAATTGTTTTTTTGTTTGCTCTGTAGAGTTGGGAATGTGTTTGCCTGCTAAATGAACTGTGGGTCGATCAAGACGCTTTTTGTCCCGCCTTTTCTTGCCTTTTTAGCTTTTATTGTTATGGTGATTTCTATTGGTCATATTGGGCCGCGCTACATAGCGAACATGGTGTATGGAGCTAAAGGAAATCCATAGACGTCTAATGTACCTGTAACTACCATTTGCTCTCAGAATCTTTTTTTTTTCGGGGGTTTTCCTGCGAGTTTCGGGGACAAAGGCTTTTGTTGTAAAAGCCAGTAGATTGCTGTGTGTGGCCCTTTAGAAGCGAAAGAGAAAAGAAAATTGGGTACGCACGCACGACGTATGATATTCTGTGTGACGGGAGATTTTTACCCTCCGCTGAGAGGGGGAAAAAGGAAAGAGAGGGTGAAAAGCATAATCGTAATTGACTTCGCTAGCTATACTTTTTTTTTATCCATCATGGCGTTATTTTCCTCTTGAGGTTCAGCGGGGGTTCTCGGTTGTTTGGATAATGTGATTTTGTTATTGCTGTCACTGCTTGTCGTTTGCCTAACGGTTCCTTTGCATGATCCTAAGCGTGGGGTTCAGAATTCGTTATTATGACGTCACCTCCTGTTGGTTGAAAGTCATTTGCGAGTCCTGCAGGAAAGCAACGGGGTTTTTTCTATGGAAGCTGACCGGGCTCGTGGCGGTAGTCCGGCGTGCCTTGACGGGGCAGACTGTCCCCCAACACTTAAATTTTGTAGTGGTTCCTTGTAGGACCGTGTGTGAGCGAACAAGCAAGCCGGAGTAATGCTACAACTCCGGGCTGAGAGAAACCGTTAGCCGTTACGAGGGGAAACGGTCCCGTGACGTTGAATGTTGCACGGGTATCTATTGGTGCGCGATAGAAGGGGGTCTGCGAGGGGAACAAGCAAGCCGGAGTAACACGACGAGTCCGGCGAGAAATACATCGGTTTTTGTCCTTTTCATCGTTAATTGAAGTAGCTGGGGAAAATTGGGTTCGAAGCTGTTTTTTCGTGGAGTGTTTTTATGTAGCGTTATGACGACATTGTATGCTCAAAATACAGCTTCTATTCTTTCCTTTAAGATTACCTAGAAAGGGAAAAAGTTTACAAAAGGTTTTTGAGCAATAAAAGTAAAGGATATTGTTATAGTCTTTTGTCGTGTTTCGAGCCAGTTTGGGAGCAAAGCTTCAGAAAATGGCCTAGAAATTGGGAAAAATGACGACAAAAGTCAATGGCAGATGACAAATGTTGACATTCTTGTACTCGCAAGCAAGTCGAGATGAATATCGACCTCGAGTTTGCGGAGCAAACTAATCAGCATCATTTGTTAGCTTGGCTGCTAGGTTATAGATCTCCCTCCTTTTGAGTTATTTCTTTCCCCGTTTCCCCTCCTTCTCTTGCTCTGGGTTGCTCGTCACACTGCAGAAAAGTCGCTGGCTCGCCTTCCATTCGCTCAATACCAGCTGCAACACACACACACATTGTTAACTCGCTTGGTATGGACGACCTTTTATTTTCCGAATCCCTAAAAAGTGAAAAAGACCATCTTCTACCAGTACCTTGTGTTTCGCGGGGGGCACTTTAGAGGAAAGGTCTTCGCATGCAATCCACGAGAGGTATCTTGCAGGAAATACACATAGTTGGGTATTTACGACCTGATGTCAGACAGTACACGTTCGGTTTACTCGCTGGCACGCAATCCGGCTTCTATTTGCGTGTTTCAAGCTCGTGATGAACGTTTTTTTTCACGATATACGAGCTCTCCCGGTACTTTGTGGAATTAAAACCCCTTTACATCGTCAGTAATTCGTCATTTTAAGCGGAGTTAGTTCTCGTTCTTAAAAACAAAGTCAAAGGGAGTTCTAAAGGAACCAAGAAGGGAATCGTAAATGTAACAGGACGCCAGCTCATCAAGAGGAAAGCTTTAGTTCATGATGGTTGGACTAAAGACGCCAAAAGGAACAAGGGGAAACGTTGGCTTCCCAAAACTTAAAAGTTTGATTAGCTCGTTTCACCGCACCTAAGAGAGAGGTGTACAACAAGTACGCATGGCCTTAAAGAAAACTTTCGGTGTTTTTTTTTTTCCCGAAGGTTTTAATAGGAAAGGAAGAGTCGAGAAAAGGTCAAGCAAAAGCTGCCGAGCGGTCTATACAAGCAATACAGTAGATTTTCGAAAAGAAAAGAAGAACAAGAAATGAAAAGAGAAGAAATCAAGCGAGAACTTCGCGGTTGCCTTAGTTGCTTGGACTCGGCAACGTGACTAGCAAAGAAACACTAGACAAAGTACTGGGAGGTACGTGATATTAATAGATAAAGAGCTTCCTTTCTTTTTACCTCCCGAAAAGCCAAAGATTTCCTTTTTCTCTCTCTCTCTCTGTCTCGCATTTAATCTCTCGCTAGTTCTGCTTCTAGGAAAAGTTTGGGTGACGCCAGTTGAGGTCCAATGGGCAGATTGGATGACGTCACCCGGTTCAGAAATGTTGCTCTTCTTATTTGAAAAAGGGTTTGTTTGGCAAATCGGAGGGTAGATCAACAACAGGCTAAAGAGAGGACAATAAGAATTAATTTAGAGCTCGTATTACTTCAAAGACGTGGAAACGGAGCAGGTCGCGTCTGGTCCCAAGCTGAACTGCAGCTTGTAAGGGTATATAACTGCGTTGTATGTCTGCGTGGAGAGGCTTGATGGGCTGTTGGGTACGTGTTTCTTTTGTGGCGCGTACGTGATGAAGCGCGCTTGTTGGGAGATTCACAAGGAAAAGCACAGGAAGTATTTGTTATTCTTTTCTTGGACGCTTGCCTGGCCGCAGTTAAAACAATCTTCGTATTGGATCAGAAGTGTGCCTAATACTTGAGTGTTACTGTTTCTTTTTGCTTGACTTTTTATTTGATTTTCCTAAGGGAAAAGTCAAGTTTTTTTTCCAATATGGGAAACTTTGCAACATGTTGGAAAGCAATAGATCTAATTGTCCTCTTCGCTTTTTCGGGGTGTGGGCTGTATTTCTAGGAGCAAAGCCATAAATCCTACCGGCCATTGTGTGTTCTGACGTTTCGCTTCAATTATTGGCTTCATCAGTTGGAACCAGCTGGCTATCATCTCACCAATATCCTTCTGCACGCACTCGTCTGTTTACTCTACTTACGGTAAGTTGCGATACGTCTTCATCCGGCGAAGGGTATAAGCATCGATTTAAGGGGCGGGGGGGGGGTTGAGCGGGTGAAAGAGGGTAAAAGAGGGTAATGCTTAACAGGAATTGGATGTATTAGAATCATGAAAAGAGGGTTAGATGAGTTTATTGATGAGCACGAGTCAGTCAATTCTGTGCTGTGCAATATCTCGGATAATGTCAGACATTGATTGAAATGTCGTTCTTTTTTTCCCCCTTAGTTTTCTTTCATTTCATTTCATTTTGAACTCATTGTATTCATCCAGAAGCGCTTTTTCATTGGCTTTCTATAGAAATGCAGGATCAGAAAAATTTGCAATTTTGGGACATTCAGCTCCGAGTCTTGTTCGATTGCGAGGTAAAAGAAAAAAATCAGACGAAAATTCATAGGAAAAGGGAAGACTGGAAGTAAACATCGATTCAATCGACCACGCCCCTTACACCTGGCTTACAGTTGTTCAGCCCCTCAGTGCTTTTAGGGGGTTGACGTTGTGGGCGGAGTTAAAAAACATGTATATACGAAGCAACATGTCAGGTCACGATCCTTTTCTCTTTCTTTTTATATTTATGTTCTACTGACCTCGCCAGGCTGGAGACGAGTTAAGAATTCGTATTACTGCATACAAAATAAGCCAGAATAAGCAAAACTTGTTTATTTCCCATAAGATGAGACCGTAAAAAATCTTCAATGATTAAAACTAAGTTATTTATATAGCATTTTTTCAGTATTAACTTGAGTTTATTTTTTATTTATTGAATTTTTTGTAAACTGTAAACTGGCAAGCACTTCACCGTATGGGAATTTTTTGAATTGAAATTTATTTTTTTATTTATTTATTAAGTGTAACCCTTTTTATTAACTGGATTTTGTGTTATTGATTTTTATTTTAACTTGAGGGTTAACACTAGATTAAAAAAATTGTAACTTAAATTATTTCGATTTTAGGACTAAAGTAATTGGCTATTTTTAATATTAAGATTTTTCTCTTCTTAGTTTTCTAATTCTGATTAATTCTACTTCTGTTATTTTACATGTTAGATTAAGAAATGTCTCGCATTTTTCTGTGGTATTACAACAATTGGTTTAGAGCAACTATTTGTTTCTCTTATTTTGCACTACGGGATAGGTTTTATTTTTGGGGACGGAAAACTGTATCCCTACTCCCTATTTCTTTTTTATTAGGGTAATCGGAAGCGGGCCGTATAGAGTTAAAGAGAGTAATCGCGAGTCGCTGCTCGATGGAGCGAAGAATTTGAAGAGAATCTATCATCTCTGTGACGAAGTAAAAAAAAAAATAAAGAGAAAAAATAAGTCTCTTGTATAGCCTCTAGCAAACGACCCAGAAGAAGAAGCAGCAGAGAGGAGGCAAAGATAACGAAAAAAATTAAGAGCGTTGAGTCGGGCGTGAGGTTGATTGTCGTCTCTTCACAGCTTTCCATAGCCGAAAGCGAAGGACAGAAAAGGGAGAGAAAATGGGGGAGAAAATAAAGCTTTCGTAATTTTCCAGAATTTTCTTCGCTTTTTCTTTATTGGAAAGTGGGTAGCACCTGCGGCGAGATTAGCAGCCGAGAAATTAAACTATGAAGGAAGAAAAGAAGAAAAAAAAATTCAAAATTGTGCCTGGTATAATCTTGACGGCCTTTTTTTATTGTTATAGCGACAACAATGAGTCTTGTCGTTGTTGTCCCTTTGGGCCCATGTGTGTGACACACGCACGCCCATGCGAAAAAAAGCTTTTGTCAGTAGTTTATGGGTTCAGACCCTGGTTCTTCTGGTCGGTGGTAAAAGAAATTTGGGTGGGTTGTAGTACTAAAACCACTCAAATACATCAATTCAATGGGTTTTGGCTCTGAGCTGAGACGTCGCTATTAAAGTCGGGTAAAATATTGCCTGCATTTTGTAAAACGCGACGTCGTTTAGGGTGAATGTTGTTAATGCAATTTTCTTTCAGTGAAAAACCCTGTCGTCTACATCAGCCTTTAGTTACCACCGCCAGCAAGTCGCCTTTAGGACTTGCAGAGCCGTAAATCTTACCACTGCAACCACTAGCGCCGCACGGGAGTTGCTCCGGGAAATTACTATATAGATATACCGTTGGACCGACGTCGTCAAGGTTCAGGTATTACATATCGTCAAAGTGCAAGCCGTAGGCTAGGAGGTACAGCGCAGTTACGGGGAGAAGGGGAAATGGAGGGATAGTTGCCCCGAGGGAAAACGAAAAAGGGGTGCTAGTGGAGCGAAGCGGGGTTTGTGTGTCTAGAGTTTAGGGTGGAATAAGCACAGAAGGTATGTACCAAAGTCGTCAGAAGAGGCGGCGGAATGGCGTGTTCCATGACTTTCGAGTTGCGATATTGTAACATGGCCCGGAGGGGTTGAAGGTAGCTCGAGTAGTAGGCTAGAGGAGGGTTGGGGGCAAAGGAAGCTTGTTAGGGACGGAAATTTGGTCGTTGCCAGGCGCCGCACGATTCTAGCTTTCGCTTTAAGGAAAAGTGTTGGCTAGCTTCTGGGGGTCTTGGGGATGGGGAAAGAAAAGAGAGGCCAGGGGTAACAGGGGTTAGTGTAGTTGTAGCAAGCGCCCCTTATGGTCGAGATGTTCTTTTTGGGACCTTTTAAAACGGTTGGTCGTTGGTGGGACCTTTTGGGACGCACTCAGCTAATGGAGTGTAGAAGCACCTTTGGCCATTGTTGCCGTTTCGTTTATTTTTTTTTCAAAGAATCTTTTTGAGGGGGGTCGTAATCTAGGGTGCTTTAGTGGAAGGGGTTTTGTATTGTTTGTATTGTAAATGTCTTTGAAAGATTTTTTAAAGCGGGGATTAGCGGGTAAATACAGAAGAACCCTTTAGATTGGATACAGCGTTGTGGGTTTTGTTTCGTTCTGCTTTACTTGGGAAAATAGCATGGTCAAACGAGCAGGGGGGTTACTTTTGGGTCAACAGATGGTCCCGGAATTTCGTGAGAAGCAACGAAACGTGAATCTCGGTAAACCAAAAGCAAGCGTTTGTTTAGTTTTGCTCAGTGGACCTGAAAGCTTGTCGCAGGTCCAGCTTGGCGCTAGGGAGAAAGTTCCGTCTAAAAGAAATAGAAGAGGATGCGGGAAATATTGGTTTTGCGAGAGAAGGGTTTCAGAGGTTTTCCAAGTCCCTGAAGCGGAAAAAAGAAAAACAGTTCTTTTAAAAGCAGCCAGAGAGTCTCTGTTCCGTGTTCGATCCACTGAACGGAAAGCGAATCTTCCCAAGCCGGATTCGCCTGGGAGCTAGGGCAAAAAAAACAATATTTGTTCTCTAATTCTTCAGATTACTTTTTAAAAGGGCGAATTTTTAGCTAATTGTTTAAGGTCTTGTATTGCACGAACAAGTTTCAGTTGCAACGAAAGATTCTTTTTTTTCTTCTTAAGACGCAGGAGTTACTCTTTCAATTCAAGAAACTAAACCTGTCTGTCATTGAATAGTTGAAAGGTAGTTGAGTATTCTAATTAAAATCCTAGTCTTCTCCAGCTTCCAATCTTTTCTTGGATCGTTTTTCTACGACGACCCGTTCCCGAGCTATCGCTTGTTCAAGTTTAAGACCCTTCCCCTGCCGCCTGCGGACACGGAACGCCCACTCCCGTCGCCCGAGGCTACGCTAAGGGTTCCCAACCTCGTTCTTTACATAAATAGGAGTGCAACATGTCTCCGGAATCAGGCCTTTACACTGGATCTATCTCACGTTAATACAAACGTCTTTCTTCAGAAAGTCGAACAAAAAATTGGTGTCTGGCTTCTTGGAAGCGAGTACTAGAGACCAATAAAAGAAATCGAGAAAGAGAAGGGACAAGGATAGAAATTTAGAGACTCCGAAACTTAAAACCATCCAAGTTGAGTGTCGCGTTAGTTCGGGGACCACGCCAACCAACCCCTGAGGAAGAGAGTTTCAGGTTCCCCCTTCTTACCCCAAGCGAAAAGAAATTAGCTTGATAGGGTACCCTTGTACCCGCTCTTCTACTTGGTATTGTCCCTTAAGTGATTCCACTGGCTCGTCATGTTACTGAACCGCTTGGCATTTGTCCTATATAGTTCCTTTGAAAATGTTTAATTTTTTTTTTTTTGGCCTTAAGGTGGACTCTGGGGTCTGGTGGGGAAGGGGAGGAACCTGGATGAGATGAGCGAAAAGGTTATTGGGGAGCGGGAGTACAGGATATATTCGTGGAAAGAAACTCAAGGTAGAAATGTGACCGTCTTTTGTATTAGACTCTTCATTTTTCAACACGATATACCTACGTGGGACGAAGGGGGGGGGGGACTAAATTCCCTGTGGAGATCTTCGCTCTCCCTCCGCGGCTCTCTTCCCTCCCTTGCACGAAATCGCCTCAGGCCCCAGCGGTGCTGCTATGCAACCAGCCACGGAATACAGCTCCAGGGGGTTAGTCGAGGAAATAGGGTGGTTAACAGTTGGGGAAAAATTGCCTGTCCTTTTTTTCCCTTTTTATTCTGGAGTACCATCGCTACTGCTGCCGGAGTCACGGGGCAGAAAAGCCCTGAGGCTCTTTGTTCGTATCCTCCGAAAACTCTGAATCATAAAAGAAAGAGAAAACTAGATTCTTATTCTTTCTTCTTTTTTTTTTTTAAAAAAAAAAGAAAGCAAGGATGAAAAATCTAAAAAAAAGAGGAAGAGGATTTCGGAGATTGCCAAAGTCTTTGGTATCTAACACTGCGACATCACACACGATTTCCCTCCTCTGTCAAAGAAAAAAGAAGTGGAGCAGTGGTGGTAGAATAAAGGAAGAAATTAGATCGTAAAGAAGAGAAAAAGAAATTCTTCACGATTTTTTCCCTGAGATGTATTGCCTGCGACCAACGACGACCAAGAGCTATTTGAAAGTCCGTACTTTTTTTTATTTTCCCATTTAGGCGGGGTGCCTTTAACCCGTCCAGGATGATACCCTCCGAACCCGTTTGGAGGATATCAGAAGGCGGGGCTTAAGGCAGGGAAGGGTGGGGTGGACGAGGTGAAAAAACAAAATGGAGATGGATTTTTCATGGGCTTTCGTTTCACGACTTTTGGGTATATGGACTGGAAGAGAAGCAATTTTAGGCCGGGTTATCGGTCTCGGGTACTTACCCCCGCCTTTTTTTTCTTCTTAATTTTACGTTAAAACTCTACGGGCCGTCCCAAAAGTTGGAAGGCGTAAGGTAGTACTTTTTGCTTCTAGGGGCGGATTGGGACGTAACAGACGCCCTCAGACTTTTTTTTTTTTGCTTAGAATGCATGGATTGAAGTGTTGATCAGGGATTTCCTTTTTTCTTTTAACCCTCGCAACAAGTAGCTTTAACGTGATAAGCAAGTTGAGGGAAGCAAGGAAACGACCAAGATGAATTTTAGACTTTCGCTGGTAAGTTCTTTGCGTATTCCTTCCGGACGAAGGATCTTGAACAGGGTGGGGGAGGGTGGAAAGTTTTTGGAGCTTTTGACGCATTGGCTGACGTGCCAGGGCCGGATTTGGAAGGGATAATAGGAGTTGTATGATGGGGTGGGCTAGTAGCAATGTTCCAACTTGTATATCCATCCATCAAAGTTAACAACTGAGAAAAAAAATACTTGGGAAGATGAAAAAGAAAGGCTTTCGCTAGAGTTTTGCCCAACCCCAAAAAAGTCCGCGTATGTATACACGTTAGACGTCTAAAGGAACTAACACGCGATGGGAAGAAGATGGCTGACGAGTGATGGCTCTGAAAAGGAGCGCGGCAGAAGGGGGTTATAAATGAAAAGCCAGGGAGTCCTCGCAACTTTTGGGGCTCAAGGATTCTCTCTCGGTTATTATAGAGAGGTAGATAAGATGTTCTGTCATGGTAGTAGGAAAACTTGGAGGGGTATAGCGAACTTTCTTGGCCTGCCTGGGGCAATAGAATCGCGAATTAAGGCTAATTAGCTCGAAAAGCTTCACCCCATGCCATTCCAGCTATGCAGCAATGTATTTCTGGAGGAATATAGAACTTGGCTTCGAATAACTTAGACTTCACGCTAGTAACGAATCACTTGTGTTTCATTTCATATTGGAAGTGAATCGCTTAGAATCACTGAAACTATTGTCTTTGGTAAAAATTATTATTACTGCATTACTCCGACATTTCTGATGTCGTACTGTAGCTAATTCTGTTAGTAGCATTACTACTAGCATTGTAACATTATACCTAATATAATATCCATATTCAGTATTACTGCAAAACTATTGCTACAATTACTCTGCTGATTACTGTCAGTAATATTAATGATTACTGATTACTGTCAGTAATATAACTACTATTACTAACAGTAGAAAGCAGTTTAAGTACAGAATGGTATTTGAGTATTGATTTGGAAGATATCCAGTGCAAAGATTGCATTCCAATACATTTTTGGAATTATTGTATTAATGTGTTTACTATTACTGTATTCAATTACGTTTATTATTACTATTACTGTATAGTAATTACGTTTATGATTATTACGTTTAGTATTACTGTTACTGCGTTTACTATGACTATTATGCTATGTAAGGGCAGACATAATATAAAGAACGTGATGTCCCAATTCGGTTTCTGAATTTCAAAGATTAGTGGACTATATTAGTGGAGTATATTATACTTACAATTTACTACTATTTCTGCATTTATTTAAATGTCTTTGTATACTTATATATTACTGTCAGTTTTAAACCAAAGAATGAAGGGAGGAAGCTAAATCTGCAGTCTTTGTATTTATAATAAATAGTTGGTCAGTCTACCCAGTGTGGAATTGGTAATTTTATGGGAGGAAAGCTGTGTTTTATTGCGGAGGAAACGAGGGGAAAATGGGTTATCGATCCACATTTAAGTGTATGGGAAAGAGCATCTATATATTATGGTAGTTCCACTGTATGAAGGGGGGAATGAAGGGAACGATCTGTCTATCCACCAGGAAAAACGATGAGTTATGAGACGTGGGCAGTTGCTGACCACTTGCCTCTGCACTGCGGGAACGGTATCAGCATCGTAATTACCTTTTCCTCCGTTTACCCGCTTCCCCTCCCCCTTCCTAGTCGGTGTGATACATGCCGGGGACCTTTGTGGGGAATGGATGGGAAGGAAAAGCTGTCAACTTTCTGAGCTCTTTACGGTGCATACTCGCATCTACTGGCGTTGACGCGTCCTGGGGTTAGCGTAGTAGGGGTTTAAGGGGGTAAAGTAGTAACTGGGTCAACAACTGATAAATGACGGGAGATTCATTTGGAATAATGGAATTTGGGGATTATGGCGCTACGAACCCGATAAGTACAAACGTTTGTCTTGTGAAAAGTGATTTTTCTTATGGAAGAAAGGACAGAAATAGACCCCGCCCATTAGGCACTTAATGAGCGAAAAACTAAGTAGCCAGAAATGGGAAAAGAAAACAAAAATGGGAACAATGTTGGCTGAGAGTTTTGTGTTAAGAAAGAAGGGAATATGTCCCTTTCTCTTTTTCTGAAGTATTAGAAAACAAAACAGTGTTGGCTTGACACGTAGGCAAACAGTTTTGTAGCAAGCAACCCACACACACATACACACACACTGATCAATTTTCTGGCCATTGTCACCCTGAATAATGGCCTGGAACCGACAGCTACCTTTGCTTTTCTTGTTAGATATAGCAAAAGGAATCGATAGCGGACCCAAAATTGGGTTTAGGATCCTTTGCGTCACGGTATCCAAAGCAATTTGTCTTTATTTCTGCCGGTATTTTTTTTTTTATTTCTAATTGTCTAAGACTTGTCCTGATTAGTTTTAATTTCTTGCGCTATCTTCGCTAGACTTTCTTCCGATTCGTCTGAATCATACATGAAAAAAATAGCAATGTCAAGAATTATAGCACTTATTTCTGTCTGTTTCTGCCCCATTTCTGAAAGTCTAATTGCTACATTTATTTTTGATTAACATTCATTGTCTAAGGTTTCTCTTGATTAATCTGAATTGCCTTTTCAAGTCGTTTTGTCTAACATTTATGTGTATTTCTGCCTTATTTCTTCAACTCTAGTTGACTAACATTATTTTAAGAAATTTTATTTTTCCGTTTGGGGCTAATCATACCTATCCTTGAATTATGCATTATATTACAGGATTTTGACTCCGATTTCTGTCTATTTCTGCATTAGGTATTGCCTATATTTCTTATTATGTATACTTGTTTGACGTTCGGTCTTAAGTATCCTTTACAGTATAACGTTTCGACGAGTGGTTGCTTTATTTCTGCAAAATGTCTTATGGATTTCTATCTTATTTCTTTTACTCTAACGTTCTAAATGTTCGGCTCAATTTTCGTTGCCTTTTATTTAAAGCAAACAAACAAATAACACGTTAGAAAATTCAGCATTAAAGAAGTATTAAAAAATTAGGCAATCATTCTTCTGGTATTTCCTCCTATTTCTGCTTCAATATTGTTAAAAAAATTCCCCTTCGAGAATCAAGTTATGGGACAATTCCGTGTTAAACTCTTATGGAGGGAGATAAAAGAATTTCCACGACACGATTTGGCATTTCACAGCTCGGATTGTGTGAAAGGAAAAAGAACACGAAATGTTTTTTTTTTTTGAGGATGACAGGGGACTAAAAGATGACGGGGGTGCTGGAGGGTGGCGTGGTGGGGAGGGATGGTTCCAAAAGGCTTAATAGCCCATCTGAGAGGCTCATTATGGAACCACAAAAGTCCATTACCAAGCAGAAAATGGATCAGATGGGAACTTCACTCTTTTATTTATTTTTTTTTTAAATCTTTTTTGTCCTTTAATTTCAAAATCCTAGAGCCACAGATTTTATTTTCATTTTCAAGGTCGTATTTCTCCTTTTTTCTTTTTCTTTCGCCGTTTAAAAAAGTTTTTAACATTGTCGTGTTGAAGAGACCGGCCGAAATGGTTTGGATATTTGTAAATGTGCGGCAGTAGTTGGCGGGGGGGGGGGGGGGGGGGGGGAGGTTACGTGATGAGGTTTAACTGATATGAAACTTGTTATAGACATGGTTAGTTGTCATGAACCCCGCAGTTATAATTTGATGAATGATAAGAGCTTAACCGCACGAAACGGTATAGCCAAGTCCTCCAACGGAACCAGCAGGAGGGATATGGTTGTGGAGCAAGTAAATAGGTGTGTTTTGGGGTTGAACAGAACAGAACAGGACATAAACGTACAACGGAGCGTACACATGGAACCCCTGGAGGGGTTAAAGCCCCCCTTAGGGGGGAGGGGGAAGGGAGTCAGAAATGCCAGCTTTGGAAAGATCTCCGATACTAGTATATTGAAGTTTAAGTGACAGCGAAAAGACATAGGGGGCTATTATACAATGTTGGGAAAGTGAAATATATTACGGTCACGACCAGTTAATTAAAGAAGAGGGTCATTTGGGTGGGCAATTTTGGACCAAATACGTGGAATTGTGGACCAAATACAGTACAGTGCAGTACATGCGTGCAGACTCCGGGACTGCGGAGAATTACTAATATTAGAAGTTTTACCAAAAGCCAAGCAGAAATCGAGTTTAAGGGGGGGAGGAGCGTTGTTATAGCAACGGAATTTCGTGCTTTTGTTATTGGACTTGCAGGCATTTTTTTTATTTCATCAATAGAGTTATACCATTAGATTAGACCAAAAACTGAGGATAATAATGTAATCAAAACTAGTTGGCATCCTTGGATCCTTTTCTCGCGATAGAGCTCAATTTTCTTCCGTTTTCATTTAGTTATCTTGGTTTTTATTTATACGGTGCTTTACGAGCCTGCAGATAAGTGACACCTGACTCAACAGAGGGCGTCTCCACAGAAATTTAAATTTCATTTCAAGCAGAAATGCCTTTAGGCTGTATTTTTTTTTTTGGGATCGTCTGGCGGAAGATCAATATGTTTTGGCTTTTAAGTCCGCCGTCACGTGATAAAGTTTTGGGTACGATAAAAAAAAACTGCTAGGTAGGCAAGAAATAAGAGCGCTGGGTGGTAAAAGAAGACAGAAGAAAAGAGGAAGATAACAAGAAGAAATTTAGGAAGAAATAAAAAAGAATGAAAAGCCAGCTCACTCTGGGAGGTATATGGACCCATATAGCCCGACATTGTCTAAGTATAGTGGTCATTTGTAACAATTTGGGATGGGAGGTTGGGGGTGGTCGGAATTATACTGCATCCACCAAGACCGTATATAGGTTGTTAAGCTTTTTGGGGGGTGGGCTGGTTATATAACCATTCTTGAAATTGTCCTTTTTTGTTTTGTTTTATTTTGGGTGGGGGAAAAAACAAAGCAGGGCGTTAAGCAGAATGGATTTGTCTTTATAGCTGGCCCAGCAACCGGCCGGAAAGTTGGATGAGTGGGAGGGCTCAGCCGTTTATAGGAAATTGCTGCAGAGTTGTGTTTGAAAAACCACAAGTCGATCCTGGCTCGTTGGTTTAAAGGCGATGAGAAGTTAAGCTTTTTTATGGTGAAGGGGCTTTGCCGCGAGTACTTTTTATTCCTTCGTGATTTCACATTACTGCGTTCTTTCGGATTTTTTTTCTTTTGTGTTTCGTATATTACCGTAAAACTTGGATGAATCGATAAGATTATTTGGACTTACCGAGAAGCGAGTTATTGTACGTTCTAGTTATTTTTAATATTATTTTCTGTGGCAGAATGAAGAACATTTGGGTTCTTTCTGCGCAGATATTAGTATTCTTTTTTCCAAACGGTTACTAATTTACCACAGAAACGTTTTCAAAAGGGGGAGTTCTCAACTCTTTGGGTAGACGTTATTTATGCGTCAGAAATAGTTACTTTGTACTCAGAAATATGAATTTTTTTCTTTTTAAACGTTTAGTAATCACTTTGTGAAGCCATGGAAATGTGGTCATGCTTTTGAAGCGTTGGAATATTACTTTTCTGAGCGAGTTTGTGTTTATTTAGATTCAGAGGTGAGAAAACGCCTATTACTGCAGCAATATTTCTATGGAATTGTTTTACTATGAGTTAGCATAATGGAAGCTGACGTCACGAATAGGAGAAAAGTACACGAAGAAAACAAAAGTTTTACTGGAACATTATTTCTGCGGCAGAGGTAGTATCGTTGCATTTCTTTCTCGATTAAAACTATTATTGCTCTCTTTGGTGTACTTTTGGAAACTTGGCTGTTCAGTTCAAGCGCTGGATCTACTTTTCAGCATCGTCTGTGTGTTTGGACTCAGCAAGCGCCTATTACTGCAGTTATATTTCTCTTGAAATAAACGTTACAAGGGTTTTGCATATTGGCAACGGAAGAAAACAAAACTGTATTATATACTAATACTTGTAAGCATTCTATCTGTGGCAGAAGTACTATTTCTTAAACATTATTTCTGTAAGCAAAAAATCCTTTTCGATTGCTTTTATTAATCCATCCCAAAATGTGTAGACTCGAAACAGTTCCTAATCATTTTATGTCTGCCAAGCTGGGACATCCCTTTAGAATGCTGAAATATTACTTCTTCACTCTTGAGTGATTTCAGTGTCCGTTCCTTGCAAGGGGGAGGCATTTGAAGGAATTTCGAGGAATGTTCCATCAAGGAGTCAGAGGGGATGCCTTTACCAGTTGGCCGGGCCTTAAGTTTGGCATGAGTAAAAAAGAAGTCTCAAAGCTATTAGAGCCAGAGTTTGGCCAGAAGGAGATCTTGTCGGGATGTGGTGCAAGTTAAGAGGGAGGAGAAATTCTGCAAAGGAGGAAGGAGGGATGGCGCGGGCAAAGTGTATACTCGTTAATGGAGCTCGGGCTTCCTTGAGCGAGAGAGAGAAAGAGAGAGTAAGGGAGAGAGCTTAAAATCGCTCTACTCTCTGCCCCAGTTAATGCTTTAGCTGGTGGGTGAGAATTAGAAGAGATGCAAGTCAGGCGAAGAGTCTCTCTCAACTCTGTATGTGTTGGAGGGGGGTTCTACATGATTTTAACCCCCCAACTCCGTTTTAGAAGGGTCTGGCTCTTTTGCATTGAATAATGGAAGATATACACACTTTGTAATGTTGCCTTTGCATGAAGCGAAGCTGAAAACGATCTCACCAGAGCTGTTATTTCTTTTTTTTTTCTAAATCTCTTTTTGCCTAACGGTCTTTATCCTTTAATGTAGTATTAATGATAAACATTTTGGAAGAAGGGCGCGACATGTAGCGTAAGCACGAAAGTGTATACGAGGAATTCTAAAAGAACCCAGGCTTGCGAGGGAAGAGAGAAAGTGCGGGAGGGGGGCAATTAATGGTGTGTAGATGAAGGTGCTCGACCGTGCGTGCAGCACGGACTCCCTTGCCCTAAATTGTGTTGGGGGGGTAAGTTAAGGGTGAGATGAGAAAATGGAAGCAAATGAGTAAAAGAGGGGGAGGGTATGTGACCAGGTGATTTATCTTAACTTCCCCTTGTGTTTTACCTCCGCCCCTCACCCTTTCGATTTAAGGATTACGTGAATGCCATCCTCCCACCACCCGGGAACTTTGGGGGCGGGAGGGGGTTAGGATAAGGCTTTAAGGGAATGTAGATTAGCTGCAAGAAGACGAGGAAGAAGGAAGTATTGAGTAAGGCGTCGAAAGACGTCGAAAGGAAGAATTTTTGGGCGTAAATCTAATTAAGTGGGAGTTTCTAGGGAAGAAATTGGACGACAGCTTGGGTTGGTCTGTATTGTATTGTTGGCTTTTTTTTTTTTTTTTTTTTTTTTTTTTTTTTAGAGAGAGAGAAAGAGAGCTTGTAAGTGAAGTTATGAGGGAGGTTTCCGCACCTGGATTTTTTAAAAATATTTTTCTTCTCTTCAGTTGCTCTTTTGTATGCCGGAGTTGTTTCTGGAGCGATTTTTAGGAGGAAGTGGTAAATATTTTAATATGTTGAAAAAAAGAGAAAAGGTGGGGGAAAGAAAGAGAGGAAAGAGAAGCACTTTGGTTCGCATTTGACGGTATTTCGGGGGGGGGGGGGAATGAAAGTGGATGCAAAAGGTGTTCAATATGTATAAAAGCAAACCTTTTTTGCGACTTTTTTGCACCTTCAGCAAGTGGTGCTAGAGAGTTCTGGATGTCTGAGGGAAGACTGCAACATGGGGGGGAGAAACTGCGGGGAGTAGAAATGTAATTAGACTTGAGACTGGTGCGATATTTTGTATGTTTATTTTATTTCCTGAGAAGGAAAGGTAAGAAAGAGCAGATGGCTCCTTAGCATTTGCAATTTTTTTTTTAGTAATCTGGTTATCCCAATTCCCCTATGCTTTCGGGCTTTTTTGGTGAAGTGAATAAGAGAAGAAATCCACGATGGATTATTAGTAGGGAAATCCATTCTGAAAAGGGAAAAATACTAAAAGTTTTCTTGGTATTTCTTGCGGGGGTTTATTTACAGGATGTGCCGTTTATTTCTGCCAGCTGGAGCTTCCTTCATTGCTGCGCTGCTCTTTGCTGTTCATCCCATTCACACGGAAGCTGTAAGTATTGGATTCAACCTTTTATGTTACGAAACGGTAGCTTGTGAAAGAAGAAGGTACTTGCAATTTCTGTAAACTTGGACACACATTTCTACGTACTTCTCTCCTTGGTGTCCTCGAAGTAGTCATAACTTTGTACAAGGCTTGTGCTCAAGTTATCGTAGGATGGCGAAATATTTCATGTTTTTTTACTATTTGTTCAGCGTTTCTGCGAACATGGATTCCGAAAAGGTCTTCTGATTGCGAAATACTTGGAAACTGCAGAAGTTCAGTTGTATATCTGCGTATTTCTGTTATTGAATGCTTAGTATTAGAAATAGTGATGGGATTTCTATCTTTGGATTTTCACATTTTCATACGATGGCGAAGTATTCTGACATTTCTGAAATTTTGATCAGTATCTCTGCTTTATTTTTTTTACTAACTAACCTAAGTAATTGAAGCACGAAGATTCGTGAAGTCTTTGCATGGCAAATATTCAGGTATTTCTTAAGGCTCCCGTATACCTTAGTTTATTGATGGGAAAGATTCACAGATGACACATAGTTTTTATTGTTTTGCGAAAGACTTGCCTAAGAAAGGAGGAAAAATAAATCGACAGCTAATTGCCGGCAAATTTTCTACGTTTGTTCTGCTTCTGAAAGGTAGGATTTGGCACCACAGTTTGCTGTAGCAGCACAATGTACCAAATCAAGTCGGAACAAGATTTCTCGAAAACGGCTTGTCAGATTTTAAAACTGTCTAAAGCAAAAGTTTTCTTTTGTTAGCAGCTAGTGCACAACGGAAGGACAGATTTTTATGTAACAAATTTCTTGTAGTTGCAAACTTCATTTGCATATTGCTAATTAACTCACTGGAAAAAAGGTGCTTTGGTTGTGCACTACCTATGAGCAAACTCAAGAGCCTTGTAAAAGGATTTTTTTAAAATAAAATGCATTGGTTTTTGCAAAAAAGGTGTTCCGAAATTCCCCATGGTAACCGCCTATACCGAGCGAAGGTATACAGGATGCCTGAAGCACCATTTAAAAGAAATATTGCTTCGTATTTCTGTCTTATTTTTCTTAGTGCTCGTTTTTATTGTGCTACAGTTTTTGCAGTTGAACGTTCAGTCTGTCTTGTAATGATGGATAAGTCAAACATTTCTCTCAAACTTGATATACATATATTTCTGGGTATTTCTGCACACGATTTTTTTATTGTTAGCTTTCTTTCTTACTACCTAAGCTGTGGATTGCACTCGATCGGAAAATGTTTTATGAGGTTGAAACTTACCCGGTGTTTGTGCTAGAAGTGCGAAATTTTCTTTACGATCCTTTTATATTTCTGCGCGAAATTTCTGGGCAGATATCACGCTCCTGCTCCATTGTTATCTCTACCTTTGAAGTTTTCTAAACAACCGAATCCTTTACGAGAATCGTCAGACACTGTCTTATAAAACCCCTAAATACATTTTTACATATTTCTGCACTCAATCTTTTAGTACCAACGCTACCAGGTACCGGAAAACAGAAGCTTTTTACCGTTCTCGAATCGAAATATTTCGAAGTGGGCCCAAACCTCTTGACTTTTAATAATATTTTTATTTTGTTTCCTTTTTCACGCGAGCGTACGTTATCGTCCTTCACTTGCTCTACGTATAATACCAGCTATTGAAGACTTGAAAATAAGTTGAGGTAGGAGGGCGAAATGTCACAGAAATGAGGGTTATTTTGATCCTAAACCTCTCCTACTAAAAAAACGCGACTTTTACCTTTTTGGTAAAAGACACTTGGCAATATCTATCTTATAAAAAGTTAAAGTAAACCTATACAGTAATTTTATTCGAAATTTAATCTACAAAGGAAACTTTTCCCCAAGTCAACAATTTCGTCCTTCTTGCAGAAATAACCTCACGTGCTTGTGCCCTTTTATTACTTGCCATAATATAACAATGCTAATGGTATCATATGTCCTTTTCAAGAAATAGGGAACTTTATAAGGGAACCTGAACGTTATGCATGACCCTTCTGTTACTTTTCGACTCTTAGGGTAAGTTCCAGAGGAGGGAGGGAGGACATTACAATGCCAAGTTCTGTTTTTAGTGAGGGTGACAAAATGACACACACATGTGTCGAGACTCGAATCAATATGCGTGCATGTCTCACCCTCGCACCCCTATTCCCTGTCTTTTTAACCCTTAGATGTGAAGAAAGTAAAGAAAAAAGAAAAATCTTATAAAGGCGGAAGAAATTAGTCAATACGAGAGATTGTGTATCAGTAATATTTCTATTTTTTGCCATTTCTTTACTTTTTAAAAAAAAAAAGTTCATTCACCGTCCTATTCCTCTTTTATTTTGCCATATTAACCACCAGCGCATGTGGAGCTTCTGAGAAGCCGTCATATATCCAGTATTGCTGGCAGTGTTTTTTTTTTTTAGTTTTGCAGATATATAAAGTTTGGGAGTTTCTGCGCTGCAAATTCGGTTCCACCTGAGTCATGTAAATGTTTCGAGTTCCAATAATCTCTTTTTTTTTGGTCGTCTGTTTTTCTGGTGTGCTGCAGAAATGTGTGTCGCGTACTGTACTGCACTGTACTGGCTGTAGCATGCAAATGAGTTTTCTTTTATGTGCCCAAGTTTTGGGTGCCGAAAGTTTTGGGGAAATGCAACTTGGGAACAGAGAGAGTAATAGGAAGCAGAAGAGGATCTAGGCAAAGGGGGACAAGGACTGTTGCAAGTGGGGGATAGGCAAAGTTGGCAAGGTGTTGCTGGGAATTAACGTTTTGGTTAGCGGAGAGGCACAGGCAGAACAGAGAAAGGCGACCGAGGAAAATCAATGGAGGAAAAGCTCCCTTAATGAGTTGCCACCAATTCCCTTAAATTCCATCTTTGCACGTAAAGCACTCTTGACGAGTTTTCAGGCGTCTGCCCAAACGGTTCCAAAAGGTTTTGATAATGATTAGATAATTGTTGAATCTTAAAATAACTGAAATGCGTGTGTTCGATGTCAAAGAAATTGAAAAATATTCTTAAAAATTCATATTTTGAACATGCAGTAAGGTGTTTGGTAATATTAAGCTTATTATAAAGTACTAGTTTAATGGTTGAGACGGAGCAGTAAATTATTCAATACTTAATTAACGAATTGTTTCATTGCTACAGGTGACGGGAGTCGTTGGAAGAGCGGAATTACTCTCAGCCGCCTTTTCCCTGGCTACTTTCCTCGTTTATGTCAAGAGTATACCTAAAAATGCCGGCAAAAGCTCTACAGGTACTTTCGACTTTTATTCCCTTTTCGAAAAAGTAAATTTAAAATAAATAATAAACATTAATCCTGTTTGTTTCATTTTCGTACCAGTAATGGTAATGTTTTTCATAATTTAATAAATAAAACAATTCGATTTCTTTAAATTGGGTAACTCGTAGTTTATGTCTCATTCTTACCAGACATTAAGCTTTTCCTTACGAAAAATATAGAGCGAAATCCAATAATAGTTGAATTAATAATAAATTAATACATATTAATAGCTATTTTGTTTTCTTTGTATATATTTTTTGTGGTTTATTTATAGATTGGACGACTTTAGTACTGGCCGTGCCCCTAGTTGGGGCAGGAATGCTATGCAAGGAGCAAGGAATTACGGTAGTGGGCGTATGTCTGGTGTACGACTTGTGTGTCGTACAAAGAGCCTGTGGGCCGCAGCTGGTACATTTGGGGTGGAATTTGCTGTCCGGCAAAGGGGGCGTGCCTTGTTGGGTCAAAGGCGCCTTGCCCCGCCTCACCGCGCTGCTCGTGACATCTTTAGCCCTCCTCATGGCTCGCATGCACGTGATGGGATCACAACTGCCTGTCTTTACGAGGTAAAACAAAAAAACACTTGGGCAATTACCCTTATTTGTACGTTTCATTCGCTATGGATTAAGTTCTATTTGCCATTTTTTTGCCACTTAGGAGCTTGGAGAGCTCACTTGGGTCTATAAGGGGTTTAGTCACGCCTCTTTGTAGGTTTAAACGCTCTTAAATGGAACAATGAGTAGCGAATTTCTGGGAGCGATTCGCTTTGTTTTCAATCTTGAAAGGAATTAAGGAAAATCAAAAGAAAAAAACTTCTTCAAAGTTTCGAGGAGTTTTCTTTTTAATTTTGGGATTTATCGCGAAATTTTCTTTTGGAGCTTCAAGAGTTTTCTTCCAGGCAAGTTTCCCGTCAGAAGCTGATAGATTAAAAAAGGACCTTATTAGGCAAAGAAAAGACAAGAGAGAGAGAGACAGACTCTGGAAATATCAGCTTTTCGTCTAAGGGAATGCGATCTCTTACATGTCGCAACGGAAAAGAGTTCATTTATTATCGCTGTAGCCTTTCTTTTTACTTGCGTCTCTCGTTGAAGTTCTTTCTTCTTCTTTTCTGGGGAGTGGATGGCAATGGCAGTTAGAACAGCTAGAAACTTACGTCTGGGGAACAGGTAATTTGAAACTTGTTGCTTAAGAAACAACGAAAGCATTACCTGTATGTTTTGTACCCCCAAAGAACAGGAGAGGGATTGATAGCCCTGGCCCAATATTGGCATTCTTCCGCGTCGAATACGAGCCAAAGACGATATTAAACAAACAGTTTCCTTGTTGAAGAGGGTTTATTTTCGCCACCTTGTTGTCAAATGTTGTTTTAATGAGTTGGATCTTCTTCGTCTCGGGTCTCTTTAGCGAGCTTAAATATACCCAAGGTTCCCTTGTTGGCCTTGCTTCTAACTGCCTTTTGGCTCGACTAGTCAAAATTTGCTGGTCGTTTCCGAATGAATCTTCAGTTTGTCCAAGGTTAAACCTTGTAGCGTTAAATCTAAATTTAATCTCTCTGTTTCTCATGGAGAGCCAAAATGTCCTGGGATATTTGCACTTCCAGCACGCTTTTATCCTCCTTCTGGCCCAGCTAATTATAAGAAGCTTATTTTTCTCTTATGAATCTTTCATTTATCAAAATAAATTCGGATCTTCAGTTCATAAAAAAAAGATTTTGAGTGAAATATGTATAGTTTTCCACTGAAATGTATTTACTCCGTTGTAACAAAGAGCTAAGATGTTCTGGGAAACTCCCTCTTTTTGTATTCTTTTAGTCCCCTTTTGGCCCGACTACATTAGTCAGAACAAGCTATATGAGAAGTAGTTAACACTTAGTTCATCCAGGGAAAGCTTTTTGCTGACAGAATACTATATCTTGCTGTCAATTAATTCCCAAAGCTTTTTTTCATCCTTCCAACCAGTTAAATTAGCCAAATTAAGTCAAGAAGCATAAAGTCAACTATTTTTTCTTATTCCGTAATTGAGGCAAGGACACAATTTGCCTTTCTTTCCTTCCTTATTAGCAAGCTGGATTAAAAAAAAGACATCATGAAAAAATTTGGTGATGGTTTTGGAGATTATGTTCACTTTCTTGCGTACAGAATTACTGAAAAGGAGACACAATAGGAAGAAAATGAATAACTGACGGGGTAGAGCAGGAATCAGCTTCATAGAAATTACTCGTCGGGAATATGTTTGGGGGTAATTCAGTCGTTGAGCTGAAGAGCTCACTTGGAAAGTTTACAGGAGACAAAACAAAGTCTTTCATTGCATGCTAATTAGAGCACAGCTCAAATGAGCAGAACTCTGCTGAGGGTTGCTCTTCAGTTTCTTTTTTTCATATCTTCTTTTTAAGAATGGCTGCTCTAGGGGAAAACTTTCTCGTGTCGACAGTGACTAGCAGCACTAATCTTAGGAAAGAAAAACTGAGTAAAAGAAAAAATCTATTAAATGATGCGGCGTCTTTTAACATTTTTTCTTCTTTCCCAGTTTCTCGCGGAAACCGGATAATTAGCTAAAGGAGGGGTTGAAGTTTGAATTACTACCACCATCCCAATGCTTTCGGCAGACAGTTATTTTTTCCCCTTTCTGCAGTCTTCAAACAGGCCCCACAAAAAAAGAAAAAAATGGAGGGAAAGAATCTTTGCAGTAATTCATTTATGGTGGCCGCCAAGAGGCACTCTACGCGAAGACTTTGGGGGAATTTTTTTTTTTTTTTTTTTTTTTTTTAAGTAGCACACAAAATTAATTTTTGTAAGTTGAAGCTTTTTTTTTACTTTTTCGGAAGGGGGTGTCATTTTCTTCCTGATGAATAATTATCCCATCCATGTTAAATTTCTTCATTTTCATAAAGCCGACTCTGGAAACTTCTGTTCTGGCGTTGGTTTTCTCTTGTATGACGGTCTTTTAAAAAAGCGCAGGGAAAGTGAGAAAAAAAAGAAAATGAAGCTCTAACAAATGGAAAATAGCGTTAAAAAAAGTTTGACATGTTCCATTCCGGTGTTGGCTAGAGAATGGGATGTCAAAGAGAACACGTAGACAGTGCTCTCTTCTCCTTTTTTTATATATTTTTTTTACAAGTCTTGAGATGCAAGCCAGAAAACTAATAATAAATGGTGTCTCAGTTTGCCCATAATTCAACTCAATTGACTCATATTTTTCTCTTCCTTTTTTTTGTGTTGGGTGAATATATGGTGTTGTCTATGTGGCCGGACTCTCAGGTTTGACAATCCAGCGTCGGTAGCGCCATTTCCAGCTCGTCCGTTGACTTACAACTACTTAGCCACGTTAAATGCATGGCTATTGCTGTTCCCGTCGTCTTTGTGCTGCGATTGGACCATGGGTACCGTCCCTTTGGTGCACACCCTACTGGATACACGCTTACTGGCCGCCATAGCATTCTACGCAGTTTTGGCGCGATTGGCTTGGCAAGCTTTGGTTTACATGGATCAAGTTATCCTTATGGTAAAATAAATAATAAATGAAACTCTTATCTCGTCTGATGTCATTATACTTCCTTGTGTTGTTTTGTGTTCAGTTAAGTTATCTTGTGTTAGGTTATGGTATTTTATGTTACGTTGTGTTACCTTATTGTACATTACATTAGCTTATGCTAATATTAGTTATATTAATATAATTATATTAGCTTATATTAATTATGCTACATTATTACGTATTGTGTTAACGGTTAATTTACGTTGTCTTATATTAACAGTGTTGTTCCTGTGAAGTTGTGTTATCTTATGTCATACTTGCCTATTATGTATAATACTATCCCGTTCAGAGTAGAAAGCTACCATTGAAGTAGGAACAAGCCCGAATTGCGGCTATATATCGCAGGATAAAAGCACCATCCCGCCCGGGTTACCGCGTATATTTCATTGTTGCATCGTTGCCTTTTCGGGAGTAGGCCGGAGTAACGCTACAAGCCCGGCCTTGTCTCATGGGGAAACGTCGGTGGCCTGTATTTTGGACTTGGGATAGTACAATTTTCAATTGTTTTGGGAAGGATAAGATATACTTAAGAGTGTGTAGACAAAAATCTGAAGTCGGAGTTGGAGATAAAAAGAAGATAAAGAAAAAGCCATTAGGCTTAATTGAAGGGTGTTTTTTTTTAATACATGAAAAGGGACCTGTGTTCTGTATTCTTGTTCTTTTCTTTCGTTATGTTAACTATATAGGCGTTGGCATGGTTGGTCCTGCCTTTCCTGCCAGCTTCCAATTTATTTTTTCCCGTGGGTTTTGTGGTGGCAGAACGCGTGCTCTACATGCCTTCCATGGGCTTTTGTTTGTTAGTGGCTTATGGATGGTCACGTGCCACTACTTTGAGGTAACAGAAAAGAAAAATTTCCTTTCAGTACAAATTGTAGTTTCCCCAAGTTGAATTGTAAACTTCAATAGAACTATATAAAGCTTGCTCTTATTTTAGTTCAATTTGAGCCACGTATTCAAACGGTCTTTTTCAGTCTTCAATTTTCGTCCTTTACTTGCAATTTTATGTGTACCTTAGTTCACCTTCATCATCGCCTTTTCAGAGAGATTCAAAGAATCTTGAAGAGCATGTTGCTTCGGAAGAAGAGCGTTAGAATATTTTTGGTTTTTAAAGTTTACGTGCTCTGCAATATTTTAAGGGTCTGAAAATTTTAAAGATCATGGATTTTCAAAGATCATGTAGATTAAAGTCAGCAAAATGAAGATTGAAGATGATGCAAATCTGGATTATTGAAAATCGTGAAGGCCAGTGGAAAGATTAAAGAGCATTGTATTTTTTTCTGCCGCAAAAAATCAGGAATGATGCAAAAACTGAAATATTGTATAGACATTTAATTAAAAATCAATTCATTCTATATCTTCATCATTGCTTATTTTAAAATAATGAATATTGTGTCCTTTTGAACATTTCTTCTTTAAATTATTTCTTCCTTGAATCATTTCTTAATCATTGTTTTATTGAATGTTGATAAATAACAAACAGTATGAAGGGAATTATCTGTAAGAATTTCAATAGTACTTTGTTTAAGAATATCCGAGAAATTCAAAGCAGTAATTAACGACATCCAAACTGTTCCAGTGCACAAAGGCCCCATCTATCATATATCCAAACACCATAAAACACTCGCTGTCACAGACATTTGGCTCAGGCCCCACAGTTAGCTTTCAATCGCAGAAACGGACCATTTTTTGCCACAGCAGTGGAATAGTATATGTCATTGTAACTTTGCCAAATCAGTGTGCAAATCCCTTAAAGAAACGTATATAAAAGTGTTGGTAAAGTTTTATTCATGAGCCCCATTTTCCCTATTTTTTCTCTATTTACGCAGTACACAAGCCTGATAGCGTGTTTCCGTGTTGCTAGGAACTTTCGACAGAAAAGAAACAACAAAAAAAAGGGAGGAGGAAAACCCCGTTCGTGTATAAAAACTCCTGAATTCATTCGAGCGAAAGAGGGGGGTCTTTGCATTATAGACGCGTTATCGTTGTCGGGGAGTGTATGTCGTGCCCGAAACTCATTAATCCAACATGAATCAAGCGAGGTTAAACTTGCCGTGCCGCCAATGAGCTACACTGGGCAGCTTTGGCAAGTTAATTTCCGTTCGGATCCATTTTTCATTGCCCCCCAAAGTTCCCGCCCTTTTTTTTCTTCCTCCATTCAAGGCGTTGACTAACACACGATATTCGATAAAGAGAGATGAGAAAATATCAATTTTTCCTTTTTTATGGGAACAACTTACATTGTTCAAGAGCTTCAAGCTACCAAAAAAATCATATTCGTCTTAAAATATAGAGCACAAATTCAAATTTCTGATGACAGTTACCTTTCCATGATACGCATGTAGTAATGAAGCTATTAAAGAGAGAGATTGCACAAAATAAGATCCCGAGACTTTCTGATGTCACAGACGTATCAGAATCCAAGGCAACTCTGCATCTAAGAGCTTTGATTTACTGTTTTAGTTTAATAGATTTCGTAACGAACTAAATTTACTAATGGATATTCTGTACGCTATTCTACCCCGGTCGTTCTGTTTACTGCGTGAGAAGTAAACAGTAACTATGGTAACCACTTTAGCCACGCTGTGACACGTGCGACTAAAATGGGATGATTTTATTGAACTTGTTTGATATAAATATAGGGCATGAGATTTCATGCGACCATGGCACGTCTCAGCCCAACGTTTGCATGTCAATATATCGTGAACGCCTAATGCAAACAATCGGAAACTAAATTATCCTTCTTAGGGTAAGGTAGACTACGAAAATCTCATTACAATCCCAACACGAGATTTTGTTGGCTATTGCCCTTTCGAACGAATATTGAAGCATTCATTTAGTCTTTTTATGTGCCCTTTCCTAAAAAAAAAGGAAATAAAAAACCCTTTTCTTTTCTTTTACACAGTAGCTGGAAGAAACCGTTGTATGTGGGTATGGGGCTCTTGCTGATTATCCTGAGCGTGAAAACCTATGTTCGGAATTGGGACTGGGAATCGGAGCAATCCGTTTTCATGGCTGGTTTGAAAGTGAACCAGCGGAACGCCAAACTTTTTAATAACGTTGGCCATGCCTTGGAGAGTCAAAGCAAATACAAGGAGGCGTTGGAATACTTCCTGGAAGCTGTCAAGTAAAAAAAAAATCCAATAAAAATCTTATTTAGTTTTTCGATTCATTTTCGGATTTCTTTTCCTTTATTTGATTTTATTTCAAATAGGGTCCAGAAAGACGATATTGGGGCACATATCAACGTAGGGAGGACGTACAATAACTTGGGCCGGATCAAGGAAGCAGAAGATGCGTATTTGAAAGTAAAATAAATCTTTACGAAAATAAATGAGAAAGAGATTAAATTTTTCTGTTTTTTTTTTTTTTTTTACCCTTGCTGACATCTTAAAGGCCAAGTCGTTGTTACCAAGAGCGAAACCAGGCGAGACATACCAAGCTAGGATTGCTCCTAACCATTTAAACGTGTTCCTGAACTTGGCAAATCTAATTGCGCGCAATGAGACTAGGTTGGCCGAAGCGGACGCTTTGTATCGCCAAGCCATAAGCATGCGAGCAGACTACACCCAAGCATATATTAACCGAGGTGATGTCCTCATTCGCATGAATCGGAGTAAAGAAGCCCAAGAAGTATATGAAAAAGCCCTGTTTTACGACCGCAATAACCCGGATATTTATTACAACGTGAGTTAGTCAACCAGGAAAACATTCTTCATAAAAAGAGAACCTGAAAAAGACTAAAGAAGAAAGGATAAACAGAGTTCTGTATTAATATCTATATTTCTTCGTCTTCTTTTTTGGTAGTTGGGTGTGGTTTTATTGGAACAAGGGAAGCCGGTACAAGCATTGGCGTACTTTGAGCGCGCCTTGGAACTTGAACCGGATCATCAAGCAGCATTACTGAATTCCGCCATTCTGTTGCAAGAAATGGCCGCAGGGGATAAACAGACCAAAGTAATATTAATATTGTAATTGTATTTCTGCCTTTTGGCATTTTTTTTATTTCTTGAGGGACGAGATCTCTACTTTATTGCTGCGCTGCGTTTGCTTATGCAGAAGTCAATAAGCGATCCTTGCCCTCGACTTTGGATTTCAGATTTGGGCACGTCATTGACTTTGCTAGAGCCCAAACAAAGAGAAAGAAGTCGAGAGTGCAAGTTTTAACTTTTTCTTGTTTTTTTTTTTTACTATCTTTATTTTCTATCACTTTCATATATATTTTCTATCATTTTTACTATCATGTATTTTCTTTTTGTTACGGCTCTCGTCAATTGCGGCAACTTCATAAGGCATACATAGGGTAAAGAAAACTGGTTAAGTTTTGCTGGAAATCGTTTTCAGCGCTTTCGGGATCAGGGAATCTCTGGAGATCATCAAAGTGTCTGAAATGATTCTACATTTCTGTTTTTTTCTTTTGCAGAAGAATGATACCAAATTACTCTCAGTTGCGTCTATTTCAGTCGAGTGACATTTATATGTCGCAAACACGTTACTTCCTTAAGCTCTTTTTAGGATGAATCATAGTGATAAAGTCCTTAAAATCGTTGAAAAATTTAAGTGACGATATATTTTGCGCTACGTTAAAACTCTCAGAGAAAAATTATTCTGAATTTGGTTGTTGTTTTTTCTCGATTTTCGTAGCAGAATGGAGGGAGCCTATTGTCCGCAAATGAGGCAGAAGTGGTAGCTTGGCGTCGTGAAGAAGCTACACGTCGTTTGGGCCGCTTGCTACAATTGGACGCTACCAACGAACGTGCACTCTTCAACTTGGGCATGTTAGCAATGGACAACGGGGACATTGCTGCCGCAGAGTACCATTTCAAAGCTGCTGTGGAGCTGAAAGCTAATTTTCGTTCGGCCTTGTTCAATTTGGCACTACTCCTGTCCGATTCGGGTCGACCTTTAGAAGCCGCCCCTTTTTTAAACCAACTGGTGCGAAGTCATCCTGATCATGTCAAAGGACTCATCCTCCTGGGTGACATCTATATCAACAGTTTACGTGACTTGGACGCCGCAGAAAGCGTAATAAGAATCTTGTCCTTTTATTCATCAGTCGGTTTATTTATTTACATGTTCTTTTTTTCTGTTTTCAGTGCTATCATCGGATTCTCGAGCTGGACCCGGGGAACGTCCAGGGCTTACATAATTTATGCGTTGTGTACGTCGAAAGGGGCGAGTTAAAGAAAGCGGAGAGGTGTCTGCAGCAAGCGCATCGTTTAGCGCCCGCGGAAGATTACATTGTCCGCCATTTGCAGATCGTGCAGAACCGCTTAGCGAAATTGCAAGCGCAAGCCTTGGAAAGTGAGCTACCTCAAGTCACGCCCACCCAGTCGGGGGCATTGAGCAGTGAAGTGTCTGACCGAGCTCCGCCCACTGGTAATGGGGATGAAGCTGGCAAACCAGGAATGATTCTCACGAATCAGTGACAAAATCAGTGAGAGAATCAGTCTCTTCTTAATCGGAAGAAGAGGAAAAAGTGGACTTCTGTGATGCCTTTCTATTTCAGCATTGGAGCAAAAAAAATAACTTGCTGGGAAACAAGACGTTCCTAGCCTGTTTTTTTTTTGTTTGTTTTTTTATCGATTTTTGATTGGTGTTGTCTCCTTTAAAAAAAGAAAGAAAGTGTCTGCTCTATTGCCTTTTCTGCTCGATGACAATTCATATCGGTTGCAATCTTATGTTTATCTTTTTAGGGTACTTCTTTGTTTTTGGGAGTAATTGTTATTGAGAATATCGCCACTTTGTAAAACTTTCATTCCAAATGTCAGCTGCTACAGTATCGTATTCCAAGTTTAAAAGAAAGCCACGCCCTTTCGGATGAAAAAAACATTCGCTTTGTGCCTTCTGGCTACTCCTGGGGGGAACTACGTGGTTTTGATAACGAACACCAGATGGTTAAACAAAACATTCCAATTCCTGTGTAGTTGCTGTTGCTGGATTTCGAAGGAAAAAAAAAACAGAAAATGCAGGGAGATAAGAAATAGTGGAAGCGGCTAGTGTGGATTGAAGAACTGTGTGTGAGTTAAATCTGGTAACATGTTATTGGTTAAGATGACAAAAAAGGGAAAAGAATCTCTGCTTTGAAAGGCTGAGCAAATTGTTCTAAAATCTTGTGAAAATAAGAAGAAGAGCCTTACATGTTTATTTTTCTAATTATATTAGGTGGTCACACTTTTACCTCCCCTGCCCCAAGAAAACCCTTTTTACCCCCTTTTTAACCATCCCAGTTCTCCTTTTTCGCTCCTGTGTAGTATTGACGGTTAGAATGATTGATCTGAAACCATTCCATTCCCTTTTCCCTGTAAAAGTTTAACAAAAAAGGAAAATAACCCAAGTTCAGTTTATCCTTTCCGTTGGTATGAAAAAAAACTCGGATCTTTTAGGTTAAAAAAATGTTTGAAATGTGTGCTCGATTTCTTTTTTTGCTGTGGAGTGATTGGAAACCTGTATTTTGAATTCTCCAAAAACCTTTTTAACTTTTAATCCCCCTCCAAAAACTCGTTTGACCTTTGTCAACTGTGATACTGATTACGCGAAGTAAACCAAAAAAAAAAATCCAAAAAATTACTACTTGTACACTGATTAAGGTAAGTTAAATTTCAGCCATAATTATCTAATATTGTAATATTTCTGGCTAGTACCCAGTTTTCTAACTCGGAAATGTAAGGTAAATTTGTATTTGTATTGCACACCATGTCGCGACAGTCACAAGTGGGGAGGGGAAGGAGCTAATTTCTCTGCGTTACACCCATAAAGATCAATTTCAGTTCAAGACGATTTAGTTTGCTGGAAAGAGGCAAGTGGTTTTGTATTTAATTTAAATTAAAAAGAGGGAGGAGGTTTAGCCTAGTACCGGCAGGCTTAACAAAAACACGAAAAAACAGGGAAGTTTTTCAAGTTGGTATTGGGACTAAAATTTCACGTAAATTGCCATCGCCACACATAACATTAAAACAGTGTACAAGAAAACCAAACTTGTAAAAGGATATATCTACATTTCTCATAATAAACGTAAGAACAATTTTGTTTTCTTGCTTTGCTGGGAAAACAATTTGCAGATCGTGGACCCATAACCAATATTCCCCAGTTTTGACGCTGCATTTTCACAGAAAATCTCCTTTCTTCGCTTTTCATCACTAGTTTTAATATTTGAAACCTCCCCAAAAAATAAAGATGTAAGAAAAATGAAACAGCCATGCATATCCCCAAAACGAACTCAAATCTTTTGGTTCACAGATCCCTCTAGGAAAAGAAATTTGTACTCGAGAATTAAGAAATTTCCAAGGGAAACGGAAATAGTAAGTCAGGGGGGAAGATAAGCTTTTAAATTCGATGGTGGAATTTTAAAATAAATATCTGTCAATGTTTAAAGCTAGAACTATGTTTGAAAAAAAAGGCTGCGATTAATGTTTTACGCAGATATATGAGGTGTTGGTGAAGAAATTTTGTTGCTGCTTAAAAAACTACCCGCCACCGAATAACCCCAGATTTTTTCGTTGCACATGAGAACAACGAAACCAAATAATTAACAAGTACAACAACCGTGAGTGAATGCCTCGCCTTATTTTATGGATTTCTTCCTCGCAGTTGTCAGTCCCCCAAAAAAAGCTTGGCGAAGAAATTGTTACGTTTCTTTATAAACTTCCCATATTATTTTGATACTTCTGTTTTTTCGTTCTTTCTACGTTCGCACCTGCAACAGCATATTCGCGAAATTGTTGTTGGAGAACTTAAAGTGCCGTTTGTCGTAAAACTTGAGCAGGGCCGGACTGTAAGGATGATTCTCTTTCAGGTGGACGTAGTGCACTTCGGGTTCGTTGGTAGTGTGTCCGCAATCTTCGCATACGTATACCTATACAACGACAAAATCATTAATTCAATACCGCTTAAAATACTACTGAATTTCTTCCACATATCTTTTCGAGAGATCTTACCTTCACGCGACGTTCTTTGTAACCATAATCGTGTTGAACGCCATGGACTTTCAAGCAATGCGATTCTAAAGAGCACCGTTGGGTGAAAGATTTCTCGCACAAGGCGCATTTATAGGGTCGAACGCCTATAATCCAAGTAAATGAAGGCAGAAATTAGTTGACTGAACTTAAAGTAGCAAGTTTTAAGTTTTTTACCTGTATGTGTGCGCGTGTGACGCTTCAAGTCGAAAGTATCGTTGAATCCTTTGCCACAGAAGGTACAAAGGTACCGTTTGACATCAGAATGACACTTCATGTGTCGATTCAAGAGCCTTTGGAGGGAAAAGGACTTGGAGCACAGCTTGCACGTGAAACGACCATTCGGTGTAGCGCCATTACTGTCTTCGTCTGAACATTTGGAAATGGGCGAGCCTGTATCTTCGGAATGGCCATCCAGATGGCTGCTGATACTGCTGGAATGTGTTTTCTCGGAACGATCTTTCGCGACTAAAGGGTTCTTGATGCCGTTGTACCCGTTCACGAATTCAATTTGTGCATCACCAGGTAGACCCAACTATAAGAAGAAAACAGGAGACCCAATGGTTAAATTTCATCTTCTTTTAAAAAAAGTTAGTAAATAGTGTTAATAAAAGTCATTTGGGTGGTATTGGAAGAAGAAAGGTAGACAGGGGATACCTTTTGTTGCAAAACGGATACACGTACTTCTAAGGGTCCCTGGTTGGCATCGGAGGGCGCTGGAGAAGCTGAGGTAACCGAGCAGGGAGAAGGTTGGGCGCCAAAGTTGAGGTCCATCAGCGGCGAATGTTCCACCGAAAGGGGTGTTAACAGGTTCAAGGCAGCTAAGCCGTCATCCGGACTAGGAGGGCCGCAACGGCGACTCGTGGTGACACTCAGATAAGCAGTCATATTGTGGTTGCTGGTCGAAGTGTGTTGTTGTTGAAGGTGGTGTTGGTGGTGGTGTTGCTGCTGATGTTGCGAGGAAGGGGTAGAAGGGGCATTGTTGGAGTAGTGGCGAGTGTCAAAGAGTCGATCATGGCCAGCCAAATGTTCAGGCAGGACGTTTACATTGGGTTCCATGGGGAAAGGCAGTTGCAGACCGGTGATTTGATCCACGTCGAGGCAAAACGAGTTGCCATCTTCAGCGCACATGTCCGGATCTGAGGCTAATTCAAACAGATCAGGCTGGGTCGCACAGGGACTTGTTGTGTGAACTCCCAAGCTACCGCAAGATGGAGTATGTGGCGTCACACCCACTGATGGTACTCCTCCATATCCGTACGCGCTCGAGTTCATCAAGGCGTTCATCTGCGAACTCGAAGAAACGCCGAAACTCTCTAACGTGGTCATGGTAGTCAATTCGAGATCATTGACCGATTGGCGATCCATATCCGATGACGACGTGGCGTAACGAGGTGGATTGCTAAGGCGCGCGAACAAATTAGGACCAAAATTGCGAATCGACGGCAACATATTCCCGTTACTATTGCTGTTGTTATTGTTCATATTTGAATTATTATTGTCGTTGTTCATTTGGGCATAGTCGAAATTGTTGCAGCCTCCAGAAGGCAAGTTTAGATCGTTGTTGTAAGGCGAGTTGGGATCACCATCGTCCCCTGGTAAACCCATTCCTCCGAATCCGCCTCCTAATCCGCTGCCGTTTAAAGAAAAGGTTCCCCCTCGCTGGGTTCCATCGTTACCGCCCCCTCCGCTGCTGTAGGAACGGTAGGAGTCATTTCCACCTCCGTTAGAACCTCCACTGGAACCGTTATCTCCATCCTGGGCGCTCTCGTGTGCATAATTACCGCCACGCGGCGCTGGATGCGTGGCAGTGCGCACTTTACTCGTGGGACAGCGCATATCTAAAGGGGAATCATCGCTAGGAGACTGGTTGGGGCCTTGAATGGGTTCTGTTTCATCTGGATCATTCTGAGGTCGCGGAACGCAGTAATTAATAGGCGCGTCTTGGATAGGCTCCATGTCTTCGTCTTCGCATTTCAACTCATCTTCGTCACCATCCTGCTCCATACGCAAGTCTTCCACATCTTGATCAGCATGGCGTTTACGCACCACTTGTGGGGGCTCTGGACGCGACTGACAGGCGACAGGTGCGCGTTGAATGACGGAAACTTGTTGGAAACGTGGCGCAGGTGTAAACTCTTCATTTCTACAATCGCTCTCTGCTAACCGTGCGAAAAACTTGAGATACCGTCTTCCCGATCCGGTCGACTCTCCATGTTCTGTTTAAACACAAGAAAGCATGTAAATTAATGAAACTGACTTCATGAGGATATCGTCGGTTCTCAGTATCAGAAATAGCTTGTACAGTACTTCTCTAAGAAAATTTAAAAGAATTATCAAGCATGGTTAAAAGCGTGAGAATATTATTTTGTTCTGTAAAAAGTTTGTCGGTTCATGGTCGCGAACGTAGGAATCGTGGGTTCCGCCCACACATTCATCGCGATATCTCTACCCCCAAAGCTAAAAGCATGACGGCACGGTGACAACAATGCACTATAATAGCGTTTACCCACGGATGCGGCCAAGAAGAAAGGGAATGCGTATAGTGGTGGTTAAAGGAAAATGTGACTAGCTTGTGACTCCAAACCGAAGGTGAAGCTCTCCCACCCAGTTAATGACTTCCCGTTATGGCCATGGAGACAATTGGGCGGAGAACACAGAAACGCCACCTTCTTTTCTGGTTAAGAGGCAAGAACCGGTAGTACTCTCCTTCGCCCGCAACTCCTCCGTGTTATAACTTTCCCACCAAGGTATATAACAAAACAACGCTTGGATGCGGTTTGGGTTCTGGTAGCGAGTCTTGACGTTCCCCGCAAGCACCTTAGCGAACATTCAAGGCCAGGGTCAACGGCATCGAACTTCTTCCTGGCTCGTTCTACCCAACAAAAAGACCCTCCTCAAGATAATCTCAAGTCATGGCCAGTGGGGCTGGGAATAAACGAAAAGAAAAGGCGGGAGCGTGACTTGGCGGGGAACTTGACGCAAGGCTGGGCTTTCTTGGCTCAACAAACTTGCAGTCAACTCTCCCAAGAAGGGGAAGGTGAAATGGGAGGGGCTTATTCCTGGGCTTGACGGGAGTTTTTCCATAAGGAAACAAACGCAGGGAAAAGTGGTTCTGGAAGTGGTAACGCAAGTCCTTAGGCTAAAAAGCACCGTTAAACTTTTAGCTTTTCTTTTCTTTTTACAATAGGCGGTGTGTATCATTGGATTTCCCCTTTAGCAAATACCTTCTTTCTTGGTGCATAGTTGCGGAAAGCCCATAGGCCTAATTGGATTTGAATGACACATGGATTTTCCGCCTTCCCTTTACAGATTGATGGCTTGAAGCTCATGGACCGACAGATGAGACGAATCAAGAGTGATTAGAAAAACCAGGTTTGGCAAGTCAATAAAAACACCTGATGCTTTGATTTAGGAAGAAGGTCAAGACTTGGGTCGTTCTTTTTTTAGACGAGCATCTGCAAGCAGGACATTAAAGGCATCGACCCAAACAGCTAAAAGAATTGGAAATGACAAAAGTTCCTCTTCTCGAGATTATCCCTTGATGAGATGTTTGATTGCCAATCGGAAAGGGAAGTCGTCCTGCTGCATCGGTCATTGACTTGGGGAGTACGTTTCGGGTGACCGAAGTTGGGAAACCTTATTTCGTTTCCATTCCGCATAACATGTTAAGGAGTTCTCTCTATACCCAACAATAACAAACCCCTCGGAGACTTATTAAAACCATTTCCTTCTTCTTTGCGACGTTTGTTGCATCGACGGCGGAGACGCCCACGTAAACCCGGAAGCCGTAACCTCTAATAACAGCTATACTACCATCGAACATTTCCTTGCTTCGGTTACGCACCAACTGAAGCGAATGACAGCTTTTGTGTTAACGCACGCGGCGGAATTGGATGCATATAAATAATTTTACTCATCCTTACGCTTCCTTGTACGTTAGACCGTAAAATTTCCTTTGTCGGATTCTCTTTAAAATCAACCCATTCGTTCTTACTAAAAAGCGATATTTTATCCTTTCTGTCAAAAGTTCCATGCTACATTCCAAAATTGGCGCTTACGCGATCAGCGCCACCAGTAGGGAAACTGTCTTCGTCCTCGTTTTAGTTCGTAAAAACGTTCGATTAAAAAAAAAGAAACGCGATACTATTATGTCAAAATAGAGTGAAGTTAATTGCTATGTTATTCACGAAATTCTTCAAGAATTACAATGATTCAAATAAGCTTGTTATACAGGAAGGAGGAAAAGTTGCTAAGCACCTGTTGTGTTGCGGCTCTAAAATTTCCTGTAACGGACATTCGGTAACTCATTCGATTCATTATTGAAAACCTCTTGATAATGGATTTTTTGCCTTTTAGGATGAGTGCAGGCGCTTGCTTTTACGCTTTTAGTACAAAAAGGAGTTAAAAACCCACTGAAAGCAAAAGGCTTATGGCGGTTTAGGACAAATGGGTTTGGGGAAAATGGTGCAACTTTGCAACGGGATTCTAACGAAAGGAATAGATTTTCAGCCTCCCTTTCCGTATCCTTGTAGTACGATACGTACTTTGAGTCAGTCTCGATTTTCACCTAGAAGATAACTCTATTTGACCCTTTCAACCACGTTTATTGCGCAAGTAACCAGACACTAAATTCTTTTTTCACCACAAAAAAATCTTATATATTCCTTATAGTTCACAAGTTGGCTCGTTTGCCAGAAAAGCCAAAAGGGTCACCTTGTCCTTGGAATTTTGGTAGTACGAACACCAAGCACCTTACCTTTACCTTCCTGCTAGCCATGTTACTTGTCGTGCGCAGCTCCAGCATCAAGGTTTTCACAGAGATTCTTCCATTCCACGACCAGAGGCTTCTTGCATAAATTTGAAAGCAAGGCTTACAACAACGTGCAAACAAAAATGGAGGAGCCCGGAGCCTCGTAGCTGCGTACTTATCGCTTTGCACCATCTCTGGGGCAGCTTTTGGCCCACTGCCTTTTGACCATAACTGCGGCTTACGGCTTACGGGAAAAAAACAGACCTCAGCATATCAACTTAACGCCACTCTTAGCATTCGTAACCCACTCATGACTCTCGAAGTCCTTAATAAAAAGCACAAGTTGGGCAACAGTGTCATCAAGAAAGTATAAAGGAAACTTAGAAAACCAACTGTGCTTTGTTTCTTTTTCTTTATTGGTAGGATTGCCATGGCACGAAAAACGCAACAAAAAACATGAACACGGGGGAAAAGCCCTCACATAGTCAACTCTGGGTGTTTGCATATGCAAAACAGGTCCAAGCTAGCCGGCTGTGGGTTGCATAGCGGATAGTGGTTGTTGCAATGGCAACGCAAGAGTAAAACTAGCTAAACTGACATCCTGTTTTACACCAGCCGTTAATGTGTGACTGGCTGGCCTTGGCCATGAAACGCTTGGTTCGCTGGGGAATTGGCGTCAGCTCGCTAATCCTAAGTCTGGAATAAGCCCTTAATTGCAAACCAGAAACCAAACCTTGTATAGCTTCTGCTTTTGGTATAGATAGTGCTGTCCCTTTTAAGGAAACAAATGGTCCCAAACTTTTATTTCAAGTTCCTTTTTTTCCTTCAGGAAATTTCCAAATTGGTATCCCTTCCTGCAGGCTATAACTGGATTCTTTCTTCGAAAACCTCAAAATCCCGGAAAGCAAGGCTGTAAAACCGGCAGGCGGCATAAACTATAGAAACTGGACAATTGCAAAATTGTGCCAAAATTGCTTGGGATTCTCAGAAAGGACAGAAAGGAACACAAACAAGCAAAAGCAGCTGGAATAAGATGTAGATCTATGCAAAGTAACTGGGAACAACCTCCCCTCAAAAAGGGTAGGCCGCTAAGGTCGGCCGAGGTCAGCCGAGGTCAAACAGGCCAAGAACTCGGCAAAGGTCGTCAACTAAAGGGCAGAGGAGACTCCCCCCTTATAATACCCCGAAATTGAACCTTTTCTGGTCCATAAGTCCGCTGACCTGAGATCCCTATAAGAACCCTTTTTCGGAGAGTACCCCATGTACCAGTGATAAAATTCTAAGAATATCCTACCAGGAAAAACCTCCCCCCCATATGCTTTTCTGTGGAATTTTGACTCATTGTGTCCACATCAACAATAAAGACTAAAAGGGACCCCAAAAAGTAGGAGGACATGGTCACAAACAACTAATTCTAAACACGATTGTAAACATGCGAATTTCAAGTATTTAGCTATGTATATGGAAAGAACTATGTCTCATTCAGGTCTTCTAATCCGGAAGTTGGCAACAAACCATTGACGGGGTCAAGGTACTTACTACGCACTTCCAGTTCGTTTTTCTTACGAGAGCCAGGTTAGAACAAGGAGTATAATAAACAAAAATCATAATATAAAGAATAAAGAGAATTTGTTTGAAATATTGTCCCCTTACCTGTAGGTAAGGTATCCGATTTATTGCTCGAGACAAGAGGTAAGGGGGTCTCTGTGGTGTCCCTGTCATGTCCTTTTTGCGTCTCGAGGAGCCTCGCTTGCTGCTCTTGCAAGCGCTCTTTCAGCAAAAAAATCTTCGGCATGGCTGTGCCAACCCGTCAAAGTCTTTACGAGCCAAGTGTTAAGAACGAAATCACTAGACCCTATAAATGTTTTCTTTTACTAATCCCAAGTTCTGTTTAGCACGCTGGAATATGTCATCGGGAAGGATTTGATTCCAAGTTCGTTTCAGGAACAGCCGCAATAAATTTGGCCACTGCGCACTGTCCACTCGAGTGTGTCTGCTTAACCGACACTATTTTAATTCGCGAAAGGGGAGGTACCGATAAAAAACACTTGAATGGCAGTTCTCGAGAAAGGAGCCCACTTCGATTTCACTAGCATCCGTTAAGGACGGAAGCTCTGCACCAAGTGCCGTTGTCTTGTCATGACAACCTTGGATAGCGGCTCGCAGCATAGGATACGCTTTCCGAGTGTGCTATACAACACCTGAAGGCCCCCAGCGGCACCACCAACGAGTCCAAAAATTGAGAGGAGGAGATTCAGGCGGGTTCTGGTACCCACCTTTACGGAACGAAGGGAGGCCCGCTGATTCTCCCGTTGAAGTCGAAAATGCCGGAGGTAGTATGTGGCCTTTAGCAGAAGCCAATGTTATATACCTGTCTTCCGGCATGCTAAACGCACGAGCAAGCGAAAACTCTTTTTCAAGGCGAGACAAAAGAGGTGGAGCGAAAGTTAACTGGATGGTACCTCATACGGTACCTTTCTTCGGTAGTCGTGTCGCAAGGATGACACTGACGTAGAAATCCTTGGGAGTAATGGCTTATTCCTTACATAGTCATGTGTATAAAACTCCCAAACTTACTATAAGGTTCTGATCCTTGAAATTTATATTTCTGGTCTTACTTTTTCACTTAAAAAGACAAAGGGTTGGGGAGGGGTTTTAACAGTACTGGATTATAATAACGGTGCTCTCAAGGAACTTCGCGAAATGTAGGGGCCTCTCTCACTCCAAACTGGAGGCTTACTTTGGCACGACGAGGTATTTTTAACATTTAGATGGAAATCTTATATAGAGGGGGGCGTTTTTGGCCCCAATCTGCTTTAAGAGGTATTTGCAGGCTGGCTGTAAGCTTCAAGTCCTATCTGTAGTATTTAGTTGAAAAGCTGGTACAACGCGCTAGGGGACTTGGAAACCTGGTGGGGGAGCCTTTTCGTGAGAATTATTCCATAAAAATCGGGGTCCAAAAGTTGCCAACTTCGTGATGAATTTTCCGAACTTTTTGGAAGGCTGTAGAAGGGAAAAGCATAGACGTTCTGCGGTTATTGTACTTGGCAAAGATGGCGTGGAAACGATGGAAACAGTTTGCATTGGTTTGCGCTGGCACAGCACTTTCCCTCGGTAATGACCTTCTCAGCGCTTGTATAGCCACAGCGTGGAATGCCTTCCCGCTCGCTAGAGCATTCTTTAATGGTAGAGGGATCTTAATAGCATTGTAAGAAGTCATGGTCATGACTTGCCGCTTTCCATGCTTGAGTTCTGGCTACAAAAAAAAATGGAGGCTTTTCAACTGCAGCTAAGGGCTACCAAACAGGCGAATATGAACTAACAGGTGGCCGCAAGGTTACGCATCTTGACTCCCTTGTTTTTTATGATTGGAAGTCTCTCTGTCCCCGTGTGTGCGCGGCCCCCATGATTTCAGGTAAAATGCCTTCATCACGTCTGTCGTATGCAACGTCTTTCGAATCCTCCTAGGATACCCATATCATCATCTAGAGTTTCCTACGTACAAAATCCTTTCAAACAATTGGATTTTTCGACGATCCGTTTTGTATTGCGGTTGAAGGATGAATTGTCTGGAAGACGAATTTGGGGGATAAGTCCCTCGTTGTTATTGAAATCCCACATTGCTTTATGGTTATATAATTTTTACTAGCCTGAACGATTTGACCAATGTCAGGTATTTCCACATTGCGTTGCGGTGTCGCAAGGTGGTGCAGGAGGAGGGGGGGGATAACGGTTCTTGTATCCTGTCCACACACTTACGGAGTCCGACGTCGTTGGCACGTAAGGTTGGGTTGCCAAGAAGGAAGAAAACGCAACTTCCCGTAAATACTATTTTTCTTTCGTGTGGACCGGAACCTGTTGCTGGGTTCTGTTAATTCTTTACCTGGGATCCCTGACACCGACCACGAGACGAGGCCAAGGTTAAGCGATTGCGTCTAGCATTCCGTTGCCCATGAGCCTATTTAGTTTTAATACAGTTTTCATTGTTTCCGTTCCTTTCCTTTCTCTAGCAAACCATATCTAACATCATTTTTGCGCCTGAAATTGATTGTGTGCTTGAAGTAAACTCATATTCTATTTGTTTTGGAGTTGGCTTTTGCTTGTTTGGAATTCCGATTTGGTTGCTAAAAGAGGCGTAAAAAAGGTTGGAAAATTTGGACAACAGCCGGTTTGAGAGAGTTTGGACAGAATAAGGTGAATATCCTACGTTGACCAAACCGAATCTCAGTTCTGAAAGAGAGCCATATGGTCTCGATTCCTAACATTTCTCATCATGTTGTCCTTATGCAAAGTTTGGCGTGGAACAAGGTAAGGGATTTTGCCCGGCAGACTTGTATTTTAATATGAAATGTGAATGTAAAGAATCTAAAGATAGCCTTTGGCATATTTTTAGGAGGAAGAAGATTAGGTAGAGGGTAATTCGGATTGTTTCAGAAAATAGACCACAGGCTGTACGCACTTTTGTTCTGTAAAGTCAAGGACCGCAGTAAAGAAAGGAAATATCACTCTTGTTTACGTAGTTTTGGAGAAGGAAACCTGATTAGAATTAATAATTTCGTATGATTTAGATCAAGGTTTCATCGATTCAGGCATGGGGAGATTTTTGTAGGCATTTTTTAAAATAATTTCTTTAGTAATCATTTTAAAGAAATTGATATAACAATATATATGCAGACAATACAGAGTGCAATTAAAAAGTGTACATTTGTACAAATTCCTTACGAAATAAGCACAGTATACAGGCTTCGCTTATTGTGATCACGTTTGTCTAGCCAATTTTGATTCTAAAAAGCGGAAATTTTTATAACTGAAAATCGGAAATATGTGTATGTATAGGTAGGTCGTTTATGATGTAGTTAAGAAAAATAGAAACAATGGTATGCAGACAGAAATTACAGTTTATTGTCTACAGTTTGTTTGTCAAAATGAACCACAGTAACTTAAACTATAAAACTAAGGTTACTTGAGATATAAATTATTTAAAATATGCACTTATTTTCGTTTGTCTAGAATTCTGATTGTAAAGTCTATATATAGATTTTTAAACATTATGTAACCACGCGCCCAAAACACGATTAACACTGAGCTTTTGAAGCCTAATCCTACTCTTAGCGAGGGTTCTCAACACGATTTTAATAAGACTCTTTCTCAGAAATTCTTTCCTGCGTTGTTAAATCTCTCTATTTCATAATTAATCGATTTTCTGTGCACCTATTTTCTATGAACAAACTCTTGAGACTCCCTTGGACACCTTAGCTTTCATGATTGATTCTCTATTGACTAAAATTGTTCCTATATGGTTGACTTGATCACTCCATATTCAGCTACAAGATCTACAACTCTAGCTCCTGAGTCTTTTTTGTCGATGATTTCTTGCTTAATTTCAATAGTAAGAGCTTTTCTACTCTTCCTACATGGTCTTCTTAGATCTATTTTGACAACACTAAATAAAGCCCTGAGTTTTCTGCAAATTTCAAATATAAAAAACACAACAAAGCGCCTGTGCGGTTCATAATGCGGGACCGCGTTAGCTATGCGGAACATTTTCCGGCTAACACTCGCGTTCGTAATGCGGAATGTTCTTTATGCTAGGCGTTCGTTATGCGAGGCACCACTGCATTATGTATCAACGTACACTATCCTGAATCAGCAGTAAGGCCATATTGCTGTAGCTTTTTACATCATAACGACTTTAAGATCCGTAGAGATTCGCAAGATCCGTAGCTAATTTGAGACTCCCGAGAAAAAATTCCTGAAGTTTAAATAGAATACTTGCTTTTATTACATCCAAACTGTTTCGGTTTGAAGAGAAATAAACTAATGATTTGAACTAAACGCCATTACAACAGTTTGTCAGAAAAAAATGCTGGAATTACAGAGTGGCCAATAGATGACGTCTTGCTTAATTATCGATACTTTTCCAGCAAGGTATAATTTTGAAACGAACACCAATTCTGTGCGAACCATCTGGAGTGGCATTAGCTGCTTACGTTACGTGTATTTAGCTGTCTCGGTCTGACAACACAGTGGGTGTTATTCTTTGGCTAATCCGCGATTAAATATCTTAAATAACAATGAGTTACTTATTTCCTATATGTTGCTGTTTATTCCTTTTATCCATAATCATTCCTGTGCAGGTATGGTAAAACAACAACCTGTTCTTAGCCATTACATTAGAGTCAAACGCTAAAACTCCTTTATAGTTATTACTCCGATGTTTTTTGTGTAGGCTCAATATGATGACGTTCGCTGCAAGTGCATTTGCCCAGACACAGCTATCGTCAATGGCTCTCAATCTAGTCGCATGCCGTATATAGGCAATGTACCTCCCAACAAATGGTAAGAAAAATCCATAATTTTATCCATGTCCTATTTAAAAAAACGCATCAATCCTTAGTGATTGCACCAATGTGGTGCTTCCACGCCTGGGAGATGCAATTAAAGGCAAAGAACGCGAGTTTTGCCCTCGCTGCGAATGCAAATACGAAAGCCGTAATATTACCACCATTAAAGTACTATAAGACCCAGTTTAGAACGCTCTATAGGACATATTTTTATAGGTTGTAGTCATCATCGTCATTTGGATCATTTCTTTATTAGTGATCTACATGCTCTTCTTGGTCTGTCTGGATCCATTACTGAACAAAAAATCAACTGCCACTTACCAAGAGCACCAAAACGAAGAAGTAAAAGCTTCCCACGTCCTCTAAATCACTACTGATTTATTCACAAATGTACTTTTAGGAGGACACACTTGGCGTTGGTACCTCCAATTCTCAAGCCCTAAGAGTTTCAGGCACAGGAGTCTTGAATCGTGTAGGTCACCAGCAGGACAAATGGAAACGCCAAGTTCAGGAGCAACGCCGCCATATCTACGACCGCCATACCATTTTGAACTAAATCAGTAATTAAACTACAGAGCAAAAAGGATCTGGATTATAAGCTAATAATCATATTTTCCCCGTTAACTTGTCAGTGATTTGCATATTCCGAGCTGGAGGGAAATAATAGATGAAAAGAATTGACCTTAGGGGAAAAGGATGAACTTTTTTTTATTCCATTTTAAGTTTGTAAGGACAAAGAAAAACTGTTAGCCACAAGTAAATAGCGAGTGTAAACCGATACCGAAAACAGCTAAACATGGTACTGGTTAGTTATAATTTTTTTGCTTTTTTTTGTTTGGCGAATCTAAGTTTTCCAGGAGCCGATTGGTTTAATTTTTAATGGAGAGTATTTAGACGAGGTCTAGGGACGTCCCAGAAAGAGTTGTTGCCATGAATGGAGCGAGCCATAGCTTGAATAGAGGCAGCAATTTCCTCCGGATCTTTAGGAGTCTTTAGTAAAAAAACAATAACATTTATTTACATTTTAAGAATGTGAAATTAAGTCACCTTAGATTCTAAACAATCGTCAATTCCTTGCTCTTTCGGTAATGTCAATCCGGCAGGTACCTGCATGGGCACAGAACGGGCCATTTGGTAACTGGAGCTAGAGCTATGCCGCGGAATCGAAATGCCTTCGTCCACATTTGAATCTAGGAAGAACGAAACTCAATGTTAGTTAACGTAAAATAATAATTACTGTCAGTATCCTGTTCATCATCCAATGGATCGAAAGCCTCGGGCAAATTGCCTTCGTCGTTTAACACAAAATCTTCTCCATCTAACGGAAAAACAGAGTCTACATCCATCGACGATGGACGGCGTGAAATACGCAGCGAGGAAACGGATATACTGGCAACCTGGTACGGTAAAACAGGTTAAATAATCCCAGATTTCGGATTGGAAAGTTGGGTTCTACTTGAGGCGGTTTAGGTTCTGAAGTGAAAGTCGGCTCTTGTTTTCGCGAAGTCGAGGCAAAAGGCTCGAAATTACAGGGAGGGTCTTGACCAGAGATGAGGCTACAAGACAAGGGAGATTAATTCAAGGCTTTGACAAAGAGATTTGAAGGTAAAGAAATTGTAAAATGTATACCATAATAGCTGACGTTTGTCTTCATTTGCTTTATGCTGCAATGCTACGAAAGCACTTTGTTGTTGGTCGGTAAACTGCGCAATTCTCTCGTTCATGCGTCCTTCCTCCTCGGCTAAGAATTTCGTTATTCTAGCTTGGAGCGACTGTTCTAGCTGTGGAGACTTGTTCTCCACTGGAGAGAGCTCTGTTGAAGAAATGCGTCGAAAGAAATTGGAAATTGTACTTTTGCAGGCGGGGACAGAGGGTAAAGCTCGTTGTTCGAAGGTTTCTGGTAATACAATATCAAATGTAGCCGAGAATCGGGGGCTTTGACGCAAAGCAGCTATCGCTTTACTATCCGACTAATAATAAGAACTTTCACTTAGTTAATTAAAACTCTTTTAAGTACTATTTATGAAATGTTTTTTAAAGAAGCACATTTACCAACATAGCAGGAGACACAAAAGCGAAGCTGACGGTGGTATTGGAACGAGAAGCTCGTGCATGGGTATCCAAATGACATCCTTTGCAATGGTTAATGGTCCAGCTGCCAACAAGACGTGTATTTACAAGACAGGGCAATGTTATCTCTTCTCCCTTTAGATTTAGCGTTCCTTGCCTTGGATTCTGGGAACAGAGAACAAATTTAGTACCACATTCAAGGTTATACAACAAAGAAAATTTCTTTTACTTGAGCAAAAAAGTTATCTTTCTCAGATAAATCTACAATTAAATCAGCCATAGGCTTAGGATCACTACTAAAATCTAGACGGACATTGAGGCAAGGACATGTTAGTTTCATTGCAGGAAAAATGAGAGAAGTTATTAATGGAGAAACATGAGTAAACAAAATAAACAAATACACAACATGGCGTTACAGCCACGTGATCTTAAAAGGTGGCTTTCCATTCGCTGAAAAGCAAAGCCCTGCTCCCTAGTGATTTCCATAGAAACCAATGGAAGGATATAAAACCTTGTGCAATTGCTCAAGCGCAAAGTTTGAAATTTTAGAAAATTTTGGTTTAAATATTACATTCTGTTCTTCGAAAACAGCAATTATCTCGTAATTGTGTTTTGCAACTTTTATTTACTGCATTCACATTTAAGAACTTGACACTCATAATGGCGAAATGAAGAAAAAATAATAATTGTAACTCCTAGGAAAAATGCTGTTTAGATAAGATACAAGACACAAAAGCAATTTTCGTTTGACCACTACATCGAATTCTGTAATGCAGGCATCAAACTTTGGGTCATTATAGGATAAGAAACTAACGAAGCGCTTGGCATACTCCCACTCAATGACAACGTAGTATTATTGGCCAATTGTAGCGTTGTACCTAAAGTTGGTGCTAAGGAAACAACTGCAGAAGCCAAACCCGACTAAAATAAATAAATAAAAGGATAAAATATAAAAATAGCTGCCTACTGATTAAGACGATAATAATACCTGAGTACTTATGGTTACTGGCGCTATAGAAACGCTTGTTATAGACGTCCCCTGCGATAAGGACACTGGTACCGTTGCAATCGTGGCTACACTGCCCATAACTTGAGCAGTAGCTGCTCCAGACATGGTTATAGGCATTGGTAACGCCGTTCCACTCAGCGTCGCTTGATTGGTAGGCAATGACGTCACTAATGCAGTCAAACCCGAGTGGCTGATACTGGTTAAGGTTGGTAATTGGGCGATAGTAGCTCCTAAAAAATTGAAAATTTGATAAAATTCAACAATTTAGAACGAAAATTAAGATGTTTAAAAATACCAGGCAAAGAACCAACTGAGGAGGTGACAGCGATGCAAGAAGTGACTAAACTCGCGACTGAATTGGTAATATTTCCATTGGTGGCTTTACCCAACCGCAGGTGCGCGTTTTGCTCCAAAAGGAAGTCGTTGGTGGAAAGAAGATCAGATACTTGCTTTTTCAAGTCTTCTACGCGTCGCTTTAAAAGCAAATTCTCTTCCTGTAACATTCGCAATTCATGTGGCGACATCTCTGTGGTGTAGTTTTGGAAATTTCGACCATTGTAAATGGGACTGGGAGCCCGATCCGAAGTTATTATAGGTAAGGAAGGGGAATACGAATCATCATAACGTCCGATTTTACGTTCTGGACTGCAACTTTGGTCGGAGTAGCCAGATTTATCTGAATAGTTGCTGGGGACGGGGCGTTTGGGGAGGTGCCTAAATTTGCACTTGTTGCCGCGTCGACATTCGCCCTTGAGGGAATCTTTGCAGACTGGAACGGCATCTACTTCGTTGCCATCGGGAAATAGCAAGCCTTTGTGAATAGCGTCGTTTAGCAGGTGTTTGGGCAGTTCGCCAGTGGATTTGTAAAGTTCTTCTTCTTCTAAACTGCAATGAATGAAGCCACAATTATGCCGACTACATTGCTTGTTTTGAAAATCGTGACAGAACAAGAGTTTCTCCTTTTCGCGCCGTATACCAGACTTCGGAGGGTGAAGGAACTTGCAACGGTCCCCGCGTGTGCAAACATTACGTAAATAGTCTCTGCAAACGCTCAAATCATTCCCCGAATCATAGGAATCCATCTCACTGTGCATTTTTATTAGCAAAATTGGAAATATAATGCGCAATTTAGGCTCATTTCTTCAAAATATATACCTCTTTAGAGTAGTAAACATACCCCAAGCAACACAACAACGGACTATGAAACGACATTCGCTGTTCGCTGTGTAATGAAATATAAATGGCGAACTGCAGAACTATAGACAATCCTTAGTTGCCCAGAATGCAAGTAACGGAATCTGGATTTTAAAATTAGAGTGATTCTTTTGAATAAGCTTGAAGAAGTTCATTAATTAAATGAATTACTTTATTAAAAATTTATAATGATAAATAACACGATATATGTGTGCCTTTTCAAGGTCCTAACCATGTAGATTTAATTAGGTCCGCTGCTTTTTCTGCGACCATGATTGTAGGTACATTGGTATTACCATTAGGAACGACAGGCATAATACTCGCATCTACAACTCGTAGTGCTTCTATTCCATGTACTTTTAGCTCATGGTTCACTACAGAAGACGTAGAATTCGGTCCCATTTGACACGTGCCCACAAAATGCCAAAATGAAAACGTGACATGTCGCATCGCACATTCCCAGTACTTGTCGCTTCCAAATTCATGCTCTTGACATCCAGGGAACGGCATTGTTGGCAAACTAGTGCCCACTTTCTTCATAGCTTCAGTATCTGCCAACTTCAAGGCTATTCTCACACCATCCACTAGTACTTTGACATCATCCATGTTCGTTAGGTAATTTGCATAAATCTTTGGAGGTTCCAATGGATTGGTCGAAACAAGTTGAACGTATCCACGCGATTTAGGCTTGATCAGCGTTGGGATAAGACTCAACGTGTGTCTATTGTTCAAATGCCGGAAATACTCCTGCCAAATCTCGTCGCGAATACCGTAGTTTCTCCTCATTTGAATCCCTCCGTCTGAAACGACGGAACCCGACGTGATATGAAATTGGATATCTGGATAATTATTATTTGGATTGGCATATTTCGTTTTAACCCACCCCAACGCTTCTACGCCGCCTAAGCTTGTCAAGGGGCCCTCGCGATCCCTCGCGAATCTCAAAGCTTCGCTGACAGTTAGAAATTCAGAAGACATAAGAGAAAATGGCTTTTCCAGCAAGAAAACAAGCCCGCCAAAGCCCACATGGTCTTGCAGGTTCTGCCCTACCATTGGTAAATCTGCTACTACCGGTATTCCTAAACTCTTTAAAGGCAATTCAGGACCAATCCCACTCAACATTAGCAAATGCGGGCTTTTCAAAGCTCCTGCAGAAAGTATAACTTCCTTTTTCGCCCAAATCTTGAAAACCAGTCCAAAACGTCGAACTTCTACCCCGACCGCTTTCTTAGTGCCTGGCTCAAAAAGTATTTTCAAGATTGTTGCAGCTTCGGCTACATGCAAATTAGAACGTCCACGAGCTGGCTTTAAGTAGGCTTTCGCAGTGGAACAGCGTAAACTCTCCCGGATAGTGCCTTGTGGCCTCATGAAACCAGTCTGGTTTGCTCCATTCCTGTCACCAACTTCGTAACCTAACTCTACGGCTGCATCTAAGTAAACTTGTCCTAACGGTGTCTGCCATGACGTTTCACTCACTGTTAAGTAACCACCAGTACCATGGTATCTCGTTGCTGCGTACTTCGTGTTCTTGTTATCCTCTGCTTTAATAAAGTATGGCAATACTTCTTCATAACTCCAGCCTGGATTGCCTGCAGCAGCCCATCCGTTATAATCCAGTCGATTTCCGCGAACATACCTATTTTTTTAGATTTTTGATTAAGTTAAATAAAGATTAATTATGCAAGAGGAAGATTGTGAAATTAGCCTACAGCATATAGTTGAGGACGCTGGTACCGCCAACGGCTTTGCCCTGCGCCAAATTGCAGCGTCGGTCTTGGTATGCCAAACAAGCTGTAGTCTGAGGTTCAGTGCGTAATTTCCAATCGTAAGGCGAAAGTTGATTAGTCGAGGCTACACCAGGAGTATCTGTCAAAATATTTTCTTCTAATCCAGCTTCCAAGACCAAAACTTTCCATTCAGGCACTTCCGACAATCGCGACGCTAATACCGAACCCGCAGATCCGGCTCCCACGATCACGAAATCGTAGGAATCGTCCAAAATGAAGCGTTTCTCGTGATGGCGACCAAAACTGGGTGCCGTCTCATCCCAGCGATAAATCGCTAGGAAACCGAAAAAGAATGGTAAAAAACTGACCAATTGGGAGAAGGCTGAAACACTGTTCACAAGGATGCGTAACGTTGGCAACCTTAAAGTTGGCGCTAACCTGGGAATTATCACCAGCATATTTTTCTTGCAGGTTCTTCTCTGATCCAAAGTCGAATAAGAACTGGAGGGAAATTGCCATGCCTACTTGGACTTGTATCCGTCTAAGATTGTTACGCGGTTGTCCCAAAATAGAACTCGTTTCGCCTCGCCATAAACCAATGGTTCTTTTGAATTAACTCTTTGAACTTTTCGTTCTACACCCGTCGACTCGTTAACCCGTATACTGAAAACTTGTTTACGGAAATCCCTATAGCTTAGGCGAAAGCCTTATACTTTTTTTGTTTAATGGTTATTGGAGGTCCTGACCGGAGGATGAAAACTTGAACAGTCAAGCAAGAAGATAGCTAGGGCTTATCAAACGGGTTTATATTTACGTAAAAAAAAATACGCACGCTTTTGAAACCCATAGACGACGCTACATAAGGACCACGTTCACACAGACATAATTCCTAATGCATTAGGAATAGGCCATAGGCCAGCTCCCTTTTAACGCAAATGCTTTTTTGTGGGAAGACGAAAATGTACGAATTTTCATTGTTATGGCCGAGGCGAAGTTGAAGTAGAATGTACAGTACATCTATTCGTTGTAAGCTGGAAACATAATTTTTAATATATTCTTGATACTTAGTTAATAATTCATTAAGGTTAATAACAACACCTAATGTAATGAAAAGGGAACACAATAAATTATATAAGGTATAATAAATTAAGATGATCTAAAGCCATGCGTTTTTAAACAAATCGGAAGCTTTCTCAGCCACTGCAATAATTCCTGCATTGGTATTGCCCGACACAACTCTAGGCAGTACACTACCATCGACTACCCTCAAACCTTGGATTCCATGCACTTTCAAGTCACTGTTAACCACAGCCATAAGATTTGAGCTGGGGCCCATCTTGCAAGTGCCCATGAAATGGTAAAACGTGAAAGTAATCTGTCGCAAGGCGCATTCCCAGTATTCGTTGCTCCCAAACTGTAAATCTTTGCAGGCTGGCAAAGGTTTTGCATACAAACGGCTCCCGAACTGTTTAAACACTTCAGCTTCGCTGAATTTCAAAGCAATTTTGATTCCATCAATCAAAACTTGCACGTCTTCTTCATTTTGCAAGTAGTTCGCAATGATCACCGGCGCGTCCTTTGGATTAGCCGACCGTAAGCGCACAGATCCGCGAGCTTTAGGTCTTAGAATTGTAGGAATAATCGACCAAGTTTCTTTACCATTTATTTCCTCATACCATTGGTTCCAGACGTCATTTGTAATGCCGTAATTTCTGCGGAGCTGAACTCCGCCATCCGAAACGACTGACCCTGTCGTAATAATGAACTGCACATCTGGATAATCCTTACTGTCGTGTTCCACATACTTGGTGTTTACCCAACCTAACCCTTCTACGCCTCCAAGACTGGTAAAAGGACCCGTGCTATCTTTGGCATAACGTAGCGCATTGGGCAGATTGGTAAAGGTCTTAGTCATAAGGGAAACGGGTTGTTCTAAAGTGAAAATCAAGCCCCCATAGCCTATGTGATCTTGCAAATTCTGCCCCACGCCAGGCAAATCATGGACCAACGGTACTCCCACTTCTGCAAGGTGATCTTTGGGGCCAATACCACTCAACATGAGTAGTTGAGGACTGTTGAAGCTCCCGGCTGATAAAATTACTTCTTTGCTTGCGTACGACTGCTGTAACATCCCTAGTCTAACAAACTCCACTCCAATGACTCGTTTGGAATTCCCATATTCAAAAAGGAGCTTATTAACTTCTGCTCCCGTTGCTACATACAGGTTTGAACGCCTGCGAGCTGGCTTTAAATAAGCTTTTGCTGTAGAACACCGTTTACCCTGTCGAATCGTACCCTGTGGGGTCATAAAGCCAGTCTGATTAGCTCCATTACAGTCCCGGACTGGGTAACCCATTTCCTTCGCCGCATCCATGTATACATGTCCTAACGGCGATAACCAAGGTGCTTCCCCCACGGTTAAGTACCCGCCAGTTCCGTGATACCGCGTGGCGCTATACTCTGGATTCTGATTATCCTCCGCTTTGATGAAATATGGTAAGATTTCTTCATAACTCCAACCAGGATTTCCCGCAGCAGCCCAATTATCATAATCGTACTTGTTTCCTCTTGCATACCTAAGAAAAATGCAACAGTGTGTTAAGCTTTTCTGAAGATAGTAATTCATATATATTTTTTAACTTTAAATCTATTTTAATGTATAGTTAGATCTAATTACTTTCAGTTAAATTAGTTTTTAAAAATTAAATTGAAATTAAATTGAAGTTTAGTATAACTATTATTATTATAATGTTCCTTCACATTTAATTCGTTATGAATTTATTTTGTTATGCTTCATTAAGCAAGTTAGTTCTTAGTTAAATAACTTTATGCAGTAGCCTAAGGAAAAACCTAGGAGTACCCTTTGCTTGTCCTAAATAACCTTAAGAAGTTCGGTTCAAAGCCAAGTTTATTTTTAGCATTTGACTTAACAACAAAAGTTCAAGATGAGATATTAAAAAGTACCCGTAAGGGGTTAGCTTACGTTTGGTCTAAAATTAAGTTACCGTTATGCAGTGGCGTAACGAGGGTGGGGCAGCCAAGGCACGTACCCTGGGCGCCAACTTGAGGGTACGCCATTTTCATGGTACACGATACAAAAAGAGTGGAAGAAAAGGATTTAAACAAAATGGATGAGCTGAATGGACTAGGATGAATGCGTGCAGTTACCATGAAGTTACTGCATACGTTTGTTTTTACAAGAAAAGAGGCTGAGAATCATCAAGGAAACGCTTAACCGTATTCGTGTTGAGATTGATGAAAGATTCACTCGTCTTCATCAACTGGACCCAAAATTTGGATTTCTGTTAGATGTTAGCAGGTAACATGACTTAAATGGAGTTCCTAGCATTTATGCCCAAGATAAATTAAGAAAAAGTTGTGTAAGCCTTGGCCAGTGTATATAAGTTATAGTAGTGATTCCAGTAGTAGTTGAGGGACTCCAACTTTACGAAGGAATACTCGACTGCCTATCGGCAATAAAATTCTGTCTACCGGCCTTTTCTAGCCGGTGATATCTAATGGAAATCAAGAAGATGCACATTGGAATAATCGTTTTCAAGCGGCCAAAATGTTGTGATATTGCAATGTGATCAATTAAATTTACTTATGAATCATAAGTAACTTTATGATTCATAGTCTCATTATTATATCATATCATAGTCATAGTCATATCATAGTCACAGTCATATAGCCATATCATAGTCTTATTATTCACAGTATTATTAACCATAGTCAGGGGGTCGCCTGTTTTTCCTTTGCCCTGGGCGCCATTTAGACTCTTTGCGCCACTGCCGTTATGTGTTAGGAAAGAATGGGTTGTGGACCTACAACATATAATTCAGAACGCTGGTACCTCCCAGTACTTTCCCCCGGGGAAAATTACAGCGTTGGCCTTGAAACGCAAGGCAGGCCCTAGATTGAGGTTCAGCTTGGTATTTGTAATCCATAGGCGACAGTTGTAATGACCCCGCGACGGCTGGAATGTCTGAGTAGATGTTTTCCTCTAACCCAGCCTCTAGAAGCAAAATATTCCATTGAGGAATCTCCGACAAGCGCGAGGCTAGCACAGCTCCTGCCGACCCTCCTCCAATAATGATAAAGTCGTAATTTTGTTTCAGCAGCAATCTTGGAGTGTACACTTTCCGAGCAAACGGACAAAACTCGTCCCACTGAAATATAGCTAGCAATACAAGCAGCACTGGAGCCACGGATAAACTCTGAGCAAATATTACAAAATTGACTAGCAACACATTTAGATTAGGTAGATTGGCTACTTGGGCCCAACGAGGTATTGGTATTAGGACTAACATAGTGAACAGTCAATTGAAACTTGAACTCCTGTCTTTTATTGGAGACTGTACCAGCTAGGTCTAACCCTATAGGCAAACTAAAACTTCACAAAGAAAAGGTGTTGCAAAGAAAAAGTATATGTGCGAAAGGTTTAAACGTGCTTTCTTTCTTTTTTTTCTGTCTCTTCTTTCATTCGTGCACTTATCAAGTCTAGTGAAAACGGACTCAAATGAACCCTCCGAAAGGCTTATCGGATGGAATCAGCCAGGCGTTAAACCAGCACTAAGCAAACAGCAATGAAGTATAAGTATAGAAGGGGAAAAAAAGTTATTGAATTTTCGTGCAAAAAAATGGTCAAAAAGAAATAGATGGAGAAACTTGAGCTTAAATACGAAGGAATTGCGTCTGGAATTCATTCAGTCGATTATAATGGAAAATGTTATTTTTAAAAAATAAGGAAAATCAATATTCACTAGCATAAATTTACAGATTATCCAACATTATTTCATACAGGTTTATAAAATATTAAATCACGTAACATATGCTACTCAATTTCTGTATGTATATTCCAAACAAATAGTAAATCATTTGAGCTTAAAAAATTACTATCGAATTACTATCTGAATTTAAATCATAAAAATATATATGTAAGTCTTTCGAAAATAATATTTCTATAAATTTTTCTTGAAGCTTAATTAATTGCGAACTTCCAATGGGTATTACCAGAAACTTAAAAAATAACATGTTTTACAATGTGAATCTATGTAAAGTAATAAATCATATTGAAAGTTTGAAATCACGTTAAAAATAAATACACTCAATAAGAACCGTTAAGGATTAAGCAACGCCATTTATCATATTGCAATTCTTATGGGAGGCGGTTGACCCTTTAGAAGTTATAATCCTTAAAAACGAGCTCAAAGGGACAACATTTGATATTGGTATAATCCATCAAAGGCGTTCAAACTTTCAAGGATGAACCTGCTGCCTTGACCATGAAAAAAAACTGCCTTCCTTTTATGTATAGCTTTTGGCTGGATCAAGGTGTTTCTTCGTTCCGAAAATTTACGTATTCAAGACGGGGAACGGCCTGACACCAGTTTTGACAATCCCTTTTAAGGGCTACGGAGGGACAAATTCTTTGTTTCCCTCCATACGGACGGTATCCAGTTTCAGGATTGACTCGTCGCTCCTATAACCTTCGCCTCGGTACAGGGTACGGTAGGATCTGGTTTTTGGTCCGTGTCGTATTAGACTTGCGACAATATTACCTACCAACATGCGTAATTATAACAATATCAAACTGACAACAAGCTTGGAGCGAGAACTAGTTTCGTTCCACGCATACAACCAACTTGCCCAGTAAAAGTCAAATAACAAAATATAAACAATAAAAAAATATTAATTTCAAAAACGCAAAAAAATAAGAAACAACGTACTGTACTTTGTACAACGATTAACAAGCATTCATAATTTTAAAAATAAGTTACAAACGCACCAAGAAGTTAATAAATTAATAAATAAAATCACGATGAAACAGAAATATAAACAAACCACTGTTGACATGTCACGTGGAATTGTAACCAATAGGTAATAGGAGAGTTCTCTTCACATTTATCTAATTCCATCAATTTCTTATGTAAATCCCCACACTAAAAGATGCTTGAAATAGCGAACACATAGTGCGTTGTTATACAATACTTATTGAACTATCCTAATCTAAACATTTCTTAATACCTTTATAGTACCATTCAGCTATCTACGGTATCGTTATGGAAGGGGGAGGAGTCAATTTCATTCTCCCCCAGCTGCATATTACGTTTCCTCTGACCCAGCCATTTATCTTTGACCATATCTGCAGCCTTTTCTGCAATCATGATTACTGGCGCATTGGTATTGCCCGAGACTACATCAGGGAATACACTGGCGTCAACGACTCGCAGATTCTCGATTCCATGGACCAATAACTGAGGACTAACTACCGCCGTCGGGTCGGTTGAGGGTCCCATTTTGCAGGTGCAGCTGAAGTGGTAAAAAGTGACGGTCATTTGGCGTACTAAGCAATCCCAGTACTCGTCGCTCGCAAAAGGTATCGCTTCACAGCCCGGGTAAGGGGTCGTGTACAACTGCGTATTGAACCTTTTATACGCATTAGTTTGGGTCAACTGAACCGCCAATTTCACTCCTTCTACCAAGATTTTGGCATCGATGTCTTCCGTCAAGTACCGAGGATCGATGACAGGTGGTTCAAAGGGATTTGTATTGCGTAGACGGATCGTACCTTTCGATTTCGGCCGTAGTAGAGTTGGGTTGATGGAAAACACTTCCATTTTGTTTACAGGGTCGTAGAATTTTCGCCATACGTCATCCCGTATGTTGTAGTTATTTCGTACGCTGGTGCCGCCATCTGACGTCGGTGATCCAGACACATAATGGAACTCCATATCAGGGAAATCTAGCGCCGGGTTAGCGTACTTGGTATTCAACCATGCTAATCCCTCTACGGCGCCTAATACCGTGAAGGGGCCGTTGCGGTGCAATGTGTAGTTGAGTACGTTGTTGAGCTTGAGTAATCGGCCTTCTTTGATCGTAATCGGCTTGTCGATAGTAAAAAGGAGCCCTCCGACGGCAATATGATCCTGTAAATTATCGCCTACGGGCAGCTCTTTGATAACGCTGATTCCCAAGCTTTCTAAATGAGATCTAGGTCCTACACCACTTAACATGAGCAACTGCGGGCTGTTGATGGCTCCTGCGCACAGAATTACTTCTTTCTTCGCAGTAATGGTGTGGATCTTGCCAAAGCGGATGAATTTAACGCCATAGGCTTTCTTGGTCTCTGGGTTAATTAGGATTTTCATGACGGTTGACTTTTTGGCTAAGTGGAGATTCGGACGAGTGCGAGCTGGTCGTAAAAATGCCTTTTCAGTGGAGCAACGGGCTCCGTCGCGAAGAGTACCCTGCGGGTGGGTGAATAGTGTTTGCGTAGGGCCGTTAATGTCCCCAACTTTATAGCCTAACTCGACGGCTCCTTCAAGGAATGCGTCAACTAATTCAGTGCGGTAACCAGGTGTCTCGATTGTCAGATACCCGCCGGTCGAGTGGTACTTCCTATCCATGGCGTATTCCGGGTTGCGTTGGTCCTCGGATTTCAGGAAGTAGGGTAAGACGTGGTCCCAACCCCAACCGGTATTGCCTGCGGCGGCCCAATTGTCGTAATCGCGCGGGTTACCTCGCACGTACAGCATGTAGTTAAGTACCTATAAAACAGGAAATCAAAGTTATTAATCCAAGTCAAAAATAATTTTATATCGTAATTTTGGACCACTAGAAAACGTTCGATTTTTTACCTTAAACCCTTTCTCCAAAAATTTCCTAAGATGATTAAACTTACTAGTATTTTTTTTTAAGTTTCCAATTTCAACTGTTTGTACAATATTTGAATTCAATGATCTACGAAATTATAATTTAACACTGCACAAAAATAATTTCTATTTTTCGTAATGAATTAGTTATTAATCTGTTCGTTAATTCGTTCTGGAGAATTGTTACAGATTTTCTAGAGAAGTCTTTGAATTTCCTTTGGGAAATTCAAAGAATTCAAAAGTCATTGTCGAATGCAAAGAATTGATTACATAAAGATATGACGATTGCCAATTCTATACCTGAGTTTAACAATCTTTATTTTCTTCCTAGGAAGAGAATAAAGCATGCTGAAAAACGAGGAGAGGAATCTGTATGATATGTACTATAATTCAGTGTTGCTCTAGATCACTCTTGGCCAAGAAGCGAACGTTTTCTAATTTATTCGTGCTTCTTTTTTCAGCCTTACCGAACTCCCGCCGAGAACTTTGCCTCTAGGCCAATTGCAACGTCGGTCATTGAAACCCAGACACGCTCTTTCTTGAGGTTCGGTTTGATATTTCCAGTCGTAATAGGTCAACTGGTTAATTGACGCAAAGGCAGGGACATCGGTAAGGAAATTGCCATCCGTACCAGCTTCAATGAGTAATGTCGACCAATCCGGCATTTCCGTTAAGCGGTTCGCCATAACTGCGCCGCCTGAACCCGCACCCACAACAATGAAATCATATTCACGGTTGAAAATGAGCTTCTCTTTGAGCCGAGCGCCAGGAGATATGTCCTCGTGGCGATACATTGCCAGCATGAGTAGGAAAAACGGGAAAAGCCACACAATCTGGAATCCAAATCTCACGTATCCCGCCAACACTTGCGAGCTGGGGATTGTATAGAATGGAATGCGTGTGAAAAGCTTCTCAATGAACACCATTTTTCTCAAGTTTAGCACGCTATTTCACTAAAACAACGGTCTTCAAGAAGCTCTTTCCAAAACTACCCACTTGAACGCGTCCAAGTCAATCTTTCCTTGACTTTAAACTTAATCCAAATTTGACTAACTCGAGTATTAACTAGACAAATGTGTGATGCTTCGCATTCGATATTACAGTGAAAATGAATAAAAAGGCAAGACTTAGGATAGGTTCACAGGCCCAAGCAAATGGCTATCTAGTACTCCGAACGGGAACTGAGGCTCGCGCTAAGAAGTCGTTTGTCTTTATAATCGAACCGGATATTTGGATGGAATTCTTAAAAAGCTTAAGAGCGTGCACCTGACCATGATGCAAGGTTACGACTGACTACGAGAGAAACGAGAATGGCAGAAGAAGCTGACCAAGTGAGTTTTTTTCTAGCGCTTGGCCCGTTCCTGCCAATAGTCCTCCTTTTCTTTTTTTACTGTCTTTTCCCTGTTCAGGTGTGGGGTGACTACTTTTTCCCGCTCTTATGCTCGAGCCAACGCCGTTTTTCCTGCCAGGCTATACATCGTCACAAAAGTAGGCTACCCTACATTTCACCAGGTTCAAACTGCCCTACACATACAGTGAAAACCGCTTAGCATGAAAAACCTTTTAACACAAAATGGTATTCCGGTCCGGACAAAACGCTATGCATTTCCATACATTTGTTTCCTTTTATCACGAAAAAAAAAAACACTTAACACGAAAAAAATTCGCGTCGTGGAGGAACGACAAGGTAGTTTTCTTGCGAAAAAATATTTTTGGGCGACAAAATACTTTTCTCTACTTACCAACCGTTTCCTTCTGCCAGTGGCAAGGGTTGTAGAGCCTTAGTACCATCCCAAACTTAAGTTCAAATTTGTGTCTTTCTTTAGGAAGATTTTTGTCTTTCTTTTGTTTAGGAAGGCAAAAGTAACAGCAGCAAAGCAAGACAAAAATAAGAACATCATCGTGACTAAACGGTTTTTGGAGTCTTCTTTCTTTTTTAAATGTGTACCAGTTTAGATAATTAAATACCAGATGGGACCGAGATGAATCTTGTATAGCTCCTGTGTAAATGTATGCAAACCATTTATAAGATTTCCTTGGAAGTTTAAAAGTCAGCACAGCCCCATGAAAAGTCTGAAGACAGTGGACTTTACCTACTTTATTGCGACCAGAGTTGGTAAGGATTTGCATAACGGTTATTATGTACCATCATGCAATTGAACGTTTTATCTTCTCACAGTTGAGTCAGCTGTGGCATTGCACTTTTCCCCCCCAAGTTCAAGGAGCTTCAGACCGGTTTCGATTTAGACTGGTGATGTCTACGTGAGTATAGGTAGGCTACCCAGCTGTTGCTTTAGGCACTACCAATGTACCCTACCTTGTATGCACTCCAACTAGATCAAGAAGTAGCTAAAAAAATTGCCTTAATAAATTTCCTGGAGTGTACCTGTTTACAAATTCCTGAACAGTTTCATTTGCTTATTTGAAGGAATAAATCAGTCTCGATTTTTCTACCGGTATTCCAATCCCATGGCTGACCTTAGGCGGCCTAGATTACATCAGGTTGCAGTGAATACATACATGGGATGCTCAAGATACCACAGAGCTTACAAAGTTAGCTGAACAGAAAAGCGTGCTTCTTCCTCTTTTTGTTCTTACTTTTAGAGCTATAGGCACCCTAAAATTGTTTCCAATGAGAAACGAGCCTTACATTGTGCTAAAGGAAAAGGATCTCCCGCAGCTCCCGCAGTGGGTCACCTAACGGTCAGGTCTTCTCCTATGCAGTACAGGATATTTGTCAGAGAATACAAAGCTCCTCCTCTTAGAATGCACCTACGTGAGGACAAGAAACTCGTCTTCGAATCCCACGTGCCGATCTCGCGGCTTACGAAACCCAGTTTTCGCACAGTAACGACTCTGTCGTATTGCCAGCGGGGCTTTTATCTTATGGGACATCCAATTTCCCCTTGCTTACCATCCAGGAAAAAGGGGTTGTAGGTAAGTTAAAAGTATGTGTGAGCCCCTTTTTTTTATTTTTAAAGTGAAATATGGCTTTTCCCATGAGTTCTTACCTGCGAATCCTCACGTTTTCTTTTACATGGGACAATTGTGTAGTTCTCTAAGAGTGGGAACTAGGGAGATTCTTAATCAATTTCTTTAATCAAATTGCAGTGTATTCTTTCACAAACGCCCCCTAAAGATGGGCACAAGTCACGTAGGCAAAGGGTATTTTTATTCCTAACGGTTTTTTTCTTTTCATTCCTAGATTCTTAATCATGGAAAATGTTGCCGGTCCCATCGCCAGACGGTCCCGTCGTCACAGACGCAAATAAGCACGTTGCCGTTTCGGCTGAGCGCAGTTTGCCGGATGGCTGAAGTGCACTTGGGGTGAGTTAAGACAATGTGACGAGCCGCTTTAGGGTCTTCCAAGTCCAAATCCCAAACATAGGTCCTACCCGCTTGGTTACCTAACGCCAATACCTTTTTAAAGGGGAAAAAAAAACAGAACCGCAATTAAGAACCAGTTTATTAGTCTAGATCCATAGTTTGAGAGAATTAAGTACAACCCAGTTCTTTACCTTATTCCATGCGTCGACGGAAAAACGCATGAACCAGATCTCGCAGTCACGATAGTCGAAGCAATGGATAAGAGTAACGTCGTTTTGGTTATGCTTTAGTTCCGTGTCTTGCAAACTTCCTGGTTTCCAACAAACGATACTATTCTGGCATGACTGCGTAAGGAAAGGAAAAAAGCTACAAAACGGATCTATAATTTAGGGACTCGAAAAGTTTTTCCCGTCATTTTTCAATCATATCCGTCATTTTTTAAAAACAAAAACAAAAGAAAACAATAAATAAAAAATAGATAAATAAGAAAAGCAAGTTAAGAATAAAAATTGGAGAAGGGGGAAAAATTGTAACGTTACTTTGGATAGGACAAAATTGCCTATTAGACGAACACAATCAACGTAATTGCGATGGATATCGCGTGTAGAAAAGTCCGGGAAATGTTCTCGAACTGATTTGAAAGGTCCGCGGTTTTTGTTCATTTGGAAATTGTAAGACGCTCGAATTGCTTCTTGCAATTCTGGTTTGTCCAACCGCCAGATCTTTATCGAGTGGTCCATACCGCATGAAATTATTCTGGTCCCGTTGGTGTCGAAATCCTTTTTTTTTGGTAAAAGTAAAAAGAAAATCCTCCTTTTGTTAAAATTATTTCTTACGCAAATCCGTGAATTTTACAAGAATTTTCATCGATTATTATATACTTAGTTGAACTTTTTCGAATGTTGCTTCGTAAAACTTCCCACGATGAAAATATCGAGGTTTGCTTATAGAACTGCCAAGCTTGCAAAATCTTTTCCAACAAAGAAAATGCAAACGATAGAAATCGCGGAGAGCGCGACCAAGACCATGACCAAAAAATTAAATAGCGGAACTATTAATTCAAAACTTTTACTTAAACAAAATTGTTTTCTGTTTTCAAGTTAGTGCAGCACGAGAGTGAGCTTTAAGTCAAATTATACTTAAAAAGTTTGACACTGCTCTATCTCTTACTTTCAAAGTGAAAGAGTAAGGCTTAACTGAAACTAGCAAGTTAAAAGTGACATTAAATTTCGAAGTAAGATTATAAAAGAAAAGAAATAGAATATTTTTAAACAACAGCATAAAATATCAAACTTACAGCGCTTAAGACTTCATCTCGGTGACCTTCTACGCCACCAAAAATGGCAATACATTGGTCAGTGCGAATATTCCATAACCTTAAAGTATGGTCCTTGGACACGGAAAGCAATAATGACGGTTCCAAGGGATGAAATGCGATTTCGTTAATGGCATGGCCGTGTCCTACATCAGGGAAAACACAAAAGGGGGTCGATTAGGAAGCGTGTGAGTCCCAACGGGACTTGCCTGTCTTATTATAGTCCAAAGTCATTTTAAAAAAGGACTACTTTAATCAAAACGAATAAATAAAAAGGGATTGGGAAAGAAAACAATTGAAACGAATTTCTGGGAAAGCTAATTACCGATATAATGCTTGATGCAAAGCATGGCTGCTGGACTAAACAAGCGTATTATCCCTCTGGAACCTGCAGCTGCCAACAAAGGTTTTCCTGTTTCTTCATCGTATGACCAAGCTACCGTGTAATAGAGTTCTTCGGGCTGTCAAATAAACGCAAAAATTTACCTTCCGTTATAAATATAACTGTAAAATCTTAAAATTAAAAGAAAATACTAACTAAACGCAAATATTCGACAAAGTTATGTTTGTGTTACAAGGAAGTTTGCTTAACCGTGTCTCAATATCGGGTTTCGGATCTTTCTCTACTTTGAACGTTTAAATCCTTTTCTGCATAGGATTTCAGTTGTTAGAAATTGAAAAGTCAATATTAGGTAAAGGAAGTGGACGGGAAAAAAACTTACATCCGGATCGGCGTAACATTGTAAGATACGTATCCCGCCACCTTCGGGGCATTCGTAAATTGTTACGCGGTTGCTGCCCGCTGTAGCGAAAATTAACGGCTGACCTTCTCTCAAAACGTGGTTGAATTGGACACCAAAGATGTTCTGGCCATGATTCTCTTTCACATAGCAACTAAACAAAGCGCATCAAAAGAGTTTAGGGCATTTTTCAGGAACGATTTAAGGCGCTTTACTTAAACTGATATGCAATTTTACTGGATCTAATAGCTCTTCTTCGGCTTTTTCTGGCTCTCTTGGCAGTTTGGGTGGGAGTGTCGCTTCTGGAGGCAGTGTCGATTGTAGAAGTGCTTCCTATGCTAGATGTTTCCTAAGAATTAAGATGAATTGTTTAGGCTTTTCTTTGGAAATAAAAGCTGAAAGTTTACCTTTTCAGGTAGGTAGAGGATATTACCACAAAGAATAATAGTCAGAAGTCACTTTAACGTAAGTTAACTTTTAGTACACACAGACCAAGCAAACAAAAAAACATGATTTATCTAGCTTTAAGACTTACAATTTCGTCACCCGAGTCTTCCACATCCACAGTGCTGTTCTCACTGGATTTTTTCATAGTCTATTTCGTTGGTATGTTACTGCATCAGTTAAAGAAGGAATAATGTCAAAGGTATCACACAGTATAATTACTATAACACATTTTTTGGCATGTCTACGCTTCGAATATTCAATTTTGTAGTCATTCACAAAAGAAGCCCAAAGGCGGGAATCGATCCACACTATATCGATAATTGTATACTGCGGTCTGTACACCAAGGCGCCGAATTCGAAATCTTTGGTTTAATATTTCAAATAAACGACTTCGACGGAACATTATTTATTACTACAATATAGTTAAAAGATTAGAGAAGTGTCAGGATGGTTCAGAACCAGCTTTGGATTCTGGTTTAGACGGTACAGCCAACATTTTCAGAGACTTGCTTCCATCCTTGGAAGTTAATTGAGTCTTTTTAGTATCTGCAGGCATGTGCAGCTCAAACATTCTAAAATACTTCACGATATTTCCTAAGAAAAATGGTGCAATATAATAAGGATTGCAAAAAATTTCGGCGCTTACTTGCTCTCTCTAAATCGATATTATATTTGTGAGCTAAAGATTCAAGTTGCTGAGGCTCAACAGAATTTGTACGACAGTCGCCTAGCATATGCATTGCTTGTCGGATGGTAATTTTGCCCACAGTAACTCGCTCCGGTTCTTCGAAACCATATTCTGGACTTTCTACAAAATTTTTCCTATGGGGCAAGGACCGATTTACAACCTCACCCTTATCGAGCTTCTACAAATAAGAAACATTAGAAAGAAAGAAAAATAGTTACATTTTAAGATTACTTTGGGTGCAATATCCTCTGAGGTGACGTAGACATCTTTTAGCCTCTTATTTAGCGACTCATCTTTCTCATCTAATATTCCAGCTAGCTCCGGGATACCTAAACAGAGTAGAATAATTAAACAAAAAAAAAGAAAAAGATAATTAACCTTGTTTCATCGCTTCGACTTGTTTTTCTACTGACGGGTGCCAGGGTGCTGGTTTAGGTTTGTCTTGAGATATTACTTTATGCGCTCTTGCTTCAACCGCAAAATTCCGCAGTGGTTTCGTTATTGTGGACAAAACTTTGCCCATTTTGACGCGAAAAATTACGTAAAAAACATGTGTTACCGGTAAGTCTAGAAACCAACGGTAGATGGCGATGACATATTTTTTAAACATTCGGAAATATTATTTAAGTTAATTTATGTAGGCATATTATGAAGTTTTAAAGTTTAATGTATTAAGAACATCATAAAGTATTCATCCGGGCAAGTTTGATGATAAACTGGAGTAAATACATCTGAACTTGCACTTCATCAGGTATATTAGTGACATGAAAGCCAGGAACGCCTGCACCTTCAAGGGCAGCTTGTTGCTCACGTACTTTTTGGTCCAACTGGAGAATAATATTCATATCGAACTGTTTCTGTTCTTCTTTAAGCCGACCGGCCAGTGTGGTTCTCTGCTCTTCTTGGGAAAACTTAATTTCGTCTATTACCTCTGAGCCTACGAACTGTTTCTGAGCTTCTTGTAGTTCAATATCGAAACACCTATTGAGTTCCTCTCGTTCACCTATAAATAACTACTTATTACTCGAAATAAAACGAGCAATTTCATTACTAGATTACATTTCTGTTTCTTAAGTAGCTCCAATCTTTGATGCAGCAACTGCTTCTCTGTAATTTGCTGGATTTCGCTTAAACCAATTACGATTTCGAAAATAGTATCGCTGAGAAGTGCATTGGCTAAGCTGGAAAGCAACTCAATTGGCAGCCGCTGCTGGTACTTTCTGTGTAACACATTTTAGAATCAACAAAAACAGTCAATTTTGCGCAAGACAATTTACGGGGGAAGTTCCTTGGTCATCTCTTGTAGCTTTTCATGAAGAAAATAAAGTCTTTGTTGCGTTTCTTCAGCGCTTCTTTGCATTTTCAAATGCAAAGAATGCTCCTCTCACGATCATAAGGTAAACAGCATTTCAAGCGTTTCGGCTTCAAGGGTCAATCGTGATTGGTTTCTACAACATACCCCGGTTAACATTTGATAACGCCTCCATTCCACTGCTCTACCATTAGCGCAGAATCAGCGGGCAGTGTTGCCAGACTTGGCAATTTCTCGCCAAAATTGGCGACTTGAATTCGTGAACTGGCGACAATTTTACGGCATTTGGCGATTTTAATGTATCTTTGTTTTTTGTTTGTATTAAGTGAAGCTAAAGCAAACCTTTAGAAACGCATCCTCTGCTTTACGGTCTTAGTATAGTTCATAGGGTGAAGATATATATATAGAGAGAGAGAGGGAACATGCAACCCCTTCCTAATGAGCCTTGTTACAACTTTTCGAAGCTGCAGGCTAATTCCCTGAGAGGACAATATTGGTCAGACCTGCTTCACTAATACCTTTCTACCGGCGGGAAATATACAAGTGAGGTTCAAATGTACATCGATAGCAATGTGCCGATAAATCAATTGCATAACTTACCTGAGCTTCCCATTGATTTTTCACATGCTATTAGTATTAACACTTAAAACTGTTTGTAATCGATGTGTCTGACAAGCGATACTGATCTGTGCCTTAACGGCCAATCAGCAATTGGTTCAATTTGCTCCTTTTCGATCGATTTCTTGAACTTCTACACAGGGATGTACCGTATATATTTATCTTTACTTTATGGTATAGTTACACGTATGCTTGTTTTTTCTGTTTCTTCAAGAGTTATATGTCTATTTATTTTGGCGAGTGTTTTGGTGACTTCTATAAAAAAAAAATGGCGAGAAGTTTGCTACTTTACAAGAGATTTTGGCTGGCGATCCTTAAACAATCTGGCAACACTGCCCGCGGGTTGTGAACCAATAGCCACGCGTGTCAAATTACTGTACGTACCTCCGTTCATGAACAAAAAGCAATTAAAATGTAAAACAAGTGTTCATCTCATCTAAACTATTTTTCTTTCTAAAAAAATACCGTGCCATAGTATACCAGGAGTGCTCATATTAAAAGTATTTTAGCTTACGATTAAGCGTGCCAAATAAACTGCCTGTCGTGAATAGTAAAACCAAGTATAACTTCTCGCAGCTCATTTACATTAGTAAATCTCCCATAACATAAGTCCTTCTATTCAACGCCTTATCTTATTTGCATTTGTTGGTGGCCTTGAGGCCAAAAGGGCTCCCATAGTAACGTGAGTTGTTATATGGGCAGAACCAACGGCAAAATCAAAAGCTAGCCGACGTGAACCTTTTTTCCCAAACATCCCAAGTTAGTAAACAAAAAACACATCCATTATCCTCACGTTTTTAATAGCTTTATTTACCTCTTTTTAGTACGCAGTGTCTGATGAACTTCAGCCTTCAAAAAACCAGCTCAGTTCCTGGAAATATCAACCCCTAAACAAACTCCCCCAAAACGATTACAATCGCTCGTGGCCACGCCTCTTTCCATCTTTGTGGAACTCGCAGGTAAAATGCGGCTAGCGCCAATTTTAAAAACAAACCACTTAGGGTTAGCCAACAACAAATGAGATCAAGGTAGAACGTTGGGTCAAAACTTTTAAGCACGTAAAGTTACGCAAGGGTGTTAGGACATAGTAATGTCATAGCGGGGGATTTCCCGTAAAACTTTTTCCAAATACAGATTTGCCTTTGCTAAAAGCAAACCTAAAAGTGAATCCAACAAGGCCGATAAAAGTTTCCGCTTGATCTGGTAAACAGTGTGTTAACCGAGACCATTAAACATCCGATAACATATTTTGGTATCAAAATCAAGGCCAGTAAACACCTGATACTCCGTAAAAAGAAGCTATAATCCCAGCGTTTCCTCTTCTAATTAAGCCTCGTTATCCAATAAGAATCTTTCCTGCTACTTTTGAAGGTCTCTCTCAGCAAGAAACAAGGGGGGGGGGGGGACTGATGGATTCCCCCTTCAAAGAGCTTAAGATTAGGTAAAGAATACCCAAAAAACTTGAAGTACCTTGACCAAGGAGTGTAATTTTCTTAACATTGGCCCCATTCGGGACTACCGCTATCTAACAAATGTCCTCGTTGTCTTTTTTGTATTTTATTTTTATTTGCTTCCAATTTCTTACCTCATTTTCCTGTAAAAGTCGTGAAATGATCTCATTTCCGATTCGCATCCTTAAAAAAAAACAAAAAAAAACTTTCCCTTTCGTGATTCGGGAACAAGTTTGCTGGTCTCCTAATTACAACTTCCCTAAAACATTTGCTCTATATAATAGAAGTTCAAGGGTAGCAAGTCCTCAGAAGATTTATTTCAACCTAACTGAAAAAATAGACATTTTATGGCGAGAATTTAGGTCATGGAGCTTGACAAGCTTAACGAGATTCCTAAGGAAATAAAAAACACCTTGCAAGTTTATTTGAAGAGACAAGGGCAATAGATTGGGCAGACGAAAATTGGAATCATCTTTTGGATTCCCTCAATTGATTTTGATGACCTTCAGTGCGAAAACAGGGATTCTCGTAGTCACAGATCCCCCTCAAGTAGGTCAGGGTCGGTATCCCTTGAAAATTTCATTGTTGGAAATGTTTGTGGATGGTTTGGCGTGGTGCTGTCTCACTACCTGGAGTTGTTCAGAGAGTGAGCTCCCTCCGGAGAAGAGGACAAGGAAATTCAAACGTTCAAGATCAGGAAGACGGCAAAAAAATAAAGTAGGAGGTCAACGTGAATTCATTTACAGGGTTTTTGAACTCTAATATCATTACACAACTCGATATTTGTGAAACTTTGAAGTACTTGAACTTTGAACTCCCATTTCTTTAAGGGGATTTTATAAGCTATTTAAATTGTTGCTTGGTAATGCTTTTTCATAGTTGCTTGGTAATACTTTTTTGTTGTCGCTTGATAATCTTCTTAGTGTAGTCGCTTGTAATACTTTTCATTTGTGCATGGTTTATTTTTTGCATGGCTAGGCGGTATAGTTTCTCGTTGTTGCAAAGCCTGACTTATCATTATTGACGACTACAGGTTATAACGGATATTTCCATGTTTAGGCAAGAGGAAAGACATTTTACGAGTCTAAAGTTAAGATACATTTTGGGTTAGGATTTTTTTCCTGCCAGAACCTCAAACCGCAATAGACGTTTGTACCGGATCTTTGAAAACGTCCTTCGAAAGCTATATTGACAAATGTATTCGTGTTTACTCAGAATTACACAATCTTCAAGCTCCGCCTACACAATGAGTAATTTTGCGCCGTGTGAATAGGTTTTCGGATCAAGGATACATAAACTCTAGTTTGAAGAGAATAGCTTCCATAAGTTTTAAGCGTGGACCCAAAACACATTCCGTTATATTTCCTATTCTTTCCAATATTGCAAGATTTTAAGAAAAAATGGAAAAACTCAGTGGGATCCAAGGTTGTGGACCAATGACAGTGCCGTTTGCAATTAGCCTAGTGCCGGACATCGTTTTAAGGTCATTTTCTATTATAAGTTTGGAGTTTTTGGCCTTGTCGGCTCGATTTAGCTTTTTTCTTTTTACAAAACGGCGGTTTGGGGTTCTTTTGAATTCCCTCCTTCGAAAAAAACCCCATGTGGTACACGCTTTAAGGAGTTCAAGGAAGTACTTAGTTCCCAATGTGTCTCTGAGTGTGTATACGCTTTTTTGATGACTTGATTTTCCGAGCAAAAGCGAGACAAGGCCATTGTTGTACACATTAAGACTGAACCACGAGAGAACCAACCTTCTTTTCTTCGTACCTTGCTACTACACCTGTAAGCCCCCACCAGGCTAAAGGCAAACGTACAGGAAGGTAAAAAGAACACCCGAGTTCTGGCTTGTTGGGATGTTGATGGGCTCCAACTGCATAAAAGTAGCTGCTTTTCTGTTTTGGACTTACTCATTCCTCATTCGCTCTCAAGTTAGGACCCACTCCACATCGACATCGAGTTTTACAATCTTTTACTTTCAATTTTGTTACCCAATCGACGCAAAGTTTGATTCGTTAACACTTTCGATTACGTAACCAATACGGTTCCTGTGAGAGTTTGTAATTAAGCCGAACGTAACCAATAAAGAAAGCAAAAGAGAACAGTTGAAAGCTTTGCAAAGTTTTGTGTAGTTAAAGCCTTACGAGATTAAAAACTCTACCCGGATCTGAGCGAGCGTAAAAGTTTTTTGCGCAAGTCACTTGTATGTGTAGTACTGACTGTAGTAGTATTCACAGTCGATTTAACCTCTTTTGGGTTTGAATTAGAAGGCAAAAACGGAATCAAAACCGGACATTAAGTGACCCGTGACCTGTAACGAGAGAAAGTGTGTTTCTATAGAGTGGACAGAAAAGGAAAGGAAGCTTTTTTTTCTTTCTTGTAGGTCGGTTTATATAGAGTGAGCGGGGGAGGGTTTGACTTGGTTTCGTTTCCAAAGGTTTTGCACAGCCAAAGAGGTGCAGATAGTTATTAGGACAAGATGAGTGCAGGAAGTGTGTTTAATATGAGGGAGATACGGGAATCCCTGGCATTAGCTGAACAATTGGCTAAAGCCTCCATGAATCGCAGTAAGAAAACTCCCACATTCGACGCCAATAATAATGAAGAAACCAAGGTTTATGTGCCGCCTAAACAACTCTTGCTGTATTTGGTCAGGTAAATCGAATAATTTGTGCATACTTATTCGGAGCTGGTGGAGGGGACTTTTCTTTTCAGTAACACCAGTTTTCAACAAGTTTCGTTTAAGAAAGTAAAGTACACATTCAGTCGTCTTTACAGTAATTGGTTGCCTGAAAAAAACGAGCAATTATTTCCAATATATTCCTTTTGATTCAAGCTAACATTGTTTGAACTTGGAAGTTTTACTTTAGCTTGCGTTGAGGCGAAGTAATCTGTTTAGAATTTATTGTCGAGCGTTTCTAACGTTTTGACCTACGATTTATATGCGTTGGGGTGGAAACATGACTGAAATAGATTGTTGCCGGCAAAAGACCAAGCGGGCAGGTTACGGTAGAATAGCGCTTTACGAGGAAAACGTAGGGGGAATAGCTTAGTGATACTACATTAGTGTTATTGCCCCGTACAATGGAACGTTTTTCCCGCCAGCGCTAGTTCTAAGGAGCGATAATGTTTTGGGGGCCTAGAATAAAGTCGAAATTTTAACTCGTTTTTGATCGTTGGTAAGATTTTAATTACGCTTAGTCATGGGATAAGGAAATTTCCACTTTCTTTTTGTGTATTTTGTTTCTAAGGACTGGCGTCACGGTGTATTAATGTTGGGTAACAGTAGTAGGGTTTGTTAAGAGTGTTGGAACACGGAAGGTGAAAGTGCTTTGCTTTTTGGGAGTCGTGGTAGAACCACGTGGTCTGACGTAAGAAGTGATCTTCTTCAGAATCACTTTCGCTTTCATTTTCCTTTTTGTCCTTAAGCAAGAAAAAAATAACTTTCGTTTTCTGTTGCTGGTCATTCGAGCGTTTCTTCTTCATGATAATATTTGGCGCATAGAAATAGAAAATAATCTGATTTTAAGAGTTTTATTATTATAAACGATTGATTGCCGATTTAAAGTTGCTTAACGATTTAAAAAACTTGATGTGCGGGATAGTCTTTTAAGGCCAAAAAAAAACGACGCGTTTAAATCCTTTTCGCTGCATCATTTTGGCAACATGAAGGTCACGGCCCTGAAAATCGGTTTATACCCGTAGTCGTAGTGCTTATGATGAAACAAAGATCTCTGGTTTGCTCATGCGTATTAAACGTAGATCTTTTTCCGGGTTTGGTCAAACAACTTTACCTGACCGCTACTACATAACTAAGTGGTACGCTATATGATACTGCATACAAACCCACAATATGACGCAGATTCTAAAAAAAATTCTACAAAAAATTTAAATAAAAGAATGACAAAAGTTGGAAAAAAAAGTAAAAAAGACGAAAAGAGATTTAGGCGTGGGGTTGTCGAATGAACCTTGAAAATTGTAAACGACCACCTTTATGAATACTAATATGTTTTATATTTGTATTTTGTCCTGCGTATTTAGAATGGGTAGTTTCACTTCCGCGCCAAAGATTATGAACGGGGATCATCAAGACGATGATACTAACATTGATGGTGATTTGCGACAAATTTGTGAACAAGAGCTGAGTTCGCAGAATTGGCCACCACTAATCCAACGCCCGTTTGTCCCCGTACAAAAGAAAGCGAGTAATGGGGATCCATCGTCCATTAGAGTGTTGCAGTGGAATGTCTTGTCTCAAGGTAATACTAGAAGACTATAACTCTTGTATAAAAGACTTCCTGAATCTCATATTTGGCTTTTTTTCTTTTCTTTGTTTTTGTTTCGTGTTATAGCATTGGGGCAGTACAACGACCGCTTCGTTTCGTGTCCCGAATCAGCATTGGAATGGCCCATTCGTCGTTACAGAATGCTACAAGAAATTTGCGAGTACCAGCCAGACATTATCTGCCTACAGGTATGAAAATCTGATCGTTTTTCTTTCTCGTTCTTTCGCTCTTAACACTAGAATAAAAGAGTCCGAAAAGGGAAAGTCATTTAAGGCGATTGGTACGGTACTGATTTTAGTACAAAGGTTCTAATAAAAAAGTTCTATTTTTGGTCACAGGAAGTGGATCACTTCAAATTCCTCTCCAGAGCGTTGAAAATTCAGGGCTACAGTGGCCATTTCTTCCCCAAACCAGATTCTCCGTGTATCTACCTGAAAGGCAACAATGGACCTGACGGCTGTGCGGTTTTTTTCAAAGACAGCCTCTTTGAACTAGTGAAAGTGGAAACGAGAATCGTGGAAGTATGGCGTGTCCAATCCAATCAAGTAAGGAAACTTTTATCCAGTTCTAATAAAAAAATGGGTAGAATTTCCAATGTGCATTTATTTCGAGGCTTTATAGAATTATGCATCACAAGTGACAACATTAAATTATGCTATTTTTTTTTCCTTTTAGGTGGTAATTTTAGCGATTCTGCGTCACAAAACAACAGGTCAGGAGCTGTGCGTGGTGACCACGCATTTGAAAGCCAGACAAGGCGCGTTACTTTCCACACTACGCAATGAGCAAGGCAAAGACTTGCTGGATTTCATTAGCCTCCATGCTCATAACCGTCCAGTCCTCGTTTGTGGCGATTTTAACGCAGAGCCGAGCGAGCCAGTCTACGCCACCATGACGTCCCATCCAGAATTGCGTTTAGAATCAGCGTACGCTCAAATCAACGGCCAGGAACCGCCTTACACCACATGGAAAGTCCGCGAAGAAGGCGAAGTTTGCCACACGATCGATTACGTGTTTTATACACATAGCCATTTACAAGTGGACAAGCTTTTGCAATTCCCCACAGGTGAACAGATCGGCAAAGGAAGAGTGCCATCACTGGCCTATGCTTCCGATCACTTTTCCCTTGTGGTGGACTTCCGGTTGCACCCTGTGACGAACCCAGAATCTTCTCCAGTTGCTGTGGGTAAATTATTATGTGCTTAAAGTTTATATTTTACGAAAAAAAATGAAATGATAAAGAAAAACATGACAAAAGACACCTAAAAAACAACAGATGTTTTATGGCTAGAGAATTATTGATTTTATTATAAAACCCACGGATTTGAAAAAAGTAGAAATATTACTATGTGGCAACAAGTGTTGTGAATCAAAAGGCGAATCGTGTCTTCCTTTTTTTATTTATTGGCGTTGAGTTTCTGATCATAATCTCATGTTTTGAAAGAACCTGCTCTGTTAAGCTTAGTGAAACAGGAAAAGGTAGTTTATTTATTATGCAATGTTCGATTGAGAAAGTACGTTTTCTTTTATTTTTTCCATGTCGCCTTTTGTAGTGGTTCTCGGACAGGACAAACAAAGAACCAGACACAAATGTTTAATAAACTTGACAAATTCATTCAAAAAGGTCGCCTCCCTCCCCGTCTGAACGTAACAGCGCCTGTAATGGGGAAGAAAAGAATAACTCAGCGTTAGGAACTGTTTATTTTCTTGTTTTCGTACCCCGAGGATGTAAAGCAACTCTGCCTGAGCTATAACTGCCACGTGTGTTCTCACGGTAAGCTGGAACGGGCCCAAAAGACTTCGAATCGTCCTGAGGATCGCCCTTCAAGTTCCTCAAATCCACAAGTTCAATGTCACCCGTCTCGATAAACAGAACAGTCGCAGTCCTTGCATCTAATTCTTGGATTACAGCTGGTAGATACTAAAAATTCCAAGAGAAGATACAAAAAAAACTCGTCAGTTAACTTCCCACCACATATAACATTAAAAAACCATAGTTTGGATGTATGTTTAGGATGTAAATTAATTACTTTAATATGCGTGGGATGTAAGGCTAGACAGTAATCTTGAATAGACCAATTGATGCTTGGATTCGATGGGGGTACTTGGAGAGCGAAAGAAGGTTTAGGCTGTACCCTTTCGGGTTGTTTAGAATCCACTGGTTTTTCATTTAAGCCTGGCCACGCCTCCATGTCGTTAACTAGTTGATCCGCAGATAATTTGGGCCGATTTTCTCTATAATTCCCTTGAAAATCGTTACTGTGGCCATAAAAATCTCCTCTTCCTCGTCTGCCCCCTCTTCTTTCGCCCCGCCCACCTCGACGGTCACCCCTTCCTCCTCTATAGCCACGTCCTTCTTCCCTAGGACGAAAGCTTTGAGAATTCATATCCGAAGCAGCAGGAGGAGGAGCTACGTCTTCAATATCCATTTCTGAAAATACATACAAAATGTAGGAGTTGGTTTTAAGGATTATAGTAAGTAGCTTTTCGGAACCTGCTGCCATTTGGGCGGGAAGAAACTGCAATAAAGTCACGTTTTCGCGTGGGCGACTAAATTCTGGGTCATCGTAGTCGTCGCGGTTCCTTCCTTGGCCCCTTCGACCTCTTCTGCCCCTCCCTCCGCGTCCGAAATCGGGTCTTCCCCCTTCAGAGTCCTAAGAATCAACGTCTCATTATAAAGAACTAAATCTTTAGAGTTAAAAGTACTGGTTGTAGTCGTTGTAACGCTCTTTCTACGTCATAGCGAGTCAGGCGTAATGTTTGTTCAGCCTCTTCGACGGAAAAACCCGCATTTACGATTTTTTGGACTTTGGGATCAACCAATTGTTTGCCCGTGCCTTGAAATGATTTAGTTCCGCCAGATCTGGCAGCTTGGGCGATCGCATCTTGACGCTGGAGCTCGAATTCCGTGTTTCTTTCCTTAATTTCTGGAGCTTCTTCTTTAGGGGCGGGTTTAGGAGGCTCGAGGAGGTCTTTGGAGACTCGGACAGGTTGGCCAAAGGGAACCCACTGGGGAGCCCCATCACTTCTGCCACTGGGCCGCTCGTGATTAAGCAAAGACTATAAAAAAGGAATTATTTTAGGTTAATTGAGCACAAGGATTTTTCGGAATGTAAATTTACTTGGGCTACTGTCCATTTGGCGACCAGTTTTTCCACATAGCCTCCTAAGAATTCAATACTTCCACTTTTCAGGAAAAGGAAACCATGCACGACAGGAATATCCTTTTTTAGTCTAATTTTCGTGCCAGGTGGTGTTTTTAAACTATGAGAAACAAAAAATGACGCTTACTTTAAGATTTTTTTTTAGAGAAAGTACTTGATTTCGGGTAATGACTCTACTTCTAATGCTTGACAGGACGTGTGACCGTCACTGAGTATGATTTTTAGTAATCGCGGAGAAGAGGAGTGTTCTTGGTCGGTTTGCTGGGGAACTGCAACGTTGATAATCTTCTGAACTTGAAGAACTAAGTTTCCTGGAACACTGGGAATTTTACTGCCGTTTATGCCAACCGGTAGACAAGGGGAGCCGATGTGTTTCAGATTTTCCTAATAAGACGACGGGATAATATTAACGTAATTAATACACAGTTAGCTTACATTTAATGCAGCTTTTAACAATTCAGGGACGTTGTTCTTGGGGGCGTTGGTCTTTAAAGTATCTAGGCATTGTTTAATTCCTTCAAGACTCAAATGCCTACAATAAGCAAGGATTTTTTAGTATCTATTAATTTACGCTTTATTTTATAATGAATAAAAAATCTATTAGTAAAATTAAATTTTAAAAAGTAAAAGTTAAACAGTTGAATTTACCATCCCTTGGCTGTCAGTTCTTTAGCTAGTGACTTATAGGCATCAGTGGTTGTATTGGAAGCAGAATCCATTCGACTGCTGATGAGAAATCTTTCGGAAGATCCTCATAAATAATACCTAAATGTCTTTCCAGTATTTTTCTCCTGTCCGGCTTTATGCGTTTGTTTTCTGGTTTAATACACAGATGGCAGAAGCGCGTAATCTTTACAAGGAGCATCTAGACATCTAGAGGACGGTGTGCGTTCATAACAGCCGGGTCTCTTCTGTACCCTTCGAAAGCAAAACAGGGCAAAGGAGTGCGCTGTAGTGCCCTGATGTTACTCCAAGCGAGTTTAAACTACGTACGTGAACACTGCAGGAGACTACCACGTGGACACAACTTTATTTGCTAAACTTGGTAAGTCGATTAGTTCACAGAATAAAAAAAGTAAATGAGGTACTGCTCACTATAACTTGTTCCCTATTGCTCCTTCACGCTTCGTGTTAGGCGCTCGACTGCGTGACTCTGAACTCCTTTTAAAAGGTCAGGGAAGTTCAACTAGGGAATGATAAAATGCTATTGAAGGGGTAACAGGTGTTACGACAAGGTGAAAGATTCAAACATTAAATTCCGGGAAAACTATAGAAAACGCGCACCATTCTACCCTTACGAGTCACATAACATTTCTCAACAATTTCATTAGTCGGGTAATGCGTAAAGGGCAATAGACTCCAACATAGTATATTGATATTTGGATGGATTCTTATTGTACACATTATTCTAAGAAAGGAAAATTGTTTCAAGTTTTTCTGACTAGCCGTTCCCGAGTTATTGACTTGCGAGATTTTTGCATTTTCCAGCCACGTTTGAATTGTAGACTATTTTCTTATTATCTAGGTTTTATTCTAGCGTATGATAAAAAGACAGAACTGGAAACTATATTTTCTACTCCTCTTTATAGGACAAAGTTTTTTTGGAGGCTATTGCCCTTTAAGGCTTTCAGAGAAATGGTCGATCAGGTTACGACAACTGGGTCGCCACTATTGTATTAGCTAGTAAGAGATCCATTAACAGCTATTAGTCGAAAATAAGGTTGCTTAAGGAAACCGACTTGAATGACTTGGTTGTGCAAAAGTAAAAAGTAATGGAACATAACGTTAGGAAATTCACTGTTGAAATTTGTAGTGTTACAAAAAATAGGGTAAATTGTCATGTCAATTACAAATGTAAACACAAACCTATATTTATTGTAAATGGAATTTTTCTGCATTGTGCTTTTGCACCGTATGACCATTGTTAATACTTACCGCGTGGTTCCCACTTGGTGCAAATAAGCAAGTTATCATGAACGAGCAAAACGTGCATTAGGTTACGTTTAATCTTCCACGGTATACTAGTTAATTAATTACATATTATGATTTAAGAGCAATATATCCAGTGTAAATATAGTTGGTATTCGGAATGATAGGGCATCTAAAGCCTGAACTGACTAGTATCGTTTCAGATATGTTTACGATACGACCCCAAAATCGTATTCCTTCTCCGCCAGGACAAGTAAAGTTGCCTCCTGGTAGTAACCAAAATGGACCACATATAGGATTAATGGTGTCGTGGCTTAAAAATGGCGCGTTGACTAGGCTTCCGTTCAGACTAAGTAGATCGTATGGCGTTGACCCGTCGAATTTTACACTTAGCTTGCCGTCAGATTCAAATGCTTGGATATCGTATGTAGCGGATGCAGATATTGCATAGGGTATTTGGGCAAAGAAAAAGAAGCTTAACTTGGAATAACCGCCTGTTTTCACAATCTGACTAATAGCCTCGAGAGACGTATTCAAATTGTAAGATGGGCGAAGTTGTCCCGTAGAAAAGATAACTTCACGCTTGAATAGATACATTGTACCATCCAAATCACACTCGGCCTGAATTGCTGGTGCGGAAATCCCTCCTGGCCAAAGCTTAGGGTAGAAGGTTGATGGAAGGGCAGATGGCTTGTTATTGTACCGCAAGAAATAATCTCTGCATGTTTTCGTGCAAGTATCGCAAAGAGCTTGGGGTTGGCAAGTGGCTAGTACCGTGGCACAGTTTTGAGTCGTGGTTAAAACGCAAGCAAAAACGTCGTTAGTTAGGTCCCAAACCGTACATCCCAGCACGGACTGAAGACTCCATGTACCGTTCATACTAGTACATATATTTGTCTCTAGTAATTCGCAAAAGGAGGTCCCGTTTGTTGCAACGCAATAGTTGACGGCAGCACATTTGGAATGCTGAACGCATTTCCTTCTACACGTCAAAGAAATATCCAATCCTGCTGTATATTTGGATAAGAAACATGCATTTAATTTTTCTGAATTTAAGTACTAATCTATTTTGAACGAGAGTTTAATTTAATGGAAATAGTATAGAACCGTTGTATTGTAAAAGAAGATCAAAGTTTTAGAAGGAAATTATGGAATTACCAGTAACATAGTTGTTTGTAGACGTTATAGGGCCACCGGTCAATTTGTGGTTGAGGTATTGTGGTGCTGATAAGATGAAAGTGTTGAATTGTGTGGATTTACTTACTCGTGTTAGTAACAGGAAGAAGGCGACCCATAGCACCATGATGGGAACGTTGCAAAGGTCTGTTCTCTGGATCCAGCACTTCTCGTGTGATAGCCCCCGTGGTTTGGGTACAGGTATTAGTACGTTGACTATGTAGGCCAGATTTGTGGTTGTCAACAAACATAGGATGACAACATATGGTCGCCGTGGTACTATAGGCTAGTAGAAATCTCAAAACTCTAAAGGGAAGTGTCAGCAATACTCTCCCAAGTCGATTCATGGTTGCTGTTAACCGATATGTTCTTAAAAGTGCACTTAGCAAGTGCCTCAGGTAAAAAGAACTTAACCTAATTTGGATTTATGATAAGAGGCACTGTTAAACGTCGCAGAAGTTCCTAAGCACCCGTTGTCGGCACTTCATAAACATAATGTGCGAGGTATAGCTGTAAACTGAGCAAAAGAATAAGCGTCTGTCATTCGACATACGCTGGCGCAAGTATTGATAGCTACGCTTCGTATTGTAGTTAGGAAGCTATTTTTCATGTAAAATTCCTATAATTTATGAAAATTCACATAAATTCTAAAGAAAATACTAAAATTAAGCTAATTGCTTGGAGCCCCTGCTAAAACGAATCGATATCCTTTTTAGGTAAACATGGTTATAACCATTCAACGTGTAAGGGACAGGGCAATACTGCTCTTTACAGATAGAAATCGTCTGCACTTGAACTAAACTAAAAGTATTCCCTCACTAAAACTTAGTTTTTATGCAAAATAAACAGAAAGTCGTTTGTCAAAGAGCTTATTCTGTAGGGTTCGTATTTGTCACTTATTCTCCTTATTGTATTGCTGTCATGCAAAACTGTATTGCTGAGGGATTAACGAAAAGCAAGCAATTCAGAACATGTAATTCCATTTTCTAGGTGAGCTCAATCGTATAACTGTGTATAAAGTCAGTACATCATCAGTTTAAGTGTGTACTTTCTGTTTGAGCTAGGGTTTTTGTTGCTAGGCTATATAGTGGAATACTATGGTGAGTAGTAAGATGCAGTCTGTAATTGAAACTACGCTATTTGTTTTAGCGCTGCGAAAGCGCGTATCCCAATATCCGTTGTACTTGACAGGACCCCAAAAACGCAATCGCTCACCTCCTGAACATGATAAGTTTCCCTCCGGAAGCAACCAAAAAGGACCACATTCAGGATTCACATTTGTGTCGTTTAGAAATGGTTCGTTAACTAATGGGTTTCCATTTAAAACAAGGACATCGTAGTTATAGAGACCAGAGAGAAACGTTACACTCAAAGTGCCATTTTTTGGAAAGCCTGCACAGAATAGAAAGAAGATGCAATAATAATGCCGTTTCCCTTGAAGTATATATGAAGCATGGAGTAGATACGTCTTTCTATCGTATAGCTAATCGCCTCGAGTGAGGAATTAAAGTTCCATGATGCACATTTTCCTGTGGCTGTGCCCGTGTCTCGTTTAAAAAGATACATGCACAGCACCACAGTAGAAAGGTGTAAACCTTTATATAAAGGTTTACACCTTTATACTGTGCACAGCACGGCAAAGGTTAAACAGTGTTGGCTGGTTGACATAAAAGGGTGCTGAGTAAAGAAAGCGGAAGAAATATTTACGTTAGCAAGTATTTTAGAATTGTAAATGTAAGTTCTGTAATTAATAATATCATAAATTCCATAATTTTTCACTAGTTGAGTTTGTCATTGCCACAATGGGTTCAGCTGCCGTAGTCCCTTGCGTACTGCACGACGATCAAGTAGTACGTGACAATGGTACCCAGGACCTGTAAACGCCAAACCCAAGATTTAAACCAATTTTTTTTTAAAATCTAAAGGTAAAAAAAAAACTGTTTACTTACATTAGGAATAATCTTTCTGCTTATTTTGAATAAGCCAAAGGCGCTGATTTCGACACTCATGGCTCTTATATAGCTACTGAAAAAGTAGAGGTTCATATCCAAGGAGTTGGGTTCGTCATTGTTGCCTTCATTGCAAAATGGGTTTCCCAGGACTACTTCCTTACACTCATTCGCCTGTATAAGTAAAGACCAAATGAAGTATTATAAAAGATATATATATAAATCGCGTACGGCTGAGGGGAGTAAATCTGCCGTCCATATTACAAACAGAAGCTCAGCTGTGTGCCGAAGTAGCATCATCGTTACATTAGCGAAGACCACTTTTCCGCCAGGATCTCCGGAAACAACAGCTCGAGCACACTTAGAAACGACGAACAAGTTATCCATGATACTCAAGAAGTGACACATAACATAGAGTAATAAGGCCATGCCAATGTACGCATTCACGGCACTGACAGCCTTTTCGAGCATGACGGCAGTGGCTTGGAGATTCCTAAGTCGAGTTCGAAGAGTCGAACCCCGCTTTCGATCCATGTCGCCCACAATTTCAACATGGTTTAGACCCAAAACATCGGGGTGCAAATCGTGACGCATTTTTTTGGCGAGGTCCAGGTAATAGCTGGACAATGTGGTGCAAAACATGAAAAGTTGGATCGGCACAGACCATAACGATATGTAGTAAAACCACTCCCAAGTGCCATACATGATGATCCCAATCCCAGGATTCCCTGTACCCAACGTATAGATGGCGGTCCTGATGGCTTTGGATTCCTCATAGGTAAAGTAGACTTTTAAGGTGTTCGGTATAATCTACATCGCATATTCAAAAGATTTAAGCATTTATAATCATTATTTACCGAATATTTATATATTTTATAATTAATTACCGTAATGTATCCTAATAATTCATTTAAATGATTTTTACCGTTAGGAACTCCAGAAAAAGGACTAGAATCGACACATACCACAGCTTGGAGCGTCTCAAGGTCGATTCCAATGATCCTTGGATCCCGATGAGAGTATTAAGAGCCATTTCAAGTGCAGATATGCTTGCAAGCGTAATTCGCGGTATAATAATGGTTGAGCAAAAAATACTCCCTGAAAATAATGCGTAGATTAGAAGGTCATCTTTCTCTAGGGTTTTTTGCCGCATGTAGTCGATGGTCAAGACGATTTGCAAAACAAGGGTTACAAGCCAAAGAACGGAAGTTATGTGATATCTGGCGAAACTGATGCGAAGCAATCCAGAACTCGTTGAAGTTATGACAATGGGTAAAATTCCCATCCATCTCAGAAAGGAGGCGATTTTCAAAATGGCTTGCACGGAATAAGGATAGCTCGCTTTAGAAGCGAATCCCAAGGCTTGCACTTTGGTCTTTCTTTCCGTGTTTGAAAACACCATCCTTTTGGGTCGACTTATGCTTAGAAACTAGGGAATTGTCATCCAGGAATGGCCCCAAGTCTTCTCTCATTGACGCAGAAACATGCGCTGCTTCTATATTGATAACTTAGTTGCAAAGTGTTACATTATTGCTGAACCTAATAAGCATAAGCAGCAGACACCCCTCCAGAAAAAGGCACTCAAATTTGAAACGTAAACAAGTAGGCGTTAGTTGAACTTCCATGCTACCCTTTTCCGTCTTCTGCAAATTTAAAGAAGTAGGGAAAAGAAGTTTGTAATTTGCATGCCATTTGCGATGCAACTGTCACAAATGGATGACAATGTCGATTATGTTGTTGCAGCGTTGCGGGCTTAACAAAAACAAGCATTACATAAAAAGAAGCATTACATTTTCCAGATAAACTCAAGTGACATTAAGTTATAAAGTTAAGATTATAAAGTCAGTACGCAATCAGTTCAAGCGAGTGTTTTCTGTTTGAGCAGTTAAATCTGGTATATAGTGGAAAGTATTCGGGCGAAATGTTAACTTTTACAACTTTTATCCCTTTCTCCCTAAACTCCAGATGTACGGAGCTCGAAAAAGGTGTAACTAACATGCAACTGAAAACTGAGTCCTACGGTTGACACGTCGTAACAAAAGGACATGACAAAAGGGGTACCTTTTGCATGGGCCTCCGTAGGACGATTTATGACTGACAAAAAAGAAACTTAGCACATGTTCTTAGACGTTTGAAATCTCTCAAGTAAAGCAAAGCAAAACTCCAAGTTCAGCGATTCCTCTCAGTAGTTCATAAGGTTAATCTAGGGAACTAGGGTTTAAATCTGGTCCTACAACATGGCGTTTAATAAGATACGGTTTGCAATTCAGGAAACTCATAGTTCAAGGCACAGTATAAAGGTTTTCACAGTATGGTAACTGGGAGTACCTTTCAATGTAAAGGGATTAAGACGACTTTCTCCGTCTCAAGATATACTTTTACCGCTTTAGTTATGGATCTTACTTCGTTTATGTGCTGAAATTTCTATGGAAAAAAGGAAACTTTAAGACTGCTTTTAGACTTTCTTTTTAGTAATTGAATTCATATTGAATACTCAAATTGTAATGGGAGTAGCCTATGTAGACAAAACGCTGACAAAAAATAACGGTAGTCTTAGACTAGAGTGCAGAGAGATTAAACGTTCACTTTGAAGGAGTTTTTTCTTGTTGAGAAGTTAAAGCTCTGGGGGATCACCGCCCCCTTGTTAGTATTGTTAGTACCCCGACTCCTTTACTGGAATTAGTTTAGTATGAGGTTTCTTTTACGCAGTTAGATCCTTATCCAATAAGTTTCCCTCTTATTCTGTATTTCGTCAAGTTCCATTACAATATTGTTTCATATTTCAATACACTCTAGAGAACTAATACACACTAAATAACATTGATAAATGTTCTTTAACAACCTGTAGGCTATACTTGTATTAACTGTACTTGGAAAGGCATTAGAAGAATATCTCCGGGGCGAGTGGAAGTGTTAACTGGAGTTTAATATTGTTAGGAGTGTCATATCCTGAACCATTCTGGGTAGCTTATGCGAAAGACAGGTTCGAGGTCAGCCCAACGTTGGTTCAGCATTACCACCCACGGTACAAAGGTACGCAGAAGCGAAAAGAGGAGGCAGTAATAGGCAGTATAAGCAGTTAGCAGTAATAGAAACCTGAGAAGACGACAAAACAAGATTTAACTAGAGCGATCCGCGACAATATGCAGATGCTTTTCTACTTTCAAAAATATGTTGTTTTATATATGATCTGTCATGTGTTCTCTTAATTAAGAGCACGTTTCGCGTGCGTAAAACATATCATGCAAAAAAAACATATCACGCAATACCATATTGCCATAGGAATAAACCAAAAGCTCCACCCTGGGGGTTACTGCCGCAAATGGTTATGTCGTTCTTCCGTATGAATTGAATTGAATTATACGGTACGATTTCGAAGGGTTGACCACAACAGTCACGTAAGTCCTTATTTTTACAAAAGAGCACTAGAAATTCATTAAAAGGGTTTTCCATTATGGGAAAACACACGAGAAGTTTGCTATAAAAACTAGGGCTACTCGGCGAGTGTAGTTCAGTTCGCAAAGAAATGAGGACAATAGTTTTATTACATGTGTTGGTTGCTTTCGGAAAGGCAGCAAATCCAGGTAAGTTAAGTGAGAAGAACCATTTCTTCTCAAGAATATAAGATTCATAATGTACCTAAGTAGTTGCCGTTCTTTACGATGCTGGCTGCAATAAGTGGCCTCTCAATCAGCGGATCCTGGCAGAAATACTTATTCGAGAATTAAGTTTGGAATACCGGATAGAGTCTTTAATTGCGAATGTCATTCAACCTCGTCAAAGTGAATAATTTTAGGGATATGCTCGATCTAATTTAAGTTTAATTCAGGGGCAAATATGAATGCTGTTCAAAATGTTATTCTGTTAACAAACAGGCGAAGTTCAAGAGATAAGTCGAACGGTTTGCCGATAAAAATGGAGACGGATTCACTAATTTGGTGGTTCAATATTGAACCGCCTTGTTCTAATAGCTTTAGACTCCTAAAACCCCGTCGCTCCATTGTAGAAGATTTATGGAATCTGATTGACGATTCGCGTAGTGTCAAGAGAAGTATGTTACAAGCAAGCTATGGAACCTGTAGTCGAAGTCAATGGGAAAAGCAAATTGTAATAGCCGGAACAACTGACGTAAGCACTAGGTTTATTTAAACCAAAAGCGTTTATTTGGCTTTTTTTTTTTATAGATAAGCCCGTGTGTAATACGATCGGAACTAGACGGAATTGTGAAATGGAGTGGCAGCAGTATCGAGCTTTTTGAAATGATAGCTAAGAGCATTGGTTTCAAGTAAATTCTGTAATGTAGTATATATACATGTACACTAACGGTGTTGTCGTGTAGGTACGTTTTTATCGAACCTGAAGATCGTTTTGTTGGCCTACCGGGCAATGATACAATCGGATTAGTTGGAATGGCATTAAGAGATGTAAGGTTAAAAATGATCTGTAGCGATTGATTTATCATAGGAAGTCCGTCATTGGAAGCAAAATGACCGGCCTATTTTTAATTGGTTAGGAAATCGATATTGCCGTATATGCCAACGTTTTTAGTTCTCAAATCTTTTTCGACGTCGTCTGGCCAACAATTTATGGTCATTGGGTTGTCTGGATCCCAGCACCTATGGTTGTATATGATTTACTCTCAAATGCAAAACCGTTTGGTTTTGATGTAAGATTTTTTTTTATTTAGTAAAGTATTTAGCTTCTTCTTAAGTTTTTGGTATTTGTATAATAGCTTTACGAAAACAATTAGGTATGGATGTGCATAATTGCAAGCATTTTATCGGTTTCACTGTCCATGTGGGTTGTCTCGAAAATGTCCGGCAAACAACCTGATTTAGGGTTGGATGTGCTTTATAATTTATCCCTAGTTACAGGACAAGGTATTGGAAAGGGGTGATCTAAACAACCTCGTTAATGTCAATTACAAATTACAGGGGGATTTAATCCTAAATACCTACCAGGTCGCTTTCTAGCTACAGCCTGGAACCTTGGAGCGTTTATTATAGTATTTTCATACACCTCAATTCTAATTTCGTTTGTTACCGCACGCCAGCCCCAGCCACTTATTAAGAGCTTGGAAGATTTTGTAACCAAAGGTACGCTGAAACCTGTGGCAGTTGAAGGCTACATATTTTCTACCGTCTTTCTTGTAATTTTTATCCATAATTTTGTACGATAGTAGAATATTAAACGGTTGTTATCATCCTAGGTAGCAACGTCAGGTTTCCAGAAAGAAATTGGAAACCTGTTTCGCAAAAATCACGAATCTCTCGTGAAAACTAACGAGGAAGCGATGCAAATGGTTATTGGAGGACGATATGGTTACATAACTGTATGTTTTACAATATCAGCTTTCGCATTTTCATCTCAGAAAACAATAGGGTGAACAATTGGGCGAGTCCGTGCTATATTCAGATTTCCTGTCAACTAAAAAATGCAGGATTACTATTATGGGATTACAAGGAATGGGTTTTATCTTGGGTGGGTGGAACGCATCAAAAGCTGTTCCAGCACTTACACAGATCTTGAATAAAGCGTAAGTATTGAAACTGAAGATAGGTTTCAGTATTCGTTCTAAACTTTTCATTTAGCGTAATGTCAGCTACAGAAGGTGGTTTAGTCAACTACTTAGACAGAAAATACAATCCCAGAATTAGTTGTTTTTCCATGAGCAATTTGGGGGAAGTACCAAAAGAGAGTCCTCTCGTTCTTATTCAGCTGCAAACGGCTTTTTTGATCTTGGGACTCGGTATTGCGATCTCAGTATTGAGTTTCATAAGGGAGATAGCTTGGCCATTAATTCTAGCAAAATATAAAATTAAATTTACCGAAAAATTTGTATAGATAAAAATATGGTTTAGTATTGGTATGTAATATTCGTACTGTAAGTAACTAACTTATTTGATCGATACGCGGAAGTTGCAAATTGACCAATCACATTGCTTTGGGAAAATTCTAAACTCCCCAATAAATTGAATGAGCAGGTTATTTAATTGAATCACCTCCTCCTTTAATTGACTGAGGAATTTAAAAGGGATATCATGTTGAGAACCCTACCTAAGCGTAGATGTAGGCTTCAAATGACTGGATTGGTCTAAACAGCGGAAAAGTAATGTGATTGGTGAATTTGCAAAGTCCGTGTCACGATCAATAACTTCGTTACCGTACTTGCTATAGATTTTAAGTTTACTGCTTTAGTAATGGATCTTTACTTCGTTTATGTGTTGACATTTATGTTGCAAAGAGGACATTTTAAGACTGGAATTTGTTTGGTGTGAGGTATGTTTTCGCCATACAGATCCCTTTCTAATACATTTCCCTCTTATTCTGTATTTCGTTAAGTTTCATGACAATATTGTTCATGGCTCAATACATTCGCATTAAGTAAGGTGCTGGTATAACAAGTACTGTAAGGTAAGATAAAGGTAACGCAGGAATCCAACTCGGGACAGGCCGGACTTGTAGCGTTACTCCGGCATTTTGTCACCAAGATTATTTGTACATCCCTCCAGTAAAGAAACACGCATTTCTAGGGTTTCGGTATCTTAGGAGGGCAATTCAGCGTTCCATCCTGTTATAACAAAGCCCCGGGCTCGCTGTCAGTTGGAGATGGAACTTGTTTATATTATTTCAGATTGTAAACAAAATGAATGCACATCAGAGTGCGATTTACTAACGTACTAAGTGTAGTTTAGGTATATTTAGGATACTTACAAATTTTGTTATTGATAATCTGACTCCTGACTTGAATGAAATTAGGACGATATTTTGCCCTTTGGAAATGAAGGAATTGAATACGACTTTTGGTACTAGTAGAATCAGTTCAATCGGGATATTTTGGTGCTAGCAAATCACATTAACACAGGGCCAAGTTAGCCTGACGCCCCCTTTTTCCGGGATATAGACACAAGGGCGACTAGACAAAAGTACTCCGTGTACCTGGAGCAAAAGGACGCCGGGACCCGACAGAAGGACACTTCAAGCCATATTGTAAAAAAATACGTCACAAAGGCTCCGGACCCCGACAGAAGGACGGCAACTAAACCAAACGTAACCAAACCTTACCTAAATTAACCTAAACCTAACCTTGCGACGTATTTTTTATGACGTATGACGTATTACTAGAGAAGAAGACAAAAATAAGTTTGTATTTGAGTTTAACATAAGCCTCATTAAGTAAATGTTTTTTTACCAACCTGTACTTTTGTTAACTGTGTACTTGTAAATGCTTCATAGAATCCTGTCTATGGGCTGAGTGGGAGTGGAAATTGGAGTTCAATAAGATGCTTTTTACTTCACAAACTATGGTGTTTTACGTATGATCTGTCATTCTTGACGTTCTCTTAATTATGCATGTTTCGCAAGGACGTATCATGCTATACCATATTGCTATAGCAGTAAACCAAAAGCTCCATCCCTCTGTGGTTATTGTCGCTTCTTTCTTGAGAATATGTCGTTCTTCCAAATGACAGTCGAGTTATGCGGAACAATTTCAAAGGGTTGACTAGCACAGTCACGTAACCCTTAGGTTTTTACAAAAGAACACTTAGAAATTCATGAAAAGGCATTGTGGATCATGGGAACACACGAGAAGTTTGCTATAAAACGTAGGTTACTTGGCGAGTGTACTTCATTTCGCAGAGAAATGAGGACAATAGTTTTATTACATGTGTTGATGGTTGCTTTCGGCAAGGCAGGAAACCCAGGTTAGTTAAGTGAGAAGATCCACTTGTTCTCAAGAATATAACTTCTGAAATTTGCCTAAGTAGGAATTGTTCTTTTCGATGCCGGCTGTAGTAAGTGGCCTGTTAACCAGCGGATACTGGCAGAAATACTTATTCGAGATTTAAGTTTGGAATACACGTTGCCGTCTTTAATTTCGGATGTTATCAGACCAAGTCAAAGTGAGTAATTTAAGGATAAAGCTAGAACTAAAGAAGTTTTTATTGCAGGGCCCAATATGACGACAATTCAAAACCTAATTCTTTTAACGAACAGGCCAAGTTCAATAGATACCTTAAACGAATTGCCAATTAAAATTGAGACGGGATTACTAATTTGGTGGTTGAATATTGAACCACCTTGTTCTAGAAGCTTTAGACTACTAAAACCCCGTCACTCCATTGTAGAAGATTTACAGAATCTCATTGGCGATTCGCGTGGTGTCAAGAAGAGTTTGTTACAAACAAGTTCGGGAACTTGTAGTCGAAGTCAGTGGAAAAAGCAAACAGTAGTTGCCGGGACAACTGAGGTAAGCAGCAGGTTTTTAAACCGAAGGCGTTTATACTTGGCTTTTCTTTTAATAGATACGTCCATTTGTAATACGATCGGAATTAGGCGGAATTGCGAAATGGAATGGCACTAATATCGAACTTTTTGAAACATTAGCTGAGAGCATTGGGTTCAAGTGAATTCTATAGTGAAACATATATTCATGCACTAACGGTGTTGTCGTGGTAGGTACCATTTTATTGAACCTGCAGATCGTTTGATTGGCTTACCGGGCAATGAATCAACCGGATTAATAGCGATGGCATTAAAAGATGTAAGGTTATACAAATGTCATATAGTAATCCAGAGCTATTTAATTATGTATAATTCCAAACAGCTGAACTGGCTTAGAACATGACGGAGCTTTTGTGCGCTTCCAGAATTTTACATTTAAAAATTATCGTTTAAAAGGATTTTTATTTCTACCAAACTCTAATTCCATCAATGGAAGCAAAATGACCAGGATATCTTTAAATGATTAGGAAATGGATATTGCCGTATTCACCAACGTGTATACTTCTCAACCTCTTTTCGACTACGTCTGGCCAACTATTTACAGTAGTTGGGCTGTCTTGATCCCTGCACCGATGGTTGTATATGACTTACTCTCAAATGCAAAACCGTTTGGTTTTGACGTAAGATTTTTTTTATTTACTAAATTATTTAGCTTCTTAACTTTTCGGTATTTGTATAATAGCTTTACGAAAACAACTAGGTATGGATCTGCGTAATTGCAAGTATTTTATCGGTTTCACTGTCCATGTGGGTTGTGACGAAAATGTCCGGCAATCAACCTGATTTAGGGTTGGATGTGCTTTATAATGTATCCCTAGTTACAGGACAAGGTATTGGAAAGGGGTGATCTAAACTCTAAAGAACCTCGTTAATGCCATTTACAAATTACAGGGGGATTTAATCCTAAATACCTACCAGGTCGCTTTCTAGCTACAGCTTGGAACCTTGGAGCCTTTATTATAGTATTTTCGTATACTTCAATTCTAATTTCGTTTGTTACCGCACGCCAGCCCCAGCCACTTATTAAGAGCTTGGAAGATTTTGTAACCAAAGGTACGCTGAAACCCGTGGCACTTGAAGGCTATATATTTTCTACCGTCTTTCTTGTAATTTTTATTCTATAATTTTACGATAATGGAATATTAAACGTTTGTTATCATTCTAGGGGGCAACTTCTGGTTTACAGAAAGATATTGGAAACCTGTTTCGCAAAAATCACGAATCTCTCGTGGCAACTAATGGGGAAGCGGTGAAAATGGTTATTGGAGGACGATATGGTTTCATAACTGTATGTTTTACAATGCCAATGTCCACTTTCGTATTTTCATCTCAGAAAATAGGGTTTACGAATGGGCCGGTCTGCTATTTATTCAGATTTCCTGTCAACTAAAAAATGCAGGATAACAATTATGGAATTACCAGAAACGGGTTTTATTATGGCTGGGTGGAACACATCAAAATCTGTTCCAGCACTTACGCAGATCTTGCAAAAGAGGTAAGTTTTGAAAGTAAAGTTTCAGTATTCGCTGTAAACTTTTTTTTAGCCTAATGTCAGCTGCAGAAGGTGGTTTACTCATTTATTTCGAAAGGAAATACGTTCCCAGAATCAATTGCTTTTCAATCCGCGATTTGGGAGAAGCACCACAGGAGAGTCCTCTTGTTCTTATACAACTGCAAACGGCTTTTTTGATCTTAGGACTTGGTAGTGTGATCTCAGTTTTAGGTTTCCTAAGGGAAATAGCTTGGCCACTAATTCTAAATAAAATAGAAAATTAAATTTACAGAACAATTTACAACGTTCAAAAGTGTATTGTTTGCTGTAGACAATATGTAATACTTAATTGTATTCTTCCTATACTTTCCAATACTTTCATATATAGTTTAAGTTTACCGCTCCAGTAATGTATCTCTACTCCACACTCTACTCTCTAGTTTTTGTTTCGAAATTTCTATGGCAAAGAGTAAATTTTAAGTCTGCCTTCTGACTTTCGTTTTCAATATTTGAATTTCCTTTTATTAAAATTGTAATGGGAGTATGTAGGTGACGCTGACCACAAATAACGGGAGTGTTAGAGCCGATATAGATTAGACGTTCACTTTGAAGTAGCACGAGTATTTTATTGTTGAAAATGTATGTTGATTACCGCCCCCTGTTCTAATTGTTTGTTCACTGTCTGATTTACTGAAATTAGTTTGGTGTGTTTTTCCCTGTTAGATCTGTTTCCTATAAGTTTCCATCTTATTTTGTATTTCGTTCGATTTCCTTATAATATGGTTTTCATGGTTAAACGAGCTGTTGGGAAAAGAAGCTGTTGGACAAAACAAGGAAAAAAGGTGAAAAACTTGTTCGAAAAAGACGCTTGCATACTGCTGTCTGAAATTTCAAATAAATAAGTTAAATAAGCAACAAGTTAAAATCAGATTATTTTTAGTTATTTAGTTAATTTTGATAAAATAGATATTCTAAGTGTATAAAAATTGCAGGTGTATTTGAACTGTAAAGTGGCCGAGTTCGGAACTGATAGAGCTGCTCACAATTACAAAATATAACATTCACTGTCCTTGATGTATAAGAAAGAGGTACCGTAACTAAGCCAGTCGTCAAGATTACTCTAGTAATCAGTGTACGTAATTACTCTCGGAAAGCGTTCAACGCATCATTGCAATTGGCAGGAGCCACACCATCTAATTTGCAATCGTAGATGAAAGCTTCGCGGCATTTTCCACTGTCGGTGTGAGCCATGTCAAAGTGAGCATCTACTCCTCCTCGCGCTTCGAATCCTTCATTACCATATTCGGATCCGGGCCATCCGCACGACGAAATCCAAAATCCAACACGGAAAGTAATCCTGTTCCCCGATCTGCTTACAACGCGGACCTTATCGAAGCCAGCATTGTCTTTGGCACAGCGGATGTCTTTGCCTCTCGCCTATCGAAAGCAAAATAAAATAAAAGTGTAGCTATACTTCAGCTTAGTTAAGTTATTATCAATATTACCTCACAACCAGTAGGGCCTGCTTCACAAATGGCGAACACCAATACTACAACCAGTAATGGAAGGAGGAATTTAAGGGACTGCATAACTTGGGAATGATTTCAGGGAAGATTTGGGAGGAATAAAAGGCTTTGCAAGCTCCAGTGATTGTTTGCCGAATGTGCTATCCAACAAACTTTATATACCTACAGACCAGTTAGCAAGTATAGTAGAACCACCTCTAGGGTGTACCTGCTCCTCAAAGAATACTTGAATCTTATGTAGCTTAACTTAAAATTCCTCCCACTCATCAGTTTAGCTCGAAAAACGAAAAACGTTTCCTTGAAAAGATGGGGGGGGGGGGGGGGCTAGAAAGAAAGTCACGTATTTCGGAAAAAACAAGGGCTGAAAACCCAAACTTGAATACTGATTTTCTACTAAACTTGAATTTATATACTTGGGATAAGGTCGGAAAATACCAGCGACATTAAGATTTCGTTAACTTTCGCTACGAATCCTGGGTTCTGAAAGAATTAAGTTCACTTACCTTAAGCGTAGTCAGGAAAAGGTCAGGAAAAGTAGACATTCAGTGAGATTGAGTGAGATTCATGGGAGACATCTGAGTGAGATTCAGGACGAATGTATTGACGTTATAGGTAGGATGTGTAAAGAGACAAGGTCAATACTGGGCAAGGTCCAATACGTGTTGCTATAGGGAAGTTAAAAATGCGTTTACTGAGAAGCCTGGATATAGCGCGATAACCTCATATGAAGACTCACGTTGCACATAAAGCGGATAACCACCTTGAAATGCTATTAGAATGAACCAGAGCATTTAGTCAAGATAGTTACGATAGTAGCGTGAGATTAAAAAATACCGGAAAATTCGAAGAAGTGAGGTACCTTCTAGATTCGTGCTCTACATAGAATACAAATCGGAAGACACAAAGGTGGAAGTAATTGTGCTCGAATGTATCATGAGACAAAGAAAATTTTTTGTATTATTAATATTTAGCTGAGAAGACGGCAAACACTCGTGCAGAATTTCTTATTGACCGAATAGTTTCAATACTGATAAATTATTATTGGAGCAGATTTTTCACTAAGGACAAAATTTTAGACCACTCCCTGCAACATTTTGATAACATCCTCTCCATCCTAATTGGAGGACGCTTTTTAATTTTTTAAGGAAACCAATACTTTGGTTATTTATTTTGTATCTCCATATACTACAATACATGCACAATTTTATCGGCACAGAAATTTAAACTAATCATACGTCACTGAATGTGTAATGACTGAACTTCAAAATGGGCGCGTCTTTCGTTCCACCGGTTGTATTCCTGCTTTGTTTCCAGTAGGTGGTGTCCCAATAAACTTTTGTGGCAGAAATATCAACCAGAACAACAAACGCGAAACGGGCACGAAGAAAAGGAAAACTCTACCTTAGTGACTTTAATCATATTTTCTAATAAATATGAATGATATTGGAGAACTTAAAGAAAGATATAATCAAATCTATCCGGCGTTTGGTTCCTATACCGAGTGTATGTCAAGAGCTCTCCTTACTGGACTTTCAGCCTCAGTTTTTGGTAAACAGAATTTATTACACAAGCCTGTTTTGACTTTGAAAGTTAATTAACTACACTTAAACTTTAAAAATGCTTGTTTCTTAGGTTTCTCGAGTTCATATTTCACCCATTATTTGCTAAGAAAGCGTATCCCATACGGAATTAAAGGTCATATCTTAGTATCAAGTGCGATCGCCATTGCCATATCCTATAAAGTAACCTCTGACCGCACCAAAGCTTGTCAAAAAGCTTGGATGGCCGCAGAAGACAAGCACACATATCTCCAAGCGATTGACAAGAAATCCGACTCCTAGAAAGATTATCCAATATGGCCACATCAGTGTTGAAGGCACTTAGAACCAGCACAGTGTTGTTTCGTAAACCCTTGAAAACATTTAACGTAGCCAAAACTGCAAACTCTATCTGGATGTCACCAAACGTTGTTGTAGAACGAAGGCTTTCAACTCAGTCTAGTATATGTGCCAAAAGGAGTTCCGACAATAAGAGAAGAAATCTTGAAGAACCTCATTCAGAAGAAGAACCAGCTTCCTTGGCAGTACAAGAGATTATCAGCGAAACTGAAGAGTTGGAATTCCAAGAGTTAGTCAAAAGGTCCCACTGGTTTCCTGGTCGAGGTCACCAAGTTTTGGTCATCCAGCCATATGTCAAATGGGGTCCTGCGAAGAAACGAAATACCACCCCTGCTTTAATGCTGGAAGAAGCCTTGGCCCTTATTGATTCTATACCCAGATGGACGACCGTAGACAGCGTAAAATTGAATTAATTATTCCATTAAGATTATTATACAAGTGGTTTTGTTTTCTAGATGACCGTATCGCTAACGAATTTGGATAAGAAAACCTTGTTTGGAAAGGGGAATTTGGAGATGCTGCAGCATCGAGTTAAGGAAAATCCGAATATTACTGCAGTTTTTCTAAGCGTTAATCGACTCAGAGGCTTCCAACGAAGGTGTTCTAGATTCATGTTACAAACTTATGCTAATAATGGCTTCTTTTATTAGGGAATTGGAAAAAATCATGGGGGTTTCGGTTTTGGATCGCTACTCCGTGGTTTTGCAAATATTTAAAGAGCGAGCGCAGACGAGAGAAGCTAAATTACAAGTTTCTTTGGCCGAGATTCCGTATTTTAGGTACGTAAACAAAGAAAGCTAGAATTTAGTTTGGCTCTGAATGTTAAAACTTGTAGATCTGTTATCACAGATTTCGAGGAAGGATCAGAACACAAAGGTTCTGGCAATTTGGGAGCGATCGGTGGAGCAGGCGAAACCCTTTTTGATATACGCCGGCGTTTATTAGCCAATCGCGAGCGCAAAATCAAGCAAGAATTGGAGAAATTGCATAGCCAACGCTCTTTGTTGAAGAATAACCGTGTAAGGCGTGAATTCCCAGTTGTGGCAGTGGTTGGATATACAAATGCAGGTAAAAAAGAAAAGTTGGGATTCCAAATGAATTTTCACTCGTTCTAATTTTTTCGCTCGTCTTCAATAGGTAAAACCTCGTTGATCAAGTCGTTGACTGGAGATGCTAGTATGCAGCCCAGGGATGCTTTGTTTGCCACGCTAGACGTCACGTCGCACTTGGGCTATTTGCCTTCACGTTTACCAGCATTATTCATTGATACTGTTGGATTTGTGGCGGATATTCCTACCGCGCTAATTGGAGCGTTTATGGCCACTTTGGATGACGCCTTGGACGCCGTAAGCTTTATTTTAACTTTATGTTTCACTATCTTAAGGCAAATGAACGACTTCGTAAAACGTGCACCATAAAAGTACTTTTAAATCCAAGTATAATTTCAGGCCTAAATTAAAGTTTATCTGTCGTAGGCTCCCACATTATATTTATCTCAAAAGATTAGTTTTCAGTTCACGTTTTTTGAATTCTTAAATTAATCTTGAATGTTATCGATTTATTACCATAAAAGGGAGCAATGGAAAACTCTTGACGTTTAATTGTCTGGCAATAGGAATTCTAACTTAATTTGATTATTTTCGTGGGATTTTAAACACGGAAAAGACATAAAGAGCTTTATAAAACAGTAATGAGAGTAGTTTTGTCCAGTTTAACATGCAATACTCCTCGTTACTTTGTTTCGCCTGTCATGTTTTCATTAATAGCTCCAGTGTTTCCTTTTTTATTAACTTTTTTGTGGGATGCTACCTTTTAATTATGGTGGAGTTGCGTGCTTGAAAGCTATATTGTCTACTTAATTGCATGCCTGGGTTGGACATTGCATTGGCCTTTCAGATATGCAATGCAATTCTCATTCTTTAGCCGCACCTCTTCCAACTATTCTTTTTGTAAATTTTGGCTGGAACTCAAAACGTTGTGTTGTTTATTTTCAAAATAGGATATTATAATCCATGTTCAAGACGTTAGTCATCCTGATTTAATGGCCCAAATTGCCACAGTTCATAAGACGTTAGCCTTATTGCGTCCCGCCCAGGACGGCGTAAACATTTTGAGCAAAGTTATACCCGTTCTAAATAAGATTGATAAACTTGATGAGGCAACCGCAGACGAGCATCGAAAAGCAACTTTTGTGGTTAGTGCTACATCAGGAGAAGGTAAATTCGCTTTTTTACAAGACAAGTTTTCAAGTTTCCAGAAGCAGTCGTTCTAAACGTACGACACAAAATTATGTGTTAGGTTTGGCTACTTTATTGAGAGAAGTGGAAGATAAGGTTCTGGAAACCACAGGGAGGCACGTATTCGTTTTCCGTGTACCATCAGGAGGTTTCGAGTACCGGTAAGGCATATATTTTGTTGTCTTCAGAATTTGGTTGGCGTAGTGTTGAAATATTTTAAATATGGGCAAAATTGAGTTATTATGAACTAACGTGTTTGTGCCTTCTTGGTTCGCCTATAGTTGGCTTTACAAGGAGGCTGTAGTTTCTCACGTGGAAGCTGATCCTATGAACGAAGAACTTACCCTTATGACAGTCGTTCTAACAGCTTCATTGTTGAGCAAAATTCGACATCAGTTCCCCCACCTGCAGTACCGGAAACCTTGACAAGTACCCCTGGGCTGTACTTGTTTAGTTAAAGAAACAATATAGTTATTTTAAATACTGTTCTACTATTTGAATTATAAAAAAGGAACGAACTCAGGGTCGGAAGTCTTGTGTAATCTGAACTGAGAAAATTGAGTTAGAATGAATAATAATAAAATGTGTTTAAACATGTTAGGTGCTCTATAATGTGATGCAGGGGAGCTATAATGGTTGTAATAGAAACGCGTTTCTACTTTCTTAGACCGTTGTTTGTATGTTGTGCCCAAAAAATGGCTGAAATTTAATTTAGGCTGAAAACGCGACGAAATCTGGCGGGGAAGTGAGATAACATCAGATGTTTGTTTTGTTGTTGAGAAAAACGTGTGCAAAATGTGACTAATCTTAATCTGCCGCATTGTGTGACAGAAAAGAAAGAGAGATTTTGCGTATAAAGGTACGCAAAACTTGAAGTGGACGGGTAAGTTTTTAATCTTAAAGTTACAAATCTAGTTGTAATTCGGGTCAATATGCAAAGCGTGTGATGTGTGCGGTGTGATAAAGCGGACTGAAGTAGTACCGTACCCTAGTTTTCTTAAGCAAAGGGAGAGTCATTTACGTTTGGTATTCTGCCGATGACAGTTAAACTTGGGGTAATGTCCACTGGAATGGTACGGCAATGCAATTTCGAAATACGTAAATCATATCTTGAGATCAATTTCTAACGCGTAAAAGAAGCGCAAGCACTTCGCTTTCGTGTATATTATTGGATAAAACTTTCATACGTAACCAAGTTTAACTTGAGCATAACTCTTCTAACTCAGAAGGTCGTGGCTAAATCGCATTGTTTTTATAATTCCTGTTAATAAGGAGACAATTTATTACTACTTTCTTTGACGACTCACAGTGGTTTGTAAAGAACTACGGAGTGTAGTATTCAGTACAGATAAAACTACTGCGTGCAGTAGCGTCAGGTCAGAGTAACCGAGTGAGTCCCGGGTTAGGAGCAGCATTCGCTTGGTTAGATTGCATAGTTCATTATTCCGTCGTTGTGCTATTAGTCTGGCAGGTAGAAGTAATACTACGAATTTCATCCTAACCTTATGGGAAACATCGGTAGATCTTACTTTAGACGCGTTCGTTTTTGTACGTTCCACTTACATTAAGACTAGCCAAACTTCCTTGCTTATAAGCGTTCGTTTTAGTCTAAATTTTGAAAGTTTACGGAAGTTGACTTGGAAAGTCTTGAGTCAGTCTATGGTTAAAGCGGAACTTTACAATTGCTCCATCCATGGGACGGTGCTTGTCGAAAGTAAACAATATCGAAATGTTAGTTTTTCGAGTATCAGTATGGATTTCAGTAGCAAGTTGTTCTTTTGTTCGGTGAGGCAGTTAATTTCTTCCATTCTTGAATAAGTTTTTAGTGCTATTCGGACAATTGAACATGTGACTGAGCAAGGTGTTGACGGGACAGTTGTCTCCCATTGGTTGTTTCCAACTTACGCTTGTGCTTCTTGTCCCAAAATTCAATACTTCGATTAAAAAATCGTCGATTGCCAATAGGCGGCGTTTAGATGGGATATAGTCCTATACGGGCCACAAGAAAAGGAAGGACTAGCGACCGACTTGGTTCAGGCCGGAGTTGTCGCCGAACTCCGGGCTGCCTCGCCGTTGTTCAAAAATTAAAAATGTAGGACCAAGTGAAGTGCCACGACATTTGGCCGGGCGGCGTAGCGTTACTCCGGCCATGCCATAAAGTCACCTCAAAGTCCAGTACTTTCAAGAGAGGTGGTTTGTTATTATTAATTTTGATATATTTGTATACGTTCTTGACCACTGAAAAGTAAATATCGAATAAGTGACGATGGAATTGTCTGCAAATTATTACTAGAAGGAACGCACTTTTCTTCGGTTTCCTGGTTAAGGCCGTCTTGAATTAACGCTTGCCTTATTTTTCATTGTTAACTGCAACTCAAGCCGAAGTAACGCTAGTCGGACCTCAGCCAAGTCGGTTATCTTCTTTTCTCACATTTTAGAGTATACTGCGTAAGAAAAAAATGACAACTAAGAAACCATGTGAAGTGTTGGTGAGACCTGCAGTTGATGTTCTTGCAGCTGTTTCATCGTACACCTATACACTATCTCCGTGTGCGATCCTATTACAGTTGCTTTAGAACAACGCGGATCTAGGACTTCTCTTTTATTATTTTTTCTACTAATGACATTCAAGTAAGCTGATCTGGTCGAAAGAAGCGACAAAGGTGATTGATAGCCCGGCATGGCTGTCTGGTAATAGTCCTTGCTACATTTGCTTCTTCACGGTCCTGGCCCCATGTTTCAGGTTATATACCAACTAGACTATGGCAAAAGAATCCTCACGTTGTTCTTATAAAATGTTATTTCCCCTCTATAAAGAAACTTCAGTATGCCATGCACGTTCATTCCATTCCCCCAAAGTTGCAAACTTCCAAGTCATCCCAAAACTCCTTGTCCAAACCTCCAACCCATGGATTCCTGGCATGTATAGCATGTTAGCATATCCAACAAGACAAGCGTAACAATGTTGATAAAGGTTAGTTTTTTGGGTATTGGCAACTTCCAGAAAGTGGTATTTTGCCAGCCCGCTCTTTACATTGCCATTTATTTGGCCTTTAACAGCAGACAATAGATTTTGACAGCCCCTTTTTATAACTAAACAGATGGGCTCGATTAATATCTCCTTTATCAATATTCATGTTATGTATTGGCTTCAGGAACAAAAGAGAACCTTGTGTATGTCATTTTTGCTCAGAACTAATTTTCAAATTATTTTTCTAAGTAGACGATTTGGCGTATTTATTCGATTGGATTAAAAAAATATTCCGGTGCGTGGCGCCATCGAGTCACGTGCATGCTGTGGGGCTCCCAAAACTTTCGTTCTTCGTTTTTCTAGAACTATAAAGGCAAGCCCACCTTCTAATAGACTTTCAGGACTTATGGACATGAGTAACCTCGTCTACCCGTACCATAAGCCATTAGCTTATATCCCCGAAAAGAAACTCGTGTATGCCAATAATGCCCTCTACTACTTCAATAAAAAAAACAAGAGTAAGAAAAGAAAAAGAATAATAGGAAAAAGAAAAAACAGAAAGGGGTCCTTGAAGCAACCTGCTGTTCAAATCGAATCCTGTGCCACACTAGGAGGGCCGTGACTTAGCTCTCGATTCTTACGTTTGGAAGCCCAAATTTTTTCTGATTTTTGTTTTACGTTTCAAATATCAGCCATCAATGATTAAAGGCTCCAGGTAATCGAAGATTTGATTAAGGAAACACTCCTACTAATTTTTTCCCCTTCGGTAGGAGTGTTCCAATTGTATTATTTTTTTTTCTCGCGTGTTAAAAAGGAGACGCGTTAGTTTATTGCAAAGTAGCTAAATTCTTATAATAAGAAGTCGTTATCAAAGGGCGCTTGGTATATTCTTATCAGCGTGGAGTCCAAGTACGCTTTTTCTTTTCTCTATTTTTTTTTACTTTTTTTTTATTTTTACGAAGAGATATTTATTCCAAGCCAGCACGTATATAGTTAACCTTGCATAACCAGGAGCTACAGGTTGTTATGGATGCCTGAGTTATGTCTATTTGGTTTGTGGAAAGGAATGGCGAAAGGGGGGGGGGGGGGATTAATCGAGTGCTTCGTATCCTATGTAGGTATATATGGTACCTGTGCGTATGAGATAGTCTATAGTTCCGTTGGTCGGGAGCCTAATGAGTTTTTCCTCGGCGGGTACAAGTGAACACGGCGCCAGACTCTATGGTTTTACTGTTTTGCCTAATGTAATGACCAAATGTGCCTTGCACGTAGGAACCTTTTCGTTAGAGCGAAAAGAGGCTTATAGGTGGGAAAGGGGAAGACAAGAAATACTTCTTACTAGGTACTGGGCCTCTTTTGCCTTACTGGCATTATAGAATTAGAATTGGGATATTTAACCCAATACTAACCGGAGCCGTATACTAACCAGAGCCGGGTTTTAAATCTTGGGGAAGAAGAGAGCCTATGGGTAATTGGGACTAGGCGCCAGTTGTTGCTGTACCACTGTGTACTTACACTCATTACCAGCGATGGATGAGCGTTTGGGAGGGCGACTACTGTATCGAGCTTTCTCTTTAGTTCTGTACCAAAGTCCCTAAAGGCCTCGCCTGCTTTGACTAGATCGGCATTTTGCAATACTCTTCCATTTGTCAGGATTAAAAGGAGATTTTCCCGAAACTTTCGGGAGGGAAAAGGGTAGGAGCTTCTTATGCTCATTCCAATGCCGTATTTTGGGCACTTTCGTAATCATGTTAAAGGTTTAAAGGTTCCCGGTAGACGCTTAGGAATACTCTGGTACCCTGGGTGCGCGATTCAGGTTAATACAGGATGGATTTCTTGACTTTTCGCGAAAGGTTTTCGAGAGCTTCGCCAAGTAGCGCAAATGGTAAGAAATAGGAAAGACGATGTAAACATATTTCGCAAAAGTTTTTCTAGAACTTTTCAATTATAATGAATTGTTGCAAAGTTGCGCAAATGGTACGTGATTGCGCAACTTGATACAATGATATCACCTTTTGAAGTATACTAGTAAAGACGGAATTTAATTGAAATTAACCTTTCACACTCTACTAGTGACGAACCATTGCATGCTCCAAGTACGCTAACAACGTGAAAAACTTGTTTATAGAATGGAATTTTCTACACCTTCAGATTATTGTTATTATTACATAGATGTGATATTAAGTCAATCCTTATTGTGAGTATTCTTACAAAAAAATTCTTAATTATTTAGAACTATTACATTTCAATTATTCGTGAAGAACTTCGGAATAGGTTGAAGAAATTATTTGGAGTTATTTATACAAAAAATAAAATAAAATATTGAAATATAGTTTCGTTATGAAGTTTTGAATTATCTTGAAGAAAATATTTGGAACTTGTGTTAAGAACTTATTTTGGAATAGTTTTACGAAATTATTCGGAATTATTTCCAAAAAATTATTTAAAAAAAATATCCAATTATAATTTCATTATCAAGTTTTAAACAGTGGGTACTTCCGGGTATAGCGGATATCACTGCAGATAAGATAGCATTGGGACTTCTTTTTGTTGTTGTTTTTAGTGCGTTAAACTGAAGAAAGCTGGTTTGGAGAGTATTTCCTGGCCGAACGGAGGGAAAATATATATGCAGGAATTTGTATCCGCCAGTGTGTTTATTTCCCATGGGATCCCTAATAAGCCATGCAGAGTCGGGAGGCTGGAAACAACCAGGGGTCATAGTATCTTGTCTTGATAGTTAACGAGTCGGGAGCCGTTTTGCATAATGAAGCGTAGGTTTCTGCATACACCTCATTACCGCGGCTAGAATTTAGAAGATTTTTTCTTTTCGTGGGATGCTGAGGAAAAATGGAAGCGCCGTTTTTCCTCCAAGTTGTACTGTAAAGAATCCGAGACTTTTTTCCGAAGTATTTTTCCTTTTCCGGTCCCTTTTTATTTGCATGATTATGTAAAGGAAATAAAAATCTTCACTTTTTAAGGAGTAAAAAATTACACATTAACTTTGGATACATGTAAATTTTATTGGGATTCGTATAAGGATTCTTTGGTAGGGATTGTTTAAGAAGTGTTGCGCTCAAAAGGGATAATGAGGCAATGAGGAGATGGAAAGGGAGAAACACACCTGCTAGTAGTGTTCTATGCAAATCAGGAAAAAACGTAATGAACTGAAAGCCAGCCCCCACACCAGGAGGTGACACCCAGGTGAAAAGGTGCACCTAATTGGGCATTTTTCTTTGTAAAACCTTGGTTACGTGTTTGAACCATGAAAGTCAAGTAGCCAATTATGTTGACTTTTCGCTATTCACGTCAGAAACGGACGCCACATTCTTTTGCCACGCCTTTTGGGAGAGCTTTCGAAAAACCGGAAAGGTATGTGTGAAACCTAAGTAATTGCTCTGTCCTCGCCGAGTTACACGTTATTGGACCGCAAAAAATGACAAAACTTGTAGTGGCAATTAAGGAAAAGTTTTGGCTGAATCCCTCAAAAGATGAAGTAAAAACGAATGACAGTATAAGATAGATTATTATACACTAGAAGTATATTGGTGTGGTGGATACTTTGGCTGTAAAAGTATGAAAATGTCATTAGCGAAGGCTCTTAACGACGTCCGTTTCATGTTGGAAAACTTAGTCACGTGTATCGGGGGAAAACCTTTTCGTTTCTGGGGCTGCCTCATTAGTATGCGCCATCTCAAGCGAGTATTATTCAGCCATGCAGTTTGTGGAAGAAGTATTTTACATCCGTCCGTAAGCCCCGAACTTTCTTATTGTCAAATGCACGTAAGTTCGGATTGCCTAATTAGGGAGTTGTATCCGTACTTGGTGGGAAAAAAGCAGAAAAAAAAAATAAGAAAAACACTTTTAAAGTTGCTTGATAGTTCCACGTCAATTAACATCCAATTCTGAAAGAAAATATCCATTATCCCCCCTTTTTTCCCCTGTCATGTGTAATAGAAGCTTAACAGCCGAGAATGTGTTGAATCTGTTAGTTTTGTGGGGGATTTTGGGGAGGATTTTAAGGATTTTGAAAGATGTGACTTGACTATATGGGGTTGAAAAGGTTTGAAAAGACAAAAGAATTTTAGGGAAAGGCATGTACCTCTCTGTTGCTTTGGCGATGCTTATCGAAAAGCTGGTGCAGACTCTATAGAGGCAGAAAAAGGGCCCCAAAACAATATTTTCAATCCTGTGTGACTGGTAAAACTTATGTTGTGGGTTTTCCATGTCTTGCTTGCCTCCAAAAGTGACAATATTTTCCGAAAGTCGCAGAAAATATGTCGACGAGGAAAGGTTTTTAGGAATGATGGATTTCAGTTGGTGTCCTGAATGCTTGATCTTTGTCGATCAGCAAGTAACAAGTAAAGCCATGAGTATGGGGTCAACTTTATCTCTACTGCCACATCAAAACCAAAAACCGTAAAGCTGCATGATATACCCAGGGAACCCGAATGTCAAAGCGTTGGGCTAAAGTTTCCTGTACCCCCCCAAAAAGCCCTTCAAGCTGGGTTTTAAGGGTATATTGATTGTCAAGGCAATTTAGCTTAAACTTGAGCGATACAGTATATATCTTCTTCCAGTCTCTTCCACAAAGTTAGGCAATTTACGCAATCTTTTACATTTGTCATCAGGCTACGAATTTCTCAAAAGGCAAATTTTAGAATACTTATTTTTTCTTCGTGTTTTTCCTAGGTCCTAGGAAAAAAGAAGACATTTTTTTTTAGGTTCCGTTTATTTTTCTAGGTTATTAAATGCGTAAGCTTTTGGGGTTAATTTGTATCACCTTGACCAATCGGAAAGCGTGTAAAAGGAAGAAACAGAGATGAAGATACTGTCAAGCTCTCGTTTTTGCGGTTTGATAAGACCTTAACGAAGTCAATTTAAACTCTGATACCTTTAAAAGATGTACCTAAATTTGTAAAATAATCAAGGAATTAACCTAATTAACGAAACTTTACAACTAAAATTATGAGGGTAGTAAAGCACGTGATATTGTTATTAATTAGGTTTCTTTCTGTTGTATAATGTGGGCTTTTGATCACGACAACGATTATAGTCTTGTTTATTAATCTTAATAGTCTGAAGTCATACCATAATTATTACATTAAATGCTTTATAAGACTGTTAAAAGGATGTTAAATTAGATACAATTTAACTAAATTCTGACAAATTTGACTTGACTGACGAATATATATTTGGATTGTACACGAAAAGTAAATTCCTGCTGCTATGTACCTCTTATGCAATCGAAAAATTATTTTAAAACTATAATATTATAATATAAATACAGAAATTTGAGGCATTTTTTAAAAACAACTTGGTTAACGGAGTTACCATTGGGACATTTAATATTACCGAATTATATGAAGAAACAAACTGTAAGTTTATTTATTATAAAATTACTGTTGTTAATTTTCTACAATATAAAATATCAGACTACAATCCTCCCTAACTCACTAAGTAGTGTTAATGGCAGTATTCCGTAAAGACTTGTTAGAAAGTTTAGTTTAATGTTCCTATACATATTCCTAGTAATTGTTAGTATTATTCTCCCTACTTCATTGAAAATACGTGTATTTATAAAAAGCTCTCTAAGTGTACTGCTAATTAATACAGAGAGTAATGCCTATTAATTAGCCGCAAACGAGAAAATGCATAACTGGGATGGAAAACCTTTGTGTCGTGGATAGCGAGTGTGAAAGCTTACTCTTTTATCTTATTACACGCTGTAACTAGCATGAACTTGAACAAGTAAATGTTGTATTTCGGTTTATCTTTTTGCGCTTCATAAAAATCGAGTTCCGCCCGAGTTATACTAAGAATTTACAACCAGTGGTTAATCTAGCGTCCGTGCATAGCTATCACCGCCACACGATCTCTGCCAAGTCCAGTGTTTGTGTCTAAGTTTTTCTTCCTACTTTCTTAAATAATGTATTCAGCTTGTTACAAGTCAGTTGCGGAGCATTGGGTTCAAACAAATTCGTCAAGTATTTTACCTTTGCGTCATTTCCAAATGTCTCCTTTGCTGTTCCTCCAAACTGGTCTAGCAAGTTCCTATTAACCCTCTCCCCCCCAGTACTTACTTTTTTTAAAATCTCTTTCGCAACCATCTGCAAGTAACTTGGAAAGACAAAAAACAAGAAACTGGTCCTCATTTTAAAGTTTTTTTAATATCTATTTTTTGTTCGGTTCCTGCAGTGAGTCTGCTTGTAACTCTGAATTTCTATTGAGCTAATGAACAAGAAAAGTGCAGGTGAGCCTGTTAAATAAGGTTGCAAGCGCATTTTGGATGTCTTGTCAAGTCGTTGAATGAAAAGTTCTTTAAACGAGGCAAGTTTTTAGGTGGAATTTTCTTCCTTTCTTAAAATAATAAATAATAATAAAAAAAGAATGATGGAACTGGTCAGGCAATTGACCCTTAGCTCTGTTTTATAAGACCTCTTGTAAATTTCAATAACTAGTCTCTTCTAAGCCCCCCACCCCACCCCCCCCGGAAGAAAAAATAATAATAATAAAATCTAACAAGTGCTTATAAATTCTTATTGAGGTCACGGAATCTGGCTCTATGATAACGATTCACCCTTTTACGGTAGTTAAATAGCACATATAAAAGCTCCGGAATGTCGCCCAGCAATGTGCAAAGTTATACAGTAAAGCGTTGGGGCCCCCGAAAAATGTTTTCTGCTCTTTTAAAGGCTTGTGGGGCCTTGGGATGCATAGCACAGACTCGGAGAAAATTGAAATTATCAGCGAGCTCAATCTTTGTGGTCAAAAGTTGGGGGGACATTAAGAAACCTGTGAGTTATTGTACATATGAGCAGGTCAATGATGGGAATGAGGTTCTTTTCACCCAAACTTTTAAGCTAGCTACTTTGGCTCGTCTTATTGTTGAGGCTGTTGACCAAGACGGACGCCAGAAAGAACCTGTCACCCATTTTTGAAATGCAAGGCTGCTATGGCCAGTAACCAGTACAGTTGCCAATTGACTTAAGTAAAGGGGGCGTGGAAGATGGGTTGAAGGGGAGCAAAGTAGCAACTTGATGTTTTACAGCTAAGCGAGAAACGGACACATATAAGGTCTATATAGCTCCACATCACATATAGCCGTCGTTACCTTAACATGTGTGTATGGCCGAGGTGATTGGCAGGTCCGCGTGTATAGTAATATAATGCCCGTAGTTGTCTGTCTCCCACGTATTGTGCACCTGCTACGTGGGGACTATTGAACCTGTTTCATTTATAATGCATAATATTGGTGGAATATTTTATTTATTTATTTTTTTAAATTCGTTTTTCCAGCCAAAAGTATCGAATAGGACATCAATGAATCTTTGATGTATTCCCAACCCCAATCTTGTAGATACCAGCTCGTTCTAAGAATGGCTTTATAAGCGTTTTTTTTTTTTTTTACTAGAAAAAGAAAGTTTGTAAAAACGAAAAAGGACCTAATAACAGCTATATCGAGGGTAAGGAAGGGATGTTCAAGCGCTTATAAATATTATATGATAGGATGTTCTATAGACGGTATTTATGTAAATATGAGGGTGAGTTTTGTGCCTCGACTTCCTTTCTCAAAAATATATGGGGTACGTATAAACCTGTTTGATTGAGGTCTCAATAATGAACGCAGGCCATGCGTGGTCTTATAAAGAGTTTGGATGGATGGGGCAGGTCGTGAAAGGGGGAGGGGGAGGGGTTAAAATTCGTATGGAATAGTGACTTGACGTTCTGCACTGATGGGCATCGCTTTTCCATGTTTCACACGTCTTTTACGTTGTAAAGGAAAATAAAAAAGGTTGAAATGAAAGGGCTTCCTTGGCTTAGAGGAAGAGCTAATTGACTTTGAACATTGGGCAACCGTTCCTAACGTCCCTGCAGAACAGGTAGAAACTTCCAGAGCATATAAAAAGCAATGGGGAAGAAATTTATGGCTATTGGTGTCCAGATTCTTTTCTGCTCTGGTCTTATTAATAAAATGTCTGCTAAAAGGGACCTTGGAATTTTCCGTTGTTGTTGTTGTTTGTATTCTTTGATATTCTTCTTCAGAGCGTAGTTCGAATAACGTCTTCTGACTGCTTATACTCGAGAGTCGTTAATGCGGATGGGCAGCGGAAATGACGTCTCGTATCCTAGAACTCAGCCCATTGTTTAACACCATGTCTGTCAGAACGCTCTGGAGGAGAGCTTAGAAGTCAAGGTGTTGGGACACCTAATTGGACCGTTAGCCTAGAAATTAGAAAATAGATATAACATTTGACATTTAAATTATTGTAACGATTGTCTGTCACCCAAAGAGTTAACCTTGCGTTGGTATGTTTGAGTTGTTCAACATGTCCACCTTTTACAGAGTTGAGGTGAAGAACTAGTTTGAATTTGGCTTTGTGACTCCATCGTGATATTTACGAGTCCAGTCTCAGTTCACAGGTCAGGTTTCATTGATTCTTTTTTTTTTTTTACTATTTTGAAGGAGATCAAGGTTAAGGTGAAGACAACTGTGAAATACGAATGTTATAAAGTCCATTTACTCCCAATTTTAACAGGTTTTCATTAGTTTACTTTCCTAATTAATTCTCGTTTTTATTAATGTTATTTTTACAATTTTTTAAGGAAGACTGTGAAATAAAAAAAAATGGAAGACAGGATTGCGGGCATAATTCTTGATGTAATATTGCCCAAACGGGGTTGGGTTTGGTGTTTGCGTGAAGTGCGTGATGTGTTGGGTTCGGGCACCGCCAGCCCCTCTCCTTTTATATCCTCATTCATTAATCCTAAACTTTCAATGCTGCATGTTGGGCCCTACAGACCGGCCCATAACTCATCGCCAGCTCCTCGTTATGCACACCCCAAACACAGGACCTTTAAAAGAGTGTTGCACGCAGCCAAAAGATCAGCACCAAAAACCGTCCCTTTCTCATCATCTTTCAGAAAACTTCTCCCTCAAGAACTGGAAACTTTTGTTGCGATTGTGTTTTATGCGTCAAAGAAATTTCAGCCCAGGAAGCAAAATAAAAAGTGAAGGGGGGAAAACGTAAAAAAATAAAATTGCTATACGTTACACCGCACGCCTTTTATTTCTTATTGGCATTCAGCAATAAAAACCCGAAAATGAAAAAAAAATACAATGAGCAAAAAAAAAAAGAAATTGAAGCTTACGGGGCTGCACACATACACACATAACATACACCCTTTCGTTCCTTTTGGTGTAGAAGAATATAGTTCGTGCGCTGTTAGTTAAGGGGGTTTTGGTGAGCCCAGGCAACACTATAATAAGATACTTGTATACCTTGCATATCATTACACCATCGCCGTCAAAAGCATGAACAATTTGTGGGCCTTGTCGAAAACGTCCGCAGCTATAGCTTGCAGCTCTCTCTTTCTCTCTCGCGTTTCTTTACCTTCTCTTGTGTAGTAGATAGTTCTTCTTGCTGCAAAAGGTTGCAGCGTTTCCCAAACATGAAAACTTCATCTAAGGACTCGTGACTGGAGAGGGCTCAATCTTGGCGTAGGAACCTTTAAAAGAATCATTGGAACAAGCTCCGTTGATAGTTTACGAGATCGCTTTTCTCATTCGCGAGTCCCGACAACGGCGTTGAAACTCTTTTCCAATATCTCAATACGCCGCAACGACTAGATCTCGCTATGTATACTACCCAGATTGTTAAGTGATGTTCCCTTTTACATGAAAGAACCGAGAAAAGGAGTTGTTTGGAGGGGTGTTAAGTCCATAAGGAAAAAAAAATGACTTGTTACTTTGTAGCCTAATACTGTAAGAGATTTACATTTCCTTTACAAGAAATGTTTCGAAGAGGGACATAATGTTGATGCAATTAGGCGATAAATCAAATGAGCTGGGGAAACGGATGAGTGAATTTTTGCTCTGGTTTTATCTATACTAAAAAAAAATTAAAAAATAAAATAAAATGGGATGATAACAGTGTGGTTGTGGGTTTGGGGCATCAGCCCTTTTTAAACCTCGGCTTTCATCAACCCACGCTCTTGTGGCGTCCAAACCCATCATTACAAGCGTATAAGAGCTATCGGGGATGCACACACGCCTCACCTTATTAGGTAGAGTATATATACTGTCGCACCTTGAAATCCCTCTTCATATATATGCTCTCGCTCGTCCGCCAAAAAATCGCCACTTCCAACCCCAAACCATAGGTTCTGCTATAGTGGTTTTGGAATGAATTATGACCGATTTCTTATTAACAAAACCTCCTTTGATATTGTAAGGCATATTTTTCCCGGTCTTAAGCGTTATTAGGGTTGATCCTACAAACTAGAAGACATCAAAACCTTCTCCCTTTAAAATTGGCAAATTTTTATTCTTATTATGGCCTTGTCTTCAATCTTCGTGCTGTTCTGTATGGCGTGGTACTTTTTCGTGAGGATAAAACATGCGATTCTTGGAAAATTCTGTAAGGAATTCTTTAAACGTTCTGAACTCGGGTTTTTCACTGTTCCAGACTGGAAATAGTCGTTTTGCATTGCAACTTAATTTTCCGGAAATACTTCAAATACAAAAATAATGCTTAAAATAAGAATAATAAAAGCTAAAAAAATACCATAAGCATTACATGGCTGGAAGTATGATCACATCAATAATTTAACTTCTTTCTCAGTTTGTTTCAATCAAATAAAAATAGTTAAAAAAAAAATTTAATTAAAAAGGTTGCATGTATGTTGGAGAAAAATGTTCTCTAATGGTTCGTTTTCTAACAAGGAAAGAAAGTTTTTGAAACGTGTGTTTTGTAATGCGGAGAACGCGGCAAATAAAATAAGAAATAGTTGTCGACGATTTTTATCGAAAAAAGTGTAAAGTAGGCGTGGCGCGTAGTTTCAGACAAGACTCCGTTGTTCGTTTTTATGTAGTATAGCAGAGCTACAAAGACTGTTGGACCTATTATACCTATACATGTGCGAAAAAAATTCACGTGTGAATCTCATTTTTTGGCCGTTTAGTATGTATACTATGTGCGGTGGAGTTAATAATGCATTCTTTTATTGCTCTGGGGATGAACTCGCGAAAATTTATGGGCATTCTTGTGGGCCGAGAAGAGGTACTGGGCGTGTTGGAAAAAAGCTATCCTTTGCCCCATGTCTTATTACATCCAAGTCAGCCCACTTTCGAACTTTTTTCTTTTTATAAAAAAACAAAACAAAAAACACAAGAAATAAAAATGAAAAAGAAGGCAATATTGATGCAGCCTCTCCTAGGGGAAAAAGGGGTGTCACCGAACCATAGTTTTACATCATGGTCCGAATCAGGAAGAGGGATGGCACCTTCTGACAAGGAGTTCCACACGTGGATAGCTGCAAATGATAGCCAAATACTAATTTCCCACCCGCATTCCCATTGCTCGTTTTTTTTTATAGTTGCATGTTCATGTGGCACAAATCATTCTTTTAACCATTTTATTTCATTTTTTATTTATTCCCTTTAGGATTTTATCAAGAAAATATTACCGCTAATTATCTCAGTTGATAAGGAAACGCATGTCCATCTTCTTCTAATTTTGAAAAATTCTGATTCGTGAAAAAAATCGGATTTACGAAGTAAAATAAGGGATCTGTACACAGAAGATTGGAAATAGAAGAAAATGGGACAATTTCAAGCGTGATTCGTTGGTTGTAACAATATTTTCTTTCTTCTTTTTAATGTTGGCTTATACTCATTATCACCTAATGGTTATTGTGTACATAAGGAACCGTGAATCCTGTTATGTCGTGTGCTTATATGTATATACGCAATTTCCATATGGGCCAGAGCAAAGATTTCCATTCGTAAACACAGGGTTTCGACCCTTTAGCTCATAAATTTCCGGATCTCTTTTTCTTCTTCCCCCTTTGGATGCTCCCTCTGTTATCCTGCACCCAGAAATGTTGGGTAAAATTCTTAGTTTTCATTATAATCTCACCGCAGTCTGATTAACAGCGGTCGGTTGCACCAAAAAAGGGACAGAAAAAGAAAAATATTTTTCGTGGTCTTAAAAATTTCCCCAAATTGATAAACAAGAGTTTTGGGTTGTAAAAGGGTTTAGAGAAATTTAAAGTAAGAAAGTCCAATCAAAGGGTTCGTGCCATCTGAGCATTGACATCTCTCAAGACGTTATCCCTTTTACACAGAAGAATTTATAGACGACAGGAAATCATGTCAGGTTGACCTAAGTGTGAAGAAGGGATTATTCTTCAGTTATATGTAACGGATCTATTTCTCCAATACTTAAGAGAAGATATGTCAGAGGTAAGTGGCCCATTTCACGCTTCTGGATTCGAGTTGTGTCAAATTCTAATGACGTAAATGACCTGTACCTGTGCAGCCAAACATATGGGGGCAGAAATACATCATTCTTAAACGTTAAAAGCCTTTTTAGAGCTGTCTAGGCTCCATTGTGGGATTATCTTGTATCAGAAACGTGTCCCTATATATTATTCGACAAGGTTCGTCTCAAAAAAGGGGCGCATAAATGTGTGAGCTATTCAACTCTCGCATTTTTTTTTTATTTGGCGCAAATTTCTTTATGGCCCGAGTCCACGCCATAAAATTTTAGGCAAGGTGCATTGGATACACGCAGTCATGCAAATGAGCTGCTCTTTAAGCTTGTTGCCAAAAGGTCTGTTTTGCGCAGTCCTCTTATTTGGCGCGACATTCGATAGTGCTGGTGGGAGACCCACATCTTAATAGAGATAGGTTGTTTAGTTTGACGACATATGTGATGTCCCCTGTCTTGTATCGCAACACGTTTTACCGACTTGCATACTTAATAGGTTTTTTGTTGTTTTTTTATTTTTTTTTATTTGGGGCTTATTTGGAAGAATCTGGCTCTAAGAGGAGAAGGGCTCGTTAAGGTAGGTTGTAATCCTCAAAGGATCGTAGCTAACATATTCCTGATTTCGAACTTCCCACTCGAGGTCTTCCAGCCGAACAACGCAAGTGGTATCAACCAAGTTTATTCCAAGCGATACTGCATAAAGCGTGCGTATAATTGGATCCTTGGCATGGTATTATAGACGTTAGTTTTGCCCGGGCTCTCTAGTGTATAGTAAATGCGAAAGAAGTGTTCCGAGACAAAAGCTTCGTGGAAAAGCTGTTTAGTCGTGCTTGGACGTCGTTCATCTCTCTTCCTCTGCATGCCCCTTTTTACCATATGGGCAGACGAGGGGGCGTGTCGCGAGGTGCAGGCTTAAAACTGGGCAGTTCCCCTTGCGCAGGGGAGGCGTAACCGCTTCATAGCTTCTAAATGAACTTGCAAATTGAGGGAAGCCCAAAAACGAAAAAACCTTCTCGTGAGCCTCTGCTCTCTTGATTTTCTCAAATTCTCTTTTCCTTTTTTTAAATCTTTGTTTGTGTGTTCGAAGAATGTTTTAGCACTGGTGCTGTTCCTCAACATATACAAAATTGTTGTGTCTCTATATTCTTCTGCTTCTTCTTTGGAGCTATAAACTTATTAGAAAGAAGCATTTGACAGAAAGGTTAGGTGAGCTATTAAAAAAGCGTGCCTGGTTTTTCGAACCATTCCAAGATCACCGCTAGCGTCCAGTGTGTATTAAGATGCTACAGAAAATGTTTAACGACGGTTTTTATTTTGTATTTATTCTCCATCGATAGCAAATTTATGGGATCCTTGGCCCATTCCTCCCAATGGTCCATAACCTTTTCGGCTTATGGTTCTGCAGCATCGCACGGAGAAGGAATTAACGAGGCGCCAAAAAACTCATCGCGTTTGCCAGCCTGTAGCTGTCCGGGTAATGGTTTATGCAACGTCGTCCCAATTGCTCACAACTTTTTTTTTCTTTTTCCGAGTCTCTGACCCCTTGCAAATCTTTATGCCAAAGTCATCATATCCATCACATATGTTACCAAAAACTGTGAGCTAAATTCCGTCCGGGCCAAGTCCTTTTTGAAAAGTAAATGCTTATTGAAATAGCATTGAAATTAGTATAATATTTCGTTTTTCTTACTCTACCTAAAATAATTCCGAAATAAAATATTAAGCAGCATTTTGTGAGGCCAGTTAAAGTTACACTGATATGAATGAAACAATTACTTAATATAAATGAGCCTAATTAGAGTACACAGGGTATTTTCAGGCATTATTTATTTCGAGTTTGCGAAATGAAGTGATCGGATGTTATTGGCAAAATTGGTATTGACGCCCAGGAATTTTTTTAGTACTTGACTGGTAATTTGTTCAAGCATAGAGAGAACGTAAGCTTGGTGCTATTTAGGGTCGTCCTGCGCCCTTTGTCATTAGCGCAAGACTGTCTGGTCCTTAGCAGTGCGTGTAGATATTTGACACCTCTTGGCGAATATATTTGTGAACGTGAAGAATGCGAGGGCAGCAAAGGGGTATGTATATCTACGAGCCAAGAAGGTACTGTATCTACCGGGTCCAACCTTCTGATTAAGTCTTGTGAAAAATACCAGGGCTGAATGCTAGGCAAGCCACAACTTGTTATGCAAATTTTACAGTTCATCGTGAGTTGGGTTTTCGTGGCTTTTTCGTAAGCAGTGATTGGCTTAGACGAGATATATAGCAAAAGAAAACTTGTCCAAGGATCTTTTTTGATATCTTTCTTTCTTGTTTGGGATATAAAGATTCCTAGAATAACAAAATAAGAAAAGTTAAGCCTGGAATCTTAAAAAAAAAAAAAAAAAAAAAAAAGAAAGAAAAAAGTCGAGGCAGGCAGCTCGGTTTTCGTTAGGACCGGAAGATTGCGGGTGGATTAGTTGTATTATTACAGGGTTTATAGAAGAGCTGTGAGCTGGAAAAGGCAAACGAAGAGGTGTGATCTCCTCCTCTATGGGCTACGGTGTGTTAAAGCAGCAGAAGAAGTTGGAGGTCGGAGGTCAAGTGGTGCTCATCGAACTTGCCTTGTTAAGGAGCCAGTTTACAATAGAGCGCAACATGTGATTACAGCCAATTCATCACGGACTGAGTAAATGCAATCAGGACCTTTCTGCCTCTCCATAAGATGGGAAGAAAAGGAGTCGAAAAACGCTGCCCAAGCCCCGCCAGAAAAACTTGGGTGGAAAAAGAGGGGGAGGGGGGCTATCTTACATTGTATAGTATTCTCACCCTCCTCTTTGGAAATGGAATATGAAAAGAAACGATGTTTCCTTAAAGTTATTGAGCATTCAAGGTATTCCCTTTTGTGCTGAGGCGCCAAGGTATATATGGTGTGTTGATGTTTCGGCTCCGAAAGCTTTTGGGCCAAAGGTAAAAAAGAGGAACGAACGAAGAAAGATAGAGACGGAGAGAGAGAGGAAAAAAGAGGCGCATGCATGTGTATATATAGTGAGAGAATACCGGCAGCTAGCAAATAATAAAGCTTTTGGCTCCAACGAAAATAAAAAGAAGCCCTTCACATGACAACGCGAACAACTCCATCAAAGAGGCTTTTCCTCCCACTACAACGGACCCCAGCAAGAGCTATAGTACCTTTTACAATAGTCTCTTTAGAGCCCAGGTTTGTTCATATATAAGTGTGTGCAAACAGTTACGGATATGTATGTTCTTTGTCACTTGGTTTAATCATGTCGTGGTCCTTTCGAGAGGACACAAGAAAAGGCTCTCAAGGGTAATCTTTTATAAACTGCTTAACGACACAGTCAAATTGTCATTGTCCTCTAAAAGGAAAACAAAATTCGAAACATTGCTATTTATTTTAAAAAGGACTCAACCTATGCTGGTTTGAATGGCGTAAAGTGATAAATGGGATAAGTGTCAAAGAGTAACATGGTAAGTGCCCTCTCTGAAGTGCACTAAACGTGTACGTATATTTTTTTAGCAAATTAAGAAGGGCGAATTTACCAATATTTTGTTATTTTATTTGTTTATGTTTTTTTTATTTACCGAAAGTTTGTTGCATAGTTATAATGCTGGGATATCTTAAGTGTCGTTAATGATTACCTAATTACGAGTTCGTATATTTCTTTATCAAACTAAGAAGGCGAATTTACCTAAATAGACGTTGTATGTGACAGCTTAGATACATTTCAGTTAGTCCATCTAGGTTAGTCTTAAAATTTGTAAATACATTACAGTTGCAAGTAAAGGTCCAGAAAGCTCTTATCTAGACTAATCCGATATGCAGTTTTGTTTTTGGTAAAAGTTCTGTTGTGCATCCTGTGTTTCTAGGAGTCCAAACTAGGAAGGTCAGTCAAAAATGCGTTACATGATAATACCATCAGCTTGGACTTTGATAATGTTTTTAAAAGTGCGCTTAATTTTGGGGTATCGTTAGGAAGAATGGTGGTGGGGAGACGCTGCAAAAAAGGAAATTATTCCATGACAAAACGTGCGTCTTTGAAAAAAGGAAGTGTGCGGTTCCACTATTTTGCAGTTATGGAGCGCCTCGCTTTGCTTTTGTCGGTAACGGGATCGAAAAGGGTCATCCCAATCAAGTTGGTGGCCCAATTGATGAGTTCAGCGGGATTCTTCACGACCTGGGTGAGCGCACGTGCGCAATCTCTTCGTCATCGCCACCACGAGAATCGCTCCTTCCTCCCCTTCAAATGGAGGAAAGCCCAAAATTAAAAATAAAAAGCTAAAGTATATAAGCGCGGAAAAAAGGGAAGCTGTCCTCCGACTGACACTGCAAGGATTTATGTGCGAATAAAAGGTTCCGAAGAGAGAAAAATGGGTTTGTGTTTTCAAGCTTCAAAAGATAACTTGGTCATCTTGGATTAATTAGCCCCCTACACGGTAGACCTCACGCCAACCCATCACAAAGTCTTCCACTTTGGTGTGGAACAAAAGCTAGGAGATGCTCGTGCTCCATTGGATCCCGTGGTTTCCGAAAAGTTATCCCAAGTCTTTTGCTATACGGATGTTTCAAGTGCTTTTTCTGGCTTGATGGACACACCAAGCACACCGGTTTACCTGCGCCACCTGCGCGGAGAACGTATTCGGAAAAAAGGTCTCGGACAATAGCGCGGATGGTGGCTATTGATATCAAATTCATCTGGAAAAGTGGGGGGGATAAGGGAAGACATCAAAGAGCAAGGGTACCGACATGTAGCGTGGGGCTTTCTAGATTAAATTGTTGGTGTGGCGTGGCAGTAATCTTAAGCCGCTAAAGTTGCGCAGAGAAGAGAGACGTTTTAAGTTTTTGCGCTAGTTTTAACATGGAAATCTCGAGTGAGATTGGGGTAAGGAAGTTGCAGATCGTGTGTAAGAGCAATAAGAACCGGCAGGCGGTCTTAAAGGATGCTTTCTGCTGGACCTCCCTGCCTGTCTCAAAGGATTATGCGGGACTTGTGAAGCCAACCAATTAACTTGTCACTGATAATGTCAACTCACGGAGCCATTGAGAGCTTGGGCATCCGTGAGCCTGTCGGGATATTATATAAGCCTCCATGGTCTCCCCTCCCCCCCGAAAAAAATCTACAACGTTTTGCCTAGTATGCATGTGAGAAAAAAGGGCCACGTCTCTTCTGATATTCTTTGGATGGAAATTAGATCTATTAGACTTTTAACTTCTTTTTTTCTTTGTTGGAATTCCTAAATAAAGGGATCATTCTGAAGGTAAGGGAGAACCATATTATAGATAACGATAGAGGTATTCATTGTTGCGTTATTTTGTACTTTGTTTTATTTCATGGATTTTACCATTTCCTTTCTTCGGATTGTCTGACGCATGGGATTTCTGTAACTTTAGTAATTAATGAAAAGTATCCATTGTTAGGAAAGGGAGAAAAGTTAACTTTGGTATATAAACTATGCCTTCGCTTGTGCGCTTTCATTGAAGGATTGATCAAGAAGGGAATTGAAGGATTGATCAAGACGGGAATCCATTGTTGTCAAGTTTATACAGTACTTCTGCTATAGGGCAACACGACACAAGGACGACTCCGGAATAGGACTACGAACCCCGACTTAAGGATTAGGTTAGGTTTGGAGTAGGTTAGGTTAGATTAGGACTAGATTAGGTTAGATTAGGTAAGGAATAGGTTAGGTTAGGTAAGGGATTTGTAGTCCTTCGTAGTTTGTAGTCCTTAAGTCAGGTACACCCTAGTCGTGTTGTCGAGTTGTCCTTGTGTCTCCGTCCTGGACTGTACCAAAACTGTGACAATTATATATTTAAATAGTTCAAAATCGTTTTAAAACGAAAATTTGAACGCATATGGTTCAGGGAAAGAATTTCTAGCTCGAATACCTCGATTAACACACTTTGTCCACAGCTTTTTCCAGTTTCTCGGAAGTGAGAAGGTATATATACAGCGAAACGTATCACTCGTTACGCTACTATAACAAACTCTAATGTTTAAAAATATTTGATTGAGGGGGACACGTTATCGTCTTTCCGAGTCAGAGGAACTTAAATTGACAGCTTTAGCCACGCAAACGGACTTTTTTGGTGCAGTCGTCCTTTTTCTGCTTGTCAACTCCCGTAGAATTGGAGACGCAGACGGTAGGCAAAGGTGTGGCCTATTGTCCAACGTCCGAAACCGAGGCGTCCGTCGCGTCAGGGGTTTTCCTTTCCTATTTAAAATGTGGTCCTCTTGATGCAGGTTTTTGTGTCCCTACCTACTGTGTGCGTCTATCGCTTTATAATTTATTCTCTTCTCCGCTCGTTCGTTCTTTTCACAGAATTAGCAACTTGTTATTCGCAGAGGGACAGTCGCGCGGGCGTCCGGCGCCAGGTCCAGTAACTGTGAGGCTGTCTGTCACACACTTTCCGGCCAGACAATCGCACAAACAAACTTCGCACTACCCGCATCCAAGCGTATCGACTGCACTAACGAGGCATAACAGACACTTTTGCCGTGGTGAAGCACAACCCGGGTCCAGGAAAACTCCCCAAGAAAATGGTTCATTTCTCCTCAAGTACCCAGTAAATCTCGGAATTGTTCTCTCTTCCAAATATATAGCCATTTCTCTCTAAAAGCGAGGAATAATCGTAAATTCACTCTACTCGGCATCAAGAATGGCTTAAAGGGCTCGATTGAATAAGCAGGTTTGAATTGGAAAAGAGATCAGATCACAATACATGTGATGGTCAGTCTGCTGGAGTTTTATAGCATATTTGAAACGTTGAAATGGGTCGGATTGTTACAGCCCTGATTCCCTTGGTATTTTCCACTGATACGGATACTGCTTGAGGAGCAAGAGCAAGGATGAGAAAAAGACAATTTGCACAAGAGACTTAGAATGGGGGGGAGATTTTAATGCTCTCAAATCTTCTTTCCTTTCAGATGAGCGCACCTTAACAAGGTCCAGACTGTGTTTGCTTTTGTATAACAGGGATTGTGTCCTCTTGTAGGTTGAGATGCTGGTGGTTCACGGCTAGAACCCTATTAAAGTCCTTGAAGCACATAATGTGTTAGAAAGAGCGAAGGAGGAGGACGAAGTGCCCCCCTCCCACCCTTTTTATGTGTTTGCCTCCACTTGAAAAGATCCTTTGTTGCTTATTGATGACCATGCGAGTTTTCTGTTATATGCCCCATCAGCACACAATTGCCCAACTTGAATAAGAAGATTTAGTTTAGTCACCACAAAACCCGAAATGCTTTCACTAGAACCCAGATAAAATGGTTTATTTTGACGACAGCTAAGTTCATTATACAGCAACGACTTTTTTATAATTTCGAAAAAATCAGAAAAATGAGACAATAATAAGAGTCTAGAATTAAAGCTTCGCGATGCCAATTGTATACACATTGTATAACCAAGTTCGTTTAAAAAAAATCGAGGGAGTTTTTTTTCCAGTGCAAGTTTCTATTTACATTTTTTTGTTTCTTGGCGGTCATATATGAGTGGTTGTGTGCATGAATAATCATAGAAGTAAATTATATCCTACATAAAAAATTGACTCGCCAGAGAGCAAAACAAGAAATACATGAGGGGAGGGGAGGAGAAAATAAACTCCCGTTTCATTATGAGATTGTACTTTCCGTATTAAATTAGTGCTCTTTGCAGCAAAAACCCAGTAAAATTGAAAAAATACAAGCAATTCAACCCGTTTTTAGGGGGTAGCAAAGAAGGTTGGTGATATCAATGATGGGGAGGGGGGATTGTTTAGCTTAGAAAAATGCAAAGAAAATGTCTAATTTGTTTGCCACTGCTTTGCTACAGGAAACCGTGTAAAAGAGTATCCACTGCAGGATTTCAATTTATTCTTCAAAGTCTTGTGTGGTTCGACGAGACCCACGACAGGAAAAGAACAGTGAGTAATAAACCGTTTGAATTAAGAAAGCTATAGATTTGGGTTGTGCGCCGTTCTTCATTTTGCTAGCACAAGGTTGAGTTTTTGGGCCCCACAGCTGGGTCCGTTCGCACCTGGCTTTCTATATGTCTGCCTTGTTCGCACCTTTCCATGTCGTGTCCAAATTTTCCAACTGGCTGCATTGCTCCGGGAAAAACTTGTTGTCTTTTTTTATATAGATATATTGCACAAAACTCCACCCACACCCTCTGTTAACCTTGAGGGGCCTGGTTTTTTAAGGGACGAGATAAGAATTCTGGTTCACTGTAACTTTTTTTCGGTTCATTTTTTTGTTCTGTCTTCCTTCCATGTTAATTTTTTTATTTGCGCCCAAGCAACAAAAAAATCGTGTCTTTTTATGTACAAGTGTCATGAGAATATTCATTCGCCGCTATAAAGTCAGCTGAAGTCCGGTCGCCATGCTGAAGCCTGGTAAGCAAAAGGAGTTCGCTGTTAGATTTCTTTGTAAACAGTATTCTTGAGGTGATATATGCGTGTTTACCATTGAGTTTGCGGGCGCGAGTCCGAATCCGCCGAGTCCACTCATGCCCGACATGGCATGATGCATGGAAGGGGGTGGAGGGGGTGCAACGAATCCGCCAGCACCCATCGACGACGCATGATGAACATTACTGTTGTACATGTAATGAGACATGGAAGGACCAAGATTACTTCCGGCGTGGCCAAAGCCCGTAAACGCTGTTTTGTCCAAAGGACTGCAGATCATGTCCGGTAATCCCAAACAACCCTTCTTCTTCTTGGATTTGGAGGAGAGTTTACGGTTCCGGGTCTGGATGCCTTCCTTCTTCATCGTCAAAGGTCTGTTCACCTTTAAGGAAACAGAGAAAGAATATTGTTAAATTATAAAGCCCCGGAACATGAAAAAACAACGAAGACATTTATTAACATCTCTCTATAATAAATTTTTGGCATGGATTTTACAGAGTATGAAGTCGTCTTCAGCGGCGCCACTGTGTGCGTTTTGAAACTTTCGTTGTTGCATGGCTCGGCTCACCCTCCTTGCAACAAACTAGGACGTCAACGATCAGAAAACGGAATTACTTAAGGTTAACGTTCCTTCAAAGTACAGAAAGCTTCCGTGAAGTTGAAGCCCATCACTTGATTTTTTTTATTTATTTTTTTAGTTATGACTACGTGACGAATGATTAATGAAGGTAAGAACTGCTAAAATTGTCTTTGAAAGCAAGTATTTACGTAACTTATAATGAAGCTTTTGTGTTCTTTTTCCTAGCGAATAGTTCGTGTCATTGCGCCTTGAAGTGCCTGAATGTTATGGCTTTATATTCCCTTGTCAAGTCCAGCTTTAATTAGTCAATTGTGGGAACTGTGATGTTTGGTCTACTGGCACGAGGGAACTGGATCAAGGTACCACCTATGTCAATTAATTGTCACCTTTTTCTCTACGCTAAGGCTCACATATCCCGTTGCCCTTTTGTGTGGAAATTCCATCTTGTCAACTACTAACAAGGGCGTCAATATCAAGCTGACTGGTGAAGCTCGACCTAATTCAGACCGTTCTGACTGCTTTTTTGAGCTGCCCAATGCAAAAGTTGTTCCAGAAATGAAGATAACAAGCCCCTGTATTTGCGCATTAGAGACAGGTTTGCAATTAGGTTAGCCAGTTAGGCGGAAGACACGTTCCGTTTCGCAAAAACAGCGTGATGTTTGAGACAGGGCTGAGAAGCAAAGAAAATGGACACGGTTGCAAACAAGTATGCCAAGATTTCAAAGTAGATCTCTTGCATCATATATAAGAGCAGCCATTATTCTTGAATCCACCAACTAGTAGTTAGCTGACAAACTGTCCCTTACTTTGCGCCTCATTACTGAAAATTCTGACCCCAAAGCTTGGCCAAAAATTACGCTGAAAGCTTTTCAGTTGAATGGGGCGACAAGGTACAGGGTTTGTGGTGGCTTTTAAGGTCTAATCATCGGTAAGTGGCCGTGTCTCCCCACTCTTGTCCATCAATTCACCTGATTTTTACAAGGGTGCTTCTTGTCGGTTTCTCTCTCGTTCTCGTCCGAGGAATAATAGAAGCTAAAAGAGTATAGAAGGTCGTTAGGGCAATCCAGGGTGGTATAAAATGGATAGTTTTGCTGTGATGGGGGGCCTTTCTGGACAGTTGGTAGTAACTTCTAGGGTGGCAAAGGTAAAGAAAAAAGGCAGACGGGGCAAGGTGCGTTAACTACCGAAAAAGGCAGGCAGTATAAGAACTAAATAGATGAAGAAAAGAGAGAGAGACGGACATGGAGTGTTGGTAGGCGCCGGAGCACTTTGACGGAGGCTGTGGGGGGTGGCGTTGGAAACCTTAACGTTTTCTTAAGACTTTTTCCATGCCAGCCTCTAACCCCCCCAAAAAAGAAAAAGTCCAAAAGCTTATGGACATTGACATGGAGGAATTGTACCTGAGGTGGCGTTTGTTGTCCCCTCGAGCGACACTCTGGCTATATACTCTTATGGAATCAGAAAGAAAGCAAGAAGAAGTTGCCGGTAGAGAGATAAAGGACTTTGAGGGGCCACGCCTGTTCCATTAAGAGGTTCTGGTGCAAGCTTATAAGTTGCAAAGGCGAAACAAAAAAGTTATAAAAAGTCTCAAATGCAAAGTTATTCCCTAACAAGGTGAAAAGCACCTGCCTTTTCTCATTGCCAGCGTATTGCTTCCGACTTAATGGTTTATTGCTCTCGCGGTGCGGTCCCCAGCATCCACCAAGTGGAGTGCTGTGTCGACCCTCCTGGAAGGGTGGTAAATACTTTAGGATTCACGAAAACTCAAAACTTGTACAGTTTTAAGTCATTTCAAGTTAATTTTTTTCTGATTTAGATTTGGGAAAGCAAAACAAGGATCTTTGGGGAATTTGACGTAGTCATTGTTATTAATGTGTTGGGTCAATTTTTTTTTATTACGCATTATTAGAATATGCCCTGCTGTGGTCTAAGGGAGCGATTTTGCATTGGGAACGTGGCGGGAGTCCAGTTAGGTACGTTTTTCTTCGGCGGGATCTTGGTGTGGGGCAAGGAAAGGTTAACCACGCCCAGGAGTTGTGTTTTCCCTTAAATATTCAAGATTTGAAAGCTAGAGAGTGCCAAAGGCTCTTGTTAATTTCCCTTCTGTAGCCTCTGGTTTGGACATGGCTGACAAACGAGTTGATTACCACCACCACGCAATGTTTTAAACGTGTTTACTTTTTAAAAAGAGGAGCATAGAAACGGAAAAAGTGGCCCATAAATGTCTTCTTTTCTCAGGACAAGCTCGTGTTTAACATCGAAGCTGACCAGCACTATGAAGTCCTTCGAGAAGCTTTGGAGCGAAGAAAGACCAAGCCGGAGTAACGGTACAAGTCACGCTTAGAACCACTCATGTCTTCTTATAGTTGCCTTGATATCTTACATCAGCTGGCTTACATTTCATAGTGCTCTATATACGGGATTGGGAATTGCGAAATAGGTGATTTGTGGGGAGGGCAGTATCGAAACAAAAGACCACCGTGGTGGTATCTGTGTTTGCGAGCCTTCCCGCTGCTTGGCTAGGGAGTTGACTTTAACGAGGTATCCAGTAGCTCCTCGCAAGTATGTTGCATATGCACGACAATGCTCATAATAAACATTCTATGCGGCCCGAGTGTGGGCAATGTTGTGGCTGGGCGTTGTCGATTCACTTGCCAGGCTCATAAATATCCCTGCATAAGTGTCAATTCTCTTAAGGTTTTCGGTTACGGTTCTTGCTTAGTAAACCAACACGAGCACAGGGACCACCAAACATTGCACTAGGGAGCCCAAAGATCGCAATACAATATATTAAAAGGGCTTCAGCTCCATTTTTTTCCTTATTTGTTTATGTATATTCTACAGCGGAACCCATACGAAGGTAGGGGGCTTAGCATGGGTGCCAACCTGATTAGGGAGTCAATATTTGGAGAAGGTGCTCTCTTTGGAAGTCTTGTTGAACATGAAAAGCCGTTCCACTAAGCTTCCAAAAGGAAACAAGGAGTTGAATTAAAGCGCAGAATGAAGAGACACCAGCCAGACTTAGCGGGGATTCCGGGAGTAATTGGCGACCCGCAGGATAATGGCGATGGGTTTGGGAGCCAATGTAAAACAAATATGAATTCCATGGCTTTGTTTTTCTTTATATACGTATATGTATATGTCTGGGATGAAAAGGTTGATCATAGCTTTTCTTTTTCCTTTGGAGATGTGCTCTTATTTGGATTCTTTGGAATGCTTTTCGTGTTACAAGTGTGGCGTTCCAACGCAGGGTTGGGAGCGCATGGAGTGGCTGGGGACACCCTGGTGCGCAAGGCGATGGGGTATATGGGTGGGCCTTAACATTGGCTGTGCCTGGTAAACCTGGGGGTAATAAGAACGAGGGAACGGGGCGATATGCAACGCCGAGAATAAGAAAAGAGCAATCGTAAAGGCAAATGGTTCCTGACGAGGCGATTCCGTGCACAAGTTGCGCGCTCCCCTGCAGATTGTGTGTTGCAAAGGGTGCTGCTGGCCACATACCAAATAGCATGTCTGAGGTACCACAATAGGAACCCAATTCCATAATATTTCCACATGGGTTTTTATGCGCCGGAATCCAAAGTCCCCCTCCCCCTCAAAACACCTATAGAAGCCCCAAGTGCCCTAAGCTTCGTATAATTCTCTATTTTAATTTTTGGATAATTATTTTATTTATTTAAAAAAAAAAATTATACTTTTTATAAACTGTGTCTAGGTACTTTGTATAAATTGATAAAACTGTGGTATACTTATGTTAATGCAATTAATATTATAAATTATACATTTGATTAAATTATTAATATCATATAATATATTAATAAAATATAATAAATATAAATAAATAAAACACATTATAAATTGTTAATATTAATATTATAAATTGTAATTGGTTTGAAATAAGGACGTATAATTGAGAATGCGCAGTAGAATTGCGACTTGCTATTGAATTACATACATAGATTGCGTATTAAGCTTGTCTCGGCTGAAGTGATAAAAAATATGACAATATGGCTTAACAAAAGTGTGACTGGAGTTTTGGCTCGAAAGTGCGCGGTGACATGGAGAGAAATGGCAGAGTCGCATGTGCGGGCCTGGGGCTAATACATTCTTGGCGGCCATCGTCATCAAGGTCCCGAGATTTTATAGGGGTCTGGTTGTTCTGTCATAATAGTGCGAGGTGAGGTTGGCGACACGGTGACTAACCCCTCGTGTCTCTGCATATGTGTGTATGTTGTGTGGAAGATCGCCAGATCCCAGGTCTGTGCATATCGTATGAGAAGAGGATTAAGTCAATGATTTTATAGCCCTCTCTGTAGCCTTGCATACAGTGATCACTTGACTTTTTCCATGACCTGTGGTTTTATGGTTGTCACGAATACTTGTCTACCCATGCTTAAACGAGGAGTGAAGATAAGGGCAAAAAGTGCGCAAAAAGTACGAGTATTCTGTGCGTATTTCTCTTTGCGAGGATCTTTAATGCCTTATTTTTTGTTTATTTGGCGTATGGATAGAAACCGGTAAAGAGCGAGTTCCGAATTGTTGGGTTGTCTGTTGGGAGTCGGGGAAGTCCTGCGGTGCGGCCACCAGGGGGTGAGCTGGCGTTTGAATGCGGGGCGTGCACAGCCTTTTGTTCTGGTCCGCTTGTGACGACATGAGGCCCGGGTACAGCTTTAGGTTTGTTTGGGGTACACAGCGTTTAGGTATACCATCAACATCTCCCAAAGCTGTTAGAGGAATTTCCAAAAGGAACGAAATTTTCGGATTGGCGGCTTTTTTTTGTTTTTATTTTTATTTTTTCGGGTCTGGAGCAGCACCCCTTCCTCTCCCTATTCGGGATGTCGTGGGTTGATATAGGAGCGAAAAATATGCGTATACGAAGCAGCGTGTTGATTAATATGCGTAAAGTATGGCGTGTAATAAAGAGGAAGTGCACGAGGCTTTTAAATGCAAACTAGCAGGGAGTCCCAGACTCTTTTCTTCGGAAACTTTTGAGATGGGGTCAGAGGAAGTTGAAGTTGGTTTGGGATTCCTATTCGGTGGCGCGCGGGGCACCCCAAAAAAATAAAAGTACGGGAAAGTTCGATTATGAGTAAAATGATGAAGTGTCCAGCATAGATTTGGGGAGGAATTTATTTCTCCTTTTTTATATACGTCTGTTTGAGGTTTTGGTATAAATTAGAGCGTAGAGGGAACGCGTTTGCGCATTTCAGTTAAGAGAAGGAACGAGTCAGCAGGTGCTCTATACGTCTTACGTGCTGTTCGCCAAGGCTTCTAGCACAGAAGTCGACCTGTCATGTCTCTCTCATCCATTCTTCCATCAACAAAAAATTCGGCCAGTCATTATAACGCAACGCTCTCCAAGTCCTTGCTCCCCTCCACCAATTAACTTGGAGTTTCCTAACGCAATAAAAATCTTTGCCCCTTTCTGTACGAGAATAATAGACTTTAATTCAGAGAATCTATCTTGGGCCGATGATTATATTGAATCATCCCGAAATTGAATTGAAAAGCTCCCGTACGTGTTTCCATTACAAAATTCTACCTCTAATGTAGAAATGTGTTAACTACTTAGATAAGGAAAGTAAATAAGTTGGAAGTGGGAATTGGAAGGATTGATAAAGATTTCAATTACGCGGTTCTGTCGTTCCAGATTTGCGTGCCTTGTCTGCGTTTGCGTCATCCAATAATGAAGACGGACGACGATGCGGGCTTCTTTTACGTTTCTTGCATGACACGCATGAGAAAAAGCCAGATTCTTTTTTTTTTACATTGAGACGGTCGTAACGTTGTACCCTCAACCCTTAAAGTTCCCACCGCGCACTTCTATAGTTGCGTGAAAAAGGATTTCCGTAAAAAAGAAGTTCAGGATAAGTTGAGAGGGCGAAAGGGGAAACTGTGCTCTGATGTTTCGTGTGCAGCGTCGTTTTTATAGCTAATTTATTGGCTCCATTGGGGCGTTTTGCATAGAAGTTGAAGGTAGAGTTGAACCTGCTGTGAACACTAATTGGATGGCCGGCAGGAGGAAAGACTGGTCGAATTAATGAAGCTGCATTTTGGCCTCTTTTTTGTGGTACTCTTTCCTCTCGTTTTTCTCTTCGCATCTTCCAAACTGTTATAGTTTTCGCGAGCGTGGGTTCTCCGTCAATTTTCTGGGGCTTGGCACGATCTCTGCCCGATCCACGATTCACGATTTCCGGAGGAAGGGTCGGTTCTTGCTGACATACTTATAACTCTCGCTTCCAAAATCCGTTCTCTGTCGAGGTAAACGAAGATTTTCCAATCTGAAGGATTCATTACAATAATAATTTCCGAGTCGAAAATAATGGCCCGCCCCCTCCCATATGAAATTTTAAAATTCCGCAGTTGGCTCTGGATTGCGATCATGTAAGGTGTGGAGGAAGAATGGAATGTTAAGCGTGCGGAGCCTATTTCTTCTTTCTTTCTTTGGTGTAATATTGTTGTTCTTCGCACCGGTGATTGGGGGACCCGTTATTTGTAAAAAGGATCTGCGGATGAAAGCACGAGCTGGCGGAGCCAAAAAGCCAATCCAGCCAAAAGCAGCAGCCAGCCGGGAACCCCGAAAACGCTGCACCAAGGCGGCGATGTTATCAGGACAAGCGTGATTATCACTTATCTCCTATCCGACACATCTTAACAAGAAATCGTTTGCCCAGAAATAATGATTAAACTAGGCTGGCTTGGCTGTGTAAGAGTACTTAACGACGTTACAAGCTATTTTGCGGGCTCACGGCCAGAAATCTCTTGTTTTGTTTCGGATTTTTTTCCCTCCAAAGTCCCGTGCGCAAGATCGTCATCACTTACAACTTGAGTGCTCGGAAAATTAACTTGTAATGAGCAGGCACGCGAGGTACGCGTTTCTATATCTCTCTTGTCTTTCTTTTTCTCGCTTTCTCGTTTCTTCGCTATTCGTATTCCGTTACTGGTTCCACTGTGAAGCTTTTGGAGTGAAGGAAATCCAATTTTGTAGGGGCGCTAATTCCGTTATGACTTGCACGTTTAGGCCACGGAAGGTACAGCAAAAAATTAGCGTAAGAGAGCACTCGACGAGGTAGACAGAAACTTATCAAGTAGTTTTGAAGGGGGCGAATAGAATATCAGGTTTCGAGTTTCTTTATACATGGAGGGGAACTCTTGGTATTAGATGCTCCAAAGAGGCGGAGTAATTGTGTTTAGGCTCTGGATGTTTTTGTTGGTTTCTTCTGAAGGGCTTTTGTCAAATGAATAATGTCTCTCGGAATGCCGCCCTTGCATATTTTTTTTATTTTTTTGGTGGTCTTTTTTTCCGTGGTGGTCGTTTTTATGGTAAAAGGTATAGGGTTGTCGCCTTGACATACCTGGACGACTTTAACCTCTAACCTATAATGCTCAGCGGCAAAACTGCTTCGAATTCCTGTGTCTGGGTATTTCTGCCTTCGACATAGGAGCATGCTTTTTTAGTTGACCGGACCTCCAAGTTCCCGGGAATTTTCGTATATAAGATGGAACGCTTCTTAAGAGGGGAAGGAAAAGGCAAGTTTTGCTTCGTGACAAGCGCAAGCGGGCCTGATTTCTTTTTGGGAATGGGATGCAGAAAGAAAAGAGAGAGAGAAAGAAGCTTTTATATGCTCCTGTGTCATCCGATGCCGCATACCTGGGTTTCCTTTGTCGGAACTCCCAAAAGCCAAAAGACGCGAGTCCTCGTGCCCTGCGACGATGCTAAACAGTGTCCTTTTTCCTTCCCTCTCTGTTCTCATCATCAACCACGAAGTTAGCTTGTGGGGAAATTGCGCTCGCTGTGTCTTCTGATGAGCGCCTCCAACAATTGGCGGATTGCCTGAAAACGAGCTAGGATCGATGCCTCGGAAGAGTTGCACAGTCCCTTGCTGCCTTTCGTAAAGAGAAATCTATCGACTCCAATGAGTTAATCAACTGAAACAATCCAATCGAGTTAACTAAAATAAACGTTCCCGAAGTTGTCCCATGATCAGGCAGGGACTCGTGTTATGTATGCCTGATTTGGAATTGCGCGACAATGAATAATAAACATGAACCGGTCGGATGCTTTATCTACCCCGGGACTTGCACCACAGCGCCGGTCTGGAACTACGGCGATTGGTACCTTTTTGGTGTGGACTGGGATAGTGCTAGGATCGGAAATGTTGTGGCGAAGGTGTTCCGGTGGATCTGCTGGTTGGTTTTGAAGACAATGATAAAGCAATACTTGGAATCATTAGGAGAACTGCATGAGGACTTGTGTCACGCCTTCCAGTTTCTGACGGAGATGGGTGAAAGAAGTTGATGAGCTCTTATTTGCGAGGCAATACCCATGACAAAAAGTACCCCATCATCATGAATTCAGGTCTTACGGATTTCTACGGCCCTTTTCTTTACCTCGGCTTGGACGAAAACATGCGGGTAAAACGAGGCCTATTACTGTCGCCCCCTTGCTTGACACTATTAAAGAAAGGGTTTCGGACAGCGACGTGGGAGGAACCCAACACTCCTTGGCGCCACCGGTGGGCGCCATTTCCCCCAATTTACCTTTCGTGTACCTTTTCGAAACCCCGAAAAATTAACCTCTTGATTTAGAAAATTTACTAATCCTAAAACAGCCACCCTTTCTCTTGGCCAAGAAAAGCTCTTTAATTCAGTTATGTGGATACCGAATATCGTAAAAAAAATTAAAAAAAAGATCCATGCAAGGTTGCTATGGAATGGGGTTTTGAAAGATTTGCGCAGTACTAACATGATTGGGTCGGTGTGGCTTTGAAGAGACAGTAAAGGTATTCCGTTGTGATGGTTTTTTGTTTGTCGCAAGGGATTTAAAAGTGCATTGCAAATAAAAGCAACTGGGAGACCGTTTGAATGCAACAAGGCTAGGCTGGCTCTCAGTTGTGTTGAGAAAAATGACAGCGATCTATTTGTGCGCAGAGAAATGTCCCGTTGAAAAACCTGTGTCGTGACTTGGCTCCAAGGGTTTATGCGCTGTAAAACTTTGGTGGATATGTGCGCTACCAAAACGTTCCTCCATGATTTAAGGACGTATTGTTGCCTAGCTGCCAATGAGAGAGCGCCTTAGGCTGGAATAGGACATGACAGACAGACAATGCAGCGGCAAGTGATAGGCGATTCATTATTGTCAAGGTAATTAGGGGGCCTTTCATATAGTGCAGCCTTGACTGTCCTGCCTGCCGCTCTTCCGATTCGTAGTATAATTGCTGCAAATGTATATATTTAAAAAAATCCAGATTTGAATGTTTGGCTCGGGAAATTGACTATTACATAGGGATCATAAACTGTCGCAATATTTTTGGACCGACAAGCGGTGGTAGCCACCGTAACCCATCGTCTGAACGGAACTTTTATGTTAATCGGTCAGAATGGGCTAAAAAACAGGAGAGAGAGAGACAAGAGAGAGTTGAAAAAAAAAGTTGGGCAGAAGCAGCAGCAATTCTGAAATAAGGACCTCCCGAAGTTTTTCCTTCCTATTCATCCCTATCCCTGATGTTCTTGCAACGCAAGTTTGTGCAAGTGTCCTGCTGACATACGCGAGGGTAATACAAGTCAAAGGTACTACGTTTTAGCTTTTGGCGTCCCATCGTTGCGTATATGGGAAAGGATGAAATATACCGGCTTTCTGGCCTCCTTTTTTTTGCTTATTTTTACATATTTTTTCCCAATTGTTCGACCTTGGGGCTTATTATGCATGTATATTGGTCTGGCATGCAAATGTTGGAACTCTTTGGGTTCTTCTTGGGTTGCCTTGTTGATACCAAGATGGGAAAAGGTGAAAGAGAATTTTTAATATTTTTCTTTTTGGGCTGGGTGCTGGACCGGCTACTTTTTTTTACCATTCTTGATATGGCAATGTAGCTTCTGTGGGCCACCGGTCAGATGTGTATGTTGAGAAAAGAGAAAAGGTTCTCAGTATAGGAAAAGATAAAGGGGTGAGAGTAACGCATCGAATTATCGAACGGATTGGGACATAAATCATCAAGTAACTCTCGTGGTTTATAACAGGAGGCAATCAAAATCCTGCCGAGATGTTCGCAGAAATAACGCCGCGCTAGTTAGCTTTAATAGGCAGCCGTCTATATACAGATATACTATACTATACCGAAGCGGCTTTGGCTCATTGCTTAGGGATAGGCCAATGTAGCTTACTTGGTATGCAATGCGTATCAGAAGTCAATATTTCGTAACCTTTCTTCTTCTTTCTGATGGACTTGCTACGCGCTACTGCAGCTACCTTAAAACAAGCTTCACCACATAAAAACGCAAACGAATTTATGTTTCGTCGCTTTGCAAAAATCCAACGTGTGCTGACGTCACAAGTGGCTGAGGAGTGTTAGTAATTACAGGAAAATCGCTTTGGTTCAGGTACTTTTTTCCGAATGGAGAAATTATTCTCCAACTAGCAAATTGGTTCACTTCCATCAATTGCAAACCTTACGAAGCTTTGTGCCCGTAAACTCGAGCCAACCTCGTTTTGCTACTATGATTGAGTATCTTATTCGTTTCTGTCAAGTTAAAGTTGGTTCGCGTCATTTTGTGCCACTAAGGCGATAACTCGTATTGTTGCACAGTACGATGGAGCGAGGTCAATTATTGGGATGAGCAAGTGGAAATGGTGGATGGGAGGGATGAAGAGGGCTGTTTAAAACGGGAGTGATGCAAGAGAAGGATGTCGATCAAAGAATGCGTCTAGTCATAGCGTCTTTAAACTTGCTAGTATATTTTTTTTACTGGTTTGGGTACCTTACTCGTTTAATCTGGTGAAGGAGGAGGCGGAGGACGAGTGGATTTGATGGAAGAAGGTGCGAGTGAGTGATTGAGTGCCGTATCCCCTTGATCAGCGGAACTTGAGCGTATCGTTCATCGATCTGAAAACAGAACTTTCCTAAAAGGAGTTTTTTTTTTGGTTGCCATATAACGCTTGTCTTTTTTTAAAGTATTTTCTTGGCGAAGAGCTTTCGAGTGCTGACGGAGATATCTACGGATGTTTGTGCTTTGAATTGCGGTTATTTTCAACAAAGACGTGTCTCTTTTGCCGGTACTGGTACAGCAGGCCGTTTCCCGTTGGCTTTTATCTCTACTGGGTTTATCAGGCGCATCGCAATTCCAGAGGCAGTTATATATAGAAATGGATGGTAGCGATTGGCGCACTATGGAAGCTGTTGCTTCCTTTTTTGGTTTACGCTGCAACGCAATTTTTACTTTTCCAAAAAGGGGGAGGGGAAGACCAAGGATGAAAAGCTGTATAGGTTTGTCCCCAACTTGATGGGACAATACTTTCCCCAAATAGTTGTTAGGTAACAAAAGCCATGAATGGGACCAGAGGATAAGTTTGTGTGTATACAGCAGGGATCATCTTGCGTACTAGAGAAAGAGAGGCTTGGTTAGGAATTGTTGCAGTTATACAGTGGACGCGAATGCAGCTCTCTTGTCTCCTAAAGTAGGCCGATAAAGATCAGAATTGAACACGGAGCGATTTAGGGGCTGTCGAATCCAAAAACCCTACTGCCCTGCAAGGCAATCGCGTAATCAGTGAAGCCATCGATGTGAGGGACTCACGGTCCCCCTTGCTTCCCATTGCGTCTTTTTATTATTTCTTTTTTTTTGCGTTCTTCACATGAATGGATGATCCATCTGCCCATCGTCCGCTGGTATCCAAAGTACCAGCCATAGAAGTAAAAGCAACAGTAAAAGTAAAACGACGCTACCACAGAATGACGTAAAAACCCCAAGTTTTAAATTATGGCAGATTACGAATACGCAATCTTTGCTCGAGATGCTGAGATTCTCGCGTAGTTCAGCGTAGCAGACTTTTCGAGAACTGAATAAGGGGGTGGGAGGGGGTAACCTAAGATGGGTGAGAACAAGGAAGTTGTCTACACTGCACAACTTAAGAAGGTGCTGACACGGAAAACAAAGTTGGCAGGAACGAACCTAGACTCGGAAATGCAAGCAATGTATTTGCGTGGGATTTACTGTTGCGCAAGCTACACTCACTATCTGACTGTCGAGCTTTGCGTTCTTGAGCATCCTTTCCCACGCCGCTGTTTACATTGTCTCCTGCCGAAGCCTTCCGGGATTTCGGCGTACGTTTTGTCACTGGAAAATTCTCTTCAAATTAAGGTCGATGAAAAAGCAAGCGTTTCAAGGAAGAGGCAAAGGAGTGCGGGCTGAAATGTCAAGAAAAGCTCGAGTGTCACATGTGGGTTATGTGGGAGATGGCATGGCGTTGGCGGGCTGCCGCCGTTTTGCCGCTCGATGAACTGATAGGCGTCGCGTTGCTGAACGGCTCGGCGCCTTAGGGCGTCGCAATTAGCAGCCCCGGCGTCTTGACGTCGGCTTACAGTGCAAACACACATCAGCAATACCCAACGAACCGCCTCAAAGAAATAAAAACTGCGTCTTATTCTTTTCTGGGTGTCTTTTTATCTAAAGCGCCGCTCCTTGCGGCCCTTTTTAAGATGAGCAACACACTAAACATCTGGTACTTAAAAATATAACGAGGTACAGAAAAATCTCTCTGTCTACTTTGTCCCTTTTTAAAAGTTTGGCAATGCAAGATGTCTTCCTGTTCACGACATTGACTTGTTCCTTATCGACTGAGGTATGAGGTATGTATCGACTTGGTGTGGCTAACGGTTGAGGATTAGATTGAGCGAAACTGCCAGCAAGTGGTAACTAATGAGATGAGACGTTTGTCCCCGGGACTTACGTTATGGAGTTTGTAGTAGAGTCCGCATGCGTTGCAAACAGGTTCGCCGTTGTTGTTTCTCCTCCAGAGCGTCGTCATGGTCGTTTTACAGTTGGCACAGGTGGTGCCAGCACGGCGAGCGGCAGACTGTAACAGAGAAACGGAATAAAAAACGTTAAATGAAAAATTAGATGAATTTAGCCCCCTCCCAAGTAAAAAAAGACTTCTTCCTTCGGCAAGGCATTAATTAGCATCAAGTACCACGTGCATAATATCTACGGAACCTTTGCAGGTGGTTGGGAAATATGTATGAGAAACTCAAAGTATCCGTCAATGCGTTTGTCTTTTTGTCTTTTAACGGTTCCAATTTCCGAACCAGTTTCTAACGTTTTACTTAATTTTACCGGGCCATTTTCTTTATGATAAACAGCACAGCTAACAAAAGAATAATATTTCGGAACCGGGGGAAGCAGATGTAAAATTTGTGTGAGAAACGTTTACGGAAGGTTATGCAAATTTCAGATCCGAGTCCGAAAGGGATCTACGGAGTCGCAGGTTGTTTTTGATACATACGTAATAGCCACTTTGAAAGGAAAACAATGGAATTTACGGAAGTCTGGGTTCATAAATTGAGCCTTTTTTTTCCCCCAGAGGGCTGTCAGATGCTTGTCTTTGCCGTGTCATGCGTTTGCAGCTTGGGTTCCCAGCCGGTCGATCCAGTTTTTCGCAGCAAAATATGCAAATGACTGATGCCGTTTATTATATTTATTATATTGTAACCCGGCCATAAGTTGGCATGCCTCTTCATTTTTCCGAAAGTGTTTTTGGAGAATGTATCGGGAGCGCTGCATATGTTGCGAGTTACGATCAACAACGGACCCCAGCAAGTGATGAAATCGTAAAAAAAAAAATGGATGGAAGGTGTGAGAAAAGAAATCGTTTAGCATATTCACAAGGTGCATCCGGTTATTGACATGGTCATTTGTGTTTAAGCCCCTCGCTGCACCGTAATAACAATTTCTCGTGGCCATCGGCCTTTTTCACACCTTCGAAGACCTTCGGATTGTATAGCGGGTTGCGACCAAAGTTGACGGATAATTTTCCCGAACCTGTACCGTGGCCTGGATACGTCAGCATATTCCATGAAACGTAGCTAGCAGAGAGGTTGGATTGCGAGCATAAGGTGTATGCACAACGAAAGAGACAGAGATGAGTCCCTTCATTCGTTTGGCTGACGTGTTATTAGACGAAGTAGAGTCCATTATAAGGGTGGGCTGGAGTTGGGGTAAGGGGTGCGACACGAGTGGGATATATTTAGGGAACGCGAGGGACTGCACTTCCTGTGTGTATGTTGCCTCCCGTTAATGATAATCGTCGAGAGGTGCCATTGTTCTTTGCGAGGGCGGGTGCGAAACTGGGAGTTTCTATTGGATAATCACGTGGAAAGCAAGGCGGAGTTCAAGGGTCCCACAACATGGGCTTTTTTTGTCGTGTCGATAACTGCCCTGACAAGTCCTCCATCTCTCCTTCATTTCATGTCTCTTTTTGCCGTTCTACCTTTTCTTCCTTTTACCCTAACCTGGTACTGCTGTCAATTAACGGAGTGACATGCTCGGCTCGTTAAAGAGCAAGGGAACAATGATGGACTAGTTCGTCTGCACCACTTTCCTTCCCTGCTATAGCGATGAAATGGAGGACTTGGGAAGGTTAGATGGCAGTACTTGGATCTACGGGAGTAAGTAGTAGCAGTACAAAAAACAATGCTGGAAACCAAATAGCCTCTGGCCGGACTTGTGGTGTTACTCCGGCTTCCAGTTGCACGCTCACGAGGAGCTCAACAATGAAAAAAGACGGGTTACTTATTTTTCCTTTTTCTTTTCATTGTTGAGGGACCAGCAAGTGCACGGGATAAGTTGGTAGCCTTGCTACAAGGAATCTATTGTTCGATTCAGTGTTGGACTCAACGTAATCGATTTGTGGGCGCAGATGGTTGTTGTTTGGGCATAAGTAAGAAATAAGTTGAACCGCAACGTCGATCATGTCCAATTAAGATTGGAGGAGGAGGAAGTAAAAGGTATCACGAATACCACAAAGTATACTCAGCAGGTGAATCGTTTGGACTCACCGTGAAATTTACACTCTCTCGGTCTCATTCGTTTTCGTTGGATTTCTAAGCAAGGTTGGCAAGTCTTGAACTTGAGGTGGTTGCTGTTGGTAATAAAAGTTTCTATCCCCCCCTTCTTTCTTTATTGCACCTGGCCTTTTTGTCAGGAAATATGTGTGTGAGCCACAATTCAATTTCAAGGGGGGAGCAAGTTAACATTAGCATAACGGGAGCAGGTCGTCAAGGCACAAGTCGTTATTTGGTGGCCGTGGGCTTCGCCTCCCCGAAAAAGTTGGGAGCATAAAAGCAGAGGGTGGCTTGGTAAGTGATGGTGGTTGGTGGTGGTGATGGTGACCATCCATCAGGTGTTATGGTAGGGGGCTCGACGGGTTGAGCCTCCTCTCCTGCCGCGAAAAGACGCTACCTGGGCCTTACGCTGCTGCCCCGGAGACCAACATTTATCCTTTTTGACATGCGGTTCCATGTCGTCCTGCCCGAGCTGTCCTTTCCCCTCCAAGACGCTTAAATTTAGATTTAGGTTTTCCTGCACTCGACAGAAAGAGAAAGAGAGAGAAGAAGGGAGACAGAGACATAGTTGATGGCTCGGAGATGTTCAGCCAGAAGGTAACCCAAAGTGGGAAATTAATTTGGTTTAACGTGACGAAAAACGACCTAGGGAGGATTATATAATACGATGTTTTTTAGTTTATTTTTTCAAGGCTCGGTTACGTAGGTTTTCCTATGACGATGTGGGTAGTAGAAAAGACAATGGGAGATGTGGAAATGAATGTCACTTGGGTAATTTCCCTGAGAGAACCCCGGCCATTTAAGCTACAAGTTCTCGTATTTGGCTTGGCAATGGAGCTATAAATCTGGTGGAGGCATGTCTCCCTGTATTTTCAAGCTACAACGTTCGGACTCGGTGGCTGGGATCATGGAGCGAAAGGGAGGAGGGAGGATTGTGGTCGGAGGGTTTGTGTTGGTTGTCGTTCCATTGTCCGTTGTGATGTGCGGTCCATCCCCAACAATTGAAGAAGAAGAAAAGGGTAAAAAGGTGACTTGATGAGTTGTGTAGGCCGAAGAAGGATTCTGTGTCACTTGTCGTTAAGTGTGCAAGCTCCATTTCAAAACAAACGCAGAGGGTTGTCCTCTTAGCCCCCCCCTTCGCGACCTATGGCCTATACCTAGCCCTTTGGACAGTTTTCGTTCGTCCGTTCTCATCCATGTGTTGGTGTGTTTAGGTTTTTAGAATTCGTTTAGAGACTTTTAATTCATACGGCGGATATTTTATATGTGTGCGAGGAATGGATGACGGGAGATCTGGGTTTCGCTTGCGATGCTTATCTGATTAGGTGTCGTAGAGGGTGATGAGCGGGGAGATGACTGCGCTTACCAAATTCCCCGGCATAAACGCTGGGATTCTGAGAAAAGTTTAAACATTTTCCAACTGGAGTTTAGAGCCGTAGGTTCTGTACACAGGGCCATTCGTTTTTCCGCGTAGTACAAGGATTAATGTGCGGGACTTGGAGGGGCTTGAACCGTGTCGAACTGTCTTCGACACTCAATAACGTTTGGGGCTTTTCGGTCTTGTGGGCTGTATGGCGTTTTGTGTATTTTTATATATTGGGTATATTTTTATATATAGTGTGTTTGTATATATAGAAATATACTGGAGATATACATGGGCTTGTCGCTTTTCAATCTCAGATCTGAATCTGATTAACGGAGACCCTATAACGTGACTGATCATCACGCGGTGTTTGTCTTTCCCCCGGTTTTTACCTTCGTCCCTGTGGCCTTTTCCAAAAAAGGGCGACACGACCAAAAACTCTAGCCCATAAAGACTTTTTTTTCCCGTTAAGATAAAAAAAAAGACTTACCAAACGCCGCTTGGGTTTGATGAGTGGTCGATTTTGACCGTTCATCTTGTAGTACAGGCCGCAGGCATTACACAAGTAATGCCCCGTCCCGTCTCTCCGCCATAAGGGTGTAGAAGTCGCCCCGCAATTGACGCATTCTCGGCCTTCTACATCGATTCAAATCCAAGGGTGAAAAAAGGACAATTAGCTAACTTATTCCGTGTTGCAATAAAACTTGATAGAAATATTCCACCAAATTCCATGCAGTTATTCCAAATATTGAGTATACGAAAACAATACAAGACACATTGCGATCACCACTACGTGCATAGGAAGAAGCAAAGCAAGGACCGGGTACTTCAAAACCAGCGAGCACATGAAAAGCCAAGGAAGGGAAGCGTATAAGGTGTGTAATGAGGGGTGATTGAAGTAGGTTAGGTGTAAACGGGAGACGATGATTGGGATACAAAGGATGGAGGTTTCGGATCGTGAGAGAGAGTGTTACGTTGGAATTGCGTGACGAGTTCCAGAGAGTAGATTTTAGGTGGCAAGTCAAGGGTGCCAATTTGCGCTGCGCCAGCTGGATCGAGAGCATCTGCTCGTCTTCCTTGTTGACACGAGGCAGAACTCGGAAAACACAGCACGTGCCGCCAAGATGCTTCCCTTACGTAAGAGCTCGAAAAGTCTTTCTAAGCTCATTTTCTATCGCTCCCAACCCGCTGTCCCTATTAACAGCAAACTCGCGTTTGGGTAACTAAGTAAGAGTAATTTGATAACAGGGGTTAAACGTGGAAGGACTGGCGCATATTTCATTAAGACCTCCCATGTGATGCCCCCAAGTACAAGTACAATGTACAGTACTTCAAGAGGGGTGGCAGATATGATGTCCCACATGTTTGGTGGGTTTATAAAGGGTGTCAGATTCTGAAGAGAAATGGTTTGTGCTTACATTCTCTTCTTCTAGAAAGATCAAAGTGGAGGGATTCCTCTCGTTATTGTTACTGTGAGAATGGTGCACAGGTGTGGGCGGCACACGCTATATTGCGTCACGCGAAAGAGCGGCGTAAATTTCAGGACTTGAAAACAATGCGGCTTGCGGGGGTGGGGCAGCCGACAAAGCGTTCTATACGAAACCGCAAAAGAGTCTTGGAGCTCTAATTTGGGTTAACGAAGGGTCGAGCTAACATGACCCTTTAACCACACTTGCAGAGGACCACCCATTTTTACAAGAGTCTTCTTTCCAGTCTTTTTGGCGAGAGTTTTGACGCTGCTAAATTGTTTGTTTGTCATTTTGCACCGCTTGGGACTTTTCCCCGGGGTTAATGATGTGAGTGCTTATGAATTAGTTTTTCAGCATCATTAACACTTTCCGGGCGATTAATTATAAGGAGCAAACAAGAACTGAAACGCGAAGCTTTTAAGTTTCGTCAAAAGTTGACACCGGAGCGAGAAAGAGTACGACAGAAACTTTGGCTGTCGCTGTTTTGGGTATTCTTTTTGGGATGCGAGAACTAGCGGGGAAGCGTTTTGAATGTCAAGGCTCATTACAGAAGACAGATGGACGAGGCGTCAAAACTGATAAGCAAGTTTTGCTGGATGAAGCCCAATGGACGACAAGATAGATGTTGGGAGCAGGAACTGGGATAAAACTATTAATTCTGCCAGGATGTGAAAGCAAAAAGAAGCCTGCTGCAGCTCCTTTTTTCTGTCTCCGCATTGCTCCCAGATGAATATTGCTGTGTGACGATAGGAGCAATCCTAGTGTAGTAAATTGATACAAAAAACTTTATGCCTAATCAAGGAAAATTAACGTTCCCAATTTGATCTCTATCTGATCAGAAGTCTAAGTCAAAAGTGTTGAGGGAAAAAAAATGCCTTGGATCAAGGTGTGTGGCAGGCAAAGAGGCGAGTAATCTAAGTACTTGTGTTATAGTCCAGTCCGCTTGCAAGTGTCGTAAAAATGGAGTGTTAGCTCTTTTTTGTAGTTTGGAAAAGAAACCAATGCCAGTGCGGTTAGTGTAAGAAAGTGCGTTAGAAAGTAGTGAAATTAATTCTTTATTTTGGGCCAGTGTTTTTTTTTGGTTGAAGCGAGCTTACCGGCACTAGAACGCGTTTTGGTTCGAGGTCTGGCGGGTTGCAGCGTCTTGGCGCTAAAGACGCCGGCCGCTGCTGCTGAGGCTGCGGCCGCGTGGTGGAAATTGTGGTAGCCGGACGGGGAAAAGTCCGTGGCCCCGACCGCAGCCGCGCTAGCGTACGAGTACGTGGGCATAGCATGGGAATGCGAGTGGGAATAGGGGTAGGAATGCGACGCGGTCGCGGGCGGGGGTAGAGCGGGTGAGGAGGTTGCGGGGTAAGAACCGGAGGTGCCGGAAGATGAGGTGGAGGAGGAAGAAGAGGCGGCTGAGCTCAGGCTGATACCGTTGGGATGTTGCGAGTGATGCGACGGATGGGGACCGTGATGCGAAGGACTACTACCTTCTCGCGGTTTGCCTCCTCCGCCGCCGCTGGAACCGTTGGTCCCCGGGACCGAGCACGCCGAGAACGAGGAACCAAAGCCGGAGAACATCATATTGGCCTTTAACTCTGCCGCTGCTGCGGCCGCCGCCGCGGCCGTACTCGGAGGGCCGAAACTGGCTGACATCATGTTGACGCTGGTCTTGAGGTCGCCCATGTTGCCGGTGCCGAAACCTGGGAACATGACGGCCGGAGAAATACCACTTTTATGGTCGATCGGGGAAGGAGCGCCGCCGTTACCCACGGAAGACGTATTCCGCAAGTTGTTGCCGTTAGAACTCGCCAACTCTACCGGTCGGGAGCCGCCGTTGGACCCAGCGGAATTGGGGTGCTGGGAATTGTGTTGGCTGCTGCGATCAGCGTTGTTGGACTGTTGAGTGACGCTGTAGTCTTGCGGGGATTGTCCGTTGTTGGTGTTGGAATGGGAATGTGAGGCTGCCACGGTCCCACCGACGTTGTTGGTGTTGCCGTTCTCCGGTCCGGCGTCTTCAGGAGGTGTCGGTGGGAAACTCAGTAAGTGTGGACTAGCGTGAGGATGGGAGATGGCTCCGGCCGTGACGGAAGGGTGGGTTTTGGCAGCGAAAGGTGAACACCACGCTGAACTGTGAGAAGAGTGGGCGTGGGGGTGATGAGAGACCATAGATTTACTGGCATCTGCAGCGGTGGGCAGCCAGGGATGTAAGGCGGTGTGGAAGTGAGGTCTGCACATCGGGCTGCTGGACATTCTCGCTGCTGGAAATTGTAATAAAAAACAAAACAATAAATATCAAGTTGGAACCATAGCCGGGAAAATTTAGTGGGTGATTATTTTCCCCCAAACAATGTCTTGTTTAACGCAAACAAATAAAAAATGGACACGATTAGAAAGTTTAAACAGGTTTATATATGTAACAGTTGGATGCCATTCTTTTATAACGTATGGGACTGACGAAAGCCAGAGCTGGTTTATTAAGGAGAAACTTGGGCTTCGCACTTATTTCTTACTACTGTACTATAACCAACACAGCCTAAAGGCTTCCTGGCAAATGTCGAATAAATTAAACCTGGAATGCGAGATTGTTTTTTTTTTGTATAAATTAAGTCTTACGCATGGGAAATAAATCCGGAAATGCGAAGCCAGGTTTATTGAAGACAAAACGAAATTTGAAACAGAACCATAACAGTGACCAGCACGAAGGAATAAACTATTGTCAAGCTGGGCTTTGAAGACTTTCCTAATTCAATAAGTAAGGATAAAATCTTATTAGAATCTTTGATTAAACCTCGTGTTATTATTTCATTAATTCTAATTATACGTTTCTCAAAACCAAACAATAATTGCAAACATACAATTTCATTCCGGCACTATTAAATCTATTATCTTTATTTGCCTTTATCGTTTATCTCAAAAGTATTCAGAAAAACATTATGTTCAGTCTGCATCTAAATGGAAGTACCGGTAAAGGTTTCCCATTCCTATTCTCGTCCTTTGTTAATTTTCCAGTAACAGTAAGGCCAGTTCATTCCTGTTAACCATAAAAAACAGCTTATGTTCCAAGCGTGTTGTAATGCGAATAAACACTGTAACTAAGGATTAGCCTGTTTTTCTATGGGGAAGTAAAAAGGAACACACAGCAATTTGCAGACAGTGTGTTTCACATATGGCAGTAGGGAATAGTGTATCTGAATGGCAAATTCGATTATTGTCTTTTTTAAATAAAACGAGTTCCCTTGGTATGGTTATTCTCGTTTTTACTTCCAGGAAACCAAGCGATGATTGGTCACTTAAACTTGAGCGAAATTATAACAATTTGAGCTCAGAATGAGACCATAAAAAGAACCCTGACTGGGATTAGTCTTAGTTGCACAGATACTGTTTTTTTGCCCGTCATTATAAGCGTTACCTCTGGTTTTGTTTTCCAAGCTTATACGGATGTGCATAAAACGTTTTCGTTCAAAGATGCGACGGGTGTACCGTTCTATCCTGCCTTAGTGCCGCGATAAAAGGGGTTTTGTCATCGAAGACAGCCAAGGCCCCAACGAGCTTTTAGCGTCCATAAAACATGGTCGCCGGTCGTTGGTACCGACTTGTCAGTTTTATTATTCAAGCTTTTCTGGAGCTAGAACAATTAAGCTCCCCGACATTATAGGAGACAGGCGAGTTCTCTGACACTGGCCCAAAATAAGTCGTTTTTCGGGAAATAGTTGAAGCGCGTAAGGAAAACTCTTGTCCGTTTCCTTTTCCTTCTATTCATTCTTTTCCACAAGCCCCGAGATCATGTTTATAGTGAAGATTCTATTCAAGCTTGACCAAACTTAAAAAGTTGCGAGGCCTTCTTCCTCTTCTTTTGACTCAATTAGACGAGACTGTGATGTCGTAAAAGGCGTTGACCGCTACATTGACCTGCAAGCATTGTCCTTTTTTTGTTATGTGTGTATGTGTGTGTCGATTTATTTTTCCAATCCGGGATTCTCGAATCATTCCAGGGTTTGTACCTGCTCTTCCACTTTGAGGTTTTTAGCCATGTTTATTTGCATAAGACTTGGCAAGTCTTTTTGAACGTGTTATCTCTGATACATTTCCTTTCCTTGACTTCTCTTTAACTTGTCCCGAAAAGGATTTGATTCGCAGACACTTGACGAACGATCCGGCACGAAACTGGTTTGGGAACCAAGAAAAGGGCCATCACATATCCTCAATAAAGCCAAAGCTATACGGAGAGTTATTTGGCCTAAAAGATTAGACAAGTCTTTCTGCCAAGGACTTTTGGGACACAACAACCTGACAAGAGAACGGAGAGTATTTAATGCTGAAACCTGCCAAGTTTGTTCTGGCTTCAACGGATGTTTCGTGTTGGATAGGGTTTATTTTTATAGCTCTTCTTTATTTAGGGTTTTCATTCTTTAACCTCCCTTTAGTTTTTCCCCACTATCAACGCGAATAGTTTGAAATTAAATGGATTTGAACGTTTGGATTGTTTCTTACCATGTGACGCTGCGGCTGAGCCGTACGCAGAGTGCATTTGTGCTGCATGGTGTACTTGTTGGTAGTACCGGGCCCGCGAGTTAGACGTACCATCTAACGAAGGAAAAAACATATCCACTTCTTCGGAGTTGCCCAGCAGATTCCCGGTACCCGATTCCAGGTTACCTTGTGGTCTACTGGCCGCCAACTCGTACCACGATCTTTGTTCTGCTGCGCTCATTTCCATGATTGTTATTTTATTTGTGTTTTGTTGGTTTCGTAACAAGTTGCTTCAGTAGCAAAGTGTGCGATCCGAATCGATGGAAACAAGTTTGAAATTTCCTCCGAAATCTTTTCTCGAAAGGCGGATTTCCCTTTTAGGTAACAAGGTGGAGTTTCAGTGAAACCCCCTACAGTTTTCCTGTTCTTTAAAGTCTAATTGTATTCCCGGCAACAATTCACTTGGCCGAGGTTTATTTAAAGTGGACTCGGGAGTGTTTGGAAGGTGGGAGGTATGACCTGGCGTAAGAACTCAAGTCACTTAGACCCCCTCCGCGCTGGTTAGCTGTTTCAACTGGGAACCACGAATTTTTGCTCACTATCCCTTACACAAGTATTGGCTGACCACCAGGGAGGTTGACACTTTTTAACTCGCACTCGAACATTGACCAAGTGAAAGAAGAATCATGATTACCCGGAGCTCCGGTAAAAGAAAAAGAGACCCACTTCACACTTCAAGAAATGTCACTGGACGATAAGTATATGTCTGATGTCTCTAGTATTAAGAGGCAGTTTGTAACTTGATCGCGAGCTCGGTTTCCAGAGGTTCTATGGAAGCTTCGAGGGAACTTTTAGGTTCGCAAATGTTGTGTGGATGATAATCAATGGCGGGTCGGTTGGTGTATCATCACAAGACACAAGCACGATGTTTAACACACGTTAATTAGAAACAAACACTTTTGAAGAAGGGAGGGGGGGGGTATGGTTTTAATCGCTGCTCCCCAGTGAAGATTATCTTGGAGTGTGCAGAGCCAGCAAACTGCGATGGAGTTTGACTGCCGACTCGTTATCTAACCCGTGCACACTCGTACACACAACACCACCCAACGTTAGCGCTTGCTGGCTTTCCTCCCGCTATTGTGCCGGAGAAATATACAAGAACAGCAGCCCCCAAAAGCTTTAAGGCTCCGATACGTACGCAAAGCAAGCATTCACACACACTCTCCACCGTGCTGATAAGAGCTGACCATGGAGAGGACTAAAGAGCTGAGCTATACGGCTTCGAACACAGATCCCTGGGCAACAACACAGAAGGGGGAGGAGTCTGATAATCAAGAAAAAGGGCCGCTCGGGCGCTCTAACGGGAGGACCTGTCTAGTTGGCATACTCGATTCCCGCGCCGGCGTGGGACCGCCCATCGCTTTAGGGGGAGAGCTCCCATTGGACCAATGGGGTTCAAACTGGCTCCGCCCCCCGTGATATTTTGTTACTCATCTTTTTTTCGTGGCGGGGACCATTTTATCGACCGTTTTAAAGGGGTTTGATAGAGTGGCCATGGACGCCTTCTTGTTTTCCTTTTTTTTTGTATGTGAAATTTTCTTGTGTGAGAGACAGAAAACGGACTAGTTTTAGACGATTCACTGGTGACGATCGGGTTCCGACGTAATTAAGAGAGACCAAGACAAGGATCGCGTCATACTCAAACGCAATGTAGGCCGCTTCGCCCACCGGACCGTAGGAGAGCTGAAGTGATGGTAGCAGTCGATACGCCACGGCTTGGCTGTTACTCCGTTTGGCTAAAGTCGATTTCTGCGGAAGTCGTAATGAGCTTGGGAAACTTTCCGGGGGAGAGCGACCAAGTGCTGTGTAGGTTTTTGTGTGCTTCACGAATTTGCCTGGACACGCAGAGGGACGTTACCGTTCTTTACAATGTTTCCAAATAGTCTTTTTTTCATTGCCGTTGTTGTTTGCTTTTTTAGACGACTGCGACTTTTCCTTCCGTTGCAACTGTTCTTTTTGTCTCATTAATGAGAACCTGATTATCTGCCCTTCTCATCTATTGGCCCTAGCTGTGTTTGTTCGTTAATGGATAGCGTCTTCCTTTTCCTGTGAACTTTCCGATCCTAAAAACGCACCAAAATATTCAAAAAATATGCTTCGTAAAATATGCTGCCTGAACTATCTGTTTTCTAAATGTGTAAACTGACTTGAGGTGCGAAACTGAGGGGAAAGGAAATTCGCCTAACTTTCTTAAGGAATCGGATAATGTTTCTCCACTTTTCCGAAGCGAATATCTGCCCGAGATATATAGTGTACTGATGGTTGATATTACTGAAATTAGTGTCGTGATAATCTGACGTTATGCTCTGGAATGGGGTTTAATCTTGCACAAGGCAGGATGTTTTGTCCGTTTAGCACATTATAGTTACGACTCTGATTTCGTGTAAAAAGTCGATATTTTGCGTTTCTTTTTTGTGTGGTTAGATATCAGTATTTTAATTCACTAATTGGAAAAGGCAATTTTGTCGTCAGAGAAGAAAACTTGGAAAGTTTCACAGTACGTAAACAGCAAGACAAACTTGTTTACTTATATTAAGATTATTATAAAATTTGGTCGATTTGCAACAAATGACCAAAATAAAACAATAAAATCCAAAAAGTAAATAATCTGTTCTAACAAGAGTTCCAACTATCTCTCTCTATATAAACGAGTGTTTTGCGTGTTTATATATACATGCATATAAGTGAATAAAAATACATATATAAAACAAAACAATATTCTTTAAAAAAATAATATTAAAAATAATATATAGAAATAAAGAAAAAAAATATAGAAATAAATATAAATACTCGTGCCGCAGTATCTGTTGATTAATAGAAGCATTAGAACTGAACTGCGATACGATGCAGCTGTAAATGATTCTGTTTTCTGTGGCTGAAAAGGGTAGTTTGATTAGGAATTAACATATACGCATTTCCAGTTTATCTGATTCAGGAAATTAGCTAAAGAAGCCTTCTTTTATTTTTTGTGTAAAGGTTCCAGAAAAAGTTAGGAAACGTCAACAATTCCCATCAGGTACATGTAGCGACGCGGTCTGCCGGAACGTACATGCATTCGAAAAACCCGGGAAAGCTTGATATAGGAGGTTGATGCAGAGCAGGAATCAAGTCGTGTGTGATGCCAAACAGTCTTATCAGGACCTAAGCATCAGTTTTCCCAGGCAGTTCGGTCTTGAACGCTAATTGGCTGGCCTGAGCCACCATAAGATGACAGAGGAACCACGATGACACCTGACAGCTCATTCGTCATCATGGCTAGGTGGACAAAAACTTGCAAGGTAGAAGGTACATACACTTTCCAACCTGGCTCTTAACTTTTCGACCCATTTTACCCACATTAATATATTTTACCCACCATATCCTTCTGGTAGTCCTTGTTTTGCGCAAAACAGGGGCCGCCAACCTGATGGCAAAAGGAAAATTCTTATTCCAGTTGGTACTCTTCACTGTTGACTTTGGGAGATTTGAAGTTCGAACAGTAACTGTTGGTCCTTATACGTGTGGATACAATAGAAGCTGTTTGGGTATTCACGTGAAGACACGGGTCATTTATCATAAGCGCAGGAAACCAGGGCCAGTGTATATACTTTGATTGTATGCTAGTAGAGTATACAGATCTATAAGCGCGCGTGTATTTCTGTGCGATGGCGATGGGTTGGAGTTGAGAGCCGCCGAAGGACCCGAAACTCTAGGGTTCCATCATCTGTCATATTTGACGCTGGGTAAAAACCTCGGCAAAGGTTCCTCGGATTGAAGATCGTTCGTTTTGGCTTGTAGAGTCGGGATATTTCTTACAGATTCAAGTTTCCCTGCCAACATAGAGATCTATATGTATATGCACACGCGAATGGGAACTGCGTTGAGTTGCCTCCACCTGAGCATGCAGAACACGCAAACTCGCCATTCGGGGAGGATGGTGGAAGACGACACGACAGACCATGTCGCAGAGACATAGGAAAACGGTCTTTTCAATGTGTTGTGTGTGTGCTGGCATGGACCGCGGGCGTACGATTATGTTAGTATATGTTGAGAACGACCGTCCCACCGTGAGTAATACGCCTGTTGTATAGCGCTGTACACTAGCGATAATAAGCTCCAAAGGGTCCAGGAGTAAAGCTCAAGGATGTTAAATGTTTTCTCTGCTGTTGAAGAGAGTGGAAGTAAGAGAAGCTTAAGACCGTGTTTAGTTATGATGGGAGAGATGGGTCTTACAGATTAAGGCCATGGTATCGCTTGCAGTTAAAGTTTCAGGAAAATCTTGGAAAACACGAGAAACGTCAAGGCACCTTAAACTTATGATATTATATTGACTTCTTCGTTTCATAATCTGTCAAATCGACTGTGATCAACCGCGCTTAACTGGAATTGAAAAGCTAGTCTGCTAGAAAAAGGTTTTCGACTCTCTCGGGGGAAAGATTTGGTGGGTAACCAAGATCCTTTTACTAAAACAGAAGCCAATCCTGTTATCTGGAAAGATGTTACAGACTCCTTCCTAAGCGGTGCTTCACTTTTCCTTTCTTCTTAATTTATTTTTTTCCTTCTTTATTTTATTCAATTTTTTCTTTCGTCCTCGGTGGTGGGGGCTTCCTGCCAAGGATTTACCGCAACCCAAAGAAGACGAGACTTTTCGACAAGCTTTTTTTTTTGGATCGATAGAGGCGACTTATATGTTACGAATCTGGTTCGGGGGCTTTTTATCAGACGCAGCTATGTTTAGGAAGAGGATGTTGTGGATACGAGGGGAATTTATATCCTGGCTAACTTTTTTGCCTTTTTGCATTTGAAAAATGCTTATTAGTGGGGTCTATAACGTGTACTTTTCCAGGTGTGGCCATGAGTTTCTCTCCTGTACTGACGCGTCTCGCTTCAATTTACCTTGACTCGTCTGGCCAATAGAAGGTTCTTAAGTAGGGTCTTTAGGCAGCCATAGAGCCACCATCGGGCACTTTAGGCCTAAGCAACGCATTATGGTGACGGTGGGAAAGTTTTCACAGAGTCCCTTACAAGTTTTACGGAGTAACGAGGGGCTGGTCCAAAGGAATATTGACAGCACCAATGCAGAGGATTTTATAGAGAATCTCGTAGGACACGTAGAGATTGATTGACTGAAGGGAAAATGGAGACGGTTTCAGTTGAAAAAGGTTGGCCGGTATTTTTTGGCGGCTCTGCTTACCGAGGGAAGTTCTCTTGAAGTTGTTGACGTCGGAATTTAGAACTCACCTTTGCCGCAACAGATGTAAATTATGGAAAAAGAATAAAATATACAATGCTGTGCTTTGACAGAGAATGCGGATTACAAAATGCTTGTCTGGTTTTCTTGCAGCTCTCGGAGTCACGACCTATCCTCTCTATTTTTTCGTGTCTTGTGAGTTGGAGGCCGTTTCCAGTCTGTCAGTCCTTTGTAGCTTCGTTCATCCGGTACGCGGCGATGCCGAGAGACACTGAAAAAAGTGGGAAATGAACAAGTTATTTGTGGTATGTCATACTTGGCTAATCAGACTGGTTCTATCAAATTGGAAGTCCCGCAACTTCTGAACCTCTTACTTCCCTTAACTTCATTACTTAAGGAAAGAACTGAGTTTAAATAGCCAGGAAATGTATGGCATTTTGTTGTAAAAACGATTCTTTTTATATTTTTAAAAAGAAAATGAGTTTTGTATACAAGGGCAGTTGATAGAAGACGTTGTTGAAGGTTTTGGGCCGTGGTCGCGAAGGTAGAGGAGTCTCGCTGGTAGCCGTCACCAAACTCTGCCGCAGATAACCAAAGAGGTCAAATGGTTTTCTAACTGCGTGGAGATTTACGGACAGAGATATTTTCCTCACGAAAGGTTATAAGGCTCTTTAAAGACCCCTCTCTACTCTTCCTAAAACCATGAAGTATCTTCGTTTTGCGTGAAGGAGAAAAAGACAGCAGAAAACCAAAAGGGCAGGTGAGGTACAAGGTGAGGTTTGACGTGTGGCCTCTTGTCTCCTGGAGCTCTCTCTCCTCTCTCTGTGTTTCTTTTTCTTTCTACGTTCCTCTCATGCACGCTTGGCTTTGGATACTACGGCTCCTTCACCGTTTTGGCTTGTCCTGATGGCCGAACTACATCTTGATAGTGGCCATCAGATAAAAAGGTTTCAAGCGATGGCTTCAACCGAACTCTTGGTGTCCCGAAAGCCAAGTCCTTCGCTTCTGGTCCTTGGCTAAAACTCTCCTCGCGAGTTTCTCGGCTGGAGTCTCTGCATTGACGAAAAAAAAAATGGAATGAAAGGCCTCTGAAGCATCTCAGCCTATTTTTTTATTTGGAATACTGGAGTTTAACTTTCTCGAAAGCTGTTATGAAAAGAGTCAAAGTTTCTTTCCCGTTGAAAATCCTTTGGGTGGTACTTTCCTATACTGGCGGAGAGAGTAATACCTAATATCACCTAATGCTGATTATAACTAATATATTAGGTGCTAATACACTCCTTTTTTGCTAATGAAGAATTATACACTGAAGAATCAATCACAATTTTAGAATTTAAATAGAGAATAAACGGGTACTTTTAAACTTGCAAACTATTACAAATATGATATTCTGAACGGAAGTATAATTTGAACATTCTTGTCTATTTATATAAAATTATTTGCACTTTTTGACAGTGGATATAACGGTTCAGTTCTTAGCAATTTCGAATATTCTTCCAACACCGTACTCAAATTTTTCCGGTACTTTATCGTGATCGGCGTAGAATCTGGCCACCCGGTATATACAGTCGCAGCAATACAGCTGTAGTAAAACTACTCCCGTTGTACTGAAATTCCTGCTGTAGGTTAAAGATTTTGGCGCGGGACGTTTATAGCCATTTGGTCTCGTTGAAAAGAAATCTCGTAAAGTAGATAAATCTAGAAAGGACAGAGGTTGTAGATATATACTCTTGGTGTGCGTATTTATTTTTTCCTGCAAAAGCTGAAAAGAAAGGTTCGTATTCACTTTTGCTGGCGCTGCGGGTCTATAGGGATTATCTTATCGCAGAGATGGATCACGTCGATGAGCGTTCAATGCAGATTAAAGATGCGTACACGCATGAACACGGAGCAGCAGCAGCAGCTGCTGCTGCTGCTGCTACTTGCTTGTCTCTTGCCTGTTTGTTAACTCACAAAAGAAAACTGGTGTTGTTGAGCGAATCGCCTCTCGCCGCATCCAATTGAGAACTACTATATACTTTATCAGATTGTTCCCTATTCGGAAGCTTTTTTTTAGTTTATCATTTTAAGAAAAACGCTACAGTTCGTTGAGACTGAAAGTGGTGAAGAGACTTGAAGCGGTCCATCAGACTTCAGAAATGAGATGCAAATGTTATTCTCAACTTTTATTCCGATGGCGGTGTTGTGCACCTTGAGTCCGTTTGCTCTTTCGCACTTGGGTCCATCAGATAGTGTCAATTGAAGGAAAATTTATTACGCCTTTCTTGGCCTCATCAAATTAAAGATCCTGGCGTTTTGGGTACCATCACTTATTGACGCCTCGGTCCTATAAATGTTACGTCAGAGAGCGAGCGTTTATTCCATCATCACCGATCTTTGATTCCGATAAGTTGTTGGCGAAAGTTTCGTACCCCGAATATTAAACTAGGTGCCTTGAAAAGTAGATAGTCTTTGCATTGGATCCAAAATCTAGAGAAAACCGAATCAATACCAAGAGAGAGAGAGGGGGAAACTAAAGGATGCCTTTTCACAAGGTCGAAATCGTCTTCGCAAACCTTGTTGTAGTCGAGGTCTCCATATGGGAAAAAGGAGCTGGTGTTGCGTCGGCAATTAATAGCAACGCGAAGCACATGGTTTGGAAATGGAGAGAAAACCCCCATTCTATTTTGGATACACAGTATATACTCTGAATGGTTTTGGGTTTTGCACGCGGGTATTAGCGATGAGCGGAGGCTGATAAACAATCTCTCCAGAGCCGCAGTAGCTCGTGTTTCAGGACAAGGGGGTTGACACGCTCTGATTTCTGATAGCATTTCAGTAGAGACGGAGTTCCATAGCCCTTATATGGCCTCCTGTGTATATAATATTCCCGCGTTTGGATGGATTATTCAATTGAGAAATAGCGTTAGGTCTCTTCTAACAACGTCACAAATGAAAATCTGAATTGAAAGTATCTGATAAATCTGAATTTTCCTTTGGGCTAGGGGACCTTTTCTCTTTTTCGTTTTTTTTTTTTTTTTTTTTAAGAAAATATTGAGTAAGCAGAGTGGTAACCCTATGTTAGTGTCACTCAATGGTGCACATCCCATGCCGCACATATAAATTCCCATGTCAAGATGTGAGCACGAGATTGGAGGCTGCGGGGTCCAGGATAGGGTTGCCATTGGGTTATATTCGTGGATTTCAACGGCCTCACGTAGCTTACAGACGCCCACGACGCCGACGCCGAGCGTCGTCGTTCTCTCGTGCGTTTATCCTAAAGTCGAATCGACCGGCGATGGCGGTCGTCGATACGAGTCACGCCGACGCCGTTAAAACAACGACGTTGTTACGTTTTCCCCCCTTTGTCTCCCCCGGTTTCTCTCGTCTAAAAACGTTCTACCTCTTTTTCTACCCTACTTTTTCTTGTTCCCTGTCTGTCTTGTCTTTTATTTTTTTTCCTAGATCTTATGTAAAATACTGACAACCGACAGTCTTCGAAAACAAATGGTTTAAGACTTAAAACTAACCCACTATGCATTAAGAGCGTAACTGCTGGACGATTGGGTGCAATTGGCGATTTTTCTTTTTTTTGCATCGCTTGTCTTTCTTATCCTAAAGCTTCCAACCTCGACGGTAATACGCTGCAAAAAACCAAGCACGAACAGGTAAAGTTGAGGCAGGAACGGTATATAGAGGTGATGCTCCCGCTCCCATTGTTAACTCAAAGGGTTATACTTGTTTTGTTTTTTATTAGATAGATATAGAGAGAGAAAGAGAAGAGAGGCAAATGAAAAGGCTATATAAAGTACCCGAAGCCTAAAAGAATACAAGTTTGATGACAATCTGTCACACGAACGGTGTTGTCAGTTCACACCCGCCAATTTTGGCAACCCTTTTGGGTGTCTGTTCTGTTCTATATAAAGGTATAGAGTGTTTCCCTTGATCCTTGGCATGTTCCATTGGTCATGCTCTGCTGTTATCAGAAGAAAGAACAATAGCGTTCTTATTCTCTACACCCCTTTTGCCGCATACAATACCTTGACCCATCATTCCCATCGTCCGGATTGTTGAAACTGTCCCAATCAAGACCACTGCTGCTGCGTGATGTCTAGTACTGATAGCAAATCCGGCAAAACGTATACTGGAACTATATTGGGAGAGGCTAGGTCTGTTTTGCTTCCTCAAAAAAGGGGTGCAAGTAGAATTAGATGGAACTATAAGTGAACTTGGGGAAGAAACTGTTAAAAAGGGGCCTAGTAAAAAGAGTTTTTGGCTGGGGCGCATTTTTCGTCCCGTCAAAACCAAAACCAACAAGCGAAACGTCTGCCTATTGTTCCCACAATGGCTGCCCCCCGTTTTACTGGAAAGCTGGCGACACGGGCATTAGCCACACTTTAGGGGGTCCGTCCTCCCACGTTTTTACCCCAATTTTCTGAACTATGCAGATTCCTGTGCAAAAATTGCGACTTGCGTGGGTAGAGTCGTCACATTAACGAGCTTTGAAAATGTCAGCCTCTTTTCTTTTACATGCAAGATGGTTTATGTGAGGTAGGACTCGGGCTAAAGGTATACGAGGTACTGCCATATTCTATATGGCCCCTCTTTTTACCCTCCCGATACCGAATTTCCTTGGAAGAACGGTCTCTGTCTCCCGTTTTTGCGCAATTGGGCACAAGACACCAGAGCAAGCAGAGTTATGGCCCTAAAAATCCTTGAAACAAAAAGGTCCCTGGGAGTGCGTGGCATTACTGCGGTAAAGGAATGCGAAACTCGACGGTAAGGGGAATCCGTGTAACCATATAAATTTCACAGGTGAAAGGATTTGCGAAAAAGCGTTCGGGTCGAAATCCCCGCTCAAAAAAAAATATAGAAAAAATACCCCTTGTACCCCATATTAAGAGACAAGAGCACAAGAAAAGGGTATTTAGGAAACCAACAGGACAGTATTGCACACGACATAATAGTCGTCCAGAACGGTAGGTACTATAGCTGTAGTGCTCGTCGTCTCAGGCTTTTGTCTATCTCTCTCTCTCTCAAGAAGCTTTAATGACCATGGTCTTTCCAGAAAGTTGTCAGGCGACGACCCCCCGCTGTACTTTTCCTTGTCTTGTCCCCAGCTCGCCAAGTCGAGAATGGCAAATAATTTATGCCAATCTTGGCAAGTGACAAGGGTGTGTGTATGTGCAAAAAAAAGGTGTGCTGACCATAGTAGTAACTTCTTGAGCTTTTAGAACAATGCCAGAGCTAGGGAATCTGGTCGTAGTTCGAGGAGTGTTGCTATTACACGGCTTCCATGCCCGGAAATGGTATTAACACGCACCTTAAACTTAATAAGAAGTTAACAAAAAAGACAAGAAGAATAACTGGCAGGCTGTCACTAATACTTGTGTTGGTTCATTTTTTTCATGGTTCGTAGAGCATTTTCTACGTCAGCCTATTGCTTCATTGTATGGCCCTGGCATGGGTAATGTAGTTGAGTAAGAGATTCGGAGAATATGGAGTACGTGAAAGGAGGTGTCTTTGGTATTCAACATTTTCTTACAAGAATGAAGTGTTTGCGAGAAGGTAAGAGCGAGTAGGATCGTTAATGAGCACGATGAACCGGTTCACACAAGTTGAGGTTTTTCCTAGAATTTACATAATAAAAATAAAATAAAAATAACGTTGGAAAAGGTGAGAAGAGGAGGTTAGTGGAAACAGGTATCTCTGTTCCATACGTGCATAAAAGTGATGGCGATGAAATCATTAAGATCGCCTCATCAGTGACACTTGACGTGACTTTTACCACTCCACATTACAACCCGCCGATAAGAATTCACTGAAGCTCGGCCAAAGAATCGTGATGGTACAGTTATATCCAGCTAGACAGTATAATTTTTTGTTGTTACATCTAGGTATGCGAACGCAGCTCGAGAAGAATCTCTCTAACAATCGGACCGATTTCCATTGGAATTAATTACTATGTAAACATTTTTCAGAGTATTGAACTGGCTAGAACTTATAGAATGTTGCTCTAACAAGAACATGGTATTTATTTACTTTTACGTACTTTCGACAAATATTTTCCTGTTAAGCTTTCGGTATACCTTGGCCTGGAACAGGCGGTTAGAACTTGCATGGATTCCATAGTACCTATTATAACTTATTTGTTTTTAAGTGAGTTTGGCAACATTTTGTTGCCGTAGCTTCCATATGCCTTCCTTCCAACCTATGTCGAGCTATACCCAATAGCTCGGCATAGACTGGACATGCTACATCGGAAAAATTCAGAACAAAATTTCCTTTAAACTGATTTGTGTTTACGTTTACGTGTAATGTGTATGTATATTTGCCTTCCTTCGTTGCGAAATAGATAAGCAAAGGAAACTTGTGTTGTCAGCTTATTCAGATGTAATCGAATTTTCATTGGCTACATTTTAAACTGCCTATTGCTAATTTATTGAAAATTGGAGAAAAATATTGGCTAAAAATTGAAAATGAAAATTAGAGAAAAATAGCTAGGTTTTGTGTACTAGCTATTTGTATCTCCAACTCTACACTTAAGAAATATTTTGATAATATGAAACGGGTTTTCCAAAAAGTGATTTCGAATTTTCTTGTCTTCCTGTGCGACTAAGGTCTAAGAACTGAACGACTAAGGTCTCTACGAGAGAGCCTGGCTTAGGCGACCTAAGGTAAGTAACAGCCAATGCGGGCTCTACCTCGGTGCTGAGGATGATAAGAACCTGCCTCTGAGGGGAGTTTCTTTTTAGTTTTTACCTGGAAGTAGAAACTTACCTTATTTAGAAACAGTTTGTACAGGCTTAGAAACTAAAAACTGTATGAACGTGTTCCCTTTTAGTGGGTTCTTAAAAGCTACGAAGCTTAACGACAGTTCAAAGAGAGGCCTTAGAACCGGAAATGGATTCCCCCGACTAGCTGGATCGTGCAAGTGTACCGAGAAATTTGACCTGTTTGATTAAGCTTTTAATTAGAAGTCCATTTGCATTAGTAGTCCAGATCGGAATCAACGCGAGAACGTGTTCCGCCGCATGCCTTACGTTCAATAAAAGATAGGGTTATTTCAAAAAGGTAAATTGCAACAGAGACGGCTGGCTTCATCTAAGTAGTTAATTAATGGAAATCTTTCGTTTGGAAATGGCTGTTAGCTGAGCTTAATTTGGGATTTTTGACCAAAGAACTTTTTGTTTTGCTGGGATTTTCTTGGAACCCTGCTAACACAGTGGAACAGGAGGAAAACTGATATCTTAATCCGCCTGAGGTCTCCTCGAGTATACTCTTGGCGTGCGACGTTAGTTATCTTTCCAAATAAGGTCTTGGAGTACTTAATCGCCTTATAAATCACGGGGAACATAGAGTAAAGCATATAAATATAGCGCATGGCGAAATAAATTGTTCTGCAAATCATGTCTCCAGATAAATTAAAAGATTTTTTTTGGCGCGGACCAAAACAGACAGCCACTCGGCGCTAAAAAAAATTCTAGAAAATTGTACCAGTTGGAGATGCGTACTTCCACGTCGTCACCGTCAACTATCGTTATCTCTCATCAAATCACCAGCAACACGCGTACAGGTTAATGTGGATCGCTCTCAGCAGTTCTAAAGGCATGACCATACGTGGAATGTGTTTCAGATGTGAAACTGACCTATTTTTGGTTAATATTTTAACAGCCAAATGTCTAGTGTCCTGACCTCCGTTGCTCTTCTTCCAGTTGCGTACGGTTTGGTTGGTTACTTTAACAGTTAAGGCGTTCCTTACCTTGCAAGACAGGATTCTATTATGCGTAAGTGAGTCAATCAGATATACCCAGTAGCTTGATGCTGTTAGGGTCATGTATCTGCGTTGTCGCCTGGTACAATGGCAGTAAATCAGCTTGGCTACAGATAAAGTGAGCTCGAGTCAAGTTGCAAATCGCGCTATACGTTATGCGTGGCAGTTGCTGGCAGAACAAGGCCTCCCATTCCCAATATCGACTCGAAGCACACTCGAAGGAACCCGGGTTTTAGAGGAGAGACCCCACAAGTTGGCGCTCAGAAGAGAGGTAACGACGACAGCAGGCGACGCTTTAGGATATAGCAGATTTTTAACACGATCTGCTGAGCGGGGTAAATCATTTCGGCTGCCGCAGTAATATGGCACATGGTCACCTCATTGTCATCCCTCGGAGATGTAGAGAATCTGCCCCTTACCCACGAGGGTGGTCCTTCTATGTACCATCTCTTATACCATGCTTTATGGTAAACAAGCACCCCTAGAAATTTTTACCTAATATTTCCTACAACATTTTGCGTATACTTCAGTATAGACATACCATACCTTAAAGACCATTATACAAACCCCCTATTGAAGGTTAGGAGATGACCCAAGTGATGTACTGCACTCCTGGGAGCCATTCTACGTCAACAAAGTAGTCCTGCTGTCCCTCTTCTCAATAAACTTAAGTAAAGAACGGAGGGGTATCCATTGTCACAATATACTTGGGGCGGACTAAAACAACTTCCATATCCCTTACCAGCTTATCTACCGACCATTGTCACATGTGAGGTAATGCGCCTAATAGGTCTCTTTCCAATATGGTACCGCGAACTACTGGTCGCATACTTTTTTTGTGTTTCTGACTCAGCCTTCCCAGAAGGAATTCTTTTAGAGGGGGAAAAAATAATGTTCGAAAATGGAACTGGGAGGGAAAATAGTCAATGGCACGCTTTTTTTAAGTCTTTGGGACAATTGGTAGCATTCGATAACCCTCGCGACCCTCTTACCTGAGTAGTTCTTAGCGTTTTTTTTCCACGAAAAATATATTTATAAATATGTACCTTTCGCCTTTCAAAAATAAGTGGGGGAAAAAAGCAATGCGGTCTCCCATGTAGCGACATATGATACTTGCATTGTCCACGTTATTGTGGAGGATTTGGGGGCTTCCGGGAGCCCGGACGGGCGGACGCGGATCGTCGCGAGACACGAGACAGGTCGCGGGTGGGTTCACGGTTAGGATCAGCTGGCGCCGAGACTTTTTTGTAGCGGCTGGCGCATTCTGACCTGAGTCTGAACCCCCGCGTATTGCTTTCAAATGCAGGCCAGTCCCCGAGAAAAAAAAAAGAAAAAATATAGAAATTTCGTTGGATTCATCAAGTATCCCCCATCCGTAGGCGACCACCCCTTCTACCCGGGGTGCTGACAGGAACGACATCCTCCTTGGATTGTTTCATTACAATTGCTTAACGAGTCTAGAACCCACAACCTGTGGCTTGCCTGTGGCCTCCCCCTTCATCAAAAGTTGTATTACTTTGCATGGGTTAATCTATTTCTTCTTAACTCTAGGGGCAGTCTAGGATCGAAGAGTCGTATCAAATGATCGGAATCATGATTACTTACGCCCCAGCTGCCGGTATGTTCGGTATTGCGTAATTTGGAGGAGGCCAGGTGACGCAGGAGTGCGTCGGGTTAAGCTTTCGAGAGCATATAACTAACCATAGTTTAAATATCACTTCATCTTGGCTGAGTAGCGACTTGTGGTCGTGCAGTGTGACAGGGAGCAGGAGGGGTGGGTGGTGGCTACCTGTGAGGCAGCCCCTTTTTCGAACGAAGGGGGGTCGAGGGCGGGTCGGAGGTCACACCAGACGATTTGTCACGTGAATGAACAAGAATGCCACGCCAGGGTCGCATCCCTGTTTCAGTTAATCCCGATTCCGTGCGGTCCGCACCTCCATTATGCTTCCGTTATGACTTTTCGGCCTCCTGATGTGTTGTAAGTTTATTCTACTTTCTCCCAAAAGTTGTTCAAGTCCTATTCTTACATGAAACAATCTCAAAACCTTTTCTAGAAGCTAGGATCAGAATTAAATTTTGTACCAGCAGCAGCTGCTCTTTTTTCTTGTATCGTAGCACGAAGTGGAGTTAGAACAGCGTTGAGGTTTAGAATGTCTCGTGGTATTGGAGGCCTGTGGGAAGCGGAGAGGAAGAGCGATTTATTGTTCTACCATAATTGGATTGACCATTGTTGCGTTACTGCACAAAAGAGACAAGCAACTCTTTCGTTACGCGAACGATACGAGTTTTTTTTTCTTTTTCCCCTCCCAAACGGCGCTTATCTGCAAAAGCCACGTTCGTTCGACATTCGATGCGCTGAGGCATCCCACACAACAGACGCACGTCCCAACAATCATATATTATATTAAACCGAGTCCCTCATGCCCTTTCGTCTCGTTGTATCTCTCTCCCTTAAATATACTTCCCTCGTACCCCCAAAAACCAAAACATCCATTTCATGGAGATCTCTTCCCCATTCGTTCCTGTTCCATCTGGGGAGCAAACGTCAACGAGATAGCTGGTTTATGCTTATCAGGAATTGTAGTGCGCACTACTAGTGGCTCATCCAGCTACATGTGGTAAATTTGGCGAAAAACGGTGAAGGTCGGGAAAGTATTTCGCTTTTAAAGGTCAATAGTCACCGAAAATATGTTTTTGAGAAATTGATTGCTTCTTACAGTATCGATTTTTTTAAAAATTATGATATATGCTTGAATTTGTCCTGAGGAGTGGTTCACGAGTTATCCAACTGTAAACTTCTGCTGTAAACTTTGTTGGTGCCGTTTTCGGTCCCCACGTTTACGTCACAGAACTGCGCGGCAAGTTTGAATTCAAGTTTTCTGAATCTTATTATTCTTATAACTCAGTTACTATTTCGCGCAAAGAGAAATGCGTTGTATCACTGGACACTAGATTTTCCCTTCTTTTTACAAGATAAAGTTGTTTCTGGGTGGCAAGATTTGATCACCGAAATTCCTCTTATGAATTCAACAAGCTGGAATTTGGAAAACGGTTCACTTTTTGTAGCATCTTCAGATTATTATCTCTATTATTATTTATATTTTTACAGCGTTTTTTTCGTTTTTTATGGAATACTTGGGACTGGAATATTTGGGATATTTAATCCCCAAGAATTTCTTTCGCGTTCTTGAAATTTTAAAAAGTCTTATGAAAAGCGCGTTCGGGTGGCACCTCTATTGTCAGCCATCGGAGGGGCACGAGACCATTTCCCCATATCCATAAATCCATTGTACAGGGTTTTCGGGTTGAACAATGGGCGACGAATCTAGGCGCCAGCCTTCTTGTCAACCTTTGCTTGTGGTGGATATATGAATGCCCCACCTTGTGCGAGAGAGAAGGCCCATAGAGCGTGCAACAAAAGCTACACAATTACAATCCGCATAAAAACCGACATAACATGCAAACAAGGTTTCTTTCTTTCTTTTCCGAGCCCCCTTTTGTCGTTAAAAAATTTTAGAATTTTTTTCACTGAATAGGGTACTTGATTGGAATTGGAATTCAAACGGCTGCATAGTCTGTACGTATGCCAAGAGGGCGGAAGTTTGTGGCGCTGATTTATATAGTTGGGTTGAAGTTAAAAGCGCGAGTGAACAACACATTGACAAACGAAAGTTATTTTACGCATTACATTGCAGTGTGCATCGCTTTTAGAACTGTGAGAAAGTGAATTTAGAACCTCTTTTCCCTAAACTTTTCCTCCTTCGCTTATGTTATTTATTACTTAATTTTTCGTAAAAAAGGAACAGCTAATTTGGGAGAATTTATGGGGAATTATCATGGCAAGCCACCCCCGCATCTTGTAACATTCCCCCGAGAATCGAGATACTACTACCCTTATTATTAACTTGCATGGGTGAAATTCCCCCTTTTTTTGGTCCCTACAGACCTTTGAACTCGTTTTCTTTTTGTCTTTCTATTTTTTCGTTTCATGTTTGTCTGAAAACCTACACGACTTTATGTCATCGCAAAACATGCGGGTTGGTCACGTATAGGAGAACCACCCATCCTGTCCCTTTTACTTTTCAAACTTTAGCTCCCAAATTAAAAACCGGGCTTTTTGGCACGACCAAAAGACCCGAAGTGGTCTTGACGAGCCTCTTGCTCTTTCCCACAGAGCTTGGATGTTGAAGCACACTCGCCTGTCATCAGTAATCCCGATGCATGGTAGCTTTGTTAACCTCTAACCTTGTCCCCTCAACAGACATCAGCACCTCTGAATATGTAAATGAAGATCAGGATGAGCTTTCTGAACGATTCTTTTGTTTCCCCTTCTTGAAACTCTCGTTTTTCTGGTCTCATCCTCGTGATGGCTGCCTACGCATCAAGCTTTTTGACATGCCGTTTGGGTTAAAATTAGTGGCGAAATTGTGTGCAGCAATGGTTGGAATAACAAGCGAAAAGTTATAAAAGAAACAAGGCTATCGCGTTACTCCGTGGCTACAGCGTCAACAGTCGAGGAAAGTAAGAAAGAAAGACGTGTGTCATTTAGAAGGGGTGAGTGTGTGTGTGCATGTACTGTATGTAAGCGGAGAGTTGAGTATAGAGATGCGAATGTGAGGAGGCACAAGGCAAGTCCATGGGGCTGTCTGATAAGAAGGAGACATCCGTCACAAGACGATAAAAGTCAGAGAGAATGGGAGGGAGACCCGACTCTGTACGGACACTAAACACGATAAGCAAAGACTCATTTCAGGACCGGGGGAATTATAATGGAAACGCTCCAGCATCAGCAACGACCACCACCATCTCTGTGAGATTTTCTGCCTTTTTTTTTAATGTGCAGCATGTTGTGTGCACGAGTTGAATTAAAAGGCATTATTTAACCATTTAATAAGTTCAAGCTTCTTTCATTCGAACAATTTCATTCGAAAATGCTTCAACAACAAAGTCCGTGTTCTTGGAATTATAGCTTTATTTAAGAGGGAATTGACCAACGCGGTACAGACGCTGGAAATATTTAGTTTATTCGCAGTATTTTTTTTCTTTTGTTGTTTTGCGTTTTATTGTCATTGACTTCGTCGGGTTATCAATTGACCATACTTTAACGTCAAAGGTCAAATCGAACTCAATTGTCTCATTAACAAACTGCTAAATATTTTTCTGGTACCTGGTAACATTCGTGACGGTTAAGCACTTGTAATATTATAGTAAAACTACAATAAATCTTAACATCGAACATTGGAAAAGTACAATGAAAAGTTTACTATTACAATTTGAAACCAAATTTAGAGGTCATTTTTATCGAAGTACAATTAGAAAAATTACAAATAGAAATAAATAAGTTGACAGAAAGAGAAATCAAATAAATTAATTAATACCAATAAAAATACGTTTTCAGTAAAATTATAAATAAAATATTATAAGCGGCGTTGTAATTCTGAACGTTTTAATAGGATTTTTTTTTATAAAATTCAAAGGATCAGTTTGTGTAACCGTGTAATTAATATACGGTAAAGGTAGGAGTAGATTCTCCACAAAGTGGTTCTGAATGTATAAATCTTATAGACAACTTTGTGTGCCTGTCCTACCTTCAAGATAATGGTATTGGTATCAAGTTCTTGTTCGAGGCGACTAAAATTTGCTCATGGAAGCGTAATGAAGCAATCCGTAGGGAGAACATTCTAGGCGATGCCTGATTAGAAGAGAATGTAACCACATCTCTATGTAAATGTGGAAAAGTTAGTTGCTAATTTGAAGCCGCAACCGTCCAGGACCTCGATAACGACTTGCGATATTCAAGTAACGACATTCGTTCTTAGAAACGTGCTTCGTCACTTTTTTCTCTTATTTCAGCTTTCAATTGTTCGAAACTACCTCACAATAATTTCGCATATTACTCTGCGTAATTATAAAAGGAAACGTTGTGGTCTTTTACATTTGGAAAAGAATTTTAAATTGTATTTTGTGGTAGCAATTTTTCGTTTCTAGTTTATTATAGGTTCGTGTTGTGTCCTCGTGTTCGCGTCTCCGTGTAACCAGCCTATATAGTGTCTCATGGGATTCGCCAGGGAACTAAAATCCGTCAAGTAGTCGAGGCAAGCCGAATATTTATGGAAATTTAATGTCAAGTTATCTTTGTTCAAAAACGCAGAGACGGCAAAGTTATACATGGTGGCCGGGACCAGGTCTTTTGCATGTTTTACGAGTTGTGCTCCCTCGGAGCACATATTCAGCTGCTGAAACCCCTCCGAGTTTCTCCAGGCTGCAAAAGCAAGAGAGAGAGAGCAGTTAGCACTAAAGGCACCCTAGGGTCACTTAACTTGCCTCGATTTGAATCCGATCCCATTTCCGATAAAAACAGTTTGGTTAAGGGATTGGGACGCTGGGAACAGAAAAGCGCGTAAGCTTATAGGAGTAAAACCAGCCAGAGGGAAAACTCCCGATCAACCATTTTACCCAATGTGTATCTTGGCACGCGTGCGACCATGCTATAGATCCTGAATCCATCGATCCTAAACTTGGCTTCGTTATACAACGCCTCCCCTTTAACTTGCTTAGAGAGGCTGGGGTATATGGGCAGTGAAAGACGCGGAGAATATGTGGTCGGTTCCGGTCAGGTGAAGATGAGGAACTAATGTGTGCATATGAGGTTACATTAGGTCTCTTCCACACGCGCCGCATAGATGAGTTCATATCTGTGATTCTGTGGACTTTTACCCTTTGCTTTTTTTGTTCTTCAACAGGGGTGATATGAACGTGTATGTATAGGAAGAGACGAACGGGTGTTTGCGTTGGATCCGCTAAATGGGAAGCGCTTCGCTGACTTGGAAAACTGAATTAACCACATGAATGCGTGGACTCGGAAAGGAAACCTTATCGCACCAATCCCATGCTTGAAGCCTTCCTTCATTCGTGCTGGTATATATCTTTCCCAAGGCTCTTTCTCCGATTTTCGTTAGCAAAAATCATTTACGAATAGTTCCTGCCTTCTTTTCGTATTATTTTTTTAATATTTTTTAAGCGTACTTCTTTTTCTCGGAATTTTTCGCGTATTTGTGAACACGCAGGGTAACATTGCTATAAGACGGCGTCGATGTTAAACAAGTGACGAATTTTTAAAACTTTCGGGGACCGAGGATCGTTTATTCCTTGACGACTGACAGTATCATTCATAATGGTGGGGCGGAGATGAGCGTCGCTTATCAGGCTCCAGCAAAGATGAAGGCGACGCCATCGACGTCGTTGTCCCGTTATACTTGTGCACAAAAGATCGCTGCAAGTCCCTTGAAAGGTAAAGAGAAACGAGAATGGGTCGATGCTCTGTACGCAAAGAGGATTAAAAGCTTGTGCAGTCACATTCGTCGTATATATAAACATGCATATTACCTCCCTTCTTCCTTCTTCCCGTGCGCCTACTATAAACCGCCTGATTTAAAGAAAATACAATCTGAAACATGGCTTCTCACTTCTATTTACAAGAATAAATTCGGAAATCAAAATCAAGAAATAAAATAAAAATTGGAAATAAATTAATTTATTGAAAACTGCTAAAGGAAGACCTGCAAAGCAAGTCAAGAAAACTGTTCCAGATAAACAACACTGTTCCTTTTTTATCTATTTTACCAAAGGTCCATTTACACGAGATCCATTTAAAACGTGCACACAAGTATCGTGTTTTAAAACTTTCTCCATAATTTCCTCGTCATAGGCCTTTTGTTAAAGTTCCTCGGTGTTGGTGGTGCTGATAAGAAAACTGTTTTAACGGTATGGGTATAAATCTGATGTAAGACCTGCCAAAAGTCATATTTGCTAGCTATTCATAGTAGAGCTTGTAGAGCTTTAGAGCTGTTGATGTGTGTGTGTGGTGGGAGGGTGTTTGGGCAAGGTTCCCAAGGTTTGTGTCACGCTTTTGTGTCGGAAGCCTTCCGTATGACTTTATGATGACGTCCACGTGTCGGTTCCGGTCATGGACGTCAATGACGCCGACCGTCGTCGCCGCATTTATGAAATGAAGAAGAGAGACGCGGGGTCTTTATAAAGCCCGCCTCACTTTCCATCCCCGCATTAGAAACCGCTTTATAGAAGGCCCACCCCTCTATTATGCCCTATTTTAGATACTTTTTAACCTTTCACAAACACACACACACACATTCCCCTTCGGAGCTTATCACCAACATTCCTCCCACCCTAAATATAACACTTGATCTATACTCCCTTGTCCGTGGGGATTGAGATTTACCCAACATGAAAAGGCCAACTTGGAATAGGAAACGTTCACTTGGTCGTCAAAGCCATCGATTTCGCATTTGAATTCAGACGTGAACCCTTTAAAGCTCACCGATTTTTTTTAAAAGCCCCTTATATTCCCACAGAACCCCCTCATATTCTCCAATATCATGTTAGCTTCAAGCCGCACCTTTCTTAAATCAAAATTTCAACGACGCTTTCTTTAAAGAGTAAATTTTTATCAAACAATAGTTTTTTAACGTGTTTTAAAATATCTATATAAGTTTAGCGAAAATGATTCTTTCTTCGTTTCTTCTTATAAGACTGATAAAGAAGAGAAAATATAGAAAACCAATATTCGCAACGAAAGCTTGATTTTTATTTTTATACTTTTTTACTATTCGACTAATTAAAGTAACATGTTATACGTCCGAACGCCGTTTTCGCACTCCAGAAACATATACTCAGCTAAACGATTCCAATGTACTGAAGATGTTCGATATTGAAGCCGTTTTTCAAAGATTCCTTCAGAGATTTATGGAAACTTTTTCTTATAGTAAAGAGGTCATAGATGAAGCTTATAAAAGCTATTATTCCTGTACATACAAAAAGGAAAAGCGTTCGTTTTCCCATTGTCTGATGTGTATGATCGGAATCAAACGCTATACAAAAGGGGAGGACCTGGAGTTTAGAATTGGTTGTCATAAAAAATATAAAAAAAAAAGTTCTCCCAGCTCCCCTTTTGACACATGACATAGGCAGTGGAATTTTCAATGATGGATAGGTCGATCTATATGTGTCCAACTGATGGACAGCCCACGTGACCTTATTCAAATGCCATCTTCTGCGTCCTTTCAAATTTCCTCTGTCTTTGTCTAACCTCCGATGCTGATGCCTTTTTTTCTGTGTATATATTTGTTCTTTTGTGAAAATGCTCGCCTATTATCTGTGAGGGGCGGCAAAATAGGGAGGAAGAGAAGCGTATGATGCTATCGACACGACTTGATACTAATTTACCCTTGATGCTCCTGGATTAAAAGAGCTGGGAGGAGGGAAGGGAAGATCCAAGCCTAAAAGCAACGACAAAACGACGCTTGCGACGGTCGTAGAGCGACGCCCCATAACCTGAGCTATGCCTTTACGAGTGCCCAGCACTGATAAGAGAAATCTTAACCCCAAGAAGGGAAAAAAGAAGGCTTTGAAACGTTCTTTGCCGCCTCAGTTCACTCTGATGCCTCCACACAGCCAAGGATACTTACACTACCCTCCCCTCCTACCCCATCAGGTCCTATTTTCTTGCTTGTTTTGAGCGAAAATCTTCTCATATTTGCTTGGCGGCATGAACCCGTTTTAATGAAGACAGCTAGAACATTTCGGACTCTTTTTGTGTCTTTCTTGAGGAGTTCATGTCAAACTAGCGTTTGGGGGTGAGCACTTGTTATTCTTGGGGCCCATTGTGGTTCCCAAAGTGCTCTAGACAAGCAATTTTTCCAGCTAAGAGCTGCACTTGTCCCAAGATTCCGCACAATGAAGTCTTTGTGGTCGCCCAGCAAGAAAACGTGGCTTATCTCGGAACATCATTCGCTCCCATTTTCTTCTAACTAGGATTGCTTTGGTGATCAATAGTAGAACTACATTCCCCCTCCCCTCGACGCCAAATAGCAAACCTCGACGAGTATTGCAAAACAGGAGCCTTTATTTAGAAAACCGGATATTACACGGACAGATTTTCCTAGCACAAGGATTTTTTAAAAAGTCATCAAAACTTACATTCTCAAACTATTCTTCTACGCTGGGCAGCCAAAACGCCTATTCAAAGAAACGTTTTTTAGAAAACGAAGCTAGGTCTGGAGCAAAATTTACCATATTCGTACAAGCCGAAGCTAGCATCATGTATTTCGGGTTGAACTGGACGCACTGAACCGGACCAGTGTGATCAGCGTTAAAAACGCAGAGTTTATAACCAGTTTCTGTACTCCACGAGTGGATCCGCCCATCAGTTGACCCGCAAAATACGAATTGAGAATCTGGACTGTACGACGCTTCTAGCGGAATGCCTTTGTTATTCAAATGTCCCTAAAAACCATCAAAATAAGATATACAAAAAGAAAATAGTTTAATTAATTAATTAACAGTAAAAATTACGGTGAAAGATTGCAATGGGGTTCCGTAAAATGCGTCAATAAGTCGAATCACCGATCCGTTGGTAGACAAAAGTATAGTTTTGCCATCGGGGCTGAATTTTAGACCTGTCCATTCGCAGCCTTTCTCTGGATTCATCCGAAACGTCGCAAAGGGACCCTATGAATTTAATTTGATTTAAATTCCTAGCTTAACTTGAAATCTTATAAATAATTAAAAGTATGACTATTACCTTATCAAAGGACCGTAGATCGTACAATTTAACACTGTCTGAATTGACACCAGCAGCAAAAATCAGCCCTTCAGGATCAAAGGCGGCAACTGGACGACTTACAACTTGCATTAATCCTTGGCAGTTGGGCGACCTCAAGTCCCATAAACGTAGAGTTTTGTCTAATGAGCCCGAAAGGAACATGTCATCGACAGGAGACATGGATAAGGTGACAACTCTGGAAATTTCAAACAGAAAATTAAGCATTTATTCAAGGTTTGGGGTTAAAAGAATTTTGTTATCGGTTACTTTTTGGTATGGCCCGGGAAGTATCGAATGTATTTATTGTCATGTAATGAGAGGTACCGGATGGTATCTATTAACAATCAGAAGTTAAACTGAGCCATACTTAGCGTTTGTAAAGTTACCATCAACTTTGGTAGAAGCATGAATGGCGGTATTTTTCGCATGCGTAAAATGAACTAAATCGACTCCATACTTTTTACTGTTTACTGTCCGCTTTTGCCTACATAAGAACATACAGTATACACAACAATATAGTGATGGAATGCTAAGCCAATCTTCAAACTTACGTTCCTTTTTCACAGTCATAAATGACGATCTGATCGTCTTCGCTACTGGAAATTAGAGCATCTCCACTGGAAGAGAAGTCGATGTTATTTATCCGGTCAGTATTCTCCCTAAATACTTTAGCAACGCGAAAACTCCGCACAGTTTGGTCGGTTAGTTTCATTTTCTCCATACAAATCGTGTTGCTTAAAATTCTCCTGTAAGACAAACGCCACCAAACAACTTACAAGGCAGCGCTAAGTACTTGTAGTGGCGAGAATGTCTGAAGTCTAGGTCAAATTTTGTGCACTAGATGTCAGGCAAAGGCTGTCAACAATAGAGCTCATGGAAGTTATTTTGTGTTAGGTGGAATGAGCTATGCAAGTTGCTATAAAGATTGTGTGATTTAGTTCAACTCCAAAATGTTTTCATCATCCAATTACTTTGCTACTCTAAACTGCCCTTATTTCGAAAGTGGCATCTGTGAAAGACCGTATTGTAGTTTTCGACATCGAAAGGAAGAATCACTTCCGGCGACAGGTCTAGAGAATGCTACACCCAAGCCCCAATTACAAGTTCCTAGCTCCTGTATGTTGCATAATATTAAAAAATTCGGCTTTTAACATAGTTAGTCTAATCTTTATTTATTTTCTTTATAGCAAAAGGACAAATGGCCCTTGGATTAATTAATACAGGCCAGCCCGAAGGAGGTTTGGCTTTGGAACAATTGGTTTCAGAAGCCCTGCAGATGGTTTTGAAAGAGAGCAAACATCTTTTCGACAGTCTGGACACTGAAAAAATGAAGGAACTCATCCAGAGCCAGGGCTTGGCCACCACAGCCTCCTCTTTTGTGGAGAAAGCCGTCAAATCCCTCTCCACTCCAACAACTACTAGTAGCTTTGTTAGTAAACCCAAACCGAGCAGCTCTTCCAGTAGACACATCGTGTCCTCAAACACCCCTAAATACACCCCCACGCCAATTGCTGTGCTCAAAAAAGTCAAACCTGGCTCGTCATCCAAACTTCAAGCTTCTGAAGCTACGTACATACCTTCCGCCATCAAATCCACCTCCAGCGCGCCCATGCTGTCCTACACTCCCAGTACCGTTTCCAAATCCAGCGCAAACAAAAGCTCCGCTCCGTTAGAATCACGTAGATCCTCAGGATCAGATCCTCAACGAGGAAAGATGATCGAAAAGGGTCGCCACAGCTACGACAGTTCTTCCAGCAATTCAAGGAGTGCTTGTGCCAGCGAAGAATCGCAATCTTCCTCCGAAGAAAGTTACATTCCTGCGGGTCAACGCAGTTCCTTCGACTACGTCCCGTCGCGAGGAAATAACGCTTCAGATGCTTCCTACACGCCGAATTACACCAAAGACAATGCCAGAGTCGAAGCCACATACCTTCCCAGCAATATTCAGAACCATGCTCCCGAACCTTCGTACATTCCCGCAGGCTACGGTCCCTCAGTGGATTACCAGCCTTCCAATAGCTCCAGTGCCTTAGAACCTTCCTACATACCTGATTCGCCCACAAAATCCAGCGCGAATTACCAACCAAGTGGGAAATTAGGTCAAGAGCCGAGTTATTCACCCTTTAATGAAAAAAATAAGCCCCTCTCCTTTAACAGCTACGTCCCCACAGTTGGTCCTAAGCAAATGGAAGAAACTTATTCCCCTGCCAGCCTCCCCAAAAAGATCACTTCGAGTTCAACGCGGGAGAAGTCGAAAGAAGTATCACCCAAGCGTTACATAGCTCAGTTAGAGACGACTGCGGAGAGTGCCCCGAGTAAAGAGAAAAAGTCGTCGAGTTCAAGCTCACATCGTAGCTCCTCCCACTCAAGTCGTTCTCATGTACACAAATCGTCCAAAAGCAAAGATCGCGACAAAGAAAAAGAAAAACATCACAACTCAAAATCGAAGCATACTTCTTCAACATCATCTTCACATAAGTCGAACAGTTCACACAAATCTAGGCATAAAGATAAGGAGCGAGACAAGGAACGGGAATCGAAGCGCAAATCTTCGGAGTCGCACCCGAGTTCAGAGGTTCAGGAAAGAGCTTTCTCTCCGTCCAATTTTCCGGATGATCTGGAAGACTTGGAAGCCATGTTGGCGGAGATGAATGGAGATGTCGATGACGAATGCTATAAAATCTTTCAGGAATTCCAAGCACCAGACGTAGTTAAAGATGACCCTCAAACGTTACAAAAAGACAAGCGAAAAATTGAGGTGGAAAATGACGATGCGCCCAATAAGAAACAACGGACTGCACATGATAATGCAGCGCAACGTACTGCACATTCCGCCGCCCCGCCCCCTAGGAAGGCCAAGCTTAGTCCGGGCATGGCCATGCTAGAGCGATTAAAGCAACAGCAAGCCATTATTGAGCAGCAGAAAGAAGCGTTGGAAGCTGCTTCCAGAAAGAGAGTTAGTAGCAAGAAGGTTCCCGAGGCCAGAAATAATGCAACTGCCAAAGCGATTGCCCCGCCCAGTTTTGCCCTGCAAGGTGTGATGTTGATTTCGGTCTTCACTTTCTTTAATAACTTATATGATCTTGAATTATCCGTTTACGTAAATTCCATTTACGTTATGCATTTATATCGTTAAAGAAACATACTACTGTAGATACCGCTTATTGTGATCACTGGTTATTAGAATCAGCCTCTTTATGGGATCAAATTTTGATTGACGAATTCAAAATCCTAAAATTCACACCATTTTAATATATTATTAACTAATATATTATTTATTTTAATATATTAGTAGCATTTTAGTATGAAATATTAGTATTCGGATATTGGAATCAATTTCAAGAGAATCTTCACATGTACACTAACGAAACGGCAACGCGACACAAGGATGACTCGACCAAAGGACTCCGTGTACCCGACACAAGGACGCCGGGTCCATGATCTTTTAAGGGACCAATAGAATTCCGAGTTTAAAAAGCATCTGCTCATTGGTTAAGCGCCAACGAGATTAGAAAGTGCTTAAGCCGTGTTAAAAAATACGTCACAAGGTTAGGTTAGGAGTAGGCTTCAAAGACGCAGTGTTATTTGTGTTTTAGACGTTTGGTTCTATAAAAATGGCGACAAACAAGAGAAGGGTTGGTTTAAATGTAAAAGAGAAGTTGCGACTCATTGAAACGTATGACAAGTTAAATCTAAAAGCTTTGCCACAAAGGGAAGCGGCCGTAAGTTAGGAATTCCTCAATCATCTCTATCAAAATGGTTGAAAATCGTTACGAAATAAACAGTGGTGGGTGTAGTGAATCTAGGACAAGGAAACGTGTCGGAAGTGTCAAAAAGTAGACGATGCTTTGTTTCTTTGGTTTAAATAAGCCAGTTCGTTTCACACGCCGATCGTAGCGTTCTATTGCATATTTCCGATTTTCGGTAATAAGAATCTCCGCTTAAAAGAATCAGTATTCACTTGACAAGCTCGATCACAATAAGCGGAATCTACTCTATTACTTTTATTACATTTAAAGGAAATTCATTCATCTCGTAAAGAAGCAATATTTGTATCCTATAAGACTAATTAGCGGCTAATTTAGGAGAGATAACTTGTATTCCAAACTTGTTGTGCAGGTGCTGGGAAACGGCGTATTGCACACGTTCCAAATGTGGCAAGTCTTTTGCAAACGAAAGCGCCCAAAGTGAATTCTCCCTCAAAACCTATTCCGTCTTCTTCGAGTACTGGAAATACGGCTCCCTCAACCCCAGCAGCTCCGAGACAGGTATAAATTAATTTTTATAATTTTTTTTTTTTTTGCAATTAGGGAGTTAAGTTTTGCATTCAAATATAAAAACTTGAAAGTTTAAGCGTAAATAAAAGCAAAATTTAATTGCTTCTTTTTAAGACAACACTACCAAGACCTATCATCGTCACCGATTTCGGCTCGAAAGTCCCCGCTAGTATCCGTCAGCGTTATCTGAACATTTTGGTAGATGAATGCCTCAAGTTCTACTCTAAAGAACAAGAAGCTTATGACCGAGCCTTGGCAGAAGAGCAAAATTGCTATGGACGGAGCGCCAATAGGAATGTTTATCTGAACGTAGTGGTCAACTGCGTGAAGAAGATCAGAACCGAAGCTAGTGGAAGAAATGGAGAAAGTTCCTCAGAAATCGCGTCAAGTTCGGGTGCGAAAAGTTCACATTTGGCCGTTTTGGCAGGAAAAGGGGGCAGTAAAGGTTCGTGGAGTATAGAGAAGCCCAAAAAGACCATCGATACCTTAACTGGGACATCGTTGTACCAATTCTTTACGCGCTACTTGATGACAGAAGAACAGCTCGACGTTTGTGCGTACCCACGGCCAGATCCGGCCGAAAAAGGCAAAGCCTTGGTAAATACCACCCATATGAGGGGAAAGAACACGAGCAATAAGGTGACTGCAGGTGCACCGAAAAACCAGCGCACGTGTGATCGGTGTAGCAAGAATTATTACGTGGATAGTAAAGGAGTGCCTCTCGGGGAAGAAATGTGCGTATTCCACTGGGGCAGAACGTTCACGTTTCGAGGACAAACACAATACTCATGCTGTAAAGCTGAGCAGAACTCGGAAGGCTGCGAAGTTTCCAAATACCATATTTGTGAATCTTTCGACGCTGAGAATCTACGCGGCTACATGGCCACTTTTAGCAAACCCGCTCCGGCCGATGGTAATTACGGGGTTTTCGCGCTTGATTGCGAAATGTGTTATACGACGGAGGGGAATGAGCTGACGAGGGTCACGGTAGTGGATTCACAATGCAGAACGGTTTACGAGACGTTGGTCAAGCCTGAACATCCGCTCTTGGATTGCAATACCAGGTATAATAAACTTGCGGAGGCTTTTAACCGTTTAACGTCATTTTTCTTCCGTTTTCGTTCCACAGGTTTAGTGGAATTACGGAGGAAGATTTAAGGCCGGTGAAGACAACAATTCGAGACGTCCAAGCAGCGCTTTTGAGCATGTTTTCAGACAAAACTATTCTTATTGGCCACAGTTTGGATAGCGATTTGAGAGCTTTAAAGGTAAAAACGCTCTTTCTTCGTATACTATTTAAGATAAGTCTCTTTTAAGGCCACGATGTTGTTTAAGTAGTTGATCTCTTTTGTTAAAAGATGGCACTGATGTCATAACCCTGTATCATGAGAATTATGCAACTAGAAACAAAACTTGAAACAGAAATTTAACCATACAATTGAAACATTCTTATTTTAAATATCTTACTAAAAATATCTTAAAGCTCTGGGTCAAAAGATCTAGATATAAGATTTATTTAAAATTTTTGTAACTTGTTACACAAATAATGTTTATATAATCATATCTTTTGGATCTTTTGACCCAGAGTTTTAAACTACTTTTATTAAGATATTTAAAATAAGAATGTTTCAATTGCATCGTTAAATTTCTTTTAAATTTCTGTTTCCAGTTTTGTTTTGCATAATTCCATGATATAGGGGTATGACATCAGTGCCATCTTTTGACAAAAAATGATCAACTAGTTAAACAACACCGTGTCCTTAAAGGGACGAAACTTTAGTAAAGATGAGCTAGAAATGTAAGGTGTCCAAGACGTAATTTATTTCATTAGTCGGTTATTAATTTTAAATTATGTTTGCTTATTTTTTGAAAAATGTATTGTACTTTTAACCACAGTTGATCCACAAAACCGTAATTGACACCAGCATAGTATTTCCTCATAAAATGGGACTGCCTTACCGCCGTGCTTTGCGGAATTTATGCGTAGATTTCTTGAAGAAACTCATCCAAAACGACGGTAACATATTACACACATTCTTTTAAAGCTGAATTATAAACCCATTCTCATTTATTGCAATTTGTATCCTGAAAAGCTTGTTATTTCCATGTTCTCGCCTGTTTATGATTCGTGTTTTGGATTGTGTTTTGCTAGAGGGTGGTCACGACAGTGCTGAAGATGCCATTGCGTGTATGGAACTCATGATGTGGAAGATGAAAGAAGATCTAAAGATGCTGCGATGAGTGTTTCCCGCCTTTTCCTTTTTTTCCTGTTCCTTTTTAAGCGTGTCAAAACAAGTAAACGGACAAAATAATTAGGCTTTCTGAATTCCGGAGCCGTTTAAATGGGTATCTTTTGTTGTACCATTAATAATATATGCATGTATTTCTTAAACAGTGGTATGGTAAGCGTTTTTAGAGGTTGTGTGTTCATTAAACTTTCCATCTTCCATAATTTCGTTCCATTAGTCTGGACGTACAAGTATGGCTCCATTAATGCCACGAACTGTGACAGTTTTGGGTCGAACAAACAATCCTTTCCCTGCTCTGCATGTAAAATAGCGTTTGCCTTGAACTAAGCCATCGTGTTTACCATGACCGTTACGCATCTCTAAACCTAGCCAGACGCCATCAGCGAATTCCACTCTCCCAATGTATTTAATAACGCCTGCGAATGGAAAAAAAGGTGAGAAGCAGAACATGTAGTTTGAGTTATTTATTATTATTAGTTTGGTAGCTTAGTTTAGCGATTTTAGCGTCGTTTCTTACCAACTTCGCGTTGGAAGTAAACATTCATCCCGGTTTCAAGCCAGTGCTGATTTCCTTTCTTGGGTATGGGTTTAACGGCTTCAGTGACCGGAATGCTCTGCCAAGGCGGAAGCTCGGACGCAGAGGTACCAGTAGTGTTGCTAATCGTTTTCCTGTGTGAAATACTCTGGTGAGAAAGTTGTGATCGAGATTTGACTTTGCAAGTCAAGGTTGAGAACCCTTTGGAAAAATAGTTTTTACGTGCTGGTTGTCCTCAAGGAAACGCTCCGGGAAAGTAAACTGGACTTGGATGCAGTCACTCCCGTCCCATGGCTACTATGACTTTTTGAGTCAATGCTAGTCATGGAGCTTTGGGAAAACTTGACTTGGAGAGGTGAGTCTATTGAACCTTGCCGGTGACGACTGGTTAATGAGCGTCGAAGCGAAGACGCTAAAGTGGCTTCGGTCCATAGTTTCGACGCCAGTTTATCAACTTGGTCGTCGGCATTGTCTATTCTGTAACGCGGAAAACGTCCGTAAACTATTACAAAAAATGTTCCTTTTTTGAGAATTTTTTTTGCTTACTTCTTCAGTTTGGTCGCGACCGAAAACATACCGTGCTTTTCTTTGCATTCAAAATATTGGACGCCTTGAACATTACCGTTATTCTTGCCTTCCGGAAGGTCCAATTCGATCCCGTACCAAACGCCGGTAGCGAAACGCGCCGGTCCTGCATAACGAATCGTGCCTCGCAGTAGGCGATTGTCGAGAGTTATGACCTGAACCCGATCATTCACTTGATACGGCCGCGTTTCTTCTTTTTCGGCTTTTTGGTCCGATTGTCTTTTGCCATTATCGCTTCCTCTTTGAGACGACTTGTTTTTGGAGTGATTTAAAGAAATCGCGGTGTTTTTGAAGTTAGTAGAGGGTAACCTGGAGACGCGGCTCACCGGCACGAAAACGCCTTCAAGTACAAGGTAAGTACATGTTTGCATGTTTTTCTTTTACAAAAAAAACGATGTACCGTAGTTGGGAGAGCAACGAAAATATTGGACATCATTAACACTGCCGTCATTTTTTCCGTCAGGCGTATCCAGTTCTACTCCTGCCCATAGGCCAGCGGCGGCTTCTATGGCTCCACAGTAACTAATTATGTAAATAGAAGCTTAGTTTAAGACTACCGGTTTTTGGCAGGGAGTAAAAATTGTCGACATACCGTAACATTCCCGTTTTCCGGCCTCCTACCACAACTCGGTCGCCTACGTTAAGTCCCATACTCATTAGCAACGCTCGGCCCGTTACGTTTTCGCTCCGGACCGGACTCGCGGCGTAAGAGTGCTGGGATTCTTCATAATATTTGCCTAAAACTTCTCGCAAGTCGCGTATGGTCTCTTGAATGTCCGGTAGCTGGTAATATGACTTGCTGTCTGGAATGCAATCTATAATTATTGTGTATGTTTATGTTAAGGTCGGATTATAACGCAATCAGTGAGGGCTTTACCATACGCTGTTCTACCGAGAGAATCGCGAATTTTGGGATTCGCTCCATACTCGATTAAAACTTGCACTGCTTGGAACGACACGTTACAGGCAGCTATATGTAATGCGGTACCGTTTTCGTATTCCGAACAAGGATTATCCACATCTTCCCCTAAATATGAATTTCGTATCAAACTTGTTAAGCTATATAGGTTCAAAAGGTTTTAACTTAAATTTAAATTGCTAAATTAAGTAAAAGTACTAATGAAATTAAAGTTCTAAATCAAATTAAAGAAAGAATAATCAATTCTTTTCATAACCTCCGAAGACAAGACTTTATTCCAAGAAGATTGAAACGGAAAAAGGAAATACGATTGTTTGTCAATTTTTACCTTGACTGGCTTGTAGGAGGATACGCAAGACGGATGCTACGTCAAAAAAAGCTGCGTAGTGCAAGGCCGTCATTTGTGTCCACCGGCAACGAGCATAAAGGTCTGCTCCTCGAGCTAGTAACTCTTGGACTAACTATAAAAGACCACAATCACAGTTTTGATGAAAAGTCCTATTTGTATCGATGTATTCATTTGTGAATACCTCAGCTGCAATACTGGCGTCTCCGACGCCATGTGCACCTGCTTTGCAAGCAAAATGAAGTAAAGTCATGTCCGTTAAGGTATCACGGTCATCCACATGTCCTCCTTTCTCGAACACCTGAACAAGATCAGTCACAATAGGCGGTTTTGAAGAGTCTTTTCATTCTTGGTGGTATTAACTTACTTGCTCAATGCAGAATCGTAAGCTTCGCTGAGTATGCGGGTTCCATTGCCGCATCACCGCAAAAACTTGCGAAATTGTAGCGTCGGGGATCAGTAACTTGTGTAAGCATTGTAAGCAGCTTAGATCAAAGTAGGCTAATTCCGTTTTCTGACAGGTTTCGCACAACGGAGCTTCGGCAGGGGGATGCGTTACGGGGTAATCCCGATACGACTCTTCATTATTGTTGGGGAATGTTTGAAGCACCATGGTGGACTAACTACTGGAGCTCTAAGCATGTACTCATTTATTCGAAGGCAATTCCGGACCCCTTTTTGGTGGTGATTTTTCTTAGTCTGTTTTGTTTCACCGGGGAAGGCTCAAACGACGAACCAAAACTCAAAGAAATGGGCGGAAAGACTAATTTATTATTTCTCACGAGCCTTCGGCTTTTCCGGTCGCGCGGTTGGTTCTTCTGTGCTCCAGGGCCATTTACAGATGGAAGCGGGACAACACACCTGCGAGAGGGCGTTCAAAGAACTCTGCCTTCGATGGGAATTGTCAGTCTTATCGCCTGCGTATTCGTTCCACTTCTTTGCATGCTGGAATTGTAGTAAACCAAACGAGCGATTAAATCACGAGATTTCACGGCTTAGGCCTTTGCAGCTTGATCATTTGACCTTGGGATTAACCGAATTGGATTTGTAAAAATGAACCAGCCAAATCCTCCTGTAAATGCGGTAAGGAACGAACGACACTGTTGTGGATATCGAGTGCCTGTATTCAAGGGTTTCACTTTAGATGTGGAAGACAAGAACAATAGGCGGCACGATAAGACAAACACCAGAAACCAACTGACTCATTCTGTGATGTGATGTGATGGGTACGGCGCTTTGGCTTTCCCTGTACGGTTTTCAATATTTTCAAGGCAGCACCCACGCACGGTAAGTGTGCCCTACCTTTATCTCCACTATAATACAATAAAGCCTGCCTATGTCGGCATACGGAGTCTGAACCGCACACCGGGAGTTCACATTCTCTCTTTAAGATCAGACACGCAGTCAAGGACAGCTGCTTGGGTTGCGACCGACCAAGATAAACGCCTTCTATAGCCATGGATATCCCTTATAAAACAAAGGTAGAGCTAAACGTTCATTTGCATGTTGGATTCATAATTATCTGCTTATGCGCAGTAGCGGGAACCGTTCTTTTCTTCAATTGGCAGGGCGGTAGTTATTGTAAGGAGTGATAGTGGCCATGCATAATTTCGCGAGATTTAATTGTGCAGTTTGTTTGTCCATTTTAACTTTCGTGGAAATTTTTTTACGCATTATATAAGTAGTGCTGCAAGATCGGGATTGCGCATAAATAACAGATTGTTTCCATAATTTATGGGGCTTCAGCCTTAGATCATATACACTATAGATAGGGCATGGCTATGCTGCGGTGTGTGCAGAGTAAAGGGGGGCGCCAGTAGTAGATTTTCCCACAGCAATGGCGGCTTTTGTTTACATTCGTTAGCGTTTCCATGGTTTGGGTTATGTAGCGCTTGATTCAAACAAAGCGAGGTTTAGAATTCCAAAGAATGGTGTAGCAATGCTCATTTCGACGTCAGAAAACTAGCCCATTCAGGGCTGTAAAGGCTATAAAAGTTAAGACTGGTAAAATTAGTACTGGAGTTTTGCATAAGATTGCGTTAATTAGCACCATTGTAAAGAGCAAATTCAAAAAATTAAAATTCGAAGAAGTCGGAACAGAGTAACCAAAACAATAAAATTCAAGGGCCAGTAAAACTATACAGTTTCCGATCAATTTTTTAAATAGGTTTAAACTAAGAAGTAGCTTATAACATGAAATAAATTGTGTGGCATGCAAGTCTCCCTAGCAAAGATTCAAAAGGCACGCCTATTTTCCCGCAACAACGGCCCCCCGAGTTAAGTCGACCACAGTCGTCATACAAGCATGCCCTGTCTATAGTGTATATGATCTAAGGTTTCAGCTCTTTTGTTTTATAGAAATTCCCATTGCTGGCGTGTAAGCAGTGGCTATTCTGACCATTTAGAAAGTACCGCATAAAAGCGGATTCCGCCATCTTGGGGAAGGTGCCCAGAACCGTACCAGAGACTTATTTTGCATCAGGCGGGGCATTTTAGGCTAGGTTAGGTTAGATTAGTTAGTTTAGCCTAGGCTATTGTAATGGTTCTAAGCACCCTACGGCGTAGGCCGTGGCAAAGCCTGGGGAGGAAAAAATAGCCCCCATGCATCCCTGCGGATTTTGTGCGGTTACTGGAAATTCAAAAAGGCCCCTCCTCCAGCATGGCTGACTCCGCTTTTGTGGGTTTAATGCTTCCAGAAGCACGTCCTCCAACATGGCTGAATCCGCCTTTAGGCGGTTTGCTCTTTCTACAGTCGGGTTAGCCTAACTTGGCGTCTAAGCGATGTTTACATCTGTTAGTCAGCATCTTTGCATGTTTGTGTTGGTTTGCTAGGATATTCGGACTTAGAAGTGAAAGCGCTTTAACTGCCTAAGTTAGTCGTTAATGTGATTATGCAAAATTGGTTGCCAGATATTAGCGGCGTAAGCTTCTCGAGCTTGTGGGATTCAGGAGAAGTTTGTATTGATTACGTGTCTGGCAGCCTGAACACTTTCGTGTTTCCTTGGGTACCTGCTTCAGTATTCACGTTCTTTTGGCTTTTTGTGGAATTAATCACCTCAAGCTGGAATTCAGTAGCCGAAAATTTCAGTAGTCTGGTCAAAAGCTTTTCGTTTGACGAGTTTCAGGTTAAGTTGCTACAAGCCCTACTACTGGTGCTGGTTTGCAACATTGTTTTGACTTTGCTTGCCTGGCGAGTGTATGGGAAGAAGATTACTGAACGTTTTATGCAAACGTGTATGTATTACAGTCATCAGTTTTTAAACCTTCAGATTTTACTCATTATTTTGTTTGTAGCCTCGGATGTGTTGAAGGAAGAACTCAAAACAGCTGTTTCTGACCTGAAACTACCGAACGAACATTCTCCTCGATTGTAATTGTTAAAGATGGCAGCCATTAGGAGATTCTTCGAGAAAAAGAAGATGGAGGTTAAGTTCAAGCTAGCAGGTAGTTACACGATTTTTATTTTTGCTTTGAATTATAATAATTTATATAAATTCATTAGGTGAAGGTCATCGCTTGACTGAAACAGCTCAGAATACTGCCGTCTCCAGATCTTCACATACTGAAGAAAGGCACGTTCCCAAGCGAGATGTTCTATCTTCAGAAGCCCAGATGGCAGCCAGTGCTGCATTAGCCAGATTAGACAAGAAGGATGACATACCTTATAAGCGATCTATTGCAGTCATTAAAGCGCAGGCCAAGAAAGAACTTGAATTAGAGCAGCAACAAGCTAACAAATCAGAAGCCCCAAGTACGTCCGTTTCAGCAAAACCTTGCCCGGCTGAAAATTCCCTCGCTGTTGAAGGCGTTTTCTTCAAATGCCCGTTAGTAGGTAACGTATTTTAAGTGAGTAATAAACTTTGTTTGAGCTTCCTCATCGTTTAAGGACCGGATGTGCTGCCGAAAGCTGAGATTGACGCCAAGATAAAGGCTTTCTTGTATGAACACTTGCCAGAGGAACCTGGGTTAACTGCCTGTCTGATTATCCATACAATTAACAAAGATAAAGAAAAGGTATAATTTTCAGGAATAATTGTTGATTTGTTGGATTTATTTATTGTATGTCTTTATTGGATTATATATCGGATTTATTTATTGGATTTTTTTTTTTAAATTTATTTGTTGGGTTTATTGTTTATACTCTACAATTTATTTTCTTTCTAATTCAGGTACAACAAGGGGTTGAAACGCTTTATAAATATCTGGATAACGTCATCCAGAATCCTAGCCAAGAAAAATATCGACGCATACGCATCGGAAATCGCGTTTATCAAGATAGAGTAGCTCCTTTGCAGGGCGTGGATGAATTTCTTGTAGCGGCAGGTTTTGTACCCCAAAGTTTACCCATTTCTGCCGAGGACTCTTCCGTGGAGAATTTTTGGGTCTTTGAAAGTACGTCGAAAGAGAGCTTGCTGGATTTGGCAGCGTTGCGTGATTCTTTAGTGGCGGCGGAACCGTTGAAAGCAGAATTGGATCGAAATTTGCAAGTCCTCGTGCCCTCACAAGCGGCGACCAGAACGAATCTCCCACAAGAGTTCTTTCGCCTTAGTGCCGAAGAACTGAAAAAAGAGCAGCAAGCGAGGTAATGGGAGACTCACCATTATTTAACTTTGAAACGAACTTGTTTTTTTGGTAAAAATTTTTAGGTCAGAGCTATTGGAGCGGAACTTGATGCTTCGGACTAAAGCCATGAGGGATAAGGATGAACAGCGTGAACAGCGAAAGTATAAATTCACCTTGATTCGAGTGAAGTTTCCGGATGGCACTCTACTGCAGGGGACTTTCCACGTGCAAGAAAATCTGGCAGCAGTAAAGCAGTTTATTCAGGATAATTTAGAAGAACCTAGTTGTCCGTTCAACCTCACGGTGGCTGGAACAATGCTTGATACCCGAGCAGAAAGCTGCACCTTGTTGTCGTTACATTTAGCACCCACAGCAGGTTTGCATTTTAGTTCATTGAAAGGGAATATTGATGGCAAAAACTTTTTGAAAGATGAAATTCTAGCTTTGATTCAGACTTTGCAGTAAAATTTAGATTTATATGGCGGTAATTCTTTCATATTAAATGTTTGTGTCTACTGGTGTGATATCTTGGAGTGGGGAATGGGAGTTTGACTGAAAATTTAGTTTGTTTTTTTCTTTTGAAATTTTCTTTATTTACTGTATTTAGAGTATAAGAGATCTGCCCTTCTTCCGATTGGGAACATCCTATATTTGACAAGAGAAGTAGTTTGAGTGTTTCTGTTGCACTGTCAGTAGTAGATTAGCTTCGGTCTTCATTAAAATTCGTGTCAGAAATTTATTAGTAGTGATACAGCAAGTCTTTCTTAAACCTCTATCGTTCACTAGCATAATGTTGCATGCACCGTAATTTGTCTTTTTTTATTTTCTACATAATTGCAAGCATTTCTAACGTTTTAGGTCTGGTTTGAAGAACACGCCTTTAGTAAATTGTTTTGGATCAAGCTTACGAGAGCTATACCAACAGGTTCGCAACTTGCTTGTAACCACAGCTTGACTAGTCGGTTATAGTTTTTGTCTTTGAAACCATTTTTAACCTCAATTATAACTTAACATTTATAATCTTTATAACCCATACAACGCTGCAGTAACCCTGGTGACTTTGTGTTAAGTTTGTATTAGCCTGTATTGCCATGAAACACAAAGTAACTCTCACGCCTCTAACTAGTCCGACTTCCCCTCCCCCCTCTATGGCGATCTCCTTTTCCCCCGCCTCTTGGCCGACCCCTACATCTATCGTCATCTAGTGGCTACTCCCAACACTTTGTAACCAATATCCTTCCTTCTACGGAACCCTTGGTTATTGTAAAACTTTTGAGATTTGAGTAGAATCATAACGCTTGTTTTTCCCATTCTGTTGCTTTTCTCTAAAAATTTAACCCTCACAAACTTTGCTCTAGTGCTCAGTTTTCCAAATCTGTTGGAATTTTCTTTCTGTGACTTTCTTTAGGTCCAAAAATTACATTCTAAAATTATGCAAGTAAGATGGTTTCCAAAAATGTCCTTTTTGTTGTACGATGTGTAATTTTTAATAAAAAAAAAAAGGAAATTCGGAAAATTTTGGGCCGATTTTTCAAAAAATCCGCGAAAAGGGGTGGGGCATCCTCGAAAAGGACGAATCCGATTGGTGGTTGGGCCAAAAAGGGGGCGTGGCTTTTTTTCAACCTGGAGAATCGTTTTCTGGGCTTTTTTCCATAAGGATCCCTGCACGATCAAGGGGGTCCCCTTCAAAAATCGTTAAAAATTGAGAGCCTCGCCCCTTTCCCTAACTCCCCTGCTCGGATTCCTATCCCCGATATTCAAGCTCGTGAAGCTGCAGCTTCACAATTTCGAATATGGGAATAGGAACCTTGCCTGGGAGGGATATGGTACAAAGAAACAAAGGGATTTAATATTTAGTTTTTTCGACGAAATAAAGTGGATAGACTGGGTATCGAACCTACGACCTCTCGTACCAAAGGCTTGCGCCTTATGCACATGGTCATATGCCTATGTTATATCCAAGTTGAAACTTCTATAAATACAACATTTGAACAAGGTATAGGTGGACAATATCCCGTTTCCTAGAACTTTTTTTCGATTTATGCAAGTATTGTGTTTCCCTTTCAGAGGGTTTAGACCCCCTGGGTACGGGCCTGCCTACAGCCATACCTTTTATTCTTTAGAATTTTGAATTACTATATTGTAGTTCTTTGTACATATTTTAAAATACCATAAAAATCCTTCATTTTTTAACGATTCAAAATCATTCGAAATAAATTACAGCGCAATGTGTTTTCTTTAAATTATTTTTATTAAAAGCTCATAAATCCAATACATTTTTTCAGTTACAAACTAGTGTGATAGTCAGTTAATTTGTCATAGCCGGACCGGTACAGTGTTAAAGGTAGAGGTCCCACGAAGGGAAACTCCGGACAAGGGTACGATGTGGAAGGATAGGATCGGCGTAGGGTCGTCGATGGCAGACCGAAAACTTGATTTAAGTCAAATCTGTAGAAATAATTGAGTTTTTTCTCTTTTTTCTTCGAGTCTAAAAGATTTTCGTGGAATTCTGTGATTGTTTATTACATCTTTCTTCCAACGTCCAATCTATACAGAGTTTTTAACAAGGGGTCCACATGGCGGACTCGAAAAATGAGGACAGCATGCAACTTACTGGAAAGCAATCGCAAGAAATGTTGCCCGCTAAAGCTCCTTTCAAATATAGTAATATAGTTATATAAGCCTGGGGAGAATATGTAGATATAACAAGGACTGTCATTATTACCACTTATGTTTGGACTACGGTTTCGTTTTTTTTGAAATTCTGGTGTGGAGAGGAGAGAAGGGGGAGAGGATTTTTACGATTGGAATTGGAAGCAGCAAAAAGCGTGCGGAAAGAAGCGACACGAGTAAAGACGTGGAACACATCAAATTGGGTTTGGCACCCCTATGCGTCTTTCTTTTTGCTTATGCTAATATTTCTTGTCCTTCCGGTTAAACAGGAATATTCGGGTTAAACAGGAAAGGGACATTTGCTTTGTAAAACCAAAACTTCAAACGTGTCTTACAATTGACTTAATGCCGCATTAAAATTAATTACGTTTAATTAATCAGACAGCAAAACTTTCCAAAAATTAATTAAAGCTTTAAAACTGAACGAAATTTTCTGAAATTTAAAAAACCTTAAACTAACATTTTAAATTAGTAATTGATGCCAATTGCGTGGTATTAAGTAATTTTCAAAGGTTACATAATTCACGAAGCAAATAATCCCAAAAAAGTAATTTTGCATAAACTAATCCAAGTTTAGCTTAGAAAATTTCAAACAAGCTTTGTAATCAACGAAAGATCATCGAAGATTAAAATAATTGTAAACTATGTTTTAAACATATTGTTATCTTTTCTTTTAGTTTTACAAATCAAATCTCTCTTTCCAGCTTTTCGGAGAATTTGTCAACCAACTGCAGCATTGTTTACCAATGTCAAACGTTTTCGATTCTTAGCCCTTATTTTCGATTTTTTATAACCCTTAAAAAGGAACCTGACTTGCCCTTACTTCGTCTCCAATTAGGATGTTCACAAAACTTTTGTGACACAATTTTTTTTCTGAAACACTAATTGAGTAACTTGATTAATGGTGTGTTTCCAATTTGAAAACTAACTATACATTGATCTATCACCCGTTTCAACCCCAAACCAAATGGAATGACTTCCTCCATTCTTTTAAAATGCCCCACGTTGTGTTTGACCTATCACGCGTTTCAATATCCATTCCCTTTTTATCAAAAAAGATCTTTCTTAATTTTGTATGTGTACTTACAGTTTTTTAGCGTTTCATTTTCTATTACTTCTCTTCTTTCTTACCACCCCAGAACCTGTCGAAACGAGTGCGTGCTTTTTCTAAGACATCAGACGCTAGAGAACGACCCGTGGAAGGTGAAACGAGTGACGGTGCTTGTGACGACGACGCTGTCTCCGGTTTACTAGCACCTGGCGCTTCAAGTACTCGATAGGGCGACGAAGATGGCGCCGAGACCGGGAAAGCCGAGCTAATGGGCTGGTACATGACATCCGAGGGTCCTTGCGCTTCCAGTACCCGGTACTGAGGCAAGACTGAGGAAGATGAAGGAACAGGCTTGACTGCTGAAGGGAAAGTGGGTGCTTCCAGAACTCGGTACGGAGCTCGGGGTTTGGACGGGGCGAGTGGAGGAATGGAAGAAAATACGGGGTCTTCCAAGCAACGCAAAGTAGTGCCGGGGACGGATTTCAATACCGGGGTACTTTCCTTCTTTTCTTTAGGTTTCTCCTCCTCGGATGTGTCTTTCTCCTTCTCGGATACTTCCTTCTGAAACTTCTCAGGTTCTTCTGTCGACGTCGACAAGGCCAAGGACCTGGGTTTGGTTAGAAAATCTTCACTTTTCGGACTAAATTTTGGCGAAGTCGAAGTTTCGGGACTTGCGTCTCGCTTCTTCTTCTCATCCGTCTTCTGAATTGTGGAAATCAACTCGGCCGGTGAGTGTGGCTTGGTAATGGGACTTTGAGGCTCTGGTTCACCATTGGTTACTTCGGATTTAGGACTGAGCTTTGGTGATTCAATTATCTTGGGTGATTCCACGATCTTCGGACTGATTTTCGGTGATTCCACGACCTTAGGACTGATTTTCGGTGATTCCACGACCTTAGGACTGATTTTCGGTGATTCCACGACCTTAGGGCTGACGTTTGGTGATTCCTGAGGTTCGGAACTGAAATTGCGTTTTAGGTCTACTGGTGGACCTTTCTTGATTGGAGACTGTGTCTTGACCCTAATTAGCTCACGAGACTCCTGTTCGCCACTGGTGATCTTCTTAACAGGCTGTCCTCCACCTCCACCTTCACCTTAGAAACCCAAGCAGAATAGAAGAAACAAGAAAGCGATAGTGACAATTTTAGATACCTAGTCCCTGTAGAGAAGATGTAACAAAATATGACTCGAGTTTAACCTACTCAGATTCACTTCTTCTATTACATTCTTTTGCCATAGTGCTCCTTTAATGCCACGGTGTAGTTTAAGTAGTTGATCTTTGTTGTCAAAAGAAGGCAGTGATGTCATATCCTATATCATGAGAATTATGCAACTTGAAACAAAACCTGAAACAGAAATTTAAAAGAAATTTAACGATCCCATTGAAAAATTCTCTTTTTATACATCTTAATAAAAACACCTTAAAACGCTTTAGATATACGATTTATTTAAAATTTTCATACCTTGAATAAGTTTAACTAAATCATATACCTAGATCTTTTGATGCAGCGTTTTAAGACATTTTTGTTAAGCTAAAACAAGAATTTTCAATTTTACCGTTAATTTCTTTTAAATTTATTTCAAGTTGCATAATTCTCATAATATGGGGTGTGGCATCAGTGCCATCTTTTGACAAAAAGATCAACTACTAAAAAGATCTACAACTTAAAAACAACCTCATAACCTTGTTTTTTTCTTTTTAAAAAGACGTGCAATTAGCGGAAGAAAGCCATGCACAGATTAAATCCTTATAAGTCATGCCGACAAAAATATAAACAAAAACAATAATGAAGAAAAAGTAGATCTAACGCAAAGACACTAATTCGATTTATTTTCACCATTAATGAATCCCACCCAAAAAATAGAACGGAACGGTAAAGGAAACAAAGGTTAGAACAGTGACCAAACTGGAAAACGTCCACCACATGGCTTATACGGATAATTAAGCGAAAAAACCTAGCTAATATTTTTGCCCCCCCCCCCCCCCCCCCCCCCCCCCCCCCCCCCCCCCCCCCCCCCCTCTTTTTTGTTTCGAAAAAAAAAATTACAATTCAGACACATCAGAAGCAGAACCACTGAAAATGAGCTCGGGTTCTGAATAATAACCCAAGGAATCATGCGGCGGAGTACCTGGTAACGTGGCCATTCCAGTGTCTTTATTCGTCATAATAGCGACTCCCAGTGGGGTATTGACTCCATTGGTAGGCAGCGCGGGTACAACAGGCGCCATGTGTTTCACGTGAACTGAATCCAAACTCGACACTCCGTTTTTCAAGGGTGAGGGTCGCACACTCATGGAGAACTTCAGTTCTGAATTCGGCCGAATCATGTCTCCTGAAGTTCACAACGAGTTAGAAACTAATTTACTTTTCAGCTTTTACATTGGGATTTACCTTCTCGTATGTTAGAGGTGACAGTAAAGGTTTTGCCCGTATCCAAAGGCACAGTCCAATTAACGGGATCCGGCGAACGAACAACCAACTGTTCAGGCGATTTAACACGAGTCGGCTCAGGAGGCGATTTCATCAAGGCTAAATCCGGTACTAGCTCTGAGACTTCATTCTGGTTGGGTACAGGAAGATCGTTGTCATCAGGTGGAATAACAGCCGTTGTAGGCGCCACGATCGGAGGTGGTAAATCATCCCATGATGAATTCTCAGACTTGGCTGAAAGTACAAAGGCCAAAGCGTTAATTTATCTTCAAATGTTTTTTTTTTTTTTAAATCTCCTTTACAAGGTTTAATCTTGGAAGAAGGTTTATGAACTGAGGGCGTGGCTGTTGAAGGCGTTCGCGTCGGTTTTTTATTGCGAGCATCTGGACCTGCTGACTGAGAACGTCCAGAACTGGCGGGATGGAATATCACACCTTAAAAAAAATTGTTACAAAATAAAGTGATAGTACTTTCTTACACCAATCTAAATGTTAGCAACTTGCTCAGCACGACCATAAAAAGGCAAGCATTTCATAGCCAGAACAAACAAAAGCAAAATAGGTAATATGCTCTAAATAGAAAAGGTGTGCAAATTTTTCGTAATGGTTACGTTTTGGGATAGGGAAAAAATACCTAAGTTTGGCCTGTTGCCTGGTGCTACAGAAGAAGCCGGCGGATGCATTGCTGAAGCCCTAGGCTTCTTGCTTTTGCCACTGCTTACACCTATAGCGATACACAAGCCGGTAACATTCAACTTCGAGGAATCTAAATCTAGCGCTCACAGCTTTATTTGATTCTAAGGTTGTTTCTTTTGAAAAGAGGGTTCTAAGATTTCTAAGCAACTTTACCTGTCGGCGGACGTTGCCTTGTCATCGACGTATCTCGCCTACCATCGACTTCCTCAACAGTCTTTTAAAAAAAGAAAAAAAAGTGTCATAGGCGGATTATGCTAATCTTTTTTTTTTACTACCTTTTTAGGAGTATCCCGCTTAAACGAAGATGGCTGTCGATTGGAAGATTTGAGTGGAGAGCCTTTCCTTACACTTACCCTGTCTTTGTCTTCCTTACTCACCGACCTACACAACAATCAACATGTCAAATGCCAATATTGTAACATAATAGCTTATCATGAAAGGACATTTAATTTGCCCCCACTGTCAAGCAAGGGATTATCGATAAACGACATTCGGTTGTGAAACTAGAGCTAGAGAAGCCTTGAGGGAAAGGGGAAACGTACACTTTACCCGTCTCCGCAATTTCTGTTGACGTGTTACGCAAACAAGACAGGACAACTTTTTATCTCCCTTGTGTCAATACAGTCCCCCCTCCCTAAAAGGAACCAAAGAATTTGCAAAATGGATCAGTTTACCTCGGTGTAGCTGATGCCAATGCTAAAGCGGATAAGGAACTACGGCGGGATACTTGTTCCCAAACTTCTAGCTGCTTATTGTATAAATCTGCCATATGCTCAGGCAGCAATTCCGAGCCCCAGCCTCGATACTACAAGAAAAAAATGTCGCTCAATACTCCTAACCTTTCTTAAGGACCCGACGTCCCGACGGTAACAAACAAGAGCGTTTATTTACCTTATAGCTGCCAGCTTGTTTCCTTAGTTCCAAGACTTCCCTGTACCAAGGATCAGAATGTATTTCTTCGGCGTCCATTTCCTTGGATTTCTGAAACTTCCCATCCACATAGTGGTATAAAGAAAAGGGCCGGAATTTTTTCGAGTATTCCGTTTTGTAGCGCCTGCACACAATCAAATAAGAATTATTTGTATTACTTTCTTTTTATCCTTTTTTTTTCTTTACTAAGCTCCAAACCTGGGACAATAATGAGTTAATATTTACCTCCGCCTCGGTTTTCCGTCTCTGCCATCGCCCACATCTTCGTCAACGAGCTGCTCTTCATTAGAAGCCGTTGACGTCACAGCCGGTTGAAGCTCTACAAGGAAAAGACAAGTTCCGATTGAGTTTCCGCTCTTTTCACTGGGCTAAAATGTGTCTTTCATTGACAGCGACTTAAGCAAAAGCAATGAGTTAAGAATACTCTACTCTTGACTCCAATAAAAGTAACAGCCAAAGATGTTGCGTTAGCCATTGTTAACTATTGTCAGAATTATAAAGTGAATATATCAAGATTCCCAGGGAGGTTACAAGTGCCCGACTGGACTCCAAATTATCATGCTCGTGGCCATCGATTGCCCTCTTTCTTTCCAGGATATGTGCCCCTCTCCAGCGAGAATGACAATTCAACTTCATTGATCAACTCCCTGGGTCTACTCTTTACTACTGTCTTTGTCCTTACGCTTGTTAAGCATTGTGCTATGGCTATTTCTAAACCTCTTAAAACCTTCCACCCGCCATTCCACGAAAAGCCATTAACCGAATTAAATCCCCACACAAAAGAATTCCTCAGTCTGGATTTCTAAAGACTTGTGCCCTTCCAATGAATCCTGGTGCCTGGAAATGGACTAGGCGATATTTATCAAATTCCGTAATTTCTTCTTCATAGCGAATAGCAGTTTTGCGGAACTGTAAACCTCTGTTCAGTTCGCAAATAGGCACAATTAACGGATTTACTTTAATGTGCAGTGAAAACAGTCCAGACATGGTGCAATAGGGAGTAATATTGTTATTTTTCTATTTCACGTTCTTGTTAAGTTATTCGAAATTGACAGAATCATTCAAGATCATCTTTACAGCGTTCTTGAAAGGTTTTTCGCATTGAATTACGTCTTTTGGGTATGCTTTATTGTTTCTTTATATCGATTTCGAGGTAGTTTTATGACATTCGAAGGTCACAGACGCGAATGGGGAGAACGGAGAAGAAATGTATCAGCAGCGGCGCTGTCGCAGTTTCTTTACGAGTCGGAAACGGAAACATCAACAGCGCTGCGAACTTTTAACTGACCATAAAAGGAGCTCTTGTTGAAAGATTCCAGCTTACCCTGGGTCGGTCCATGGCTGATTTCCCCTGGCATTTTCTGCTGGACGTTGGGTTGGAAATGTTGGTGGTGGTGAAGCTGCGGTTTGCCACCTGGGGGCCAGGCAAACTGGAGTCGGTATTCCGAAACCGAGGGCGGTCGCTCGTTACTACTTCCCTATTTCATAAACACACATACAAAACAAAGAGAGAAATCAGAAATTGGGCCCAAGTTTACTCAGCATGGTTTCAGGTTAGCCAAGCCAAGAAAATGAAAAAAAGAAAATAGATAATTTTGAAACATGACATTGTGTTAAGCCATTACATTCACAACTACTTGACATACTATATATGGCAAGACAAGAGCTCTTGTGCTGTCAAAATTTGTGCCATGGCTAAATGCTTTTTACATAGAGAATGTTCAAATCACTCCCCCAAGTGCTGTGCGAGCTGGGGAAGTTAGAAACTTTTGCTCATTGCATTGCCTGAAGCTGTGTATACAAGCTTTATCCCTAGCGCCATATCGATCCAATCACGTGACCATGTAGGATAGTTTGGGAAGGAAAGCTGGGATTTTTGTTGTTTGGTGGGGTTCAAAGGGTTGTGCTTCATTATTAAAGCCTTTCCTAGGTCTTTACTGAGCTTTAGAGTTCTTCAATTAATGCTTTCTCATAAAAAATGTGTCCTTCCCAACCATACCAAGATCTCAGACTGACTGGAAACGCATCGCGCAGCGTCAATCCCACCAATACAGAAACCAAAATTGGTAAACGTGGCATGCTTCATCCCATAAGCTTGTTTCCGGCTATCTTTCTGTCCACGAACAAACTCGTACTCATTCTGCGTGCCTTGCTGAAAATAACTTTCTATTTTTATTCGCTTTTTTTTACAGTAAAGAAAGCAATTTGAAAACATTGCAATGTTTGAAATTGACCAACCTTTTAAGTCATGTGACATCATATTTCTAATGCTTTATTTTGACGTAATAAACGGTAAAAGGTGTGGCTTACGTTAATCTTCTTTTACTGGGTCATTTATAACTGCAAGTTCAGTACGACCGGCAATTCCTATTTTCAGAGCAAAAAGCACAACCCAAAACTTAAAAATAATAATTTTTTCTAAGAAAGATTTGATCCATGGTATAGCAAAACTTCGTTTAGTGTGACAGTACAGAATTCTGCTAAAAAAAATTTCCGACAAAAGCTGTGATAATCTTGAGGGGCACACCTTACCTTTTTAGGCAAATCGTGTGAATCTCTGCTTTTATTAGTCCACAGGTTAAGAAAACAAACTAACTACGGTGCAAAATGAAAAAAATTTTCACGCCAACGACTAAGGAAGAAGGTAAACGTTTTCTACTAGCAGAAAAAGGGGATAGGAAGGAAAGAGGCGGGGCAAAGGTCATGGAGATGCATACGAGACTGTTTTTTTGGGGGGACAGAATGGAAAGATATGGTTATAATACCCTGCTGGTTTGACCCGCAATAGCAGCAGCCCAGTCGCCGGTTTCGGGCACCGGGAGTCGTCGTCGACGCCCCGCCCATAACGCCATAAGCCCGTCCCCGGACCCTTGCCCGCGGGCGGGGGTACCGTACGGACTCGGACCTTCCGACCGACTACGCCGGAAGCTGAACTGTGATGCTGATGGCTGACTCGAATGGGAGGAGCTAGGTTGTCTCGGAACCACGCCCGTCTAAGGAAAGGCGGAACACGCCCAAAAAGACAAATGAAAGCAGAACAGCACAAACGAGAAGAAATTTATCCCTCCCCTTTCTCTTTACCTATATACTATGTATCCCCCTACCCTCTCCCGTTCTTTTCCAAACTTTCTGAACTCGTTGCTGAAGGCAAATTTCTGACTGTAGATAAAATGTTGGTACCAAAACACCGCCTAGGGGCAAATAGGGAACAAGACTGCGTTTCTGCTGGCTGTTCAACCTACACCCCTTTGACTAAAGCTAGGAAACTCGCCGAGCCTTAACATAGTCGCTATGACAACTTGGGGATACTCGCCTTCCGACTCCCTGTATAGATTCTTTCGTGACTGTCGAATGATAGCAGTAAGCCTGCGCATTCCGAAAACTTAGAGCTCATGAGTGGGAGAGAGACCGAGCACCTGTTCACTGTGATCTTTGATAGGCGTAAAGGTAAAGAATGCAATATCTTCCTATAAACATTCTCTTAGCTACTTTTGGAATTCTCTTCTTCTTAGTTAAAAGGGCCATTTTGGTCGCGTCACACCTAAAGTAAATTGGTACTCGGGAGTGAAAGGCTTCTTCCCTCCGCACATTATTTTTCTTACTACAGCGTCGTAAAGGAAAGTGCGATACACAGCTTGCTGCTCTCTCAAGACTTACGACGTTCCTGGGATCTGAAGCACCAGCACCGTCCATCAAATCATCCAGCGAGTCATAGAGATTCTCATGCACGTGGATTTCGTCACTTTTATGGTGCACACCGTGCGCCAAAAGCGGGTCAAGCACACCTAGGAAGAAAAAAATGAAACAAAAATGACAACAATTCTTTGATAAAAGATTTGAACTAATCAAAACTGCTTGTGAAATTCTCCTACTCAAATACTCTCCGTTTTTGTCAATAATGAAAGTTTCCCCAGCAGTTTCTATAGGACTCCCGTTTTCCACAGATTAAATCTTCCCAACACAGAACTTTCAACATTGAATCTCCAACACACAATTTATAGTCAATACATGTACCCTGTCTAAAGTGAAACTTCTTGAAATAACTTCAGCTTTGCAAAGGATTCCACCGGAGATTTTATGAAAGACGAATACTTTAATTTCCAAAAACGAAAAACTTCTTCAAATTCTGGAAAAATCTTCCTTGCAGTGCAAGTGAATACAAGCTCAGGGGTAATAAGTTCAGAACGACGCTTCTTCTTAGAGTGAAAATTTTTTTAACCAAAATTTTCTTTTTTACAAGTGGAAAATGGATAGATCAGACAAAACAGGAAGTTGGCCTCAAACGCCAATAACTTTCTGCTTGGTCAGCCAAGCCAACTCTCTCTCATTGAGGTCTGACGTGTGACGTCATACTAGAGTTACCAGTACCGTCCGAAGAAAAACACCGAGAACAACTGTCATTCCAATTTTTCTTTTTTTTTTCGGGGCCGGAAACTTTCTTACCGTTTTGTCAGAGAAAGTCTGTGTGTTTTAACACGATCAAGCGAGGTTTGGCCAGAGAACCACAGTGAATTGTAAAGTAATTACTACGCAACTCTAAAATAGACAACACTTTTAGTCAAATGGAATAGCCATAACTTTTAATCTGGGGCGAAAGAAAAACAACATAACGTGCAAGTTCTTCGGCCAGGACTTAAGCTAGGAAACAAAAGGGGGAAAAGGCAAAAGAAAACAAAACGGAATGAGGAAAAATAAAAGTTCGGCGGCCAAAGTATGCCTTTCTCAGCTTATACAAGGGTGTTTCCCTTTGGACGCTGCTGTCTGGCCAAAGCCAAGAGTATCGATCGGGGCAAACAGCAGCATGCGGAAGCTCCGCCCCTATCCTCGCCCCGATTTTAACCCTGGGATTGGGATGAGAAAACTCGCTACTACAATCACGCACGCATCTGCACAATCATCTCGTGATCCTGTCCACAATACACATAGCAAAAATTCGGCCTTCACGTCCCTTCATTAATGCACGGTCGCTTTTTTACCTTTGAAGAATTCCGAGCGCCAAGTCGCCAAGAAACTTATTTAATCAACGAGTCAGAATCTCTCACTAAACTTTAAACTGGCACAGTACACACCTCAATTTTTTTAGCATGAAACCCAGTATTTTCTAGGTTAAGAACTTGCAAACAAATCAAAGATTTCCCATAGGTGTACGTCAAGACGCGCAGAGAGCGGCAAGACGAGTAAGTACTAGACTTTTCCTAAGATTTTTGTCAGGATCTTTGTGGCCGTTTGCTTCCCGGACTGGGTGAGAACCTAACGCACTCAAGTGCGACACGGCGAGCCCCGGGAGCAGAAAAAGCGGACTACGCGGCGACTCCTACCGCACCAACAGCCGAGCAAAATGCGCAGGCGCCAACTTTTTAGCCCTCCGAAACAGGATTTAACCATCCATGAGAGTAATTGGAGGCTTTTATGCTCGAAATTTCGGGTTGGTAAGGTGTAAAAAAAACAAGCGAGGGAAATGACTGAAAACGAGGAAGAGGGGAGAGAAATAAGGACAGAAAGCAGAGAAAGGGGGAGATTGATAACAAAAAGAATAATAAACGGTAACTTTGCAAATGACTAATTATAATGAACGAATTTGCTTGTGTTATTAATTCGCATCGTGGCTCGTAGCTCTATTCCTCGTTACTGTCACGCTGACTGTGTTCCTTCGCTTTGAAGTTTAGATCATTTCCTTCCATCAAGAGTGATGACGATAGAAGGAAATCTCGTGGCCTCAATTGAAAAGCCAAAATCCATACTTCCGGTGTCCACCTGACTGGCAAACTGTATCTTGAGGGAGACAAGCAGTGTACAGCATACATACTTGGAACTCAAGCAAAGATGACACTACCGGAAAGGACCTGACGGAGTGCTTTAAGTTAACTGTAATGTGAACATTTCTGGGAATTCGGGGGAAAACGTCCAATGCACCGATCAAAGCGATTACGGGAGTGATCGTGACGATTAACCAAGCATATCTAACTCTGAACTGAACTGCAGAAACAGGTCAATATCCCATCAAATTGCAGGGCACTGGCAGTGACGAATTGGGGGAATTATTTTTTTTCCACAATTACCTTTTCAATTCACTTAAGATATTTTTTGCTGCAGTATTTGAGGATAATCTACCAGGTTTGAAATGCCAAGATTCGTGAAATACCTTTTTAACGGTCAAACATTTTACAAACGGTTCGAAGATTAAATGCTGGGTTTTATTGCTGCTCTAACTGACATAAACTAATCGGTACGAGATCGTAAGCAGTTAGTTCTAGTGCTTGCTTGTTTACATGATCCTCCCTGTATAAGCATGTTTCCGTGCTCACATAAAGAACGCAGAACTGCAGATAGTAACTATTTTTACAGCTTCCGATGGTTGCGTGTAAAGAGCGCAGATCAAGTTTTTACTTTTCTCGTTTCCTGTAACGCAGGAAGATGCCACAACCAAAAATCTTTCTTCGCCTTTTTGATTCTGATTCTAAAGTGATACATTTTAATAAATTAACACACGAAAAAGGGGACACGCTTATAAGATTTCTAATTTTTTTTTTAATGTTGGGAACAATTCCACGCCATAAAAGGGAAAAAGTAATTTCCTCGACTGCGAGTGTTTGGCGGATTTTCTGAAGGTTAAGTATGTGAAATTTTACAGTAAGGTTCTTTAAATTAATTAAGATTAAAGTTCTTAAAATTCTTAATCTCACAAATTACGTTCTTAAAATTACTTTGCAATAATTTTAATTACGTTCGAAGTATATCAAATTTTACACAAATATGAGACAGGGTTTTAGGCGTTTGTTTTTCTAAATTTTAAAAATAATATTTAAAGATTATTCTATGCAAACTTATGGATATATCGTTTCTCTTACATTGCGTATTACATTTCATTTGTTTCCTATTTTTATGTTTGTACCTATTTGGTATTCATCATAAATTTCAAATAACCGCTGTGCATATAAAACACTATCTACTCTAAAGCACTTATCGATCCGCGACGCACTACTTTAATCAATTCAAGCTGATTTGCCAATCCAATTCAATTTGCAAATTCAACTACACCCTCCCTACTCTACCCCACGCCCTCTTTTACCACTCTCATCCTTCCTAACTTTTCTGGTATTAAGGAACGGTACACACCTCTCCTTGTCACCAACAAATTTGTTAATAAAAGAACCATCAAAAGGCGGAAGCCTACGATGGATTTAAATTTAAAAAATGCAACTGTAGCTTTGATTTCCATTACATTTAGAAATTATATTAAAACTAAAATTAATTACACTAAAAAAACGTAGGTTTTACTACCTGAAGATGTAGGTGCTCGTTGGATTACTTCAGATGCTGGTCCAGGATATTCCGACCATCTCGATTTGCTTCTCATATTCGATGGACGCTAAATGAAAGCAGAATTGGGATCAGTTACGATACTCTAAGCTTGGGAGCTAAAGATATTGTAGAAAGTAAGCCACGCTTTTTTTTCCCATAAAAACTCCTCTATCTTTTCATCCTTATTCACGCTTAATGGAGTTATACATCCCATAACTGTCATCCTCGAATGAAACTCCAAAAAGCGGCACCAAAGCACGCTCATAAATTTCTCTTTATAATCACTGGCCTTTCTAAGTTATTTCGTCTATATACCCAAGGGCATCAAAAAGTTCCGCATCCTTGCCAAAAATGCCACACTCTTGCACGCAAAAAAATTCGCTAAATTTCAGCAACTCATCACGTCACCCAGTAGCACCTGCCGATACCACTTAATTTCCATTTCCCCCCTTTTTGATATTATTTCCGGATTATTTGTGCAAGAAACGAAACACATCACTCCCAGGTCAGTCAGGCAAAGCCAAAAACCAGCGGCTAAAGGTAAATGCCGTGTGTATAAAAGCCCCCGATCGTCTCGCGTGATAGATTTGCCATTTCCTACCGTTCGTACCATCTTTCGAAAAAAAAAAAAAAAGGAAAGTTGATCGTATAACAAAAACGCAAACATAAACGTTAACAACCAAGCTAATACAAAAAATACAAATACAAAATTTATCAGTCTCCGCCCCCTTGCTTGACCGTTCTGCCTTTACCGGTTTCTTTCTCCAAGCTCCGCCTCCTTAAAAAGCCTCGCATGCTGAAGGCACCGTGCCAAGTTATTGACCATAGCTGCACTGCGGAAAATAGCATCGAATTCTATGCGTTCTAATTCACAGCGCTGTGTTCTCCCTTCCTCTCCCTACCTATTATCCATCAATCAGCCTCACTGGGGTGAAAACGTTCCCAGCATCGCTACTCTACACGGCACTGAACTCAAACATAACCCGCCCCCTGTTGCGAAAACGGAAAAATATAAAGCAAAACACTGCGCCAAGTTGAGCACTGCAGCTCGAAAATCGAGAAGGGGGAGGAGCTTCGTCTAGCGCAAAGCAGTTTTCTTCGTCACTAGCGCAAATGCAAAACGCAGAGCAGCTTCGACTCCACGACCTTCAAAGTTTGCTTTCGAGATCGTTTTCCCTTTGTGGGCACCTACGAAGATTAAGACCTCAATGTCGCCTCTTGTGAGGAGACAAACATTTTTTTTTGGGTGCAAATTTCTGTTTTTGTTTCTCAAACTTTTTGAAGCCTATATGAGAGTTCTAGGCATAAAATACCTGCCGCTGCTGCCGGGGAGACTTTCACTACAGAAAATCGTTAGTCGGGATGGAGACGATGGCCAAAGACAAGGAGAGAAATGCAAGGAAATTAGAGCTCAGGAAACAAATTTTCGGCACATGGGCGCAAAAGTTTTTGGCAAAAGTTCCCGCTCCAAGGCGATCAATAATGTCTGGCGCCGTGCTGTCGTAGATGTGCGAAGCTTTTTTTTATTCGTTACGGCTTTTGGGTTTCACACAGAGCAAAGAAAAAATAATAAAAAGTTTGCAACCTCTTATCCTCTTTTTCTCTACTCTGTCGCAAATAAAAGCTCGGAAAAAAAGTAGGAAAGAAAAGAGGCGGCTCTATTCATAGCACTCCATGAATGCATAGCCAAGCAGGGAGAAGGTCTGCTGGCAAAGCTTTTGATGGTTGAGAGCACCTAATTTCTGCGGATTTAAAATTTTTTCCCCAGAAATTAATTCCCGACTAAAAATAAAAAAAAGGAAAAGAAAGCAACACCGCACTAAAACTGACTCCCTCCACCCCCAAGAGAAAAATACAAGTGTAAAAACTCACCGAATCCACCGGCATAGCAGGACAAGCGTGGCATAGACTCCAAATGGAATTAATCATCCTTTATTTTTAAGCAGCAATTCCGGAACGAAGGTTCTTGTGGGAGGTTTGTAAACAAAAGGAGTCGGGTATTCACAGCTTTATTCCAAAAATCTTCACTGGGCCACTCAGCAAATCAGAGAAATAACTCGAAGAAAAATGCCTCGAAATTTTGATGAACCCAGAAAACTCAAGCCAAATAAACCTAGACTTGAGAACGTTATAAGAACGAGGGGAAAAGGTCAAAGTTTACGAAGCGATACCGGCGAAAAGGGACCTCGCATGGCCCCTGTCCCGAGCAAGTGATCCGGGCGAGAATCCGACAGCAACGGTCGAAAAACCTTGCATACTGTGTACAAGGTGGTCCCAAAGTCCGCGGAGATCTTGCGCACTTGGAAGCAATGGAGGGGGGTACGGGGAGGGAGGGGTGTCTGTTTGGCTTGCACGCGTTTCTTTCAAACATATTTAATCCAACTGTCGCTGCCCCTCTAAACATGAAGGTATGCGGACTGGGGTTAGATGTGCAATTTCTTCTTTTTTTACTGAACGTTAAAATTGCCGTGGTATACTCCCGTGCCGTGTTCACGACACACGTGTTCCTTGTTGGCCGGAGAATGGTTGAATGCAATCGAGTTCCACAAACAGATTCCATATCATCGTGTCCATCATCAAGCTTTTAGACAGGACGCGATACAGGCCAAATAGGATAAAAATTGGTATTGAGTGCAAAAGAAAATGAACGACATGTGTATATAGAATTTAGGAACCAGGAGATGCTAGCCATACAAGATTGTTATTTGCCTGTCTCCTGTCCATCTGTCGAGATAGTCTAGTGCTTGCTGGCTATAAATACATCTGGTGCTGGTGCAAAAAGAAAAAAAATGGATCCACACCACATACAAGTTTGTAACTGAACAGCTTGGCATATGCTGTGGAATAAAAATTGTACACATTGATGGTAAATTTAAACTGCAGTTTCGAAATAAGAGCATATTGCTATTAGTCTGGTTTCAAACGATAAAAACTACGATTAGGTAATGGTTATGTATATTTATACTACATAAATAACTTACTAAGAGACACGAAAATGAGAAATTAACCTTTGAAATTAGTTCCGACTCACGAAGTTGAAAACACACCGTTTTAATTTGACATGTTGGGTCTCATACTGCGCTGGATTCCTTAATTAATTTACTTAAAATATAGCTTTGGGTCAACCTTAATCATAATTACTTAAAAGAGTTCCTGTTTGCGAGGCGTTGTGGTCATTTTGTTGCTTACACGTAATTTTGACAGCCAATTTCCTTCAGACTTTTCCAATAATTGGCATTTTCGATGGTGCGCCGCAATGCGGATCGAAGACGAACTAAATAACTCCGTCTGGTTTTTAATGGCGCGGGTGCTAGCAATTGGGTAAACTAATAAAACTATGATATTAGAATTTTACAGTATTTTAACAGTATGGGAAATGAGGTTGTTCACATTAATGTATATAGGTAGGCTAATAGGGTAAGTTAGGAAAACAAGCCATTGGGTAGGGTATTTAAAAGGGTTTAGTTTACAATCGATAGCACATCTTGGCAAGGATCAGTTTTCATCGTCCTTCACCAACTACGACTTCAAACAAACAGACCATGAACCCCGGAGCGGGGGCAAAAAAAAAGACCTCCAAAAGCGTAGTCAATCCCTTAGCGATTAGCATTCGAGCGCTGAGCTAATGAAGACTTCCCATACCAAACTCAAGAAAAAAATGCTAATAAGGCTCGGTAAGGCCGCGTTTCCGTAAATATTGACTTGTGTATTCCAACTTCCGGATTGCACGTCATACACTTGCGTATTTGAAAACGTCATTCTATTCCAAACTTTCCCTGGCGTGATTTACTTTCTAGAGCTTTAAAAAAGGCTTCGCAAAATCCCCAAAACTTAGAAACTTTGGAAAATCTTTCAAATACTTTTAAAAATACAGTTCGGAAGTTGGAATATGCGTAATAAGTGTAAAATTACTCTGTAAGATTGTAGTAACCCCTTCGAAAAATGGTTCAATAAACGTTAGCTATTTTAAGTCGGTAGTATTGGTCACGCATTTAAGTAAATTTAATAAAAATAAAGTTTCCAAGTTTGTTTACTTCGCCCTGAAAATGGGATCCAATCAATAGAAATTCCCACGCTATGATTGATAACTTTAAAAGCAACCAAGCGGGTGCATTTTGCTATTAAAGCTAACCAACTATCCATTCGTGCATTCGATTTAAGAAATCTGTCTAAGAATGGGAAACCAAGACAAGATAAATGGAAGGAATTCACATCTCTACAGGGAGAAAGTGAGAGGGTCTCTCTTTCTTAACCCATAATTTTTCAGCAGCCGACCAAGGAGAAAAGAATGCTTATTTTCTTGCCATATTGGAGTTCACTGGTGCTCATGTTCAATGCACGTTTAATGCGAAATCGATATCACGGCAGTGCACCACGAACCTTAATTTACGTCTATTTTTTTTTACCAAAAACTTTCATTTCCCGCTAATCGAGGTGTGATTTATAAGAGAAGATTCAATCGAGAAGCTGCAACCAAACAGATAGTTTGCGAGGAAGGAAACAAAATGAAATAATGTGGGTGCTGTACTTACATATCCACAGGAATTTACTATCTTTTACCTAGAGGCCAGTAAAGTGACCTCACCAAATGATCTTCAAGCCACAGAGGCATTCAGACGAGGTCAATGATGATACGCTCTGCGAAAGACCTTGCGCCATACGACGGCTAACAAGATTAGTGTTCCTCAGCTGTTATAAAAAGGCACTTTAACTCTACTGTTGCCAGTTCAGTACTCGATCTTGCGGTCCATCAGTTTGATCAGGGTCGTGCAGTTCTCCATTCCTCCAATCCTGTTATCAAAATCAAGAGCCATGTTACTCAGGTAGTTCTTTTTTTAGTTTAAAGTAGCTCACTGTCAATTCTCAGGTATTCGCAGAAGTAAAGCTGTGTCAACATTAGTAATTAAATATTCAATGTCCCCAAACAGGGTAGTTTTGTTAACGATTGCACTAACGCTAATGGCTGAAGCGGAAGACGCTCCCAACAATGGCACCTCGGTGTTTCGCTCTCGATTCAGGCCGCAAGTTCCTTTTAAGATCATAGAGAAGCCAAAGTTCGTGAATGAAAACTTGCATGAAGAATTTCTCGACGACTTACGTAAAAGAAGACCTTTGCAAAGCTCGCCCACCGTTGATCCGATGGTCACCGCGTCACCGTTCAGCGTCTTTGACTTCTTTACCAAGTAAAAACTAGATAAGCGCCTTGTACAGACAGAAGCAACACATACTAATTAATAAATAATGTCTCGCAGTAGAAACAATCGATTCAGCCAACAAGACAAGGCCAATACACTGCCTGCAAATACGTTATCACGCCCAACTGCTCGAACGGAAGAGCCTTCCACCACTACTACCAAAAGCGAACCTGTTAGACAACCTACCGAAAAACCTAAACAGCGAAAAATTAGGTTTAAGCGAGATGTACCACAAGGTAGAGCCAATGCTATCAATTATTTTTAGGAAACATTAGAACGGTACTGTAATTTAAAAAATGGCATGTCATGACAATAGAATCTTAAAGACACGTATAAGTTTAGATCACATATAAGCTGCCCAGCCAATGTACATTTGAGCCAGTTTATTAATATCCATAGCTTCGTTGATCAGTTGGTCCACTTGCCCTTCCACGGACAACGCATGTGCCGAAATTCGCCCTATCTTCCCTTGTAATCGTTTTTCTATGTTGGTCAAACTGTCAACGGCCTGAACATAGAAGTAATTCCGAGGAGAAAAAATCCAAGATAAGAAAAATACACAATTCTGACTATATGCTCCATCGAAATTTTTAAATCGATATATTACTTGTTCGTTGAAGATCTCGCCAGTAGCTGATTTAGTACCTGACCCTTTCCATTCTACGAGAGGATCATACAACATCGGCCGCAAAACCGATAGAAGGGTGTCAGCTTCATCTCGAAGCACTTTCATGGCAATTTCACAAGTTTTGCGATAAGGACCTTCCACTCCGGTGGGTCCCATAGCTTTGACCATGTTATGGGTCAACCGGAAGGGAACGACCTCAGGCCATTCAAAAGTCAAACCCTATAATACGCAAAATTGACGTGATGACTCAACAAAGAAACATCTTTGGGACTAATAGCATTAGTTGCTAGGAATTTCTGAACTAATCCAATGTTACTTATCGCAATACACTATATCCCGCTTATTGTGATCACGTTTGTCAAGTAAATATTGATTCTATTAAGCGGAGATTCTTCTATCCAAAAATCGGAAATATGCATTTTTCAATAATTTTGATAGAGATGATTGAGGAATTCCTCATTTAAGGCTCCCTTTTACCTTAGCTTATTGACAGGAAAGAGTCACAGATGGCATTGATGTTTGTTATTGTTTTGCGAAAGCCGTGGGCAAGAAAGGAAGAAAAGAAATAGATAGCTAATTGCGCTTGTTTGGCTTCTGAAAAGTACAATTTGTCACCACTGCTTGCTGTGGCAGCACAATGTCCCAAATCAAGTCGTCAAACTTTCCGAACAAGATTTCTCGAAAACGACTCGTCATATTTGAAAACGAACTAAAACAGAAGTTTTTTTTTTATTAGCAGTTAGTGCACAAGTAAAGGACAGATTTTTAGGTAACGCATTTCTCATGGTTGAAAAAACTTCATTTGCATAGAGCTAATTTATTACCCAGTGGTAAAAATTATGCATTGGTTGTGCACTACTTATTAGCAAGCTCAAGATTACTGTCAAGTAGTTTTTTCATTAAATGCACTGGTTTTCTCAAAAAGTTTTTTTTTCGAAGTTCTCCTTGCTTGCCGATTGCTAATTTTCTCAGTCAATTAAAGGAACTGGTCATTCAATTGAAGGAGCTGCTCATTTAATTGACTGGGTAGTTTAAAAGGGATTTTCTCCGAAGCGTAGTAGTAGGCTGGAAAATGGTCAATATCCAAAGTCCATGGAGCAATCCACTACGGTTTCGTTACTGTAATGTCAATATTCTTTTGAAATTGACTCTAATATCTGAAAGTGTGATTCTAATAACCGATGAAAATGCTATGAATTTTATCCTTTGGAATCGGTCCTTCAAAATTTAATTTTATAAAACGGCTGATTCTTTCAACCTGCAGTGATTACAATAAGCGGCATCTGCTGTATTTTTAGGAATAGTAGCGTTAGTTAGCTAGGAATTCCTGAGCTAATCTAATCTTACTCGAAATAATCGCAGTAAATCGGAAAAAGAGAAGAAAGAATTGCGTCTTACCTTGTTGAAAAGGCAATTAAAGTCCACGTGGACGGTATCTCCAGTGTGGGAGTCAAACAAGATATTTTCACCATGGCGATCTCCCAGCCCGAGCACAAAGCCTACCATGGACATAACAGCCGTGGTTTTGACGTAAGCCGAGCGAGCCAAAAACCTGCCAGTACAAAAACAGTCGCCGAAAAATCTCGTTAAATTTGACCGTAAATTGGCAATCTTTAAACGTTATGAAGCATACCAACTTTGTGGATCAGGAAATGTTTCCACGAACCACTGATCAAAAACCGCTGGGTGTTTCGCCAAGAAGAAATTTTGGAACAGCTCCAGTTTCTTGGCTAGCGAGTCCGTTCTCCCTATAAAACGCCATCAAATCGATAACCTTTTATTTTTTCTCTCTTTTTTCTTTCCTTTTTCTTCTTTAAAGTTTAATTAAGTAGTGGGCTAAAAAGAGTGATGTGTTGAGAACGGAAATCCTACTTGGCATATTCTTCTTTAATTCCGAGCCCGTAACGTAACCCCCTAAGTGCTTGTAGATTTTGATTAAGACGTGACGCAAGCCAGTCAGATTGGGCAGCCATTCAATTAGACCACATTCCTCATTCAATGGAACCACCGTCTATAAAACCATTAAGGAAAATTAAAATCTTTCAAAACACAAGTACACGAAACTTATGATATTAAATGAAGTTCTACTTACGTAAGTACGAATGTACAAATTCCGGCGTCTCGCTTCTGGGTCTCGCAACAAACATCGGTTAACAATCTGGTTAAACTCCATGAGACGGCAATCCTTCCGCAAGTCATCCTAATTAAAAAATAAATTCACTTAGTCCATCACAGTTAATACCATTTTCTGCTTACTTTAGGTTTGCAAATCATGATATACGATTTGCCATCAGAGCCGATAAAAGTGATTTTCTTGGGCTTCACCAGTGACAAGATAATTTCCACGGTATCTTCAATCTCTTTGATGTAGACGGGAGGTCTGTGGAGAAGCCAAAAAATCACGGCAAAATTAGGTACAAAACAAATTCGCATGTTAGACAAAGTAAAGCCCACCAAGCAGTGTATAAAAAGGGCAAAAAAAGCGATAAAACTTCGAAAATGAACTTTACCTTGGGAAGGGGTTATGACCATTCTGAGCTCCTGCTTTAGTAGGCAGACTGACATTCATGACCCACTGCAAAGGGACCATAATCTCGCTAAAGTTGGGGTCGCTGAGCATCCGAGGTAAATCTCTTTGCACTTTACTGATACTCAGCGTCGAAGCGCCCTAAAATCCGCGCATGAATGGAAGAAATATTCAAAATTAAAACAAAGGAGAAGACTGTCCCGTGTTTGAACAACGGCAAAAAATCTTCATTTTTTTAATAAAATAAAATTAACTAAAAAGAAATATTACCATAGATACGGGCTGATTCGCTAATTTGATTAGCTCATCAGCCAAACGCGTGGAATTCGCCATGAATTTGACCAAAAGTGGGTCTCTGTTGCAGGCCAAATCTACTATTTGCTGGCAACGCTTACGGCGCATGGGATGCGAGGATTTTAGTACGGCTATCATCATCCACATTGCTTGTTGTCGATAGGAAACCAACAAATGCGCCACGATTTCTCGTAACTGGCCGTATACTTCGCTATGAGTGTGGCAAATTCTGGAAATCAGTTGCGGAAATGCCGTCAGGAATTTGTAGGCCGGCAATCTGGAATTGCAGTCCCCAATAAAACGCGTCATGCGTTGCAAAATGCTCTTGGCCTCTGCAAAATGCGGATGTTTTGTGTCCATGGCCACAACATGGGCTCCAAATTCCAGCCACAAACTCAGCATACGGGGCAAAGACTGATAGATAAACTTGTCCCCGTATTCCAAGGACTTGCCCAGGCATTCCACTACCGAAAACAGCAACCCACTACAAAAAAAAAACTTTTACAAAAAAGTTTTAAAAATAGTCCGCTTCCACACACTTCCACATAGAAACTAAAAAATTTACTATCTTTTCTTTTCGGTGTCTTTGACATTCTTCAAAATTCGGTCATAATATCGTCCCAGGTAGAACCAGCCGTCTTCCCACGTGTCATTCAATCGAACGACATGCTTGTAATGGTTGAGGTTATCTTCCATGTCCAAGCACGACGTTTCTTCGCAATACCGCGCAAGCAACAGCTTCGCCTAATGAGATTTAATTAAATGAGGTAAAACAATTAATTAAGTGATTATTAAAGTAAATAATAATTAATTCATATTAAAATTAACTAAAAAAATATGATTAATAAATTAAAATGATCATAGAAAATTAAATAATAATAAATTAATTAAATGGTTAAATGAGATTCAATTATTTATTGGTGTTGACTATTTGAGAAAAGTTTTCTAGAATGCATACTTTGGCATAATTCACTGCTACGGGCGTGTTGCAGGGTACGCCGAGGATATCGGGACAACGCTCGTCCATGCCTCTCTTTAAAACAGAGATGGCATGTTCCTTTTCGCCTTTGACCCAACACAGTTTAGCCTCTTCCACGTACACATTCGCCGGTACGATAGTACTGCTCTTGATATCCAGTAAGAAGCTGTACGCAGATTGGTAATGTCCAGCGCTATGAGAAAGTTTATTATAATGAATATTTCATGTCTTGAAAACAAAAAAAAAAAACTTTTTTTTTTTTTTTTTACTTGCGGGTCAAACGAACACTTCGAAGCCAGGAGTGGCCCATAAATTCTTGGATTTTAGGGTTTTGAGGTGCTCGTTCCGCCACTACGTTCAAAATGGCGCGCTGGAGGCTTAGGACAGGTCCTAAAAAACGCGTAGAGGCTTGGACGGAGCTTATCCGCTGCTCCATGTAACGGAAAAGCAGATTCAAACTGTCCTCGGTCTCAATGTTGGCCTTAACAGAATCTTCCACGTCCGTCAGCATGTGCAAACTGTAAATAAAAAAGTAAAATAAGCTTACAGAACTAGCTTTTTTTTTTTTTTACAAGTTTAATCATGTTTAACTAATCGCTAAATTTCAAAATAAAGTAATACGATTTTCTATGTCAACTTAATGTACGCAAATATAGTAGATGCCACTTTATGTGGTCACTGGTTATTAGGATCAGCCGCTTTACGTAATCAACTTTTAAAAGACCGATTCAAAATGACGAAATTCATAGCATTTTAATCGGTTATTAAAATCAAAGTTTCGGATACTAGAATTAATTTCAAAAGAATCTTCACATGTACAGTAAGGATTGCTACACAAACTTTGCATATTGACGAGAAGTAGACAAAAGGACTCCGGACCCCGACAGAAGGACGCCTAACCTAACCTTGCTTAACCTAACCTAACGTAAACTAACCCAATTTAACCTAACCTTGTGACCTACTTTTTCATACGGCTTAAGCACTTCCTAATCTCGTCGGTGATTAACCAATGAGCACAGACTTTTAAACTTGAAATTCTATTGTCCCTTAAAAAAATTATGAACCTGTCGTCCTTCTGTCGAGGTCCGGCGTCCTTGTGTCGGATACACGGAGTCCTTTCGTCGAGTCGTCCTTGTGTCGGGTTGCCACATAGACCAACGACCAGGGCTGTCTTATCGCACTGGCCAAGGGTCCCACGGGGCTAGGGGGCCCATCCTGACCTGTTTAGGGGCCCATCTTGAACTAAAGGGGGCCCATCCCGACTTGTTTAGAAGCCAATTTTGAAACTTGTCCCAGGGGGGTGTTAAGACGGCCCTGCCAATGACATTGCTTTTGCGTCGTTTTGACCAATCCTGGCATTTCCAGCATATTATTACACACAAGGAGAAATCCCTTCAAAACTCCCTGTCAATTAAATTAGCAGTTTATTTAATCGAATGATCAGTTTCTTTAATTAACTGAGAAAATTAGAAGGGATATCGTGTTGCGAACCATACCTTAGCGAAGGAGTAGGCTTCAAAGGTCCAGTGTTAGTTGTGTTTTAGACGTTTGGTTATATAAAAATGGCGACAAACAAAAAAGAATTGATTTAAATGTAAGAGAAATTGCGACTCATTGAAACTTATGACAAGTTAAATTTAAAAGATTTGTCACAAAGGGAAGCGGCCGTTAGGTTAGGAATTCCTCAATCATCTCTATCAAAATCGTTGAAAAATCCTAGTGTAGTGAATCTAGAAAAAAGAAACGTGTGGGGAAGTGTCAAAAAGTAGACGATGCTTTGTTTCTTTGATTTAAACAAGCCAGTTCGTTTCGCGCACCGATTAAACATCGCATTCTATTGCATATTTCCGATTTTCGGTTATTAGAATCTCTTAACAGAATCAATATTCATTCGACAAACGTAATCACAATAAGCGGCATCTACTGTAGTAAAGTCTATAAACTATAAAAAAAAAACTTATGAGAGCAACACCTCCCTTTTTTCAGGGTTTAGCTAGTGAAAAGCTAAACGATGAAGGTCAAGAAGCGAATTTTGACTACTTCCATTGCCATGAAGGGAGTCAAGGAGTTCAGAAGCAGTTCAGCTAAAGAATAACAATGAGCACATACCTGACTAAGTGCTGATAAGTGCGTCCATAAGTGCCCCGTTCTAAGCTGGCTGCACTGATAGCCTTCATTTGCGCCGTGCGAAGTGCTTTCAAATGCTCCACAAATGAGGGATCTTCTGGTCCTTTTTCCTTGGCAAGTAACAATGTATGGCCCAGTCCCACCCCCCATCCTTCTTCTCCCACTCGGCATGGCATTTCTGCCAGTTTGCTCCATTGTCCCAATTTCAAGTACGCTTCAGCTCGAATATTTTCCAACGTCTGCTTCTCGTGGGCACTGCACACAAGGGAAATTAAAGAAACGAAAGCTTTCTAATCTCCAAACGAAATTTTAAAATATTTGTATTTACTTGTCTTTTTCCAGTCCATCGAGCAAGGTAAGTACAGTGCGAGGCAGACTGAGGGACGAATAGCACTTGAGCATGCCCCGAAAGCCCTCATTGCTCTCACTGCCCAATCGCTCGTAACAAGCATAAGCATCCTATTCAAACACATTCATTAAGACTCATTAGAAACGTAAATTCAGCATTAATTGCTAAAGGTTACCTGAAGTCGGCCTGTGGCTTCATGCGCAATGATTCGCTGCTGTAAAGTGGGCTCGGTGGTCAGGACATCCAATACTCCACTAACACCATCCGGTTCATCCAACGCCACATAGATTTGCTTAAAAAACAAAAAGGAAACATTACATTCCTCAATTAGATCTAAAACAATATTAACTTTTTTTTCATAACTTAACCAGCGTACGTACATTACGAGTGCAAAACGGAAAAGTTCAAAAAGGAAAAATTAAATTCATTTTTTTTTAATAATTTAACCAGCCTAGGCAAGTGCCTTTTGCCAAATGTTAGCCTTACTTGCAGGAAACTGAGGTGTTTTTGCAAACTTTCTGGCTGGGCTTTAACAGCTAATTCTAAATGCATCAACGCCCGAGCATATGCATGACATTTGTACGCAGTTTGGGCCAGTAACTCATTGGGAATAGCGTCCACGAATCCTGGGTGAAAAAAATAAATAAAATAAAATAACCTGAAATAATCGAAATTTTGTCTTGTTTATGAAACTTTTGATTACTTTTGACGGTCAAAAAGTCTTTTGGAGCTCCACTTTTCGAAGCCGACTTTTCCTTCTTGTGACGACACCACTGGTTCAGGTGATCAAGTAAGCAAAATATGACTTGTGAGCACATAACATGCAAATCGGCCTCAATGCCTTTGTTCGTCCCTTTTCGTTTCAATTCCTCGGACTGTTCCGTAAAAGTTATTTTGACTTCGTTATCTTCCACGACAGTCAAAATTTCTTTTAGAATGGACGTCCTTTGTGACTCGCTTCCCTCCAATATGGCAGTTACTGCGAACGCAAAAAAAAGCATTAAAAGTTAGATTTCTTGGGACTAAACCTGAGAGAAAACTTACCCAAAATGTACGGTAGGAGGTAAAGCGTAATTTGTAAATCTTTCGAAATTAGGATACGACATGCTTGGAACACTAACAGCGGTTTCGATGCTTGCAGAGAGTTCATCAATGCATATGTCCAATTTCTCACCCAATCTTCGTATGTGCAACCCGAGGAAGACCTACCACACATCATTAGTTTACTTTGCACAGAATATAAGTGAAGTGATCTCGAAATAATTGGAAAATATCTAAATAAATTATATTTCCAAATTCGTAATATATCTTTGGACCTAGAATGGTAACTTTGTGAATCTTACTTGTAAATTGGGACCAGAAACGTTCGTATATCTATATTCGAGCAGACGTAGCAAGAAGTAAGCAGCGGTTTCAATATAGTTTGCATTTGATGAGGAAAACTGTTCCATGTTTGCGAATCTGATTCATTTGGACTCCTAATACCGTACAATTTCAGGAGTTCCTGATTGAAACCAAAGAAAAAGTCAAAAGAAACATGAAATTAACTTCTCTGCTAAATTCGTTTTCAAAACTTCCACTCGGAATTTCGAACTTCAGCATAATCGTAAAAAAAAATAACTGCAATTAAATTACCTGTAGAACGTAGGAGCAAGAATCCAGGACTGCCGAATTACTCGAAGATAAAAACATCCGCGTGATCTCGGAGATCAAGTCGTGAGCAAAATCTTCATGACACACTGACTCGTACACTACGACGCCGTGTTCTGCAGTATTAAAAGTCCAATATAAGTGAAAAACGTGGTATAATAGCCTGGCAAGGGTGTAAAAACCGTTCTAATTGTGGTACTAACCCTGGAGTTCCGAAAGTGCATGCAAGCGACCGGGGTCAATAGCTCCCAAAGCGCCCAAACATTCCGCATAATGAAGGTGCAAGGCTTCTTCCCTTTGCCGGCAGCCCGCCATTAGGACTGACAATAGCTATCATTTTAGAGCAAAGTTTCTCATTAAACTTGGCAAAGCACAACCAATCTTGCAAAGTTTAAATACTTGAATAATGAGTGGGTCTACGGTGTCTGAGCCTAGAATCATTTCGCGGACAAAAGGTTCCCTTAAAACTTGCTTCAGCTGCACCAGATTGTGCACTCTTACATCCATATCTTCGTAATTCAAGCTTTCCATCAAAGTGCTCAAGTACTCCCGAGTGTTACTACGAAATAACAAAAAATACACCTCTTATAAAAAAATATGATTGAAAAGTTCCATTATTACGTTTTGTTCGGCAGAGTTCGGCGAATTGCTTGGGAAACGTGTTCCAATCCAGGCAAATCCGGAAAAAAGTGCAGGTCCTTAATAAATTTCTCGAATTTGCTGAAAGATTCGACAATCAGATAACCAAAAATGCCGCCAATGATCACAGGAGTTCTCGAGTAGTAGGGCAATAAAGTTGCCACGATTTGGACCACCAAAGGACCCAATTCACCTTCCACAATGCTAAAAAAATACATCCAAGTTGAGTGGGAATACATTTTGCTGGTTGAAAATTAACTTTTTCACAAAGGCTTCCCAAGCGTGTGCGGTTAGGGTAGAAAAAGGGCTGCTTGAGAACTTGAGTGCGGTTTTTAAGGTCGCGAAAATCTTGAGCCGTATGGGAGTTACGTGTTCAGGGCCCATTAGTTTGAAGACGCACGGGAATGAGCTGACGGCAGCGATTTGCAGCGATTCTGCTGCATGGAGCAGCATGGCATCCAAGTAGACAAAGTAACCCAAGAATCTCGGTGCCACGAAGTCCACCTACACGATACAAAATTTTAAACAGAAATAAAACGTCAACGTCAGTTATTTATACCACAGCATTGGTATCTTGTGTGGGACAAATAACGTCCAAATGCGTAGTTAGATGTCTTAGAATCTTGAGAGATTTAGAAGATACATTGCTGAAATGCATCAAAACTCTATAAACGATCACCTAGGATGTAGAAAAAATGATAATTAAAAAAAAAAAAAAAACGGAATAACAGTCAAGTTGCCTACTGTAGTGTTCGCTTTGATCAAGTCTAGGAACTTATAGCCCGAGATCTTCTCCACTAAGGCAATACAGGCTGTCTGCTGCTCCATGGTGCCATTTCGGCATATGAACTCGTAAATGTACTACAGCAAGGAAGAAACGTAGAACTTTATTTAAGAAATTTAATTTATTTAGAAAAATAAAAGAAGAAATAAGAATAATTATAAAGAATAATAAAGAATTCATAAAAAAAAAGAATAAAAAACATTTTTTATCTGAAAAATAAATACTAAAATAACAGAAAGTTGAAAAACGCTTACGGCAAATTGTTTGGACAGAACTGAGGCTTTGTGCTTGGCTGTTGCACTAAGGATGAAATCCACATGTTCTGGATTCGCTTCACCATTAGAGATGTAGTAGAACAACGGCGGGAGCATGTAAGCCATGCTTTGGGACAAGAAAACACGAGCTTCGCGTTCCAATTGGAAAGTTTCGACGCACAAAATGGCAGCTTTCAATAAGGTCCCATGAAGTTCCACGCAAGTTAACTGGATCAGATGCTAGAAAGCAGGGAAAAGAAATAAGCTTTGAGCACAAATCTATGCAGTTAGTTTGCGTACTTGGCAAATCTCGGGTTTATATTTGCAAAACAGAAGACGTGGCGTTAACCCGGACGCTTTGGCCAAATCACTTATGGCAAAGAGAGCAGACTGAGCCACAAAGGAGGAGGTACTCCAAGCGAAACGCATTAGAAGTTTCAAATAAACCAAGTGGGATCCAAAACTGAGAAAATAGTTGAATAAAGTATAAAATAGTTAATAAAGTTAGTTCAAGCCGAGAATGTATGGATTACTTCATAACGCATGTAAGAGCGTCCAGCAGAGTATCTTCCTTGGCAAGATCTCCCGAATCAGGCACATTTTTACAAGCAGTAACCATGAAATGTTGCAATTGCGTGTTGATATGCGTCCAGTCTTCACTTTCCACAGCTCGGGAATGTGACATCACGAATCTAAGCACTTTTACAGCTTCTTGTCGAACTGGCTGGCTAATGCTAGTCAAGCAAGGTGAAACTGTGTTGATGAAATCACCAAAAGTGATACCTGCACCAATGTTAACCAATTTAATAATTGTTTTAAAGAAATTGCACAAGTTTTTACCTCTATGACACCAGAAGGTCTTTAACGAAGCCAAGCAAACCAACTGCGAATTTTCTTCTCCTTCCAAAATCGTTTTGCTAATCTTGGGAAAGAATTTAGCAAAGCAGGGATTCAAGTCCTCCGCACCGGTACCTTGACAAGCAGCACAAGCTAAGTGGAAGCTCTCAGTACCGTCCAACCTACAGAAAATAAGAGAATTACATCAGCGATTTTTTTTGCAGTGAATTTTAAGCTAGCTACTTGGATTGCGTTTCGGAAAGTACGGCACAGATCAGGTATGGAGCTTTGACAAGAACCTGGTAGAATTGGGAAGGTTGCGAATCCCAAAACGAAAACAGGGTGTTGATTTTCCATTCAACGTCCTCAACACCGTGAAAAAACCAAGCAATTTTCCTCACAACTTCGTCTATTTCCTGCACAACGATGTCGACGTGATATTTTCGACAAGAAAAAAGGAAGAAAAATTAACAAACCCGAAGATCAGGACGCTTTAGAATCTCTCGGAGGTAGTTTTGAAGATGTGTTGTGCTATGACAGACGGCGATGAGGACTAGGTTTTGGATTAGGAGGCTATCCCAATGCTGAACTATGAGCGCAACAAGAATATCATTCAGTCAAATACAGGAATGAACATGGCAAATCTGTTACATTGTACCTTCACTAGGATTCAATGCCGGTACAAGGAGTAAAATATTCCGCCAACTTGGAACAAAACGTCGGACTTCTTCACAGTGATAAGAGAGCTTGAGGCACGCGTTCATATAGTACAAAATGTACTCAGTTTCAGCGCTGCTTGTTTGCTGGACTTTCAAATAGTCTTGAAGCAGAGTATTAGTAGTGGTAAGGAAGTCTTGGCCCAGAATTTGGTCCAAAATTGGCTGAATTGGGTGTTGAAAATCACGGTTTAAGCCAAGGGCTAGTTTCAAGCCTAAAGTGGTCAAACATAGAAAGGAAGGCAATTGTGCTCGTGTTAAGGATCCCGTTTCGAGTGCCTTTCGCAACGCAAGTGAGCATTGGTGCCAAACAGCTGACTGCAAATCAATTTTGGGATAATTCGGACGAAGTCTTTTCCCTTCAGTTTCGTCTGAAGGGCTTTGCAATGACAATTCGTGGTGAGCCATCACCAGCAAGGGCTCTAGAGCACACTAGACAAAAAAGTTAACGGATCGAACAAGTCAACTTTGGGATAATAACGCAAATTACCTTTGTTTCAGGTAGCAATAAGAGCAAATGAGGTACGAAGAGATCGTTTTGGTATTGGAATATAGGGTCGAGGGCATATACTCGTTTGAGAACAACTACCAAAGCTTTCACATATGGTTCCTGCAGGCTACCTAGGCAAACTATTTAATTACGTGTTCTAAATAAAGAAATTTCTACTTGGATGCTTGGAACTTCCCACGGCGGAAATTGTATCCTGGAAAAGCTTGTACAAGAAATGGACAACTGGGTGTTTTTCTGCCATAAGTAACAAAAAGCTTCCAAAAGCAGCTTCAATGGTTCTCCAGGATACCTCTTCCCCTTGAAAAAGACTTGCTTCTGCTTCCTTTTGCTGCTCTTTCGAGCAAAGAAGGTCCAAAATGGGTTCTAAAACCACGGAAAGCAATTCCTAAATAAAATATATTATTTTCCTCTTGGTTTCCCTTCTAAACGCGTGCGGAATATTACCAAGTATTCTCGTGAACCTTTGCTTAATAGAGCTACGGTGAGGCTCAGACTGGTTTCTAGTAGTTGGATGCCTCCGTACACTAATCCATCGTAAGTTAACTTAAATAAGGTTGGCAACAAGTTACGACTAAAAAGACGGATTCCACTCAAGGCTGTACTAAGAATCTATGACAGATCTCATTAAGTAAACAATTGTAAGCTACAGAAAGAACCTACTCGCATTATGCCTTGTCTCAAATGTAGGCAGACTTCAGCAGACTTTAAGGAAATTGGTTTAAAGGATAAATCCAGGTCTTTTATATTGATGTCCAAGGGCGTAAATCCCTCAACCACGTAACTGGCTTGCGCTTGGGTTTCAAAGAACTTGTCCCAGACAGCTGTAAGCTCTGTGAAACAAAAATGAAGTAGAAGTTAGGGTATTTTCCTATTGTAAAAGAGAAACCTTGCAGGATCCGAGTATATTCTTTGACACACCGTTCGAATTCGAGTGGTTCCTGTTTCAGGATAAGTTTAAGCAGCGTTTCTTGACATGAGATACAGCTATCTTGTACCGCCTTGCAAATTTTGGGATAGCTTAGGGTAGTCAAGCAATTGCCTAGAAACCAATAGCAAAATGAGCGACACACGGTCCCTTGCTTGGGGTCGTCCTCTTCATGGAGATTCCGATAAAAGAACACGGTGCTGTCTGTGAAATTTGTTTCCATTGACGCAAAAAATTTGGTCAAAAACGTCTCATTTTCTGTGTTCTTTACATGCTGCTTGAACATGTTGTAAATCATTGTCTGTGGTCCCGTAGCTTCGAGTTCTTCTATGTTCTGACTCGCCATAGTGAAACTGTACACGAAAAAAAAAAAATAAACACGGCAATCTCAACACGAACTCGTCACTTCACCGTTCTTCTCCTTCTTGTTATGGACGACACTTCCCCGTTTCTTTGGTATTTGGCTAAAGGTTCCCGCTCAACCCTGGAACGCCATCTATGTAACACAATACAAGCGTATAAGTATAAGCACTCTACACTAGATGGCGAGATGCTCCAAATCACAATGAGCTTTTCGATTTTTATTTCTAATCAACTTGCTTTTCTAAGGTTTGAAAATTAGATAATGGGCAAAATAGTCACCAAAGAATCTTTCCCATAATCGTGTTTCGCACGCAAAAAATACCGTATTATGAACTGGTCACAAAAGAAATTTTACTATTCCATTACGAAAGGTTCTTTGCGAAAAATATGCCAAAAGTAGGTTAATCTCTTAACAAAGAAACTCAACTCTTCACGAGCACTTCTAAAGATCTTGTTAAGAAAAACGAGGCTACAATGACTACATAACTTCAAAAACCTTAGGTTCACCATAAGAAATAAAACCCAGCAATTTTGCGTTAAAATAAGGCAACATTAATCAAAAATATTAAAGATCATTGTAACCTATATTGCATTGGTTTCATGTTAGCCTACAACGAATCTTTAAGATTCACAATACCGTAAATTTAGCTGTACTATCAACATTTATGGTTTAATAAAGAAAAAAAATCAGATCTTACCCATCTATAATTCATATTTGCTATAACTAAAATAAACCGCACATGTTACCTTATTTCTATTACCTGAATCGAAAGCGCAAATGGATCACAGTGAACAAACGCCAATCCAGTACAACACAACCATACAAAAACTTCTTTCGAAGTTCCCAAGAGAGGGCGATGAGGTCATCTCCTCCCAAGTAATTCTAAATTGCGAAATGCAGAATCCGTGGTTACCATTTTCGCCACAAATTTGAGAGCCAGTACTATAATAAGTCACGACCCATCTCATTACACTCGTTTCTGTGGCACATAAATCAGCGCAGTTGCAAATCTGCCTTGCGTGTCCTTGCGCCAATAATTAGAGTTAAACATGAAACCCCCATCTTTTACTTGTGAATAATTATCTTATCCAGCTATAAAATCTGGAAACTGCAATTCCATGGTACAATACAATTGTAGCTTCTCTCCTTAGAAAACTCGCCATCCGTCAGTAGCTACATTCGTAAAATATGATTTATAACCCACCATTTTCAACATTTCTGGTCGAAGACAAATCTTGCTTGAATTTACGCTAGCATAGGAACTAAAACGCTCAAGGAGCCAAAAATGCCTTGTAGCTACCTAACTTAACATTCTGTTAAAAAATATACTATACACAAACACGCGTACATAGTTAACGAAGTATCCTTCTTCATATTAGCATATACTCGCTTCCTCATCGCTCAAAATTATAACGATTCACACGGTCGGGGTGCTCGAGTTTCCAAGTTTCCATTCTATGTTCAAGTTTCGAAAAGTCGCGCAGCCACATGCACGCATTCGCTCTTCTATGTAGACCGGCCTTCCAGGGTTTCCAGTTGTGGGTTGAAGGTAGGCAGAAAAGCCCCAACACCAGCACTCTCTTACCTGGGATCGGTGGGCTTTTTGCTTATTCAACCTGGAGGCACATACAACAAACCCAACAGTCTCGACTGTTGGATCCCGCAGTCCGGGACTCTTGTAAAAGTAGAGCAATAAGATCAGGAGTTGGTCGCCTCCGTGGCTCACTGAACAACGAAGAGACGGAGGCGCAGGTGCTCTCCAGGTAAAACACATTCAGCATTTTACCAGTGGAAGTCCAAGGAAGAGGAAAAACTTGACGCAACCGTCACTTTCGTTTTCGTTATAAAACTCGCAAGCCGGGAAATTCACGGAATTTCTTTAAAGTGTATATTCATTATAGCCATTTTTGGGATTACTTAGTTAAGCAATTTCCTCCAAGTGTACCATTTCCGCGGTGTTAAAAAAACTGTTTACACTGTGAAATAATTTCCAAAAAGGAAAACGACAAGAAAAACGGAGACTAATTTCGAAAGTCAATGTTCCAATATTCGGAAAACCGGTGGAAAATTTGTCATGGTTTAAGTGCTAAAAATTGAGTGTGCTTATTCCACATTGTAACTATTTACTTATGGAACGGTGACACGGATTTATACGAGTTCTCTCACTGCCACGCCAAAAAATTCATTGTTTTACGCCGTAATCACAACCAAGTTGGATAAATCCATGCCATTCACCATGGCGACTGGGCTGTTCTTCCAAGAGGTGAGTTTTCCATCTGATAAAGACCCACAAGATTTATAACAAGCCACAAAAGCCTACGCAAAAATCGGGGCCAACAACTATAACAACTCGACTTGGCTCCAATTTACGCGGTTGTCGTGCAAAAAGAAAGCGAGAGTTACCAACAAGCTATAACAATTACAAACTTGGAGTCCCTTTTCCAGCTGTTTTGCCAAATCTCAAGACTTTCAGATATTGTTTATACATTTATTTATCTCGCTATAAGGAAAAGGAAACAAAAGTTTGTAAAAATGTTCAAAGGGGTCGCTTTTGTTTCTCGGGCTAATGAAAGTTTTCAGACTTCCCAAACAAGAAACGAATCAAACCTAGTCCGAGGTCCGAACGGCTTAAAACTAGTAGACTCGATCCCAGCAAACAAAACAGACACAATAGGAGTCCCTTCAGAAGCCTCGTTTGACTTGAACAAAGAAATGTGCTGTGTGTTCCTTATAGTCATGATCATAGAAGTCTGTGACCCTACAGTTTTCCAATCTCTCGACCAAAATGTCGGGAGCATGACCTCAGCACAAATTCGACACCTTATCAATTTTCATCCCTTTTCACTTTCACTATACGACTATTAGGCTCCAAGAAAAAGGGTTTTCATTAAAAAAAATAAACAAGTTACTTGTTTCACAAAACTCCTTGCTCATGACCGATTCGCGCTAAAACGTCCAGCAAGACTTATTTCTGATGGACGTTTTAGAACTGCTAACAGAAAGTAGAGCTCTAGAGTGTTCCGTGGGGAGTGAATGGGAACGTCTTTTTTATTAAGTGTTTTGGATTGGACTATCGGCAAAAGCTATCGGAAAAGAAGCCCTGGAGTTTCTTTGCATGGCTGGGTAGATTTGTCCAGCAAGCAACAAAACAATCAAAAACTCGGTTAAACGTATATCTAACAACAGCCCCTTGTTAATTCGTAACGCGAAAGGGAGAGCCAAGTAGCATGAACATTCCTGACATTCATTATCCACGCTAAATCAGTTCAGGGTTAGGTCAAGATGTTTCCATTTTTCTTCCAAATTTTTTGACCCACTAAAAGAAAATCCGAGGCTAGATTCTAAAAACTTCTTTACTGGAAACCAATAATCCTTTAAAAACACAAACTCATTGGAGATACAAATTATTGGAGGTATTAAAAGATCATTGGAAATATTAAAAACAATCATTGGAGGTTTTAAAAAAATCATTGGAGGCATTTGTGGATTCATTAAATTAAATCCCAAAGGCTTTAAATTAAAAGCCGTGAGGTCTCAGGTTCAATTTTGCATCGCTGAGTGAATAAAAGAAATGAGTTCGGATTACAAAGTTAACATAAGTTACGTGACGATCAGGTTAGCCTAATAATGATCTCCCTCCCCCTCGAAAAGCGTCCGCATGAAATCCTCGAGGGAAATTAAGGGAATTTGTTAGCGAGTTTATTCGAGGCGTAACGCTGGAAGATTTTCCCTAAATGAATAGCGTTGGTGCTTGTCAAAACAAGTCAATTTATTACACCAGGTATAGGTCATGGGACTCTTGATCTTTATCCTCCTTCCTCTCCACCCCTCTCGCTCTCGTACGCTGAAATTACTCTCCCACATGAAAGCAAAAAAAAAAAGTTGGAAACTTGAGAAGATATCGCAAGTACTTGTATTCCCTATGCTCCGCAATAGAATAACAAAAGAACCTTAAAGCCACGAGAAAAGATGTGTTGGGAGCTGGTCGTGAAACGTTCATTTAAGTCAGCGCTCCCTCAAAGTGTGGTAGTCGAGTCTGGAGCGTTTAGCTACGGGGCACACGACATTTCTTGGAACACGTGCCATAGTCTTCTTCCTCGCAAATTACTGCCTTGAAATGGCTCATTCGCGAGACTCTTGAAATCCTAAACCCGTCTCTTACTTCTCTTCTTTTTTTTATTCCTTCCTTATCTCACCTGAGAAACCACACCTTGCCCTGTTCAAGAAGTCCTTCTGGGACCTTTTTTTTAACGTAAGGCCTTCTTGGTTTCGGGAACCCGGAAAGGGATCTTTTATATCCCCAAACGGAACAACTTTTGATCTACTCGAAAGTTCCGAAAGAAAGTCCTTGGAGAAGCACTTTTTTAAATGCAAAAAATTAGCGACAGCTGGAGGTTAGTTTTAGTTCTAATGAAAGAGTTAGAGTGGACGAGATTATTGCATATACAAATTGGCCAAAACTTAAGGTGCGGGCCAGAATGTGGACTTGGCCTCTGTTACGGTTATTAGCGGCGTCCTTTCGGTTTTCGCTTCACGTTTACTATACGAAGACTGCCACCTGGAAACACAATTTCAGTGGGGTTTACGACATTTTGGGGGAGACGGGAGACGAGCTTGGGCAATGAAGGTCGCTTGCAGCTAATAATTAGGGACGATTTTTATAATTTTTTAGCTTTCTTAAACAGGTTAAAATAAGGTGGAGTCTTTATCTAGACATAACTGAAAAAATCACGTTCCAAACCAAGAAACGTAGCAACTAAAACAAGCGCCAACAAGAGTCACGCAATGTTACGAACATCATTTACATGTTTGCTAACTGGTCCCTATAACTTCTTTTGGCTACCCACTGATCACATGGTAGACACGTTTTCAAGTCTAGTTTAACTTTTTTATTCTTCAATTTTGTATTCCATAGAATATCATATTATGACCCTACCGGTGTAGTGCGATGTGAGTGTTTAAACTAGTTTGACCAGGTTTGGAGAAGAAAACATCAAATTAGAAAACGCCGTTTGACCGAAGGGTTTTTCTGCCAATACTTTCCGAATGACTCAATTTTGTGCTGTAATTCTTTTGTAAGGGACCTTGTTTGGCCCGGGTATTTTTAAAAGCTTGTATTCTTAATTGTATTCTATGCTTTTTTTCTACATTCTTCTTTGTCTTCGTCACAGCTCGTTTGAAAAGGAAGTCCTCTTTTGCTTCAACTTTTGGGATCCAAAAAGGACCTTGGGTTGGCATTTTCGCTTCTCGGGCAAAACTGAAATTTGGCAATTCGGTGTTGCCAGTGCCAATAAAAGAAGGGAATTGTGGAATGAAAAGTCCTTTAAGGGTCACTCTCACAAAAAAAATAAACAAAAAGGAGGAAAATAGCTTCCCCAGGTGTCTTCTACGCGGCAATAAATCTTAGCTATTATGTATACTTTTAATTTCAGTCGCCTTACTTCCCGAAAAAAAAGCGACCAAGTCCAAAGATATAAGGAGACCTTTTCCTTTTCAACCCTGCGGACTTTGGAATGGACTGGACAGTCCACTTTTTTTTTTTTTTTTTTTCTTTTTTTTTTTTTTGCACATTATAAAGCCAAACAAGCTAAACAAGCTTAGGTATACCGTCTCCTTGGTTTCTGTCCACAGAAACAATAAACCCGATCCCATTTCCCTACCGTACGTAAGCCATGCTAGTAAATCAAAGACTGAATAACTTATTAAAGGGGATATATCAGGAAGAAAGCGGTTGAGAAAGAGAGAGAGAGAGGGAGAGGCGCAGAATTCGCAAGTTTTTTTACGATTTCCTTAGGACTTGTTTAGTGCATTCAAGTCACTTCGTTAGCTTTGCTATACCCCTGCTATAAACTAATTCTGTCAACAAACACAATAGCAATATGTTGCAACGATCCAAAGGAACATCCTTCATAGCTAACCATCCCAAGGCTCTTCTGATTCGAGCTTCATTCCCTTGTGTGTTTTTCTTAAAAAAAAGAGTTAAAAAACGCAAACAAAAACAAGGCCAATCTTCCGGTCGTGGCTCAAAAACTATAATCACAACCAGTTTAAGCATCTGCACCACTTTAAGAACAATCTCCCTTGTCGTCCGGACAAAACCTCATTAAATACTCTACAATCAGTGCCTCTGGACACATGACTAATGTCTTACCGATAAGCGAGAAGGAAATAAATACCAAATCTGTAAAAAAAAAAATCTCTAGCTCTTCGAGAAATCCAACAAAAGTCGAGAACGAGACCCCGAACTAAACCAGACTAACAGAGAAACTAAAGCACGTAACAAGCCTAATCTGATGTCACCGTGCTCGCCCATTTCCTATTATAGTCAAATCTCTGGAAGTTGAAATCCTTCGAAAAGACCCCCCATTCATTGTTACTATACATTTTGGGATCCTATATTTGAAACTATCATAGTTCATAGTTTCGGACTCCTTGGTTCCCTATATAGAACTGATCGAAAGAATCCAACTGCGAGAAAAAAAAAAAATTTACAAAAAATATTCCCAGAAAGACAACCTAGACTCTACATCGCGCATGGTTCGCATACTAAGTGACACAGTTTTATGTCTATTTTATCGGTTAGTGAGCGACAGTCGATGTCGAGCGAAAACGATTCTGAGGATATGGAGTTTCTTCCCTGATTTATTTCTCAAGTAATCCCCTGGTACTCTTTTCAGCGCATTCAGGGAGATCCACGTCACCGACTTGAACTGGCTGAATCTTGTCTCTTTGATCAGCAAAGAGGAGAAAAGAACTGAGTATATAGAGCACGTTCACTTGTGTTAGTTTTCGAAGTATTTCTCTTTCCTTTTTTGGGCAATCGATCCTCCCCAAGTACCGCATGAACTTAAAAATGGGACTACTTTTAGTTTTATTGCTGCAGTTTTTATTTTATTTGTTTTATTTTACCGTGTGTTTTTTGTATTGCAAAAGAACGCGGTCGAGTTGAGTCTCGACCATAATTTCGTTTTTAAACCGCTTTCCCAATAAATGGGTGATTGGCTACCGATTTCCGACAGTTACTGGAGCAACACTAGGTTTTACAAATGGGCAATTGCAAAGCATGGGGCTCGGCTTCTTCTCTCTTCTCTCTCTCGCTCTCCGTAGGCGAGTAATACAAGCGATTGGTAACGCTGTCTGCGGTTTTCGATAGAAAGTGTTCACTTTTTTTTTAATAATTGTACATTCCTATCAACTTTTTTTTGGGTCACCCGGAATTCCTCCAGGTAGGATTGTACGTGGAGGATGTTCCCATTCGGAACCTATTGATGAGCTTTTGGAAGTGGATCAGGACAAAAAGTGAAATGATACCCTTATAACCCCCTCCTGATCTGGTTGGTGCCGTCGTTACGCGTCGATGTCACTATACGTTAATTGCCTACGTAAAGGCGACCGGCGGTCCTGGCTGGCGGTCTCTCACTTTAGAATTGAAAGAGAAAGTAGAAATAGCACAACCTATCATGCACACATCAGCGATTTTGACATGTTCGCTTCCAGAAGCTATTCCCGAACAAACGTGGAACGTGATGGCATCCGTGACCGTTCCCTATAGACCTTTTCTTCTTTTTCCCCTTTTCTACGCGTTCATCATCAAATCAGAAAATTCCAAATCTTGCCTCTTGCATTTTAAAAATAGCTTAGTCTCTGTCTTACGAGCTTAAAAAAATTACAATAAAAATAAAACCGTCGTTTTCGTCATTCTCTTGTCACGTGTGCAGTGTCGGATCCCTCTGATATGCTAATGTTATTGGTGTTCAGTTTCCATAAAAAATTGTACTTCTGAGAAACAAAAGCGGGTCTCTTACAAAGACATCTCGTTCCTAGAAGAACTTTTATATAGATATACGGATAAATAATCTCCGGACTCTAGAAGGTCAGGCTAATGCCTGGGAGCGCGCCTGCCATGGCAAAATTTGAAAGAATAAATGGTAGGCAAATTACCCAAAAGTATACAGGCATAGAGGACTCGTGCGCAGCACGCAGGGAGATGAGTACGTTATGCATAGCTGAAGCTATGATAGCCGGTATTTGTTAGGTGTGAGAGCGGCCTACGGGTTCTCCTTCGCTGGTTCGCACCCCTGGTATATTAATGGTTCCTGGGTCTTGACGTCATCGGTTCCGTTTTTACCGTATTTTAATCCATTAAAAAGTTTAGACTGATAGCTTTTCAATGAATAAAGTACTACCTTCACTTTCACATTGTTTGAACCGGCCTCCAACCGGTAGACATTGGCCATGAACATGCCGCACTGCTCTCCCAAGCCGTCCTCAATCTTTAACTCGTAGGCTATTGTCGATGGAAAGTTTTTTTATTCTTCTTAACCTTTCAATCAGAATTGCATAACCAAACTAGTAGAACAAGATGCATAAGTCTCCTTAATGTGTATTAAATCACGTGTGGAATGGCATAGTTTTTCTGTCTATACTGGCCACTGAAAAATTACCTTGCATTTTTAAGATTTATTATGGCATAATAAAAATAAAACTGAACTATCCGTTATAGATCTCCGAATTGATATTAGCTAAAAACTTCCCATAATTTTCAATAAGAGTTTTATGTGCTTATGCTATAGTGTAATATTCTTCAAGTGAAAGCTAAGTTATAACGAACATGCAAATTTCTTTGAAACTGCAAAAGAACACTGGTAGTTTACTGTTGGAAAATAATCTTTTAGTTCAGTATTGAGAAAAAACAGAAATTATGGGAAAAATTGCCCGTCTTTGGATGTAATACTTTCCCTTTCTAGGCTTCGTTTTTTCCTACCTGCTCTACTTTACACGGAGTTCCACATGCTTTCTGTGTTATCCCTCGCAAAAGCGCAAGCCTGGTTTCCCAGTCGGTGTGAGAATCCCATTTTATTATTAACCGGACTCTCTCTTACTCTAAAAAAAAAAGTTCCACCAGAAGCCCCAATCCCACAACACCATTCAGAGCTATCTTTTTTCCTTTACCAAAGCTATTCAGAGGCAGAGAGCTTCACTTCTGTTTCGCTTTCAGTTATTTGAAAAGAATCTGGCAGAACTGGAAGTTGTTAAAGGTCTAAGGACGTGCTGTGTAGTGTCATTTTTAACAGTTAGCATCCATTATGTCCCAAGTCTAGCTGTCTGTGCTTGACTCCTTTTAAGTCACTTAGCAAATAAAAACAGACTTTTCAGATTTTTTGGGAGGGATATCCCTTAATTCCCCTTTTCTTGGTGCTATCACAAATGCCACAAGTGGATTCATCATTGCGATACGAGATACAGATAACAAGGTGCTGTGTGTTGCTTCAACTGCGTGAAATTTACCTCAAAAGGAGGTAAAAACCACAATTCTATTTTATTTATTTAAAAAAATAACAAATGTTCCTTTCAAAGCGGATCGAATTTACACTCGCAAGCTATAGTGCAGTGTTAGCTTTTTAGCTATTCTTAGTTTAAATTGGTTCCGTAATAATTTTGCAGTGAAGTCATCGCGGAACAAGCTTAACCATAGAAACTCCAAAAGCAGGCCTTTCGGTACATTTAATAGCTTTTTAATAACAGCGAACCGCCTTTTTCCTACAAAAAGGACCGTTTGGGGAATTTTTTCGAAGCACTTTTTTTTAGAGAAATTCAGCCGTAAATTTTCCTGCTGAGGTAAAACTTTTGAGGTCTGCTTTTCGCTCTGTCTCTTTTCCTTCCTTTTTTTACAAAGGACATACACAAACGGTATTTGATGGTCCATGATTGCCAAGATCCGTTCAGCATGCCTCAGCAAGGAGCAAATTGGTGGTACTCAACACACCACGGAGTTGTTTTGGCAACTTTGGCAAGGACTTCGGGGTTCGCAGGAAGAGTAATGAAGAGAAGAGAAAAGAAAAGTTTCACGGGAAGGGAATTGGGGCAAACGTGGTGGGGATGACCCTCCAGAAAATACTTACAAACAGTAATTAGCTAGTCTATAGTACTGGGTAATTACGGCTGACAAATTGCCCTGTGCATACACATGCACAAAACCATCTGCCTTTGTCTTATCAAATACTTCCACTGCTCTTTGGGTGTGCCTTACAACTCAACAATCAAAGTTTCTTAACCATTTATTCGGCTTGAAGGTATTGGAAAGGAAATGAAAGTAACACTAAAAAAATGAACAGTTTGCCCTGCAGTTGTGCTTCTGGGCAGGAATTCCCAAGCCCAATTGACACTGTTTTGCCTACAGTAGCGTATAACATCGAATGAAGTATGGATACGTAACACATGAGCACTTTCTCCTCATACATGAAAACCACTTTTGGCGCTTCGACTAGAAATCACGTGACTTCGGTGGAGGAATCGGGAACGACCTTGGATATTAGTCACAGAAGCAACGCTTGATTCAGCTTTCAATTTCCCAACTGAAGCATGGCATGAGTGGTCGTTTGGATTTCTCGTTTTGCACGTCAAATGGGACAGGAGGACGAAAAGTTAAATACAACAAATCGAATAGAAAAAGACATGCAAATCGGTGTCCATTACCGGCGATGTCTCATTCAACATGGCACAAATGAAGACCTCCATGAGCGACCGTCCGTGTTGCCCTTGTACCGAATCCTTGTAACGTGCATTACTGCGCAGAAACAAGACGCTTTTGCAGGGCCCCAAGACGCAAGGGGACGGCAGAGAATTTAAACTAAATCTAACATGCACGACTGAACCTTTTCATTCGTATATGACCAGAGAGCAAGAGCCAAACCTCAGCTTCGCATCCAAGCGGTCCCCAGCTTTAAGCATCCCATACGAACCCATCATCCGCAACATCCCTGAATCCCTTTTATTTGTATTTAATTTTATTTTACATCGATCGTCGCCAAACCAATAATGGAGAACACTCTTTCAAGTAAAGCATGCTTGATGGTTCACTGATCAGCCAAACGAAAGTTACCATGAAGCTCCAGGACGTTTTTACGACAGCAGTCTCATAAATTAAACGTCACCTTGAGTAGTAAGAACGATTATTGCTGTTCCTTTTTGGTTTACCCAACTCAACCCAAATTTTTCCCAATCCTAGCCCGAACGAATACATCTTTAGAAATTTTAGCCTATAATTTTAGAAAGAGAGAACCAAAAAAAAAGAAAAGTACAAAAGGAAGGGCCAAATTATACCGCCCGCCAAATTCATAAAGCATTCTCGGCACTAAAAGCCCAAGTTACACAACTTTCTATTTTGTAATTTGGCGACACGGTGTGAATGAAAGCCACTTTATCCGTCTGAAACAAAACAGAAAGGGGGAGAAAGACATACAGAGAGAAAGGTAACATCCACAGCTCAATACCTATACGGTCATAGAGATGATCCAGATTAACAGTTCCTGGAATGACAGAGGAACCAGAAAACCTGAACATTGTTACTATGCTAGACTGGTTTGAATGGTAACACCATAACATTTAGACTTCTTTTACCTTCCTTTTTTTCACTACCGGTTTCAGGTTTCACCCTATACTAATTCTAGAATAAGAGCAACCCCAAGATAAATAAGAAAAATCTATAAAAAATAAACAGGTTAGGACAAGTCGCGTTTGTCGACAGGTGCAGTCCAAATATGAGAGAATGCTTTTAGAGTCGCAAGAATTCGACATACCAAAACTGTGGCTTAACTGATCCCGATTCTCCTCGTATGCCAAAAAACTCTTTAAATAAAAGTGAAATTCTGACATTGTTTCGTCTCAACTGGTTTAACAAAAAAATTGGGAGGGTCCTTGTTATTACAATGAAGCTAGTTATTATTTTTATTTACGTTTGATTGTTTTATATCTATGATTTAAACATGTACATAATTTGATTTGTTCTTGTTGGTTTAGTTGCAGCACCTTTGGCAAGATCCTATGGACGTTTGTAGTGACCCTCTGGCTCCGCAAGCTCATCCTGTCTGTACCGTGGCAGACGTAAGTCGTCGCTTGGAATCCGAGCTTACACGGGAGGAATTCATCAACCCTGTACCTGAGTACGATTCCCAGCCCACGTACAACGATAATTTTACGACCGAGAACGATTTGGCGGCGTCAATTTTACGGGAACATGCGGCCTCCATTCTCCGAGAACACACAGTGACGGGCGAAGAAACTTATAGTACCGGTGAAACGAGTACCTTGGCGGACGTGGTAGACCATAGCACAACCAGTCTAGTGAACGAAATGTGTGACATGTATAACTTACACAGTGTTGGCCGCCCCTGTAACGACCCCGCCGATGTCCGCCTACCCGAACCTACCTTCAATGAAGGGACCGGCAGCAGCAGTTATAGCGACGATACTCGCTCCGAGTGCTCCCCCAATGACGTATTTAGTGACTCGAACCATTCTTACCATTCTGTTACCACCGCTTCAGTTTATCTCGCCCAACGATATGTCGCAGAACCGGAGGCTTCCTCCATGGATGTTTATAACACTGAAGATTTTGTCGACCTGGAAGCACTCCTCAACCAAACCACCGAACGATACGTGGTAGACTCAAGCTCGAGCGCGGTCCTTTCGCTACCCTTGACCTCCTCTGCCACGTCGGTCCTCGAGAATCTCGACAACCAGGAGTCTGTCGCGTCAGACCTGAAAGCCAACTCGCCCTACGTCACCACGGAGGACCACCTCCCAACAGAGTCCACCGTGCTATATTCGTACTTGACTACTGGGATCCGGGGAGCACTGGGTGGAACCCGAGGGTCTTTTCGGCGACCGTCTTCCCACGCTTCTGAATCACGGCCAAACTCCGGGGACAGTGATTGTGATCGTTCGTCATCTTTGCAAACATCTGCGACATCGACTCGCCAATTAACTCCACCTGCGTTAGCCGATTTGTCCATAAATGACTCCCGAACCTTAACGACCGTGTTACAAGCATCAACGCCGTCCACACACACCACCTACGCACACGGACAAATTTCCCCACCCGCCAGCCCCGACCAAGAGTTCGGACAACCATCGCGGCCTAACCTCAACCCAGGTCGGGTCGTCCTGAACCTCCAAGCCCAGTGCATCTCCTCCGCGACCAGCACCATCTGTCCCATGGATTTGGGCGCCATTTCTATTCAACATTCCGCCAATGGAGGCCAGAACAACAACAACAGCAATCCTAACTCTAGTTTACGGGTTATGACTCCCCCTTCTTCGCCCGACCTGAGCGATCTACTCGGCCCGTCAGGCGGGAGCCAGATTCGCGACTCGAGTTCGGAACGGAACCCAAGCACTAGCTGCAGCAGCAACCAAAGTCGCCACCCCGCCCTTATGTGCCAGAGTCAAGAGCTGAATTCCGACCTGGACAAGCCCCGTAAAGCACGCCGCACTTGGGGTCGCAAACGTCTGTCAACGCATGCCTGCTCCCATGCCGGCTGTGCCAAAACCTACACCAAGTCCTCTCACCTAAAAGCCCATTTAAGGACGCACACCGGCGAAAAGCCGTACCAGTGCGCCTGGAAGGACTGCGGCTGGAAGTTCGCGCGTTCGGATGAACTCACCCGCCATTACCGGAAACACACCGGCGACCGGCCATTCCAATGTCAGATGTGCGACCGAGCTTTCTCACGGTCGGATCATCTCGCCTTGCATATGAAGCGACATATTAGCGTTTGATACTGAAATTTAGACTTCTTTCTCCCCCAACCTTGAAATAAAAACTCGTCTCAAAAGCTTGTCATTAACATTAATAAGAACATCTGAAGAAAAGATAAAACCGCGGTGCTCTGATTGCCCTCCCCCTTCGCGAACTTTCACCTCCTACCCCCTCTCTGAAAAAAATTTAAAACCTACGGAAATATGGCGCGCGGGAAATTCAAAAACAATATGGTGATTCTTCTTCATTGGAGTTCGTACAGTACACAAGAGGCTTTCGGAAAACAAATGGAGGCAAGTCAGGTGTGAAGCACGCTTAAAAAGACAACAGAAGTTACAAAAGACCAGACTTCAAGTGTAACGAGTAAAAAAAGAGAGACGAGAAAGAATTTCTGAATGCCCGGTAATTGTCCATTGGTGGGGAAAGAACGTAGTATATCTCTCACGATTGTTATATAAAACGGCCTTCGCCAAGGCTGGCGTTCGGGAAACTCGGCATTGCCCCCAAAAGCCTAAGGTTTTTTCTGTTAAGGAAAAGGGCACCTCGAACCTCATGTGCGGTTGTGTCTATGTGTGGTGTTTGCACGACCGCGGAGGTGAGGAGAAACTATGGAGCCGTGAAATGAGCAAATCGTGACTATCGCTACATAGACCAAACGCAGCAGAAGGCAGCAAGCAGCACAACACAAAAGCTTTTCCAAACGACTTCTATACTCGCAGGGCCTGTAAAATACCCCTGGCATACTTTTTCTGGTGTGTCTCTCTCTTTCTCTGTCTCTGTGTCTCACTCTCTCACCTCGTCTGTCTTTCTTTTCTCGGGATCTTGCAAAATCTTTTAAGTCATTCGTTGTCCGAACCTCTCTTCTTGATGAAAATTACGTGCTTTTTTGCTGATGGAGCGGGACTCCCTGCAAGGGCTTTTTTTGGTGATGGGACGTTGTGCACCTATCCTCCTAAAAGGCCACGCTTCCACACCTGATATTTTTGGTCATGCCATGGACCAGAACACAATTGGTAGCGCAAAATGACGTGGGCCCGTGATAATGTGCCGGAAATTGTCAGCAAGGAAAGAGTTACCGCCATGTGTGATGCCCTTTTTCAAATACTCTGCTTCTTCTTTGGGGCTTTCTACAGAAGCAGAAGAGGCTAAAAGAAGACCCGCGCAAGCCCGCACGACAGAAGCCGTCTGGTTTCATCTTCCGACAAAATTACTGCAAATGGGAGAAACCTTGACGGTTTTCCTGATCTCTCCGAACGATTTTATACATTCCTATAACCCCTCCTCTTCCTTTTTATGTGTATTTCTCGTACGTGCGTGAAGATACCAACTGAATCTTTGATGTAAAAAAAAAAAATCCGTAGTTTCCACAAACCCAAACTGTTTTCACCGCGATTGTTTTTTTATTACTAATTTTTAATTAAGTATCATAACCCTCTCTGTGATTGTGTTACTGATAAAACATCATCATTTCTTGTGCAAAATAAGCTCGGATTTGATTACTGTTTACCATATTTTCAGCTGTGTTCAAAGAAAACGAATTTCAGAAAAAAGCAAGAGTTTTAAGCACTTGCACATTTTGGGGAACCTTTGCATGGCGGCTCTTTGTCGTATTTTTTCATTTTTTTTATGATCTTGTATCCCATCTTTTTTTTTTATTTCTCCTATAGACTTGTGTCTAATCTGTGGTCTGTGACGTCTTATTGACGTCACAGGATTGCACGGCAGTTTGTGTTCCTTACCAATATCCCAATTTTGTTCGCATAATATCTCTTTCTTTTTCGGGCTAAAAGGCTTGAAAAGGAAAATGTCCTGTTTTAACTCTTGTTCTTTTCTCGTTCTTTACACTTAACACTCCCCCCGCCCCCTCCTTTGTCTTGCTGTTTATACTGAGTTTGGAAGAAAAGGCGCATGTATAATTACGATCCCCCCATGTTTGCTACAAATTTTTAGTAAGTCATTTATATTATATCCCTGGCACACAATGATGAATGTGCGAGCCCCGAAAACATAAAACCCTTTTGTGCACATAGTTTCTAATTCAAGCTTTACGTATACATAGACAATTAAGAGAAATGCTAAGGCTAAATGGATGTTAGTTTCCCTACTTCGTCCCTTTTTACCCCACCATTTTTTATGATATTGAAAACATTACCATTGGTATATAATAAACGAATATGTGTGCATACCTCCTGTGAGTGGGAAGAATAAATGCATGTTGCATTCTAAAAACATTACGACTACGATTAATATTCAGCAAAAGCTGACAAGGCAAGCGACCAGAGCCACCAAATCCTAGCCACAGGGCTATCCATCAAAATTTTCGTCTGACAGGCTCCATCATAGCAAGGGTAAAAAAAATCTCTGCGAAAGGTAAAGCAATAGCGGAAAAAGCTAAAGGCGAGTAGTTGAAGGAAATTATCTCTTTTGTTCTTACATATGCTACCGACTGGAAATTTAAATTCAGAGAGGATATTCCCTACGCACACAAGTAGCCTGTTATGGGGTTCAGCTACTACGAGTGTAACAAATAAACGCACTTAGTTGACCAGAATTCTTGCTGCGGTCAATTTTTTGTTGGATGTCAACAATATCCGCATTACCATCACATTTTTTTAGGTCCCCTTGAAGCTTCGCCGATTGAACGCATAGCCCTTTAAAGGAAATGCGCAGCTTTTCTTTTTTGCTCCGTTAATCACTAAGTGCTTGACAAGAGAACTCATAGACGAATATTCCGTTTTTTTGCCTGGCGGCGCGTCGCACCATTTTTGGCATAAAAGAAAAACAACGATGTTCAGTTAATTGCCGATTACCAAACTGATCACATATGCAAGTAATGCTATTCTTTTATTCGCTTTACGAAAATTCATAAAAAAAGAGTCGGAAGAGGTTCCAATGAGAGAATTTCCAGGGTCCACAGCGTGAGTAAATACCCGAGCTCCAAAATAGAGGTACAGCAAGCCCAACAATTGGACGACGGCCATGTCCTTGCGCGAAAATTGAACCCCACTTTCTTCCTCTGCTAGATACACTAACTATATACTACTACTGCAGGCCACACATAAAACGCAAACAATTCGGCATTCTTCACACGTTCATAAAATGGGCTTCTTGTCAAGGTTGTTTGGATCCAAGCTCTAATTCTGATCTATGGATAGCACCCTGCCATTCGCCCCTCCCTGCATGGAAATGACAAGCTATCGTTGCGTCAAAGAATCCTTAAAGGAAACCGCTAGACCGTCCCGTCTCGAGTCATAGATACATAATATACACTTCCGCTTTCTTCGGCCGAACTTCCCAGAACTTGTGTCTCCCCTCTCCCAAATGGACTTTTAACGAAGCAACACGCGGTTTCTAAAGCCATTTGGCAGAAAACTTTGAGCTTGAGCTCTTGTACCTCCCATCAACAATGATTCTTTATCTTCTCCAAACCCCAACGATGATTTCTCCTCCCAACCCCTCCCCAACCCCAACAATGATACTTATCGGCCAGGAAAAGCATCGAAAAGTACTTAGGTTACGTTTCGGCAGAATGTAACTAAGCATTTCCGCACTGCCTAATGTTTTTCAGGTACTATTAAAAAGTGTCTTATCTTAGGGATGCCCCGAAGAACCTATCATTACTACCAATTCAGGCCAGCTTATGTTTCGTATACATCGCGGTATCCACCGCAGTCAGTCGCAAGTACTCCAAAGATGCCCCCGGGAACTCCAAGTCTACCTCAAAGAGTCTCAACCTACGCATCCTTCATTCCGCCATTACGACCGCGTCTCTTTTCTCTGCAGGGAGACACGGACTTAAGGGAACATAACCTTGCCGAATGTGAAATTGCCAATTAGATTTCATTATTCACTGTCTTGAAAGATAAGACACAAATATCAAACATGACAGTAGGTACTTACTTTTTGAGGACTGTTTCGTAACCTGGACAGCGACCCAAGTTTGATGGACAAAAAAAAACGAAAATGTACGTGCAAAATGCAAAATGAATAAAAAAGTGAAAAAACATAAAACGTTTGGCCAAAAACCAAAATTTTCAGGAAAAGTTAACTTGTTGCGGTTTTTCACAAATTTGGTATTTTCTTTTTCGCTCCCTCCCTCTCTCCGTGTCTTGCAAGCAGAGCAAAAGTGAAACCTAGGCTCCATGTTTCCCTTGGCATTTAAGCGATTGCTTAATTCATGGGAAAATTGGCTCAACCTGACCATGGCAACCTTAACACGGACACGAAGGCCGGCCAGTCCTTTTTTCTTGTAAATATAGACAATTTGCGGTGGGCATTCCTGAGGATTGCGCGATTCTGGATGTCCGTTACGCCAATACTATGTGTTTTCACCAAAGTGTCGCCCAACAAAACCCACAAACCATGTCCAATCGAGCATCTAGAATACCTGGATAATGTATTTCGGCTACTAGCTGAGAACATTTTTTTTTCTTTAAAATCTTCGGTTCTTTTCTGCAGAACTATCTGTAAGGACACATTCCTCCTGGCGATTGAACGCTATATTTAAAGTGCGGCACCTCCGGGATGGTTCCCGGCTATAACTACGAACCGGTAAAGATAGATTTAGAAAGTCCGCTAAAACTTCTTCTCACCCCCTTATAATTGATTACAATTCTTCATTCTACCTCCCCCCCCCAACTCCTTTATGGCGTCATGGAACTACAAGTTTAGGCTTTATCTAAAAGCGTTTTGTGTTGTAAATGAACTCATTCATTGCACTTCCGGGCTTTAGGACTTCGTGAAAACTTAAGGATTTGACCTGGAAACTTCCATCAAATCAAGAGTGATAATGGAGCTTGCAGCCGTCGTGTATTCTGCTTAATGGTTTTGCCCTAAAGAGCTCTCGTTTGTCATCATTTCAGCAAAAGTGACGGAAACGTATGGCCATGCATTTCTCACCATTCAAAACGTCCCTTTCCCAAACAAAATTTTATAGAAATTCTCGGACCATGTAACAGCGAAGGAATAAAGTTCTTTAACGCTTCATTACCCGAAGCTTTTGTGCCTCCGTCGTTTTACATCCCGAAAACCATTTTACACCTTGGTCTTTTTTGAGCGCCTCTTTTAAACATTACACTGCGAGCATAAGAAAGGTCACTTTTTCGAGGACTTGGCTGCCCACAAAGGCTTCCCTACTGCGTTTAACGTCCTGACAAGAGGCGCTCTTAGAATCTCCTCGCCAAATGTATTACTACCACTCACAAAATAAAAGCAAAAATAAAATAAAAATAAATAAAAAAGTGACCTCTTTCCTTCCCCTGTTTTGAATGAAACCACACATCGTCTTCTTGGTGATGGGACTCTAATTTCAATTTCAACGCTGGCAAATTGGACTACGAGTAGAGCATAACCACGGCCTTGCTACTACTCGTGTCTGCGTGCTTCGGGACAAAACGAGGCCACAAGGATCTGAACATCCCTATGTGATGACATACCTATTCTTCTATACACAAATTAGAAAAAAAAGCTTTTTTTATGGCCGGAGCGTATTTGACGCCTTGGCGTGTAATAGCGCACTGCAGTTTCAGTTTGGGTTGCTGCACGACTTTCCGCCAATGAAAACTAATTAAACAAGGAGAAGTATAATGAAAGCGAACCCAACTACCAGCATGACATCATCGCAGGAAGGCCTTTCCTTTTTATTTTTTATTTTTCATTCTTGAATTTTTTTTTTTTGTAGTTAATGTAGCTTCACCATCCGTTTGCTGTTTTACGTTCTGTTAAGCCTTTCGAAGAAGGTAGAAGAGGTCAGACATTAACTACTAGTAACTTCATAACAAGTGTTCTCGCACCTCACCTCTCCATGGCAAACACCAGAGAAACTATTAAGCCCTTACAAGGTGTTCCAGGACTGCGCTCCACCTCACCTTTTCACCAAAATCCTACTCCAAATTCGGAAGAGAAACTAACCAAACCCAAAAATTAGGTACACTTCTGCCATTTTTTATTATTTTTTTAGTTTGCCTAGCTATGTCGTAAACGTAGCAATAAATCGCCGTGTCCCTTCCAATGACGTGTAAAACTTGGCTACAGACAAAATACAATGAATAATTACAGGACAAATTTTGAATTATTCAAGACTTTGGACTTGTTGAGCACTTCTTTACAATCTTGAAAACTTGAAACTTGTCAAACGATATTATTTGATCTTGTCTGTGAATAATAAAAAGTGATAGTTTAAGAACTCGTAAGCATACCTTCCTGGATTAACTAAGACCTACCCAAATCAGGCTGCCTCATCAATCAGACTTCAGAAGCTCATAACGAACAAGAGTTCCAAATACACACCAAAGCTATACACGGAAAGGAAATACACGCTATACAAGCTATACACACGCTCCATACGGAAATACGTAAAAAAAAATCGAGAAATTCTAGGAATTTTGTAGTTTGCTGGCTTAACTATAGCAGAGTATTTAGTTACAAGACCCCTTCCGATGTTTCAATTGTTTTTAAAGATTCCTGAAGGAAAGTAAGAATATCTTATCGCCTTACAAGGTACCAGAACATTTCCCCGTAAAGCTACCAAGACACTTGTTAGCACTTCCCTTTATGAACGCAGCGAGCATGTGTCGAAAAACCTGCGGATGCTTGTGGGTGGACTGGGTTTAGTTTTTCAGTCATTGTAAAAGGCAAAAACTCTTCAAAGAGAGCAAAAGAAAGAGACAGAGAGAAGAGAGAGTTTTAGTCTACAACCCGCAAGATACAGCACGCGCGGCCCCTTTGGGCAGAAATGTATAATCGCGAGGAGTGAATCTGTGGTCTAAAGTCATCCGCATTCGTCCGTTGCTTTGTAGTTATACTTATCATAAATACAATTTTAAAAATTTGTATACCCCTCCCACCTGGCCATAGGTCTTATATAACGTTTATTGGGCATGATGGTAGGGTTTCATTAAAATGTGAAAAGTTTTCGGTGAGTAAATCACGGACATATTTAACGTAGCCCGCCGTGCCCACCAAGACCTTGGTTATTTCTATAATCTGCCACATATCTCTCTCTCGCTCTGTCTCTCTCTTTCCCCTCTTACTCCTGTAGTTTGCGCTGCTATAGCTACTCCAGATGCTGTTTTCTCTCCCCCTTTTGTGAAAAGTTGATATCAAAACGCTACATATCCCTCATTTACTCCAATTTATGCATCGTGATCCCTTTTACCTTGACTGCCCAGCAAAAGCTCCGTGCTCGTTGCTGATAGCTGTAATCAGCTTCCTTCATCTCTCCCACATGACTCGGGAGAGCTTTTTATATTCCATATCCCTTACGGATCCCTTATGGTGGGGGGGAGGTAGTTGATGGTCCGTATGGTATTAGCGGCGCAAGGGGCAAAAAATGAAAAAATATAAATCTTCTAATGAACAATTGGGGGTAGCAAAAGTAATAAAGTCGGACTGTGGGCCCAGGAAAGCATCTGTTCGCGGGAGGTAGAGGATGTTTTAATGGGAGAGGATGGACATTACTGCCATACAATCTACCGCAAAACATATATAATGCCCCCGTTGTTAGCTATGAGTTTGTGGAAAGGAGAACAGATAGGTATAACATTACCTGTTAATGCAACTCAGTCTATACAAGATAAAAAAAAAACTTGCTACCCGGATTCACGTGAGTTTCTGCGCACTCCCCAGGGGAGTCGCTAGGTTTCCATGCGAGCTTTTTGGCCCCAATGGGGGGTGTCCATATGTGAAAAACGTGTGGTGGTAGGGAGGACGGGGCTCCGGGAGCATTTTGCAGGCGAAGAGGAAGAAAACTTGCTAATGCAAGTTTCCTGCTACGACGAACCCCCTGCTACGACGAACACCCCTTTGCCTACCGTGCTTTAGCCTCCAAATTTGGGACGCTCAGGTGCTACCACAACAGGGCCCTCTCAAGCTGTCGCTTTTTTTTTTTAAATAATGAGAGCTTTTCTTTGTTTCTTAGAGAGTACAAAACACGAACGTGAAAATGGTTTGAATAGTTTGGAAGGCTTCTTGGGGAAATTTACACCTTTATAATTATCAAGCGCCATTGCTATTATTCCGAGTTGGCTGAGTCAAACTAGGCGAAAGTCACGGGTAACAATTCACCACCTTCAGGGCTGTTCGTGGGAGGTGATATAATGGTTGTCAAAGTTCAAATTTTCGCAACCAGCTGGGGTATCTTTAGTGGCCAATTGTCCTACAGAGAAAATATCTGGTTTCTTTTTGCTAGCTTAACAGACAGGACAGACATCATTGTTGTCTTTGAGCTAATTGTCAAACCCTCACGCCAGAACGGAAAACCTTGGAAGAGATAAGAAGAAAAAAAGTGGAGTTTAACTTTAAGAAAGACTACGTGATGGATTTCTGGTGAGACTTTGTCACCTTAAGCTGGAAAAGCCACGAAGAAGAATAGGAAAAAGGGAGGGAAAAAGATAAACGCTTACAAGAGTTTTATAATCCGTCCAATCTTATACTGTCCTAACGATGGACTGCTCATTTAGTTGACGGAAGGTGTTCCCCAGTCAAGCGAAAGTAACCTATACATATACTCCACACCGTAATCTGGAGAGGTATAATAGAAACAATGTATGGCAAGCTCTAGCAGAAAAAGAAAACTTTATCGAAAAGATCGTATCGACAGTTTGGATACACGACGAAAAGGGCTAAGAAAAACGAAGGTCGTTCATTGAATGCTGCACTCTCTCGCAATGATTTAGAAATTCCATCAATCCGAGCCGTGAAGGCCACGCGTTCAAATCTCCTTTTCATTTGCTGGGTTTCTATGTTCTGCCTAAATGCACTTTCATCAAAAATAGTTTGACTTATATCTGAAAGTGAAACCTATTCATCTCCGTCCAGCTCGCTTATATTTAACTCAATGAAATCTATATTACACAAAATAAATAGTTGTCTTTACTACGTCTACTAAATTTCCTAAGAAATGCTATTTATATCCGAACCGAATCGCTGAATGCAAAGCTTCAAAACCAGAATAGAACAGAATATGAACAAGATTCAAAAGGATAAGAAACAGATCTACATCTTCTTTAAAAACTCGGTTGCTTCACCTCATTAAAAACGATTTTTTTTCTTAGTATTATTCTAAACCGGATTTCCGCAGCTAATACAACAAGGAAAATCACTATATTCAGTTTTTTTTTTCTGACAGAGCTTGCCAAGTCAAAGAAGCTGATGATTATCAGAAGCCCACGAACCAGCCTAATCAGTCATCGCACTTATACCAAAAGTCAAACCATGTGTAGGAAAAAGGGTTGTGGAGGTGAATCAGAAAAGGTTCTCAGCTGTGCGCATGAGTCTTACATGACTTTGGTATATATATGAATTGAAAATCCAATCGAATTCCTTAGAAAAAAATATAAAAATATGCTCTCAGAGAGAGAGAGAGACTTCCCCTGGATGGGTTCTTATGGACTTGATCCGAGATGGAAGAGATACATTGATGTGTTACAAGGATGCTGACAGAAGACCCCTTGCTGGGAAACCCGGGTTCGTCTTATTGTGCCAATTGCTCCGAAAAAGCTTTAGCTGTCTGTGAAAGGGGTCCAAGGTACAGTCTCTATATTTTTTTCTTATTTGCTTATTCGCAATACCACCACTGGCGGTGTTGTCACGGCCTTCTACACGCTCGAAATCCATATCAGAAAAAGCATACAAAAAGGACGACTTAGGAAAACAACGGGGCAGCCTTCTTCGTCCATTCTATACTAAGCCCTGTCCAAATCAGCTCAAGTATATCCGTATCCGGGTTTAAGGGAGCCCCCAACTCAAAGTTACGAAGTCACCCGGACGATTACCGTGCAATAATGCCTTTGTTATATAAAGTTAAACAAGATTTTGCTTTAGAAGTTTAGAAAGAAACCAATCCGAATCGCCATATACGTCCATGCCCTTTTAAACTAATACGAAAGGGAACAAAAGTTAAAGTCACATTTTACCCTCGCTTCCTATTCTTCCGGATTTTAAAAATTCAATAATAATAATAATAATAATAATAATTAAAATTAAATAATAAAAATTAAAGAGAACCAACGATTACTTCATATTTTGCTTCCAGAATTCGTATTACTGTCTGTTTGGAACATAACCCCTAATGTATAATCTGCTTCGGCTTAACTTAAAAGGAACCGGAAAGGGCTCCCGTATATTCTGACATCGTTCACCTATATCACTAAAAAAGCTTTTATTTTTACAGCTGCTCTCTCGTTCTTAAGGACCTTTTCATCAGAAGGTATAACCATTCCCCCCAAGAAAAGAGTGGTGTTGCCAGCTTATGATTATTTGCTAGCACGACAAAACTTGAAATAATAAAAACTTTTTTTTCTAAGAAAAAAAAGTTCATGCTTTTCTATTTCAAATTACGCCAAAAATGACTTTTAAGCCACTTTTCTGAGACATAGCCTTTAGAGTATAAAGTTTTAACCATAACTATATCAACCCCCGAAGCTGGGGGGCGCAGCTAGTTTCCTGCTAAAAAACACTTGCGTATTTTAATAACAATGCTAACGACTTTCAAAAAGCCCTGAGCAAGGCGAAACGTATAAGTTCAAGAAAAAGACGACAATCTGCAAATATTTTGCACGAATAACTTTAGTTAATTGCTGCTCCAAAGACAGCTTTCAGAGCTCAACCTGGGTCCAGGTGCAGTTAGTTGTATGATTACGGCGAACCTCCTAGAAATATATAAATCTTGATGTATTACAATTCCCTTCTAATGATAAGTTGCAAAAACGTGATTTTTGATATCGTTGACAAAACATACCAGAGCATGCTCTGAGAGACACGTAGCAACTCTCCCTTTTTTCTCTCTCTCTTTTTTCCCTATTTTTTACGTAATAAATAACCCCATCTGCGTTTAACGCTTCATTTAAGACTCATAACTCATCTGCGTTCCTCGGAAGCTGTTGGAGCAATCCGTTACGTCTGACAACTTGGGAGCTTTCAATGAAATACCGATTTCTGGGACGTTATAGCAAAAGGAGAAACTTGTAGACACACACACACACATGCACGCAAAGTCATCCCATATCAAGTTGGTATATATACCTGCTAGTTAGATGCAAATTCTCCTGCCACTTGCTATCAGACCTCCCACCTGGCGCCCAAAAACTTTGAGTTTGGGTTTTTTGCCCTTTTTTAGAAGTAAATTGCACGTATAGCGCTAACTAACTATTATAAACAGGCAAGCCTCTTAAATTGCATCTCTTATCCAACCCTAATATCACAGCTTCCAGATTGCGAAACCGCCAATTGAGAACTCCTTAAGAACTGCGTTTTATGCATATAGACATACTCGACAAAAAGGGCAAAAAAAATCTTTCCTCAGATTACCTTTCATGATCATCGTTATGTATCTGACCCTGTAGTAGCCTTGGTGGCTTTCCAAGCATTTGTTAAAAATTCTTTAAAGAAATGAAAAAAAGAGGTCTTTAACTTTTACGGTACTGAAAGAAGTGGAGGAAATGGAATTTTCGGGTTGGGCAGAATTCCGATATTGTCGGTATAACATAACTGGAATAACTGTCGAGATTGACTTTGGTCATGAAAAATGCGGAACTGAATAAAACACGCAAGGTCGAATGCGTATAGAATAATTCCATCCTATAAAATACCCGACTTCTATAAAAGCTCTACAAAAGTGCGCACTTCCAAAAATGAATGCTCCTATTCATTTTACCTTGCACACACGTGTAGCTGCTACAGCATGACACAATATGCAAACTAGCTGTTTCCGCGAAAGACTACATAGGGCCAAATAAGTTAAGATCTTTTACAATAAATTGCATGTGTGTCCGCGATGACACGGCGACTTTTATTCTCCTCTGTAACTTATAGTTTATATCTTCACGACTCCTGTAGATTGGAATGTGGAGAGCCATAACGACAAAAACCTGCAAAAAACTCCTGAATCGCTATATCTGTTCTTTTCTTTTGTCTATACACATTCTTATTCGGATGTGGATAAAATTCTTAACTCGTATAAAACTATAAGAACGTGAAAGTCCAACTCCCCAAAGTTTCGAAACTTCTAATCTTCGTCTTTTGACCTTCCTTATAAACCTTTCATATTAACTAAAGTTAATCTCGGGAAACAAGGACATGCAAGTTCTATTACAAGTTCTATTACAACAGTAGGTATAAAGAATTTGAAATTACTACCCCAGTTTCCCGCCCTAGAGCCCAAAACGTAAAAAAAAGTACGGGATTAAGGAAAACAATTTTGGCTCTTGTCTCAATAATTTGACAGATAAGTGAAAATACTCGAGGGAAAAAGAAAACGAGAGAGAAACCGATTTTACCTTGTCAAAATTTTTGACAGACGAATGCAGTAAGCTGAAGAACCTTCAGGCTAGAAATTACACGTTTTAACTCCAAACTTGTAAATATTTTCTATTCTACGCTATTCATCAATTCTTCAAAAACACCCGTAACTAAAATTATTTTTGTAAAAAATCCTGAATTTTCTTTTTTCTCTTCCGGCCCATTAAGCGTCAATTCGCTATGCTGGGATTGAAAAAAGTAACAAAAATCGCTACACTGTTTTTTTTGTTTTTTTTTATTAAAATCGTGATTTTTTTTTTCTCTTCGGTCCCATTACGCGTTAATTCGCTATGCTGTGGCTGCCTCTTCTTACGATAGAATGTATATACAATTCAATGCAAGTAAAAAAAAATAATAACAATAAAATGTAGCTTCCCACGGTAACAAGCACAAGCCTACACTGTTATACAACTCAAACGGAAAACCTATTTAAAATGTATAATTATGTATAATTTAGCATTAAGGATATATTCCACGTTTAAAATAGTTTAAGAATGTACTATTATTGTGTTGGTTAATTTCCGGAAATTCTTGCCGTGTGCAACTGTTGCATTAGGTAACTCCGGAGCTTTTCCCCGCAGAATAAACAGTCCTTCCAAGAATACCTAAGCTTAACCTAAATAGCGAAGTTGCAAACACTACAATTATCTCACCTACACACTTTAAAGAAACACCCCATAAGGAAGTTCCACATAAGGAAGTCATACTGTCATGAGTAGCCAATTCCTTTACTGTATGGCCTTCGCAACACTGATGCGTAGGTTTTCTTTTCGGATATAAAACATCGACAAGAAGAGCTTCCAGTGAAAAATAAATAAAAAAATTGGGAAGAAAAACAGGTTATGATTCAAGTGGATCTTCGGGGGATCGACGTCGGATATTATCACGGAGAATGAGGGGGTTTATAGAAGGCCGCGCGGCAACAATTGCGTGATGAATGCTATCTCCAATTACTATGTCAGTCACGAGAAAGAGCAATCTTGTCCTAGTCTGAAAACCTCTCTCTTGCTCCTTTTGCCACTTTTTTTAAAAAAATACTCGGAATAATAAAATATAAAAAACAGAAAAGGAGACATAAGCAACGCGTTTTGTACTAAACCAAACGTGGACAAAAACAAAAGGATGCCGCTGCACAAAATTTCGCGCATTCAGATCTCGCTACTTCTTTTCGATCCATAATTTTACTCTGAGAAAGGACACTAATCACAAGTACCCTGCCAACAGCACCAAAAGCCCCTAGCCTCAAAGCGTCATAATGCCCATGTCTTCTTATTGTAAGGAACCTTAACTGACATGCATTTGCGTAGGCTTTTAACCTATTGCGGTTAAGAAGAGACATGGGTGGTCATATTTACAACTTATCTCCTGCAGTCAGAGCTAATAACGAGTCCAGCAACTTCCCCCATTGTAATAATTGCCGCAAAACGAGCGATATTTCTGGTTTCAAATGAGATATGTATGGAAATTAAACAGAAAGAATAAGACCTGAACAGTTTTGCCTTTCAGCGAGTCGCAAATTTACAAGACCCACGCCCTCTTACCCCGAAAAAGTAAAAAAAAAAATACTTCGCCACGTCTAGAGTGTACTTTACGGAAATAAATATAAAGAGAAATATCCAATTACTCCGATTCCATCAACTTTTTTCACATGTAATGAAAATGGTTCTTGTCAGGAATTGAAAAAAAAAAGAATCATGTTTGGAGTACACAACATCATTTCTGGACAAAGGTACGATACAGTAAAAAAAGGTGCCAAAGAGGGAAAGTCTATACAAAGGTACGACAGACTTCAATGCTTAATAGTAAAGACATACCCGTTGGCTTTTCTTAATTTCTATTTTATTAAAATTAATAATCACTTCTATTCTTTTTATTAAGATTTATGTTACACTTAAAAGCTTTAATAAGCTAAAATTTTGTTGAATAATTTTTATTCTTTTTATTAAGATTTATGTTACACTTAAAAGGTTTAATAAGCTAAAATTTTGTTTCCTCGGAAAAAACGTTAAGTTGATATGATTATTAGAGCCTCCATGCTAACACTGAGGCTCACAACAAAAAGCTTTTATTAAGGGGTCGCGAAAAAAGGAAAAAGTTCCTTCTTGACACGTTTTAGTGTTTGATATGACGCGGCAAAAAAAAGTGCGAGACGCATAATACAGCGGTATCTGGTTAAACCCTCTTTAGTATAGCCCAAAAAAGTTCAAAGATTTTAACACCAGTGTAGGACGATTCTAAAGAATGCTTTTATAGGGTGACACTTTAGAACCACTGTAGTTAGAACCAGTAAAGCAAGAACATGGGGCACTATACATAGCGCTTAGGGTATATTTATAATTGGCGCCCATTCGAGTTTACTGCTGAAACGATTGTAAGAATCTGTCTACCTTTCAAATCCCACGAAAATTGAATATGGAATGAATGGCAAACCAGAATAAACTATTAAAACTGTATTTTGTCAAAGTGGCATTCTCCAGAGTGGTTAACATCCGTATTTTTAATCATATCAAAATTGTTCAACTGGTTTTCGTCAACAACAGGGCTCGACAGATTACGTTCTTCTCTTTTTCCGTGAAAAAGAAATACTGCATCACTGCATGCACCGAAGCGGTTAATGTCAACAGAAACATTACAGTTGTAGCGCAGTCTACTGGTTTTAAACACTTTTGTAATTCTGTGCATGATTCGCTTTTAAATTTCACTTGGAATTCCAGTCTTCCAATCCAATACCCATTATCCTCAGCTCGTAAATACATATAAGGTCAATAAAAACTCTTACATATACAACTTACCGATCCTACCCAATCTTGCCAAACTAATAAAATTACCTAATTCTCGAAAGCCTGTTTTTATCTGTGTTTTTTTTTTACCAACATACCACGTGGAAAGAATGGCACATAAAATAAAGAAAAGACAATGAAGTCATCAGATTCTCTATACACAGTCAAACATTCGACTCTGGGTTTCTCAAAAATCTCAACGGAAACAATTAAGAGATCCGACCTACGTCTCCCTATAAAGGAAGAAAAAAGAAGACAAAAAACTTTCCATTGAAGCGAAACATTACCAGCCAACCGCAAAGACAAATGGCTTAGTAGCCTATGTTCAACCAACTAGAAACTATACAAGCTGGTCCGGACCCGTCTGTCAATACAGTATATCCCCAGTCTATAAGAGCGTGTGACGAACGTGTAGCTGGGTTAGCTAGGGATTCCTTCGAAATATACTTTTCGAAGGAATCCCCAGCTAACCACGAAGACAAATGGTCTAGTAGCCTATGCGCTATCAACTTTGAACTACACAAGCTGGTCCGGGGCAGTCCGTCAATTCAGTATATCCCCAGTCCACAAAAACTTATAACAGTATATTTCAAAGGAATCAACCCGGCCAGGTGGCTCCAGCTTTTTCCTGTCATGTCATGGAACCCCCACATACACTCACACATAGACAATCGTATAGAAATTATACAGTAGTTTTTTGGGGTTAGACCATTTCGCTGCTTCCAAAGTCTCCTGTGTTCTCTTTTTCATACTTTTTGTTGTTCTAACCCCTTCCATCACACCGCCACCAAAAAGGGGAGAGGAGCCGCGTATAAGTCAAATCGATTAACTAGATCAGAAAGCTAAGCCAAACGCGTTTAAAGCCTTCTTCCACATACAAGGCCCTTTTTCAAGTTCCCCGTAACGCTCTAGAAAAAGAGAAAAGGGAAAGTGGCCCTAGTACGGCTTTTCGAGTCGGGTTACTTTATTAGTCCCAGACAGACAAGCTAGTGCTACTTTTTACCTTTTAATCACGCTTTTTAGAAGATAATGGCAAGCGCAAAACCCCCTCAAAAAACAACTTACCTTACTGGGTTAAAATTATAATACGCTTTATATGGAGCTCTAAGGAGGTTGGGAGGGCGAATCCTTTTTTAAATTGAAACGCTCATCTTCGCCAGGTTTGGAAAGTTTTTTTTTTTTAAAAGTTGAATCCTTTCAGGACCAATATGTGCTGTCTCATGGACTCAATCAAAATATTTAGGGACTCTTGGCTACCTCACGATCCGAGTTCGCACGCGCGAACGCATGGCAGCTGGAGATCGGATCGGCAGCTCTGGGAGGGGAGGAGTCAAACGACGAATCACTGCGCGTCTTCCTTCATTTCTACAGAATAATTTCCCTTTCCCCGGCATAAAAGTCCTAGCGCACAACGAATCTCTTTGGTGGATTTTGGAACCACCAGCTTCTGGCTTGAAATTAATTCACTAAATTTGAAAAGCTCTCTTCTATTTTATGGTCTTGTTTCGAATTAAAAAGGGGAGGGAGGGAGAGTTTAAACCATACGTTTCTATGCCAAACATTTTACAGTCTTTTGGCATGGTAGCGAGCGCCCGTCAGGAACTTTTGCAACCCACCTTCGCCCAAGCTCCGCCCCTTAGGCACGCCGGACCCTGCTTTAGTAGCTCAAAAAATGACCCGAATAACTCGTCTGTCTACGAATTGTATATGCACCCCGACACGAAGCCGAAGAGCAAAAAAATAACATATGGAAGAGAGAGTAGTAGGCTTTTATTTATAGTGAATACTGCAGACGTTTGCAAGCGATTTCCAGGTTAATATACCAGTGCACGACCTGTTTACCGATCAGTTACCTCCCTGGTACAAACGGCTGGTACAGTATAACATGGCTGAGGACCCTGACGACAACAAAGGTTCGCTTTGAGAGATTTTTTTTTTTTAACATCCCACACAGGTGAGCTATATCAATGCAAGCATTGTATGCGGTACAATGTGCTTAATTTGTAGTATGACAGACTTGCCAATGCCTTCAATGTTATGAAATATTATTCAAAGATTTACTTTGAGAAATACAGAAAATTCGCACTAAATCAGACGCTTACTACAAATGAACTCTCGCGAATGGTGGTTCATTAAAATCCAAATGCCAATCATTTTCATTTTTTGGCTAATTATTTCTACCCGTTTATTTCGTTTTGTATGCAAACAAAAGAGAGTAAGCAGTTTTGGAGCGATAGAAACTCGACACTTTAGATCAAATGAGGGACTAATTAATTACAAAGAAGACAGCTAGAAAGTGCGTTGGCTTACTAATGGACATGGTCTTCTTTCTTTACGTTCCAAAGCGATTGACGGGCTCGGTCGTGATGTCTTTACTGGCTGACAAACAAGGGAAATCCTACAGTCTCAATATACATATTCGCCTAATTATCTAGAATAGTTAATTACTGAAGTAAGCGTTTACTAGTTGAACTACTTTTTTAGTACTTTTCTGGGTATTTGAAACTACTTCCAAATATGTAGTTGTACTGCGTAGTTGAATTTAACTTTTTACTAGTTATCAGTTAAAACATAGTTGCGTGCGTCAACTTAGAGAACGAACATAAAGGGGCAATAAGAATTTTCGAAATTTTGAGAAAATTTCTTGAAACGAGATACAGGAAACCTGGATTTCGAGCAAAGTCCCAAGACGATTTTCGGAAATGTTTGTAGTCTTAGATCAAGCAATAGATTTAAATCTGTGACATTGACCCAAAAATCACATAATGTAGCTAAAAATTTGCTGTCGATATTTTATTTCATAATTTATGTCGATGTCTATATGTCAACGTTGATATTTCTGTCGCTGTGGTAGTTTTGTTGAATTACTTTTCCAGCAAGTAATTGGAAAGTAACTGATAACCACATTCAAAGTAGTTATAATTGTAGTTTAGTTGAGCTAACAAAAGAAGTGAGCCATAGCTCGTCAATTGGCCTTACATAGAAATTTGCAGATGTAGTCAAGTCAAAAACTCCACTTAGCAACTTGGCGAAGGATTTTGACCTTCAGAACATACCTGATGCAATGAAGTAAAATTAATTGGCATTGTGATATGACCTATCCGTAATGTTTTACTTATAGAATGAATGATCTGGATGTCATCTCCGGGAAACCCGTTCAAAGAATTCGCAGAATTTGGAGATCGCCGGCCACTCTAGTACAGAGCTCGCATCTCATGCAAAGTAGATCTGTTGATCTACTCTGTGTTACTACTTATCTAAATTGCAAATTGCTAAAAGAACAATTATGTGACGAAATACTGATTTCAGTGAACTTGTCCTTAAATCTTATGCAAAAAGATACGAAATGGGAATTTCAAGTAAGAAAGCATTCCCTGCAGAAACATTTTTAGAAGCAGGTAAGTCCCTCGCGATAATCTATTTGCAAACCGAAGGAATTTTATGACACGAACCAATGCTATGTGCACCACTGCATAATCAATAAAACAAAATATGCAAAAGCGACTTGATTCGGTACTCCTCAACCCATTTCCCTGTCTGAAGCTAGCGACAGAATTCTCACTCGGTGAACCCTCCTATCTTTGCGTTACTTCCTTCCAATCAGGTTTTCGCTTCAACAAGGCAAATTAAACCACGTTAACAATCTAAAGTAGCGCTGGACCCACATGAGCTTATTTTCCCACTTAGTGCACATTCGCAAAAGCGAACATTACTAGCAAAAGTCTGTGCAAAGTTTAGATTGATAAATCGACTTGCACTACCCGTGGAAAATGGAAAACTCCCAGTCAATCATACATATGGTATTAAAATCAGAATATTAATTATAAATTGACCATAAATATATGTTAAATTGGTGACAATTCTCTAACGCCCTTACTCACTTTTGGACTGAAACTTAACAAACTTCAACAGTGATGTACAGTCACTCCTAATTCTGTTTTCTATACAGTAATATAATTTTATTCGTACTTGTTACAATTAAGAAATGAACTCGATACTTGTGTATCTCGCTTTGTTTTTTGTCACACTGAATTTCGCGGAAAAGATTCCACATTAGCATTCGATCAAGTTTCTCATCCATGACCAAATATGCATTGTAACAAAAAGGTTCTTGTCTCCGCGGAGCTTGCAGATTGTGAGCTTGTATCTAAAGTTTTTTTTTTTATGTTTTTCAAATGCACTAGTAAAATTCTCGGAAATTTGGCATGCTCCTTTCGACTCGGGTCGGAAATCCAAACCCTAATGTTCGAGACGCCGTTTGCATGAAAATGAAAGTTTACGGAGACCGAATGCATGACACATGGGGAGACTTTTCTTTTCCTTGCTCTTTCAACGTACTCCACTTGGAATATTCTCTAAACATAGCAAAGGTTGAAACGTTTCATTTTCGCTCTTTTTTATTGCGGTATAGTATCTTTTTACCTTTTTTTATTGGCTTCCCGAAGGAAACTTTTGTTGTTTCATTGCCAACATGGAACACCAAAGGAATACCATCCCCGCAGCTCGGACCTCATTAAAGGAAGCCCCTGATGTGTGCATGGTTTAACATTGTTATCTGTGATATATGTTACATCGTAAGTTGCTGTCTTAAGGTAGCATGTCAAGGTTCACTCTCAAGCCGGGGCATACATTGAAAAACGAGACATCTAAAGAGCGGCTCATCAACTTCATATCTATCTACCTATCTACCTATCTATGTATATATATATATATATATATATATATATATATATATATATATATATATATATATATATATATATATATATATATATATATATATATATATATATATATATATATATATATATATATATATATATATATATATATATATATATATATATATATATATATATATATATATATATATATATATATATATATATATATATATATATAGAGAGAGAGAGAGAGAGAGAGAGAGATACAAAAAAGAGGCGGATATTGAGTCTCCGCCCATTTCATCTAATAATGCGAGCTAATGCATTCCCTTTTTCTTTTTCTCCGTTTAACGATGTTCTATTTCTTACTTAGTAATAATAACCACCGCTAGGAATGATTCAAGCGAGATTAGGTGAACCGTAACCCGCATAACGAAGCCGTAAACATCCGCAGCTTTTCTAATGTTATTACCTCAAGCTCCGCCTTTGCAGCAATCCTTTCTTCTTTTCATCGCTAAACTCCAACTCGGCGAAAAGAAATAGAACTGATTGTGCGCATAAGTAAGGCGCATGAATCTTCTAATTGAATAACATTTTCTTTTTTTTATGAGCCGCTTTCAAGACCTGGCCCAACAGACTTGGCGATATTTTCGTGTTAAGTCTGCTTTACAGTCACCAAAGAACTCAAACATAAAACTCGTAAAAAGTCTTCGAAAGAAGACAAAATAAAACAAAAAAATAAAAGACGGCGAAGAGAATTTTTGGCTTGGTAGTCCCATGTTCCATAACCCTCTAGAACAAGACTGTCCAACTAAGGCACCGCTCTTTTGCAGCTTGTGCAGATCTCTCGTTCCCACATGTGACGTTTTTACGGCTCGATATACCAAACAATAAAAGCGACATCGTTAGGAAGGCTTCAATGCCATATAACAGCTTCTCCCCTAAAAAAATGTGCAATTAAAAAGGAACCTGGCAAAATGGCAATCAAGTTTTCAGACCCCGAGGGAAGAAATAATTTCTTTTCAACGTTTATAACGTGAAAATTGTTTCCTTTTTTTCAATGCAAAAAATAACAATTCACAAAATAGCAAGTTTGCCAACTTGTGTTGTATTTTGTCTTTTGAATTATTTACAACTTTTAAATTACGGCCATACAAACCAATACGACAACAAAAAGAAAAGAAACGTAAGGAGCATTTTTATAGTCGGTAACGACGCATCTGTCTTCATTTCCAGGCTTGATTGTCCAAAAGGGAAACGTTAGAAGGCCAACATCATATCTCTCCATAATATAACTTTTATGGAGATTAGTTTTTATTTCCTTTACTCTTACTGCAACTGCACCGCAGCATATGTCTCGCAAGAACCTTGTTAACACGCATATGCAATGCAGAGGCTTTCAAGCTAATGAAAAGCTGCGCGGCGATGCGCGGGACGGACGGCAGACGATAATGCTACGGCGCAGGTTCCAATAGTACTCACAGCCGACGCAAAAGAAATGTTGCTCAGGCGCCCTAAATTCGTCTTCCATTTTGTTATGTTTTAAGCCTAGATTTCCCAGACCAGAAGGAACACCAACGGCAATGCAGCCCCTGTCACCTAGGTCTATAATAACGTCTAGCGCCTAGTTTTTTCCAGTCTAGCAAAAGATAAAAAAATACACAAATACAAAATAAAGTAAAAAAAAAGTACCCAATGAACCAGAAAATACACCAATGGCAATGGGAATATCCTGACATCTAGTCCTATAATAACCTCTAGTGCCTAAATTTTCCGTCTAGCAAAAGATATCTATAAAAAAACGCACCCAATGAACCCTTCTAGGATAACAAACTAGAACACAAAACAGGTCTGCCTAGTTCCTGCTTCGATTTTTTTATTATATTAAATTCCAAAATCCCTAGGACATCAGGAAGAATACGTCAGAAAATAGTCCTAATCTCCGTTGTTGTCTGAAAAGCAGTTTTTCCATATTCGTCAATCTAACGAAAAATAGTGGCAAAAAATGATGTGACATTAAAGTTATTCTTAAGAGTATATTCCAGAAACCATAAAAAGGAGCGTAGGATACACGCAAACACAAAGACAAATAAAAGAATAGCCAGATTTAACTTTTTTGCAATCCGCAAGACAAGATCAACCACGCCAGCCGTTGACTTAAAATCTTTTTGGTTATAATAATTCCTTTCTAGGTTAAAAAAAAGCACACGAAAAGCAAGTCGGCTCTGTGAAATGTAAGTAAAAAGTGTCACACAACCTCTGCATGGGTTGTTGGTATAAAGTTGACCAACAAGACACGTAAAAAACAGGGAAAAAACTAGTTTGAGTGATCTTGATATTCACAAGCCCTTGCCTTTTCCCGGTATTCATACTTTGGGATTTAGTGAGCCGGCTTGCAGACAATAGATTGTCTGGCAACCCTCAATAAAATTAGAGATTGAGCGCATGGGAATAAAGGGATTCTCAATTATCAGTTACATGCAGTTTCACATGTGCCATTCAATTAAGGAAACTAATATCAGATACTGAAGAAGGACAAGCTGTTTGGTTTAAGGACGCCAAACAGGTTAAAAAAGTACCTTACCGAGGCATGAAATTTCACTTCGCCGAAACTAAGTTCGTTTCTATTACGACTGAGCTAGACTGGAGTTGTCCTATCAGCCCGTTGTGCGCTTATTTATAGCTCTATAAAAACGGCGTATCTCTTTATTGAACTCCAAATCCCCACATGTTCCCTGGTTATGTGCGTTTCAAAAGAATCGCATTCCTCGCCTAAAGGGCCATGTTTCCAATGCCAGAAATCTCTAAAGAAGAAGGAAAAAAGAGAGAAGCTTTTGATGGAGCCAAAGAGCCATTTGAGAATGATATTCTTGTGTTGTGCTCTGCAAATATGGGCCTTGATTCCTATTTAGGGATCATAAATTTAATCAAGCCTAAAGCAAGCTGGCAATTGCACATCCAAGAAACTTGAGTGATGTGTATACTATATATCCCGTCCAAAGTAAAAGCTACCGAAGTTTCGCATCAGGTCAGCCGGGTTTCCACTACCCCGAACTCGTAGCGCAAATACGGCTTGGTTTTAAGAACGCTCGACAGCTTTTGTATTGGGGACCTACCTCATACTCCCCGGAGGTGGGGGGAGTTATATACGCAAATCTAATTTTATAATGTATCGCCCTTGTCTATTACTAAAAAAAATGGAAGAAAGTATATTAAGTGAAAATGTTTTTCTCCTTTTAAAGCGTTACAAATTTTCGTGTCTTCGACCAGCTGTTTCGATTTCTTATAGCTTCCGTGTTAATGAAGCTTGGACCCGATTCTCCTCAAAAAGCTTTTCCCGTGATGAAGTGATTAACCAATTTCCTTTTAGGATATGAAAGCTCTGATTCTTAAAGCAAGTCAAGCTGCACCTCGTGATATACCGGTGATATATATTTCTGCTCTCATTCCTATAGTGATGGCACCTCATTCAAATGCAGACAGCCAAAATCTCGCCAGCTTTCATATATACGTTTTCAAGATAAGAAAAACTGAGCAGAAAAAGGGTAGCAGTAGCAGGACCAGTTTGCGCTTTCACATGCAAAGTTTCGGGGATCGAGGAAGAGTTTAGCTTGGCAAAGCCAGTTGAAGAAGTTGATGGGCATGCGACAAGATACTGGCAAATAGGGGCCAAGGTATGCAAATTAATGCATTCTAGACTTGTTTCCACGTCTGGTTTATACGGAAATGCCTGCGTTTTATCTTCTCCTCAAAGGAAACCTATAGACCAGTGCAAACTACGATACACAACAACTCTTCTGTCCAGCATGTATAAAACGATGTTAAAAATTTCCGTCTCACTTTTTCTATACCACACCCCACGTGGGATTGCTCTGTTGCTCTGCTAGCTATGTAATAACAAAAGGAAGGGGGGGGGGGGGGGGGGGGGGGGGGGGGAGCTGTTGGCCTTGATGAGGATGCCAAAAAGGAAGAACCTAAGACGATGTGCTATGGATATTTGGTTTGGCAAAACCACTGGGGTCCCCACCAATTAAAATTGGGACGCTCACGAGCATTTTACAAAAAAGAAAGGAAACAATTTGACGACCCATGACAGGTTTTTCTTCCGAAAGAAAGAAACACTTTTCCAGTCGCTTGTTATCCTTATAAAGACAAAGACGAGACTGCGGGAGAGAAAAAAAGAAGAAAAGAAGCAAAGTGGGTTCTGGAAAAGCTCGCTGAAGTGTCCTGCTCTTACAGATAACAATTTTTGCCCAGTTTTCTACATAAGTTTGCTACATATTTATAATAGCCATAGGATACTTAGGTGTTGAATGTGACAGGTAGGCAACAAAACTGGGCTAACAATTTATGGTGGCTATGTTTCAGTTTGCAGGCATCTTGCGAATCCCCCGGCTTATTTTTTACCCATTTAACGCCTCGGGGCCTTTCGGGGCTTCAAATGAGGACAACTAAATCGCCCACGTGGTCCTCCTCAATGGAATAGCTCTTGAGTATAATATATCTAGCTTATTTTTGTTGTTGTTACCTGTTGTGTTGCTCTTTTTCTACCCCTCAACCCTTTATGCTTTCGCCTCAAAGCCTCAAATTGCACTTGCAGAATGTAAAAAGCCCGTGTCTGACAATTCAACTTATGGTCATTATCTATCATATAATACTCTGGTGGAAGCATATTTTCAAACACCATGGCTTTACCGCACAAGTCGCTAATTATTAACTATATGGAAAAATGAAAGTAGGTCAATCGCAATGCTTTAAAGTTTAAACTTTAAATTCAAACAACGTTACCTTCGTCAGCTTATGCTTATCTTTACCCGGTTTGTCCCGTAACGTCGAATGTAGCTTATTTGAGTTATTTGATATTCACGAATATAGTTTTAATTTTGTGTTGTTCTGCCACTTGCCGTTTGCCGGCTAAAATTCCGTCCTCATAATCTGACGAACGGGTTTGGGGAGGAGGGACTATGCAAGAGAACAACCCTACCATAATCGCAATTGTATTACGCCACTAGCGCTACTGGGAGACAATAAAGAAACAATCCACCATGCTCCCCATAGGCTCGGCATGTTAAAGTCGGCAAAATTCACAACAAGATTTCTCGAGAACCTACTTATGTATGCAGTTTTTGCTACACATTTCCTTTTCCTTTTGGATGAGCTTTAGCCAGCTTATTTCATGTGCAAAGCGAATAAGTAATTACAATTGATTATAACTTAATTTGCGTAGTACTGATCTGGAGAAGAAAACCAAGTCCTCTTCTACTTGTTAGTAGTACGGTCAAATTTACAGTTAAAAGTTTTCATTCATAATATGTACTGGGTTTAACCAAAACGTATCCTGAGTTCCCCAAGCTAACAAGTCATCTCCTCGTAGCTAATAATCCATAACTCAATTGAAATATTTGATTACATTCTTTTTATGAATAAAGTGGCACTACGGAATTATTTCGGTAGGCTATGTAATAAATCTTTCTTTCGATTTTCAGATAAAAACGAAATAAATTTCTTTCTAAAGACACGACAAGATGTTTCGCGGTTTCCGGATCTACAGATTTTTATCTTTTTTTTGGAACATGAAATAAGAACACATTTTTGTGACCTGCGAATTTCCCTTTGGCCCTAAAAACCTCCCTCTGTTTAGGTAATGTATGTTTCAGGAATTAACTGCCCTGTCATTAGCCATTCGCTATGCCTCCGTGCTCCGTATGTTCGCTCTTTGGCCCCGGACTCCATCCATCTTAGGGTCCTTTTCTCCCTCTTTGTCTCCCTTTTCTTCCAAAGCGAGTTCACATGCGTGTTTCTTTGGGGTACGCATAATCACAGTGTTTGTATAAGTAATTGTATAGGTAAAAGCAACAAAAATAATCTTTCCTTTAAAGCCAAGAAAACAGGTGCGTAATAACTAAAAGAGCCAACTGCTTTTGACCTTCTCGTCTCTTACTTTCTAGGTATATGGCATGATCCAAGCCAATGAAGCTAGTCTTAATCATCAGATATTCTCATGTTTTCTCCTCTTTCTCTGTCGTATTTTTTTTAATTTTTTACTATGCCTTCTCCATTAAGAAAATGACACAAATGTTGGATGTCACATGATATACACTCCTCATTTAGATACCCCCAAATGGAATGGAGGGATATATGCGAGGGGACCACAGGTAAGATTGCGTGACCATAGAGTTCACCCCTGCAAACATATATCTGCGAGACATGATAGGCACAGCACATGCCATCGTGTCTTAATGTGCACTAAACACTATGCAGCGGCAGAGACGGATAAGAAAAACCATAAAAATAACGGAGTTATTACTTCTGCCAATGATGATGCTACGAGTCAAGAATTATAAGGCTAGCCCCTCTGGCTATATTACCCAAGGTCCTTTCTCGTTGAACAGGCAGATGTTTAGAACTAGAGCATCTGCTAAAAATAGTCCAGGAACAAAAAAAATCAGCTGTACGTGAAGGATGGCAATACAATGGCAGGTAAACATAAGCTCATTACAAGTCTGTTGATGTTATTACCGAAGATTCAATACATACTGCCCGCTAAAAAGCTGAATTGCAGTAAGTTGTGATCCTAGCCTAGGAGATTGGGGAAGGGTTTTCAACGGTACAAAATATTACATATTGTCGACTTTTTACCACAAAGTCACTTTGATTGTAACATTCATAAAAAGTGGACCCGGATTCTTCATGATATAAGCTTTCACTGGGCATGCATGGGAAAACCTATGCCCAATATCAAAACTCATTAAAGAAAACGGTTTATTGTTGCAATCACAAAAGTACCTCATATAATGCCTATTGAAGGTGGAAGAAAACAGGACAATGTCATCGATTTAGATTTGTTTCACCAAGTAATTCAAAAATATACACAACAAAAGGCTGCAGACTTGCACTCTGTCCATGTAGGCAAATTTATTTCGCATAATTTTCCTGTATTTTCCTATATAAATGTCCTATATTTTCAGCTAATTTCAGATGGTTTTTCCTAGACGATAAAATGACTACCCAAATAAAAAACTTGATTGACTTGTACAGAGTAAGTACTTGTTGAGACGTGTGGTCCGATTGCTGTCCATAATTTGGTTAGGACCGTGTTAGTTTAAATTCGCGAAGTCAATTTTAGCACACTGAAGTGAAAAACACGGCTACAGCGCCTAAAAAAAGAACACGAAGAGGAACCAGACGCTTCAACCAAGGACGACCACTTTTTGTTTCCTTGAAAATCCCACCAATGACACGCAAACTACAATGAAAACCTTCGAAGAAACAAGAAAATGCGCGGGTTATGGAAGTGCCAAATTATTTTTATCCCTTTCTCACCCCATCGCTTTGCAAACTCGTGAAATATATACATACTCTGCTGGTTAGCACACTAGCAATTTTAATAACTGTAACGTTATGATTTCTCCAAGTTTTTCCAAAAAAAGCTGCTTTGGATAAGTTGTCAAAGCACTGAAACGAGGCAAAGTTTTATTACAAAGTTGATTTACAGTTTTGGTCAGGAACCGTATAACCTGCCCGTGCTTTCGTTGCAGTTCGGGTATAATTCTGGCGCTTAGCGAAATCCAAGTGCTCGTAAAAAAAAATAATTCCACTTTTGTTAACTGTCTTTTTTTTACAGGGGGTTCCAAACAGCAATTACATATGCAACAGGACTCCTCCTTGGGAGGGAATTTGAGTCAGACGCATAAACAGTAGAAGAAATAAGGAAACATAAAAGGAGATGATGTATAGCCAAATTTTCTTCGAACCCAACAACCAAAAATTTAAAAGCCTAAGTTGCTCTTTAGCTCTACAGCTTCAGATCGGACTGAAAAAATAAATAAAAATACGGCGGGATTAGCTTTTTATGGTGCTAGATGTCTTATTATATAACTCTTGAATATTATATGGCATTAGAAGGTGTGAAGTGTGGATGCGAAAACGACTAAGGTTGTTTACGTGTCCAACCTTGGGTCCAAGAATAAATCCTTTCTGGTTCGCTCTCTTACTCCAAAATGATCAAACACAACACGATTCGCCGAACATGAAGTATATACTGCATCAATCAGTAAAAAGGCACTAACATACGATAAAATGTGAGCTTACAAAAACTAAGCTATACATTTTCCAAGAATTTCCAAGGTGTGTGAATAACAAAACTGCAGAATTACTGGGCGTTACGTTGATATTATCGTTGGCTCTTGCAGATTGTCACCAAAGTGTTTCCCGAAGGGGTTTTTTATTGCCTTGTCCAAACCTGCGTTTATGGCATTGCGAATCAGATGCTCACATTTGAAAGAATTCCCCCGTAAGAAAATAAACAGAAATACTGCAAGTTTACCTACTCCATGAACTCACTTAAAAACGTGTTACCCTTTATTCCAAGTTACGCCCAAAACGCGCGAAATCATTTGCAATTGATTCTTGGCATACATTTATGCTATCAAATTGGAGAAAAAAGGAAGCGAAAACTAAGTCAAGCTGACAGTAAGAAGCATTGCCATTTGATTTATTGTTGACAGCTTTGATTTACTCTTAATTTATTCCCGTGAAGTAACTCACAAAGCGCTCATAGTTTACGACAAGATAGTCCATATCCCTGCCAGAATTTGGAAAGCCCCATGAAACAATAGGGTGAAACCAGCTGAAAAGCACTGATTTTGCCTTTGATCTGGCCCACTGAACATTCAACTAAACCCAGCTTAACCATGTAATATAGCACAATAACAACTTTACAGATAAGTTTCCGTAAGTTTCGGACTGAACTCAAAAGACTGGACCCGATTTTAGTTCCGCTGAGAAACTTCCAAAGGAAAATCTTTCACCAAATCTTCTTTGTATTCGTTTCAAATAGACAAAACCTCGATTTCGCCAACTCCGTGCTTTACCGAAAACCTTGTCTTTTTCTTAAAGTATAAGGAATTCAGCTCAATCGATCAATTTCCTTCGCAACATGTTCCAAGTGCTCGAAAACCAAACAAAAAAGACACTGAAAGAAACAATAACAATTCTGTTAACGAAACAGCTTTACGCTTTGTATGCAGTTAAACGATTTCTGATTTTTCATTGTCTTATAAAAGGGATTCGTATAACTTTCGCAATGCTGAACACGTTGTCTGTAAGCTGTCCAAAAAGAAATGACCGGCTAATTTATACGTAGCCGAGTCTGTACTTTCTTGCGAGTTCATGGAGTCCATCAGTTCGGATCATCTGACAAAGCAACCTTATATGATACTTGTTACGGTCTCCATCACCTCCATGGGAAATGAAACTTGATTCTTTCCTTCGCGACCATAAAGTATATATACACACAAGACGTTTCTTGACAACTGCCAAGGGCTTATTCGCATTTCTAGTTCTGACACAATCTATATAGACGTATATATAGTACCAGTACTTTTTCGGTCCTGGTTGGTTGGATTGGCTTCAAAACAATAGAATTCACTGTGGTATAGACGGAAAACGTTTGGTGTGTTTTGTCTTTTTTCCCTCTTTCCTGTTCTGCTTTTATTTTTGCAATAAAAAAAATAACGCAGTAAGAAAAGATGAGAAATTCTGCTTTTTACTCCGTAAAAGTTGACATAAAAAGGATTTTACGATAAGAAAAAGGTGTTAACAACACCATGTGTAATAACAAAGTGCTAATTTAAATCGACGACTACAACGCGTGAATGACGGATGCAGTTGACTTTCGAGGACAAATGGTGACAAAATATATGTCGCTTTTTTCGCTTTTTGTTTTCTTCCTTTTCCTTTGTTGTTCTACAAAAAGATTCGCACACGACATACATATCCAAATAGGGTCTGGGCCAACCAGTGCGCTGTTCCTGGTATCAATTTCGACAGTGCGAAAGTAACCGACCAACAGTAAAGTATTTGTAGCTCCCGTATTACTTAGCTTTCTATGCCACGATATTGCGGGGAACGGAGAAGCACCCAGATACGTAATCAATTACACAAGCTTTTCCGAGGTTGCTTTACAGTAATGTAGGTCATAGACATTACGGAGGGCAAGATCTATTTACTTTTTTTGGCTTTTTCTATTTTCAGTTAGACAAATCAGAGCAAAACCGCCTTCCACTAAACAAAACTTTACTGTATTTTTTAAGTTAAATTTGCTGTAAAGTAATAAAAGAGATGTAACATTGTCCTGCTTCCTTTGTTTATGCGCAGAAACAAAGCGCGTTCATATACATCCATGCAAAGCATTGGGCGCTCCTAGCGGTAGCTTGTTGTAACAAGCTAAGTTGTACGGGAGCCTTTAAGGTACAGATTTCGCTTCTAGATCGTACAAGCTACGGGAGGCTGTAAAAACTGTCCTTCTTACACTCGGATTATTCCCAAAAATCTCATCAGGGCAGAATTTGTTACTATGAAAAAAAGGAAAATAAGGAATTTACTATTCGATAAAGTATCCTGAACAACCCGTTATCCCAATAATTTATTTGTTCTAAAACGCAATCAATACAGACACTGTTCGTTTGCGAAAATCACTGTCCAATGTTATCTGTATCGAATATCAGAACGTGTATCGAATATCAGAACATGTCTACCGCACATCGCCAAAAGAATAATTTCTTCTATAATTTGTTCCAGAAATTGTTGAGAAAAATGCAGCGCATTCTTAAGACAATTACAGTAAATCGAGACAGACGTTCTTCACTTTTTTGCTGCTTCTCAATTGAGAAGGCAACAAGATTAGAAGTACCATTAAAAAGCGCCAAAGTACTTCCTAGCCACAGATAAGAGCCCATTTTAAGTACACTAAGAAGGCTTTTCTAACATTATAAAAAAGAAACGAAGTTCTCAATCACCCGGCACACAATGGGTCATAAAACAGTGGCTGGGTTGCAGTTTTTTGGGTAAAACAGTGGGAAAATGGGGGCTTACGAGGTATTACATACTGTGTTATAGCCCAGTTTTTAACGGTCTGCAATTAAGACGCAACATGAGGAACGCTAATACGGGAGGAAAGCATTGTCAAATACGTGGCAATTATTATTCTGTTCTTTCTTACTTTTCTTTATGTTATAAGAAAAGGAAGTACCGTGCACTAAAAAACGATCACGCAAAAATAAAAAGGAGCATGAGATGAAAGTAACGAGTAACTTTTGGCGACACAACGTATCTATCTCGTTTTTAAATGCTGATACATTGGGAACTGGTGGAGTGGCAGCAAAACCATTTGGAATTCTTAATGATCGACAAGTTTCTCGGAATTGTGCTGGGTTCCAAGAAGGACTTATTCGGTGTTTCCTAAAGATAAGAACACCACGCGATGTACATGGCACGTTATATCCAAAGCGGTTTGACTCAAGAGAATCGACTTTTGGAGTCTTCGGATTCTTTTGTGCTTTGCTTCCATCGCTTTTAATATATTGCTGTATTGCAATCTTAAGTAACAGCTCAGATCGAGTGTCACAATGAGCTTCTATAACACTATCGTTTTTAGCTGCCTTGGATATCAAGGCACAAGGCGGCCAAAAGCGGCAATACATATGTGCTAACACCGACAACTTCATTCTCGCATTTTTATGCACCTTTACCATACGTGGATTTTTATTACGGTAAGACGAGGACACGCTGAAATCAAAAGGTCAGCTCTGGTACACCTTGATGGCAGAAGCGAGTGATTTAACAGGCCGCATTACAGCTCATAAAACGAGACGGGAATAATAAAAAAAAATTTCGAGTCCTTTTTTTTGTTGCTTTTGTTCCTGATATTCAAGTTCCCAAGCCGCGTTCAAGGTGAAAACTACTGACATACAAAAGATCGTAGCGTCATAGGTCATCCACGCTTTTGGGGTCGGGTAATGATACTTTTATTATCTACATTGTCTTGGGCTTCATGGTACAGCTCTTAGGATTTCTTTTCGTTATTACTAAACATCAGAGAAAAAGATTTAAGCTAGAAATAAAACAATTTACTTGCCCAATCTGCCAAGAACGCGCGCGCGGCTTCTAAAGAAAGTCTCACTAAAAGTTGCGTAAAAGTTAAAACGACCTTGCAACCATTTCGGAGCCTTTTTTTAATTAGGATGGTAAATTTCCTCTTGGTAAACTGTATTATAGAAGCCAACTGCTTTTCAATTGGGATTCTATCGCTTGCAGCTGTCGATTCTTATTACCAGCCATTTCCAAACCTTTGGAGGTTTAGGATATATTAACACTGCTCGAGGAAGTCTATAGAAGAGATTGTTAAAAGAGTGGAAGATCACGCTTTCTGATATATTTATAGTTTAAGATTTCAGGGCTTTTTTTTGCTTATGTTCTGAAATTCAGGAGGTTGGAGGAGAATTGCGCACTACTTCCGTCTTTTTGCTGACTCACGAAACCAATTAAGGACATTGAGATCCTCCATGGGAGGCATGGGTTACCTCACAATTAATACACTTAACTCTACGTCACATCTCTTTGTGGGAACAAGCATCGTATTCTTATGAGTGGAGCCAGATCATTCTGCTCTTTTTCACTCCATTATGTTCCCTTGAGAGAACTAATAAAGCATCTGGAACAGAAAAAGAGTAAAATTGATCTATAAATGCGCAGCCTAAACTTCAAAGAAATGATTTTTCAATAATTTGCTTTCTAGATTGTGGCCAAAGAAAAGAGTTGGAGCGTTCCCGAAAGAAAAAGAAGGTACACTTGGCAGTATTGCTTTTCGCAACTAAGAACAGGATTAACCAGATTGTACGTTAAGGAAATTAATGCCGCATAACTTGTTCGAAAATAGCAACATGAGCTCAGAGATTACAGTCTAGGATCGGTTTATTTTAACACATATTTCCCGACCCGCCAGATGTACATTACTTAAATTGTTTTGACACTGGCACGCAGCTCAGCTACTCCTTGGAAGTTAATGAGCACGGAAGATATTGAAAGACGAAGTAGAACAAGACCTAAAGTTTGCCATGTTAGCCTCGAAAATTAAGGGAAAAAAGAAACCAACAAGCATCGTTCTAAGGTCTTGATTAAAGTCAATCACGTCACTTTCGCGGTTCACCTCAAGAAGTTTCCTTCGACAATCTCGTTCCCTTCGAATTGAGACTTTTATGGGATCGCAAACTGTAACGACTTAATGCTACCACGTCCTTTTTTCGCCACACGTCTAACCTTGTGGCCCTGCTTTCTTGGATTAGATTACCATGTGTGGAAAGGATTTTCGTCTTCCAAACCAATGATGTGCAAAAGCGCCAACGCGCTCCTTTTCTACGAGAGTTATATTGGGAACCCCGCCTTCCCAATAGCCTTTTCGCACCTAACGACCTCTTCATTCATTGAAAGAAATGCCCGCCGAAGTTCTTTTATGTTACTGAAATTCTTTTCTTCTTTTCGCTCTCGAACATTTATAACCTGTATTTCGCCATTCTTTTAACGTTGGCAATTAAACAGTCCGGTAAAAAAGGATCATAAAATTAGTGCCTTTGTTGTTCTTTTTGGACAGTAGCTTGTAATTAAAAACTTAAATTTTATTATTTGAGGTCAAGAAATACTTACTGTAATATACGTTTTGCGTTAATGGGAATGTTTGGTTTAAGCTTAGGTTTAAGGAAAATCCCTTTTCAATGAAGGAATAAAAATGCGTTTAGTCCCCCGATGGACAATTTTCTTTTCTAAGGTACTAAAAAGCGTTTCATGAGACTGGCTAATGAAAGGGTTCCAAGCCAAAACGCAGTTGGACGTTTTTAATGATCACGTTTGACGCTATGACAGCTCAAAGCTCTTCCTCGAAACTCCCTTCCTATTCTCTTTCCTCTCGCGCTCCCTTCGCTACATACATTACGTTTTATCGTACGCGAATGATTACGGGTTGCTTGTTAAGATTTTTTTTTTGGTTAAGTTTTGGTCGATGTTTCTTTCCCCTGTTTAGGACTTCCTACAAAAACAACCTCAAAGGCCGGATAGGAAGTTCTCTTAAAAAGCACGTCTTAATTGTCCTGTCGTTTCAAATGAGCGCCAAATTGCTCAGGAAAAGCTTTCAGGCATGGTTTGCTGCTATACAGTATACCTTTTAGACAGTAATTAGAACTTGTAAACCAAAACGAACTAGATGTGGGAAACTACTGGTCGTAAGTTATACACCAGCCAAAAGTCGATCATTAACAACTTACCGAGATGGAAAAGTCTTAAAAAGGCGGCTACTTAATGAGTCACAATGAATTAAAATCCCAGTTTATAGAGCGAAAACCTTTCAAACTTTTCCAAATCATTTAATTTCCCAACAGGGCAGGTTTGAAAGGTGGAAAACCCTTATTCGGATTTCTTTCCGTTTTTTTTTTCTTCCAATTGGATCATGTCCTGCATGCATAAAACGAGACTGGCAAAAAAAAATTCAGAACCTGTGTAGAAGTTGTAAAAAGAAAACCCTTGATGCAGCCGAAGCCCGATATTAGAACAAAGAGGCAGTTGTTTCCGAATGATTTTGACATATGGAAACTTGTGGTATGGGTATTTTGTCTTCTTACCAACCGTCTCCCTCTGCCAATGGGAAGGGCTGTACAGCCTTACTTCGGTTCAAATTTTTGTCTTTCTCGCCCCCACAGTCTGTGGGCAGTCAAAACATTTCATTTTTAGTTCAATCTGTTAAAATGCCATAAAATGTATTATTTGTGCTTTAAAATGTATAGACTGTCAATGTACGAATATAAACTTGAATATTAACTCTGTCATCATGGCAGTTTTTTGATTAACTAAGTTTTTTGCATATATCTGTTAGAACAAATTCCCTTTCACACGAAAAAATAGTCCAGTCCCTTCGGTTTCATGTTAAGGGGGTTTCACTGTACTTAAGAAATAGGTTCTCGAGAACCCTTTTTCTGAATTTTACCGATTTAACAGGCTAGCTGCCTATGCCGAGGTATGCTAAGGTTATACGAGAGCCTTCAGGAAGATTGATAAAAAACCCCACAAAAAACAACATAAACCCCCCCTAACAAAAGAAATCTAGGGATGTCTCTCATGAATACGAAAGTCTTCTACCTTATGTAACGTAAAATCTGTTCAATGCTGCGGCACACGGTAGCGTACAGCACCGGCTAACGTCAATCTAGGTCTCATATAAGGCAAGCTGGGGCAAAAAACCACGACCTGTCCTATATGAGACGGATTAGTACTAGACATTGTCATATCTTATCGACCTTTACCGCTCAAGAACACAATATGTATTCCTGTTTTACAAAGCCTGCTCAAACTAGACATACAACCCTCCTTACGTCCTCAGTGACCCCGTGAGACGAACCCCAACATATTAGGAGGAACGATTTCCGCGACGAAGACAAAAACAGCCATTTAAATGAGCTTTCAATTAGTGTAAGAAAGAAGTAATTAGTTAGAAGCTTACAAAAAGAAAAAACAAGCTCCTGTTCCTTTTTTTCCCATACGTTGAGAATGAATTAAAATATAGCAAGCTCCATGCCTTTTAAGCATATAAACATATTGGGGAGCACTATCTAATAAATAGCGCATTCAAGTTTCCCTACTTTGTAATCCTGCACCATGTCTAAAACTTTCTTCTTCTCCAATTCCTGGGAAATCCTGTGAATTTCAAAATGCCGGTCATAGTAGCTAAATCATGTCCAATCTATCTAATTAAAACCCAATACTGTTTCTTTCTAGAGATTTTAAAACGTGTCAAAAATCGGTTTAGAAGCCCAGACCCCAAGACAGCCGTTATATATCGTGGTGAACATACGTGATTAGTGTCAGTACGGTGTTGGCACCAAATTAGGAAAATCTTACTAGTGTTCATATATAGTAACGGCACAAAAAAAGAGAAAGAGACAGAGAGAGCGAGACTTTTAGCGAGCGAGAAGACTGGCAAACGTTTTTTTATCAACCCCCCTTCGAAAAAAAGAAAAAACTTTGACAGCGCAACCTCAAAAAATGTCTGCAGAAAGGACGGGCTGCAAAAATACGACACGCCGTTTAGCCTAGCTTCCAGTTTGGTACAGGTTTACCGGGCACGCTTGAAGAATACATCCCTTCTAAGCCTCGTACCCAATGGCCTGGTAGCCGACAGAACTTGGAAACTCAGTTCCATAAAAATCTGGTTAAGTTTCAAAGGGGGCGAAAAAGTAAATCTCCTGGGTAAAAACTCGCTGTCCGAGGTCTGCATCTTATGACCGCATATCCTTCTAATGCAGCGTTACATTCCTTCCTGGAATTGTTTTTAAAGAAATTTTAAAAAACGCCCCCAAAATACATACCTATTCTCGTCTTAATTTATTAAGGACTCGTGAAGCCTCCCTTACCTGTTTTTTTTTTTCTTTCTTAGTAATCAAGCGAACGAGTAATAGCTTTTTACACTTTCTAGAGCAGCAGTTGCATTCTTTTTAGTGATACGGTATTGTTTAAGCAAGAAACAAAGTTTTTTTTTTATCTGATAACAACGAATGCTGCTCCTGTGCTCAGCTCAAGATGTCAGGAACAGGAGCCAAAGTCGGGCGATTGTGGATATCCAACAAAATACTTCAGTCTTATATTCGTCTCTTTTTTCCTAAATTATATTCCAATTCTTCACGTTTTGACCCTTCATTAGAATACCTGCTCAGCCTACGGTATTACCCATTTTTCTCGTTTTTTCTAAGAAACAAGACAAGAGACCTTCATAGGAAGCTTCGCTTATGATGAATCGTTCCCGCCTGGGTGGAAAACATTCAAAAGGAATTAGCTTTAACAGCGCGGCTCCTTAACTAGTCATATGCATATCCCGGAAAATACATGTTTCCTCCATTTTTCTCTATGCCAACCTAAATTAAGACCCTTGTCCGACCGCTTCTTCATTATCGACTCGTATTACTACCATTATCACCTCCGATACCATTAGCGCTTCGTTTTCTCATTTTCTGTACTCGTTTTTTTACGAATTTGCACTTTCTATGGGGAAATCCATAGCGGAGTCAGTGGAATGAAAACAGTTTGAAAATAGCATGAAAATAGGACGAATAAAAAACCTTTAACCCCCGTTTGACCTCAAAGCTTCCGAAACTCTACGGCAGTAATAAGATATATCGGAGCTCACGTCAAATGTCTGATTTGTATGCATCTCATCCAATGACTAACTTATATACTTGGCTGTTAAACCATGTTACAGATCGACATAAGACATGAGTCATTTTAGAAACAATAAAGAGAGAAAACCAGGCAGCGTACATGTTGTTGCACAGCGTCTTAAAAGCTCCACTCGAAAAGAGAAAGTCCGGAAATAAAATCCAGTTCTGTTCGACTCGGCCTTGGAGGTAGGAAAAAAGCTTCGAGAATTCACCCCCTTGTTGCCTTAACACATGGCAGATGCCTTAGTTGGTAACCCCAAAAAATGTTCGGTTACAGCAACTCTTCTGCAACAAAGCTTGCTGGCCTTCTCACCTGACTTGTCCCACCTGAAGAACCACTTTTTTTTTGTTTCTCTATCTCTTCCCCCTCTCAGTCTCGTTCTCTTTTTTTAATTGTCTGAAGAAGATTAATCCCCACTCTAGACTTAAAAAGCGTTGTAGTTTTTAAGTAAATTTAACTTGTGTTCCAAAGTCTTTTTATAACGCCGTTTCCAACTTTTTTATTTGTAATTTCTAGGAAATTTCAGTAGTGAAGTACCGCCATATACGTTTTTTTACATTGTAAATTTCCTTTACAACGGAAATTTTAATTTATGATTTTCTTTGTAATTTTAGAGATATTTTATTGGCACAAAAACTCTCAGAAAATGTGACACTTTTTCCAGTGCAGAGTACGTTCTTTATAATGCTGGAATATTCTTTCTCGTTTTTCGTTCATTTTTTTGTTATTTATTTATATTGGCTATTCGATTTTTTTAGTGGTTGTTTCACAAATTAAATAGACAGAAACGACGTTTCCACTTTCTCTTTCATTATAACTTCACCCTGATGCGACAATGCAAATTGATAGCCCAATCAAGCAACACTATTATAAGATAAACTTTTTCTGGCTTAATTAAGAATGTGAAGGAAATACAACCAGTACCTTCTGAAGCTAAACTGTTTTTCAGTGGGAATTAAATAGAAAAAACAGGAAGAGTGAACATTAACTTATCACGAAGCTTAGAAGAGAACCAGTAACTTTTACATAACCTGAAAGATGTCATAAAACATGTTATGAAAAAAAATACAAATGGAGCGGAGCAAGAATCATTTCTCAGAATCCCGAGACTTTCAAGGTATAGAAATTCCGAAAAAAATAAGAGTTACACAGATTTTGAAAGAAAAGTTACTCAATAGGCATAGGAAATTGAACTAGTTTAACCAGATTTTGTCCGGTTCCTCTCCATAAGCTTTCCCTCCTCAGTTAACAACCCATACTTTGTTGCTATGGTATTATAATGTTCCTTGAAATCTAACGACAAAGAAAAAACCGGTGAAAAACTGACAAAAACTAGATTCTCTTGACAACAGGCCTAAAAGAGAACTGACCTTCACCTGCAAATAAAAACTGAACGACCTGAATGTTTCACGTGTATTTCCAAATCCTTCTTCTCACATACTCGAGATTTGTGTAAGTCCCGCCCATCAACGGCTTCAACTACGCAATATTTCAAATACAGCAGCCGTATTCAACAAAAATGATCCTTTAGCAGTTCTGACCATGAAGGCAAGAACGCACGCAAAGCTTTTAATGAATATAGATCATCAGGGAATGGCGTAAAGGATTCCAAGCAGTTGTTCTACGAGTGCAGCATTGAATAAACCAACGGCCTAAAACATCATCTTACCGTTCATATCGTTATTAGCGAGATTAGGCTAAAAGTTTGTCCAAGAAGCTGATACGCTTCGTGTTGACCTCACACGGGCTACGTGACTATTTGCTTAAAAAAAATCTACATTTACACTCTAGAACGCCACCTAATCGGACCAAAAACCACGAAACCAGAAATACACTTTCGGCCGTTGACCGTGTATAAGTAGAACGAGTATAGAATAGGCCTTACGGGGTGGAAGCTAGGCCAGGTTTCCAACCGTTAGGACTAAGAAACCTGAAAGTTTTTAAAATACCGGCCTGACCCAATGCCGTCAGCCTTGACCATTTATATTTCAAGAGAGGCCTTGTATTTAATGGTATATCCAGACGCACTTCTGTAAAAAAAAATTACAGCTTCCTATACTCGATCATAAATAAAGAAGAGCATACTTTCTCAACCATACAAAACAGAATGAATAAATAAACTCTGATTTACGTTAGAGTCGTACGATACGTAACAAGACACACGAGCCTGCCTAACAGAACGTGCGAAGTTCTAAGAATTGACCAGCTTCGTGCATCCCTCATCTTATTAATTTGTAACACAAATTTCCCATAAAGTTATCTGATTCCCTATGGAAAATGTGCCTATAATTCATATGCTTTCCAAAAATACTTACGGCGACGAAAGAAGAATCGCATATCTTGGTATTGTACTGCGACCTTCATGAACAAATAGCAATTAAATAGTCGTAAGGAAAATAAACCAAATAAAATCGCAACCAAGGAGTGAAATCGATTTAGAGCGTACAAGAATAGTCTAGCGATTGTTTTTAAAAATTATTTTTTGAAACGTATACTTTGGTAAGTGTTGAAATAAGAACAATGGCTTGGTGCCTTTTTTCCTTTTTTAAATTCAAGTCAGACGGACCACCAACGTTTGGAAATTTCTTCTGGAAAAATTAATAAAGTTGCAGAAGCATCTAAAAGAGCAGTAATTTGCAAGAACACCCGCTTGCCAAGTGCAGGCTTGGGCCCGTTCTATGTGCAAATTCTGGCTTATTATTCCTTTCTATTGGCGATAAAAAGGCTCTCAACACGAGAATTTAAGGTCTATCAAAATCGGTGTTACGGTACTTCGGCACGCCAAGCCTGTGAACTGATCGCGGACTTACCAACACCGCATAACATGAGCTCTCTATATAAGCATTAAAAAAAAAAAGTCCTTCCTGGAAAAGGACAACCGAAAGTAAAATTTAAAAAAGGAAGGAGAAATGAAATGGTCTCAGCGTAATCATAGGCTAAGATGAATTTAATACTACCCAAAACTTCGCTCTCCTTTGCCGCTTCAACACACTGTTAGTTAACTTATGACCATACTTCGGTCCAAAGAGGAATAATCAACGATCGCCAAGAGCCAGTCAAAAACTCGCAAGGAGCTCAGGCATAATAAAGTCATTATTTTAATTCAGAAAAAAAACTTTCTTGGCTGACCAGGTGCCAAGCAGATTGTAAGCTTGACCAACTCGCTCTTGCTCTTCCATCGCGATGTTGATGCTTAATTAACTCTAGTTTCCAAAATCTGCTATGCTAATGAGGTTAACCTAGTGTATTTTAATTAGCAAGACGATTTCAGCTCCGACTTGGAAGAAAAACTGCGACGCGTTAAAGCTTTTTGACAGTTTAATCGTTGACCTGAGTTCGGACGAAAATCTTGAAGAAATTGGTCGAATTCTTTGCTTATTTGAAAGATTTATGCTTTCATCCTGCTCCAAGGCAAATTATCTTACACCGCTATACTTAGTTGCTTACCCAAGGCGGATCTTCGATCGTATATTAGAAAAGCGCAGCGGGCTCACAGGGGAGAATAGAGAACATTTCCCCTGATTCGTGATTCAATTTTCCAGTTGATGAGTTGACACGTGTCTTCCGACCACCGACCCCCCTTCTCCTCATAATTCCCCCCTTTTCTGTAACTCATAATCAGTTAGGGGACTCCCTCACCAACCGCTGCCTACATAAATAGGGCATTCTTTGGTGTTTTTCATAGCCACCATCTAAAAAAAGCTCAGTTTTGGCACTTTCAATGATTGCTTCCCCTCGTGGCTATGATAAACGATGCCTTGTTTGAGCCAACGCCCCAAGCACACACATTATCACCCTCGGAACACATCACAACATATATACATAAACGTTTAGCCATTACATGCCTCTAAAAAGACAAAAAGGGAGAAAAATGCGCATCAAAGTCAGAGTCATGATTTTTTTTTATTAACAAAAACACACCTTACATCCCAAATTATCACAAATCTCCTCCCCCCCCCCCCAAAAAAAAAAAAAAAAAAAAACTTTCCCATACTACACGATTTATCTTTGCCCAGATACTTGTTAGGGACTCCTCGCCGAACATCTTTCATACATCATTTCTACACTCCGATTTGCATTTCGAGAAGCGAAAGAATAAAAAAGAAGGAAAAGTATAAAAAGCATGGGTACAATGCCCAACAATTCCATTAATCTCTATTCGCCCTTTCCCGTTTGGGCTCTATAACGTCCAGTAAAAAAATAATAAAAAATAAAATAAAAAGCGCTATTTCGGAGTCGTCCAACACATGTGAGCAGCTTTTTTTGACTGTTGGAGGTCTCCCCTCATTAGTTCCCTATTGAGTCTCCATTAACCCAAAACGTTTAAGCTTTTACATATATGTCATGAATTTTAGCACCGTAACCTTCCCTTAGTCCAAAGGTTTCTGCAAGTATTAAAACTCCTTGAAGGCAGCGTTACGTTCTATTAGTGCGAAAATTAAGGGCAATTTAATGACTTGGCTAGCTGCTGGTGTGATGGAAAACGTTTAATTGCGAAACGAGGTGAAAGTGGCGTGCTGTCAACTTTTATACTAATAAGTAATAACCCGATGGCAAGAAAAGAGACTCTTTCAGAGCGAGGCAGACATCGCAGCGGGAGCTATTCTATTAAAAAAGATGGGTTTTTTTTCTTACATTTTACCCTCCCTCGAAAACCCTTAAAGATCAGCCCTAATGAGGCCAAAGCCTTTTGCTAAAACGCTGGACAAGACAATGGAAGACACCAGTTCATTTACGCTTTAATGAAGCCAAGAGCCATAGGATGTCTCGGCTCCTGGCCGATTTGTGAAATTTGTGGGGTTTTTAGTGAAGTAGAGAGATAAGCATGCTGTCTGGTGACGTGAGATGAAAAGAAGAAAGAAGAGGAGAGGAAGAGAGAACGCGGCGATACTCCTTTGCGGGTGCAAATCTAAATCTTCCCAAACAAAAGACTTTCAAATTAATGACCGAATCCATGACCAAACTTTTCGTACGCATTTCCTAAGGGCAAAGGTAATATTTTTTATTTTTTTAGCTCTTACTAATTAGTCCGTTTCTTTACGCTCGTATCAACTTTGAACTAGATTTTCACTTTCGTCTTGAGTATTTTTCATCTTTACATCGCAATGTTTCTCGAAGTGAAATGAGATCATTCGGCTTACGTCGCAACAAAAAGGAAATATGGAGTTTCTCAATCGCGTGATAATAAAGAAAACTTTCGTTTCAAACGTGTTATTCGTAGGCGTTTGCAATTCCTAGGAAGACCAATTAAAAGCGACGCAATGGAAAGAAAAGGATTTTAGATACACAGACAAACCCGGATGCTTACGCAGCACAAAATCGAGCAAATTTTTCAGTTGGGCAAAACCAAGTCATCTAAGCGTGTCAGCCCAATATATATTATTTTAAACAAGAGGAAGAGGAGATGAGGCTTAAACGTATACTACATAGGGCTGGGCCTTTTTTTCAGCATTTCAAATCGTACTAAAGTAAGCCACGTCCCAATGCGAGAGATTTGGATCGCCCAAGACCAAGACTTCCTACCCTGTTTTGGCGCCTTGGAAAAATCATCAAAGATTCGGCACCCAGCAGGAGGACTCTTACTGAAATAGCAAAAAAAAAAAAGAAAATACAAAAAATCCTTTTGCTTTCATTAGGTTCTTTTCTTTGGCATTTTTATTTTCCATTTGAGCCGTGAGAGGAATGAAACTCTCCCTTATTCCAGTAATAGAATATGCCCCCCCTTACGTCTGGTTCGTAGTACAGGATCTATCACAAAAGTTGCCTGTTCATATCGCGTTTCTATCAAACGTTATAGAGAATAAATCGGCTTCGGCTTGTGGGCCACCGCAAGGACTCTCTGGCGGGAGATAAGAGACTGTGAAAATAAAAACTACAAGACCTATTAATTATAGTGGCCCACGATGCCGATCACGTTCTTGATGTCCAAATGCCTCGCTTTCTGACAACCAACTTAGCTTCCAATTCAAAGCTTAAAAAGCAGGTCAAAACGAAATATTACAAAAAGTGAGCGAAAAGAAGTTTTGGAGTTTTCAAAGATTCCCTGTCATGTATACACTAACTCCTGTCAAATGTAACAAGAAAGTCACCACAAGGACTATTAAGTCTTAACTTTCATAATATGCCGTCCAACTCATAACTTGAAAAAAACCTCGGTTAAAAATGGATTCACATTTGCAAATTTTGTGTCCCTGAAATCTCTATTATTTCAAGAACACACTATACTTTGTTTTAAGTTTTCTGAGCAACCTTTCACGAGTTATTGCCATGGTAATCTTTCACCGTGACGTCACATTTGTATGAAGGTGTGGCTTACGCTGCTTGTAACCATGGTGACTGCCTACTTGGCTGTTTCAAACAGTAAACAAAGCTCTCGCGCACCATAATACACTGAAATGCTTGTGACGTTGCAAAAACACGAGGCTTTTATTTTGAAATCTTTCTTTAATAGCTTAATCGCTTACTTGGTGCACAGTGAAAGAAAACATAACTAAAAATTAGATTGTATATTCCTACAGAAAAATTAAATAATTTGTGACTATTGCTCTACTGACCTTTAAAGAAGATCCAAGTTTCCAATTCAGCTGCTGTAAACATATACAAATATTGTGGAAACTTCTCCCTTTGACTTCATGCAAAAGCAGCCGTTTTGTCTTACGAGGTATTTGATTACTTCTTTTCAAGCTAAAATTATACTTGTCACGACTTCTGGGCCCCCAGAAAAGCTTCCTTGTTTGTATGGCACGAGAGCGCTATTGCCAGGCCAGATGGCGAATAGAAAGCGAAGAGTTTTAGCTATTGCTACGCAGTTTTTAAAAAAATATGATTTTGAATTTTAAGATAACCTAACTTGAACCTAACCTAAAACTAATTATCGAGTTTATGTTGCTGAACCTAACCTAATACTTAATTATCGAATTAATGTTTTACGGTTAGGAGAAAATAATTAGTAAGCCCAAGGGAATTTGACGTGGCAATAGTTGAAAAAGGGCCGTTTTTTCACTCTTATTGCTACGACATTCGACGTAGTAATAGCTTTCGCCATGATGAAGATGTTTCTTACACTACAAAGTACGCTCTTCTGTTGTAGGTGGGGAATACGATTAACCATCAGCATAAACAATAATTTCTTTCTTTCTTTCTAGCTCTGAATATTTTCTTTACAGTACTGTTGTTTCCAATGCGCGACCTTCTGCAACTTTTTTTTCTTTAAAACCGTAATGCATCTTGTTAGCATTCGCATTAGAAGCTCGGCAAGTATTGACCTTTTTTTACCTTCAAGAAAGCTTATATACCGCTCATTTTCGTTTACCCCCGACTTCAGACAGTGATAAAGCTGTCGAACGTCAAGATTCCATAGTTATGCAGAACCCTGTTCTGAAAAGAAAAAACTGGACTCTTTCAGGATGGAGTACGTTTTGCGCACTTATTATTATCAAGCCCTGGTTGAGCAATACACTCGACCGAGCTACGAGAGCAAAACTCTAAAGAATTTCACAAGATGCGCAAAAAGAAAGAAACGAGGCCGCGACCTTGTCAGTGTGTATCTGTTGCGAGAGCCAAGAAGTGAGGAAAATGAAACAAGACCAAAAAGGGGAGCAAGGAATAATGCATCGTCTGTGACGCCTGGGTTGATGGTCAAGCTGTAGAGCGGACCTGTGTTGGGAGCGTGGGACGAAAATTATAATAATCGTATCATGCAATCAGTGGACCCATCGCTCGCCCTTGTCTTGCAACTTAAAGCATGGCAGCAGGTCCTCGTGGCGTCGTTACAACACCGCCACCAACCATGGCTCAACGCCTTCATTCCTCTTTTTCTTTAAGCAAAGCTTTTCCTCTGTTAGCAAACTCAATCAGACAAGATCCTTGACTCTTTGCGCTGAAAATCAGAAAGCTAAGGAATCTTACTGGGTTGATTCCATTTCGGTCTCGATTACAACGACAATGCAAAAAGCAGAAATTCACCATTTCAGTCTCGTTTTTGTATTTCTCTTTATAACAAAACGCAAAAATCTCATAAAAAATCCCACGAAACTAGAACTACTGCAGCGATTAATAATTTTCTCCCTTTCGATGCAAATTATTAATAAAATTAAAAAGAAGCGCGTGTCTTTTCATATGTTTTCTTCCAACGCATCAAAGGATCTTGCCGAACCACTCACTTGGTGTCTCATTCTATGATCCGCAGACTGCAAAAACGGTGCTAAAACTATGATTAAATATTGTCCCTTTTACTTTGACAGCTTTCCTTAAGGAATTGCTCGGAAAAGATCTATGCCGCCAAACGTTTGCTTCTTTCCGCGAAAAACTGAAAGCAAAACTTCTTTCCTTTTTTAGGAGCCGCTTTATTGACAAAAGAGAGGTCAACACTTGCTCCCGTTCTTCCATAACGTGAAAGGTCAAGCCAATCTCGGTCCATCCCGGATAAAGCTGTTGGGGGTACCAACAACCCCGGAAAAGAATGACAAACAGGTGTCGTTCGAGTTGAAAATCGATAGTTGGATTCGACATGAATTAGGTTAGGTTAGCTTACGTTAGGTCAATGATTTTAATACATTATTTTTATTATTAAAAATAAATAAACGGAGTACGAATTTCTGTAAATTTATTGATCTTTTTGGGGTTTCCAGAAGGAATTAATCAAATTCCGATTAATATCTATGGTAAGTCGATGATCGGTTAACGAACATTTCGGGTAGCGAACATCTTTTTGGGACGAATTATGTTCGTTAACCGATCACCCACTGTCTACATATTCATTTATTACAAAATTACAATGACTTTTAAAAGTGTGGGCAGAAAAACGAGAAACGTTTCAATTCACGTTTCACATTCATTTAGCCGACCAACTCTGAACTCTTGGTAACAAGACGCATAAAGAGAGATGCTCCCTGAAGAATTAAGGCGTGAGCGATGTCAATCAAAGAGTGGCAAAAGTTTTCATCTTCCCTCTCTCCACGCCTGCAAACAAACAAAGAAGGCAAAAAGGCCCACAGAGAACTTGATTAGAAAAAGTTCCATCGCGTGCCAAAAGAAGGCCGAGTCCCAGGGTTCTAAATGTCATCCTCCCAAATTGTTTCGCTCCGTCCCCTTCAATATCCCGGCACATAAGGATGACTCATTTGTTCAGCTTTGATACGTTTCTTTGTGGCCATCATCTCTGGCGTAGTAATTAATTCGACATATAAGGTCACACATTCATCTGTTTGTGTCACTCCCTCAGCATTATTCCATTTTACACCGCGCCAAAAAAAAGCGTAACGTCATAAGAATACTAGCGCTAATATCCCACATCTCTTGCACTATAAACTTTCCAGTCTGTGCAGAATGCTGATGTCTTACCTCTCTTTTCATCTTACAAGGCGGCGACTTCTAATGCCTGCCTTTGTCTTAATCATTCTCGCGTTTTAGTAATCATCCTATAATAAAATACACGCCGCTTCTTCACACTATCTGTTTTAAAATTCTCCCTGCACTTTCTTGTTGGTTATTTTTATTTTCTTTGTATACTTTTTACAATTATAGCACTCCATAAAAAAACAGAGTATGCGAAGTTCCACACCGTTCAGAAATAGATTAAGATCTATCCAGAACTATCCTCTTGAAAAGGTACTTAACGCACTCGTGGATGACTTGCCTCCACGCTTTTATATGTTCCTTTTGACTCATACGGAAATTTGTTGTTTTTTTCCGAGTCTATATTTGCGCAGCGTGTCTTTTCTCTCTCCGCTCTCTCACCTTTAACGAAAAAACCTAACGCTCGTGCTAAGAGTGTACCCGATTTTTTAAGGAAAAAAATCTACAAATAAATAAAAAAACACTGGCGTTTTTGGCACAGTCCGAAGTGGTCATTGCCTGTATATAGCATTTGCATAAGGCAAGCAATGGAGAGCTGTACAAAAAGGCGGCATTTCCCAAAGCCGTTAGCTTTTTCGGAGCTATGATGGGGTCTGAACGAACGCTGAGAGACAAGACAGACGTCTCGCTATTTTACGGTCTTTCGATCCACTTCTCCCCCCCCCCATCTCTCTCTTTTGTTTGATGGCTCATAGCACTGTCTTACAACACCGGAGTTTTGAAGCTCTCGACACGATATAGGGCGCGAATTGGAGCACCACTTTGCATAGCTCCATACATAATGCGAATCCTCTCTTGTTGGCCAAGCGAGGGACACAAATAAAAGTTCAGTAAAACCTACGCAAATCCTCGCTTTCACGCTGAAATCCTTGTTAGACGTATTCTACCTAACTAAATTCAGTTTTGAGTGATTTAAACGACGCTAATTGATATCAAATGTTACGAGACTCGATCAAACGCCTCACGTGAAACAGCATTTTTCTATAAACTTGGAAATGCAAGAATGCCATTACAATATGTGACGAATTACTCGGCTTCCTTTTAATTTAAGAACAATATTAACAACAACAAGGTAAAATTTTGCAAGTTCTGTTTAAAATAAACTACTAAATAAACTAATTAAAACTAAATAAAACTAATAAACTAATACTATGCCATTAAGCTTATCTGATGATGAGATGATCCACTTGTTTTCCTTTAAATGAATGCAATTAATAACAGTAAGAAAAAATTGTGGAACAAGCTCTGTTAAACAAACAAAAAATTCCTACATGATTTATGAAACTAAAACCAGTTTAGTAAATTATTTTATTTTATTTCTTATATTATATACTAAGATAAAACCAGCTGGGCAAAGTCAACCCAGCCTTTAATTTTTTAAAAAAAGAAAAAAACTTTCCAAATTTGCTCAAAACACACATTTTCTCACCTCTACCCCCCTATTCTTCACGCTCAAAATTGTGTTTGCTTCTCAGTGACGCATTGGGAAAGCACAAATAGAGCCCTCCCCTAAGAAAACTAGTGCAGTCACAGCCGAATAGAACAAATAGATCAGATTTAACGTTTCGCACTCAAATTTTCTGAAAGGAAGACCAGTTAACCTTGTCTTGATGCTGTGGAATGTCCGGCAGGGATTTACAGTAGTTTGCAAAGGCGGGCAACCCTATTTTTTCTTCGCATAACTTCTTCTTGTCTTTCTCTCCCTCTCACTTGTTTGTTAATCCTTTCATCTTTTCTTGTATACAATTCCATATAAGTTTTCTTTTTTTGCTTGTCGTATAGATATACAGTCTTATGAAACAACCCGATTACAGCAATGCAACGGCAATTATTCTTTTTGCTACAAGTTTTCCTTCCCTCTCGCAATGGATCTTACAGCAGAAACAGGGTAATAACCGCTACCTTTGATATTAGTTTGAAAAGCCTTAATTACTGTACTTTCATCTACCCACACATAGTTTTTTCTTCCCTCGCGCTTTTGCTACCCCTTGCTGGCCAGGAGCTGGGGGCTTGTACTCCAGAATCAGGCGAAAAACGAGCACACTAGAAATATTACTTTGAAAAATCGTGATGTGTAGCCTTAGTAGAATGCAAAACACATAGAAAAATCCATGCTAGGAAACAAAATTAATGACATACTCGGCTAGTTTAACATCTGTGTCCGTAACTTCTCAAGCTCTTCCTATATAATCGCGTACAAGCGTACTTCCCCTTAATTCCCCGCCTAAATGAGGCCCTCGCATAAAAGTAACAACTATTGACTTAAGAAAGTTCTTGCCGTACCTCTCTTTTAGTAATAAACCACAAATTAACTTTTTCCTTTCTTTTTTTTTGTCTTGGAACGTTAATTACTGTTGCAAATAAACAAAACAAACTGTAAATTTACACTTCAGGAAGTTTTGACGCCAAAAAACTCGCTTCTCAATGCCTTTTCTGGAAAGTACAAACGTTAAAGCATGGCCAACTGTATCTCTTTTTGGACAAATAAAGCACAATGATTAAACTTTCTTTTTGAATTTGAACCTTAACTACGCTTGAAATTAAACTAAAAGAAAAAATCTCTAAAACTTATGTACAAGGAATTTGTGGTGCCAAAGAAGCTTAATTTCTAAATTTCTTTTCTGGAAAGTGCAAACCCGCATCCTTAACCTTTCTTTCGTTGGAAACTAAAATAAATTGCAAATTAAATTTTTAAGGCCTATTTGGCGCTAAAAATAAGCTTATCCATAAATTTCTTCATTGGAAAGTCCAAACTTCCACTCTGAAACAGGTGTTTTTGGACCCCAAATACCATATAAATACCAAGAATCTCAACACGGATGCTGTTTTTTGGATTACGTACCTCCAGTGATGAGCGAATATGTCGTAGATCTGTGGGATGCCAAAACACTATGCAAATGAGCTCAACTCCTCCCTTGGCCGTACTTCCCGTCCCACTTCCTGGTCTGCAACGTATCCGGGACTATCCTTTTGGTTTGCTTCTTATTTTCATTATATTAAGAAAAAATAAAACTAAATTTGCCCCGCACGCTACCTGCTTTATTCTCTATTTTATACAAGCGGAACGGTAACACAGCACCACCTCCGAACTTATATTTTTTTTCAGGTCCAAAACAGTATAACAAGGAGTCGAGACCGCCGCAGCATAGCATAAGCGGGCCGAAAAGGAAGCCAGAGCAAGGTCGCGCACAAACCTTCATGGCGTCTTCTTTTGCATACACCTATGCATCTACCTGCCTTTTTGCTTTTGGTCAAGATAGGATGGGATTAACCCACGTGTGTCCTACGAATTAACATCACACTGCTGCCTATAGACAACAAAAAAACAGGATCTCCTTTACCAGACGTCAAGAACCGATATAACCTTTACACCCATTAAAAAAGGTATAAAACTAACACGCAAGACTTAAATTTTTGATACGAGATTCTTGTTATAAAAAAAACAAAAAAACTCGTTAAAGGATAAAACGATTTTCTGCCTCTTAACCCTGCGGTTTCATTTACGCGCCCATAAGACTGGCCATGTTAAAAAACTCGGACACTGGAGTTGCGCATTCGCTACGCTAACCATCGAGTGGAGCTGTCGGTCATCAAGTTAAGCTTTCTACCCTAGATTTTCTTGGTAAAGTTTAGAATTAAAGGTAAACTGTACAAAATTGCTTCGAATTGTACAAGGCTATATTAGGTGAAGGTATCACAATATTTAATTGCAAAAAAAAATACCAAGAAACTTTTTGCAGTTTAGTAATTTGATATTAACTTCGCAAATTACTTTGGCACGTCTAAAACTAAAAGTACAGTCCCGGACCGAGAGTCCCTGAGCCGTTATATTTGGTTATTTTTGTTTTACTTAGTTTTTATAACGTACTTATAACGCCAAGGGTACTTGGGAACACCTGAGGGTTGTATTAAAACTTCACAGTAACTTTCAGATTTTGTTTGACAACAATTTAAACCGATTTCAAAAAGAAGGCGATTCCACACATTTCTTGGCACTTTCTTCTTGTAAGACTCAGCAGACTGACCTTGAGACTGACCCTTTACTTACCAAAAAATTGCACTTAACTAAATAGCAAGCTAAATAGTATTAAGCAGACAACCCATTTTGGTATTACATACTTGTAATAGACCGCAAAACAACTTGTTATAGAATGTTGTAAGTCAGAAATAAATCAACCGAAAAATCATTATAACATGTTTTGTTATATAAGTACAATTTTCTTAAATAAATAAATCATAAATATTTTGCAACTGTTTGGACCAGTTTTCAAAGTCGGGGAAAAGAAGCACGTCTGCCATCTGGCATCCATTGGCATAAAGGTGCGACGCATTGGCACATGAACGCTAAACGGCCAATCTTTTTTCTTGTCTATTTTGACTCAAGTGATGTTTATACGTTTGTTGGGGATAACGTGAGGGCCACTAACCAGGTGTATGAGCAGCTCTATCGCGAAACGGATCTCAAGTATAAAATCTCTCAATCTTTGCCATCTTACGGTTCACCGTCACAACTGTTTTCGAATAAAACGAGCAACTCTGTAAAAAGTACATAAAACGACAAGACAAACAGATTTAAGTTCCTCGATTAACATACGGAATGCAGAGCACCACAGGTGTGAATTCTTTCGCTTTATCTTTGATTCAAACACTAAATGGGACTTTACCCATGATGTCTTTTTCGAAAAAAAAAGACAAAAAATAACAAGTCGTGTTTGCATGGTACAAATCGTGTGGCAAGATTTCATGCGAATTGGACCGATAGCAGGGATACAAAAAACGTGTCTAATTTCTCGTCGCCTACACGTTGTCTTCATTAGGAAAAGGTACCGGGGAAACTTGCAAATCCGCATTCTTGGATTGGGTGGTCGCCTATAGCTGATGTGTACTACGTCAACACGTCGTCCTCCACATTGGATTTTTTTTAAGTGTTAAATATTAAAAAAAAGAGAACACGCATATACACATAGCCAGGTTCAACACTTGGGAAAGAGGAGCAGTGGTTAATGGATGCAAAAAACGCCCAAGTAGAACTAATTCACAACTTGGGCAATCCAACCCAGTCGAAATCCGGTTGGGGAAGTTTGTCATCATATGCAGAAGAGATTTTATCCAGTGTAGGTAGTTTTGGTTTTTACTCAAGTGATTTTTATAAGAATGTAAGCTTAATTTAATTAACATCCCTTTCGACTCGCTTAAACTCAAATGAACTTTCTATTCTTGCGAGACTTGTCGTGTCAACTGACCTAACATAGGAGCAAAACTTTTTTCGGTCTTAACTCAAAAGAAAACGAAATTGAGATGTTTGTAAGCCAAAACCAGATTCTCGAGAAAAAGTCCAAGGAGTCAAGAATGGATTTTTACCTTGGATGATTGTAATTACTTTTCATGAGTAGTTGTGAACCATCCTTACTGCAGACAATCTAAATCCTCATAGTTTCGGAATACTAATTCAAATTAGTTCCACATCCCGACCAGCGACTCGAAACAGGTAGAATTTGGAATAACTAACTCGCCAAACAAGAACCAAATTGGCTCGAAGGTAGTCCAAGATCTTCTTTACTCCTGTTACTAAAATTACTACTCTGTAACAATGCTATTATTATACCTTTCGTGCGTGTATTATTTCACTTAATATACGTCATCAAAGCGTCACTCATTATTCTGAATGTTAAAACTTTTTAACATTTATTCTACATGTTAATTTAATTAATTTCTTAGATTCTCCTAAATTCTTACATTATGGAAGATTGGACAACCATATCTTCCAAACATAAGCGCTGGGCTATCTTTTTATGTATCGGATTTACCAATAAAGGTGAAAGGTGTGCTAGCTAGTCAGGATAGAAAATCCCCGCAGTTTTTGCCATATACGTTTAGAATCCTCTTAAAAAAAGTGGATATGGTATTAAGAATCGAGTAAGTTGCAAAGCTCTCCTTTTTTTGCTAACTAACGAAGAAAGAAAGAAATGCAAACTTGGAAAGACGCGTTAAGCTGTCAAAAGCTCCTGTCAGATTGCGATGCCTCGTGGAACTGCTGAGCGCATTAGAATTGACATTTGCATACAACAGTTTGTCATTCGTTTGGGACTTGGGCTGGTAACAAAACCAAGACGTCTTGTTTCCCGCTAGGGGGTATGGGATCATTACAACCGTATATTGCAAACAAACCACTTTGGAGTGTCCCGCGTAAGAGAAAGACGGTGCGAAAGCGTCTCGTAACCCCAAACAGTGGATATACATCACCCATGCAAGAGAAGAAAACAAAAGAGAAATACCTAAATAAAAACGCATAATACGTAGCTTATAATGAGCACAGACTCTATGCAAAAACGAGTGTAACGATAGGGCCTGTAATAAAATCCACCTTGAGAAAAAGACATAGGCAGTGCATGTGTTTGTTTTGCATAGATCCCCAACATGTTTAACTAATCAAAAGCTATAAAACAAGTCTCATTAGGTAGAAAATGCTTTTGCACTCTACCTCGTTATCTCCTTTCTTAAATCTCGGAACACAGTTTGCTTTGGGTCATGTCTTTTTTTTTCCTTTTTTCTCGTCACCTTTCCTACCCGGAGCTCACTGGTCGTAAAGCAAAACCGCCTCAATTTTACAAAAACCTTTATTACAATACTACTGTATTCTTTTTAAGAAAAAGTTTTTTCTTTCAGATCCCACCACCAACACTTTCTGCCCCTAACAAGGTTCCCTAGCTCACAAACTTTCTTTTCAACGCTTTTACCCTTCATTCACCTTTCCCTCATTCACGAGCATTCACCAGAAAGCTTCAGACCCGTCCATTCAAATATCTTAATTGGGGAATATGATCTTCCTAAACTGCCTAACCTTTTTTTTCAGAAAAACAAATAAACTAACAAACAAAGATATACCTTTATTTACTCACCAAGTAAACCGCCTACTTATGTTTTACGAGTCAAGGGAGGCAATCAGTCGCGTCTTAAAAACCGTAAGATTAGACTCCTAAAAAAAAGTAGGCATAAGCGGTCATCTGCCCAAACTCATATCACAAGCCACCTCGGAGGAAATGACAAGACATAAAATAACGCGCCCCTTGAACTTAAGTAGCTCTCCAAAACGCTTGAAAATCGTGAGCGTGACAGACCACTCGGGAACTTACAAGGCAATACCGACTTGTGACCCCTTCACCTGTCCAAGTGGACCACCACTACTATCCTACCTTAAAGAAACACCAATTCCGCAAGCTTCGAAATAAAAAAAAAAATTTATTCATTCCCAATTTTCGTCGGAGCGAGTCTTAAAAACGTAACCCAGGACTCCCTTTTTTTCCTGAAATCCTTCCAAAATATAATAAAATTAGAAAATAGAAGATTTCGCTACGTTTGTTTGCTGCTTGCCCCGGGAAGCCGCTTGCGAAATGGAGAGCAATGGCTCGCTTCACTTGGGTCACGACATGGCTCTTTTGCCTGGATCCAAAACAGACCCCAACCCCCCATCATCAGCCATACCGAAAAACTAGTGCAAGAACGGTATGCAAAATGAGGCGTTTGCCATGATTAGCATAACGGTGGGGCGGCACACGTCCTAAAAAAGCGATTTTTCTTGCCAAGACTTACGATTCCCACTCGACACTAACATAGAAAATGGCTATTTTCCTCTCCCTTCAGAGCTCCCTTCAAAACGAAAAACAAAATAAGTCAGGAAAACTCTGTACCGTAAATTAAATCTTGCAAACTTTTAATTTCAAGCTAAAGAGTTTCTGGAATTTATGTACGCTTCTTGGCTTTCGTGCTTTCTTGGCTCCAAATACATTCCATACATTTTAATTTCAATTTAATTTGTGAGCAGAGAACAATTGTGGTCAGAGTTTATTGTGATCAGGGAACACCCTCAATTACTACAAATCCTGGTAAATTGTTTTCATTTCCCTATTTGGCTTTTTACACGCTAATTAAACTTAGTGCTCAACGTGTTAACTAACGCCTGTAATAAGTTAAGTATGTTACATGCCAAGTGTCTTGCTTGGCATTCTTGCGTAGGGGGGGGATCGACAATGACGGTGGTTAAGAGACTTTGGAGAATTGCTCTGGTTGGCGCATCAGGCAAAGAATGAGGTCAAGCTGAATTAATTACTGCGTAGTAGAGCATAGATACGTCTTACCGAAAAAGTCGTGATTCGGGCTTGGACCACAATTGCCACCTTGGGTGGAATGTTTGGAGCTTGCTCGAGAGAAAAGACATGGGCTTTGAAGGGTAATTGGTCCATGGTCCACGTGACGAATGATGACCGCAGACTCCACAAAGCTTCCATACCAATACCATACCAAGCTAGTGATTAATTACTGGTCTTTGTCCTCGGGCTTGGAATGCTTCATGCTTTTAAACTACGTATTTTGCCACCGTTAAGCCACAAGTTTAAATAGTCATGATACTTCTCTTTTCTTTTTTTACCACAAAATTTGTGTTGATTTTTTAAAAGAAAATTATAAACGGTTTCACTTCGCTACGTTGTGATTACATCAACCACCTACTGGGGTCCAACTACCCCCAAAGTTATTTTTCGGTTTTGTTTAAAAAAAAAGTCTGACTGATTCGCCATTTTTGATCTAAAATAGTTTCTTTCAGAAAAATGAAACACGTCTCACACCGTGAAATTAAGATTCAATCCTACCTGACTTTTCACCTGCGTTTTAGTTCGTCACAATGAAAAGTAAAATAGAATTACTGTATTGATGAGTTATCTAGACCGACCTGAACGAACAAAGAAACACTGAGATTTCGCCATTTTCCGTTTTTTTGTTTGTTAGAAAGTCTCATCGTTACTTTTTTTTCGGTTATTCAACCTAATTCGGACCTGACCAAGGCTAACTCGCACTTTTGGCCAAGTAATTTAAGCAGTTCGCCTTCGATGTAATGTGCAAAGTCATCTGCCTCGACCCAGCTTAGAGCCAACCTTTGCATATTGCATCAGTGGTGTTGAAAAAGTATCGACTTCTCGCCCGGTAACTACCAACTCGACCAAACTGTTTCTTACACAAACTTCTTTTCTGCCCATAAAACGTGCCTAGTTTGGTCAAGAGAAACAATTGGATTTTCATCCCTTAATCCCCTTAACCCACATTACGACCTCTTGCATATACATTAAACGTTCTTCTGTCAGGCAATCGATTCTCATTTTTTTTCTATGTTTTACGATATTGAACTCTCTCTCTCTCTCTTTCCTTCCGTTCGAAGTTTGGGCATGTGAGGATGACCTGGATATTAACTATACACACACCTCTATAAGGAAGCGAACAAACTAAATGAAAAATCGAAAGGTTTTCCTCCGTTTAAACCTTTTCTAAGGGTTAGTATACGTATCAACCATAAAATATCATCATTTCACGCGATATTACGTTATGTTCCTGGACTTTGTTTGCCTTTGCCCAAACTTGGCTCTGTCTAGTGATGATCTCATTATAAGAGGCGGATGCTCTCTAAGCTCTTTTATAGATTGCCAGGTTCAAATGCTTCGGGATTTCAAGCTTTGTCGTCTCCCGCAACTTTTACTACTGTCTCGAGAGTTCAATTAAGATGCATTCTAAACCTTATTTTATTTTTTTAAATACTTGCGGCCGGGTAATGACAAATAACATTGGAATATGTTTGCCGCAAGAAGAAATGCCAGAGAGAGTCCTGTGGATTCCTAATTTCCGCTCCGAATGTTTCTGAAGCAATGGGCGAGGAAGAGATGGCATTTTCCTCCTAAATAAAAAGATTAAAAAAAAAAAAAATTCTGATATCCCCACACTATGTGGCCTCACGCACGACCGCTCACCAACTATCCAGTGTATACTGGGGGCTTAACCTCTTTTTTTTTTCGTTCCTCCTCCAGTTGCATACTATCATGTGCCACACTTGCTGTCCCAACAAGAAAAAACAAACGATAAATGCACGTGTATGCGAGTCCCTATATATACATTCCTGCTCTAAATGGCGGCACATCTCTGGAAATCGCGTCATGGAAATTAAGGTTAGTCTGTTCAATAAAAAAAAGAAAATTCAACAGGTGAAAGTTGTTGCGTTGTTGCATAGTTATCTGACGGGCCAATAATCAGTTTCTTAATAGGAGTTCAGTCCAGAAGCACCTTTTTGGCTTGTCTGCATTTTGCTCCAGTTATGGCAGATGCACATGCCCATAAAACTGAGAGCGGTTTGGGCTCCAACTTCTATTTCACTCAAAGGATTCCATTTAAAAAAAGTTTAAAAATAGGAAAAAGAAAGACAATGTAAAGCGCATTGTTTTCCCTGCCATTTTCAAGGGATTTTTATACAATATTATGCCAGTTTTCCTCAATAGTAAGCTGCTATGCCATTGGTATTATACAGTGAGAATTAAGCTAAGGTAGATTTCATTGAAGAATCTGTACCTCACAAGACGATCTCATCCATCAAGTTTCTCTCTCCCGAGCCTTAAAACTAATAACCTAAAGGTGAAAGGCATTCTATTCCTACTCGCATGTGGCACGTGCATCGCTCTTTCCCTAACAAGAAATTCACGCTCCCTTACTTAGCATCACCAAGCGATAAATTACTTCTTTTTTTCAGAGGGTGGTAAAAAATAATCTTTTTCAAACCTTATTTTTTTTTGCTTGAGTTCTTCCCCGCCAAATACTCAACACGCTGTGACGTAATAACTAATGCAATAGATACAACTACTGCTGACTTTTTTCCCTTTTGGAAGAATCGAGCAAAAGGAATGAACAATAGCGGGAAAACTCCAGACCTACCTCAAACTATCGCAAGTTCGGGTTCATCGCCATAAACACGAAGTCTACCTCCTCCACAAGTCCAATCATATCAGTTCGATCTTAACATCTTCGAGAAAAGTAGAGAAGAACAATATAACGAGTTATAATTATTACGTAAGAAACTCCCATTCCTTTCTTCCCCGTAACAAGCTCTCGGAATTACGCTCCTGTTGATAATACTAAAAATCGAAAAAGGGCTTCATTTGCACACCAATCAAGTTTGCTTGTCCGATCGGGGCCGCCGCCCGAATAAAGAAATTTCAATTAAACTCACGCTGCTCTTATGTTTTAACGTCGTTTCAATCAAACCGTTTCAAGAAATTGAAATGCGGATTAATGCGCGTCAAATCAAGCAGTCAAATAGACCCGTTTTGAGGGGCGATGCAGAGTCTTAATAAAGTATCCCTCATGATCTTAAAAAAACTGATTCTTCGCAGAAATAAATAATAATAAAAGAAAAAATCTTGGGCTGCCATTGCGAGGGCACGAATAAGTAAGTAACGTTAAAGTGGGTTCCACAATTTATTAAGACAAGCAAAGCTGACTAGCCCAGCTGGTTTCAGTAATTGAAAAAGAGAGCGATTACAAAAAAATTGGATTTTTTTTTTTTAATGACCGACTCGAATGTGGCTGGGCTTGGGTGCTGCCCATAAAGAAAAGCACACGCCAATCTTCTCCCTCGCTTATTTTCCATAAGCGTGGTACTTCCATGAAGCTTTGGTATACAAAAAAAAAAAAAAAAAAAAAATCGGGGCACAATCCTTAAAGTGCTCGGGGTTCACTAGCTTCTTGAAATCGTTACATAAAACAGATAACGCTACTAATATCCATATCGTCACGAGACTAACGCTTCTTTTTAACGACTACAACGTGCGTGTAAGATATAACTTACCAATGCGAAATGAAACGAGTTAAATAACTGCCAAGGCCCTCACTCCTTAAAAATTGTCATAAAAGCGTTCGAATTATCTTCCTTGAGCGAAAAATTTAACACGGATGACTTGAGCGCACGACTCTAGAAGCGATAACGAGGTCCAAAGCGACTTTGTAATGTATGTTATTTATTTTATTTTGCAAAAGAAAAAAAAAGATAGGTAGAAAAATGGCAAGTTCCCAAATGAAATCCTTGATTAATTTCTCTCTAATTATTCTTTAACCCGTTACAAAGTTTCCTTTTGGTTTTAGAGTCAAAATGATTTTTTGTTTTTTCTAATAAAGTCCATAACTAGAGAAAGTATTCAACTGAAACAAGATTTCCACATAAAAATGACTTGGAGCTTTTCTTTTCTTTTAGCAGAAATTCCATACGAAACAAAATTGAAATGAATTCAATGATAATAAACTCTTTCTATACTTTTAAAAATAACCCTTCTTTCTTCGAATACAAAATGCTCCTCTATTCGTTCTCAGTAATATCATGAAAAGTTTCCAGCCAGCCAACTAATCAAATTCTATTCACTTTTTAATCAAAATATAATTGGTAACGCTCATTCTTTCATAATTCAAAGTATACTCTTGAATTTCGCTTTGAAAGCTAACAATCAAAGAAAAGTTTCGGAAACACATAAAGCTATCACAATCACCTTACTGCAGACATCACTCCATAATCCTTTTGAAGTTTAAAACACGGCACACTTTTTGTTAACCTAATAGCTTTTATGCCAAAACAAAAAAGGATAAAATTACGATACAATTTGTAATATCACAAAGCAAAAACAGAATTGGAAGGTAATTCACCGTTTGAATTTCCTTGTTCACTTCATTGTTGCCATTTCGGTGCGGAATTCTAGTTAAAATTATAATATTACAAGTAAAAATGGTAAAAACAGAAAGGTGTAACAAATATACATGTATTGTTTAAATTTACGGAGTGTTTGTTCCTTAAATTACATTTATTATTATTTTTATTATGTATTAATTAAATACATTTTTTGTTTAAATTAACTGATTTTTTATAGTGTTTGCATATTTTAAATCTAGCGCAATCGACAATTCTAGCAATTTACAATCAATTAACCAATAAATTTACAATTCTATTATCTAGGGAATAGTAAATTTTGTATATCAAGGATCCTTTTTAAAAAAAAGTTATTTTAAGTAAAAATGATTAGCAAAGTAAAGACCAGCAAAGTCCAGCAAAGACTATAATAAAAGCATCAAAAACAATGAAGAATAAAGCCGCCTCTTGCACAAGAGACTATCGACCCAATTCGCAGTAATTGGCACTTTAATCTCGATCATGACTGATCTCCTGGCAAGGGTCTTATAAACGGGAGTCCTTTCGATCATGTTATTGCGGTTTGAAAAACCAAAGCAAACGACGTGGCAATAGATCAGGGCAGGGCTCACTTCTTGAAACGTGTTGCAAAAGTTTCGCAATGCTGACATGAGCCAGACTTGACCGACCGATGATGAGGCACAAAATCCCCAAAGCCAGCTCTTTGCTCTTCTTTTGCACACATAAGAAAACAAAACAAAACGGATTTTGTTGTAATTCCTCAGCGCTAAAAAACCATCCAACCAGATCCAAACACAACTTTCAATCCCAAGTTTGCTAGCTTCTTTTGAAGCTATTCAAAAAGACTAGTTTTCTAAGATGCAGCCAGAATGGGCTAGCGTAAAAGGATATTAAATGTTACACAGAGGACGCAGAGAGAAATAGTTCATATTTTGCACGCGGGAGTCAAAAGGCAGCCTCATTACGCACCACAGGGAGTCCATCGTGCGGCTACTATTGTCACACTAAATACTTTGAAACACCTTCACTTTAAAAACAACAACAAAAATAACTAAGATCATAAATGTTACAACTCCTCGAGCCTTGAATGCTCATCATATTCCCCCTTTTTTAAACTATTAATTGAAAAGAAAGCTTCAAGGGCTTTATACACATACAAATATAGAACCCACGAAATGCGTTATTAATGCCAGATCTCTTGTAATGCTTCTTGTCTCGGTGTGTAATAATAGAACCTCAACCTCGTAGAATAAAGGAAAACTTGACCATTACTGCCTCCATCACTTTTCTTGTTTCCCCACAACAATGTTGGCATAATTACTCAGGACTACATAAACTGGAATTTGACTTGGCAAGTTAATTACTGGTTCCGTCAAGAGCAAAAAAATAAAGAAAAAAAAAGTTTCATTCTTTTTGTGACTTCTTTTCATCCCTTCGTGATGCCACATGCCAAGAAGCCCCAAACGGTGCATAAGAATTTCTTTATAAATTTCTTTTTCCTTGAGTATGCATGTGTGTGCAAGCAGTTCGAGGGAGCGCACTGCACACACATACACACTCATATGCTGTGGAGGAAGATTTGAAAAGGATATAACATACAAAGTTTTGTTGTAGGTTTGCATGTGTAAGGCAGTTCATAAATCTTTGCGAAGCAACAAGCTAGGGCGTGAAACTGTCCAGGAACCTGCCGGGGTTCTGGTATATAGTAGTAATAGTAGTGGCTTTCTGGGGGTTGCATACAGGACTGGGGGATATCATCGATCCAAAAGCAGCGCGTAATCTATACCGGGGCCTCCAAGTTGTGAAACCTTTTGTTGCATCAATACCATCACGGCGTGTCATTTATGGACCATAAAACCCTTTGAATCCCTATCAACGCGCATATGGGAGCTCACGGAGCCTTTTTCCCACCCCAAGCCTCCAAAAGAAAAGATGACTCTTAAAAGGATTTTCTCAAACTTTAGACCCAGAGACTCGAAATCCAAACGTTCCTACCTTAAAAATTTTCTTACTTTAAAAATAAAAAAATCCTATCTTAAAGAAATCCCAAAGCAGCATTTTACATTTCAATAACGCGCTTTGCAATATTTTCTTTTGAGTTGTGCGAATTTCAATAATGAATTACCTCCGAACTATTTTTTCGAATTTTTTTAACACACTAACATTGCATGGAAAATTCTTAATGTATCACTGTTTTACTCTACATTTGCAATGTGTATTGCAAAACCCAATTTCCACTGTGCATCTTTGTGAATGGCAATGTTCATTGGAATTTAACATTTTTCTTGCTATAAATGGTACCGCACTGTACTTTATGGTAGCTGGTACCTTTTCCGCCAACAAAGAATTCAAAACAATATGCCATAATACAACGCAAACGCGAAATTTACTTATAATTTTACTACTGAAATTTCGAAAAATTAAACCTGCTCAATAGCAAACTAAAATATCTTAAAAGGCGCTTATTATCAGTAAGGAACAAGATTAAGATACAAGATACAACACAAGATTGCCTACATGTAATGTAGAATTACTGGTTATTTTCTTCGAGTGCAGATTGCTTGTACCAGACATAACTTTCATTGTAACATTACAAACAAGGGAACACTTGGCCATACGTGTTAATTCGGCTTTGTAGAAGGAAAGACGGATATACAGTACTCGAACGGAAAGTTCGTAAGTTTGTTTCCATTATCTTTAGCCAAGGTCTTAATTTTGGTACGCATAAAAGGATTTCCCAGGAGTTTTAGGATTCTACAGACGTCTTATAGAGCCTTCTTTTAAACTAAGAAAAAAATCCAGCGAAAATTAGAAATTCCAGATGTTGCATTGCATAACTGTTGGATTTCGAGAGCGATATTAGCGCTTTGCACGTGAGCTATTTACCACCGAAACTAGCTAGAGAAAGTGTTGTATAGGCAGGAGCAAGGCCGAAAGCGTTACTTCATATTATATTAGTATACATTAAGGCAAATGAGAATAAAAGGCTTCTTTTCTTTACAACTAGTTCACGAAAACTCGTTGGGGGTTCTTTGTTATGGGAAAAAAAGGGGGGGGGGACGCCTTAGACACATCCACGCTTGTGTAACATTACGTGTATTATTGCGTCTTAAAATTGTCCTCTTCCATTCTTCGCGTTACGTTCCATGCTTACACAAAAGCGTCGTAAAAAGGCCAAAAGAAGAGAGGACACACACACGCATTTAACAAAAGCTGTTTCGCCTTCAACAACTGTCGCCTCTCTTCTCTTGGCCAGAACACTGCCTCAAAGCTATTGTGACACGGAACAAATGAGTTCAAATTATTCAACGCTTTTCCTATTCAAACAAACCTGGCATATTTCGTCTCTTTAAAGCAAAAAATTCGCCATCAAAATCCTAATTTGGCTGGACAGGATGACGTCACGCTTTGTTTAAGCACAAGAAAACGTGACTCGAATTTACGCGATTCTTCAAGACGTGTGTGCATTTCTCCTTCTTGCCTTACTGTTAACGTACGCTCTCGTTGATTTAATCTAAATATAAAAGGCAAGACTTGAATGTTGAATAAAATTTCTCGGTTGGGAGGGCAATTACACGGTCTTGATAGTCTACGCAAACAGGCGTTTTGCTCTGATTCTACCACCCCTGCCCTTTCTTTACGAACTCCAGCGTCGTGGATTCCGCGATTGTATCTCAGTGTAGAGATCACATCACTACACAAGTCGCCAAGTAAGTGTGTTTGCTTGTCAAAGGCAACGAAACCCAGGAACCACAGCGAATGTATCACGACTCGTACTCCGAGGTCATAAAATGATTTATTAGAAGCATGAAAAAACCTGCGGATGGTCTTCCCTTCTTCATATATCTATACACACATATATACATCTAGAATAATAAAAAAAACTACGAATAGCTTCGTCTGCAAGTTTTATTTCCCTCTCCGATAATACGATCCCATAAAAATTTCCGAGCTCATGTAGAAGCACACTAGCAAACGCATGCAAAAAGCTGTTTATAAAACTTTCTCCTCTATCTTCGACAATAAAATATTATGATCCGCCAAATCCTACGCACAAATAATTTCCCAACTTATCATCATCTCATACGTTGGAGCATGGTTTTCATAGCTTAGTAGCACTAATTATGCATGGCATAAAAAGCCCCAAAAATGTTGACAATAAGACATGTGCATCAATCACTCGCATGCAATTGGCATTAAAAAAAAGGTTTTTTCAAGGCTTATGGGAAAATCCACATGAGAAACTTGTCACCTTACCTGCCCCCAGACCAGAACATCACGACGCAACCATATATCCTAATCATAAAGTGAAGGGGGTGACAATATCCACTTTTTTGTTAAGTTATACTTGGCGACCTACTTCATCAGCCACACAAATCCTTGATAAATGTCTCTATTATCCCACGTCTGTATAGCGGCAGCCAGCCCAAGCAACTGTAGGGACTCTGAATCTTCCGTCTCATGAATCTTCTGAGGGCCTTGACCAAATTTCCTAGGAATGGAGCCTCTTTTTTATCAGATGACAAAATCAAAAAAGAGCAAAAAATGACCTTATAAATTCCTCGGAAATTTAATCAATGCGTTTAAAGTCCTTTGCATAGTAAAAAAAAAAAATAGAAAATGAATGCAACTCACTACAAATTTTTCCTAGCAAAATGGTCTTCCGCTATACATAATATGGTACAGAGCCATTAGATCTAATGAAAAGTGCTACAGGCCATATTGGCCGCCAAAATGGAATGAAAAAGGTTCCATGCTTTACGAGGCATCCGGGGACCAAAGCATTAGGTAATAGAACATCACATCCCCCCCCTTTTTTTACCCCCTTATAGTTTACATCGATGCCTAACATGCTCACCTGCGGAGTATTTATATAACACTGGGACCTTAGGATAAAATATCAAATGTGCGTGCGTGTGTACGTTGTGTGTGTGTGCGCGTTTTCTCCATATGCTAAAAGCACCCCCCTTTTCTCTTCTCTTTGTTCTGCACTTTTTTATTGGCCTATAACATGTACTAAATACCATCCCCGAGCATTAACACGGAAAATTAGACATCCGTATTTTGTGAGTTGAGCTGCTGCCAGGGAGGACAGCTTAGTTCATTTAAATTGCTCGCTCATCTAAATGGAACCCCAAAAGTTCAGAACCGCGTTAATGTTGCTCCTAAATAAACGTCTCTTTGACACTCCCCCTTTTTTGTTTAGCTAGTGGCTAAACTGTACACAAGGAACATTTTTTAAGTGATTATAGAGCTAGATCAAAAGGTTGTTCTTTAGAGTCCTTTCCTACGCGCCTCCCCCAATAAATGGATATTTTTAAGAGTTAATAAGTTTGCGGGTTTTTTCCTTCAGATCCTTCACAATAACAAAGCCGTCTTTGGACTTCCAGGACACGAGATTTGGAGGGAAGTCAAGAATCCAAGAGCGTTCAATTATATTTATATATATATATGCCGCATGAATAAAGAGCAACATGGAATTCCCCGGCATAAGAGGATCTAGATTCGAATAAACATTTGGCGGGCAGATGCCCCAACCTACGCTTTTTCTTATGTATGCAACAAGTTCTTTTTTTTAACAGACTCATCAAAGCAAATGTTCAAAATATTACTTTCGAGCTTTCGGAAATTCTTCCAAGTTTGACTATGTTCCATTAAACGCTTTACTTTCAAGACAATTGAATCACAACATTTCCTTACTAGGCTTAATGTGCGCTACAATTGAAGCTTTTATTGTTCTCCAAAGTGCGTTTACATTAAAACGTTTTTATTGTTTTATGTGCAGCAGAGTCGTTAAATGCCCCATATCCAAAGTTAAATAGGATGTAATAAGAAAATAATTTAGACCCTTTGAAAAATTATAGAGTATAAACAGCTTCTATTATACTCTTAGAATTTCTTCCAATTCAAGTTAAGTTTGCTCCCAAAATCCCTTAAAGTATCAAAAACCCTTCCAAATACAATTAATTTTATATACATTATTATCCATATTTAATTTTACAATTAGTAATTATAATGGACTAGTCTCCAGAGTGCGTTCTTTTATTTCAGAAATCATCTCAACTTATTCATTACAATTTAGTTAGTCATAACAATTTCGACGGGAAAAATTTTTAGGAAAATGCCAGGAATTAATTTCTACTAATTGTTAATTACCCAAAAAATCCCAAAGAAATACACGAAGCTTTTAACCCCGCTCATGAATGAACGCCTACCCTCCGCTTCTTGTTTTTTATTTAATACTAGCGTAGGTGTAATAGTACCAGGCGTGATAGTTCTGCTTCATCTTTCGTTCAACATTTGGACTGACATAAAATGTTGGTCCGTCGTACATAGGTATATTATCCTTGCGAAAATTGCGCAGCTACTAAAAACCCAGCTCCACATTCCACACACATAACAGACGTGTAATTTCACCCAGCTCACGTGATTGTGAAATGTCTATAACTCAATAAAGACTTCGTTGCGTAACCCTTGGCCCGAGTTATATGGCTTCAACATTTGCATTTCCTGCCAATCATCCAATTCGTCTGCAAAAAGGGGCCGGAACGTAGTAACGCTTTTTATTCTGAACTCTTCAACCGAACGCTCATCGTTTACAAATGAAGCTCCGGGTCTTCTTTTTTCTTATTTGTATTTTTATTTAATTTATGTTTGTTTTATTTATTAGATTTTCCTTCTGCGCCCTCGAACGCACATCCAAACACACACACGAACTTTCCCTTTCTTTCTCTTTGTACCGTAACGCCATAACTCCCGAACCCTTTTGCTGGGCGCTTTTATTTTCAGGTCTGCTCGAGTATAAGTAATAAACGGAGCTTCCAAATAACATTTGGCTTTGGCATGCACCAGTGCTGTCATGCAAAAGAGCCAAGAGAGCTATCAGTAGTAGCCGATCATCATCTTGATCAGTATAAAAAGGTGAAAGTTCCGAAACGTTTCACCTCTCTCTCTCTCTCACTCGCTCTCGCTCTCCAAGAGCCAACTGCTCGGCTGTTGGAATATCTGTCTGCCTTGAACCCATTCTGTCCAAAGTTTTTACGAGTTTGAACGGCAAAAGATCAGCTTACAAAGGAAAACGTAAAGGAAAAGTTATAGCAATATCGATTTTGCACGCAAACTCATATCCTATCACACGCCATCGATTGGCTGATTACCTTCTTTCCCGAAACTAGGTTTCAAACCCTCTCCCCCCCTATTCCCCAGGTCAGCACGCACTCGAGTACCTTACTTTGCTATACGACTAAACCAAAAACCCGCCTCATAAAAGGAAATCGTCTTTTTAAATTTTAATGTAAAGTTTAGCACAGGGTAATAACAACACACAGCGGTCGTAAAAGCCAAGAAAGATACAAAATGACGAAAATAAATAAAAACGAGCGATTTGAATGACAACCCTGAAACCTATAGAATGCGCTAGTGTCAGTGCTGATGGTGTTGGAAATTAAACCAGGTGGAGTGTATTGTCACCCGACAACTTTCCTTTGCGTCTTGTTCCGATACTTTTGCGATTACCAGTCCGCTTTAATGACTGCTGAAAATGCAGAAAAAATTACGAAAAACACCAAGAAGAACCGTAAGCTAGAATAGAATTATATGACCCACAAGTCTTTCGAAGCCCTCGGTTTGGCGAGAACAGTGAGAATTCAACTTTTCACTGATTCACTACTTCTTGGTAGGGTGTTTCACAGTAAAATTTGAGAAAGAAAAACGAGCTGGAAGGTATTAAACCGTGAGAGAAATGCAAAAGACAAAATCCCTTGAACATTTTAGACAGTTTCCTTCGGAATTGTTCGTCTACTCAGCTTGTCGAAGTTCCATGTTGTGTGACATTTTTAGCAGTAAATGTGAATCCTCAAACTCCATTTCGTCCTATTTCTCACCCCTTTTTTCACTTGCAAATTAGACTGAGTTGATTTATCTTTGGGCATAGTTTTTATAAGAATTGATTTATCTTTGGTCATAGTTTTTATATTTTAGTACTTTAATTTAATACATATAATTTTAATAATAAATCTGATTTTATTTTAATAAATCTGGTCTTTGAGGTACTAAAAAGAAGATCCCACACATTTACCTATTCTCAAACATTTTTTTTTTTTGCATACAGAAGCCATTTTCAACCCTACGTGGTATCCACCTTGGACTTTCCATATACGGATCGAAGATTATTCGGTCCAGACGTGCGTATCATGACCAAAATAAGAACACTAATTTCCATAACGATGAACCGGAACTAGGTTAGGTTTTTTTTCGCCCAACATATTTGTAGGCCTGTCTTGGACCTTAACGATTATATGTTGCACTACAGGCGATTCAAACAGACCGCCTCTACGTAAATTTAATGCGGATCGAAAGAAAGTTATAACAAGGTAACACTGTAATTTCTTTTTTTTATCCCTTAAAAAGAGAAAAGAAACATAATCCATTCTTGCTTAAGAGATGCCAACTAATTATCAGCCCTTCTGGCTTTCGTGGCTACCAACCATTTCCATAACTATCCAAACAAATCGCCCTTGCTTGGTTTCATCTCGGCTTGCCAACAGCTTAATTAGCTCGGCAGGGCCGAAAAGGACTTGGAAGCCGCGCACTTTTTTATAGCGCACTACAAAATAAACACACAAACGTATTACCAAACTTTTTAGAATACTTTCCTGTTATCTTATTGTTGTTGCTTTTTGGATCCTCCCCAAAACTGCACATCCAACGTTTATAACAACGGAAAGTTCTAATGCGAAATTCTGCCGCTTTACATTCTTGGCCCACCTCCACGTGGTCGTTAGAATGTCACTAAACAATGAGTAATGGGAAATAATAGGATGTTAGGTTTTTGCCACCTTTTTTACTACCTTTCTTTTTTTACAGTCCCCGACTCGACAAAGTTCGAAAACTTAATTGCTACCATTTCTTCGTCTTCGGGCCAAGTTATATACCACGCATTCCCTCACACTCCTCACCCTGCTATTAAGCGTCTTATCAAGCGGTTAACTAGTTCCCATTTCCTACTATTTTATTCTTTTCTTGTCCCAGCCTTTGGAAGAGGGTTTCGATGAAAAAGCAAACCACTTCGTAGATATGTTATCTATTTTTTTCTTTCTTTTTTTTTTGCTGGCCTATCGTTATCACCAAGGGGGATCCAAGTACAAGCGAAAGCTGAAGCTGCCAAAAGGGAGCAATGGTACCTAACAATAGTTATTTAAAACTCGAGTGGATTGTCTTGGCGGTACAATTAGCCTACTTACGTATGCCGTGCACACTTGCACAACAGTTAACTCGCACAGACACACACACACAGGGGGGGACTCTCTTAACCTTTACCTATTAGCTCCCCCTTTGGGTTACTTTTTTGTGGAGATATTTCATAAGTGACGAAAAACACACCTTGCCAATTCCTATAGGTTATGATTTCACACTCGGACTCTCCAAAGCCCGCGCTTCGTAATAAAGTCGCCATTCTAAATGTCGACTATTTGGAGCGGTGTGGCAAGTTTTAATTGGCAGGGATGGTGGGGTTTCGGATACTAAATAATTTCTTCTTCTTCCCAACCTAAATTATGGATTCGGCTAAGACCTCTCTCTCTCTCTCTCTTTCTTTCTTATCCTCTCTTCCTGGTTTTCATATCATCAGGAGCATTATTCAAACCCTAAAGGAATTGTGGAAAGGAGCTAAAAAAAATAAAAATAAATAAGAGAAATATATGTAAAATGAAATGAGAGATAAATCCTAACGTCAACGACACACGATTGCAGTTATAAGGCAAAAGAGAAAGAAGAAATGTAATAATTTGAGTGAAAATTTTCATAACAGATTGCCTCACATAGTTTCTATTCTACGTAAGCAAGTTTTTTTTTTTTTTGAGTGAGAATAAAATTATAAAAATAAAAAAGCAATTGTTGCTACTCTCCTTGTGCTCCTGATAACTTTCCCTTCTGGATTTTTGCTGACATGAGCAGCATTTCCATCTCAATACGACATGTTCTAACACACGCTTACGCCATCCGAACATGGACACGCGATATTTCTTTTCTTTACTTTTTTTTCTTCGCTGGCGCATTACGAGTGGCGAAACCAGAGCAAAAGTAAAAATACGTACGCTCACCCATTGCCCCATCTAGAAAAGTGAAGAGGAGATGGATTGATAAGCGACAAAAACGTGAAGGCTCAATCAAGTCAATACAAAAGAGGGGTAGGTCATGGATGGGGTTCGCTTTTTTGGCCTTATTAGGAAGCTTGCTTACGTCTTCCACTACGCTTACAAGTCTGATCCGACTTTCTATACAAGGACTTGTCGATAGAACCCCCTGTAATGCTGATCTTTTTCCTGCCGTTTGTTGACTAACTTGGAAACAACTCTACACCCCTCTCCATATACTAACGCCACGCCTACGTCCTTTTAGCTCGAAAGAATACCATCTTCTTTAAGTTTCACCGCACAAGTAGACAAGTTCTAACTTAATAAAGACGAATATAAAACAGATTGTTGGTGGTGTGTCTGCCAGGAAAGTTCACAGAAAACGGAACTGATCGAGCGCAGGAGGCGGAGCTTAATGCTTGCAAGCTTTTCTAGATCCCTCCGTTTTTAAGGATTTCAAATGGCCACTAAATGTATAATGTGATACGTTTATTATACAGCCTTACTCTCTCTCTCTCCTTCTCTGCTATTCGTTCTGTGTAGACTGCGTAATCTGACAGGTGCTCTTAAAAGGTACTCAGATTTCGTCAGAAATCATTACATCTAATAGCTCATCTTGCTACGCCATCTTCGCTACGAGCTAGGAGCTTAACTCCTTTCTATCAAGTCATTTCTCATACAAAAAGAAAAGTAAAAAATACTATCTGATAAAATTCATATTAAATACCATTTGTCTCTAGGTTGTCCGAAACCAATTAGGAAAAAAATTGGGCTTCTGAAGTAAGAATTCTCTGCAAATACCTAAACCTCGGTTTCTTATGAATTAGAGCACAAGTTATTTAAGCCAGACTTTTTAACCCCGTCGGCATAAACAAAGCCCTGCTGGCCAGCTTGTCTGGCTTTCTGGGATCGAGATCGTTTAAATTCGTTAGCGTCCCCAATTTTTTATTCATTTATTTAGTTTAAAGTCGAACTCAATTCAATTATAACGCAAGATACCCGTTATTTACCCTACACCTGCTCTACCACCACTTACGTCAATAAACGTATTTAATTATTTCATGAAATCAAAGTTAAAAGTTATTTCATTATTTAATTTTCAACAAAATTACAATACTACAATCAAATATGCCAACTCTAAAATGAAAACGGTACTATTTTGCGTCATAGAAAAGCACATTGAGGGTAATGTATTGCTGAAAGCTATAATAAAGTATTGTAAATGGGCGTTACAAATAGACTTGAATTTATTGTAAAATTTGTGGTGAGCTTTTAATAGCGTGAAATACAGTGACTGCTAAATTGAATAATAGAAAGTGCCCTGGGCACTTTAATACCTAGGTTTAGACTGGTCAAATGTTTAATTCAATGTGTGAAAGTCAATTGAAATTGAGCTCAGCTAGGCACAGAACGGGGAATTGTTGACCGAGTCCAGACGACAAACTGTAAGTTCGGGTTAATTAAGTTTAAGCTTTTCCAATTATTATTATTATTCACGCTGAAGACGTATATGTGAAGATGCAACACCTTCACATGGTTAAACACTTTCCCGTCAGAAAATCTTTCCAACGGCAAAGGATGGACGTTTTGCGTGCACGTTCGGCCAATACAAAAGTTTTTACAAGAAAAAATATTGAAAATTATTGCTTAAGGGGAAAAAGTTGAGATACTGTAGAAAGGGTGCTTCCCTTCTATACGGATCGCTCATTTGTTAGGTTTTAAGGGGAAAGAAACTTATTCAAGCGAAAAGGAATTATTTTTTTCATATCCGTGTTGCTTATTTTCCAAACGTACTGTACCTGGGTAAAACTTATTCCGAAGTGATACAATGATTAGACATTAACTTCCCCGTCTAGCCTAGGTATGAAACCCTGTATGCTCAATAGGCGGTATTCGCGGCAGTAGTTTGTTATCTTCTTAACTATAATTCATCGGATAAGCTCCTCTGACGGAAGGTTTTTCCAATTGTCAGAAGCTATTTAAGGTAACAGCCGCCAAGTATCTATACGAAGCTACAGGGAGCGCGATCCACGCATAGGAGGAGCCAAGGAAACGGATCCCAGAGCGCGCCGATGGTGTGGTCAAAGGCAACAGCCATGACGTCAGGTCTAAGCGAACGAACGTCTGCTCTACTTCCACACCCACGCTCCCATGCCGAGTGCCCTGACTGCTGCGCCCCACCTGTACTTATTTATCACCTTCACTTCAGATGCTGCTGCAAGATTCTCTTATACAGTCTGGGTTCGGGCTAAAGGAAAACTCTCTCCTTTCTCTCAAACTAAAACTCCTGCAATAATCCGTTGAGGACTGGAAAAAGCCCTTCAAATGAAAGCTTCCCTAAAGGATTATAGAGTACACCTTGATTTCGGTCTGGCAATTCTTTTCTAAATAAAAATAAAACTGTCAATTGCCCGACAAAAAGTCTCATTTAAACTTTCTAGATTTTCCCCTCGAAAAAAAGAAAATGAAAAATGCAGAAATAGAAATCCCAATCGATCCATACAATTTCTTAGACGATTAGTTTCTGGGGTCCCGCAGAAAATATTTACCTTTATAAAAACGCTCCAGCTAATTTAAATAAAAAGAAACAGGCTTGAGAAGTTCGTGACTGGAGTGAGCTTGCCAAGAAGCCCACGAAAAATTAGAGCAAGCCAAAAAAAAAAGAGAAACAAATGTCACGCTCAGTTCTCACTTACCACATAATTCGTTATTGGCCAACTACGCCATCACCTTTATATGCTAATCCAAAGGGAACCCAAATTGGTAAACTTGTCCCGAGACGAGGGCACCATATGTAACTTATAAAGAGCCATCCGAAAAACGTATGGAAAGCTTATTGGTAGCTTTCAGAAATAATCGTGACGTTATCCGAAACGTCGGTCTTTCTCGACGATGAAAACGTTTTCTAAAGCTCGTGTTTTTATTCTATTGTTTTTTTTTATTTATTTTGAGATAATGAGGAAAATTGAGTAGTTTTAAAAAGGCTTTACCTTGATGAATTGGCTGAGCAGACTTTTATACTCCTAGCTTCATTAGCAAAACGCTCACTTTTTTCTTTTTTTGGGGGGAGAAAAGTCCTGCCATATATTTCAATACATTATCGCCCCCAGACAAGTGCTTTTCGTTGAAAGTTTTTAAAATCCTTTTCCTTCCAACTTCGTCCGCAATGCAATCCTCAAAGTCTTCCAAGCACGAGCTCAAAAAAGACGAAGAAAAACGAAAAAAAGCTTTATAAAACTCCACGAAAGTTTCAAATCAGTCGGAAAACATCTGCAAAATTACTGAAAGCACCAACAAACGTCCTCCAATTGCCTTTTTTTGCCTCCTTTATGATCAAAATTCCTGCTTCTATAATGTGACTTCCCTCAAGACTGAGGGAAAATGTTTTTTTTTTTGCCCGGCAATGTCTCTTGTAGACAGTGCGCGTTCCACGAAACTCACGACTTTTGGCAAGACGGAATCCGAACAATCAACCCTTTTCAACAGCTCGTTTTTTTTTGCTCTCAATAGACCACCAACAGCTTGAAAACACTACGAATACCGAGCTTCAATAAAACCACGACAGACAATAATTTTTCAAAAGGATTTTCAGTGTAGAGCTCCTGACCCCTAAAAAAAAAAGAATAAAAAAGTTATCAATATCGAAGAAACCAAATGGTTTGCTCCCCTTCACAAATCCCGTTATTTTGCAACTTCGATGAATTCCGCAGGGGGGCGGGGATTACGGTTATTTTAATGCCTGTCAGGACCAATTTTGTAATCCAGTTATACTAACATTGAACTCCAACATTCAAGAACGATGCATATGTAGTGCTAAAGCGCTGGTAAAAGAACAAACTTGTAAGTGTTTAACTCGGGAATTTGTGTTTAGGAATGAGCTGGAGATTCGCTAATTAGGAGCGCAAGCTGGATGTTGGCGTCATTATGCATTATGTTCGATAATTTCTTAGAAAAAGCTCCAAACTAATCCAAGTCGAAAAGTTTTTACCCCGTTATTATCAAGCGAATAAAGTGAGATCTAAAACCCTGGAGTTACTCATTACGCTTAAGATCAACTTTCGGTTAGATTTACAACTCAAGAAACTTGACAACCTCCTAGAAAATTATCCAAACACAACGAGGAAATTAATGATAAAATTCCGCCCCGAAGAGTCTGAAGAGACGCATCAACTTCAGTTATTAATTAATGAATAGAAAGGTGAAAACAAAAGCAAAAAATACAGTCACGCGGAAAAAAATAATGCTCCTCAAACTAAACACGAGGACCTTTTTTAATATCTCATAGACCTTTTACGGACCATCAGGCGTCCTTGCGACAGTTAATATCAGAAGGCTCGTTAAGAGAGAAGGGTTTCTAAGCCAGGATCATACTATAACAAGTTGACTATACACACATGGTAAAGAAAAGAAAATGAAATAAAAAAGAGGCCAAAGATAAATGCGTAGGTTTAGCTTTTTCTGGCTGGGTACACGCAACGTACCGGGTTGAATCCATTTCGAAACTCCTGTGAGGTTCTTTGACGCAAGCGTCACGAGTGCGTACATACAAGTCCTTTTTTCTGCTCGCGTTTCTTGTGTGTGGTTTGTTCAACTATTTTTAATAAATTCTTGTTCGTTATGCGGAATCGGGCGAATCTAATTGGCCTCGTGCTCTATTAAGTAGGCGGTTACGTATCATGACCCCCGTTCTAGAGAAATGGGATATCCACCCAGCGCCGAAGCCTCCTCGCAAATCATGGCTTCATAACGTTTTTCGATAAGCGAGCTCCGTAACAATAGGGGGGCGGAGGCAGGGTTAATGAACAATTCGCTTCCCAATAATCTGGACATAAAAAAGGACGTGCAGCAACTCAATCCAAACCTGTCCCTCACGCAGTCTATACAATTCATAATTTCATTGTAGAGTCTGAATTAGGTTAAAGATAATCTTCATAAAAATTATACTAATAAATCAACAATACCTTATATGCAAAGTCTTCGAGCATGGCTTCAAATAAAGATGCTAATTACGATAATCAAATTTGGAACCAAATAACAAAAGTTTAGTCGAATGGAACGATCTAGACAATTGGCTGGTTTCCAACAATGGCACCCATGCATGCAACAAAAAGAGGAAAGAAAACGATTTAATGATAATTTTCAGAATAAATGCATTACATTACTTAAATCTTTTTTCAATTTTGTTTGAAAAAAATAAATCTTCTGTCATCCAAATTGATAGCTCAGGAATTCCTTTCTAAGCTAAACGAAAGCTTTGGATTGCTTGAAATGAAATGAAAAAGCCCCCGTGAAAGTTAATCTCAATGCCACCTAACGAGCAGATGGCGGACTAATACCAACAACAACGGTAGAAATGAAAAGAATACGCAGGTAAACCAACTTGGGCCAAGCCGGACTTGTAGCTTTAGTCCGGCTTGCGTTGCAAGAATAAAAGAAAGTATTAAATTAAATATGAGAAATTCCTCTTGAAACTTAGTAAAAAGCCAGATTTATCTGCTATGGTAGTTCTAGAAGTACAGTTGTGAACTTAGTGGTCACTACATGGACTTTGCAAAATTGACCAATCACATTCCTTTTCCGTTGTTTAGACCAATCCTGTCATTTCTACCCTACTACCACCCTTAGGTCGGGTTCTCAACACGACAACCCTTCTAAATTCTGCATTCAAGGAGCAGGTCACTCAATTAAATAACCTACTCAGTTAATTGACTGTCGAATTTAGAAGGAATTTCCCTTTCTAAGCGTAGAAGTAGACTTCAAATGACAGGATTCGTCTAAAGTCCATGTAGCGTTACTGTAACGTACATCACTTAATCGTAATTTTTTTCATTGTCCAAAAGATACAACAAGGAATAAATGAATAAAACAAGCTATTTCTCTGGGAGCTAACTGGGCTGTGCGGCGTCTATGAGACAAGCCGGAGCAACGCTAAGAAACCCGGCCAGATCCCACTCGCTTCACTCGGTCCATATTTTGCCATTGTTAAGCAACTGAACAGGCAAGCCAGAGTACCGCTTCGAGTCCGGTACGACCCAAGTCGGTTTCCTGCGTTACCTTCTTATTGCCCCTTATAGTGCTACCAGCACGGCGAGCCTAGTCCCGCCCAGGTGAGAAACCAGGTACAAAAAGCCTCGCTAGTTAGACACCAGATTGCGACTCTAGGATGGATCCTTCCCAAAAGATTTCAATGTACAATTACAAGCAAGCGGCAAGCTGAGATCCGAAGATTAATTAAACAAAACTTAAGATCATATACATTCATTCGAAAATATTACGCAAACTACTTTCTAACAAAAATTTTTAATAAAATCAGATAAACAATACAAACAAAAATAAATACACAAAGGCAATCTAACGCACCCTAGAATTCAATTTCTTAATCGGTTCAAAACGCTCACTAATACTTTGTAAAAAAATCACCTGAAAATTATAGTATCAATTTCTATTATTTGTTTAGTTATTTACTACCGTTTTCCCTGTGTTTGTTGTACAACCTTCGTTGACCAATCTTAAATTCTAAAATAAACAAGAATTCCCAGGTATTCTCATGAGAAAGTCATTCTCAAAAGTTTCTCAAGCACCTCAAATATTTGAAAGGAAATCCCAATCTCTTATTTTTTCCCAAGTCTAATAAAATAGGATATCTTCATAACCTTTTCCGAAGTAAAACATGGGTTCCCTGTGGCGTTTCTTAAAAAAAAGAAAAGAATTCAAGAATATCAGTCAGTGGCGGCATGGGCCGCAGCCAGGTAATAACGACTCATAGCGTGTCGATTGATTTACGTTGTCCTCTTGTGTCATCTTTTAGCATTGCTCGTCAGTCGTATGTCATCGACCATATACACGCCAACTCTTTTTCGCTACAAAAGACGCCGCTCAGTTCGGCGACAGCGTCTTACAACGAGCTAGCCAGGTCACCAGTGATTTAGCCATCCCAGGGGACCCCGCGCGTCTCGACTCCATTTTCTCGGTCATAATTTAAGCCTCGCACGCTAACATTTTTCTTATTTTTAATTTCAGCCGAGTATTTATTTATTTATTTTTTTAAAAAGAGGAAGGAAAAGAAAAGAAACAGAAATTTCACGCGATAGTTATTAAAACGTCGCGCATTTCTATGTCTCCCCAATCTTTCGCCTATTTCAGCGGAGAAGCTTTTCTCCAAGCATTCCAAAGACCATTTTACCACCCTCCTTCAATTGAGCTAATGTGCTGGAAGTTAGCACTCCACGCGTGAAATAGGATTGAAATTCTTGCTGATTTATTTTGTATTCCTTTCTCCTCATTCGTTTCACTTTTGGACTTGACGAGAGGCATCAACAAGTCGAGTTAAAGTTTTACTTTATTTTTTTTTTAAAAGCGAAGCAAATAAAATAAAACGGAAGGAATTCATGTCACCCGGTTAATTGACACGTTGACAACTAAATGGCGTGTAAAGCGACGAATTTACGGGACAACCATTGCTTAGAAAAGAAAATGTTTGGGTCTCGAACCCTTTTTCGCCCCTTATCCGAACCAAGAAACACTTCCAGGCTGGCTATTGAAAATAAAAAATAAAAAAAAACTTCCAATCTATACGCGTATTTTCATTCACTTGCTATAAGGACGATCCTTCCACCATTTTTTTTTCTCTTTTTTATTTATTTATTTTTATTTCAATTTTTGGGGGTCGTGTGACTCAGACTGTTCAAGACACTTGCTTTTCTTTCACTCAACTAAACTTATGGCTTTGCACTGCGCGCTTGCATACCAAACGACCCCATATAGTTTAGATAGATACGTATACATTTTCAAGTGCCAAGTCCGTTTAACACCTTTTTGGCCCTTTCCAGTTTTCGTCGCCGTTAGCGCGCAAAAATATTTAATCTATATCTGAAAAAACCCCTCTCCACTTCATTTTCCTGTTAAAAATGTTAACCCGTTCACAAAGAATGCGGTAAAATGACAGCCTCAAAGCCGCTGTTTTATATCGTTTACTTATGATTGTCTTCCCCTTCCTTTCACCCCTTTTTTAAAGCTTTCCTTCTCATTTGCATACTGCATGCACGTTGACCGTTTACTATGTAAAATTCGTGTTAAATTTATGCCGTTTCCTTGGCTTTTGCTCCCGACACCTTTTCCCCTAGTCTACTTTAAAAAATGAAATAAAAAGAAAATGGATAACGTAACAATTTCCAAGGCTTGGGATCCCTCCACGAATGATCGTTGTGACGTCGCCAAACGGATATCATGTTATAACACGCAATTTATTCAGCATTCAGCTCCTCCGGAGAGGTTTATCGAACATACTTTTTTCGCCTTCAATAGAAACCGAGTTGAATTGTTTTATTTCTTTATTTTAGTTGCTTGAACTAGAGGTAATTGTGTTCAAATGGTGCGCCCTAACTATAACAATTTTCTTCCAGCTTCGCAGGTATAATTCGACAGATTTTAAGACCTGCTGTGAAAATCGGAAGAAGAGATCAGGATTTTTCCAAAGAAACATTTCCTAGATCAGAATTGGGTTAGATTGAGACGTTTGCCACGGAGACGACACATGTGATTGCTATCACGTCAGATTGCTTTGAAAAGGGCCCTTTTAGAGCCTGCGACTCTTTCAAAAGTGGACCTGACTGTACCAGAAACTCACTAGATTTTTTGTTATTTTTAAAATCGTCTTATTGCTAGAGAATATAAAACGATTAAAGATTTCAAAGAAAGCCACAAGTGGTCGATTACATAGCAAACCAAAACCTCGGTACTGTATGTTTCTTTGACTAGTTCCACACATTCAAAGGAAGAAATACGTATAGACACAAACATTTCAGACGAAATCAGTTAATCCAAAAGCAATCTGTAGTTTTATGAAAATTACTGTTATGATGTCTTTGCGTACTTTGCATTAACCCACATAATTTGCTGTGCCAATGATACCTATTGGGTTAGAAACTAACTTCCAATTCATCAAGCCCAGATTCTGTATGGATCTAAAACCTTGGTTTTCAGTTCGCTCGAGTATTCCTGCTCGTCGCTTGAAGCGCTCCAGCCTGTCCGCGCAGCTGAAGAAATGCACTTCTACCGCCAGCTGTTTCACGGTGTTTAACTCTCCCGTTTGAAGCATGTGCTCAAAAGCATCCCATTCGCTATCTTCTACGTCGATCTTCAAATAGTCAATTATTGTATGTTCATGGTTAAGCATCTTGGGAATGCTCGAAAGCGTCTTTAGCTTCCAACCAAGTGGATTGCTGTCGACATCAGCGCCACTGATGCCCAAGTTATAGAACGTGACTCCTGGGGAGTGCTGGTGATCCTCTTGGTGCAAAGATGGGTCGAAAGCGAACACTTCGCAGCCGTACTTCTCGGCTGCTTCGTCAAACGACCGTTCATTGTTGATTCCAAAGTAATAAACTAAGCAGTTGCCGGGACACAGGAGCAAGTCCTTCAACTGGACACATCGTTTTGTGACCATCCATCTCCGTTATGAGATGCCTGACTCCTCCAAAGTCTCGAGATAACCTGCAAGTCCTGGGATTAGCTTCTCCCCACGTAATCCATGACACTTGCGATACAATCGAAAGTCGTGTGAACAGACTGGTTCAAAACAGGTACTTGTCCAATCGGCTTTGAGAAATGACGGACAACTCGGTTGACAATTATGAACGCAATGGATATTCCGATCCCGAAAAATACGTTTTTTCTTAAAACGAAATTCTCGTCATATGTTTTAGAAATGTTTCAATATGAAATTCGTTACTCCGAAAGGTATCCCTGAGTTCGTTTCCTGTCGACCTAGACAAATCGTATCCTGTTTCGTTCTTCTTTTCTTTATGGTGTGAATTATAGGTACAGTGACCTGAATAGAATATGGTTCAAGCGAACTCTAATTGGCAGTAAAATACGTAAACGGGACACGCCATGTCGTGTAACATCGGTACATATCTACTCTACTCGCCAAATTACTGTCTATTGTCTGAACTGGTCTACTACTGTACTAACTATTATCTTTGTTACTAATTGGTGTTGTATCTTTCTTAGAATACTATAAATTATTTCTTTTATCTGACAAAGACAGGCAGACTTTTCAGATGAATGGAAAGATGAGACAGATAACGTTGGACGAACCTCAATACTGCGAGATTGCTTGAACCTCCACGACGCATGTGACGAATCATAATTGCTTATTACCGCAGCTGCGCGAGTTAAAACTAAAACATTTCGTGTAAATCAGGTTACTCTGCTTTAATTAAAACTCTATAAAGTTGTTCCCTCTTATCCCTCTAGCAAAGTGTTTAAAATTTTACTACATTATCTATCTCTCTTAACAATATCCATTTAATCTAACAAAAAGTTATTGTTGGGCATTTCTATTGTCATTTTATTGCCTCGAAGAATATACAAGGTGTTTTATTCCATATCTACGTTTAATAAATAAGGAGTTCCTTGATTTCGTTTCGGCATTTGAAATCCCAAAAATATTAACTTCGATACTCCAATAAACTTTAGACTCCGTCTACATTTCTTCTAACATAATTCATTCTTTTTTTTAAATCAACCAATAAATCGACTGGCAAAATAAATTTGCCTATGCTGGTTAATTACTAAACCTAATTGAATTGAAGCATATGGAAATATAGTAAATTTATGTATAGTAATTAATTTCAGTAAAATGAAGAAAACACAAAACATTCTGGAATCCGTTTGAGCTTTTTTCTTGTTTCCAAAGAAATTAATGGTTGCATTCAGGAAATTCACGTATACCCAATGTTCACTTTCCTTTTACAGTCTCAAAATGCTAAACTCACTTTGCATTCTTTTTATTTTTTTAGGGCCAAAACTAGCCTCCAAACATTCCAAATTGCGTACTGCGGATCACCCTTCTAATTCTAACTTTGTCCAAAAATGACGAGCCGATTATCTGTATCCAATACGTATCACAATACGTATCCCTTTCAAACTATCCTCAGTACTGCACTGACACTGGACATCGAGTCCTGAGATCTGGACTCTGAAACCTGTGAGTCGCATTAGATTGAAGAAAAGGAAATAAACAAAAAGATTGTCCAAATGGTCTAATTCTAGTTGTTTTTTTTTTAAATTACAAGATGCTGTGAAAACACTCAGAAAGTGTCCTCAGACAGCTGCTATCTAGACAAGTTGAGCGAGTTTTTCCCAACACTCTAGCCAAATAATGTCTTATTTTTATTTTTTCCTTCAGATTTATAAACCTCGTATCCTGGAACTAATGAGCTGGACCTGTTTTGCACGCTCCTTGGGAATATACCGAAGTAAAAACTAGTCTAGTCTTTCCCCAGCTACAGTACTATACCCCTTACGGGCAAAAGGGAGGGAAAAAATCTATCGGAACTTTAAACGAGCCCCATTCATCAGTTTAATTGCAGACGGTCTTCTTGGCACGTCGCTGTATATATACGTTGGTCAAGTTGCGGCGACTCGTGTGCATAGCGTGCTAATTGGGAAGCAGGTTGAACAACACTCAACTCTGCGCATACTAATAAAAAAACCTACAAAAACCTCCCTTCTCCTTACCTTCTAATCCCCGGACGACTTTTTTCCCAATCGGATAAACTGGATTCTTTTTGTCCCCCTAAAACTAAAATACAAATAATGACACTTGCCATTCTTGCTGACTCACAATAATTATTCTTGTCGCAAGAGATCCCCCTTAAAAACGTATACCCAAACAAGCTTTCGAGGAGGAATTCCGTGTCGCCGAAATGCGGGAATTTTAGCAATTAGTCGCTTGTCCGAGTCCCTTAAGACGTTCACCCCTCAAGGAACTATGATTATGCAAACGAGCTAGACCACCCCTTTCCGTGAACGTTTCAAATGTGTGTGTGTGTGCGATTCCTTTTCAAATTCAATCGTTATCTGTGATTAAATAACGTTGTATAAAGAAGAAAGGATAAACACCCTAAGAATTCCGGTTGTTTTTTTCCTCTTCAAACCCCTTTTCCATCGATCCCTGCTATTTTTACTGTATTTATTTTCTTTCATTTTGAATTTCTTTCATTTTTATCTTTGCCAGTATCGAAACAGATAACCCTTTTTGACGCGTACTGTACGTCCGGTTGGTAGCAAACCTCCCGAAAGCAACTCATTTGTTATTTCAATAATGCCTCGTGCTCCATTCTCTTGGCAAGTCATTTCCGTCTCCGTTTGGCTGTCAAACTTGACTCTTACTTGTCACCAACAATGACTTCTTTTCTTTCAAACAGACTCTCATAATGAAAACCGCAAGTCTTCTGCAATTGTGACAAAAGTACGAACCAAAAACTGCCATTGAAATTGCCCCTGAAAATCACCCAAGCTTCCGGGAGTCTCCCTGTTCAACAAACTGGAAAACAACAGGAAAATCCCGGATCTGACAACACACAAGAAAATCTCGACTGCCGCAATTATGTCGTGTCCTATTGACACTGGTAAAATGCCATTTTAGCGCTCCTTCCGAGGCTTTCCCGAGGTTATCGCTCCTTTTCCCCTTAAAAGGGCCACTTTCTTTCAAACACCGATATCGTAATTTCCCCGCTTTGTAATGGAGATTTTATTTAATTGATGGTAACCTAATTCGCGACTAATCTATCTTTGTCCCGAATAAATCCTTAAAAATTCAACTCGCCGTGTTTCTTCCTCTGCAGTGATATTATTATTTCTCATCATAGTTAAACTGTTACTATGGAAAAATAAGGAAAAATTAAATGGGAATTAAAGGAGAAATTAAAATTTAAAGTAAAGGGAAACTACATCGAAATTAAATGGAAAAATTAAAGGAAATTACATTGAAATTAAAGAGAATTAAATCGAAATTAATAGGAAATTCATCGAAATTAAAGGGATATTACATCGAAGTTAAAGGGAAAGTTTAAGGCAATAAAGTTTTACGAAAAGATTTCTTAATATTTAGGGCTATCTTTTTGTTTTGTACTTTTAGGGAAATTCTCTTGGGATAGGAAAAAGCGCGCGTGCCGAGCAACACAACTGGTTAACAGTATTGGTACGCATGACTGCGTCTGGGGACATCAGCTGTGTCGTAATGACATACCCGAGGAAAAGCTATGCATAAGTAAAAACCCACCTTCATTTGCATAAGCAATGACGGGACAGCACTGTGCTGAGTTGCGCAGCAGACAAGCGGCGCAACAATTCACCGCCGTCGTTGCCGCAAAGTCAAATTAACCCCTTTGTGAACCCAGCGAACGTCGCAAATCATGCTTGTATATCCTTTTCTTTGGCTTTTTACTATTTCTTTGCTATACCAGCATTGGTTTGTCTCCCCGTCTGCGGGTCCTTCTCTTTTTCTCTACCCCCACCCACTGGGAAAGTAAATACTCGTCAAAAGAAAAAGAAACGACATGGGAAGAGCAATAATAACAATAAAATAAAAAAACTAGTTGCCTAACCCCCGGCAAGAGAACACATTCCCCCCCCCCAAATTTGGTGCTCATCCAAGTAGCAATTAGTCGTCTTGAATTGCTTTCCTATCAACTTTCAACCACGCCCCCTAACTCTAACCCTCTTAAACATCCCAAACGTACACGCAGCGGTGGGCTTTTATTACCCTTATCATTAATTTAAGCCCCAATTTGCGATACAAGAACCCATCCAAGCTGACCAGCTCTCATGTCCTCACGTGCAGCTAACAAACTGATGCTCTAATAATGTAAACAGCGTGATTGGGAACATGGAAAGTCAACTTAGATCGTAACATTACACTAATAATATGCAAAAATATTATAACTAAAACAAATTTATCGTATAAAAGGTAATAAATAACGAAAATGGCACTAAATAAATAATTTTGTAAAATACATTCAAGGAATGCACAACCAATTATTGCGAAATAATCTATAAATCAAGCCCACTGTTTCAAGTTAAACTTAAAGTAGTATATACGCATACAAATTCTGGTCCGTAATACATTCTACGCCAGCAATATAGTTGTAAGAATTCGAAAAGAAATTTGAATCGACTGCAATGAAAATCGGAATATCACGACAATAATCGGAGTATCATAATTTGGGGTTAGCTTATTATTAAATATTATAAGGTGGCCAAACAAAACGTTGTAAATACCGTGCCATTAAGAAATTTGGAACAAAAATATTACAAACATTTATTGTATAGTTACAAGATTTTTTTAAATTCTGCTATGAACCAAGAACTTGTTAACTGAATACTAATCAAATTTAATATAAGAGTTTTATAAATGGACGTTCATTTGCAAAGGAAAATCATGTAAATTATATAATTTAACTGATCAAAGAGTCCTCTATAGAAAATACTGTAATTTTAGAGCTTGAACACTAAAAAAATAAAACTTGCCTTAAATTGTGGGAAAGTAGGGGGGTTTTGGTGAGATGAGCTGACGTGAAACGTCGACTTCGGGAGAGATTTTCACACGGTTTGGTGCTTAAATATGTCATAAGTTCGCTTTCCTAGACAATCCAGGTAAAGCAATTTCCTCGCGTTGCTATGACGACGACGCGGAGATGGATGATGAGTTTCCGGTTTAAAGGTCTCTTTTCCCCCTTTCGTTTCGCATTACTTAACTCTTACTTCCGAGTTTCGACCGCGGAGCGATAAAACTTTGGCCATGTTTGACTGGAAAGACATGCTTCAACTCCTCTTCTGACTATGCGTTTCCCGTATATTTCCTGATTGTCCCCCCTGTGCAGACAGAACATAACCTTTTGACATCTGACACAGTTTCGTCTTTAGTTTTAGATCCCTCATCGACCACCAAATTATCAGTTAGGCCTCCCCAGTTTGACAGCTGCTCAACTCCAGATGCTGGATCTTCTAAAATGTATCTTTAAAAAAAATACCAGAGAAGATTGGTTACCACGCCCCTTGATTTCAACGCAATCACACCTCATCAATAGAAATAAAGAAAAAAGGAAAAACCCCAAAAAGTTTATATGATTATATAAACGTTATTCGTCGTTGAAATCAAACTACCCTTGTCTACGACATCACAGAGGCTAGACATAAAGTTCCTTTAGAAAATCGAAAGAGACATTTTTGTATAACATCTTCGTCATTATTTGTATTGAAAAGGTACCAAAGTAGGTTTTCACACAACACTGCTCACCTTTTCAAGTGATTCCATGAAATATTGATCCTACCTTGGCCAAACTCGCTATTCAGCAGCAGTTGTATGGCCAACTGAATTATGCGATCTTTCCTTTTTCACTTCACTTTTTAGTACTACTATGGCTCGTACGTTTCCCCGTAAAAGTCACCACGTAAAGTGACACTAAGGAGCAGACCAAGTCAGAAAGAAACGTCGTAAAAAGAAAACCTGTCCAAAGAGTCCTATATAGTCTTTACAGCTTTTACCTACAACTACAGAGCAATTAACTGGAATGAATCGCATATTGATTAACCCTTTTCAAACCCAACGACCTCATAACTTTGCTAATATCCCATTTAATATGATCATTCCAAACAAATTATTCAGCTCTGCTATTTAATTAAAAGAAAATTAAGGCATTAAAAAATACACGTCTGGATGGATCTAAATATGCAATTCTATCTATTTAGAAAATTATTTAATTTAAAATAAAATGTTATCAAATCCATTTGGCAGAAATGATCAAGGCAGTTATTAAACCTATTTGACAATTAGTAAAAGCTAATTAGTAAACATTTGATGTATTACAGTTTTCTTAAATATGTGAAATATATAATTCAAAGAGGCCAAATAGACCATTTAATGTAATATAATTCCAGACTAAAAAAGAAGAAGAAACATGGCCGTTTGGCCACCAAAGTAGCTTCTGAAAAACACCAACTGTCACTATTCCAATCCCACCATATTTGTCAACCAAGACAGTTAAGCTAAACTATATTTTTTTTAAAAGTAACGACTTAAGCTTACGTTTTTAAACAAGTCCACTGATCTTGCTATGTTGTTTGTAAGGAAAAGTAAAAAAGTGCGAGGTTTCCTTGCCAGAATCCAAGGATTATAATAAAACTTAAAAAAAAACAACCTCGAATACAAAGTTCCATTAGCTTCTTAAAATGTATAGTGTTCCTAGCTAATCCCATTCATCATACCAAACTGTCCTCGACGCTTCCAATTCCTGTCGTTCTAACATGTCATGCACACTCGCACTGTAACGGAGATCGATTTGCCCGTCCCAGTTTAATTCCCTATGCATAACCGGGTGACCTCTGTCTAAAGAAGAAACGCTGAAATCCACCCACTCGACTATGCCCAAAGCGGAAATACATACACATACACGTCCATGTATGCTTAAAGGTCTACAATATTACACGACAGCCAAATGAGGGGGATCGAAAATGTACTTTACATTGGTTCGATATCTCTCTCTCTCCAACGGTCAACAATCGAAGGTAGAATGCCCCATCTCCCCTCCTAACAGTTCAAACAAGCGAACAAGTCAACATCTAAACCTTCTACAGTGTATGTGTCTGACTGCTAGGTGAGATTGCATGTTTTTAGTTCTCGTTGTTATATTATTGAACTCTCATGATCAATTCACAATAGCTATCTAACATCTCGACTAAACTAAAAAAAATACTAAAATACTAAAAAAATACTCGTATTTTTAATGTCTTTAAGCGTTAGTCCAATTATTTTGCAAATAGTGGAGCTAATCAAAATTACCCTTTTTACCCTTATCAAGGTAATCCTTTATCAATCATCCAATTTTTCATAAAAGCTCATTCTATTCTACTTAAATTTTATTTAAATAGAACAAAAATAAAATTTTATTTAAATAGAATTTCCATTCTATTTAAATTTTAAGTAAAATAAAATCTATAATGTAAAAATATATTATAGAAAAATATAAAATATTTGCTCACCCCGTTTATTAAATAAAAAAAAACATATTTTACAAATTGAATAAACTATAATTATTACTACAGAATAGTTACTAGTTTTCTTTTACGAATATAATAAGACATCTGCACAAATTAAATTAATAACCCTTGCTAATTATATTAAATAATAAGAGCATTTTTATTTCCAGGGAAGAAAATAAAGAATCTGCTTCCGGTTCGATTTCTACGATGCAACCAAAGTTAGCCATCGGTGTTTTTTGCAGCTCTGATTCCTTGTTACGCCACATTTACGCCAAAAAATTTTCAATTCTTTTTTCTTACTGTAACAGTGCGACATGGCACATGGAAAGGAAATATACCCCCAAAAGGGCGTTGGCTGCTGTGTCTTTTTCTTTTACGCTCTCAATGCCGTATTTAACTAACTAGAAACACAAACGAGATCTTTTTGGCTCCGATACTCTCTAGCTCTTATTTTCAGGAGGAAAAACAAAAGAAACGAATTTTTTCCTTATTTTTTTAGATAAAAACTCTACCCAAAACCTTCCCCCAATACCTAATCATACAGGCGACTTATCCCATCCCGCCAATTTCTTTCTGAACCTATGTGACACTCTTATAAGCATGCTCATAAAAGTTTCCACTCCATTTTTGAAACGACATTTTTTCTCGATTTTTTCTTTTTGGTCGCCATGGCTCTGTAAGCAGAACCAAGTGCTGCTCAGTGGGTGCTTTACTGTTCGAACGCTCAAAGTTAACTGGAAAAGTTAAGGTCTTCAACCCTTTACATGAACCACACCTTAGTAATTGTCATAGCTGGTTTAGCATTTCTTTGTACTCTCTGGTAACGCTCTGGATAGTACTATTTTCCTCCTTAAAAAATTTCCTTATTGCTCTTGACCCAACGCTAGTATCCTTTTCCAATCGACTCGCCATGTGGGTTTTTAGCCATGCACACACATAGTGCCCGTTTAGCGTTTACGAGAGAGATTTAAGAGGTTTGGGAGCAAGTGGAGCTATATAGTATGATTCCAACATGAATAACCGGTTGTACCCTGATAAATTAACCTTTTGAGACGTCTGAGATTTCGCAATTCCATACCACAAGGAGGAACGCAAGACCTTACATGTATATTGTATCCCTTGGTTATTTTTGTTTTAAAAAAATAAATAAAACTGGACACAGTTTCAAGAAAGGCAAATAATCAAGTGCACTTTTGGAAAAAGAGAAGACAAAAGGTACGACACAAAGTGCGAAACTTTGCCAAAACTGAACACCACAAGGAAACCCCAGAACCAGCTTTTTGGAGATCAGAAACATCTCTGCATAAATTGATTGGCTACTTTCGTGATCCACTCAAGGTTATGCGACCACATTATAATCTTTGTCCTTTAACGTACTTAGTCGCTTTTTTTCCTATTTGCACCCAAAAAAGAGAGAATTTGTACGGAATCATGTCGACACAGTTCTAGTATTTCAACAAATTTTCCATGAATTTACCAAACTTACTATGAATTTACCCATTTATTAAAAAATAAGTTAAAAAACGGTTTTCTTTGACTTTTTGATGATTTTGGAATGTAAGAACGTTGCGCTATCTCAGGTAAAGATCGTGATCTTGACACGCACTACATATGTTGTGCTAGTACTGTCACTCTAATCCTGTTTCTCGCTAGAAATTCATCTGCTGGAAATTCCGACAACACCCCAATCATTAAACTAACGGCGAACTCCTTACTCTAGTTGTTATCTTTGACGCCAAGCTGACTTGTCTTCGAACGCTTGTTGTTCTACTCGAAACCGAAATCTTTTATTCCTCTCAAAACCTAGATACTGAATAAACGACACAGGAGCTCCGGAAACGCTTTCAGGAATCTCATTTCTTCCAATTTCCAACTCGTTTTATTTACCTCTTAGAATCTGTGAACCATAATTAATCGAGATCAAGGTCAAACTTAATGCTTTCCCCCTCTCCCCTTGTATATTTATAACTTCTTTTTTAAGAAAAAAAGGAAATCATCGTTTTGCTGGCAAGAGGCCGGCATGCGTGGAGTTTTAAAATCTCTCCTATATACCACCACTAACTTCTTTTAAAGGGGAAATTTCAAGTGGTCTTCACGCTAGTGGTGCCGTGTGTCAGGAGAATTACGTCACGCAACAAAAGATCCTTTTCTATACCATCTCAATTATACATGACTGTCCCCTAATTATATGCCCCGAAAGTATCATATAGCTTTGAACTCAAATGCATATACAGCCTGACTAATTATCACTATAATGAAATAGTATCCCATATATTAAAATATCTAATTTTTCATATTTTCATAAAAGAAAAAAATAAAAGTATTTTTAGTTGTCACTGAATGTGATTTTCACGTTTCTCCTTCCGGCGGAAGTTTGGATCCTTTACCCCCGTCAAACATATTTCGTCCTTGTGTCGCCTTGATGATGCAAACAAAACTTTTCGCTAACATAAACTCGTCACCTGACTAAAAAAATTTAGAAATCCCAGGTGAATGACATAATGCATCAGACTTTCACATATGACAACTGCAAACAAGGGAAAATGGTCCTTATCTAATCTTCTATAGACATTTTACCTTAATCTACGTAGAAAAAGTCAATTTCCACTTGCATTAGACAATACAACTACGATAGTTAAACGTTAACTTTAATAATAATAGTTACACGTTAGTACACACTTTTTCAAACAAGCTCACTTAAAATGAGGAATGGCCTAATATAAATTTAACATATTGAAAAGAACAAAGTAAAACCTTTTTTACCTAATCTTCTATACACAACTCGCCGTAATCTGCCAACGAAAGTATAATTCCAGGTAAAACAAATCAAATACTGATCGTAATGTAAAAAAAGCCAGTAATGAATTTCAACAAATTTATCAATTTCTTACTTTGACTTCTCAATAAATGTATTCTATTTAAGATACTTGAGATTTATTACAACTTCCTAATTCTATCACAGCAATCATAATACAGCATTGCTATTTCAAATTTATACATTAAACAAACTAAACTGCAAATCACCTCGCATTTTGCACTTTTTATTGTAATATTACAACTTGGGAACTTCTTAAATGTACATTTATAAGGTACCACACTATTCAATTACAAAAAATACAAAATTTCTTGCAATGTTGTTTATAATGTTCTTGCAATGTTGCTTGCAATTACAATGACATTTATACTGCAAATTTACCGCAGCGAGTTCTAATGAAAGTAGAAATAAATCTCAATTTCGAATTTTTAATCCTGACCTTGTCTCTTTAGAAGGTTCCCTAAACGACGGAGAGTGAGGATCACGGAAATGGGTAATTTTCTGCGTCCAGACATGTCCTTCGGTAATTGAACTTAATGATTGAACTAATCATTACACGCTTGGTGATTTCTAGCACTGTTTTTCCATTCATCTTAAGTGACGCTTAACTGTCTTTGACGTCAAATTGAAAGACCGGACATTGCAATGGACATTACAATGAATCTAAAAGTAAGTCTTTTTTATACCCACTTTCGCTTTCCATTTGGATTGTAGTAGGGGGAGGAAGTGAAGATTTATATAAGATTTCCCCTTCAGCACCGGAAAAAGAACCCCACACGAAACAGGGCCATTTAATAGCGCAATGGAAGGAAAGTAACAATTTGCCTTATCGCGATAAGAATTGTCTATTGTTAACACCGGCTATCACCGCCAAAAATTTGCATCAACGAAATTAAAAAAAGACGCAATTGTTCTGGCTCTGCCTAACAACCAAATCCCTTCTCCTGAAATACATTTCAAAATCAGAATACGTCTGCATAGTCCAAGGGACGTTAATTATTTTTTTATTTATTTTTTTGTTTAGCCTGACATTGGTCATGAAAAGGTCGTCGACTCAACTGAACACCATAAGTGCAACAATGCATTAATAATGAAGAGCAAAAACTCGTAAACCCGTAGAACATAACGTTTCCCTTCGTCGCCTTCATTACTCCTATAAAGGACCTTGTATTTGTCATGGATCCACGAAAAATAAAATAAAAAACCTTTCAAATCAAAGCTCGTGCTCAAAAACTCGTTTTTACCCCAAACTTTTTAACCGTCACATAAGTATGAAATTCACACAAAAATAAACAACTTACCTTGACGTTCTTCAAATAACCTCCAAAGAAAATAACCTCAAAGTCATCGCAATTTCCTATCAACTTTGCTAAAAATCCATTCGAAATCGTTCCACTCACTTGTAGACACCAAAAGGACCAATTTTATATTCTGAGCTTTGCCAATATCATCAACTTTCCCACGTCTTCTAGCAAGCAAACTAAACTAAACGCTTTTTTCGCCCTTTCAGTCACTCTAGCCCTTAAAAATATTGGCTGAAAATCGTTTCTGGAAAGCCGCCGTGTTTCGGCCAGTAAAGTCAGTAAAGCCTTATCGCATTGTTTGCTTGGACGCTTGGACCAAGGGAGGCTATTCCCCCAATTTCGTAACTGTTTGCTGCTGTACAGAGCTTCTCCGTCTCAAACGAAATCCCTTCGAATTATCCATCACTATCGATGTAGCCGAAAAGAACAGATCCGATAAGAAGGATAGTTTTCCTTATCCCCCTGGAAATAAATTGTGTTTATGTTGAAGCGATGTCTATTTTATGTTGCGATGAGAATTAAAAAGAAAGGAAAAGAAATCGAACTTGACAACGTTACCGGAAATGACGAAGGCCAAATTTGAAAATGCTAATGTCGTCGGCCAAGTGCCACCTTTTTAGAACCCATGTGAGAATGGATACGACGAAGCTGTCTCTTTCTCTTTTGCTGAGGAAGGCTTTAGGACCCCTTTTTGTCTCTTTCTTATTTCTTTTTTTTTTCTTCAGTGTGCGCAGTTTAATGTCAAACCGCCAAGTCCAAGCAACAATTTCAGAGTCCCATGTGAAGTTTAACACACACGGTTTTCTGGCCATGCTAATGAGTCCAGATTGAGAGGAACTTTAGGGGGGTTGCTGGTCGAGCATCTTAACACACAACCAGACTTTTGGGCAGAGGAATTAGTGACAAGCCAGAAAAAAAGTGATAGCCACTCTAAGCTTATCTTTTCGTTGTCCCGAAACGAAAGCAAACTGCTCAAGCTGTTCAAGTTTTTCCTCCCATTATAATAATTCATAAAGTAATAATAGCTAGGACAGCCAGCAGGCTTCTGGTGAGTGGTCAACTTTTTTCTTTTTTTTTTTAAAAAAAAAACTACGTACCGGAGGTAAAAAGAACCCGTCATCCACCGCTTGTGAATGAATAATAAATGAACAAGAAAGGGTGGGGCCATTATTGAACCTGATTGCTACCAATCTATTGCTTCGGTCTTAGCATCTCAACCCCCCCCCCCCAATGCAATCAACCCAAATACCAAATTCCGTGTTTGCTTGACCGATAAGTTTATTTTTTCCTATTTTATTAAACGTACTTCTATTCGAAATGGCTTGAACAAGGAATCATCTCGTCAAAGCATTCGTGAAAGCAATCCGTAATCGGAAGATCTACGGATTATACCAAAGCTTTAAGAATGAATGAAAGAAAGCAACAGAAATAAGTAATATTTCCATTATTAGCATACTCTGAAGACTGAATGGCTACAAGTTAGCAATGAGTGGAGAAACTGGGGAGATGAAAAATCAATAAACTCATAATTTGATCTTGCACAACAAAACCTGTAGATAGAGGAACGAAGTAAGAACTTACAGTGAATAGGGTAAATAAGCGGCTATCCAATATGGCTACCGTAAGGCTGAGGAGTTGATCTACGGGAGCTACGGGGCCATACTGGTACAGCATGGTAGAGCTTTTGCAGTCTTTAAGGGATAATAGTTCCTTTATTTTTGACTGTCTACAACCCGTGTAAAACGTTCAGCTTATGGCTTTGTCTAGTTTCTGGTGGGGAACTGAAACTCACCGAAAAGTGTAATAGTATTGACCACGATTCGCAGTTCATTCATATTCTAACTTGGGCCAACTTAGAAGATGAGTTTTTCTCCGGTTGGACTTTTAGTTAAGCCTAATGAAGTGATCGGAATTAAATTCAAATGGTCAGAGAATTATTTGAGAATTATTCTTCACATAACGATATAACTGTAGCAAAAACAAGCCAGCTTGGCTTGATTTTAGATTTTGACGTGATCTACTCGCGAATTAGTGATCTACTTAGTGATCTACTCGCGACTTGTGGGGCCTAGGTATCAATAATGAACGCCTAACATACATACGAGCTTGTAATGCAACCATTCGTGTTCTACTATTAGTGTTCCGTTTTACCACTTTTTAAAGCCTTGCAAATTGTGATTATTTCTTGATTTTTTCTAGGTTACGGTTTTATCTACATTAGCTACGCTGACCCCCACGCAACAGTTATTCCCACGCAGTATGCCAAGCTCCCGTGTATATAGCGTGACTTACACGTTCCGCGAAAAAGCCCCAATCCATTTCGGTACGAAGCTACTGGTAAATGACGTATTTTTTTTATAACTATCTGACTATGCGTGCCTTGTAGTTAGTTGTATAGGAGGCTATTAGTGTACGGTAGCTTATGTTCAGCCTTTTTGAGTGGGCAGCAGTGGGTGAACAATGGCCATCTCATTGTCGAGTTTACTTTCCTGACATATGTGACGGGTCTGCTGAGAAGGTACGATAGGAATATAATAGGATTTCAATTAGCTCAACCCCCCATACCCTCCAGACGTCTTTATTGACCTTCCACTCGATGTTTCGTGGCATTTAAAGTGGCGAGAAGGGAACGAAAAGTACTACCAGACGACCAAGACCACCCACAGACCCATATCCTATACTATTTCTACTACCCAATGTGCCACATCCAATCTTCACTGTAGCCTGTAAGTGTCAGGAATTTAACTCACCATTACAGTCTTGCTCCGACAAACGCGAAATCAATACTCATACTCCCCGAGTAGCCTATGTCTTTTACTACCTCCTAAACCGTACCCTCCGGTAAAAAATATAAAGAATATCCATTACTAATTCCGATCTAGTATGGCCTCTAATAACGTTCTCAATTTTCCCGTGTCATTGTCTGGCAAGTGGCATGTAACACTTGTATAATGGAAAAGGAATCTGTTCCTTTTCCCTGCCTGGAGCCAAAGATGCCAACAGGAAAAGGAGAACGACATAAGCGTCATATCCATTAGCATGAGTGGTTCCTTGCGGAAAATTTTCCAACTTTTGGTTCCACTGGAGAGAAACCGACAAGGGAAGAATAAACAGAAAAAAAACCTGCTTGGAAAATGCTATGATTTGGAAGTCTCGTTATCTCTTTAATGTCAGGTATAGCACAGTACGTATATATATACATTGTGCGGCACGTCTGCATGGGGACTTGAACGCGTCTACAAATTATTCTCTCTGTTAGGCATTGAAATAGAAATAGAAAAATGAAAAAAGAGGGGACTGCAGCAAAGCGTGTCCGGCAAACGAAGCGGACCATATCTACCATCCCGTGCTATTTCATGGCAACGGCGTCACGTGAGATAAGTCACTTCCGCTCCGACTGAAATCACGACGGAAGTGGAGGCTTTGTTGCCGTGCTACGCCGTGTTGACCTGACTGGCAAAACAGGTACATTATTATTCTCCCCTTTAACAGTGGGACCTGTGCCCGGGCTAGCAATCACTTTCTTCACGGCATGACCTCCGCAACAATTATTCGCCAGTCATCCCAAACCTAGCAAAGCAGGAGAATGAGGTTGGCTCTTACATTATATAGAACCGTCTTTGTACACCTTGTTTTTATGCAAATACGCTTTTAAAGAGATTTAATACTAACAAAGTGGGGAGTACCGATCCTGCGGACAGCAATACTAACAGCTTCGAGGAAAACCCTGCAAGAACTTGTAGAGGAGAGCTAAAGAGTACACGGGGGACGTCAAATAACAAAGAAAAAAGACGAATCGATGACCCTATCGTTTTCCTAACCGCCGCCCATGCTGAAGCTGCTGGACGGCTAGGCAATACACCCAATACATAGGTAGGAGAATCCACAGAAGCGGATCGAACTGAGGAAGCATCCGGAATTAGGACAGTCAGCGGGCTTAGGAAGTCGTTTGTGAAGGGGAAGAGTGGAAATGGACGTTGGTAAATCGCCAGTTCTCGCCATTGTCCAATCTCGCTCTGTGATCAGTGTTGACTTTAACCCTTTCCTTGATCTACCACATTCTTCACCTGCGTCATCACCTTCTTCACTTTTCATGCTGAACACCCATATGAGGCGTAGTTGTGAAAATAAGTTAAATTGAATAAGTCACAAAAAACTGAATTTAACTTACTTGAAAGAGTGTTCTTCTTCTTTCACGGCAAAAATACTCAAAGCAAACAAATTCAAATATTGTAAAACGGAATCCAATATTGCAACTGAAATTTTTTAAAAATAAGCTTTTTACGCCAAATCGAATGGCTCATTCACGCACTGCTGTTGATAGTAGCACTGGCTATCCCGACCGTTTTGAAATTACTACTGCTTGAGACACGCATGTTAAAATGAAGGTTTAGGCTAGGTTACATTAAGTTAGATTAGGTTACATTAGGTTAGGTTACGTTAGGTTAGGTTAACATGTGTTAATTCTTGGTTCTAAGCACCCTGCAGCAAAATAAGACTCTGGTATGGTTTGCTGCGGATCGCTAGGCCCATCCTACAACCTGGCTGAAATCCGCGCAGCACTGCGTGAATGAGCCACTCGTTGCTAAATGTGCCAAACGGGTTTTCCCGATTTATGTCAAATATTAATGACGCTACAATAATGACCGAAAATATCATTGCAAATGTTCTGATCCGATTCGCGATTTTTGTTAAGTAAATGCTATAGAAGCACTGAAACTTAAAAACATTCAAATTAGTTTTACATATATTTTTGATCCAAGAACACCGAGTTCCGCCTTTAGATTTATTGCGACTATCTGTACAGAGTTTTAGACTTGATTTGCATGCTAATCGCCATTTTACATGCAAAGTTCCTTCACACAACCATCGGGTGCTGACAACTCAAACGCTATGCCCATTAGCTTTGGACTCGGGTGATTAAGGCAACGTGTCCAACACAATAAGTTTTTGAGCTTATTCTCGTTAATATACACAACCCGCTACACTCTTTTCTTTTAAACCAACAAGAAAAAATGAACAAGAAATTCTTTAAAAAATATTTCAAACAAAACGACGCAAAGATAAAGATAATAAAACCTAAAGGAAAAATCAACACATTGCCAAAGAATGAAAGACACACGTCTATCGCCAAAACTTCCAGCCAAGGACAAAGAAAAAAAAAAGAAAAAATGGGGAAAAATATGTAAACAAATGTGCGCTATGGTCATTTCCTCTGTCAAGGTAAAGTGTTGTTTGCCTTAATGAACCATGACAAAAAACCGGGATGATAAACAACATCACATTTATCTTAACACTCTTATGTACACGGAGCCCCTTCCGCTGGTAATATCTTACCTTCCTAATGGTCTTCCTTCGCCCAAAGGCAAAAGTTTTTTGTCGAGTTTTTAATTTTAAGTTTAATTTTCTTCTTTTTTTTAAAAAAAAAAAAGCTTAAAATGCATTTAGAATTTCTGGCGCCAAGTACGTCGGGACCCTGTTTGAATGAATTGTCTTAAACAGAAAAAAAGAGGAAAAGAAACTATACTAGTCAAACGGTAATGTGGCGTTTCATATGCAAAGCTAAATGGTCGGACCGCGAAAAGGCTCGTTCACATAAACGGCAATGGAAAGGTCGATCGCCCGTGTGTTTACGGTAATGTCGGGTCAATTCATCGGACCTTGCGAATTTCCATCCGCAGCCCTTCCAGGAACACTGGTACGGCTTTTCACCCGTATGGGTCCGCAGATGCGCTTTAAGATGCGACGACTTGGTATAGGTTTTCACACATCCGGCAAAGGAACACGTGTGGGTCGTGACTTTCTTCCGACCCCATCTCCGGCGACCCCTTTTCACCTTAACAGGCGTTTCAGGTGGGAATCCAGGTCCAGAGCCATTCACCCCTCCGCCGCCGCCGCAACCCAGATTGCTTGAAACACTCAGCAAATTGGGGTCTCCGTTGTTGAGGTTGTGACTCGCCATGACATTGCCGCAGCCGCGTAACGCAAACAAGTTAGCGTTGGAGGGCGCGAATAGCCTGCCGTTACCATGAAAACTGGGGGGACCTCCTCCAAAGCGCTGCTGCTGCTGCTGGAGGGGTGGCGGTGGCTGCATAGAATGATGATACACTTGGTTATGGTACGCGGTGGCTGCACTATTGTGAGTATGGAGCGGGGATTCGGTTTGAGGGTTGCTCACCGGATGCAAAAAGCTGTTGCTGCTGTTGTTGTTGATGCTGTGACTGATGGAAGGAACGGGAGAGGTGTCCACAGAAGAGGTATCGATGGAGTGGCTATAGAAAGTATTGCCGGTTGCATCGCGGATGATCCCATTATAGAGGAAGTGATGATCTCCTCTAGCAGGGTGGAGTCCGTTCATGCCGACACCAGTCCTGACGCCAAGGTCTCCACTGCGGTTTTCGGTCAGGGAAGTAGGGCTCGGGTGGCTAGAGTACACGTTGGGACCACTGTACCGCGGCTGGGGGTCGTACGTGCCGTAGCTTTGCAAGGTTCCATAAGGATTCGCGTGGTACGGGGACGCCACTCCTGCCTCCACAGGTTCTTGTTTGATGTCGATGGAAGTGGAGCCTCCTGGAGACGTGCAAGCGGCCGCGGAGGCTGGAGACTCGCCGCTGACACTGTAAGTGTACGAAGAATGGTGGTGGTCGTAATCGTTGGCGTAATTGAAACTCCGTGATGGATCGGCGGTTTGGACGGCTGGGGGTCGATGGGTATGATGGTAGGCACTAGGATTGTTGTGGCTGATGGTGGAGGAGTTTAACGGCAGGGGTCCGTTGGACGCAGGGACTTCTTCCAAGAGGACGCTTTCAATGTCCTGCCACATCTACAAGGAATAAAATATAGGAATAAATACAAAAGGGGAAGAATGAGAAGGACAAGAGGCATAAACCACGTGAAAGATGAGACGACTCGTGGACCGTAAACTTATGACATTTAATACACCCCACCAGATCTGAAATAATAGCTACCGATACGGATATTTTCCCTTTTTTACCTGACGACCATTAAGTATAGAGTAATACCTTCCCCCCTTACCAGATATACAACAGACAAACAAATGGCTTTTGCTTTCGGAATTGCCACCTTTTCCCATAAGTTACGGTGTGCGATCACAAAAGAATCTCTCTTTTTTAGAGGGGGGATATGGGGAAAAAATTCCTATCGAAAGTTATTCTTTGCATTTCGCATGGTCCATCATCTTACTTCCTGCAAGACAAAAAATAAAAGAAGGAAAAAATAGCCTGGCGCGTGCCAAGCCACGCGATGGTATCGGCGGACACACGCTGGTCCGTGTCTTGGTCACACCAACGTGAACATCGTGAGAAGTGGATGTCTCACGCTCCTCCGGACACCTCCATGAATCTTGCTGCAAATGGATTACGGCGCATGGACGTATATATGTAAGCCACCGAAATGCCCGACTGTGTTAAATTCTATAGCCTCCAACGTTGTAAACTAAAGGCTCCACAATGATGATAAGAAAAAAAAAACTAAATCTATTTGAAAAAAAAATGTTTTCCTTGCATAGTTCTCCCGGCCCGGATGGCTCTCTGCCAAAACAACTAGAACATCCAGAAGATTGCTGGTGTTATATACACACACATATACATCGCTAGACAAAGAGAAGAACGATATATACCCCCAAGAAAAAAAAGAGAAAACTAGTAAATGGTTCCAGTTCCTTTCGGTATACGGCAACAGGTGAAAACTTGGACTGAAATCTCGTTTTCTTTTTCGCTGTCGCTTTTTCCATAGCGTCCAATATATAAAGCGTTGGGAAGCTATTGCCCTGTCAAGGGCAACCGCACATGCAATTCAGGTCCTTGGCGTAATGCTCCAGTGCAGAATTCCATTACCTTTGCTTTGCTTCCGAGATTCCAACAACAGTTTGGGGAACGGTGTGCACGATGGTGTCGAATTTTCATTTTTTAAGGGAATATAAAGGTGCAAGAACCGTACTGACGATATCTTTGAACGACCCGATCCAGAAACAAATGAATCGTTTTTCTATCGCTATAGGAACAATTGCAGGGAGCCATAAAGTAAGCGCCGGGTCATAAACAATCGGAAAATCAAGATTAGACGTGAGTTGTATAGTCTTAAAGCCGACTTTATAGCCGCTATACACATGTGATGGGGCGCCTCTCATTCCAAGCCAGTTAGAACTACATACGAGGATTGAAAAATACCCGACCTAAAGTATCAGGAGAGAGAGGGAAAAAAATATATAAAATGGGATGCATCAAGATAAGCCACACAGCTCTGTATATCGCGGGTCATCAATTAGCTATATTGTCTATTGGCTCACAAAAACCAAGCCAAGGCTCTCTATGTGTTACCTTTAATCTTCCGATCCAGGGACACAACTCCTAGCATTTTATATCCAGTCCCCTATTTTTCCAATCGCATTTCAACACCAAAGAAACTTACTGGCTTGGTCTTGGAATAATCGTAACATAAAAAAACTGCTGCACGGGTCGTAATAACAACGCCATATACTATAGACGACCTAATCATCCTGAAGGCATGAAATGGGATTTATTAATGAATAAAAAAGAAGGGGGAAAGGCAATAGAAAGCACGAAAAAGAAGTGCACCATAAAGCAATCTTTTTAAGAGACATTTGTTGGTCGCCGCATATTATACGTGAAAGGTCATAAGAAATAAGGTGGTTCATAATTCATGGCGGACTTGCTACCTTCTATAAAGAGGGGGGACGACCGAGCGACTAATATGTGCAATACTCGGCGAGTGACAGCAATCACCCGCGTTTTTGTATAAATGAGAAATTAAGAATGGATGACACAGCTGAGTAATGAAAACGACAAAACGAACCGTGTTAACCCGGGATAAGAAATATGGTTAGCTTATCGACCATACAATAATGAAACAAGAGCTGGACCCATTCCATTTCCTTCCCTGATTTGTCCCCTTTGTTTTTCTGCCGAATCCAGACAGACTAATTCAGACAGGCAGATTCCTTTTTTTGTACAATTTCGAAAGATAAAAATTAATAAAAGAAAATGAAACTTACTTCGGTAAAATCTGCCATGGTGGCCGAGCGAGAGTATAACCCTAGCCCGGCTCCGGAAGAACCCACCGGGACTATGACAGCCGTCGCTACAGACATCGAACGTGTTCAGCGAGTTTTGGGGGATGAATGAATTTCAATTCATGAAATAAGGAGTCCAGAAATGGTCTATTCCAGGCACGTTTGTTTTACTCTTTAAGTCATCGAAAAGCACTGTTTAACGAGACACACACCAAATGTTATTGTTGTCTGAATCTTTTCCTTTGAATCGCTTCGGCAAAATACTATCTTGCAATAGGACGCACAAATTCGTTGCATGCCCTTTCAGAACAACTTAAAAACGAACCAAAAACAACATTAATTTATAGGTTGCAGTTCCTGGGAAATACTTTCAAACTTGGACAATGGGAGGCACTTGATGGGATGGACGGGGTTTTGTTCTTAGGAAAATCGTCGATGCACTTGGAAAACACCTTTTTTGGAAACAAAAATAATAATAATAAAAATAAAAATGCAACAATATAAATGGGCGGATTGGACGGATTTGAGACTGGGACAAAATGATTGCCAGCTTCCTCCACGACCAGCAGGCGAGCTATATCTGCCACGTGAATCCCATGTAAGAGTCGTGTTCTCGTGCCACGACTCTTGCGACCTGGAGGTGCAGCACAACAGCCACAGTACAGTATACAAAGGTGCTACAGTGGGCAGAGCTTGATGGCTCGCCCAGGTAAAGGGACTGTGTTACCTGGATGATGTCAACCAACGCCAATCGCGAGAGCGGAGTAAAGGTGCGCCAAGACGCCTCTTCCTCCCCCCCTTGTGGCGTCCCTCCGTCCGTTATTTGCTTCCCCTGTGGACGCTAGATCACTCCTTATAGGAAGTCATGTATAATACATCAATTATCTAGGACACATCATCTCTCCCTCTCTCTCTGGCTATACTCCTGCTCCTGCGCCTCATTGTCTTGGATTTGTTCCCCCCACCCCTCCCTCCACAAGATGAATTCCTCATCGGGGTTACCAATGCATTGCTCGGCCCTTTACCTCGCAATAACAGACGCAATTCCGTGTCTCGTGTCCAGGGCGTGTACGAAATGGACACGCTGAAACAAACACTCCTGAAACCAGAGCGTGAATCCACTACAAAAATGTCGCATGTTGTATCTCAGGTGCGAAGACAAAAGGTTCATCTAAAAAAATTTAAAAATAAAATCCAGGCTAATGACTTGGCTAATGGTTTGTCCTGGAAATGTCTGACTTTCACCAAAAGTTTCCAACGCTGAAGCTACAACAAAAGGACAAAAATTTTTCGACAAACAATTGCAAATATTGAAAAAAATTACATTTTTGCTGAAAAAATGGAAAATTTTCAGATTCCAAGATCCTATAAAAAGCGTTATCGAGATATATTCGATGTAAGTACATTTCATTGTAATAATGCGTTTTATGGTATAACACAATGCTTACATAATAATATATAAATAAAAAAAGGTAAAAAAAAGTCTGAATAATAACGTGGTATTACATTATAATTGTACACGTTTCACTGCAAAATGGACCTTAAATGCTTTATTTAAAATTCCCAAGTTTCTATTTGAATTTACTTGTACCCTCTTATGTTGGCATAAATGGTATAAAATATATAAAATACCATACTTTTCACTCTGTATTTATTGAAATTCTGTAAAAAAAAATTAAAATTAAAAAAACGGAGTAATTTATTATTATAAGATGGAGTTACAATTAGTTTTAAAAAAGCGTAATAGAAAACATTAACGCTGGTTGAGATCTACCGGGGATTAGAAAAAGGGGTGGACGGGAGGTGATTAATATATATATATATATAGCTCAGGTGTTTGGTCTTGTGCTTTTAATGGAAGGTTTGCTTACCTCAAAAAAATTGGCGTCACTTTCCCCTGTATTTTTTTATATATACGTCCATCAGCAATGACTTCATTCCAATGAAAATGAAAACTTTGGCCCTTGCTCTAGCAACACTATATCCTCTACCATATGTCGTTCATTAATATTCCATCAAGATCTGGACAGGTTGGATAGGTTGCTATACAGAGAAGTGGGAGCCTCTTGAAGTGAACTTGTAGGGCTCTCTCTCTCTTTGCTACTGCTTTAATAAGAACCTTTCTATAAAACTATCAAAAACTTTAACAATAAGCAGAACGAACGAAGCAGTCCACGAAAAGAAAGAAGAAAAAGGGCAGTCATCATAACCCAGCAGGAGCGTACATTACATGTATAGCTTCTATATTCTAATCTATTGCGTATGCTAAGTATCTCAAAAAGTAGCCCTGTCCTTTTCCTCTCATATAAAATGTGTGTTTGGAGTGCCTCCTGGATGTTTTGTGGTGGGGCATTTGGCCATTTGAATTGCAAGAAAGAGTGTGTGTGGGGGGGGAGCAGGAGGGGGGATTTCAAAGCGTCTGTTCTGTTCGTTATATAATTGTTGCAGTGGGATATTTCTATGGAAACAACAAGCGAACGGAGAGCGAACCCGTCAATTAAAACCGATTTTTGATGGGCACCTCACCGCATTGTTAACAACGTTTTTCCCCAATCTTTCTTTTTTACATGGACCCAACATTTTTCTCATTACCCTTTGCACGTTCTTTATCTTTAATTCTCAGCTTTAAAGCTCCTTTCGTTCTCTTTTTTCTACCTCTTGTTTTGACTCGCTTTTAGGTCCGGAGTAATAAAGTATTCATTAAAGGGGTGTCGGGGCGTTTTAAATATTTCATCCATTTCTCACTATTTGCATACATCCATCGGCCAGTCGTTAAAACCCTCTTCTTTTATTTTTCTTCTTATTAACGAAAAAACAGGAAACATTTATTCTATTGGACATCTTTTTTTTTTTTTTTTGGGGGGGGGGGTGATTGACCCAGATGGACTTTTAATGATTCGAAAAAGCAGAAGATTTGCATGCCGAAGTTGGCCAAAGAATCAGACAGAGGCTAATCTACGTTAACCATAGGGTTGATGACAAGTAGACGATGATGGATGAGGTGCTGGACAAGAAGTTAATTTAGATCAAAATCCGTAATGTTTCCACTCATACACTTTGAACACACAAGTGATCGGCGGAAAGAAAATAAATAGGACGATTCCTAAAGGACTCGCGGGTGGGCCTTTTTAACTCGCTTATGGCATATCCCTTTAACTAGGATCCAGGAATTTTGCATGCCAACTCGCAATGAAGAATTGAAAGTACGAAGATGATTACACGTGCCTAGCAGCCAAAGAGCTTGAGGTGGAAGAACCCACTTCCATGTGGCATAAAGCCATTAAAAGCCCAATGCTCCCCACAAGAAATACTAAAAAAAAGTAATAATTAACAATAAATTAATAAACCGATAAATTCAAGTCATCAAAGGAGTTTCTAATCAATTTTTTATATTTAGGGAATACTTTCGCTAATACAAACCCTTAAGACTCGCTTGATAAACTTCCCTTTGTTGAACGCAAAAAAAATCTGCGAAATGAAAAAGAAGTGCATTTGGGGGCTTAACCACTTGGCAAGGGGTTAAACGAGTGATGGCTATTGAGACCTCACACGTCAAGGTGAAGAGGTACAAAGGTTTTGTACACGAAGATGATGCCCATTTTCCCTAAAACGCCGGTGTGCGTGTTGAATATGTACCCCGCAAAAGTTCGTCTCGGAGTACATATCTCGAGTTGCTACAGGTTGAATAGAGTGCGAGTGTCGAGTAGTGTGTGTGGTATCGTAGCGCACCGTACGATACGGCTTTAGCGTGGGAAGGCGCCGTTTCGTTCGGTTTGTTGGTACATTTCCCCCACTGGGGGGTCAAAAGCCCGTTACCCCTGACGCTTTGAGACTTGACACGGCTATTAACGCCATTAGAGTCTGCGTGCTGCCCAGGAGAACCGCGAAAAAGCTCTTTGGGAAACATTAAAAACCTTGAAAAAGCGCACAGGAAACGCCCATTTAGCAACACTTCTTTTTTGCAGCTCCAGAAAACCGCGTTTTTCAAGATCATTTCCTCTTTTCTTTAACCCACTTGGAAGTTGACATCACTTACCACCAACGGAACCCAAACACTTTTATTCGATGTTTACCTTTTTAAAGTTTATATCGTATCATGCAATTCAAATCAAAACATTCAATCATTCAGCTAGGGAAAACACAAGTAAAGTTTGTCAATAAAAACATGGGGGGGAAATCAAACAAAATACAGGAGGATTTTTACCCACAACATGGTCATGTACCAGGAATTCCCTTTGCGTTGCCTCGAGCAAGAAACATTCCTCGGAGGGTTTACAGAGCACATCCTCCATTGTAAACTATACACCAGTCAGGCACCATCTTCTAAGGCCATAAAACGCATGAAATAAAAATGGTTGTCCCGTAAATTAGGTTTGTTGGTTAATTAAAGGGTTCAGGCCGCTCAGGTGTGCAAACTGATTCGTTACGCTGGTCAAAAAACGGAAAAGAAGGGAGACCCTTAGCCAAAATCAACTAGAAAAACCATCGTGTGGGGGGAAGGAGAACATCTCTTTCTCTCTCTCCTCAATTAAAAGTGTGTGAACAGAAGTTTCTGCACTTCCCAAAGTCACAAAGCATCTCTTGGTGAGTCAAGAAAAACTTTAGATTTTTCCTCCATATTGGCTTCTTGCTCCTCCCAATCTTGGGCAGAAAAATGTTTTAAGCCTAACCTGTCATTAACGTGCCAGACTAAAGGCTCTTTCGTAAACACTAACAGAACTCTCCCAACCCCCCCTACGATCCACAACCCATCCTAATCAATGATGTAGGGATGCCTTATACCAAAATAAGCGTCTAGGAAATGGTAACCTTCAGACGCGATATTTGCCCCTCAAATTGTTTGCCCTCTGGCAATTCCACAAAAGTTACTAGTTGTGGAAAATGATTAGTATAGTTATGGAAAAACCTTGCGGAGTTTAGAGGTATAGGCACACTACCACTTTCATCGGCTTTATGTACAGTTTAAGGAATGTTAGCATTGACAGGAGTAAAATGCATTGCGACCTTTTACACACCAGATAAGCAGGCATACCTTCCAATACTTATCAGGTACATCTGGCAATCAGATGAGTTATGCCAGACCTGTTGCTCTTGGCAGAGAAAAGAGAGAGAGATCCTATATGCTCACATATGATTGTAATATAACTTTGTACTTTTGCTTTGGCCCCGACAAACACAAACTGCTCCAACACATGTAACGTTTTTAGTTGCTGTTTTTTTTTCAACATATATCTTCAAACCTTTGGAACTTTGCATTTCATTCCCCAAAACAGAAAAAGAACCTTTTTACCGCTTGTTGAGAAAGGGTAAAAAATATGGTCCTCATCAAGGTGCGCGATAACATACTGCAAGCCAGCCTGCATATTCAATAATGTTATAGATGCGGGCGATTCGCATCAGCTGATATTTATGCTTTACCAATTAGCCGCAATGCACTGCAAACAAGTTCTGGTATCTGCATCGTGAGAAATGCAGTAGTTTTGCATGAAATATGCGTTGTGTGTTCTGTTTCAGTTCCTGAATTGTAGCGTCATTTTACAATATTTATAATTTTAAAATTTTTGGAAGTATATTTAAAAAGGTTAGAAAATTCTGCATTTGAGCTTTAATTCGATAGTTTAATTTAAATGGGATAATTTTTTATTGACAAAAAAAGCATCACACCCAGTCTGGCACCTTTTATGCTAATACAATTATCGTAATATTATCATGGCAATTTTAACTTCCAATACGAAAGTATAAATGTGCAGTAAATGCATTAATGCAATGCTTACAATATGTTAATTGGCGTTGCAATTAGGAAGTTGTAACAATCCTAGATATTTTTTATTATAAAATTTACAGTGCTTGTATACATTGTGAATTTTGCTCTTCGAGGCGTTCAAGTCTCCGGCTTATGTAAGCCGTTAATACTATTCCTCCTATGACAATAAGTAGACTTAAAAAATAAAATAAACATGGGTTGAATTGTATAAACGGGTAATAAATGACAAGAATATAACTTTATTTAAATCAAGGGGTAAATTTACTTCTCTTTTTTATTCGATTTTTATTTATTTCTTTACAAGAAATTGTTTAAGAGATTTCGTTTTACGACGGATCCGATTTCCTCTGTAAAAGCGAGAAGGTTATTGTGGCTGCTTATGGGTTTACGGTATGGGCACATCACAAAACCCGAGAAGAAGGATGAGAGAAGACTCCGCATGAATGGATCTGTTTCCACGGAGCCGTTGTTTTGACAAACGACTCACGCTTTCCTCAAGTGGCTCACGAAGAGGCAACCTAGTGCAAATGACAGCTAGTGTATAACTCTGTCTTGGGTGGGTCAGATAAGGAGGCTGTTTCTTCTCCCAAGATGCAAGCTCTGATAACTTCGCTCGTGTCAGGAAGCAAGGCCCCCAAAACTTATCATCTGCTTACACGGGGATGAAGAATTTTGAGCTGAGCTATTTCTTTTCCTTTTTTCGCTTTGGGCCGTTCATTGCTCACCGCCTAAGGGCCCAAAGATTGGAAGATAACATTCCCACAACAGCAGCACAAGCACAGAAGGCCACGAAAACGATTTTCCTCCCTTTCTCCCACCTCTCTTTCCCTCCCAACAATCCCAACAAAGAAATCTCAGACAGGTAAGGTGCGGAAAGATTCCCCCCCCCCAAAATTCTTTTACACACCTTTCAAGTTCGATGCCAATATGGTTCTTCATAGCCTCTGCCGAACGCGGTTCCTTTTTTTCGAGGTCCTATGTATCTTCTTTGAAATGATGCACGAGGAAGGCGTGAGCACGAGACCTGAGCTCTACTACATCTTTGGCTTTGATCTGTATCTCCTTTTGAGTTCCAACGGTGGAAAAGATCTTCGCAAAGGCGCTGACATCACATACCATAACTCGCTGCTTTTGACATCTTCACTGCCTCATGGCACGCGCTGGCCAGGTCACTGCAACATACACATACACAAAACGCCCAATTAGTCAACAATCTTTCCTTTTCCCCCACCCCAAAACAAAAAAGAAACTCATCTCATACTTATCTAATCTTATCTCTTCTTAGATTGTCTCTTAGGCCATTGGGATTCTAGATTGTCTACGCTTGCCTGAAACGAAAAAGAAACATGATAAAGAAGGAGAAATACAATTAAAAGAAAACGGTTTATTGTAGTTAGTAAACGGTGAAAAGAAGCAAAAGAGTTAAAAAAAATATTGACCAGGAAACAAAAACCTCTTCGGTTTCTAATTAGTGCAGAACCCCATAAAGGCTCTCTTGCACTTTCGCGTGATCGTCGCTCATAAACAATTCCGAAAAGTCCCAACATAAAAATCCAAATCGCTACAAAGACTTTTTCTCCGTCTTATTTCATTTTATTTTTGACACATGAGTTGCACGCTTTCCCCTTTAAAAGTTATAACTTCTTTACAGAAAATAATAAATAAAGTAGAAAAAGTAAAAAAAAAATAAAAATCTGGGAGAAGAGATACAGGGGAAAATAACTATGAGGTGTTAATCAACCATTTTTGGGAAGCATACAAACCGAGTCATTCACACAAAGGGTTATATTATGAGTGTATGACTTGTTATGAATGATCGTCAATATATGTATGGCACCTTGAACGTTGTTGTTGTAGCCCCTTTGGTTTTAAAAGCTTTGGCATACATAGGGCATTAGTAATAAAGCTATCAGAAGTAACTGACAGGAAGGCGTGTTGAAGGAAATCAGAGGCTTGGTTCCGAACCGCCCTCTCAGAGATGAGAGTATTGACGCGAGAAAGAGTCCCCCCTCCTCCCCCTCCTGCCAAAGTTAATGACAAACTTTAGGTGCTATGCAAATGAGATAAGGTGTTGCGTTATGCCACTTTTTTCCCCAATTGTTTTCATTTCGCGCCCCTTTTTTATATCTCCTCCTCCGACACCACATACAAACGTGCCATTCTTTGGATGAAAAATATGCTTTGGAAATAGATTTAACCTTGTGGTACTCAGCCTTGTGGCAAACCTTGTGGTGGGGATGATACGCACCACGTCAGGCTGATTAATTGCAAATAATTTTCCCATTTTTAGCCGACTACCTACACCCATGTTAGCGCGTGCGAGTCACTCGCGAGAACCGAGAAACTTTTTTACTAATTACGGGCAACAAAAGAGATTTTTTTTTTCTTTACATGGACAGTAGAAGCGAGAGCCACATAAAGAGACACAGAGAGAGAGGGAGGGAGAGCCTTAATTTGTGTCTTTTTCATATACACTCATAATGCCTGTCTGGAGGAAGCAGGCAAAATAAAATAAAGTGAACGAAACATTAAGAATAAAAAGAGTCAAATCCGGCCTTCCTTATAAGTCTCGAATTTCTCTTCTTGTTTCGGAACCCAAGCGCGATACACTTGCATCTTGGGCGAAGTGGATATGTGAGCACTATATACCTGACAGGTAAAAACGTTTTCGTTTCGGTCTTTTTGTCGATGAGCTCATCGCTCGGGTTCTCTCTCTCTCTCTCTCACTCTCTCTCTCTCTTCTGGCGCATTTTCGAGTTCATCAGGCTGCTCAGCATGCCCAAAAAGCTTTTGATTCGGAATATGGACTTTGCCACTGATGCAAGTGAAGGAAGCCAAAAAAAAAGTATATAAGCACTAAGGCATCCAAAGAAGCTTGCTCCACCCTGGTCTTACGCACACCACAACATGTATCAAGTTATGCACGCAATTTACGTGCCTACCGAAAACTTCTCTTGCACCCTTGCATACGAAATTCCCTGCACACGGCGGAGAAGCCGAGTTAAAAGGTAAGCGAGATTTTTTTTTTCCATAAGGTGGGCGATATAAAATCCAGCACCAAGCAAGAGCGCAGCACCCAAAGTCAGAGCCACTGACAATTTATAGACTTCTAATCAGTTTGCTTGGGGTTCTTTTCTTTTCGGTCTATACCCAATCTTTGCCTCTTCAAGATCTCCCCGCGCACCAGCATCCTTACATGGACACACAACCGATGGCGTTTTCTGTATTCCCATCATGTGAAACAGGTGCATGCTCTCTCAATTGATATCAAGCCAGCTTTGCATTTCGGAGCTAGTCAATCTTTGGGCAACTGTGGGTGCACTTTATGAAGGAAAAAAAAGAATATAATAAAAAAGGCTTCCAATTCTTATATGTTTATATATATAGGGTCCCATCATAAGCCCAACGAGTTATGATGACCTAGCTCCCAAACTAGACTTTCATTAATGGGGAATAGAAAATCAAAAGGATGGTAGGCTCGCCTATAAGATGAATTTCTTGTTGGGGCTTTTTTTTTGCTTTTACTTTGAATAAAGGAAATAAATAAAATTAAGGCGTTTGTTTTCACCCTTGAGTTATATATCGTTATCTTTGTATAATCCTTGTTGGTTTTCTATCGACAGGAATGAATTTAGGATCTGATCCCATCGAAGTATTTACACACTTGACTTAATCTGTAGACAAGAACATTGACAAATAAAAAAAAAGACAACTTTACGCTTGGTACCTTTTTTGGAAAATAAAGAAATCTTAAAAGTAATGAATTGTAAGATTACGATATATTTTATTATTTTACTATATTAACATTTTTTATTTGATTATATTAAGATTTATTGACGAAATATTCTATTTTGGAGAAAATTCACACTTGTCACTACAATTGAAACATGGTAAACGGTGTTTTAATTAGAGATTTTTTTAAGATAATCACGTATATTTATTGTCATTTGTCTTAATGTTTCGATAAATTGTAAAATTAAAATAAATCGTAAAATTAAGATAAATTATAAAATTCAGACAAATTGTAACATTATGATACAAAAATGTATTCGGAGATAATTCACCTTTGCAATATTACAATTAAAACATGGTAAACGGCGTTCCAATTAGAGATTTTTTTAACACGTGATTACCTATATTTAGAGTAAATTTGCGCGTGATCATATAGAACCGAATGATGTGTAATGGAATAGAATCATTTTCACTATCTACGGATTTCGATGATTTTTCTCCAATTTATTTTGATTTTTAAATTATATCTTTAATAAATGACTAATAAAGATTTTAAAATTCCCAGTAAAGTTTCTAAACTGATAGACCGTAGAAAGGGACCAGCGACAGGAAAATTTCCCATGCAAATTCGCGTAAAGCTATAGCACAAGGGATGTTAGGCAAAGGTCTCAGCAACGACAGCAAGAGAAATAATTTTCAGTAAATTAGCGTAGCATAAACTATGAATTACTGATTGAGCTTCAGGATGGAAAATTACCGCTCGTTGAGTCTTCTCTGTCTATGTCGTTTTATGTAATCGCAATATAAGCTGCGTTGAAACAGGCCTTTTGGATATTCGACCAAGTCTTTCCGTGGCGCTAATGGACTCAATTTTCGCGCATAATCATAGGGTATGGTGATGGAGCCAACACTTGTCTATTCTTTTCTTTCATGGCCGCATGCGAATAAGCCCCTCTTTTCAATGTGTTTATTATAAAATTAAACCTCCTTGTTGTCTTCTTAGATTTTCACACACATGAACACCACGACAGGGAAAATTCCCGTCTTTATACATAGTCTCTCTCCCTTAAAAAATAAACAAAAAAACACACAACGGTTAACTATCTATTTAGCGTGTTGGATATGGAAGTGGGTAGCTCCAAAATAAGACTTCAGATACATAGTCAAAGTCTCGCAACTATTAATTAGGAAGGGCCAAGCCGATTAATGAGCTCTTAGCTAAGTAGCTCATATGCGCATATCACAGAACTTTGCCGACTTTTTCACAGGTTAATTCTTTAAACGACATTCTTTTTTCAAAAAATACATGAAAAATAAAGAGAATACAAAGGGGGATGTAGCGGTTGGCCAGCGCCAAATAATCAAAAGACAAAAACAAGATGAAGCTGATTTATCCAAAACTCCAGCCGGAAGATAGGGTCTTTAAACACTAACCTTTCTTTAAAGCGTCCAGCAATTTATGCATATAAGTACACTTAAAGCTCCCACTCGTAAATTTAGCATATGTGGTTATCTTGTCTGTAATTACAAGGAACGCATGCCGAGACTTTTTTACCCCAACAAAGAGAAAAAAAATTCAAGCTCCCATTTTTTCTCTTTTTTTTTTTAAAAAAAAAGAAAACTGATGACACCCCAAAACTACCAAAGTCTTTTTTGACTATCTTGCACCAAATTCGGAAAATTTAATATCAATTGCTAATAATTTCTTATCAATATATCGAGGAACTCCCCTCCGTGAAAATGTAATAATAACGAACTTGTTTTCAATAAATGCAACCGCCAACAAGCTATGCCTACAATGGTTCTCGAATAAAAAAAAAAGAGAGAGAGAGTGAGGAAATATACCTTTAACACCTTTTGGGTGCCTTCGTATGAGTTTTTACGTATGCAGGTCACAGACGAAATAATTCTGGCTCGTAAATCACTTGGGCAAAAGGGTCCATCCAATTTTCTATAACTGAAAAAATAAAAAATTACGGGGATATGAAATGTGCTCGAGCTCTGAAATTTTGGCGTTGCCTTCACAACTCGCTTATTATTTCATGTCTGTTCTGCTGGGGCAGCTTCTTTTTCTCAAAGTGACCCCTTTGAGCACATCAGGAGGTGCATTATACCTTATCTCTCCTACAAAGAGCTCTTTGGTATTCTATTTATTTTATATACATATATATACACCAGCCTCTCTCTCTCTCTCTCTCTCTCTCTCTCGCTATCGCTGGCGCGGCTCTTTCCTGTGGACTCTTTCATCAAGGAGTCGACTGGGGGCGCTTTATAGGTAGCCTTTAGGAAAAAGACTTTGGAGCTCGCGCAGGGAATTATGCTGGTATACATCATGGAAGCTTGCTACGTGTGATAAATAGCCCCTCATTTATATATATATATATACTTTTTTTTATTTAAGAAAAACTGCTTGTGCGTTTAATGCCGCCACAAGTGGCTTTGGCCCATTGTGGCCATGTTTTGCGGTTAACCTGACGATTAGGTGCGAGACTCCAAGACGTGTAGTTTGTGTATCTTGCTGGCAAACCACATTTGCATAAATCCATAGTCTCGTTTTTGTGCAAAGAATAAAGCTCCGCCCCCTTCTCTCTCTTACGCTGCAATAATGCGACGATAAAAGTGCCTCGAAAAAGCTCTAATTATGCAATCTTCTCCTTTTTTCCCTGGCATTGTTAACACTCGTTGGCGATACTAATATTTTGTCTCAGGGCGAACATTTTCTTCTTTCCACTTAAACAGCAATGGCTAGCAAAAACTTTAATCTCCAAGAATTGAGCAAAAGAATCTACTTTCTGGTGGTATTTGTCCTTCAATCATGAGGAATGAAGCTATTAAAAGAGAGGAATGTCGAGAAAATAGGATCACGTATCTTTCTGACTTCACTGAAGTATGTAATGCATGGTAATATAAATGAGATCCTGTTTACTGTTTTAAGCAAGGAAATAAACAGTAGCCATGGTAACAAGTGCTATCAGACACGCCATGACACATTTGTGAAGTCACGGCCCAAAGTTTGCATGCCAATAACTCGTGAACGGCTAACTCACCAAAAATAAAACAAAATTGATCGACTATTGAATAATCCAAATAAACATTACAGTAATCATACAATAATACAATAATACGTGCTATAGACCAGGGGTTCTCAAACTTTTTGTTCGCGGCGCACTAACAGTATCCCCCAATTCGCCGCGGCGCCCCTCGGAACCTATTCGCAGCTCGCACGGCGCCCCTTAGAACATACGGCTCTATGACTGCTCCATCTATGCAATTATAGGAATCATTTGCGGCGGCCCTGTAAGCCTACCGCGACGCATAGTTTGAGAACCGCAGCTATAGACGATATCTATTGCGATCTAGACGGGTAGAGCTAAGAAATTACGATATCCAAGGACTCAGGATATGTTTTATGGTATAGGCTTCTAAAAAAATCAAAAAGGAATAAAGACTTGGGTAAATAAGTCCAGTTGGCTAGGATTAACAATACAGCGCTTATTAAGAGTGATAAAAAATTCGGTAGCTGCGCCTCTTATCTCTTGTATAAAAGTCAGATGCCATTCTCCATGCCCACAAAGCAAAAACGCTCGACTCAAATGTGGCTATACATGGTTCTAAAGGCTACCCCATTAAGCTTTCTGATCTTTCTGATAGCCAAGTTAGGATTTCCATAATCACTTTGCGTTAATATTACAGTGATATCCAACAACCTGCTTACATCTATAGAAAGCCTAAGTAGGAGAGAGATCTTCTAGAACCTTTGATTCTTATTCTATTTTCATTTTTTTATTTCTATACCTTTTTGCTTTTTTTTCAACGTATAATCAAAGTCATGCTTAAGCTTCCTGCGCAATGCCGTGTTTAGTGTGAGATCATTCCCGGAGCTTGGTGTGCGAGCTTGTGAGTTTTTTAAGCATAGCTAATGAGAGGCTTTTATTGCCCTTCTGTCTCATGTATAAATGAAACTATACAAGCCCCTTCCGCGTCACAGGAAAACACACACACACACATGCAGAGCCAGAAAGGAATCCAGAATCCCCAAAGCTGTGTCATTAACCATAGAACGCAAAGGGGCTAAACGGGTGATTTGTACGCGCGACCAATAACACTCAACCATAAACGTAAACGCATAGCACAAACTTCTCACATCCACGTCTAAAGAATATGCACCTAGAAGAACAAAATTAAAACAAATTTAAAGAACGAAGAGAAAAAATAGTTAAAGAATATTAAAAAAAAAAAATTCTTTATGGAGTAAGAGTATAACGAGAACACAAAATTACTATAACTACCAGAATCGGGCTAAACTTGTTGAACAGAGGGTATTTGAGCTGCTGGGGGGATTAGAGAGTATAACAATAATACACGCAGTCGAGCAGCACAAAATATTAATGGTCGCTCGAGGTCAGAAACTTTTTATTTTATTTTTTTTTGGCTAAAGGACTCTAACGCGTCCAATGCGGTTGGGAAGAATCAGCAACCTGTCGTAGCTTAAAAAAAATAAAAAAGACTTGACCTGGTACTAATGAATGGCTTCGCACGAGCGCAATGCGTGAAAACGGCAGTGCGCGCTCCGTAATCACAGGCTTAACGCAAATCTTTATCGCGGTTGCCCAGTAATAAAAATAAAATTCCCTTCAAATGCCTTATAAATACAGCAAACGTATTACATGGAACCCCGGCCAACCGTATGCCCAGTAAATATGCGTGCCATTAACGCCTTTTTCTTGAATAAATATAGAACTCGTTTCTTTTTCCCTAAAGGAGAATGGAGCATATAAAGATGAAGCGAAAAATTCAAACTTTTTTTAATAAAAGGGAAAACAGGAACAACAAACCGCCACCCCTTTTTGGCTGATGCGTCGACCTCACATGATTTTCTTATTTTTTTTTCATTTTTAATATCAGCAAGAGCATTTGGGGCCAAACTCCCGTAGTTGCTGCAACAGAGTTTGAAACTTTGCTTGAGTAGAACCATAATTAAATAGCTTGTCATGTTAATCCCCTGTGGTTCCAGAACTGGGTGGTCACCTTCTTTCAGCCAACACGGCCAGCCACTTCAACGCTTTTCGAAACACGTGAGCGTATGTCTAAAGCTTCTTCCCTTTTGGTTACCAAAAAATAAAATTAAATGAAAAAATCATACCCAAAATTATTCATATTTTTTCCCTTCCTTTAACGGGATACGGTAATGCCGCTGGTTTATTTGCAGCATCCATATCCCAAACCAAAAAGGCAAGAAGCAGCATATAGACTCAATTAGCTTAGCCTTGTTGCAGTTTCGAAATATGGGCCTCTCCTTCTTATTTTCTAAATGCATATCGAGTCCCGGACTACGTAATAAACGTCCGTGCTTGGAATATGACGCGAATAATAGGTACCTGATCATTTTTACGTTTTTTAGTTTATGCTGTTTTATTCATTTTTTTCTTGTTGCTTTAAGTTTTGGAAGCTGGAAGCTGGAGGAAAAACTTTTGTAGAGCGATGATGTCAGCAAGAAGTTTGTAACTAATAACAAGGTTCGGAGTACAACTCCTGGGACATGTTGTCGTGTGCTCGTTATAGTTTGTGTGCATGTGGGTTACGTCTTAAATGTGTGCACCACACCCAAAACACAAGTCTTGCTTACAGGATCGCGTTACAAATTAAAGCGTAATCGCCAAACCACATTATCTGCCCTGCAAAACGAAGAGATGATACCAATTACATTCTCTCCCAAGGTAGATAAATTTTTTGAAACGTTTTTATATTTTTTTCCGTGTGTGCGACGTCAAGTTATACAGCAATCAACTGCTCGTCAAGCTCATTAACGGGAGTCCTTAAAAAAGCACCCCATTGCGCAATCCCCCCTTCCAAATACAAAAACCCTTTTCTTTTAAATATTTTTACATACAACAAGTTGCCAAAAACTGCTATGGGCGATCAAAACCCAGGGATTCCGTATTTACCCAAGAGGTTTTCCTGCCTAATTAGCGCCCTATAGGGGGGGGGGGGACCTTCCAGGTCAGAAGGGAGTCCTTCAAGGGCACTCTTGCGACTGCATACACACATACGCATATATACACACGCATCCATAGGAACCAAGCATGAGGACTCTTGGATTCATTTGAATAAAAATTTATAGAAAACCATATAACTCAGTAGGTATGTGTATAGTCCGCCATTATCACTAACTCTGCCCTATACCGAAAGAAATTTCACGTTTTTTAAATTTTTATTTAAATTTTTCTTTCTAGACATGATTTAGGAGGGAAAAGCGGGAAATGGGTCGTATATGTGCGGCAATCAAAAGGAGCTTGTTAAGAATTCGAATTTCTTTAAAAGCAACAAAAAACCTTTTGGCGAAGAAAAGAGCAGAGGAAGAGAGGAAGATAATATTTCTTGCGCTGCTTCAAAAGTTGACGGGGATTTTGACTATTAAAGTCGGTTGGCTCCTGTAGTTAACGGCCCTCGACTTTATTCCGAAAAGCTTGACAGCATCAAACGGCAGGTGGTCAATTTGCGCTTTCTGGGCCGCGCACATAACAGCATTCAAAAGCAAGAAGCTCTGTAAAAAAAAGAAAAAAAAAAGACCGGTGGAAGCTGCTTTGCTGCTTCTGTGTCTAGAAGTTTTGCGCGCTGTGGCTCTTGTAACTCACACGCAGCTTTCCCCCTTCGCAAATGGTGATTATGTCCATGTCGTATATGTCCCCAACACCGTCAATTCAAACCTCGCGAAATTTACATCTATTCACACACAAACACACAAGCTAAACACTTCCTTTTCAGATATATGGCGTTATGAAAAGCCAAGTCGTTACCCAGGTGCACCGTTGGATTCCAGAAGCACTCTTTGAAGACGTGGAAAAGTAATTTCAATGCATGATACGCACTAAACTTGCCAAAAGCTATTGCGCAAGTAAAAAAAAGACCTCGCAATTCAACACTGCAGAGAAGAAGTTCGTCTTAATAGCAGCTACTGTCCCGTGAGTGCGAACACATTCCTGACGATAATTTGAATGCCCTGCTACTTTGCAAACACCTGGCGAGCATTGCCATCTTCTTTGTATATATATATATATTTAAATAAGAAATAAATGAGTGACAGTTTTTCGCTTTCCATTGATATAGATACTCGCCTCTTACGAAACAAGACGATGATGAAGAAAAACAATTTCATAAAATTATTTGACAATTTGTACTTTTACCTAAAATTTTTAAATAGCACATTATTAATTATTAACGAGTTTTGTTTGCTCGAGAAATTTTACTTTTAGTCGAATGTTTAAAATATATTTTATTGCTTAACGTAAGAATTTTCTCTGAAGCTCCCAAAGGGCTTAGCTTTCTGTGGCACGAAAGCATGGGAAAGCAGAAACAATCTTACTTGAAGAATGCACGATATTCTTAAAAATTCTCTTGACGGTAAAGTAGGTGATAGCAATAAAAATAGCAAGAAACTTTCCGTTTCTTTATTTTAGCTTTCAACAATATGAACATGTCAGTTCATTTTTCACCTACACGTGAAAAGATGCACATATGATGTATATGAACGCGCATTGCTTCTGCGCTTATATGCGCAATGCGCGTTCATGTACACCCCACTACGCGCCTCCTTGCAATAGTTTGGATGCAACAAGCTGTCCTACACAGAAGCCTTAACTTAGCAAATTTGCTTAATTTCCGAAAGTTTTGCTCAAGTTACTTGCCTTGATTTAGGAATTTTGGTTAATTTAAGGAATTTTATTTTTATTTCAAATCTGAAATGACCTTTTATTACTTTTTGGCTTAAAAAGAAGACAAACTCCATTTGTAACGAAACAGTTAGCAATACTCCCGATTGGAAATAACGATTGCAAAACTGGGTCAAGAATAGGCTAAAAAAAATCCTAAAGCAAAACTTAGGTTCGCAGTGAGAGCAAATTCGATTGGTTGGCAGTAGTTATGACATGGCTCCTTGGGTCTCATCCACTTGGGAGAATAAGGACAGAGATAGAGCGAAAGAGACAGAAAGGAAAGAGAAAGAGAGAGAGAACAATCAGTGAGCTGCATCTTTCACAATGATAAAAGCCCTCTGTGAGTGGTCCATGCCTATCCGCGTCGCCCATCATGCACCCCGACTGTGTCTCTGCATACTTTGGCCACACAAATGAACGAGACCACCCCGCCATGATTCGCGATAAAAACGATTCCCCCCTTGATACTCCCAAAAGGGCCGTAAGACTTTTATCACACAACCGGAGAGAGAGAGAGAGAGAGAAATCTAACATATAGTTAAATGGAATCTTTGGCTTTTGCGCCCATAAATCGCTTTACAAACCTTTGCTCAGCTTCCAACTCAGATGTACCACCAACGTGGCCAGGACTGCAGGGATTCCATTCTCGACTTATCTTGACTCTATGAATCTCCCTTTAAAAAAAGAAAAATCTTGCCTAACAAGCTAACAAATTTATTCAGCCTATCCAAGTCTAAATTAAACTCTAAAACAATAATTTCTCACAAGACAAAACACGATATTCTCAATTGTAACACTAAATTCGCATGAGTTTATCAGGTGGTACCAAAGTTTAATTCCAAGCGCATCATACTCGAAGAAGTATTTAATCCACAGGGAGGAATAACATACTGCATACAAATTTTAAATAACAATACTAAATACAAATTATTAAAAATGTGAAATCTTAAATAAATAAACATATTAAGTGAAAACAGAAATATAGGAATTCCATATTCCGCTGGAATAGAAAAAACTATATTAAGTAGGCTCTGAACTCTGCAAATCTGAAAAACAGGGCTGCTTATAAATAGAAAGAAGAATCGGAATTGATGGTCACAGGCAAATTGCAGGAGGTTCCGTGTGCGGCTCAGATCAGAGGAATTTCGAGAAAGATGGTGGCTAAACATGTCAGCGTGTGTAATTAGCTATGCAAATAGCTCTCTCCCATGCTAATAGGTCTTCGATCCCTTTTAGCCCGAAGAACACTTAATGATCAGCAAAGCTTTTTAAAAACCTTTTCTTTCTTTTTTTCTTATTCTTCCGTTAAATTCTCTCATTCTCTGTCTCGCTATCGTGTGTGTGTATGTGTGTGGTTGTTTGTATCGTCCCGCATCTATGGGTCTCTTAAACGCGGCAGATCTCTAACAAGACATACGAGCTTAATATCGCTCAGCTCCTTTTCTTTATTATATGACCCATCAGAGAGAGAGAGAGAGGAAGAGAAAAAGTATATCCAAAGCGGGTCCAAAGGAGTCCAAAGGAATATGAACCAGTTTGCCTTGCGTGCGCCGGTTAATGAGGACGCATTATAAGTAGAGCTGACTTTGGAACTTCCGATTATCTATTGCCCCTGTCTTTAATTCTGAATGCCAATAAAGTTGGAGCGGCTTATACAACAGACCAGACATTTACACTCAAACTTTTTTTTCTTTGTAGAACTTTTCCGTCTCCTCAAACTTTCCTATAAATTCCTCTATATATAAAAACCCGTATATACTAGAACCAATGGTTCTATCAGAAACAGGCTCGGGCGCTCAGGCTTCAATGGGTCCTAACATGGGCAAGCCATCAATTGGGCTCAAAAGACATGTGTTTTCGATTACAATAAACCGCTAAAGCCCAGAAAGAACTAGTATATAATACTACACACACACACATCTAACATACACACACACACTCTTAACTGGGGGGAGAAAACACCCAAATGATATGCAAATTGTAAAGAGCTTGAAAACCCGGACGAAAAGGCGGTAGCTGTATTATATTCCTGATAATAAGATATGCCGCTTTTGTTCTATTACTGCTATAGCGTCGACCAGTTTTCACACCTAAACACCCAATTGCTAGGGAAAAATCAGACTACACTCATTCATATATTCGCCCAAGCCGTCAAAGGCCAAGATAATAGCAAACGAAAAGAGGATACTGGTACAGAAACCGAAACTCACCTTTGGCCGAGAATAATATAAGGAAGCTGGGCTAAGTCTCTTGGTACATATGTTTAAGCTTCTGACATTTTTAACCCAATTGGAATTCTAGCCATGGAAACGTGGAAACTTAATTGGCACCAACAAGACTTTGAGAGATTTGACTTAAAGACTCCACCCCATTTTTCTGCCAGGTGATTATTAGACCCGCCAAAGGTTATGGTAAAACCCTCAGAACACATTGGTTCCGAAAGTATTGTCTGCTGAACTAATCCGAGTCCTGGTTTTTGTATATACTTATTGATAATTTGGTAAAGGACTTCGATTGCATAACACCAGTGTTGAATGACGTCATTTTAAGGGACTTTTCCACTGTTTTAGTTTTGGCTGCATTTATTTTATTTTGGAACGCCTTTTATAATACATGCAGTTCATAGTTTGGGGGTTTTATGTTTTTGTAAGGCCAAACGTACGCAATTGGCCTGTCATCAAGTCTGAGAAAAAAGGCTGCAGAACACATTCACATGAAACGATCAAAATGGAGTTTACAATTTTTTAACGGGGTAATAACTCGTGGAGAAATCACTGTATAGTTTTGCATGCTGCCAATCTACTGCTAACACGGAATCTATGCACATTGGCCCGAGTCTTTGTTAGGAGATTAGACCCAACAGCTATAACTCAATCGGTTTACGACTTCATCGTCCGGGAAGCTTTTTTCTCCGATTGTCCCTCCCACCAAAACTAACAAAATCAAATAACAGAAGGTTTTCTTCTCCTTTTTTTTCGAGTTAGCACGTGGCAAGAGCCGACGACTTGGGCGTATTGTGTTCTACTATCTCTGTGAAAAGAAATAAGGCGATTAAAAACGACGTATAAACCCATCTTCAAGGAAGGGGCCACCAGAAAAAAGCAAACAAGACACCCAATCGTATTGCTACTAAGTGAGCTTCGAAAAATCCTTAATCCACTTATGTTTTAAAGCTCACACGGTTACCCCAATTAGCTTACCTTATGAAATCAAAACAAAAATCCCCAAGTGACTTCTTTGTAGGCTAATTTCCAACCTAAATTCCAACACTAATTACCTTCCACGAAGTATGCACTTAACGTAAGCTCGCACGTTGCCTCCATACATCATTTTTACTTCTGGAAAAGGACCCAAATCCTGTCAAATACAGACAATAGGCCTCCCTTACATCAGATATTGAAGGTTTCGCCATAATAGTAACAGTGCCAAAACAAGAGTGTAGGACAACATGTGAAGGAAATAAAAAAATACGAGAACAACAAGCAACCTGTTGCTGGGGATCCGCTTTGGGCTGCTGCTGCTGCTGCGCTGGTGTGTATCTCGAAATTGGTGTGATGACATCATCAAGCCTTGAATGGTCTAGGTCGCCGGTTTATCGAGGCTTTTCATCAGCTGTTTGGTTTCAATCTGTTCACCAGGGCGTGGCTGATGTTCTCTTTCTTTTCTACTCTGCAGCCTCCTGTCCTATCGCTTCAAATTCCAGCACTTCTGCACACGCTGAGTACTTAAATAAAAAACCTTTCATGATTCGACCAGGCACTTTCTTTTTTAATTTTGCAGAAGGGAAAAATTTGCAATTTCAAAAACGACATTAAAAGGCAACAAAAAAACTCGTTTTTGTATTCATTGCCAAGAGCTTAATTCATGTTGAACTTTTCGGGGATTTAAATACAAAGCAAATTATGTGAAAAATTGTCTTGAATTATTTAGGCAATGACGTAACTGTGATCGACTGAAATAGTATAAATAATTACTTATATTTGAGACTTGTATTTTATTGTTTAAATGGTTGTGACAAGTCTTCGACAATGAATTCAGCATGGATCATTGGGTTAGGTTATTTCAGTGTATGACGTCAGCGATCCGGACGCGGAGCCAATCAGAGAACGGTCTCTCGAGTACTATCCAATGCCAAATATAAACTACCGACGTTTCCCCTAAGGTCAGACGGGAACTCCAAGCGTTAGTTGGGCCTGCCTTGCCAATCGTACCATGACCCAATAGTGAATTCTAACGAATTCTGGAACGTAATGCGAATGTTGCTCCTAAACAGGAACTCGTCCGTATACTCTTGCCGTTTTGACAGCTCGGCTTAGCTTTTTCCTTTGGATGCTTCTAAAGCCGCGTTCTTTTTGACGAAAGTGTAAGTTGACTTAAAAGTCTACCCGAGATTTGCGCTTATAAGCGTTCGAGATGGGTAAGCTTCGGGGTTATAAGCCTTTTATTTAGCTAGTCAACTTAGGCTTTGAAAGTCGACTTCAGTTTTGGTCTCAAGTCAGCTAAGTCTGTAACGTGTACTCATGTGCCCAGACTTAAACTTAACCCCGCCCCCTTGTTTATTTATTTCCTTGTTTATTAGGCGCATGCGCTAGAGACTGCGTGCTTTTCAAGAATACTCTACTTTTATTATATTTTAATTGTTTTTTAACTATTGTAATTGGAAATTAAGGATTTTTTCATCCAAGCATTGAATATTGGGACAAGAAGCACGAGCGTAAGTTGCAAACAACCAATGGAAGACAATTATCCCGTCACATTCTTCCTCGGCCACATCTTCAATTGTCCGGATAATACTAAAAACGGATTCCAGAATGGAAGAAATCAGCTGCCCCACAGAACACAACAATAGTTTGCCATTGCAATTACACTCGAAAAACGAACAATTGGTATAATGTTTATTTTCCACAAGCACCGCCTCGTCGGTGGAGCAATTGTAAGCTAAGGCTTCTAACCGTTCGTTTTGGACTCAAGACTTTCCAAGTCGACTTCCGTAACCTTTTAAAGTTTAAACTAAAACGAATGCTTATAAACAAGAAAACGTTCAGGAGTACACTCCTGTTCAGCCAATCCTCAATTTCTATCAGAAAAATCGTTTTATTTTCAAGCATGAGTAATTAACAAGTGACGTGTAATTTATTTCTATTTAAACTTCGGATACCAAATAATGTTTTAAAATTACTTTGGAATCTTTAGAAGGAGCTTAAGAACAACGAAAAGCGCGATTAGAAAGATACAAAGAATAGATCCACGTTGTTAGCGTTAGGCGGCCTATAGCATCTCAAACCGCTTAAGATGGACATCTTAAGCGAAGACATGGATTCTCAACTCTCGAACACGCGTGTTTGTCTCCTTTTTTTATCCTCTCTTGTGTCTCTCCCTCTTCTCTCCACCCGTCACGTCATGCGGCGTCTCGCATCTTTAACTCCAAGGATGGTTTCTTCTAAAGAGTCTCTTAAGAACAACACCTTCTCTTGCTTTGTCAGCCTCTTTGGTAGTGCTTTTTCTCGCTCCCCAAAACCCCCGACCGAAACCTCATACACAACACTCATTTACAGCTCATCCCACCTGGGCGCATTTTCAGATTTTCACCTTATTTGGCTCCAGTTCGCAGAGCAAAAGAAAACGCAGAAATGCTTTTTCATGATGTGTGCACTACCCAACCACTTTTGCATATCACGTCAGCTCTTTCTCGGTCTCTCGCTCCTCTCTTTTCTTCAAGCTTTTCAAACCTTGACGTTTTTATGCGTTCAAGTGCCCAAAATAGAACATCTATCATATATTAGCACCCTCATCTCCTCACTTTTCGTACCTTCTCCACCTAAAAAATGAAGGCGTATCCTAAAGCTCGATCGATCAACGCAAAGAAAATCTGCCTAACTCTGTATTTTGCAGAGTTTTATTTCTTTTTTGGTTTCAACGGAAATCCCAGTGATTTATGGCGCGATCAAGAGGTTTGTCTTGCTAATAAAGAAGTGGTTACAAGTCGTTAGCTATTTTTTGGAGATAAAGGGGGGAGGAATGAACCACTAGTAGGAGGCCTTGTTGTAATAGAAAACAGAAAGGAAGAAAAAAAGAAATGAAAAGCAATTCAAAGTATCCTATACCAATATCCCCCGTTTCGAATCGCTCTCCAACCAACACAGCCCACGTATATAAGAAGCTCATAAGTTAAAGATCATCCTTTTGCAAGCTTTCGTGTACACTGTCTTTATCTGAACCATATTTCATGGTCCGGGCTCCGCACCGAAGCTATTCATTGTGACGGGGGCTTCTCTAAACAATAGCGGCCATGAGGTGATTAGCTCTCTCAAAAGAGCGTTATCAGACATCACCTGTGAGGAGATTTACGCCAGGCCTCATCTTTGCATCCCTTTAAAGTATAGACTTGGGGGAACATGGCAGTGTTAAGTCCCAAAAAAATATAAAAATGGCATAAAATATGCAGATCCGCTGTTTTTACTTCCGATGTTAATCAAGATCGATAACAATCACTATTTATTTAAGCCTGATTGAACCTCACAGCACAGCCTTGGTCCAAAGTTGCAGCAACTGCTTTTAAAAAAAAAAAAAGAAAGAAAAAAAAAAAAAAAGAAATTTCTCGCGTCTTTTTAATCCCATAAAGCCATCTTTTCTTTTACCGAGGGTAATATAGCACGCTTAAAAAAGAAATTGATGCCTAAACAGAAACATCGAAGCGTATAGTACGCCCATTCTGGATAGATCTCCTCATGTTGTATATCTCCCGAGCGATTGATTTTATTGGATGGATAAAAAACCTCAAGAAGTTCAAGAGCTGTTGGAGGGATTTACGTAGAATCAGCCTTCTTATACATCAGCCTTCTTTATTCACACCATATTAGGAAAAGTGTTAACCTCGTTAACGGGCTGCCATATATACCAACTTCAGAAAGCAGCGAAACTTGCCCCACAGCTTTTTTTTCAAATCCCGAAACTCATGTCCAGAAGTGCCTCTTTCAACATACACAAGTCTCAAATGAGTCGGCATTTCTTTGTTTTAGTTTCAGACTAGAAAGAGATTTAGAGGGTCGACGCCATATCTAACACCCAAAAAAGAGTTAATTTATATTTTATTTTTTGGGGGGTGAGAATTTCCCTCCCTTTATAGTATGTGGAGATCCTCATTAACATTCTAAAGCCCCTAAAGGAGCAAAGTATATAGAGCCTTGATCAGATTCACCAAAATGAAGATTTTTATAAAGGAAAAGCCTATAAAAACGCTATCCCACGTTTTTCGGCCTATTACTAATAATGAGTCGTCTTCTTGCCAAGTTGGCGTGTCAGCCGTCCTTTGCGTGAGCCAGTTAACGAGGCCGGCACTAATAGTCTGAGGATGAACCCGTTAATTTCCCGGCAAGCATATCAATTTGGGCCCCAAAAAAGCCTTTTTTCATAGCGAATAAATCCAACAACCTCTCTGATCCTTAATTTCGCTTTTCCAAAGAAACGAAGCCTGTTATTATCAAATTTCAAATTCCTCGAGCGTCACAAACATAAAACTTGAAATACCGAGATTTCTGGATTGCCAATCTTCCCGAAGAGCCTCCTAATACATTGGCGCATAATATAAAATGTGTTCTCCATTTGAAACCTACCTCAGAAGTTGCCAACGAAATTTAGGCTTGAAAAAGAAATAAAAGAAAATAGGAATAATCTGGCGTGGGCAAAATTTGAAGAATTTTTCTCGACAATAAAGTGCTTTTGGTCTTGTGACAAATGGTAGTTGAGACAGGAAAGAAACGGGAGGTAAAGCGAACCTACTTATAGGAAGTCTGCACATGGCTTTTGTTAGCGTGTATTATAAGCACGGAGTCTGGAATGGAAAAGAAGAAGAGAGATAGACTTGATTTGCATACAAGAGCCGTTTACATTTTTCGGGCATGTGTGGTGTGCGCAGTTCTGCTTATATGTATTTATTAAGGAAAAAAAGCTACTAGTTTAAGCCTAACGTCGTGGAATATCATATCCACAATGCCTGTGTGTATAACGCTGTGCAGTGGCATGACAAAGTTGTTCGCATCAATAGCTGCCACTTGTCATGATAACGTCTCGCTTTTTCTATCAGACTTTCCCAACTAATCCTCAAGTTATGCATATTGCAAACTGCATATATGCAGCTCTGGCGGGCTCATACTGTGAAACGATATTATAAGACCGTCCCTATAAATACAAACTGCCTAATTTTAACCGAAACTTGGCTTCTTAGCTACTTCCTTTGCTGGAATTTTTCACCTAACCCAAAACTTTATTGAAGTTTCCTAGTGAGCACATAATCACACTTTCCATATTTAACCTCAAGCAGTTACGAATTATTTCGTGTATTAAAACGAAAATGAAATATTCCTGGCGTTTTCATTGAGTGCCGTGAAAGGAATTTATTTCATTGTTAAAGGCTTTCATCATAGTATATAGGTTTAGAGGCGTAAGCCTGTGTATACTTTTGGTTTTCACTGTTGAAGGATCCACCATATTCTTCAAGGAAAATAGCCAATGAAGTCGGATTTTTTATGGACTTTGTTTCTAAGAAAGGCGGATTTCCATTCAATTTTCGGGGCTTAGCGGTTCGCGAGTTATTGGCTTCCAAATTTTTGCCCTGACGTCACAGACGAGTTATGGAGTGGCTTACAGGGCTTGTTCCCCATGGTTACTGTTTGTTTCCTTGCCTAAAACAGTAAACAGCTTTCGTGTTTTGACACATTCGTGACACATTGACACATTCGTGATGTCACAAAGACATGTTATCCTATTTTATGAAATTTTTTCTTTAATGGCTTATAATCACTACTTCGTGCATTATGCAGCAAAACATTACCACCAGAAACTAGACTTACTCTAATTTTTAAGACGAAAATGGCTATTGTGCTCGCTATTGGACTATAGGATAAAACTTGCTTTTGAAGAAAAAGAAAATATTGACAATTCAATTTGCATTATAAGGAAACCCCAAAGAAACTTAACAACTTGCACTTAACCAAATATTGGCTTTATGGGATACTTTAAAAATACCTAGAATTACCTTTTGGAATTGAAAGAATGTTTCATATATATATATATATATATATATATATATATATATATATATATATATATATATATATATATATATAAGTAACATGTAACCCGGTACAGTCTCTGAATTGCTGTAGCGAGTTTAATGTATTTTTTCCTTCCTTTTTAAAGCAATACTGTCACTGTCATAAAATCCGTTTCTTATCCACATATATTACAGGTAGTAAGAAGAAGAAGAAAGAAAAAACAGACAAGTGTCTTATGGAACACGTACACAAAATAAAAAATGACAATAAAACTATGAATGGTCGCTCTGAAAACCAACGCCAAATGAAATAAAAAGTTCTCAATGTATGCAAAGCTGCTTTGGTATGGACGCATTTCAATAAATCACCCATATTATGGCACAAGTTTATGCATGCCACCCAAAACTATTTCACAAATATATATTAACGCAAACCCGCAAACCCAAACATATGGATAAATAACATATATCCATCTTTAACGTTATTCCATAATGTTCCCGCACGAGACAAGAAGAAATTTCCGACAAAACCCCCGACTGAGTTCTGTTTGCTTTTGTTCCAACCTTTAGGAGTGCTAATGTATGATTTTTATTGCCTCATTCCAACTCCATGAAAGTCGATACGTTCTGCAGTTTCTAAACTCAGCTCGGCTGTGACCCCATCTAAAAATTCTAAAGTAAAAAATGCATCTTGCAGACTTCATAAATTTTATTAAAAAACAACTGTTATATATATATTTGCATACCCCTCCACGCAAAAAAGGGGCTCGTTACTATCAAAATTTTTATGAATGGAAGCATAATAAGAGAAGCTCCCCTGCTGCAGAAAAACTCGTCTTGGCTACTTGAATGTGTACTTTAAGCCCTTTCAGGGGGACCAGGGTAGGGTTTGTGTCACCAAAGGTGCAGCGCTTGTAACCTAACCTTGCTTAATTGCACACACACAAAGTTTAAGGACATTAAACTACAGTGTGTGTGTGTGTGCTCCCTTATACCACTTCTTGTCACGCTCAAGTGCCCTAATGAGGTCATAACATCACATTTCTATTTTATTTACTTTTTTTAAAGGTTTTGCTTTTAGGGTAAAAGCCCAACACAGACCTTGATGGCGCCATTTAAATTGTGTCCGTGTCCAACATATTATGCGGACATGCTGCGACGACTTTATACATCAGTAAGACTCGCCAAAAAGCAAAAGGAAAGGAAAAGCTTTTTACAAGACATAGTGAGAGAGGAGAGGCACACATAAAAAAGTAAATGGCGGAGAAATAAAAAAATTATAAAATCAACAAAGCACATGTCAAGTTCCTCACTGGACTTGAGATTGGAGTACGAGATGATGGAATTGGGATGTGGACTTTATAGATCGCCAAATACGTCTGGCACACTACACGACAAGTTAACCAGCCCCCCCCCCCCCCCCCCCCAAAAAAAAAAAAAAAGTGGCACTTGAAAACGTACGTACTTGAAGTGTCTGGGTTGGGAAGTAAGACACTTTTCCACACGTTTTTCCACACTGTTGCGCTTCTGGACTTCTATATACTATCACAATCTTACACAGTTGTTTCCTTTGTATCAAAGTCCTTTTTGTCATCGAAGTCATCACCTTTTGGTGTTTAGTACATGTGCAATAATAGTACTTCAAGTTTAGGTTCAAGCTATCGCAGGCTAGCCGTCAGCCATAAACGCAACAATGTCAACACGTGCCTCATATAGTCAAAGTTCAACTCTATGTTTATATAGAAGTTGATGGAGTGTGAGTCACGCTTCTATAGCGTATATTACCGTTCAAGTCCAGTCCTCCCACAGCTGAAGAAACAAAAACAAAAGAAAAAGAAAGCAATACAGTCCCCCAGACATCTTTCCAGTTTTATTTCGCCGGACTTTCAGTGCGAGGTGGCACGAGTTTCACTTTTATACCTCTCAAGTATCGCGTTGTCCCTGTCCTTTGCATAAGTCGTGCTCTTTTTTTTATTTTGGTTTTCTAGCTCAAGTTAGATACCTGCAGCCTGCTCATAATGCTTCGCCCTTGTCGTGTAACTTACATACAAGGGCTCTAAGACCATTTGTTTTCACCCTCGCTCGGCGAGTTCTATGAATTCACAAAATTCCTCTTTTTAAAAAAAAATCTTAAAAATTGCTCCACATTCGCAAAGTTGAAAGCTCGACTTACTTTACTATTAAAAAATCTCGTAATTTTACAAATAATTATATTGCAATTTGACAGATTTCTAATTCAGTACTCCAAAATGTAGTATTCCATTCAGTATTCCAAACTCAGTACTTTTACTGTAAGCTTAAGCATATTCAATTAAAATCACACAGTTGTTTTATTGGCATGAAAGGTAGCACAGTAATTGATTGTAAAATTGCCCATATATTTTTTGTAGGGTAATTTACTACCTGAGCGCTCTCCCAGCTTCAATTTGGTAATGGAATACTCCGGTGCAATTTTCCATGCAATAAATCAACTTGAGGTGGCTACAATTCGTATGTCAGAAATACAAGAGAATAATATTCCAATTTGTCTAGAATAAATGTGTTTGACTCGGCGCGTAGTAGAGTTGAGAAAGATAGCTCTGCTATAACGTTTCTATGGTGAATAATATGGTGAAAACACGCCCTTCATTCTTGGTTTCTGCCAAATTTCTGTTCGGATTGTTGCACGTGGCCAAAAGTGTCGTAAACATTCTTGGCGACCTAAAAGGACATATGTGGTCCAGCATATTCACCATAGAAAGTAAAAACTATTTGTTGGGAGCATTAGAGAAATAGCATGTGGCGTGGCATTTCTATATTGCTCGGACACTTATCCATAACTATATAACAAGAGCCACACAACTTCTTTTATTCAGCGGCTCTTCTGAACCCCTGACTTCTGACTTATGTTTCCATTTTGCATAATGGTCTGCTTTTGTCTCTTGACATTTACACACATAGTACATATAAGCTCATACATCTCGTCCCAAACTTGCTTTTCACTTGTTTGTTTATTACTATTCTTGTTATTATTTTGTATTGTTTTTCCCTTGATATTTTTTTTCGCATGGAATCAAAACATTATATCTTACATCCTCCTCGCTTTACAAACAAACTGTAAATGTCTAATTTCGCCAAACTTAATCTCCGGGTCAAGTAAAATTAACAACAGCGCCAAAACTTTGTCTTGTTTTTCGATTATGGAAAAAGAAAGGCAGGAATAGAAAATCCAAGTCCTCTTCTTTTTTTTCTAAAAAGAGAATAGATTTCCATTATAGCGTTCACAAAAGGCGACGAACCAAAACTGCTTATGCTTGCAGATTACTTTAAGCCACATAAAGGGGGTCTTAGAAGCAATCAAATTTTTCTATTTCACCACTCCCCCTTTAGCTACTAAATTTTGCACCGGGGCCACAAGCTGCCTCATTAGACTTTCATGCATGCTTCTTTAAAGCTCATATGCTTCAAAGGGGGGTCGTGGGTTAGATCTACGTGATCGGCTTGACCAAGTTCACAAAAAACCATGTTACGCTCAAAACACTGCAGCTTCCCACATTCCCCAAACCGCCGATATCAACGTTCAGAAGGTTGTGAAAGAACCCAGAGAGCGAGTATTGACTATATAGCAACGCATATTATCCCTTTCTTGAGCAGGAAACGCATCGAGAAGAACCTATTAATATGCAGTGTTCTTGTTCAATAAGCTAGAGCAGCGTGGGGTTGCCCACAGTAGCCAACTCTACCGGCTTACTAATAGACCAACAAACTCGAATCTCTTCTCATACGCACCGGGATCCGAGTCCGTCATTTTCTGATACCATCACCCAAGGAAACAAAAAAAAACTCGGGCTCTCTTTCGCGGCCCTCCTGCGCGTTTTGAAAGCAACCTTACCTGTGCGCCCAATTCTCTCAATAATTCCCTATTTATTTTTGACTTTTTTAAATAAGCTTTAAAAGATGTATAAACTATCTTGTAGAACCTTCCTTCTCATCCTCAAGACCTGTTTTACACAAAATCTATCATCATTTAAACAAGCTAAAATGGAAGCTTAAATAGCCTTTCGAAAAAAAAACTAAAAAACAGTTGCGCTAAAAGGCTGGGTTTTTATCATGCAGATATGCTACATGGGGCTATTGTGTGCTAGGAAATAAAGCTGGTTAGGTAAGTGGCTTAAAGCTCAGATCCCTTCTCAAAAAAAAAATATGGAATCATCCTGCTCCTAGAAACCAAAACGAAGCTGGTCTCCCACGGCTGATTGACTTTCAAAGCGATTTTTATTGCCGGGGTTATTTGTCCGAGCGACGTTAGCTTCATGATTCCGATCTAAGCAGTTAAAAAAAATGCCAAACTTTGGAGGGAAAAATCCTCCCCGCAGCTTAAGAGAACCTCGGAGAATGAAATGTGGCAAGCAAAAGCTCACGTCTGCCTGCCAAGGCCCCTGATGAGACGACTGGCATTCGATATTACCCAATGGACTATATACTCTATGCAATCAAGACCTTGAATTATGGGAGACAACCAGGGCACCCCCTCAATAACAAGCACAATTTAATCCTAAAAAAAAAATCCCTCTTTTTTTTTGCCTACCTTTTTTTGCATACCTGCAAAATGATGATCTGTAAGTTATCTAAGCTGAATATATGGAATAAATTGAAAAAGCGCAAGAGCGATTTATACTTCCTAACGAATTTCCAAAGTTTAGCAATAAAGTGTTGAAATTGATGATTCCAACCTCAATAAGTTTCCTAAGAAGTCTTAAAGATATATCGGATATAAATTAACAGGTCAGGCAAAATCTGAAATTGAATTGGAAATTATGTTGTACTAACTTATCTCGTAATAATATGCGCAACACACTAAAAATTAATTGTAATTTTGTAATAAATAGAGAATATTCTTTTTGCAATATCCTTACAGAAACACCGCTTACACTAGTTTATTTCTAATATTACACATTTCAGTAATGACTTTCAAAATTGAACTTCAGCAATACATTGCAAATTACCATTTTTATTGTAAGCTTAAAACTAAGGTTAAACTAAGCTTAAATTCTTCTTGTAGTGCGTATATTGTAGATTTTTTTAGTTTTAGACGCGAATGGTAGCTTTAAACCCAAATAAATCAACTAGAAATTACTAAAATACCCTATTTAAAATGCTAAATAAAATACAATTATTTAAGGAAACTGCATATAGAATCAAGCGGAACTCTTAATTTTCCTTTACCTCTCCCAACAATAAGACTGGGCCTTATCAATCACCCCAGAATTGAAACAGTTGAGGGCTAGTTTGTTAACTTGTTTCAACCCTTTCTCTCTTTCTTTGAGAAGTTTTTCTATTCCACTGCATGAAATGGTCTGTTTCCTACACAAAGCCAACTCTTGAAAACTCTCCCGTGAATGGCATATCGAACAACCCTGACCTGTCTGAATTTTGTAGTTGTATATGTCTTTTGAATTGAATTCCCTCGTGGGGTCGCGGCTGACTTTACAAGCATGAAATCAGGGATAACCTTTGACCTGGTGGATCCTTTTATTTCTCCTCTTATTCCATGTTTCGGATTGAATTGGCTCGCGGCTTTTGACTAACAATGCCGAAGGTACAGTTAAGATAGAGAAGAGTACCCGCATCTTATGTGTGAAAAGAGCCACAGAAAAGATGATCGAGATACTGCAACCCAACTCTTGTCAGTCTCCCCTCCCCTGTGTGATCATCATGTGAAGGAAAAGCAGCCCACCTGCACAACCAGCAGAAAACAAGGTGATATTAATTGCGCTGATAAATAGCCTCCACTCGACGAGCAATGAAGCAGGCTGGCACCTCCATTTGTCTTTAGCTCGACCTCCCTGAACTTGTTACAAAGTCCAAACCGTTGCAATGTGTGGTTACGGAATCCCTTCACTCGCGTTTGTCTTCAATCCATGCTTAACCATTCGTTTCCTCACCCCCTAACCAGAAAGCTTCTTTGGCCGACGATTTACCAAAACGAAACAGAGAAAATCTGCTCGAAAATTTCTCCACAATGGACGAAAGACAATGAAAAGAAATTGCGCTAATACCCTGCAAGAAATATCCTAAATATCATGTAAGGAACTTGTTGCTCCAAGTTCCTTTTCAAGGTTTCCTGAAACGAAATAGTTTGAAAGAAAAGAAAGTCATTTGTCCCAAAAAATCTCAATATTTTCTGGTAAAAAAGGGGGAAGGAAAAATGAGGTAATCAGGCCAAACAAAGTGCACAAAAGAAGCCGCTGACAACTTCAACAATTGAAAGCATCCCAAAACCTGCACTGTGTTTTAAACCGTTCAAACGCAAAGGAAAAAAGTAGAAAGAGACTCCCCCAAGTGACACACAAAAAGTACAATTACACCACCCAGGCAGCTTCCAAATGAATTTTAGAGCTAGTTTATTATCTTTTTCCCCTTTTATTGATGTTCTCCAACTCTCTTTCTCTGTCTTTCTTCTGTATTACATGCTCTCCCATTAACTTGAAAATCACTCATAGTTTTCCCCAGAACCAGGCACAATAATCGATTCGAATCCGGCCAATTTGCTCCCAAACAAATAAAAACGCCGAAAGGGCCTAATAAGCTTCAAGCTGTTTTTCAATGCTGATGGACTTGAAGTTAATTAACCATACTTTCCATCATCTGTAAGATAACAGAATTTCGGGAAAAGGTTATGTCTAAATGGAAGAGGCTGGGAGTCATATTACTTTTATTTTTTTCGGGGAAATTGCGGGATCCCGTAAGAAAGAAAGAAAGGAAAGCATCAATTTTGGCAAGAGGGGCATATATGCAAAGACTCTATATGAGAAAACAAATGATGTCCATTTATTCCATCTCGTCCTTGTCAGCCAACGCTCACGGCAGGTGTCTTGCAGCGCTGTTGGTCAGACCAACAACTTTAACCATTTTTTTCTCATTTTTCTTATTTATTTCTTATACAAAATATCCAATGTCTTGCAAGCCAACTAATTAAAGCTCCAACAAGAGATTTGATACTGATGGATGGTCGCTCGAGTCTGAGTTGAGAACTAAGTATGCAGCTCAGATCTGTAGGAAGAATAAAAATAAAACATTATAAATATTTTATTTTTATAAAACCTCTTTATCTAAAGAAATTTGAAAAAAGCGAGGTTCAGAAAGAAAAGGCCTAGGAGATCTTAAAAGCAATTCAGTTAAGGTAAATCTATACAATTTCGAGCTTATGTAAATGACTGCAATGTGTCATAGCATTTAAGCTCAAACTATATGTACTATAAGACGAGTGTAATTCTATAAGTCATCGTGGGCATGGATGATTCTAACGATGGATTTCTAAGTCTACTATTTTAAAAGTTGTTCGATTTGAATAATATTTCCCCGAGCTTTACCACTGAGAAAATGGGTTTTCTCCCGTCCAAACATGGTAGTGACTATTCATCATGCAAAAGAGAAGAGAGAGAGCTACCTTACGGGCTCTCTCGCAGCGCATATGTCACAAGGTGATAAACGGGCTTGGGTACATTGTTACACCAATTATATTAACTTTGCATAAATGTTAAAATGTTTGACTACCAAATTAAAAACCTGGCTCAAGCACCATGCGGATTGAATGACTTAACGATGCTTCTGCGAAAAGGCCCAAACGCACATTGAAATAAAATAAATCTTGATTCATTTCTATTTTAATGAGCAGCTTGCAATTAAAGCAACACAAAAACGAATTTCATCACCATACTCGTAAATATACATTTTTTGTAAGAAGATTGTGTTATTGTATATTTATAAAGTTTAAATCCGCGAAAGAACTTTGAGCTAAACGTATTATTAAAATGAAAAGGCTTGAATAATTCAAATTGTAGAATTACTTATTACACGGTTATTTCAAATGATTTTGAATTAAAGGTCTTGGCATGGTAAAGTAGGAGTATTTCCTCCTGCGATGACAAGTTAAAACTAGATGTGCAAAACAAACATGAAAACGACGCCATCTGGGCTGGTTAAGATTTCTGTATATCTCAGCGCGGCATAGGCGGTAAGCAAGCTAAATCGTCATAATTCGGAACAAGATTTCTCGAGAACCAACTATTTGTTTTGCTTGTACTTTGGGCCAAGCATTTTCTTGTTTCATTGCAAAATTGTTTCATCGAAGTTGTTGTTTTATTAGTCATCTTATTGTATGTAGTTGCAAAGAATTGTGTATTGGGACCAACACTTAAGAACACTGAAAGTGCTTCACAGCTTAATTGCAGATTAGAAATTTGTTGTGAACTGGATCATGAATTCCAGAATTCTCTCACTAGCTACTAGTGTGTCCAACTTTACTGTTAAGAAGGTTTCTCAAAATTGGCACCAGGTTTGGTGAGTCGGGGTTCCTAGCTTACCTATACGCACCTATGCTGTGCTATGCTTCCCATGCTACGCTAAATGCCTGTGCAAAGCTGAGGTTGATTATGTGAGCTTTACGTCTCTAAAAATAAAGCAAGAAAAAAAGAAAGTCAATAGATAAGAACACATTTCAAGTAAAAAATTCCTGGAAATAGATGTGAGCAAATTGAACGAAGCAGCCAGAAAGCAAACAGAAAGTCGTGTAAGCCTTAGCACAGAAGCACTAATAGCTCTTGTTTGAGGCTTTTATGAATGATTCATTTCATCGTGTTCTACGTGCATAACTTCTGTGGACATTGTTATAAACAGAAGACGAGGTAGTGGGCGCCTGTCATCCCAATGTCTCGCCATGTATACCCAACTAGCGAATCCTTGGCGCCATAAAGCTCTTCATTCAACAAGTGGCCATCATTTTTTTGTCCTTTCCATTTGTTCCATCACGGCAAAAAAAAAAAAAAAAAAAAAAAAAATTATTAAAAATAAAAGGCCAAGTCTTGGAACTTTTAGCTCTTTTTCGAACCGAGTCTGTGGGGCTTTGTTGGACTCCCAAGTTCGTGCTCAACCGTTTCTCGCTTCTTGTATCCAAGAAAGCCGCGTGCACATTTTGGTATGATTCTTTGTTGCGATGCTCGGGCTCCATCCATCTTTGTTGCGGGCAAAACACACTGCGTAGGGGGTCGCCAACGCCAAGGAAGTGCTGCAAAGTCAAAGCGTTTTTTTCCCAAACAAGAGGCGAAAAATAGAACCAGAAAAGGCACCGCTTAGGACGTCGATGCGTGTGCAACAGGTGTGATGGTGTGAATCGTAGATGTTGGCGGTAAAACGCCCTCGCTTGGTGGTCGACGGGGGCCGTAATTGTCCATTTCGACTAAACGGTCATCGCCGCACATTCAGAAAGAAAAAAACTGACGGTGGCAGAGAGACGTTTCAACAGATACACCCTGCTTACATGAGGAACACACGCCTCCTCCCACACCCAGACCCTTTTCTTTGGTCCATGACACATCCAACAGAAGCTTTGAAAACATGAAAACTTTTTTAAAGAAAATTAAATTCGAAGACTTTAACGAAAGTTTACTGGAATAAACTAGAATTTTTCATGGAAATAAAACGAAAAATGTTGGAAATATTTCAAATTTAAAAAGGACCTTTAATAAACTAAAATGTAATAAATAAAAACTATAATAAAAATATAATATAATATATAAAGTGTAATAAAGTTTCATAATCTAAAGTGTAGTTAACGAAACTAAAACTAGAAGCAGTGAACAAGAAAGTAAAGGAAAAAGTGCTAAAATCTTAATTAAAGTTGAAAAATATAATTTTGAAGGAATTTAATTAAGATTTCAATGAATTATTATCAAAGTTTCAAGGAATAAACTAAAATTTGATTCGACTTCAGATTTACAAATCCAAAATTAAAACTAATAATGGCATAGGATATAATTGATTGTGTTCCAAGACACAGTGTGAAGACAAATTAATTATAGAAGGAGAGATCGTGGGAAAAAAACATTCCAAATCACCGAACATTAAGCATGTAAGACGGGATTTTCCACAGCATCCATTTCCCATCCAGATGAGAAATGGTAAGACTGTTGTGTGCACATGATCCGCTAGTATTTGAATGCATGGAAACCATAATAACAGCAATGAATCTCTTTGAACAATTATTAATGGCGGTTTTTCCGTGTAAGGTTCGGTAATATTATTACTTTGGCGTTTTTGCGCCTCGGAAAATGATGAGAAAATCTAAAGAGGGGAAAATTCCCTTCTAACCTCTTGGGGGAAATCCTCCATCGCGTATCTCGGCTAAGCAAAACCCGAACCTTGTAATTGACGATATTTTGGTGAGATTACTAAGCGTTAGTCCAAGTCCTCCGAAGCTATAAAGCAAAAATAAATAACTATTTAAACGTTTAAAAATGTTTAAAACAGACTTGAAACTTGCGGGATTGGGGAATTATTTAAAGACCCATAAAAGTAGAGTTATGCCAATGAAAAGGGCTATCAAGTAGAGGAAATTGACACTTCATGCTGATCATTATCTTCGGCTCTTATGCAGGGATGCTGCGTGTGGTCTAAATCGCCGTGATTAAGTAGAGCCCACATCATATACGCTTTTCCTTTTCCTACCCGTCACAAGACAAAGGGAAGAAGGTGAAAGAGGTGATTCATCTGCAATATATTAGCACGAAGTATCAGAGAAAGCCTTCGATAACCCAACACAAAAAAGCACGTGCCCTGTGCATACACAATACGTATTTAACAAGGCTATTAAAGCTCATCTTCTCCCCAGATCCGATGCTTCTCTAACGTTAATTGAAAGATTTCGCTTTAAAAAAAAAAATGAAAAACAAGATGCCGATCCTCTTACGCCTCTTTGTGGATCTGGCTTTTTTCCTGAAACAGAAAGAAAAGAAAAAAGAAAAACCTTTGACCTCACTATATACAATTCCCCTCAACGCATGTTAAATAAAAGTTTGGTTCCGCCCAAATGCTGAGCCGGAATTTTGCCATTACCATTCTAACTCCAACACACAATAGCCACACACAACTATTCTATTCCTAGCGCATCATGCAACCGGAAACACGAATCAATAAACTTTGATAACGGGGATTTCCGGAGAGTGAGATTTGACATCTCCATTTTTTGGTATTTTTTTTCCTTCTTTTTCCAATCTGTTGCTGTCTCTCTCACAACGTTACTCTCAGCAGGACGAGAAAAACGTACAATTCTTTTATTTTTCTTATTTCTGTTTTATTTATTTATTTATTTCATCAACACGTAGAGGAAAGTTTGTGGCGTTCATGAATTATTCCGATTTCTCTACTTAAATTGCATTAATTTCTGCTAGGTCATCCCCAACAGACCAATACTATTAACACTTGCATTTTGCCTTTTGTTTGCTGAACCATTATTCCAGACCGTAACGTAACGAGTGGGGCTCCCCCTCTTTATGCAACATCCCCTCGGATAAGAGCCCCATAACATTGACACGAAACCATCGAGACCCTTACAGCGCCATGGTACATATACAGGGAAGTCATCATTAAGCCCGTGGTTACGTGCCAATGGGCTTTGACACACGTTATTAGACCGCGTTTCTCTTACTGAACGTTCCCCCCTTCGCCTGTTGCTCACGTTCACATCCTCTTCTCTTCCTGTTCACTTCCGGACAGTTTTTACTTTAATTTCATTTTTATGTCCCACATCCAAGGAAAAAAAAGAGGAAATACTTAAAAAAGAGATAGTCTAAAATTCAATGAAAAACGGAGATGTGCTCTCGTAAACCGCCCCCGAAATTCCCATGGTACTTTTTGGTGGGAAAGAAGAATTATTCAGCAAATTTCTCTTTTTGTACCTATGTTCTTTTCTTTTATTTATGTTTATTTATTTATTTTATTTATGTATTAGCTCTCTATAGGTGATTCCTTTCTATTAAAGCTTAAAAGCTATTTCGTTGGGTGATGAAAACTGCGGGGGAGTTTAGGAATAGTTTTCAGAAAGTCACACATAGAGTGACGAGGGCTTGTAAAAAGATCCATTAAAAAAAAGAAAAGAATTTCGCTTTTCTCGAAGTTTTTAGTCGCCACACTTCCCGATGGGGGGTGCTTTTTTGTTTTAGAAAAGAGCAACAAGCCACAAGTCTTATATAACTCGGTCGTGTGTTCTGAACAAATGCATTTATGGCGCGCAGTCTGGGGTGCTGGGGCAGTTTTTTGAACGTTGTCATGCTCATCTGCCAACACTTGCAAGTCAGTTGAGAGTCCTTCTTTGCATAATATTTTATTAGCTGGTTTTCCAGAGGTATATATACACAACTAAAAACGCTCGCCAAAGACGTCGAAGGCTGCGTTAACCAACAAAAAGACAAACCCCCCTTGCACGAGCCGCTGCAGGACGCTTACGACCGCCATGAATAACATCACACTTGAGAGAAGAGAGATATGCACCCCGACCTTTTTGTGTTATTTTAAAGCATAACTACAGGTGAGAGGTCAAAAGCGGGGGCTGCTCGCATCCCAGGGCTTGTTGGTTTCTCTGAATGCTCCTCACCTGCCTCATCTAAACTGGGAAATGCGTTAAAAAGGGCCCACCCACACGCTTTTACCACCTCCAACAAAAAAGAGACAGAAAAAGTCCTCGAGGATGTCGCGTTTTTCCTCGAAATGCTACAAAGTTTTCCCCACTTTTAGTTCGCTTTAAGAGGGTGTTTAAGGATAACGATTGACGGCCAAGTGAAGCGAAACAAAAAGCCAAAAGAGGAAAAGAAGCTCAGAAGAAGTAAGAAGAATGACAAGAGGAAGAAGATTTCTGGACCTGTGGAAATGTTGCGAAGCCCATGACTTGCAAAGACACCACGTGGCACTCCACTTATGCAAATAGCCACGTCTGAGGAATGAGGTTTTCCAGCGTGAAGAAATACTTTGGGCCTGTCGACGTTTGTGTCGACAGCCAGCCACCCACTCCTCCCCTTTCTCGAAAGTAAAAACGTTCGCTGTGTAATGGCACACAACACACAACATGGCATGGGGTATATTATATATACACGGACACATGCATTCAAATCCCCTCAACGTCTCCCTATATACCATTTAGAGCGCCTAACAGTCGTTAGAAATTTACAAATAAACACCCAACTCGTGAGCAGAAAAATTCCTGGAAAATTCCTTAGAAGGAAAGCAAATAACTTACACCAATAGTCAAAACTTTACTCTGAAGATATTCTATATAAAAAAAAAAGCTTTAAACCTTGTTAGTTAAACACTGGATCTTCTCGATCCTTGGATCTTTAAACCTTGTCAGTTAACGTTAGTTAACAACAGAGATCACACTGAATTGTTTCACTGCAATTAAATGCAAAACGGAATGCTAAAAGACAACTCTCGCCGAAAAATGACGTGTTTCAGAAAGTAGAGCGGAAAAACTCGTTTGTAACGATATTTCCTTTCCATCATATACCTATACGCGATGTTAACTATAAGCTAGTAAAGAAATATTTAAACAAAAATAGGATCACTTACTGTGTTACGTCACAGACGTACAGTAGTATCCATGATAGCCCACGAGCTTCGTGTCCTGCTTCACAAACGGATATTAAACAGTTAATAGTAAGAAGTGCCGCAGCACGACACGCCACGACACGTCTGGGACGTCACAACAAAAGTGAACGGCGAATTCCTACAATCTAGAACAAAAGTTCATCATTCCTGAAATGACGTAAACTACAGTCATCCACAAAAATCTCACCATATAAATTTGATGACTATTACAAGATGGCTGTTAAAATTTAAAGGTAGTTTTTATAAGCTTGTGGAACAGTTAAATACACTTACAACGTAAATAAGAATATACAAATTATATTTATTTTAAATCTTAGCTCCCCAGTGTTGTCAACAGAGCGTGTCAAACGTATTTTTCTCCACTTTTTTTCAAGTTTTCCTCAACACCTGACGTGTATAGCTTCTCCATTTTCAATTAAAGAACCAAAAAGGTGCCCCTCTATCATGAGTGTGTTATCGATGTCTGAACCTCAAAATGCTTTTAAGGTAGCTCAATTTTTTTCCTACTCTCAAATTCTTTTGAATAAAAGTTGCCAGCCGGAGCGAGAAGAAAATTGGTATTCAGATATACACTTCTTTAGTCCTTTTGCGTTGCTCAAAGTGGGATATTTAGTCCCCCCCCCCCCTCCCGCCAAATGAGGAGCAAGAGCAGGTTAACAAGTTAGTTAGGCTGCTAACGGGTCCCCGAGTTTGGGGATTCTTGTCAGCTGTTTTGTGGTTTTCCCCCCAAGATGCTGACGTGTGATGCCATCGATTCCTTATCGAAAAACCAGGAGCTGCTTGGACACTTGCTGTGTATAAAAGTCCGAGTCGGAGTTGACCAAAAAGGCAGAGGTTTTTCACTTGGCGCCATAGCAACTTTCCCACACATGGATAAAAGCTTTTCAAATACACAGTCACTCGCCATCCATACATGCGGTCCACGGTCCCGTCCACACATACACGCGCGCGCTGGTTCTCTGCCTTTTGGCTGCCCTAAAACTTAATGACCCCTGCGGCTATCGCAAGTCACGGGGGTGCATAAAGACCCTTCCAGAGATTCTTTTATGGGCCTTTTTGTCTTCCATTAACAACGTTTCGTCTACTTCTTCTTCTTGTTCTTAGTATTATTGCCGACCCTTTAACAAGACTGCGGCCACTAATGTGATTTCACTGCCGCCATGAGGAGAAGATAATTAGACCGCGCATCCACAACAAGCCTCTCGCGGACAGTTCCAAACGAGAAACAAAAATAAAAATAAAATAAAAAAGGAGACCTTTCGTATCCATGTTGAGTGGAAAATTAACTTGATATAACGCAGAATACAACAATAGAGAACTCCTGCAGTTTTTCCCAAAATTCTTCCATCTGTTCTATGCGAGAAAAACCGAGCTTTCATTAAGTGCTTCTCGTTCCCTTCCAGCGTTTTCTTTGGGGCTTAAATTTTGTTTTAAGGAGGCTGCAAGCCCATTAAGGACAATTATTCATTCAAAATTAAGAAATCCTTAGCGTCCGGAAATAAAATGTCGGTAGAAATAACAGAATTACCCAAAGTGAGTAAGTGACTCAAAGGGATTCAACGAAAAGGAATTTACATTTCTAGCCAAATGGCTCGGGGCTCACTTTGAAATAAGACGCTAACTATAAGAATAAAAAGATAAACGTACTAAGAAAAAAGAACCTGTCCTGCACCTATATAACACTAAATGGACATAAAGATTTCCCTAAAGGAGTGTTTTACATGTTCCACCTTCTCGCATATCGCGCAATTAAGATTACAGCAACTGACAATTCCCTTTCGCTCTCTTCCTCTTTCTTTCTTTTAATTGTTTAACTTCTTTTCTTTCTTTTTTTTAACGAAACCGATACACGAATTAGCAGTCCGACTTATAGACACGGTAATAAGTTATCAAACAAAGAGAAAATACCGCGTGCATATAACAGCACTAGATTCGATACGCCGCGAAGATTAAATTGTCAACCCGTTTCTTTATTTTTTCATTTCAAGATACTACCTTCAAGTTTCGTTTTGTTTTTTGTTTTTTTACCTTTGACCTTTTTTTGTCATACTTTTATTCGCTTTTAATGGCAGACTCGTGTCAACCCTTGGGAACGTGCTGGCGGTATAACACAGGACACCCAACACATTTCCCAAGAGCCATTATTTGAATCTCGCCATCTCTTTTCTTCTCTCTGCCAAATTTTAAAACTTACAAAAAAGGGGTTAAGAAAAAGTTTTTTTTTTTCATTGAAATTTATCTCGTGGAACCAATCCGTTTCTGCACACCTCCACGGAGGAAAGCACTTTCGCGGCCGTGCCTTGAAAAATATATTGGCTGAGCACCTTTTTTCATAAGTGTTCCTCTTTTTTACGTATCTTTATCTTGCGGTGTTTTTTCTATTATTAAAAAAAAACTTGCTCTTTTTTTGTAGGCTGGGATATTATTGTCCCGTGACAGAAACAGGTCCCTTTTCCCTCAAGCTTTCAAGATAAAGCTAGCGCTGTGTTGTGGCCGAAGCTACATTAAAAAGCCATTGCGAAGGTGACAACCCGTTGCTCGGGACATAAGGGACGTGTAAGGAACATTTGGGCCCGGATAAACCTGATGAGATAAGACGAGCATTTGAACCAGAGCAAGCCAGAAAATCCTTGTGTCCCTTTTTTGTTCTTTCTTTATAGAGAGACATAGCATACAACTTTAAGTAGGTTTGGGGACTGGCGGTTTCGACGAAAACACACATACACACACATCAGGGTCGGTTTTTAAGAGCAAGAGGCCATTAGAAGCTCGCCATGTCGTCAAGTAGGTTCTATTAAAGTCGCTGGCTCGATACTTTGACAAGTTGAGGTTTCAATTGTCCGCCCACGCATACCTTGAACAGTCTAAAAAAAAACCATTTCAATCCCGATCGTCAACCTTCCCCACCATTTGGGAAATCCAAACTCGTTCCAATTGCACTTACTTACAAGAGCTGCTGTGATCACTTTGCCGTTCTCGGAACCAAGAAACCTTGCCATATAAAACAATAAACAGTACTCAATCTTGAAAGCATACATGAGGTTTTGGATGGTTTCAACACTTCAACTTAAAGGAAAAGGATATGTCTCGTAAAGTCTCGTAAAGCGCAATAGCCGCCCCGAAAGAATAACAAAAGAAATGTAGTACGTGGTGGTGTGTTGTTTTTCATCAGGCACAAAGTAGTTACTAAGCTATTAGAATGTTTTGGTAAAAAATAATAAAATCAATTGACTATTCGGACGTCCCAGACGTACTAGTAACCATGGTACCCAAGAGCTTTTATTCCTACTTTAAGCACGGAAATAAGTCCATGGATAACACGCTTGTGACGTCATGACCTAAAGTTTGCATGCCAATAACTCGAGAACCGCTGTTCCGAAAAATTTGAAATAAATCTCGCGTTTCTTAGAATACCATCAATACCATCAAGATACCATCAAGATAAGAATCCCTCAAGACTCAATACGTAAATCTTGGGTAGCTACTTTGTGAATCTTGGGTAGCCTTTGATATCTGATCCTATTGTCCTAAACCTGACTATAGAGCTAAGCCATTTTTGAAGAGTTTTTAAAAAGGACCAGATCATGCCCCCCCCCCCCCCCCACACATAAGCCAGATGGAGTACGGTATCCAGGAGCAATTGGCTGAATTCAGCTAAAACCAACATCCATAATGCAGAGAGCCTGATGGAATGTCAAGTTAGCAAGCCACCACCTTTTCTGGCGTTTCTCGCGAGGGAAATAAACCCATCCAGTAATAAGCCAAAAAGCCCACTGACCAAGGCTCAGGTCACGTTTCCGTAAACTTTTTCTTTTGCACACCTTTGGTGGTCCCCTCTCTGTGCTTCCTTCTTAAAAGTCCAAGTGTATGCACATGATCTTTCTAAATCATCATGACCGTCGACTTATTGCTCTTTTCGGACATAAAAGGTCAATTTCAGGTTCTAGGAAACCTCCTAAATATAATAAAAGCTCCCCTCCAATTTCTCGACCTTTATTATCTGTCTTCTTTTCTTTCAGTCCCCCGGCTTTGAAGCTATGCACGAGAACCCCTAACTGACACACATTACTCTCCTAATATTGACCCAAGTACCACATCAGTCAACAACATTCTTCCTCCAAACTCTTTCCTCCGCTCAAGTTTGTACACCTAGATAGCATAACCAGAGTCTAGGTCCTTCCAACGATGATTTATTATACGTTTTCTTTTTCTCTGAATGAAAAAATTACACTCCGTGGAAGAAGAAAATAAAGCACACAAAATGACTGATTTGTTCACAAGAGTGTGCACTCGAGCGAACCCGTGATTCATGGAAAACGGATTTAGCAGATTCGAGTCCCAGACATGAATAATCCGATTTGCTAGGGTGCTCCCGAAAATTGCTCTGTCATGATGTGAGCCATCAAGAGCGTATAACAGGCTCGTGACTCGCTGCATACGCAAGTATTACCCGAAAAGAAAACAACTTCAAGGGAATCAAAAGTCTGCTCATGCGGAAAATGCTGTACGCACCTTTTCGCGCGACACAAAAAGAGATGGTAAGGTAAATAAATAAATGGAAGGCTGTTTAGCTTGCTACAAAGGCTAAACAAATAATTCACATTTCTATCAGCCAAGAAAAATAATCCCTCCGAAAGCTTTCATGTTACAACTACAGTTTCATGACACACAGGGAGACATGTTTTTTTTCTTTACTTTTCCAAGAAAAAAAAATTTCCACATCGTTGAGCCTGTCATCGCCTAAACACGGATGATCTCACGTCATTTCTTATTCCGAATGTTCCATTTTGATTTCCCGGGCGTTCCATGTGACCAGGCAGAAATTTCGCCCCCTCCACATCTCTTCGTAAAAGGAAAAAGTTACAAGAAACAAGGTAAGGTTATTTAGCATTTTGGCATCCTCGGACCAAGTGTCAAGGAAAATAACCCTGTGTCATTTCAAGGGCTGTAAAACTCTTGAAAAAAGTACCAACTGTCCGGGTGAGTTCTCTTTTGGGTTAAAAGGAATGTCTAAATATGTTGGTTAAAATCGCAGAAATGACTAAACAAACTCCTTTGGGGCACGAAATTTGCTACGGGGAGGTCCTCATCTCTTTCAAGAAAAAGAGAGCCTCCAAAGGTGTACACACCGGATGTTTAAAGGCAGCAAATATGCTCATTTGTCATTTGCATGGACTCGGCGGCCATTTACCTTTTCGTCGCTTCGTTTTTCGTCTCGTCCCCTTTTTGGCACGCTTGTCGCCGGCATTATTCAGGACCCAGAACCCCCCATGCTTCTAGACGATCCCCCAACAATTCAACAAGTCGCCTTAAGGAGAGAAAAAAGTGTTCAATGGTGGATCCATTGAGAAAGCGTGGACTTTTTGCTTTTAAAATTGCGAATTCATGGTTCAGTTCATTGAACAGTCGAGCGAAAACGGGTCAAAGGTGAATTGGTGGACTTGGGACGCGAACTCATCCATCAAAGGACTTTTAACCCTTGTATGACTCAAAAGTCCGAAATTATGAAGACCTTTTGGAAGTCTTCCCATTCCATTTCGGAAATTTGAATCTTTTTTTGTCCGATTTTAGTCGTAGCGAGTTGCAATTATTACATGTTGATGGGTTCTGGTTTTGTTAAAGGGGGAAGAGACGGGTTGTGTCCATGTTAGGTGAAGCGTAATGAAGGGTGGGACTTGCATTTTTAATCAGCAATTCGACTCGTCTAGCAAACGAATGCAACAGTAATAAAAAAAAACTATATTATAGATATAGAAAACCTCGAAGCGAAACAGTCCCAAGGAGATGCGGGGGCTTTTTGTTCAACAAAACGTTTTGCTTCCCGAGACAATAAAGTGCGTGGGTTTCACCAGCTTTCCCTGAATCATTTGTCGGAACAGCCCACGGTATGTCATACAGCACAGCTAGGGGTTGCCCTCACGCCAAATTAGGGCTTTTTCAGCATATAAAAAGAATTTTATCCCTAATAAACCTCTTAACAGTTTCCAGGAATGTTCTCAAAGAACATTGGAAACCTGTTTTTATTCAGAAAACCTGAATCCTTTAAACATTTACATGGTAGAGACTTTAACAACCACATTATTGCCTTCAAAGCAGAATCGAATACGACTCACATAGGACGAAAAATTTGCATTACGAAATGTCCGCCAAGCAGAAGTGCATGCGACGTGACGTCAACTCGCGGTTCAATATGGTCCACAGCACCAAAGTAGAGCTTCTTCAGCGTTCTATTGGTCGCTTCATACTCAATTTTGTTATGAAAGCTCTAGTTGAAGTATTTCGCTAGATTTCTATTAATTTTTCTAGACAGCTTTTTATTAGAATTTAATTTAATTTTAAAAACAGATTCGAAATGACGTCAATTTGCAGTTCAATATGGTCCGCAGCACAAAAGTGTATTATCCTCAGCGTTCTATTGGTCGCTTTTATACTCACTTGAAATGTTATGAAAGTTGTATTTGAAGTGTTTCGGTAGAATTCTATGTAATTTCTGGTAGACTAATTTTTATTATAATTTAATTTACTTCTAAGAAAATATATTCTCTTTGATGAATTAAAACAGTCCCATTTCAAGCTTTCGAGACGTTTCTAACTCACTAGTGAACATGCATCCCTGTCATTGTCTCTGGAATTGTTTATTGCTAACGTAATCCTGCTTAATTCATTTTTAGAATGCAGTAGTGACTCATCTAGCGAAATTATTGTTGGCTCAAGTTCAAACAAATACATGGAAATATAGTGCAGTACTGCAAACTTTAGTACCTTTAACTTAGTTTACCTCTGGTCGACTTTAATTTAATAAATATTTCCCTTTCAACTATATAAAATAGTCCCATTTTAACAGCTTTCAAAATATTGAATTTCACTGTTAAAGTTTTGTTCATGAAATTTCAGTGTTTCCAGGAAATCGTTAAAAAAAAGTCCTTCAATTCATTGTTGAAATACTGAGCAGTAACTTATACCAACTTTACTGTTGGCTCGCGTCCAAAACAATGAAAACTCAACGAAAATTACAGTACTGTACTGCAAACTTATCATCTACTTGATAAAGCAATAGACTTTATATTTTATGCCGAGCCTTGAAAACAATCTGAAAGCACATAAACCTGAAAATAAATAAATTGGCTCTCTAATAAAAGGGAAGTGCCCTATCTTTCTCATTTGCATCCAAGCTGTCTGTTGGCCTTTACTTTGCTTTTGCCCAGTTTTTTAATCTGATTCATCATCATGCACAGGGGCTCACGTTTAGAAAAGTTGGATCGGCTCTCTATATCGGAAGCACGCGCCGTGGATCGGCGGTATAACTTTTCCCAATAAAAGCTGCAGCCTGTAAAAAAAAGAAGTGCTCTTATACATCGCTCTGACCTACTCGTCTCATAATCAATTGATTGGATCAAAGAACGAATTGGCTTTCTGGTCGGTATTTAACCCTAGCCAGAAAAGAGCCAGAGAAATATTAATGGACCCAAAAAAAAAGAGAGAGAGAGAATGTGTGAGTGAGGTTATCAAACAACCTGTTCAAGCTTCTTACAACAAAGGAAAAGAACCGAGTATAACTCGCACACGTCAGCCTATCAATTCTCGTACAAAAAACTAAGTAACCCTTGCGTATACACTTCCAAACCCATTCACAACCTACGCTTGGGCAAAAAATCAATCATTCATAATAAAGTCATCAAAATTCGTTTATTAACTCTCTGTTCTTCTTTGAGAAAAAACAAAAAACATAAACATCGCACAAAAGTCTCCATGTGTCAACAAAACCCTTCATTTCTCAGCATTGTCAAACCAACCATGCGTGTCTCTTCATGTGTGCTGTACTAACAATATCGGTTTCTATGTACAAAGAATATCGTAATACAAAACTGTACAAAAATGCCTGCTTATATAAAATTCCACAATCTTTTCGCTGGATCAAGATTGGGACATAATTGCCATGACCGGAGCACTCAAACGACTAGAGAACTCGCTCAATAGCTAATGTCTCCCCCCCCCTCCCCCTTATAATGCAACCCCCCAAACTAACCCAAAATGATCGTCCGGACCCCGCAAATATGTCTGATTCCTAGGAATGGCTCGGCAGGAATTTCAGTTGATCCGCATATTTTTTTTTTAATTCCCCAAAACTTTTTTGCAAAAAAAAAAAAAAAAAAATACTTCAAGGCAGACTTTTATTGACAAAAGCCGCCCACCCTCTCCCTTGCCCTAGAAATTGGGTAAAAAGGATGTTTTCCTCCCTCAGGTAAAAATGTTTTGGTTCTCAAACAGTAACGTGTCGCTTCATGTGCAATGCCAGGTGATCTGAACGCGAGAAGGCGCGTTCGCATAAACGACACTGGAAGGGCCTATCGCCGGTGTGCTTCCGATAATGCCGCGTGAGTTCATCCGAACGGGCAAATCTCCATCCACATCCTTTCCACGAGCACTGGTAGGGTTTCTCGCCGGTATGGGTCCGCAGATGCGCCTTGAGGTGGGAGGATTTGGTGTACGTTTTGGCGCAGCCCGTGTGCGAGCAAGTGTGGACGATGACACGACGCTTGCCCCAAGTTCGGCGTCTCCGGGGTCGCGGTATCGTCGCTACTGCGGGTACCATGGGAATCGTGGACACAGCGTTCGGTGTGCCGACCAAGGCGCTCGACGGCGAACTCGGAGTAGGCCCCATTGGCCCCTGGACGCTAGGCAATACATTGCCGTAGTGGCAAAGAAACTGCGGCGACGATGGTGGCGTGAGGGCTTTGAAACTGTGGCAGTTACTTGAAGTTGCGTGGCAAGCCAAACTTACGTTTACAGCGTTGGTAGGCCGTAACGGATTCATCGGATTGTAATGCTGCGAGAAGTCGTCCGACTGTACCGGAGCCTGCGCGTGGTACGCATTGTCCGGGGTGGTCGGGGGCGACATGTTACTCTGGTACCCGTACATGTGGGTACCCGAGTCGTAGTAGTTGTATTGTTGCTGTTGAGGACAACGATTGTGTGTGGGTACTTGCTGATGAGCTACACGCTGTTGTTGTTGCTGGTGTTGAGAAGTATGGTACCCTTGGTAGCTAGAGTATTGCTGTTGTGGGTTGTATTGCGGCTGGACTGGGGAAGTACTGCTGCACGTGTACATGTGCTGACCACCGTCTTCGGCTTTGATGTAAAAGCTGTTTACATTATTGTCCTTGCGAGGGTAGTAGGCCAGACTGTCGGGTGATGAATTGTACGCCTCGTTACCGTAGAGGAAGGATTGCGTATTGGGGGAATCGTGGTTAGTCCGCACTGGAGTGAAAGGATCTGCCATTAAATCAGGCTGAGAGGAATACACAGACGCTCCGATGGCTGGCTGTTGATAATGCTGATGGACATTGTTGGAATCCCGGGCGAATCCGGGCGTCGGAGCAGGTCCCAGCAAAACATTCTCAATGTCCTGCCACATCTATCGAATTCACAAAAAGCCGTTAAAACACAACAAACTCTTACATCTTTCCAAAACAACTTAAACGTTTAATTGTTTTAAACGTTTAATAGAAGATAATCTGAATCTTCTTTCACTCTTAAGTTAGTGAGAAAGTCGGATAAACTTCCGCTTCTATCTTTTAAAACGAATGAAAATAGACACATTGGAAAAGGATTGACTTACAATTGAACTTACCTCCTGATATTCCGCCATGTCAGCGTGCACTCACTTTACACGGAAGATCTCGCAACTCGCAATCTTCTTCACTCTTTTTCGAGTTTCAAACAAAGTAACCAAGTTTCAACACTAATAGTGGTTAAAAAAATTAACACAATAGTGTTTACAGTTTTCAGCAATCACAAGGCAATCCGCACTTTGTAATGTCTCCTTATTCGCGGTCAAAAATAAACACCACTGAAGACAATCTGAATGGAAACAAAATACGGAAACAATTCCGGGAAAACTGTAAAGCCAGGGTGTTTTTGAAACAGTCTTGCTAGACGCCAGAGAGTCAACTGGGGATTTTGAGGAAGTGGTGTCCAGGTATACCAACTCGATGGCGTGTGGTACCACACTTTTCTAGCTAAGGGATTGTGTTGGTTCGGGGCGGGCTTTCAGACGAAAAGAGGTGCTGGCTCCAACAACCTGGAGGACATATACCGATATACGTGCGTGGGTTGTGGTGGTGGTTGTAATGCCTCCATGGGTTCTCAGGTGAGAGAAGCAGCACCGTAATACCGCCGACTTGACTCCGCCTCTGTTCCGGAGCTCTGTAGTGGGTTTTTACCTGTAACTGTGGTGCCGGGGCCCTCCATTGTAAGACCCTAAAACAGGGGTTAAAACAACACTGGAGGGAAAGTGCAACAGGTTATCAACGTTTGAACTTGACACTTTTTCGCAATAGTAATTAAAGTTTTCCGTTTCTGTCCTTAAAAGGAGTTGGTGTGCTTCACTCTGTAATACACGATCTCACTATACCGAATATATATACGCAAAACTACACCTTTGCCAGACAAGTACCTGCCATCCTCAAAGTCCCTCTTGGGCTCAAAAGACTTCGCAGGAAAATAGAAACCCCATGACAACCCTCAGACCATATTTGCACCCAAGATAATTAGCGAAAGCCTTTTAGCACTGACGACAAGAGGGAACCCCAAAGCCAATGACATCATAGCACGAGTAGTACTACTGTCCTTCGCTAGTCAGAACAATTCACGGAATCAGCAGCTCTCCCCAAATTAGGTGCGACAGCTACAAAAGCCCCAGATGTCGAGATGTAGTTCTTTTTCAAAGACAACGATGTCTTTCAATTCAATTCAATTTGGTACTTTCTCTTCTAAATCCCTTTTCTCTAAAATTTCGACCTTATCTCTGTAAATTTATTTTTAGATTTAGGTCTTATCCTTATGCTACAAATACTTCCTAACTAAACTGCCATTAATTCCTAACTTTATTTCTTTACTTGATTATTATGTTACTTCCTAACTGAATTCCTATATTAAATTATACAATTTTCCTTATCAAATCTCTCTTTGTCATTACATTCTTTTCGTAATTTATTTTCTGTATTTATTTATTTGTAAAATTTATTTCTCAATTTAATTCCTTCATTTTTACCTTGCTTTATGAAAATCACCTGTTTTAAGTTCCCTTCTCATTTGAATGCAATCTTTATTCCAATCTCAAGTCACTTGGCTAATTTCAATATTCCAGGAAATAGCAAATCCTTAGCCTGAATTCAGGACTCGTAACCGAAAAGCTTTTAAGAATCAGGTCCCAAAAGCGTGTAATTAAAAGCTTCCCATCTCTCCTCCAACATCTTTCTCTCTCTCTCTCATCGCAATAAGACGTTACAGATCTTTAGCGCGGCTTATAAGAACGTTATAAAGCTTTTATACCGGTTGTAGGGGTCCAATATTATGATGAACCAGCTCTGGGGATTTATCTTTCCTTCTTCTTTTTGGTTCAGCTTGCTTCCATTATAGGTTAGCTTATATACCTGTGTGAGAAAAAGGAGGGCTCTCTCGCTCTCGAGACGTCTGTGATATCAACTCATCATCCACGCTTTTGAAGCTGAGCTTGAAAATCCACAAGGTACACAAAGACACAACACACACACACACACACACACATATATAAGCAAGAAAAGCAGCGTCTGGGTTGTTCGGTACATGCCTTAATTGCCTCGTTCTGCTGTCTATCTCTCGTCTCTTCGGTGCTCTCCCCTTCATTAGCAGCTTCAGATCTCGCCTAATTGTCCCATCACGTCTCCCATCAGGCAACAACAACTCTAAAAGCCACAGCACCACAACCAAAAACCGCCATGACAAGTTGTTCCTCTTGTATTGAGCTGAATAAATCGTGAGAGCTTTATCTACCCCCCTTAACCCCCCATCTCTATACTGCCTTGCGTTTTCTTTAAAAAAATAAGATTCTGACTCAAGACTGGTTCTGGCAGTTCCGCGTCATCTTCCCCTACGATTTCTTTTTTTTTTTTTTTTTTTTTTTTTTTTTTTTTTTTTTTTTTTACATACACCGTACGGCGTCCCTAAACAATTAGACCTGAGGCAGCCCATCTCTTCTTCTTTCTCGGTGAATTTTTTTTAACTCAAATCTTTCTTTAGAGAGAGAGAAAGAAAGAATTTACTGAGAAGCTTGGACCATGAATCTCTCCTTAATTCTATTTCCTTTCTGCCTGGTGACTGCGAGCAAAAGACAAGTCTTGTCCAATATCTTGTCTCACCTGACGGGTTACGAGACCCCCAACCAAACCGGTTCCCAGCTGTCTCCTTTTCATTCATATATAAATACACACACACACTCGCAATCCTAAACTTTTCCCCTTCTAATGTTGTTTTATCCTTTATTTTTTTTTTATCAACACCTCGGAGGAGAGAATTGCGTTCTAAAACAGATTCCATTTCGCCACTAAACATCTCCCCAGCTTCCTCAAATGTCGTATGGATGACAATTATGCAAATTGATCTTATAAACCGATCCTAAAAAAAACAGGTTTTTTCTCTCTTCTCAAAAGGAGAGACCCAAATTTCGCTTCAGTTTTCTTCCTCGTAAGCTGCTTATATTCGCCGAATTTCTTATCAAATGATGCTAAGGGAGTATATAGACGTCTTAATTTATGCCAGATAAACAAAAGTAACAAGTGCTCGACTTGGCATACCCATGTCAACAAAATTTTTATACGTCCTGGATCTGTATACTTTTTACTGTTCATTTCATTTATACAGGAGGGGTACAACAAAACCAAACTGTTCCCATTCTTTATAGATTCACGACAGCTTTTCTGACGCGAAACCGATGAAAAGATGATCACATGTGAAAAACATAGGGCTTGGAACCTGAATTCAATAAAAAAAAATTTCGAGGTCAGAAATTAAGCAGGTTTGAAAAGAGATTGGCGAGAGGGGGGAAAGGTGTCAAATTGTGGGGATCAGGTCCTTTTTTAATCTAACGCGAGTGAAATACCGGAAGGCTCACTTGTATATGTCTATATTTATATATTTATAAATATATATACACATCTGTATACGTGATAAGATGGGGGTCTTGGCGACGTGCCGGTTTTGATGGCTTGATGGCTGAGCGAACGGGTATTAAGTGCTCAAAACTACTTGGAATGCTATACCTCAAAGGTCTCCGGACATCATTTCTCCATTAGCATCTTCCTGCTGCCATTCGCATCGTAACAGTGAACAAGTTTCCCTTCTCAATCCGTCAATTAAAACCCTAAAGGTTTGGCCAGTATCAGAAATTACACCTCCCCCCTTTTTTCCTTTTATTTCCTTTTATTATAGTATGCTTATCAATAATATATCATTTTCTAATTTTTTTACTGTTCTAAATATAAGAAATAAGACACACTCACACGCGACCAAAAGCTATGTTTGTTACCTCCGAAATAGGAACTCGTAGAAAATTTTGAGGGGATTCGGACTTGTGCTTTTAGCACGTTGTAAAACAGTAAAAATGTGTTAACGAGGTTAAACATTCAGGATTTTTTCAGAATTTTTTTTAGAGGGTCGTATACTTTGTATATCAATTAGATTTGATTATAGCCGTGACTCATCTGATTGGTTCGTTGATTTTTGTATTTTTTTTTTATTTTTTTTTTTGGAAAATAGGAAATCCATGTAATAAATCTTGCAAATTCCGTTTCACTTTTGCTTTAGATTGAGCAACACGAGTCATTTGTATGGATGGGAAAAAAGCTATTGTTGTGACACAAAAGAAAACCAAATGCCAAGTTATGGGGTCTTTTTTTACATCTTGGGTATTGTTAAAAAAAGAGGCAAGAAATAGCGAGAGGGAGAGCAACAATAAAAGACCTGTTCGCTGACATACGGACCTCCCAAGGCAAGTCCTAACAAGTGACTTCGAACGCAGGTCTCATAACACTAAGCTATTGTGTTCCTTTAATGGGACTTGGGGCCGTGTGGCACTCAGTAAGATAGTGTCACTTGAAAAGGATTCACCCTCTAACTTTTGCATCTGCGTAGATTCACCCCCTTTTTTCTCTACTCTCTACCTTTTCACTTGGACCTTTGGGGAAGCTTACATTCCAATTCAAAAGTCTCTTCATTTGCACTTCTCTTTTCGCCACCGTTGGTCACTATATCCCTTTTCTCTTTGGCTTCCCACGAAACTTGATCTGCATACCGTACTTGAATCCGAGACTGTAAATTAGTGGACCTGGGAGCCAATGACCATTGATCAGTGTAGGCAAACATCCGGTTGAGTTTAACAGAAATCTAACTGGATTTACTCAAAGAGTATTTAAAAACGGACACAGTATTAAAATGTGAAAAATACCTTTGAAGCTTTCGAGGTTTCTTTGATTCAACAATTGTATTAAAAGGAAAAACTTTGAGGAACCAAGTGACCCACTGTTTTACTTTCAACTTTTATTCCCCAACTCCTCACCCTAATCCTTTTATGAAGAAACGAATTGACAGTAGCAGGCTTAAGCCTATACGAGCCATATAATAAAAAAAGAACTAAGAACTTTTCTTAAAAAAGAAAGAGCAAAGATTATAGAGTCGAAATATTGCCGGTACGAGGTATACCCCTTTATATCATTAAAGAAATTGTAAGATTTAAACATACAGCTCCCCCCCTACCCACCGAATGTGCACCAACACTCCTTTTTGGGGTTGGCGTTATGCCCTAAGGGCAAGCCAACCCTTAGTGATCGTGTCGTGGTCGTTTTAGACAGGTTGTTTGCTTTTTGTTGTAGTTAATGTTAAGTTAATTAATTCTATTATGTGTTTCTGCATCTTTGTGCAATTTTGCAAAGACGGATGCCGATAACAGGCGCAAACCTACGCGGGAAAAAGAAAAAAAAAATCATTGGATTCAAATTTTAAAATGGCCAATGTAAGAACAGAATTTTAAGGAAATTCACTAATCTTTTCTGTAATCTGGCAAGGAAAGTAATGGCGCTACAATTAGAAACTTGTAACACATATTTGTTGTAAATATAAGGATATTTTTTTGCAGTTGCTTTTCATCGCGCGCGAAGGGATAATTAAGCTATTATTACAATAAAGACATTTCAAAATAGTCACGTGGCTGTCTGACGTCAATGATGTAACAGTTATCCATTGTACCCGAGAGCTTTGTTTACCGTTTAAGCATGGGACTAAATAGTAACAGGGTAACCATTACCATGCACAAAATAAAGCAAATAGTACCATAGTAACAATCGTTGTAAGCGTCGTCGTAACACCTCCATGACGTCACGACCAAAGCTTTGCATGACAATAATGCAGCAACTTGGAACTAACTTCGTCTCTTAAAATAATATCGATAAGTAAATAATAATTAGCAAATTAGCAATTCGCACATTAAGATGTCCTTCATAGAAACTCATTCGCGACTGCAAGCAAACTAGCTAAACTATAGAAATTCCTTAATTATCCATTTTCAGAAAATCGTGTCGAAATTTCGCCAATTTTTTCATGCCGAACTAATGGAAATAGGCTTAATAGCCTTAAAGCCACAAATCAACGAGGTTTTATAGACATTATTGGGGGAAAAGGACATTCCCAAATGCCCATGTATGGAAATAAGGTTACATCGATTCATTCCAGGATTATTGTTGTGTAACCGTATAATAGATTTTACTATTCGCAACGTTGACGTGAAACGTTCCGATACCACAGGACAGTTTAAAGACCCCCCTAACTGTGCGGTTTTGTGAACATTTGTAGAATCTTAGCAATAAACTTGAAACCGTCTTACAATAGCAAACCGAGAACATCACTATACCCCCCTGGAAATCTCGCATTCAAGATTTGCTCAAATGATAAGTTGCAAGTTTATGTGCCTACTGGGTAGCGTCCGCCCCGAGTCGCAATTTGTCTCACCTGAGCCTACCTCATGAGGCCTAAGCGGACAGGCCAAATACCCTAAAAAGTCTTTGCTTTATGAACCTGTTTGCCACCCACCAAGTCCTTGGGCCAAAAGCTCCAACAATGGCGAATGTCACCCCCAACAGAAGAAACCTTTCAAACCCGAGAAACATAGATATCTATTAAAAAAAGGGCTAAATGAGAGTTCCGGACCACGGGCCCATCACTTGCATGTTCGCCAACCCAGGTGCAAAAAAACCCAGGTGCAAAAAAAAAAAAAGATTTTTCTGCCAAAATTTCTGTACAGCTGCGAAATCTGTGGCAGCCAAATGATCTTAATTCCTTGGGTTTTTATTGCCAGCAGCCAGTCGCTTTTGAAAAAGAAGTCGGAACCCGTCAAAGAATATTGATCATCTTTTTAATCCCCTCGTTGCCTCGTAAATCTCCCATTGACTTCTTCCCCAAGAGGCCAGGGTAAAGGTGTAGGATTAAAAAGGAGGAATATCAAATGGCTTTGAAAGGCGCACGAGAAATTTTTCTTTCAGGAAAAATTCTACTATTTAAAAAAAAATACCCGTCCCACAGCATCATCTTGGGGTCTTTGGGTTGTCTTTGAGAGCGCTGTCGTACGCTGTAGTACAATAACTTTCGGTTTGGCGGACCCCAAGCAATTCGGAGCCCCAAAATTAAAGTCGAAGGATTTTTTTTTTATTATTTTTCGTGTGTGTGTGTGGATCTGTCGCGCTGGACAGAACATTGCTGCGGAACGCCAACTACCGCTGGAAACGATGCTGCTGACTCACACCGGGTTCATTTACATATTAAATGCCCTGATCATAACTTGACTCGTCACGCAAATCTTATTTGGGAATTATTCGAAGATTAGCATTTGTCTGTTTTTTTACCTCCATCTTTCCCTTCTGGTGCATTCCTCTTTTCATATAAAACCAGTCAACTCCATTTCCTCCTTTTAAGAATTTCTCTAAAAGTAATCCCTAATTCCAGTAAGCACTGGGACACACTGTGACACGCTTTTTATACTTCATACCCGTTTCAGCCTATCGCCAAGAAATCAAAAGCATTCATAAAGTTTATAAGGGTTTTAGACAAAATAATAATAAAGTAGATTGTGGCGCAGTGGTTCATAATCTCCGAGGCTGATCGAAGGTCAAAGGGCTGCTCATGTCATCTTTTTAGAGAAACAAGCCAGCATGACTTGCTAAATCGGGGGTGCCTTTTTATCCATATCCCTTCTAGTTAGGGGGGTAAAAAAGACTTTGAATGCGTCCGTGACTGCATTGGCACATGACAAGACCCCCGAAATGATGCAATGGCGGCCTGGGACTCGATTAGAACTGAACATGAGAAATGAAGTTGGGGAGCTGAAGGTTAATTGCCTGTTTGATCTACCTCGCAACCAGCAGGGAATCCGTGACGATATATATCATATTTCCTTTTACAATAAAAAAAAGAAAAAACTATCAAGATCCATTTAAAATAAAAAAAATCAGTTGTGCTCCAAACATTGAACTCACGAACAATTAGCATACGCAAGGAAAGTGTTGAATGGCGCCAAAAGACTTTACAGATTGACAGCAAGAACGAGAGAGAGAGAGAGGGGGATCCCTTCTTTCAAAGGCTAAAAACTTTCAGTCAAATGCCTAAGAACTCTTCGTGCATAGACAGTCAACTCATCAGAGAACATCCCCAAGTTGTAGCGTACATTTCAAAACCCTCTCCTGACAGTTCCAACTCCAAAAACATCTCCCAAAAGGGACCTTTTGCTTTTCATTTTCAGAGGATTCCCCAACACAAACAGTACCGTGCTGTACGGTACAACCAGCACCCACCAACAGGAATATATATGCACAGTATATTTTATATATTTTGTATATACAACAGTCAACATTAACACAAGTCAACACGTGATGAGACCTAAAAGAAAGGCCATCATTCCTTCGCTAAGATAACATCTACTAGATACTCCACGACTTCCAAAGTAACAAGACAAGCATCTTTTTTTGCTTTTGGCTTGTCATTCCAATAGAGACTTGAGCCAACTTATATCACTCTCAATGCTATGGAAAAGAGTTACTCTTTTTCCTGCATCCTGCGTACTTTTTAAGATTTTCACTTTCTTTTTCTTTCTTAATATGTTGGCCAACCAACTGCGTAGCAAAGTTAGTTGTCCAAATTCTGGTTTATTCTTTCTGCAATGTAAGAGATTTTTCCAACAGTTTAATCTGCTTTTTACTTTTAATAATATATAATAAATATACATTAAATATATTTAAAATATAAATATAAAATGTGTTAAAAATTATACTATAAAATGTATAATACTAATAATAGTTTATCGAGCGTGCTGAAAGAAAATAACAACATCACAATAGTACTCGATAAATAGAATAATTGAGCTAACGTTGGTTATTTAATAAACGATATTTTGATATTGAATAAAGGCTTTCATTATTTATTGACATTGGATATTCCCGAGACAACCCAGTAAGAATGAAACCATAAACAAACTACAACAAGGAGAAGAATACCAGGAACCCATTGAATAATTTAATCGTTTTTATTTTATTTCTTGAAAAAGTCTAGATTCTTAAATAAATAAGCGAGCTAAGCAGCTCCAATTCCCAATCGCCAGTCCTGCGTTATGTAAGCCAATTTTCCCCGTACCCCCCTAAAAAAACGCTTCTTAATATATAATTCATCAGATAAGGCCACGAGAAAACCACGTCATGACGTTCCTATTTCCGCACCTCTGCTGGTGCACAAACTCATTATATCCTTCAACAAACTCCATTCTAGTCCAAGTTTTTTTATTGCTATATACATACACACTTTCCTCTCTTCATTTTCGAAAAAATCTCATCTTTTCTAAACGTAACTGTAAGATCCCATCTATTGTCCCGCAATAAAAAGAAAAACTGTAAGTAAATAATAGCAGTTCGCTTCAGATTTCGCACGAAATTTTCCTCAGTTCCCCAGGTTCTACACTAAAAAAAATACATCAGAAATGTAATATGGCGAGCCACGCAGCTACAAAGTGAGAGTCTTGACAAACGAGCAACCAGGTCGAAAGGTGAGTTGCACCTGTCATTGGACCCGAAAGGGCCCCGGCGCCAAATGCCCATTGTCCAAAACATCGGATGCTCGTTAATCTTAGCTATCAAAAAAACGTATATAGCTGAGCCTCATCTCATATCACAAATACTCTCCTATCTGCACCGTCATATTTTTCTAAAAATAAAAAAAAAAATCCTCCCCGACACATACATGAAGTTTCGCACGCTAAAAAAAATCAATAACGAAACCCCAAATGTGAACACACAAATATGAATCGAGACCAAATAAAATCAAGTCCGTGAGTTTCGTCCTCATTGGTATGCGTTCGGGGAGATGTAAAAAGCAAGAAGCGGTGACAGATGTAAATTAATAGTGTTAACCAGTTTCAAAACCCCTTTGAGGAATAAAGAGTCCCCCTTCTTCCCCCAGAAAAACATAGAAAACAAGCTTGCTGATGCTTCTATGCGCTAAAATCCAAAAAGAACAAGAGCGGCCACACATAACACGTTCTCTCCCTGTTTTCCCTGATGAATTGACGCAGATCTCGACGCTCTATTTATGGTTGAACTGCGGTGGACCTATCAACCCCGCAAAGAAATAAAATCAAAAAGCCAAAACAAGACAAACGTTCGCTTTGGAAACCATGTTGATACAACCAACCGACCACTACAACCTATAATTTAATTCTTTTCTCGCTCTCTGTCTTTCTGTCTCGAACCAGTCGATCGCTTTCGAGTAACAAATGATCCTGATATTTTTCATTTCTTCTTTTCCGTAAGTCGTTCAAGCTCCAAATTTTGCCACCTCGAGGTGGTGCGAGCTCACCTATTATTATGCTGAATGCGACATCCAAGTGATCCCCAAGGTCTCGACTTGGAGATTATTACAAAAAAATGAACGTGCAAGTCTTAACATTTCGAGACCCCCCGAAAGAAATGATGTCAGGCTAGTTAAACTCGAAAAGGATTTTGGTGACTCGCACTTGGGTTACACCTTGGATAACCATCTGAATTCCCCCTTGCGTTAATTGGATCCTGCTTCAAAACAATAAATAAAAAACATAAATAAGAAACTAAAAAAATCCTAAAATTTCACGAAATTGCATCAGCCTACTATTCTTTAAAACGTGAAATTCCTGGGACTACTTTGAACGTATTAAGGGCTAATAATATTAGGTTTGGGGATTATTAAGAACCTGAAAAGAAAAACATGGGAAGAAGTAACAACAACAACAAAACAATAGAGAATTGAGCCCCAGGACCAGTGGAGAAAAAGACAATCCAGCATACTGTCATGTTTATGACTTCATTAAGGTATTTCAAAAGCTACGATTCGGGACGTCTTTTTTGAGTTTATTTTTTTAAGAGTCATAAGAAGCGCCGACACCGCCAGACGCCCCATTGAGCCATATTGGACACGCCGGACGGATGCTTTCATCAGCTGAGATAAGCGGCACAATTGCCCAACACCTTTGTGGAGAATTTTTTGAACCCGATATTTTCCTATAAAAATAAATAAGTAGAGGCGAAATTTAAGCCCGTGGACGGAATCTAAGCCTGCAGAACATCTGCACATTTTTTGGTAATGTATGCAAGTGGAGTTAGTGGTTCTTTATATATATAGAACGAAGATTGGCTTAGACTCTTTTTGTAGCATTTTGTTAAGGGAAAAATCCCTTTTTAGGAAAGTGTTATTCGCAGGTCTGGTTTTAGGTATGTGTCTTATGTGAGCGCCCCCTGCTAGGGTTTACAGTGGCATGTTGCAGCAAGCGGCTTGGCATGAGATCTAAGCAGGGGGCGAAATGTCCGGCCGAAAAGCTTTGAGTAATGAGCTTGCCTTCTGGAACCTAATAAAACCTCGTCAACATTATACTACCAACTAGAGCAATTTTTGTTTACTTTTATTTTTGGCTAACAATGGCCCCAAGGACTTTTCCAAGACTTGGGTTTCCTTAAACACGGGGGGTTTACATCAGACTCAAAGTTACATTCTCTTTGGTCCTCTAGATATCGAATTAAATGAGCTTTTATCCCCGTAAATTGTTAAAGCAACTATATGGAATGATTTACCGTGCATCAGAATTCGCAAAGATCTTAAATAAAGCAGTAAAAGATAACTGAACAAGTGTCCAATTCTCCGGGCTCGGGACTGGTTCCACTAACGTTATATCACCAACTCTTATACTGTTACGACTGAATACTGCGACTGACGACTGACCGAACTGAACTCAACTATTTCGACTCAATATCACAGCTGATGACTGACTATTGCGACTGACCTCTCTTAAGACTGGACTCTAAATTCAGTAGTGAATTATTCCAATTTACTCTAAGATACTATATCATACAATATAATATATTTTTTATAGAATATTTTTTAGTTTTACATAATTGTACAGAAATATTAATTTCTAGAAAAAGTTGTCACTAACTGTCCAGGCGTCAAGGAACTAGGTTCCCTAATTTGTCAATATGATCCAAGCATTCAATAATACTAATAAAAAACTCAGAGCTCAGATCTAAATATTAAAAAAAAAACTTTACCTTTTCAAATATACTATGGAAGTATTTACGAAACATTCCTCATCTCAGAAGAGAATAAGATTTTTTTTTTTGCAATGTTTAAAAATTAAAGAGATTCTCTTGGCGCTCTGAATAAAACATTAAGGAGAAGCTGCTGTTTCGGTTATTATTTATTTATTTATTTCTGTAGGTTTTAAAAAGTCGTCAGAGAAATCCCAACGCTCGCTGAGATGGAATTAAGTCACTAACCCCCTACGAATTTATATCCTTCGATTCTGGAACTCGCTGTGCCACAACCTCGAGTCAATCAAGTTTCAAGTGGCTCAGAAGCAAATACAATGAAATATAAAAATCCTTAACAATTTTTTTATCTAGACGCCTCTAAAGCAAACTGGAAGCTCCCGCAAGTAATAATAAAACGTTATCGTTCCCAATTCGCATGAATATTTACTGTTACTTGCAAATTTTATTCGCTATTCCCTTTCAAATAAAAACGAGCTACCTCTTACTACATAAACGAGACTTGTGGTGTTCTCCGAATTAACGCCTTGATATCTTTAGGGTATCAAAGGCGCTAGAATATTTACCCGAACTAACTCACAATTTATGCGCAGCGCTAGGGCTGGATGCAAATGATCCCAAGACGGCCAAAAGATTATAAAAAAAAAAGAAGTCCATCCTCGTTTTGTACAACAGAGAGGGAGACTTGACTCGCTTCACGCAACAAAACTAATAAAAATGCGCTATAGATGCTACACTACAATGCCGGCGATCGTGCTCTTCATAAATCACAGAGCTGGCCAGGTTTCTGCGCCTTGGCTTTCGAGAGAATCCTCGCCAAAGACACCCGCCAGCCATGATCTTACCCCTTTTTTCTTCTGCAATCAAATTCCGTAGCTTAAAATAAATAAAAAAAACACGCTCCCTTCTCTCTCTCTCTCCTGTCTCCTGTCTTGGTGATTCTCTTCAGCCAGATCTCCAATTTACAGTGACAGGAATTGCAGAGGCTAACGAAAAATCAGCATTGGAAATGCAAAAACAAAAAAGTCCCTCTGAATTGAAATCCCCGCGCGTGATGAATGCATGTTATAAAAATCGCCACACTGAATCCTTAATAAAAAAAATGTATACTGTATAAAAATAATGCAAAGATATGCTGACGATGATTTGTCAGGCTACAATGCAACCTGTCCAGAAGCTAATACTTTATGCAGTTTTCCACCCTTAAGATAAAATGCAAAAATAAAATAAACAAAGCGAAATAAAAAAAGACGAAAATTTGTATCTCACCACAAGAATCCCCCAAACTTTTTTCTTTTTAACTTTCTTTTTATTCAAAGATTTCTTAATTGGATTTGGGTTGAGACCAATTCCCCAAACTGAGCTGTATATTTTATGTACATTCCGTACTTTCCTTTGCAGATGAGGGAATCAAACATGCTGATCCCAACACCAGAAAAATAAATATCTTTCTTGTTTTCCCCAGATAGTTATAGACCATGGTCATGCATCCAGATATTTTGTATATATTTTGATATTTATATACCTCTAAAGACACACTTCCTTAGAGGGTCGAGGTAAACGCATCAGAAATTTTTGGCTACTCCTGCAGCTCCAAACTTTTCTCGCCCATAAAGTTTAAGTATGTGCACAAGTGGAGTAGGGGGAGAGAGCGAGAGAGATCGACAGAACCCTCAGTGGTTTTGGAAACTGGCCATGGTTAGCTCCATAATTGAATCCCACAGGTGGAAAAAGGATATAAAAATCGAGGCGATATAATAACGAAAAAGGAACAAGAATACAATATTACTGCCCCCGACTTTTCTTCTTTTTCTCTTTGGCTTAGCTGCCAATAATTTACGAGATAGAACCTCTTCCATAAAGCTCAAAGGCCACCAAACGAATGAATTTTACTTGGTGAAGAGCTCCTGAGATGCTTCTGCAGCATCTGGCTTGTAAATCTTTCATCAAATAATTGTCATTCTGTCCAACTGCTTTAACCCTGGAATTTGCAATTTAAAAAAACGCACATTCTGAGCACGAGGTTCGTTAATGAGTTTTTTTTATACACATCGTCAGGTATGTCGTTACTTATCACCTTGGCTTCTAGGGAGGAAACCAAGATTTTTTTATTTTTAGGAAAGAATAATCATTTTATTTTGAGACATATTTCATAAATTAAGCAAGATTAGGAGTTTTTGTAGAGCAAAAGATGCGTGTCCAGTAAATAATGCCCGGTTTTGGTTTTCCGGCGCTTACAAAGGTGCATTCTCATTAAATACGCCATTAAAAGCGATACATCATCAATATCCTAGTAAAAGGGGCTTCTTAGTCTACATTATGAGACACGTTTGCCAACCCACTCCGAGATAAAACTCCCAAGACACGGCAAAGGAAAGAATAGATTAAACGTCTATGGCGTTTTTTTTTCTCCCAACCTGCGTTCTAATTTCTTAGCGCACAAAACTGCTCTATCAGATAATAATCCTTTTCTTTCTCGAAGCAGAAATTAATGTTTCAGAGGTGGCGTGTTGGATCGCGGACAACAAGTAGGATGCCAAAGCGTATAGTGTTTATAGGAAATTATCACGAGGGATGAGACACGCGTTCGATCCAAATTTGGGACTCTACAACGCAAATGTTTCAAGCCAACAGGTTCACTCGCCAATTTACGGCCGATAGCTCCACAGCTTTAACGTTATTTGACGCCGAGGGAAAAATAAAATAAAAATTGTAGCGCAAGGAGAATTGGATGGAGAACCAGGCAATCGTCATAACTCAGGACCTCAAGGCTTTAAGGGAGAAAAAAAATCCCCTCGTAAATCGAATCAAGGTATAGCATCTTTAGATCTCTTTTTTTATTATTGATATTTTTAGTTTGGGCTTTCTGTCTTCCAAGCTACCCGTTACCCGTAATGGGACGCGGTGGAATTTGAATCAAGTTTTACCCCTATCTGTATCCACCAGAGGGATTAGTGGTACTCCAGGTAGTAAGTGACCGTCTTGTGACATATTTAGATTTAATGATGCGATAGGCAAACGGGCTTGTTGTTGTTGTTGGAGATATATAAGTACCTAAAGGTTAAATCCTGAGTTGGCGACTACAAGTGGTGCTTTGCCAAAATTTAAACAATACTATCAAGTGCACGATCCGCTACATCATAGTTTATTGCGCCTTTTTTGAATAAGTTAAGTAAGAAATGAAATGAAATAAATTAAAAGTTTAAATTTAGCTTCAAATAAATGCTTTGAATCTCGTGTTACTGGTGCGTGCTTTTGCTTTTAATCTACAGTAAATTACTCACTAAGTGGTTTATAAATAAATCGAATAAACGGCCGTGAAGTTTTACGTATGATTTACAGGGAGCCAGCGGCAACTGTAAAACGCTTTACCTGCTTTAAAAGGCTGTCGTAAATTTAATTGCGCAGTTACTAATATTTTTAATCAAAATAAGAAGAAAAAAATATGGAAACAGTGGACCAAGAGGTGACGCCAAAAATTGAATAAAGCCTGACTGGATTTGCAGCGTAGCTTTCGACGTGCCTTTGCATGCCTATGCTCAATAATGAAAGCTCAACAATGAAAAAAGGCAGAGTGAGTCACACTTCTCTATCTCTTCATAGGGCAATTGCTACAACGGACGCTACAATGAAATCCAAAAGCCTGTGCTGTTTAATACTTCGCTCCGTCGCTGTGCGCAGATTAGCTCTGATATGAACATGCATATTGCCTATAATAGATACCTAGGATCCTTGGATATATGACTACAATTACTGAACGCGTGCTTGAAGCTATTTATGTTACAGACTTCAAAGAATTACACGATTTTTTCGAAAAACCCAGGGTCGGTCGTAAGCATTTTTTATTTTATTTTGTACTTAGATGGATAAGATTAGAAGGCTTGGGAGCACAGGTTTTTCGCATAGAAAGTGTGCTTGCTTGTGATTCAGAAATCAAGTTGATTGTAATGCAAAACCAGATGGAAAACTGGTGAGAAACCTTGCGTGTCAATCTCCAGGACGTCTCCCTCACAACTTCCCTCGAAGTTTAAGGGTTGGATTGGCAATGGGCTACTGAAGTAGTTCACTGTTTTGCATTCCCTTGGAGGGAAATAAGCTTGGGTCATAGGAATGCAAGTAGTAAAGTGGTCGAGCCGAGTTTTTCATGTCATGGGGAGCGTGAGCGAGAACAAGAGCCAGAAACCAAAAGACGACACGGAGAGAAACGTACTTTTAGCACATCTTCCAAACTCACAGCTCAACATCGATGCATAAAAACCCACAGAGGGGGTCCATTCTTGGAGAATGCTCAAGAGCACGAAACAGTCATCTCAATGGGACGTCTTTCTTTTTACTCCCCTGTACCTACATGCATACAGTCGCAACATGACCAGAAGAAAAAAAAAGTGGTTGAATTAGACGCTGAGGCTGAGGACCCATACCTCCTTCGTTTTCTCCTCTTTATAAAAGTATCCGTTTTCCCACGCATCGACGACCATCCAACTTATTGATCTAATGCCAATGCAACCTGCAAGAAAAAATAAATCATTCAAGGGCAGATTCGTGGAATGAGGCAATTAAAAACTCACGTAGGATCTGACTCCGTGCAAGAAAGTTGGTCAACATGGAAATTTCGAGGGTATGTTAGACAGGTGAGCACGTTTCTCAATTGGTGGATACTTGTAGATACTGAGTGCAATGCTGAGAAGTACGTGGCTGTCATGGACGGTGCAGCTTGAAAGCAAAGGAGAGTCTTAGGTTCGGCGAAAAAAGGATTAAATTCAGGAAAGAGGGAAAAGGCGAGAAGACAAATATTATTGACCAGGGCTGAGTCTGGTCATGTAGGCTTCAATTCCGGAAGAGAATGTCCCAATGGTCAGAATCAGAACGTGCAAAAGAACAGCAACAGGTACCTTTCTAAAGCACGTTCAAGAGGACCAAGCGCATATAGAAGGCACTCTTACACATACTACACCTGTTTATTTTCTGATAAAGCGCACCGTAGTGTAGAATTGGAGTTGATTGTAATACGGACATGGGAGATTCTAATCCAAAGAGTGTCCGTTACACTAATATGATTTGAAGTGGATCGAAAGGTAATTTACGTGCTATCCAGGGCTTTAAGACTCATATTACACGGGCAGGGGTAAAGAGCAAAATGAGCCTTCGACGACCAGCCAATGGTGACATCGATTCCGAAGCGATTTTAATCACAGACCACGACTTAAATTCTTAGAGAAATTCTTCTTCATCAGATTTCGCCATTACATTGGAATCCAAACGCTATACTTGGGAAAACATCCGAGACCTGCCAAAGTAGACTGACCGACCACAAACCGACCACGAAGGAGTCGAAGAAGGAAACATTCGCTAACAAGCGTTGTTTCTCTCTAAACTGGAGCAAATTATATACGCACGTGGTAAAGGAAGCTTACTTTAGTTATGTGTAGTAGTCTTTAGGCTCAAGGATTCACTTTAAAGCACCAATTTTGAACTGTACCCTGTTTTATGGTTAAGCTACAAGCTTAGTATAGTTTAACAAGTTCCTTTTTTCGGGCCAAAGGCGCTTAGTAAAAAGTATAGCTAAAGATAACCTACAACGTTTTGGTTATAAAAAAAAGTTTACTAAGCTATAGTAGCTTAGTAAAGTGTGGTAGCAGTTTATAACCATAAACAGGGCAAGAAAAATAAAAGCGTAAAAACGAGCGCTCAAAGCTATACAGGGGCGTCTCGAGGGGTTTTGTTTTGTGGTGGGTGGAGCCCTTAATTTTACCGTGTTATAATAATTTTTTACCGACTGTTATAGTTTTGAAACTGTTATTAAAGTAGAACATTACTTTAACATTACGAGTTGTATTGGATAGCCCCCGTTCTTCACATTCCGGTAACAAACAAATTTTCTCTTTTTCTTTGCTTTCCATCGCTCTAACACGTACGCTTAGATCAGTTTCGTCCGCTATGTCTTTCTCAGACGCCCATAAAAGCAGATTTCCTAGTCTATCGTCACTCATTGCTGAGCGAAGAGAGGTCTTGATGAGTTTAAGCTTGTTGTAAACACCCTCGTTACGCCCCTGCTGTTATGGTGAACTAGGGGACAAACTTATTATGCGGGAAATGGGTAGCCTCAGTGCGAGCATTTACCCTCGTTTGTCATTAGTTGTATGTTAAGAGGAGCAAAAAAGACGCGAGGGGATAGAAATTTAAACGAAAGCAAATAATACATATTAAAGTTAGGAAAACTACTGAGCTTTTTCTATTATATCAATAAGTGATTATACAGAAAAAAATAATAGAGAAAATTGTACGTATAAGAAAACTTCTTTACTACTACGAGAAACGAAATATGAATAAAAAAGCATAGCCCAAATAGCCTACGAATTCGCGTTTAAGGGGATTTTAGGAGTTTTGTGGAGAATCAGGCTTCACTTAACGAGTACCACGAAGTTGCAGAATTTGCTTGATAGGATTGTAATGTAACTTGCTAGAACTAATTAGCCTTTCCCTTGAAATTATTTTGGACCCCAATTAACTGTATCCTGGTCAACAGGAAAGAATAGCCACCTGAATACTATGGAAGTCAGTCTTGATTGAGTCCTATACTGAGTAATACAGTATTTTATACGCACAATTAAAGGGATGAGCTAGATGATTTTTAAAACAATCCAGAGCTTTAAAACGCCATTTTTTTACCAATTTGCTAGGTTTTCCTTGCTTGTGGTTAGTAGGCGGCGGTGGCATTCTTCTTCAATGACATACTGACACAGACAATGAAGTATGAGTTGGCAGGCAATTATTCAACACAAGCGCCCTTCCGCTTCATTTGCTAACTTGACTTTTGGTTCTACCACACATGGGCAGTAAGACAACTTCACACTTCTTCTATTCTTTTGTCAAGCCCGTCTCCAAGTAAGTGTGATGGATAGCACGCGGCTTGTTTCTCTCTTTTACCCTATTTGGCTACTAGTTATACCTCACTTGCATCCTAACAACTCATTACATATGTAGGGCTCTTGCGTAAAAGACCACAATAGAAAGACGCTTTGCATCCTTTCTTAACTTTTATGTTCAAGCTCCCACAATCTTAACTATATATGTTTACAATCATAAATGTCACACCAAATCGAGTGCGTCTATGTCTTGTATTTCGCCTACTTCGTTAGCAATCGGGATGGAGAAAGAGTTCGGTCACCATGGACAAAAAAAAAAAAGAAGAGGAGGAGGAAAATAAAAACAGCCATATCATAAAAAAATAATACACTGTCCAATCCATGACGTCTGCTTCCTTCGCGCGAGTCTCAAATCCGCTCTAACCGAGCTTGAATGCTCTTGAATTCATTGATAAGGACTGCAGACGCAGGTTCAGCGGAACAGTACAAATCCGAAAGATAATTAGCCACTGCATCCAAGCACTGACCACGAAATTGTCGCCTGGAAGAAGCAAGAACAACGTGAAAACTCATTCTTAAATCATTTCGCACGTATACCTTTCTTGCGCTGGGACTAAGCTAGGGCTTTCTACGAAATGTGTTAGCAAACGAGCAAGGACTTGCAAAAGATGAGTGCCACGTCCTTGTGCATGCCACACGGAATCTCTAGCACACTGAAGCCTATTCAACAAACTCAAATTAGCATCTTTTTAACCTCCAAAAAACTAACAAACGTTTATTTACCTGTGGTAAACCATGAAAAGTTTGATCAACGGCACTCCAGTAGCTTGTATAACGGAAAGAACCCAACCAGGATCGCCTTTCAAATGCAACGATTTTAACTCTAATTCTTTCACCAGGTATTCCAAGGGGAAAAACCGTTCCGAATTGACGTATAATTTGCCCGAGCCTTTAATTTTGTTGCCCAGTACCGTCAATTTGGTCTGATTATCCGAATGGGCCACTTTACTCAATTCTAAGTTTTGGAAAAAAAGCATGAAATAAGAACACTGAAAGTTGTAACTAGTCTAATTAGTTCCCAACCTTGACTGATGATGTTGGCCCAGACACTTTCAATCAAAGAGGGGTCCGTATGGCCCGCACAATGCAAAATGGCAAGCTTACATTCCCATAAGCCCATTGGGTCTGCGAATTCTTCATAAAGCTAGATGAAAATGTCATTAATATGAAACGTATTATACAACAACGCAAATTTCACCTGTGTCACGTCCAATAAATCCGAATTTAGCCGAGAAGTAGCTTCTTGAACTTGTGGTAACTGATGAGACAAGCCTGAAACTGCTTCCAAAACCTATCGACATTATATTTCGGCTTTAGTCATCAAAACTACTCATTAATTAATTAATTACCTGCAGCTGAACACGAGCCACGTCCATTTTTTCTTCCAAATCATGTAAGAATTGGCCTTGACTAACACCTCCGTACCACATCTCGGCTGATTTTACACACAAAATGGCGCGCGAGAGGTATTCCAACCGTTGTGTCAAAGGAACTTGGGTACTAATGGGGGGAAAAAATAAGTTTTTGGCCAAATGAAACGAAAAAGCTGATCTAACCTGTGAACATCAGCTAACTTGGCCAAAATCCGAGCAGCAGCTGTGTAATTCTTGTTCTTTTCATAAAACTTCCACAGCAAATCGTGGGCTGACAAGGTGTCAGGGTGTTGAGCAGCATACTTTTTCAAGTAAGCTTCTACAAACGGTGATTTCACCTAAAAGGTAAACAGGTCATGAAATTCGGTTTCTTTCCCCAACTGTAAAGTCCAACCTCGAGCAATTTATCCGTCAGCTGCTTCTCTATCATCCAATCGTACAATGCAACGTGGAAAAGCTCATCCTCGGATCTCAAACAAAGTTGCAAGATTTGTTCCACCTTTATTAACGGGTAAAAAAATATAGGATTCCAAGATTTAATATAAAAAAAGAGCAAATTACCGTCAATCTGGCGTCTGTTTGAACAGGAATAGCCTCTTGGGCACCAGGAGCTCGTGGTACGTTGCGAGGAAGCGGCAAGGACGTGGAGTGTAACAGACTGGTCAGGTATTCCGTCACGGCTTTATAGCATTCCGTTCTAAATTAAAAAAAAAAAAGGTTTGGAGGATGAAGGGACAAATAAAAAATTACCTAGAAGTCAATGCTTGGAAGCCTTGTTGATCTTCCCTGGGTTCGTCTGCTTTATAATAATGACCAGCTCGATCTTGGGGATCTCTTTTGGCAGCAACGGCCAGCGTAAGTTCGACGATGCCTTCGGGCCACTCGCAAGCTTGCAAATGTTGGCACACTGAACTCACATTCACCCTATTGGGGATTTGCTTACAGATCTATACATAAACATGTACATTAACTCCATAAAACTTAAAAAACATTAAGAAAAGAAAGAAAGCTTACATCCACCGCTTGGCGGAGCAATCTATCCTTTTCGTTTCGACTGGGTTCATTTCTAGCTTTTAGCAGCAACTCATTAACCTGTCAATAGAACAAAATAAAGAAAAGAAAATAATTTTTTTTAGATTAAATTGAGTTCGAGCTAACCTTTGAGCAAGTAGCGTCTTCAGCTTTGTAGAGCGAAGGACAAACTTCCCTCAATCTGGCACTGATGCTGTCAGTAGAGGCATTATCATCCAGATACCTTCATTAAACGCCAAGTTAAGGGAATGCTGAAAACAGGTTACTACTAATCACCTGTTAATTAAACCAGTAATAAGGGCGGCGCAGACATCTTGTCCACTGAGAACCAAATCCCTAAACGCCATCAATTTTAATTGCTCTTTCAAGTCCTGCATACAAAGAAGCTTTGGTTAATAAATTGAATAACTTTATGAGAACATTCCATAATTTTATTAAAAAAATGTTTACTGGAGAAATGGCTTCTCCCAAAACGTGGAGCCTATGGTCGCACAATACTTTCCATAAGCCCAAAACTTGGCTGGTATGGTTCATTAGGTGTTGTAAAGCCAGTAAAGACTGTCGCTCTTGAGTTTGCGCATCCTGTAACAGTTTTTTGTAGGCTGTGGCGTCTGATCCAGCTGCTCTGCGAGTCAAGCTGGAACTGAAAACAAATCATCAGCAAAAACAACCCTAAAATACTAAAAATCTGGTCACCTATCAGTAGAGACCGAAGTAAATGCCGCATTTCTTTCGAGAAAATTTCGCAAGCCCATCAAATGCTGCAAAATCCACACAACTTCTTCACTGGACGTACAGGTATCCAACTAGGCAGCCCGAAAAGAGAATAATCTATGAATGTTCAGTTTCAGTCAAAAGGAAAAAGTTAACAAACCTACCAAACTAGTCTTTCCTACCATTACGGGTTCAACCAAAGGCTGAAACCATAAGGGGCGAATTAAACGGCTGAAATAAAGGTAAAGCCCATTGTGTTTGCCCGAATAATGAATCTCAGCTCCAGTATTCTGGAAGGCCTGTTGAGTTGCAGCGTACGGAGATCGCACGTTGCCCATACTTAAGGACTGGTTTTGACTTGGGCTCTGGAATTGATCTGGTGAGGCCATATACTGCTGCGGTGTGGAAATAACACTGGGATTAAAACCCGCTATGAATGAAAAAGTTTTAGATTATGCAAGTTAAACTGCAAAGAATGAAATTACCTTGGATGGGAGAAGAATATTGGGTTTGCATCTGCGCAGTACTGGATTGCAACGTATGGGAGATGGGCGCTACATAAATTGTCGTTAATTAAGGACTTCAGAAAGCCTTAAAAGCTTTCAGCAGGATTTTGATACTTACTTAATGCAGAGGTTGGCTGCAGTGGCATATTGACTTGGTAATTTACTCGACAATCGCCACCGTAGAGGAAAAACGCTTGTGTTGCCCATTCTGCCACCTAGGAATGTAAAAAAATTAATCCTTTTGTTTGTTATTATTTATTATATATTGTTTACATTATTATTATTGTGTATATTGTATGTTGTTTATATTGTATATATTGTTTATATTGTATATACTGTTTATTAATCATTTTGAAAGGGTTTGAGGAAAGTGAACTACTTGAACGTCCTGGATGCTGGTGGAAGATGCCAAGATAAGGCAGGTAGCACAGGCTTGGTCTTCTTTAAGGACTTGGAAGAAGATTTTGACTCCCTCTCCGTCAGGACCTCCTGCGTCCACCAAAAGCTTTCTTAGTACATCCACGGGGCGTAGTTTGGCGATAACTTCGCATCCCTGAAAATATAAAAAAAATCGAAGATTTTTTCTAATCCGAAAATTAAAGAGATTCATACTTGAGCGGTGAGAAAGACGAATTGCTTGGGGCTTTCCATGTGTTGCGTCACAATCAAGGGCGGCTGGGGACCACGACTGCTCGTTATAGCACGCAAGGGCGTGGTTTCAGCCAAAGCCCAGGTTCGTCCATCCAATCCTGCAGTGATGTGGCTTTCCATGAGCTGAGATTGAAAAGGGAACATATCTGGACTCATCATCCAGACCACGTCCGCTGATTCTGTTACGGCACTCGACAGCAAGAGCGTGCCTGCAGAGAAATATGGTTAATATTAGATTAAATCATTTTTTATTTATTTTATTTCAAAAAATTTTAAAGAGAGGAAGGGAACTCGCCTTGGGAGTATACTGCAGCATGAATTTTATGAGGTCGTTGAGGAGGAGCGTTAGCGGCAAAGCCAGGCGGTAAGCGGACATGGATGAGACTTAAAGTGGCGGCTCGAGACGAAACGGTTTGAGCTGCTGACGCCAGATAGATGGTTGTGAAATAAAAACGCACGCCACCCGCTGTAACTGCTAACAAGTGCAAATGTGGCGACTCGGATTCCTGAATGGCTGAAATGGACACCACCGGGCGTAAATTAGTACGGTCCACGGTCCTATTAGAAACAAATTATGGTCATTAACATTCGCCTTTTTTAATGAGTCCCTAAATTGGACTTCTGATACTTGAAATAATTATAGAAATAAGCTCAAATAGGTTAAACGAGATAATTGATACGGATTGTGGACTGTTCTGCAATTTAGAAATGGATATGCTAAGGTGCAATAAAAAGGTAGAGCTTCTGGACCTTGCTAACATTCATTTTTGCTTACCTGGCAATTTGCGAAGCAGCTTGGACAATGGAAGTTTGGCTCAAAGAGGCTATTCTGGACAAGGATTGGCCATCTGAGCCTAAATCGTAGACACTTATACTGCCCTTTTCACTGCGTGTGTACAGCAAATGTCTGGATTCATCCATACACATTTGAGCCAAGGAATCGTCTTCGGCAAAAGCGGCGCCAATAAAGGACGGTATTAGGAAAGACAGCGTGGTTTTGGAGTGATTGATCTTCCTGCACCTGCGACTAAACCACCCGTCTTCAGCCTGAAGATAATCGCGAACGTTCTATTAGGATTTCACGAAGTCTATTCCCTTCTTACTTGATAAGCTAATTCGTACAGACAGCCGTCTTTGGCGCCCATGAATATCCTCCCATTCTCCGTTCCCATGACAGTGGTAACGTAGGATCCGTCTGTGGGCAATGAGAATAACGGTTCGGGCAATAGATGCATTTCATCCCATGCTGTTCCATTTCCTGTAATGAAAATGTTAGACCAAAGAGCAAAACAAGTAAATTTTCATTACCATTGGTAGGCGCTGTAAAACTGACTCCTAAGAGTACAATTTCCACCGGGGTTGTGAGACACAGCAAAAACTGAATGTGGCTTTGGAAAACGCCCGGCTTAGGTTTTACGAGACCCACACCCAGGATCGATTCGCTGAGGCCGTCAAAATACGCAAGGTCTCCTCTGCAGTTCAAAGATGAAAAACGTGCGATAATAATGCCCAAGTTAATTCTTACCCATCTTCATAAGTCCAGACGTAAATATCGCTATCGATGGTAAGCCAAGCTCGGCCTACTTCAGAGAATACACCCATCATACAATAACTCTGCATATCTATTAAAGAGAGTAGGGAGTTGTTATGGGTTTCATCTATTAATTCTATTTGACAAGCATACGTGCAAAGTGCTCTACTAGTTCTGCAGGGAGAGGGATTTTTCTCACCATTCCCAACTGGTTTAGAACAGGCTGGCCACTCGGTCCGATGGTCAGACTTGGGTAATCGGTATCATTCAAGCCACTCACGGTGGGACCACCTTCAATAAGCAGGCGAATGATCAAGAGTTTGATTAAGGGATTAAAGAAGATTTATACCTTGGATTGTCACTTTGAGCTGTTCGAGTAAAGACGGACTACTTCCATCCAATTGGACAAACTGTTCCAGGTTTCTTCCAGCAAGTTCGATAGACTGCTGAGGATTAGGAAGCACACAAGTTACGTTTCCTGACACTGAAGCCTGGGCTGGGTAAGCTAACGATGTTTGCATGGTTGGATTCAAGCTTGTGTTTCCTGGTACTTGCAGTCCGCCTCCTCCAACACCATTTCTGTACGAAGTCGACATTGACTGGTTTTGGAACATCGTATTCATCATCGGAAGTACAATTTCATGTGCTTATAATGCTCATTAACCTGGAATAAAGTCTAAAGGATTGCAATCGTTACTTTTTAGGTTCAAAGTAGGACAACTATAATCACACTCACGAGGACATTCCTTTCCTCCAAAGGTGTATGAACTTTAGATATCTTACCTAGGAGAAAACAAAACGCAGAAAATTTGTGCACAGAAGGTCAACGATTAGTGCAATTAAAGTAACTAAATTTGAGAACCGGCAAACGGAAAATTTAGCATGGCGCGTCGGTGCACGATTCACTGAATACACTAGACTAGATGGCGCAAGCTTACTATTCTGCAATAAAAACTCTCATGTTAATAATTCATTATAGGTGGCGCAGCCGCATAATTTGGCGGGAGAACTACTAACACTTTACTCCAAAATCAAATGTATTTACACTTATAGTGACAGCCAATTAACTCCTTTTAAGTTAAGAATCGCAATTGTTTGAAAATGGCAAAAACTCGTCACGATACCTTGTGAAATGATGTATCACGCTGTGGCTTATACTTGATCAGCTTCCCATACTCTGTCAACAGCGTCTCCCAGTAACAGGTAACATCCTCTATTCTTAAATGCTGCCAGATAAATTCAAAACCTCGCTGAGCTATACTTTCGGCCACTTCATCGTTTTCCTTGGCAAACATAATAATTTCCCTAGTAACATGAATAGTAAGTAGTAGTATGCTAAGCGAGCCATAGAAGATCCAAATTTGCATACTTGAGATTCTGTATGGATGTGCCAGGTTTAACGGGAATGTAATGCACCCACGGCTTCATAGCTGGGTAGAAGAACTCGGTCCATTCGTCCCCCACATGGAATACCAACGACCGACATAAGAAGAGGTGCTTAAATCGGAAACTCGCAGCCACCCCTCGGTAATTGAACAAGTACTTAAACTTGCAATGGTCTTCAAACGACACTTCCTTAGCTGGTGGAGCTCCCAACGTATCCTAACTCAAGGATCACATTATCTTACTTTCACACAAGCTTACTTTGACTTTTTTTAGGTTTGAAGTTTTACTTTATCGGATTTCCAGGCTTGATTTTTGGTATACTGTGCATCAGCTAGATCTGGAGCTTCTCTAGAGAGCAAGATCAAGGGGTCTCGCTCTGCGGAAGTCCGAGATCCGCGGAAAAATGCTTTGGATGCCTTCTGGGACCAAGGCACATTTTCACCTGCCTTGCGAATACTTTCCCTATGCAAATCCCACCTGCCTAACCCAGTAGGGTACAGACTGATAGCAGGACCTCCTTCCCAAAATGTCCAGGCTGGATAGGTAACATCCAAATACTCACTTGTCTGAAAGGTTCGAAACTGGCATAATCACAGCGATAGGACAAAGACTTTTTTACTTTGCTGAAGGAGAAGACTGGCAGCACTTGCCCATAATAACTGTGAACCTGAGGCCAATCGCGGTCATTGACAACGAAGTCCATGTCTGGTAGCTTAGCTAAAAGAGGAATTATAAAATGCTCTATCCCACTACATCGTGCAGGAAACAAGCAGGTTTTGCTTCGATAAAGCTCGTGGTCCACGATCTGGTATAACGTTCCTCTGGAATTAAAGAATTCAAGTTTGGTGTTCGAATTTAAGGCTATACATACTTCGCTCTGGCAGCCTCTATCATGTCTTTCGTAACTCCTTTCTTGAAGACTGACAAGTCCTCACTAATTAATGAAGTGAAACAGGAACAGTTGTGGCTTTCACATTCTTTATAATTGTTGAGCGCCAGATCAATTTCTTCCAAATAAGAATGGAACTTCTGGTTATTGGTACCTCTCTTGACTTCATCTATTAAATAAAAGACGATTATCAGTTTATTAATAATACACATGCTTTAGACCTCCTACTTTCTTCCAGCAGATTAGATTTTTCTTCTTGTGATGCTCTTTCACAACTGTTTTCGGAGTTGGGGTCAATGTGACAAAACCCTTCTTCTAGTCCGGAATATACAGTAAATATTAAACAACCTAAGCAGAATAGAGCAAGGAATATTTGAGATGCCATTGCCTCTTATTTTACTTGCAAAAAGTAAACACAATAAGCAGAACTTTCCAAATCCATGGTTCACATAAGAAACGCAGACCTACTCCTCAAAAAAGTCGCTAGAAGGCGCCCATGGCAGAGACTTTACTTCTGGTGGCTAGATGACGCTAGATATATAATATTAGCTCTTCTTCTGACAGATGGCGTACGAGAAGCTTCCTTCCGGATATGGCGTTTATTATTTGGGCTTGGGCCCTGCGGGTTAATTTCGTTTCCCAGTCTAAGTGCGGGCAGGCTTGGCCCATGTTGTGTTTGGTTTCGTGGCACGCGTTTTCAGGCAAATAGTGGATAAGGAGTGTGTTATTTCGCCTCCTCCCAAGTGTTAATTATTGTCAAAGTCCGCTTCGTGATTTCTCTTAACGATTTGGATACGTTTACTCAGCCCCCAAAATCGGATATCTCAGTTGTGTTGAATTGGATAATGCGTTCGCCCGCCAGTGGTCCACCGCGTTTCAAGATGGAGGTCGTGGCTTGCTTGCCCGCTGTGATTGAGATTTATGAGTGAACCCCCTCATACACACTACACACATACACACCACCAACCCTTTGGATTACGGATTAATCATTCTCAATTTTACAGGTAAAATCATGGACTTGTAACATTCATACTATGGTAAACTTCCAGCATGGAATATCGTGTGTTTTGGGGGGAGGGGGGTGACTCCAGATCGGCATCGGCCATGACGTTGGAACTAGCTGATAAGGAGAGGACGGTCCAGGGGCAGGCAAGGCATTCTCGCCTGCGGGTTGTGCGATTTCCAACCCCCCCGTCTCTTCAGAAGTCCTTGCATATAGGCTAGCTATGGCAAGGCAGCCTAGTGCTGTGCTCCTGTCCTTGAAGGTCTTGTCTGTTTCTGTATGAACGTTACTAGACAAGTGGGCCTTAATAAGCCCTCCTTCTTAGGATTTTTTCAGGATTGAAAAAAGACTAAGTTTTTTCTCCCGCTTCTTTGGACGTTTCCAATTCTTAATAGTAGGGTACGGGACTTGTATACTTAACAATGTATGATGCGTTTAGGAGCATTTACTCACTTGAGCCACATACTAATTATCACTGTCAACGATCTCCTTAATGTGAACTTCTTCAAAGCTATTCCCCTTTTACTTATACATATACTAAAGTTATTGTGTACACAAAAGTAATTGGAGTATGGGGAAGTAACGCAAGGATAGATCACAGGATCTGTTAACGACATTGTCGCTTCGTTTTCTTGAAGTGAAAATTAACTCGCTATTCACAGCAAGTTTAGTGTCCCACAATGCTCCAGAGAGTTAAAATTGAGCGTAATGGAGGGTGAATATAAGAAAATTCTAGCCGTGTCATGAAACTCGAGCGACTAGCAATAATGTTTTATATGCAAAGAATAGAAAAATCCAAAATGAGTATTTTTATTAAGTTTTTACAAAATTATGTATGATTTTTCGTTACTTAAAGAAACTTCAATTTCACTATAAAATACACAAAAGTACAACAACAATACACGTACAATATACATATAAACATAACAATACAACAATAATACAATAAAAGTACACCAATAAACATGATAATACAACAATAATACAATAAAAATACACCAGTAAACATAATAATACAACAATAATAGAATAAAAATACACCAATAAACTTAATAATAATCATTTTCAAATCAAATAATCATTTTCTACCGGCTAAAATGGCTGTACGCATAAGTAGATTGGATTGGCTAATATCGGATTTGAATACCTACTTTAATAATTAACTTTTAACAAATTAAACATTTATCCAGTAGTCATGTTAATGTGAAGTGCGTCCAACGAGTCGCAATTCAATTAAAAAGCGCAATTCTTAAATTGAGTAAACTAGCTTAAGGGTGAGCGGGGATTTTTTTGTCATAGATAAAAGTGGATGAAACCAATAACCGCATATGGCGGGAAACCCAGTGACTTCCGCAGCTAGGGTAAATAATTGAGACAATATGCGTGTGTTTTTCTACAGTTTCGCTGGCTTGTTCTTCTCTCTATGGGTGTGTTACCCTCCATTCTTCGTCTAAAAGACACGCTACCGAGGAAGAAGGTGGAGGGGAGGGGGCAGTGTTGCTGGCTACCTTTTAAAAGTCTTGGTAAATTGTTCATCTTCTCCCCGGCTTACCTCTCCACGGCTCGGTTCGTCAACATTCCTCAAATCCTCAAACCCATAAACTTGTTGTGCAGCTCTGTTAGTTGTAGCGTTTGGTAAAAGAGACGGTTTTCGGAGGGAGCAAGAATGGAGTTTGGGGCTTTGGATGATGGAGAGAAGAGGTGGGGAAGGGGGAGAAGCCTGAGACAAGTATTGGGAGCCAGAGCCGGAGCCTCGAGGAAAGCCAAGGTCTGGTGCGAGAAGTGTGAGCTTAGGATTGTGGACTAAATGACTGAAGAAAACCAAGCACCAAAAGAGTCAAAAGGGAAAGAGAGGAGAGGATAAGAGAGAGAGAGAAGAGAGCCATTATGAAAAAGCAAGGGTGTCGCTCATTTGGTTTCAACGGTGGCCCGGTCGGTCGGTTACTTTTTTTTTTCTTTTTTTTTTTTTTTTTTACTGGTTCTGGTGTGCCGTGCCGGGTGCCAATGCCACGCTTGCCAGCCAAAGTCAAGCTGAGGAAAAAGGAAGAAAATAGTCGCCCGTTGGCTTCGGTTTTCTTGCGGGTTCCAAGTGTGGCAGCTTGCGGTTCCATAGCTTAAGATCTTCTTTCTTGGTCTTTCTTGGACGTGTCTCACTTTTGGCCTCTGTGAAAAAGGGAGGTAAGATGGGGAAAGGTAAAGGAAAACAGTTAAAAGCGATGGAAACAAGAAGAGGATGGGCCCAAAAAAGGGGCGTTGTTAAAGATGAAAAGAAAGACTTTGGGTTCTGATTCTTGAGATCTGGAAGGCCAAAAACGGGAAGAGGATAATGGAGAAGTGGAGAGATTAAACAACAAGGCTTTTTCCAGTTTCTAGGGGCAAAAACAGGAAATAAATACAGGCATTCCTGACTTCTCAAGCCCCACTCCCAATCGTGTCGCAATTGAATTGTCATTAGCCTTCGTTTGTAAATGTATCCTAGATTAATTTGTATCTTAATAGCTTCGCGTTTCAATCGTAACTTTTATTCTTATTGTTTCATAAATATCTTTATTACTGTCAGAATTTCCCCAAAATAATATTTTTATTAGTCAAAATTAACAAAAATTATTATTATCAAAATTTCCCAAAAATATATTTTTATTATTTTCAAATTTAAAAAAAATGGTTTCATGGTCAAAATTTCTAAACATTTATTTTTTTATTTTCAAGATTTAAAAAAATCAGCCACGAAAGTACGTTCTTTATTTACGTGTGCAGAATTGTCACCGCATTTAAAATTTGTGTTTGACAACGTATTAAAAGAGTGTGTAATCAAGCTGAATGAGGTTAAGTGTTAAGTGTGTTTGTAGTAGAAATCAAGTTGGAATATGCGTGGGAATTCAATTGGCGGACAATTGCCAAAGGTTTGGCATGAAATTCCGCTCATAAAAAGGCTTAGTTGGATTGTACGGTACTGTATTTATTATTCCGGACGAGAGGCTTTTCTAATGCGGCTTGCTTGACATTTTCATATGGAGCACACGTACCATTTTTACAAGTGTAGATCTGTGTGAAAAGAGTATATAAATATCCGTGTCGTTAGGGTAGGGGTGACCCCAATGGGCCCCGTTGGGGTTCTTGTAGGTCAGAGACCGGGGTACTAAAAGCTGTCGAAACTCTTGGCAAAGCTGGCAAGGGCGCTTTTCTCTAGTATACCTACACTATACAGTGAGGACTTTTTCTTCCTTCTGTGGCACATGTACACATACTGGCGTGGCCAAGAGCCTATAGAGCACGGTTTTTAAGGCTCTCTTCTACCTCAAGGCAGACACAAACGCATACACACACATCCCAAGTAACAACCCAAAGTATAGGTAGCAAGTTAGCCTCGCTGGCGGCGTTGGATCGTAAAACTTGACTCTCGTCAGCTTCCAGCCGTTGTTGTCTTGCTTAAAACCCGAGAGCTGGCTAACCCATTTTATTAGGTAAAAGGCCCCTTGTATACTGCGGTGTAAAACGGGGAGGAAATTAGAAGGCGCTGAGGGAACAGTATGGGATGTTTACTCTTGTGTCTTTGGGGAATAAAAACTTCTAAACTGGGAGGGCGGGGCGTACGGCAAGGTCGTGGGGAATGTGCAAATAAGCCTGACCCAACTGGAATGAGTTGCGAAATTCCGGTACAAGTGTTGACAAGCTCTTTGAGCGGCTTACGATCTCGAGTTTCGAGCATTTTTCGAGGTTATTCATCGTTTCGTTGCATTTCATCGTTTCATTGGCAACTTATTGGTTGAAAAATGGGAATAATTTGAATTTTCTTTTGGAAAGATTGGTTTGTTCGGCAGTCGGTTTGGTTGGTTTGTTCATTGGCAAATCATTTTTTGGAAAAATTTGAGAAAACTAGAAATGAAAAAAAAATATGTTTTATTCGTTTTTTTGTAGTTATGGAATTGGAAAGTATAGTTCTATTAGAAGTATTTGTTTTCATGGGGAGGAATTTATTTGAGATTTTTTTCCCTGGAAAGGTCCAGGTACATGTACTTAAAAGTTGGATTAAGGAGCGAGAGGCACTAGACGGGTAAACAAGGTTAGCAAGGGTGTAATAGGCGATAATTATCTCGGGATACAAGCTCAGGAATGTTGAATGGTGCACTGTGTGCGTTCCTTGACCAAAAAGTATGTTGGTATGCCTTATCGTGTTGAGAGAACATCGAACATGCAAACTTTAATTTCGCGAATGAGTTTCGTTGGAAGAAATTCGCGGAAACACGGAAATAAGATAACGTTCTTGTAGCTTGTGTGGATTTCTGAAGCTAAGTGTACTTAGAATTGGGGAAACTTTGAAGCTGCGACACTGTTAGAATCGCGACTGACTATCAGCGCTTTTTGTCAGAAAAACGTTTTTCATTCCAAGTTGAGAGCAGATTGCATAGCATGGGTATGGGTTTATAATAATGAGAAAAATGGTTTTAAGACGATTGTTTCCGAAGCATAAAAGCGCGTTTTATGGTTGTCCTTTTTCATAACCTAGATTTTCCAAGTATTTATGACGCACTGCATTGCGAGAAATTTGACATGCTAATGTTAGGAATGCAGCCATACAAAGAGAGGGTGTTGAAGTGGTTACCATGGCAACAATGAATAAAGCAGAAAAAAAATCGGCAGTTAGAACGTCGTAGCTTTCAATTAATTAGGTGGAAACTGAAAAGTTTGAGGATTGGAGAGTCGTAAGTTTTTATGGGACTATGGTTACGCTAAATATGTATGAGAGAGTCGGGAAATCTTGTTTACGTGCAGAGCGTGAATGCGTGGTTAAGCCCACCAATGATCAGGTTTCAGCCTTCAAGCTCGGTTTGCGTTCGGTTTCATGATTATGTGTGTGTCGAAACAGGTGTTTGTGGTGACGAACTCATGAGAAACGAGTTAGACAAACCTTTATCATTGCCCATGATAATATGGGTTGTCTTTCTGTACGTACGGTACATACACTTTTTTAGTCCATTAAAGTCTTAACGAACGCACTTTTTTATAAGCGTACAAAAACTTGAAGGGAGAAAATTGCGGAAAACGAATGAGCTTACCTGACAGTAATGCGTGGGATTTATTAGCGTAGCGAATTTTCGTCCGGGAAGCTTCTTTTGCAAGAATATTCGCGATTGAAGAATTCTCTAGATTCGCCAGTCGTGCGAAACTGAGAAAAGTTTTTTATACCTTTGCCGTAATCATTTAGGTAGATAGCAAGATAGGTGCAGTGAGAGACCGCAAATTGCGAAACCGAGATTTCAGCTTTAACTTTCGCAAAATTTTGTCTTAAATTTTGCGAAATCCTTAAAATTTGTGACAAAGGAAAATTAAAGTTTTTAATTTTTTCGCCAGTTCTGTCTGACAGTAATATACGGTCATTTTGCCGCCTTTTCACTTTGCTAATCGTTATTAGCAAATTGAGATTTTGCGGGAAGTAAAATAAATGTGTATACACTAGCATTGTAGTCACTTATAAGTGATAAGACTTGTCTTTGACACCAAGAAGCGCTGATAACGTGTCTACGTATGTTAAGGAATTTGGTTTGCAAATTTTCCGCGCTGCCACTTGTCACTTGTTCTTATCCATTTCCCCAAAGTATTCCAAGCCGTTTTCTCGACGTGTTTTCCATTATCACTTGATAACGTAAATGCGAAATCTACAGATGGAACTGTTGTAATATATACAATCGCCTTTTATTAGCCGAAAAAACTTTATTTTTGTTAATTATTTTGTGTATTTTTTATTTATTTATTTTTTAAATATTTTAATAATTTGTAATAGTTTATTTAATAATTTTTTTTTTATCCTTTAACCTAATCGCGTTAATTGAGCATGCTCAACATTAGAGACCACAGGTCGTCAGTCAACGATTTTTTTGTCGTTTTTTAGCCAACTCGGTGCGTATTAAACTGGTATATTTTATAGCGCTTTTTAAGAATAAAACGCGGATTTTCCAAGTTTATTTTTTATTATTATCTAATAGTGGGGGGGGGGACAAGGACAGAAACAGATGGCCAATGGGCAGTAAATTGCCAGTCTTTTTTTTGGGGTTCCAGTCTGAAATTGTGGAAGTCTACGTGGTGTGGGTTTTCTTGTCCCTGCTTTTGCCTTTTCATGCACCTCGTTTCTGATAGTAAGAGTTTTTTTTCTTTTTTTTTTTATTCGGGAGAACCTCGGGAAAGAGGAGCTGATAGACAGGGAGAATGAGAAGAGAAGAAGAGAGACTACAGAGAAAGAAAACAAGTCGAAAAACGCCAAGACATAGGTTGATGGACGTTGGTTATTGTGGTTGGTTAGTCAACCGGTAGTTTTCTTTACCAGGCCCCCTTTCGACAAGGGATCCAGAGTTGCAAGTATTTTTCCGGCATCATATTTTCACTCTGTCTCATTGTCTAACGCAAGCTTTCCACGACGGCGTGAGCCATTTCTACATGTTTATTTTAGAGACCCTTTTGGAGCATTTTGACAAAGTGTTTTCAGGCGAGTCTACCATGCTTCCGATGCCTTTCTAGTGGAACTCTTCAAGCCCTTTTTTTCTTTCATTTTTTTCATAAACTTTCTTTCATTTCCAGGATTGTCAGGGTATTTTTAATGCATTTAAATAATTTTTCCGACAATTTCATTAATTAATTCCAGCAAAATGCAAGAAGTAATTAATATCTTTATTTAATACCTTTAATTAATACATTTATTTAATAATAATTTAATAGTTAATATCGTCATTTACAAATTTCGTCTGTATCAAAAGTTGAATTTCGCATTTATTTATAAATTCTTTCTTTATCAGAAGTTAAATTTCGCAGTTTTTTATAAATGCGTCTTGATCAAAAGTTAAATTCGCATTTTACTATAAATTGTATCTTTATCAAAAGTGAAAACTTCGCATTTATTAAAATTTCGTCTTGGTAAAAACTTGAATTTCGCATTTATTGTGTCTTTCTCAAAAGAAAAAAGTTTCTCAAAAGATCAAAAGTTGCGGAATTGAAGGAACGAGACGGGGAATGTTTGACTTGGCATAGTCGTTAAAATTATTGGTTAGTGTTGTGGACAGGTTTCTGACCTCGACATTACTGGAAATTTGTTCAGGAATTCGCGGAATCAGTCCAGGAACCATTTTGACCTGTTTGGCTATAAAATCTAACGGTAGAGAGACTGTTTTTCAAAACGTTTTAAAGTTTGGAGCCGAAATTCCAATTCCTAATGGAGTTATTTGAAATGAATACATATCGAATACATATGTATGCATTGTCGTACGTGGGTTTTGAGGGAGATTAGTTTTTTGCTACGTGTAGATATTTAAGTGTGGGCAACACGTGGACAGGTAACGTTCCGGTTCTCCGAAAGGGAGCGAATTATCTAGTTATAAATATAATTAAACAGGTTAAATTGCATTAATTTATTCGTGACGCTTCCATGCGGAAAGTTTGTGAGCCAGCTACTTGTTGCTGAGATTCCTTTTTTATCCCGAATGTTCTTTTTTCTTCATTAAAAATTTGCATAAGAGCTGCTCTGGTTTGTCGAGGGAAGTAGGGCAAAAGGTATATACATAGCATTGGCGTCCTAATTTATGGAAATTCGATTACTTAAGAATATGAGAATAAAATCGCGAATAGATTACGAGAACGCTTTGGGATTTTGATGCCTTGCGTAAACATTGGGACACGCCACTTAAAGGTGACCTTGGTTCGCGTTTTTTTTTTTTATTATTTATTTTTCGTTCAGTTTGGATGAGTTTTCATTTCATTGGATAAAAACTTGGGCGAAACACGACAACAAAAGCCGAGACAATTTCCTTTTGACTTTGGGAAAAAGGTGAGGTGGGAATAGGCAACATTTCAATAAAAGGCCGTAAGGGAAGAATGATGGAAGCGAAATAAGTGTAGAAGGTCGACGTCAAGGAAGGTGTATAGGAAGAACAAGCCAAAGTTTTTTTTAAAAAAAAAGAAAAGATGGGAGGTGGGGGGAGGTGCAGGCGAGTTCCGGCTCCTCGACATACAAGTCTCGGTTTCGGGTTCCCTTCTTTACCTGTACCTGTGCTTATCGGTCTAAATTATGGATATGGCTATTGGGACGTGGATATTTAAAAGAAAATCTCTTAAAAAGTCTCGATGTTCTATCGCCGGCAGTTTTAGCGCAAGGAAATGGGTGTGCGACTGTCTTGCAAAAAAAAAATGTCGCAAAATCTTCTGATACTAATAAGGGGCAATGCACTGAAAGATGATTAGAACAGTTTACGTTTTGGTTCTCGGAGTGGCAAATGGGAAATTGGAGATCGTCCGGACACTCAAACCTGTTTCTTCAGTGTATGAAACGGCGTGCGCACTTTTGCACACAAATATTGCGAAATACCAAAAACGCTTTTGACAGTAAAGTAGAGGCTTACCTTCTCTAGGAAGGAGAGCTCGTACATTTTGTATTTCTGCAGAAATAAATGTTTTCTCTAGAACGATGTAGAGTGCGCTAGAGTTTCTTGGGGGGGTTTTGAGGCTTTTCTCGAGGTTTTTGCAACATTTTTTTGGGAGGAAATTGAATTCGCAAGTTTTTAAATATAAATAACTGTTAAATTCTTCGCAAACCTTAGTACAAACCAACCGTGAATACAATTCAAGTGTTTGTGGTCTTAGCAAAGATTAATTTAGCATGAACAAACATGCATTTGATGGGTGATAAGCGATTAATGGGGTTACATTGCAGTAATTTTTAAGAAAACAGAAGGGTGGGGTCTTGGTTTAACGGAAAAATCTTTATAAATGTATTATATTTATAAATTAGTATATTTATGAATGTGTTATATTTATGCGGATAAAGGAATTTAGATTTTAAGGACAATATACAGTACTAGTACCGGACATAAGACAATGGGGTTAGATTAGAGCCCTTTTTTAAGAAAAAAAAAACAAGGAAGGAGTCGTGTTTTAAAAGGAAAATATGTATATATGCAGTACTAGTGCAGGACATGAGTCAAATGGTTGACGGCTGAGGTAGGTTGAAGAGGTTGAGAGAGAAGGTGCACGTTGATTACCTCACCTGGCGAGTTTGAGAGCAGCAGAGAGGTATGAAATGGCGTGGAAAAGGCGGCGTGTTTGAAAAGGTAGGTGCTCGTTTGGGTCGCTTTCTTTTCTAAATGGCGTGGGGTGTACGGGTGGGCTTGCAAACGATGGTTTCAAGAAAATAAGTTCCTTTTTGCCTCTGCGCCATGTGGACGACGACAAAACCAGAGCTTTCTTCTTTGTCGACGAGGGGTATTTTTGTATTTTAAACCAAAAAAACCTACTGGTCTGACCTGTTTTCGTTAGCGGGGCGATAGCGCGGAATTTTTATGATTTAAAGACCGTTTAGAGTGACAGCGACTCGCTTTACTTTCAAGTTTTCTTTTTTTTTTTTTTTTTCTCCTTTTAAAATAAGTTTGAACTTATTGCGTAGGATTTTAAGAAGGTTTAGGAGTGAAGGTTGAGGGTCTAATTAAGTATGCACTGTAATTATCGTCGAGTGGAAATCCTTATTTAGTTTTGAATTCGATTTATATACGTAGTGTTTGAAGTACACTAGTGGCGTACTGACAGTACGGATTGTCATTAATTAAATGTGTTTGAATGTTTTTAATGAATTAGTAGGTAGATTGAGAATAAAGATTTTGAATTTTTATTTTTTATTATTTCTCTATTTTCCTAGGTTGAGTTTTAGATTGGGTTTGGATAGCCAGGAATTGGCATATGTTGAAAATAGAAAAAAATGGAATTTGGGGGGGGCTTCAGGAACATTTGATTTGACAAAGTTTGGGGAGGGTTTTTAGGGTGGCATGGGAACAGCGTGCTTGTGGGACGAAAGTTCGGTGTCCTTTCATGCGAAACGCAGCTTGGCGTTTCACATGACATTGGTAGAAAGGGTGGTTGGGTGTTGGAAAAGACATGGAAAAACAGCCACAAAAGAAGGAAAAATCAAGAGCCCGGGTGGCATTGCGTGTGTCTTGGAGGACGTCGCTGTTGAGCAGTCATGGCGTCAATTAAAAACGGATTAATGAGGCCGCCCTTCAAGCGAAAATAAGAAAAGGAGCACGACTTGTGACTTTTTTTCTGATTATGTGTTTTTTTGAAGACCCATAGGTCTTATGAGAACCGTTTAGTAGTCACTGTACAAGGGAGTCGGAAAATGGAGGCGAAATTTGTGGTCCGAGAGAGACAGAGAGATAGCAACAGTTCTTTGCCCTCAAGGGGGAAATGAAGGTCGGTTTCTAGAGGCAAAATTATTTTCCTATGCAAATTTTTCGAAGGAACACAAGAAGGAAGAAGAGAGAGAGCATTCCTGGAAGGGGTAAACGAGACTTTTCCCCAATGAGTCGGAAAAAACGGTTGGGGAGGAACCGAGCAAGACATATATGTACAGTATTTCGGTTCCGAAATACAGATGTAAGAGTTGGAAAAGGAGGGGTAAAGGAACAGTCAGAATAGTATTTTGTTTATTTGCTGAAAATAGCCCTGGCCCCAGAAAAAGTCTATTAGGTTCCAGTATCTTAATTTTGGACTTTAACAAAAAAAATCTTGAGGAGAACTCGGTACTTTTTGTAGGTTTTGTAAGTTTTTTTGTAAGTTAAAGGTTTCAACATGAAAAAAAAATGTGTTTAGAAGAGCCCAAATGATGTGTTCTGGCTGAAGAAGTTCTATGTCAATTACGCGTATTAACCGAGTAATTAATTATTTAGCCGAAGAAGCTCCGCCCCTTTACTCCAAATTTCAAATTTTCAAATCCTTGTAACATTTGGGGACAGCGGGCCGGAAGCCTAGTGACTTTACCTATGAGCACATTCAAAATCGGACTTTTCGTTATCTTAACCGGACTTTTCATTATCTGTTTTTTAAGTGCTCAACCAATTATGTAGTGCTTTGGTTCATGCCAAAACTCAATCGTAGAAAAGTGACTTTTTCTTCGCGCCATTGCTCGATCGACGTTCCGCCTAACCGAGACCCGCGGCCGGGAGCCGTTGGACAAGTTTCGGTTCGGCTTCGCAGTTGAAAGCCCGTCCGTTGGCAATTGGACCGTACGAGGCGGCTCCGACTATGCGGGTGAAGAAAAAGTCCTTTTTGTGATTGAGCTTGTAAATTAACCAAAAACATCTACGGACTTGTGTTAGCCTTCAAAAATAAATAGTAATTAATTATTTAGCCGAAGCTCCACCACGTTTTACTCAAAATTTCAAATTTTCCTATCCTTATAACATGGGGATACCGCTGGCCGGAGGCCTAGCGACTTTTATCGATGATCGCATTAAAAATTTATCCCTGGACTTATATGTATGACTTCGTTACCTTTACTTTGAATGCTCAAACAAGTCTGTAGGTGCTTTGGTTAATTTTACAAGCACAAAAAACGACCGTTTCTCCGCGCCGTGACTTGCAGGCTCCGCTGTACGCCATGCAGCAAGCGTTACCCGCAAAGTCGGAATCGTCTCGGGCGGCCCTGTGGCCGTGGGACGGGCTCTTGGTTGCGAAGCCGAACCGAAACTTTCCCAGAGGCTCTCAGGCGCGGGTCTCGGCCCGGCCTGACGGCGACCAAGCGGTGGCGCGAAGAAAAAGTCATTTTCTATTCTTGAGTTTTTAAAATTAACCGAAGCTCCTACAGACTTGGCCGAATTAATCAAAGCACCTACATTTTGAAACCTTATTCCCCCTTCAAAAACTCAAATATAGGATGCGTTAACTTCAAAAAATGACGAAAAAAATCCAACTATGTTTAATTTTGGGCCCCTTAAATTGAAATAGCTAGTTACTGTTTTAGAATTCAGCAATAATCTATTCAAAATTCAGAATGTATTAAGATTCAAAGAATTCAACATGGATTTGTTTTAAACATTCCGAAGTTATCTTTTTTCCATTTAGATCGTTGTTACAAAATCAGGCCTATTTCTTTTTTTAAAAAATAATTTGATAGGAAAGTAAAACTGATTTAAAAATTATTATTTTATTTATTTTAAAAATGGAAAGGTAAGTTTGCCCCTAATTTAAACCTCCTTGACAAGGAAACGGAAATACAGTAATGTAACTATTTTTTAGGGTGGATTGCAAAGGGGGGCAGAATAAGAATGCCAGTAGGGGTAATTGTGTAGGAAAAAATGCGGTGAGCTTGAACCCAGTATGGGTATTATTGGCAATGTTGGTTCACATATGTCGCAAGCTAAGGGTTATCTTTGGACCGGAAAGTCTTTTTCTGTTGGGTGGGAAATTTGAAAGCAAAAAGTGTAAACGAAGAGGGGGGTAGGGTTTAAGAGTTTCAGAGAGATTGTGTCTATTTTGGGTGCCCTTTTTTACCCACGACAAAGAGGGGAGAAAGAGAATAAGAGGGGGGTTTACGACTCATCCATGTGGATATGTATAACTTCCTCCCCAACGCAACCCAGTATCGTATAGGGTGTGACGTAGGTTAGAGTTTTTCTAAAGAGTCGAGTCTGGATCGAAGGGGAAGGTCAATGGTTGATTGTTTGTCGTAAAAACTATTTAAAGAACTCTTAACAACTGAAATACTTTCATTTTTACTCATCTTTAGACTGATTATTTAATAATATTTACGTGAAATATGATATTCTTTTAATCCTATTTAGATTAAATATGTCATGAATTATGGGTTTGCAATATTCTATAGTTTAAAATGTACGGATTTATTTAATAATATGTATACTAGTCGTTGAATAATGTTTTTACTACTTGTATTTTACGAATTTAATAAGTGGCGCGATAGCGACATGGTTCGCCTCAAAAATACAAAACCAAACCAACCAAACGAATTTAATAAAAATAAATAAAAATAACTTACTATTTAAGTAGTTGAATTACACTAATTATCTATTCATAGTCGAGTACTATTTAGGTGAAATATGTTACAGTTGAATTTTAGGTCTTTTCAGATTTTGTACTTAAAAATGTGGTGTTGTGAATAGTAGAGAGCATCATGGAAATGTGGGGGTCTATTTCATTTTTTTATATATTTTTTTTTTCTATTGAGTTTAAGGATATTTCAGGGTTATTTGGAGAGAGGTAGGGGTAATAGAGAGTCATGGAGTCGTTAAAAAAATGGCTGCCAGAATGGAGGGTATGACCTTTGGGTTCGTTTGGGGTGGCGTAACATGCTAGAATAGCAGATCGTTGCAACTTTTTTTTTGTGGGAAGATTTTTTGAGGGGTGAGTGATGGGAAAATGAAAAGGGAGATGGGAATAAGAGAGGGCAAAAGGGAGCTATTGTGTGGATTGGAGTAGAGCTAATGCTTACGCTTTGGGGCTAGGGGGGTAGAGGGGTTTTCTGTATAAAGTGTCTCGAATGTAAACTTAAAAGCGTTTCGGTAAAAGCTGAGGGGATAGAAAGATTCCGGTAGGTATCTGCGGTGGGGGTAGTTTGGGTTAAGGGAAAACCGTGGGCGGGGCTTACAGGGAGTGAAGCTGACCATCAACACTATTTCCTGTAGCCCGACTTTTCGCTTGTTTGAATTGATGGGAAGGACAAAAAGCCTAAGAGAAGAGAAAGAAAGAATGAGAAGAAACAAGGGAGGGGATAAGTAAGTAGGCCGTGGAGAGGGGATGATGAATTGGCTGGGGTGGGGGGTGAAACGGGGGGAGGGGGAGAGGATCTCTACAGGAAGGAGGGGTGGGTGGGGGGCAAATATGGGTGATAAAGACAACTGGATACGGAATCTGTCGGCTGCTAAATCAATTACTTGCTTAGTCCCATTGTTGGCGCTTCGGCTATTGGTTTCCACAATGGGGGGGTTATTATGAAAGGTTAACATAACATATTTATGGTTTGGGATGACGATGCTAATGAACTTGCTGCTTAAGAACTCACTTGTGCAGTTAGGAGGAAAAAGAGAGAGTCGCGTGGTTGTTTATGACTTAGGTGACAATTGACTGGTTCCAGCAAATGAAAGTAGGTAGAAAAAAGCGAGATTAAGGAGGGGCTTATTATTATTCACAGGAAGCTATCAATCTAGCTTTGCATGTGTAGGTTTTCAAGTTCTTGATTAAATAGGCGGTCTATTTTGTTTAATTATGTATTTTAGTTAGTTATTATCCGTTTTTTTATTTGTTATATTATGTATAATCCGTATTATTTAGTATTATATTATTTATTATTTCGTGTTAAATCAGAAATGAAAATGAGAAAGCATATTAAAGCGTTTAATGGATTATTAGAATCAATTTCAAAAGAATCGTCACACGTATAGTAACGAAACTGCGGTAGTGATTGCTACATGGACTTTGCATATTGACTAATGACGTCGCTTTTACGTCGTTTTGACCAATCCTGTCGTTTTCAGCCTACTGCTACTGGTTGGGGGAAATCTCTTCTAAACTCCCCAGTGAATTAAATGAGCTGGTTATTCAAATTGAATGACCAATTCCCTTAGTTGATTGGGAAAATTAGAAGGGATATCGTGTTGATAACCACTTAGGCGCAGGAATAGTCTTCACAGTGTTAATTGTGTTTTAGACATGTGGTTCCATAAAAAAAAGGCAACGAACAAGAGAAGAGTTGATTTAAATGTAAAGAGAAGTTGAGGCTCATTGAAACTTATGGCAAGTTAAATTTAAAAAGATTTGCCACAAAAGGAAGCGGCCGTTAAGTTAGGAATTCCTCAATCACCTCTGTCAAAATAGTTGCGAAATAGTTGGTCTAGTGTATCTAGAAAAAAGGAACGCTTGGAAAGTGTCAAAAAGTAGACGATGCTTTGTTTCTTTGGTTTAAACTAGCCAGTTCATTTCATGCGCCGATAAATCGTAGCATTCTATTGCATATTTTCGGTTATTAGAATCTCCGCTTAATAAAATTCACTTGACAAACCACGTTCTTCGGATTTAGTGACAAAAAGGTGTAATGCATCCAATGCATGTGCAATGTGTAATGCATGCAATGTGAAAAATGACACTGTTGTGTAATCTTTCGAATAATTATTTTTTTTTCTTTAATGGAGTGAGAGAAAGTACAAGTTTTGCAATTCTCATTAACGAAAGATGATGGGAATCGTTAATCCTGTGATTGATAGCTTCCTAACCTAAATCATTTCCAATCCAACCACCAAAATTCGAATGACACATGTGTGTCATTCTTTTTCCGGAGATGGCTTGCAACAATATGAAGCATTAGTGTAATGTTTAACCTCCGGGTTTTTAACCAGAGAAGCTATTGTGACAAATTGTGATCACAATAAGCGGCATCTATTGTATTTATTATGTTAAGTATTTATTATAATTATATTGTTTATTATCCATATGGCGGTGTTAAATAGGCAATGAAAATGACAATCGGTCTTAAAATTGTCCAGTGTAGCATTCGTGACAATGAAAACTATCATCCAGATCCTTTCGACGAAGAAAACGGTAACCTTTTATAAGAATAATTAATTTTATTTAAAAAAAAAAAAACGAAGACTTACGTAAACGCTTATTTTTAAATTAACGCGGAACATTGGGAGCACAATACTGAAAAATTGAGACGGTTGGGGGGTGCCAACAGTGAAAGTTGAGATGGGCCAGAAAGTCTTGGCTGTTAACAAATAAGTCGTTATTGTCGCTATCTTGGGGTCCCATTGGGAGCCTCCCGCTTTGTTTTGGGTTTCGATATGAAATTACAAAGTTTTCTTCGTTCAAATAGAGTTGTGAAAAAGGGGAAAAAGTCAACGGAAAAATGGGATAGAATCATGATATGCCAAGTTTTGGGGGCAAATAAGTAAAAGAAAAAATAGCGATAAGAGGTGAAAAAAAAGTTCGGAAGGTTGATGTGGTCTCTCTCTTCTCTCTCTTTCTGTAGCCACTTGAAATCGTCACGCGCGCTTTGGCTCAAAAGCGAACCGGTTATATTGATACAAGGTTATCGTCCTCCTTTTTCTTTCTTTTCTCGTCCTGGCATCGTTCACGTTCAGTTCGGGATCATGAGATGCATTTCATGCAGAACTTACCACACTCACTTGCCTTATCCGTTTTCCGTTGGCGCTTGAAAAACTACTGAGACACTTTATGCCCTTGGTTTACCAACACAGTATTAGTACTCGCATTCTTACGATTGTCGCGCTGCATTTTACAAGACTTGGCGCAAAAGGTACATGTATAGTTACTGAAACCAAAACAAATCCAAATAAAAACTATACCAAGATAAAGATATCTTCTTTAAAAAGTCGTGGCTGGGTTGGATAGGGGGGTAAGGTGGTAAGCGTGAGTGGCAACCGGTTTTCGTTTAGACATTGAGAGGATCTTGAAAGAAATCGTGCGGTGGTGGTTAAGCAACGTTGCTATTGGCTATTTTTTTCGATGGCTTTTTTAGTTTATTTTTTTATTGTGTACTGATTTGGAAACTAAGAGGGAGGGAACTAAAGAGTCGAGGTATAAACTTGCAACGTTTTCGGAGCTCTTGGAATGCGTATGACCCAGGTATATAAACAGATTACCTCCCCCCCATACCACCTCACTCGTCCAGGATAAAACGAAGAAAAAGAGCTAGACTCTTATTGAAGGCCGAGAAGAAAACCCATAGAGGGGGGGGAAAGAGCAGGCCACACGTCCTGTTACGACTTTTTAGGGGCCCTTTAATGGCTTTGTTTTACACGGACCCTGTCCGCCAACCTGCAGCGTGATAAGAAGGTGTAATCGTGAGGGACGCCCCAGCTCTATTAGAAAACTAGGCCCTATGTGTGTACGCACACTCAAACGGAACAACACATACATCTCACCTCTCATTTTCAGCCCCAGTCAGTGGATGTAAGCTTTGACGTTACCCGGTTCTATTTGATATTTATTATTATTTTTTAGCTGGGTAATTACGGATTTCTTGAAGCCCTTTGCTCGTTCTGTTTGTGACGTCAGTAATGTTTCTGATGGTATCGAAATTATCATGAACATAATTTGAATTGTCTAATTTCAACGGATTTTTTTTTACGAAAATTAGTTTAAATCATCTGATATTTGCCAAGTTTTCCATTTATTTTATACTATTGGGAAATGTTGATCTTATTAGGTATAACGGCTACAATTAATGTATAAATGAATATAAGAAGTGATATTAATTTGGGTATTTTAGAAGGAATTATTTATGGAAAATAAGATTGTTAATTAATTCCGGATTTTAGCATTCCTATTTGTTGCATGTGATATCGTGTTCTTAGTGTATTAATTTAAGAGTTTCTTTACTTTTAATAGGGGAGTTATGTCTGTTTAACTGATGGTGCGCTTTAGCACAAACGTGTGGGGTTGTGATCACCGTTGTGACGTCACACGCCACACTTTTATTTTCGGATGGGTGGAGAGGAAGTCTGTTTTAATCAAGCTAAGTTTATCAAGCTTTCTCATTAATTCCGGATTTAATTTCTTTCTTATTAGGTATAACGGCTACAATTAATATATAAATGAATATAAGAAGTGCTATTAATTTTGGTATTCTAGAAGGAATTATTTATGGAAAATAAGATTGTTAATTAATTCCGGATTTAAGCATTTCTATTTGTTGTATGTAATATCGTGTTCTTAGTGTATTCATTTAAGAGTTGCTTTACTTTTAATAGGGGGGTTATGTCTGTTTAACTGATGGTGCGCTTTAGCACAAATGTGTGGGGTTGTGATCACCGTTGTGACGTCACACGCCACACTTTTCTTTTCGGATGGGTGGAGAGGAAGTCTGTTTTAATCAAGCTAAGTTTATCAAGCTTTCTCTGTATCTACAAATACATTGTTCTGCAGGAGGCGGCAGATGAGTTCTTTTTGACGTCTTTGAGGTGCGGATGCATGTATAAAAATGAGAAAAAAAGGCTTTGAGCAGCTTTTTTTAATATGAAATCTGCATGTGCGGAGATGAAAGAGATGCTGCGGTGGCAGTTATCTTGTCTTGAGCAAACGCGATTAAAGATTTTCCCTTGTGTGGAGAAAGAATAGATGACAGATCATGAAAGGGTTGATGCACGAGACGAATCCCCTTTTGCACACGTTTTCCTCCTAAAAAAAAGAGTAATTCTTGCAGGAAAAGAAAAAGAACCAGAATTTTAACATGCGTGTATACTTTTTAATTACAGGTGAAGCGTGCGAAGCCTGGAGGGAAAATAGCGGCTATTGACACCGTCGAAAATTATAGATTATGATTTAAGGTAAGACTCGCTGTTTTGGTTTCAATTTATTTTTTTTGGTTTTTTTATTTATCAATTTATTTATATCAATTTATATATCAATTTATTATTTGTTTTGGTTTTTATTTTTCCTCTTTTTTTGGGAATAAAATCTCTTTTAATTTACATTGTAAAAGCAAAGAGTAATGCCATAGTTGATAAGAGTTTGAGCGTGGGAGTTCAAATCTCAAGTTTGAATGAGACGTGCGTTCTAAGGATATTTCCATATGTTAAGGACAGTTTCTTCTTGCTTCTCCTTGACCGCCGGCGCAATCTTATGGGGGTGAAGCAGGGTGAAAATGGGGGCGGTACAAACGAAGCTGCGCATCAGTATCGATCCTCGTTTGCTTTAGCTCCACTGGGCTTTTGTTGCAGCATCCCTCTTCTCCATATAAAAGAGATGGACCTGGGAGGAGAGGGAATGAGACAGGGATGCTGGGAAGAGATCTAAACCACCCCCTTTTCCAGTAACTCCTTTTTCTTCTTTTTTTTTCCCTTTTTTTTTTTTTTTTTTTGGTTTCTCTTTACGAGTTACAAGTATGCACTGTCCCATGGGATGTTGTAACTTGGACGGAGGCGGGGTGACTTTGGATGTTTCACCCCTGTTTTTTTTTTTTGTTGTTTTTTTCCTACCGTCCGCTCGAGGACGGAAACGGATTCCGAGAAAAGTTTCAAGGGAGAGATTGTAAAGGAATTTTACTTGTGAGTATGTGTCTTTTATAACTCTGGAACTCTGGGCTGAGATTGGATTTCTCTTTTGCGTTAGGATGCTTGAGAGGGGGTTGATTTAAATTTCGCACCCTTTTCTTATTAACGAAGGGAACATCCATCCCAGTTTAGATCAAGGGAAAAAAAGGGTGAAACACTAGAACACGCCCCTTTGGGAGGGTGAACGTGCTCGAGCGTCTCCCAAGTTTTGCATACGTAATGCAGAGCGAGATGGAGTTCCAGCTTGCGTCACTTCCGAAAGAGACTAAAACCGAGCGAGAGAGAAATTGGAAATCGAGATAAGCTTGCTGGGAATTCAGTCTTCGGAATTTTTATTATTATTATCCAATTTTTCCTCTTTCTTTCGGGAAATAATGGTATCGATTTGATACGTCGAGCGACCAAGTGTGAAATTTTGAAGAGAAATTCCACTAATTGGGTTGTCTGCGTGACATTAACCCGCGTCCCTCGTTGTGAGTCGAGTTGCACAGATGCAGATTAGTCATGTGCATCGCAATTTGCCCTTGTCTTCAAGCTGCCTCTCGAGTTTGTAAGATTGCCTAGTTCGCCCGCCAATTCCCCCCCGAAATTAGCTCAACGAGAGACTCGAATCTCATGGGCGACGTGTTGTAGAGCTGCGAGTTGCGACTCCAGTCGATAGCTACTAAAGTATACAGTATACAGTGCCAAAGTCGACCTACATACAAAACTCTAAATGAGGAGAAAATGATGGGACCTGCAGAAGTCGTTTCGTCGTAAAACCAACAAGTTTTTCTTAGAACTTGGTGTTTGAGCAGTACCAAATTGAAATGAAAACCGTCATGGCGCCGATAAGAAGAATTTCGTGAAATTACTTGGTTGGGTTATCAGCTGTTTTAGAAGGAGTAAGGAAGAGGGTCAATATTAGCAGAGGATCGACTGAAGTGAAGTTTAATCGTTTGTAACACCTCGGAATGAAATTCCAGGATAAGCCAAGGGGGTGCGAACGATAGACGCGAGCCGTTAGGGAGGAGCTATGGGAGCTACGGGGTCTCCGTTCGCCAGCGCAGGAACCGGGACGCGCGGGAACCGCACGTGACGCCACGCCGCTCAGGATTTATATTTATAAATATATATCACTGACGCTCTTGGCTCTCGTACTGCAATACCAAGCAAGTCGGGAGCCCCAGCACACACACACACATCCATATAACACACATATACCCCAGCATCCTGAACCTTTTTTTATTCTTTTTTTCGCTGGCTTCTTTTCTGTCTTGCACGCGGGCTCGGGGCCAAGAGAGGTTCGAGCAGCTCCCAGAAGCCCAAGCCTAACTTTATTTTGTTCTATCGCTTTGGAGCCGTCTGGCATAACTTAAGCTGGGAATAAGAAACTCATAACATGGCAAGCGCGTTTTCTTTCAACAGCGAGTAACTCACTACCTTCGTTATTAATGACTGATCAGGTGCCATTTGCCACGGATAATTGGGGAGCTGCTTTCACACGCTGGATTTACGTACGCTGCTCAAAGAGTGAATTTGGCACATTTTTTTTTGAGGAAGCCAAAAAGAGAATGACACAGTACCCACGCGAAAAAGAAGAATTCAGACACAAGGGGTGGTCTGTCTTGATTATAATTAGCATCCGAGGGGTAGACTTGGAGAGTGTATGGACGGCTTGAGCCAAGAGAGTTGGGCCAGTTGAGCATAGCTATGGCATTCAGCCTCCCAGAAAGGGGGGTGGGGGGGTGACAAGGACCCAGTTTTAAGGGAAGGCCAAGTTTTGCAGGCGTCAATTAGTTATTGAACTCACGTGACCAAGAAACGAGGCTAATTAAAGCCAGGACTGGTACTCTGCGAATTCAAAGTCCTTTTTTCCAGGAGCTCTCCAAGTTCGTCTTAAGGACTTGAATATTTGTAATAAATAAATAAAATAATTAAAAATAAATGGGGTTTTTGCTCTATTTTTACGATTCCTTATTAGAATAATTAAGTGTGTACAAATTAACGTGTAAAGATTGAATGTAATTTGTAGATTGAATGTAATTTGTAGATTGAATGTAACATTGTAAAGATTGAATGTAGTTTTTAAAAATTAATGTCTTTAATTAGAAATGTGTCTCGATTACGGAGACAGCAATGTTTAGTGTTTAAACAAGCTAAGATTGTTTTTTTTTTCAGGAAGATACATAGTTAGTGTAAAAAATATAAGTACTTTTTGTTACAATTTCCGATATTTTATTAAGAATTTTACACATTGCAAAAAGTAACTACGTTTTGTGAGGTGTAAGTTACAAAGTTCGTAGTAGTTTTACAGTGATTTTATTGGCAGGGAAGGTACCAGGTACTACCAGAATTTTTTTCTGACGTAAGGGAAATGAGACCGTCACGAGTACTGGGGGGGGGGGGGGGGTCGGAGAAAAGGAGTAAAGAGAGTTGTTGGTGGAATGCGATTGGAAATCGGTACTGGCCGGTCGCGAAAAAAGTTGTCCTTTACACTGTGATAGCCATGAGACGCCAGATGCTTGGCATTTATTGGTACTTGTCTGCCTCCCAAATAGCCCCTTAAATCTTGCGACACTAACGGAAACTTTTCCTCGAGTCACTATCGCAATTGACACAGGTTTTCTTGCAAAGTATTGCCACGCGAGGGAAGAAAGCTGTCCAACCGTTGTCGTATTGCCATTCACATTCCACCCAAACCTTGACTATTTCATTGGGGCATCCTGAAAAAGTAGACTCACGCATACTCCATGTCCTTTCCAGTCTCGGGCATTTTCTCATCAATTCTCACCCATTTTTACTTATTCTGTTCTTATTCCAGGTGTTAGTTCCAATTTCTGAAGAATTTAGAGTGATTCCTAAGCTTTCATCTCTGGAAACTATGCATGGATCTAGTTTATACACGTATATATAAATATAACTTGGAGAATTATTTATTTATTTTAACATTGGTCAGAAGCAACTTCCAATTTGATATTTTAGTACGTTATTCTAGCCGTTGTATTGCATGTTAAAAGTGCATTTAAATACGCAATCCCGTATTTCAGTAGCGAGTAAAAAATTGACATTTTTCGCAAAATGGTAATCGGATTGTTTTTTTAAGATTTTTTTTTTATAAAGTCAAACAAGTAAAGTATGTTCGGAAACCTTTTTTCCGGATGTTCCTTTGCGCTACGATTTTGAAGCAAGACAAACATATTTTTGCAGTAAAACAAAGTATCTTAGGTTTGATCTCAAATTGATGTTAAATTACCTGATTTGCTTCACCATTCAAGTTTTTGGGCGATTCGAATGGTTCGAAAAGTTAATTTTTAGGCTACTTACTTCTAACAATTCAGTTAAATGAAAGCTAAGACTTGTGCCAAGTAATCGTTGTAATAGAGCTAAGAGTAGCTTAAGACAAAAAATTCCAAAAGTAAAGGAGAAAATGTTTCCATTAGTTTCGTCATCGACATTGAACGTATGGGTAGACGTCGAGGCGGATAATGGCTCTATCTGTTGTTGTCTCTGGTCAACCGAGCTTGTTTTTTGCCGCATAGAAATGCATAAAATAAATAACGTTTGGAACATTTTTCTGTCCTCCTTTTTTCCCTTTTTTTGTGAGCTTCGAATTTGAGCTTCAAAGGGTTTCGTGCAACTCGCCACAGTGCAATAGGTCATTTGTATGAGTAACAATAGTACGTGAGACGGGGACAGACAGCCGGGAAAAGATGGCGCAGGGGGTCAGGGCATATTATTGAGATCAAAAAAGTAGTTTCTAGCTCTATTGTCATGTTGAGGAGTTTCACGAAAAAAGGAAACATGAGCGAGAGGCGATAAAAAGGATCCTAAAAGACCATAGGGCAAGGGAAGAAAAGGGCGAGATTGCTAGATTTTCAAGTTTGGAAGTCATTTTTTTATTATTATTTTTTATTATTTTTTTTTTTATTATTATTTTTTTTTTTACCAGTCAATGGGTCGTGCAGCTTCAGGCAGGTACTTCTTTTTTCTCGTTTTCATTTCTTCCTTGAATAAAAAAAAGTAGGGAGTGACTCGTTTTGGATGCCAATATTTTTGTTTTAGTTTTTACAATTATTTTTTTATAATAAAGGAACGTATTAGCTCTTGTTTAAAGGTGTAACGACACAAGTCTTGTCGTTTTCCCTTGGTAAACGGCAAGAGTTGTGCGGAATTACTGGCGAATAACAGAATAGGTATTTTTGGCAATAGCGTAATTAGCGAGTGTTGAACGAGTTGGGTGGAAAAGAATGACAGTGGTTAGTTGAAAAATGAGTCGAGTTTGGGTGGGAGCGTTGGTTTTTATTTTGTTTTCTTTTCATTTTTTGGGGAGTTTGGTTGGGAACGACAGGATATACAGGTTTGGGGAGTGCACCAGCTAGCGCAGCGCACGGGAGTTGAATTGCCGAGGTTGTTTATAATCTAGTCTGGTATGCTGTAAAAGGTTGAGGAGTCGGGACGGCTATAAGCACACCGGGGCAGATCCTGGTGCAAAAGGGTGATGGGTTCGAGTTTTTGATGGGGAGAGGTGAGAGCCGCAGGTGAGGAAGCCCTTGGTCTGGCCTTGAGACGCATTGCCACGGCAGAAAGAGGCGTTGGGAAATTACATATGTGTGTGACCCAAGAGTCAGGAGCAAACCGACAGAAGACATTGGATCCTCCACCTCATTTCTATGTATATAAATGTATAGATCATATATTCTATATAATATTCCATTATCCGCCCTTATCCTCCTCGACATGAATACGTTCAATGTTCGATGACAAAGTAATGGAAACATTTTCTTATATTTTTTTCTTACAATTTCTTATTTTCCTAAAATTTTTTCTTACATTTTCTTATGTTTTAGCTTCGATTTGGGAGGTTTGGAGCTTTTTAAGCGTTTTAAGAGGACCAGTCAACTGATTTTTCTTTCCTTTTTGACTTTCCTTTTGTAAAAGGCAATCATACTTCAAGGTTAGTCCTTTTTGGGGGGGTGGTTAAAAGACTTGGGAGGAATTCTGGATCTGTGACAACTAAGACGTTTTAGAATAAAAAAGGGATTTGGCACTGATGTGGACATCGTTTCAGACTTTCAGTGGAACATTTGCCAATTAAAATTGCCACTTTTCGTCTTTTTCGGTCTATTTTCGCGCTGTGTTGGGTTATTAGTCTTTAACAAGGTAATGCTAACAGAAATTTGCATAAAGTATGCTAATTTATGTACATACTAAATGGACCGGATTGAAATTAGAGACTGTTTTGAATAAATTTAGAGTACGTTTCTAAGAAATGGACATTTTTTGGAATGTATTTAGATAATGTGTGTTATATAACCGACCATGTAGAGACGCCTTATAGGTTGAGACACGGTAACAAATCTCTGTACAGAAGTGGTACAGAAGCTTATCACTGGTTCGGTTACTTTGCAGCTTGCTTTGCAGACGAAGGTGTTCTGGGCAAGTCTCGGCCAGAATTGACTGTTGGGGAATTAGTAACGGTAAATGAATCCGAGTACTACTCCGGTTTTTGTAAAGTTCGATCTTACTTAAAAAGAAAACGAGTTTTTTGGCTTGGATAAAAGGGTATTTTTATTTTATTTGGCTTTCTCAACGGTGGTGGAAAAGAAAAAAGAAACAAGTTTTCCAGCTCGGGTTAAGATGATAACGACTGCATTAGAAAGGGGGACCTGATAATCGATTATGGATGCGTCTTTTTGCCTTCCACGTTTCTGTATTTATTTTCTTGATTCCTTTAACCTCAGAAAGTTTGAGGACCAGATTATTTTTTTTTTTTTTTTTTTTTTGCCTTTTGGGGGCAAAAGGCAGAAAAGGCAAGGTTTATTGAAATCAAGGGAGAAAAGACCCAAAATATTTCCTATTGAAAAAGAGGAAGAAAAAAAAAAAGGAATTGAAAGCAAGGAATGCGCTGCTGCGCCCGAACCGCCCGAACGCTTAAGAGGGGAGCTTGTTCACCAAAAAATGCACTGTGCTGAGTGTTGATGGGGCATGGCGCCCCGGTGGAGCCGTGAAGGTCATCTTCCGAGATTGTGGACGGTCGCAGTCGCCGTTTGCCGGGTAGCACACATGGTATTTCGGCGAACACGAAGAAAATGAACGCATAGTCGATTTTTTTTCATCTTTTGTATTACTTTATTTAATATAATTTTTGTTACATTAGCGGGGGGGGATATGTTCGTTATATTCTATTTTTTATACAATTTTAAAGAAAGAGGGGGTATTGTTAAAGAACAAATAAAAGAGTTAAAAAGTGGTCAAATTTGTCCTTGAATGCATCGTAAGTCATCCAAAGGATAATTCCTCGACGCCAAGACCAAAAAAAAAAAAATTAGAAAAAAATGAAAACAGGAAGACATCCTAGCGAGCTATTTTGGAAATGTCCTTTTATTGTATTTTTATTTCGGTTTCTACTTTTTCTTTATTTGTCCCGTGTGGTTATGCAGACTGTATTCCTTGTCATGACGTTACTCGTAGAAATGCAACGAAAAACGTGGAAACATGTCCATATCTTTCACGTTGGAAAACGGAAACTTGGTGTCTTTGCTTCAGAAGAAGAAATTTACGAATCGATGCTTGTCGGAAAGGTTTGTGTTGGGGGTGGGTGCAAATGCCTAAATCAATAACACACCAATGTGCGAAGGGGGGGTGCACACACACACACACACCCTTCGACACTGTTCCTTTTGCATATTGCAGCCCTATGTAATTAAAAGTGCATCGTGCGACGTTTCTTAACGATCTCAAGCAGAATGAGGCGGTAGCCGGGGCATGTGAAAGGAGGCGGGGCTGCTTTATGCGGGTAGGCGGGGTTTGCTGGTACCCCTCCCGGCACACAAACAAAATGTTAGTGAAAGAGAAAGAAAATCAAAACAAAATTTTTTAGAATCATTTTTATAACTCCTTTTTTATCAATCCTTTTTTCCCCTTTCATGCACAAAAAGGGGAGGGACAAGGCTAAAGGGCGGACGTTAAGACTTGCTCGAGTCCGATGTCGTCGCAGCGGTGATCAATACCCTTTTGCCTGATGGTCTTCGCTCCGTCCCGAACGCTTCATCTCTTCCACGTTTGTCCAAAAATCTTTTTCGTTCCATTTTCCGGAAACATGTTGTGACGTGTACTATCTTTTTAGTAGCGCTGTATTGTTAACTGCAGAATTGGAAGAGGTCCAGTTTCATTTTTTTTTTTTTTTTTTTTTTATGACGCTTATTTTTCAATAATAATATCCATCTTTCTGGAAGGTGAAGAAAAAGTCAATTGCGACGTAGAATCGCAGATCTGCTCCAACTTGGTTTTGTGGTTGCAATGTTTGAAGAGAAAAGAGAATCGATGGCTGTAGCCTTAAGGTTTTTGGGTGAAATAGTGACGTAGGATGATAAGAACGAGTCAAAGTCGGGGCAATCATCATCAAAAGCCCTAAGTTTGGAGTTTGAGCTGCCCTGGTTCGTGTTCCCGACTGACCCCAATGAGTCTTGATCATGGAATCTGTCCATTGAGCTGGCGATTTCGTCATGACTCTACCTTTTTGGTTACCTCTTCCTCTTTTAATATTTAATGTTTTTTTATGGTGTACACACAAGGAGAAAAGGGTTACGTACATGGTAATAGTCTTCTACTCTACCTGTTGTAACCATGGATATGGGCTGGGGGATTTAAGGACTGTCGTTTTTGAGTCGAATTTTTCCGCGCCTTATAAGGCCTTGCCAGAAGTTGTGTGATTTAACGACAAAACGCAACGAGGAAACAACGTTCAGTAAGAAAAGAAGAAAAAAAAGGGGAAAAAGATGGGCATCTGCAGTCGTTGCTGACGCTGGTCAGAAACTCTTCCTCAACAGACGTCTTTGCAGACCCTTCACAGCTCGATGCCCCCAAGAAGAGGTCAGAGGTTTCGTATATTTGGTCTTGTTAAATGGCTCGACTTTTGAGTTCTGACTAATCTCGTCATTCCTTGTTATTTTATTTATTTTTTGCTGGGGAGGAGGAGTGAGAAATGCCTCGGTTTATTTAATTTTAAGACGTTTGGTTGCTGTTGCAGACATACTTGTTGCCAGGGCCTCGAATCCCAGGCTCGCGACCACTTTGTGACAATTGTTGAAGAAAGAATGAAGAAAGCACTTTATGAGCAAAGATGCGGGGTTGTTGTTCTGGTTTCAATAGTTTGGAACTTTGCGGAAGAAGAACGTACTTAAATACGTGGTTGAATTACCTTAGATTGTTACGTGTGCTTACACGTTACGTGGGAAACTTCACGGAAACGAGGATCGAGGAAGACTTGTATAAGGATTTACGTAAGCGATTCTTTGGGTGAAGTTTGGGAGAAGCATTACGTGAACCTGGTTATTTATTAAAAAAAAAAAGAAAAGAAAAGTTCGTAAAAAAATTAAGGAATTGAAAAGACTTTTCGATCCATCAGCTCCAAGAGCAAGTCTTAGTAATGACATGGGAGATATTTTGTAACAGTCATAGGTGGAAGATGTTACATTCAAGTTCGTAACTGCCGAAATAAAGTTTGGAATTAAATATATCGAAATTTTGAAACTTTGACATTTATCGAAATGTACCAAAATGTTGAGCTAAACTGGGATGGAGACCGTCAAAGGAAGGATTCCATGAAGAGGAATTGAGTTTGCCTAAAAACTGCGTGGGGGGGGGGGAAATTAATCAGGAGATTGGAGAAATAATGAGGAGTTTCATTTTCAAGTCAAGTTTAGAAAAATGTTCGTTGTTTTTTTCTTAAGATGTTAGGTCTCTGATGCAGAATTTCCAAAGTTTTCATAGGCAAGTTTGAGATTAAAGTTTCGTTAATTTGGTTCTTTGTGGACATCAATTTTCGTGTGCTGGAATGTTGCAGCTACACTTATAAATTGTATGTATTATTAATTTATTGATGTATTTGGTGTGTGAAGATTTGACCTATTTAAAGGAGTCCTTAGGGGTTACTAGGCTGGGGTGATAGACGTATTTGTTAAAATTTTATTTATTATTATTTTTTTCCGTTGCTCGTTCTGTGAGGGACTAGAGCAGGAATGGGGATGGTTATATATCCATGCACGGCGTTTGGTGAGTGCAGGTCTGCGCGTTAACCTCCGCGACGTTGACCGGGAGTACCGACTCCCGCGTTCGCGTTATTGATTCCGTGAAAAAGGACAAGAGAACAGAAAGAAGGGGGAGAGAGAGACAGAGGAGGGGGAGGACCTTAAAGGAAAGGAAGAGAATGGCACCCGAAAAAGCCTTGTGCTCCTTGGTTCCGCTTTTGTGCATGTGTTGCACCGAAAGTACTTGGGACTGGGGAAGTTTTCCATAGACTATAGTAGATTTTTGCCTCCTTTTTTTTCTTATTTTTGCTTTAGTGTTATAGAAAAGACAAGAGCGAAAGAGATAGAGGATAGGAAAAACTCCCACCCAAGATAAAAAGGAAAAAGCGTGAATTGAATGAGAAGATGGTGATCGAGGCGTCTTGCTTAATGAAGGCGGAGCTGCGACATTGTTGTTGCTATAGTGGGGGAAAATGAAAGAAAAATTCCGCCCGAGTTTGGCGCGATTTGGGCATATCAGAGACGCAACAGAGGGATGCTTTATGAAGCAACTCGCATAGAAGCTCTAATGGATGTGTTGGAGCTGCAAGAAGAGTGACAGGGAGAGGAAAAAACCTCGTGATGGGACTTTGGGTTCGTTTTTTGTAGAGTAAATTTTGTAAGAATTTTTTTCCGTGATCCAGTCTCTAATTTGGCTACATACTTCGCCGCTAGGCGCAGATCTAGCTTACTGGTTACTGCACATAAGTTTGGAGAGCTAGCGGACATTTCTAGCTAGGCTTTGAATTCAAAACAAAGTTTTCTTTCTTTGGAGTTTTTTTTTTATGTCCTCCCTCCCCTTTCTTGGCGCTATCCGGGAACTCTATTTTTGCTCCCAAGCATAACCCAGTTCTTCGTAACAGGAATTCATATACGGGAGTATTAGTGACTTTGTAGGAGGGAAAATCAAATAAATGAAGAAAAACTAAGGCAAAGTAAGCAAGTAAGCAAAGTGACTTATCTCGGACTGCGCCATAGATAAGACACTGAACAAGTTGATTAGCATTGAAAAAGTCCACCGAGTTATGTAACCCAAACTAGCATTGCGTGGTAAACAGGGCTGATAACAGTGACATTGAGAAAATTGACTAGAGCTAATTAAGATAGCCACGGTTTGGCTTCTCGCTTCGACTACAGTTTTATGTTCTACAGTCAGGACTTGGCTGGGAAACATTTTTAAATGTGGGAGAAATTGAGAATTTTCCTTTGGCGGCGTCTTGAAGGACAAAATAGCCACCACTTTTTTTCGTTAAAGAACAAGTTCGCCTTAAACGAAAAGAATAAATAGTCCAGTTTCCAGTCGTGTTGTTCTGCCCATCATGCGCGAGGTAACAAAGAAAGAAAACTTATTAAGCTACTTCTGAAAAAAATTCAAGCACAGGGTTTCGTACGTCACAGACGTGTTCGTATTCGTGGTTAAGGAGCGCCATACGCCAAGCCGTAGCACCTCTGTGACGTCATGACCCAAAGTGTACACGCCATGAACTCGTGAACGGCTGTTCATACAAATTTGAAACAAACTTAGTCATTCTTGCAATAACCTAGACTAAACATCAGAACCTGTACCTAGTAGTGTTTTTCTTCCATACGCGAGGTACTCGTTAAGCTACTTACGAAAACAGTTTCGAAAACATAGGGTAACCTACATCACGTGAACGTTTGCATGGTAACGAGCATCGTACGCCACGCCGTAGCACCTCTGTGACGTCATGACGCCAAGTTTACACGCCAAGAACTCGTGAACGGCTGTGCGTACAAATTTGAAACAAATTCAGTCCTTCTTTTAATAATGTATATTAAACGTCAGAATCCGAACATTTGATGTTGGTTAGATTGTATTTTACGTTTTCAAGATTTGCAGTACTTTAACTTTCAATGAAGCACAAAGGGTATTACGGCGCTCGTTTAACTTTTCAATTTCAACTGATGAAAACATTAAGCGATAGTTAATACGGTACGAAATAAGATCAATTTTTATACCACTAAGCAAACAAGAAACCTGGAATATCGTACGTTCAGGTTTTAATTCACCTGTTTGATAGTGAGAAACACTAAAAGATATTGTTACTCTCGAACATTGCTCAAGTTCCGTCAACAATTCTTGAAATAGAGCAATAAAAAGGCCTTGCTATGGGTAGTTTCGGGGGCTAGAGGTCCCGCGCAGAGTAGTAGGTGTGTTTTGGATGTTATCAGGCCACGCCTATGCGTGCCCTCTCTCGTATTTTTTTCCCCCTCTTTGTTGAAGGCACAAAGCAAGCTAAAGAGGGCTGACCACCCGAACTTGTGTGTGCGTGTGTATATAGCAACCGAAAAGTCAGGTCGGAGTAGGTTCAAGGTGGAGCACACTATGTACCCCGTGTTTTACGACCCTGTCTGGTCCATGAGGAACCCGCGTTGTCATAGCAATGTTGTAACAGTCCGCAGTTTATTCCCTTATTTATTTACGGTTTGTTAGGAGGGGAAAAGTGAGTGGGCGGGACTGGCGTTGTTAGGTCAGTTTCTAGGTACATGTTGGATAGCCGTATTTAATAAGCGTCTTGTCATCGAGCGTGACGTCGTGCTCAACAATGAACCACTCTTCCACCCCCATGGTCGTTCATATAAATTGATTGTTGTCTCTTCTGAGTGTTGAAAACCTTGGGAAAGTTTCATTGTAGGCTAAAGGGAGTAGATAGGGTTGTGATGCGCCATATGGGAAGGTTTGAAGAAAGGCGTGGCTTCGTTGGTGGGTTTTTGGCGACATTCTTGGGCTGTGGCTATTTTTAAGAGGCTTTCAAAGATAACTGCGCATATATACGTAGACACAAGCAAAGTCAGAGCTTCTGTAGTTTGGAATGCTGGTTATCTTTGGCTGCGAGCCACGTGTGCATTTTCCAGCCTAAGAAACGCTTGGGACGCGGGGATAATGCAAGGTACCTTAACAGCTCGTGCTACAGACAGACCGGGGGAAAATGGAAATTTTTAAACAAGAAAATTAGTACTTGTACAGTATTAGAATGTTCTAGAGTTGGCAGGAGTGGATTAGGCCCACAAAAACTGGTAAAAGATGGGAAGCGCCGAAAAGGAAATCAATGAATTTATCGATCCATGATAGATTGGCGCTACTGGACTTTTTGGTGATGGGGAGGAGGCTGCTCGGGGAAGGGAGAAATGAGTGTGACCAAAAAAGTGTGGCTAAGAACTGAAAAGGAAGCAGAAGGGGGCCGTCGCAAAGATAGCCTGAGGGGGAGGGGTAATCGATAATCGTGGTGGATTGATCCGGTCACGCCATGGCCGATTGCTGTGTCCGTTTTCAGCAGCAGGGCTCGTGGACTGCTTTTGCTTTCGAGGTTAAGTTTTGTCGCACACTTGATGGGGTCGTTATTTTTTCTTGGGTTCTAATTGTCCCAAACAGAAGAAATGTCATGGAGTGAAGTATGCTCAAGAGTTTACTTATATCTCAGCAAATGAATACATGAACTTTTAGCGGTAGTGTGTTGTAAAGAAATCTATACTTTGGTAAACTCTAGAGTTTTCATTCAAGTTTGTCTAAGTCACACGGATTACGTTAAAAAAAAGTTTCCCCAAGTTGTTTCAACTGATCAAAAGTTGATTTCCAAGAGCTTTTTGGAATCAAATGCGTCGGGGGCTTCTGATTGTAGGAGAAACGCGTGAAAGTGTGTCATTTTATTCCTCTGGTTAGCAAAAACTTGAGTTTCGATCAATTCCGGTACGGTTTCTGAAAGCCCCGCCCACGTAATGACTAACGCCATCTCTTGAGCTACAAGGGCGGTAATAGTTTTGCAAGACATAAATAAAAAAGGAAAATTTGACTAGAGTGACTTGTAAATCTGAAAGTCAAAACTGATTGTGCGCATTAGTTCCTCGTGGTCTTGTGTATAATTGTACTTTTTTTTATTTTTGATCTTTTATTTTAATGTAAATTTATCTTCTTTTTGTTGAAATGAGTTTGGGTCACATACATGTAGTTCGTGACCATAATCAGCACCGAGAGTTAAGAAAGCTCTAGTTATGTTGTCTCTGGAGCTTTTAGCTTTTCTTTCCATTTAAAGATTTCATTGTTGTACAAATTGTCGTCTTGGACCAATGCCCCTGTTTCACTTTGAGTTCGAGTCGGTAAGTTTCCCAAAGTTATCGAAATTTATTACAAAAAGCCCCGTTAAGGTAACGTGAGAAGTGAGATTTTAGTGCTCGGATCCCTATGCTTGGCCTTGACAACGATAGCGTTGGTACCCGGAGTTGGCAGAAGTAGTTTGCGATAGCTCAACGTAACCCAGCACGAGATGAGAAACAAGACAACACAGGTTATTTAGTCACGGATCCAAGAATCCACAGGAGCTTAAGAGTTGAAACAAGTGTTTTATTGGCTTGTTTGGCACCAGACATGGAAAAAATTGCCCAGCATTCTCTTGGCGGAAGACATTGAAAGTGCTTATGTATATATTTTGCGAACATTAGCCCAGAAAATTGTGTGCAAAACAACAATAGTAACTCTAAATTTCCCCTCCACTCAATCCGGGAAAATGGCATTTCTGGCGTCTCTTTTCTTCTTCTTTTTTTAGTAAATCGTCGTTTAAAATGGAAAGAAAAGTTATTGCTAAACAAGATGTGCACCATAGCGCAAATTTCTCTTCGAACAAAGATGAAGATGAAGAAGGAAAAAAGGGCAAGAAAAGAAAGTTTTGGTTGGAGGTGCTACAATAGAGAAGGTGATTTGTATGTGGCATCATCAAAGCAATCAAGGTATACCTCGTTTTGGCCTTGGTTGTTTATGCGACTGTCCAACTCTCAACCAAACCTTTTTCTTTTGGTGTACGCCCATTTTTATTTGTTTTGTTTAGTTAATCTGTCATGTGTAACGCAAACCTTGCTCGGTGAGATCGTCGGAGGTTTTGTAGTGGTTGGGAACAGTAATATGGGCAATAAGACATCCCAAGGAGCATGATGTCATAGTGCAGCTCTATATACGGCCAAAAGGTGGCAAGCTACAGGTTTTTTTTCTCGGTTTTTTATTCATATTTCTTTTTTTTTTTTTTCGCGGTCAGACCAGGAGAATAAAACTTTTGGCTGGTTACCTCGTGATGGGATGCTTAGACAACCCCAGCAACCGACACTTGTGAAAGGCAAAAAAAAAAAGTTTATAAAAATTGTAATAGTTTTTCCTTTCCAAAGCTAAGAGTTTGGGAGTGTAAAAGAAGACTATATGATCTGTGCTAGTGTAGACGTAGCTGACCAAAATTGGTACGTTATCTTGGAAGCCATAGATGGGCATGATTTCGGGGGTTGGGGGGGCAAATGGTTAACAAAAGCTGGTAATTCATTAAGAGCCAAACATTGCGTCGACAAGCTCCTTATTTGCGTTTTACTGTTTTATACCGTCGAAGTGATTCACGTTTACCGGTTACGTATTTGTCTTTGGGGATTCGTGTTTCATTATCTCCAGGTTTCTTTCGTGATTACAAGTTTACACTAAGCAGGTAACTAATGACTTGTTCGCTCTTCTCTTTCTTTACAACCAGGTTGAGGAAGAGCACGCCAGAGTCCCAAGTGTCGTTCCAACGAGGCTGCGTTTACACCACAATCACGTCGCTAAGCAATGGTGCGTACTTGGGTTTTTTGATTTTCAAGTTTATTATTCTAAAATTGAACAGCAATATAGCATTCGGTTCTTATTTGTTCACGTGTGTAGTCAAGATTATGGGCTTAATGAAACGTAAGAAATTAATTGCGGTCACGGGTGTGTGACCACAATTCCCAGCTTCTGAAAGCACTTCGTTTTTCCATAGGCAAAAGATTATCTTATTTAAAAGATTATTTATTATCCTTTTTTAGTATAGTTCACAAAGTTTCAATAGCGTTGGTGTAATTTATTTCTGGGGTTTCGGTTAAGGCTCCCGTATGCATATTTTCAAACTCCAATCCGAACCAGCCAGGAATAAGGGAAAATCCCCCATGGAGAAGATGTCCCAGCGTTGCCGCGATTGACTATCAGCTGATCTACTCTTCACTGAGTGAATAAGAGTTCTTAGCATTGATCTTAGTGTTATTAACGGGTGAAATTATCTGCTTACTCTTAATCTAACCTAACCTTTAAAAGCATTCTTGTATTGTCCCGCCTCCTTTTTCCCTATACCTCCAGCCTCATTTTGCAGCAAGCAGCAACGGCTGGTTCGGATTGGGGTTTGAAAATATGCCTCCCGTATACCTTAGCTCGGTATAGGCGGTTAGTATGGAGAATTTCGGATACACTTTTTGAGAAAACCAATTCATTTCGTGAAACAATTCTTTGACAGTAAACTTGAGCTTGCCAAGAGGTAGTTTACAACCAATTCACATTTTGTTCCAATGAGTAATAAGTTTGCAACATGCAAGTGAAGTTGGCAATCAGAGAAATGCGAAAGGCCTTCGCAAAACAACAACAAACAGTAGTGCCATCTATGACTCGTTCCATCAGTTAGCTAAGGTATATCCGAGCCTTAAGGTTTAACTGTTTAGACGTTTTATTTTAGGGATGAATTGGTTCAATGTCAACCTAAGAAGAGTCGGAACAATTAAAATGTAAGGTAGTGACGTGTGATGGAGCCACGCCTAGTTTTGTATATGGAGTAGTGATCAGATGCTTCGGCACGCTTTGGGGCCGATGATTGTGTGTTGCTTACTGGATCGGATTCGTTTTTGGCGTTGGTTCTGAATCTGTTATATCGTGATCTGTAATCCCGTTTTATGTGGCTTTTGTATTTTTTACTACTCGTATTTATTTTTTGCGACACAAACGTGTGGTGGGCTCACCTTGATAGCTCGATCCTTATTTGGAACGCGTTGAATTTTGTATTTTTGGGGGTGTTGCTTTTTTATTTGTGCTAGTAATTTGATGTGTGTCCGCTTTTTGTTTTTTTACTCCATCGTGCAGATTTTTGGGTCGCATTGATGCATTTTGCGCAGCACAAAGCCTGTGCTTTCCTATGGTTTGGTCCCCGCAGAGCATGAGCTACACCACGCTTGAAAAGCACGTCCTAATTTGCACCGGGTATTATATAATTTAAATCCTTGTCAAGCTTCTTCTTTTGCCACATCGTTTTCTGGCGTGCTTGCCTTGTATTTGTTTATTTTTTTGCAGGGGCTGATAGCCTATGTTAGAGCTGTTTCTTTTGATTATTAAGCCCCTTAATTAGTAATTCCTTGAACTGATCTTTTTTTTGGAGATATATTTTTCAAGATATCACTATCGCAGTAAATCACACCTATGTGTACTATGACCACGGTCTCTTGTTTTGATACGAAATGAGATTGAAATGATTGCTTCAATTATGAATTATTTTTGTTATTTATTTGTTTACATGTTTTATTCGGTTCTTGATGAAACTTTTTGGTTAGGGTAGGAGCTAAGTGCAAGCGGAGGGCTAACATTGGCCGGTCTAGATGTCCTCTGCCTCCCGACCATGATCAAAGAGGCGAAAGAGAAGAAAGACAAGAAAAACGGCGGCAGTAGTAGCAGTAGCAGCGGCGGTACTGGGAGTAGCGGTAGCAGTGGCGGAGGAGGAGGGGGCGGGACCAATAATGGCAACGTGGTGAAAAGTGAAGCGGGATTAGGCGCCAGCGAACCGCCTTCTGCCTCGTGTACCGCAGCGTCAGCAGGAGGAGCAGGAGCAGCAGTCGCCACATCTGGAACAGGATTGGGATCCACTCCGACCACGGTCGTGAAGGAGGAACCTCTCTCCAACGGAGACATCCCTAGTTGTGACTCCTCCCCTACTCACGGCACTCCCAACGGCTCCGCCTCTCACTCGGGCTCGGGCAACGGAAACGGGAGCAGTTGTGCTAATATCAATGCCAGTAGTGGCCCCAGTGCTGCAGTAAACAATGGCAGTGGCCCCAACAATGCGAATAATAATAATAATAATACAAGTACTAGTAGTTGCAGTGGCAGTGGACCTCAGGCCAGTACAGGCCCCGGTAGCGTTAACAATAGTGGCAATAACGCCAACGGAGGGGGCGTGACAAGTGGAGTGACGAGTGACATTAAACCAGTCGTTTGTACCAACAATAACGTGATGGTCAATGCTAATGGTTCATTGTCCAATAGTTCCGTGGATAGTTTTCTTGCAGAAGCCACCCAAGACAGTGAGGATTCCTGATTATTCCATAAAATTTCCCTTCATCCCTTTGTGATGTTTCGTATTTTTATTTTATTTAAGAATTTTTATTTTTAAAGTTACTATTTTTTGTTTTTTTTATAAGTTATTCGTTTTAAGTTAATGTATTTTATATTGTGATTTTTCGTATTTTTATTTTATTTATTATTTTTAATGTATTTATTTGTAGCGTAAAGGACACGGTGTTGTTCACGTAGTTGACATTTTTTGTCAAAAGGTGGCACTGGTGTCATATCCTGTATCATAAGAATTATGAAACTTGAAACAAAACTTGAAACAGAAATGTAACAATATAATTCAAAAATTATTTTTTTTAAATATTTTAAGTAAGCAAGTAACAAACATTAGATTTAAATAATCAGGTTTAGATTTATAATTAGAATGAGATCTTTGATATATTTAAATTTATTCAAGTTATGAAAGTTTAAAATAAATCATATATCTAAATATTTTGACGCAGCGTACCATGATAGTTTTATTAAGATTTCTTAAAAAACGTATTTTTCAACTAGATAGCTAATTACTTTTAAATTTGTTTCAAGGTTTGTTTCAAGTTTCATAATTCTCATGACATAGGGGGTATGACATGAGTGCCATCTTTTGACAAAGAAGATCAAATACTTGAACTAGACCGTAGCCTTAAAGAGTTCTTATTTTCAAAGTTACGTTTTTTTATTTTTTTTTAATATCGTCCATTGACTTATGCTAAGAAACGAGCTTGAAATGCGTTCACAGCTAATTTAGGTTTTATTAAAAATTTCAGTGAAACCCATGGTTGGGGACATGAGTCATGAGGGAGGCGTGTGTGGGCCTTTATTAGGCTCGATCAAAATGGAAGATCCTTCTTCCATGGGACTTGGAGCTGATTTTAGTTCGAGTAAGGGGAGCGTTTTATTTGAAAGCTGATGTTTGTAGTTTTTGAACTAAGAAAAAAAGGAAGGAAATGGTAGAAGATTGAATAATACTTGTAAATTTGTAGTGACAGAGGTGTGCCAAGGAATGCCTCCGATGGGTATGGGCATGGGTGGAATGGGCGGTATGGGTCCTGGACCATCTCCTATGCCTGAAATGCAACAACCTTTACCGCCGAGTGGAAACGGCTCGGGCGGGAGCGTAGGATCTCACAAGCAACCAGGCACGATGGACGCCCAGTACATGCAGCAGCAATCGCAAATTTTTGTGTTTTGCACCAGTTTAGCTAACAAAGCAGCCGAGGCTGTTTTGCAAGGCCAATTCCCTTCTATCATTGCCTTCCATTGCTCTCAGCCAGGCACCAAGAAATACTTAGAGGTAAAAAACAAGATTTTTTTTATTTTAATTTTCGGAACAAATAATATATTGAATTATCGTTATTTTTTTAAAAATAAACAGAAGCATCCGCTCAAAACGAACCAGTTTAGTCGACAAAATCCTGCCCAGTTTCTCAACAATTTAGCTCAGATGAAGCAAAAAGCCGGGCCTGGAGGACCCAACATGATCAAACCTCATATGGGCGGGCCAGGAGGTGGTGCCAACATGGGAGGAGGAGCGCTGGGGATGGGTGGGGCCACGATGAGTGATTTTGTTATGGGACCTGGACCTATGACAGGCTGGAATCAGGTTTGTGTTTACTTCTTGTGAGAGTCCAGTTCATCTAAAGTGTTTTTTTTCTTTTCTAAATTGGCAGAGTGGAGATCCTTTGAACTCAATAGCCAACATGGCTCCCATGGGTGGATCAATGGGACCCGGACCTAGAATGGGAGGACCTGGACCGCAGAACATGGGGCCTGGTAAGACTGACTTCTGCATTTTTTAAGGAGCGTGTGTCTATTAGAGCCCAAGTCTTACAGACTACGAAACATGTTGATCCCTTCCTCGAAGCCACCCATCCTTTGAGATTAAGGTTCCCGTATACTTTAGCTTGGTATAGACGGTTAGCAGGGGGAATTTCAGAACAACTTTTTGAGAAAACCAGTATATTTCATGAAAAAATTCTTTGACCGTAATTTCGGCCTTGCTAACAGGTAGTGCACAACCAACGCACAACTTTTTCCAGTGAGTAATAAATTAGCAATATGCAAATGAAGTTTGCAACTATGAGAAATACGTTATAAAACCTGTCCTTGGTTGTGCACTAGCTACTAACAAAAGAAAACTTTTGTTAATTACTTTCAAATCTGACGAACCGTTTTCGAGAAATCTTGTTCCGAAAGTTTGACGACTTACTTTGGGACATTGTGCTTCTACAGCTAACTCCGGTGACAAATCCTACCTTTCAGAAGCAGAACAGACTTAGAAAATTTGCCGGCAATTAGCTATCTGTTCGTTTTCTTACTTTCTTACGCAAGGCTTTCGCAAAACAATAACAATCGTTAGTGCCATCTGTGACTTTCTTACGCAAGGCTTTCGCAAAACAATAACAAACAGCAGTGCCATCTGTGACCCTTTCCTATTAATAAGCTAAGATATACGCGAGCCATAAGACTACTTTTAGTTGGGGTATAGGTTTTTGTCTCGGCTTCGTTATTTAAAGATTTCGATCGTTTTTAAAAGACTTCTATCGTTTTTTAAAGATTTTTTTATTTATTCCTATAAGTAATTGAAATCGTGGAGTTTAGTAGAGAAGTTATTGGACTTGATATTGGAATTGCGTTGAATCGAAAAGTACTCATTTGAAATGCGTGTACCGGGTTTCCTTATAATGAATAATACATATTTTTCTGATTTTTTTAGGCGGAGGAATGATGCCTTGCTGTCCGGGCGGAAATCATAATCACGGCCAGCATAATCACGGAATGGTCTCCTGTGGTCCCTCCAGTGGTCCAATGTCATCCATGGGCGACAACAATGCGGGTCCCAGTCCATGTCCGCCTTCTTCAGGGCCCATGAATATGGGCCCTGGCGGCAAAGATGGTGGTCCCATGGGGCAAGGCCCCATGATGACCTCCATGCCCAGCAGCAGCCCTATGTCTATGGGCGGAGCTCCGAACAGACAAGGTCCCAATGGGCCTGGTATGGGCCCTAATATGGCTATGATGCAGGGCAACATGGCAATGCCACCTGGTAAATTCCCCACTATAAACATGGCTCAAACTCGAAAAACAATGGCATCTTTTTTTATCTTCTAATAGAACGTTTTGGATATAATGTAGGTGTGATAGTACCTGATGAAAACCTGACACCTCAACAACGGCAACACCGCGAAGAGCAATTGGCCACCATTCGTAAAATGAAGCAGTTACTCTTTCCAGAACAAGGCCCAGGCTGTCCCCCAGAGATGGCAGGAGGCAATCCAGGGCAGGTGCATAGTCCGTGCGTGCCTACGTCAGGCGGTCCTAATCAAAATAACCCCATGGGAATGGGCGGACCTGGAGGTGGAGGGGGTGGGCCAGGAGGTGGAGGAGGCCCAGGTAACGGTCCTTCGTCTGGAGGAATGATGGGTGCTAGTCCTGGACCCGGTTCGCATCCCGGAAACGGTCCGAATGGTCCCAATTCCATGATGATGAACCCTTCTAATATGATGATGGGCCAAGGCGGGGGAAATATGATGATGGGACAACAATCTCCCATGATGAACCCTTGCCAGGTACTTTTTCATCTTCCAACACGAAAAAAAATTCTTATTAATTACATCCATCCATTTTTGTTTCATTTGTTTTATTAGAACATGAGTGGTCCCATGATGATGTCTGGTAATGGACCCATGATGATGAACCAGAAGGGAATGATGATGGGTCCAGGTTCAGGGCCTGGGATGATGGGACCAGGTTCTGGACCGGGCATGATGGGGCCCAATGGCTCAATGGTGGCGCAGATGGAGTGGCAAAAGATGCAAGTGCAATTCTTCGACGATCACCAAGGCCCACCTGGGCCTCAGCAACAGCAGCAGCAACAACACCAGCAACAACACCACCACCAGCAACACCAACACCAGCAACACCATCAACAGCAGCAGCAACAACAACAACCACCTCCAGCTCAACAACCACCCCAACAACCCCCTTCACGGAGCAAAAAGAAGAATGCGAACAATAACAGCAATGCCAATGTGGGCAACAATGTGAACAGTAACAGTGGCAATCAGATGAACATGAATATGGGGATGGGCATGGTGAACATGGGGATGATGAATCCCGGCCCGGGAAGTGGGGGTGGTCCCATGGGTGGACTGAACATGAATATGAACATGAATATGAACATGGGAATGGGGATGGGACCCGGAGGACCTGGAGGGCCAATGGGGATGGGCCATGGACCCATGGGAAGTATGGGAGGGCCCAATGGGCCGAACATGGGGAATTCCATGGGAGGAATGGGCGGACATGGCATGATGATGGGTGGGATGAATATGGGAATGGCCATGGGCATGGGACCCAGTCCGATGATGGGAGGAGGACCCAGCAATAGTCCTAACAACGCCCTGGGACCCCGTATGGGACCCGGAAATGTGCGGATGCAAGGCCCACCCCCTCCTTACCACCAAACGCAGCGATCAGCCAGCGTACCTGGTAACTTATCGTTCCATTCCTATTTTTTTTATATTTATTTCATTATTCCGTAAATAGTTAATAATTAACTCCAGCACTCTAGCTTTTTCCCTAAATAATGCTTATTCTATTAAAGCAGTTTTTTTATTAATTAGAATCGCTACATTTTTTAGTATATTGAAGGCTCCCGGATACCTTAGCTAGGTATAGGCGCTTATCATGGGGATTTCAAAACAACTTTTTGGGAAAACCAGTACATTTAGTGAAGAAATTCTTGGGCAGTAATCTTGAGCATCTGAACAAGTAATGCACAACCAATGCACAATTTATCAATGAGTAATACATAAGCAATATGCAAAGGAAGTTTTCAACTGTGAGAAATACCTTACCTAAGAATATGTCCTTTGATTGTGCTCTAGCTGGTAACAAAAGAAAACTTTTGTTTTAGATTGCTTTCAAACCTGACTAGCCGTTTTCGAGAAATCTTGTTCAGAAAGTTGACGACTTGATTTAGAACATTGTGTTGCTACAGCAAACTGTGGCGACAATTGTACTTTTGAGAAGGAAAACAAGAGTCAAAACTTTGCCAGCAAATAGCTGTCTCTTTTCTTACTTTCTTGCGCGAGGCTTTCACAAAACAATAACAAACACTAGTGCCCTCTGTGAATCTCTTACGGGAGTCTTTCGCTAAACAAAAACAAACATTAGTGCCATCTGTCAATCCTTTCATCAATAAGCTAAAGTATACTGGAGCCTTAAGATTTTTTTTTATTGGTTAGAATATCTGCTAAAAACTTTAGTATATTTAACAGAAGTTTTAGAGCTCTAATTATACCAGTTTAATATGCTTCACGAAGAAGTTCAGTTTATAAGAAAATTTTCGGATGCAGGTCTTATAGATTGCTTTTTTTTTTTTTTATAGGTAGCATGTGTAGTCCGAGTGGTGGTCCGAACTCACCCTCACCGAACGCTGGTTTGTCGTTACCTTCGCCCAGGACCAATTCCGGTCTGAACTCCCCTGCGGATGCTGGAGCAGTGCGGAGCGGCGGTTTCAATCAGCGGTTATCAGGCCCTGGCTCAGTCCAAGGCCCCAGTCCGTCCAACTTAAACACCCCTTTAGATTCGCCCAACCCCAACGCCAGCGCACCTCGCTCGGTCAATCCGAGCAATCCTGGCACGCCTCTAGCCGGTCCTGGCCCTCCCCACGCGTCGCCTGGAATGCCAGGATCAATGGGCAATACCATGTTACCTGGTGGACCTACTCAGCCTGGTAATTTTTTGTCATATCTTATTCTCTTATTCCCTATTTTCGTTAAAGAATTATCAAGCTAATCTGATCGAAACCAGCGTGGTTTAGTACCAAGTTTTGTTGTTATGTTTTGATTACTGATTTGATTCTCGGTTTAATATTCACAGCTGACGGAATGTTTGGAAGAACCTTACAATCTTTCGCACAGCAAAAGCAGCAGCAAGGTCCCGGCTCTGGACCTACTGGCAAAAGTGAGCCTAATCTCATGCCAGTGCCCTCGCCTCAGCAAATCCAATACCTCAATGCTTTTGAAGGTCAAGAACTGACCATTCAGAAGCAGCCCAACACGTCCCTCAGAGACTCGGACATCTTGTCCCCCTCCTTACCCCCTTCCTCTATGGACAGTGGCATGCCTACGTCCAGCTGTACAGATTCACAGAATCCGCGCATGTCCGGACCTAATACCCCGCTCACTCCCTCCTCCAGCGCCGCCGACAACAACTTGCCACCTCGGTATCCAGGCAACGGCCCCCACACCCCCCATACCCCTGGGCCCAGTTTCCCTGTGCCCAGTCCCTCACCTGCAGGCAATCTGATGAACCCTCATACGCCTGGAGCAGGGGGAATGGATAACAAAACTGTGAGATTCCCCGGGCCATCCCCTCAGGGCAACCAAAACGGTCCGCGAACACCAGGAGCCATGGATATGCCTCCGCGAACCCCTGGAATGGATAACCATCCCCGGTTTCCTGCCCAGAGTCCTCATATGAACAATTTCCCTAACGGACCCAATGGGCCTGGTTGTTTCCAGCCCAATTCGGTAGGTGGAGGAGGTGGAGGATCGATGAAAATGTCTCCACCTCAGTTTCCGGATCTGTCGCCGCCCCGAATGTCAGATTTGGGTGGAAGTGGAGGACCTTTTGGTGGACCGTGCAATCCCAACGATAATATGCCTTTGATCCCGGGACCTAACAGTGGTAGTGGTAAAGTGAACTCGCATTTTGACCCCATTACCTCCATGGCTCAAATGTCCCAACAGTTAACCAACACGGTAGGCGGAGTAGGCCCGAACGGATCGCCTCCACCTCCCTCACTGCAGCATCCTGGTGCAGGCATGGTGAGCAACTCTTCCGTCGCTTCCATGAGCTGCTCCATGGGTAACATGGGACCAGGAATGGGACCTGGGCATGGGCCCAATGGACCCATGGTCAATTTCAACACATCTATGCACAGCATGCAGGTATGTATTATCGCTTATGCTATTTTTTTTACTAATGTTACAGGAGAAAACGGCTACTGTTACATGTCTTGTGCGCTTAAGACGGCGTGCGCGATGAATTTAGCCGCCTTGGTCGATTTGTATAAAAAAATAAGGCTTCGTATCTAGTAGCTGGGCTATTGGAGATCCTTAGTTTGATTTAAATACGTACTAAAACAGTAATCTCAGTAAAACAGATGCTCAGTTTCTAAAGAAAGAAAAAATAGATTATTGACTAATTTCGTGTCTATTTTAGGGAATGCAACAGATGGGTGATAACAGCATGATGGGAGGACCAGGCGGACCCGGTCCTCAAACAGTCAATAACACCTACGTCAACGCTACTATGAACATCCAGCAAATGAGCATTCAAGGCATGCACGGCCATGGTAGTTCCTACAGTCCTATGATGGGAGGCGGTCCCAACGCTCCTTCAGGGGGACCCAATCATCCTCACGGCCCTAATCCCATGTCTCATCCTAATATGGTCATGGGTGGACCTCCGCAACGAGGAACCTCCCCTGGCGGACACTACCAACCCATGATGCAAGGTCCAGGGCCGGGCCAAGGCCCCGGACCCGGTCAAATGATGCAGCGAATGCCCATGGGACGGCCGCCAGGGCCGGGCAATCCTGGCCCAGGACCTTTTAACGGTGCCAACGTGCAAGTGAAAGCAAGTGCTCCCAACACCATCCAGTATTTACCCGCGCGACCACAAACGACTGCCCCATCACCGCGAGGACCTCCCAGTTTAGACTTCTTACCCAGGTTTCCCATGGGACCCATGGACAACAAAGGCTCGCATAATATGCAATATTTCCCCAACGGTGGCAATGGCAGTGGGATGAACATGATGGGACCTGGCGGCGGACCCATGTCAGGCCCCATGGGGCAAGGCATGATGCCTGGGGGCATGTCCAACATGGGAATGGGCGGTCCCATGGGTGGAGGCATGGGCGGAGGCATGGGTGGTCCCAATGGCAGCCCCATGATGGGCAGTATGAACGGTGTCATGAGCCCAGGCAATCCTATGAACGGACCCGGAGGAGGCATGGGCCCTATGGGTCCCAATAACGGTGGGATGGGCATGATGGGCGGTCCCATGGGGGGTCAAGGCATGCCTATGGGTGGAATGCGGCAACCTGCAGGACCTGGCATGATGCGACCTCAAATGGGTGGGATGTACCCTGGCGGGGGGAATATGGGTCCAGGCGACGGAATGTTCATGGGAGGGCCGGGCGGAAACCCCAATATGAACATGAACGGACCCAACATGAATATGGTGCCCAATGGACCCGGTAATATGATGATGGGAGGCGCACCGGGAGGCGGGGCCATGTTCCAAGGCCCGAAAGGCTCTCCAATGGGTCCAGGACCGAATTCGGATCCTTCCATGGGTGGAGGCAATCAAGGACAAGGGGGACCCGGACCGGGTTATAAAGGATCACCTTTTATGGGGCCGACGACAGCTGATCCAAACTATGCACAACAGTTCCATAATTTTCAGCAGCAGTTGTACGCGACCAACACGCGGAGCCAGCTAAATAACCCTGGAATGGGGGCAGCCAGTCAATCCTTTTTTGGACCCAAATGATGGGCATGAAGTTAAATTTGCGGGGGGAGTGACAAAACTAAAAGTGTTAACAAGTGAAATGGATACAGAAAAGGACGAAAGAGAAGCATCATGGAACTGAAAAATTTGAAACCTGTGTACAGATTTTTTTTTCAATGGGGGAAATAATGTGTTTTACCGCAGTGGCCATGTTGACAAGGGGCATTACCGTCGAAAAGCAAATGTAAAGCAAACTAGCAGGAACTTGGCGCAAAAAATGAGGTTTTGTTTGTAGGTTACCATATTGGATAACGCTAGCAAAAAAAGTTATAATGTGTAATTAATTCATCCTTGCCAGAGAGAGAGAATGACGTGCGGAAATGTTGAACAAGTTTACGTGTGTACAGTGTTTTAAGAAAAGAAGAAAAAAAAAGGTCCAGTATTTGCAAAATGAGGACTAAAATGGCAGAGTGCGCTAGAGCTAGTGAGCAATAAGTATCCTTATGCAGTTACAGCGTGAATGGGGCGGAACTTGAAATTTTTGAATTTTATTTTTTGGTGTTCTGGTTTGGCTCCAGATACAAACGCTGCAAATGAGAGGTACAACTCGTATAAATGGAGAGCGAAAAATCGTCTCAAAATGTCCCCCCCCCCCCCCCCCACATTTTTTTTCGCGCTTTACCCCGTTTTCCCACTACTTCACGACAACGTATATACGACAGAAAGAGAAGAGTTTTACTGAGGGGGCAACTGGGACTCTACCCTTCTTTTTTCTAGGATCTAAAAAAAAATAACCGTTAATGATACCCTAATTGTGCCACGCGGTAAAAGAAAGATTATGAATGGCAAAGACCAACATTCGTGTTGATTAGCCAAAGAAGAAAAAGGCAGCTCGGTGAGTGATCTTAGTAAGTGACTATACGTCCGTTAGTATTTTTCCCCCTATTCTATGGCTTATGCAAAAAAAGCGAAACGAACCTAAACGCAAGAGGCTTTTTATGTTATTCTTAATGATTTCCCCCCGTTATACCTTGAACAGCGGAGAGGTACTGGAAAGGAGGATTGGGAAAGCGTTAGCATTTCTTTTGCTCAAAATATTTTTTTTCAATCTGGTTTTTTCCATGTCTTATTTTTTTTTCTTTGGCATTCTCAACCCGAAAACCCAGAAACTTCTTTTCCTCCAGAATGCATTTTCGTCGTGCCATCAGAATGATTTTTTTCAATACCATGTGACAAACATTTCTCATTGTTTGTGTAGTGCATCACTTTTGGAGGGTTTCTATGAGGCGACTATAAAAAGCCGGACACTAACATCCAAGGTTATCTCATTTAGACATTTATTTTTTATATTTTCGGTCCAGCCTCTCTCCTCCCTTGACATCTTAGAAATGGACTATGTGATAAAACCTCGCAGTGGAGCCGCTCTCTAAAAACCGCAAACCAACCAATAGCCAAGTCAACACTTTTAATGTACAATTTCCCCAATTTAGTTTTCCCCCGCCTTCCCGTAGTATTTAAAAAAACAAAAAACGGTTTTTTAGCCTAATCTTCCCGATAGTTTTATGTTGGAGTTTTGTTAGCAATAGGATTTCGCATCCTACTTGGATTATTTTCCTCTTTTTTGTGTTTAAAGAAAAGTTTGTTTATGGATTGCCAAGATTTCCCGCGTCCGTCTACCTCAGGATCCTTCGTATCGAGTTAGTGGTTGGACTGTATACACAATATTTTACACAAATACGGTGCATAACACGGATGACTTAACGCTGGTATTGACATTTTTAAAATCATGGGTTTTGATTTTGGTTACAAGGAGCGTCAATTTTCTGCAGAAAAATGGAAACTTATGGTGCTGCCATTTGATCAGCGATATCTTTTTGAATTTCTTCCCTTTGCATATATTTATATTCTTTCGTTTTATGTCGTATGATGGCGTAGTATTTTTTTTTTCCAGATTGTATTTCTTTTGCCATCCTCCTTTCCAGTCTCCTATACTACCCATGGAAATGGTGGATTGAGATAAGTTTGGCGTTAGAGTTCTATAGAGGATTTTTCAGTTGGGGGAATATTCTCCGATCATTTGACTTACGAATTTTTTTTTTTTGTTTAGAAAAAAAATTGAAACTTGTGTTTTTGTTCAGTTTAAAATAGATGCTGTTTTATTTTGCATTCAAACTGGGAAGTATGCGAACGATATTGGCCTTGATGAAAACTCATCATGACATTGGTTTTGTGAATAAGCCTCTTTGTTTGAGATTTGTACTTTCTTATATAATAAACCTGTACATAATGGTTTTACAAATTTGAGTTCCACATTTTCCAGTCTTTTTCTGGGATGGGCCTGGGTTATTTTATTTATTTATTTCCTTGTTTTGAGCAGTTTAGATCATCGTGCCAAAGTTTTCAAAGTGGATGTTCTTTGTGACGTCACGACGCATGGTGGCACTGTAGTCAAGATCAACAAACAAAGGCATCAGCTGGGCTACTTTAAAGTGGGGGGGGCACCAATAACTAAGGTCAGATACGTTGTTACTGCGTCGATAGGAAAAACGCAGCTTGGGGAAAACTCACTAGCGGGTCTCTTTTACAAATTGTGCGACTAATGTTAAGACTCCCAAATTCTCTGTTGGGAACAAAGTGATGTTTCTGGTGCAATTTTCTACGTAGTGGACATAATAGCGTCGTAGTGAGTCGTCTCAGCTGACACAACAGGGTGCCATTTCATGGTGCAAGAATCTTCCACGTAAAAGAGCTTGGCACAGAAGCGGAGACAAAAGAAGGCTGCCATTTCCTGCTGTTGTTGGATTGGATTGTTGTGGGTTGGTTATGTTCTCTGTCGCCAATATGTCTACTCAGAAGCCTTTCAAGGAACGACGAAGTTTCGGTAGGTTGTTAACCTTGACGTCTGTTTATGCATTATCTAATATTGCGTGTTGTTTTTGTGTTTACGCAGGACTGCGGCTGAGAGACGCGGAATTAGTCAGAGAAGCGCACCCGAATAAAATTCCGGTCGTAATCGAACGTTTTGGAGGCGAGAAGAATTTACCACTGCTCGATAAAACCAAATTCTTGGTTCCAGATCATGTCACGGTGGGAGAGTTAATTAAGATTATGAGGTAAATAAAATAAGAAATTATTAGGAGTTTTTGTATTTATAATTATTTGTTTTATTTAGACGTCGGATGCAGTTAAACCCCAATCAAGCATTTTTCTTGTTAGTGAACCAGCGTAGTATGGCTAGCATATCCATGACAATGGCTGAGCTGTACCAAAGGGAAAAAGACGAAGATGGTTTCTTGTACATGGTTTATGCTTCACAAGAAGTGTTCGGATGCGGTTAAAAAAAAACCGCTAAGCTTTTACGGAATTCGATTGTCACTGAAACTATCCATCTTCCTTTTCGGCGTACTTATACACAAGGGGGGATTTGTAAAGTTTGAAAGAGGTTTTATTACGTTTTTAGGCAATTTTTGTTACTTTTTTCTATAGTAATTTTAAGCGTATACATTTTGTGTATCTAATTATAGCGATTATGAGCGTTTTGTGATAATTCCTGACTTGATCAATACATGCGGAACTATGTTTTTATGCTACGATCGTACCCGTGCATACTATATTTTTACAAGTGTATAATCATTTTTATCAGTGTTGGAAACTACGGTAACAATAACATAGGGAAACGTCTCCTAAGACGGTTGATGTAGGTTTCATGCAAATCGGCAGTCAAGTAAATCTGCTGGACGGAAAACAATAATTTACAAAAACACTTAAAAAAAAATCATAGTATCGGTAACACCATCAACGGAGTCCAATATCCCTAAAGCGTAAGTCACGACATCTTTGTAAGGACTTTTTATTACACTTTTATTACTTTAAAAGTAAGGAATTTTTATTACACTTTAAAATTCATACAGAGAATTACAATATAATAATGCAGACTTCTATAGAACACAAGGCATGGCGGTGAGCGATTCATCGTATTTTTATAAATCGAACAAAAGATGCTTCTCATGTACAGGATAAACCAGCTTTTCTCAAATATAGAATTTATACATGTTTTAACGCATCATAAATATAAGCTTATGACCGAGTGGATAAGGCGCAAGCCTTTGAAACGAGAGATTCGCGGTTCGAAACCCGGTCGAAACACTTTATTTCGTCAAAAAAACGAAATATTAAATGGCTCACTTTCTCTGTACCTTATGCCTTCCTGGCAAGGTTCCTATACCCATATTCGAAATTGTGAAGCTTCGGCATCATGAGCTTGAATATCGGGTACGGGAAACCGAGCAGGGAGTTGGGAACAGAGGAAAGGGGCGAGGCTCTCAATTTTTGGCAATTTTTCAAGGGGACCCCCTTGATCGTGCAGGGATCCTTATGGAAAAAAGCCCAGAAAACGCTTTCCTAGCTCGAAAAGGAGCCACGCCCACTTTTTGCCCAATCCACCAATAGGATTCGTGGTTCTTACTGAGGCCACGCCCCTTTTAGCAATTTTTTTGGTGCCAAATTTTCAATCGAACCCAAAATTTCAGAAAAATTCCCAAAAATTCCAGAAAAATTCCCTAAAACTTCAGAAAACTTCCCAAAAGTTTCGTTTTTAATTTCGAAAATTAGAAATCGTACAACAAAAAACATTGGTGGGAACCAGATTTTACGGGGAACATTTTGGGTACATAAAAAAAGGCATTCCGGGGGGGGGGGGGGGGAGAGAGCAGAAATCTCATTTAATAATTTTGGAATCCAATTTTTGGAGCTAACTTAAGTCACGTATGGAACAGATTGTGAAAACTGAGCGCTAGAGCAGAAGGAATACAATGTACAATAAAAACAAAGAATGTTGACAGCAATACAATTCTACTGAACATCGGGGCCCTTCCAATGTGTAAATTTTGCCTCGACGTACACAACAGTCGCAGTTGGAAGGGGTAATAATGTGATAATTCACATCCAGAAGATCCATTGGTAATTTGGTATGCGTGAAATCAGTGAGGAATATTATAGGTCGTTTAACAGTCTACTCCTCTTTCTGTATACCCAAACCAGAAAGCCGTTAAACAACACCTACGTAAATTCATTAGTTCTGAAATACATATAAACACGTGGCAGATTATATATTACCAAAGGTTTCGGTGCAGTTACGGTCTTGGCCCATCTTTTGAAGTTGTTCCAGCGTTAAAACTGCACAATCCAATAACTAACCTTAATCACCGTTCAATCTTTGTAGTCAACACAAGGACAATTCCATATAAGAACGACATCTACCTAACCCTCTCAGGAGCCAATGCGATATCGAGTTGAAAACGTTCTCGCTCATTAGCCAACCACACAGATTCAAACATTTCTAAGCCGCATTAGTAATTACGTCATAAAGACGACGAACCGTGACGGTTCTATTCTATTAAACTATTAAATATATTTTAAATAATATTTCCCCAATCCCATACATTACTGTCCCACGTGGCACGCCATGCTTTCACTCAGCTTCCTTTCCATAACAGGATGTCTCTCCTAAATAATAAAAATTGCGAACTGAAGCAGGCAAAAGATAACAAAGAATAACCCTAGCGGCATCTTGTTTGGACTCGCCCAGCCTTAATTTAACAAACTCGTATGTTTTAAACGTAATAAAGCTTCTACACACGTTTGAAATCAAACACCGCACTGAAAACACGCCCAAACTCCACAAACGAAGCTAAATTAATGCTCATGAATCACAGGAATGTTTTACGCAACTAGAAATAGAATAAGTTATCAACATTTTCTTAAAAACCACCAAATATCCTAAAATTGACCGTGCGACCGCAGTTACGTATTCATACCCAGCTTGTTCGGCTGCACGAGCGCGACTGCGGCGAGGCGAGGCTGCAAGCTGGGTATAGCGCCCCTTGCGGACATTTCGTTTGCGCGCGCTATTCAAAAGACAAAAAGTTCGAATTTGCATTAAAAGTCGTTGTTCGCCTTTGGAATGAATTATGAATTACTATAATTAATTATCCCTTCTCAATTCTTACTTCTCCGCCTTTCCATAATTTTGCCTGGCAAAAGTTTTAATTATTTCCGCGTAGGAGCTATTCGCCAAATTCGTCGATCTCTTCACAGTACGTCTGCTTGAAAATCAGCACAATTTGTCTTCAGCTTCCGTCTTCGAAAAAATAACAATTCCAATCACATTTAATATTTTTGTATTGCATTTCTGAAAATAAATAACCTCGATTAACTATAGTACTGAATACAATATAAACAATATAATACAATACAATAGAATACAATAGAATAGAATACAATACAATATGAATAGTATAGTACACGCATTTTTAAATTAACAAAACATGAATACTATGAAGATAATAAAGACGATCTGAATAAGGGGCAAAAAATTTCTAGTAAGTCACGAAGCAGTTTACAAATACCCTACATACCCTAGAATTTATTTATTAAAACGGAAAACCACTAAAATCCGACGTAGAATAGATTTGAATTTTGAAAGTGTACTACATTTGTATGCATATGAGTAAATATTTCTTTACCTTACATATGATTGACATCTGTTGATAATTGTATAGTCTTTCGTTTTGGAGTTCTTTGTACAACTGACTTCAAAGGTTTTCAGGTTTTCCAGTTCACCTCTAGTTTTTGAAATTACGGAATGGTTTATTCCCAAGGTATTTGTTTAATTCTTCACAAATTACCAAAACATTATGGGCAGATGGCACAGAATAATGTTTGTGGAATGAGTGTAGATAACACGAGGCAGATAGTCACTGTGACAAATATCAATGTGGTAACGGCTTAGTGACTAAAAAAGTTTTATGAAAGTCACTTAATAAAGTTCAGAAGAATAAAAGCAAAGTTATGGTATTATTTTTGATAAAGTTAATAAGATAATTAACTTTTAATCAATGTAAATTTCAAGGGATTATTGGAGAATTTGTCAAGGTTAATCGTGTCGCAATTCGTGTTCCCGCATAAGATTCCCTGTCCGTTTAGCCCAACCGTGGCGAATCAGCATAGCGACATAAAAAAGCTGGATGGGAACCCAGTTCATTGCTTTCGAGTCGACCGTGAAGCAAAGTGTAATATTGGTGACAGGCTCGTTATAACGTTATAATCACCAATGGTAAAATTGCTAATTTATATTCTTGAACACCCGCATTTTCTTAGAAAATCGCAGAACGGACTACTGATACTCGTTCTTCGTGTCCCGAAGGCAGGGCCGTGGCTTATTTCCTTACTCGTTTATTATTAAAACTAGCCTGACCTGACCTTGTTCTATATAAACCTAGCCGGTTAAAAAATACTATGAAGAACCGCGAAAGTCTGACGCTAATAGTTTGTCAAAACTGCGGTAGTAAAAGTGATGCCAAAAAGTAGTTGCGAGACAAGCTGAAGACGTTGGAATCTTCGATAACAACTTGCAACGTCTGCATTGACTTTACTTTATTTCCTTACTGGCTAATCCAGTGAGGATATCCCTCGGGTACTAACCTCAATTCTCATTTCTTACATGCTCATAGTCATCGAAAGGGTTGGGTTTTGTTTTGGCCTTGATCTAAAAAATGAACAAGTTTTGTGAATGACCAGCGGAACAGTTTTTAACGCGATAGCCTAACCTTGAAACCTGGCCCACACACACACTCGCTAATAAACAAACTTTATTCGGGATGGGAAAATTTTTTTGGGACCCTTACACGCCCATACGAACTAAATTTACTCTAAAATTAATTCCCAAAATCTCTTCGAATTGACGGGCCACAAATAATCTGACTGGCAACAAATTCTGGGCCAAAACACTCCTCATCACGTGGGGTTGTAGCTCAGTGGTAGAGCGCTCGCTTCGCATGTGAGAGGCCCGGGGTTCGATCCCCCGCAGCTCCACTCTTTTTTTCCCAGCATTCAGTATTTACTTTTTCACTTTTCTAAAATAATCAAAGTAATCATTCTGACACGCCTGTCCATTTTCTTAAAATCTAGGTCAGCATTCTTAATAATGAAATATTTACAAAATCTTTGTAAAGACCTACAGGTCACATCCCCTAAGGAAAAGCAGGTGTGCTCACAACATCCAAGGCTTTTCTGGGTTTTTCTCAAAGTGGTTAGGTCTATTGTCCGACTCACACGTCAAGTTGCGTCACATTTGCCTATCAGCAGTTTTGAATCAGAGGGTTTCTTCACAAAACCAGCAGGCCCAAAGTTAGACTGGCATGACATGTTTTGACAGGGACAAAATACCGTTGGAGAAGTTAAAAGAGGGAATGTATCACCACAGAAGGCGCGAATGCGTTCATCGTGTGTTTTCAAAAGGTTTTGAAATAACCAATGAGATGTAACTCACAATCTCCCCCCTTACCTGTTTAAGTTCAGTTTGGGTTCAAGGACAGGACCGGAAAAAGATGCTGCTCAATAAGTGGACGAACAGGCTTTTTAGAACAGTCTTCCGTAAGTAATCGAACCTAACCTTCCAGTCGGTGGTCTGTGGTGCCCCATCCTACGCTTTTTCCATAACCCCGAGCCTATTGATTGTGATTTACGACATCGATTTCATATTCTGACATTTTATGTGTGTGACTTGTTGTTTTCCAACCCCCAAAAGTCCCTCATGGCTGATTCTTCCGTGTCCGTCTTCCGCGGGCGTTCTCGAAGCAATTCTACGTCTCAGCCAACGCATCCTTGGAATTCCATGGTAAACCACACCATCTCTTGTACAATAATTTATCCCCGCAAGTCAAACTTTCAAACTCTTTTGAAAATCTTCCATCCAGACTGCAGAATTGGCACCTCTTCGCGAACACACCCAACCTGATGTGGAGCCTATCGTGGTTCGTATCTTCGAGCGAGGTCTCATTCCAAAAAACGCCAAGTGGGTTAAAAAAAAATTCTTGTGTAGCACAATAATGACTGCACACTTTTATTTACAAAAAGTGGCTCGACTCCTTTTTAGCCCTCATTATATAAGACTAAAAGTTATTATATAAGATTCAAAAATTGCTCGCTTTTCGCTTTGCTTTGTTTCACGCCAAAAGTATCCCGTCGCGAGCATTTTGCATAGTTTCTGTAATCTATGTAAATCATGTGCCAATATTGTATATGTACTTGTGGGAGGTGCTGCACATATGCAAGCAAAAGGGCAAAAATTGATCAGAAATCCCGTTTTTGGTCATTTCCTTCTGGACGGTTGATGGGGAGTGACCTCTTTTTGTTCCGCTGTTAGTACTGCTGCTTCGGGAGTCTTATACGTGAACAAAAGTGAAAGTTGTAGCCTCGCATGCAAAGCGAAATAAGAATGAATAGGTTACCCTTCCTAAGTTAGCTGGGTTGGCAGTCAGACAGCTCATCAAGTCGCCGATACAACCGCACACGCTCTCACACAGAGAGCTTGGTATCGAAGGTGAAGGTGGGAGTTTTTCTTTTGACGTCCCGCGGATTTGCGTTTTTGGTTGTACCATAAAGTGTTGGTTTCTTTTTTTTTAGCTGTCGTTGTTTACTTTCCTTTACGTTTTGAACCTTAGTCTTTCCCCCCTGACCGGTTAGTTAACAACTTCATCGAGGCCTGCAAGGAACTTCGTGAGTTATGTGAGTGGTGGCCACGTGTGAATGTGCTAAACACGCCACAACTAATCTTCATTTGCATTACAATTCAATAACAAGCTAGCTACTGCTACTCCTTAAACCATTTCTCGTTCCTTTCCGTCAGTGTGACCTTCACTTCACTGGACTTCTTCACTTCCCAATCGGTCTACGTAAAAATCTTCTTTTAAAACAATGGGGTTGCGAAGCGACTCTTCCGTGGAGGACATGGGATCGCGATTCCGTGTCCTAGCCAGCTGTCATGAGCCTTTGGATAATTCGTTGGATATCCGCAAATCATGTTCTACCTCCGATCTGAAGATGAACGATTCCACTGAATCCAACCAGCCTACCCAGCAGTCCACTGGACCGCTCCTAACCCTCAAATCACCTCGTTTGCGCTCAGTTAGTATGGTTAATAGCGATTCCTTCAATTCAGCGAATTTGGAGAGCAACTGGAGCAGTTTGAGCGAGAACCTGCCCCGACAGCGGCGTCGTTCGCGTAGAATCACTTTGATTGAAGCTGGGAATGAACTCATGACTCCCGCCGTCACACTCCACGAAGAAGATGAAAGTGCCACAGGCCTGAAAAGCAAAAGCAAAACACCTGTTTTGGAAGAAGTGCTGGTTGACTCATCGGCCCATCTAAAGCCATGTTCCTTGCCCGTCGACTTGAGTAAAGAACGCAAAATTAGTCGCATTTTCTGGATGCTCCAATCCATGCAAGATGCTATGCTCTCCTCCACCGTAGCTGCGCCCTACAAACCCTTGGCCATCAGTAGTAGCAGTAATAACCAAGAAACGTCTCCCAGACAGATTCTTGTTCCGACAAACTCCGCTACCGTTTGTTTCTCTTTACCTCAACCTGAACCTAATCCCCGCCCATCGCCGATACCGCAACAAACCCATCGTCCTTTACGCGCCTGCGCGTCCTCAGCCTCCATGGCCTCGTCAGTGGGTTCTTCCCGATCCTTTCTACCAAGATCCCACCACGAATCGAGGTCCAGTACCGCTTCCACGGAAACCGGCGGTCGACCGCATCTTCCTGTCTTTAAAAACTCTCGGTGCGTTGTTTTAACCCATCCAATGGGCTTTATATAATCCCTCATTTTCACAATCGTTCCCCCACAAAACCACAGAAATTTAAAAAGTAAAGTCTAAAGCCGCAAAACCTTTAAATTAGTCAAAGAAAGGAATTAAATTACATTCTGGTACGGAAAAACGAGACCCCCCCCCCCTAGAGCATGTTCACGTGTCAAAAAGGTGTTACTGGCGCGGGGATTCTGTTCTCGCGCTACAGTTACTTTCAATGGAGCGGGGAATTATCAGACATAATTACAATGACGCTACTTAACTCCCCCTTTCCCTTTCAGCAAGGCTAGCCATGCGTCAAAATGCCATTTACTCGCAAGGATTGAGCACGTAATTACTTGCGTAGGCGATCAAAAGCGGATACGAGAAAGGACACATTTTTCACTGCGTAAACACACATAGCTATTTTACATATTTGTTTCTTTTGCCCTTGAGCTGACGCTGAGGGAAAGTAGGGAAAATACAGTGGAAGAAATTAAAAAAAAAGAACACAATTTAGAGGCTGCTTACATAATGCTTAAAAATGGCGCAAGGTTTCCCCTTTCTTTTATTGTAAACCCTTACACAAAAAGTTTCTAGTTGCATCCGCTTGTCCTCCAATACGATTTTGGCAAAGAAGTTTCCCTTCTTTGAAAAAAATCGAAAGCTTTAACTTTTGTTAGATTGTTTATTTTCCTCTTTTCAGCAGAAATTCTTTATTTGTCTAATACTTTTAATGAGTTTCAAGTGAAGGTTAATAATAGTACACAAATAATTATTTAAGATGGATTTTTTTCATATATATTGTGTCTAATTTTTCTTAAATTAAAGGACGGCAGCCTTGATTGGCATGAGCTCATTGTACGCCGAGTTTTTAATTGTCGTCTGCATCGCGTACATTCTCTCCGAAGTATTTACCCACAACGTTCCCCTTCATTATTACGAGGTAACCAACTTACATTACCGGCTTTCTTTGCGGCACGTTTTACGTCCTAATACTTAGAAACTGGACGTAAAAACCAGCCCGTCTTTGGACATATAAAACAATTTTAGTTCACCTCTTAAAAAGACAACCACAATTGCCACCAAACAAGTGCACAAAAAACGTTTCATGTTTTTTACTAACGACTATTGAAACTCTTCTAGGGATTCTTCACGTACCTGTACGTGGGCTCTATCCTGTTTTTATGCTACGTCTTTGGCTACTTGCTACGTCCCATACGCGATGGCCAAGAAGGAGCCGTAAAGGACGTTTTCCTCAACCCCTCCATAACTATTGACACCAATAGTCTTCATCGCAAAACGGTTGATTGCCTTGACACCTACAAAAAAAAATGAAAAAAAACCTCAACAACTTCTTTTTTTCTCCTCCTTCCCAAATTTTATCAAATATAGAGCAACCTATCCGAGGAAGGGAATGGTGACGTATGGTTGCCGCATTCAGAGGTGGAAAGCACAGTGGGGAAGTTTGTGCAGAGCGAAAGCGGGAGTCGAAAAGGGAAAAAAACGAAAGTGATCCAAAACGAGCACAGTCATGGCAGTTTCTTTCTCCGAGTGGGCGCAGTTGGTATGTTTTTTTTTTTTTTTTTTTTTTTGAAAATTTGAAAGATTGAAAAATTCGTTATTTGATATGATCTAATCCTGATACGATTGAATTGATACGATTTTCTACCTGGAAAAATTGTTAAGCGTTTGGATTGGGCACTATGCTGTACAACGGTTTGGAATTCGGCGCCTTTTTCGAAATTCCGCCCGAATCTCCATGTTACCAGATCTTGAGAGGAGTTAACCCAGTTTTGCAGGCCACGTTCACCTTTATGCAAATGTACTTCATTTTCTGCAATTCGAGGGTAATGCTCCATTTTATGCAATTTTCTAAGAATACAGAGGCAGAGTGCGACCAAATTAATTCTCGAATGTTTCTGTTTCTCGGATTCCGGATTTTCCAGCTGAATATCCAAAAATTCAAGGCTTTGTCGCGCTTTGGTTTAATGCACTTGGTAGCCACTAATGTTTGCGTGTGGATCCGGACATTAGTTCGCGAATCTTTGCAAGAAATTGCCGAAGTGCAGCATCCGCATCATCGCGGAGTTGTTGAGCATCCTCAACATATCGAGGAAGAGCATTTAGCCACCGTTGGTAAGTTTTCCCCTTTCTAGTCTTCCACATTTAATGTATTCAATACTTAATATAATATAAACATTTAATAATAATGATAATAACAAGAAATATTTAATAATTTAATGTAATATTTCCAAATTTAATGTGTTTCATGTACGGTAATCGCACATTGAATATTTAACAGGTTTAATTTATTTTATTCTAATTTTTAAACAACATATATATCGGTGTAAGCCTAACGTTATTTTAATATTTAACTTTAACGGTTACTCTTTATTTTTATTTCTTAAGGTTTTATATTTCTTCTAAAGCAACTTTTTGCGTTAATATTTCTAAGATGCCTGAGCATTTTCGAAAGGTTTATAATATTGTAAACGCATTGTTAGGGAATAAGACTCATCCTTCGTTATGGGATTTGACTAGCAATTACACATGTGGGAGACAACCCTTGCTCGGATCCATTGTATTGGATTCTGCACCCTTTCTGTACCCGTTCCTCATCGAGTTTTCGCTGATTGGAGCCGCAGTGTTGTATGTCATTTGGGCGCACATTGGGTTAGGCGCACGTTACGAGGACGAATTCAATCGCGGAGATGCGGATGAGAACTCGCAATCGGATCGCAAACAATACCTACGAGTGGACTGCATGGGTTCTTCCAAGGTGAAAACATGAAGTGAAGTTGGTTGAAAAACACAAACTTAAAACTTCCAAGGGTTTCTTTGATTTTTCCAGGGACTTTTTATGGGTTTATTCGTACTGCTCTTTTCGTTGATTTCTCTAACGCTCTTCTTCGTCCTCGTCGCTCATGCCGAAACTCATCTTTTAGCAGTATTCATGGCAGACGCAACCCATAGCGTGGTATTATTTCTATCAATCGTGGCCATGATTGTCGGACTTGTAAGGTACATCCCAGAATAACGAAAGAAATTGCTCATTTAAATTACATTAAATTAAACATTACTAACTTAAACATTCCCATTTTACTTGAACGTATTTCTAGGGTACGGACTCTACAGTTTTGTCCCGAGCATCACGAAGAATTGGGAAGTTTATTGCTGCGTGTGTCTGCATTGGGAATTTTTGCATACTCGGTCTTCTCTATTATAGCAGGAGCTTTGAGTCCATGGGTTTCCGATGATGCTGGACCTTCACTAATGGTACTTGTAAACGGAATTCTTTCAGTCGCGCAGGTAATGTGAAGCTTTAGTTTGGAGTAATTAATTAAATTCTTGCATAATTTGGGTCTATAAAGAATTGTTTAAATTATGCGTAAAAACTTTCTATAATGCTAATTTATTTAAATAACGACCGTGTCTTTGAAATTGAAGGTGATGGTACAGATGCTATACATGTCAGACTTGTCTCACCGACGTAGTACTCACCCCGAAGAGAAACCTGGCCGCCAAAGTGTGACTTTTATGATAATTTGTGTAAGTCAAATTGGCCAATTTCAGTCACTCGGTATAGTTAAAGTTATTATTTTCCCCTGCTCTTCTATTGCAGAACCTGGCGCTCTGGTTGCAGTATACTTTTGAGATGCAGAAGGTCGAAGCAAATCCTGTTCAGCTCAAGTTTTACGGTTTTCTTCCTTGGGCTATCGTGCAGCGAATTACTTTGCCCTTGTGCATCTTTTACCGGTTCCATTCGGCTGTGGTGTGTGCTGAAATTTGGAAGAACACTTACAGGATGTAAGTCGGTATTTTTAACCGTGTGCCTTTGATTTTCCCGTCACTGGCGAATTTACCTCGTTTTTCGTCTGGATCAGTACTATGAATGCAGTTTTAAAACCACTTAGAGGCTGACTTGTTTACCTATTTTTAAGTTAATGTATGAGCTGAGAGCAAAGATAAAAGAATTGGTGGTTGGGAAGTACATACAAATATTATCTAAACAAAAAATGTCCAACTAAGCCTAGCATGAGTTCATGCTAAGAATTTACCGGTGAATACAGAATTATGTTGATGAGCGGTATGTTTAAGGGTGCATTTAAATACTTCTTTAAACTCTGATTTTTCTAGTTTCCTAAGTAAGTCAGTAACCTAACTTAACACAACCTATAACTAAAATCTAAGAATGAAATAATACACAATAAAAGTAACAAAAGACTGCAAATAACCAATAAACTCTGGTTTGTTCTTCCTACGGCCTGAATTCTGCGCCAAATCGAGTATAGAGCCATCTAGTGCCGCTTTCGATCATCGAATTGTTTACATTCTTTACTTACTGAAAGCATAGCAAAATAATCAAATTAATTTTGAGTTTTTTGTGGTCTTAATTAACCGGGTAATGTTGAAATTGTTATCTTCTCTTGCTAATAGCAATTTAAATGCTTTTAAACATTCTTCCGGTTAGCCATTCCTGTTTAAATATATAGTTTTAATTTTTCGTTAAAATTGACTTGACGCAATAACATCAGTTTCTGCTTCGGGAAAATATGAATAGTATGTTTTAGTACACCTGAAGAATACAGAATTAGTTTATAAAAAATGTAGGGTTCTTTAATCACCTTAGATAATTTTTTAAAATCTAATCTCATTTCTTTGCTTCGTCACATTTTGTTTGTCCAAGGGAAAATGGATTCTCCGTCCAAAAAGGACACTCTAAATCGCCCGATTTCAACGCCATCCTCGCTGGACAGAAAGCGCTCCAGAAGCCATTCCAGCGCGTCCCAAAACAGACACTTAACCAAAGACAATAGCAAATCGGCCAAGAAAAGCAAGAAAAGTCGCCGCTCTCGTTCCTCTTCCAGCTCCAGCTCATCTTCCAGCAGCTCAAATTCCAGCAGCAGCAGTTCAGAGGAAGAGCGACGTCGTAAAAAGAAAAAGAAGCAAAAGAAATTAGAGGCCAAGAAACTTAAAAAGGCTTCCAAGAAAGCCAAAAAGGCCGAAAAGAAGAAACGTAGCAAAGTGCCCCTAGAAGCATCGCAAAGTCTTCCAACTCCAACAACAACCATTACTCCAATGGCTAAAAAAGAGAAGAAAAGCAAAACCAAAGAAGATGTTCACGGACCCGACCCTGCTTTTCTGTCCCGTTCTAAAGCCATGGCTCCCATGACAAAAGAGCAATGGGATAAACAGCAAAGCAATATTAGGCGAGTTGTGGATCCGGAAACTGGACGAGAGCGGTAACTTTATCCTAATTATTTTGCTTACCTAACACTGAAGTTTAAATATTCTTCCTATATATCTCTAGGATGATTCGAGGTGATGGCGAAATTTTAGAAGAAATTGTAACCAAAACCAGGCATAAGGAAATTAATCAGCAAGCTACAGCTACCGATGGAGCAAATTTCCAAGCTCGTGTTCATTCACAGCGTTAATTCTGGCTAAACTTTCATTGTCACCACTCCCGAAAGTGCTTTTTTGCGTGTATAAAGTCATAACGCATGGATCATGGGTAAAATCATGGATCAATACACTTTTAACGTGTTTTCCGTTAACGGTATTGATCAAACTTCCCGTGTAGCGAAGGTTGTTTACGAAGTTTCTCGACAAAAAGCTTGAATAAAAACATGGAAACGTAAGTTTAAAAAATTAAAATTTCTATATTAGTATTTCTGGGTCTAGAAAAGGGAACGCCGCTATTGCAACGAGCTTGGGACTTTATGCAAGATTGATGGAAAAACAGAGCTACGTGAGGCGGTTAGAGCAACAACTTGCTGACGCCCGAGAAGCGAGCGAAAAAGGGAAAAAAGAGCTTCAAAAACAACGTTTATTCCTCCAAGAACGGAAAGCTGAGCTTGAAAAGAAACGTCAAACTCACGAAGATCATTTACGAGTAAGTTTTAACTTGAAAATAATATCCAACCCGCTAAAATTTAGCACAAATCTAGCGTAATTGACTATTACATCTTATATATTGGCTTGTACCACCTTTAAGAGTAAGTAATTACATAAAAAAATGAACATGTAATCACACTAACAATCACAACCACGTAATCATGAAAAAGCATTCAATTTGTAAAATTAGGATTAGTCTGAATTAATCTGCGTTATTTTTTAATAAATTATAAGAGATGTCATATGGCTGCAGGGAATAAGCCAACGGATCAACCAAGCTTTGACTCGTATCCCGCAAGAAAAGGCTTCGATAAGAAGGCTTGGTGAGCAGTTTGCGACGCTTAGTGAAGAAAAAAAGAAAATTGTTGCCATCCATGCTGCTCAAAGCTCGGCTGTTATGCAAATGGACCGGTACAAAGTAACATAAAAGTTTCTAATCGTTTAATAAATAGTACGTTAAGCAGCATTTCGTTATCCCACACAAATATGGATAGGAGTACGTCTCGACTTTGAGTCATTGCTTCCCGGACTTGCCCCCTCCAAGCGAGATAATAAAACGTTTATCACGTCTCTACACGGTGGATAACGACTTGTCACGTGTTCGTCTTCAAGTGGTGGGAAACATACAGCAACTGCGAAAAGCGAAGCTAACTCAAGGCCAAGTTAATAACGCTTCTTTTTCCATCGAATCAGAAAATCATGCTCATTATAGATGAAGTCGTACAATTGATGACACTAAAAAAAGCCTATGAAATTAATAAAAAAAAAAAAAATATTAGGTGTCCAAAATGGCGATGCTTCGCGACAGGAACCTGCAGCAAAAGTCCCCCAAGTTAAGCCAGGAAGCTGAGAAAGATCAAAATACCGAAGATGAGGCCGCCAATGAGGAAAATGTGAAACTGGGACGACTAATCATGGCTCTAGATGCTTTAACTTATTTGGTGAGCACGAACCCAGTTTGTGTGCAACTTTTGTCGTGCAAAACTCTGCCCGCAGGAGTCATTGGCTGTGCAAATGAGGCTAATATGTCGGGGGGAGCAAAGTCTCCTTCGGTTGAGAAATGGAAACGGGCTGTTCTGAGCCTGAAAAGCAAAGCAAACAGTCCTTGTCCGTCTGCACACAGGGAAGGCTTACATGAAAGCAAAAGGCGAAGTCCATCAAGTTCGTCGCGGTCGCCCAAGACGCGGGGGCAAACTTCGTTGGAGAAGTTGCAACTCATCCAAGAAGTTATGGGGGATTTACGACTTGTTGTCGAAGAATTACAACGCGCTACAAAAGCCCCGGGTTCATGTCAACCTGATTATACTCGAACTAGTGAATAATAAAGTTTGAGTCAAAAGGCTCATTTACTGTAACCAGTTTTATTTTGTTCCATGCTTTCCAGAAACTAATAAACGAAAGTTCGCAATGTATGAAAAGGCTTGTCAGATAATCAGACAAACCTTCTTTTCAAAGCTCAGATAAAAAGTGCAAATATCCCCCCTTATTCTATTGCTATAGTAATTAAAGTGGGGAGGATTAACGAACAAAGTACAAGGTATGAAAGTTTGGAGTTTCTGTAGCTACCTTAGCGAATACTTAGTTATCTACTAGACTATACACAATGACGGCCCAAGGTTAAGTTGGTCCAAAATCCAAAGTTAACCCTCCCCCCAACAAAAAAGAATGACGCATCTTTTGTTTGTTCTTTTTACCCAACGCAGCAACAATAATATGGAATTGTTCGGGGGAACAGGAATGTAAATATTACTGGCCGAGAAACTTCCGAGTGTTCGGAATAGTAACGGAAAGGGCGCATAATGACTAAAGAAAGTTACTAGATAAATAATCTTGTGCGCTCCGTAGTGTTTCAACACCTTATCTAAACATATCCATTCGAAGCCTATCTGGAGAGTTTCAAACTTCGAGCACAAGGTCTAGCCCCAGATGTGATGTAGGATATAAAAGAGGCTACAGCAGCTAATTTGTCCAACATTCGCTTGTGAAAGAGCAAGTTCTAAGTTTGAAACCAGAGTTTGGACGAGATTCTAATTAAGAGCAATCATGGCTGAGTGTACCGGAAAATTCAAGTTGGCTTCCAGCGACAACTTCGACGAATACTTGAAGGCTATCGGTAAGAACCAATTGATCAATTTTGAAGAAAAGAACGAGAGAACATTGAAAGAAAACACAAGAAAACATTGATAAATTTTGACACACCACTTTTGCGAAAAATAATATCAAACTTGATGTATCGGCAGGAGTGAACATGATTATGCGTAAAATGGCCACTTCGTCTACGCCCACGGTGGAAATTACTGCTGACGGAGACGAGTACACCATTAAAACTTCTGGCATGAAAGAACTAATCAACAAATTTAAATTGGGAGTAGAACAAGACGAGACTACCGCTGACGGCCGCAAAGTCAAGGTAAGGAAACGCGAAATATTTGCACGGATTTCTTATTCAGCGGAAGTGAGAATGTAGTACTATATTATCTCATTCCCTTTAATCACTTCATCCAAGAAATAAACAGAAAAGTATTGCGAAACCAAGTGAAAATTAAGCACAATGTTTTATTTTACCTTTAGAGCACTTACACCAAGGATGGCAACAAACTCGTCCAGGTCGAGAAAGGTGACAAGGAGAGCAAGATTGTTCGTGATTTCTCCAACAACCAACTCACTGTCGTAAGTAGAACTTTAGTTTACTTTTTTAAAAGCGACTTTATGCGATACATTTCGGTTGTACCTGAATCTGTTACTTTTAGCGCCTTTTTCGAAATCACTAGAAATATGAGTTGTAAAGGCTTTCCTACCAGGCTAGAAAAATATCGAACTTTTAAGTGTTTGTTGTCAGCAAATAGCTGATTTGTCAGCTATTTGCAAATGTGCTCTTTGCTCTTGCTCGTTGCAAATTTACTCTTAGCAAAGTTGCTATGAGCTTAAAATTTGACATTAGCAGATTTGAAATTCAAAGACTTGAGAAATGAGATTCGCGAAGTAGTTAACACCTCACAATAACTAATTATCGCAAATTGATCCTATAACTACTTAGATTAGATAAATTAAATGTTCTACTAAAATGTAAGAAACTTTTGAAATTTAATTTCCTTTTAATATCTTGCAGACTTTGACCGTGGACAACGTATCTGCCGTGCGAAAGTATACCCCTCTTTAAGCCCAGAATGTTACCATGAATATAAATCTACGATATTTGCCAATTTTTCTCTGTGAAATACAAGAATGCTGAGAAACTCGTCGCTTTCTTTTTTTTTTTTACAGGAAGCCTACAAAACCATCTACATGGTAAGGAATTTGCACAAAATTTCTACATTCTTGGTCATGAAAAATAGTCTTAAGCCGACAAGTGTTAACGCTTTTATCCTTAAGGCTTAAAGCGGTAAGCCTTAGTGGGATGAAAAAAGTGTTAATTCCGGATCCAGGGGCTCAACTTACACAGCACTGGGTATCTACTCGCTTAGATAGTTTTCTTCCGCTACATTTTGTTTCCGCCTGATATCGTACGATGCTTTGAACATCCAATGGTAGTTCCAGGGATACTACACAACCACACTATGCCAACACCGCTCCCTAGGAAACGCAATGCCCAGGGCATTGCCGAAGTGGCTTCACCAAGCCGGTTTTTCCCTCATTCTACTGCCGCGTTTGGTCGTGAAACGAAGCCATTTCCTTCTACCACGTGGGTTCATCCAAAAGCTGACGCAAATTTATATCCCGACTAATTCAGGAAGATCCTTCTATAAACATGGCTGAGTGTACCGGTAAATTCAAGTTGGAGACCAGCGAAAATTTCGAAGAATACATGAAAGCCTTGGGTAAGTTCGTTATTTGTTTATTTTTCAACGAAAACAAAAGATAACAAACCCTGCAGAAGAAAGGGTGAGAGAGTAAGTAAGTAATCTATGAATGAAACTTGTTGTTTAAAACGAAACCAGACACAGAACGTCGCCAAAAAAATAAGAATGAGTTCTGGCGAAATTGGACCGAGTCTTTTTTCGCGTCTCGCTTGAAATAACCCCCCTTTTGCACCCAAAAGCCTAGCCTAGAGCACCAAGTTGTCCCCTAGGCGTAGGGCGATCAATACAATACGGTCAAAGTCGAGTTCCATAGCTTAGTGACAAGAGAATTTAATGCACATTACCGAAGCGTATTAGTAATTTAGATGTACAATACGTTAGCATTTTACGTTAGCTGCTGTTAGCATTTTGAAGGTCTATTTGCGATTCAAATTACACGAGCTTAGGAGACGTGACGCAGATTAAATTTCGCTCTCATCCGAACTTCGTTTTGCTATTGCAAATGCAATGGACTTTGGAGCTCCCCAAAAAGAATGTGGGATTAATAAGGAGCTCTTTCTAGACTACTATTTCTCAAAGAAGGGAGAGACTTGATGTCTGCAATGGCACCGGAAGACTTATTTATTTTATAATTATTTTCGCTATGATTCTTCGCGGTTCAAAAGCATCTTAGGGGAATTTGACGACGCGCTTTACCGAGCAGAAAATAATTAAAGCTGCACATAAAGGAGATACGTACATGGCCACATCACGTCAGGTTTTCATTAGCGTCATACTGCATTGTGTACTTCGGCTTGAGGGAGTATGACGATAATATTTTCAGAGAAGAGAAGTCTTAATAGGTCAGTGGCCCTTAGGCTACACTACAGGTGCCTTGAGATTAATTACGAAGTATGCCCAGCTGTCACTGCGGCTTTTCATTGACGTCATTGGCATCGAAGTTAGGCTGACGTGCCAAAAATTCGCATTTAAAATAGTTTTTGTTCAAAAAACAGAAGCAAAATAAAGGGTTTTAAATTTGCAATCTTTTGGCAGGTGTGGGGATGATTATGCGCAAAATGGGCAATAGCTTGTCGCCAGTGACGGAGATTACTCAGAATGGAGACGAATGGACCATAAACACTACGACCACGTTTAAAACCACCGAGATTAAGTTTAAGTTGGGAGAACCCTTCGAAGAAGAACGTATGGACGGCGAAAAAGTTCAATCGACCATTACCAAGGAAGGAAATAAACTTAACCACGTCATGAAAGGCAGCAAGGATTCCTTCATTACCCGTGAATTTGAGGGAGACACTCTGAAGATGGTAAACAAAATTAAAATTTCAGAAAAATGAAAGTTTATTAACTTTTAAATTTATTACGTTTTTTCTTTCCAGGTGCTGACCGTGGATGATGTTGTTTGTACTCGAGTCTACAAACGCAGCGAATAAACTTGAATCTCAAGTTTCGTAAACAAAAGACCATTGCTTGATTAAAAGGATTTTCGTTTCCCTCATGCTTTGACCGAATCTCGTAAGTTTTTCGAAATGCTGCGTAACACATTAGCACAATGTGCTTGCTTAGTTAGCCAATGATAAAAAGCGGCTGTTCCTAAAAGAAAAATACAAGAAAACCATATAAAAGTCGTCTATTTTGCTGTTATGATTGTTTTGCAAGCTTATAAGGAAGACTATAAGATACTTGATTACAAGCTTGTTTTTCACGGCCTCCTATTGCTTCATTGACGTCATTAGATATTCTATAGGGGAGATCGGGGCACGTTGGTCGGTTTTTCGTTCTCAAGAGCCTAGAAGACGTTATATTAACGACGTAAAACTAAATTTGGTGTTTTAAAGAAGCACTGCCATCCTAGTTATCGTATGATTTTTGATAGCGAGTAAGCTCAAGCCCTTATTTTTAATATTTAATTTCAACCAGAACCGATCAAAATTCACCAACGTTCCCCCCACGGGGTAGGTTGGGCAGGATTGCGGGGTACCTTGGGCAGTAACACTCATGCTAGTCTAGATTTGCTTTCGACCCGAGATCGAAACGAGACCAGCCGTACTTGCCATGGTCCGACCTGCCTCATTTTTTCCATCCGACCTGCACCGACGACGGCCACTGAACAAAAATGGCTACATGACAGTAACCAGTTACTTAAATCAAAACTGGGCTTGTTTTGAAGGCAAAAGAGTCAGCTATCTCCACAAAAGTTGTACTTAGATAACTTAAAAATGGCACTCTTAGAAGATAAAATCTCTCCTACTTTCTCAGTTGTTGCGTTTATGTGAAAGGAACGTTACGTGAATGTAGTGGATTTTTGTTTAAAAAGATGGCTCAGATATCTAAAATTGTTCAAGCTACCTACCCAAAGTGCCCCGGTCTCCCCCACGTCGTCTTTAGCTGGAGGCAATAGAGTACAACCACGGAAATTAACCCCGTGATCCCCATCAACTTTAAGCAACCGAAACCGGAATCACGTTGGCATGGATACATTGATAATGATAATGAAATTGCTTACTATGGCCTTTCATAAAGAAAACTTAGTAAATGCAATTGAGACTTCTATGTTGTTTGGGTGAAAAGACGAAATTTTGCCTTTTTATTGCAACAACCACCTCGTAATTTAAGTCCTGTATAACCAAGTCCGTTCACTTCGATGGCACATTTACCGCTCACAACGTTCCATGCAAATTTTTCAACTTGCTAGCGATGGAAGAAGAAAGAAAAAATTACAGTACACAATCTATGGAGAACACACACACAAAGACTCACAAAATAAACTTAAAAAGAGAACGGCAAAATTAAAAAAACCATTACGGACGGTTTTTTGGGGGAGGGGGATAAGATTAGTTGAGCAATAAGGAGAAAAAATCTACACAATCCAACACGAAAAAGAGGAAAAATTATAAATCCAAAAATACTCCATCATCACAGCAACCAAATAAATGTCAACATTTTTATAATAAACCTGATTTGGGGACATAGCATATCCTAATTAAAATTTCAAGACAAAATCGGTTCCAAAAAAATTAAGTTATTAATTGACATGAATCATAAACGCATTCATTTCTGCGAAAAGGCGGTGCTAAGCTTAATAGTTACTGGATTTTTCTCCTTTAACTTTTTTTCTTCCTTACACTTAAACGATGCTCTGCCATAGCTATTACCTTGCGTAATAAACTCAAACATTACTTCTGCTTCATAACTGAAACTATGCGCTGACTTGACTTGGGCGTAAGAACATCTCTGCTTACATTGCGTAATGACTTGTTGGAAACGGCAAATGCTAACCATAAGGAGACAAGGACACATTCTCTTCTCTCTTTTACGCCTGAAAAGAAAATTTGGTTTAAAAAATAAACAAATTAGATCAAACAAACAAAAAACTCATAGAACAAATAACGACCTACTAGGAATAACCCGTTTCTTACATGACTGTATGGCCTATTTGACACACGACGGTGCAGGACAGAAGATTTCCCAGCATCTTCAGATTTCTCAAACTTTTCCGACCAATTTTACAATTTCACATAAAAAGAAAATGGAAAAGATCTGGAGCGTTTCAGAAAAGTGTAGCGCTCAAAGTATTGCGGTGAAGAGCGTGGGACTTTCTTTTTCACCTCAACTTCCTCAACGGTAAGTTTTCAAAATATAAATAAAAATAAATCAGACCACCACAGATGGAAAATCTGATAATTCACACACTAGAAAACCCCCCAGTTAAAAACCCATACCAAATATTTCCTAAGAGGCGCTTTTTGGGTTTTAAAAAGCCTGTAAACCGGCTCTTAAAAATACTGGCAACATAGGTCAGTTTTAAAATCCCCCATAAAAATAAATAAAAGCCACAACCGGTTGAAAAACCTTGTGTGGATTTCCCCCAAGGGCTCAACTTGACCTGCGAACAGATTCCATCTCGTCCGTTCAAAAAAAGAAAAAAAAGTCCATCCAGACCTTGACTCTTTCCTAAACAGGGAAGAATTCTAAACTTGAGATAATTGCAGTACTCGGCCAGAGGAACCAGACCGAGACTATCACTAATTTTAGACTAAAGTAGGTGGAGTTTTCTAAACCTCCAAGGAAAAGTGTTACTCTTTCAAATTCCAGACGATTTCAACCCAAACGAAATGTGCATTCCTAACTTAACAAAGCCAAACATTTGTTCAGTTTCAGTTCCAAACAAACCATTTGTTCAGTTCCAAAGTATTCAAACGTATTGTTAATAATAAGAATAATGCAGTGAACAGTATTATAATTAATACAAAATAATATAATAAAAATAAAGTTATTGAACTTGCTCCTCAATTCGGATTGTTTAATATCTATTTTGTGTAAAATAAATTTCTGAGATAATTTTTTTAAAAATGGCAATACCTGGGTTTACAAAAAACTGGTCATTCTCGTTTATCTCGGTTGCCGAGTCTTTTGCTGGTACATGGCCATGGGTACTTCCGATCGCTCAATGTCATCAGCGGACAAGTCCAGATCATGGACCATCTGGATTAGCTCTCGTTCTTTCTTATCAGGCTGCCTCAAACTACCCTCGTCGCCGAACGGTGCGTTGAGAGAACTATAGGACCTCGAACGGTGTTCCTGTCGTATGGAGTATGAAAAAGCTCGCTCATTCAAGTGTCCTTTCCGGTAAATGCCGGTGTTGAAGACGGAATCGTTATCTTCATCTGTTGGGGATGTAGCCGCTGCGTTCGATTTGCTCTTGGATTTCTTTTTTCCGGCTTTGGGTTGTCGTTCTAGCGTCGCCGGTACCATCGGCGGTCCCATCTGTGAGGTCGCCGTGTACTGTTGCTGCAAAAGGTAAGCTTCATGGGGAAACTGATTGGGTTGGTACGACGCAATGGGGCTGAGCGGTCGCGTGGAGGTCGGCATGTAAATCGGCTCTTCCATGGCGAACGGTGGTCGCGGATGCTGCGGCATTCCAAACGCCATCGGCGGAGGCATCATAGGGGGCGGAGCAGGCCCGCCGTTACCATGGGGCGGGGGCATCATCATGTACCCGGGTGGCATGGGTAGATGTTTCTGTTTCTTGGTCCGGGAGCTAAAAGTACCGAATTTGAAACCGGACTTCTTCGGGACGGGCATGGGCATGGGTACTGGCATGGGCATCATGAAAGGAGGCGGTCGCCTGACAGGAGGTATCATCCCCATCTGTGAGTGAGGAGGCACCATCCCCATTTGTGGGTGAGGAGGAGGCACCATCCCCATCTGCGAGTGAGGAGGACGCTGCTGTACCCAGCCGTGAGGCGGTCTTTGGTATGCTACCGGTCTACTGACCGGCATGTTGATAACGCTGGCGGGTCGTCGGGATACCGGCCCGGGTAAGCCCATCTGCGGTACCATGGATACCATGGGATAACCTTGTGGGTACCCTTGTGGGGACATGTAGACCATTTCCTCTCCTCGAGAGGCCGAATGCGAGCGCGGTTTCTTGTCTTTCCGTTTCTTCACCTTGCTGTTCGACTGCAAAGTTGAGTAATCCGCCGGAGGAGGCGGAGGCGCCGACGTTGGAATCGCCATTTGCCTGGGTCGCGTCACTCGCTGATTCTGTGCCAAAACTGAGCCGGAAGAGCGGATGCTGCGGAGGGTATTCGTGCCGTACTCTGCGTAAACCAAATCTTGCACCGATCCGTTGCGTTGCATGTGACCTGAAGGAGAGGATGCCGCCCAGACTTTGTGCGTTTCGTCGCCGTTGTAGATGGAGACTTCATCCGTCGAAACGTTGTCTAAGATTGTCATAGAGGCCGAGGCACTCCCCATGCCGTTACTTTGGCGACTACTCATCATGTGTTCATGGTTGGGCCCGGTCCCGTTACGTGGTAAGCCGTTTTGGTTCGCCCGCCATTCCTCCACCTTTTCAATAGAATCCAAGGTGACTTCAGCCTGGGCCTGGACCGCATTAGGGCCGTTGGGTCGAATTGTTCTCACCACGGAACCGGGTGAGGTATTGCCGTTAGTGGTCGGCCCGTCATATGCGTTGGCAGTCCCGTTCTCAATCCTTTGAGCATAGGTCGAGTCGGCGTAAGCATGGAAACAGCAGCGGACTAATGCGTTGGCCGCTGTTTCGCGTTTGCAAATGAATACGTGGCATTCCAGGACTTTAATCCCTGTCGTTCGCCGCAAGATGCAGGCAAACAATGGCGGATGATTGATGCTGGGACTGCGGGCAAAAGGCGAGTCTAACGGCAAGAACCGCGCTACTTTGTCCCCGGAGGACGACCCGGGTACCAAGACGTAGCGCACCGCCGCGCAATAGTGAAGGCTCTCTATAGGGAAGAATCTGGCGACCCGTTTTAGATGCTCGTCCACATTTTCGAGTAGTAAACCGTTACTCCATACCGACAGCCACGAGTCGATCCCTTTGGCCCCTAACGCGCCCTGTTCCGGGTATAATTCGCGCAGAGGTTCTTGGATGCCTTGGAGACCGTCTTTGGTGACGTGTGGAACCGCTGAGCCTAAATACAGGACGCGACACCGGCAAATGGGCGTCGAATCGCTGCTCTGCTGTGTCCGACGTCGCGGTGAAGCCATTTTTTTGGTGGGCAGTTATGTTTTTATAGCTTTCTTTTGATTAGGGAGTGACACGATGTCAATTGGTAATTTTTCAAGGAAGAAACCAATGAGGTTCCAGCCAGTGGCGTTGTTCGTGTTGTGAGTATAACCCCGGAAATACGCTCGTCACACTCACTGGGCAAAGGCAAAAACCCTATGGAAAACTGCGTCCCAAAGCAAACTTATCTTCCCCGGCGTCTCTAACCAGAAAACCACATACGCACATGACACTCGTGCGAGTTTTTAAACTTGTTGCCCAGAGCACGTATATCCTGGGAAGGTGACGGAAAGGTTCAGCGACCTTTTTCTCCTCGATTTCTAATTAACTATACTGAGCCAAAGGAAGTCGATAACAGTCTCACCACGGATTTCTTTGAAAACAATATCGAAATTATTCCTTTTTTTCAAGATGTATCTTCCTGGCGTTGGAAACTTTTAACGAGAAAATCCAGTCGTCTCTGTTTCACCCACACGATAGGGGCAGGATTGGGATCAGGGTCATTTTTTTTTAAACTCAGAAAACCAGAACGAAAAGCGTGTTCTCCACCGTGAAATTTAAGCAAATTTTCCGGATATAAATTGGGAGATAACTGCTCAAAATGGAATTCCTCCCGACTTGTTTGGCGAGCCAGGTGAAAATGGCCGCTCTGGCTGTTGGCTGCACAACTCCCGCGAGTCAAGAACTAAAAGAACCCACAAGCTTTTCCAAAGTTTCTTCCAGGTAAGGGGATGGCTGGGAGTTCTGCCAGCCTCAGCGGACTGATATCAACTCCAAAAGGTCTTTGGGGCTTGGAACAACGCATAGAAAAATCCGGGTGGGGAGAGAGAGCTTCGGTTTTGGGCTTTTCTGGGTCCACCTGAAGTCCTTCTTCGGGGCGGTGGTGGAAGGTAGTCTCTGACTTGCGGCGATTTCCAAACGCTGGCACGTAGGTCGCACACCTTGGCAGATAATCAGTAGACCCCAAAACTAGTAGACTCTTCTCAGCATACCACGGATACGGAAAAGGTTAAGACATCCCTAAAGGGATGAGTTCACCTGTATAGAGAATGCGCGATTAATAAATAACATCAAGGACAACCATGTAAGGCACAACTTGAGTGATTAAAGTTCCAACTAAAAACGAAGTCGAAACTCGCTAGAAAATGTCATTTTACTATGCTTAGCATTAACTCTTTTGAGTTGAATTTTGTACCTACTTAAAGACGTGCGAAAGGGAATATTTACAAAGACTATTTTTAAGAATTTATATATTTAATTTATACATTTAATAATATTTGAGTATTAAAAAGAAGTATTTTTATAAAATAAGATTACTTGAGGAGATTATTTTATGCCACTCTAGTAGCGTTTCTAAACATTTCTAGACAAGTTTGCCAAATAGCATTTAAACTACATAAAACAAGTTTAAAACATCGATTTATGTTCACAACTATAAAAAGGTATTTAACATTATTACTACATTCTTAAACACCATTTAAATGCCTGCCATAAAGTGTTTACTAGCACCTCCTCCTTGACCTTTTAAAGAAGGTATACGTAACCATGCAAGTTTACACTCGATAATAAAAGGTGGTTCAACACTTGTTGCACAATGTTTAGGACCTCAAACGTGCCCAGCGTTCGGAATGCCCTTCACTATCAATTCCAACTTCAATTAGGAGTTTCACGCCAGAGAGAATGGTGAGATTAATAACAAAAAGAAGTATACAATTTTCACCCGCTTTTCTTTACCTGACTCTCGAGGTAAAAGAACACTGCACAAAGCACTATTTATCCCTATTCCAAATCGAGCAGTTAATAACGAAGAGCAATGGCAGGAATGCGATGGACCATGGCTCTAACTACGGTAACATTCTGCTGGTAGTTGCTTTGAGACCCGTAGCGTAGCAAAATAGCGCTTGTTGACTTTCCAAGGTCCTCGGTCTCCTCCCAAATGTTTCTCTACCAATGAAATCGTTTGGAACACTCGATAAAACGCCCTGAGGGTTCCTGGGTATTAAGCGCAAAATACACCTTGATGATGAAAGCTTGGGGGGCTCTCTTTGCCAGTTGGAAAAAGCAAAAGTTGAGGATAATGGAAAGAGTTGAAAAGGAGAATAAGAGAGAAATTAAGAGGGGAAAAGGAAAGGGAGGGTTTTACTGACTAGCTAAAGGTTTTGTAAGCAACAAAGAGCAAAAAAGATGAGATGTTCACACGGGTACTTCATTCATCCTTCCCTTCTTCTTCTTCTTCTTTGCTTCTCCTCTATTCTTGTTTGCTATAATTTTACATGAAACTATGAATAAGAAGGCATTCTGAGTCATACTGCTGTACTGCCTGTCAGCTGTACCCAGTAACGTATCGTTGTATCGTTTACCTAGCTCACCTGTTCGTGCTCTGTATCTGAAACGCGAGATTCTTAAGTTTGAAAGTCACGCAAACTCACCTTTTCCTGGCCTTGAGAATAATTTTGTACCACGATAATTCCATTAAAATAAACTCGGATTCCTTTAAATCCAATTTTGCTTCATGCACATTTAGTGTATGTTAATTACATATATTAGATAATATTCAAAGATATATCCTTTGCAAGATTTACAGACACTTATTTTTCTGCTAAACCAAACAATGTTTTGCGAAATAAAATGGAAATAAAATTAGCCGGATTTGAATTTTTAAATTAAAAAAAACTGGGCAGATATTTCCAGTAATGCCTATCTTGCTAATTGGGTCATTGCGTGATAAGAAAATGGGCTCATAATGAGAACTGGAGGAAGTGAGAGTAATACTTATCCTTATACTTATGACTACGACGACCGCCAAAATTGCGAAGGCTTGCATAGGTGAAAGGGAAACTTGGCTGGCGTGCTCAACTCCTGACTTTTAACTCCCACTTTCAACTTCAACTTCCCTTCACTTCCACAGCGATCTGCAGGCTTCGTCATGCTCGTTGTCAGCAGAGAAAGTTGGCTAGGAACGAATCCCCAAATTAATTGTGAAACTGAAATTGGTTTGGTATTGAACTAAGAAACCAATAGTGCTTTCCCAGCAACAAAACAACTCCGCCCAAATGGTCATCAATGGCGTGTCCTACTTGGGAAAAGTGCCACACGCCAAACATGGTTTATTTTGTTTTCCTTAATTCTACGAAAGAGGGAATTTGAAGTAATTTCGACCTCGAATATTTTTAAATGTAAACCTGGAAATAAAAAGATAATTGAATTAATTAACATGACGGCCAAAGAAACAATTGCTTTTTTAATTTAAAATAGTTAAAATTCAGTCTAACTTTATTTAATTTAATTTGCAATTCGTCAATTCAATTACGAATTTAATTATTTAGCTTTTTAACAAGCTAAGCTATTGGATATTTCGGCAGTTTCTATAAACACCTAGTTCAGATTATATCAGCTTTGTTACCTGTTTGCTCATTTTCTCTCTTTCTCAGTTTCGTTGTCTTAGCTCTTGTATTGCTTCGGGACTTCCAAGACTCGAAACTCGGTTCAGACACGGGAAAGTGGCCCTCATTTACATACGTCTTCCATTACAACTTTGAATAAAAAAAAGGACTAAAAAACAACTAACTTCATGTTCCCAGTAAAGTTAGACAAACGAAAAGGTCTCCAGCGTATTTATAGATGCCCTAAAATCAAAAGGAGAAAAAAATCAACAGTCAAAACGCACATAATAATAATAAAAAATTACTAAATGATCAATTGGCTCGACATAAGAATCATCGTAAAGGTACCGATTTCCTTCGTATCTTAGCCACTTTTATTGGTAATAATACAGTTTCTTTCACGCCAATGCATCCGTTCCACTTGGGAGGAGATTAGAATCGTTTCTTCCCATCAAAGCAACGACAACAGAGAAAGTACTTTTTCTATACTGCTTTCCCCACTTTTGTGTTTGAAAGCTGGTATGGCACGAGAGATTAACTTTTGTGGGCAAAAATGATCTTAAAATCAAACTAAAAACAAACAGAAAATCACAGAAACTGCGTATTAATTTACAAATAATAGTAATTCCATTTAAAACACGTAAAATTGAATCCTGAAATCTTCCGAAGTTTTTTTTTTGCCTGTCCATCAACATTGCATGGTTCTAAAAAACTCCTCAAAATGCAGAAAATCTTCTTCGCGAAAGTGTGAAGAATAATTTCTACACCAACATCAACATGATGTGCAATAATGATAGGTTCATTTTAAATAAGGAAAACAAATAACGAAACTGAAGACAAAAGTGCACTACGAAAGGACCGAATTCCGAAAAACTATAGCTTTTTTAAAAAAATTTACACATTTTCCAAACAAGGTCCATCTAATTACATTCGAGAGTGCAAAGTCTATCCTATTTTGGTGTAGGCGGTTTTTAGAAAGGAGGCAAAAAGAATTGCACGAAGAACGAGATTCTATTTTTTTTTGTCAACATATTTCGTTCAAAATTTTTCCCACCTTTTTCTTGGAATGCGAAATTACCTTCCTTCAAATTCATCTCTTTCAATCTTCCCTTGAAAAAAACCTCCCAGTACAAGGAAGCTTGCAGCTCTAATAAAGTTATGGAACCAGGGATCTAGAGCCCTTCAAAACTACCTAGTTTTAGATGTATTGGCCTATTTTGCCAAAATTCTGGCAACTTGCCCAAAGAATGAATACTTCCTTTGCTTTTCTTTTCCAATGTTTGTTCGTCTTATGCCTCTCTATGATCTCTCTTGTTTATCTACGCCATAACAGGCTCCTTGAGTTGGTGGTAAAACGCGAGGATTTGGTCATAATCCATAGTGAGTATATCTGCGTTGTTGTTATTGGCCGTAGCGGCAGTAGTACTAGTCAGATGCAGGAGTTCGTCAGTACCGGCGGCGGAAAAACGCGGATTTTCGATGATATTGGCTTGTCGAATGTCCACAGCATCGCTCATTTGGATCACTGGCGAGCTGATAAAGTTGGTCGTGGCCTCTTGCTCGGGCTCCAATTCCTGTCGCAGTAATTCCCGCGTATTTTCATAGAGATTAATATTATTTCCATTGGTATTGGCGTTGAGGAGATTTTGGGCAAACTCCTCCGTGTTCTGCAGATTCCGCGGCATCATTTGCCCCGACATAAGCCAGCTATTGGTGTACAAGTCGAAGTCCGGCATACTGAGCATGTTATCCGCGAAATCCACTACTCCGAACCTTTTATACCTCGCATTGGCCGCCTTATGGGCCGCCAGTCGTTTTGTTACGTTCGGAGTGGAACTACTGACTCGGTTATCTTCCAGACCCTCCTTGGCCGCGCCTCCAGGAGGCGTTAAATTCGTATTAACCCCGACATGCTTCTGTGAGTGACTTCTGAGCGCCTTTTCGGGATTAAAACTCGGATTTTGGATTACGCGGACGTTCTTCTTGCTATATGTCGTGGAATTGATAGGAGCGGGACGCACAGAGGGCGGGGCTTGCCTACTGGGCAAGATTTGTGCTTCTTTAACGCGATTCAGGTTGTAATGTAAGTGCATTTGGTTTACGGAAGTTTTTCCGCCCGTTTCGCCCGACGGATCGGAGGAATGGGTACCGCCTGGGGGGTTTTCATGAGGTTTAGGGATTGGGTCATGAAAAGGTGAGGGGGTTGGCCGATCTAAAGTGGATTTGCCCAGCCAGACCCAATCTCGTGCGCTGGTTTCTAGTTGGGCGTCGGAAGATTTCTTCGCGTTAGAACGATGCGACGGAGGGAAAGAGGCGGAGCCTGAAGTGACGTCATCGTCGTATTCGCGGGTCTGCTTTTGTTGTCGGATGGCAAACACCATGCAAAAACTTACAAAGACGAAAATGGCAACGCTGAAGACACCCAAAAGGATGAAAACGGCGATTTCCATCGGCGACGAGGTGTGGGCGTGGCTACTGCGTTCGGGAAGATCAGCCAAAACGGCGGAATACAGCTTGGGACTGCCTACATCGTCATAATAATGGACTTTGGCAGTCGGTGGCTGGTTGCTGTCATCCCTAAGAGAAAAACTGTGATCGCTGATGGCTGGGCCAATGAAATTGTCTAAATCTGCAGAGGCAGGTTCGGAGAAGGTGATACTGCCCGGATTGAAACGTTCTCCTTCTTGGGAGGGCGGGGCCGGTTTCTTGCCAAAAAAGGTATCGGAGCCTCCAGGGCGGTTATGGCCTCGAGGGGGCGTGGCGTTGCGCAGTTTGGGGTATGGGACGGGCTGGAGGGCGTGGTCAAAGGCTTCGTTATGGTTTTCGTCTAGAACGTTGCCCATGAGCGAGCGCGTGAAATTGACTTGCACGTGAGTCAAGGCAAGGGCTAACGGGTGAGAAAGGGAAGGGGCGGGGCGTTGGCAGGAAGAGGGAATATCCAGCCGGACTTTGAGTAAGTCACCTTGCCCTTCGCCTACAGCAATAATACGTGGGTAATGAGTGCGCTGGTGGGAAGAAGGAGCGTAAGTAACGACAGAATTGTTGGTGGACTCGATAGAGAGGTCGTAGTACTGGGCGGGTATCTGATGGAGCTCGGAAGTACTGCCGTCCGAGAAGTGTACCGTTACGTCCAGTAATGCTTCCTGTGAAAACCAGAAGTTGTGAACATGTGTAGAAAGACGTTAATTTTTAAAAATAAATGGACTGTCGTTCTCACAATTATGAAAATTCCTTAAAAGTGTAAACTGAAGTGTTTCTTGCATTTATGAAAAACCGTGAGAAATCCGAACGGACCTACGTTCTCACAGGACGTGAGAAAAGTTGGAAATTAGCTTAAAATTTGTAGATCACAAAAGAATAGGAGTCAGAAGACTAGTTTTAACTAATGTATCTGTAAGTAAATTGTTTAAAAATTAGAGACTTTGAAATAACTAAAATGACGACACATATTATTCGTATTAACTTAACAATGTGTCTTGAGCGTAAAAGGAAACTGATTTTCGTAACTGCAATACTCAAGTCGTAATTTCAGCACCTAAGTACAAGCCCATGATTTCCAAACTGAATACAATTCAAAATGAAATTTTTTCAGGTTTAATGGCTACACGTTGGTCTTTCAATCTGCCTCGCTTTTAACAATCAACCAAAAAGTAATTGGGATTTCGCGTTAAGGCTCCCGTATGCCTTAACGTAGCTTATTAATACCAAATAGTCACAGAAGGCGCTGCTGTTTGTTGTTGTTTTGCGAAAGCCTTGCGTAAGAAACCAAAAAAAGAAATATATAGCTAATTGCCGGTAAAGTTTTCATGCTTGTTTGCTTCTAAAAAGTACAACTTGTCAACACAGTTTGCTCTAGCAATACGATATCCCAAATCAAGTCGTCGATAAACATATTTCAATAGATTTCTTCAAAAACGGATTGTCAGATTCGAAGGCAATGTAATTTCTTTTCTTTTTATAGCAGCTAGTGCACAATTTAAGGACACATTTTTAGGCAACGTATTTCCCATAGTTGCAAACTTCATTTGCATGCTGTTAATTTACTATTCCCTGGGAAAAAGGTAAATTGGCTGTGCACTTAGCTCTTAGCACTATGCTCAAGCTTACTGTCAAATAATTTTTCCATCACATGTGCTGGTTTTAACGAAAAGTTAAAACAAAGTTTAACGAAAAGTTAAAACCAGCACATGTTAAAGAAAAGTTAAAACCTCCGCCTATACGGAGCTAAGGTGCACATGAGCCTTAAGATCATTCACAAACAAAAAACAGTTACTCTCTTGCTGATAGTGACTGATTGCCAATTGTGCACGATTGCACAACTACTCAATCTTCGAATAAACTTCTCTTCACCTTTACAAATGTATACCCTGTATACACCTGTATGTATATACACCATATTTAATAGCATCTAGGCTTTACTAGGGGGGATAAACCCACAATGTTTGCAACTTTCCTAAAACTTAAAACTTTCAAAGTAGAACAATCAATTTTTTAGAAGCCAAATTAAAGAGCTTAAATAACATTCCTACAAATGAATTCAGAACCTAACTGTTAAATTTACCTGGTACTTGGCTGTCAGTTGACGCGTGACCCCAACTTCCGCAGAATGGCATTCTTCACAGTCCGTATCCGGTTGCAACCGGAACTGCAGACCGGAAACAAGTTTGGCAGCAATACTAACAATATCTACGCGTTCATGGGTCATCTCAATACTTCTGCTCCCCAGAATCTGACTAGTAATCGGTGAAACCACCTTCGGTTTCAAAAACATCCACGAGAAAACAAAACGAACGAACAAAAAAAGAAAAAAAAACGAGGAAAAAAGGAACAAACTCCGTTAGCTCTTGTTTATCGATCAAGTCTCTCGCAGGTAGAACATTAAAAAAAAAAAAAAAGAAAGGAAGAAAAGTGATTACCTGAACATCAGTTTGCCCAAGTTGCTGTCCTTCTAAGATAGTCCCACGCAAGATTAAGCGCCGAGGGTCCGACACTCTGAGAAACGGCTGTACTAAATCCGTCACGTAAACGTAGGTCTTACGGGACACAAAGTACGTCACTCGGCCCGATTCATGATCCTCCGCAAAAAACTTGGTGATCACCTGGTCCCCAACGACGAAAAAAAATACCCCAAATAACTCAATTAGAATCTTCTCTACCGCTGTCATTTTCTCTCTTTTTTTTTTAACCTCTAAAGGAGTTTGCTGGAACCGTAAGCGACACGTGGACTCGGATTTGTCCTTCTGGGGCACTTTCCAGCCCAATATCGGACTCAGCGCCGAGTCCTGGACCACAATTTCTAGCGGCATTTCGGGGACCCAAACTGTGAAATACGCGTATCCCATGGAAGATCCATACTTGACGATAATGGTGGCGTTGCTGGAACCCCGGATCTCGGATCCGTCGACATAAACGAGAGTGCAGGCGGGCGAGACCTATTAACAGTACTCCGCAAAACGAGCATAAGTAATGAGAATGAAGCTCTTATGCTACGGCTTCTATTAACGCTCTAATACTAAACCCCAGCATTATTTCACTCTTAAATATGCTAATAAGCGTTATAGTATACTAGCCAAGAGCAAATGCTCACGCTGTGTAAAGATTTAAAAAAAATCGTTATAGTAAGTTATTTCTGGAGAAAACAAAAAATTTCTAAAAATAGAAAGCGTTTAGCGAACACGCCAATCCTACTTTCCTAGCTTGCGAAATTTCATTCAGTTCAGTCAGGAGCATACATGAAGGGAATTAGACCAAATAGCTCTGAGACATGCAAAATGTTAAACAGTCGCAAATTTCTCGACTGCCCGCTTAGGGAATTCCCCTTTCCTAAATGTCTACGCTCGAGACACGCAATTGCGCGGAATCTTCCCCCCCAACTCCACGGGTGTTAATCCCCAGGCCCACTTCCCTCCCACTTTCCATTCGTAAAAGGGCAGAAAATGTGCCAATACCTTAAGGATGCTGTCATCTGCAGATGCGCAGGAAGACTGCAAAGTCACGTCCGCCACTTGTCCACTTTGGCTTACCACAAAAATTCGCAAAGGAATTCCAACTTGGCGCCCATTTAAGATGGCCGTGTTCATTAATTCCCTCGTCTAGAATAGAACCGATAAATTTTCCTTTTCCCAAATGTTTCTCTCCCCTTAAAATAGCCACATGTTTTTACTTTCGCGATAGGAACCACTGCCTGGATATCATCTTTCAAGACTTGTATGGCAGAAATCAACTTCCGGCGATCGTCTTCCACCGTCTCGGACTGGCCCACGAAGCTGGCCGGCAATTTGGCTCCATGGCTTTCAGGATAGCGAGTACTCCAATGCCAGATTATGCGTCCTCCATCTGTCCAATCGTAAGACGAATCTTCGTCCACTTGGAACAAGCACGCAAACAATTCCTCGTTCCTACACAAGAGAAATAAAAAAAGAGAGCAGCTCTTACTAAATCCCTCTTTCCTTTCTTCCCAATCTTCTCAACAATTGTGTCTTTCTAGGATCCCCGAAATTCTATTCTTTCTAAATAAACTACAATTAAGTCATGTCTCATGAAACAAAACGAACTGTCTTATTATAAATCAACTACCATTAAGTAAGATACTAACAACGGGAGTTTATACTGGTACCTGGTGTTTCCCGAAATAGCCGTCTGATTCCGGCTTATGGTAGCCAACGCTGCTGAATGTTTATGATTCACTTCCCACTCGACTTGCCAAAAGCTGGACGTGGGTTGAATATCCACAATCTTGAGACCACTCCGTGCTCGGATCCTTAAAATATCCGCAATTGTGAAAGTAAGAATCGTATTAAAATCCTTCCGTTCCCTTTTTAAGGATTCAACGGATTTGGGAGATGATACATGTGAACGTGTTTTACCGTATAAGAATCGCCAGCGGCGCGGGCGTGTGGGAAGGCTCCAGGAGCGCGAAGATATAGAATTGCGAACCGGGATAAAGCGGCACGGCAGGCATGACTAAACGGAACGGGCTACTTTCGGATACGGTCAAAATCCGGTGAGGATATACGTCTTGGAGCAACTGGATCGATCCTACCGCTACGGACGACTGCAGCTGAACCACTCGACGGTTTTCTAGCCAAGAAAAAGCAAAAGAGAAGGCGAAAAATCAATAAGTTCTGTCAATAAAGCGCTCGTCTCTCTCTCACTCTCTCTTGCTGCTATGTTTGGTCTTTGGTACTACTTTCTTTTTATGTTTTTATGACATACAGCATGTGGGGAGAGAATTAGGCCCTTTAGAATACACAAACAAGACCCCATAGTCCTTCGTGTTCGCTTTGAAAAGGGAATGTTGGTTCTAAATAACTTGAATTAGCTCCAGTTTGAACCTTTAGAATTCCAGAAAAAAAACCTTTGTATTTGTTTGTCTTTTAACTGCGTAGAACGTTGCAACGCATTAAGTTAGTTTCATTGATTAACTGAAATGAAAGGAATGCTAATAAAAGCTAATTGTTGTTATTAAGTTCTCTAGGTTGCTCCTCCAGAATTCCAATTACTACACGATTGGACTAACCACAAAACAAGTTTATTTCGTACTACATAAATAAAGGTTTACCAAACGAAATAGACCCAAAAGTTAAAGTAACTGCAATTTAACTTACAAAAAATACGAACTCAAAATTACAGTTGTTATGCTAGTGTCATACTATTAATTCTTGCGTTATAAATAGGAAAATTTAGAAAAGTAGTCAGTTTTGGAAAGTGTAACTATTAAGCTAATTTTAACTTTAAAATAGAAAAAAATATATAGTACAGAATATGTGACATTCTTGTGATAGCTTATCAAAGGAAGCGAACCCAAGCTGAAACATACAGCTTAACTAAGTGATCTCAAAATAACACAAGACGTTGTTTTATGGAGCGGCGTCGCCCTAGGGGACACAAAGCTGCATTCCCTACAGCAATAGATGATAAATCTTGATTTGTTCTGACTAGAAATGTCGTAAGAAATGAGCTAAAAAATAAGAAATTCGGTCGTAAAAATCTTCCCAAGGAAAAAGCTTGCACAACAAGACCAAGACTGAAAGAACTCTTTCAATGCTAATAGCCATGCAAATGTTTAGGTAGAATATTCAAGTTACATAACCGGAAAGCAGATATTATTCGATACCTCGACCAAAATGCTAATGAACTGGCATTACAGTAGTTAGAGCTTTGCAACTAACATTTTCCCGAACATCCAAACTTTCAAAGTTTTTCAGTCAAGTCCATAAACCCTTCTTGGTCTCATGCCCATAATTTCACAAATAACCAAAAACTGTAAATCCTACTCAACTTTAAAACTTACCGCTATAATTAGCATTAAAATGTGCAACACCACGTTCTCAAAGAACTCGTAACAAATTAAATTAAACTCGGACTTCCAAGTTACAAATAACGCTAATTTGCTGCAGAATTTTCTAATGTAATTGAACAAAAAGTTTGTCTAACTTAGTTACCCGAAATTGCCTTCTAAATTTACCTTCTAAAGTAACAAAAACTGAGAAAATTGAGTATAAAGTCCCACTAATAAAATGTAAAAGGAAAATAAAAAAAAACTGAATTATAAACAAAACAAGTTAATTTCACGCAACATTGGATACAAGATCTAAAAGAGATAAAACATCGTGTCGCATGTGTTTAAAACAACTTACCTTGTGTTTCGTGCGCAATTCGAGTGACCTTCTTGGCCGTTTTGCGTGCCGGTGCATGATTGTCGCTGCAAAAGCCTCGATTGGTCTGCGACACGACAAACGCTAAGGTGGCCACCCGTTTGGGCGTTTTGTTCCATTTGGTGGCCAAAATTGTCGCCGTCGTTGTATCCGTCGCCGAAGGATTCGCCCATGTTAGATTCAAAATCGAGGGCCACCAATGGTAGGGCAGCACCAAATTAGCCAAACAAACTCCTTCCGTCTCACTCAGACTGCAACTTGTCGCCACCGATTCGTTCCGTTCGCTAAAAAACGCCGTCAAAGTGACACACATTTCCGTCAGAGGCGCTGGACCTTCCCCCACTGTACCAGCCGCCTCAGCGCGGTGGCCGGGCATCAAAAACGCGTCGTAGTTCACCAAATGTTGGCCATGAGGCCCAATATGGAACAAAATCCGCGCGACTGGATTTTCCCGACGAATTCCAACCGACACCAAGTGTGACGTCACATCCAAATTGGGCAGATTCGCTTCAAAATTCCCTGTTTTCCGATTCAGACTCGGTAAAGCCGGTGGCTTACCCTTGTTCTTCACTTTCTCGTTAACAGGCCCCGAGGAGGAATATTTGGCGGGAATAGTTTGCTTGCTACTAAAAGGGCCAAAAGAAGCTCGAATTCCGATCGATTGACTGGGCCGCAGCAGCGTCACTTTCTTGCCTGTTAACAATTCCAACGATCCCGAATTGGCCGGCTTTTGTTGCGAGGCGGAAGGACTCCATAAAGGCCACCACTTTTTCAGGCCGCTCGTTCCTAATGCTGGTCCTGATCCTGGAACTGCTGAGCCCCAATAGTCCGCCATTTCGGGGGATTCCGCCACCAAACCGGGCTTAGACCCGGGTTGGCATAGAAATAAACCCCCATCCCGGGGTTCGAAATGGACTTCGGGCCCGAATGCGTCTGAAAAGGGGGATAAGAGAGGACAATCATTACCTGACTTTGTGAAAAGAAGTTTCGAAATGCAAAAAGGAGACCAAAAAGGGGAGAAAACTCAAAAGAATGTCAATCACAAGAGAAACTGGTTTGAGGGGAAATACCGTGTTTTGATAGGGGATAATAGCTTGAGAAGAATAGACTTCAAGTGGACAATACTATTTCTCTGAGAACTTGACTGGCTAGTGAGGGAGAATCTCGAACCTGAGTTTTTCACTGCAAAAAGGGCACTATTATCGATTTAACGACGGGAAAAGAACCTATTTTGGGGTATTGGTTCCATAAAAAAAATAAAAAAAAATCGTACTGTGCTAATACCCATAATGGGCTTACAGTGTGACAAAAGACCAATGCTCGACCACGTCAAATCCTATACTTACCCCAAAAGATGAAAAATTGTTAAAAAAAAATCCCCAAGATTAATTTGCCCATTCCATGAAATATTTTCCCCAGAAGATTTTATGTAATAATTAAGTTTATATGTAATAAAACTCGAAATTTTGCTAGTAGAAATGTATAAATGCATACACTGGCCTACGCCATATGCGGGTAAAAACATAAGCATACTGGAACATCAATACTTTACGTCAAGTTAACGTAATAACAGCATTAAGATCCTTCGCTTCGTTGAGCCAAGTTCAAATGAAACAGGAAAACAGAATATTGGTCTGAAAGCAACAACAAAGCAACGACAGCCCATTTAGAGAAAATTTACTTCCTCCCTTCGACAGCAAAAAAAAAAAAAAAAAGAAAAACAATTCTGGGAGGCAGTAAATCTTCCTGGTTAGGCTGCACTAGTTTTACCAGCACAAGCCACCAGCGCCAAGAGGATAAAAACAGCCATTGTGATGGTGTCACATCGTCTTCAACCTGAAAAAGGGCCCAACAAGCAAATTCCTGGCCAGAAATACAACTCTCATTGTTCCCCCGATCCAACAACGGCAACAAAACAAGCGCAGATCACATAACTTCGCAAAATCACTCCAATTGACGCATCATTGGACGTACAATCTTAATAAAAAAAATCACTTGGAAACTGTTTAAAAATGTTGCCCTCTTTTTCCCTTCGTACTCAACTCGCTTCGTCTTTTTTTTTTGTTTCTTTCCCCTGCCCTGGGGTAACACAAGCCTTTCGTTCAAACAACAAAATCCCAAAGATTGAAGCGATTTTCTTAACCCCCCTTCAAGGTGGGCTCGGGATCCCGTCTGACACTAGTAAAAGGGCTTTCCATCCCCGTCCCAGTGCGTTTCGCGTTTGCGCTAAGCGTTCCGAGTCTTGTCTTTCTCTCTCTCTCCTCTTTCACACACTACTCGCATATATATACACACACATACAATCGATTTCCCTCCAGTTGCTATAGTAACCCTAAAATTTCCTCGCCGCTGTACTCGCCCCCCACTTTCTTCTCCATTTCCTTTGCTTTCCACACAAATTCCACTCTTTTTCCCCCCTTTTCCCCACCCTCTTAACCCCTCCAGGTCTTGTTAATTGCTATTTTTCGGGTATCACCTCCACCCTAACAATCGCAGCTTCCATTAGTCAAAGTGACCTGCGTTTCTAACTTTTCACACAATTTTTCCTCCCAACCCTTGAAAATCCCTCTAACTTTCCAAACCAAATCAAGAACAATAGTTCAATTAAAAGGGCGGTGGATGGAATGAAACACTGAACTCCGCACCCTAGAAAAACATGATGCGTTTTAATAATCTATAAAAAAAAGAGCTTTTCTTGTACCAAGAACTTCCTTTAAAAGCTCCGTAGAGTTTTCAGAGTGCCACTTCCTTCAAAGAGGGGGGGAAGACTCCTAGTTCGTCTAGATTAGTTGGCGGAGGCTGAGGAATCTGTAAGATTGCAAGATTGCCTTGACCGTGGTCGTCCGGCGATATTGTAAGGTCTGCTAACAGGGAACCGGTTTCGGTGGGGTAATCTGCATGCGGAGGTCGTCGTAATGGCGAGGATTGGTTAATGAGACGCCGAATATGGCGCGTGAAGGCCTTTAATTGTGTAGTCTGGTCAAAGCGTGGTAAAGGCTTCACTTCCGTGGGTAACAATGTCGGGTTGGCCACCTGACCTACAAGTACTACGCTTTTCTGCAACACGGTCAAATTCCCCTCTTTGTTGGTGTCCAATGCGTTGGAACTCAGCAGTCCCAGCGCCAATTCGAAAGAATTGTGATAAATGTTCCAATGATCATCTTTGAGCGGTGGGGCAATCTTCGAGACTTGATCCAAGTTGGGATTGGGTGGGAAATAAATGATGATGACGTCAGCATCCAATACCCATTGAGCGTGCCAAGTATAAGGATCCTATGCAGTCATAAAAATTAATTGCGTTGGAAAATTTGATTCAACTTCAGAAATTATATATAGATTACGCGGGAGGGGGAGCGAGGAATGTCTTTGTAGTCGACTAGCACAGTTTGAATGCGTTTTCTTAACAAATGGCTTATGAGATCGTCCACGCTTTCTCTATCTAATGGCGAATTCGAGGATTTATGTAGCAACAAGACAGTCCCACGGTGAATTGCTAGAATTAATACATACAAAACACAAAATTAATTAGAACTGATTACAAACCAATGGACTTACGTCCACGATTATTGAACATGACATATTTTCCACCTTTTTGCTCCTGTTTTTTCCACAAATAATAGTAGACTCCGACCACTGGTGCAATTATGAGCAGTAAGACGATCGTGATACCCGCCGTGAGGAACAAAACGAAGTCAGAGCCTAAACACAGGTGGATCAATGGCAAAAAACTTGGCATTTTGTTTCTTTTACATTAGAAAGATAATGTATTCGCATAATTTGATTCTAAAATATCCCCCGAATAGAAAAAAAGTATCATTTTTGTTTCTTATACAAGTTTCTTATAGAATTCCTTGAACCCAAATACCTTTAAGATGTATACGTTTTATTATTTACCTTCAATTGTAAAAATAATTTGCGACGTGTAGCAACCTGCAGCGGGACAATCTTCGGTATCAAATCTCACGCAAATGGAAAAGGTGCCCCTAGGCAAATCTGGCCTCAAGTCAATATCCACGAGTGTGTCTTTCCTGTTAACATTAGTCCAAGATTAGTCAACTAAAATTAAGTGTTTTGGGGAGGAAAAGAATCTCTCACGATAGGTCAACGGCATAAATGGATGAATTCCAGGACAATTCACGCAAAACGTCACTACAGTTAGAATCTCGGCTAATGACGATCACGTACTGGGACATGTTTAGTTCTGGTGGTGCTAATTGCAACGTGATAATGGGTTGAGGTAACCTATGTAAATGTAGGTAGAAGAAGTTGACATATTCGGCCGAATTAACTGCAAAAAATAAAACAAAGAAAGGGAATTAATTACCCAACTTTTCCGTCTTTTGGTCAGAAAGATTTACGTACGATTGCGCTGCTCTGGTGGAACGACGAAAGAATAATTCCCCACAAAATTATTGTACGTAAATTCCAACACTGCGGTGCGGTTTTGATATGTTTGGTTGTACACATGGCAGTCGTACCAAAGCGTTGACAAGTTATTAAGTGTTTTACTTGGTAAAGTACTAAAATCAAGACAATATGTGTATTGAAAGGCCGGGATGCGATATCGAGCATGTACCTCTACAACGATATTAATTACGTTTTTCCCCCATTAGCTCTAGAAGGAATAGTTACCGTTTTTGTGCTCCAGATTAACGTCAAAAGTCAAATTAAGAGTAGTTTGAGTGAACGTGTAGTTAGCAATGTGCGGGAAAGCATTCCTATAGTAAGCAAGACGTAATGCGCAATCGCTTCTCATACATGGTTCACCGGTGTAATCTGGGCGTTCTACACAACCTAAGATACAATAATGTAGTGGCCAAATAAATGTACTGTTAAGAGATGAAATGCTAAAAACAGAATATGATGTAAAAATAGAAAACAATAAAATTTTTTAAAGAAAAATTCTGAAACTAAACGGTTTTCTGAAATATTGCTCTTCCACTTTTCCTTCCTTCCTTCCAAGATTTTAGTTTCCCTGTGTAAAAACATGCCCCAATTCCAAGAGGACAGAGAAAAACAACAAAATGAAGCGTTAACATTGCGGAATACAAGACAAATCGGAAAATTACGGACAAAATATTAAAGGTTTAAAGGAAATCACTAGTTATTACGACAGTTTAGTCAGGAACTACATACCTGCTGTGTTTGAACGTTTTAGATTGCAACTGCTCTGCTCTTGTGATCCTAACTAACGAAATTTTAAATTACAGAATATTTTGTTCTACCTTTTGTTTTTCTTACCTGGTAAGCGCAGCTCTTGCCGATGTTTTTGTCTATTGTGCCCGAACACATATTCTTGTCATTAAAACGCGTAGGAAAATTCAACGTCAATACTTCCAACAAAACTTCTGTCAGAAGACAAAAAAACAACCTTCCAAGCCACATAATTGTTGTGATCAGAATTCTTCTGTTCGATTTGGATCCACCGCGGAACTAACCTTTAAATCAGAGAGATAAGAAAAAAGTTAATCAACAGACAGTTTAATCAAGAACTATTAAATTTTGATTTTGACATATGACAAGCGAAAAAAGATAACATTTACAATAATTTAAAAATCACACCAATTTTATAAACAATAGACACGCACCAAAATTCTCTAAACGCGCAACAAGTAGGTCTCGACAAAATATCGCAAGAACCTGTTTTACCTTTTAGGCTGGTGACTTCATGGGATAACGAAACAAAAATTGTCCGCAACCCAATATTTTAAATCAATACATCCCGTTTGCTCAAGCGGGGATTTTAGAGCTGCTACTATGTACTAATTGATTCGTTTAGGGATCATACTTGTTATAAGCTTCTGGGTAGCTACGATAGGGGGCTATGAAGCTGTGTCTCAACTGCTCCAAAAATGATAGAGCAATGTTTCCACATCTCATTTGAGCTACTGCTCTTGATCTTCATTACCGCCCTTGATCCCGATACGCGGATTTTTCCAGGAAACGGAATACAACTCCTGATCTTGAGAATGTCTTTCCCCTACTAAGTCCTTGTTGGGCTCCTTAATAGGTGGCAGCACGTATTGGTTAAAAAAGCAGGGAAAACCTTATCCAAACTCGTCATTAGGCACGTGAGGTCTGGTTGTTTAGAATAGGTACCACCCAACAAGGGATTGTAAGCCTTACCCCTCACGCCTTTGCCATTTTTTAAAATTCAACACTGCCATATGTTTGCATTACTTCAAAAAATATATAGCTTAATCTATGCATTTGACTATATCAGTAAATTCCTAATAACAAAATGAGCATATTTTAAATGTTAAAAAACGTAATATTTTTAGCGTACGCGTTATTTAACAACATTTGTACAAATCTCGGGTAATATAGTTAGCAATCTATTCCAGGTTCATTCAAAAGCTTGATTAGTTTCGATAGCTAATACAATTTCTATCGAAAGTAAAATAACACTAATACTTAGAGGCCTTTTACTAGTTTGTTAATTGGCAAATGATGTCTTAAAAGGAAAGTTTACTGGTTAAGATTTTTAGGCAACGCTGGATTTATTGTCCTATGAAATGTCGAAATAAACAAAACTGACGTAGAGATTCCTTAAATTATATGTACTTTAAGACTGACTTACACAACTCCCCACCTTCACACACACACACCTTCACGGATCGTATAAATATCACTCAGTGCAACAATAGCTTGACAGTTCAAAGAAAGTCGTTCTGAAGCGATAGATAAAAAAGCCAACAATAGATTGGAAACAGTGACATAATTGCTCTTACAATCTCAGAAGGTTTTGTATTGGCTACATCCTGTCTTCGTTTTTAATTACCTGTATAGTTGTACATTGTATATAACCTAGCCATACGGATAGCCCTCACAATGTCCTTAGAATCCGAAGGGGAACGTGTTACGAAAACCTTTTTCTCCGAAATGAACTGCAATTTTCCTGTAGCTACAGACGGTCGTTTTGAGACCGATCCCTTCTTGAAAGCTTCTGACGCGTTAGCACATTTTTTCGGTAATTATAATTTACACGCCTACTCGAAAAATTTATATAGAATTAATTAATAACCCTTCCTTCTTATAGTTGTTTTGGGTACAGTGTTCAGTCCCGTTCGTTCAGACATTACCGGAAATGTTAAAGTAAATTGATCATAATGATTAAAATGATAAGGTTGATTGGTAATTTAGGGTTTTTTACATTTAAATTTTTAGAAACTACGGAAAGTTCTTGAAACTAATACAGAAGGGTACAAGTATTTAAACGATCTCATCCAAAAAGAAGCTCAAACAGCCGGTTCCGTGGCAATAGACGCACTTTTGTGGCTGAAAAGAGCTTTGGAATTCACCCACTATCTGCTAACGGCTATCAAAGAAGATACCGAGAAGAACGATCCACCTACTGAAGATCTTCGCCCTTTTTGTCTCGCTGCGTACGAGACGACCTTAAAACCCTTTCATGGTTGGATGGTTCAGCAGATTTTTGGCGTAATTTCTTTTCGCATATTTTACCATAACACAATTAATATGTCTCTTCTCTTTGCTTTACAGTTAATCTCACGTGCGTGTCCTTACAGGAAGGATCTTCTAAAAGCTTTAGCCCTCGGCCACAATTCGAAAGAAGAATTAATTATGGAAGAACTCACACTCGTTTTACCAGCTTTAAAATCGAATTTAGATATTATTAATCACCTATATACCGTACACAAGCTGCATTCAGATGCCCAAGTCTAATAAGGAGCTGCTAAGCTGCCAGCCAAACGAAACGCAGTGAAATGTGAAATCGCACACGAATTTGCAACTATTCGAAAACACTTTATCACTGTGTAATGCGTTAACCCAAAATGCCGTGGAACGTGGTCCCGTTGTAACCCACAACAGAAGGGAGCGCGTCGTCGAATGTGATGTACAACCTGTCATTCCCAAAAAAAGCAACATTCGCTGTTATAAATAAAAATCTTGGACAAAAAGTAATTCATGCTAACCGGTCTTGGGGAATGCCAAGTGTGAGTTGAAAGTGCTGTCCCAAGAGGGCAGCCAACATTTTGTTTTCGGCTACTCCCAAATTGCCGATACTCATCAGATATACACTAGCCCCAGGGGTTTTGTCGTCGCCCCCCCACATCATCATCTGATCAGGAACGATATTCACCACACAGTACTAAGAGAATGATTTTTACTATTGTGTCGCGTCTTACCATTGCCACTTTAAACTAGGAGCAACCATTTTTGCAGGGTTTTTCCTCAGATGAAACCTGGTTTTTATATCATTATCCTGAAAACCGGTTTTGTATGATTATCATGTTTGGTTTCACAGGTATCATGTAAAAAACGAGTATTGGGAAACCTCATTGGTCCAGTCCTTACTTAACCCTGGGATTAATCAAAGGTCGTTCATTTCGAACCTGCTCACCTCTAAAACGAAACCGCAACTACAAGAGTAAATTCCGTCTGTTCAGTACCTTAAGGTGTGGGATTTTTTGTGTCCTCCAGCTCCGTAAAACCGGGTTCCACTTTCTAGAAGTTCGGGTTTGGTTTTAGACAGGAGGTCTACAAAACGGTCAGTGAGCAGTCCTTAACTAATCCTACGGGTAGGGATTATACCAATGAGATTTCCCTGTACTACTTTTTTTTCAACATGATAGTACATGTATCATAATTAGTGGTAAATTGAGCAATTACAGCTTGGCATAAGATTTCCAGCCTTGAGTTATGGAAATATAAAACGAGAAAATGAGACACGAGCTTGAATCTAGAAATGTAATTAAATGAGACAGGTTATCCCTTCAGATATAGCCAATGTTATCTCTATATGCCTTAGGCATCCGCGACATATAATAGAAGAATGCTTACCTCTAGCGGTTTGCCCAAGATTTTGGCAAGTATGACACTAGTTTCACGCAAAAAGTCAGCAGGAATCTTATCCCGGCTGACATTGGTCTCAATTTTAAGATACGGCATTATTTGACTGAAGAAACTAGCGCGCTTTTGAGCACTCCTGTCAAAACATCAAGGAGGATAACTAGTGAAGGACAGGCTTGGTTTTGAGAGTTTCGCCTATGCTCTTGCGCCATCTTCTTGGACATCAGCTGCCCCGCGCTTTTTGGAAGATTTGCACTTACGCGGCACAATTAACTTAATTATTCAACGTTTGCAAATCGATTTCAAGTTCTAGAAAAATTCCGAAAGTTGCTATAGTTCGTTTTTCTCCAACATCAACGTATTACATTAAAACTATATTTTCTAGCACTATGAAAACAATTATGCACATAGTTAATACACGTCCATTGCTGTTACTGCAGTGCACTAATGATTATTGAATAAAGACGTATATCGTTGAATGAATTCATAGATTAGTGTATCATAATAAATATATGGCCTTCATTTAACTAAGGGAAACGCGGAGTGCATATGGGTTAAATGCGCGTTCCCAAGGAAACATGAAGTTTGATCATTAAACGACTTCGCATATACTGTCAAGTTCGTAAAGTTGAAAGTTGCCTTTCGCAGCAAGTTGGTCAAGGATCAAAAACTGGTTATTGCTTCTGCATTCTTTTTTTTCAGTGGTTCACAAATGGCGGTATTTTCCAACAGAGAAATTAAACAATGCGTACATCTACTCAAACCCACTGTGCCAGAATTGCTGGGGTTGGAAGAGTAAATAATTCTCAGAAAGAATTCGTTTTTTAATTAAAGTCTTGTCCTATTTATACTAATTACATGTTAATCTTGCGTTAGATGGTTATATCAACATTCTTGTATTGTAAAACTCACAGTACAAGCTGTCCAGGAAACTACGTTGAGTACGGAATCCCTGCACGAGTATTTTGTCCAAAGCGATAAGGTGAACACTTCTACCATAACGACAGTGCTTTATTCTAACATGGGAAATATAGGTTCAGTTGTTGGTAAATGAAATACTTTGCGTAGAACAATGGCGAAATATAGTTTTCGAAAACATTCCGTTGGCAATGCAAGAGAAATGTGCTGTGAAAGCTTACGCTATGGTAATTGCGTAGGAACTTGCCATTCAGTTAATTACCTAATATTAGTAGCAAGTTTTACATTGTGTATTCAACTAATATTGTAAATTTATATTGTAGTGGTATCACGAAACATGCGCTTTGAAACTGCTAGAAATAATGGCTTTTCACAAAGACGTGGCCCAATCTCTCGAAAACACAGTGGTTGATTTGATTGACTATTGCTTCAGATCGCTAAGTGGGATCCTCCAGACAAAAAAATCCGACGAATCCTCCAAAACGCAAGCTTTTGAAGATTTAATCATTGGTAATGCGACAAGCAGTCTCTCAATACTTCGCTATATAGCATCGTACCAGGAAGAGTGAGTTTCCGCAGTCAATATTTCATAATAAGAAACTAATTTCAAGCAACATTTTAGTTTGCCAGAGGCAGTGTCCTCAAGAATGCTACGTACGATTGACGTACCAGTCTTAGTTAGCCAAGTGATTCAAAATCCATTCTGGGTTCGATCCACATCAAAAGGCGTAGAGATTTACGAAAGTAATTGTCAGATAAATGTTCAAGAAGATTCATCTAACTTAAAATTTTGTTCGTTTGTATTAACTAGACGGAATATGGCGAAAGTCGCGAAAAGATGAAGATGATGAAGACCTTGAATTACACCCTCTCGAAGGTCAAGCCTGGGTACTTCTCTTGCACTTATTAACCGGAAATTGCAGCTATAAATACGAAGTGACTGAAAGTCGTAAGCGCGAGTTAACAAAAGTATAACACAAAGATTTTGTGGAACTATAATTTCGAATTATGTGCTTCATTTCCCGCTTTCTAGTTGCAAAGGTACCTAACTGTACTGAAGCTAGATCAACTTCCCGCTCTCAAAATTTTGCAAAAAGCATTTACACACTCGAATTTTGACAGCGAATTTTTAAAATATGGGAAAAGCCAGAAGCGGAATCCAATAGTTCTAGAAGCTATCCCTCAGCTCTGCAACTCGATGATTAATTACTTCAATGAAAACAAAGAGGCCTTGAAAGATAACTTCCTTAAATCATGCTTAACAGGAGATTGCGATCAACGTTTTCTGGATAAGTAAGTTTTGTTGGAATAATTATGTTGAATTTCATGTCATTTTACATTCTTTCCAACGTAGTTTAGCATCACTTTATCTGCTGGACGAATTAGGTTCACTGAGCCCGAAATTAAACGCGGAAACCTCTCAAAGTAATACTGCCCAACCTGTTAATTCAAACCGACAAACTATTTGCGGGGTTTGCTGCAGTAAAGCGTCTTACCGATGTTCCCAATGTCGTAAAGAATATTACTGCGGAAGGTAAGCATATCTATTCATTGGTTCATACGTGTTCTAACATTCACATACAATATAGGAAATGCCAAGAATCACACTGGCAACAGCACCAGCCTCGTTGCAACAAAAGCGGCCCCAAATTTATAGATTTCCATGTCTGAAGTTTTTTGTCAGTTATAGTCATGTGTTTGCTTGGACTTACCTTGTTTATTACGTTTATTCGTCTTCTGTTCGTAGTGTTCTTCAAAACTCTAATTCTCTATCGTGTTTGAAATCACCATTGTGTAGCTCACTTCCAATAATACATTTCCTTTTCAAATCACTGTAAATAATACCCGTTTTTCGGTATCTTAAGCACAATCAGCCAAATAAACCTCAACAGGTGCAAAATATCATCACTAATAAAATTACGATACGCACACTTCCCGACCCTAACTACCTTTATCGAATTAGAAAAGCTGAAGAATCATTCTGCCCCTGCGCTGATCGCATTAATCAAGATCTTCAACATATTTTTTTTCCAGTGCAGATGATTAATGCTTGGCTTTATATAGCTAGGGCCGAACCGCTTTCCTTGTGGATGGCTTAGCCAAGTGTTTAGTTCACTTCGAATAATACATGCAATTCAAATCATTGAGATACTGTAATACCCGTTTATAGAAATCTAAAAAAAAAAACCTTAAACTTGGTGCGCACTACAGATCAAAATCAAAAAAGCATGAATCAAAATCAAGAAAAGCAAGCCAATGAGCCTGATTGTTTGGTTTGGTCCTGATTTGTATAATTCAAATAAGATTGAATTTGAAGTCTAGAGGGGCTTTAAATTATAGAAGCGAAATCGTTATCTGATTGAAAAGTATCCCATTTTCCACGCTTGGTGCGCTGCTTCAAATTTTCTTCCGCATGAAATAAATGTAAACAAATGTTACACACATGCGGAAGCGCTCGTGAATAATAATAATTAAATAATGGTTAAGTTTGCAAGGAGATTAATATTTTCTCCTATAATCTTAAACGGGAAACAAATATACCAGAAGAGTTTTCCGTGTGTAAGAAACTTGACAGAAGAAGCAAAAACCCATTATGGATATGAAACCGTCAGCGAAGCTGAAAAAGCTAGGAGAGGTAAATTAAAACGTCATGCTTTATTTCACGCCTTAGTTTAGGTAACACTTAATGCTTATTGAGAACTCTTTGTCTCCTCCAGTTCATGCAGTATTCGAGAATGTCGCCTCGTCGTATGATCTTATGAACGATGTCATGAGCGGAGGGGTGCATAGGCTCTGGAAAGACGCGTTTATGAGCAAACTGGCTCCTGTACCGGGAACTAGGCTTTTGGATGTCGCAGGAGGAACTGGTAAATAGTAAAAGCGTGCTTAAGTTTTATATTTTTAACTCTGAACCGCAGGAGATATTGCGTTCCGTTTCTTAAAATACCTGCAAGTCCCAGCCCGGAAAGAGCTCGTCACTGAAGTGAAACCTGATCCTGTAGAGGAAGAGATTCGAATGCACACCAAAGCTGGTGAAATTGAAAGAGAAGCCACTCAGGAGAAACCAGAGTCTTTCGTAATGGTCTGCGACATAAATGAGGTTTATTTTAGCCCGAACATTCGGAAAACAAGACAATAATGGGTTCTCAAATTGCCATAATAGGCAATGTTGCAAGTTGGTCAGTCTCGTGCCAAAGAAATGGGTTATGTGGATAAAAGACATATAGATTGGCTGGTAGGTGACGCCCAAAATCTTCCTTTGAAAGACGAATCCTTTGATGCTTATACGATAGCGTTTGGCATCCGTAACGTCGTTGACGTCCAAATGGTTATTTCCTTGATTTTACTCGATGTTTTTAATTTCTGTTTTTATACCTCACGATTCTACTTTCTAGGCTCTTGAAGAAGCTTACCGGGTTTTAAAACCAGGCGGGCGTTTTATGTGCCTGGAATTTAGTCACGTGCCCAATCCATTGCTTCGTTCCCTGTACGATATGTATTCGTTTAATGTGATTCCTCCCATGGGCCAACTGGTGGCCCAGGATTACAAATCTTATAAATATTTAGTGGAGAGCATTCGTCGGTTTCCTGACCAGGTACTACGCGTTCGTAAGAGAAAAAATATTAAAAATATATTTTATTCATTAAGGAAACATTTAAATCCATGATTGAACAAGCTGGGTTTCGGCAAGTGACGTACGAGAATTTCACTTTTGGTGTCGTGGCAGTTCATTCTGGCTTCAAACTCTAGTTCTTTTCGGATGTTTTGAGAAAAAAAAAATATTTGTATTGTATTCATAGAGAATAAAACATGTAATTTTCCGATTTAATCTTGAGCCGCTTATTGAGGAGCGTATTCCGCCCACGTCGGTCGATAACCACTTACCTTAAGTGTTTTCCGTTTTTGTACAAAATTTCAACGGCTTCCGTAAACGAAGCCAGTTCATTTCTAAGCGTTGGCAAGAAGAATTACCGTTTGATTGGCCTATTTGGTTGAATAGCATGCAGTTAGCTCAAAGGGTTTCGGTGTCTTTTTGTGTAAAGCCACAGAATTGGGCGCCGTTGGCATGGTTTTCAATAGCGTTCGGTCATTTCCCTACCGTTTACTCCAGTTCGATAGGGTGCGGGGCTCTTAAGCTAATTTTGTATTCTTATTGCGCGGTTTTTAACGTTGCGCTAGCCTCTCATGTGATTCTCTCCACGTATTTTAATTTCTATAACACCGGGTTTGCTGCCATGTCTGTAGCTTTACTCATTAGCCATTTCTGCCACGTCTGCACCTCTTTTCTGGCTCCTTGGTTCACCTGGCTATATCGAAAAGAGTGGCAAACTATTATTGCAAAATTAAGCGAAAATAATGTAGGCCAAAATGGGAAGTTTATTCCTATCTCCGTTTTCGCAGCATTTCTCCTGAATTTAGCCATGGTACGGGGGAATTTATTATTGATTTAAATTTTTAAGCTCAAGTACTTTTTTGCGATTAAATGTATTGATATATTTCTGTATATTGATTCTTACAAAGTATACATGTGTTCGCTTTTGTAGGTTAGCTGGTTATCATTACTATATTTCTCGTTGGGTTCCATGCAAGCTGAGAATAGTACCCTTTGGAATGAAATTTCCTCAAATCTCTGGACCTTCTTTGGAATTTTGGAAAGTTTTACCGATTCGCTGGTTCCGCTCCAGTTTTTTATTTGTTGTGGACTCATCCAAAGGCAGTTTCAGCACACCGGAAATTACCTAGAAGGGAAGATTGAGCAGGATTTGGCAAATTTAGACCACACCTTGGACAACACCCGGAAATCAATTTTGAAAACTTCAAAAATTGTTGAGAAAGTCAATGTTTATTTTGGAATGCCCCTGTTGTTCTTCGTATGCGCTAAAATTGCGCGCAGTACGACCAATATCTACGGAATTGTTAGGCTTTTCTATCCAACTTCAAACGTGAACGTCTGGAAGACTTGTTTGTGGAATATTTCGTACCTCAGTCTGGATTTATCCACACTTGGAGCCATTTTGTGGGCAGCGGAATCCGTTTCGGGAAGCGTAATCAGACCATTCGAACTATTATTTAGATTAAAGCCTTGTTAACAGAGTACTATGTATTTGTAGTTTTCTAGGGTAGGCCGAACTGTTGCAGAAATATCAACCTTGAGCTTGAGTGAGACGAAAGTAAACAATTTAAATTGCTTCATGGGACAATTGAATTATCTTCAAGTGGAGTTGAATGCAGCTTCTTTCTTCGCATTGGGAAAACGTTTGTGTCCTTCTGTAAATACCTATAATTACTAAGAACGCAACAAAGGTACTGATTACTTTGTTTATTATTGTCTTTTCATTATTAGGTTGTAAGCGTTACCTTGACTTATATCTTTGTATTGATGCAGTTCGACCTTTCCGACCCCAAAATATGCCAAGGCGATGAATAATACCTACTAAGTTTTATTAGTGATTACCTTTCACCTTCTCATCGATCTTTCATATTTTTTTCCTTCGTTTTATTTACGAAGATAACAGTTTATTAAATGAACGCCTTTTAATATGACTACTTTGAATAATAAAGTAATAAATACAGGAGAAATGATTGGGTGCTGAACTTAATACTTTCCTTTGCGAGTCGCACGTGGCGTTGAAATTATAGCTTCCGCGTTGTAATGTCACCAGAATAGCTTTTGGTTAGATTTATACCTATAATAAATAATCGTTTTGTCACGCCTCTTTGTCCCATTAGGTCATAAATGGAAAAGAAGGTTCTACGTAAACTGTCTTCCTTGATCAATACCGATACTTTATCATGGAAACTACACTTCCCAAGAAAGGCTGATAACCCTACATCATATAACTTGGAAGACCTTGCGCATGTATAGTTTAGTTCTGATCCAACAGAATTGCCATGAAGTCATCTACAAGTGTTTCGGAATCCTTTTCGGGAAAAACAAGGAAACTGGCACCTTTGGGATGGTTTTGTATTGCCTTGGGCCATTTTCCCACGATTGTCTCTGGTTTGGTTGACTCTCGTCCTTGGAAGATAATTTTGGGCCTCTATTGTGCCTTCGTTGCCATTATTTCAGCCTCTCACGTGTTGTTGTCCACGTATTTCAATTTCTCCCATACTGGCTCAGCCGCCATGTCAATTATGCTACTTCTTAACCACTTCTGCCATATGTGCACCTCCTTCGTGGCCCCTTGCCTTACCTGGCTATGGTGGAAAGACTGGCAAGCAATTGCTGGCCAACTTAGCGATGCTCAGCGTTTGCCCAAAACTGATAAGAACAGTAAAAATGTTCTCAAATTAGTTATTGGTGCATTTTTTCTCAATGTGTTTTGGGTATATTTTGTTTAATTTACGAAGTTTCTGCTTCCTCATCGTATTATTATTTATTTTTATAATATTTCAGGTCGTTTGGGCAGGTTTACTAAATTTCTACTCGAATATAATGAATACGTCCGACACGCGCATCTTGAATACTATTTCCAGGAATTTAGCCTTCTTCTTCGCCATTATGGAGAGTTTCACAGATTCGGTAGTTCCGCTCCAATTTTGTATCTGCTGCCGGCTAATCCAAGGGCAATACCAGCAAACGAAACTTTATATGAAAGAGACAATCCAAGCTGCGACTAGAAAAGAGTTGGCTAATTTTGAGCATACTTTGGATTACTCACGGAAACTGATGCTAAACACTTGGAAATGCGTGGAAAACGTCAATTCTTACTTTGGATTGCCTCTCCTAATTACTCTTTCTGCGAAATTCGTGCGAGGCACAGCAAACGTATATGGTTTCATAAGTCTTTTCCTATCGATATCCAATCATATAACTGTGTCATCATATTTGTGGCATTTTCTGTTTCTGAGCCTGGATTTGACCACTATCATCGTTATTTTATGGGCGGCAGAATCGGTCTCCGAAAGCGTAAGTCTTTTAAATGGAACGAGGTAAATCAAAATTTTGGAAACAAATTGCTATATTGTGTATTTAGTTTACCAGATTAAGCCAAACCGTACGAGAAATATCTACCTTGACATTTGATCTGACGACTCTGAGTCACTTCAATTGCTTTTTGGGGCAATTAAAGTATCTTCAGGTGGAATTGAATGCGGCTTCGTTTTTCTCGTTGGGAAAGCGTTTATGCCCTTCGGTATATAAAGCCAAGCATTATTGTTTGAACTATAAAACTATTAATTCTTTCTCTTTCTTACAATTTCTTCCCTCAGGTAGTTAGTGCTATCGCGACTTACCTCTTCGTATTAATGCAATTTGACTTAGGGGATTCAAAAAAATGCCCCATTATGTCAAATGGTACTGGTTAAAAAATGTTAAATTAAAACATGATAGCTTCTACCACAATATACCTAACTTGTTAGAAATTCTAGAATTGCACTGCAAAAAAAAATCTGGAATCTGTTTTAGAACTACAATTATCTATAAAAGTTAACGAGTAAAGTCAACATTTTATTCGTTTATTGCTAGTTTCTGGAGAAAAAAAATTACGATTCCTCGTGTTTATGTTTATGGGACGTAATATCCGTTGTGCTAACTTTATAGCTTGCTTTGTAGGTTAAGAAAGGAAAGTTTGGGTCTTTTTGAGGATTTTTACAGTGAAGCACACATACATGTGTCTATTTCTTTTCCCTGGAACGGGGGTAATTTTAAGAACCATGTTGGCGTGTTCTGCCCAATAGAAGGCCTGCGAGGCATTTGATCCACTTTTTCATGACTCTCAAACCTACGAAGTTTACCAATTCCGGGATCGTAACGAATACTTGGGACCCGAAGGCATAATTAAATTGGCCTAAGTAATCCACATATCTTCTTTAGCCTTCTTTTCTTTCATCGTAAGTCCAAAGCATATGGTTTCCATATTTACAAAAAATAGAAGCATTTTTCTACGCTTTCCCCTGAAATGCGAGGGAATTCACCTTCAAAAGCCCTTGTCGTGTTGTTTCGCCCAACTTGATGATTTTTACGAAGGCTGAGAAAAGCTTTGGGTTGCCAGCCAAGTTGAAGAAATTAAAAGAAAACAATGCTCGTATATAGCCATAAGTCAGCACGAAATGCTTGCTCCCCTCAAAGAGAAGCTTCTTTCCATCATCATTACGGCAAGGAAGTCGTATCCAAAGCTCACGAAATACCTCCCAGCAATCCTCATGCTAAGTGACCTTCAACGTTAGAGACCTCACTAATTTTTTTTCTTGAATATAAACCAAACGTTTCTGTATTTCCAAAAAAGCCATTCTGATAACATCGGAAACTTTCTACAAAATAAAACTGACCAGAATTTTAAATCATTTTTAATTTGCGTTTAATATTTAAAAAAAAAAGGTTAATTAATGCTTTTCAACACTTGGACAGTTGCAAAGTCATTAAACGTCACTTTACGATCCAAATCGTTTTCCTTATCCTTAATATTATGATCTTTGCTCTTGCGAATATCTTTAACATCCAACTCGGGTTCCATTTCTCCAGTTTTAGGCGCCTTGGTTCCCAACTTCGAAGAGTTGTTCCATCGACTCATCACGGAGTCGCTCCATTCCTTAATCCGCAGAAATTTTGACGAAGAAGGAGAGTGTAAGATCCCGGCCGCTTCGTGGTGCTGCGAAAGATGCTCCGGCATGGCAGTCGTCAAGGAAAACGGTAAATCCATCCATCTATTGGACCTTCGTGCGGGACTTTTACTCCTGGATCGACGTCGTTTCTCTTCGAACGTTTCTTCGTCACTTACATGACATGCCGGATGTGAAGCCCTCATTAGAGGAGGTTCCTCCCACCAGGGTCTGATGAGGATTAGAGAATGGGGTCCCCCGCGGTTATTATTCACATCATTGCTGTCGTTGACGTTTACAAACCAGGGATTGAGTACAGGATGGCCGGGTAGAAAATGAGGCTGTGGATGGAGGCCTGTGACGTATCGAGGATGGTACAAGGCTGCTGCGGCGGCCGGATGCGGCAGTAATCGGCGACCTTCTTTGACGAAAGCATGCTTGGAAGGCGGTTCTTGACCGGTTTTGGTGGGGACTAAATACGCTTTCTGTTGGTGGTAAGAAGATTCCGCTGTAGGGGCGGCGGAAGTACCGGGCCAGGGGGGAGGTGGGGGAATAACGCTTGTCGTTTTTCGCTGGAGGGAGCGACCTCGTTCTCGTCGGAAAAAACTGGGTTTGGGAAGTAATCGCGTGACAGAAGGGGTGTTATGACTGGAAGTAAGAGTTTCAGTGTTGTTGTTGTCACTGTTGGGAGCCGATTTCGTTGGCGATAGAAGCTTGAAATGGGGAAATCGGGTTTGAGAACGTCCTCGACGCTGAGTTTCGCGTTCTCCTCCATCGGGCGACTCCGCGCGCTTGAGTACCGATTTACTTATGGGTTTCTCAGTTGGAAGAGCCGATTTGTCGGTTTTCCTGTCAGTTTTCGTGATGAGAGGTTTACTGGGCAGTTGGCGGCGTTTCAGTTGGGCTTCTAAGACCGCTTCCAAGTCTTTCACCACAGTGGACTGAATCTTCCCGACTTTGGGCTGTGCTTTAGGTTTTGGTTGAGTCTCGGCGGACTTTGCTGCTTGATTTTCTAATTCCTTCATACGAAAGAACTCCAAAGGTTTCATGTTAAAGACTTCACAGGTTTCTAACACGGGAGTCTCGTTTTCATCGGGGGTACTTAGACTCAGAATTTGGCTTAAGCTTAGTTGTGGGGCAATAGCAAGTTTAGTCTCAGTATGGGGCTTAAGTTGCGGGACGATAAACGTGTGTTCCTCTTCATTAGGGGAATTATTGGTAGCAGGGGGCATGCTTTTGGCTTCGTCTCGATCCACATTTAAGTGGGTAATGCCATTCATGTCGACTTTTTGGACCAAGTTCCAGCTTGGGGTCGTTTTCGAATGGTTTAAGCTGAGTTTGCGGGTAGACGCAGAATGCCGCGCGTTCCAAGGCTCCACCGAAATGACCGGCGAGTTAACGAGCGACAATGAACGCGTAATTAGTGGCTTACTGTTGCTATCAGGAGTGCTATTGTTATTTACAGCCGTGATTAGAGGCGATAAATTGTCCGGATCTGCGAACTCTGCTGGAGGTGGAATACAGAGTTCTGGTGTCGCCGTTTTGGTAGTCGCGTCTAAAGTTTCATTGTTACTTGATTTGCTGGAACGCGAACCCCGGTAACGTTTGTTGAACTTCTTCTGCTTATTTAAATCCTGGTATTTATTCAACAGTTGCTTGAAATTCTCCTCGCTGTGACTCAAAAAGACAATGGCTTGCAAATGGTCGGCGATACGGACCACCCATACGATTAGTTTCGGCAAAGAAGCTTCGCTATGACAAAAAACGACGTCATGGAAATCGTAAGTTTCCCTTTCGTTTGAAAGTTGTCTGGGAGATTCAGCCGAGGAAAATCGGTTGGAGGAGTCGCACTCGGAATCTGACCCACTGCTATTGGCGCTGGAACTGCATTCGCCAAAACTATCGTTGTGATACTCACCCGTGTTTACTTTTGGGATCGAATTCTGCTCCGAAGAATCCGTATCGGATTCGAAGCCTTCGTCTTTACGACAAGACTCCAAGCGTAGACCGAATTCGCTACAGTGAACCACACATCTGTGGTCCGTTGTCTCGTTTTTTATCCAGTTATTGTACAAAACTTGTACGGAGTTGGCCAAATTCTGGGCCGTTAAAGATCCTTCCACTGTAAACCTCCCGAGGATCGTTCCCTTGCAAGAAACCGCGTCTTGCGACATCATGATTCTACCCAATCGAATCGTAATTATCAAGGATCACACTTTCCCATTCAACTGAAAATCCTGTAACGAAAGCGTTGGAAGAAAGAAAGCGAAACGTCTGTTTTAATTCGTTCCTTCACATAGACTAAAACGTTGCGTAATATTATGCGCCAAGAAATACGTAATTATGGTATTCTTATTTTTTTTCTAGAGAGTGAAGACGAAAGCAAATTTGAAATGAAGTCAATGTCGGCATTCAAAAGCGTTCCACGTTCTTAGCTTTATTGTTTGACCTTTGCTTTGTCAATACTTTTTACGCTTTGTTCGCTGGGAACAATGTTGTGAACCACCATTAAAATCTGCAGCGTGTTCAGTTTCTTGTCACTTTTTATCTGAAGCATATATAAACATAACATTATGCTCCTGCTTTACGCTCGTAAACGCTGAACTCTTCCTTGAGTTATTTTCGAGAAAATCTGGTAAATAAAATTAAAATAAAAGGGAACTTACTGTAACATTTAAATGTTTCGTGTCTTAAGATCCCAAGGGGATAGAATTCAACGACACATACCAAAGAAGATTTAAACTTATAGTTAGGGGTCATTAATTAACACACTTGAATATGTAATCACCACTTGAGGATTGATTTGGTAGTAATTGTTTGGGAAAACGAAGACAGACCTTCCACGGTAGATACCTGGATTGGGACTGAACCTGGTTGAAATATTGCACGTGAAGATAGTCGAGCACATATTCACCAAAACCCTCCTTTTTGGCTCTAGGTTATTCTACGCGCACACCTGTTGTTCTTTTCGATGTTTCTTCGACTTTCTTGTTTCGTGCTTTGCCTATACCTACCGTCGCTTTTCCGAAGACCTCATTCACACCAAACCATATCCGAAATTTTTTTTTAAAAGAAGTTTATTTTCTTACTACGTAAAACACAATAGTTGTTTTTTCATTTGTAAATTGTTGAGTGTCACCTTTTTTCTTAATTTTTTTTTTCCAGTTTGTGCGTCTACTGCTATGTAAAAAATCGAAAAAAACTATTGTACACAATTACACAACTTTGTGTTCAAAAGAGCGTGAGAATCAGCCGGGACGAATTGATTGACTGGAATTCTTATTTCCTCCAATAAAAAGAGAAAGGAGTAGAAGGGATAATGTTGATGCAAATCGTCTGGGGATTTTTTTCCCCTTCCTTCTTTTCTTTAACTAAAAGGTTAGGGACCTGCTACAGAGCTCGTCTGCTCCCTTTTACCTTTCTTGGGATTAGCAGGGAGAGACCGGAGAAAGTAGGCTACAAATAAGAGGTTGTTATGTATTCGTGTAAACTTAAAATGTTCATGGAACACGAGACTTCCTTTCCTTCACACACCTGTGACTTTTTCGAAACACCCCAGGCAGTGGAGCCCCGGAGTTATTCGAAAACTAAGCTCCTAATGCGTGAGTAGGACTTGATGAAACTAATGAGCTTTTCCGCTTGTGCGGAACTCCATTGAGAAAACCCAAACGAACTTAATCACGTCTACAACAGGCTGGGTCACTATAAATCTCACCAAATTCCTTAAAGAAACAAAGCAATGGGCGATTTGAAGTTGGCGGTTATATGGTTATCCTCAATACTGTTTTTGGGGCAAAAAGTTGATGAATAAAATCGTGAAAAGAACGGTCAAGTTATGCCCGCAAACCAGTACCGAGACTCCTTATGTGATATCGGTCAGTAGTATGTCGAGTTTTCCGGGTAAAGCGACTTATTTTCAGTTCAGTTAGACATTTTGCACTTTATTGTATCTTGCGCTAATTAGCATTCCCAAGTGAAGCGTACCCGTCAGGAACTCAGACAAGACAGCTTATCCATACTTGGGAGATCCAAGATGTTTGACAAAGATTGGGTTGGGAAAAACTTTCGGTTTACTTTCTCCACATGCAAAACAGCTTGGTGTGTGGTGAAAAGAAGCGGAGAAAGTGCCGACAAAATCTATTCAGGAAAGGAATTTCCACGAAGACGAATGGTCTTTGTCGGAGTAAAAAGCTCACTCAAACGGGTAGTTCGATGAACTAGAAAGCTCTTATTTACTTGCCGCAAGCTTGGCTTTATACGACAACAAAACATGTATAAAAAGAAAACACTCCTGCGCCTTTGAGTTAAGCCAATTTGTCGTGTATTCGTTCAATACTTCAAATCAATCTCGTTTAGATTAATTACGAGACATTTGTTTTACATTTCAACCCAACACCCACACGCTACAAACTTTTACTCCAGGAGGGAAAAACAAGGGCTGGATTTTTTAAATAAAAAACAAAAAAATGGGAAAAATTATAGAGTTCGGGTTGCATTCATACCACTCGTCGGACTTCAAAAAATCGTTTTAAATAGTAAACTTGACCTACAGTCATCGCTACAAGGACGAAGGCTTCGAAAAAGGACCAGAGGACCACTCGGGAATTGGTATTTTCGTTTACGGCGCGATGAATGCGTTCTCTTACTTCCATATAATCTTGCTCGTGCTTAACTGATCGTAAGGCAGACGAGAGCTCTTTGATCATTTCTTCCAGCTTGTTATGACTTGTTCCTAATCAATAGCAAAAAACTGAGTTAGCCAGGAAACTGAAACCTGGGTTTCTTTTTCATTTACCATTCCCTTCGGGGCCTGAAATTTCGGCGTCTTTAGTGGGCGTGTCTCCGACTTCCATGCTGAACATGACAATCTTAGGAGTCATGGTGGACATTTTGTTAGAGAAGCAATATGTAAAGACGCCGTCCATATGGGCAGCAAAAGTATATTTCCCATTGCTTTCCCTTTCTCCTTGATAGACTACGTTGCCGTCCGGTGAAATTATCTTCACGTCAATGTCCAAAAACCCGCCTTCTGCGACCTCGAACATTAAGCCTGAAAGTACAGCAGATATAATGATTTACCAATTAGCTTGTACAGGATACATAATTTAAATAAGAAACTTATCATTACCAAGTTTTGTGCCTGTTGTAACCTTATCAAAAAAGCATTCTTCTGCATGGGCGTCGACGGTGACAAAATAGGCTTGCGTTAAGTCAGAACATAGAGAAAGTAACACAATACACAAGCTAATTATACTGGGAATCATTTTTGCTAAATTTAATTTTCACAGGGCTGTTTTTCGCCCGGTAAATCACAACAGAACACGTCACAGCTTATAAATCGATTAGTTTAAAACACCTTCGAAATATCCAGTAAACTTTGATCGATTTCTCCGTTTTTTAATACTAATTTACTAGTACGCAAACTGTGCGACTTGAGAAACAATAACAAACGTGTATTTTTCAATTTCAAAGGTATAACTTAGGTTGTAAAGAGTCGTGTATTAAACTAATCCGTATTAATTTTTATAGGTTGTTTCAAATAAGTTGATAAAATGTCTTTGGCGGAAGAGTTATTGGCAGATTTGGAAGATGGTGATGAAGACGAAGAAGATGAAAAAATTGATCAGGAACCCGTAGCGGGTACTTTGCCGATGGATACCGGTACATTTGTGGCTCCTTTACCTAAGTTACATACCGAGTTTAACCCCAAGAAATCCTTTAAAAAAGAATTGAAACCAGGTAATACCGAGAAAAAATCTAAAATCCCATTACAACGTTACAATTTTAATTTTTAGGAGTTGTGCTAGAGAAGGTAACAGAAATAGCACACTTGCACGGTTCGAAACAGTTGAATTCTGTCATGAAATCCATTGAAGAGTTCTCTACATCAACTAGAAGTGCAGACGACATCAAAGGTCCCGTAGAAGCTGATCCCGAGTACCAACTCATTGTCGAAGCGAATAACCTGGCAGTAGACATAGACAATGAGATAGGTATGGCACCCATTTACACCCATGCACAATACTTTGTTTTAATACGTGTTTTTTAGGAGTAATTCATAAGTTTGTTCGCGATAAGTACAACGTACGGTTCCCAGAGCTGGAGTCTCTTGTTTTAAATCCTCTTGAGTACCTCATCACAGTCAAAGAACTGGGGAACGATCTCTCTAAAGGGAAATACAACCCTGTACTCCAGCAAACGCTAACCCAAGCAACCATCATGGTCTTATCCGTAACGGCCTCCACGACTCAGGGGTAAATTTTCGAATTTTTGTTTTCACTTGCTTTAAAATGTTTCCTTTCTCTTTCTGTTCAGAACACATCTATCAAGCGAAGTCCTAACAAGAGTTTACGAAGCCTGTGACATGGCTTTGGAGCTAAATGCATGCAAAGTCCGTATCTTAGGCTACGTGGAGAGCCGTATGACCTTCATCGCCCCTAATTTAGCTACAATTGTTGGTGCTTCCACCGCCGCTAAGCTCATGGGTATAAAGAAATGCAACTTTACTGTTGTAATTATAAAGCATGTTTGTATTGCTTATAGGTCTAGCAGGAGGATTAACCGCTCTATCAAAGATGCCTTCATGCAACGTACTCGTGTTGGGCACCCAGAAGAAAGCATTGGCAGGATTTTCAAGTGTGGCTATCCAGCCTCATACTGGCTACATCTTTTACTGTCCTTTGGTCCAAGAATCCTCTCCGGTAAAAGAAAAATCCATATAATTCTAATTCTAATAAGAATTTGCTAGGATTTGAGACGAAAAGCTGCGCGTTTAGTCTCCGCCAAGTGTACTTTAGCAGCTCGAGTGGATTCGTTCCACGAGAGTACTAATGGTCAAGTAGGCAAGGATCTAAGGGAAGAAATTGAGAAGAAAATGGATAAATTACAAGAACCGCCGCCAGTAAAGTTCGTTAAACCTTTACCAGCGCCATTGGAAGGACCCCGGAAACGTCGTGGAGGCAAACGTGTACGACGAATGAAGGAACGCTATGCTTTAACCGAATTCCGCAAACAAGCCAATCGCATGACTTTCGCTCAGGTAAAACTTTGTTTCCTTGAATTGCAAAAAGTTCTAAGATTGTTTTTCTTGTGTCTAGATTGAAGAAGACGCTTATCAGGAAGATTTAGGATATTCCCGAGGAGTATTAGGAAAAACAGGTTCAGGTAAAGTCCGCGGACCCACAGTGGACGAGAAAACCAAAGTTCGGATTTCGAAAGCGTTGCAGCGAAATTTGCAGAAGTCGCAAGCCTTTGGGGGCACCACGACGGTTAAAAAGCAAGTGGCTGGTACTTCTTCTTCTGTAGCTTTCACGCCATTGCAGGTAAGAAAGGATTTCTCAGAATTTGCAACCGTTTTTCACAATGTTCCGTTGTATTTTCTTTCCATTCTAGGGTCTAGAGATTGTCAACCCACAGGCGGCTGAGAAGAAAGTTTCCGAAGTCAATGCAAAGTATTTTTCGAATCATGGAGGGTTCTTGAATATTAACAAACCGACGTGATTTGTTTTGAAATAATTGACATGTGTGTGAACGGAAAGTAAACGCCAAGTTTTTCAGAAATTATGGATTTCTTTTCCTATATTTTTCGTATTTGATTTCAAAACAAACGCCATTTGTGGTTTCATTGTCCCGTTTAATAATTATAATTAAAGCTTGTAGGGAATTATGAGGAGGAAAGCCGCTAGATGTCAGCTTGCACACCTGAATTGATAGCGTCTTCCGCTAGGTGGTAATTGGGATTGGGAAGTGGAGAGAAATCATTTGTTGTGCAGCGATAGCGAGTGACAGTTGATTTTGTGCAAAACTTACTATTACTTTCGCGTTTAAAAGCATTGTTAGAACCTGAACAATATCTAAAATGGCCGAAGGTTGGTCTGAGTCTGTATTGCATCAAAGGTAAAGTACTAAAATATCCCAGTTAAATTCTCTTGTATTTTGTAACTCAACTTTGGACAGGAGAAAGTTGTTAATTCGATCTTTCTCTTGTCTTTTTGGACAGTGATTTCAGCAGGCCTACAATCCCATGCAAGTTCTTCAAGCTAGGGGTTTGCATCTATGGAAACACGTGCAGGTATTTTCGTTTAAATTTAATGAAGCCCATAAAAAGGTTTTTATTCGGGCTTTCCATTAGGTTTGCGCACGAAGTTGACGGAAGCATTACGACAGCCCCAGCAGAAAATGGTCTAAAACCTGGCGTAGCCAGAATTAGAAACTTTGGAGAAGTTCTTGAAAACAATTGCAGAAACCGAGTTGATCTTGAACAACCAACCAGGTGAATCTTAACTAATTTCGTTTGTATACTAATTGTCTTCGTTTGTACTTATTTTGTATAGCAAAATGACCGTTTTGCACAAATCACAGTCTAGTGGTACCACAGCTAGTAAACCTCTTTCCCAATCGAGTAGAACAAGTGGTCCTAATTCCTCTTGTCAGCCTTCTCAAGGCCTCGGCACCTCTGTCCCAGCGGAGAGTTGGGTGAATGCCCCCGAATTTGTCCCTTCGTATGCTTGTGTTTCTGGTAAAAAGCTAGTAAAAACTTTTATTTCCTTACGAACATTAGGAGTATATTAAGTGTCTTTTTTTGTAAAGGTGTCAGTCCTTGCCATCCAACTACAAACGAGTTTGTTGAAGAGCCTTTGACTTGGGCAAAGGTAGTGGACCCTAGTGCGGGCCAGGGCCCCTCCCATTCGTCAACAGAACTTTGTCCTTACTTCATGGTAGGACTTTGTCGTTATGCCGAGGAATGTCTCTATATACATGGTCTCTCTTGTGACTTGTGTGGGCAAGCTTGTCTTCATCCCCACGACGAGTTTCAGCAAGAGAAACACAAACAAGTAAAGTTTGTTTTCGTTTATAAATTTTACATTTAACTGAATTTATAAGCTAAAGATAATAAACGAATATTTTTATAGGAATGTATGAAACAACACGAAGCCGACATGGAGGAATCTTTCGCTGTGGCGCGATCTAAAGAAAAAGTGTGTGGAATTTGCATGGAAATCGTTTGGGAAAAATCTCCAGCTGGCAAACAGAGGTTTGGAATCCTCCCCAACTGCCCGCATTGCTTTTGCTTGGACTGTATTCGAACGTGGCGGCAAGCGAAACAATTTGAAAACAAGATTATTCGGTAACAAAAGAATTTCAAGGAAATTCTTGAAACTTTTCATTCTTGAAAGCATTTACTCGTGACATCTTGACAAAAATTGACGTTTTCTTTGGATTCATTGACAGATCCTGCCCAGAATGTCGGGTGCAATCAGATTTCGTCTGTCCTAGCCGATACTGGTACGATATTAAGGAAGAAAAGGGCCAAATGTTGGAAGACTATAAAGGAAACCTGGGGAAAAAACCTTGCAAATACTTTTCGCAAGGTCGGGGTCAATGTCCTTTCGGCAACAAGTGCTTCTATCTGCACGCGTTCCCGGATGGTACCAAAGCTGATGTGGGGCCTCCACAAACCAAACTTCGCCAAGCAGCTGATGGAGATGTGGAAGTCATCGAGGTAAATATTCCGCATCTTCGCCGGGAAAAGATACATTAATGTCTCCTAGTTATCATAGTTAACCTTACTTTCTTTTTAACGCTAGTCTACACGCCCGTTTTCTGTTATTTCTGTAATTCTCAGCTATTAGTTATTCGTTATTCTTAGTAACCTCAAATTGCCATGGTTTTATTTCGTTTGTACTTAATATAAGACTTAATAATCGACTTCAGTATCGATCATTGTTGACATATCGACCTTTGTTTGACTATGTTGACAATAACAATATAGGGTTTAATAGTTACGGTTCAAATGATTAATTTTGTATGAAAAGTAGTTCTTTTATTAATTTGATTATTAATTTGATATGATTGTTTGGTGTGATATATTTGATTATTAATTTGAAAACTAATATTTTTTGTTATTTGTTGTGTGTTTAGTTTGTTTTGTGGGATTTCTTGGAGGACCGGAACAATCGAGAAAACCATGTCATGCTGCTAGATAACGACGACTTTGTGTACTTCTTCCCGTCCGATTCTGAAGACTCGTACTATGACGATGATTAAAATTGTCTGGTTGAACATTTTGGCGTTGTCGGACTTAAAAAACGCCATCTTGGACGAGGACAAAACAATTATTTGTGTTCCATAAGAACTTAGCTTACGTGTAAACAAGAATTAAAGGTAAAAATTTTTAAGTTGTCCGGAAAGGCAAATCAAGTTTAAACATAATTGCGGGGGAAAGCATGTATCGAAAAGGCAGGTTGCGTATTAACATGTTGGATTAATCGGACGTTTTTTTGTAGCGGGGCAAGAAAGAATGGATCGTTCTCCTATTGTGATAGTTTAGATTTCGGGCGTATATTACTACCTCTGTCTAGGCCTCGTTTAATTTGCCTTTGATTAGTTCGGTTGGGAAAACAAAAAAAAAGTCTTTCTCCGTTTGGGTTGACTCATCGCCTCAGATTACGCTTATTAACTTTCCCTAATTAATTCAGGAAAAGTTCCCATGTGTTTGTTGTGCGAAAAGAATGTGTGCTCATGCCTGATGGTTTTTGGGGGGATTTATGCATGCAATATTGAATCATTCTTACGTTGTCTTTGAATTGTATTTTTAGTGTTTTTAACACCGTATAATTTTTGACGGACGAACAACAAAACTGTCAACCGATCATCCTAGTCGTCAGATTAATTTTTTCTACCTTTACTTGTTTTAAGTTCACCATTTTCGGAAATAAATTTTGCAGATCTTTCCCTTTTTTCCCCAATATTCATATACAACAATTGCTGTGATTGATTAGACGGCGTGGCTAAAGATTTAGAAGCTTGGGTTTATGGCAATGAAAAGTTTCCTTCTCGTAACTGTACAAACGCTCAAGGCAATTAGGGATGATGTATTGTCAGGATGATTACAAAAGAAATAAAAAACACGATCCAGTTTTCTTTTTTCTCTTAGAATTCGCAAGTCCAGTCAATTTCCATGTCTTTGTTGGCGAGTTAGGGTTGAGATCGACCCGTATTATTTCATTTTGCTACTTTTTTACTGGACATTTTCGTACATATATGAAATTTTGGGTCAAATAAAAGTTTTGGGTTCATAAAAAAATGTCATGCCTTGGGACGAATTTTGTTTTATTTTCCTGGGGCGCAAACTTGGTAAAAACCTCCCCTCAAAAATTGTTATGAAGGATGACGATATTTACAATAAACAGACACAGGCACAAAACAGCGATAGGAAACGTTCTCTGAAGATTTGTTAGCTGATTATGGAAGTTATCCGTCAAACTAGACTTTATTTATAGTAAAAGGCTTTTTGTTATATTTAAAAAGGAGTAGTTACCGAATTGGCCCTAGTCTGCAGTAATGTTATTATGAAAGAACTGGAGGGGGAGGAGTCTGTGTTTTCTTTTTCTTTTTGACCCAGGAAAAAACTCTAAAAAAATAACAACGTGTTTATATGAACCGACGAACACTAACTAAATTTTTTGTTTGTTTTTTTAATTGCAGGAGATAAGAGGTGGGGAAATATAATAGTTCTTTTTTTTCTGTTTGGAGCATAGACAGGAGAAAAATTAACAGCAAATATTACAACTCCATGTCTTGTGCCTCATCTTCACTAAAATCTGACATTGAAGATTCCGAGTCGGATGACATGGCTTGCTGAGCTTCCTGCTCTCGGAGTGCTTCTTCTGTCGCGTATTTTCGCACATAATCTTAAGAAATTATAATTATAGCTTGATTTGTTATTTGTAGAGATTAGCTTTCCTACCTTGTACTTTCTTTTTATACTCGTCCGGCTTGTGCAAGTACATGGCTGCAGCATCGCCATTGAGAGGATCAATTGGGTTCGGGTACGTGAGCAATTGAGGCAAAAACGACTCGAAAATGTTCGACAGATCATAGAGCGCAGTCCAAGCTTGATTAATTACGTCTAAGCAAACGGTTCCAGAGACCTCGTCAATGTTCGGATGGTAGACCTTGTTCATGAACCCGATTGAGGGCGATTTAAAAGGATAGTGCTCAGGCAAATGCACACGGACTTTCCAAATTCCTCCCTCATATGGCGCTGCAAAAAAAGGAAGTATAAATATTGCATAGCTCTCTATATCTAATTAACGTGCTCATACTTCCTCGTGGGCCGTAAAACTTGACGCAAAACTCGTTAAGACCCCCCAGGATGGTAACTTCATGTTTGCTCTCAATCCTAGAGTTTGAGAAAGAACAAGAAGTGTCCAAGATTATACATATTATATGGTTGAGTCAAAAGGTACTACATAATTCGCAGAGGAGGTTGGCATTGAAATACCTAGAACTGATTTACAAGTCGAATGTAGAAAGGTTATTCTGCAGAAAAGGTTCAAATTTAATCCCTGAAGCGTAGGAAGAGTTTGGGGCAGGTAAAATGGAAACTCGGGCGACAAAGAAAGCGAAAAGTTGCGAAACTTAACCCAACTTTCGCTCAGCCAAGTCACGCATCGTTCGTTTTTAAAAAATCTCTCCCGATTTTCTATTTAAAAAGGGAGAAACCCACACATAATGACATACGACGCAGTTTCCCATGCTGTTCTTTGTTATCAAGGGAGAAGAGAGAAGACAGAACAGCTGACTGGTAACAACCAATGGAGGTCAAACAAAACGTTCTGACTTATTTGTTTAGAAAATATGGTAATGAGATTTACAGTTTAATAACGTCTGTGTCCATTCGACGTTTCCCAGCACTTGGCGAAGACATTGTCACAACAAATGCTAGATTGCTTTGAGTCTACAAATTTGGCCAAACTCGAAATCGCCACCAAACAAACCCCAGTGCGCAAACCCTAAAAACTCTCCACACACTCTCCCTTATCCTTGGCCAGTGTTGCCTGCTGCACAGTCGTCACTACTACTGCCCATGCCCGTCCTCTTCTGGCCCGTACCCTGCGTTGCCCTGGCCTCCTTTGTCGTCATCGGAACATTTTGCTACATTTCTTTTCGTATAGAAAATAAATCTTGCATCAAGCAGCGAAATTCCGTAAAAAAGTACTGTTCTTACGAAATATTCCGGAATTTTGCGATTTTCTCAGCTTCATTATATTAATAAAATTTACTTTTACTTTTACAAAAGATGTCTTGTGTTTTCTATAATTATTAAGAGTGTAATTGATAATTAATTCAGGTTTGTCAGGTGATGATTTTATATATAAGTTCTCAGTCGGATTGAATATTACGGAAGAAAATTTCGTGGACATCCTGGAACTCTTGCCATCTAACGAGAGAGACTCAAAGCGTTTTCAGAGTCGAATATAATTGCCGTTCGCTCCAGGGTTTGTTAGTGGATGTTGTGTTGCTGTGGTTGATTGGAGGTGGCTAAGAATTCTGTCGTCAATTTTGTGATTTAGTTTAATTTCGAACAAATGAGACTCTCCCTATTACCATCAGTGAGAAGGTAAGGGTTATTAATCTGTCAAAAACAAGTTCCGAGTCACGTAAAGGTATCAATTTCTTGCGGGCTTAGGCTCCACTTTCAAGTCAAAGTTGCTTTTGGGTCCAAAGACGCTATCGTGGCAAAGGCCAAAGTGTTATCAACATTCTAGACCTTATGAAAAAGTAATTTTTTGTCTCATTATGCTGCGCTTCCTCTGAACATTCTCTCCCATGTTTACTATGTGTTAGATCAGTCACATTTGAATGAACAAGTGTAACTTTGGCTGCACACTCCAGATGTTTTTACAGAAGCATGAGAAAACACCACTGTTATGTGTTAAAAACCCTAATTAATGTAACTTTTTATATTTCTTTCGTTTCAGGATTGTAACCTGATGATGTCATTCTTCTTCTCCTATGTTTCTCTGACGCCATTTCTCTCGTCTTCAAAATTTATGTATGGACAACCTCCTCTGACATCTTAACAACGTGAATCTTGAAATATAAACGTAGGAAAAGCTACTCCATCATAACCCGAACCCACTTGAAGTTCTCCGCCTGATCAGGACTACTTGGAGTGTTGGAACGAAACAAGTTCTTGGACCTAGGGCTTATTTCCTTCCGCTTACTCCGCTGGATTTTAGCTGTGATCTAAACTGATCCTCTCTCTCCCACCGTCTTTTTCATGGTGGTCATCGGATTTGATTTGCCTCGCTCCCTCTCCTTGTCAACGCTGGACGATGGGTTGATCAACAGTGGAGAGGCGGGGTCAGTGGAGCTTAACACTGGCTCTAAACAAGGTCCCACGGCACCTGCCGCCAAAGCCGTACTCGTATGCCGTCCAAATTCTCATCCGTTCCAGGTAACATGCTCTCCTTTGACGTCAGTTGCCCACTTATTTAAAACGCATTTAACCAATTCCTCTCTGATTTATGACCCACCAGTCGACTACCACCAATTCGAAATTACTTTAATCGTTCGTACTCTTTAAAAAACTGTCACATTCATCAAAGCTCCAATTCTGGGCGTTGCTTAGCAGCTGGGGGACTAAATCCGGGCTTCAACCTCTTGAGCTTGTAGATTAAAAATTATTCTTGACGAAAATTTATTTTTTTCTTAAATGACTCGCAGGATCTGCCTCCCCCAAAAAATTCGCTACCGAGCTTATCGAACGTACAAGTCATTTTTTTCTTTGAGCCCGATTTTGCTCTTGTTATTCCTGGCTGGGGCCACGAAGGCTGGCCAAGTCCTCTTGCAAAGTGCAGTATTTCGAGAATAGATCACCATGTGGCTGAAGATGCCTAAAAAAAGAAAAAAATCTGTCCTGTTTGGGAGAAAGGAGAAGATATTTTTGTATTTTTTTTTTCGTTAGCCACTTGTTCATTGGACACTTTGTGATCGCTTCTCCTAGGCTCACTACTTAATTAAGAATTCTGGATCAATTTTTAGATTGTTTTATTTTTCGGGAGTCAAGGTTCAATACTTAGGCTGGGGAAATTGGACACGTGTCAAAGCAAAACTTTTGGCTTGGGGTTTCTAGCTTTTCGGTTTGAGGGGGTGTTTTATAGAGTCAATACCTGGTTAGAGGACCGGGGTTTTATGGCACCGTATGTGGTCTTTTTCTCTGTTTCTTTACAATGTTAGACGTGGGGGGAGTTGAAGCTCTAAAACTTGAAGAACTTGAATCAAAAGCTGAATGGGAGAAGACCGGGAAATACCCTTAGGAAGGTGAAAACTAGGGAGAAGCTTACCTCTTTTTTTATTATTCGCGAGCACAACACTTGGTGATACAACTTTTCCCTTCATTCTCTGGAATTTAGCCAGGAATACTTTTTTTATTGAATGACTATGTTATTAGACGGATTTCTGTCCAGGGACAAGAAAAAATCGAAAATACGATAGCTCAAATTGTGTTTACATAGTAAGCAAATGAGGAGTTACAAGGAAAAGGTACATTCCTACCTTTTCTTCTCCGCAGAAAAAATAAAAAAAAATAAAGTGATGTTTTTGCGCCTTTTTGAAACACTTGGCAATGACAGTGTACTCTTCAAAGTAGTTTTGCGTTGGAGTGGATGAAAACTCGAGAGCTTTGAGATCTATATAGCATGCAACTTGTTATTAAGTGCTTTTGAAAAAGTTCTTTTTTTTTAATAATTTCGCTTTGTAATATTCTGTATAATTAAAAACAGGAACGGACGTTGAACTTGGATGCTCCTATCAAGATTGGACGGGCGATGGCCCGGGTACGAGCCGTTTCCAATAATGCCATCTTCGACTGCAAAGTGTTGTCACGGAACCACGCCCTACTCTGGTACAAGGAAGGCAAGGTAAAAAAAAAGTGAACTGAAAATGAAAATAGATTATAAAGCACTGCAAATTACGCAATTATAGAACCAACACTTATTAGGAATTTTTTTTTTATGAAGGTCCGATGAATGTAACAAAACAAGGGATGGTTTATTGCGTGTTTATTAGCTAAGGACGTAACATGAGAGCTTAAAAGTCGTGTTTCAGACTTCCCCAAACTTTTTTTTTTGTAGCAGGAAAAGCAGATTCTTATTTTCTTTGTTTTGTGTTTAGTTTTATTTCGTTTTTTCCTGCGGTGAGACGGCGCTAGATATTCGTTACGCCTTGTCTCGCTGCCTAAATTCTTTTTGGTCACGTCAGTTGCCCATATTGCTCTTGACACAGGACGCACACACACACACACTATTATAACCAGACTGAAGCCAGAAACGAAAAGAAATAGGAAGAACAGAGGACAAGATACCTTCCTTTGGCTGGAAATAGTCTTTGGTACGCATCCGAAAAGCTTAGATAAGAGGAATTTTCGTTGGAGTTCCAACATTCATTGAAACATTGGTCCGAGCTAAATGAGATCCGAGCCGGAAATTTGAAGAGTTTTTTTTACGTATTTTTGAAATACCTATCTACGTTGATGTGGTCTTTTGGCTTCGTCAATCTTCGGGTTTTTTTTTGTTGTTTTTTAAGGAAGTTTTGGGAAATTCTTGCACTATTTAGAGATGTCTTTACTGGCGTTATTGGAATTTTCTCTGTGACATCACAGAGCCAGGAAATCCTTCGTTAACGAACTGGATGTGCAAACTATTTCAACTTAACGCACGAAGCCCAGTATCCATAGAGAACATAACGAGGTCATCTTATCAGCTTCGGAGCCTGCTACACTACAAATGTTTTCCAGTTGAAATTGAAATTTCTTCTGATTTTCTAGTAATTTTGTTGTGTGGCCATTTTAGCCTCGTTCGTTTTGACGAAAGTTTGAGTCGACTTAAAAGTCTACCCAAGACGTTGCGCTTATAAGCGTTCGAAATAGGTAGACTTCGGACTCATAAGCGTTTTCTTTAGCTAGTCGACTTTTAGTTGTACTCTTGTGTCCAGACTTAAATTTAACCCCGCCTCTTGTTTATTTATCTCCTTTGTCGATATCGAACAATTCCTGTATTGCTTTTGTTTATTTTCTACAAGCACCGCCCCGTGGGTGGAGCAATTGTAAACTGAAGCTTATAAGCGTTCGTTTTGGACTCGAAACTTTCCAAGTCGACTTCCGTAAACTTTCAAAGTTTAGGCTAAAAGGGACGCTTATAAGCGTAAGTCAAGGAAGTTTGGCTAGGTGCAAATCGAACGCGTCTTTTATAAGCGACGAGAATGAAATGGCGATGGACGTGTCAGGCTTCAAGCGTCTTGGATTTTATTGTTGGCGACAATGAGAGGTGGCAACAGGGGATATCCAAGATTGGATGCCATTTTTTCATTGTTGAGCCCCTTTGCGATGGTTCGTGTTCGTGTTTTAAGCGTTTAGACTACAAGAGAAGGAAGAGCGCAAGAACAAGTTCACAAGCTCGGACCCAGATTTCCTTGTCGATAAGAATAGAAAGTGGCCAGTAGTGTTGATTTTAAGATTAAGCAGCTTAAAACCGAGACTTACTAAGTTTAAATATGCTCGAAAACGGTCTATAAGTTTTTGGGGAACTAATTTTGGCAAAGTTCAGGATAGTTTAGGGTTTCCTCCCTGCATTTTCCGCATTTTTAATGTAATAGAGACATGGTATGCACGGGCAGGTGCATTTTGGTTTTCTTTTGCTTTTCAAGCGTACGAAATGTTTATGAAATTCTTATGGCGGAGCGGATCCTTTTTCAGTGTCAAAACTGGGTAGCACTAGTATTTCTCACTATTTTCTGCTCGAGCCGTTCCTATTGTATAAGAAACATGTCTCTGCACGGGTTTAACTACCGAGTTATATGAGACGCTTTTGAGGAAATGACTGGATTGTCCTTAGGAAACGTGTTTGTCGTAAGGCTAAGGCCATTAACAGCAATTTTAGACTTTGAAACGCATCCGTTGGCCCCAAAACCCCGATCGACCGTTCTGTCCTGCCTTTTTTTTCACCTTTCTTGTTTCTGTGGTCATTCGCACGGCAATTCGGATCCGGGGGGCTGTGACACGCACTTGGAGGTTCGGGGGTAGGTTCAGGATCGATACCAGAACACGAGGCGGACATTTTGGGTTAGACGCATGAAATGACATAAAAAGAAATGCGATATCTATGATAATCCTGCGTGACTGTCGACTTTGACTTTTTTGGTAGTTATAAAATACGTTTCTGTTTTATTTTTATACACACACGGCGGCATGGCTTTTGCAGGGAACTTACACATGAACATTAACTTGTAGTCTTTACGATCTTAGGTTTGGTTGAAGTTAACAAATTCAGTATAATAATTCTTGTGTTATTTTTAATTGGATGGTGATTCCAGTGTGGAAACATTTCATTTTGTCTCTTTATTACTTTTTATTTAATTTTTTTAGACAGTTTTATTTAGTTTATTTATTGCGTTTTAATGTACAGGAGATGCCGCTTATTGTGATCACTGGTTATTAGAATCAGCCGCTTTATGAAATCAGAATTTAAAGGACCGTTTCAAATTGGTGAAATTCGTAGCATTTTAGTCGGTTATTAGAATCACACTTTCGGTTATTAGAATACATTTTAAAAGAGTGTTCACATTACGGTAACGGAACTGCAGTAGTGATTGCTACATGGACTTCACATATTGACGAATGACATTGCTTTTACGTCGTTTTAACCAATCCTGTCATTGCCAGCCTACTACTACGCTTAAGAGAAAATCGCTTCTAAAGTCAATAAATCCAATAAATGTCCACAGTCAATAAATGAGCAGGTTATTCAATTGAATGGCCTGTTCCGTTAATTGACTGTGAAAATTGAAAATTAGAAGGTATATCGTGTTGAGAACCCTACCTAAGCGTAGGAGTAGGCTTCAAAGGGGCAATGTTTGTTGTGTTTTAGACGTGTGGTTATATAAAACTGGCGGCGAATAAAAAAGAGTTGATTTAAATGTAAAAGAGAAGTTGCGGCTCATTGAAACTTATGGCAAGTTAAATTCAAAAGGTTTGCCACAAAGGGAAGAGCCCGTAAAGTTAGGAATTCCTCAATCATCTCTACCAAACTTGTTGAAATCTCTACGAAATAAACAATAGTGGCTGTAGTGAATATTAGAAAAAGGGAAAGTGGTCAAAAAGTAGACGATGCTTAGTTTGTTTGGTTTAAGCAAGCCAGTTCGTTTCACGCGCCCATTAGTCATAACATTTTATTGCAAATTTCCGATTTTCGGTTGTTAGAATCTCCGCTTAATAGAATCAGTATTCACTTGACAAACGGGATCACAATAAGCGGCATCTACTTTAATTGTTTGTTTAGATTTAGTTTGTTTAGGTTTAATTTGTTTAGTTTATTATCTAGTTTAGTGTATTTATTTCATTGTTAATTTATTATATGTATTTATTCTATTATTTGTACAGTTCTTCCTGCAAGATACCAAGAGCTCCAATGGGACGTTTGTTAATAACCAGCGACTTAGCAAAGGGTCCGAAGAATCACCCCCACGAGAAGTTTGCTCAGGTGACATCGTCCAGTTTGGGGTCGACGTTATGGAAAATACCCGGAAAGGTATTTTTGTTTTTATAAAGTCATATTTTCCCTGAAGGGAGTTCATTCATATATGTTTTTTTTAACGGCGGAAAAAATATGGCTTTTTATCCCCCAAGTTTTGCCCTATCTAAAACTTTGTTTTGTAGTGACGCATGGGTGTATCGTGGCAACGTTAAAATTGTACCTACCTGACGGCCAAGAAGCAAAAGCCAGGTAAAATAGAGAACGAATACGAAACAGCAAGAATTAGGATGAACTGTTGCAAGAGATTCCGTTTGAAAGTAAAACTTTCATTGCATATTATTTTTTTTTAGTCCGAACACAAACGTCGCATTGGGACACCAAGACCTGTACCAATTAAACCAGTGGATTCAAGTATGTTTTAATTAAGTTTTTTTTCTTTCGGAAACTAATGAAGGGAAGGAAGGTCCTTCGTATAACTAAATAAAATGTTGGTTTTGGTGTTAGGATGCTGCGTTACGGGAGCAAGTATTGGAAACCAAACTATGTGCATTGCAACGTATCTTGTCTTCAACCCGTGAGGCAGCCGAGTCGAGTTGGGCGGCTTTAATTGAGGAAGATCGATTACTGTCCAAGATTGATACGTTGGAGCGACAAGTGCAGCTTTGCGCTAAAGTAAATTCTCATCGGGGACTCTTCCTTTTTAACCCATGTTTTCCTCTCCTGTTTGGGGAAGAATTCAAAGTCAAGAGTTCTTTAACGTTTTTTTAACGGCCGCTTTTATTGATCTTGCAGAACGTCCCTGACGACAAATTGAGAGAAGAAATCTGTAAAATGCACGACGATAGAATGGCGTATGAAGAAACCGCCAAAGAGTCTCTGAGCCAAGTGGTTAAAGAGAAAACGGAGATTTTAAAAAAGTTCCAAGACGTCGAAAGGTAATTTCTTGAAGTTGCTTTCATTTGTGTGGAATGGTGATTTTTTTTTTTTTTTTTTTTTTAGGTTGTATAGCAATATGGAAAGTGAAAGTGTGTTACTAAAACAAGTCAACGAAAAGTTACACCAAGAAGTTCTCAGTTGGACGGAGCGATACGAAAAGCAGAACATGGACCAGAATGAGCTGGCAACTAAATTAGCTGTAATAATAATTCTCTTTTTAATGTGGAATTCTTTGAGCTTTTTTGCTGATGACGTCCTGCTAAAAAATTTGAGATTTCATTTACTCTAAAAATTGCTATATTAATCGATTTTTTTTTCTATTTTGCTGCAAAGTATGTATGAGAGTTGAAAACATGCTTGCTTAAGTTAGTTCAGTAGTAAAAAAAAATCGGGACATCACCAGCACAGTGTTATATCTCTAGTGGACTGGTTTTGTTTCTAATGGACTGACTGGTTTTGTCTAGGATTCTGAGGAGAACCGTAAGGAAGAGCTCGAGCGATTAGAACAAGAAAAAATGGATTTGGAAGGGCGACTAGCGGAAAGTTTGGAGCAGCAGAAGAAGTTACAAGCTCAGGCAGAAGCTTTTCAAGCGGAAATCGATTTTACGAAACAGCAACTTACGCTCACGAGAAATAAATTCGACGCCTTGAAAACGGGAGAGATCAACGGCATAAGGGAAGACGACAAATCCATAAAGGATTTAGGTGAGACCCATAAAAACTCACCAAATTCTTGGTATATTGTTTCAATCTATTCCCAACATGCTTAGAACTCAAATCCCCTGGCGAAGACAAAGAACTGGTGGAGTTACTCCAAAGCCGAGTCAAAAGATTAGAAGAAGAACTAACACGATACAAAGACTCCGTCCCTGAGCCAGATATGGACGCTACATACACAGTCATTCTCAAAGACAAGGTCCGTTCTTTGTTATTCTTCATCGGCATCCCCATTATCATTTTGTGTCAATAAGTACTTGCAAAATTTTATAACTGTGTGTTGTTTTTCAATATTAAACTTGTTATTTCTGTTACATTGGCTGAGTTGGGGTTTGGGGAAGTGGACTCGACAAACGGACTCCGTGTACCCGACACAAGTACGGCCCCGACGCAAGGACGCTGAGCCCTGATGCTCAATAGTTAAGCGCCAACACGATTAGAAAATGCTTAAGCCGCATTAAAAAATACGTCACAAGGACTCAGGACCCAACAGAAGGACATCTAGCCTAATCTAACCTTACCTAACGTAAACTAACCTAACAACATTCTTCGTCCTTCCATCGGGGTCCAGAGTCCTTTGTGTCATATTTTAATCTTTTAGCATTTTAATATTTTAGCAGTTTCTAATCTCGTTTGCGCTTAACCATTGAGCACAGACTTTTTAAACTCGAAATTCTATTGGTCTGTTAAAAGATTATGGACCAGGCGTCCTTGTGTCGGGGTCTGGCGTCCTTGTGTCGTGGACCGACGCCCTTGTGTTGAGTTTGCCTTGTGTCGCGTTGCCGTAGTTTTCTTGTGTGTTAACGAACTATTCTTTAGGCCAATAATGGGATTGCCAAAGCCATGTCCGAGCAAGATATCAACCAAACTAATATTCTGAAAGCGGAATTAAAGAATCTGGAAGGTAAGCTTTGATATAAGCTTTTAATTAACAAATTTGATGTTGATTACGGGTTCTGGCATGTAGTTTTCTTGTCATTTATTTTAATGCGTTTTAATTTACTTTGATTAATTTCTAACCCTTTTTCTGGTTCCGTTCGTTATGTTTTTTTTTTTTTTTATTGGTTTTTACTAATATCTTGGTGGTTTTTTGTTCAAGTTCGGCCTTGGGATGATTGGGAATGGCGTTCTGAAGTGCATATTTTTCATAGTAGCATCCAAATTTTGCAAGGTGGTCCTGGGTTTGATTTTGTTTTCGTTTCTTCTTGCGTTCATTTGTTGCAGTGTTTAACACATTGTGCATGATTCCGCTTTGGCTTTAATTTGCGTGGCAGAGTTTTGAAATATTTCGCTTCAATTATCGGCGTTTTCTGTTTCCTTCGAAAGTGAAAACAGCTACAGAGAGAGAGAGAGAGAACTTGTTTTGTAAAACTTTTCCTTCAATAGAGCTATTGAAAGAGTCGCGAGATGATCGACGTGCAGCACAAGCAGAAACCGCGCGAGTTAGCGCAGCTCTGGAAGAGGCAAGAATCGAATCCCAAGACGCATGGGATACGGCGGCTCATATGAAGCAGCAGCTCCGGGAATTGGCTCAATTTGTGGTATGTTTGAAACTCGCTTCGTTCTTTCGAGAAATAACAAACATTATATGTCCACACAAATCTCACAAAAAATTTAGATTCGTATCGTGTTTGTTTCGTACAATTAGATTCGTGTATTTGTTTCAGGGGAAAGTAAATGGAAAAGACGAAGATTTGGGAGATGAAGATGAGGTGAATCTTCTGTGCGAACGAATCCGATTCTATGTGAATGATCTGGAAAAACGACTGTACGACGCACGGGAGGCCACTGTTGACGCAGAACACCAAATGGGCATGGCTTCGCGTAGGTTTTTTTTTTCTATTTTGTAACCCAATTTATTTGTTAAATTTTATATTTTATTTACCGTACAGGGGATTTAGAAGCAAGCCATGAAGAGTTGCGTGAAAGCCAAGAATTGATCACGAAACTGCAACAACGAATTGGCGCTTTGGAAGCTAGTTTGCAAGATTCAGTTTCTGTCAAAGCCCATGCGGAAATGTGCCAACGAATGGAGGAACTGATGGAGAGCAAAGACAGTGAGCTACGGGCAGAGAATGAACGAATGGGAGAGTGCGTCCGAAATTTGCAAAACCAGCTCAGCAGGTGAATTTGACGATAATTTTGCGAGCTATGCTTGAGTAATTTATTATTTTGTGTGTGTGTTTTTCCCGGTTGATTAGGTGGCAAGCACCGAATTGTTTATCGCTTCATGAAGACGATATGATGTTATCCAACGTTTCTTCTGTTTCACAAGAGAAACCTTTCCCTGCCAGCAAAACGATTTTGGTAAGATTGCTGTTATAAACTATGGTTTTGTATACATTGTTACGCTTTTCGTTACAGGAGTCGTGTTCAAGTGAGGTAGTTTTGTTGAAGGAAAGGTTAGGGACGTTGGAAGCAGAGAAAAAGTCGTTGGAGTCGGAGTTGAATGACTTGAGAGACAATTACGAGCTGTTGTCATCCCAGTCTCGCAACGTAAGTACACGAAAACAAAAATATCTTAAAGAAAGTTTCAGGTTTCAGAGGATTATTGTAAGTTATTGTTCAATTGCTTTGTCCCGTCTAATGTTTGTTGTTTTTCGTCAATTTTTTATGTTGGATTGCCCAATTTGCTTGATTTCTGCCTTGGTTTACGATACTCGTTGTGGCGTGGCCTGCAGGTCAAACTGGTTTATTTTGTGCCTGTTGCAGTCCTGCTCTTGGCCATTCTCATTGCCTTTAGGCCATCCGAGTGATTTTATTAGGTGTAAAGCAAATGGTTCCAGGTAATTTTTACTCGGTTATATTTCTATATTTTTTTACAAGATTAATTTCATTTCTGCCTTTTTATAGTTACTTACTTTTCACATTATTCAGTATTTCACTATTTTTCACATTCTTCATCTAGTAAGTTTTCTGAAAATATTGTATTTGAAAATATTGTATTGAAAGGATTTTCATTTCAGGAGTTTTCTTGAATTAGATATTAATTATTTTACTAATGTTTACATTTTTTAAATAATTTAGGCCACTGCCTGTTGTATGGTTCCTTTATTGGTCCTACTATTGGCCTTCTTCTCCGCCTTCTACAAAAATTTCGCCTCCGTGACGGCCACCCAAGAACCAACCCTGTCCTAAACAGGCAGATGTATCAAGAGAACCTCAAGAGAAGCGTTGAATTGGATGTCCCAAGATTTGTATTTCCCGCCCCAGGACATTAATGTATTCGGGAGACGCGCCGTTGCGCCACCTAATGTTAACGGCTCCTACTTATTGGCGCATTAAGCACAAAAATATGACAATGCCGCCATCAGTAGTGCCGGTTTGTACATAGATTGGTTTAGCCAGAATATTAGCGGGCCGAAACAAAATTAAAGCAAAAAGGTAAGCAACTATTGTAGCCAGCTTTTTTTGCTCATTGGTAATGTGCCATAGTGCGTAACATATTGAGATTTGCCATACGTTTTGCAAAACTGATTCTAAATCTGATAAAAACAAAGTGTGAATGCTGGGATGATCTCGGTAGATTCTAACTGGAAAGGGAAGTTTATGGATTTGGCAAGTTTGGAGCGTTTTTGAAGAGGACAAATCCCGAGATAAGAACTAAACGACGTAAAAGAAGAGAGTGAATAACAATCAGTATATATGTTGGGTTGTGCGTGACTAAAAAAACAATACTAAGACACACCGGTTTACCTAAAGATTTTTATTTCCCTTTAAGTTTTTCAAGCAAATTGCAGTTCGTACAATAAAAGAGCTGGAGTTTATCAAATTGGCTGTTTTTAGTTAGTAGTCTAGTCGTTTCCTAAAGCAAGAAAAAGTACCCTGTGTCTTAGTAATACGGTCTCAGCAGGACAAAAACAATACAAAAGAAGTGTGTACAACTTTTTATATGCGATGGGTGTATGTGTTGTGTATGTAAAGAACCCTTTTGTTTACTTTGGTTTGTCATGAATGATTGATCCATGCTGTTGTTTCTTTCCTTATATCCTTTTCTTCCACAAAGTTTGTATGATATTGTGATGAAATAACTGGTCGCCTGTGTGTCCGTTTGTGACGTTTTAAGACCGAATTGGTGTCTGTAAAAGGTTTGAGTGTGACCAATAGCACAATTCACTCACAAAAGAACAAAAAAAGACGGAATTTTTCCTTTTTTCCCTTTTCTTTTACATACTTAAAGCCCCATATCCTGAAGTTTGACGGAACTGAGTTGTCATCGTACCAACATTTCGCCTAATCTTCATATACACAAACAGGTTGTACGTATTTGCTTTTCAGGGGCCTAAATTAACTCACATGTTTTCAACAAGCCTCTTTATGTGCAAATTAAGTTGATTAATGCACAGGATCGAAATTCCGGCATTAATCCGCCAAGAAGAAAGTCTTTCCCGAAATGGTAAAGTTTTTTGTTTTTTGGGGTTCTCCGTTTTCATCAGAATGTCATGTCTGTTTGTAGGGTTTGGGAGTACAGCAGTTCCTCCATTCAGGTCGTTTCTAGTTTTCCCTGTAATCTCGTTAAACAAAACCTGACGGAAATGGAGATGAGCATCTTTTATGGCTGGCAAATGGTTCTGCCAAATGAGTGAACTATGCCTCGTATGTGTAAATGGGCTGTGTCACGCAGCATTGTCTAGGCACCATTTCTCCTTGCGTACAGGAAAAAAGGAACGAAAAAGGCTTTAAACGCATTCCGCTAGTCTTTCCTCGACTTGCCGGGAAAAGGTTGAGAGGGAAAAGTCCTTTTGGAACTGTTAGGAACTCGAAGTAGGCCACGAAGCAAAGGATTTCCAAACGCATGTGTTAGTTTTCTTGGCCCTCTTCTCCCCCAGACACAAATAAAATCAAAGAATATGTAACTCTACAGCTTTTCAAAACAGAACAAAAACCTGTTTCTCTTTCAATACTCTTTCTAAAGTCTCTTTCCCCTTAGAAAACGATGGTGCATGGAGGCCGTCTTTTCTTCTTATCAGGCTGATGGAGATCGTTAAAGCCCGAATCGGGACAATATGTTCCCTTTTTTGTTCATATTTCGCATAATTTGAATTTTTCGAGCTCCAATTCCAGGTTAAACTGATAGGACGAGTCGCAAACAAGAAATTGATATCACTCATCCGCCGGAAAGGGTTTAAATCCAATTTTCAGTAACCCGGAACCGTCTTCTCGAACGCTGAAGAGCTGAAATGTTGACATTTTGAAGACAATTCTTGGAAGAAAATTGTGGACGCATTTTACCAAAGCGGTTGGAAGGTAAATCTAGAAATGGTTGACAAAATCAAGTTGATGATGTTTGTCTATACATGGGCAGGTAGACGCGGGTCAAGAATGACAAAACGCAACAGAAGAGTCTGGAGAAACTTGGAGGCAGATGATGAATCATCCACGTGAAGAAACGATTAAGCGCCTGAAATTCGCCTTCATAACACCAAAGCATTGCTGTTTGCCAGCCAACTCCATCCTTAAGAATGCAAACGCCCCCGTAAAGGAACTATGGGGCCCGCTAAATTTAGCCGTTTTTCGTAGTCGATACCCCCCCACAGACGCAAAACTCGAAGCAAAGCGTCAAATAGGAGCATTCATCCCCAAGACTGTCACTCTCAGCACTGGAAAAACTCCCTTTGTGCTTTTTATATCTTCCTCTGAAAATCCCTTAAATTTGGACTCTTCAAACGTTATAAAAGAAAAGCAGGTATTATCGATATTTTTATCCCGCGAGTGTCAGCATCTCTTTGGAAGAAAGTTGGACGCGAGAGCCGATTTCAAGCTTCAGTCCCAGTTACGACGTGACCCAAGTCAGTCGAGTATCGCACGGTGAGAAATTCCTGTAGGATTTTGTTTGCGCAGCTGTTCAACGCTTTGGATCTTAAATCGTGGTGAGAAAATTATTTTTGTAGCAATTGATTTTTTTTAAGGAAGTCAAGCTACATCTTCCGAGTTTTTGTTTATTGTTTGTGGTTCTAAATAAGTTGATTCTGAATTGATTCTGGAATGGAATTTGGTGTGCATAAAGTTTACGTAGGTGTCGACTTGTTGACCTACAGCGATTTTGGAAGGAGGGTGGGTATAAAACGGTACTTGGGAGAGTTCATTATCGGGTTTTTCTTGGAACCTCCATGTGAAAAATTGCAATGGGGTTTTTGAGTGACGGTGTAGCAGTTGCTTCTTGTAGATGTGTGAGCATATTTAGCCTGTGACGAAGAAGATGAACCTGGGGGAAAAAGAAAGAAGAGGAGAAGAAGGTGTAGAGTTAGTAAAGAGGAAGCACGAGCAGAAGGGAAGAAGCCAAAACAACAGTTGAAACAGCTTTTTTTCTTTCGTTTTTTTTGACGACTCCCACGTGCTATGTTGCCTACGTCTTATGTAAACTGTACAGACACCCGGTGCATTAGACACTCGAGAACCATGAGGCTAGTTAAATAAGCAAGGAAAAGAATTCCAAGACAACAAGATGTTGCGTTGTACTGTTTTTATAAAGCAGAAGGGTAGTAAACGTTAGTGTTATGTTAGAAAGATGCTCCAACGATTGATGCTGAGATAACATATTTGTAAGATCTTTTTTGAATTTCATAGAAGGTAAAATCTTATTGTTCAACTCTGCTAAAAGCAGTTTAGTTTATTCCTGTTCACAGTGAAGAGAACTTGTATTGGACGCTAAAAGAATTCGTTAATGGTAATCCGAGTAGTTTTTTTTACAAGTTTCCCGTCTCAAAAACAACAGTTCGAGGATTTTATTTTCGCGGGTTTTATTTTATGGCAGTTAGTTGTGCAAACGCTGTTTCCAATAAAAATAAAGTTAACAAGTGTTTCTTGTTTCTCTTTTAAACAGTCGTGTAAGACTTAGTTAATTGTCCCATTTAAAAAAATTAATGTCGGATTCTCTTTAGTGTATAAATATATAATTTAAAAGCTGTCTAACTACCGTGGAACTTTTAAAATTATAAATAGAATACAGCAACGGCGACAGAAAATAAGCTGAAACAAAAAGTTACGCAGATTTATTGTGAAATCGCTGACGGATTTTTTTTTTAGCTTTAGCAACAATTTCACTGTTACCTAATTGTTATTCCGGTTTTCACGTCGTGTTTCGTATTTGCCGTATAAATATTTCGGAATTCGATGAATATGCGTGACGTCAAAAGTCTTGGAAGTTTTCGAAGATTTTTCAGCGATTTGGCAACACCTGTCAGCACTTCTGGCAACGTGCGAGATTTGGGCGCCAAAAGTGGTAATGACGTGAACAAAATGCCAATGTAGTTTTGTTCGGTAATTTAAATCCAATGCACAATACTTTTTTCGATAACTATAAAACATTATCAGGTAAACATATATTTATAGGTTGTATAAATATATATTTAAGAAAATCTCGATGTTATTCATTATTAGAGATGTGATTCATTATTAGAACTATTTTGCAATTTTCGCCGTTGGAGTTTTCGTCGTCGTTACTCATTCGTCAGCTCATATTCTCCATATACGGACTATTTCAAATGTAATCCAGCTTCCTATTAGATCAGTGTCGCCTACTAGGACTGTCTACGTCAGATTGTCTGCCAACCAAAAGCCTTATAAGTACATTCCGCGCCAACCTTCACACCAACACAGGTGTTGTTCAATCAAACAGTGAAGCAGTTATGCCCTTGTAAGGTCTTTTACGCGTGAAAACCTCCATGAATGAATCCCCCGCATCGGTTCTTTATCCCTTCCCTCATATCCATTTCATACTGACAACTTCTACATCGAAAAGAAAGGGAAAGTCCCTTAAGATTCGCCTTACTTTCAGGATATATTAGTACTCGTATTTCATTATTCCAGGTTTGGTGAGAGGTCACGTGATTTTGATTCTAACGGCATTTCTGTTTTTCTCCAACAGGTTGCGTGGCGCTGTGAATTCCAAAGGGACTTTTGGATAGAGAGTGTGTGGCTTTGGAGTTGGGTCATAAACGCAGGGAGCCATGAATCCACAAGGGGAGGGCCCAACGTGGGCTGCCGCGGGTTCTGCGATTGCCGCGGCCGCAGCCGCGGCCGCCGAAATCGCCTTACATCAACAACAGCAACAGCAGTCGGGATCCGACCCCGATGCCGAAATGGTGGCCACAGAGCGCGATTTGGCAGAAGATGCCCAGTGGAAGAAAATCCAGCAAAATACCTTTACCCGATGGGTTAATGAGCACCTGAAAACCGTGGAGCGATTCCTCGGCAACCTGGAAACGGATTTGTCTGATGGATTGAACCTCGTCGCCTTAGTTCAAGTCCTTTCGGGCAAGAAACTGCCTAAACACAACAAGAAACCTACCTTTCGATCCCAGAAATTGGAAAATGTGTCCGTGGCTCTCAAGTTCCTCGAACAAGATGAAGGAATCCGCATTGTCAATATTGGTGAGTTCCATCTTTTACGCCATTTACAATCTTTTTTCCCCAGTTTCCTTATCATCCCTTGTAGGTTAATATTGTTCAAAATGTGAGGTTTTCTCAGGCTTTTGCGGCTCAAATTGCTCTGTGAATGCGCAGTCACGTGCGCTTCAAACCCTAAACTTTCAGAGCTTGAAATCCATTTCCTGAGCAATTTTCGCCAAAATGTACCTTATCTTAACACCGTAACGTTTATTTGGGATACTTTTATCTCACCAAGTTATCTCACAGTGGATTTTTTCTGCCCGCTATCACTTCATAATTTCGTGTTATATCATAACGAAAGAAAAAGTGCGTCCTGATCAGGATATGATTTTTTCTGCTAAATTGTAGAACTGGCGTCATTTTGCCTCATAGGATGTAGAGATTCCGCCATATCATTTAAGAAGGACGCCCATTTTATTTTATTTTTGCGTTATTTTCTTTTCAGTTGAAGGGTTTTATAGGAACTAAGGAAGTATGGCGTTAATTGAAGAAATTTGGGAGAGATTACGTCATGCCATAGAACTTTTGCCGGTTTGGGGAGCGAGGGAATGGTAGGAATAGAGAATCTTGACTTGTTGTGTCATCACCAGGCATCTGTGAACGGTTTTCTTTCTAAATCAAATCCGCGTTTTTAAAGCGTTTTGAAGGAGAGGCGTTGTACGTTTACGTAAAAGCCGTTTATAGGATATAGGGGCATTTGTGTGGGGAAATTTCAGCTTTTAGAAAAGGTCTAATTTGATTGCTGGATATACACAGTATATAGTATATACTGTATACATATACACTATACTAGGGTGTTTGATCTCGGCTCGCAGAGACGTGGAATGTTACGCCTCTGGGCCCATAGTGGTTAAACCGGTCATAAATCCGATAGCTGTGTGGGTGAACCAGTTTGGCAGCATATAAGTTAGCTTCGCAACTAATTCTAGAGTAAAACTAACAAGTGGCCACAATCGTAACACTGGAAATTTGTTATAAACAAAACAACAGAAGGACAAGCGTTTAAACTTAACGAATTGAAGAACAAGAGAACGAGAAATACAAAGATAAATTCGTACAATAGTGAATTTAGAGACAATTTCTTTAAATTTCTTTAAATTTTTCTTTAAATTTCTTTAAATACAATGCTTACATTTGCTAAAAATTGTCTAGTCCAAGTTTTATTAAAAGTTCACGATTTAAACTGGACATCTTAACTTTAGGTTTATCAAAAAATTCAATATTTTACTTCAAGATTCAGTGTCTTTTAAAGTGTTCAAGATGTTTGTCAAGATACAGTACTTTACTTTTGGAGTTTAGTTTTTATATTGGTTTTAGTTACAGCTTATTTTTTAGCATTTTCTAATTTTTTATAGTTACAAGTTACTGAAGTTTTGTTTTCCTTTTCGTTTGTAAAAAAAAGAGGAAGCGTTTTTAGAGAAGTTAACAATCTTAAGTGGACTAAAACCACTTGGCATAACGTGTTCCATATGACGGAATATATTAAGAAAAACAGGAAATGTGAGTAGATTTTGGGGTGTAAGTTTCTCAATTTCGCAAGTTTTGTCATCAATCTAAAGTTCATTTCAGGCTTGACAGACAATACGTGTAGGGATTAGGGCTGTCGAAGACCTCCTAGTATGACACAGCAGGCACTTGTAGTGTTATGTTATCGTGTTAGTTCTTGAGGAACGGAGAAGGTAAACATTTTACAACTTTCGTGTGCCAATCTAGCGAGTTTTAGAGCTCCTGGGCAGAATTGCGCAGTTGTACCGAGTTTTAGACAAGGTTTTAGGGCAGGATTTGAATAGCATAAAAGTGTCGATTGCTGTTGCGAATGTGAATGAGGCTTAAACAGACCCATACCGGAAATGGTGGTACTTCAGGGCGTGTGTACTGTTTCGTGCTTACTTTTGTTGACTTTTTGTGCTCTCCAGATGATTTTTACACTTTTTTTTTCTCCACCAGGATTTTTATGAGACTTAAAGTTAACATGAGGCACAGCGATACTGCGGTATAGCGATACAGTTCACGTCGAGGCATTGTTATTTTTTTTTTTTGGAGTTGTTTTTAGATTCTATACGAAGAGCGATCCCGAGTTCCCTGGGAAGAAGTCAATGCCTTAAAAGGGAAAGTTCTGGAACGGGCAAAAGGTATATAGTACCTTGACACAAATTTCCCGGCGACAAAAAGCCCAACAGCTGGAGGCGAATGTGTAAATAATAGCCTCATTATTGCTAAAAATCTTCATGTTATTCTGCACTGTTGTTTAAAGCCCGATTTGCTAATTAGATTCAATTTTCAGTCAATTTTTACTTTGATTTCCTGAACCGGGATTGAAATAAGCACTTAAGAGTACATGTGTCGCCATATTATTTGGTATAGTTTACGTATTTCGTAAGCGTATGTGGCAAATTTGGCAGGAAATTAGAGGTCTAACCGCCGTTTCTGTGGAAAGGAGATTACAGTGATTGTATGGTAATTAAAAAGATAGTTTTGAATCAGTGCCGCTGGTAATTTAAAGAGCTCAAGGTACTTTTTATGTTGGAATTATGTAATTATTTATTTATTTTATTTTATTATTTTATTCAAAGGAAGTAGATGGAATGGTGTAAGCTATAGGCGTAAGGGCAGAGTTCTTATACCGGCGAACTTATGACCATGTATGGTAAAAGAAGAGAAGGTTAGACAGCTTCCTTTGGACCCCAGGTATCATGACACAGAAAGCGAAAAATACATTTAAAAACAAACAAAAAGAATTTGGGACGCGAATTTCTCGGTTCGCGAAACAGGAAGAGGAAAGTGTCTAGAATGTACTAAAAAATTGCACAGAAAGTCTCAGTTTGGATGATTTTTGGAGTGGTTCAGCTTATCGTGCTTGAGAGAGCGTGAATTCTCTTCTCGTGTTTCCGTTGAGTGTGTGGAAACCGCACACTTCCGTGCCCCGTGTCGATATCTGCCCGTTTTCAACTGAGGATTTTGCGAGCGAAGCGAATTTATAGAAAAAGAAAGTTATAATCGCGTTTTTTTTTTAAGTAAATCACTTTACGGCAAGAAATCGAAACTCCTAATTGTAGTGCGAGCATTTATTTATTTCTCTTGTAAGGAAATGTAGGAATTTGAGAAGGGTTTTTTTCTTATTAATATTTTAAATCAATAGATTTATAACCTGCATTTGTATTGACAGTTTTCAGCAATTTTCTTTTTCAGTTATCATTTTAATCTTTTAAGTTTTAGTGCATTTTAAGACAGTGAAGTCAGCTAGTTAAGACAGACAGGAACGAAAGAAAGTTAAGAAAAGCAGAGATTCACAGATGGTTGATGTATTCTTTTTTCGTTTGAAGTGGGAAAATATGGTCAATTTGCACCTGTCGTTCTTTACACGTTTTTTTTTCCCGTTTTGTTTCAATTTTGTAATACCGGTATAGTGTATACATCCTTGATTTGAATCTTGGCTGTTTGTTAGAACATTGTTCCAGATGCTCACACGGAGGTCATTCACTTCCAATTCTCAAACCATCCTATTTGATTAATTATATCGTGTTGACAAATCTATGCTGATAATTAGGCGTTTTTTTCCATTAACATTCGCGATTGTGAATAAAGCTCATAATTTAGTTTATAAACATACAGGGATTTTTAAGAAAAGATACGTACTTTATGCTCATGCAAGGTATGGTATCATGTCAGGTTTGATTGTTTTTTTTTTATGTATTGTAGTAAGTAACGGAAGTCTGACTTGACCATCCTTGGAATTCCATATCGGGGCTTTTGGCTTGCTTTTGGCCACCTTTTGGCTCAAGTACAAAATTCAAGCTTTTGTCAGCTTAGCAACTGCTTGGCTTTTGCCACCTTGTAGGGCAGGGCAGGTCGGTTTACTGTATTTGGGAAGGAAGATTCTGGGAACTTTACGCGATAAAATCTGCGGTGTAAAGTACTGTGTGGGCGAAGGTAGAATTGCTTCTTATGCACTTTTTGCTGAAAGTGAGGTGTGGTTGGGGAGGATTAATGGATTGTTAACTTCTCTGACAGACATTCTAATTGATAATAATTAAGTAAGACCGGCTCTTAACGCCCACGCGCGCTACGACCATTCAGAAGAATTATAAGGGAAGATTTTTTTATTATTCTTTATATTTTTTTTATTATTATTAATATTTTTTTAATCAGTTTAGATATCAAGCGCTGGCTTGGGCGAGGGCCAAGCGTTGGCTTGTTATGGCTGTAAAGCATGTTCAAATCTCCAACCCACACATTTCTGGTAGTTTAAGATACGTACCCCCGTACGTGTTACATTTTAGGCCATGTTTGGTTGGACAAGCTTCCTACAGTTTATTGGTTACACCATGCCAGACTTCGAGCTAAGATTTCCAAGTCTAGGTTGAAGATTAAATCTGCAATAATAATGTAATTTAAATTAAGTCGTCGTGAGGTCTTGACTTTCATAGTTGGTACTCAGGAGCAAGCTCAAGAGTGTAGGTTGATAATAAATTTTTATTGCTGAGTCTTTCGCCTTTTACGAGTCTTGAGGTCTTAATTAGAAGTAATTATATGAATGACCAGCACAGAATTTTCTGGGGAAAAAAAAGTTTTTTCCTTACATCATTACGATAACGAATCAATGAATGACTTGACATATGATGACTCGTTTTAATTGTATGTTTATTTGTTTATCTCGCAGACTCAACGGATATCACTGACTGCAAATTGAAGTTGATTCTGGGTTTGATATGGACCCTGATTTTGCACTATTCTATCTCGATGCCCATGTGGGAAGGCGAAGAAGAATACAAAGGAGATAAGGGTCCCACTCCTAAGCAAAGGTGATTTTTTTTTTTTTTTTTTTAAATCTTTACACAGCGTGAGCATTTGCTCTTGGCTGGTATATTTATTGAGAAAAGCAAAGGAAAAGCGTTTTACAAGGGTTGGGTTTCCTTTTCGGGCAAAAAAAAAGGGCTAATATTCTACTTTGTATGCCATAGGTTGCTTAACTGGATCCATAGCAAAATTCCCGAGCTGCCCATCTCCAACTTTACCAATGACTGGAATGATGGTCGTGCTGTTGGTGCTTTGGTCGATGCCGTCGCTCCAGGTAAAACCCTTGCGAGAAGAGATAATTGCTCGTAACGAAATTCTATCATCCATCGGACTTTGTTTTCGGTTAAGGTTTATGCCCTGACTGGCACGATTGGGATCCTCGTGATGCTCTGCAAAATGCCACTGAAGCCATGGGATTGGCTGATGACTGGCTACGCATTCCTCAGGTATCAACTTTTATTTTATTTGTAATTTTTTCAAGAATGTTAAACATAAAAAAGAATTTCCTTACATAAAAAGCGTTAGGTACAAATAAGAGGTGTTGAAAGTAGACAATTTTAAGGAGTTTTCCTTTCAAACTTTTGTAGTTGGTGAAACCCGAGGAAATCGTGAACCCCAATGTGGACGAATTGTCCATGATGACGTACTTGTCGCAGTACCCGAACGCTAAATTGCAGCCTGGAGCTCCTCTTCGGCCCCGCACTAACGCTGATAGGTAATAAGAGCTCTTTGCAAAAATTAGGAAACTAAGAAAGCATACGAAAAATAATTAAAAATAAGAAAAAAAGTCGACGAGTATTGGAAGGTTTCTGAGATTTATGTTAAAATTATTTTTTCCTTTCTCTTTCTTTCGTCCTTTCCAGCCCGGCCCCGCCGAGGTAGGATATGTAAAATCGTCAAACTCTTTGAGTGTCTATGTGTCTCATTTGTATAGGAATGCGGCTGTTTGCACGCTTTCACATGAATTAATGAATTAATTTTAAAAAATGAGAAGAACTTGCCCCTAAAAAACGGAAAAATGAGATGTTTAGATAATAACGTGGCGTTACTAGATCCAATTCCATGCGGCCGCTAATGTAAACGCATTAGCATGAGCTGTCCTTAGCGCAATGTCCATTACTAATTCTAAGCGTAGGGAGAATGATGGGTAGTAAAATTACCATTTCTTGTGATTTGCACTCTAGGGTACGTGCTTATGGACCTGGAGTGGAACCTACAGGCCCCGTCATCGGAGCTCCTGCTAATTTCACAGTTGAAACCTTCTCAGCAGGCAAAGGAGAGGTTCATGCCATTGTTGAAGGACCTAAAGGAGACAAGATTCCGGTAAAAACACTCAAATTCCACGCTCGCTGTTCCATTTAATCGTAATGTTGTTATTTTATTTCCAGGTGGAAGTCAAGTTCAACAATGATCGTAATTTGACGTACAGCTGCTCATACACGCCTGTAATGGAAGGCGCTCATCGAGTTACGGTCTTGTATAATGGCCGGGATATCCCCAAATCGGCGTTCGTCGTCAAAGTAGAAGGTCAACCTGGAGATGCTTCCAAGGTCACAGCCTCAGGCCCTGGTTTAGAGCCTGAGGGCGTCGTGGTCAACCGCCCCACGTACTTTGACATCTTCACCAAAGGTATTGCAAAGAGAAACCTTCCATTTTGGGTCTTTCTTATTCAATTTTTGGACGTTTATCCCATAACGTCTTTTTGTATCCGCATACAATTCTGTGATGATCTTTGAAGTAAAAAAAGAAGACGCAGGAATGTCTGAAAGACTTTGTATCTCTTTTTTTTAGATGCTGGACGAGGAACGCCGGAAGTAATCGTGTTAGATGCGGCAGGGAACCGTAACACAATTCCGGTCAAGCTGCGTCAAATTAGCGCTGATGTGTGGCGTTGCGAGTATGTGGCTTCCGTTGTGGGCCTTTTGTCCGTGAACGTCTTCTTTGCCGGAAAGCCCATCAATAGCAGTCCCTTTGGCGTTCGTGTGGCTCCTCGTAAGTACTACTAAACCTCTACTTACAGTAGATGCCACTTATTGCGATCACTAGTTATAAGAATCAGCCGCCTTATGGAGTCAAATTAAAAAACGATCAAATTCATAGCATTTTAATCGGTTATTAGAATCACACTTTCGGATATTACAATCAATTTCAAAAGAATCTTTATATGTAATTTTCTCTTATTCGAATCTCCGCTTCATAGAATCAAGATTCACTTAACAAACAATAATCACAATAATCATAATAATAATCAATAATAATAATAATAATCATAATAATTAATAATCATAATAATAATAATATAATAATAATAATAATCATAATAATCACAATAATGATCACAATAAGCGGCATATGCTGTATATGTCTATCCCTTTTCTTTGCCGTTTCTTTTCGTTTGTTTTTAATTAACGTCATTCTTTCCTCCATATAGTGTCTAATGCTGGACGCGTCAGAGCGAGTGGGCGGGGCTTGCAGCCTAGTGGCGTACGCGTGAAAGATAATGCGGATTTCTGCGTTTTCACCGAAGGCGCTGGCGAAGGCAATTTGGATATCCGTGTCATCGGCCCAGGTAAATTTATTTCATGAAGCAATACTAAAGAGAGAAAAACCATATTTTTCTTCGGTTTATTTGAAGGGGGTGTGAATGAACCAGTCAAGTTGCGCAAAATTGATGCTACGACCACAGAAGCTATCTACACGCCTCGTAAAGAAGGTCGTCACGTAGTCATGATTTCCTACGGTGGACAAGAGATTCCACGCTCGCCTTTTGAGGTCAATGTAGGACCTTATAAGGAATCCAAAGTCATCGCATACGGACCTGGACTGGAGGGTGGCATTGTAGGCTACCCAGCCTTGTTTACGGTGGACACGAATGGAGAAACGGGTTCCTTGGGCTTCAGTATCGAAGGACCATCTCAAGCTCGAATTGAGTGCAATGATAACGGTGATGGTTCTGCGGACGTTTGCTATTACCCTACCGCACCGGGAGACTATGCAGTCCACGTCTTGTGCAATAATGAGGATATTCCCAAGTCGCCGTTTATGGCCAAAATTGTTCCTAAATCGGAATGCCAGCCAGAAAAAGTGAGTCGGTCCTCCTTGACATTCATATTATAACATAACTTGAATTGGAGACTGATGCAATGGCAATGTATATGATTAAAACAGGATTGAAATTCTGAATGGATTCAGTTCAAATTTTTAAGGATATTTTGAATCAATAGGTGGAATGTTATGGACCTGGGTTGGAAAAGGATGGAGTCTGTGCAGGAAAGCCTACGAATTTTACAGTAGACTCTCGTAAAGCAGGAAAAGCGCCTTTAGATATCAAGGTTACTGACGGAAAATATAATCCTGTGAGTGTCAGCGTCAACGAGAAGCAGCCTGGTCTATATGAGTGCAGTTATGTTCCCCAACGCGGTAACAAACACGCTGTTCAGGTTTGTCAATATTCGACTTTTGTAGTGATAGTCTAATTATAGTTTTTTCTGCTTTGTTATTTTTAGGTGAATTACGCGAGCGTGGCAACAAAGAACAGTCCGTATCGTGTACATGTATCCGAGCCGTCCAATCCCAACAAGGTCCTCATTTTCGGCCCAGGCGTGGAAAAAGGTGTGAAATCTCAAACGCCTACTCACTTCAACGTCGACGCCCGCGAAGCTGGTCAAGGTTAGCTGAATTTTCTTTTCTTTGCTATTTTCATACGTAAAATCCTTCACTGTGGAGTCAGGGGTGTTACAAAAGTGGCTACCAATAGAATACAGTGAAAAAAGCTAGCCTCGTTTAAACCTATTGGAAAGACTGCACAAAATGAGCACTGGTCACAATCTATGAGTACTGTATGTGTTCAAAATCAAAGTTTACCGAGGGGTGTAAACGGCGAATGGAAGTGTGACCTGTGCGAACCGCCAGCTAGAATTGTCTTGCTCTTGTCACGCGTGCCGCACGCTTGTTTGTAAACAGTTCGGGGTTTCGCGATTTTGTTGGATTTTTGCCGTGTTCTAATTCAAAATGCTTCCAGTAACTCATGATTATCAGCTGTATTTGTCGAATACGGTACGGGTTTTCATATAAGAGTTGTTTTCGTACCAAATATTTAGAATATCCTAGGACTTAATGTCTTAAATTATAATTATCTTATTTTTGCTTAGATTTAATTTAAATTGTTTCATTTTTATCGAAATAATAATTGCATTGTTTGTGTTCAGATTTCTGTTATCTTACTTCTATTTAATACTTATCTTATCGCTATTTAAGTTACATTATCCTCCATTATGAATCTATAATCTATAATATTTTGTTTTCTCGAATTTAGGCGATATTCAGGTGACCATAGCCAACGAGAAAAACCAACCAATACCGATCCAGATCTCCGATAACGGCGATGGTTCCTACTCTGTGGACTACACCGCCCCAACACCTGGCAACTACCAAGTCAGTGTTTTATTCGCCGGCAAATTGGTCCCGCAATGTCCCATTGCCGTGCAAGCTCAACCTCACGTGGACGTCTCCAAAGTCAAAGTCGACGGCTTGGAACCCAGTAAGTCTTTCCCAGTCATTTCCTCCCTTTCTCGTTTTTCTTAAGTTCAAAGAATATCCAACACCGAATATCCTTAAATTTCCCTTGAGAACGTGCGTTTGATCTAGCTTGAAAGGCTTCAGCTAAGCGCTTGGTGGCTTTTTGGGGATACTCTTAAAAAAGGAATAATTTTTGTATCCAGCTGCCCCTCTGAACAGCTTGCAACAATTTCGCGTTCTCACCGGAGGCGCTGGGGGGCAAGCCGGCATTGTTGTGGCTATCACGACCCCGTCAGGTCACCGCATCCAAGCCCACGTCCTCCCCATCCACGAAGGCTACCTCGTCAATTTCACTCCCACGGAATTGGGCGACTATTTGCTTAACGTAGCTTTCGGGGGAGAACCTATCAGCTCCCAACCTTACCGCTTACGCTGCACGTTGGGTAACGCAGGCGGAGCTGCTCGAGTCAAAGCCTTTGGCCCCGGTTTGAGCGGCGGACCTGTCCAGAAACCCGCGGAATTCGTCATTGACACCCGCGCTGCAGGTCAAGCAGGCGGACTCGGAGTCACTGTGGAAGGACCTTGTGAAGCGGCCTTGACTTGTCGCGATAACGGAGATGGCACGTGCTCCGTAGCATACTTGCCCACGGAAGTCGGGGAGTATTCCGTCAATGTGACCTTTAACGAAGATCCGATTCCGGGTTCTCCGTTCTCGGCCATGATTCGGCCCCAAGATGTTCTCCCTCTTCCGCCTATCTTGACGGACGTTCGTAATATTCGCGTCTCGGGCCAAGGCATTCATGGTACGCTTTAGCTCCCCCCTCTTGCCCCTCCTCGAACGACACAGCGAGAAGATTGGATTTTTTTTTTAACATTTTAAAACTGCAATCTCGCGTATAGCATTTTGGTGAGATGTGGTACTCTTCGCATGAATGCAGCTTTTCTTCCCTGTTTTTGCACTTCCGAAAGGGAACTTTGTGAAAACTTTGCGATGAAAACGTATGCGTTTGGGAATATTTGAAAGATTCCACGCATGGATTCCTGGGCCCAGGTGGAATGCAATGCGGTCTTAATGTTTTAAACTTTGTTTGATTGGATAGGTTTGTTTTGTTGTTTGCACTTAGTGAGATTATAGAAATGTAAAAGAAAAAAAACATTTTTTGTAAATTCCAGGCGCTTTTGTGGATTCCGTGACGGATTTCACTGTGGATACACGAGCGGTTCCTAAGCGTCCAGGAGACCAGGGCAAAGTGTCCTGTGTTATTACCAATCCTTCGGGCAAACGTACTGAGCCTTTTATTACCAACCAACCTGATGGCCAGCAGTTCCGGATCAGCTACACACCATTTGAAGAAGGTAAAAAAAAAAAAAATCTGTGTTTTTAGGGATTTTCCTAAATTTTATGTTGAAAGGACGTCACACGATTGAGATTCTTTACGATGGAATTGCGGTACCTGGATCTCCGTTCGGCGTGAATGTGCGTCGAGGATGCGATCCCAGGAAGGTGAAAGCATTCGGACCTGGTTTAGAACGCGGAGTGGTGAATCAGCCCAATGTTTTCACTATTGAAACAAAAGGTAAAGTTAAATTGTCTATATCCATTCAAATGGATCAATTCAAATTCGTAGTATAATCCAGAAACTCGTTTTTTAGCTTATGGTATCTATAACTTTTCATTTTCGCCTTTATTTTGTATTACTTTTATAGTTTGGGGATTTAGTTCGTTTAACATGGCTTTCCTATATTACTTTTTCTAATTATTGTAATTTTGTATTATTTTTGTACTCTGGGATGTAGTTCGTGTAACATATGCTTTTTCTAATTATTGGAACTTTTATTATTATTATTATTGTTATAGGAGCTGGTATTGTTGTTTTCTAATTCTTCTAAAAATTTCTAATTTTCTAAAAATGTTATTTTTATAGGAGCTGGAACTGGTGGCTTGGGTTTGGCAATTGAAGGTCCCTCTGAAGCTAAAATGACTTGCAAAGACAACCGTGACGGCTCCTGCACAGTAGAGTACGTTCCCACGGAAGCTGGCGATTATGATATCAACATTAAATTCGCTGACCAACCAATTCCCGGCTCACCTTTCAAGGTAATTGATTGACGAGTTAAATAAACTTTTTGGGGTTCTAATGTCATTGTCTTCGGGCTTTCTCTGAATAGGTTCCGGCTGACCGACTTGTCGAACCTCACAATGTACGTGCTTTTGGACCTGGTTTGGAACCCGCCCAGTGCCGCGCGAATATCCCGCAGAAATTCCGCATCGATGCCACTAAAACTGGCAAAGCACCTTTGAACGTTGACATTCGCTCCGACAAAGGTAAATTGAACAAAATCTTATTAATTTTAAATTAACATAGCTAAATTGTAACTGCATTCTTTACTAATTTACTCTTTTAAGGTCCATTGGCTCAAAAACCCGAAGTTCGTGATAATGGGGATGGAACTTATGACGTCACCTATTTGCCCCCACCAGAGAATTCCACTTGCAAAATTAGGATGACTTGGGATGGAAAAGATATTCCTCGCAGGTAAGTGTCACTCTTCTTATATTTTTTTTTAAAAAAAACTTAAAATCTTGTCATCTTACTTCCAGTCCATTGGAAATGAAAGTAAGGCCAACAGTGGAGCCCCAATACGTGAAAGTAACCGGTCCAGGCGTCTCCAGCAAGGGCATTCCTGCTTCAGTTCCATCGGACTTCACTATCGATACCAATGAGGCTGGTTATGGCGACTTGGAAGTCCAAGTTTTGGTACATAATTTAAAAAAAAAAAAAAAAAAAACTTTATTTAAATCTGCTTTCTCTGGTTAAATTCATGTATATCTTAATTAGGGGCCAGATGGCTATCCGCGTAAAGTGAAAATCGTGGACAACAAAGACGGTACTTTCAAGGCGACCTACACACCTGATGACTGCGGCTTGTACAAAGTGAACGTCAAGTACGGAGGCAAAGAAGTGCCCCATTCACCATTTAACGTCCAAGCTTACGCAACTGGCAAGGTAAAAAAAAACTGCCATTTTCTTTTTAATTTGCAATTAATTGTTTATTTATTTATCTGGCCGTAAACAGGCTGACAATTGCCGTATCACCGAAGGCGTCCAACAAGTGTTGACCACGAACGAAGAGTATTGCTTGACTGTCAATACCAAGAATGCTGGGCCAGGTGCAGTTACTTGCAAAATCCGCTCCACTACTACCAACGGCGGGTAAGTTCTCTCTATTTATTTATTTTTTATTTTATTTTTTGATTTGAAATGACGTAGAATTTCTCTTGTTTCTGTTATTCCTTTTTTTTATAGAATATTCGTTTGTCGAGTTGGTTTACAATTGTTATATTGTTAATACTCTTGTTTGAATAGTGACGTGGATATCGATATCGATGACAATGGCGACGGAACCTTCTCGATCTACTACACCGTGAAGGATGCTGGAGAGTACACACTGAGCATCAAATTTGGTGGACAACCCATTCCCGATGGCATGTTTACCGTAACGGTGAGTTGTGCTTGTTTATTTGCCACAATTCCAAATCCTGGTTTCGAAAATCCGAATCCGTCTCTTCAGAATCTCACCAGGACTAATACTGGGAAACTTTCTCAGGAAAAATGCCTCTAGTTTGTTTTTCAAAATGCAGTATCCCTTCTTAGACGTAACTCTTTTGCAGTGCATAAGAAAAAGGATCACATAGTTCAAACACATGGTTGCCATTAAGGGTGACAAGCTGTCTCTCCCGCTGTCAGCATTAATTATCGTCAAGCGTCTTACCACAAATGAGATTTTCCGTTGCATTATAGCCCTTGCTTACAAATTAGTCGCTTGGTTAAGAAGCGTAAGTCTTTTTAAAGCGTTTAATTGGTTGTAAATGAAAATAGAAGGCTTCAGCTATGGAGGGTTTACTACAATCGTTAACATAAATGCCAACGCGGAGAAAAATAATGAGTATCAGACTATTTAGCATTTTTTGGCAAAGACGAGTAAAGAAAACACGAGATGCATAAACAGCGAATGCTTTGTATGTTGAAACGAAATTCAAGATTTCAAGAATCTTTTTCCCCACCCTAAGTTGCTATTTTAAGAGGCGACAGCAGAGCTCGGGTCACGCCAGCTGCAGTATTTCTTTCAACTGCTGGGATTTTTTGTTTTATTTTGTATTTATTTTATTTCGTAAACGTGGCTACAGCATCCTTCTTTCTTTCTCTTTCGCTTGAATCAAAGGTATTGTGCTCTGAAGGTGTGAGATAGTAAAGCAATCAGCTTTACGAGCTGTTGTGCCAAAATTTGGCCTTTTGTTTGCAGAAATGTTGGCCATATCTCTTCCTTCAACTTCTTGCAAGTCCCAACGGTGGTAATCTGTCCGTTGTCATCTGCAAGCTTAGAAAGGAGGCTCGTTATACAAAAAATTCTGAAATAGTTGTCAAAATCTCCTTTTAGAATCTCATTTTGAAAATTTCATTCTATAAATGTAGAAACCTAAAAATGTAATAATTTAGCAATATACTATCTAGAAATTTAGCGATTTTTTTAGGAAGTTAAATAAGCAATTCGCTTTTATTTCTGCAGATTTCAATTTATTACTGTTTTTAACGGAATGAGTCTGTGAGTCATTTAGAATCGTGATTTAGTATAGTTTTTTTTGGACGTAGCCAAAATTAAATTTCTTCGGAAAAGTTGACAGCAAAAGAGAGACGTTAGCGATCTTTCATGTTCGCTCTAACGAACACGGACCAGAATCGTAAATAATTTTTTTTTTTTTTTTCCTTTCCGGATAACTTAAGATTCCCGAAGATCAAAGAGGAATACTGTTGAACTCCATTCGTCACTCTTTTTTTATATCCTTGTGTGTGTGTGTGCAACACTTGAAAGTCGAGTCCCACGCAATGTGAGGTGAAAAAAAGGAGGCGAATATACTATTTTGGACGCAATTACAACGCTGGCAATGGAGAGAGCGAGAACTGGTGCGAAGTTGTGAGATCGCTTTGCACAAGCAATCCATATTTTTTTTTTTTTTACTTTTAAAAAGAAGAAAAAGCTAAGGTACAAAATAAAAGGGCCCGAAGTCGTCGCTGGAGAGGTTAGTGGATAGGTACTGGTTACTGTGTAGGTGCTAAAAGTTAGCAAACGTTTTTAGCCGACTCTTGGGCTCATTCGGAAAGGTTTGCCTAGGATCCCGCGCAGAAGCATTTTCATTTTCCCCAATTTTATTACTGAAGCACATAGCCCGCAAGTTGAACAACTCTGCAGCACTTGCTGATTGTTGCTGGTCAGTTTTAGACCCTTTCGTGAATTTAAAGGTCACCTTCTGAAGGGCAACAACTGTGAGTGGATTCTTTTAAAAGTAATGAATTTTTGATTTTTTTATCTTTATATAAATTAAAATCTTATTTAAGAAATTGCGTCCTTCAGTTCATTTTAATTCATCTGCGTGTTTGAATTCATTACCGGATTTGCATATCATTAAATTATTTCCGATCCTGGTGAAGACAAAGCTGAATGCTTAATTAGCTGGCTAATTAGTCAAGGGCACTCATTACGGCCATTAAAGTATCACTAGCAGCGTAGTTGTGATAGTACTGATACTTCGGACTCCCGGAAAGGTTTCCCGTCATCGTAAAAAAAAAACTGTTAATTTAATTACTGTAGATGCGCTTATTGTGATCACTTTGTGAAGCGAATATTGATTCTATTAAGCGGAGATTCTAATAACCGAAAATCGAAAATTCCTTTATCTAAAGTCACTACACCCACTATTGTTTATTTCTTAACGGTTTTTCAACAATTTTGATAGAGATGATTGAGGGGTTCCTAACTTAACGGCCGCTTCCCTTTGGGGTAAATCTTTTAACTTAACTTGTCATAAGTTTCAGTGAGCGGCAAATTCTGACACTTAGGTTCATTTAGGCATCTCCTTTACATTTAAATCAACTCTTTTCTCGCCATTTTATGTAACTACATCTAAAGCACAACTAGCACTGCACCTTTGCAGCCTAGTCCAAAGCTTAGGTAGGGTTCTCAACACAATATCCCTTCTAATTTACCCAGTCAATTTAAGGAACTGGTCACTCAATTGAATAACCTGCTCGTTTAATTGACTGAAGAGCTTAGAAGGGATTTCACCCTACGCGTATTAGTAGGCTGAAAATGACAGTGCGCTCCAAGCGGCTGATTCTAATAACCTATGATCACAATAAGCGGCATCTACTGTATTGTTTGCAAATTAGCGTCAAAGATTGTTGATTTCGCACCTGTTTAGTTTCTTGCGTTTATGTTTAAGATCAACTATCTTCGTAGTGTACCGTTGTCATAGTTGGATCCTAACTAGGAAATGTGGTTGAGTTAAATTCACAGTAAATCTACCCCCCAAATGCTAGAGATAAATCTGTTCGGAGTTTTTTACCTTTTTGGAAACATCCGGAGCACAGTTGTGCGCAATAAATTAGCGCAGGACTTGGATTTTTATTGCTTTGAAAGCTAATGGCAACATATGTTAAACATATAAAAAGTCGTCGGGCATAAAATTGGAGTGATGACTCGAGTGCCTTTGATTCTCTCAAAAACCAAATCCGTGCCGCTCCATAATTCGTTATATATGAGGCCTCCCCCCTCTCGATTCATTCACCTGTCATGTCTAAACGTTCAGAATGCCTCCTTCCATAAAACAAGACAATGGCAAAAAAAACTCTCGAGAATTTGAGAGGCAATCCATCGTATATTGAGGATTTCCTGCTTGAATTGTTGGCTCAAAAAGGAGCACTGGGACGAATGATTTTTATTCTCTCCTAAAAAAAGGCATTTTTTAAAAAGAAAAGTTGCGCTTTAGGCGTTGTTACCTGGGCCAGTTTAGACCCCGCCCCGAACTCATATTTACCGCTCCGCCCTCTTGTTATGCTACGTGAGAAGCTCGTGTATCGTGTAGAACCCACGACCAAGGCAGTAGTAGTCTAGTGTCACTTGAGCTGGTGTGTGAAATTCTTGCCACAGTTTTTCTTTTTTCCCCAGACAAATCGTCACCAAATTTTCGTGAAATTTCGTCAGATTTTTCCCAACTTCCTCTGTTTGTTTTCCTAGTATCAGCTGACTCGTGACACATTCTGACAACATTCCTAGAAAAAGATGAACAGGTGACATTAAGTTCGTTTTTTACACGTCAGCGTCCTCTAGAACCCTTGCAAAGCTGCTTGGCACGTTAACTCGCTAATAAGGTCGGAAAAAACAGGAATTAGTATTCGACGCATGCGCCAAGTCGTTTGTTGAAACACGAAAGCTTGTTTATAGAATGCGCAAAGTGTTGTCCAACTGTCGTGATTAAAAAATCGTTTAAAAAACAAGCAAAACACAAGACTTCTTCGAAAATGATGATCCAAAAAAGTGTAGCGACAAATTCGACGATGCCATGGAAGTCGGACAACGCCACTTATGCCAAGCCGTCAGTACAGAGTCATTCCAAGCATTATTGGACTTCCTCGCGCTCATCGTCATCCTCGTCGGCGAATAAAGCGTCGCCCTCACAGAATCTGTCCAACTCACCCCCCAAAACGCTGAAAGTGACCAATTTACAAAGTCATTCCAAATTGGCGAGTACCGGGAATTCGGTACGGACTCGACAGGCCACTACTTTTGTGCGCTCCATCAGTTTTATCATTCCTCCCGTGGCAGAACCTACATTCCCTTTCATCGAAGAAGTGGAAAATGCCAAACTTGTAATTAGATGGCCTCTTTGGCCTCAACGAATGGACTCGGGATTTAGAAAGGTTGTTTTAAATGATTTTTTTTTCTAAATCTTTCAAATTTGTCCAAATCGTTTTGGGGTAAATTATCGACGTTAGGATCGTTTGTCTGATAAGATTGTTTATTTATTCTTCTATTTGAAAAGAATACTTGTAGTAACTGGTTTAACTGGAGGGATTTAGAATCGACGTCATAAGGGCAGCAATTTGGGGAATTATTCAAAGAAAATATTTTTAAAATATAAAAAAAAGTTATTCAAATAAGTCCCTTTTTGTAATCATAACAGTACCTTTAGTCTACATTGGTATTGAAAAATAAAAAAAAAAGAACAGTACCTTTGCTGTCTACAATTAGGAACAGATTCAGAGTAATCTTTATTCTTTAAGCAATTCTGGGGAAAGTTAAGGAAGTTCTTAATAAATGGAGTCAGATTTATGTTCGAGAAGAAAAAAATACGGTAATTCTAGGGCATGAAATGGGTAATGTGTGTCTATTGAGTTAATCGTCACGCTTTCTGAATTCCGGAATTCCAGAATTCCTAAATTCCCAAAGCTCCGTAAAACTCACCCAAATTGGACGTGGTAAAAACAAAGAATTTGGAGTAAGGTGTTCAATAAGGATTAGATTCGCTTACTTTTTTCTATATCAAATGTGTAAAAACCCGGTTCGAGGTTTTGCGCAAATTGACCTGAAAAAAATCCCCTTTGCACTTTATTTTTTTTAGTTTTTGTGTCCCCGCTGTGTACATTTTAGGTTTCTTTTTCAACGTATTTGGATGTGCTCTCCATAACCTGTTAATTGTACTATTCCCTTATATGAGCAAAGACACGAAGGGTTATTTTTGTTGTTTCTTTTGGGACTTTAAAAAAAAAAAAAAAAAACGAAACAAGTACGGACAGGAGTTCCACTCGGCGCTGCCAAAAAGCGCCTTTTCCACGCTGCTGTGTTTATTAATTGGCCCTGCCCGATTGCGACTTGGCCTTTTACGGCCAAGACTCGCTCTTGTCGAGAATTCGCCACCCGAATATATAATGAAGGGCGGTGTTTAAAAAGCTAAAGTAGGTTTTAGGCATATACAAAGAAGGGAGAGAACACAAGTCCTAAAGAAATGTCCTAAAGAAGAACTCGCATGACCGTAATAATAGTTACAAGGCACACACTGTTGTACGATACGGGATCCACCCAAGCGTGAAGGCCAGCCTTTGTTTTCTAGGCCAAAAAAAAATTACATATACTATCTACGATTGAGGTGACTTAAGTACTTCACAGCTACGTTGTAACTAAATCGATATCAAAATATTCTTCCAAAAGATTATACTGTCTGGTTTTATCTTTATTGAGCCTACTTTTGTTCAGGGTTACATGTTTAACTAGTTTTTTTTTTTTTCATTCAGGTAGCATTTTTTTTTTTCATTCTCGATAAGGGGAATATGTATTTTTTTAGTACCGTAAATCCAGAATTTTTTTGGAGTTTACATAAGATAAACTGCGTTTTTTTAACGGAAAAATTTACACTTAATCGTAGTACGTCATTCTATTTATACGGTCGCTAGATATTAGATTTCTGTAGCTGATTATAGTAGAAAAACTGAAAATTTCGACTTAAAATTAAATAAAATTTTAATTTTAAAAAATTGACTTGAAACAAAAAAGAAAATATTTCGAAATGCGCACTTTTTCGCTGTAAAATTTCTTGAATTGAATTGGAAATGTTTGAATTGAGTTTTGAATTATTTTGAATCGAATTATAGGTTTTGTAGGATTGGATTTCTCGGTTTCCAGCGAAGTTGTAAGAATTTTTGACCAAAACGGCATGGAATTGAAGTTAGTTTCTTGAATCAGAGCTGGCCGAGTTTGATAGTGAATCATATACGGAAACTGAATTAAAGAGCAGGGGCGTGGATGTAATATGCAAGGTTAGGGCCGCATATTTCAGCCGATTTTGGCGTTATGAAGTTGACGCCCTCGTCTTTCGCCTCAGATTGATTAGAAAACTTGAAAGAGAAGAACTAAAGCTTTCACAACCTCCTTTAGTTTTACCTTCTTTTTTTTTATCACTTCAGAGCCTTCAGACTCCCCAAAAAGGGTTTCAGAGTCTACGTAAAATCTGGTCTTAAGTGGTCTTAACGCTTGGTAATCTTAGCAAGTGTATGTTCAGATTGTTACCGTTCGTAACTGGGAACAATGCCCACAAAGCAGCTCACTTCGAGGAAACGCGCTAAATTCCTATAGATAGCTCAGCGTCTTGAGCTTATACGCATCTCTCGTTTTGATTCAGTTAGCTCAAACGCCTCTTGCCCTTTTAGTTTTAACATTGTAGCCTCCGAGTTTTCGCTTTCCTTTTCTTGCGAATCACTAATTTGTATAAAATCAGAATAAAAATGGAAGAGGATTTGTATTCATACGACATGGAAGCTTCAGTCACGTGTGTGAAGGAGCGACTCGTTTGCGCAGTTGCAGGAGATGAATTTACAGTCTTAGCTTTCGTACATTTAAAAATTCTAATAATAATAATGACTACTACTACTACTGTTAACAATAATTAAACTCGTTGGTCATTTTCTTCTCTTTTTATAGGCATCCAGTGACAAGTACCAGGTATACGAGCAAACAACCAAGACCAAACGAGTAAGCGAAACTCATCACCATCAACAGCAGTTTCAGCAATACCAGTATCGTCCGGTCGAACTACATAATATTCCGTTGCCCACCACAGGAGGACACGTGACAGGTATATGAGAGACAAATAACGGGCTGTTTTTCTTTCTAAGGAAGGACCTTGGCTCCACTTCTCGACTTCCAAGAGCATGTCAGGAAGGAGCCTCTTGACAAAAACTAGGACTTTTGATTCAAATTCGCTCTAAAAGAAAAGAGAACGAAAAGAAGATGAAAAATAGATCGTTCGTTGTGCGTGCCCAAATGGGAGAAACACAAGCTAAAAGGATGTCATGAGACATGAGGGCCCACCACATCTTTTCGGTCACGGATCCTTGATTCTCACTAATTATCTTCTTTTTTCGGGCAGAGCGGAAGTCGAAAGTCATAAAGTCGTGCCCTGGAACCTTAGACCAGCTCTAGAAACCCTAATTTATTGTTTTGCTATTTTATTTATTTATTTTCTAATTATTAAGCTGGTCTGTAACTTTTTTATTATTATTCTTTCTCGCTCAACCGTATAAGGAATCTAATCCTTCAAATCCAGCCAATTGCTATTTATGCGATTTAATTACAATTATTTTAATACAACATTCACTTAAAAGATTTTAACTACGTAATTAGTTTGTCTTTTAGTCTTACATTTGAAAACGAATTACATGGTTTGTCCCAGTTCTGTGCTGTAATTTTCACTTTTTCAGTTTATTTTTTAGAAAATTCGAAATTGTGCGACTTTGTTTACAAAATTTTATTAAATTTTAGGGGACGGAGTATAGTGAAGGGACTTTTGAATTCAGGGTAGAAAGTGTTGAAAGCTTAATCGTGTGAATTTTGGAGAATTTAGGGGTGGGATGGAATTTTTTTGTTGTTGTTGGCATAAGTAGCGAGGTTTTCAAAGAAGGGGGGAATATTGGCAAAAAAACAACGTAAAATGGCCAAAAGTAGATTTGGTAGAATAGAAAATTCGTCATATCCGGATCCGTTTTGGAAAAGAGAATGTGTTTTGTGTTGTTTTCATTGTGGTGTCCAATTGGTAGGATAACGTTATTTATGTGTTTTTGTTGATTGCAGCCGAAGTGAAAATGCCGAGTGGAACGACAGAGAAACCGGCGATTGAAGACAACCGTGATGGAACTGTCAGCGTTCGTTACGAGCCCCGCGAAGAAGGATTGCATGAATTGCACGTCAAGTACAACAAGGAACACGTACAAGGTAAAAGAAACGTCTTGACAACTTAATGAATCCCTTAACTTGTATTTTCGTGAATAGTTTTTCATGTATTTTTTATTTTGTACTATTCTTTTTTGTTCGCGTAGGATCGCCGTTTAAGTTCTTCGTCGATTCCATCAGCAGTGGATATGTGACAGCATATGGACCTGGGCTTACCTTGGGAGTGTGTGGGGAACCCTGCAACTTTTCCATTTCCACCAAGGATGCTGGAGCGGGTAATTTTTTTTAATTATTTTTAGAACGCTAAGGTTGTTGAGAACATTTGTAATGGAAATATCTTAAACCATTTGTAGTTATTGGAGGATTATCCTTGGCGGTGGAAGGCCCCAGCAAAGCTGAAATTAGTTGCCATGACAACAAAGATGGGACCATCTCGGTATCGTACTTGCCCACTGCTCCGGGCGAGTACAAAGTAGCGGTCAAATACGCCGATAAACACATCAAAGGAAGTCCATACAGTGCCAAGATTACTGGTAAAGTTGAGCGTCTGACAAGCTTTCTGTTTCCTTTGAACATGTTTTGACGTGCATTTTTGGCTTGTTTGTGGGCCGACAGGTGAAGGTCGTAAGCGGAATCAAATCAGCGTAGGTTCCAGCAGTGAAATTTCGTTGCCTGGTCGCGTCAACGAGCAAGACATTCGTATGCTAAATGCTTCAATTCAGGCCCCCAGCGGCTTAGAAGAGCCTTGTTTCTTGAAAACACTCCCCAACGGCAATTTGGGTACTTATTTCATGTCACTTTAGTGGAGAAAAAATATTCTAATATAAATTTTTTTTTATAAAAATGTAACAAATTAAATATACAATATAGACATTTATTTTTCTTCTGTTTCAGGCATTTCTTTCACTCCCCGTGAGGAAGGAGACCATTACGTATCTGTTAAGCGTATGGGCAAGCATATTCCCAACTCTCCCTTCAAGATTAAGGTGGCAGAGCGAGAAGTAGGCGATGCCAAGAAAGTCAAAGTGAAAGGCAATGCCCTTCGCGAAGGCAAGACGCAAGTGGATAATACGTTTAACATCGATACACGGGAAGCTGGTATGAAATTGAATAAGAAAAAAGGAAATGGGAAATAATAGGAATATTTTTGTGCGCATTAAAGGTTATGGCGGTTTGTCACTGTCTGTGGAAGGGCCCAGTAAGGCAGAAATTAACTGCAAAGATAACGAAGATGGCACCTTGGACATTTCATATCGGCCGACCGAACCGGGCTATTACATTATTAACTTGAAGTTTGCTGATAACCATGTATCGGGATCACCTTTTACCGTTAAAGTAGCCGGCGAGGGCTCCAATATGCAGACTGAACGCATCAAGAAGCAACGGGAGGCTGTGCCTGTGACGGAAGTAGGCAGTAAATGCAGACTTGCCTTCAAGATTCCCGGTAAGTGTCTTTCTCTTCCATTCTTTCTTCTTGTACTTTACCTTGGTCGATATCGTGACCTTTCATGAACTTTAATTTAATTTGTGTCTGTTTTTACAGGCATATTGAATCTAAATTTTTTTAAATACATTTAGCTTAAGGCTCCCATATACCTTAGCTCAGTGATGGGTAAGAGTCACAGATGGCACTGGTGTTTGTTATTGTTGTATTTGGACATAAGCCGACTTAAAAGTCTAACCAAGACTTTCCGCTTAAAAGCGTTCGAGATAGGTAGACTTGGGGCTTATAAGCGTTTTTTTTAGCTAGTCGACTTAGACTTTGAAAGTCGACTTTCAGTTGGTCTCAAGTCAGGCAAGTAGTGAGTACTCTTGTGCCCAGACTTAAATTTAACCCCGCCTCTTGTTTATTTACCTCCTTTGTCGATATCGAACAATTCGTATATTGCTGTTGTTTATTTTCTTTAAGCAACGCCCCATGGGTGGAGCAATTGTAAACGTATGTTTATAAGCATTCGTTTCGGACTCAAGACTTCCCAAGTCGACATCCGTAAACTTTCAAAGTTTAAGCTAAACGAACGCTTATAAGCGTAAGTCAAATAATTTTTGCTAGTCTAAGTTTAAGTTGAAGGTGCAAAACGAATGCGGCTAAACTTTGCCAGCTGTTAGCTTTCATTTTTTACTTTTGTGCACAAGTCTTCGGCAAAACAATAACAAACATCAGTGCCATCTGTGACTATTTCATATCAATAAGCAAAGGTATACGGGAGCCTTACAATGAAATGTTGTCTGCATTTACAGGCGTATTGAATTTTACAAAAAATCTAAATGCAGTTAGCTTAAGTTTGAGTTTGTTTCTAAATTCATTTCTGTTTTCCAAGGAATGCAATTGAAATAATATTGGTTAAATAAGAAGTTTAGTGTTAATGTCATTGTTATTGATCACATTTTGATCGCTTTAGAACGTTGTTATAATTTCGTTTTCTTTTTTTTCTTCGCTTTAGGCATTGACGCCTTAGATTTGGCGGCAAGCGTTTCCTCCCCAAGTGGTGTAGTGGAAGATGGCGAAATTGCTGCAACAGAAGACGGTGGATATGGCGTAACTTTCGTGCCTAAGGAATTAGGCGTCCATACCGTGTCTGTCAAGTACAAGGAAGTCCATATTCCAGGTATATTTCCATAACATAGCTTAATATTATCAAATATTAGGAAAGCTTATACGTTTCATACTTACAAATAATGTGTTTTTGTTCTCCTTAACATATTGCTACGTAAACGGATAACAGTAATTATGATTTTAAATCTGTGGCTTTTTGTTGGAGTAATTTCAGTGGACTGAACTTTTGTTCTTTATAGGCTCACCTTTCCAATTTACCGTTGGCCCGCTTCGTGACGGTGGAGCCCATCGTGTACATGCTGGAGGACCCGGTATTGAACGCGGTGAGCAAAATCAACCTTGCGAATTCAACGTGTGGACCCGCGAAGCCGGCGCTGGATCTTTGGCGATTTCCGTTGAAGGCCCCAGCAAAGCCGAGATTGACTTTAAAGACCGTAAAGATGGATCTTGCTACGTTTCCTACAAAGTTAGCGAGCCTGGTGAGTCAATTTGATTGCGAAATTATCGAGCTGTTTTCGTTGGCACATCCATGGAAAGTTATTTCCATCCTCTTCGACTCGCCAGTTTCGGAGCATGTTTTTCATACCTGCGAGCTAATTTTAAGTATCGGAATCCCCTAAGAATAAAAAATGACAAAATTTGACTCAAACCAAAACGAAAATCGCCAGCTGCCTCCCACACCGTTGACGTTTCTGGCGTGACTTGAGCCAGCGGTCGAGTCTTGCCTTATTAGTCCATCCTTGTACAGCAATGAGTGTTCAAGCTTTTAGCTATGTTTCCACCCAGGAATTCTCCCTGGAAAGCACATCGAGTGTTCAGGATTCTGAGGGTGTGCAACCTTCGCGTTTTCCGTTACAAGTTAAACTAAAACTAATGTGTGCATATTTATCTCCTTTATTCGGAAACAGGGGAATACCGCGTGGGTGTCAAGTTTAATGATCAACACATCCCAGATTCGCCTTACAAAGTTTTTGTAGTGCCTTCGCAAGGGGATGCCCATAAAGTGGAAGTAGGGCAGCTTCCCGAAGCTGGATGCCAAGTCAACAAGCCCCAAGCCTTTATTGTGCGCAAGAGTGGAGCTCGGGGTGATTTCGATGCTAAGGTATGATCGAGTTTCTGTCGCTTCTTTACTTTACCCCCCACGTGCTAAATACTCTTGACAATGCATTTTGCAGAGGGTTAGGTGGCTTAGTGTTTGGTTGGCTTATTATGATTATAAGTTGCTAAAAAAAGAAAGTGTTATTTTAAGCCGCGTTCGTTTTGCTCCTTCGATTTAAACTTAGACTAGCCAAACTTCCTGACTTACGCTTGTAAGTGTTCGTTTTAGCCTAAAGTTTGAAAGTTTACACAAGTCGACTTGGAAAGTCTTGAGTCAAAACAAACGCTTATAAGCAAAAGTTTACAGTAGCTCCACCCCTTGGGCGGTGCTTGTAGAAAATAAACAAAAACAATAAACGAATTGTTCGATATCGACAAAGGAGATACATAAACAAGGGGCGGGGCTAAGTTTAAGTCTGGACAAGAGTACACGATTAGACTTGCCTGACTTGAGACCAAAACGGAAAGTCGACTTCCAAATTTTAAGTCGACTAGCTAAAGAAAACGCTTATAAGCCCGATGTCTGGCGAAGTTTATCTCGAACGCTTTTAAGCGCTAAGTCTTGCGTAGACTTTTAAGTAGGCTTAAACTTTGGTCAAAACGAACGCGGCTTTAGTTTAGTGTCAGCACCCCACGAGTGGTTTGCATGCTATGAACTGCGTTTAACCCACGAAACCCGGTAAAATATGCAGGTTCGCTGATCAGTGTTTAGCATGTGGGGTAAAGTAAAGAAGCGCCGAATTTTTTTAAAAAAAAAGTGAGAATCTAAGCTAATAACTGTGTTGTGTAGGTGGTTTCTCCATCCGGAGTGGAAGACGATTGTTTCATTTCTGCCATTGATGCCGATATCTACTCGGTACGTTTCTTGCCGCGTGAAAACGGAGTTCACTTTATCCACGTCAAGTTTAACGGAGTCCATATCCCCGGCTCTCCTTTCGCCTTTTGGTGGGCAAAGACGACGCTGATCCTGCTGCTGTGGCCGCCTATGGCAATGGACTCAAGGAAATCAAGACAGGTGAATTTAATTTTTATATTTGTTTTAAATTCAGAAGGCTAAGGTTTCGTGTTCTTTTGCTACTTTAGGCCAAAAATCCGAGTTTATCGTGGACACGTGCAATGCTGGCGCCGGAACATTGGCGGTAACTATCGATGGTCCTTCCAAAGTCTCCATGGATTGTACAGAGCGCGAAGAAGGCTACAAAGTGCATTACACGCCATTGGTACCTGGAGATTACTACGTGACGATCAAGTATAACGGATACCATATCGTGGGATCGCCGTACCGAGTTCTCTGCAAAGGTAATGTTAACTTTTCGGACGATCTCGAGTTGCTTAGTAATGGTTGTGATTATTAGGCGAGGACTTGGCAGAGCGTGGAGTCCAAGAAACGTCATCTGTGGTGGTAGAAACGGTCCAGAAGTTGGGCAAATCTAAACTTACTGGTCCCATCCTGCCCGTTTTCAAGTCTGATGCCTCGAAAGTCACTTCTAAAGGAATGGGTTTAAAGAAAGCTTACTTAAACAAGCAGAATACGTTTAGTATTTCAGCGGGTGACGCAGGTAAGGCTGCTGGGTTGAAACAGTAATAGTGTATGGATTTCACGACAATTTGACTCTTTTTAGGTAACAATTTGCTGTATGTGGGGATGTTAGGTCCCAAAGGCCCCTCTGAAGAAACCTTTATCAAACATATGGGCTACAATAATTACCAGGTTAATTACGTGGTTCGTGATCGAGGAGATTACGTTCTAGTAGTGAAGTGGGGCGAGGATAATATCCCTGGATCACCTTTCAAGATTGAAGTTCTTTAAATTCAACGACAACCATGACGCAAAACGTATGGGAACGATGGAGAAAAAGAGACGGACCGGCTGGGTCACTGCCAGATGCCTTAAAAAATCTTGGGTGACTTTTAGAAAATTTGTCACCTGACTTTAACATTTTCAGTTTGGGAAGCTATTTATTAGAGGGTACGATGACAAGGGTCAAGTTGGGTCGTTTATATTAGAAAATGTTGCAATTCTAATCGCTGTTTTTCTTTTTTGGTCGTTTTGTCAAAAAAAAAATTAATCCTGTGAAAAGCTTTGTAAAGTTAGGGTCCTTACGGTGCTACAAGATGAAAAAAGCTTAGGTTTTTTTAATTTGTTTTTTATGTTTGGAGAATCTGTTAATGCCCTAGATTTTGGTTTATGTAGGCTTTAACTTCTGAAAAATTTTTGACAGCCTGACTACGTTGCTTTTTGTCGCTTTATTCGTTTTGTAAACTAACAGTGCCGAATATGCTCTTTCGAGAAATAATAAGATCTGTTAAAATGCACTTTTGTTGTTTATTTCGGGATTGTTCTGCAGTGGATTTGAATAGTGCGCGCAACTAAAATGTCCGCAAGGGGCGCTCTACCCAGCTTGGCTGCAAAGCCTCGCCTCGCCTCAGTCGCGCTCGGGCAGCCAAAGGAGCTCCGTGTGGATACGGAAGGCTTTGGCAACTTTTTTGATATTTAAGAAAGTTTGAATTTTGAAAATTTGGTGGTTTTTAAGAAAATTTTGATAACTTACTCTATTAGTAATTACGTACAACATTCATGTGATTCATAAGCATTAATTTAGCCTCGTTTGTGGAGTTCAGGCGTGTTTTCAGTGCGGTGTTTCATTTCAAACTTTTGTAAAAGTTTTATTACCTTTAAAACATACGAGTTTGTTAAATTTTGGCTGGGCGAGTCCAAACAAGTCCAAACAAGATGGGGTTATTCTTTGTTATCTTTTGCCTGCTCGAGTTCGCAATTTTTATTATTTAGGAGAGACATCCTGATATGGAAATGAAGCTGAGTGAGAACATGACGTGCCACGTGGGTCAGTTATGTATGGTTTTGGGGAAATCTTATTTAAAATATATTTAATAGAATAGATAGAACCGTCACGGTTCGTCGTCTTTATGACATAATTATTAATACGGCTTAGAAATGTTTGAATCTGTGTGGTTGGCTAATGAGCGAAAACGTCTTCAATTCGATATCGCATTGGCTCCGGAGAGGGTTAGGTAGATGTCGTTCTTATGTAGAATTGTCCTTGTGTAGACTACAAAAATTGAACGGTGATAAAGATAATAGTTACTGGATTGTGCAGTTTTAACGCTGGAACAACTTCAAAAGATGGGCCAAGACCGTAACTGCACCGAAACCTTTGGTAATATATAATCTGCCACGTGTTTATATGAATTTCAAAACTAATGAATTTACCGTAGGTGTTGTTTAACGGCTTTCTGGTTTGGGTATACAGAAAGAGGAGCAGACTGTTAAACGACCTATAACATTCCTTGCTGATTTCACGTATACCAAATTACCAATGGATCTTCTGGATGTGGATCATCAATTATTACCCCTTCCAATTGCGACTGTTGTTTACGTCGAGGCAAAATTGACACACTGGAAGGGTCCCGATGTTCAGTAGAATTGTATTGCTGTCAACATTATTTGCTTTTATTGTACATTGTATTCTTTCTGCTGTAGCGCTCAGTTTTCGCAATCTGTTTCATACGTGACTATTGTTAGCTCCAAAAATTGGATTCCAAAATTATTAAATGAGATTTTTGCTCTCCCCCACCGCCCCCGGAATGCCTTGTTTTTGTTTTTATGTACCCAAAATGTTCCCCCCCAAAATCTGGTTTCCACCCATGTTTTTTGTTGTACGATTCTAATTTTTGAAATTAAAAACAAAATTTTTCGGATTTTTTCGGGAATTTTTCTGAAATTTTGGGGAATTCTAGGAAAATTTTGGATCTATTGAAAATGTACCACCAAAAAAATTGCTAAAAGGGGCGTAGCCTCAGTAAAAACCACAATCCTATTGGTGGATTGGGCAAAAAGTGGGCGTGGCTCCTTTTCAACCTGGAAAAGCGTTTTCTGGGCTTTTTTCCATAAGGATCCCTGCACGATCAAGGGGGTCCCCTTCAAAAATGGTCAAAAATTGAGAGCCTCGCCCCTTTCCCTGTTCCCAACTCCCTGCTCGGTTTCCCATACCCGATATTCAAGCTTATGATGCCGAAGCTTCACAATTTCGAATATGGGTATAAGAACCTTACCAGGAAGGCATAAGGTACAGAGAAAGGGAGCCACTTAATATTTAGTTTTTTTGACGAAATAAAGTGCTTCGACCGGGTTTCGAACAGCGAATCTCTCGTTCCAAAGGCTTGCGCCTTATCCACTCGGTCATAAGCTTATATTTATGATGGATTAAAACATGTATAAATTCTACATATGAGTAAAGCTGGTTTATCCTATGCATGTGAAGCATCCATCTTTTGTTCGGTTTATAAAATTACGATGAATCGCTCACAGCCATGCTTTGTGTTCTATAGAAGTCTGCATTATTATATTGTATTTCTCTGTAAGTATTGTAAAATGTAATAAAAATCCTTTCTTAATTTTTTGGCAATAATTCAAAATCATACAAGATAAATTACAAGGCAATGTGTTTGCTTTAAACTGCTTTCATTAAAAGCTCTCACATACAAGACGTTCTCACATACCAAATTATCCTTACATGCTGTCATTCATTCAAATAACATGTAAAAGACTGGTATTACTTAAGTGCGGAGAACACATTATAACATCAAAGTTGACGTGACTTTCGCCTTAGGGATGTTGGACTCCATTGACGGTACTGCCGCAACTATGAATTTCTGTAAGCGTTTGTAGATTATTGCATTGTTTGACGCCCAGCAGATTTGTTTGACTGCCGATTTGCATGAAACCTATGCCAAACGTCTTCGAACACACTTCCCTGTTATCGTAGCTTGAAACATTAAAAAGCAAACGATACAATTCCTTGACAAAACCTTTTTAAATCCGACATTAATTTTTTTTTATTGATGGCCAGCTAAAAGCTTCAGAGAGGTAAAACAAAATACAGACCTTAGAGAAGAAATAAGAATACCACTACGGGTGTGATAATTAAAATTGGCCAATAGAACTAAAATGGCAAATAAAACGAATACATAGTATGGCATGTAAAAAGACACAAGAAAATATTAATTATTAGGTATTAACGCTTTCTTTCTATTTTGAGAAGTCCTGGCTTCGGGTAACTTTGGTTCCCTCTTCCCGTCACTTCCGTTGAGTCCAGTCGATTTCTCCGACGCGTTCTCTTTGTTTTCCTAACGAAATACAACCCAAATTAACCAAATTAAATACAAAACTATTATTACACGATGTTAAACGCGTTTCAATTTTACCTTTGAAGTAGAATTTAAGCTTTGCGAAGATTCTGACTTCACCAAAGGCTCCTGATCGCGCTGCAAATTCAGTAACGAGCTTGATCGAACAGGCAAAGCTGGCGCCTTCAAAACAGGGCTTGATGGTACAGAGCCGGCAGGTAAACGTGTCACATCCATCTCATCGTCTAGAGCCATACGTTCCGGCAAGGAGATGTCTAATTCAGGAACTTCTACTTTGGCTGTTTGTCTGAAACGCTCTAGAATACGCTCATGTGGAGAAGTGGAAGCCAAAAATCGCGGAAACTGGAAATCCCTTCGTTGAGGAGTTTTGCCTATAAACATAATACATTGCTTGTTTCCCTGCAAATCACTGGCGCTTAAGACATTTCAATGAAAACTTAAATATGTAAATAATCACTCACAAATTTAATAACCATTTAAGTATAGCTAAAAATAAATAAATAAATAATAATAATAATAATAAAAAACTGCTTTACCAGTGGGAAGTTCTGTGCGCAAATCTTCGGTGAGGAATTTGTGAACATCCTCATCTCTAGCCCTCAATTCTGCGTTCATCAAAGTGGCCCAATCGCTGACGGCCGAGCACCTGCCCTCTAAATCATCCTGATGCTCCCTCACATACGTCGTAAAATCAGTCCGCTGGTCTTCTAGCAAGGTCTCCTGGGTCTGGGCAGCCGCATGGACGGTTGACATCATGCCTTGGCACAATGCCCCGTGACGTTTCAAGCCCTGGGCTAAAGAATCCATTTCTGTCCGCACAGCAGCTTCTTGGGCGGTATGTAGTGATTGCCAAGCCGTTTGGGCGTTGGACACATGGCCTCTCATCTCTGTTTCTGCAGCCTCCACGAGTTTCGTCGCGCTCAAATTACTGTCCGCGTGCTGGATATTTTTTTTTACAGACATAAGAACATAAATCTTAATTTCAAATCCCCCAAAACCTGAAATCATTACCTTATCCATATACTCATTAATCTTCTCGCCCAAATCTGAGGCACGAGAGGTATGTTGAGTTTCCAGGTGGTGCGAACGTTGCGTTTCATCTCGACAGATGCCATCGAGTAAACCTCCGAGGTCCGTCAGCCCAGATCCTTGATTTTCGATGGCAACGGTCAACCCTTCTACCCCGCTCACCAATTGGGAATCATGAGCAGATTGGGATTTCTCCATAGAAACCAGTAGCGCTTGTACGGATGAGACGTACTGCGAGAAATCCTACGTTCCAGAATGATTTAGAACAGAATGATATAGTGGAAGCGTAGTGAAAGTAATCCTTTTACCGCTTGCTTAGCCGCGTTGGCTTGGTCGATATTTTTCTTCAGATGGTTAATGACTTGCAAGCTTTCTCGTTGGCCGACTAACAGACGCTGCGATTCTGCACGCACACGACTAAGCGCTTCCCGCTGCTCCGTCACGAAAGTATGCACTGCTTCGTTTTGTAAGGCCATCTATTCCCAAAAGCAAAAAAATAAAAAAAAAGACAGATCACAAACCAGAACCACGACAAATTTATGCGTCTCACCTGCTGGTCCAGCGTTTTCTTCATTTGTAAAACCGTCTGGGACTCGTCAAGTAAATTCTGGGATATTTGTTGCAGTTTCGGCAGAAAAGATTGCATGAGGAAAGCTTGCATGCTAGCAACCTGGCTTTCTGATTCCATTCTTGTGTTTTTGATCAAAGTCTGCAGAAACTTTTGTCCTTCTTGAGTCTGTGAAAATATCCAAAACCCCGAAAGTCAGTCAAGTCACGACTTTAAAAAAATATTTAAAACATACCTGGTCAGCCACAGTTTTTTGCAAGTCGCCAGCAATGGAGCCTTGGCTCCTCACCAAAGAGCTCATCTGTTCGCTAACAGCTGTCAATTCCTTGCTCCGCTTCTCCAATCGCTCTCCTAGGGTAAGAAGCAATACAATCAAGGTATTCTAGTCAAATTTCGCTAATTTTACCCAAATTGTTTCGCATATCCTTACAAAAGTCGGCTTGTTTCTGTGTAAACTGCACGAGACGGTCTTCCATGCGAACTAAGTTCTGAGTAAAACTCTGCCGGAAATCATGGCTAATCCGATTATTTTCCTCTTCAACGGACCTACGAAAAAATACTTTCTTTAATTGAAATACCTATAATTAAAACATAATAATAAGAAATATAGTGAACGGCAATAGGCGCGAGCCTACGCCGGTAGAAAAATAAATAAATAAAAAAATAAGAAACTAAAATACTAAAAAAATACATTAAAAAATACTTAAAATAAAAGCAAAACAACAGAAATTAATTTCAAATGAAAAATAAATAAAAAAAAGTACTTAAATATTAAAAAATAATTTAAATATAAAATATCTATAATAAATTTGTGATAATATTTACCGTTTTCGGTCCATTTTACTGTGCAATTTGCTCAGATCCTGTGTCGAGTGCTGGGCCACTTCCAAGAGCTTCTTCGCTTGATCGCCCAGGGTCCGTTCAGTAGCGAGATGGGCTTTCACTAAATGATGCTTTTCATCGCGGTCTTTACAGGTCGAGACGTACTCCTGGTGAGTTTTGACCAGTTTTTCCTTGGTGTGCACCAGTTTCTTGGTCTTTTCTGTCAACTCTTCCTCGCGAAGAGCCAGGACTTGCTGGAGGTTCACGAAAGCTTCTTCTTTCCGCGCCAATTCTTCCTCCATGGCCCGCAATTGCAAGGTTTTATCCACGATTTCCCTCTTCTGCGTGTCGGCCTCAGCCATAATTTGGGTGTAATTTTCTGTAGCCAAATAAATACCGGTCTTTTCGCGGCATGCTTGCAGATCCCGTCGTAAGCGTTCAATCTCCTCGGTATACTCCTACAATCAAAGGCGAAAAATATAAAAAAAAAAAAAAATTATGACCATCATAACTGCTGTCTAGTGATCTAATCTCACGACTAATAAAACACTTAAATGTCTGGCATACTAATTGGAAGAGGAAAGGCGCTATAATCATCCTTATGATTTGTAAAAAAAAAAAATAAAAATAAAATTAAAGAGAAACTAAAGGGAGGAAAAAGCCTTCGTCTGGAAAACTAGGCATTGGGTGTTAATGACAAAGGCCACGTGCGGCGGTACTTCCCAGGATGGATAATTTCTATGGGGAGAAGGGCTATATCTACCAGGTCTGTAGAATACATCAAATGCAAGAACCATAATAATAAGTCGACTTTTTGAAGGCCCTGTGCATAGGCACGACAAACCTTCCTTCATAACTTCAATATGTGCGTTGGCAGGATTTCGCATCATAAAAAGGCAAAAAGACAAAAAAAAAAAGGGAATACAAGTTTCCCTCCCATACTAGGAAAAAATATAGAATAATAATACTCATACTAATCTCTAAAACTCTTCATATCACATCGATATCCTTTCGCCAACAATGAAAATCCAAGGATTTCAAACTGCGAAAATTGATCAAATAACATAATAATGAAAATACAAATTCCTCCAAGAACAGAAGAACCTGTAAATTTGTATTTACCGACTATTATAGATTATAAATCGGTTATTAAAGATTATTTATTTCTATATTATTTTATATTCGTATTATATTTATATATTATAGATTATTTAAATAGATTATTTATAGATTTATTACCGTTGGAAATGTTGTTTATTTTACACTTTACGAATCATGATTCATTGTGATTGTACCACACATTTTCCAAGCAATTGGTCGAAGTTTACTATCTAGAGAAGGTTTGCTACATAAAACACGTTTAGCTCACACTAAACATGCAAGGAAGGGATTAGGATAAGGATTTAGTCGGTTTTGGTGTCCTGACAAAATCCAAGGATTTCAAACTGCGGAAAATTGATCAAATAACACAATAATGAAAATACAAATTCCTCCAAGAACGGAAGAATCTGTAAATTTGTATTTACCGACTATTATAGATTATAAATCGGTTATTAAAGATTATTTATTTCTATATTATTTTATATTCTTATTATATTTATATATTATAGATTATTTATAGATTTATTTATAGATTTATTACCGTTGGAAATGTTGTTTATTTTACACTTTACGAATCATGATTCATTGTGATTGTACCACACATTTTCCAAGCAATTGGTCGAAGTTTACTATCTAGAGAAGGTTTGCTACATAAAACACGTCTAGCTCACACTAAACATGTAAGGGATGGATTAGGATGAGGATTTAGTCGGTTTTGGTGTCCTGACAAAATCCCCTCTGCGCAGGAACCCTGGAGAGGAGCCCACCAGCGAACACGAGACTTCGCTTCCCAATTGCCAGCATCTTGCCGATGACCGAGTGAAAAAAAATTAAAAAAAAAGCGACTGAACTGAATATGACTGGGGTGGAGTAGCACAACTTTCTTTGTTGCATTTCTGGTTTAAATAAAAAATACGCTCTACAGTAAATACGGAGACGCCCAACGATATCTACCGAACTGCCACTCCTAAAAAGGCTCGGCATATTGTTGGCGGAACAATGGATTAAGTTACCTAGGCAAAAATCGCTTCAACGTTCTCAAAACTGGATGAACTTGTGCTTCCTTGTTTGGGACATCTCCTTTTTTTACGTGTAGACAAAGCGACAAAGAAGGGGGGCAACAGGTGATTTTGGCTTCCATTGCCTTTCAGCTCTACTTTATAGCTTATCCGTGCCCGTGGTCTAAACCACAGAATCTAATATCGCGCCAAAAACAGGTTTCGCGAAACTTTGGTATGCATGAATACCATCCCGCCCCTGCTTTCTTTTTCTCGTTTTTTTTTTGGGAGGGCTAAAACGCATCAGAAAATGGCTAAATATTTCTATTTTAAAAAAGAAACTGTCTCCGAAATCGCGACCAACAGACACTTTTGCTCATCGTAATTGGCTTTAATAGCCTTTCCGCACTAATTCGCAAAAGGTCGAATGACGTAAACATCCTAACCAATTTCCTTCCCTTATAATTTCCATAAAACTAATTTATAAAATAGCTTTTAAATCCCGCCTTTAAATAGCTTGCAAAAATAAACTAAAATCGGAAAAAAAAGAATCGAAACACAAACACACCGATCGTTCGCAAATGGAATTTCAATCAAGAGTTCATGATTATCATGGTAATTTTTTTTGGCAAAAAAAAAAAAACTTGGAAAAATTAACACCAAGTCACCTTGTAAAAAACAGCGAATCCTCCCATGATGAGTCCTAGCCCCAACAATAAGGAGAGGAGGCAAAAGGGTAGGAGGGCCAAACACCGGCCCCACCCCATCACCACTCCCACCCTCCCATGTTCCGAAGATTCAAATGTGCACAAAAAGGGGGGGAAAAGGGTCACATGTCCACGTTAACGACGTGTGACCAAGAAGGGGTACCCAGGAGCTTTCCACTTGAAACTTATTCCACTTGAGCCCCGTAACCCGTAGAAAATAGGTTTCCAAAGGAGGTATTTAGCACCTTTTTTTTTGCCCAATCACCATTTGGCGAACTCCCAATATGCCACACTCGTCGCTTTCCAAATGCAATCCCCCTCTCCACGAAAAATCTCTCTCTCTTTCGTTTTCCACTCGTCGAAAAGTAAAAATAAACGCGTGGGGAAAGCTAACGATGAGCTACGAAAACTTTTCCCACCACTGTTAGCTCACGCGTTCGACACAACACCGCTAATTATAGTCAAAACCGATATAAATTTCTTTTTCTGTTTCGTCTTTTTTCCCCTTCTCGGCGTTTAACTCAGACGTCCCATTCTTCGAAAGCCTATTTGTTCCCGGAAAACTCGTCAATTTATTTAAGGATTTTCCCGAGGAAAGTGTAGGGCTTAAAATAAGGACGTCTGGTCCTCCCTACAGTTTGCGATGAACTGACAGATCCGGTTGGCAGAGCTTAGAGAGCGCGACTCCAGCTTCCGTACCAGCTAACGCCTGAGATTAGCGAGCCAAGTGCCAAAAAGACACGAAGATTTGTCTCTTGACTCACTGAGCAAACGCCAAACCCACAACATGGTGACACGAAGAAGCCATAAAAAACCAACTTGTGGACAGATCTCGACCTCAAAGTGACAATAGTTTGCCAATGTGAGTCATTCGGCTGTTCTTAGAAGTGTGAAGAGTCGAAGGGCGAGGACAAAAAGAAGAAAAAAATTAAGAAAAAAATAGTTACTTTTAATAAAGCTCGCTTGGTGAGTTTCTGGTTGACTTCAGGACGATTGGTGATGTTGCGAGCACGATGGGCATAATCCAGAGTAGAAAGAGTTTCCTCGACGTTACACGAGGCGGGGCTAATGGTGGCAATAATGGAAGTTTTCGTACGACCGCCCAGGGAATCTTGTAACAAGCGCGTGAGCTTAGATTCACTAGCAAAAACAATAAAGAAAATAAATTAGTCAACGTTCTAAACAGTCTGAATGCTTGTTTGCGTACCGATAGGGGATATGTGGAGCTCTTTCAACCAAACCGGTAATAACCCTGCCTAATGTAAGCAAGGATTGGTTGATGTTGCCGGCTTCTCTGGCGCGACGATCCACAGCTCCTGAACGGCCAATGTTTTCCGACCCTGCGAGATCGACGAGGTTGAGTTTGCCGATTTTCATGAGCTCTTCCCCATCATCCGTATTTTCTTTAATGTGCACCGTTAGCGAAAAAATGGTGTGGGAACGACTGTTGAATACAAATGTACCTTATATAAAATTGCATCTAAAAAAAAAGTATCCAAAAAAATTTATAAAACTATTTATTATTTTTTTAAATTGCATATTATTTTTTTCTATCTAAAAATTTTGTATTAAAAAAATTATCTAAGATATCTCAGTTTTTTTCTCAGTTTAAGATATCTAAGATATCGCAGTTTTTATATATGAAAAAAAAAAGAATGACAAGACGAAGGTTACCTGGAATGAGCATTAAGTAAGGTGGCAGCGGTCTGGCGTTTTTCGGAGCCTTTAGCCAGGATTTGGTAAACTTCATCCTTATTATGGACTGTGACTTCCTCAACGCCTTGGATGATTACTGAGCCCTTTTTGGCAGTATCTTCAAAAAGCCTAGATTAAATTCAACAATTTAATTATACTAACAATTAACGAGTTTGCGTTTTACCGCAGTTTTGTGGTGTCATCACTGGGAGAAAGGAGATCGTAAATATCTTCGTTGTAAAGCTCAATGAATGAGACCCGGACAGTGCATTCCACCTCTTGAATACGAAGTTCGTCAAATAAATTGTTGAGCGTACGAGGAATGATTCCCGATAATGGATCCTGCAATAAGGAAAGCTTAAAAAAAAAGAACTGGGTGATTGTTCAAAGAATATTACATTTTCCCACGACACTGACGGATCATTGCATTTGTCACCTTCCATCGTGAAGGTTTTGCCGGTTCCGGTTTGGCCATAGCAGAACACGGTGCAGTTGTAACCATTGAGGACTTCTTGCAGCAAAGGTGCCGCTACCGTTTTATAGACATCCACCTACAACACAAACACGTGTAATATAAACCTATATAGGAAACTAAGTTGCGAATTGCGTACCTGCTTTGAGTTAGATCCAAAAACACGATCGAACGAGAAAGTCTTTGTGCTGGAGCTTTTCTCAGTGACATTGACTTCTTTACAGCCTGGGGTGTCAACCACAAGGGCACATTTGGAATTTTTTTCCTGAGAGTTTAACGGCCTGAAAGGAAAGATTGTTCATTTTCAGAGCTGAATTCCTAGCCATAACTGTACAGCTTTTTAGTTTGTCTTTACACATATAAGTCACAACACCTAATAAACTGGCATAGTTAAAAATACAAGTGGAAGGACAATGACATAGGCCATCGCTGCAATAGTAGAATGTCAAAGTTGGAAAAAGATGCTGCGCTTACCGAACACGGACAAATACTTGGATATTCTGGTTTTTATCTCGCTTAGGTTTAGCTTCACTTGTCATTTTCCCACTTATATTCATTTACACTGATAAAATTAAACACTTTGAGGCCTGTGAGTAGCCAAACTTTTAATCTACTGCGACAAAGACAACCAACTGCCCTGTCTTGCTGCCCAGCGAACGTTTGCCTCCAACGATTTGAAAAACAACCAATAGGAGAACTTGGCAGAACTCGGGCGGCATTGTCAATCAGTGCAATTGTTTTGCCCATTGCCAGATTGTTGAACACTGAAAAAGTTAAGAGTATTTAACTTTTAATACTTATGAAAGAAATCTCTTCGAATAAACAAGTTAATTAAATTCAATATCTAAAATTCAATTCCAGAGGAAATTCCAAATATTAATATCGAGACTGGTTGGCTGTTTTGTCTCTCGATTTCGATCACACAAGGTTTTTAGCCTGTTTTCACAGGTTTCTCCTAGTTTCATTTAAACTGGATTTAAATTCCACATTAAAACTACATCAGAAACCATGGTCGTCATCTTTAAATACGCTTCTCGATGCATAGGTAATCAAAATTGCTAAAATGTTCTATATGAACCGAAAATCATTATCTTGCTGAGATAATTTCCGGATTCCGCTAGGCTGGTTATTCTAACACCAACTAATTATTACGTGGTAATTTACAGGAGGAGTCTACGCTGTAGGTAGTCAGAATTTTATCGCTCGCTCCTGTTACAGTGCCACCCGGCCAAATCTAGCGCTCACCAAAAACACGAAAGTTATTTGCCAGGGTTTCACTGGGAAACAAGGCACTTTCCACAGTCGACAAGCTTTGGAATATGGTACGAATATGGTCGGTGGAGTCTCACCTGGCAAAGGTGGCAAAGTCCACTTGGGTCTTCCAGTATTCAACTCTGTCCAGGAAGCGAACGAAACAGTCAAACCAGACGCTACAGTCATCTACGTCCCTCCTCCCGGTGCGGCTGCTGCAATTCTTGAAGCTATCGATGCTCAAATCCCTCTGATCGTCTGCATTACTGAAGGAATTCCCCAACACGACATGGTCCGCGTCAAACACCGTCTACTGCGACAAAACAAGTCTCGTCTCATCGGCCCCAACTGCCCTGGCATCATCGCCCCTGATCAGTGCAAAATTGGAATCATGCCTGGTCACATCCACCAGAAAGGCTGCATTGGAATCGTCTCCCGCTCTGGCACCTTAACCTACGAAGCAGTCCATCAAACTACAACCGTAAAACTAATTATTTTTCCCCAAGTATGAAGCTGCAATTGTCTAAAATTAGGTCGGATTGGGACAAACTTTGTGCATTGGAATTGGAGGCGATCCTTTCAATGGAACCAACTTTATTGACTGTTTGGAAGTCTTCCTGAACGACCCTGAAACGAAAGGAATTATTCTTATCGGTGAAATCGGTGGCGGAGCTGAAGAACGAGCTGCTGAATATCTTCTGCAGAAAAACGCTGTAAAATGCTTTAAAAAATCTTTAAAAAAAGCCGCGTGGGTTTTAATCGCATTTTCTTGCTTTAGGGAGATTCCCGTAAACCTGTAGTATCTTTTATTGCCGGTTTAACGGCTCCTCCGGGTCGACGAATGGGACATGCTGGTGCTATCATTTCTGGAGGAAAAGGCGGTGCACAGGACAAGATTCTCGCGCTTGAAAAGGTGAGAAATTGGCTCTAAGTAGGAACTAACTCTAAATTTTCGGGTTCGTTCTACATTTAATTAGGCTGGAGTGGTAGTAACGCGCAGCCCAGCTCAATTAGGAACGACCATCATGCGCGAAATGGTCAAGTCAGGCCTAGCTTAAAAGGCCGACGAAAAAAAGAAAAATGATCCCATTGAAAATTAGCAGCCTTTTCCAACCTCTCGAGTGTGAAGCTCCTGTTGGATAACAAGTGCTTATGTATAAAAAGTATTGCCAATACACGTATATCCGACCAGGAAAAGAATAAGGCGTTTTTCGTGTATGAAACCCAACCTGTATTCATTCCTGACCAGTACTTTGAAAACATCAAGCCACGCAAGTCCATAAATTGTAGGAAACAAAGATTCCTTTAGAGCCCTTGAAGCTTTTCTGCAATATAAAGTTCTCCTTTTTCTAGTCCTTCAGGAGACCCCCGTCGCCTTCGGACACGAAACGCTTCCTTCCACTGCGACAGATTGGAAAAAAATAATAGAAAATGAAATTTTTTTCGTCAATTTTAAAAATAATATGAATTAGTTTACCGCGCAGGAATCTTTTTGAGTAAATCCTCGGAAAGCAAACCTGCAGCTTGGCACTTGGTAGCCATTCTATCCAAAACAGTCGGGGCACTGGGTACATCCAAACAAAGATCATCCAAATCATCAATTACGCGCAGAAATCCCTACAAAATCATTTGCATTACTAGAAAAACAAAAACGTGAAAGACATTTACATTCTTCATCTGATCAGGAGTGATAATGACTGCAGTGTAGAAGAACTTGAGAAGTTGCACCATTCGATCTTCGGTCACTTCATCCAACGCTTCCAGAACCAAAACAACGGCCTAAAATGTAAAACGAAAAAATATTTATATTATTAAAAATACATTAAATAATTATTTAAAATATATTTAAGATTATTAAAAAATTAATTACGAATGATTAAAATGTTCATGTTCTAACCTCGTAGACCAGCTCATGATGGAAATGAGGGACTTCCAACTCCTTTAAGCATCTTCCAGCTTCCTGAAGATCGCCGGAAGAGATGTACTCCTTGAGCAAGAGCCCCATGGAGCTCACCAATGACTGGACAGGTCTGAGTCCGCCTCCAACGCCCCACACGTTGTCCAAACGGACTAGTCCATGTTTCATGGACAACAGAACATCAGCTCGCACCAGCGCTTGCCTAAATAAATCAGAGAAAAGTCAGATTTTTCTTACTATAAGGACTTGAGCAGAAAAACCGACTTTGCGAGCTCGCATTCAACTTTGCCTTGGTAGTTTCGCAAAAAACGTGGCGCCAAGCAATCATCCGCGATAGAACGCGCAATAAAGTTACCCAAAACAGTGGGCGCATCAGGGGTGTCCAGTACCAGATCCGGGAGATTTTGCAGCAATGCATCATACGCCTTTTCCATGTCTCTCTCTGACAGTAGTCGGTCAAAGATATCAGAGACCAGCACTGACGTCATTTCACGGTGAGAGGGTTTGTGATCCATTGCTATTTCAATAGCATGAAGTACAATCTGAAACCAAACAGAAGGGTTACCAAGGTCTCTAAGTCTCAACTAAACTACGTCTGAATTTTGGAACTTACCAAGTGTCTCTTCTCGCCAAAGTTGTACTCTTGAAAAGCCAAAAGAGCCTCTTTCGTGTCGCCATTCTCCAAGTACTCCAACACGACCTCTTCCACGTGTTTCTGAATGATTTCTTCGGATGGAACAGGAACAATAGTTTCCAGTCTCACATCCCCACTTTCCATGGAATCGCTGTCGTAATTGGGGTCTTTTTCATCAAGTTCCACGGGGACTAACTCGGACCCAGGCTTGCCCCAAACTCCTTTTCCACCAGCTCCCCCTAAAAATACATTTTAAAATAAGAAAAAAAAAATTACATTAATAAAATTAAATTTTCATGTGGTTTATCAATTTAATTAAATACGCCCAATTCAACACGATGAACCCATTTTGGTTTTGGAGATACGTGTAGGAACACGCATGTAGGATACGTCGAGGAACACGCATCAACGGCGCTTATCGATCTGAAAGCGGGTTGGAAAGGCAGTGTGGAAGGAATGGGAGGAGCAAGGGAGCAAGCGAGAGAGAAGGGAAAAGTGGGAAGAGAGGAAAACCGAAGCCGGTTCTCCTCACGTGAAGGTGACCTTCATGTCTGGTAACAAAACAAAGCCGCACTCGAAAGAGCTGAAGGCGATGTTTTGACGCAGTTACACATTTAGAGCGTTGCTGGGCTTCTTTTCGGTCCAATTTAACGGGGTTTGCTTTTTTTAGTTGCTGTTTACCTTTCTTAGGTAAGCCTCGATTACCATTACGGGGACGACGAAGATTCTTGGCAACTCTGAGCGGCAAAACAACGGCATTGGCGTTTCCATTGCCTTCTTTCGCGGCTTTCGGACTCCTAGATTTGGATTAAAACAAACAATTAGAGATAAGCGATAAGGTCTAAGAGAAAAATAAACGTATTTGTTACTTGGAGGGTCTCTTGGCTTTGTGCTTGACCCGTTCACAGCTGGAACCTTCACCCAAATCGGGTTTACCGGCGTCTTCGCAAGTTATCAACTCGTCTTCATCAGCTTTGTCGTTTTCGTGGGCCACTTCCATATCGGGCCGATTGTCCACTTCGGAAGCCATAAGCAGGCTTTAATGAGTTATTCCGCAGTAATTTGGCAGTTGCTCACTGGCACTTTGGGATTGGTATTATAAATGGTTTTATAACTGGTCTAAATGCAAGACTAATTAAGTACAACTAGAATTTTTCACGGTGAAGGTTCACACACTTGATATATCGGTAACTAGCTGAGGCAGCAGGAGATGAACAAATTCTAACCATCAAAAACACTGGGCTTCCCTATGTTGTGTTCCGGAGAAAGAAAAACACGAATTTCACGAAAAATGTAGGATTGCGAAATACACTGCGCAACTCTCTCCAAACCAGATTTCAGATTCAGAAAAGAGCAGGAAACGATAGTATTTTTAGCAATCGCAAAAATCTCAAGTTCGGATTACGAACAAATAACACACCCCAAGTCCTAACTGCGCAACAAGCTCTTCACTTCGTATATCGCGTGTATCGTATGTCTGACTGAACCCACGTTTGCCGCTTGGCTTGCTATGGCGCTGCGCTTGTTATGGGAAGGAAAGCCAACGCGTTGCATTGGGGGAGGAGCAAAAACGGCAAAACAACCGTTGGGCGAGTTCACTGCGTATAGGGAAGGAAGGCTAATTCTCAATGGACTTGCCCGTCGTAATTAAACAATATCTCATCCATTCATGCACTATTCACCTCACTACTCCTAATTAGAACCTAACTAATAAGTTGTTTTCCTTAAATTTTTCCCCAAATTCGTGTGAAAATACAATTAAAATCTAACTAACGCAGATATTTTTTGTTGGCCTTTTCTTGAGCTCGAGTCCAAAAGCATCGAGCTTAGAAAAGAGCCAAACAAGCAAATCAATATTGTTGCGTAAGGTTGGGCAATTTGTAAATGTATGTTATGATTTTGAAGCAAATATTGTAAATCATTGTGGGTAACCCACGCACCTTGCGTAAGCAACAAATTCTAGGCCATAGCAATGCCATAGGGATGAGAAATGGAAAAAATAGCCTGGGAAGAGAATTTCGTGAATATTCTAAATAGGAAAAAGTCGTTAAGAAGAGCAGGAAGCCACGCTACCTGCCTGTTTGGCTTAGAGGGGCCAGGGCTTTCTTGAATCGAAAAGGAGTGTACAGCGAAATGCGTCGACAATACGTTGGCAACTTAGTTTACGGCTTCCAACCCCACGCCACAGATTTCTCGGAGCTCTTTTCCATGAAAAATTCCGGGTAGCCACAAACCGCATCTTCAAATTGGAGAAAAATAACATAGAAACCTACAGTAACATGGATCGCGTGGGCAAAAGCGCAGCAAAATACATATTCCTACGCCATTGAAAAGCGCGTAAATTCTTTGGAGATTCCAGATAGTTACTTACCGTTCGTTTTATGCATAATATGAGGTAACCCTTCTAGTTGCCCAACTTTCTCTACTTTCGGCAGCATGTTTGGCCAGTAGGTGTTAGCAGAGCAACGTTGATGAGTAAAGGTGATGGGAAACGTTGGCGGCAAACGGTTCACAGTCTTTGCTGCCGAAACTTCCGAGAAAATAGGACTCGGAAAACGTCAATATGGCGTTGGTCAGCGAAGTCAGATGAAAGCGCGGGTACTATACGAGGACAACGAGAACTGTTGCAATTTCTCATTCGCTGTAGAACTCTCGACGAGTTGGGACCCCGAAAAAAAGCAAACAATTAGCATACAACCTACAACCTACCCATAGGTAAGTATTGGACAACATAAGGTACGTAAAAAAAATCCTTCGGGTAATTAAGTGCTGTTTGAATTACTTGGTTAGTATTTCACAAAGAGCAGGTCAGCATTTGAGCGTAAAGTTTTGCGCATAAAATCGCTTAAAAAGTTCGCACATTTTTAAGCGATTTTCCTCCAGTTCTGTTCACAAGCGCAAGTTCAGGGTAATTTGCGCGCCAAATCTTCAAAATGGCGCCTTGATTAGATGTCGCTTAAAAAGGCATTCCCTAGGTAGCAGCATCAGCTAAAGCCGGTTAGTTTTCTTGCAGTGTGCATTCCTGTCCCAACTTTCGCAAGCGTTGGTTTTATTTCGCGTGTTTTTTGCTTTGTGCTTGTGAATTTGTGTCACAAAAATGGCAGATTATAGCAAAGATGAACTTAAAAAAGAAATAGCCGGTACAATACTTTTCTCCGTTGAATTTCTTGCCATGTGTTCACGAGATTATGCAGTCATACTTCCGAGTTCCAGGAAATCAAGGCCTAAACAATTTGCTTTGTTTAGTCCAGTTCTGGCATTGCGCTGGATTTTGCATGCTTTATATATTTAAAAGTTCACAATTAAAATCTCCTGAAACTGAAAGAATACGATGAAAGTATAGTACCGAAACAAAAATAAATTTTGCTGGTGTTAGCTATTCTAAAAGATGCTGATCTGGATACCATGTCAGCCAAAAAAGTGCGCTTGGAGTTGGAAGGAAAATTAGATGCTGATCTGACCGACAGGTGAAGCGTTTTTCCATAGAATTTAATTCAGTTCATTGAACAAGTAACATATTTAAGAGTTTTTCGGAATTAAAACCATTTCATGTCGTTTCAGAAAAAAGGAAATTGACGAGCTGGTAATGGAACAGTTGCAAAAGAAGACCATGGACCCCGACAAGAAGAAGCTGACGAAAATGGCTGAAGAAGAGGAGCTGGCCAAAACGGCAGAGTACCAGAAGAAGATGAAAGGCGGTGTCAAAAAAGAAGAGGTAGTAGAAGAAGAAGAAGAAGACGTTGATGAGGAAGAAGAGGAAGAAGGCGATGAAGACGACGAAGATTACAGTCCTGGCGAAGAAGCCAAACCAGCATCCCGATCGCCCAGAGTTACTGTAAGTACCCCCCATTCCGGCTATACTAAACAGATTTTCTTCCTTTTTTGCATGCCATCAAAACTAGTCTTGAAGTGGGGTTCGGAAAGTAAAGTTGGCTCCTATTGAGCCAGTTTTACACGCTCTGGAACCTAAACTTCCTATATGTTCCTTCGAAGTCTCATTTGAACGTTCTCATTCCCATACATTTTGAATTTACAAGGCTTAAACTATTCAAAATAATGAATTTAACATAGTTGGTCAAACTGACCGGAAATAGTGACGATACTGAATCAAACGCAATGTGCACCAATGCAATAATATGTATTTTATTTGTTCAAAAGCGGGGAAAGGACCCACGTTTGGTGGCTGCAGGTAAAAAGGGCATCCAAAAGCTGGCGGAGAAATTTGAAGGCGTTAGTATCCATCAAAATTTCGAGTCGTTGAATTCTGTACTGAGAATTTTCTCGGATTAGGAGGCTGGGGAGGAAGGGGAAGAAGGAAAGGATCCCAGGTTACAAGCTGCTGGCCGTAAAGGAGCGCAGAAACGCAAAGAGAATTTCCAAAAAGCGGTGGAGTCGGGGGTTAGTTGAAATTCCTCGTATTTTGGGGATTTAGAATTCAAAGTTTTATCTCGGCAATGAAAATTGCATGAAAATTGTAAATTTTGGGGATTCATAACTTGGTGAAGGACCGAATCATACTCGCATGCAATGGGAAACTCAAAAAAATAGTTCTTCATTTAGCAAGTGTGCTAACTAAGTCGAGTCTGATAGGAATTGGAGCCTGGTGAAGAAGGCAAAGATCCTCGCTTGCAAGCAGCAGGACGGAAAGGTGGACAACGTCGAGGCGAAACTTTCCAAGCTAAAAAAGAATCGGGGGTAAATTCCAACCTTGAATTCAAATTTTGCTTGAGCTTTTTTGTGACTGGGGATGGTTTGGTAGGAAATTGAAGTAAATGAAGAGGGCAAAGATCCGCGTTTGGTCTCTGCAGGCCAGAAAGGAGCTCACATGCGTGCACAACACTTCAAAGAGAAGCAAGAAGCAGGAGTAATATAAGACAACAAAATTTTTATGTTCTGGGAGTACACGAAAGTTTTTGTTTAATTTGCGATAGGAACTTGAACCCACTGAAGAAGGTAAAGACCCACGATTGGTCGAGGCAGGCAGAAAGGGAGCTCGGATGCGCGCACAACATTTTGAAGAGAAACGCGAAGCAGGCGTAGGCGTTTAAATCTTATTTTTGCGAGCTTTTGGGGTTTAAATCTTGGAATTTGGTAGGAAATTGAGCCGACAGAGGAAGGAAAAGATCCACGATTGGTCGAAGCCGGCAAAAAAGGAGCTCACATGCGCGCCCAACATTTTAAGGAAAAGCAAGAACAAGGGGTAATTACTTTCTAAGGTGTAATAACACACGAACTTTTTCGGGGGGTAATTTTTATGGTTTTATTTAAATTCGGTTAGGAAATTGAACCTACTGAAGAAGGTAAAGACCCACGATTGGTCGAGGCGGGCAGAAAGGGAGCTCAGATGCGCGCACAACACTTTGAAGAGAAACAGAAAGCAGGCGTAGGTGTTGTAATTCAATTTTTAAGAGCTTTACAAATTCCAAATTTCAAATTTGGTAGGAAATCGAGCCTACTCGAGAAGGAAAAGATCCACGATTGGTTGAAGCGGGCAAAAAAGGAGCTCACATGCGCGCACAACATTTCAAAGAAATGCAAGAGCAAGGGGTAGAATTCGTAGTTAATCTTGGCGAATTCCGGGGATTTTTACACTATTTTTAATGTAGGAAATCGAACCTACGGAAGAAGGGAGAGACCCACGGTTAGTGGAAGCTGGGAAGAAGGGATTTGCAGGCCGCGAAGCGCATTTCAGAGAAATGCAAGAGCGAGGCGTAAGCTTTTACTACTTGCATCGATTCATTTTAGCAAATTTAGAGCTTTTAAAAGTAAAGAGGGGCGTTTTCTTAGGAAATCGAACCTACGGAGGAGGGTAAAGACCCGCGTTTAGTAGAAGCAGGGAAGAAAGGAGCTGCGGCGCGTGCGCAACACTTTAAACAATTGCAGGAAGAAGGCGTAAGTTCCAACTTGGGATTTTCCGATTTAGCGGCCAAATTTTATTGAGGTTATTTCTTTCGGATTTTAGGAAATTGACACATCTGAGAACGGGAAAGACCCCAGATTGGTCGAGGCAGGGAAGAAGGGTGCACACATGCGAGCTCAGCACTTTCAGGAGAAAGTGGACAGCGGTGTACGTTACTTTTCGATTTTCATTAGTTACAAAAGGGGCAGAAGAGTAGTTTCCCTTACAAATACATTTCAAACCTTTATTAGGAGGTGAAGCCCACCGAGGAGGGCAAAGATCCTCGTTTGGTGGCTGCTGGCAAGAAAGGCGCTCAAAGACGTGCCGAGATTTTCCAGGAGAAAGTGGAAAAAGGCGTAGGCTTTCTTAAATTTTTTAAACTAGCTTAAAAGGGTTCTTAAAACAAGAAAATTGGGTGTAAACATTAGGAAATTCAACCCACGCCCGAGGGAAAAGACCCGCGTTTGGTGGAGGCGGGCAGGAAAGGCGGCCGAGGAAGAAGCAGATCCCGTTCTCGGTCTGATGACGAGGTGCGTTTTTTAATGCATTACAAGCCTTGGTGGGAATCACTGTGTTCAACCTGGAACTGAAACTTTTTAGGGAAGCACCGGAAGCGGAGCCAGCGACGAAGGCAAAGATCCACGTTTGGTCGCTGCGGGACGCAAGGGTGGCCGACGCCGGGCGGAGAAACGAAGAGCCGAGGAGGAGGGGCAAGAAGTTAGTGCGGTTCCCGTCAAGAGGGGACAATAACTGCCCCCTCTGCCGTTGTTTGTGTTTGGTGGAACTGCCTTCTGCTATTTCGTTTTCCTCCATTTTGCGATCGTTTTCGAACTTCACGTAATTCTTTTCATGCCACAAGTTTAAACACAAAGAGGGTACAGATAGCGGCGGGCAGGGCAGTTGCGGAGGGGCAGAGCCTGACAGAACGGGAGTTTTGACGGAAATTATGGAAATTAGGTGGAGGAGTCGACAGAAAGTGCGGTGGGAGACGAGGAGCGCAAGCAAGCGAGGGAGAAATTCGCCTCCACGGGGGGGAAGAACCCGAAATTACAAGCGGCGGGACGGAGAGGTGCCCAGCGAAGGAAGGATCTCTTTGAGGAGGCCAAGATTGCAGAAGGGATGGAGCCAGATGACTTAGGACCTACTATTGTGCCCGATTATGTGAGAGATTGATTTCGTTATGTTTTGTTGTTCGAGCTTATTATGGGTACGTGAGGTCTTGTTTTTTGCTTTCTGAAGATACTCCCCTTTTGTGAGTTGGTTTTTATTGCCATGTCATGCGCCAATAAACGGAAAATCTTGTTTCTGCATTGGTTTTCATGCAGTGTTCTAGACATCAAAAGAGAGTCGCGGAACAACTCGATTATAAGAGTTGAAAGCAAACGCCCACGTAGAGAAATATAACTTTGGATTCAGAGACTTGAGGGGTTTAAAGGGAGTGAAAATTGTGTTGCGATCAATGATGTGAAATAAAGGTAGATTTCGCTTTCGGGTACGGTATGACGTTGACAGTGTTTTGGACGTCAGGGAGCTTCTAAAGGACTACGAGGGTACTACTTGCCCCAGTAGATTAAGAGGCGTGGTTTAACTAGTGTTAGGGACTTTTGGGGAACTGGCCGTTCGTACGATAAGGTGAAACCAGAAGGAGGAGCTTACGTCGGATTAGGACTAGGATTGTCGTTAAAAGAACGCATTAGTGTTAGTTGACAATGAAAGGGGAGGAGCTTGTTTTGAAACCGTTTTTAAGTTTAGACGAAGCCTTTGAGATCCGTAACGCGTGTAGTTTTTTGAAATAGCGGTTAACTGCGGGATTGTTGTGATAACTGATAATTAATAAGGATGTTTGTTTGCTTTTATTTGAATTGAACAGGCCGCCAAACCTAAAGCGAAAGCTTTTCTTTTGAAATAGCGGTTAACTGCGGGATTGTTATGATAACTGATAATGAATAAGGATGTTTGTTTGCTTTTATTTGAATTGAACAGGCCGCCAAACCTAAAGCGAAAGCTTTTCTTTTGAAATAGCGGTTAACTGCGGGATTGTTATGATAACTGATAATTAATAAGGATATTTGTTTGCTTTTATTTGAATTGAACAGGCCGCCAAACCTAAAGTGAAAGCTCCTCCGAAAAGCGAAAGCGAGGAAGAGGAAGAAGAAGAAGCGCCACGTCCAGCGAGGAAAGGAAAGGTAGCCAGCGAGTACGAAGACGAGAGCGAAGAGGCTTCGTCAGATGAAGTAATTTTGATTCTTTATGACAAATACAATCACTGAATGAAAATCGCCTTGCTTTTCATTTCATTTTTGAAGGATTCCGGAAGTGATGAGTCGTACAATCCTGGAAAGAAAGGAGCGAAGGGAAAAGCCAAGCCTAAAGGAAAAAGCCCTGCCGCCGTCAAGCGACGTAAAATGTCCGAAAGTGACGACGATTCGGATGAGGATTGGAAAGCCAGCAAACCTAAAAAACGCGCCACGCCTGTAAGTTTTCTGCTTGCTTTTGTAATCGTAAGAGATGCTGAATATTTCCACGTTTTTTTGGTCTGTTTCTTTCTATTCTCTGCAGGCCAAGAAAGGGGAAGCAGCAGCACCCAAAGCTGCCGGCAAAAGTACCGTCAAATCTGTGAAGCTCAGTCCAGAATTATCAGCTGTAGTGGGATCTGATTCAATGGCCCGGCATGAAGTGGTCAAGAAAATGTGGTCCATCATCAAAGAGCGGAATCTTTATGTAAAATTCCAATAAGCTGTCTCTTTGAAGATATTTCATGTGGGTTTTAAAACAATTTTTTTTCTTTAGGATCCCAAGAACAGACAGTTCGCTGTATGTGACGAGGAACTTCGCAAAGTATTTGGTGAGTTTTTGGGAACTGGATTTTCATTGTTACTGTTGGAGGTGCATTCTTGGAATCTATTTTGGGTTGTTTCTTTCTGTAGGTGTGAAGAGATTCCGAACTTTCGGGATGATGAAGTACTTGAAGAGTCACTTCATCGAAAATTAAAAAAAATAGCAAAGCTGATTTTCAAACTATCGTGCGTTTTGATATGAAAACGAGATGTGTATTTGGATAGTGATATCATCATTGGTGGTATCATTATGAAGTGTCTGCCAGGGAGTCGTGCTTGCGTGGCCGTCTAAATTGCTGAGAATGTTTTTTCTAAGTGGCAGTAATACATAACAAGTACTGATTCCGATGAAAAAGGCTTTTTTGTACCATTTTTTGTCTATTAATGAAGTAATATTAGCATTTTCTTAAGCTGAGGTGCAAGCTAGGTCAGGCAGTTGTTACTTGAGGCGCTTCCATCGCTTTTCTTGTATTTCTATCTACTTCTTATTTTATTCCGACTCTTTCCTCGTGTGCCAATATTTACGTTGTGCTTTGTATTTTTATTAATTCAAGACCTTAATTAATTGCCTTTTCGCTTTGCAAACGCTACATTGTGACTAAAACTTACTCCAGTATAGTACTAACTTCGCAAAATGAGTATTGCAAGGACCTCATTCAGCTTGTTTTCCAGTTCCCCCAATTTCAAGAATAATTTCTGGCATGCGACGAACAAAACCCTACTCTACAAGGGTAAAACGCACGAAATCACGTACAGTAAATTCAATGCAATAGCTCCTTGCAAATGTACGCTCATAATCCGGCGTGGATTCACCACCAGACACTTTTTTGACGCGGCCAAACCTCTGAAATGGAGGCACCATCTCCATATTTTCTCAAAAATGGTCGCCTTTTGCAAAAGCCAGTCTGCGTATTTTGGTCACTTGGTTCTCAACCACTGTTCCTGGGTGGTAGCTCATCGTGTCAGGAGAACTTTACAGTTGTATTGGCTGTACAGTGTTATCTGGAACCGGCAAGCGTTAAACGCCATACTCCAAAATTGCACCAAAAGGGTTACCTCGCGATTAAAGAACGCAGTGCTGGCTACGACTGTATTAGCCAGCTCTGCATACGATTGGCGAGAGACAGGAATTTCGGAAGATTATATAGAAAAGTAAAAATTTGACTAAGTAAATACAGTTCGGTAAAAAATAATTCAGGTATTCTATTCCAGATTCTTGGGAGATTTGGATTATATTGACGAATTGAAGGCCGCTACCATCACATGTTCCAAGTGCCAAGAGGCTTTGGTAATAGACCGCCCTTTGCCTGGCAAGGAATACTGCAAGTGTGCCTCTAAAGGGGCGGCTTACGACCGCTTGGTGGACGACCATGCCTGGAGACCTTTTTTGGAAAGAGAAGACGTCATTGTTTGGCGGCGAGAAGTACCTGAACACCAAGGCTTTTACGCTTATAAAGGTGGGTATTTATGTGTTGTTTTCGAGACATTCCCTTTATGTTAACTAATTAAGAGCGCAGGCTATTCTTTGTTTTTGTGGTAGAACGAAGAATTTTACGCAGCGAAAAGGAGAGGTATTAGGATCATTCTAGCTACATAAAGCTAATTAGCAATGCGCGAGTTAATTTCCGGAGGTTTTAATAGGGTTATTATGAGGTTGGGCGCAGTCGCGAAGAATTAGTGTTGTGACAAGCTCTAAAATCCTTGCCGTTTCTCTTGGGAGAGCTTACAAGGATTTAAACAGCGGGGAATATTGTCGTTTGCGGCACACCAAAAAGAAAAAAACAGCGCGGAAATCTTGTTTCCCTGGATTATGCTTCTTGTTTGAATTGAGCGCTTTTTGCTGTCCGGATTTCCTTATCTTGTAACAGTAATTCGTGGCGGGAAAGTTTTTTTTTCATGGCGGGCAAGTTTCTTTTCATGACGGGAAAGTTTAAGTTCTTTTAAGAACATTCGAAAAGTGTCAACGTTATTGTCAGTCATTGTTAAACGGAAGAAATTAAGTCGGTTCCGGTAGTTGCGGCTCATGAGTGGGAACATGCGGTCAGTTAACTAACCTTGTTTATTTATATAATAGTGTACGGACGGTATCCGGATGTGGATTTCCTTTCTTTCTTGCACGTACAGCTGGACGTAGCTTACAGGAAAGTCTGGGATCCGACTGTAGTTGAGTTACGAGTTGTTGACAGTCATCCAGAGACTCACTCGGATATTCTCTACTGGGAAATGCAATGGCCGGTAATTCAGTTCCCTTTTTTTCCCATCTTTCTGTTTTGACGCTTCGGGGTCACAGGGATTACATGTATACTTTGTAAACGCATTAGTTCCCCAGACTTTTGCTTTGCGGCCAGTATAGTAGGATTTTGTTTGATTTTTATGTTATTTCTGCTAGCGGTTTTTTGCTAATCGTGATTACGTTTACGTACGACGATGGACCATTTCTCAACGTGCCGCGAAAGACGAGTCCGCTAATGTTGTACCCTTCCAAGGAATCATCGTAAGTCAGAGTACCCAGCACCCTCGTTGCCCCGAAAGAACCAAGACTCGACGAGTGCAGGATTATTGGAGTGTACTGGTCGTCCGACCTCTCCAAGAAAACTTCCAAGTACTGCTTTCATCTTTTATTTACTTGTGTTTTAAATAATGTATATACTTGAAGCATGAACCCTTCCTTGTTTATACTTTCCCAGTGATATTGGGAAATTGAAATTCCTTCTCCGAATCATGTTTAATTTGAACTACACGAGCTCGTGCTAACTTTCACCTTGAAATTCTGAATTATAACTTCAAATTTCTTTCAAATTTGAACTTTCTTTATAACGGTATTTTTAACTGTATTTTTTGTCCATAGACGGGTACCGAATTTTGCCTCACGTACTTAATTTGAACTACACGTTAACGTTAACTTTCACATTGGAATTAAGAATTATAATTTCAGATTTATAATTGAAACTTTGTATTGCTTTAAAGTTATATTTTGAACTGTATATTTGTCAATAGGCTGGTATCGAATTTTGTCTCACGTACTTCGACCACCCCGGGCTCTCCGTTCCCGCTCCTATTACTGCGTGGGTGGCAATGCAAGGTAAAAGGATGCTGAGCACTTAATTACTTATTCATGCGAAGGGACATGGATTGAGCACTATTTTCCATGTTCTGTGCTGATGTTTTTATTTATATATAGGGCCGTTTGTGGGATTAAGTTCCTTTTAAAAAAGCATGGTTTTATGTTTCCTTTTTTCATTATTGAGCGCCAGGTAATGCTGAGAAAGTGCGGGTTCGCCTATTTTCTTTGTGTTTACTGAAGCAAGGACTGGGGATTTTCATTATGTAGAATAGCATGTGGGAAGCTGTTGTGCGAAAGTAGTCTGAGCGTAATATGTAATGTCTGTTGCCCTACCGTGTGATCAAAGGAGATGAAGATTTGCCTTATCACTCCTTGTGTAAACATACACACATTTCATCGATTCTGGGGTACTTGTGAACGATCGTTTTTTTTTATATCCTTCTTTCTTTTTCTATCTTATCGCATCCTCGCTTCTTTTGCAAGTAAAGCATCCTTCTATCTTCCTAGCTAAAGCTTACAGCTCTACAAATTATGGCATTGCTTTGTTTCCTCTTACGCTTGTACAGTATCAGTTTTTTCTTTTTGGGCACTTTTTATGAAGATTTGGGAGGAGGGGAAGAGTGACGGAAGCTCTAGGGTTTTCCGTAATTGCGAAGTGAAGTTCTGCTTCAGCAACTCGAAAAGTCCAAAGAAGAAGAAAAATAGAACATTTGTTTCATGGCAAGGGAAAGTGTAGTACCATTGCTGTATTGATTTTTGGTGCCAACTGAAAACTCGTTTGTCGACGTGGGCTGATGTTTCTCTCACAATTTAAGTGCACCACCTCGGCGTCCCATTCTCTGTTGTCGCTTCACTAAAGTTGACTTTCTTCACACTTTGAATAAGAATTTCTGCCCTTTTCCCATCGGTTTGAGGTACATTTATTTATATCTCACCAAAATTTACATGTACATTTTGGTGAGATATAAATAAATGTACCTCAAAGTATAATATCTATAATTTAATGAGGCATGTTTATTGAGGGGTTGATGCTGTAATCGTGATGTGTTGTTCCCCATATTGCACGCGTCGTGGCAACGTGATTATTTTTCAGAAGCTTTTTTTACCATTATTTACTATTTTTTTCACCCTCAGGCCAAGCAAGGGGAAAAAATAATTACGGCTTTTGATCACTGGGAACTGACTTGGCTCTTACATCCTGCAGGACAGACTGTCTTCTATTGAGCGAGTTTCTTTTTCCTCTCGTTTTCATTCTTTTTATCTTTATATAGACTTTTCTTGACGTTCAGTTCGTCTTTTTCTGACCTTCAGGCGACATCGAGATTTTCTTTAGAGTCCATTTTTGCCTCATCTGATTCGTTTACGGATCTCTTATATGGACAGCCAAGAGAGGATAATTAATTCGCTTCTCGTCGTTCTAGGCATGCCGGACTTTCTAAGCCGCCTTCGACGAGCAGCTTCTGTGAAGCACTTGTACCAGAAAGATGAGAGCGTCAAGAAGGAGCTGGAAAATGAGCTGGTTCGCGTGATGAGATGTTGTGTTCAAGAAGAAGACGAAGAAGCTAGTCCCAGTGAGCCCGCTCTGATAACACCCAACATAAAAAACACCCCCACCGAGACAAACTGCAGTAATTTTAATTCTTCCAGTTTCTTTCACACCTGGTTTTCATTATTCGGCTAGTCATAGTAACCCCCCTGACATTTAATACAGCGTTGCATAGTAGCCTTTGTATTTCCTAAACTAATTTGTATGGAACCTTTTACCATTTTACGTGGTTTAGGGAATCCCTATGATCCAAACGAGGAGTTCATGTTGTTTTTTCCTAATTAAAGGTTTCCAGCTCTGTATTCGCTGCGGGAATATTTGGAAGTATTCCTGCTTCCCCATCGACACGTGTATGGCGCACGAGATGCTTGATCACATCGTGAATTTCTCTTGAAGTAGCTGAAGTAGGTATAACTCGGTTATTATTAGTTGAAGGAGAGCAAGTATCTCTTGAAATCTGGATTCATGAGTCTTTCTATTTAGATAAATGAGTTCCCTGAGTGGCTGTTGGCCTTTAGGTTTGGAAAAGCTTAGGAATTAGGCTAAAACTTTGGTTTTAAGCGATAACCAGCATTTTCCATGACGTCTCAAGTTGAGAAACGTGATCATTTATTTATTGTGTCGGGTGAAAAGTCTTTTCCTCTCTTTCTTCCTTTGCTTTGGGCTCTTTTTTTTAAAGATATAGGTACAGCTTAGTTGAAGATATACCGCCTGCAGGTTGCTAGGCGATTGTGGGGCTTGGGGAGGACAATTCGTAATGGTCCACGTGTGCTTAAGCTCTGGGTCCAGTTAATAAGGCTTTTTAGATAGCCTTTTGGGGCTTGCAAGCCCAGCTGTTCATTGCCGTAGGCTATTTTGTCTTTTCGCTTTTCCCGAGAGTCAAATTATCGAGGTCGTCAATTTTAGTGCTACCCTCTTTGAGAGGCCGCTTTGTGTGAATATTGCTGAATATGAATAGTACACAATGAGATGGGATCCTCAGCTTTTAAAGTTGGCGGTCTTTTATAACTTGCAGATAATCTAACTAACCCTGCCACATAGCGTTTCAAAGCACACTGACATGGTCTAAGCCAACAAGCTATGTTGGCATCTTTGGCAGAAACTTTTATACAAGGTATTTCCAAGGAAAACATTCTTTTGCGCTTGCTACTGTAGACAGTTTATTATTTCGGTTAGGCTCAACGAATGTTTGGCAGCCTTTGAAGATATCTCCTGGCAGATTTTCATAGTAGGGCAAGGGTTTATTTCCGTCTTTCTTCATTTCGAAGCTGCTTATGAGAGCCACACACTGCAACTAACGGCCTTTTCATCTCTCATTAAATCACGTTAGCCAGAAACAGTTATTAACACTTCCTTTCTATTATTCCAGGTGTTCCGTGTCGTGTTTATCTTTTTTGAAATTCAAATAACGCATTAGTTATATTCATATTGTAAGGATTTAAAGCAAGCATTAATAAAATAAATTATCTAGTTGTATTCACGTGAAATTAGCACACGTACATAATTTCATCAGCCTAGTAGTGATGGGCTTTATTCCCGCCTAAAAACACTAAAATGCGATCCAAGCATTTTAAATCGGCGGCCATATTCGAATGTCGTTCTTCTAAGTTAGCGAATATTTGAATGCAAGAGAACCAATATCTAAGTAAAACCGTACTTCATGTGTTTTAGTTGTAATGCCTAAACCTGTAACTTTTCTTCGTAACAGGATGATTCTAAAACTTTCAATACACTTAAGCCTTTCTATAGCCTGTAGTTTGCTTGGCAACAAAACTGCTTAACTGCGATGGCAGCAGAACCTTCAGGGTAAGTCAAGAGAAGGAAATTCACGACGCTACCTTTTATGTGAGGATAAAAGTCTATAGGATTGTTCAATGTACTATTACCCTGTTGTCTAAATTGTTAATCCAATTTGATCTGTCTAAAAAATAAAAAAACGGCCCTGTAAAAGATTAGGGATCAGTAGGTATTTAAGCTGACTTGTAAGTGGAAGGACGACAAGAAAAGAAGTTAAAGACAAGATCTTGGGCACTGTTACATGAACCAAGGCTCTTGTCTCGTGAAGCTTGAGATGGCAGGTTTCTTGCCCGCTTGAAAAAAAGAAACTGATTGGAGCAAGACGCGTTCCATCCAGAATACTCGATAGACAGCAGGACTTACTGGCTGGCGCTTTTAGGGATTAGACGGGCAGCCGGGCAAGACAGTCTAGGTTAAAGCCACGGGAGAGGCAGATCTGACCTCAACTCTTTCCTTTGAATTATGCATGAAGAAGTATGTCTATCGGTTACACACACGGAGGGAGCCAAGAAACAAAAGGGTTCCTTGTAAGTATACATTGGACACAAATGGTATCTCCACACGCCGCATTCAGAGCAAATAAGAGTCACAATCATCGCTTTTTTAATCAACACGTCAGGAGAGAATACCTAATCACTCCTGGAATTCTTGGCGAGAAAAGGTGCGAAATAAGTGGGGCTAAAAATGGAGGCAAGCAGCTTTTGTCAGCTATGTTTTTCAGTATTAGCTTGTTGCCCCCAGCAGCCATATTAATTTACCACTCTCACCAAGTTCTGTTGAAAACGGGTAATGGCAATTTGCAATCTTTTACTTCCAACTTGTAGAAGCTTCTCAGGAAATTCAGAACACTATAAAAGCCAACGTTTATTTTTTCTCCATTCTAAGCTCTGGGGAAGTGAAAAGTCCGACTTCTTGCCAAAAAAACGAGGTGAGGTTGTATTAGACGTTTTGTTCATTTACATGCTGAGTTCACAGAAACTCTTTCTTTAACAGTGCTTATAGGACTCAGCGTTTTTAGGAAGGGAAGAGATAAACTGGGATGTAACAGGGGAAAGGGAGGGGGATGGGGGCTCACTTGAACCTGATACAAGTAAAAGTATTTAACAACCCATAGATCGTTTACCCTGTGACAGCAAATGGCAAATTGGAGTTTCTCGCTAATTAGTAATTTCATCCATCGGTGTAAGTCTACGTATTGTACTGTTCACTACGCAACATTATAAAGGAAACAAATCTCGCGTTCAGCAATTATTTATCCGCTTCCACACACCCACAAGGAAACAAAACATGATTTGCGATAGGCTTGGAAACTTTCGGAACACACGCGATTTTCTCTCCACGAAACAGAATACCAGAAAAATCTGCTTCGAGACTATTTTTTTGTTTTTACGGTAGTGTACACGAGTATGACTAGAAAGTTGATCTTAACGGCACAAAGACTTCTAAAACGCTTCACGCGAACGATAAAAAACGGGGGGAGAAAATTTTGGTACGTGGCCAAAACACTAACTCTAAATCCCCTGCCAGTTGAGACACGTGAATCCAATTTCTTTTTGAAGGCGATAGCAAGTTTTCTCTCACATACGGATTCTTTAGAGGGTTTTAAATGCTCCGATGTACTTCCACACAACGTGCAAGCGGGCCAATTACGTATAGATAAAGAGAGGCTTTTACCGAGACTTGTTCCCTTTCACAGGCAAGTATGCGTGGTGCAAAGAAAAACGAATAAAAAGTTAATTTGCAAGTTTGGAAATTGAAATCGTTTCCTTTCAAGGGATATTTGAAGTTGCAATGAATTACCCGGTGTTACCCTTTCCAATTATGCTCACTACTTTGGGAAGCCAAACAAAACAAAAGACTGCGTTTAAGCATCTCATACAATGAAATGCGTACATTTGCTGAAAAATACCAGCTGGTACCGACTTAGCCTAGAAAGCCTTAGCTCTTAGCCTAGAAAGGATAAAAGAGTGATATCCTCAAACTCCGCCTTTCTCTGAATGATTTGACTCCAATGATTTGACTCCATTTTGCTTCGTTCGCTATCCTGTAAGTACCCGCGTGTGCCACCAGTACCTGCTGGTATCAGTTTTTACTATCGTTAAGACAATTTGCTATGATTGAGAAACTTAAAATTCCGTGCTTTTCATAAGGTTGGACTCGGTATTTTGTAGTTCCCACTGGTACCCTCTAGGAATAATAAAAGTCTGCGTTGATCCAATCTTCCAATGAGACTTTTGAAATGCGAGGAATGGGACCATGATCACAGTTTTTTGTTTTGGTTTTTACAATGCCTGCTAAATCTGGGTTTGTTATTGGTCGTTTTCAGAATCGTCTGGGATGGAAGTGATTCCAGCGGCGGGTACCGTCGGGGGGTGTGCCTCTCTGGTGCAGACACAGCGACAGAGGATTTTCTGGAAGGCGGATCTGAAATCTCTGCTGAACCTGGCATATAGGAAAGGGTTAATGGCGGAATTGCAGTAGCCGAGCCAGAAGAGCACGGAGAAGAGCAGCGGCGGAATGCAGGTGGGGCAAAATCCCCGGATAACGTACATAGTAAAGAAGGGTAGCCAGCAGAGGACGAACCCGCCCACAATTACACCTAGGGTCTTGGCGGCTTTGGCCTCCGTCCGGAATCGCTTCACTTGAGCTTTGATATTGCGCCGAGACAACTTGGGTACCGCCACAGGGTTGGCCGGAGTACCCAAGGCCTCGGATTCCGCCCGTCGGGGCGGGACCTGTAAGGTGGACTGTTTATGCTCCACGAGCGACTTTTTGCATAAATTGAGCCAATTCTCGGCAGCACGCGTGTTCCGAGCACCGGACGGCATTGACACGTAACACTGAGACCGCTCCATCACTTGGGTTTGACTGGCACCCGCAGGTGGTACCCGAGTGTACAACACTGAGTAACCAACATCAGGTCGATTGTTACGAGTTCCTCCGTTCCCGATACTCTTGGCAGGGTCCAGGACTCCGTTGCTCTGGCCCATATTGGCGGGTACCTTGATGTGGTGACAGATACTGGCGGTATTGACTGGCTGGTTAGCTGGGGTACCGCAGGCGTCACAGTAACTTGGTCGCGGACTCGGACTCGGGTGCCATGGACTGGTTTGATTCTCTTGGGGCGGTTCAGAGGAGGCATGGCCATTCTCGAGAGACGCGTCCGCCGAGTCCATTACCCAGGAATTCCGCAAATTCTCACGAGCCTGAGCCAGTGCCTGCGCCGAACGTTGGCCTCCCAAGCCCGCCAAGGCGGCTCCCAATCCTGGCGGCCCGTGGGCGGCCAGTAAGGCTCCTGTTAAGGGAGCCAAACCTTTTGGTTTCCCTCGGTGGATCCGAAGCGTCAACCGCTCCTTTTCAGGTTTTCCGTCGCCCTTCTTCTCGCGGCCTTTAGTGTTTCCCTCCTTTGTTAGAAGAAAAAGAAAATACAAGAGAAAAACAAGAAGGAAGAGTCAAAGGAAAATGGAGGTGCGTTGGGTACATAATTCACTAATGGGAAAAAAGTGAAGAAAGCTAAACTTACTTTTGTGGTACGGAAGCCTTGGTTGATGGCTTTGCTGGTCCTGACAGCCGCCCGGTAGATGCGCCAGTAGAAGAAGAGCATCACGAGCATGGGAATGTAGAAAGAACCCAAAGCAGAGTACAGCACGTACCCGGGGTCATTGGTTAGCTCGCACGTGAGAGAGCACTCGCTAGTAGCGTTGGCTTCGGCTTTTCGTTCCCACCAGGCTGAAGAATGCCGGTCATTCCAGCCCACCAGGGGCGGGAAACAGATGACGAAACTGAGGATCCACACTGCAGCAATAAGTCCCTTTGCACGCTGAGAGGTCATCAAGCTAGGGTAGAGTACCGGCCGAGTGACGGCCAAGTATCTGTCCAGGCTAATGGCGCATAAATTAAGGATGGAGGCGGTGCACATCCAGACGTCAACAGCCAGCCAGGCGGAGCACCACAGTTCGCCGAAGATCCACACGTCGAACACTTCGAGGGTGGCACTGAATGGCAGCACGGCCACTCCAACTAGTAAGTCTGCGATGGCTAAACTCACAATAAAGAAGTTGGTAGCAGTTCGTAGTTTGGCGCTGAGGAACACAGCCATCACCACCAGACAGTTGCCCACTAGCACGACGATATTGATGAAGCCCAATACGATTAACGAGGCCGCGATCGTCCAGTCGGACCACAACACATTTTCTAAGGGGGAGGAACAGTTTGTTTCCATGACCATAAATTTGCCCTTAAGCGTCTAGAGGAACTTATTGTTCTTTCCCTCTTCTTCTACTTCTTGTTGTCTTATTTGTAGGAGGCAGGTTTAACAGAATCGCTCTCCTTCAGGCGTGATTTAGCTTTCTAGCTAGAATTAGGAAACGTCGTGGTAATCCATTGTTACGTCCCAGCGTTTGCTTCAAATCCTGAAAAGCACCCCAAAAACCAATCTTAGCTCATAAATAGATATTTCATAGAATTAATTAAATCGAGTCTTGACAATGTTACGTTTAAGGGACAATAGCCATCGAAAGAAGAATACGATAACCTAGTTTTTAGTGATATTTTGATTTCCATCATGCGTGAAATAGTAAAAACGATATTAAAGAATGAAATTTCAATACATATGATAACGTGGCTTTCTGCCGTCACGGACATGTTAGTATCCACGGTATTCGAGATCTTTTTCTAATGTCTGGAGCATGGAAATAAATAATAACCATGGCAACAAGGGCCCGTCACGCGATGGCACGCCAAAAAGCATACCATGCCACGTCGGTGACATCATCAACCAAACTTCGCATGCCAGTAAGCCCTGAAGGGTGGATCCCAAAAACATGAAACAAAGTTTGACGTTTCTTAGGATAATGTAGACTACACGCAACCATAAAATTTCCAACTTGTGATATTGATTTACGTTTTACGACTTTATGTTACGATTGCTCTTTACCAATTGATTTTGTAATTATGATTTATAACAGACCCAATAACCCAAACCCCAAAGTGTTTACGTCACATTGATAAATTGAGGGATTTTTTCTTTGACTGTTTTGTTTTCATTTAACTTTCCGAGGAAGTTTTCTACTCCTTTCTACCACTTCTATAACGTCTGATCTGTTGGGTAAATCTGTCATCCTCACCTGCCGTGTCGGGTACTTGGCGTCTTAAAGTCGAGATTTATCATCATCATCATCATCGTCATGGCATCCAGTTCCCGTCCACGGGGCTCTTGGGATTCCGGTATATTTTTTCCCAGGTAACTCCAACTCCTATATATTTATACAAAACAATTCAAAAAGTCACAGCTTAAGATATATATTTTGGTATGGGTCGAAGAAGATCGTATTTCCCTTTCTTTTTCTCTTACCCTTCCCTTATTTTCTTTACTTGATTTTCTCTCTCTGATCTCTATCTCTTTTCCTGGAACAGATCTAGTCGCAGATCGGGTGAAAGACCGTAAACGCATTGCCGTGTAACAAAGCAAAACCCCTGGCAATTATAAACCCCGAGGAATTAGTCGGGAACTGTTTGGGGGGAGGGAGCGTTAGTTCTATTGCGATGACAACCAACATGTAAACGTTTCGCGTCGCTCGTATTGATAATGACCACGTGCTTGTCCTTGGGAGAAGGTGTTATTCAATACCTGGAGAATCATAACCTTCTTACGTTATACACCGCGATAATGATGGTATTATATAAAGCTCGCAGACATAAAAAGAGAAATTGAATCACAAAATAATTGGCTTTCTTACACTTACAAAATCCCATTCATCTCTTGGAGATGTTAGGTCGGGAAGCCTCATTCCGGATATTGAATCCGTTTTCAAATCATTTGAAAATCAGAAAAAAAAGTTGATAAATAATGATAAAAAAATTGTCGAACGTCTTCTTTTGTTGGACTTTGGACTTATGGGAGAAATAGAAGGTAAAGTACGGTGGATTTCCAAGTTGGGCCAATGGACCCCTTTCCCTTTAGGAAAAGCAAGGATCTCTTCTCGGCACCGTCAAGTGTAACAGGAGCATCGATTTTCCCCAACTTTACTCTTACGCGAGAGAGGAGAGCAAGAGAGAGAGAGAGGAGGAGATATATGTATATTATATAGCGTTGCGTTTACTCGCAATTGAGGAGGGAAAACGAGGCACCCTTTAACCTTTCGGCTCCTTTATTTTATTGTATGTTTTCCCATTTTCGCCATCACAGCCCATCAATCGAGTTGCCAAGAAAAGCAAGCCGTACTTTGGGTACGCCATTTTTGCATCAAAAGCCTTAAATTTAAACTTGCGGGGTCCACCTTTGACATCGCCAGAAGGCTAATATTGATTCCGTTGCTATAAATTTGAACCAAAATGTCAACAATACTTGACTCGGAAAGTCAACAGCAAAAGTTGAGGTTTCGTGAAATGTCGTAGTAGTTCTTTAGGAATACTTTAAATTGCTTATTTATAATTGAAAAGACGTCGGAATACGGGTCTGAAGAAACATAACGTACCTTCCCCCAAAAGATAAAAAAAAATTGTATATATAGGACATGTTTGTGTATGGCCATTTCCGAAATGCCAATACGTTCCTTTAAAACTCAAAAATGTGCGGTGCGGAATAAACATGTTTCCTATCCAATTATGCATGTTGCATGCACCAAAAAACTCTTAATGATCTTAGTAACCACTCCTAATAATTCTTGCATTTTTCTGTAATTAGAAGAACTAATTAAGCTTTCAAATAAGCTATTACATGTCTGAGCTTAATAGCTGCGTCTTACTTTTTAAATTCGTATCCTATGTACTTAATTAATCTTAGATTATTGATGATATATCTTATTTGTTTAAGAAATTGAACATATATTTGAGTGCTTCCTAAGTTTTACGCATGCTGAGATCCCACAAAATCCGGAGGAACTTTGTACATATTTTTTTTTTACTTTATTTTTCTTCGATACTTTATTTACGAAAGGAAAGGTGAATCTGTTATACTGAGTGGCATGGCCTTCAGTAAATTTTCTCCCATGTCGTAATACCCGCGAAAGGCAAGAATAGGCTCAGGAATAGACTTTTTCTAAGCCATAAATTACGTCAATCACACTCACCGATACAAGTTCGTACCAAGTGGGGTAATGCACAAGAACGCTCAGGTTGCATGTCTTATCCTACAATGAGCTACACCGTTTTAAGGGGTAGCCAATTACTGTCAACAAATCATGGAAAAGTTTTCAGTTTAGCATAGCTAATAACGTTTACGTTTTTACTACATTTCGTTCAGAAAAAAGCTCGAACCACTATTAATTAAGCTAAAAACCTCTGAACTTGTTCATTCTTTTCCATTTCCCCTCTTGTTTAGGTGGAACTTGTTCCTTGTTTTAAATGTAATGCAATTCGATGCTATGGCGTTGTTTTTCTCTTTTTTTGCTTAATTGGACTGAAACCCTGTGGCCGAAACCACATGTAAATGGTTCTGTATGTAAGGATTCCACACAAGCCCGGTGGCTTTCGGGAGGCTGAAAGATATCTCCGTGATCTAAGGTCATGGAATCCCATGTAAGGCGTTATATGATAAATTATTAATTTAAAACCATGTCTTACTATTCCATTTTCATTTCGTTCTAGTTTTTTTCTCTCTCGATGTGCAGCAAAATCCCATAATTGGCAAAATTGATTGGCACAATTTTCTACCCTCACAATCTTCTAAAGTAAAGTTTAAAATCTGAGTTTCTAAATTCGAAACACGTAATTGAGTTTTAAGAACTTTTACTTACTGTTGTTGAGGAGATTTCTTGAATTTTGTAATTAAAAATCGGTTTCTGATAAAGAAATTTGATTTTTTCTTTAAAGAAGATATTTTGGGGAATATTACTGAAAGACATTATTGAAACAAAAAAAGCCCGGAGGTGGAGGGAATAGATACGACGAGCTGCCTATTGTTTCGCAAAAATGTGAGCTCAGCAGTATTTTGTTGCAACAGTGTCAGAATAGCAAATATGGACCCATCTGTCTGACGTTGCAAGACTGCCCCAAAGAAATAGAATGCCAGGATCGATCTCATCAGCCCGCCTTTTTCACTGACCTTTATCAATCATCCCTGATTCCATGATATAGAGGTGGTTCGCTTTGTAAGTTACGATTTGTATCCGCACAGAAGCTAAACAGCTCCCTAATGTAATTGGAGACACATTCATCAAGAATTCACCTATAAACGCACCCTCACATTACCCTTTATCCACAAATGTATAAATGAAGCACGTACCGATACTGCGAGTAAACTTCAATTACAAATCGTGTTTAAGCAAATATTTTTAATTTATTTTTTAATTCAGTTGCGTGTTTGAAACCATGCACTGAGAACAAAGCAGCGTAGCACTATCAAGGTATCGAAATGTCTGCTCTCTGATGAACCTGCGGTGACTCCACCGGGCGACAAACTGCCACCGCTACAGTCCGAACGCCAAAAAGAGGCGGGGGTTTACTGTGGATCAGAAGGGAGGAGCTTTTGTTGTCCGGTACGGGATTTTCAAAGGCTGTGCTACGCATTATTGCTACAAATCCGACGGCGCGTCCTTTTTTTTAAGGACTTCAAGCTGGAATTAAAAACTTGCTTGCTGACAACGAAGAAGAGAAAAATTCGACAGTTAGACAGATTCCCTGGTAAATGAGATATGAGATTTCTGGGGCACAACCTGCCTCACTGGCCGATTCCCAACAATTTGGGTGTGAGTATTGTGTGCATGTTTGTCGACTACGTCACGATTTGAGACACATCGCGTGCGAAACTGGGAAGACATCAATACATATCTTATTTTTGGCGACATTTGACTTCGACGCACGCCAATCTATCGTTATCTTCCGGACTTCTTTGACTACGCAGCTCTTTAGGGTGGTTATTTTCGTCTAGTTTGATATGGGTACTTGACCAAAGGGGCGTAACCCTTCTTAAAGGCCTTCCGGTGGCAGCGATCCAGTATCCGGGGGGCTTACACAATCACTTCGTGGGCCATTGTGTCAACCTTTGCCTGACAACAATAGGTATAGCGGATCAAGGGATAGAACTATAGAGAACTTGGCAAGAGATTCCAGAGGGTGAAAGAGAGAGGGAGAGAGAAAGATAGACTGCAGCTCGACTGATGATCGTTGTGGTTTAGTTCGGGGATTTCAGCGGCCATGTCAACAGTAAACTGCCAGCAATAATGAGGTACTTGACGCCCTTGGCGGAAAAATACTACAAAAAGATTGCTTGGTTGAACATAATGAGTGTATGGGATACCCTACTTACAAAGGTTACGCCGTTCTCCACGTGTAAACACATGAGTTCCCATTCATGCGAGCTATAAATTGAACAACAGCACACACCGACCCTTAATTAAAGGGGCTCCTCATAGCAGACAACCCTAACCTCTTCCATAGAATAATACGTCTTAAGAATTACTACACACAATAAAATAACTACAGTTGTAGTTTCGTGAACGAAGGTAACATAGGAAACCAACCGGCGTTTCTCCAGGCCAGCTTACGCCATCGTTATACGGCCTTTCTGCCGTATTTCGAGGGGAGATGAAGGGAATCGAATAGAACATTGTTTGTTGAGCTACTGCAAACGTTGAATGACAATCCGGTGCAACGGTACAAGTCCGGCAAAAGCCAACCAGATCCTTTTACGTCAATACATCACTTGGATCTATTCTGTAGTTTTCGAAAGCACGTGCTTTTATTGGTATATCTCCCTTCTAATTACGAACTTCTAATTAAAGCTCTTCAACTGACTTTTATGCACAACTATGGATTTCCCTTAATTACAACTATATTTAGTTACTTTAATTTAATTTGTGATATTTTATAATGGCAAGAAAAAAAACACGAGAAGGAAACTTTGTAATTAAGCTACGCCATAATTATAAATATCTCAAGCGTAATAAGGTAATCGCAGGTACATTCCGCAAGATAATCAAGTAAACTTTAGGAGTGTGTGTGAAAAAAAAAACGTGTTAGACGCAAAATTAGGTGGCCAACCATGTAATGACGATCATTGGAAGTGGAAGTACATAAACACAGACACACCATGGTTAAAGACTTGGCGTAACACCATTCGCAATGTAAGGTTGGATTTTGGAAAGATACCACCTAAAATGTTGACAACTCATTGCGAAAAACACGACATTTTGCGCACACACTATTTTCTTCCACCGCGTTTTGCTTTGGCGGGAACGACCACTACTGGTGTATCATCAGGCTTTTTACGCTTGGGAAGGGGCTGCTTCATATATATACAAGAAAAAGCGGAACAAATTAGAAACTAAGATTTTTTTTAGATAGATTTCTTACCTTGGGCATTTCTTCTTCCTCCATTTCCTCTTCCTCTTCTAAGCCATCGTCTTCTAAGTATCTGTAGCTAACGCCATGAGTGCCAACTAGATGGACCGGGCCCGTTCCTTTGACCAATCGAAGCGTGACTTTGTCGTGAAAAACCAAATCTAAATGCCTCTGGTGTTCTTTCCCTTTTTGCATAACGGCAATGTACGCTTTGACCGGTACATCCATGTATCCTTCTGTCTCCGCTTCAATAACCACCTCGTCATTATCGGGAGCGTCTAAGCTTAAAATAGCCTATAAAAACATCACATTTTTACCGGTTTCGGTTACTTAAGATAATATATTTTAGAAATTATACCTGCTTTATTATTAAACTATGACGGGGAATCTGCAAAACTTCTCCATCGTCTCCAGATTCTTCTTTGGATGGGGTCCATATGTACTCTTTGGTCTTGGATGAATTCAACTCCACGCCTGAAACGTGAAAACAAAAGTAAAATGCAGTGAATGAAATGGCAGATGTCAAACAAAAACGCCGGGTAAAAGTTTCGCACACATTAGAAGAGAGGCTGACAGGTTGACTTTTTATTTACTATTAGAATAGCTTACCCCAGAAAAACTCGTCTTCAACCATGGTAACAAATAACTTATCGTAAAACCACGTGTAAAATTTTCCGGTAAAGTGTGTTCAGGTCCACCACCAGCCGCTGATCAACCCTGAAGAAGGAAACACGAAAAGGAGATGATCGGAATAAAAGAGATTTTGTACTCTATCGAACCCTAGCGTCAAGAAAAACTACTTTTAAAATAGTGGAAAAATATCTAAAACTAGTAAGTGGTAAAATCAATTAGAATCTTATCAGGTGATAAATAAGAATTAAAGCTAAATTATCAGATTAGCACGAAATCGGCGAAAGTTCTAAAATTAATAAATTAATATTACATTCAATTACCGCAGCAGGCGCTGCTAGCAAATTCCAATCTATCCCTTGTATTTATGGTCTACGTCAGTAGCCTGGAGCTACCCTATGTGAATCGCGGCCATTTGCAAAGGCTGGGTGAACAAGGGAGTTTATTTTCCTGTGTGTTTTTTGTGTTAGGCTATGTATTTGGCTGCAAATTGGGTAGTCGAATAATCAAACTTTGAAATGGCGTAACTCAAAAAATCTTAAAATCAACAAGCTACAATGAGTGGTGCGTATGGGATTGACGCGTAAGTTCTCAAATCAAAAACGCTTAGCTTCGCTTCCTTCTATAGGCTACATGGGTGCTTGATTAAAACCAAAAGCAAAATATACGCCATCATTACTCTCAACGATGAGGCTCGTTTTGTACAGCGCCCACAGGTCGTGCCGTGGTTTCCAGACATGGCCGGACATTGCTATAATTGGACTTTTGATCGTTATCGTCCACGGTTTCGGTGCTCACGTAGTCAACACTACAGTCTCGGATCGGGATAGTTTACCCCACCATGGCCGCTGTGAGCCCATCACCATCCCTTTATGCAAAGACATTCAGTACAATGAGACCATCATGCCCAACTTGCTGCATCATCAGAAGCAAGAAGACGCGGGATTAGAAGTCCACCAATTCTTCCCTTTGGTCAAAGTCAAGTGCAGTCCGGACCTCCAGTTCTTCCTATGCTCCATGTATGCGCCCGTTTGCACCATCTTGGACCGAGCCATTCCGCCCTGTCGTTCCTTATGCCTTTCTGCTCGGAACGGCTGCGAAGGCCTTATGAACAAGTTTGGTTTCCAATGGCCGGAGAGCCTCGAATGCTCCAAGTTTCCCGACCCGGGGACCGACATCTGTGTGGGCGAAAATAGCACGGCCAACATGGACCATCATGCCGCAGTAGGGGGGCGGGGCAGTGCCAATACGCATCGTATTTCGAACCCGACCAACGTCGGCCACTATCCTCAATTTAACCCCACATTTGGCGGGACGACATCCTTCCAACGACCCTTCACTAACTTCAGCTTAGCTAGAGAACTGGGCTTCGTTTGTCCCGCCCAGTTTCGCGTACCCAAAGGTTTGGATTACACTCTTAAGGTGGGTGATAAAACGGTACCCGATTGTGGAGCCCCGTGTCATGGGATGTTTTTCACGGAAAGCGAAAGAAGGTTCGCGCGATTGTGGGTCGGAATTTGGTCCGTGGTGTGTATGGCATCTTGTTTGTTCACTGTCCTGTCCTTTTTGGTGGACATGAACCGGTTCCGGTACCCAGAGCGACCCATTATTTTCCTGTCAGGCTGCTATTTCATGGTAGCTTTAGTCTATGTGGTGGGCTTCTCCATGGGCGACAAAGTAGCTTGCAACGCTCCTTTTGACCCGCCTCCGGATTACCCAGCTGTCAAAAATGAAATGGTCTCCACCATTACTCAGGTACCTTGGGAGATAAATTTATGTTTCTTGTGTTTATTAATCGTTCTTTTTGTCCTTTTCCTTATAGGGCACCAAGCGGGAGACGTGTACGATACTTTTCATGGCGCTTTATTACTTCAGCATGGCTTCCAGTTTGTGGTGGGTGGTATTGACTCTGACGTGGTTCTTGGCAGCAGGACTCAAGTGGGGTCATGAACCTATTGAAGCCAAATCGCATTATTTCCATTTGTTGGCATGGGCCTTGCCCGCTGCACTAACTATAGCCATTTTGGCAATGGGCAAAGTTGAAGGTATATCGAAAAAAAAATTCTTCCTTCTTTTATTACTAAATTAAACACTTACCTCACAGTTTATGGTTTTTATTTGTAGAGGTGTTTCAAATGTATATTGGAAGTTTGAAGATACGTTTAAAAGCTTGAATTCAGAAATAGGTTAAAGTAACGGAAATGATTATTTTTTTTTGTTTTCTTGAAATAAAAAATGGAAATGATTTTTTTTTTTTATTGACATGAAAAAACGGAAAGGAGTGGTTTAGTTCTTCTACATGGAAAACGATGTCTGAAGGGTGTCATACTTTGAATTTTGTTATTTTTTCCTTTTGGAATATTGTAAGATTGCGTTTATTAATTCGTTAAATCTTTCGGATTTTTTACAGGTGACGTCTTGAGTGGCGTTTGCTTTGTTGGATTGTGGGACATGCAAGCCTTGCGAGGATTTGTATTGGCTCCCTTGGCTCTTTTCCTACTCCTGGGGACGTTTTTCTTGTTGGCCGGATTTATCTCGCTTTTCAGGATCCGCACCATCATGAAATCCGACGGTACTAAGACCGACAAACTCGAGAAACTGATGATCCGCATTGGAGTGTTCTCCGTTTTATATACTGTGCCAGCCATAGTGGTATTAGCGTGTCTATTTTATGAACAGGTTGGTACACTACTAACTATTAACTCGTTTTCATCTCAGGGAATTTATCTTTATTTAAAAAAAATAACAATTTAACATTGATTTAACATTTAACATTGATTTAACAATTTAACATTGTTTTTTTGTTTTTTTTACAGGCATATTTTGATTCCTGGATGGTGCGTTGGCAAGAAGACCGTTGCAGAGATGATCAGTGGAAGAAATACGCAATCCCGTGTCCTTTAGCCGTGTGGGCGTCAAGAGGGGCAACAGGTGGCGCTACAGCTCCTTCGACCGGGCCCAAACCTGACTTTGCGTTATTTATGCTGAAGTACCTGACGGCTTTGATCGTGGGGATCACCTCGGGAGTGTGGGTGTGGTCCAGCAAGACGCTACTTACATGGAAGAACTTTTATCGGCGTCTTTGCGGGTTGAGTCAACCAGTGCCTGTTTGAACTCTGTGCCATCACGAGCGCGGTGATGTTATCATTTTTAAGTGGAGATTCTTGTGTTTTGTTCTGATGTAGATTGTGCATATGTGTAAAAGCTTGAAATCCTGGTCTTGCGACCAGTAAAAATGGCCTTAGGATTTACCAGGGTGAAAAGTTGCGAAGAAAAAACAAAAACTCAAAAAGGGCAATGCGAAATATTTGCAAGGCATTTACGCTGTTACTTTTTTGTTGGAAACACAGCTACTTGAATTGTGTACGGGTTTTTATTGTTTCGATTATGTTGCAAGGGTGATCGCTCGAAAAGAAATGACGGCTAAAAGGTCATCTCGACATGTTTTAAGATACATGTATTGCGATACAGGTGAAATATTCCGACAGGCAACTAATTAAGACGATTAATTAAGGAAGGCCTGGATGCGGATATTTTTATCCGCTGTCGTAATATCTTTGGCAAGCGTTAAAAATAAGCAACTGCGAGCTTGTGTTCGTTTTTTTACCTCAAAATTGCTTGCCATCCAAATATTCCGGACTTTTTAAGTGTACATAGTGGTAGTTACTTCGTAGTTTTACAAAAATGATTTGTGTAAGTTGAAACCTTTTTATTTTGCATTCGTTGTGTTCAGGCTCTTTACCGCTGACAGTAACACAAACTGCCCCAGCTATCTTATTTGTGCTTCTTGCGTTTAAACAAAAAAATCAATCAATATGAATACATGATAAGGTATGTTTTGATCTTGTTTTGTGTAACGGTTTTAATTAGACTAAGTCGTACTTCCACTTATATTAAATCAAGTTTTATTCTAAAATGTCTTCTCATATTTCTACAAGAAATGTGAGAAGAAATTTTATACTTGTATCATACTTGTAATATATTATTATGTATCAGTTCTAACGAATTCCAGTTAAATAGAAATTAGGTGGCGCCACATTCTTGTAAGGAGCATGCTCAATTCATGCCTGCTTCTGAATCATTGATATCAAATTTCGTCTTTTTACTTGTGTTGTATCTGATCTTCTTTTGTAGTTGAATTTGTGGACTTAATTAAGCGAAATAAGCTCATTTAACCGACTATGGACGATTATACATTCATCGGCTTAGAGCCCACTACAGTATCCCAGACGGTTTTAGTGATCTGGAGTGCAGGAAGCGATGAAGCAGGCTTGCGAAATTTGGTCTCTTTCCTCAAGCATTATGGATGCACTACAGTGGTCGAAAACAACGAACGGCTTTTGCTGTGTAAGTTATATTTGCACTGTCCCATGTTAATACAGAAAATATCTGACGCCAAGTAAGCTAAGTGGAACTAGCGGCAAAAAAAGTCCCGGTTAGTCTTTTTGTCCACGGAATATAATGATACTTCACTTGTGATAAAGTGTGATAGATTTTTTTTATTTTTTCCTTGCAACGTGTTTACGTATATATTTATTTCGTTGTAGCTGATCATCCGGCATCATCTTTCGACGTGGTAGTTTCCGGTGCCATTCCGCCTTATTCCCTTGTCCATACTCCAGAATTATTGTCAGAAATCCTGCGCCTTTGCAAACCAAATGGAAAGCTAGTTATGCGGCAATTAGTTCACGATTCCAGCAAATTGACGAACGGGCTAACGCTCGCAGGCTTTGTCCAGGTCTCGGAAACTAAAGATGTTCTGGTATCCAACGGAACAGAAGCCAATAGTGATGCGAAACATTTAGTCGAGTTCACTTGCCGCAAACCCAATTACGAAGTATAAAAATACAGAAACATTTGAAAAAATGCAGAATTTGTTTGGAAAATTACTCAAAAATATTTTTTTCCAGGTTGGATCATCTAAAAAGCTGTCGTTCGCATCAAACGTTGGTTCGAGCCTCCCAGTGTCATCCGTTTGGACCTTAAACTCCACAGTAGATGATGACGTCGAATTAATGGACTCCGACCTATTATTAGATGAAGAAGACTTGCTTAAACCAACATCCGAGTCCCTAAAAGGTAACATTTTGCTTTGTCTGTGGTTAACGTTATAGCTGATTTTAATTATTTAGTTTGTGGTACCACGGGAAAACGCAAGGCCTGTAAGGACTGCTCTTGTGGTCTGGCAGAAGAATTAGATTCGGAAAACAAGGGAAAGGTGTCCGCAACCCAAAAATCTGCTACGTCAGCTTGCGGAAGCGTAATTTTATAAAAATCCTCTTTAGTTTATGTTATTAATTTACTGAATTTTAGTGTTACTTGGGCGATGCATTTCGCTGTGCCAGTTGTCCTTATTTGGGAATGCCCGCGTTTAAACCTGGCGAAAAGATTCAACTTAGTGACAGACAGTTAAATCCTGACGTGTAGTAAATTTTTCTTTTACTTGGGGTAATTCAATAATATAAAAAAAAATCAAAGGAGGCTGCTCTGTGGTGTAATTACTCATATGCTTTCTCTATGTATTGACAAAAGTGTCACGTTTCGTGTTTTATATAAGAAGTGTACACATCGTAGCCCAGAGAAATGGTATTGTCATACAAAACCCGAAAACGCGTTGGCAGTAGGTAAAAATTTATTATTTGAGCAGGTGGCCACACGATCCATTCTGCTGCGTAGAGTTTCCATGCCTTGTGCTTCATTTCGTCCCAGACTTCAGAGGGCGGGGTCTTTTCCAGCACGCCCAGTGTGCCAAAGAAGACAGCGATGAGAAACGGCGAAAAGGCAATTTGGTCCACGATGAGTTTCTTCGCTACAATACTTAACGTTCTACCGGGCAAGGTTTTGTCCAGGTACAAGTACCAGTAGTGGCACACAACACCGATAACGGTTCCCGTAGCACACATATTTCTTGTCCGGAGTTTGTCCCATATAAGAGGCTTGTCACTGGTATTGGTCATGATCTCATATTGCTGTTGAAGCACATCGCCCACGCCGGAAAGACTGGTGGAAATTGTCACATTGGTGATTAATAAGTATTTACTGCTGAAGGCAGTTTTGGTGGTTTGTTTGAAATGATGGACAAAAGGCGTCCAGCACATCTTGGCCAAGTTGAAAACGGTGTTCGTCTGCATCTTAACCGCTTCTAGAAAGTTCAAGTTTTCAGTATTAGAATTGGATTAGTGTGTTTGGAATATCAAAACGGATACTGTATTCAAATAGAATGTTTAATTGTGAGAAAGCAAGCACGAGACATTTAGGTTTACTTACGCAATTTACAAAAGATTCAGAATTACATAAATTTTGTTTACGTTCCAAACAAACGAGGATCAAACCCAAAGAGGCCTCTGGCGGGCTGCACTGAACTAAACATACTTGTTAAAGATGTATTTCGAAAGTGTAATTAGTGGATTATTGCACTCGGAATTTTGTACGCAATACTAGTGATTTGGATGAAAACATTGCTTGATTATATATTGTCTTCGAAGTAGAGTTGGAGTTTCTGAAGAACAAATAAAAGCGTTGCGAATCGAATAATATCAATTGTGTATTGTCGCGCTTGGCCTTTTCTAAATGCTTTATTTCCTTTACTGTCCAAAACTGGACTCCCTTTTCTTTACATTTCCTTCTCTTTTTATACCACTTGGCGACCTTTCTTATTAGCGAATATGCTTCTTTAAACGGGTCCTTCATTAACCCGGCCTTGCCCTTCGCCATGAATCCGCCACCCACTCCCAAAACGTGCAAAGTAACCAAAGCCAGCGTCTTTTACCACCCTTAATTAGCCTCGGCCTGTCGCCCTCTCCGCAATCACCTTGCCATACCACATCGAGTCCTCAAAGACGACGCTTTGAGGAAAGCAGACAAGGAACCTGGGGAGCAACAAGGTTCAAAACGGGTACGCAATGCCACAGTATAATATCAAAGCGTATTACGAAGCCGTTATTTACACCGAAGCTATAAGTGGCTTAGTGTACTAGTTTAGCAAGACGACCTTGCGCGACCTTGCACGTTTGGAATAATGGCAAGAGAGAAAGAAAAGCAGTGGTTCTTGGCAAAGTATACGGATGCTGTATTTGCCTTTTCTATCTTCCGCAGTTCGTATCTATTTTCAGTCGTGAGCTTGCTTTCGTGGAAAGTGGTCGCGGGGACCCGCAGTGGTTTCTTGTACATCTTAAGATAAGAAAACTTATCTCAGAGGCTCGCAGGTCAGTTGTTTTGATTATTTACGTTTCGGAATGATGAAACTTGTTGGTAAATAAATTCGCGTTAATTTTTACTTTTTCATACATTACCTTTCACTTCCAGGTCAAGACGGTTATTGGTTTAACCGCAGAAGAAGAATGGCCGTAGTCCGACTCAGCTTATTAGTGTGCTTTATAGCTGTTGCTATTGGCTTTTCGATGGCTATGGCAGCTTCTCTAGGTTCCAAGCCAGGGGAGGTTACGCAACGCAACCGAAGACATACTGGCAACTGCCCAGACGCTAATTACGTTGAAAAACATCACATACCTAGTTGGAAACTAGGTCCTCGGCCATATATCGATGATTCTTCAGAAGAGAAAGATGCGACCTCCCCAACTACCACGCATGCACCTTGCGTTGATCCGAACAAAAACTTCGTCGAGAAACACAATTTGCCCGCCAGTAAACTAGCTACGGACAAAGCACAAGAGGTCAAGTATTCTGCCGATCAAGATTTTTCTTCCACACCCTTACAGGAAAGACTGCAAGTTGTCGATCAGATATTGTCACGTGTACCCCTCATCGACGGGTAAATTTCTTTATTTATTAATCCAATTATAAAGTAATCCAATCTGATCAAATGAATCCAACCTAATTTTGTAATTATTTATGTATCTAGAACGGATTACTTCAGTTTTCCTTGAAAAAGTGAGTTAGCTCACTTTTTTATTTGTATTTATTACTTTTTTTTAGACATAATGACTTCCCACACTTGGCTCGGAAGCTCGTTAGCAATCAAATTGGAATGTTTAATTTCAAAGATCTGCGTACCGAAGAACCATGGATGAGTGACATTGAATCTCACACGGATTTGGTTCGTTTGCGTCAAGGCAAAGTTGGAGCGCAAGTAAAAACGTTTCAAAATGTATGTATAACTTAATAAAACTATTTTGTGTATGATATTCAGTTCTGGGTTGCATACGTACCGTGCGCGGCACAACACAAAGATGCCGTGTCCAAAACGTACGAGCAAATCGACTTCATCCATCGTTTAGTGGAAGCATACCCGGAAGATCTTAGGCTGGTCAATTCGGCTCAAGGTTGTGTGACTTTTTTAAGGAATTTTGCAAGTTTCTTGACCGTAGATTCTGCTGTTTAGAGCTGACTGACGCCTTTAGCAAGGGATTTGTGGCCAGCTTAATTGGCGTCGAAGGGGGACATTCTATTGGCAATAGTTTGGCTAATGTGCGGAATATGTACAAATTGGGCGTACGTTACCTAACTTTGACTCACGGGTGCACGACACCATGGTAATTTATATAGCATATATTAGTTCCGATTGAATTCTATGTATATTTTCATTTTAGGGCAGATAATTCGGAGTTGGATAGACCTGATAATGGACCCGTCCATGATGGATTATCAGCTTTTGGCGAAGTAAAACAAATTAAAAAATTGACAATCGTTTCGGATTTCTTATGTGATTCTTACAGGTTGTGGTGCAAGAAATGAACAGGATTGGGATGATGGTGGATCTTTCGCATGTGAGTCAGCAAACGATGAAGCAAGTCCTCAATATATCTTCAGCCCCAGTTATTTTTTCGCACTCTTCAGCTTTGGCGCTGTGTGACCACGTGCGGAATGTGGGAGATGATGTTTTAACGATGCTGGTATCTTTGTCAAAAATTTTAGGAAATTTTAATTTAGTTTGTATTTATATTTGGTTTATTTATAGGCCGAAAATGGTGGTATTATAATGGTAAATTTCTATAGCAAGTTTGTAAGATGTAGTGAAGAAGCTACTCTGCAAGACGTCGTGCGTAAGTTGACAGATTTCTTTGCTCTGTGAAATACTTTTTTGTACTAATTGCGACTCTCTGAAACAGAACACATGAACCATATTCGCACGATTGCCGGTGTGGATGTGATAGGAGTTGGCGCGGATTACAACGGAGTAAAACTGTAAGTAAGAGTTTCTTTCACGATTAAGATTGTGTTAAGATTTATCTTTATTCCTTCATTCGTGTTTCTGTATCCCCTTTTATTAGCGTGCCAAAAGGATTAGAAGACGTATCGAAATATCCTATGCTGTTTGCGGAGTTGTTAGGACAAGGCTGGACTCCGGAAGATATTGAGAAAGTAGCGGGAAAGAATTTTCTTCGTGTTTTCCGTCGAGTCGAAGAAGTGACTTCAAAGAAACGGGATGTTTACATAATTTTAATTATTCTATTTTAAATAGGTGCGAGACAATTTAATAAACGAGCCCCCGAATGATGTGTGGATTCCTTTAGAAGAAATGGCTGGTCATACTGGATGCGTAACTTACCCGTAGTGCACGTTTGACGGAATACGTTCGATTCGCTTTGAAAAGGGGCAAAGTATGTTACTCTGTATCACAAATACTTAATCTAAGTTTCTAGCATACATATTATCCGCTTAGCTTAGATACTTACAGGTGTGTGTGACTCAGTTGTATTTATAGTGTTGAATTATATACAAAATATACATGTTTTCGTGTTGAATACTAATGATATTGTTGTATTGTTTATCAAAACTAAAACTTATAAATATAGATAAACAGTTTTAACATGAAGACCCGGTAAATAAAGACTTCTAGAACATTTTTAAGATTTCGAAATTTTGCTTTATTTTGAATCGCAACTGAAGTAAACAAACACTGAAAAGGTACCTACATAGCGTTCCATATCCCAGCTATATATTTACATTTTACACATGTATTTGAGCAACGAATACACTTCTGTTCACTAAAATTTTTCTGATCTTTCGATTCTACTGGCCAGTTTTTAATTCACTTTTTCTTAGAATGCTTATCCATTTGCTCTCTATATGCAACTATAGTTTCTTCTAAAAACTAAACTCACAGATGTTATGGTGACTGGAATAAATGTATGTAAATTTGATTTAATACAAAAAAGGGACCCAAGCAAAAAGACCTGGAATGTGACAGTTACGAACCGTTTATAACGTAGGTTTTTTAGGTTATACTGTGAAATAAAAAAATAAAATGCGGAAGACTGCAAGTCATCGAAAAAACATAAAAACGGAAGAGATCTAATGGTCTAGTTGGCATCAGAAACAACTCACCATCAATCAGTAACAAAACCTACGTGATAAGAGTTACAAAAGTCCATAATTCACAGCTACCAATGGATTTTTTTCATAGCCACCAAAGATATTTTCTTCTCTTTTCTTTAGTTTTCTCCCTAGGCGAAAGACTCTTCTGACAATTTTGGCTCCACCTCAGAAGCACTTGACTGAGCTACACTCGCACTATCATCTGGCAATTCTCCGTTAGTACTGGCCCGTACTGGCAAATTACTCCCTTCTCCAGCTCGTCCTCCTGAAAAACGAGCTTACAAATAAATCCAAAGTTGACCACTAATCACACAAAGAATACCTGTTCCAAGTACTGAGCTCGGTCTCGGTTTGGGTCGCAAAACAGGGGGCGGTTTCGGTTTGGCGGTTCCAGCCCGCGGTGGCAGTGCCGGTTCTGCCAAAAAAAAAAATACAAATGAAATCACGCCAATCGAAGAATAAGAAAAGGGAAAAATTCGAAAACACGGAAACTTATTACAAAATAGGAAAAATCAGGAAAAACCACACCTGGCTCGTTCGCAGTACTAGCATCTTCGCTTTCCTGTACACCACCTGGGGCTTCAACAGATCCGGGTTCGGAATCTGCAGATTTACCATGCGCAGGCGCATGGTCTGCATTGCTTTCCCCTTTATAGGAACCTTTCCGCGATATCACGGGCGAAACCACCTTTTCTTTTGCACCTCGCATGAAGAAATTAGAGAGCACACCCACTCCAAGTCGCGGAGATTCCCTCTTTTCTTCCGTGTTTGAAGTAGTGGTAGTAGTAGTACCATTGTTTTCAAGCCAAAGCTCACTTTGACGCTTGGAGTTCTTAAAATCCGTCGTTTTTTTCGTGGAGATTTCGTCCCTCAGTCCTACAACCGTTCTCGGAAGCGAAGCTGTCTGTCGTTCGGTCATAACGGGTAACCCACTTGGTTTATGAGCCGGACTGTTATCTGCCGAAGTATTGATGACTTTGTCCTCTTGTAAAGGCGAGTTTAGGGAGAAACAACCACTCGCAATACTGGCTAAAGAGCCCCCGCAACTGCTATCCGTGTTCGGCTGGAAGAACGAATCTACATCTTGACTAGGTTCCATGTCTAAGCTCTCCTCTGACTCGTGGAGCGTGGCGACCACGAAATCCGGGGCTCTTAACGCACTTCGAGAGGGCATCCGCGTTTTGGGACGGCGAGGACGAAGCAAACCCAAATGTTTCAGAGGGAAAACACCACCGCCTTCTCGAGTAGTTCGTTTCCCGGATGCTTGAGCTTTCTCATCTCCTTCAACCATTTCCTCTGCACCTTCAGGCTCGCCTTGCTCCACTGGTCTTACCAAATTAGATCCCCCCAAAAATAAAAAAATAAATAAAAAAAAGCATCAATATTTAATTCTCTTTTTAAATGGAAATGATTTCACCTTCTTGCCAAGAATTGGGTATAGCAGCTTCTGAAAGACTTTCTGGAGTACCTTCCGTGCTTTCGTACTGCGTCACAAGTAGTGGACGAAGTTTAGATAATGAAGCACCCAAATGTTTAATCGACAGATCGGGACTGACCTGAATAAGTCAAAACAAAATTAACGTTCACTAAAGGAAACGAAATGAGTCAAAATATAAGAATATAACTTAACTAAACCATAACACAAATCTACACAAAATCAAAATATATCAAATGGCATGTCGAAATATATTTAATCTATGAAAATCTAAATATAGTTAAAAATCCAACACAGTTGAAAAAAATATATGAAATCTATAAATTTGTACAAAAATAAAAAAAAAATTCAAATAAGAGGGTATTAAAGAAAGGAAAGTCTTATGATAAGGTCTTGTATGTACATAATAAGCTTTTAAATAGCATTTAATCCAATTAAATATTTACTAGGAAATCGTAAACTAAAAATTAATTGACTTCTAATTAACTTGAGATGTGAAAACGCTTGTTTTTACAATGGGCGTAGCCTCCGACGCTAGATTACTACTATCGGACGAAGACGACCGTCTACCAACGTCCAAAAGGGGCGTGGGCAGTTTTGTCCTCGCTGCGTAGTTCCGCTTGTTATCAGGCACGATCTAAGAACGAGACCAAGTTAATTAAAAAAAATTATGCAAGTAATTACTGCTATGAAAGTAATGTTTTTACCAAGTGTTTACTAGAACTGGACAAGTCTTTAACCACATCGCCTACTACGCAATCATGGACCGATGTCGCAGCAGCAAAGGAAAGCTCACTGATACCGGAAAACCACCGAATTAAGGAAACTAATACAAAAAAATTGTATTTTGTACTTTAATTTGTCTGAGACTTGGGCTCCAGTCAGGGAAACCAGTGCACAACGAACGAAATCTGGTGGAACGACCAGTTTTTTCAATAAGATGTTCTTCAACTGCTCCAGCATGCCAGGTTTTCTACAAACCCCAGGGCATTTGGCTTCCGCACACTCAGCGAGACTGCTGGCCACATCCTAAACCGAACAGCCTAGATTACTTTCTGATAACGTAATTGTTCTCGTACTTGAAGGTGTGAAGAAGCCAAAACTTCCAAATCGGCTGCCATACTAGCTAACTTCTCGGAAATGACCGAAGACTGACTTTTTTCCTGAACCGTTTGCAGGAGCGAACCCAAAAGCTGTAAGGCAAGTAACGGGAAATTAAACTTTTTTTTTGGTTTCCTTCAAACACTAACAAAAGTTTACCTCTTTCGCCTGTATGACGTCGAAGGCCATGTTAATATTGTCCCTTCTAGAATGGTCTTCGCTTTCTTTCCCAGTTCCGTCCCGTAAGTGGTCCAACAATTCTGCTGATAAGCGATTCAGCTCTTGGGTAGCCGTATTGGTCAAAAATGCCTTTGGAGAAATACAATTATTTGAGTTTTTCTTTAGCTAACTGGAACATTTTCCACAAACCTGCTGCCATTTTGAGCCTGCTATTTCTGCAGGTGGCCTAGGAGTGACGTTTCTTTGTAAAAGCTCTTCAATCCTCCTCCAATTAGATTCAGTTTTCTCGGGTGCTAGCTTCAAACTCGCTGTCATGTCATGGGCAGGATATGGGATATGTCTCAGCGTACGATTCCTGTTTCGGAAGCCGAACGTAAAAGCAAAAGCGGAAAAACTACAAAAAAAAATTCTTACGTTTCTAAACCGTAAGCCAAATCCGCAAAGCCTTGCCAAGTGACACTATTTCTATCCAGCGATATCACCCGCAGTGTACGATTGAGTTGTAAGGCTTTTGTGAGCAATCGCACTCCTTGATCGCCAATCATGTTACCACTGAGAAAAGAAGAAGAAAAATGGTAAATTTTCGTAATAAATAAATCGGACATTTTCTACCTGATATCAACGTATTCTAAGCAGTGATTACTCCCAAGCGCGTTAATAAAATTGTACAGTTCCAGTTTCAACTTGCTGTCTGGCAGATGCAAAGCCTCTATCACGCAATCCGAATCCTATTACCATAATACACAAAATATTACTATAGAACTTTAAACATTGAAACTACACAAGTCCCAAACTAATTTATTGCACAATCATCTAGATTTAAATGTATATAAATGTTAAATTATTTCTAATGAATTATAAAAGAACTTCAAACGAAATTTTAATTCAACACTATAACAATTCAAAAGAAATATTAATTCACTAAATAATCACTAATAATCGAACCATCTTAAATAATCGAACTAACAAGACAGGGCAATTGGCGATAGCCTACGTCGATTCAATTTAAAAAATAAAAAACAATCGAACTAGAAATGCTAAATTAGCTCTAAATAGTTCAAAATAATTCGACATAATGCTCCACGAACCTGGAAAACTTGGACGAATGACTCCATGACTACTGCCGCATACTTCGCTTTTAAATTATGCAAATTCTTGCCTAAATAAACCGTTCGCAACGACTTGTTTTTATTCAGAGACTGCATCAAAGTGCCCAAGTCCACGTCAATATCTAATAAGACAAAAGTACTATTACTCGAAATCCCGAAATTCGAAAATAAATCTTAAATTTTTTTTAAAAAAAAGACTCCTACTGTTTTCAGTCAAGTCTAGGCTGTTCAAGCAACCCACTCCGTGAATGCACGATTCAATAATTTGGGCTCCAGATCCGGATAATGAATTACAACTCAGGTCTAAATGTACTCCTTCAATAGTTTCATTGCAAGCCAAACCCAAGAGCAGATTCCTTAGCAAGAAACAATGGAATTGATTAATTGCAGAAAAAATTCTGAAAAAAATGAAATGAAAAAGATTACTTTAAAGCTTCTAGGGTAATTTTGCAAGATGCAAGACGGATTTTTCTTAAAGCTAAAGCGCTGGTAAAGAATTGTTTGAAAGAGGGCGGCAATTCTCTGCTTTTCTTAGTTGTGAAATTATTCTTGGACAAATACAAGTGCGAGAGATGGGTCGTGCAACCCAGGGACAATGCACCAAATATCTAAGAAACGGAACCAAATTAAAGTACATACAATCAAAGCCGATGATTCTGATATCAAATCCTACCGATTCTACTGTCAATTCAGTGGCGGTCAGATCTAAGTGAGATACGACATTGGACTGCGCTAAAAAGCAGCACAGGTGCTAGAATAATAAGGCAAAAAGTAAGGCGAGTGTCAAAAAGCTTTTAAAGTCTACGATTTACCTTGACGTCGTCTCTTAGGCTATTACCACTCAGGTTGAGATAGCTTAATGACGACGAAAACACAGGGTTATTGGACAACGCGTGCTGCAAAGCATGGATTCCTTTGCCTGTCAAACCACAATGCGAAAACGATAAGGAAACGAATCCATTCGCATGGCTGCTAAGGGCGGAGCCTAAATAACTGACTCCTATTAAAAAAAATAAGAGTTGCAAGAAATTAAAATTCTAATTTATTTTATTTTGAATTTACCTTTATCTTCAATTAAATTGTGCGACAAATCTAGCTTAGCCAGAGTAGAGTTAGCGTTATTTGCAATGGCTAATGACAGTTTTTGAGCAAAATCGCTGCAAAAAAAAAGTATATATAAGATTAATATTTGGTAGAAATGATTTTTTGGGTGTTTGGTTTACCAGCGAAAACCCATATTTTCTAAATGGAGCTCTTCCATGCAAAATGACTTCGCCACCACGATTAAAAGACGGTCAAGAGCTTCCGTTTGTAACTTGCTAGCATTTCCTCTGAAAGATTTGAACCATAAATTGAACTCCAGGGCACTTATGATAGGCAGCAGATCCCTGTCGGAGAAGTTAACATAAAAAAGAGTAAAAGAAAGAGTTTCTCAAGAGGTTTAGGTAGCACTACTTTGGATCCAAGTGGTCGAAATCCTTTAGATTCAGCTCTCTGCAACTATTGGACAAGTAGATGGTGTCAATGTCCTAGAAATGACTGACGTCAGCTCAAATTTCCCTTCAGAGCGAGAAGCAAGATAAGAAAGCTTTTACCCATGCAACTTCGTCGCGATATGGCAGGGCGAAATAATCGCACATACAAGCATACTGCCTCGAAAAGCCATGGCAAGGCAATGTGAATTTAACACTGTTTCTAGAAATCTTGGAACTGAGGAATCGCTCCAATCGCGTGGGCGGAATCACCTCAATTCTCTGTATAATACGCCTAAAAAGAAGAAAATAAATCGTAAATTCTAAATGGGGGCAATTAATTTTGGAGGGCAATTAATAAGGAAAATTACTCTAAAGGAATCCCAGGAAAAAGGTCGTCCACTTCAGTAAGAATACTAGAGATAAAAATATCCAACTTTTTCCCATTTTCGTCAGTGGGAAAATAAAAGGTGTGTGACTTTTCGGTTGAGAAGAGGCACAATTGGCTGGCTTTCTTGCTTTCGATGGCCTGGAGGTTTAGGTAATGGATACTAAAATCGATCTAAACGTAGGAGAAAAAAGGAAAAGAATGTATACAGTCTTTATTAACCTAACCACATGAGTGAACATGGGATTTCCACAGCTTATGGAAACTTTATTATCCCATTGGCTAAGAGTAAAAATTCCGTAATGCATACTTTGGAGGGTATTTTGGCAGTAAAAACGAGGATTCGACAAGGCGTAAGAACCTATTTTAAAAGAAATTAAAGTCGCCGATTTTAATTTCAATTTCTTTTCCTTCTTTATTGAATTCGCACGTACCAGTACTCTGTTGCTACATTTTTCGGGTCTGATTTCCAAGCGGGCAGCGCATACCTGGATGATCCTTACATTGGAGCCAAGAATCGACTGGATACTTCCTGTTAAATCAAAGTTAACCAAATTACCTTCCATTGTCAACTTTATTTAAACTGTGATAATATTTATTGACAAAGCAAGGAAAGCTGAGAAAAGACTAACGAATTGCAACAGGATACGAGGCGGTAACACACTTAGTAAAGGCTTTCAAGCGAAATACAAGCAAAAGAAAATTCGAAAAGGAAGTGTAATCTAATAAATGTTGGTACCTCCTACTAAAATGACAGGAAGTACCGGAATGATGAGTAATAAGGCGAATTGATTAGTATACCTTGCAATTCTCTTGAGACTGACATGACTCAAGAAGGTTTGGCTGTTGTAAAGATCTTCCTAAAATCTGTGTGGAATGTTTCCCACATGCACATACACTGATTTCACTAAATATTCCCCAAAAGACCGTCTTTTTCAAGTCTTAGCTCTTACTCACCAACACAGTGTTGTTTTGGCCAGGTTTTGTAAATAACATTTGATTGTTTCACTTACTGATAGATGGCGTTAAAGTCCCATTTATTAGCTGATAAGTCCACCGTCTAATAAAATTAACTTAATGAAACAAAACTATCGTGACAGCACTTGCTGTCTTTCGCGGTTCACATTTTTCACTCAAGCGGTTAAGCCCTAGCTTAGTCATATTTTTTTAATTGATCGATTTGCATCGACTCAGTATAGATTCACAAGGGATTCGCAACTCACTTGTGGCTACAGACACCCTGAACGTAACCTGAACAGTCGGTTTCAAAGTGTATGCTAACAATTTAAAATATTTGCGTTTCAGTACATTTATTATGCAGAAAGTTGAGCAAACTTCACAAAAGCATCCTCCAAAAGATAGTATTTTTAAAATGATGACATTCTACATAAAATGGTGCACTCGTAAGTTTTAACGTGTGACAGTTCTACTAATAAGCTAACAACCATGTACCAGAAGAAAATAGGGTTTGAAAGGAAATACACGTTTGGTTGTTGGGGGATATTAAAAAAAAAATGGTATATCGGGGTTTCATTAGCTAAGCGGGAATCGAGTCCGCCCTTTGACGTGTAGGCGTTTAATAGCTCAACACCTGTTGCATGATTTCTTGCAACTAACCAGCATGTAGTCCGAGTTTGACTGACACTGACCTCGGGCTGCCCAAGCCGGGCAGTAATTATTGTCATCCACGCAAGCGTCAGTGGAACCTAGTACGAGGACAACAATGCATTCCAGGCATAGCACAGTTAATTAGTAGAAAGTGGTTTTTAAGTACGATTCTGTGAGGTTTTCATCGCAACATGAAACTTTCCAAAGTAAATCATAAACTACGGCAGGTAAAAACGAAGAAAATTACTGTAGTATAAAGTTTTACTCACCGCTGCCACACACGCCACAAGCCTTCGGGCAGTAGACGTTCATGTACTCCTTGTTGTGGATACATTCGCCAGAATTCGCCCATTTTTTGCAGTTAGCAACTTGATCCGCACAAGAGTGTCCTGCATGACAAGCGAGCAAGGTGATTATAATACCATATAACAAATAGCTTGCAAAGATTACCACATTGGTTGCAAGATTTACGGCAATTGACATTCATCCAGACAGGATTTTGCACACATTGGCCAGAACCAGCCCATGCGGGACAATACTTGTCGTTGTCTACACACTGGCCTGTGAAAAAACACGAAAATGCAAGTTGAAAATTTCAGCGAGCTCTGCTCACATCTCTACCTGGCATTGGCGTAGTGACTAAAGGAGGGGTCGGACGAGTTACGGTATGGTTGCTTCCGCACCCATATAAGATGTTAATTTTATAGATATCCCACTAAGACAGAAAACATTATATTAGTGCTTTGCAAAGCTTAGAAATTTTTTCTCATTGCTATAGCTCACATTTTTAGTCAGAATTTAATTGACGCTCTTACCTGACTGAAGCCTCTTTGCTGGCCTAATTCCACCCCTTGTTGCTTAGGAACAATCGTAGGACTATAGTCATCCTTCGAGAAAGCATATTTGCCGTAGTGCATCACAGAACCTAAAAACAAATGAAAAGTCGATCATTCATATGTACGTATGTTTAGCACACTCAAAGTTTCAAATACTCTGGGCGATGTCAATACCTGTATCGTAAGGAGCACCAAGGTACTGGATTTCACTCAAGTTTTGCTTCATGAAGTTGTTTTCCATGCCTGAAAGTAATCCAAAGGACAATGGGTAACGTTTGGGGTTAAGTAAGTAAAGCGTTTAGCTACCTTTCTTAATGTTACTCATGATGATCGTGACGTAGTCGTCTCGGTCAGGCCGACTTTGTTCATGCCAGAAGCCGGCAGCGTGCATGAACTCGTGAATGACAATTCCTACGTTAACGCAGTTTTCTCCTAAAATTACGTTCTGCGAAAAACCCCTCCGTCCTATTTCACTGCTGCAGCTGTAGAAGGGAAGAGATCCAATACGCAATGTGAATATAATTTGCCGTCAAGACAACTCACTCAGCACCAATGAACACTTACCCAGGACCCTTTCGAATGTAGATGTAATCGCGCTGGTTGGTCCGCGGAACGTAGCGAATACACGTATTGTTATGGTATTCGAGCATAGCACGAGCAATTACGGAGCGTTCATTTTCGGCTAAAGCAAAACAATAATAATTAGGTTCTTCAATGTTGTGTTAAATGTTTTCCTGTTTGAACAGAACTAGGGGATATTAGTGTTCCTTGTAACTTTAGGTGAGGAAAAAGAGCATAAAATAGAAGCCACTTAGCTAGTTTACAAGGTCTAATTAGAGCTGTGAATAGGTTTTCCGTATTGTTCAAGAAAAAAGTTTTGACCAGGGAAACAAACATCCTCTAGCTGTGATGTATTAAAGGGCAAACGAAGTTATACTTACGGAAAGAAGCTTCGATGACGTAGGGAATCTCTCCACGAGGCCACTTAAGAGCTTTGTCTCGAATGGCATTCTTGGTCTGCAAATCCACCAAATATAAATATAGTTAATTTATATGAAACATGTACTTAAAGTATCGGATATGTGTTACCCATGAACTTGGTTGGCTTCCGCGTTCTTGAACGCCCGAGATATCCCCTTCGAACAGACCAGCCAGTTCTAGGGGGTCTCCCTGCAATTGATCTCGGGGAGGCATTTCGGTAGCTGTACTCAAAAGCAAAGACGAAAAGAAATAAAACGAGTTCGTTCATAAATACAGATTAACAAATTCAGATCATTTTCTCAAAGGTAAGGATTTGGCAAAACAGAAAATACTACTTACACACGTGAATGGCCATTTGGAAGTCATGAGGCGACAAAGGTGCGCCTGGCACATTGTTTTCCTAAACATGATTTTTAAAACAAGTAATATAAAGCACTTGAAGTACATTAATTTAACTTTAACCTACCGCTTCCGGGTTTCCGGTATCTATGTCTATTAAGTTGTCGAAATCTCGGTCGTGCTCTGCGGCACCGTGGAATGAAGAGGCTTGAATTACACCGAAGAGGCCTGCTGCCAAAAAGAACACCGTGAAAGAAGACATAATGCTTCTAAAGATTTATTTTCAGTTAAATGTGTACAGCTTCTGTTCCTTCTCTTATAACTCCGCAGGACCAAATGGCGATCTTCAAGTCTGTTTCACCTCCTGATCTTGGCAGACCAAGAGAACTGACTGGAATGATGATTTTTGCGCATTTCGGCTCAGCTTTTATACTTCCTACTAGCCCCATCACCCCGTAATTCGCAGAAGAAATACAAGTGACAGGTGGGAAATTGTTCATAGGTGCATATACCTTCAATCGATACAAACAAGAAGAAACACTGCAAACACCACCTACCATGATGTTTATTCTCTTTCGCTTAATGTATTGTTCAGCTTAATCAAGATGTGTTAATCTACTCTCCAGGCAGGTTAAGGTACCGGCAGAAGTTGATAGGCATGGTCCGAGGTTTGCTACCTACCTCAAATAGGTGGGGAATTTATTTAATTAATTAAGAGAAGAGTAAGGAAAAAGTGTTTTGCTTTACGTATTCATATAAGCTCCATTGCAGTCAAGAAAATTTTTACGTATCTGGTATACTTTCTTACGTATAAGTGATTCTGCTTTTCTTGTGGTTTTGAAGCCTTAAGAACGCAAGTTAGCATAACTGAGTTGAAGTTCTCATTGTTAGTTGCGTATTAGGATGTGTCTGTTTTCTTTGTTTGTTGCTAAGTTGTAGGTCAAATGCCTACATGCACACGTTCTAATATACACACTTATTTCATTAGCAAGTAATACGGAAAAGGCAATTTTATCAAATTATGTTTAACATTGAATGTATAAGGAGAATTTTGAACGAATATCGTAAGAATGTCTTAACATTGTAAAAATCTAACAAATTACGAACTGATAACGCAAAAATCACAATAATTAGTAAACTACGTATGAAAGATTTAACTTGTACATTGATATTTTTCGCAATGCAATTCCTTATTCGACCGTGTCGCGTTGAGGGTGAGCTGGTTGTCACCCCTAGTGCCTATACCCTTATTTGTTTCACTTGTAGCCTGAAAACAGAGGCTCAATTCTGCTAACGACTACCACGAACATTGACTGCACCTCTGCAATTAGCCTAGCAAATTACTTTCAGGCAATCTTCTAGGGCTCGGAAATAAGTTGATAAGAAGAAACTAAAATAGGATGCTCATAATCGTTGGGTGATACATAGATCGGTCATTTCTAAAATTAATTCTTTCTAAAGAGTACTTTTCTTTCTTCTTTGACTGACTACACCAAGTTCAAGAATTGACCGGAACTCTGTTTTGATAGATTCGTGACCAAGCTCTATGCTTCAAAAAACAATCTTTGGATTTGAGTCAAGGCGGTCTCGATTGTCGTTGTCGATGTCGTTGTCTTGATTGCCGTTGAAAGTAACCTGTATATTGGAAATGATTGATTGCATTATTTTGGAGAATAAACATCGTGGTGGGTGGTGTATTCGTTTGTCACCTTCATATTTACGCTATTAATCTAATAAATCCAATATGTACAAATATGACAACTTTAACACCTGCCACTTGTATTTCTACTGGGACTATAGTTAGGAGTATAAAAGCTACGCTTTGGGAGAAAAATATCGTCATTTCAGTAATTTTTATTGGTCTAGTTAGACCAGGGTTAATAAAATCGGATATCTTTTTTATACCATTACAGAGCTACACTAGAACGAGCAGAAGTTATTCATTGCAGCAATTGTATTCAGCTGCATCAATGTCTTTCTTCATGGTGTGAGCTTTGGTAGCAGGCTTCTTTGTCGCTATAAAAGCCACATCCGACCCCCTTTCATATGAAGGTGTCGTTCAGCAGGACGCAGATTTTGATAATATTATCGAAATAGATCTTGGAAACCCAGAACCGGTAAGTTAAGATTAAACGCGTATTATTTTGTTGCGTAAAAAGAATCAAACTTATTAACTGATTTTCCTATTTTTGTTTTCTGCGTTGACAGACATGGCAGGATACGATGTCTTCGCCTTACATTGGAGCCAAGAATCAACTGGATACTTCCTGTTAAGTCGAAGTTAACCAAATTACCTTCCATTGTCAATTTTATTTAAACCGTGATAATATTTATTGACAAAGCAAGGAAAGCTGAGAAAAGACTAGCGAATTGCAACAGGATACGAGGCGGTAACACACTTAGTAAAGGCTTTCAAACGAAATACAAGCAAAAGAAATTCAAAAAGGAAGTGTAATCTAATAAATGTTGGTATCTCCTACTAAAATGACAGGAAGTACCGGAATGATGAGTAATAAGGCGAATTGATTAGCGCCTACCTTGCAGTTCTCTTGAGACTGACATGACTCAAGAAGGTTTGTGGTATGAGGTCATCTACATGCCCCCTATTGGTACGCAATCTTGAGGGCAGCTTTGCCTAGTGAGAGGTCAGTTAGGAAAGGTGAGAGAGGGGTAGTAAGAATTGAGCGTCAACACGGTGACCATCGTTAGCTTGTGAGCCACACGTCCAATACACCATATCTTAGTACCAAATTTAAGACTAGAAGTCATACCATGGCGCAGTCGGTGTAAAGAACAATTATCTACAAACTTCAGTTAGTGTGCTTACGTGATTTGTACGCAAATAGACAGAAAGTGCGTAAAAGTGCTAAAACTTGGATAACCAGTCACTACCAAAATGGCAGCCAAACCATTTAAGCCCTATGGCACGCCACCCCCACTCGATTTAGAAGAATTTAAAGACTGTTTCGAAGTGTGGAAGACACAATGGGAAGTTTTTCTCGCATTATCAACAATTGACTCAGTTCTGAAGGAGGAAGACAGGCCAGCATACAAAACAAACACTCTCTTGTCATGTTTGTCCAAATCCACGCTGCAAATCGTTTTAACAGCAGGACTTACCTCCCAAGAACTCAAGAGTCACACCGCCATCATCGCCAGGTTGGAGGAGCGGTGTAACGCAGGGAGAAACCACAATTTTTGGCGTCACGAGTTCGCGTCACGCAAACAAAGGGCGGAAGAACGTGTAGACAACTGATTATGCGAACTTCGCGATTTGTCAAGAAAATGCGAGTTCTCAAAGGACTGCTGCGGCTCATGCGAATCTACAAGGATCTTAGGCCAAGTGGTATACGGCGTGGCAGAGGACGAAACAAGACGAAAGCTGCTTGAGAAGGGACTAACCCTCACCCTCGACGAAGCCGTGGCAACGCTGAAGTCATGCGAAGCCGCTGCACTCCAAAACCAGAAGATGAAAGGTGAAAACGGAGCTGCAATCTGTGGCGTTTCGAAGACGGACAAGCCGCCGAAGCCTTCAAACAGCACTTCTGGAAAGGCAAAATGCTCGTACTGTGGCGCCAAAAAGAAACATGCACGCACAGATTGCCCAGCAAACGGCAAAGAGTGCAGAAAGTGCGGGAAAATGGGGCATTTCAAGGAAGTATGTAGAAGCAAGGACGACAAGGATAATGCATCCATACAAGCCTTATACATCAGTTCCGCGAAGCAGAGTCCCAGTTCAACGGCAACAAGCAAAATGGTCACGGTCAAGGTCATACCGACAACGAATCCCAAGAAGACCGTAGAAATCCTGGTGCTACCTGACACAGGAGCTGACATTGACGCAATCCCTGAGCAGATGTAGTATTAAAGATGTAGTATTAAAGGCGTGGTATTATCGCCGCAAGATCAACCAGCGTACACAGCTGTAGGCGAGAAGATTACCAGCGCAGGCACATTCCGGGCGACTTTCGATTGGATCGCGGGAGACGGGAAGTCTCGTCGACGTTGCTCCACTGGTCTTACCAAATTAGATCCCCCCAAAAATAAAAAAATAAATAAAAAAAAGCATCAATATTTAATTCTCTTTTTAAATGGAAATGATTTCACCTTCTTGCCAAGAATTGGGTATAGCAGCTTCTGAAAGACTTTCTGGAGTACCTTCCGTGCTTTCGTACTGCGTCACAAGTAGTGGACGAAGTTTAGATAATGAAGCACCCAAATGTTTAATCGACAGATCGGGACTGACCTGAATAAGTCAAAACAAAATTAACGTTCACTAAAGGAAACGAAATGAGTCAAAATATAAGAATATAACTTAACTAAACCATAACACAAATCTACACAAAATCAAAATATATCAAATGGCATGTCGAAATATATTTAATCTATGAAAATCTAAATATAGTTAAAAATCCAACACAGTTGAAAAAAATATATGAAATCTATAAATTTGTACAAAAATAAAAAAAAAATTCAAATAAGAGGGTATTAAAGAAAGGAAAGTCTTATGATAAGGTCTTGTATGTACATAATAAGCTTTTAAATAGCATTTAATCCAATTAAATATTTACTAGGAAATCGTAAACTAAAAATTAATTGACTTCTAATTAACTTGAGATGTGAAAACGCTTGTTTTTACAATGGGCGTAGCCTCCGACGCTAGATTACTACTATCGGACGAAGACGACCGTCTACCAACGTCCAAAAGGGGCGTGGGCAGTTTTGTCCTCGCTGCGTAGTTCCGCTTGTTATCAGGCACGATCTAAGAACGAGACCAAGTTAATTAAAAAAAATTATGCAAGTAATTACTGCTATGAAAGTAATGTTTTTACCAAGTGTTTACTAGAACTGGACAAGTCTTTAACCACATCGCCTACTACGCAATCATGGACCGATGTCGCAGCAGCAAAGGAAAGCTCACTGATACCGGAAAACCACCGAATTAAGGAAACTAATACAAAAAAATTGTATTTTGTACTTTAATTTGTCTGAGACTTGGGCTCCAGTCAGGGAAACCAGTGCACAACGAACGAAATCTGGTGGAACGACCAGTTTTTTCAATAAGATGTTCTTCAACTGCTCCAGCATGCCAGGTTTTCTACAAACCCCAGGGCATTTGGCTTCCGCACACTCAGCGAGACTGCTGGCCACATCCTAAACCGAACAGCCTAGATTACTTTCTGATAACGTAATTGTTCTCGTACTTGAAGGTGTGAAGAAGCCAAAACTTCCAAATCGGCTGCCATACTAGCTAACTTCTCGGAAATGACCGAAGACTGACTTTTTTCCTGAACCGTTTGCAGGAGCGAACCCAAAAGCTGTAAGGCAAGTAACGGGAAATTAAACTTTTTTTTTGGTTTCCTTCAAACACTAACAAAAGTTTACCTCTTTCGCCTGTATGACGTCGAAGGCCATGTTAATATTGTCCCTTCTAGAATGGTCTTCGCTTTCTTTCCCAGTTCCGTCCCGTAAGTGGTCCAACAATTCTGCTGATAAGCGATTCAGCTCTTGGGTAGCCGTATTGGTCAAAAATGCCTTTGGAGAAATACAATTATTTGAGTTTTTCTTTAGCTAACTGGAACATTTTCCACAAACCTGCTGCCATTTTGAGCCTGCTATTTCTGCAGGTGGCCTAGGAGTGACGTTTCTTTGTAAAAGCTCTTCAATCCTCCTCCAATTAGATTCAGTTTTCTCGGGTGCTAGCTTCAAACTCGCTGTCATGTCATGGGCAGGATATGGGATATGTCTCAGCGTACGATTCCTGTTTCGGAAGCCGAACGTAAAAGCAAAAGCGGAAAAACTACAAAAAAAAATTCTTACGTTTCTAAACCGTAAGCCAAATCCGCAAAGCCTTGCCAAGTGACACTATTTCTATCCAGCGATATCACCCGCAGTGTACGATTGAGTTGTAAGGCTTTTGTGAGCAATCGCACTCCTTGATCGCCAATCATGTTACCACTGAGAAAAGAAGAAGAAAAATGGTAAATTTTCGTAATAAATAAATCGGACATTTTCTACCTGATATCAACGTATTCTAAGCAGTGATTACTCCCAAGCGCGTTAATAAAATTGTACAGTTCCAGTTTCAACTTGCTGTCTGGCAGATGCAAAGCCTCTATCACGCAATCCGAATCCTATTACCATAATACACAAAATATTACTATAGAACTTTAAACATTGAAACTACACAAGTCCCAAACTAATTTATTGCACAATCATCTAGATTTAAATGTATATAAATGTTAAATTATTTCTAATGAATTATAAAAGAACTTCAAACGAAATTTTAATTCAACACTATAACAATTCAAAAGAAATATTAATTCACTAAATAATCACTAATAATCGAACCATCTTAAATAATCGAACTAACAAGACAGGGCAATTGGCGATAGCCTACGTCGATTCAATTTAAAAAATAAAAAACAATCGAACTAGAAATGCTAAATTAGCTCTAAATAGTTCAAAATAATTCGACATAATGCTCCACGAACCTGGAAAACTTGGACGAATGACTCCATGACTACTGCCGCATACTTCGCTTTTAAATTATGCAAATTCTTGCCTAAATAAACCGTTCGCAACGACTTGTTTTTATTCAGAGACTGCATCAAAGTGCCCAAGTCCACGTCAATATCTAATAAGACAAAAGTACTATTACTCGAAATCCCGAAATTCGAAAATAAATCTTAAATTTTTTTTAAAAAAAAGACTCCTACTGTTTTCAGTCAAGTCTAGGCTGTTCAAGCAACCCACTCCGTGAATGCACGATTCAATAATTTGGGCTCCAGATCCGGATAATGAATTACAACTCAGGTCTAAATGTACTCCTTCAATAGTTTCATTGCAAGCCAAACCCAAGAGCAGATTCCTTAGCAAGAAACAATGGAATTGATTAATTGCAGAAAAAATTCTGAAAAAAATGAAATGAAAAAGATTACTTTAAAGCTTCTAGGGTAATTTTGCAAGATGCAAGACGGATTTTTCTTAAAGCTAAAGCGCTGGTAAAGAATTGTTTGAAAGAGGGCGGCAATTCTCTGCTTTTCTTAGTTGTGAAATTATTCTTGGACAAATACAAGTGCGAGAGATGGGTCGTGCAACCCAGGGACAATGCACCAAATATCTAAGAAACGGAACCAAATTAAAGTACATACAATCAAAGCCGATGATTCTGATATCAAATCCTACCGATTCTACTGTCAATTCAGTGGCGGTCAGATCTAAGTGAGATACGACATTGGACTGCGCTAAAAAGCAGCACAGGTGCTAGAATAATAAGGCAAAAAGTAAGGCGAGTGTCAAAAAGCTTTTAAAGTCTACGATTTACCTTGACGTCGTCTCTTAGGCTATTACCACTCAGGTTGAGATAGCTTAATGACGACGAAAACACAGGGTTATTGGACAACGCGTGCTGCAAAGCATGGATTCCTTTGCCTGTCAAACCACAATGCGAAAACGATAAGGAAACGAATCCATTCGCATGGCTGCTAAGGGCGGAGCCTAAATAACTGACTCCTATTAAAAAAAATAAGAGTTGCAAGAAATTAAAATTCTAATTTATTTTATTTTGAATTTACCTTTATCTTCAATTAAATTGTGCGACAAATCTAGCTTAGCCAGAGTAGAGTTAGCGTTATTTGCAATGGCTAATGACAGTTTTTGAGCAAAATCGCTGCAAAAAAAAAGTATATATAAGATTAATATTTGGTAGAAATGATTTTTTGGGTGTTTGGTTTACCAGCGAAAACCCATATTTTCTAAATGGAGCTCTTCCATGCAAAATGACTTCGCCACCACGATTAAAAGACGGTCAAGAGCTTCCGTTTGTAACTTGCTAGCATTTCCTCTGAAAGATTTGAACCATAAATTGAACTCCAGGGCACTTATGATAGGCAGCAGATCCCTGTCGGAGAAGTTAACATAAAAAAGAGTAAAAGAAAGAGTTTCTCAAGAGGTTTAGGTAGCACTACTTTGGATCCAAGTGGTCGAAATCCTTTAGATTCAGCTCTCTGCAACTATTGGACAAGTAGATGGTGTCAATGTCCTAGAAATGACTGACGTCAGCTCAAATTTCCCTTCAGAGCGAGAAGCAAGATAAGAAAGCTTTTACCCATGCAACTTCGTCGCGATATGGCAGGGCGAAATAATCGCACATACAAGCATACTGCCTCGAAAAGCCATGGCAAGGCAATGTGAATTTAACACTGTTTCTAGAAATCTTGGAACTGAGGAATCGCTCCAATCGCGTGGGCGGAATCACCTCAATTCTCTGTATAATACGCCTAAAAAGAAGAAAATAAATCGTAAATTCTAAATGGGGGCAATTAATTTTGGAGGGCAATTAATAAGGAAAATTACTCTAAAGGAATCCCAGGAAAAAGGTCGTCCACTTCAGTAAGAATACTAGAGATAAAAATATCCAACTTTTTCCCATTTTCGTCAGTGGGAAAATAAAAGGTGTGTGACTTTTCGGTTGAGAAGAGGCACAATTGGCTGGCTTTCTTGCTTTCGATGGCCTGGAGGTTTAGGTAATGGATACTAAAATCGATCTAAACGTAGGAGAAAAAAGGAAAAGAATGTATACAGTCTTTATTAACCTAACCACATGAGTGAACATGGGATTTCCACAGCTTATGGAAACTTTATTATCCCATTGGCTAAGAGTAAAAATTCCGTAATGCATACTTTGGAGGGTATTTTGGCAGTAAAAACGAGGATTCGACAAGGCGTAAGAACCTATTTTAAAAGAAATTAAAGTCGCCGATTTTAATTTCAATTTCTTTTCCTTCTTTATTGAATTCGCACGTACCAGTACTCTGTTGCTACATTTTTCGGGTCTGATTTCCAAGCGGGCAGCGCATACCTGGATGATCCTTACATTGGAGCCAAGAATCGACTGGATACTTCCTGTTAAATCAAAGTTAACCAAATTACCTTCCATTGTCAACTTTATTTAAACTGTGATAATATTTATTGACAAAGCAAGGAAAGCTGAGAAAAGACTAACGAATTGCAACAGGATACGAGGCGGTAACACACTTAGTAAAGGCTTTCAAGCGAAATACAAGCAAAAGAAAATTCGAAAAGGAAGTGTAATCTAATAAATGTTGGTACCTCCTACTAAAATGACAGGAAGTACCGGAATGATGAGTAATAAGGCGAATTGATTAGTATACCTTGCAATTCTCTTGAGACTGACATGACTCAAGAAGGTTTGGCTGTTGTAAAGATCTTCCTAAAATCTGTGTGGAATGTTTCCCACATGCACATACACTGATTTCACTAAATATTCCCCAAAAGACCGTCTTTTTCAAGTCTTAGCTCTTACTCACCAACACAGTGTTGTTTTGGCCAGGTTTTGTAAATAACATTTGATTGTTTCACTTACTGATAGATGGCGTTAAAGTCCCATTTATTAGCTGATAAGTCCACCGTCTAATAAAATTAACTTAATGAAACAAAACTATCGTGACAGCACTTGCTGTCTTTCGCGGTTCACATTTTTCACTCAAGCGGTTAAGCCCTAGCTTAGTCATATTTTTTTAATTGATCGATTTGCATCGACTCAGTATAGATTCACAAGGGATTCGCAACTCACTTGTGGCTACAGACACCCTGAACGTAACCTGAACAGTCGGTTTCAAAGTGTATGCTAACAATTTAAAATATTTGCGTTTCAGTACATTTATTATGCAGAAAGTTGAGCAAACTTCACAAAAGCATCCTCCAAAAGATAGTATTTTTAAAATGATGACATTCTACATAAAATGGTGCACTCGTAAGTTTTAACGTGTGACAGTTCTACTAATAAGCTAACAACCATGTACCAGAAGAAAATAGGGTTTGAAAGGAAATACACGTTTGGTTGTTGGGGGATATTAAAAAAAAAATGGTATATCGGGGTTTCATTAGCTAAGCGGGAATCGAGTCCGCCCTTTGACGTGTAGGCGTTTAATAGCTCAACACCTGTTGCATGATTTCTTGCAACTAACCAGCATGTAGTCCGAGTTTGACTGACACTGACCTCGGGCTGCCCAAGCCGGGCAGTAATTATTGTCATCCACGCAAGCGTCAGTGGAACCTAGTACGAGGACAACAATGCATTCCAGGCATAGCACAGTTAATTAGTAGAAAGTGGTTTTTAAGTACGATTCTGTGAGGTTTTCATCGCAACATGAAACTTTCCAAAGTAAATCATAAACTACGGCAGGTAAAAACGAAGAAAATTACTGTAGTATAAAGTTTTACTCACCGCTGCCACACACGCCACAAGCCTTCGGGCAGTAGACGTTCATGTACTCCTTGTTGTGGATACATTCGCCAGAATTCGCCCATTTTTTGCAGTTAGCAACTTGATCCGCACAAGAGTGTCCTGCATGACAAGCGAGCAAGGTGATTATAATACCATATAACAAATAGCTTGCAAAGATTACCACATTGGTTGCAAGATTTACGGCAATTGACATTCATCCAGACAGGATTTTGCACACATTGGCCAGAACCAGCCCATGCGGGACAATACTTGTCGTTGTCTACACACTGGCCTGTGAAAAAACACGAAAATGCAAGTTGAAAATTTCAGCGAGCTCTGCTCACATCTCTACCTGGCATTGGCGTAGTGACTAAAGGAGGGGTCGGACGAGTTACGGTATGGTTGCTTCCGCACCCATATAAGATGTTAATTTTATAGATATCCCACTAAGACAGAAAACATTATATTAGTGCTTTGCAAAGCTTAGAAATTTTTTCTCATTGCTATAGCTCACATTTTTAGTCAGAATTTAATTGACGCTCTTACCTGACTGAAGCCTCTTTGCTGGCCTAATTCCACCCCTTGTTGCTTAGGAACAATCGTAGGACTATAGTCATCCTTCGAGAAAGCATATTTGCCGTAGTGCATCACAGAACCTAAAAACAAATGAAAAGTCGATCATTCATATGTACGTATGTTTAGCACACTCAAAGTTTCAAATACTCTGGGCGATGTCAATACCTGTATCGTAAGGAGCACCAAGGTACTGGATTTCACTCAAGTTTTGCTTCATGAAGTTGTTTTCCATGCCTGAAAGTAATCCAAAGGACAATGGGTAACGTTTGGGGTTAAGTAAGTAAAGCGTTTAGCTACCTTTCTTAATGTTACTCATGATGATCGTGACGTAGTCGTCTCGGTCAGGCCGACTTTGTTCATGCCAGAAGCCGGCAGCGTGCATGAACTCGTGAATGACAATTCCTACGTTAACGCAGTTTTCTCCTAAAATTACGTTCTGCGAAAAACCCCTCCGTCCTATTTCACTGCTGCAGCTGTAGAAGGGAAGAGATCCAATACGCAATGTGAATATAATTTGCCGTCAAGACAACTCACTCAGCACCAATGAACACTTACCCAGGACCCTTTCGAATGTAGATGTAATCGCGCTGGTTGGTCCGCGGAACGTAGCGAATACACGTATTGTTATGGTATTCGAGCATAGCACGAGCAATTACGGAGCGTTCATTTTCGGCTAAAGCAAAACAATAATAATTAGGTTCTTCAATGTTGTGTTAAATGTTTTCCTGTTTGAACAGAACTAGGGGATATTAGTGTTCCTTGTAACTTTAGGTGAGGAAAAAGAGCATAAAATAGAAGCCACTTAGCTAGTTTACAAGGTCTAATTAGAGCTGTGAATAGGTTTTCCGTATTGTTCAAGAAAAAAGTTTTGACCAGGGAAACAAACATCCTCTAGCTGTGATGTATTAAAGGGCAAACGAAGTTATACTTACGGAAAGAAGCTTCGATGACGTAGGGAATCTCTCCACGAGGCCACTTAAGAGCTTTGTCTCGAATGGCATTCTTGGTCTGCAAATCCACCAAATATAAATATAGTTAATTTATATGAAACATGTACTTAAAGTATCGGATATGTGTTACCCATGAACTTGGTTGGCTTCCGCGTTCTTGAACGCCCGAGATATCCCCTTCGAACAGACCAGCCAGTTCTAGGGGGTCTCCCTGCAATTGATCTCGGGGAGGCATTTCGGTAGCTGTACTCAAAAGCAAAGACGAAAAGAAATAAAACGAGTTCGTTCATAAATACAGATTAACAAATTCAGATCATTTTCTCAAAGGTAAGGATTTGGCAAAACAGAAAATACTACTTACACACGTGAATGGCCATTTGGAAGTCATGAGGCGACAAAGGTGCGCCTGGCACATTGTTTTCCTAAACATGATTTTTAAAACAAGTAATATAAAGCACTTGAAGTACATTAATTTAACTTTAACCTACCGCTTCCGGGTTTCCGGTATCTATGTCTATTAAGTTGTCGAAATCTCGGTCGTGCTCTGCGGCACCGTGGAATGAAGAGGCTTGAATTACACCGAAGAGGCCTGCTGCCAAAAAGAACACCGTGAAAGAAGACATAATGCTTCTAAAGATTTATTTTCAGTTAAATGTGTACAGCTTCTGTTCCTTCTCTTATAACTCCGCAGGACCAAATGGCGATCTTCAAGTCTGTTTCACCTCCTGATCTTGGCAGACCAAGAGAACTGACTGGAATGATGATTTTTGCGCATTTCGGCTCAGCTTTTATACTTCCTACTAGCCCCATCACCCCGTAATTCGCAGAAGAAATACAAGTGACAGGTGGGAAATTGTTCATAGGTGCATATACCTTCAATCGATACAAACAAGAAGAAACACTGCAAACACCACCTACCATGATGTTTATTCTCTTTCGCTTAATGTATTGTTCAGCTTAATCAAGATGTGTTAATCTACTCTCCAGGCAGGTTAAGGTACCGGCAGAAGTTGATAGGCATGGTCCGAGGTTTGCTACCTACCTCAAATAGGTGGGGAATTTATTTAATTAATTAAGAGAAGAGTAAGGAAAAAGTGTTTTGCTTTACGTATTCATATAAGCTCCATTGCAGTCAAGAAAATTTTTACGTATCTGGTATACTTTCTTACGTATAAGTGATTCTGCTTTTCTTGTGGTTTTGAAGCCTTAAGAACGCAAGTTAGCATAACTGAGTTGAAGTTCTCATTGTTAGTTGCGTATTAGGATGTGTCTGTTTTCTTTGTTTGTTGCTAAGTTGTAGGTCAAATGCCTACATGCACACGTTCTAATATACACACTTATTTCATTAGCAAGTAATACGGAAAAGGCAATTTTATCAAATTATGTTTAACATTGAATGTATAAGGAGAATTTTGAACGAATATCGTAAGAATGTCTTAACATTGTAAAAATCTAACAAATTACGAACTGATAACGCAAAAATCACAATAATTAGTAAACTACGTATGAAAGATTTAACTTGTACATTGATATTTTTCGCAATGCAATTCCTTATTCGACCGTGTCGCGTTGAGGGTGAGCTGGTTGTCACCCCTAGTGCCTATACCCTTATTTGTTTCACTTGTAGCCTGAAAACAGAGGCTCAATTCTGCTAACGACTACCACGAACATTGACTGCACCTCTGCAATTAGCCTAGCAAATTACTTTCAGGCAATCTTCTAGGGCTCGGAAATAAGTTGATAAGAAGAAACTAAAATAGGATGCTCATAATCGTTGGGTGATACATAGATCGGTCATTTCTAAAATTAATTCTTTCTAAAGAGTACTTTTCTTTCTTCTTTGACTGACTACACCAAGTTCAAGAATTGACCGGAACTCTGTTTTGATAGATTCGTGACCAAGCTCTATGCTTCAAAAAACAATCTTTGGATTTGAGTCAAGGCGGTCTCGATTGTCGTTGTCGATGTCGTTGTCTTGATTGCCGTTGAAAGTAACCTGTATATTGGAAATGATTGATTGCATTATTTTGGAGAATAAACATCGTGGTGGGTGGTGTATTCGTTTGTCACCTTCATATTTACGCTATTAATCTAATAAATCCAATATGTACAAATATGACAACTTTAACACCTGCCACTTGTATTTCTACTGGGACTATAGTTAGGAGTATAAAAGCTACGCTTTGGGAGAAAAATATCGTCATTTCAGTAATTTTTATTGGTCTAGTTAGACCAGGGTTAATAAAATCGGATATCTTTTTTATACCATTACAGAGCTACACTAGAACGAGCAGAAGTTATTCATTGCAGCAATTGTATTCAGCTGCATCAATGTCTTTCTTCATGGTGTGAGCTTTGGTAGCAGGCTTCTTTGTCGCTATAAAAGCCACATCCGACCCCCTTTCATATGAAGGTGTCGTTCAGCAGGACGCAGATTTTGATAATATTATCGAAATAGATCTTGGAAACCCAGAACCGGTAAGTTAAGATTAAACGCGTATTATTTTGTTGCGTAAAAAGAATCAAACTTATTAACTGATTTTCCTATTTTTGTTTTCTGCGTTGACAGACATGGCAGGATACGATGTCTTCGCCTTACATTGGAGCCAAGAATCAACTGGATACTTCCTGTTAAGTCGAAGTTAACCAAATTACCTTCCATTGTCAATTTTATTTAAACCGTGATAATATTTATTGACAAAGCAAGGAAAGCTGAGAAAAGACTAGCGAATTGCAACAGGATACGAGGCGGTAACACACTTAGTAAAGGCTTTCAAACGAAATACAAGCAAAAGAAATTCAAAAAGGAAGTGTAATCTAATAAATGTTGGTATCTCCTACTAAAATGACAGGAAGTACCGGAATGATGAGTAATAAGGCGAATTGATTAGCGCCTACCTTGCAGTTCTCTTGAGACTGACATGACTCAAGAAGGTTTGTGGTATGAGGTCATCTACATGCCCCCTATTGGTACGCAATCTTGAGGGCAGCTTTGCCTAGTGAGAGGTCAGTTAGGAAAGGTGAGAGAGGGGTAGTAAGAATTGAGCGTCAACACGGTGACCATCGTTAGCTTGTGAGCCACACGTCCAATACACCATATCTTAGTACCAAATTTAAGACTAGAAGTCATACCATGGCGCAGTCGGTGTAAAGAACAATTATCTACAAACTTCAGTTAGTGTGCTTACGTGATTTGTACGCAAATAGACAGAAAGTGCGTAAAAGTGCTAAAACTTGGATAACCAGTCACTACCAAAATGGCAGCCAAACCATTTAAGCCCTATGGCACGCCACCCCCACTCGATTTAGAAGAATTTAAAGACTGTTTCGAAGTGTGGAAGACACAATGGGAAGTTTTTCTCGCATTATCAACAATTGACTCAGTTCTGAAGGAGGAAGACAGGCCAGCATACAAAACAAACACTCTCTTGTCATGTTTGTCCAAATCCACGCTGCAAATCGTTTTAACAGCAGGACTTACCTCCCAAGAACTCAAGAGTCACACCGCCATCATCGCCAGGTTGGAGGAGCGGTGTAACGCAGGGAGAAACCACAATTTTTGGCGTCACGAGTTCGCGTCACGCAAACAAAGGGCGGAAGAACGTGTAGACAACTGATTATGCGAACTTCGCGATTTGTCAAGAAAATGCGAGTTCTCAAAGGACTGCTGCGGCTCATGCGAATCTACAAGGATCTTAGGCCAAGTGGTATACGGCGTGGCAGAGGACGAAACAAGACGAAAGCTGCTTGAGAAGGGACTAACCCTCACCCTCGACGAAGCCGTGGCAACGCTGAAGTCATGCGAAGCCGCTGCACTCCAAAACCAGAAGATGAAAGGTGAAAACGGAGCTGCAATCTGTGGCGTTTCGAAGACGGACAAGCCGCCGAAGCCTTCAAACAGCACTTCTGGAAAGGCAAAATGCTCGTACTGTGGCGCCAAAAAGAAACATGCACGCACAGATTGCCCAGCAAACGGCAAAGAGTGCAGAAAGTGCGGGAAAATGGGGCATTTCAAGGAAGTATGTAGAAGCAAGGACGACAAGGATAATGCATCCATACAAGCCTTATACATCAGTTCCGCGAAGCAGAGTCCCAGTTCAACGGCAACAAGCAAAATGGTCACGGTCAAGGTCATACCGACAACGAATCCCAAGAAGACCGTAGAAATCCTGGTGCTACCTGACACAGGAGCTGACATTGACGCAATCCCTGAGCAGATGTAGTATTAAAGATGTAGTATTAAAGGCGTGGTATTATCGCCGCAAGATCAACCAGCGTACACAGCTGTAGGCGAGAAGATTACCAGCGCAGGCACATTCCGGGCGACTTTCGATTGGATCGCGGGAGACGGGAAGTCTCGTCCAACAAAGACAACCGTTCACGTTCTAAAGAACTTAAAACAACCCGTCCTATCTGGAGATACCCAAAAAGCTCTGCAAGTGTTGCCGGAGGAGTATCCACACGTCCGAGTTACCGAAGCTTCTACCAGAACCTCAACGACGGAACCAGCCGGGACTCCGGTGCGCAGTATGGACGCCATCGCACTCTTCCCGAACTTGATGGCAGAGAGCAGAGCTGTCAACGGAGCGGTCGAATCCAGCAAGCCAAGGGATCTTCAAAAACTCATGGACGAGTTCCCACAAGTTTTCGATGGAGTTTGCAGAACTATGTCTGGTCCACCATGCCACTTCCAATTAAAGGAAGGTGCAGCACCGGTAACCTTGAAAGGGTCGCGCCCTGTATCTGAACCCTTAATGCCGAAACTCAAGGAAGAGCTGGAATCCCTCGAGAAACAAGAGATAGTTCGGAAGGTGTCGCAACCAACGGCATGGGTACACCCTATCGTCCTTGTTCCGAAGAAGGACGGAGGTATACGTCTATGCGTTGACTTCCGGGAACTCAACAAATGTATAGTTCGCCCGAAGTTCGAGTCCCCAACACCATTCCAGGCCGTACGGACCATTGCACCGGGGATGAAGTTTTTTACCGTCGTGGACGCCCTGAAGGGATACCACCAAGTGAAGCTGGATGAAGAGTCGACAGCTTTAACAACGTTTTCTACTCCGTTTGGTAGGTATCAGTATCTGAGACTGCCATTCGGTATAACACATGCAGGGGACGACTATGGACGTCGCGTGTCGGAAGTTTTCGACAACCTACCCTCAAGCAGACGTGTGGTAGAAGACATCGTCGTCTTTTCAGCGGACTGCGTTACTCACCTGCAAATGGTTCGGAAGCTGTTCCAGAAGGCAGCGGATAACAACGTCGCTTTGAACGTCAAAAAAATCCAGTTCGCTCAACCGACAGCGAAGTTTGGTGGCTTCATCCTCAACAGCAGCGGATTCAAGCCCGATCCCGAGTTAATGAAGGCCATAAAGGAGTTTCCAACGCCGAAAAACATCACGGACGTCAGGGCCTTCAACGGGCTATGCCAGCAAATAGGTAACTTTTCAAAGAAGTTAGCCGAAGCCCTAATCTCCCTTGCGCCACTCCTCAAGAAAGATCGTATCTTCGAATGGACCACAACGCATGAAGAGGCATTCAACAGGGCAAAAGAGCAGTTGGCGGAAGTTGAAGAGCTCGCCTTCTACGACCCTTCAAGACCCACAGCCCTACACGTTGATGCGTCAAGACTGCATGGCCTTGGGTTCATTTTGAAGCAGGAGATCCCAACGCGAGGCTGGGCAATGGTCCAGGCAGGATCAAGATTCTTATCGGATACCGAGAAGCGGTATGCAATGATCGAGCTAGAGTGCTTAGGAACGGCATGGGCAATGCAGAAGTGTCGCCAATTCCTCGAAGGACTTGATACCTTCACGGTTATTACAGACCACAAGCCGTTGGTGCCGATCCTAAACGACCAGACTCTCGACAAAATCGACAACCCACGAATTCTCCGATTAAGACTCAAGATGCAGAGGTACTCATTTGTGGCCAAATGGGTCCCAGGTAAAGAAAACCGCGACGCGGATGCGTTATCGCGTGCCCCAGTCGACAGACCGACCACCGAAGATCAGCTAGGCGAAGGACCCCCGTCATTCCGAGCACGGATCGCAATGCTCGAGGCGGTCGAAAATCCAGCTGCGGCAGTGGACCCAATCTTGGAGAAGATTAAGAAGGCAGCTGACGCAGACCCCGTCATGCAGGAGCTCCGTAATACCATCGTTAATGGATTTCCGAACCACAAATGCAATTTGCCTGAAGCATTGCGTCCATACTGGAACATCAGGAGCTCATTGGCGATCGATGAAGAAGACGGTATGCTGGTTGCGGGCCCACGAATCGTCGTACCTGCAGCCTGTAGAAAGGGCTTGCTCAAAGATTTGGTTCTAATGCACCAAGGTGCGACGAAGCTACGACAACGAGCGCGTCTATCACTTTACTGGCCAAACATGGACGTGGACATCACGAATGCCGCACGATCATGTGATACATGCACGAAAAATCTGCCGTCGTTTCCCCCGGAACCAATGCGCCACCACGAGCCGGCTTCCCGTCCGTTCGAAGTGATCCACGCAGACCTGGCAACTGTCAGAGGGCGAGATTTTCTGGTCATCGTGGACCAGTTCAGCGGATGGCCACATGTAACTGCGTTTCCAAACAAGAACACATCCGCTCAGAAGGTGGTGGATGCTGTTCGACGCTTCTTCGTTAACGGACCTGGAGCGCCGATCAAGTTCTTCACGGACAATGGACCTCAATTTGCAAGCGCAGAATTTAAGAGTTTCCTGAAAGATTGGGGAATAGTACACAGCACGTCGTCGCCGCATTACCCCCAGTCAAACGGCTTAGCGGAAACCACCGTCAAGAGCATGAAGAAGCTCATAGAAGGAGCATGGGTGGGAGGAACCTACAGCGAAGACAAGTTTGGCAAGTCGCTGTTGCTTTTCCGGAACGCTCCTAGGGAGGGCATAGCCTCTCCAGCCCACCTCGTTTTTGGGAGACCGGTGCGGGACCTTCTACCAGCGCATCGCCGCTCGTTTGAGACAAAATGGCAAAAGGCAGCGGTCGAGCTTGAGAAGAAAGCACGGCACACAAAGGAAGTCCGAAAAGCCAGCTATGACAAACGTGCACACGTTTTGCAAGACCTGTCTGTGGGGAGTCACGTCCTCATTCAACACCCTGTTACTAAAAGGTGGGATACGCCAGGTATCATAGTTGAAATCGGGCGCAACCGGGATTACATGGTGAAAACACCGGCAGGGCGCATTTTCCGCCGCAACAGACGTTTTCTAAGGAGAAGAATTGCAGTTATGCCAGGCACAGGATCAACATCAATTTCCGAGCCAGTCCCGGCGCCCACTACAGGATTGACATCAACATCGTCCTCCGAGCCGATTCAAGTAACAACGCCAGGCTCGACAGCAACTTTGCCGTCTGAGCCAGTTCAAGTACCTATTCCTCTCCGTCGTTCAGCCCGTGAACGAAGACCACCGAAGAGGTTTGGGAAGGAGGAGTAAGAATATGTGTAGTGTTTTTATTCTCCTTGTATGTAAATAGTTATGACCAACCAAAGTGTACTGTACTTCCCCAAAAGAAAAAAAAAAAGGGACATGGTATGAGGTCATCTACATGCCCTCTATTGGTACGTAACCTTGAGGGCAGCTTTGCCTAGTGAGAGGTCAGTTAGGAAAGGTGAGAGAGGGGTAGTAAGAATTGAGCGTCAACACGGTGACCATCGTTAGCTTGTGAGCCACACGTCCAATACACCATATCTTAGTACCAAATTTAAGACTAGAAGTCATACCATGGCGCAGTCGGTGTAAAGAACAATTATCTACAAACTTCAGTTAGTGTGCTTACGTGATTTGTACGCAAATAGACAGAAAGTGCGTAAAAGTGCTAAAACTTGGATAACCAGTCACTACCAAAATGGCAGCCAAACCATTTAAGCCCTACGGCACGCCACCCCCACTCGATTTAGAAGAATTTAAAGACTGTTTCGAAGTGTGGAAGACACAATGGGAAGTTTTTCTCGCATTATCAACAATTGACTCAGTTCTGAAGGAGGAAGACAGGCCAGCATACAAAACAAACACTCTCTTGTCATGTTTGTCCAAATCCACGCTGCAAATCGTTTTAACAGCAGGACTTACCTCCCAAGAACTCAAGAGTCACACCGCCATCATCGCCAGGTTGGAGGAGCGGTGTAACGCAGGGAGAAACCACCATTTTTGGCGTCACGAGTTCGCGTCACGCAAACAAAGGGCGGAAGAACGTGTAGACAACTGGTTATGCGAACTTCGCGATTTGTCAAGAAAATGCGAGTTCTCAAAGGACTGCTGCGGCTCATGCGAATCTAAAAGGATCTTAGGCCAAGTGGTATACGGCGTGGCAGAGGACGAAACAAGACGAAAGCTGCTTGAGAAGGGACTAACCCTCACCCTCGACGAAGCCGTGGCAACGCTGAAGTCATGCGAAGCCGCTGCACTCCAAAACCAGAAGATGAAAGGTGAAAACGGAGCTGCAATCTGTGGCGTTTCGAAGACGGACAAGCCGCCGAAGCCTTCAAACAGCACTTCTGGAAAGGCAAAATGCTCGTACTGTGGCGCCAAAAAGAAACATGCACGCACAGATTGCCCAGCAAACGGCAAAGAGTGCAGAAAGTGCGGGAAAATGGGGCATTTCAAGGAAGTATGTAGAAGCAAGGACGACAAGGATAATGCATCCATACAAGCCTTATACATCAGTTCCGCGAAGCAGAGTCCCAGTTCAACGGCAACAAGCAAAATGGTCACGGTCAAGGTCATACCGACAACGAATCCCAAGAAGACCGTAGAAATCCTGGTGCTACCTGACACAGGAGCTGACATTGACGCAATCCCTGAGCAGATGTACAAAGACCTGCTGAAAGGCGTGGTATTATCGCCGCAAGATCAACCAGCGTACACAGCTGTAGGCGAGAAGATTACCAGCGCAGGCACATTCCGGGCGACTTTCGATTGGATCGCGGGAGACGGGAAGTCTCGTCCAACAAAGACAACCGTTCACGTTCTAAAGAACTTAAAACAACCCGTCCTATCTGGAGATACCCAAAAAGCTCTGCAAGTGTTGCCGGAGGAGTATCCACACGTCCGAGTTACCGAAGCTTCTACCAGAACCTCAACGACGGAACCAGCCGGGACTCCGGTGCGCAGTATGGACGCCATCGCACTCTTCCCGAACTTGATGGCAGAGAGCAGAGCTGTCAACGGAGCGGTCGAATCCAGCAAGCCAAGGGATCTTCAAAAACTCATGGACGAGTTCCCACAAGTTTTCGATGGAGTTTGCAGAACTATGTCTGGTCCACCATGCCACTTCCAATTAAAGGAAGGTGCAGCACCGGTAACCTTGAAAGGGTCGCGCCCTGTATCTGAACCCTTAATGCCGAAACTCAAGGAAGAGCTGGAATCCCTCGAGAAACAAGAGATAGTTCGGAAGGTGTCGCAACCAACGGCATGGGTACACCCTATCGTCCTTGTTCCGAAGAAGGACGGAGGTATACGTCTATGCGTTGACTTCCGGGAACTCAACAAATGTATAGTTCGCCCGAAGTTCGAGTCCCCAACACCATTCCAGGCCGTACGGACCATTCCACCGGGGATGAAGTTTTTTACCGTCGTGGACGCCCTGAAGGGATACCACCAAGTGAAGCTGGATGAAGAGTCGACAGCTTTAACAACGTTTTCTACTCCGTTTGGTAGGTATCAGTATCTGAGACTGCCATTCGGTATAACACATGCAGGGGACGACTATGGACGTCGCGTGTCGGAAGTTTTCGACAACCTACCCTCAAGCAGACGTGTGGTAGAAGACATCGTCGTCTTTTCAGCGGACTGCGTTACTCACCTGCAAATGGTTCGGAAGCTGTTCCAGAAGGCAGCGGATAACAACGTCGCTTTGAACGTCAAAAAAATCCAGTTCGCTCAACCGACAGCGAAGTTTGGTGGCTTCATCCTCAACAGCAGCGGATTCAAGCCCGATCCCGAGTTAATGAAGGCCATAAAGGAGTTTCCAACGCCGAAAAACATCACGGACGTCAGGGCCTTCAACGGGCTATGCCAGCAAATAGGTAACTTTTCAAAGAAGTTAGCCGAAGCCCTAATCCCCCTTGCGCCACTCCTCAAGAAAGATCGTATCTTCGAATGGACCACAACGCATGAAGAGGCATTCAACAGGGCAAAAGAGCAGTTGGCGGAAGTTGAAGAGCTCGCCTTCTACGACCCTTCAAGACCCACAGCCCTACACGTTGATGCGTCAAGACTGCATGGCCTTGGGTTCATTTTGAAGCAGGAGATCCCAACGCGAGGCTGGGCAATGGTCCAGGCAGGATCAAGATTCTTATCGGATACCGAGAAGCGGTATGCAATGATCGAGCTAGAGTGCTTAGGAACGGCATGGGCAATGCAGAAGTGTCGCCAATTCCTCGAAGGACTTGATACCTTCACGGTTATTACAGACCACAAGCCGTTGGTGCCGATCCTAAACGACCAGACTCTCGACAAAATCGACAACCCACGAATTCTCCGATTAAGACTCAAGATGCAGAGGTACTCATTTGTGGCCAAATGGGTCCCAGGTAAAGAAAACCGCGACGCGGATGCGTTATCGCGTGCCCCAGTCGACAGACCGACCACCGAAGATCAGCTAGGCGAAGGACCCCCGTCATTCCGAGCACGGATCGCAATGCTCGAGGCGGTCGAAAATCCAGCTGCGGCAGTGGACCCAATCTTGGAGAAGATTAAGAAGGCAGCTGACGCAGACCCCGTCATGCAGGAGCTCCGTAATACCATCGTTAATGGATTTCCGAACCACAAATGCAATTTGCCTGAAGCATTGCGTCCATACTGGAACATCAGGAGCTCATTGGCGATCGATGAAGAAGACGGTATGCTGGTTGCGGGCCCACGAATCGTCGTACCTGCAGCCTGTAGAAAGGGCTTGCTCAAAGATTTGGTTCTAATGCACCAAGGTGCGACGAAGCTACGACAACGAGCGCGTCTATCACTTTACTGGCCAAACATGGACGTGGACATCACGAATGCCGCACGATCATGTGATACATGCACGAAAAATCTGCCGTCGTTTCCCCCGGAACCAATGCGCCACCACGAGCCGGCTTCCCGTCCGTTCGAAGTGATCCACGCAGACCTGGCAACTGTCAGAGGGCGAGATTTTCTGGTCATCGTGGACCAGTTCAGCGGATGGCCACATGTAACTGCGTTTCCAAACAAGAACACATCCGCTCAGAAGGTGGTGGATGCTGTTCGACGCTTCTTCGTTAACGGACCTGGAGCGCCGATCAAGTTCTTCACGGACAATGGACCTCAATTTGCAAGCGCAGAATTTAAGAGTTTCCTGAAAGATTGGGGAATAGTACACAGCACGTCGTCGCCGCATTACCCCCAGTCAAACGGCTTAGCGGAAACCACCGTCAAGAGCATGAAGAAGCTCATAGAAGGAGCATGGGTGGGAGGAACCTACAGCGAAGACAAGTTTGGCAAGTCGCTGTTGCTTTTCCGGAACGCTCCTAGGGAGGGCATAGCCTCTCCAGCCCACCTCGTTTTTGGGAGACCGGTGCGGGACCTTCTACCAGCGCATCGCCGCTCGTTTGAGACAAAATGGCAAAAGGCAGCGGTCGAGCTTGAGAAGAAAGCACGGCACACAAAGGAAGTCCGAAAAGCCAGCTATGACAAACGTGCACACGTTTTGCAAGACCTGTCTGTGGGGAGTCACGTCCTCATTCAACACCCTGTTACTAAAAGGTGGGATACGCCAGGTATCATAGTTGAAATCGGGCGCAACCGGGATTACATGGTGAAAACACCGGCAGGGCGCATTTTCCGCCGCAACAGACGTTTTCTAAGGAGAAGAATTGCAGTTATGCCAGGCACAGGATCAACATCAATTTCCGAGCCAGTCCCGGCGCCCACTACAGGATTGACATCAACATCGTCCTCCGAGCCGATTCAAGTAACAACGCCAGGCTCGACAGCAACTTTGCCGTCTGAGCCAGTTCAAGTACCTATTCCTCTCCGTCGTTCAGCCCGTGAACGAAGACCACCGAAGAGGTTTGGGAAGGAGGAGTAAGAATATGTGTAGTGTTTTTATTCTCCTTGTATGTAAATAGTTATGACCAACCAAAGTGTACTGTACTTCCCCAAAAGAAAAAAAAAAAGGGACATGGTATGAGGTCATCTACATGCCCTCTATTGGTACGTAACCTTGAGGGCAGCTTTGCCTAGTGAGAGGTCAGTTAGGAAAGGTGAGAGAGGGGTAGTAAGAATTGAGCGTCAACACGGTGACCATCGTTAGCTTGTGAGCCACACGTCCAATACACCATATCTTAGTACCAAATTTAAGACTAGAAGTCATACCATGGCGCAGTCGGTGTAAAGAACAATTATCTACAAACTTCAGTTAGTGTGCTTACGTGATTTGTACGCAAATAGACAGAAAGTGCGTAAAAGTGCTAAAACTTGGATAACCAGTCACTACCAAAATGGCAGCCAAACCATTTAAGCCCTACGGCACGCCACCCCCACTCGATTTAGAAGAATTTAAAGACTGTTTCGAAGTGTGGAAGACACAATGGGAAGTTTTTCTCGCATTATCAACAATTGACTCAGTTCTGAAGGAGGAAGACAGGCCAGCATACAAAACAAACACTCTCTTGTCATGTTTGTCCAAATCCACGCTGCAAATCGTTTTAACAGCAGGACTTACCTCCCAAGAACTCAAGAGTCACACCGCCATCATCGCCAGGTTGGAGGAGCGGTGTAACGCAGGGAGAAACCACCATTTTTGGCGTCACGAGTTCGCGTCACGCAAACAAAGGGCGGAAGAACGTGTAGACAACTGGTTATGCGAACTTCGCGATTTGTCAAGAAAATGCGAGTTCTCAAAGGACTGCTGCGGCTCATGCGAATCTAAAAGGATCTTAGGCCAAGTGGTATACGGCGTGGCAGAGGACGAAACAAGACGAAAGCTGCTTGAGAAGGGACTAACCCTCACCCTCGACGAAGCCGTGGCAACGCTGAAGTCATGCGAAGCCGCTGCACTCCAAAACCAGAAGATGAAAGGTGAAAACGGAGCTGCAATCTGTGGCGTTTCGAAGACGGACAAGCCGCCGAAGCCTTCAAACAGCACTTCTGGAAAGGCAAAATGCTCGTACTGTGGCGCCAAAAAGAAACATGCACGCACAGATTGCCCAGCAAACGGCAAAGAGTGCAGAAAGTGCGGGAAAATGGGGCATTTCAAGGAAGTATGTAGAAGCAAGGACGACAAGGATAATGCATCCATACAAGCCTTATACATCAGTTCCGCGAAGCAGAGTCCCAGTTCAACGGCAACAAGCAAAATGGTCACGGTCAAGGTCATACCGACAACGAATCCCAAGAAGACCGTAGAAATCCTGGTGCTACCTGACACAGGAGCTGACATTGACGCAATCCCTGAGCAGATGTACAAAGACCTGCTGAAAGGCGTGGTATTATCGCCGCAAGATCAACCAGCGTACACAGCTGTAGGCGAGAAGATTACCAGCGCAGGCACATTCCGGGCGACTTTCGATTGGATCGCGGGAGACGGGAAGTCTCGTCCAACAAAGACAACCGTTCACGTTCTAAAGAACTTAAAACAACCCGTCCTATCTGGAGATACCCAAAAAGCTCTGCAAGTGTTGCCGGAGGAGTATCCACACGTCCGAGTTACCGAAGCTTCTACCAGAACCTCAACGACGGAACCAGCCGGGACTCCGGTGCGCAGTATGGACGCCATCGCACTCTTCCCGAACTTGATGGCAGAGAGCAGAGCTGTCAACGGAGCGGTCGAATCCAGCAAGCCAAGGGATCTTCAAAAACTCATGGACGAGTTCCCACAAGTTTTCGATGGAGTTTGCAGAACTATGTCTGGTCCACCATGCCACTTCCAATTAAAGGAAGGTGCAGCACCGGTAACCTTGAAAGGGTCGCGCCCTGTATCTGAACCCTTAATGCCGAAACTCAAGGAAGAGCTGGAATCCCTCGAGAAACAAGAGATAGTTCGGAAGGTGTCGCAACCAACGGCATGGGTACACCCTATCGTCCTTGTTCCGAAGAAGGACGGAGGTATACGTCTATGCGTTGACTTCCGGGAACTCAACAAATGTATAGTTCGCCCGAAGTTCGAGTCCCCAACACCATTCCAGGCCGTACGGACCATTCCACCGGGGATGAAGTTTTTTACCGTCGTGGACGCCCTGAAGGGATACCACCAAGTGAAGCTGGATGAAGAGTCGACAGCTTTAACAACGTTTTCTACTCCGTTTGGTAGGTATCAGTATCTGAGACTGCCATTCGGTATAACACATGCAGGGGACGACTATGGACGTCGCGTGTCGGAAGTTTTCGACAACCTACCCTCAAGCAGACGTGTGGTAGAAGACATCGTCGTCTTTTCAGCGGACTGCGTTACTCACCTGCAAATGGTTCGGAAGCTGTTCCAGAAGGCAGCGGATAACAACGTCGCTTTGAACGTCAAAAAAATCCAGTTCGCTCAACCGACAGCGAAGTTTGGTGGCTTCATCCTCAACAGCAGCGGATTCAAGCCCGATCCCGAGTTAATGAAGGCCATAAAGGAGTTTCCAACGCCGAAAAACATCACGGACGTCAGGGCCTTCAACGGGCTATGCCAGCAAATAGGTAACTTTTCAAAGAAGTTAGCCGAAGCCCTAATCCCCCTTGCGCCACTCCTCAAGAAAGATCGTATCTTCGAATGGACCACAACGCATGAAGAGGCATTCAACAGGGCAAAAGAGCAGTTGGCGGAAGTTGAAGAGCTCGCCTTCTACGACCCTTCAAGACCCACAGCCCTACACGTTGATGCGTCAAGACTGCATGGCCTTGGGTTCATTTTGAAGCAGGAGATCCCAACGCGAGGCTGGGCAATGGTCCAGGCAGGATCAAGATTCTTATCGGATACCGAGAAGCGGTATGCAATGATCGAGCTAGAGTGCTTAGGAACGGCATGGGCAATGCAGAAGTGTCGCCAATTCCTCGAAGGACTTGATACCTTCACGGTTATTACAGACCACAAGCCGTTGGTGCCGATCCTAAACGACCAGACTCTCGACAAAATCGACAACCCACGAATTCTCCGATTAAGACTCAAGATGCAGAGGTACTCATTTGTGGCCAAATGGGTCCCAGGTAAAGAAAACCGCGACGCGGATGCGTTATCGCGTGCCCCAGTCGACAGACCGACCACCGAAGATCAGCTAGGCGAAGGACCCCCGTCATTCCGAGCACGGATCGCAATGCTCGAGGCGGTCGAAAATCCAGCTGCGGCAGTGGACCCAATCTTGGAGAAGATTAAGAAGGCAGCTGACGCAGACCCCGTCATGCAGGAGCTCCGTAATACCATCGTTAATGGATTTCCGAACCACAAATGCAATTTGCCTGAAGCATTGCGTCCATACTGGAACATCAGGAGCTCATTGGCGATCGATGAAGAAGACGGTATGCTGGTTGCGGGCCCACGAATCGTCGTACCTGCAGCCTGTAGAAAGGGCTTGCTCAAAGATTTGGTTCTAATGCACCAAGGTGCGACGAAGCTACGACAACGAGCGCGTCTATCACTTTACTGGCCAAACATGGACGTGGACATCACGAATGCCGCACGATCATGTGATACATGCACGAAAAATCTGCCGTCGTTTCCCCCGGAACCAATGCGCCACCACGAGCCGGCTTCCCGTCCGTTCGAAGTGATCCACGCAGACCTGGCAACTGTCAGAGGGCGAGATTTTCTGGTCATCGTGGACCAGTTCAGCGGATGGCCACATGTAACTGCGTTTCCAAACAAGAACACATCCGCTCAGAAGGTGGTGGATGCTGTTCGACGCTTCTTCGTTAACGGACCTGGAGCGCCGATCAAGTTCTTCACGGACAATGGACCTCAATTTGCAAGCGCAGAATTTAAGAGTTTCCTGAAAGATTGGGGAATAGTACACAGCACGTCGTCGCCGCATTACCCCCAGTCAAACGGCTTAGCGGAAACCACCGTCAAGAGCATGAAGAAGCTCATAGAAGGAGCATGGGTGGGAGGAACCTACAGCGAAGACAAGTTTGGCAAGTCGCTGTTGCTTTTCCGGAACGCTCCTAGGGAGGGCATAGCCTCTCCAGCCCACCTCGTTTTTGGGAGACCGGTGCGGGACCTTCTACCAGCGCATCGCCGCTCGTTTGAGACAAAATGGCAAAAGGCAGCGGTCGAGCTTGAGAAGAAAGCACGGCACACAAAGGAAGTCCGAAAAGCCAGCTATGACAAACGTGCACACGTTTTGCAAGACCTGTCTGTGGGGAGTCACGTCCTCATTCAACACCCTGTTACTAAAAGGTGGGATACGCCAGGTATCATAGTTGAAATCGGGCGCAACCGGGATTACATGGTGAAAACACCGGCAGGGCGCATTTTCCGCCGCAACAGACGTTTTCTAAGGAGAAGAATTGCAGTTATGCCAGGCACAGGATCAACATCAATTTCCGAGCCAGTCCCGGCGCCCACTACAGGATTGACATCAACATCGTCCTCCGAGCCGATTCAAGTAACAACGCCAGGCTCGACAGCAACTTTGCCGTCTGAGCCAGTTCAAGTACCTATTCCTCTCCGTCGTTCAGCCCGTGAACGAAGACCACCGAAGAGGTTTGGGAAGGAGGAGTAAGAATATGTGTAGTGTTTTTATTCTCCTTGTATGTAAATAGTTATGACCAACCAAAGTGTACTGTACTTCCCCAAAAGAAAAAAAAAAAGGGACATGGTATGAGGTCATCTACATGCCCTCTATTGGTACGTAACCTTGAGGGCAGCTTTGCCTAGTGAGAGGTCAGTTAGGAAAGGTGAGAGAGGGGTAGTAAGAATTGAGCGTCAACACGGTGACCATCGTTAGCTTGTGAGCCACACGTCCAATACACCATATCTTAGTACCAAATTTAAGACTAGAAGTCATACCATGGCGCAGTCGGTGTAAAGAACAATTATCTACAAACTTCAGTTAGTGTGCTTACGTGATTTGTACGCAAATAGACAGAAAGTGCGTAAAAGTGCTAAAACTTGGATAACCAGTCACTACCAAAATGGCAGCCAAACCATTTAAGCCCTACGGCACGCCACCCCCACTCGATTTAGAAGAATTTAAAGACTGTTTCGAAGTGTGGAAGACACAATGGGAAGTTTTTCTCGCATTATCAACAATTGACTCAGTTCTGAAGGAGGAAGACAGGCCAGCATACAAAACAAACACTCTCTTGTCATGTTTGTCCAAATCCACGCTGCAAATCGTTTTAACAGCAGGACTTACCTCCCAAGAACTCAAGAGTCACACCGCCATCATCGCCAGGTTGGAGGAGCGGTGTAACGCAGGGAGAAACCACCATTTTTGGCGTCACGAGTTCGCGTCACGCAAACAAAGGGCGGAAGAACGTGTAGACAACTGGTTATGCGAACTTCGCGATTTGTCAAGAAAATGCGAGTTCTCAAAGGACTGCTGCGGCTCATGCGAATCTAAAAGGATCTTAGGCCAAGTGGTATACGGCGTGGCAGAGGACGAAACAAGACGAAAGCTGCTTGAGAAGGGACTAACCCTCACCCTCGACGAAGCCGTGGCAACGCTGAAGTCATGCGAAGCCGCTGCACTCCAAAACCAGAAGATGAAAGGTGAAAACGGAGCTGCAATCTGTGGCGTTTCGAAGACGGACAAGCCGCCGAAGCCTTCAAACAGCACTTCTGGAAAGGCAAAATGCTCGTACTGTGGCGCCAAAAAGAAACATGCACGCACAGATTGCCCAGCAAACGGCAAAGAGTGCAGAAAGTGCGGGAAAATGGGGCATTTCAAGGAAGTATGTAGAAGCAAGGACGACAAGGATAATGCATCCATACAAGCCTTATACATCAGTTCCGCGAAGCAGAGTCCCAGTTCAACGGCAACAAGCAAAATGGTCACGGTCAAGGTCATACCGACAACGAATCCCAAGAAGACCGTAGAAATCCTGGTGCTACCTGACACAGGAGCTGACATTGACGCAATCCCTGAGCAGATGTACAAAGACCTGCTGAAAGGCGTGGTATTATCGCCGCAAGATCAACCAGCGTACACAGCTGTAGGCGAGAAGATTACCAGCGCAGGCACATTCCGGGCGACTTTCGATTGGATCGCGGGAGACGGGAAGTCTCGTCCAACAAAGACAACCGTTCACGTTCTAAAGAACTTAAAACAACCCGTCCTATCTGGAGATACCCAAAAAGCTCTGCAAGTGTTGCCGGAGGAGTATCCACACGTCCGAGTTACCGAAGCTTCTACCAGAACCTCAACGACGGAACCAGCCGGGACTCCGGTGCGCAGTATGGACGCCATCGCACTCTTCCCGAACTTGATGGCAGAGAGCAGAGCTGTCAACGGAGCGGTCGAATCCAGCAAGCCAAGGGATCTTCAAAAACTCATGGACGAGTTCCCACAAGTTTTCGATGGAGTTTGCAGAACTATGTCTGGTCCACCATGCCACTTCCAATTAAAGGAAGGTGCAGCACCGGTAACCTTGAAAGGGTCGCGCCCTGTATCTGAACCCTTAATGCCGAAACTCAAGGAAGAGCTGGAATCCCTCGAGAAACAAGAGATAGTTCGGAAGGTGTCGCAACCAACGGCATGGGTACACCCTATCGTCCTTGTTCCGAAGAAGGACGGAGGTATACGTCTATGCGTTGACTTCCGGGAACTCAACAAATGTATAGTTCGCCCGAAGTTCGAGTCCCCAACACCATTCCAGGCCGTACGGACCATTCCACCGGGGATGAAGTTTTTTACCGTCGTGGACGCCCTGAAGGGATACCACCAAGTGAAGCTGGATGAAGAGTCGACAGCTTTAACAACGTTTTCTACTCCGTTTGGTAGGTATCAGTATCTGAGACTGCCATTCGGTATAACACATGCAGGGGACGACTATGGACGTCGCGTGTCGGAAGTTTTCGACAACCTACCCTCAAGCAGACGTGTGGTAGAAGACATCGTCGTCTTTTCAGCGGACTGCCTTACTCACCTGCAAATGGTTCGGAAGCTGTTCCAGAAGGCAGCGGATAACAACGTCGCTTTGAACGTCAAAAAAATCCAGTTCGCTCAACCGACAGCGAAGTTTGGTGGCTTCATCCTCAACAGCAGCGGATTCAAGCCCGATCCCGAGTTAATGAAGGCCATAAAGGAGTTTCCAACGCCGAAAAACATCACGGACGTCAGGGCCTTCAACGGGCTATGCCAGCAAATAGGTAACTTTTCAAAGAAGTTAGCCGAAGCCCTAATCCCCCTTGCGCCACTCCTCAAGAAAGATCGTATCTTCGAATGGACCACAACGCATGAAGAGGCATTCAACAGGGCAAAAGAGCAGTTGGCGGAAGTTGAAGAGCTCGCCTTCTACGACCCTTCAAGACCCACAGCCCTACACGTTGATGCGTCAAGACTGCATGGCCTTGGGTTCATTTTGAAGCAGGAGATCCCAACGCGAGGCTGGGCAATGGTCCAGGCAGGATCAAGATTCTTATCGGATACCGAGAAGCGGTATGCAATGATCGAGCTAGAGTGCTTAGGAACGGCATGGGCAATGCAGAAGTGTCGCCAATTCCTCGAAGGACTTGATACCTTCACGGTTATTACAGACCACAAGCCGTTGGTGCCGATCCTAAACGACCAGACTCTCGACAAAATCGACAACCCACGAATTCTCCGATTAAGACTCAAGATGCAGAGGTACTCATTTGTGGCCAAATGGGTCCCAGGTAAAGAAAACCGCGACGCGGATGCGTTATCGCGTGCCCCAGTCGACAGACCGACCACCGAAGATCAGCTAGGCGAAGGACCCCCGTCATTCCGAGCACGGATCGCAATGCTCGAGGCGGTCGAAAATCCAGCTGCGGCAGTGGACCCAATCTTGGAGAAGATTAAGAAGGCAGCTGACGCAGACCCCGTCATGCAGGAGCTCCGTAATACCATCGTTAATGGATTTCCGAACCACAAATGCAATTTGCCTGAAGCATTGCGTCCATACTGGAACATCAGGAGCTCATTGGCGATCGATGAAGAAGACGGTATGCTGGTTGCGGGCCCACGAATCGTCGTACCTGCAGCCTGTAGAAAGGGCTTGCTCAAAGATTTGGTTCTAATGCACCAAGGTGCGACGAAGCTACGACAACGAGCGCGTCTATCACTTTACTGGCCAAACATGGACGTGGACATCACGAATGCCGCACGATCATGTGATACATGCACGAAAAATCTGCCGTCGTTTCCCCCGGAACCAATGCGCCACCACGAGCCGGCTTCCCGTCCGTTCGAAGTGATCCACGCAGACCTGGCAACTGTCAGAGGGCGAGATTTTCTGGTCATCGTGGACCAGTTCAGCGGATGGCCACATGTAACTGCGTTTCCAAACAAGAACACATCCGCTCAGAAGGTGGTGGATGCTGTTCGACGCTTCTTCGTTAACGGACCTGGAGCGCCGATCAAGTTCTTCACGGACAATGGACCTCAATTTGCAAGCGCAGAATTTAAGAGTTTCCTGAAAGATTGGGGAATAGTACACAGCACGTCGTCGCCGCATTACCCCCAGTCAAACGGCTTAGCGGAAACCACCGTCAAGAGCATGAAGAAGCTCATAGAAGGAGCATGGGTGGGAGGAACCTACAGCGAAGACAAGTTTGGCAAGTCGCTGTTGCTTTTCCGGAACGCTCCTAGGGAGGGCATAGCCTCTCCAGCCCACCTCGTTTTTGGGAGACCGGTGCGGGACCTTCTACCAGCGCATCGCCGCTCGTTTGAGACAAAATGGCAAAAGGCAGCGGTCGAGCTTGAGAAGAAAGCACGGCACACAAAGGAAGTCCGAAAAGCCAGCTATGACAAACGTGCACACGTTTTGCAAGACCTGTCTGTGGGGAGTCACGTCCTCATTCAACACCCTGTTACTAAAAGGTGGGATACGCCAGGTATCATAGTTGAAATCGGGCGCAACCGGGATTACATGGTGAAAACACCGGCAGGGCGCATTTTCCGCCGCAACAGACGTTTTCTAAGGAGAAGAATTGCAGTTATGCCAGGCACAGGATCAACATCAATTTCCGAGCCAGTCCCGGCGCCCACTACAGGATTGACATCAACATCGTCCTCCGAGCCGATTCAAGTAACAACGCCAGGCTCGACAGCAACTTTGCCGTCTGAGCCAGTTCAAGTACCTATTCCTCTCCGTCGTTCAGCCCGTGAACGAAGACCACCGAAGAGGTTTGGGAAGGAGGAGTAAGAATATGTGTAGTGTTTTTATTCTCCTTGTATGTAAATAGTTATGACCAACCAAAGTGTACTGTACTTCCCCAAAAGAAAAAAAAAAGGGACATGGTATGAGGTCATCTACATGCCCTCTATTGGTACGTAACCTTGAGGGCAGCTTTGCCTAGTGAGAGGTCAGTTAGGAAAGGTGAGAGAGGGGTAGTAAGAATTGAGCGTCAACACGGTGACCATCGTTAGCTTGTGAGCCACACGTCCAATACACCATATCTTAGTACCAAATTTAAGACTAGAAGTCATACCAGTTTGGCTGTTGTAAAGATCTTCCTAAAATCTGTGTGGAATGTTTCCCACATGCACGTACACTGACTTCGTCTAAATACTCCCCAAAAGACCGTCTTTTTCAAGTCTTAGCTCTTACTCAACAACACAGTGTTGTTTTGGCCAGGTTTTGTAAATAACATTTGATTGTTTCGCTTACACATATATTGCGTGTGAGTCCCATTTATTTGCTGATAACTCCATCGTCTAATAAAATTAACTCAATGCTAGCTAAAATTAAGCTAACAACCATTCACCAGAATAAAATAGGGTTTGAAAGGAAATACCCGTTTTGTTGTGGGGGGATATTAAAAAAAAAATGGTAGATCGGGGTTTCATTAGCTAAGCGCAGAAATCGAGTCCGCCCTTTGACGTGTAGGCGTTTAATAGCTTAACAGCTGTTGCATGATTTCTTGCAATTAGCCAGCATGTAGTTCGAGTTTGACTGACACTGACCTCGGGCTGCCCAAGCCGAGCAATAATTACTGCCATCCACACAGGTGTCCGTGGTACCTAATACGGGGAGAGCAACGCATTCCAGGAACAAATCAGTTAATTAATACAAAGTGGTTTTTAAGTAAATTTGTGTGATCTTTCATCGCAACTTGGAAACTTTGCAAAGTAAATCATAAACTAGGGCAGGTAAAAATGAAGAAAATTACTGTAGTATAAAGTTTTACTCACCACTGCTGCCACATACGCCACAAGTCTTCGGGCAGTAGACGTTCATGTACCCCTTGTTGCGGGTACATTCGCCAGAATTCGCCCATTGTTTGCAGTTAGCACTTTGATCCGCACAAGAGTCGCCTGCATGACAAGCGAGCAAGGTGATTATAATACCATATAACAAATAGCTTGCAAAGATTACCACATTGGTTGCAGGATTTACGGCAATTAATATTCATCCAGGCAGAATTTTGGGCACATTGGCCCGAACCGGCCCATGCGGCGCAATACTTGGCGATGTCTGCACACTGGCCTGTGAAAAAACGGAAAATGCAAGTTGAAAATTTCAGAGAGCTCTGCTCAAATCTCTACCTGGCATTGGCGTAGAGACAACAGGAATCGGGGTCGGAGTTACGACAGGGTTGTTTCCGCACCCATATAAGATGTTAATTTTATACATATCCCACTAAGACAGAAAACATTATATTAGTGCTTTGCAAAGCTTAGAAATTTTTTCTCATTGCTATAGCTCACATTTTTAGTCAGAATTTAATTGACGCTCTTACCTGACTGAAGCCTCTTCGCTGGCCTAATTCCACCCCTTGTTGCTTAGGAACAATCGTAGGATTATAGTTATCCTTAGCGAAAGCATAGGCGTCGTAGTGCATCACAGAACCTAAAAACAATTGAAAAGTCGATCATTCATGTTTATGTACGTTTAGCACACTCAAAGTTTCAAATACTCTGGGCGATGTCAATACCTGTATCGTAAGGAGCACCGAGGTACTGGATTTGATTCAAGCTGTACTTCATGAAGTTGTAGGCCATGCCTGAAAGTAATAAAAAGGACAATGGGTCCCGTTTGGGGTTAAGTAAGTAAAGCGTTTAGCTACCATTCTGAATGTTACTCTCCATGATCGTGACATAGTCGTCTCGGTCAGCCCGACTTTGTTCATGCCAGAAGCCGGCAGCGTGCATGAACTCGTGAATGACAATTCCTACGTACACGCAACCGTTTCCCAATGATACGGACTGCGCACCACCCGTCCGGCCTACATTACTGCTGCAGCTGTAAAAGGGAAGAGATACAATACGCAATGTGAATATAATTTGCCGTCAAGACAAATCACTCAGCAGCAATTAACACTTACCCAGCACCCTTTTGAATATAGATGTAATCGCGCTGGTTGGTCCGCGGAACGTAGCGAATACACGTATTGTTATGGTATTCGAGCATAGCACGAGCAATTACGTAGCGTTCTTTTTGGGCTAATCAAAACAATATTAATTAGGTTCTTCAATGTTGTGTTAAATGTTTTCCTGTTTAAACAGAACTTGGGGATATTAGTGTTCCTTGTAACTTTAGGTGAGGAAAAAGAGCATAAAATAGAAGCCAGTTAGCTAGTTTACAAGGTCTAATTAGAGCTGCGAATAGGTTTTCCGTATTGCTAAAAAAAAAGTTCGACCAGGGAAACAAACAACCTCTAGCTGTGGTGTATTAAAGGGCAAACGAAGTTATACTTACAGAAAGAAGCTTCGATGACGTAGGGAATCTCTCCACGTGGCCACCTAAGAGCTTTGTCTCGAATGGCATTCTTGGTCTGCAAATCCACCAAATATAAATATAGTTAATTTATATGAAATATGTACTTAAAGTATCGGATATGTGTTACCCATGTACTTGGTTGGCTTCCGCGTTCTTGAACGCCCGAGATATCCCCTTCGAACAGACCAGCCAGTTCTAGGGGGTCTCCCTGCAATTGATCTCGTGGAGGCATTTCGGTAGCTGTAATCAAAAGAAAAGACGAAAAGAAATAAAACGAGTTCGTTCATAAATACAGATTAACAAATTCAGATCATTTTCTCAAAGGTAAGGATTTGGCAAAACAGAAAATACTACTTACACACGTGAATGGCCATTTCGAAGTCATGAGGCGACAAAGATGCGCCTGGCACATTGTTTTCCTAAACATAATTTTTAAAACTAGTAATATAAAGTACTTGAAGTACATTAATTTAACTTTAACCTACCGCTTCCGGGTTTCCGAGATCTATGTCTACTAAGTTGTCGAAATCTGCGTCCTGCTCTGCGGCACCGTGGAATGAAGAGGCTTGAATTACACCGAAGAGGCCTGCTGCCAAAAAGCACACCGTAAAAGAAGACATAATGCTTCTAAAGATTTATTTTCAGTTAAATGTGTGCAGTTTCTATTCCTTCTCTTGTAACTCCGCAGGACCAAACGACAATCTTCTAGTCTGTTTCACCTCCTGATCTTGGCAGACCAAGAGAACTGGCTGGAATGATGATTTTTGCGCATTTCGGCTCAGCTTTTATACTTCCTACTAGCCCCATCACCCCGTAATTCGCAGAACAAACACAAGTGGCAGGTGGGAAGTTATTCATATGTGCATATACCTTCAATCGATACAAACAAGAAGAAACACTGCAAACACCACCTACCACGATGTTTATTCTCTTTCGCTTAATATATTCTTCAGCTTAATCAAGATGTGTCAATCTACTTTCCAGGCAGGTTAAGGTACCGGCAGAAGTTGATAGGCATGGTCCGACGTTTGCTACCTACCTCAAATAGGTGGGGAATTTATTTAATTAATTAAGACAAGAATAAGGAAACAGTGTTTTGCTTTCCGTATTCATACGAGCTCCATTGCTGTCAAGAAACTTTTTACAAATCTGGTATACTTTCTTATGTATAAGTTCTTCCGCTTTTCTTGTGGTTTTGAAGCCTTAAGAACGCAAGTTAGTATACCTGAGTAGAAGTTGTCATTGTTAATTGCGTATTAGGATGTGTCTGTTTTCTTTGTTTATTGCTAAATTGTAGGTCAAATGCCTACATGCACACGTTCAAATATACACACTTATTTCATTAGCACTTATTTCATTAGCATTAGCATTTCATTCGTAATACGAAAAGGCAATTTAATCAAATTATGTTTAACAATGAATGTATAAGAGGAATTTTGAACGAATAACTTAAGAATGTCTTAACGCTTTAAATATCTAGGAAATTGCGAACTAGATAACGCAAAAATCACAATAATTAGTAAACTACATATGAAAGATTTAACTTGTACATTGATATTTTTCGCAATGCAATGTGTCGCGTTGAGGGTAAGCTGGTTGTCACCCGTTGTGCCTATACCCTTATTTGGTTCACTTGTAGCCTGAAAATAGAGGCTCAATTCTGCGAACGACTACCACGAACATTGACAGCACCTCTGCAATTAGCCTAGCAAATGACATTCAGGCAATGTTCTAGGGCTCGGAAATAAGTTGATAAGAAGGAACTAAAATAGGATGCTTACAATCGTTGGGTGATACATAGATCGGTCCTTTCTAAAATTAATTATTTCTACAGAGTCCTTTTTCTTCTTCTTTGACTGATTACACCAAGTTCAAGAATTGACCGGAACGCTGTTTTGATAGATTCGTGACCAAGCTCTATGCTTCAAAAAACGAATCTTTGGATTTGAGTCAAGGCGGTCTCGATTGTCGTTGTCGATGTCGTTGTCTCGATTGCCGTTAAAAGTAACCTGTATATTTGAAATGATTGATTGTATCATTTGGGAGAATAAACATCGTGGTGGGTGGTGTATTCGTTTGTCACCTTCATATTTACGCTATTAATGGAATAAGTCCAATATATACAAATATGACAACTTTAACACCTGCCACTTGTATTTCTTATGGGGCTATAGTTAGGAGTATAAAAGCTACGCTTTGGGACCAAAATATCGTCATTCCAGCCAGTTCTCTTGGTCTAGTTAGACCAGGGTTAAATAAAATCGGAGATCTTCTTTAAACCATTACAGAGCTAGGCTAGAACGAGCACAAGTTTGCAAGTTAGTCATTGCAGCAATTGTATTGCTGCATCAATGTCTTCCTTCATGGTGTGCGCTTTGGTTGTAGGCTTCTTTGGCGCTATTAAAGCCACTTCCGACCCCCTTTCATATCAAGGTGTCGTTCAGCAGGACGCAGATTTTGATAACTTTATCGACATAGATCTCGGAAACCCAGAACCGGTAAGTTAAGATTAAACGCAATTTTTGAATTCCTTCATTTAAAGCAACAAAACCATAACTGAGTCTCACAGCAGTTGGAGAGATATAATGTTCTCATTGCTTGGACTTGAACCGAATAAAAGAACTATTGTTGCTACAGATTTTATACTATCCCTATATAAAATTATTCTTTGAAGATTACTTTTTAAATCTAGGTTGTTTCATCATCGTGTTCGTTTACAATTTAGACAATTCGAAGTCACGTTATGATGTTAAATTTCAAACTATTTTTAGGAAAACAATGTGCCAGGTGAACCTTTATCGCCCCACGACTTCAAAATGGCCATGCACGTGTGTAAGTAATACTTTCTATCAACCTAGTTCGTCATTCGCTTTTACATATTATCTTGTTCTTATGCCCGATCACATGCATACAGAAAAAATTAAACGGCTAGCTATCGTGTGCCCACTAAAAATCCGTTGTATTAATAAAAACATTAACTATTAGTATTTTCAAAGCATCATAGTTATATTGTATAGTAACTATCATATATATTTCCATGTTATGCTAATGTAATTGTATCTCTGCTTTCCTTCGAGCAGCTACCGAAATCCCTCCCCGGGATCAACTGTCGGGAGATGCCACAGAACTGGCTGGTCTGTACGAAGGGGATATTTCCGGCATTTCACATAAAGGAAGTGAAGCTAGTGCATTGGTAACATATCTCATATCATGTGTATAATTTTACTGAATTAGCTAACTAGTTATTTAATGGTCTACAGACTAAGAATGCCATTCGGGATGAAGCACTCAGGTGGCCTGGTGGAGAGATTCCCTACGTCATCCAAGCTTCATTTTGTAAGTATAGCTTCATTTACTCTTTGAAGGGCAAAGTTTTATTTATTTGCCCTTTGATGCATCACAGCTAGAGGATGTTTCTTTCCTTGGTAGAAACTTCATCCTTCGAACAAAACCTATCCATAGCTTTAATTACACCTTGCTAATTAGATAACTGACTTCTGTTTTCTCCTCTTCTTCCTAACCTAAAGTTGCAATGAACATTAATATCTCCAAGTTCTGTTGGAACAGGGAATAAAAAACTAAGAGAACATTGAAGAACCTAATTGCTCTGTTTTAGCCCAAAAGGAACGCTACGTAATTGCTCGCGCCATGCTCGAGTACCATAACAATACTTGTATCCGCTTCCTTCCCCGGACTAACCAGGACGATTACATCTACATCCAGAAGGGTGCTGGGTAAATTTTTCTTATAAAAATGAAAATGACATAATGTAAGTGTTGCCTTGTCTATCAGTTAACTTTACAGCTCTTGTTGCATTTGTTCTCCATGTACAGATGCAGCAGCGATGTAGGCCGGACGGGTGGTTCGCAGCCCGTAACTTTAGGAAACGGCTGCGTTTACGTAGGAATTGTCATTCACGAATTCATGCACGCTACCGGTTTCTGGCATGAACAAAGTCGTTCTGACAGAGATGATTATATCACGATCATCGATAGTAACATCCAAAATGGTAACAAAATACTTAATTTAACCTCCAACGGTACCCATTGTCCCCTGGTATTACTTTCAGGCATGGCCTACAACTTCAGGAAGTACAGCTTGACCCAAATCCAATACCTCGGTGCACCTTACGATACAGGTATTTAGACATCACCCAGAATGTCTGAAAATTGGACTGTGCTAAACGTACATCAATATGCGTAATCGGCTTTTCAATTGTTTGTAGGTTCTGTGATGCACTACGACGCCTATGCTTTTGCTAAGGACAGACATAATCCTACGATTGTGCCTAAGAAAAATGGGGTGGAATTAGGCCAGCGAAGAGGCTTCAGTAAGGTAAGAGCGTCAATTAAATTCTGACTATAGTGCAAAAATGGGAGCCATAGCAATGGGGGGAATCTCTAAGCTTTGGGATACTGTAATATAGTTTATTTCTGTCTTAGTGGGATATGTATAAAATTAACATCTTATATGGGTGCGGAAACAACCCTGTCGTAACTCCGGCCCCGAATCCTTTAGTCCCTACGCCAATGCCAGGTAGAGATTTGAGCAGAGCTCTCTGAAATTTCCAACTTGCATTTTCGTGTTTTTTCACAGGCCAGTGTGCAGACATCGGCAAGTATTGTCCCGCATGGGCCGGTTCGGGCCAATGTGCCCAAAATTCTGCCTGGATGAATGTCAATTGCCGTAAATCCTGCAACCAATGTGGTACGCTTTTTAAGCTATTTATTTTATTTTATTATAATCACCTCGCTCGCTTGTCATGCAGGCGTATCTTGTGGGGATCAAAATGCTAACTGCGAACAATGGGCCAAGTCTGGCGAATGTTCCCTCAACAAGGGGTACATGAACGTGTACTGTCCAAAAGCCTGTGGAGTGTGTAACAGTGGTGGTGAGTAGACATTTCTACTACAGTAATATTATTCGTTCTTACCTGCCCTAGTTTACAATTTATTTTCCAAAGTTTAAATTTGCGATGAAAACCTCACAGAATCGTACTTAAAAACCACTTTCTACTAATTAACTGTGCTATGCCTGGAATGCATTGTTGTCCTCGTATTAGGTGCCACTGACGCTTGCGTGGATGGCAATAATTACTGCTCGGCTTGGGCAGCCCGAGGTCAGTGTCAGTCAAACTCGGACTACATGCTTCTGCATTGCAAGAAATCGTGCAACACGTGTTAAGCTATTAAACGCATAGAAACCGATGGGCAGCTCGCACTGCTATGCTCACGGGATTAAGACTTGAACGCCGAATTCTCCGAAGTTTCCCAACGATCTCCCGACTACCCAAATGTTTATTTCCTTGTATATGGTGAAAGGCTTCGTAATCTTAATAGTAGAACTGTAACATTAACTGTTACAACAATGCTAGACCCATTTTGTTGCGAATGGCACAGAGAAGGCATGACATGTTCGTCGTAAAAATTACTTTATACGGGTTGCCTATGTAAGTTATTTACCGTCTAGTTTTACAAATAGTTTGATGAATGCTTCCATACGGAACAGCTCAACTTTCTGCATAATACATGTACTTATGAAATACGTATTTTCCTGCAATCATTATAATGGAACTGACTTTAATTTTTAATAGTCAGACTCAATTGGCACGAGCATTGAGCTAATCCGAGATAAAGCGGGCTTCTTTAGCTGACATTGAAATCTCCCCACTTCCTACCGCTCCCATCCCCCGTCTGGTTCCATCCCGCCTTTCCCTGCTAATAAGTACGGTAATCAAGATTACTTGCTATTGATTTATCCTTGTATCGTCATGTACTACAAACTCGTGGACGAACAAGTACTTGGCCGAGCCGAGTTATGCTGTACGGCTAACTTGCCATGCCCAATCTCCGAAACGTAGAACGGTACAAGTACACGCCTCTCCTTCGACGTAGAAAGTCTACCAATAGCTTTCCCGTCACATTGCTAGCTTACTGCTAATAATCAAAGCAACACAACAGGTAAATAATTTATTTATTGCACTACGAGACGCGGAAACTAATCCTTTCTTATTTGCTAGGCAAATTAGCTTAAATTCACCTAAAAAATGTCGTGTAAAGTGTATTTTGACCTCATGTCCCAGCCGTCACGTGCTATAGTTATGTTTCTCAAAGTCGTTGGGATTCCTTATACCTCTTGTCCAGTTGCTCTTCGAAAAGGTAATGTACTAAACTAATATAAGTGAAATAAAAACGCTATAATATTATTATCAATTAAACATCCAAGGCGAACATTTCGGAGAAGCATTCGGGAAAATCAATCCTTTCCGCAAAGTGCCTGTGATTGAGGACAACGGCTTCGTTTTAACCGAAAGGTAAAGTTAACACAAATAGAAGAAAAACTATTACACAGTAGAAAAACTATTTTCTGTCGTAAAATATATTTCATATTATGCATAGTATTGCGATTTTCCGTTACCTGAGCCGCGAGAACCCAACAATAGCTGATCACTGGTATCCTAAGGACTCAAAGAACCAAGCCAAAGTCGACGAGTATTTGGAATGGCAACACACGAATACTCGGATTCATTGCTCCATGTTTTTCCGCAGCAAGGTAGGTCTTGAATTTTTCTCATCTTGCTGAGAAAAAATGTTTATGTTCATTGTTTTTTCCCTTAAGTTTCTTGAACCAGCTATGTCGGGCACACCGCCTGACGAAAAACGAGTGGAACGCTTCGCCAAGGAAATGAAAAGAGTACTGGACGAGATCCAAAGCATTTGGCTAGACAATGGCAAGAAGCAGTTCATTGCTGGAGAACAAATTAGCATTGCAGATATTGTCGCATGCTGTGAGCTCGAGCAACCTTGTAAGTTTCTCCTTTGTTTTACTTTTGTTGCGTAAAAAGAATCAAACTTAGCAACTGATTTTGCCATTTTCGTTTTCTGTGTTGGCAGCCATGGCAGGATACGACGTCTTCGCCAATTACAAAGTTATCGGAGATTGGCGTGACCGAGTACGAGGACTTACGAATCCTCATTATGATGAAGTACACAAAATTGTACGTGTAGTCAGTGAACGTTTTGGCGGTGATGCATCCAAGGCAAAAATCTAATTCCTTAAGCCCTTATTAGGGAGAAAAGTCTTTATATTTCTACAACAAAATTCTGTATTTTAAAAAATGGGGAAGAATCACGAGTGCTAAAAGAGAACTATTTAAATGGTGCAAAATTGGGTAACAATGTATAACCATGTTTGATATCCAAAAAGCTTATTATACGTAGTCTAAACTGGGAATAGTCTAAACTACTGACTTATAATATTTTTTTATCTTTTAAAAAAATGGCAAGCCTTAATTTAAGTTAGCCTTTCCACGATAGCCCTTAAAATGCTTCCAGGGATGGTTTGGTGCTGCTCAATAAGCTTTTCCACAGCTTCTTTCACCTTTTTTTCAAAAAACAAACAAAAAATCTTATTCAGTTATTCATTGTTGAGCGAGAGTTATTACGTGCTCAGCAAGAATTTCTGGAGTATAACTTTCGTCATAGGGAATGGGATCCCCGACGTACGTAGTGAGCTTTACGGGAAATCCTCCGTATATAGGAATCACTGGTAAATGCGTTTTTTGATACAACCATCGCCAGAACGGACGAAAGAGCGTGACTGCTCGGAATGCTTCGCGAATATTTTTAGTAAACACAGGAATTACGGGCTAAAATCCAACAAAGAAAATTTCTATGCAAGTTCGATTTGGAGGTCGGGATATTTACCACTTTCGCTTCTAATGCGACTTTGGCAAACCCGATCCTCGATTTCCACAACGTTTCGTAGTAATGATCTCCCATTTGAGCCTCATACACGCCCCCAGGCGCAATACCCAAAAGCTCTCCATTTTGTAAAATGGAAGTACATGTTTGCACCGTGCCGGGAATCACTTTGAATGCTTCCATCAAGGAAGCCCATCCTAGAATACGGAGTTAAATTTGATTTGTTGTTTTGAAATAGCAAAGAATTTTGCCTTCAATGTGAATAAATTTACCTGGTATACTAAAGAGAAAGCGATCTCCGACAGTGTGAATAAGTCTCCCTTTGTATAAAAGGCAGTGAGAAACTATGTAGTAAAAGTCCAGTGGAATAGCTCCGTGATAATATACAATTAGTGCGCCTCCTTTGTCTGGGATTTTTTCCAAGCCTTTGATCTCGTATTCTACAACAAAGGATTATAAAATTTGGTTGAAAATGGTTCAGAAAAGTGTGAATTCACTGTGCCAAAGCCAACCATGAGCTTCCCATATGGCAGTAACGGTCTTTCTGCCGCCTTCGAATATATCTCTTTCATACGCATCTCTGAGTCTATGCCTGTGAATAGTACATTTTAATTACGTGTAAACTAATTAGCTTATTAGGAAAATATTCATACCTGTGCAGCTTGTAGATGTAGAGAAATAGAGAGCTAAAATAGAGAAGCAGCAAAACGATTACCGGAGACAGGAATACCAAAACGATCGGGGTAAATAACCACTTGAGCCATAAAATATAATTCCACTGATCTCGGATAAAAACATAGCCTGAAAATAAATTGATTTTAGTATAAGATTTATTTAAAAATAAATAAAACACGATTGTAAACTTACTCTCCGTCAGACTGAACATAGGTTACGAATCTAACAATCCCGTTTCTTTCAAATATTTAGATTTCGGTAAAAAAATTTCCCAGTTCCTGAAAATATACGGTCTGCAAAGTACAACACACTACGTCATAAGACGTTCTTCTATTTAACGTTAACGTAAATATTCCTATGCCTGTTTTCATAGCAACCGAACCAATGAAAAGAGCCGCTGTGGATTTCCTAAAGGAAGCGATGGAGGCGCTACGGTTGCTATTTTTATCTGCTTTCCAGTACCTCTACACTAGGATACCCTTTCTTTTTGTTGTTAAATAGAATTTGAAAATCGAACACAACTCTCAGTAAGCTTATGACCAAGTGGATAAGGCGCAAACCTTTAGTACATAACTCTAGAAGTCGACAAGTCGAACTCTTTGAGAGTCGACCGTAAACTCCAACCTACGTGACAGTATAAGCATAAACTAGTGCTTACGTGGCATAGTCTACAACTTAAAAGATAAGTTTCTTGACGCTTTTTCTAAAGCTGTATCCTGTAGTAGTTTTTTGAAGTTTTGTGCGTCTGCGTGTTTATATTTAAAATTTAATTTGCCTAACATGCAACGAACAAGTATTCCGGGTGCTAGGAAGAAAAGAAGCTCAACAGGTTTAGCTCCCGTAAGAACTGGAGCTTTTGCAACAGGAACAAGACCAGGCACGTCAACTGCTGGACAAGGCGGAGCTGTGGGGTAATGAATTGAATTAATTCATTTTGAGGCATCTTTTCACGCATTCGTTTAAAATATAAACATTATAAATTATGCTCCTAATATCCATCCATTACCATCGATTTTTTTTTAGAACTGGGAGAAATGCACCATCTCGATTCAGCCAAGTATTGGCACGGGGCCGACTTAGCGCTGATCTCGGAAGACCGCTTTATGGTTCTACACCTGCTACTTCACAGCGCTCGAATGCGTCCATTACTCCTTCAGGCGCCAATACTAGCTCAATGAATTACGCGTAAAGTCATGGATATTACTTCTTAAATTGCATCCCAGTAAAATTCGTTTCTTTTATGTATTTCAATTGCAGGCCTGCTATGCAAGGTGGAATAAAGAAGGACACGAGACCATTGCAAGATAAGCAATACCAGCGTAAATTGGCTGCCAAGATTGCTGAAACTTTAAATGCGACAAGTTATGCAGAAGAAGTCACTACTAAAGATGTACTTAAAATCTCATCCCAGACCTTTGTTCGGTACTTCTCTGTAAGCCTCTCTTATTTTATTCCTAAGTTTGCTACTGTTCTTTGATTTAAATTGTCTTCTTTTTATTGTATTAGCACTTTTACGGAATCCTGGAACCTGGATTTACCTTACCTGGACGCCAGTTTGACGAAGAAGTGCTGCGGATTACCAAGGAGTTGAACTACTGTGGGACAATTCAAAAGGCGTCCTTGGTTACAAGTAACTGCCAATACCTATTAAACCGAGTCCTGAAGTAATTTTTTTAGTCGGTTCTCCACATTCCTTGGGACCTGTTTTGGGGGTTATTGGTTGGCTAGCCGAATTTGTTACGGTGGTCGAATTATTTGAGCCCGAACGGAGCGAGGTCGCACAGGTTGGGATGTCTAGATTTGTTATAAATATTACGATCTAACTTTCAAATAAAAACTCTGCAGGCTGAGTATGAGCTGCATATGAAGGGCTACCACTTGTGGTTGAATAACAGGCCGCTCTCCGAATTAAAAGACGAATGTTACGAACTCCAGTGTAAGTTTCACTCGTTTCCCCCACATTCGCTCTCTAGTCGGTTTCGTGTATTTACGTTTTCGTTACTACTTTAAGTGAAAAAGCAGGGGATCGGCAGCGGGGGAGATGTTTTACAACTTGAGGCAGAAGTAGAAGCTCTGCGCAAAGAATTGGAAGCCATGAGAACCAAACCCAATCAGATTATGGTAACGAGTACAAATGATCAAGATTAGACAGTTGTCTCATTCCTTTTTTCTGTAGAAAATAAAACAAAATTTTGAAGCTATGAAAGAGGAGCATGACACCTTAGAAACCAGCGTACAAGCTGCTCGCACTACTGTACAAGATTTTGATAGAGCTGTTTTGGATCAAGAGTCCATTTTGAAGGATTTGGGTACATTTCGACAATAATTTCTCCAATAATCTTTTTTTTTTTTTGCTTGATCATAGAAATCCAGTTGACGTCGACCATAGCACGGACTCAAAGTCTTAAAGAAACCATTGCTATGCAGAGTATGACCCCTGAAGAAGCCCGAAAGATCAATGGAGAGTGTGAGGCGTTGACCAGCGAGATTGAGGATAAATCGAAAACGTTACGTTTGCTACAAGAACGTAACGAAAAGACGCAACTGGAACTAGGTGTCCTGAATAACAAGGTTAGACCTTTGTAGCACAACTAAACTGTTCTTGATTGTGTTTGTTTCAATTTTAGTTCTCCAAAATCAAGTTTAAGATTCAAGAAACCTCCGTGGGTTTGGGCATTCCCCTTGATATGGAATCGCCTGATACGTTGCTTCAGCAAGCGGAGAAACAGAATTCAAACATGCTAGAGAAGTTGGCGGCTAATGAGGAGTTTTCTTTGCAAGAAAATGAACGCATCAGTAAAATGCAGCGTCGTCTGGATCAACTGCAGTCTAATATCAAATCCATCCATTTCCAGCACCAGCAGCGGTCCAATAATCTTGAAGCTTTACAGTCAGAAGAGAAGCAATTTGTGGGTTCCCCCGCTAATATTTTTTCAACCACCTGAAAGTTAATGTACTTCATTAATTGCTGTCCCTTTCCTCTTACCAATTAGGATAAGGCACATGAAGTTAGTCTAAAGCGTCTCGAGAGTAGGATTGACACTCTAACCCAAACGCTTCCTGGGGGCGTGGCTTTGGCTGGGGTTCGGAAGGAATTGCAGCAATTGGAGAAAACGTAAATCTGAACGCGAAGTTGCGTTTTGAACGTTTTAAACCGATAAGTTTTACTTTTGCAGGGTTTTGGGAATTGAAAAACGCTGTCGGGAAGCAGAGAGCGAGATAGAAAAGCTTGGCAAGTGCTACCAAGCCTTGTATGACAGCCAGATGATAGACTTTCAAGTAAGTTGGGCATACAAAATTAGTATTTTCATATTTGAACTTTCCTTTTATTTAGGACTTGCTCCAGGAAATTAATGAGCGTTATCAGGACTATTCCCAATCGTTCAAAGAAGCACGGGATCAGTAATTTTTTTTTAAACAAAAGCTGTGTTATGTTCAGAAGTAATGTTTATTGGGATTAATGGGATTGTTTTTGCTAAATAAAATTGGAATTATTCCTAACGAATGGCTTTCAAATTGGCGCCACAATCTATCTTCCCGTTCGTGGGGGGAAAGTCTTGTTTATACTTTCTGTTTCGTCGTCTAGCCATACCCGTGTTATTGGTTCTTTATTACGGCACGGATCCGTACGTTTATGAACGTAATGAGCATTTAGTCTGTATGATAGTAATTATTAAAAATGAGTGACTTTCTGGGGTATTTACGTTATGTCGTCTCCACAGCAATTTTAACTGCCGTAGCTCCTGTTTATAATTTGGTGTGGATCGTTTGGAGAGGATTATCCCTCGCATTTCCCGGGTGGCTTTATCAATGGGGTGATGACAAATGTTACTCGTTGTACCAGCGTCTTGTATTGTTCTTTTTCGAGCACTGTACTAAGTTAAAAGTGAGTTATAATTTTAAAAATAACTTTTTAAAATAGTACATGTTACATTTGTCAATTCTTATATTTTTATAGGTTTATATAAGTGGAGATGTCGAGCCCAACTCACGGAAAGAACGAGTTCTGTATATAGGAAACCATCAATCTACTGGTAATTTGTTTATTTAAATAAAAAAGCGCCTTTACGTAGTTTAACATGTGTTTTTTTTTGTTCGTTCTAGTGGATTGGATCGTTTGCAATATGCTAGCAGTTAGAATGGACTCGTTGGGTCATTTACGATACGTAATGAAAGACGGTCTCCAGATGCTTCCTTTGTACGGGCACTATTTTTACCAACACGGCTGCATTTATGTTAAACGAGGCCAGTTTAACGCGTCCAAGATGATTTCCTCTTTACAGTATTTACAGCACCCCAAAATTCCGGTAAATATCGACCTGAAAGCTACAGATATTAAATGAACATTAGACTTGTCGGTTTTCGTCAAGTCCTGGGTGGTTATCTTCCCGGAGGGAACAAGATTCATTCCAGAAAACAGTGCTCTACTCCAACTCTCAGCGAAATCGGCCAAAGACTCGGGTCGAGAAGAATTAAAGCACCATTTAACTCCTCGTTCTAAAGGAGCCTTTCTCACGCTCTCGCATTTAAGGAACCATTTCGACGCGGTGTATGACGTTACCGCCGTTTTTGCCGGTACCCAAAACAACTCTGGTGACCGAACAAAGGCACCTCAACTCATAGGTAAACGTAAAATCAGCTAGCGAAATTTTACTTAAAACATATGAAGTATTTTTTTTCACATTTTACTTAGATTTTTTAAGAGGAAAGTGTCCAGCTTTGCGTCTCCACGTGAGGAGGATTCCAATGGATGCCATTCCAAAGGACGAGTCCGAATTCCAGGGTTGGATGCACAAGTTATTCGTCGAGAAAGATAAGTAAGAGTCCCTTTTTTCCTTCTTTGATTGATTACACCAAGTTCAAGAATTGACTGTAAACTTTGTTTGGATAGATTTGTGACCAAGCTCTATGCGCCAAAAAACGAAACTTTGGATGTGAGTCAAGGCGGCACGTTGTCTCGATTACCATGGAAAGTAACGCTGCCTAGTTTCCTTTTTTTCGCGACCATAACTGTTCCGTTGATATTTCACCCGGCCGGTCCTGCCTGGTACTTGAAATCACTTATCTATGGCACATTGGGTGGCTATGCTTGGCTAGGTTTCAAAGCCGTATGCTAATCTAATCCGGTTGTGTTATTTTTCCAAGCGAAAATAACCAAATAATTTCGTTAGTATTTAAGAAAGCAGTGAATGTATTGAACGCGTTTTTGTCGTTGTCTTAACGTCTCGGTTGTAAACATTACGGCATGCCATGACCCTTTTACAGAGTTCATACCACTGAGATAAAAGCCGTCTCTTCTTTGGGACTAATTAGCGCCTGAACTTCTTTCAGACTAGAATTAAAGGAAAGTTTTAACTGTAAAATAAGAGTTAAAGATTAAACAAATTACCTTTGTAAAGGAGAATCTTGCGTTGCGTCTCTTTTCAAAACTTCATCGTCCTCAGGCCTAATATAAAGGAGAAGTAATTGTTAATTAATTCAGAATTCATCAAGATTAGTATGATTATTGCAAGAAAAAAACGGAACTTGGTAGAAAATTAGACAAAAATGTGTCTTTAAATGTCTTGTGTGACAACCTTAATGTAAAGGTGAATTGTAAGAAGTTAGGAGTCGTACTTGGTAGGTGGGCAGCAAGTAATCCAATCTTTATATGTTAAATGTTTCCCGAAAGCTTCGCCCTCTTCCAAAGTTTCAGGTAAAGGTTGATGAAGGGTCTCCGGTAGCAGCAAAGCCACGATACCTCCTGCTATCATAAGCGATCCCATAGTTACCAAAGGAAGGGACATGTATTCCGTTCCCTAATAAAGAAAAACGAGGATTTAAAAAAAAATGGAAAAATTGAGTTATGATTTCAGGAAGTAACTATTTACCATGTAATTAATGAGTGGGATATAAACCGCTCCTAAAGTACCGAAAACGCCACTGAAACTCAGTCCGATACCGCGTACTACCGTGGGGTACAATTCTGACGCCATTAAAGGCAATACTACAAATGCTGCGGAAACTCCAAACTTCCCTGTAGCGTATAAAGCTAACGTAGACGCTCGATCTGTTAGAAATAAATTGTAATATTTGAAAATATTGACCATTTTGTACATATTTTAAAAAAGGAATTTTAGTAGATATTTTAGTCTCGTTCCGGTAACGAAATAGATTTATGGTTAAGGAAAAAAGGTTCGAACCTTCTTGAAAATTGACGGTAAGGATACAAGCCACGCCTCCTATTAGCATGGACATGCATAAAGTCCATCTTCGACCCCAGCGATCCATACTAGGCCATAGGAACAAATAAGTCGGTAGCTCGGCTACTGCAGCGATAAAAAAGTTGAAATACTCGTCGCCTCCCAAACTGGGAGCGTAGTAAGACAACCCTACATAGACGCTGGTCACAGTGAACCTTAAAAATACGACAAATCTATTAACACTTGTATTATTTACTTTAATTTTACTTTTCAATCAATTTTGTTTGTTGCTTAATTGTTCAAAATAAGACAGAAAAACGTATTTTCTTCTTACCATATGAAGGTTACGAAGACTGTTTTGCGCGCCAAATTAGGGGTTTTGAACAAGTCCAGAATCCCATAAGAGACGGGGCCAGTTTCAGTTTCTTTGCCCTGAATTTCGTTTTCGATTTGCTGTTTCCTCTAAAGGAAATGTTCAAAATGTCATTAGGAAGTTAGTTTTCGACTGCTATTTTACTATATCGTAACTTAGCTTACACGGAGAAGGGTAAGGTAATCCGGAGCCAGATATTTTCCATTTATCCGGGCCATTTTACGTATAATTTTTTCTGCTTCGTCAAAGCGATTGTTGGCCAACAGCCAACGTGGAGATTCTGGCATCACCCTATGGAACAATTATTTTAATTGATTTTTTTTTAAATGTTCTCCTTGACATTGTGTTATACTGGTGGATTATATTGTGCAGATTATGCTATTATCTTATCGATTATTAAGATTCTCAAATCAATTACACCCATTCTCGATGCTACGCCTTTTCTTATCTAATTATTTTCTCTGCGTTGACGGAAATTTATCCAGCGTTTTGTCTTCACAACAGTCCCTAATGTCTTATAAAATTGACGTATTTTAAATCTCAAAAATCGGGAAGAAGGAAAAGGCAAGTTTGGTTGACAAAGAGGCCCCAGCTTTGGGTGACGGAAGCTAAGATCATCTTTCAAAGATGGGGAAAGGGGCGGTCTCGCTATTACTGTTCTTGGTACCCATAGCGGCATTGAATCTTTCTGGACCCATAAGTAGACTTCCCCTTTCTTGACCGGTTTTAACGATTAGAACCCACGCAGCCTTTTAACGAACCCCGTAACTAGCCGTAGGAGACAAAAATGAAGATGAAAAACTTAAAAAAAGACGAAGGACCTCAAAAACGCAAGAGGTGAAAACTTGGAGTTTTTTTTTATGTAATTTTTTTTACAATATTTGTTTTTTTACTTACCACCAGTATAAAAAGAAGGCGAGGAAAGGCACGGTTGTGGCTAAGCTGAGTTGTCTCCAATCCCGAACGAACCAAAAAACGCCCGAGACAATAACAAGGCACAGGGAATAGGCAACATTACTGATTATGGATACATAAGTTCGCGAGTTGGGTCCAACTAGTTCAATAGCTATACACACAGAAAAAAATGGAAACACATTTTCATTAGTATGCGAATCAGGAAGGAATTATTTTGCCTGGTCACGTGCGACCTATATTTCGTATGCTTGTCCCTTGGAGACATACAAGTGCTTTACCCAACACAAAAGGCGTTCCCATAATTGCAGGTATGGTGAATCCAACACCTATGCGAAGTACAAGCCACGTCCAAAAATTCGGGGCTAAGGCTGTCGCAATCCCAAATATGCATTCGATTAATAGGAATATGAAAAAAGATGGCCGACGACCCAAGCTAGAAGATACGAGAGAAATAAAAGAACACAATTTAAAATTTACTTAGGTTATTTCCGTTATGCGCATTGCATTTGTATTGTATCCCGTTATTAAAAATTTCTATTTTAGTCGTGATGACTAGTCGGGTATAATTAGCAGATTCTTTGGAATTGCCTAAAATTACTTTCAAATTTCGCTTCCATTTAAGAACTGTTTCTTTAATGAACCAGTGAAATTATACGAACCAGTGAAAGTGTTACATAAAGTTGAATGAATCATCTGTTATTACGTAAGAAAAAAGGATTTACCTGTCTTGCAAATATCCAAAGATCCAATTGCCAACGAGGCCTCCAGCAGCGAAAGCGACTAAGCCCATGGTGGGGAAGAAATCCCGTTCGCAGACCAGTTCCCACTGTCAAAAGTTAATATTTGGATCAGTTATGTAATATTCATGACGAGCACATCCTGCTTACAGCTCAAGTGGAAAACGAACTGTCATTTGTTAATCTTAATTTACAAGAAGACTGTTAACCGGATAGAAAATTTTTGACAGGCCCATTAACCGCAGATTTTTTTACATTTTATTTAATTGACATAACTTTTTTTTATTTTTTTTCAAATTACTTCGGCTACAACAGACGTCTGGTGCTCAGCTAAACTGAAATGCCAGCCATCTTGACAAGGAATTACGGTGCTTTGATTGCTCCATAAATTGTGGATCTTCTCCCATGAAACGTTCTTTGACAGCAATTCGCTGACTGAGGAGTAATTGCGGTCGTACATAGAACAGTGCGCGTATTGTAGATTGTCGTCCCGATACTCGGTTGGAATACTAAACGAAAATGGTAGAGATGAGATAGGATAATATTATGTTATTAATTGTTTTTATACTGAAAGCAGAAAACCAGGTTCTCCGCTCAGGGTCGCCTGACTTGTTAAGGGATACTTCACATAGCAGAAAGGGACGCTTTCGTGACAACACTGAATTAATCTGACATCTTTTCTTCCATTATGCGCTCAGAGACCCAATTATAAACTTAGCTTTTAGCAAACAGTCAGTTCTTGTCCTTTGTGTTACACAGTCATGCGAAGTTCTCCAAATTTTGAAAGATGTTTATCTTTTACCTTAGTCTTGACAGCTTTTTTTCACAAAGAAGTGTCAGTGTTACGTTCCCTTTCCCTGTTGTTACATAACTTTTCATTTTTTGAATATTATTTCCGGTTTTGCAAGCGGTCAGTCACTTGAACAGCAATTCAAGAACATATCTACGGGCTTGATTGCTTGGCTTAAACAAATCCAATTGAAAGATCCTTGAATGATTCCAGTTCCAATTGAAATCAGTTGAAATTAACTGAATTTAATTGGCTAAATTGAAATATTGGTAAGATTGAAAAAAATATACTTTCCCTTTAGAATTGAAGGTAAAGGTCCGCATGCTATTGCGAAATACTTAATCTAACATCCAATGCAGTGTTTCGAAGATTCGCGGTGTGAATAGTATTAATCCTTTTATTTTTTTGTATCTAGATCTGTTCTTTTTTCGTTTATATCTCTTTTTGTTTTCGCATTACATATATTTCTGGGTTATAAACAGCCCGAGCTTTCGATCTTTGATTAACGAAGCTTTCTTATTCCTACCTGATCATTTTCATCTGTTCCCATGTCAAATTGTAACGACTCCGCGCGTCAAGGAGATCGTCGTTTTTACAGAAGTACTCTCCGGTGCCCATGGATGCCATGAATACCTGGTTGTATGCGTGGAAGCCACATGGTACAAACGCTGGCAAGAACACGAACCAAACGAGTAGCTTTTGGTACAAGCCAAACTCGCCAATATCGGGCAACACATCGTCGAAATCGATCCCCATGCTCCCTCCCCTTCACGAAATTACTTCCCTCCACTTGGTATATACACAAAGAACAACTTGTGATGAATTCCTTTCTTGGCGAAAAGCCAAAACTATTCCGTCTAGTTTCGTCTCTAGCTCGCAACTAAAGTCCCAGGCTTGGATCTGGGCCTAGATATGTCGTCTTCTCCCCACCCCTTGCTCACCGCTGCATTCAGTCTGCCACTGCCCAAAAGCTACAGAAATCTCTTGGCGAGCTTCCAGAAACCAGGATAAAGCTTCTCTTGCCTCTTCTCGCGAGCTTGTAATCAAACGCGTCCCGCACACGCATTAAAAACTCCCTCTCTGTTTTCGCCAACCTCCTTTTTACTTTGTATCTCATGTATTTAGATCATTAACAAAACACAGAAATCTAAACACGCTCTAAACCAATTTCAAACGGTAAAGGAAATTGGAAGTATTTCTACAATTTAAGCCAATTGTGTTGTAGCGAAGGTGAAAACAAGCCAGGAAATTCTATATTATTTTTTTTTTACTTTGCAAATTTTATGTTTAATTGTCATATTCCACTATAACTTCAATAGACATTGGATCCACTTCCATGCCAACGCTCGCGTTTTGCGCTATGGTTACCAACTGAGCGTCTAATGCTTTATGGCTTGCGTCTGCTTCCTCTTGACCTTCCTCTTCTTCACCAGTTTCCCCCTCGTTTTCATCCGCAGGCATATACTCGAAAAGATCGCCTACTTCTTTATGCTCCTCCATGTGGGCTCGGAAGGCAGACAATTTACGGAACTCTTTCTTACATACGGTGCACGTGTGTTCGGAAATCTCGCCATGTCCCTTTTTCAAATGCCGCTTCAAACTATTCGCACTAAGCAATGCAAAAACAAATACAAAACAGGTTACTAAGTGGAAAAAAGTATCACCTAGCCAGAAACTTACTACGAGAACTCTTTGTAGCAGATTGTGCAGCATAATTGCTGTCGCGTGGCTCGCGTGGCGTTTACGTGTGCAGCACGGTGATCTCGGAAGGCTTTGCGATTGTTGAAACGCTCTCCACAGATGAGGCATTTCATCCGCACGCTATCTTCGTCGTGGGTGGCACGGTGGGTAGCGAGTAATCCTTCGCTCGTGAACATCTCGTTGCATACGTCACAAGCGTAATGGCGCTCGTTCCATTTGCCATCGTCGCTTGTGTCACCTGGCTCGTGCATTTGTTGCTTGTGAAAGCCCAAAGCGCCAGCATTGCCAAACGAGCGTCCGCAAACATCGCAGGCGTGTCGCGGAGTTCCTCTTTCTTGACAATGGTGCACACGTAAAGACGTCATATGCCAGTATGACTAAGAAAAACCACACGTATAAAGATAGAAATAGAAAAATTAGGGAAAAGTTCAAGGAAAATGAAGGAAAAGTCCAAGACCATGTAGGAAATTCGAGAAGCTTACTTGGTGACAGATTTCGCACTGATACGGAGCTTTGCCCGTGTGCAGGAGCTTGTGTTCGTTCAAGGTCCCCACATGGGCGTAGCGACGGTGGCAAATATCACATTCGAAAGGCTTTTCTGAGGAATGCGTGCGCTTGTGGACTCGTAGATGGGAAACTTGTCTGAATGCACGGTTACAGATCTCGCATACGTAAGGACGTTCGCCGGTATGGATGAGCTGGTGCTGTTTCAGGTAGAACGAGGACTGGAACGCCTTCCCACATTGGTCACAGCAGTACTTGGGGTCCACTAATGGGAATAAATTACATTTTCAATTCATTCCCCTCCATAAAAATGATAGCTAAGCTAAAAAAAAATGTAGGAAAAACTGACTTCTTTCTTTAATCTTCTCTGGTGGAAGCATCAGGTCCGAAAAATCCTCCTTGAATCCAGGGACCTTCGATTTGCTGATTGAAGCGAGACTGGGATTCAGTTTCCTGGATTGTACATCTATACGAGCACGTTTCGGCGCAACTGTTGAGCTTGGGGCGACTGGTTTCCTGACCTGTCTGGTGGGCTCCGAAGGACCAGCAACTTGAAGCTCTTCCGGAGCTTCTGAAGGCAAATCAAGCTCGTTATCGTCGTTAATTGGCTTAGCAGACGCAGTGGAGTAAATGGCTAATTCCTTCAAAACGTTCGCAAAATGTTCGATTTCGGTTCCCGCCATCAGGGCCATACCACTGTAACAATACGATTCCAAACGTTGCAATTCTTCATACCTACGAATTACACAAAAGATAGATGTAACTAGAAAAAATGATTAATGTAAAGTTATGTAGTACTTGAAGCCGTCCATAATAACAATAACATCTTCACAATCGCAGTTTATTTGCAAGGCAGACTTGAAAACCTCGCTGACAGCCGCAAGAATAGTGCTATGGAAAGCGACTGGTTTGCCTTCTGCGATTAGGGTCACGTCAGTTTCGATATAATCCCGGAAACATTGCACGGCATGTTTGATGATTTGGCCATGGTTGCTGTTGACAATTTTTAGCCAATTAGTGGCACTTGTGTCTGATGTGGCTGCTTCTTCAGGTTCTGGTTCAGCTTTCCAGTCTGATTCAGAAGACTCTGATTCTTCCGCTAAAATTACAACAGCCTTGGAAACAGCTTTCTTAGGTAGGACTTTCTCAGCCGCTTTTTTAGCTGTCGCGGACGCTGGTTTGCTAGGAGTGGCGATGTCATTCTTAGTTACTTTGGATCTGGTCAAAGGAGTTGAAACAACTGGAGGAGATACCTCTTCTATCACTGTAACTTCGTCAGGGTCGTCGTAATACTCCTCGTCTGGGAAACGACGCTTTTTACGAGGACGCGTGCTTGTGCGTGTGGCCATTTCACACTTGAATTTAAGCGATTGCCTAGCAACATGTTCAAAAGTATGTTTAATTTGAAGTTCTTCGGAAGGAAAGTCTTGTATGCTTTATGTTTGGACTCGTCAACTTTGTTTACTTACGCCAAAATTCGCTGTTAATCGGGGATAGCTTCTTAATAACGCCCAAGCAACAATGAACACTGTAGTCTGGCGGTTTGCGAATGGGAAACGAAGTCTCTTTAATCTCCGCTAGGGATTACTTTTAATAAATCTGCCTTCGTACAGTAGATGGCGTAGAAGAAGCCAGACGGAATTAAACTCAGCTCAAAATTGGGAAAATTGGCGCTCTCGCGTGCCTTAGACAGGTTCTCGACTGTCAGCGTAAAACGGTGGTTAATTAGCGTTATAAATTAACTTGGCTCACTACTTAATAAGAAGTAACGTTTAACGAGCATGTTACCCTGGCTTGTACTTGTAAGTACAGTCATTTTCTTAGCTCAAAAGAACGGATGAGATAGTCTGGAACTCTGGAGTGATGGTCTTAAAATTCGAAGAGAAATGCAAGTCGGTTAGCTGAAACAGTTAAGTATAAAAAAAACAAATTTTGCGCATAGTTTTGGTCTATCCACCTAATCCTCTTCATTTGCGGTACAGAAGTTTAATGTGCGACGAATTTGGTTACAATGCATTTTCAATTAACTGGGAACCAGAGCGGTGAAACCTGTTTGCATCGTTTCCAGAGGCGAAAAGGGCGGTATAAACCTTCATCTACGGTCCGGCTTCGTCTTTGCTCGCGCCAAGTGGAATCTGTCCAGTCTCTCGTGAGTATTCACATAGTGAACACTGAAGAGTTGTTCGTAATTTCACCGTTTTACTCCTCATTCCACCAGGGCATGTGTGCCTGCGCGTTTATTATACTACCTCATCTCATTAAGCCATGAAAACGTCCGGGTGCTAATTTGGATAATTGGAACGCAAGTCAAGTGCAAACATTTCCTCATTTTTTAAGATTCTCCATAAATGGCAGAACCAACAAATACCAAATGCGAAAGCGACAAACGTTGGAAAGGATTGGTAAGTACTGCTTTGTTTACCACGCATAATTACATTTTCTTTTTTACACTGTGTGTAGCCTTCCCCGTATCAAAAGAGTATATTTACTTATAGCGCATTTAATCAAGAAAAGTTTTTAGCCAGAAAGTAAATATAGGGAAGGTTCATAGCGTCAGATTGGAGTTGACGAATGAGGTCTTGCCATAAGAGTTACTTTGCAAATTATCTATTGAAGCTGTCAAAAAGATTTTCCGAGTTGTTGGCCGACGTAGCGGCGCCAAGGAACAGCTCACCGGCATGCATCTCAATCAGGTCTCTCGGTGGAGAAGTCTCCGATATCGGCAACTGTATTTTGTTACCTGGATAATTAGGCTGGCTAACAACCGGTGGCTGGATGGATCAAGGGTTTTGTCGCAGTTAAGCAAAAACCTCGGCGTGTAGCCACAACCCGAGCTTTTTGGCCAGTAACAATGCTAAACCTGTCTGGGTTTTTCCTACGCTCCTCCCCCTTTGCTATTATTTCAGTCTCGATAGTCTAATTTCCAGCTCAAGAAAGTGTTGCACTTCTTTATTTCCATTCTTCTTGTCACCAATCTAACTGACTAGAAGGTTTCTCAGTTTGGGGACCCAACCTTACTTGGCAGGAAGCTCGTCTCAGTAGTTAGATAATGCCAAAACCAATCGTTCAATCCCTGAGGACACTGTCGAACGCTCCTTTTTATGTATTTCTTTTGCATTTTAACGCTGTTTTCCACTTACTTGCAAGCCCCAAGTCAACGGCAAATAAACTTAAACGAAAGACAGAAAAAGAGTAATGGTAACCTTGTTGCCGTAGCATTGTCAATCAGGGCCAGTGTCGTTCTTCTGGCCATGAAAGCTGCTTTTGAGGGACGGGTTTTTGCGGTTCAAAAATTGTGGCATGCGAACAGCCTTTAAGTTGTCAGCGTTCCAAAGAAATTCCTCCTCATAAGGAACCTTTAATTGCCTTCATACGCCTTTTATGACGAGCGTCAACAATGAATTTGCTCATACATATCTAGACCCTTATGGTGAGTGTACAAGACCGTGTGGCCTAATGGATAAGGCGTCGGACTTCGGATCCGAAGATTGCAGGTTCGAGTCCTGCCACGGTCGTCTTTTTTGCTCTTTTTTTTCGGGTTTCCTATGCTTCCTATAGGAGTATAGGGCACAAATGGCCCGGCGTCAAGGATACCATAGGGAAAACAGGCGAAAGGGATCGTGTGGCCTAATGGATAAGGCGTCGGACTTCGGATCCGAAGATTGCAGGTTCGAGTCCTGTCACGGTCGTCTTTTTTAAAACTTTTTATTTAATTTTTTTAATTAATTTTTAAGGTCTTGTGTATTTTTATTCAGTTTATAGCCGATTTTAATTGTATTATGAGCTTATTCCAGCTTAAAATTCAAAACATGTGCTATTTTGCATTTTGTTTACAGTTTTTTTTTATTAACTAAAAGCTATAGGCAAAACGTGCAACACTCGGCGTTCATGGTATGCAAGACTAAAGGAATGTTCAGAGGTCCCACGCCTCCTTGTCAGGTTTAATTAATTATGGAAGCAACTCGTTGTTTCTTAATATTTTCACTTGACCAGTCTGCAAGACGGTTTTTTTACCCCGAACTTAATGAATTTATTTGCTTATTTAAATAGTGAAGAGTTTTTGCGTCCAAGCCCAGCTGATAGAGAGATTCCAAGTCAAGCACTTGATTAGTTTTGCTAAGTTTAAGGGTCGCGAGAAGCGTTATTCGAAACGTCACAAGGAGAATTCCCTGCGGTCAAATGGGTCCATTGGAGCCAGGCATTTCCGCGCTTTTTAAGCGTCAGCACTCACGTATGGGGCGGCCTTCTCCGGTTGCAAATGGCATTGCCAGACAAGATGAAATGAAATTCCCGGCGTTCTTCCGAATAAATTGCAGCTCAACATTCACATTCTTGAGCTACATTTATGAGTTGGGCAATAATAACCAAGTAGCAATAATTGCACAAGCCCCTAATGTCAATACTTTCTACTCACCTTGAAAGTTGCAACATTTCCCAGTCTTACCAAAAATAAATCTTTTACAGTAATTCTGATGGTCTTTCTCGACATTTTCGTTTGTTATCCTTAATTTTATCACTTAGGAAGAGAAGTGATTAGGAAGAGAAGTGATTATGATGTAAATTTTTTGTGTAGGAGTTCCAGATTTCAACACTTTTTGGTGTTGAAGACCCTAGTTTTCAACGCTTTTGTTCACTTTGAAAGTCACATAACATTCGTTTCTCGTAACGAGAAAGGAAAGATTGTTTCTTTTATCAATTCTGGATATTTTTTGTTGAAACTGAACATTATTTCCCAAATTTTCCCTGTTCGTTTCGGACAGTAATGCGTGTTACGTCGTAAAGCGCGATGGTAAGGCTTGGGACTGTTCTACCGCGTCTCGCTTGATTTGTATTACGCTTTTTCCCGCGCATCTGTTACGGGAAAAGGGTGTCATGGTCATATACCCAGTGACCATCACCTTCAGGAAAGCCCAGAATCCTCTAATCATGCCATGGAAGCTATACGGCGTTCGGCATACCGGACGTTTTGGGACTTTGGACGGTTTCACGTTACCACCTGGTGAGTTGCTCAGTGCCAAATGGAACAATTGGCAAAGTCCAAGCCCCAGCTTTTCACACAAGACACAGAATGACATGCAAATTTGCTACTGGCAGTAAATTCAGATTGCGCATAAGAATATAGCGACGCTAACAAAAGGTGATAAAAGAATAAAGGGACCCTCCGCTTCAGAATAGCATTGTTGTTCTGAGCTGACCATTGGGGCCCTGAAGGACGCAAACCATTTTTATTTTTGACCTAGAATAATTCCTGTAGGTCGTAACTTAAAGAATGTCATGGGAAATAGGATGTCCAAGGTCTATAAATGCAGACTCCTTCCCGTTCTGCAAAACTGGTGTGCTTTTTTGTCTCGCGATGGGGATTTATGGAATAAATACGCCATAAGGTCAGAGGCTCCATTACCCAAAAGGTGTAAGCCACCATATATAGTTTCCCGGAACTATGCCCCATGCATTTTTTTTTAAATTTTTTTTTTGGTTAAAGGTTTACTTGTTCCTTACTGTTTCGAACTTTCGTTTTGTTGCGGGGACTTGTATTAGTTAAAAACCACAGGTGAAACGGATTGTGTTTTCAATATGGGTCGTTTTGACCAACTATGTGGCGTGAAAAAACGGACACGTGTGAAGAGTTTGTCGTTTTTCAATGTGACACTGCAGGCAGTCCCCCGTGTTCGTACACTATTGTATATAGATAGCCTATTTGTCTTGGCTGTATTGAATATGTGGACCTGTATGGAGTGCAAGTGTCCAAAACAGTGTACAAACCGGGGAAGGAAATTCGTGAGTGGGAGTGGTAATCAGACATCTATTTATAAAACGATGGAATTTAAGGTTTTGGACTCATTAATCTTGATTTTTCAGATTATTTAATTCCAGTACTAGAGTATTCAAATTATGTGGAACTAAATTATATTACGAAAAACCGTCTCGGAGAGTAATTTATCACACCCAAAATGAAAAACGGAATGTACTAGCTGCTATAGGATAATTTCAATGTAAACGATGCGTGAGGCAATTTTTCTGTCATTTTTGCATCAATATGAAGGTAAGCTGATGGTAAAGGAAACCATTTACATTCTGAAAGGAACATTGAGACTTTACAACCCCAAATTATCTTGTTTGAAGCCGAACTCGAGTAAGCGAAATTCGATTAGCTTATAAGGATGCTTCTTCTAGTGTCTCAAGTTACCTTTCTACGAAATCCGTGCTCTCGTGGAGAAGTTAAGGAGCAATTATGTTCCTCTGAAGGTTTAAGGGGAAATAAAAGGTTTGCTGGAGACAGACAAAGGGACTGTATAAGAAGATTGAGTTTATTTGAATTGCGCATCTAACTTGCAGATATGGGAAATAAATGAAGTGATAGTGGTCGCCATAAAAGGGTTCTTTGGTTCCCCAAACAGGAATGACGTAGCACAAACCTTTTAAACCTATGGTTTGAAGATTTCCGAGAGGAAGAAAAAGAGCCAGAGCGCACAGGAGAGAAAGAAGAGAGAGGCAATCATGGTCCGTACGGAGGATCTTGACGATTGGGAAGGTGAAGATTGATGGGGAGTGATTAGGAGCGTAGCCATAGTCGAACAACGAAGAACGGAACGGTTTCAAGTTTTAAGGCACACGGAGTTATGCCAATGCGCGAGCACGGGTTTAAACACGCGGGGTTTTGCATAAAGTTCTTCTGTAGAAGCAAGTTCATTACAGCTTAAAGAAACCGCGCTTAACTTGTAATTGCAATTTCGGGTTCACCATATGGGGACCTTGTGTGGTTTATGAGACAAGTTCTCTCTCCTGTTCTTGCATATATTGCGTGTGAGAAATTGGTTAATTTTTTTTTTTTTTTTTTTTTTGGTCTTCTGTTTCGGTCTTAGAGGGGGGTTAAGGGGGTAACATGCCGTTTGAGGTTGGAACCTGACGAGGATCTGTAGAATAACGTATATAGAGTTCGGTACGCGATTGCTACTTGGTATGCATTACGTCCTATATTACAGCAACGGACAAAGGCCACGTTAGTAGTAGCCAATGGGGCAATGGTCTAACCATCCAACTCCCATAAATCATGAATCGGGGGACCCAAAAGGTCCCCAACATTCCAGACTTCTTTTCAAATTCCTTTAGAAACTTCTTAGAACGTTAGAAGTGCGTTTTAGAATCGAAAGGAACTCGACGAGATTTAAACTTTGGGGACTACTAGATTGAATAGTTTCTGTATTTTGTGTCGACGTGGACGTGTTTACCTCCTCACAACCTCCTCACAACCTCCTCAAAGGGATTCGAGGATACATTTTAGAAAGATAAATAGTTTGGAGCTGGAGTACGGAATCTGCTATCTTTTAACCATTTTTCCAGATGAGCTGTAACCCTTCTGCTTGAGAGAGAGGGAAAGATAATGTGAGGGGAAAAGGTTTAAACTGGTTTAAATCTTCCAAACCGGTTGAAAAGGAAGCAGAGATAGAGCCTTGTCGGTTTTGCTTGGAGTAAAAATTTAATTTAGGGTTATGTTTCGCGGATATGTGTGAAGGCGATAAGAGAGCGAGACAAAGTCACTGAGGTGATGCAGGCTTCGATTTATGGCTACTCCCTTATACCTCAACGTTTTCTTGCTTCAATTTGAGATTTTGGATTTTATTCCTATTTTTTACGGCTCTATAGTATTATTAGACCACTCCAAAGTAGCTTCCTGTAAAAAAAAATCTAACATCCCGGCTGGATTTTTAGCACTGCTCTGGCTTATCTTGCACGCGCGCAGTCACTCAACAATTAATGTTACCAAAATTCTTCCCTTTACCAAGTTCATTGTTGGGACATTGTCAAAGGAAGCAAGTAATAGAGTCTTTACCAAATTCGCTCCCTAGCGGCAAGAATGGGCGAAATCCACAATTTTACGTACGTTTTCTACGTAGGAAAGCGCCTTGTAGAAAACGCACGTAAAAGGGTGGATTTCGCCCATTCTTGCCGCTAGGGAGCGAATTTGGTAAAGACTATAGTAGCAACAGTATCAGTTCTGGTCAAGAGCACCGTTCTTTTCCATTATTGCGTCACTGACTTTAGAAACCAGAGTAAAGCAAAGATCCCGACCAGAGGTTCGACAACGCCCGTGATTTTTTTTTTCTTGGGCGGGAAGGAGACTCTTACTTTGGCCAGACGACCAGGTTGATCAGCTGCCAATGGGGCGTACTGGGAATCATTTTTGAAAACGTATTGGGATCATATTTTGGGAGGTTATAAACAGGTCTAATCCTCGAATCTGCTGGAGCGATGCCAGGCATATTTACGCCAGGGAAATCCATTTTTCTGTCGAGACAAATGGACAAATGTTTCAAGCTTGTTTCTCCCTTTCTTATAGCGCGTTCCACTGGCTGCACTGGTGTAATATTTTTTGCACTCACTGTGTCAAACATGTATATCCTTACACATTGAATGCAAAAAATAGTACATCATTGCAGCCACCAGAGACGGATTACCGGATTTAAGTTTAAAAGATTGCTTGAATACACCAGTGCACCAGTGCGTGTTCCACTGGCCGCACTGGTGCAATTTTTTTGCACTCGTTGTATCAAAAATGTATATGCTTGCACACGATGTACGCACACTGAGTGTGCAAAAATATTGCACCGGTGCGGCCAGTGGAAAACGATATCTTTCTCTGATTCAAGAAAACTTTTTAAACTTAAATCCGGTAATCCGTCTCGAGTTATAACAGACGTTGAGATAAATCTCGGAGTCAAAACGTGGAATCGTCAAGACCGTTTCCCGTACACAAAAAAAAGAAAAAAAACTTTAAAAAAGTAAAAAAAAGGGCTCTTGGCGCCGCTCTGACCCAAACAATTTGACGCTGTTGCATACTTATGTTTTTCCCCGTTAAGTTGGGGAATATACATATACATAGACGCACTCGAAGAGATGGAGAAAAAAGAAGGAAAAGAAAAGAGAGGACTCGGAACGGCGACAAGGTTTGAAGTAAATCTAGCGAAAACGACATGACCTACCCGGTTCTGCTCTCCCGCCACTGAACGGTACGTTTCGCTTGGCATGGGCTTGATGAATGTCGCCGCGGTGTCACCTAAAACGACATGAACCAGCGCCAGGAACCAGTACTACAAGCCCTCTCGGATTTCACAGCCCCAGCGCCCTTGACCACTTTGAAAATTCCCTCCAAGATCGTTAACAGCAAGCAAAAAAATGGTGTAAATTTCCCAGTTTGCGGAAAACGCCTCCGCTGGTAACTTCCTGGCTCCCTGAATTTGATCCGGGAACTCCTCAAAACTGGCCTTGAGAACCTACAACTATTGTTCAAAAAGAATATGCAAGAGAAATTAAAGCGAGGAAGTTATAGCTTTTTTTTGTTGGGGGAAAGTTTTCCCTAACAAAAGATTGTATGATCTTCTCTTATTTTCCTTTCACCAGTTTTGAGTGGTATAGGATTCACAGTTTAACATTGAGGGTAAGGGGGAAACAGGACTAGATTTCAGATAATATTTGTTCATCTCGGTTCGTTGTCTATGCAAATGAGCTGGGCTAACCTCACGCTCACGCTCCTTGACCAAACGCGAGGCGCCTGGTCAGCAGGCTTGTTATTTTCCCTGGCGCAGGTATATAACCTTTTGGGCTTTTTGGTGTGTGCCTTTGCGTGGTTAACGAGACAGATTTTCTTTTTATTTATTTATTTTCTTTCCTAAGAAACCTGAAATTAAACAAAAAGATGAAGGGAAAAAAGAGTTTTGTGTTAATACGGTATATACCTGTTGGGCCATGCCAACTGCTGATTGCTCTCGTCGGTTCCTTCCTGGGAACCCAGGCCCAAATTGGTCACTGATGAACCATGAAATCGCGTAACCAACAACGTGTGGCATATCGAATCACCTCATTGGCAAATCCGTCTGCTTTCCCAATCATTCTTGCCTGGTTTTTAAGCGTTAATGTTAAAACGAGACGTGGTACCTTGCAGGGAAAAAGATGCTTACAATATGAATCATCATATATGGCACACTGTATAAGTAAAGCGTTTTTACCTAATCAGTTTTTCACCGCGTTTTCGTTTCAAGAGCTCCCAAAAGGGATACTTTTGCATCACACTTGTCTTACGGGCTCTGAGGGCTGACGCGCTTTTTTAACCTTCGAAGGACATAAAAACGAGGGTTTATGACCCGTACACGAGCTTTTGTTTCATGTGTTCGGAATACTGAATGCGAATCGATGACAAGAGAGATTTAAATGTATTTACATGTGTGTTCAGTAAAAACAAAATATTAAATATAAGACGAGCGAGCTTCAGTTGCTTGGTGCTACTTCCGCTGGACATTAGATGGCGTTGCTAGTAATGAAAACTGGTTTTAGGCCAGACAAGCGAGAGTGCTCGCCTCCCTGCGCGCTGACGCAGCACGGGGTAAAGGGGGGTTGAACAGAGAACGTTTTTAGTGTGTATAATTCCGTCTGCATGGTGTGTTGTGACGAGTAATTCCCAGTATTTTTTTATTGGTTTCAGTGGCTGTATTTCGAACTTTTAAGAAACTGTTGAACGATAACTTTTTTATTAATTGTCCTGTGGAACTTGTGAGTTGTTCGTGAATAAAAAGCGATGAAAAATTAGACGTCAAATGAAGGGTGTCTAAAGCCGAAAGCTCGGCGAATACCGAAACAGTTCGCTTTGGATTAACTTGAACAATGTATTTCCAACCTCGCATTGAATTACCAGCTGCAGTTTCATTGTTGGGCAAAGGGGTAAGTAGGTCAAGCCAGTGGAAAATCGGAGGAAAAGAACAATCGAAGTTTTGTAAGCGGTAATGCTCAACGCCGTGACTTTACTTAATAAAAAGCGAACTTTTTTCTGTTTCTTTTTTTTTTTTTTACTGTAGAAGTTGGCACATTATAAAAAAGCGTGAGCAAATCCAAGGACTTTGGTGCCTTTCTACTTCTTACAGAGCTTTTCATTATCCCAGTGCAATATTTGAAGATAAAAACGAAGGCACGGAGATAAGATATACCCAGGAATTGCAACGAAAACGAATGCGCAGGCGTAAAATCAACCCTTGTACTAGAGCACAAGACATGGCTGGTCTACAAACGCCAACCTAATCGATTCAGGTCTCTGGCACAGGCCTATAGGGTCACGGGGTTGTTATATCAACCAAGTAAAAAAGCCAAGAAAACCAACTTTCCTTTGTCCAAAAATGAGCGTTTTCTGGGCGTTTTCGAATTTCCTCAAGGATTCTGTGTTTGCGAATGAGAGTAAATAAACGCTGAATATTCTGGGTTGGGATGCTGTGATGCGTCATATGTGATCACAGCTGCATAGCTAATGAGTTTGAGTCCAACTCGTCCACCCACAGTAACCAGCACACCTATATTCGTTTAGCTAGAAAATGTGGTATACTTTCTATTTTTTTAAGGGGAGGAGATACTTACGCAAATTAGTCCACAGAGGAGTGGGAAGACAGGAAATTGGTTTTTAACTAAAAATTTTTTTTCCCAATATGTTTTTTTCCCCTAAGGTTTTTACCAGGTTTCTACGTGCGTACCGTCACTTGACACGGATTAGGGGGTCCAAAGTAACAAATATTAGTCAAGAGTTATGTTTACTTACCGTGGCCAGTTCCGCATCCCCTTCAGGTCACGTGACGTACATCGCACTTCCGGTTGCGGAACTGGAAAGAGGAGTTGATACAAAACGTACTGACGGGTCCTCTCCCGGATATCAACTTTCCGAGTATTTTGCACCTATACCAAGACTTTACGGAACATAAAAACGTTTTAAAAAATAAAAAGGTGAAATGAAATGAAATCCAGGGAAGTAGGAGATTAGCTGACGTTACACAGGTGCTAAAAGTCGCCGACCTCAGCAAGGATGTAGTGGGAAAAGAGGGAGAGAGAGAGACAGACAGTTTCATGGGCCAACGTCCAAAAACAATCACGTGAAAAGGTTCTAAGCTTGTCTTAATTCTTAATCTGCTTATGCTTACATTTTTCAAAACTTTGCTCAAAATAGACCCAAGGAGTTTTTTCTTTTTTTTAAAAAAAAAAAGTAACCCAGACAAAAGCAGTATTCAGCTCCGAGCAGTATCAACTAGATCATAAGAAAAATTGCGAGAACCGGAAGTGTGATGATCATTGATCTTGATGAATCATGGATGCTGAGGAGGGAGTAGTACGGTTTTCATTTGCGTTTTGGTTGCCTTTCTGCTTTATGACCCATCTCGTTTGGTCAAGGGAGGAGGGGTGTGGGGGTCAAGTCGGAAGTAATTCGTGGAAGGAGATTTGACCCCCTTGTCCCCCCTCCCCCTCATATCTGCCATGCATGACAAAGACCATCTGGCTGGTGATAGGTTTTCGGGTACGAGTGTGAAAAATACGTCCACTACAGAGCAATCACCTTGTTTAAACGCAACATATTTTGAGGTTTTGTGAGTCTCAAGAAAATTTCCTCTTTTTTTAAAAAATAATAATTCGTATTGTCTTTTTCGTGTTGTAGTTGGGAAAGTGGGAATTGGGAATCGGGAAAGAAAAAGTAAAAACCACCGTTATGACGTAGCGGTATCTTATTTCTGTGGCCAGTCACCTGGAACTGAAATTCGCATAATCGACCGTATTACTTTTTTATTATTTTTTTTTTTAAGAAATAAAATAAACTTGGACGCTCTCATTCCGGACGGTTTTCAGACTCCCATAGGGCTTCTGCGGGTGGCTTAACTGGTTTCTCAACTACAAGACGTTCCTGGAATCCTAGACAATCGTGGAACATCGTATTTTCGGCGGCTTTTTTAAAAGCAACTTGAAAAAGACTCGGTTTGTTCCTGATTATGGACTCGATTTCCCCTCCTTTATTACCTTATTTAATCTTGCCTTGGAAGCGTCGTGTTGAGAATGGAGAATTACAGCACTGTTGCAATGTTACACTGTTACAGCAGGGCAATTGACTTAAAGCGAGTCTATGGGATGATCCTGTTGTAGCTGGACGAGCGGGGAATTTGAGGTGTAATAATGATGCGGTACGGAGCATGGCAAAGGTTTCTTTTTTTGGGTGGAAAAGTGGCAAGTTTAAGGAAATTGTGGGGTTTCGGTAATGGAAAAGCGTTGGATTTGGGTTAGGGGGATTTAAGAGAGAAGTGTTAAAACGTAAAAAAAAAAAAAATTTGAAAATGATGGTGACTTGATGATCATGAAGAGCCCCGTTTAACCCTCACCTTTGCGAACAAGCCCGGCGGTAAATTAAGGTGGGCCAAAGGGAGACAATAGGTCGTAAATTGAGGAGTTAAGAGAACGTTGTGAAGTCCAGTGCTGTTTTCATTGGGACATTCCTAAACTTGAGCTACAGAAACCCCTGCTGTTTTTTTGCTTGGCGCTTTATTAGCGAAAAAAGAATAGGAGAAAAACCCGCCATTTTTACCCGATTAATTATTCCTAGCTTCTTTTTCCATGCTCCAAAAGAAGGAATAATACATCACGTTTCATTTTATTTTTTCTAGTAATATTTTTCGTAATTCTTATCCATGGCAGTAGATGACGCTAATTGTGATCACGGGTTATTAGAATAAGCGGCTTTATGGAATCAAACTTTAAAGGACCGATTCAAATTGATAAAATTCATAGCATTTTAATCGGTTATTAGAATCACACGTTGGGATATTAGAATCGATTTCAAAAGAATCTTCACAGTACAGTAACGAAACTACAGACATGATTGCTACATGGACTTTGCGTATTGACCAATGACGTTGGTTTTACCTCGTTTTGACCAATCCTGTCATTTCCAGCCTACTACTATGCTTAGGGGAAATCTCTTCTAAACTCCCCAGTCAGTTAAATGAGCAGGGAATTCAATTTAATTGACCAGCTCCTTTAAAAATTAGAAGGGATCGTGTTGAGAACCCTACCTAAGCGTAGGAATGGGCTTCAAAGGCGCAGTATTAGTTGTGTTTTAGACGTGGGGTTATATAAAAATGGCGACGAACAAGAAAAGAGTTGATTTAGATGTAAAAGAGAAGTTGTGGCTGATTGAAACTTTGGACAAGTTAAATTAAGAGATTTGCCCCAAAGGGAAGCGGCCGTTAAGTTAGGAATTCCTCAATCATCTGTATCAAAATTGTTGAAAAATCGTTACGAAATAAGCAGTAGTTGGCGTAGTGAATCTAGAAAAAGGAAATTTGTGGGGAAAGTGTCAAAAAGGAGACGATGCTTTGTTTCGTTGGTTTAAAGAAGCCAGTTCGTTTCACGCGCAGCATTTTATTGCATATTTTCGGTTATTAGAAACAATATTCCCTTGGCAAACTGATCACAATAAGCGGCGTCTACTGGATGATGCTTGGAAACTCAAATTACTGTGCGCCAAAACGCAAAAATTGCACATTTTCCGGGAATGAAAGACAGCGAAAGAGACTGTCAAGTCTTCAAACGGAATGAGTCACCCCTGTTTTGAAATTAGAGGAATGCGGGAACCAAAACAAGGTCACACAGGTCATGAAAATGTTTGGGGGACGCGATGATCAGGTTCCGGTAGTACCTAATTGTTTTCGCAAGGAAGAGGAACCCTTATTTGGCTTCTAGCCAACCCTCTTCTTCTAATCCTTCTAACCTCTTAGGGAACTAGACGATAGTTGGTATTAGGGCGCAATCAGTCGCGTGCAGTCGCGGAAATGGTCTAAATCAGACATTCATATCCAATTATTATTCATTTATTTAGTACCTCCAGAGCTCCTCCAGAGTTCGTCCAGAGTTCCTCCAGATGTCGAGGCTAGACGTGAGCGAAGAAATGAGATAGCCAGCGAAAACCGTTGGGAAATTGGGAGAGGAATAAGGGAATCAAACCCCATGCCAAGCTTTTTCGGCGACTGAATCTCTTTTTTCCTTTCAAAAACGGCGCTCTCCCGCTGACAAATGAGATTTGATGCTGTGAACGGGGCATGACCTATTCGAGAGCCTTAATTTCTGCTTTTACCCTTCCCCGATGTAGTGGGTATCCCATATAGAACGTATATTAACGGTTTGAAGGTAGCTTGGAAAATACACCTCCGGTTTTCCAAGTCCGTAATCCGTAAATCCTTATCAAAGGGACCCCCGACGTTGTAGACTATGGGACTTTGAAGGTGATCTTTTGAAGTTTGTACGAGTGTTTTGGTTCGAAGAAAACAAACCGAAATGCCAGAGCTTGGCAGGGGTTGGACGCTTTCAAAATGAACCCTAAAAGAATGTTGGGAGAAGGCGACACCCCGTCAACCAAATAGGGTGCAAAGGGTGGTCTTCTTAAAATCACTTGAATACGTCATTGGAATGTGCTTTAAGTGGCCCTTTCCGGTACAGGGCTATAGCGAGAGGACTTCCAAGCTTTTATTTTGGTCTCCAAATCAAAGTACTAGGTTTTAGCTTCATTGACAGAAAGTACATTTTCTTTCATTATAGCTTAACTGACGATAGCAAGCTCGGATAAGTTTAGTAATTTACCTCTGATGAACTGACTAAGGAAGTTTGAGAACAATTTAGAACCTTCCCTGAATTGACAGAAGAATGGGAAAAACCTTATAACTTAGCTTAATTAACTAAAAAAAAAAAAAAAAATCAGAAAAGCTTTTCAGTGTTAACTTAGTTTACTCAAAAAAGTTAGAAAATATAGAACTGTAGAACCGTTAATTAGTTAAAAAATTAGTTTTTACTGATTTTTCTTAGTTTATTAATGTTAATTTCCTTATTTGAGTAATGCATTGTTAACTAACTAAGAAAAATACGTTAACTAACTAAGAAAGTACGTTAATTAACTAAAAATGTACGTTAATTAACTAAGAAAATACGTTAATTAACTAAAAAGTGACTTTGCACTGATTTTTCTAAGTTAATTAATGTAAAGTTCCATATTTCCTGACTTTTTTTAGTAAACTATATTAACGTTGAACAACTTTACTTGTATAACTTTAACTAATTGGCTTAAAAAAGAACTTCACTTAGTTCACCCAAAAAAGTTAGAAAATATAGAACTGTAGAACCGTTAATTAATTAAAAAATTAGTTTTTACTGATTTTTCTTAGTTTATTAATGTTAAGTTCCTTATTTGAGTAATGAATTTTTAACAAACTAAGAAAAATACGTTAACTAACTAAGAAAATACGTTAATTAACTAAGAAAGTACGTTAATTAACTAAAAAATGACTTTGCACTGATTTTTCTAAGTTAATTAATGTAAAGTTCCATATTTCCTGACTTTTTTTTAGTAAACTATATTAACGTTGAACAACTTTACTTGTATAACTTTAACTAATTGGCTTAGTTTACTTAGTTTACTTACTCACTTAGTTTACCCAAAAAAGTTAGAAAATATAGAACTGTAGAACCGTTAATTAATTAAAAAATTAGTTTTTACTGATTTTTCTTAGTTTATTAATGTAAAGTTCCTTATTTGAGTAATGAATTGTTAACAAACTATGAAAAATACGTTAACTAACTAAAAAAGTATGTTAATTAACTAAGAAAGTACGTTAATTAAGTAAAAAGTGACTTTGCACTGATTTTTCTAAGTGAATTAATTTACAATTTTATATTTCCTGACTTTTTTTAGTAAACTATACTAACGTTGAAAACCTTTACTTGTAGAACTTTAACTAATTGGCTTAAAAAAGAACTTACTAATTTAAGCTTACTAAAAAATCTGAAGGATATTGAATTACCATGATGTACGAAACTTTGATAAGAACTTTAAATTTAGACGGAAAGTAAAGCTTGGGTAATATTCGTAACCACGCTCTAATTCTGAATTTTCTTTTAACTGGAAGCACAATTAATATTCTGGAAGTTCCATTGCTTAAAAGATTATGAAATTCCTCGGATTGTAAATTCCTCCGAGTTTGGAATATCCAAGCAAAGGGGTAATGAAACGAAAAACAAGGAATGCGTTGGAAGCTGAAAAAATAGGTTCATTTTCCACGGAGAGTTGCTCTGCCACGTTTCCATTCTGTATGGAAGAATTTTCAGGGCCTGTGAAGCGTTTCATTTTTGATAGACGCGGGGGTTTGTAGTGGCTGCAACGATATCTAACTTTGCCTGGAACGCCTTGGCTTAGAAACTTGTTTGTCGTGGCAGCGACTTTTATTCCGCTCTAGATTTTCCCCCTCGCCTCTGTCTGCCAACGTTGGGATGCTGATAAGAGTGCGGAAATTATTACCTGGGCTTTTTGAGGTCTAACAAAATGCGGTGTTTCTTTCATGTGTGGGATGCTTGTAATGCTAAAGGATGACTTAAGGGGATTGAACGGAAAGGGCACAAGAGAACAAGAGAAAAGATGAGACTTCTAAAGCATTTAGAGCACTTGTTATCAGACGCGATCTTGGGGTGTTGAAGGAGTGGTTGGACTCTATAGTTACATTCCTTTTTCTTGCTAAGAAGTCTACATACATTCACCGACAAGTTGTTTGCTGTTCTCACGAGCTGTAAAAACGCTTCACACTTCGGAATTCCTCTTCGGACATTAGCCTAGGAGTTCTTTTATTTACCAATAAGGGCTGGGTGGACCAACACAACACGGAATTCTATGTACTCACTGTATACTTACGCTAAAAGAAAAGACCATGGAAAAAAAAGGAACAAATGTATATATGTATACCTAACATAAAAAGGAAGAATATAAAGGGGAACCTTTTTAAACAGTTGGTGTTTTATTACCCTGGGTAATTGTGCCCTTAAGATGTAAAGAAAAAGAAAAGTTAGTTTAGGGAGCCTGGGAATCTAATAAGGAGAATTTAAAAGAACCTTTTTTTAGTTTGACCAAGTTAATCATTTCAGAAGAACGGAGAGAGGCGGGATTTTTGAACTCGTTTTGATAAGATGACGTGTATAGAGAGAACGCGCAATGGTTTTGACGGTTTGGGAGAAAGTGTTGTGAGATTTCGAAACTTCTAGGAATAGTATGGGCTGGGATTTCGTTTTGGATTTTTGGTTTCGGATCTTGGTTTTCCCGAAAACTTAGCATTGACAGAAAGTAACAATTGGAAGGTTATTTTTTTTATTTAACACAGTTAAAGTTTACACTACAGTTGTACAATTGTATATTATCGCCACTGGTATATTGGATATTTGGTTTTATATTGTATATTTGGTATAGTGAACTCGTATTGTGACAGTAATGCATGGCAGGTATAAATCTACTTAACCTGCTGATTTTAATTTTTAATGTCGGTTTCACAAATTGTTTCCATACTGTTCAAGTTATGAACATTTTCATAAATCATCTATCAAAATCTTAAGCAGAGGGGGAAAATAAAAGATTTTGTATTAGGATATCTTTAGAAAAAGTATTTTGAAATGATCTGTTTTTGTTTCTTTTAATTTCTTGTTTAAATTTGATTAAATTTCAACGAGAAATGGTATGACATCAGTGCCATCTTTCGACCAAAATATCAACTAGTTGCAGTACACCCTTGCAGTGTCCTTAAAGTTTAAACCCTTAAAAATTACTGTAATGTTACAATATTTGATATTAAAAATATAAATAATTGATGAATAAATATAATATAAGAATAATATAATATAAAAATAATGTAATATAATAACGTAATTCTTGTAACAGTTGTTTACAAAGCGCTATTTACAATATTTTTTTCTTGTAAGTTTACGAATTTTTGTAATGAAGTACCTCCAATATGCCTGTTTCTATTGTCTACTTTTGAATTATAAATTGTATTGCAATTCTTGGTCAAATTTCAAATTTCAATTCTGTATATAGTACAGTTCAATTTTCAGACACTTTTTGCCGTGAGTGGTTAACATCGGTAGGCTACCAACAAAATGAGGGTTGCGGTTATGTGACACGACTAAGGGAAGCATTTGGCAATGTTGTAAGCTTCCGTGATTAGAGCAAGGGAGCAGTTTTATCATATCAGGTGATGCGATAATTAAATAGTGAAGCGTCTAATGAGATTTGGCTGTTATCAGTGTTCGCCCTGCTTGTCCTTGGCGACGCATGGAAGGAAGTTTGTTTCTTATCATTAAGCTCATTTTCGTGAGAAAGTGAGCGACTTTTATCAGCAGCAAAAAGCGTTTGAAACCTCCGACTCCGAGTCATTAGCAAATAATCAGAACGAACTCTGGTGTGCATTATAATTATCATCCCTTGTTATCAGGCGAGGCTATGCCGATCCAGTCACGTTTTTAAATTTTTGAACCAAAAAAAAAACTCGTAGTGCAAGCCAAATTGGAAGTTTTTTTGAAAGGTGATTGCGTGAGAGGAAGACGTATAGCTTGTTACGGGTAGTAAAAAAGAATACTAGTTGTAAGTTATGGATTGTGATCACGGGACGTCTGCTGTCTTGCGTGTTGCCAATGGGCGTGATGATCAAGCAAGTGGTTCAATTTTTTATATTTTTTGAAAGTATTAATTTTCACTTTAAATTAGAATTGGGTATCACCTAATTTGTATTCTAATGAAGCGAAGAAGATTCTAAAGCTTGTGGTTTGTTTTTCTTTGAGCTTGGGAAAACTTTGGCAGAAATGTTTACGAGTTTGAAGGGGAAATTGAGTTGGAAGTTGGGCCAATGGAAAGCTAAATGTTTTTGTTTATAGTTTACAAGACTCGGGGGAGATGGTTTTCCCAGCGTGGGAAAAGTTTCCCTTTAGGCTGAGATTTTGAAGGGAAAGCAGTTTGACAGTTTATTGATTTTGGACTGCTGTTTTCGTTTCGGCAAAATATTTATTGGCAGAAGCCTTTTTTTTCAAAAGTTTTACAAGAGAACCGGTTGTATCCGGGCCAATCGCTGGGATTCTAGCACTGAATTAGTTTTGAACCCAAACGAAAAAAAAATAAAAAATTAAAAAAAAATACCATTCCAATCCAGTCAGCTTTAATGTTCCCAAAGAAACATTCTTTCAATATTTCATTACTGACTATTTTTTTAAGATTTTTTTGAATAGCGCCAAATCAGTAAAGGAATATTTAAAGAATCTGGAACATTGGAGTGAATGACTTTGAAAGACATTGAGTAAATTGGAAAGGTATTGTGAAATCAGGATTTTGCTAAATTTGTGATTTTACCTTAACTAGCCTCGTTTTTAAATAAAAAAAAATTAAGATTATTAAAAATTTAAAGAATTAAATGTTGTCAAGTAAACCTGAAAGTTGTATGCTAATGTATGTCTCGCTATATTTAGAGCCTCGTAAAAGTTTGTCTCTTTTCGTCTTTTTCTATTTTTCTTTAGTGTTATGATAAAGATCATTCGTGTTTATTATAATGACTGGCAGTCGTTCGTTTAATCTGCAGGGAAAACAAGAATTAGCATATTTTGGTCCTTTTGCCTTCCAAGTCTTTCTCTCTTTCTCTCTCGTCATATATACATATGTGTGTGTATGCGTAGTGAAAAAAGATTCAGTAAATTTTGTGTTCTTTTTTTGGCTGGTCGTTTTCGTTTTCATGGTCAGTTGGTTTCAGTAGGGCTGTTTGAAAGTACCAAAAGATGGAGAATAGATAACTCTTTCGCCCTTATGAGCTGTTTTAAGGTTTGCTTTACAATTGATAGCCACTTTAAGATTGAGATCCTCTTTAGTTTGGCGCCAGGCCTTGCCTTATGGAGGCAGGATCAACAAGCATAAATATAAACTCGAGATAAAGCGTGGCACGTCATTTACACCTCGTCAGGAACAAATAAAAAATGGGGACTTCTAAAGAGGCTTACGGTAGGTTTAAATGCTCCTTGCTAATGAAGGTTCCAAACCGTATGCGCAAGGCCAAGTCAGACTTGAAGCGAATTAATATTTGAAGACAATAGCACAAAGAAGATAAATGGAAATTTAAAAAAAAAATCTTAGCCCAGGCTTAGTTTCTTTGCTTTTTTATTGAAAGTTAGATGATATTTGAAAACGAAAATAAAAACAATCGCTTTTCAAGCTTGAAACATGGACGTTTTTTGTACATGGACGTTTTTTTGCGGTTAGCATGGGAATTTCGAAAGAACTTTTCGAGAAAACCAATGCATTTAATGAAAGAATTCTTTGACAGCAATCTTGAGCTTTCTAACAGGTAGTGCACAACCAATGCATAGTTCGCTCCAGTGAGTAATAAGTTAGCAATATGCATATGAAGTTTGCAACTATGAGAAATGCGTTACCCAAAAATCTGTCCGTTGGGTTTGTATTAGGAGCTAACAAAAGAAAACTTTTCTTTTAGTTTGCTTTCAAATCTGACAAGCCGTTTTTGAGAAATTTTGTTCCGAAAGTTTGACGACTTGCTTTTGGACTGCTATTGGATTGTGCTGCTACAGCAAACTGTGGTGACAAATTGAGCTTTTCAGAAGCAAAACAAACGTAGACACTTTGCCGGCAATTAGCTGTCAGTTTCTGTTCTTACATTCCTACGCAAGGCTTTCGCAAAACAAAACTTTCTATCCCAAAGAATTTAGAAGAGACATGTGAATGTAAAATTGAAGAGGCCATGAGCTATATTGCTGTCAATACATAACAATAATAAAAAAAAAAAAATTCAATAAACATCAGTCAGCGCCATCTGTGACTCTTTCCCGTCAGGAAGCTAAGGTATGAGGGAGCCTTAAAATAAGGGAAATTGGGGAAATTTAGTTTTATTTCAAGGTTTGGATGGATCAGCAATTGAAATGAGACCTCGACAACATAATTAAAAACTAGACTTTAAACCGGAGGAGCTTTCACGAGAGCGGTATCAATTAAAGAAATAAAAAAGGAGTATTGGTTGATTTTATAGAAGCTATTAAAAGTGGCAGCAAGGGAATAAAAGGCTTAACTTTCAGACGCTCCCGGTCAGAATTGCAAATAACTCTTCGTTTATGACTAATACGAGAATCTTAACCTCACACTGTATTTATATTTTCGCTTTGGCAGGTTTTGGGGTCTTTTTTGTCTCTTAGAGGGTGACATTTTGGTCCAGCTAATGACTTAAAAGCAGTCGTAAAACGTCATATATGTTATTGCTCTTATTCGGTCGGCATAATATAGAAAATCTTGTTTTTCTGCTGCTTTTCAAGTTCGGGGAACAACATACGCGGAAGATTTCGGCTCACGAAGTGCTAATTTATAATTTCTCACGCTTGTGTTTTCCCCCCTTTGGGAATTGGTTGCAGAATGCAGAAAACCGCCAAAGTTAAGGAAAATTCTGCGAGGAGAGCGGATGTTGGGTGTTTGGCTTGATTGAAATTGTCGAGTTTTGTGCTTGACTCAATTTTCCATTTCCTTTTCGCATCCTTGCGAGTCATGTTGGAAAGGAAATTCGAAAGTGGGGTTTGACAATTATATAAATAAATCGATGTATGAAAGTCGATTTATCTGTTGATTAGTTGACTAATTTACTAGTTAAATTGATTTATGTGCTTAGTAATGAATTGGTGTATTTTTGTCTTTTTTCCATGACAGAATTGCGTCGCCAGAGCTTTGTATGACAATGTAGCTGACACTCCAGACGAATTGGCCTTCCGGAAAGGAGATTTGCTGACAGTATTAGAGCAAAACCCGAATGGTCTCGAAGGCTGGTGGCTATGCTCGTTTCGGGGTCGACAGGTAGCGAGATTCATGTTCCATTCGATTTTCTATATTTTTAAAAACTTTTTTTTTTTTTTTGGCTGTAGGGAATATGCCCTGCAAACCGTGTCCGGCTAATTCCGAGGGTGTACGACGCCGGGACATTAAGTACAGCGGGACTAAATAGTCCTTCGGCGAGCACCCCGAATAATGCTAACGCACCCAACTTCTTAAACAACTCCCACGCATCAATGGGTGGCAGCTCAGGTGGAAGTACGTGCAGCTCCAAGAGCAACAGTAGCAGCGGGAGCGGAAGTGGTGTCGTCACGGCCAAGAATTCTGCCGTAGCCGGTCATATGACTCCTAAACCAGCCTTCCAAGAAGTGCGAGGCCCTATTCGGCTTAACAAGGTAGACACGAATTAGCATTTCATGTCCTTTTTTAGGCTTTTCTACTCAAATTTTTTTTCCTTGTTATGGAATTTTTTTCTTTCTTTTTTTTTTTTTTTTTTTTTTTCTTGTTGTCGACATTCTGAGTTTTGAGTCGTAAGAACGCGGTGAATGCGTCCTTCAGATCGTGTCTTGTTCCCAGCGTTTAGGTTTAGTTTTTATGCAAGATGTAGCGCAGTATTTTGGGGCTAGAGAACCGTTTTCGCTTTTTTAACAAGTTTTTAAGCGCCGTCTTCAACGGTTTTCAAGTGGATTTCTTTGTAAGGAAAACTGAGAGGTGAGAGCTCTTATTTTTTCCGTCATCTATTCTTCTGGTGGACAAGCTTCTTTTCAATGCATCGAATGACAGGCGAGCCGAAAACGTTTTTTCTTTGAAGCAATCCGAAGCGTGAGAAAACTTCATTTTAATGAAAACACGTTATCGGAATTGGGTACGCAATCGCCAAGAATGCTAAAGGGATCGGGGTGAGGGGAAAAGGGTTAGGAGATATAAGAATTTATGGTCCTTTAGATCGGTTTCTTGGATTACAAAAAAAGGCGCACTTTTCTTTTCTTTTTTTTTACCCAAGAAGATAAAAAAAAGACAAAAAAATGAAAAGAATAGCTTTTTTCGCTCCTCCGTTACTGTCTGCCTCCGCCAGCTCAAAATCGATAAACTCGCAAGATTCAGCCATACCCACCCCCTTACCCCCCTATCCCTCCCATAAGTATGCGGCAGAAACTTTTCTTGTCGTCGGAGTACACGTATTCTTCAATATAGCCCTTTGATTCAGACAAGCTTGTGTGTGCTTCCAACCACCTCCCCTCTCCAGGTCCCACACTAGAGCGTTTTGAGCCGTTTTACACGCCTTAATAGGAAACTTTATTACATTTTGGAACCGACAGTATGCTAAAGTCGCGTAGATACTGAACCCCGTGGGGGTATGGAAGGTGGAGACGGTGAGAAGGGTGCAAAAAGGGGATTAAGGGGTGCTTTTGCGTGCAATCAGGCAACTTTTGATGAAATTCCTATTACTAGCACCCTCTCTCTCTCTTACATCTGCTCGCTTAGAACAATGATCACCCCCAGCTGTCACCTTTTTCGGAGGTTATTCAGGGGGTTATGGAGCCCTTTGAAGGGGATCGATATCCTTTTATTTGATTTATTTATTGTTTTTTCGAGGGGAAGGGAGGAAGAAAATGGAAAAAGCGCGTTAGATCGATTATTAGAGCGTAGAGGAAGTCAATTTCAAGGGAGGTTTATAGAATCTTTAGGGCGTGACGGTTTTTAGTTTTCGAGTTCTGATGAGGCTTGGAAAGGAGAGCATGTGGAGCTGTTGCGTTACTAATGTCCGTATTTCTGGGGCTTGGTTTTGTAGATCGTGACGCCGATTCGGGCAGGTGATGTTTTTACTTACGATGTTCCCCCAACGCGCGGAGGATTTGGGTTCGGAAGGGACGAAACAGATGCCGGACAAGGGAACTACGATTTACCGCCACTACCCCGGCCAATACCTGTCAATACAGACTGTTATGACGTCCCACGACCGGCCGCAGGTTTTGGAGCGAATACCGACCTACAAGATTATGACGTACCGCGGAATCATAGTACCTTACGACCCAAAAAGTCCTTGTTGGCGGGCAAAGGAGCATCTGTTGAGGATTCCGAAGCTGAGAGGTAAACATTGTAGAGTTTTTTCGGTAAAATTGAGTAGACATGATTTGACATGGTTTTGACATTATTAATTTAATTTAGTATTTTAAGGCTCCCGTATACTTTAGCTTAGGGATGGAAAGAGTCACAGATGGCACTGATGTTTGTTATTGTTTTTGCGAAAGCCTTATTCAAGTTAAGAAAATTTAAAATAAATCATGTATCTAAACCTTTTGACGCAGCGTTTTAAGATATTTTGAAAAGAAGAATTGTTCAATTGTATCGTTACATTTCTTTTAAATTTCTGTTTCAAGCTTTGTTTCAAAGTTGCATAATTCCCATGATATAGAGGTCTAACAGACATCATTGCCATCTTTGACAAGCGAGATCAACTACTTGAAGTACACCGTGGCTTTAAGTATTTTTAATCGGAGTAACCTTTAACATGGAAAATGTATTAGGATTAGGGGAAATTGAACCAGAACGACAATATAAGTTAAGAAACTGTCTAGTAGACTACCTTAAAGATACTAGACTAATAGAAGTGGTGTAATTTTTTTTTTAAGATAATAATAAGATCAATATTCATCCATCACTCCATCAAGACCAATAATAAGTTCAATAGAAAGCTTGTTTCAGAAATATTCTTTATAAAAAAAATATCAGAAATATTACATGGTCAGAAGTAGTCGATAATGTGCCCGTTAGATGGCACAGTTTTGACTAAAAACAGTCCAACAAGTATTTTTAATGCCAACGGCCATACCACGCAGAATGTACCCAGACTCGTCAGTCCAAGTATTTTTAAGTAATTTGAAGTATTTTTTTTTTAGTAATTTAGTAGTAATTTAATTTAGTATTCATTTTTCCTTGTTATTACAGGTCGGATATGACGTATGATATTCCGCGGCCAATGGATCAGACGTCCAGTTTGGGTCCCAGCGAAGATTACGACGTTCCTACTCGTTTGAAACGGCATTCGGACCGTTCGAGTGGCGTTTCTTTGCTATCTTCAAGCAGCTCTGGTCTTTCGGCGGCCAGCAGCGTCAGTTCTGAAAGTTTATCCTTATCGAGCGCCAGCGTTGGAGCCAGCGGTTCCCATTCGGGTCGCTCTAGCAGCACCAGCTTGGAAGTGTACGACGTTCCGCCTATGGGAGACGTTCGCCGAGCAGCTCTCTTGAAATATCCGCAAGATGTCTACGACGTCCCTCCCCCTCGTAGTAACTACGCCCCTCCCCCTCAGTCCGGCATGGAAGATTACGACGTCCCCAAGTCCCTGAAATCGGTTCAATCCCAAGGTTTGTACGACGTCCCGCCTCAAAACTTACGCACAGCAGCTCTCGGATCATCTCGATTTTCTACTTTGTCCGATACCAGCCGCACTTCTCGTGATTCTCGCGATTCTCGTGATTTAGCCGAATTGCCACCACGCGAATTACCTCTTGAATTGGATTCCGCCATCGAAACGCTTTCGCGCCTCCACCAAGACGTCAGCAGCTCCATCACTCGCCTCCTCAGCTTCACCGCCAATGCTTTCAGTACTTCGAGTACTAGCACCGGATCGGTTCTCATGTCCTCTGCGTCGTATTGGCGAAAACGCGAGAATTTAGAGCCCAAACTAATGGATTTGCGTCTGGCCGGAGTCCGACTCCAATCTGCCCTGCAAGAATTCGTCGATTTCGCGTTGGGAGCGTTAGGCAATGCCGCCAATAGCACCGATCATTCCTTAGCGCACAAACTGCTGAGACTTACGCGTCCATTGCAGGATTCCAATGGCATCGTGCAAAAAGCGATGACATCATTAGAAAATCGACATTGGTCACTCAACTGGCTCGCGCCACCCAATCAAAAGTTGGGCGAAAAAAACAGTGTGGATGAATTAGATCAGCTGGTTGCCTGCAGTCGTGCCTTGACAGAAGATGTCCGGCAAGTGACTTCCTTTATCCAAGGGAATGCCACGTTGCTCTTCAAACGCGCCTCGCCCACTTCCTCCTTGAAAAGACAAGTCGTCAACAAAGATAAAAGCACCAAGGATCCTCTTCCCAAGGAGACACCAACCCATGAGTGGATCGAAGATTACGATTACGTGAATTTGGAGTCGAAAGCGAAATTCGACCAGGAAAATGAGGAGATCAAGCAAGTATTGCCACAAGATATGAAGCACTCCTTTGACGTATTGGTGACCGAGTCCCAAGCGGAAATTCCGGATGAGAAAGCCACTTTGAACGCTAATGATAAGAATGTTATTGACTTTTACGGCAGTCAGGCCGAGACGTACATCCAGTACCTGACGAACGCGATCGATTCGTTTATCGTCACTATCGAACACAATCAGCCGCCCAAAGTCTTTATCGCATACTCCAAGTTTATCATTTTGAATGCGTACAAACTCGTGAGCGTGGGCGATACGGTGCACCGGAACGTGTCACAAGAACCGCTGAAAAGGCAAGTGTTGGAGAAATCCAATGCCTTGTGTGACGGACTCAAAGCGTCGGTCCAAGCCACCAAAAAGGCGGGCAGGGAATTTCCCAGTGTAGCGGCGGTCCAGGAAATGCTGGATTCCGTCGTGAACGTCTCGCAATTGGCCCATCAGCTAAAGTTGTCCATACGCCCAATGTAAACTTCGAATTAATTTTAAGATTTATAGCGTGTTCCACTGGCCGCACTGGTGCAGTGCTTTTGCAGTCAGTATGCACTCTGGTGAGATGTTTTGGCACTCATGGTGTACACAGTGTGTAAAGATACATGTTTGATATCTACGTGTTTGGTACACTTATGCGGGTTCCACTTGCTGCCCTGGTGCAATATTTTGGCACTCAATGTGTCAAACTTGTATATCTTTACACACTACGTATACAGACTGAGTGACAAAAATATTGCACCAATGCAGCAAGTGGAACTCGCAATGAGTGTCAAAAATATTGCACCAATTCAGCCAGTGGAACGCGCTATTATAGTTACTTTTGTTTCAGTATATTTTGGACCAAGCTAAGCAATGTTTTGATTTTAAACCTGTATTATTAGTTCACCTATTTTGGGGGTATGTTTTTTAGCGCGAAATTTGAGACGCTCAAAACTTGTATATATGGTTTGAAGGAAAAGCGAACTTCTCTTTGAAATTGTGTAAAAAGGAAAGGAGGAGCTAGCGGAACTTGGAAAGTGTTTTGTTCTAGTCCATGTGTCTATTATAATTAGCGTTTTTTATGTTTGTGTTGTTCTCGGTACCTTTTGTAAATTTGCGCAAACATTGGCGACAGTAAAAAGCCTGTAACTCAATGATACGATGTTTCTATTTTGGTTCCAACTAAGAACGTTCAAGTGTGTGTATTGAGTACAAAAAGAGGTAAGAACAAAAGATATGGAATAATTAAGTAATTATCGGTTGCTGCGCTTGTTGAGACGCAAGTTGCGTTCAATTTCAAACTGTTTCAAATCAGTCCGTTGGAGGAAGTCTTGCCGCTCCAAGTACCCGGACTTGCCTTGATTGAACACTTTCAAATCTTCTTCGATGTCCTCAGCTTTCTTGAAACTGTCCCAGTCTAGTTTGGACTTTTCAAGAGTGCTGATTTTGTTCCGTTTGGCGCCTAACGCACTCGTAATACTGGCTAAACCGCCTCTTACTGGAGCCAACGGGCGTTTTTGACCCGAAGAAGAAGAAGATGCGCCATTTGAGGGGCTTTCTGAGACTATGACAGAAGGAGAAGGAGCTGAAAGCGCACTTTTGGCTTCTTGGGAACTGGCGTCAACTTCCTTCGTGACACTACCCCCAGACACAAGTAAAAACTTTTCAATTGTAGATACAAAACAATTTTTCTTACCGAACTTCTTCGCCTGCAAATTCGTAAACCTTGGTAATGACTACTTTCTCAGCTTTGACTTCCACAGGTTTAGCAAGCTCAGGTTTCTGGGGAGTATTAACTGTAACTACAGCAGCAGTGGGTTTCGGCTTGGGAGCCGTTCCAACGTCTTTCATAAAGTCTAGAAAGGATAAAAGAGACTTAGGAGCACGTAAGATAATGACAGCGAATCTACCAGCCCATAAGCTATCTGCTCGTTTAGTTTTATCTTCTTCTATAGGTTCTTCAGGTAAAGCAGAATCGCTTGCAGGGGCTTCGTCTTGTTCCGGCTCTATTTTCTTCCCAGGCTTCAGCTTTCTTCTTCCAAAGTAAAGTATAAGTATGCAAGTATTTAATTAATAAAGACATTTAAGGTATCTTTTAGTACTTTTTATTTTTGGTTCCCGTGCTTCGCTTTCGACCCTTTGAGAGCTTGGATTCTTCAACATTTTCTTCACAATCTTCTTCCAGGTCTTCGCTAGCATCTGACCCACTCACGTCTTGATCCCCATCACTCACAGCTCCTAATTGAAGTTTAAATAAGTAGGTTATGTTGTTGATCTATAAGGAAATTACCCGTTGGAACATAATCCTCATCGCTGGAGTCTGAATCAAAATCTTCGTCATCCATGTTTGCGGCGATTTGTGCCCGAAAATTACTAGCAATCCAGTCAACGTTTGACATCTAGCGGACACTGGAGAACTAGTGCAACCAAAACAAGCAAGCATGATTTTCTGAGTGGTTGATAAATTGTGAGCTACTTAAACGTTAAAGCATTACCACGATGAAGCTGATTAATAGCTAGTTTAGCGGACAAGCAATTGAAGTTTAAACATTATTTTAAGGTACTTTCTTAACCCTCTACTTAATTCACAGTTACTTTATGTATGTGTTTTTTCAGTGTTGGTATTCCCCTTCAGATTCCTGAGGTAGTCCAAGAATGGCAACTGCAGGCGGACAAGTCATAGAAAATGTGGTGTCAAATGTGTCGAAGCCTCTTGATATAGACACAATCGTTCATGTCTTGTATATTACTCCGCGAGGACCGCTCACTACGTTTGGAGGTAACATATTTTTATTTTACGACTTTAAGTTTTTCATCCCATTGAAAATGCTGTTACTTTGTTATTTACTTCATTGGGCTACTAGCATGTAGTTACTAGCGCCTTGAAAATATAATAATAATAATAAATAAGCGAGTGCCTTTTATTAATATAATGTATTGATTTTATTGCATTTCCATTTTGACAGAAATGTGGTACCAAGTGTTTTTATGGGTCTTATTTCCTACGCTGTTCTTCCACGTAATAGCAGCTGTCATTGCATTCCTTACTTTAAGGAAACACGCCATTGGCCGGTATGTATAAGAGTAAGCTATTTGAACTGAAAGATGTCGATAGTAATCTTGTTCCTTAGGTTTTATTCGGTATTTATTCTTCTGATGGGTATAGTTACTCCTTTGACTGTGGGGGCGATTACGTGTGCAGTAATAGCCTTCGTTTATCGTACGTCTAATTTTAAAATGCCTCCTTTTCATGTGTTACTGTGGGGGTTTGGTCAAACTTTCTTTGGAGCGTGCTACGGACTTACAAGAATTCTAGCTACCTTATAAGTGATCCAATTTGTAAATATATGTATATATGATCTGGAATTAAATGTAGACATTACATGCCTTTTTGCTATTTTGTAGAATACATATTCTGTAGTCCAGGGTTTATATCAGTGTTTCAAACTACGGTAACAGTAATGTAGGGGAACGTGTTCTGAGACGTATGACATAGGTTTCGTTCAAATCGGCAGTCAAACAAATCTGCTGGACGTAAAACAATAATCTACAAAAGCTTACTTAAAAAATTCATAGTACTGGCAGTACCATCAACGGAGCCCAACATCTTTAAGGCGCAAGTCACGCCATCTTTGGTGTTATTAGGTGATACTCCTACATTTGAGTAATATCTGCAGTCTTTTACATATTTTTGAAATGAATAACTGTAAGGATAATTTGGTAATGTCTTGTATCGTTGTATGTAAGAGGTTTTAATAAAAATAATTTAAAACAAACACATTGCTTGTAATTTATTTTAAATGAAACTCGTTAATAAAAAGTAAGTACGTATTTTTTTGGTTACATTTTAAAATGCGTACAGTGAAATGCAATATAATAGTGCAAACTTCTAGATAATACAAGCCATGGCTATGGGCGAACCATCGTATTTTTATAAATCGAACAAAAGATGGATGTTTTCCACGTACATGATACGTCAGCTTTGTTCATATGTTGCATTTATAGGAGTTTCAACACATTTCTTATATAAGCTTATGACCAAGTGGATAAGGCACAAGCCTTGTGTACGAGAAGTTCTCGGATCGAAACCCGGTCAAGGCATTTTATTTCGTCAAAAAAAGGAAATTCTAAATTGCTGTCTTTCCTTTCCCGGCGATGTTCGTATCCCCATATTCGAAATCGTGAAGCTTCGGCATCACGAGCTGGAATATCGGGGATAGGAAACCCAGCAGGGAAGTTGGGAACAGGGAAAAGGGGCGAGGCTCTCAATTTTTGACGATTTTTGAAGGGGACCCCCTTGATCGTGCAGGAATCCTTATGGAAAAAAGCCCAGAAAACGCTTTTCCAGGTCGAAAAGAGACCACACCTCCTTTTTGGCCAATCCACCAATAGGAATCGTCGTTTTTGTCGAGGCCACGCCCCTTTTAGGATTTTTTTTTAGGGCAAATTTCCCCAAAACTTCCTAAAAATTTCAAATAATAGTTCCAAAAAATTCAAAAAATTTGTCTTTAATGTCAAAAATTAGAAATCGTACAACAAAATGACATTTTTGGAACAAGATTTTGCGGGGACCATTTTGGGTACATCCAAAAAGCAAATAAGACATTCCGGGGGGGAGGAGAGGGCAAACATATCATTTGAATAATTTTGGAATCCAATTTTTTGTATTAACAAAATTTCACACAAGAAATAGATTTGGAAATCGGAGCATTAGACCAATGGTTGGGAGGAGTACATTGTACAATAAAAGCAAAAATCTGTGAAAACACAACTTTACAATTCTGAATTCTTTACAATTCTCAATTACAATTCTACTCAATTCTCTAAAACTGTACAAAAATACACAAAGTCGAACCCGAAAGCACCTATGCTGAACATCGCCGGGACCCTTCCAATGTGTCAAGTTTGCCTTGACATGTAAAGGCAGCAGTTGGAAGGGGTAATAATTAATTACTCAAAACCAGATGATTCATTGGTACGCGAAATCAGCAAGGAATCTTATAGGTCGTTTAACAGTCTGCTTCACTCAGCTTCATTTGCATAACAGGATGTCTCTCTTAAAAATATTAAAATTGCAAACAAAATCTGGCAAATGATAACAAAGAATAAACCCCAGCGGCATCTTGTTTGGACTCGTCCAGCCTAAATGTAACAAAAACTATGCTAAATTAATACTTACGAATCACAGGAACGTCTTGCGTCACTATAAATAAAGTAAGTTATCAAAACTTTTTTAAAAACCAGTAAATATCCTAAAACTGAATCATATCCATGAAATTCTATATCCAGATGCAGCTTGTTCTGCACCAGGCGAGACTGCAAGGTTGACTTGACTTGCAAGCTGTTCTTGAGTGCAAGCTTGGTAGAGTGCCCCTTGCGGACCTTTCGGTTGCGCGCGCTATTCCGGCATTCCATATTTTGAAATAGTTTAGGAAATCGTCCAAAGGTGACGCGAGCAGCACTTCAAAGGCAGCTAAGCTTTCTACTAAAGACGTTGGGGCGCATGCTCATACATGTCCCTGTGGCGCAGTGGATAGCGCGTTGGACTTCTAATCCAAAGGTCCCGGGTTCGAATCCCGGCAGGGATGCTTTTTTCTCACTTCACTTCTTTCCCCATTGCTTATTATGTAACCCTTCTCTTCAATAAACGAGTCTCATATACCTTTCAACACAAGTAGACAATCTTTTTTTGTCGTTTTTGTCATGTTCACTCATACGTAGAGAGATACTGCTGCAGAAATAGCGGAAAGTATGAACCCAGTTTTACATGTCTTGATGAAGTGTTAAATTACAAAATATCCCAGCTCATCTAGCATACCAAAGAAGTTGTGACGCTAGCAGAGGCGGCGACTTACACAACTCCTCCAATTTTCAGAAAGCATCCACAGCGTTTCTCAAATAACCAAAGAATGTACTATCACATGGCGTATATCGTACCCCAAACTTGTCCAAATGCTGGAAAACTCAATTAAAACAATTAGGAAAAAATAGGCCACACATACAGAACTGATTAAACAAAACCCAAATTAGAGCGCTCATTTAGTCTTCATCGCATGATTTCGCTTGCTAACTCTCCCGCAAAACAAGCCCATGATGAAAATCAATCCTATGGCAGCCGCTGCAATGGCTAGAAAATAATGACGCGAGGGCGAATCGTTCAACTGCTTGAAAACCTGTTCCACAGTTTCTGGTCCAATGTTCTAAAAACAACAGCGATAACTAAGCCCAAAGATCAAGAAGTCTTTTTGAAATACTTTCGACGCGACACGAAATAAAGCGACTCTGCTTTCCAGTAAAATCGCACATCCTTTCTGCAGACTTAAAGGTTTTTCTTGCAATAAACGCAAAAGGCACGTCAGTCCTGAAAAGAAGATGCGTTACATCGAAAATCTACGAAAGTGACAAAAATAACAAATACTTTTCCCTTCCGCGTTAGGCACTTGCTCGCAATAGAGCTGCAGGTCAATCGCGCATGCGTTATGCAAAACGGGGTCCACCTGGACATCCACTTGAGCCGCTTGCACGCTTTGGGCAACTAACCTCCTGCAATCGTATGCCATTCTGGGATCTTCCAAATGGGATTTGAGGCATTCAGTCACCAAACCTTGTCCGTGTTTTTCAGCGACTTCTTGACAGAAAAGAGCAATCTAAAAAATATATATATTTTTGTATAAATATATAAATAAATAAAAAAATAATATTAAAATAAGAAGAAATAAATAAGAAAAATAATAACGAATAAATAAATATAACAATAATTCAAATAAAATAAAATTAATATAAATATATATATGAAAAAATCGCTGGTTAAAACTTCAAGTTGATGTCAAAATAAAATATTACGTCTTTTTTGCAGCGTTTGGCCAATACTGGGTCCTGGCGGTAATCCATCCCCGATTCTTGCATGACTTTAGCCAACTGTGTGGCGCAAGTCATGCTCAAAGACTGTTTGTCTAGAAACTTGCCCTTAAGGCAGCCTACTACTGCTCCTTCAAGCTCTTGGTCCGTGGAAGCCGGCGAAAAGGCTTCGCGGCAGTATTTGGTGATTTCTGGTAGACAAGCGTCTCTCAGCACAGGGTTAAAACGAATATCCAAGCTCTGTTCTATCATTCGACGCACTACAAGGTCCTTACACCCATTATTGAGGTAAGAATCCTTTTTCATCTATCAAAGTACGGGTTATTAATGAATATGATCCTTTAGGAACATCAAAACCTTACTTTCAAGCAGTCGAGAACACGCGAGGGGTCTACTGTAGCGCAATAATGCTGAATATCGTCTTGGCAAGCCGTCATTAACGCATAATCGACAGCGTTGTCAACCATTTCTTCTTGTTCCACTTTGAAGACGGCTTTATGACAAGTTTTGCTCAACTTCTGCCTGTTGTCCTTAAGGCATTCGAGTACCCGTCCTTGGCCTGCCTCCACGTTTTTGCAAAACTTGATCCGGTCTTCACTGCAGGCCACGGAAAAGGCGGAATTGAGCTCATAGTTTTCGTGCTGCTCCATAAGTTGCAGTCGCAGTTGCTTTTTACACTCGTTGGAAACTTTGGGCTGAGCTTGGTTGCGCGCTTCACGGAAAGTATCGTTGAGCATAAGTTCACTCAAGCAACTAACCACTTCCAACCTGAAACAAATACAGAAATCGATTCGAAGTTAAACCAGGTACAACTAAAATCAAGAAGAAAATAAAGTCACTTGGTTTTCCCAGCGTTGCAATAGCGGGCAGTATCCATTTTACACGCGTGTTTAAAGCGAGGACTAAAGCGGACATTCTTCATGGTAATAAACTGGAAATGCTCGATGGCTGCTTTGCATTTCGAATTCATCTTCACATCTGGCGCCGGATTGACTTTGAACTCAATCAGGCAATCCATAACGTCTTCTTGCTCGTCGAGACAGTGATCTTGCAAGAACCGATCGCAATACATCGACACGAGCGGATTCAATTCCATGTGCCCCGCTTCCACTTCCGTAAAATTGGTAACGGCCGTTTTGCAGTCTGCGCTTAAACTGCAAAGAAATTTGGAATGAATTTCCCAAATATTTTCTTTACAGATTATTTTACAGATTTTAACCATTTCAAAGATAACACTAAAGGTCGCTTAAGTCATTTTACAGTGTTTCTCTTGATGAATATTACTTTTCCAAAGAGTTTTGTAGACACAGAATCTCTTCTCCTTTTCCCGTTTTATCCGAGCAAAACTTGGCTAAATCAGCCATGCAAGGCTCTTCAATTTCCGGCTGCAAATCGACACTTACGGCTCGTTGCTTCATCACACGTTTAATTTCTTGTAAACAATTGGGTTCCAACTAGAATTTATTCAATAAAATTATTTCCTTTGTAAGTCAATACAAATTGTTACCTGAACAGCTGAGTTATCCGTGTAGGCGTAACGATAAAGACAGGGCAAAACCAGTGGGGCTCGGTCGACATCCATGTTGTTGGGATCCGAATTGCCCGACCACTCGGATTGGGCGTGGCAGAGTTTCACTGCGTCCTTCCTGCAGCGTTCGTAGAGACGTGGATCAAGCCGGAAATCCCTGGCTACAAAGTACTGGATCTCCAAGAGAGCTTCTTCACAGGCTGCATTCATGTTCTTAGAGTTCAAGTGATCCATCAAACAGGATAGAACTTGTCCTTCTCGGCCGATCGATTCCGCGCAATGGATGTCGACTACAGGCTGGCAAGCGTCTTTAAGAACGCTATCGGTCTCCCAATTGGATCCCGCGTCCGTAAGACGCACCAGGTCTTCTACCTAAAACAGAAGGGGTAAAACAAAACAAAATGAAACAAAAATGACACAAATTTTAATAAAAGCTGGATTACAGTTCGTCGGCATGTGTCGGAAAGTCCTTTAGTGTCCCCTTTGCGGCTTCTTTTGGCGTGCTTCATCAAGCAATGGATCGTTCTCCCGCCCACCATCTTACTCTTGCAAAAGGTCTCAATGTCCGTAGCACAGGACGAAACGAGCTCGGGCGAAAGCTTGTAATTCTGCAGTAAGGCTTGGCGGTGTCTCAGCATCTCTGCTTGGCATTCTGGAACTACTTTGTCTCCTACCAATTTTTTTTAGTTATTAAATGTAGTAATTATTTATTAAAATTACTCAAATGTATAAATTATTTATTTAAAATTGACTTGACTTGATTGAAAATTTATTTTACTAATATTATAATTTAGTTTAATTATTAAAATTACTAAACATATTAATTATTTTATTTATTTATTTTTATTTTGTTATTGATTTTATTTACTTATTTATTTAAAATTGACTTGACTTGATTGAAAATTTATTTTAATGATTAAAATTTATTTTACTAATATTATAATTTAGTTTAATTATTAAAATTACTAAACATATTAATTATTTTATTTATTTTTTTTATTTATTTATTTAAACATATTAGTTATTTATTTGATTAATGTTAACATTTATTTTAATTATTAAAATTACCCATTTACCCATTTTTCCTCCCTAAAGTTCCCAAGAAATTACCTCGATGCAGCGCAGACTCTAAACAGAGCAATATCCGTGCTAACTGCACGTTTTTATCCTTAGACAAGAACCCTTTACAAGAGTAGGCTTTGACGTCTGCCTTGCAGGCCTTGGCCAATCCGTGGCTCACTTTATAATCCAAGGAAACCAGTTTTTGCCGGCGAGTCAGCTGTTCACGGCACTGTAAGAAATGTTTTTTTAGAGTTAAAGTAGAATTCAAAAGAGTAGAATTCAAATTCTCGTATTCAAAGCTTACCGGTATGCTCATAATAGTGTCAGAAATGTGCTGCATAAGACACTTGTACACACGTCCTTCACCCGAGACAATCTGCCGACAGAAAGTCTCTCGGTCCGCTCTACAGGCGATGAACAGGGGTCTGTCCAAGTGGTAATCCGTGGATTGTAATTCGGCTGCGCGCAAAGTTTCGCGATAACACTCGGCTTGTAGCTCCGAGACGTGCTCAGAGAGACAAGCGATGGTTTGTCCTTGTGGACGGTTCGTCTGGCCAAAAAAAGAATAAATCCATAATCAATTTCTCGCCCCAAAACAGGTTGTGGGAATACCTACTTCAGTCTTGGGGTCCAAACGCCCGCATTCGAGGCGTACAATATCCTTTTCACAGACTTGCGCAAATTGATCTACCAGGCGATAGTCGCTGAAGATGATGGTGCCCACTTTGGTGACGAATTCCTTGCACTGGGCCAAGTTGATCTTGTCCTGGAATTCGAGTAAGCATGGGAGCAAGTGATTGGGGGTTTCCATGGCGGCTTTACAGTCTTCGAGACGTTCAATCTCCTCTCGGCAAACCCGGGAAGCCGCTTCCAAATACCGATGATCTTTGGTTATATTCAATTTGAAAGACCATAATAGCTAGTACAAAATAAAGGAGTTTATAGAGGACGTTTTTCAACGACAAATTACGTCAAATGACTTACGTTGTGGCAATTTTGACTAACGACCGTATTGCTGGTGACCTAGAAAAGGGTTTTAACGTTTATTAAAACTGCAAAAAACTAATTTGGTTAAATGAATAGCTTACTTCGCTGTTTTGAATGCAGTTGAGCACAGCTAAATCATCATCCAGAACTTCATTTGCACATAACGCTTTGACATCTGCTCTACATTCTTGACTGTCGGCTATAAATCCCCGTCTTGATAATCGTGGGAAATTATCACGGTTTTCTACTCCTAATACGTTTCCTAGGGTAGTGATGAACATTACACACACTACTACCGTCGAATACGGAAGTTTATTCATAATTGGGTCCTTTCCGGTTTTCGCTTTGCACTAGAAGCACCTGCTAATATAAATCCAGGATTAAAACAAATTTTAAGAACAGGATAGATAGGTCTACTACAAAACTACTCTCCACGTTGGCACTAACTCCGTTATCTTCTGAAAAACTAGCTTACGATTTTATACACCTAGTCATTACAAAACGAACGTAATAGTCACTATACCGCGATAATTTTAAATTACGGCCATTATCTTTGAACTGCTTGGAATGACGAGCCTGAATCTGTCAGAACCGCAAACAAGACCTGTCTGTTTGATGAGAAAATCAGTCTAGGCGCAGATTAGTTTATTTCTTCATCTTTAATTGAGAGCCAACAAAATAATAAAACAGAATGATTTCATGCAGGAAATGATTCACTGTAATGACGGTCAAACGAATTTACCTGCTCATAATCGCCTTTACCGGCAATTCATAAACGCCAACGCGAAATCACAATTCACTTAACTTCAGCGCTTGCAATTTTAGAAATAATTTTAAAATTTAAGAATAATAAACGGCCGTTAACACCAAGGCACTAGTCTCTTATCCTACTTCCCGAAAAGCTCGCCAGATGAGTGCAGCTCCTCCCCAAGAAATTAATTTATATAGTTTGGAATTGAGAAATTGATACGAGAACAAGTACGCTAAACCTTTCAAACTGAATAATAACGGTAGCCTGACCCGGTATTAACTTTCTCAACTTGCATACTTTTGTCGCACGACTCCACTCTACAGTGTTAGGTCACCAATCAAACTCAAGAAGGATTAAGGTTTTCGTTCACTAACTTGAACCCATCACAACAACAGAAGGTAGCACGTGGGGGATTTTGGTGATCACTTTCCAAGAGATAAACGTAAAACTCATCAAGAACGAGAAAAAGAAGAACCCAAGAAAAAGTTAATAAAGACTTGGACGCTTGAAACTCTCTAACCATGACGTCATAAAACAAACTCCACCTCTCTCAAAAGTCTTCCTACGGGGTAACAAATCACAAAGGACGGTGACCACGCCTTCTTTTCCGCCCGCTGCTCCCGCCTTCTCGGTACCTGCCAGTACCCAAGGTACTAAGTATTGAATTGTTGGGAATGGGACGCGGTTGGCTTAATTGACGCCCATTACCAGCTTCCTAAAAAACGACACAAACTCGGTTACTTTGTACATTTTACGAGATTTTTATTTAGTCTTACGTGAAGGTCTTTGGCAGCACCAAGAGTAGGGAAATCGCTATCCGAAGTCAGCTCAAATTTACCCGTCCCTTCACCTTCCGATCCATCCGATTCTTCCTGACGCCCAAACTGCGATTCATCATTGGCGCGCGCAGAATTGGTGTGCTTGAAGGGGCAGTCTTCGCCTTTGAAACAGGAGCCTTCGCTCCAGAAACGACACAAGATGGACGCCAAGTCATGCGAAAATTTGCAATCCACGCGGCGACACTGTCCTTCCACGAAAAAAGAACAAGGACGAGCTTTGGCGTGATTGGATCCGCCCCCGCATCTTCCCTTCCTCCCAGAGGCCTTGCGACGACGAAAATAACGCCGTGATTTGGTATTGCTGGAAGTCGAAACCTGCAACGTGCTGTTTGAAGATGAGAGACTCTGGACCAACAAAATAATACAAAAGTTACTTCCATAATTTCAGTTTTAAATGGTTTAATTTTACAGAGAAACTCACCTGATTGGAGTCTACAGAGCCAAACATTTCTTCAAAAATGTCGTCATCCAGGTATTCCACTGGAACTCCTGCCGCATTCCAGTTTTCTCCTTCCCAACCTTGTCCATACTCCACGGAAATCTCCTGGTACTCTTCCTCGGGTACCAACCATTCGCACACATCTACTTCTCCTTCTAAAGGATTCCACAGTCCATCCAGATCAATATCCGCTTCCTTCGAGTCCTGCTGAGGAAACGCGGAATTGCTCTGGAGTCCAGATTCCTCAACCACGGGACTTTCTACCACCACAACTCCAACTCGGTCATCGTGACCATGTTCAGGACAGGCTACAGCTTCCCAAATCTCTGCCAGTAGCCCTCCTTCTTCCTCTTCCTCTTCTTGGCTGCATTCCTGTCGCTTTCCGGGCACTTTTTCGAGCATTTCTTCCGAACTGTCCGACTCTCCAGGTTTGGAGTCGCAAAAGAGTTCCAAATCAGCCCAAAAATCGCTTTGTTGGAAAGGACGGATACTTCCTAGCCCGAGTTCGTTGCCCGTTTTCCGCTCGAGGGCAAAGTCGTCGGGCCAGTTGCAAGGGTAGTCAAATTCAGTCGGCAGAGCACGAGACGCCCAACAAGAAAAGGGATCGTCAAGAGGCTTCCAGATCTCGAACTCTTTGGTGAGACTCGACGAGGCAAAGGGAAACTGTTCTTGCGTATGCAGAACGTGCAGCATCTGAATGGCTGCGGAGGAAGCCGACGCCACAGGTCTACCCTCATCCGGAAAAGGGGGCGGCGACTCGCTTTCCATCAAGTTGGACATGAACTGATCCAACGAGGTCAACGGGTTTTCGGTTTGGACACATTTTTCGGTCCCCCGGACGCGGAATTTCACCGCTATATCGAGTTCAGACGTAGAAGACGCTTTGTAGACCATATAACGCTGCCATTCCTCCTCGTTTCGACCAGACGAGCCCAATGCTGGCAGATATAAGGTCGCGCCTGAGGGCGTGGGCACAAACTGCACTTTTTCGGGACCCGGAATGCCTTTAGTTAAGCTTTCTGCTTCCTCAAAATCAACAATTTCGACATCTTCCTGCAATGGACAAAGACAGAACATAGGAATGAGTATTTTTTCTTAACAATGATAGCAAACTAACACGATTAACAAGAAAAAAACTTCACAAGAAGTTCATGTTCTCTTTATACAAATAAACGACCATTTCCCACCACCAAGAGAGGCAAAACTCCTTATTGGGAAAGCTTTATATGAAGAGTGGAACAAAGATTGGAAAAACTCCTCCTCAGCTCATCACCTACTACATCTAGGAATAATACCTGACGGAAAACCCATCTGCAATTTAAAGCTCCCGAAAAGCGTAATAAGCTGTATAAATACAAGTCCGATCCACACATTTCCCCACCCTTAGGGTGCGTTCCAATTGGGGACTCAACCCGGGTTGAAGTGGGTTTTCAACTCGGGTTCCAGAACTCGCCTGTTTCAAGTGGCCAAACTCGGGTTCAAAGCGGAGTTTGGGGAAGGGTTGTTCGACTCCACTTTGGATCAGGGTTGAGCACAGCAGAAGCGAGTTGGGGGACGTTTCGCGTCTGGGTGCTAGGCCGAGTCGTGGTTCCATGTAAACAAAACAAAGCTTTTCAAGCATTTTCACTCTTTTCGTTTACAGTTATATTATCTTATTGTATCGTCACATAAAAAGGTATTTTTTAGAAATATTAACCTTTCCTTAAATTTTCACTTTTAAATTTTAAATGAAGTAGTATTGTATCGTTGAGTGCAATACAGCGATTCATTGTCTCTGATTGTACAATCGATTGTACTGTGTCATTGTACAATCGATTCCAACCATAACCCGATTGAATAGTACATGTGCCTATTGGGACGCGGGTTTACTCAGCCCGAGTCCGGAAAACTCAACTCCCTAGTTGAGTTCGCAATTGGAACGCACCCTTAGTTACTTGTATAGGATGAATAAAACGACCCCTAATCATTGCCCATGCCCAGATAACCCAATTCAAGACCTGCATCACATTCTGATACATTGCCGCTTGTTCAATAAAGAAAGAGCCCAACTAATCAGGCAACACTGCCGGATGGGCCTTCATTTCAACTCAACCAACTGCTTGACGAATCCCAAGCTTTTTTCAGCAGTTCGTGAACTTATGCTAGCATTCAAGCGTGCCTCTGCAACATTGAAATTTTCGCCACAGTAAATTTCCTTCAACATACCCTCCATTTCCCTACCTTCTTCCCCCCCCCCACCCCCCCTGTAATTTAGCTCAATGTTGTTAACTTTTGTACACCAAGCGACTAATATAAAGATTGGCAATATGCTATTGCCTACGCCGATTAATATAAAAAAAACGACCATTTCATTGTTCATACGACTCAATAATTATATTTTAATACTTAAATATTAAATAATTATTATTAAATATTATTTAATACTTATTAATAATTATTATTATTATATATTTAAATATTTAATATTGTAATATGTAATAATTATAAGTTAATAATTAAGCAAAAACAGCTTGTGTTACAGAAATACGAATTAAGACTGTCGGGAAAACTTACTTTGATGGGACAAAAGTGAGTTTTGGAGGAAGTTAGCAAGTTCTCGGCCTCGGCATCTTCGATTTGGCTTTCGGTCTTGAATTCGCATTTCGGTACACCCAGCATTAGTTTTTCGGAGTAAACTTGCGTGGTATTGGGTTGTACTTCGACGAAATCGCTGGTATCTTTGCTGTGGTGCAAAATGGCCAAGCTGCTAGCTACTTCTGTCACTCCAGAATCCGTTTCGCTTAGATCTCCGCGTTCCAGGACTTCAGACGTGTGAAGGGGCATAAAGGACCCATCAAACAATGGCGTGTGGTGCCCTTCGCTCTCGTTTTCCTCTGCATGATCCGAGTCCGAACAGTCCAAAGTGCAGATGCCTGGGGCGGCCATCCGCTCTTCCCGTGCAATCGGACCCTTTCGTATAAACGGCACGCGTTTGCTCTCGCGACCCTTGCGGTGCCAAACAGGCTCCTTTTCAGGAGCATTACACGGAGAAACGACGTCAGTTAGCGACGGAAACACAGAGAAATAGTCAACTGCTTCCGGAGCGCTGTGGTGCTCTGGAGACTTGCTGCTTTGGGATGAAAGAGTGTTAGAGGAAGTTTCAGGCGCACTGGTTGACCACGTTCCTCCGGCTGCAAATTCATATTTTTCAAAACAGATTCTTTTCGTGAAAACCGAAAGCAAAAGTTACCGTTCATCTGCATGAGTTTCAGCCTGGTACACAGCTCATCCACTAATGCTTCCACGCTCCATTCCTTCTTAACAAAGCATAACGTTTGTAAACACCTAAAAATTCATAAAAAATGAAAAATGAAAGTTACTTGATCAGAGGCAGACAAAAGACACTCGACTGCTGCGGATTTCTTCATTTCTTCGCCATCGTCATCATTCCAGAAATGCAGACGGGAACGCATATGGGAAAGCCAGGCTTGGGGAGCCACGCCCTTCACCTCCGCCGTCAGGACGGAACACACGTTTTTCCTCAGGCGTGGTTTAGTCCGTCGTTGATCCTAACAAATACCAATCGTTACAGTAGAAGTAAGATGATGTGAACTTTATGCATACTTTATGTTTGTTATTGAGTCCTTTCCAACCTTTGGCAGGAATGTCAGGTCCCCGTCCGCTATTTCCAGCATAAAACTCGACGTCCCAATCATTGGGTTCCTTCTCCCTGTCCCATGCAGCTAATATGGAAATCACGCATCGAGCATACAAGGAAGCCAAAGGCGGGTCGAGGCCCCGAGCTTCCAATTCACCACAAAGCCAATCTCGTAATCCAGCAGGCATGCCAACCCAAACGGGACGACAGTACTTCATAGCATATACAACGCCGCGCTGAGAAACTAACCACTCAAAACTACCTGAAAACACAAAGAATTTTTTTAAAAAATGAGCAAGCATTTTTCTATAATTTAAATAAAGGAACTTACCATGTTTAAAAAGCTAATTGCCCATGCTTTGAAAACATATACAGGTGGGCAAGAGAAGATTTTTTTTCAGCTACGCTCGAATTCTCAGACCATAAGTTGTGGGGCGGTTTCAGAAAAAAAAATTGACTAGGAAACAAAATTGGAACCTCCAACAGAACCTATTCACGATCAATAAATGGTTATTCACTGTTGGCGACATGAAATTAAATTCTAATTTCATGAAACTCTCCTTTCTAGCCTTAAGACATGAAAATAAGCCGTTTACGTCATCGGGTAGAGTCAATGATTCATCTTATTGCCTTGTCATGCTAATATAGGCAGTTTAGAGCAGAGTTACTCAACGTGTATACCTTTAAGGAATATGCTGAAGCTGGGTGTACAGTTGTACCAGGTTTTATAAAGACAAGGTGTAGCTATTTAGTGCAAGGCCGCAGGCGTTTAAGGCCCCAAGACCGCCAAGACACAGCTTTCGTACCGGCCAACAACACATTACGAGAATCCTGAAAACAAATAAATGAAAAATTTAAACAAACGGGGGACAATGAGTTTAAAGAAGGTAACGTGACATAATGCATGCAGGAAATCTTGTGACAGAAGAGGATCGGAAATGAATGACGATGACGCGGATGCTATTATTGAGGTGGGGGAGGTGGGTGGCAAAGTTGGGAGACTTTACATGAAATTTCGTCATCACTTGGATCCATAATTTCTAAAGCATTTGTAAAACAATAGTCAATACGCGACAGGCTTGAACTTTGCCTTTTTAGTAAGATTTGAAGTGCTTAAAAGGTAAAAAGTACAGAAGCTTGGGTTGTTAATAGCTTTCTCAAAACGTCGCACTTTCGCCTGCCTTGAACAACGTACGGGATACGCGATTTTGGGACATTTAAGCAAGTTGTTTTAATGTTAGATATTACCTTAAACATAAGACATCGTCAGTTTTAAGGATTCCATCATGTACATCAAATGACATACAGATGCAAAATCCATTTACCAAAAATACAAACAAGCCCAAAAAACAATGAAGCAACTGCCCCAAGAAGGAACTGACCCATTGGAACACTTTACGTAAGTCTACCTAATTGATTTGCCTATTGTAGCGCCACCTACCTATTTTATATAACATTTATTTTGTAGCACACAAATGTTTTTTTAATTAATTAAATATACGCCCAGTAGACTTTTGCTTTTTTTTCTCTACACCAATAGTTTACAAACTATTAGACTTGGGCAAAAATAAAAGAATATAACTAGTTACGGTTTGCAAGTGGTTAAAGTGTCGTTAGATGGCAATGCAGCATGTTTGAATCATTTCAACTGTAGATATCCTCTACTGTTAGGGCGTTTACCGCCCTTGCCTGACGCTAGGGGCGGTAGTGCCCGAATTACTGATGACTGCAATGACGTCCGGTCCGTCAGGCTTGAGAAAGTGCCTCAAGTGAATCTTGCCTGTAGTCTGGAGTGTTGTCTCCTTGTCTATTTGTCGGTAATGGTGATTTTGATTTTCCCCGAGTATTGATGGATTAAAATCATTACAGGCTTGAAAGTAACAAACAAGGTAATCCAGTAATCGATATAAAGCTGTAAAGTTCCATGTATTGCACTTTATTTAGCGATACAATTTCCATTGTTTGGAACGGTGTGCTGGGCTACGCCAACTTTTGTCACATAACTTTTGTTTTCGAGGAAGCAGCATGGTACACTAAACGTATTTTTAATCTAGTGTTCCTTGGCTTGATTAATTGAAGAACTTGGGTCAGATTGCTCTGTATGTGTATAATAGCAAGAGCTTCACAGGGCTTGGTTTGGTGTACGTGAGCAGGTCATCCAAGCATTTTGTCACTTTTATTGCTTTAGAACCTCTGTTTGCCAAGTAATTCGTACTCGTCTTTACTTACCCATTTCATGCTAAGCTGTTAATTATAAGCCTAAGTTAATCACAGCACTGAAACCTTTTAAACCATATATTTTAATCAAGCTCCAATTAAACCACAATGACTTGCTTTATAATAAGTTGTTGGTTTTAAGGGTGAATTTAGTTACTTAACCTTTACAGATATTTTGTTTAATGTCTTTTGTTGAGCAGAACGACATGTCTCACCTTGTGCTAACTTAGTGTTTTGTATGCGTTAGAAAATGGCAATGACTCTTGATAATGGTACCGGCAAACGCTCAGTCTCCTACCTTAAAGGAAGTGCTGGTTCCGTGTCTTGCTTTGAAGGCATTTCCAACTTTGAGAAAAGCTCCAGTGATGGGACCGGGATTGTGAATTCCAAAAGTGAAAAGAGCTGCGCCCATGCCAACCCAGTGGTTCAGCCAGACACAAGTGCCACAAGCCCGGAAAAGCTTCCAATACAGTCCGAAGACGTTCCTATGACACAACCGCCAGTCGTTAGTGAGGGAGAAGTGGTGGACCTTGAGGCAGAGGCTGAGCCCGAGCCCGTCATTGATATTACTATCAACAATGTGGTATGCAGCTTTAGTGTAAAGTGTCACTTGAACTTGCGACAGATTGCTCAAGCTGGCGCCAATGCCGAATTCAGAAGAGAAAATGGCGTAAGTATTGTTTCCTTGTATCTCTTGTTTGTCACATTAGACGAGAGAGCCTATAAATCACGTTTCCCCTTATTTAGATGGTGACAATGAAGTTGCGGAAGCCCAACTGCACGGCGTCAATATGGTCCTCAGGCAAGATGACCTGTACCGGGTCCACGAGCGAGCACGAGGCTAAAATTGCAGCCAGGCGAATAGCCAGAATTGTTCAAAAACTCGGCTTTCGCGCTCGGTTTGCCCATTTTCGAGTCGTGAACGTCCTAGGAACATGCACAATGCCTTTCGGGATCAAGATAACCCTGTTTTCTCAGCAGTTTAAGGAAAATGCAAGGTACAAACTGGCTTTGTTTATTCCCAGAGTCAAAAAATCTGTAATTCAACTTTTTTATTCCAAGTTACGAGCCTGAACTGCATCCTGGTGTGACTTACAAACTCAAGGAACCCAAAGCCACCTTAAAGATATTTTCCACTGGGAGCATTACTGTCACGGGTAAGCATTCAGTATTTAACATAATTTTTTTCCTCATTTGCTAACGCGGGTACTTTAGCTCCTAGTGTGCGCAATGTTCAGTTGGCCATTGAACACATTTTCCCCTTGGTGTTTGAATTTCGCAAAGAACGAACTCCCGACGAGTGGCGCCTACTGCATAAGAACAAGAGTTGTTACAGCGAGACCCACAAGCCCAAAAAGCGGCGAATCGAGGAAGTAGAGGAGGAGGAATTTGCGACGGGTGACGAAACGAGCGAAAGTGACGACTAGATTTGAGATTCGCCTGTTTTTTTTTTCCTGCAATAGGAGTGTTTTTGCAGTCATTTATTTTTGTTTGCTTCTAGCCAACATGAGCGGAAGAGTCTGCAACAAGTTTGACTCGGCCTCCAACAGTCAATACATGATCTTTGGATATCGCCTATAGCCCCATCCCCTTTCCCCTGTAAATTCTCCTGTTTGTAATATCTTTCTTTTTTGCCTTTTTTCCCCTCTGGCTCTTTCCTGCGTGCACGGTTGTCATACGTTCCACGCAAAATAAATCCTTCCCTTGACGTTTCTAATTACGGTGTATAAAAAAACTCTTATTCAAAAAATTTTGGACATTTTCAGAGTTAATAATTTCGTCGACGCTTTACTGGAGCGGTGGGCGTGTTCTTCTTTTCGCCATCACTGGCTGATGAGCGTTTGCGCTTTGAGCTCTTTTCTTCTTGGACGTCAGATGTAAATGCTTCTTTTTTCCCTCTTTGTGAACCTTAAAAAAAATAGTCCGACATTTTCCCCAATTATTCCCAAGTTGAATGGCAGCTTACTGTCTCTTCTCTTGGTGTCTTTTGGTTTGAGTTCAATGGTAGCTTCTAGTACAGGTACGGGTTTTTCAGCTTCTGCAAGAGGAGGGATTTCAAAGTCCACGTCCGGCAGCGTATAGTCGGTCACTTGCATGGGGAAAGCCGCAGTTTCGTTTTTCCCAATTAGATCCAAATCATAGTACTTTTTTAGGTGAGACCAAACTGAAGCAGCTAGGATTTGTTTGCTATGGACTCCATTGAGCTTTTCAAGAATGCAAGCCATTTGAAAATTCTTGTTGATTCCTAAAACATACATACGACATTACTATTAAATTAATTAAGTTGGGATCTTGTTCCGAAGGGAAGCCAAATAAAGCTGGAAATTTGTAAGGTACCTTTGGGTACATGTGTACAAATGAGCTGCAAGAGAAGGACCTCCAAATCGGCGTTCCATTTACCCTCTTCGGAATTGGACATGGAGTCATTATTAAATTGGTCTAAATTACTTGCCGCGGAAGCTGGTCCTACTTCTGTGGACATTATGTTTTGTTTACTATTTTCCTTGGTTACAAACTCATGTCATATAGATATCGATTTAGTTTGTATTCTGCTTTAGTCAAATCGGTTCAATTCAGAATCGATTATCTTGCTGGGTGTTCACAAAGCGGGGGAAAGCGAAATGCTGAAACGCTAAAACGCAAAACCGGGTGATTTGCCCGTTACGTAACCATTTGCCCAGGCCTCGAAGTGCTCGCAACTCGCTTACCCTACGTAATAGCGATTTTCACTGGCTACTCTGGAGTACTCTTTTTTACTCTGAGTAGCGGCGGCGTCTTTCACTGAGCCAGCCAGAGGGGGAGTTACTCTTGTTGATGCCCTTCACTGGAAATCTCACTCCGTTTCGAGTCAAAAAGAGTACCCTCGGCCACCCCGTCTTTGAAGTCGGAGTAGGATATCTAGAGTGCGTTCGTTTGCGCGGGAAACATGGATCCAAATAGAGAGAAATTGTTGCTTGCTTTTGCTTGAAGAAACGTCTTCAAGTCCCAGTAGTGATAGTGACGAAGAAAATTATGGAAGAATTATGTGTATGCTTTTAGCAGAAAGATCCGAAGAGTCAAAACCCAGAATTCCAGATTTTATATCGAATGTGCACAAGCACTCAGATTGGGAAGTATGTAGCATATCTGTTTCACACAGAGGCACAGTTTAATAATAATTTTGTTAAGAGTTTAAACGAAACTTTAGGATTACTCGGCAAGTTTCAGAGCTGCTAATTGACATGTTTACAAATTTCAAGGCATTTTCTTGACACAGCCTGCACTTTGATTTCTCCTAACATATTTCCGAATCAATAAGAGGATATTTACAAAACAAATACAGAATAACAAATACAAAGAAAATCGCTTCCTATCATTGCTAAACCACCTTCACTAGTACGTATAAATTTCTGAAAAACCGCCATTTATTTCAGTAAAAACTTCTAAAAAAAAAACGTAAGTTGCGCGGGTAAAAAGCGTAAACAAGTATGGCTGCGGTTTACTCCTAAAATTACCAGCGCCCTCCACTGGGAGTAGCAAATCCGAGATCTCACGGCGAATCTGCAGTTTTGGAGTACGCTTTGCCAGAGTAGAGTGACACTCTCAGAGTGGCCAGTGAAAATCCCTATAAGTTATGCAGGGGAGAGGGGCCAGCAAGGATGGAAAAAAATAAACAAGTTTTTTTTTAATACATCGATAATAGTTTCTCGACACGGTTTAGTTTTTTACTTTAATTCTATGAATAATTGGTTGGAATTTCATAATTGTTTTTTTAATATTACTTTGTAACGCAAAATAATGATAAAATTAATCTAAGCAGCACATCTCTAGAAGTATTTTTTAATGTTTTGATTAGCGGAAATGAGCTAATTGCCTTATGCAATTTGTAGTTAACTAAATTGGTAGCTAATACTTTCCCATTGAAGTGAAGAACAAAAGAAGACAATAGTTGACGAACATCTTTCAAATAACCATTGTCCTACATAGGTTTTCATTGTATTTATCCTATAAATATAGGATAAATACAATGAAATATTGTACATTAATAATGATGAGCGAAGCGGATGCCATACGCACTAAGGGAACAGACGCTTCGCTCACCATTATTAATGTACATTATTTCATTATATTTATCCTATATTTATAGGATAAATACAATGAAAACCTACGTAAGACAATGGTTATTTGAAAGATGTTCGTCAACTATTGTCTTCTTTTGTTCTTTATGTAGCTATAAAATAGTAGACAAACATCTGTTCCCTTAATACGTATGGCATCCGCTTCGCTCATCATCATTAATGTACATTACTTATACCTATATAAAAGTTGCGCTTGAAGAGTATAGCCAGCACAAAGCAGAACGTGTCTTTCTGTACTCCCAAGTTTTTCCGAAGCCAAAACAATCAACAGTCGGTAAGTTTCAAAAAGTGGTGTAGCAATAGAACTTATTCCCAAACAAATTACTCTTGTGTTTAGTTTGCAGAAATGTGTAGCCTGCGCAAATCTGGAAGACACACGAATTTAATATTAGCGCTAACCGTGGGCTTTCTAGTATTGCTAATCTTTTACGAAACTGATAGAAACTACCAACCAGTTAGCCTACTAGAGCCAATTTTTGTTGACATCGGTGTCAACAATACTTTTAAAGCAAGTGTAAGCGAATCGTTTGAAAAGGTTTTGGTGGAACGTATAAACGCAGATCGGAGAGTATTGACGGACTATGGTATGGATTTACCAGCTTCAAGAGGCGTTGCAAAGCGAATTATGCTAGTGTCAACCCCTCGGAGTGGATCAACCTTCATAGGCGAATTGTTGAGCATGGTACCTGGCGCAATCTACCATTTCGAGCCGTTTCTCTATATGATCTATAAAGATATTCCCGTCAATAACGCGTCGCTTGCTGCAAAGTACATTGACAAGCTTACACAACTCCACCAATGCAATTACGCACCAACACTGAACAGCTTTCGCGATTTCCTAACACTGAGAAACATGGCACTTAAGTTCAATACAGCTTTCAATATATGTAGAGAAATTCAAACCTACGATTACTGCCAAAACCAAGATTATTTATCACATGCCTGCAAGTACTTTCCTGTCCAAGTTGAGAAATTGGTGCGAATGCCCTTACGTTACATTGTGCCACTTTTGCGCCAACCAGAACAAAAGTTGCACGTGGTTTTACTCGTTCGGGATCCCCGAGCTACGTTCGCTTCTCGCCGGAAACTCCTTTGGTGCATCAAAAACTGTTCGGATAAGAAAAACCACTGTGAAATTTTACGCGATAACTACGAGACGGCGCTCCGAGCTGCGCAAGAATTTCCCGAGAATTTGACAGTTTTGCGCTACGAAGACTTGGCGCTTGATCCTGAGATCGTATCTGCCCAGCTATTTAAACGTATCGGAGTTCCGCTGACTAATCGAGTACAGAGATACATCAAGGAACATATTGGTCGTGACGGAAGCAGAGTAACGGAAACGGTAAGACTAAAGGGCAGCCGTGTAACTCTCTGGAAAAACACTTTGCCCTGGAAAGACGTTGAAGACATACAGAAGCTTTGCGGCGACACTTTAAACAAGTACGGATACGTGCCAGTATCTAGCTCAGAATCCTTAAATGACACTGAGACGATAATTTCCAATTGGAAGCTGCCCAGCGCGACATGAGGCTCCAAGTTGAACCCAACATGCTAGCTATATTGATCCAAGTGTGTTTACATTCTATTTTTTCTTGTGCAGTGATTGGAATGCTACAATACACTTGTCTTTCCCCAAGCCATTGTTGCGAGATATCGTTACGAGAGGGGAGCAGAATTTCGCCAGAGTACTCTTACACTTAGCATTCGGAGCACCTTAAACTTCCGGTGAATTCTTTCATTGAAGAAGATTAAAGACCGTGTGAAGAATTCAATTCATTCAAAGGAAAAATAAAGATAAACAGGCAAAAAAAGTGGCCAAAGGAAAAGAGAGGGAAGTCGATGATGACATCGCGTTTTACCATTTCGAGTTTTACATTCGCGTTTCATGTTTCTTCCACACCTCTGGTGGAGGAATAAAACGTCAACAAAGCGTGACACTTTTCTACTCAAGGGGGTATTTATTGTTTATGGGCCGGTGCAAGTCAAAGAAATCGCATTTCCTGCTATGGGGCTTGGTAATCTGCCTACTTACTGCAGGATATCTTTCCATTCTAAATTCAGACGCCGGCAGCGAGGTCAAGATTGGACAAGACAAAAGACATAAAAAACCCCTTACTTTAACTGACAGTGTTCACAAATTGGCCGTTATTATACCATTCAGAGAGAGGTTTGAAGAGCTGTTAGAATTTGTACCTTACATGAACCAATTCCTGTTACATAAAGACATTGTTCATACATTTTTTATCGTAAATCAGGTAAGCTAGATGTAGACTTTCGACTCGACTGTTTCGTGTTTGTCTCATTTATATATTTCCCCCCTCCCCTTTAGTTGGATAATTTTCGATTCAACCGTGCCTCACTCATCAATGTAGGATACCTTTTGGCCAAAAACGAATCTGGCACAGACTATATAGCCATTCACGACGTTGATCTCTTACCTATAAATCCCGAGTTGGATTATAGTTATCCGGGCGCAGGCCCCTTCCATGTAGCGAGCCCTGACTTGCATCCTCGCTACCACTACAAAACCTTTGTTGGAGGAATACTGCTTTTATCAAAGTAGGCGTCCTATTCGCAACTTTCAAATGGAAAATTAATTACGTGTTTTAACAGCACAGATTTCGAAAGAATTAATGGATTAAGCAACCGATATTGGGGCTGGGGATTGGAAGACGATGAGCTCTACGTACGAATCCAGAAAGCTGGACTAGAAATTCACAGGCCATTAAACGTGACCACAAATAACACAAATACGTTTCGGTAATTGTGATTGTGATCCAAGATAATTTACGTGCTTTTTTATCACTTATTTATTTTTTCCTTCATAGACACTTGCACAGCAGAAAACGGAAACGAGACCAGCAACGATGCTTTAATCAAAAGCAAGCTTATAAGCGGTGGGATCTCGTTTCGGGCTTGAATAGTGTCGCTTATCGCTTGCTTTCCAAAAAGTCACTCTCAATTGAAGGAAGTCCGGTCACAATATTTAATATTCAACTTGCGTGCAATCAAACAGTCACTCCGTGGTGCATATGCCCGTAGATGTATGCCCCTTGTGTGGTTTGAGTAACCTAACGTTTTAGTGCATTTGTCGACGAGTTCATTAAATACATTTGTATTTTTTGTATAAAATTTCAGGTCAATTTTGTTCGAATTATATACCTTATGCTGTTTCACGCGGTTTGCATGGTAATTTCTCCCAGAATTCAATGCACAACATTAATAATATACCCTTTTACCGTTAGCGGCGCTGCCAAATCTTTTTCAAGCAATACAATGCATCTCATTAAAACCAACCTATTCGTTATTTGGTGATGTTATGCTTATTACTGTTGAGATAGTAAGAGCAAACTTCGTTTTGGGAAACATATTTTATTTTGTTGTTAATTTAAAGCGAAAATAACAATGCTAGTGTGAAAAACGGGACAGATTTTTTGCCGTTTAGCAAGGCCTCGGTGGAGCGTAAGTATAGGTAGCTTGAAACAACAGCTATTCTTGCATTTTTGTACTAAAAAAAATTGTGAAAATGTGGAAATGGTGTTGGACATTATTCAGTTCACGAGCTGTTGTAATAGCTGTTGTGGGAATTTACGTTTGTACGTTATATGTACTGCCAGCCGTGAGTGCTTTTGATGAACTGGACACTATGCAAGAGCCCGAAAAAGGCTACCCCGAACCAGAAGAACTTTCCGTGGAAGTTGAAATCCCATCAAATAGCAATACCGCCGAAACACTGCCAATTTTAGATAGCAGTGCATCATTAAATTTCACCAATAAACGGTAAGTAACTCCCAGGAAACAAATTTAAAAGAATCACGAAATTAAACCGTAGAAAAAAAAAAGACTAACCGACTTTCCTTTAGGTTGGTTTTGGTGAGCACGTTAGACGGCCGTTTGTCAGCATTAGATGCTCAGAATGGGCGAGTATTATGGCATTTAGCCACTGGACCAGGCCCTTTATTGTCCTCGTCCATTTCCCAGATTGAAGTACAAAAACGAAAGGCAAGATTATTGAAATGAAAGTTATTTTCCTTTTCTAGGTAAAAAATCAACGCGAGTCTTTTCGATTAATTCCTTCTCTGGACGGCGAACTGTACCGCTGGGATGGCGAAATGATTGAAGCGATCGGTGTGACTGTAACGGATTTATTGCAGCCAGCCAGTCACCTGGAACCTGGTCACCTGAACAGCGTGGTTGCTGGCGGCAAAGAAGTTCGTTCCTACGGTTTGGACCCGTTGAGTGGGACGCAGTTTTACGAATGCTCCATGACGGGTTGTGACTCGAAATCTTCCACTCCTGATCCCAAAGCTCCCATCTTACTCGTCAAGAGACACACCGAGACTGTTCGCGCTGTCGAATCCAAAACTGGACTCGAAAGGTTTTGTTTTCGATTTTTGTTTTAATTTTAATTTACTAAAGATTTTCGACAATTTCAATAGATGGAACTATAGTGTTGGTCACCATGAAGTAATCTTGCTTGGAGCCGAAGCAGAAGATGTGATTGAATCCTGCAATCTGCCCAGCATTGAAAATGATGTCGTGTTCTTTGTACCAGACGGAGTTATTGCCATGAAAGGCGAAAATGGCATGCAGTGGAAAGAAAGACTGGCTTCACCCATAGTACAAGCTTGGGGCTTGGTCGGTCGGGAGTTGACGCCCCTCGACATCTTTGAAAACGCCAGAAGGGATCCCACTGTAGACAACAACCCAGTATTGTACATTGGACTCCATGGCCAACAACTTTACGCCCAGCCTTCCACCTCCAAAGCTCTTGTCAAAGGCGAACCTTTCAATTTGCCTTGGCAAAGACCGCTTTTGAAGCATTCCGTGTTTCAAGTCGAACAGGCTGAAGAAACATCAGATACAGACGACAGCAAAGCCTTGGTGCTTTGGAACCAAGCTAAAGGCAGAGGTTTTTGCTCCACTCTTCCTCAAAAGAATGTAAATGATCTAAATTTCTCTGCTAGAACTGGGACTTTTGCTTTACGATGAATCCAAAGCTCCATCTACAGCTCCACAATTGCCAGACTATGAAAATAACTCATATATGGGAATGGATTATGATGATGCGGAACGAGAGCCAATTGAATCAGCTGCTTGGCCCGAATTCAATGAAGACGACACGGTGGTGCAAGTTGTTTTTGTTTCCTTGTGGTTTTGGTGGTAAATAACGCTTCATTCCATCTTAATATAATATAAATTAATATAAAAAATTGAATATAAATCCCATCTTTTTGTATTTTTAGGCGAGAAGTACTTATGATTAGCGTTTTTACTGCAATTGTCTCTCATCTCTTACTCGCCCCTCAATTGGTCAGACAGTTTCGCCTAAATTTGTCCAGAGAGGTCACGAAACATATTAACGCCATTTTACCATCTTTGACTGCCACCGTAAGTTCTGTGCACAAGACCGTTGGTTAAAATAAAAACACTTTCTTTAAAGGTTGTAGCATTTGAACGGCAGAGGCTCCAACGCCAATTTAACCAAGAAATGAGAAAAAGGACGACGACAGAGAACCAAGAAAATAGTTTGTCGACGCCTTTAGAATCAGTAGTATCTCTATTACCTCGAGACAGTAATGAAACGTCTCTGGAAACGATATCAGTCCAAAGCGATAGATCGCAATCTGCCGACAATTTGGGAAATTTCCGTTCACGCTATTTGGAGGATTTTCTTCACATCCAATGCCTGGGCAAAGGTGGATTTGGCGTCGTTTTTGAAGCCAAAAACAAATTTGATGACTGTAATTACGCTGTCAAGCGTATCAGACTGCCAAACGAGTAAGCTTTAATTGTCTAAAAATCCAAAATTCATGATTGTAATGCGTTGTGACGAAAAAACTAGTCCCGACTCGAGAGAGAAAGTGATGCGCGAAGTAAAGGCCTTGGCCAAATTAGAACACAAGCATATTGTGCGATATTTTCAATCTTGGCAAGAGGAACCGCCCCCTGGGTGGCAAGAACAGTTTGATCAACAGTGGAAAGCCAAGTAAGAGTTGGTCAACTTTTGTGATTTATATAATCTCTTGTATTTATATGATCTTGTTTTTGCCAGTTGTGAAATATCCACGAGTTATGCTGTAGGAAGCAACGCAGCTTCGTCTGCAATGTATTCTACCACAACTTCCGTCGCCCAAGTCTGTGCCAACAATTCCGAGAGCGCCGCCTATTTGGAAGAATCCAACTCCTTTGATATCGTTTTCGAACGAGATTCAGGGACTCAAAACGAAGAGACGGAAACTAGAGTCAGTTTACAGCTCTCAGAATCATTTCTCCGAAGGCAACGGATCGACAACAGCCAACTCGTGCCGAAATCCCCAGTGTCACGCTCTCCCTGCGTCTATGTGTACATTCAAATGCAACTGTGCCTCAAAGAGTCCTTAACGGAATGGCTCCAGAGTCACAACGATATGCGAGACCTCTTCGATGTTTTGCGCATGTTTGACCAAATTTTGTCTGCGGTCGAGTACGTTCATCGCCAAGGCCTCATGCACCGAGATCTCAAAGTAAAAAAAAAAAAAAAAAAAAAAAAACGTCTGGAAATTCTTGCTAATCTGCTTTTGTAGCCATCCAACATCTTCTTTGCTCAAGATGGCTCAGTCAAGGTGGGTGACTTTGGGCTCGTTACCACTATGGTCCAAGAGGAAGAGATGGCTGGGGCGTTGGCGCTGATGGAGGAGAGTCTTTCGGGCCAAAGCCACACCCACGCGGTGGGCACCAAGCTCTACATGAGTCCTGAGCAGCTGAAAGGCTCTGTCTATGATCACAAAGTCGATATTTACTCATTAGGCTTGATCTTTTTTGAGATGTTGGTGCCCTTTTCCACGCAAATGGAAAGACGGGTGGTTTTGCAGAAAGTTAGGGAGCAAAAGTACCCTGATGGCTTCTCAGACAAGCACATAGATGAGGTATACTATTTCAAAATCAGATTTGGGGCTTTTAAATTGTACTTCTATTCATTTAGCATGGATTACTCTGTCAAATGTTGGCAAACGATCCAGAGGAGCGTCCCACAGCTTCAGACATTCGCGAAAAACCTCCTTTGCTGAGCTTGAAAAGCTCTCTGAAGGACCTGGAGAATTATATGGACTACGGACCCAGTTTTTCCAGCAATCGCACGCGATCCATTTCCTCGTCAAGTGATACGTGACCGGTAAGAGTTATAATCCTAGCAGTATAAACTGAAAATTACGATTTCGTGGATGCGAAGATTCTCGACTGTTGTCTTTCCTGTATTTATATAAAGACCACGAGATGGTGACCAACAAGTAAATAATACAAAATGATGAATTGCAATACACGTGCCTGTGTGACGTCACTGGGGGACTTTTTGAGACAATAATGATTCCATAACTATTGAGGCGGAACTTTGTACTGCTTCAAAGATTGAATCTGTCTCGTTTCGTAGACTAGTGCGTGGGCCAGCGATAGGTAACAAACTGAAGGAATGATTCGAGTAACTTGTCTCACCTCCACCGATTCCCAGATTGTCGATGACTATATCCATAGGGGAGAAAGTTGTCCTGCAATTGAAAAAGTATTAGAAAAATCTTCAAGTTGTAAAACGTATAGGTACCTTGTATGCAAGAAAGCCAAAAGCGAGCTATATTTAGTCGGGCTTGGAAGAATGGTATCGCAACACAAAAGAAGCAAAATTGGAGGTGGATTTTGTGGCAGTTCGAGAAGATGAGCTCGTTCGAGTAGCGAAGGATGGGGCTGACTTCCTCTGCGAATGCTAAACCAGCCAATGAATGGACCTTCTTTGGGAAGTGTCTCTTTCATCCTTTTCTCCGGAGTCGAATAGGCAATGTCGGAAATGACTATAAAAAAAATTTACGGTAGAGGTCTAAAAAATGTAAGAATTTTTTTGTTTTTTTACCATAGCTTATTACCACCTTTTCAGCAAGGTCCCCAGAAACAGACGACCTACAGTACGTTTTCTGGACAACCTCGCCACAGAGCCATCCTTCCTATGTGAAAATTCATTAATTTATAATTAACTTGTACGTTTATTGAGGTATTACACGCTTTTTACCACGCTTAATTTATTGCGATTGTTGCGCTTCCTTTCGGGCTTTTTTAAAACTTGACAATACTAAACTAACCAGTTCGCAAGAAGGGCCACTTTCGGAATTAAACATAAAGTGCGCCACAAGTACATGCGGGATCACCAGTTCCGTTTCGGTGTTGTTATCCATCACTCCAGGCGTTACAATTAAGAAAATTTTTACAACACTTGTGCATTCAGTAGAAAATATGTGTAACGTTTTTGACCCTTCACATTTTCCGTATTTTCACATGTTGGCCAGGGAACTGTTGCGACCCAAGTTCGATATCTGCCCGAGTTCGAGCTCGGGCAGCCCAAGTTCGTACTTGGGTAGACACTGAACTTGGGACGCGAGGCATCTGCCCAAGTTCGATGCTTAAAAGTATGAACTTTATATTTGACGTGACACATTTTGCAGAGGCGTGGCATTTTCCAAAAGAACGGTGTAACTCGGGTAGAGGCTCTACTTGGGTCGCAACAGAACCACGAATTGCATCTCAAACTGACGTTGGAAGCTCGCGATTTTGTTTACTATTTTGCTTGCCATGCGGCACTCGACCAGCTTTAATTCGTGATTTTCAAATAAAAATAATTTAGTGTAATTAACGAACCATACTAATTATGGGTGAAGTAATTGAAGGGCAGTTTGATGAAGCCGAGCTCGACAACGGGTATTTTATAAGCAAAATTGTTGTAAACTAAAACAAAGAAAATACATTATTTCGTTTTTTAATGTAATTTTCAGCGTTGTGCTCCTCCACGAAGTAAATAAAATTAAACCCATTGATAGTCCGTCAACGGATGAGGTTATTGAAGCTAGTTATGAAGACGAAGAATTAGAGGATTATTGGGACGATTCTTACGACGAAGACTTCGATGACCACCGTAATTTTAATTCCAAATTGTACTCAGCTATTCGTTACTTTTGTTTTACTTTTAGCTGTTGTCAGTAAACACGGAACAAGTCATAGTAACCAGCAAAAGTCTTCAAGTAAATTGGAATCTTTTCAGCCCTCAGAGAAACTCTTCAAGAAATTCGTTCACAAAATAAAGTTGGATGACAGGAAAATGGCAGAAAGCGAGCATGACAAGTATGGTTTCAAACACTATAATTTGTGCTTAACTTTTGTCTTCTCTTGGATAAGGGTTCGTTGTAAAGATAAGCAAGATCGGGCTACGGCAGAGCAAGTTATGGATCCTCGCACAAGAATGATCCTCTTCAAGCTAATGAATCGCTCGTTCGTGTCACAAATCAACGGCTGTGTGTCGACCGGCAAGGAAGCCAACGTGTACTATGCAACCGGGAAGAATGACGAGCCTTTAGCTTTAAAAGTCTACAAAACATCCATCTTGGTTTTTAAAGACCGAGACAAATACGTTACTGGGGAATTCAGGTACACAAACAACGAAAAAAAAAACTTTGAAAGAATCACCTAATTTGCGGAGTGAACTCCAGATTCCGTCATGGTTATTGCCGGTCCAATCCCAGAAAACTTGTCAAAACTTGGGCCGAAAAGGAAATGCGAAATCTTTCGCGAATCTACACGGCCGGACTTCCTTGCCCACAACCGATTCTTCTCCGAAGCCACGTCTTACTTATGAGCTTTATAGGATCAAATGGCTGGCCAGCTCCTCTTCTAAAAGTAAGAACTTTATTCTTATATCTTACTCTTACTATTATTCTTATTATTATTCTTATTATCGTATTCTTATTCTTATATTTTTTCCCTTTCTATTCTATTTCTCATTATTTCATTCTATAATCGTGACCTAGGATGTTGAGCTTGGCGATTCCAAAGCACGCGAACTGTACCGGGATTGCGTTATTATCATGAGGCGACTGTACCACGAATGCAAGTTAATTCACGCGGATTTAAGTGAATTTAACATGCTGTAAGCCGTTATATCCATTTCGCCCCATAATTTTCATTATTTTTTTATTTTTTTTTTTAAAAAAGGTACCACGAAGGCAAACTGTACATTATCGACGTCTCGCAATCAGTAGAGCACGATCATCCACACGCCCTGGAATTCCTCAGGAAAGATTGTACCAACGTCAGAGGTAATTTCCTTTCTTTTGACGTTAGACCAAGTGTGTTTTTGTAACTTGTTTTGTTTTGCAGACTATTTTAGGAAGCAGGGCGTTGCGACGATGACTGTCAAGGAGTTGTTTGACTTTATTGTCGATCCCACTATTGATGCCGAAAACATGGAGTGTTACCTTGACCGAATGGCTGATTTAGCGACACAACATGACCACGAAACCGTCACCAACGAGGAAGCCGTAGCGGAAGAAGTGTTTCTTAAAACGTATATACCAAAACGATTGGACGAGGTACAACATCTTTTAATAAAAACGAAAACTGACGCATTGTTCGCCATCTAGGTTCTCAAATTTGAAGAAGATATCGTGCAGGTAAAATCGGGGTCCAAGAAAGAACTCGTGTATGGGACAATTACAGGCATGAAAGCCGACTTGTCAGGACCTAAAAGCAAACCAAGTCTTCTGGAGGAAGACAAGGAAAGTACTTGCAGCAGTTCAGATGGATCAGAAGCAGAAGATGATCAACCAAAACCAGAAGTTGAAGAATCTAGTGGTTTCATATCCAGTGCGCGTCCGCGAGATGAGTCACCGACCAGCAAAAGAGTAATGTTGATAGAATTAAACTGAAAGTAGTTAACTTAACAGTGGTACTTTTAGGAGCGGAAACACGCTGTAAAGGCAGAGAAGGCAGAAAAGAGAAACGAGAAGATCAAGAAGCACGTGAAGAAACGGAAACAAAAGGTGGGAAAGACGGGAAAATAAGTGTATTGGTTTATCAAAGACAGAAACTGATACAAACGTAAATTGAGATGGTAAATGTAATGCTGAGACGTAAAAAGGGCTAAGGTTGGGGTCGGTCGTCGCCGCGAATTGCTCTGTACTTGGCCATTTCATTAGGAAAGACTTGGCAAAGCTCCACCATCATGTGAGCGCGGAATTTACGATACGAGTCAATCTTGCCTTTCACTTGCTCGTTTTTCGTGAAAGCTTTCTCCATGCAGTCTTTCGTATACAGTTGAGGATTCCTGCCTTCGTCGATGTATCTGGAAAATCAAGTTTAAGATACATCGCCTGGACAATTCGAATGAGGAAAGGTTCAAGCTTACTCAAAGACTTCTGCTGGAATCTGAATGTCCTGAACTTGGTGTTTTAGTTTGTCAATATCTTGCAGTCCTTGCACAACAGAATTTCTTTACAAATTTCAAGTTAGGAAAATTTCATAAATCTAGTATTCAAGCTGAAAAAACTTACATTTTCTGGTTGAGAACGCTCTGACCCTGTGGCTGAAAGTCGCTTACAATTATCTTAATTTGCCGAACATTCTCGATGAAAAGCTCTAACTGGGTTTCCAAATTTTCTAATGGCAAACCCATTGTTAACCTAGTTGAATGGTCGTGGACACATTAAAAGACCTGATAAGTAAACAAAGTAAATTGCTTTCAGTGAAGGAGCGGCACCTAGTGACGATATATACAAATATAACTTTATTAATGCATCGTGCGTTGGCGGTAATTTGTCAGTCCAATGGCGGTGGCGGGAACGGTGTAGTGCTAGTTTAGAAAGGTTGTTTCCTTAAAAAAGATACATCATTTAGGGGTAATCACCTCTTTAAGTGCATAATGATGGTACTTTATAAAATAGAATGTGAAAAACTTTGTATGATTAACGATTTTTTGTGCTAATCGTGTTTAAATGGGGTTTATAAGTGACTAAACGGTAAAGCCGTTCTCTCGTGTAGTGACGTCCGATAGAAGAGAGGCATTCAAACCTCCCAACCTTACCAGCCAACCAGTGAGCAGCAATTCTGCTTATGGCGGTGAATGGTCTAATTCAACCCGGAACGCGCAATTGAAGTTTTAGTGCCAATAAATTGGAGTAATGCTGTGTAAGCCTTAATTAACATCTCCATAATGTTCGTCATAAACTTAAGTGATGGTGTGTATCCTACCAGTACCAGGGCTGTTCCAGAGGGGAGGTAAGTGGCTGTATTTCTATCTCCTGTTTCCCTCTTTTAGTTCTGTTAATCTGCTCCTGATGTATAATAAAGTATACTGGAGAAAACGCGTATATATGAACAACACCGTATACAGCACAACTTCTAGCAGCAAAAATGTCCCACAAAATGACTAAAAAAACAACTTGAAGGCAAATTCAGCAGAACGAAAGCCACCTTTCTTGCGGTGAAAAAAAAAACACTAACAAGGGGGGCATCCAGAACTGTGTGGCCAATTGTTATAGCACAGACTTGTAAAGCCACTCACATCACGATACGTGCAAGTTTATAAAGAGTAAAACACCACATGGCTATATTTATTCCTCTATATATCTATATGTAGAAATATAGATACATAGAAATATGTAATTGTAAACAAACCCGGTTAACGTCCTTGGCATTTTTTCTCCCTCGAACCAGATTATTTGTGTGTACGTGTGTTTAAATTAGTACCAATCCTCAGCGTCTATAAACGAATCAGGTACTTGTAAAAAAGAGAGCTCTAATGTTTCACCACTTTTTAATTGTCGTGACGTAATGAGGGAACGCCTTGTCCGGCCATTAAGCACGCTTGAATTAACGGCCGCCTTTCTTCACCATTTGGCGCGTGAAGTACCACTGGTGGATGATGGCCCCCGTGGAATTGCATTCCGTGAGGTGGTACTTGATGGCCTTGTTGTGCTCCTGCGAGCTGAGATCTGCAAGGGGGAAGACTGTTGTATTGGGTGTACGGCGCAGTAATTCGAGCGAAATTTGGTGGCAAAGAACCCACAATGTGCGCCAATGCCTTATTCTGGTTCGGATTAACAGGTCCATCGTAGTACCCATTTCTGCCGGGAGGTGCCGCGAATGTCGACAGCGGTTTCTGATTCCACGTCGAGTCACCCACCTTCGTGGAGGCTTTGGTGCCACATTGCGATTGCGGTTCCCTTCGTACGATCACTGAACCTTCGGTTGCGAAATTCTGCACTCGAGGCAGTCCTACTTTGGCGTACCCGTAGGGATTAGCGGCCTCGTGCTGTATGTGAATTTGGTGAGATTTCTCAGGATGAGCTGGACTGGGACTACTCTCCCGGACGTTTTGGAAGGTCACGTTTTTAACCACCGGGGGGTACGTAGGTTCAGCTCGCTTGACTTGGCCGTAGATTCCTTCTTGGGTCACGAGACGCTGTTTGGCGTGTTCAACCCAATTGGGAGGAGTCTGGCGCTGCACGTGATAGCTCTGATTGGGGTGAATTTGATGATTCTGGTGAGTTTGAGGTGTTTTCGATGGATCTTCTTGGTGAGTGTGGGTGGTATAACCGTAGGCGTCTTCGCTGGGAGGATTAGGAGTGCTGTGGGGACTGCCGAAGAGTAGGGTGGAGGAGCTGCTAGTACTTCCGGTATGGGGCGTGGAACTGGCGCGGGATTCCGAGCCGGATTTGAAACCAGAGGACTGATCAGAGGAAGCGGACGAGTCGTTGGCATAATTCTCGGCCGAGGCTCTTAAAAGTTGGTCGTTGACATGCGTCGTTTCTTCTTCGGGTAAGGTGACCAACGGTAGGTCGCGAAGAGTGGCGTAATCGCCCTCGTCTTCGCCTCCAGTCAGCAAACGGCGACCTCGTTTAAGGGCGCCTTTCATGTGGAATGAAACGCACGGCGTGGAGCTGATGGGAGGAGCTAAGAGCGTGTCCTCAGGGGGCGGAGGCAGCCAGTCGTCCACTGAAGCGGAATTATCTGAATGCGATTGTGAAGACGTGGATGCGGAACTCGTGGAGTTCTCTGGCGTAGGCGAATAAGGAGCTTGGGAAGTCGAAGAACTGCGAGCGTTATCCCTCCCACTTTGGGGCCAGTACACCTGAAGAAAAAATAAAAATTGATGAAAATTTGTCGAGTTTTTTACAAAATATATTGTATTTAGAAATAAGATATTGATTCCTATGATAATCGATTAATGCACTATCGAGTAAATGGATGAGTGCATTATTTATCAACACAATTTATTTATTCATGCGAAAATCGATTAACGCACTATCGATTAATTCGATTAAAGCCTTATTTATAAATTCACGAAAATTTGTCGAGTTTTTTATATATATATTGTTATTTATAAATTTTCGATTTAATTATTCCAATGGTAATCGATTAAGTCGATTAATACATTATGTTTGAATTCACGACTTCTTTATTCTTATGATAATCGATTACCGCGGCGAATGATTATAAATTATTAGAATTACTATCGATTATTCAAGTCCAGTCATCAGAAGTTCAATGGGAATACACTTTTGCATAACTTCATTCAGTATTATCCTACACAATTAAAATGTTACATTATTAAGTAGTAAAGTAAAAATAGTCAAATCTAAATACAAGAATCAACTTATAATTTTCCTTGATTTTTAAACCTTTTTAATTGATTTTTGCATTCATTGATTTTACGTCTCGTCATACACATTTAGTTGTAGGAAGTTACAGCCTATTTACGCTAATTTAAATTAAAGGTATACTAACTTATTCGTTAAAGCTAACGGACACAATTAAAAAGTCTTGTAAGAAGATTTTAATGTAGAAGATTGTCAATCGAAGAGTATTAATATTAATGTCTAGTTATTTTCGTGTAATTGCGTAGTTCAAGTGTGCTTACCCGGTCTATCACTGGACTCGTCACGTTCCCAAAGGGTTGCATAATCTCTGTTATCCGACGCTGAGCTTGAACGTCCGTTACCATAACCGCCTTGTTTTTAATTAGGACTATCATGGGTTGCGATTCTCCTAACAACGTCTCGCTTTCCTGCAATAAAATGCAAGAATATTTAGTTTAAAAAATTCCTAGAAAATTCTTTTGAAGAGCAAACAGAGAATTTGAGGGTTGAATTTACCGGTGTAGCTTTGGCATGCAGTACGCATTTCAAATCAGCGAGCATGACTAAGGAGGCTTGCCCGATATTCATGGAATGCTTCCCCACTGCGATGCGAAAACGGAAATGCCAGCGCGTCCGCAAAGATAAAAGAAGCCAGCACAGAACCCAGAGACAGGCGTGAACGATGCCAGACACCACCGGGGCCAGGCAGCAATTTTGTTGAGTTGCGTTGTACAAACGACTGAAATCATGAAGCATCGGCGCTTCACAGACGCCCAACGAAAGTAAGACGCCAGCACTGCTTAGCTTCAAAGTTACCACAACAACAAAAAAATCAAGTTACGATTTTTTTTTAATTTTTTTTTTTAAGAAGAGAACTTACTAGGGGAAAGCAACTCCAGACCGAAGATCGCGGTTGAGGTAATCTCACTTGATTCGCTTTACGAGCTTCATTCAGAGCCGCACTCGTCCGGTGCAACGCGTACAGGTGCAAAGGACAGGCAGCCATTACCAGAACGAGCACTGTTAATGCACTGAGCGCCAAAGTCAGCGTGGAATCCAATAAGAGCCCTGTTTCCTCCTCCAAGAAGAAGGAAAAGGATTCCGGCGTGGCCAGTACTCGACTCTTGTATAAAGCGCTCGTTCCGGCCAGTAGGACCAACACTTGGCTATGATTCGCCAAGAGTTGCAGGAAAAACAAGCTTCCCAGACTTTTACTAGCTCCCCAGACAACATTCGCGCTTTTTACGGCGCCAAAGAGCAAACCCAAGATGAGACTCGTTAACTGCACCGATGGCGATACTTCTGACTAAAAAAGACGAAAAAAAAGAGATATTAGCAAATGTTCGAGCCAAAAATGCAACCGAAAAGTCTTACCTGATTCTCTAGGGAAGTCCAGAGGAAATCAAGATCTGTTTGCCAAATTCCGCCTTTTCATAACAAACAAATATTGATGCATTAGTAACTGAATGTGTAATACAAAACATGAAGGAAAAATGGGTGGAACTTACTTGCTGGTAAGGATCCGTCTTTCAGTTTCACACCTTCTACCACCAGGTGTCCATAAAAGGAAGCCACACTGGATAACGTATGTAACAATGGCGCCAAAGAAGGCAAATGTCTCCATATTGCACCGCCCAGACTGCCTGCTCGCGTTAAACTATCGCCGGAACGACTTTCTTTGGAATCATCGACCGGACAGTTACGCAGCTTTTGACCGAGCTGTTCTCCGTCGTTTCCCAAGTTCCCAACCTTTTCAAGAAATAACAGAAAGGTGAATAAAAATAAGCGTTCGAAACTTTTTTCCCTAATCTTTATTTTGAAATCTTTTGATATAAATGTAGGTAATTATCATATTGTGCTTTACTGATTCTATCGTTACGTGATTGATTTTTATTACTTTTTAATTTATTTTAAATTTTAATCAAGTTTTATTCGGTTGTTTTTATTTGATTATTTCTTTTCATATTTTAGTCTCAACTATTTGTTTGTTTATTGTTTGATTAATTTTTTGTTATTATTACGTGATTCATATTTTATTTTTTTTACTAATTTTTTATTTTAATTAAGTTTTATTTCATTGTTTTTAATGTATTCTTAACTACTGATCTTTGTTTCGTTTAGTTTTCATCATGTCTTTGATTGATTTGATTTGGTTTGCATTTTATTGATTTGTTCTTGTTTGGTTTTTACCTTGAAGCAGGAAGAGATAAGAACCAATGGCAGCAGCATAGCACTAGCCAAAAAGAGAGCTAAAGCGAGCTGCAAATCCGTGGAAGGCCACTCCGCCTTGGCGTTGTGTTCCCAAACTTTTTCCAGGAGATACGGTGCATTTTGGAGAATGATCCAAGTCTGTAACGCGGTACCACACACACCAAACACGAGCGATCCCAAGGAATTGCACCTGAATTGTGGACACTTTCTCCCACTTGCACTCCCGGCGACTGGCTTAGTACGTTTCATGATTCTAGCAGAGATTTTATTCCAAAGTTCCCCGCAAATTGAGTTTTTCCTCCCCTTTTTTCTTTTAAAAGGCTGCTCGCTCCTCCGCCGGACTGTTTAGTAAAACGGTTGGAATCTTCATTGCCTTTGCCTTCTCCTTCGCCTTCCCCCCCGCCAACCGGTCGATAAGCGTCGTGCAGTCTGGTGGATGGAGAAGAAGAAGAATGAGTCACACCCACACGAAGAAATGGAAGGTGTTTTTCAGAAATCCGCGGAATTCGACATCGAGCGTGCACTGAAGTCTTGGAGGACAAATGGAGTCCAGTTCCACTGAATCATTGAGAAGACGCAGCAAATCCACAATGGGGAGAACAAACAAACAAAAAGGAAAAGACGGATGCACTGACTTTGATCCAAGAAGCGCTTTGCAATTGAATATAAACCGTCTTGAGCTCTTGCTGTCTTGGAGACTCTCTGGTCTCTCACTCGTCTCCGCTTGGAGCTCGTCAAGTAGTAGGAGGTGGAAGCAGTGTAGGAGCGAGCGAATGTATGTTTAGCTGGGGGGCCTCCGTTTTGGGAAGCTTGTGCTGCTGCTTCGGCTGCCAGATGGGTAGTGTGCCATTGTAAAGCAGCTGCGCGAGTTTACAAGAGGAAGAAGAAGAAGAGAAGGAGGAGAGAAAGGCAGAGGAAGGATAGGAACGAGGGTTACGACTCGGCGATAGCGTTACAAAGCGTAAATTCCCTCGAAAAAAAGGGAAATAGTAGTTTGGAACCCTCCAATCTTTAGCGCTAGACCCATTTGGCGCCCCTAACTCATGTCGTTGGCTCATATGAATTCCGACATTTTCACTCAGGCATCATCGTCTACATCTGTTTTTCCTTTTTCAAACCTGGACCTCCTGTTGCAAAACGAGCGTGACTTTGTCGGGGGGCCATTACCGAAATTTAAAATCTCGCAGCTCATACAGTACGGCTCCAAGCTGGAAATCATTAGCACTCGGAAAGTTCTTGAAGAGCAAGCACTCAACAAAATAAAATAAATAATAATAAGGTAAGTTTAAAAGTTTCTTTAGAGTAGAGCAAACCATCTACTTTTTAGAGATAATTAGCTTTCTATCATGCGCCAAGTAAATTATAGTTAAGCTATTATAAAAGACCTTAGCAAAAATAGGGTCGTGTGGCTTTCTGGTGTTACAAACCTATCAGCTATCCATCATAATACGATATGTCTTTGTGTAACATTGTAGGCATGGAAGTAAAGCGTAACTACGGCAACAAGCGCCCATAAGCCACGCCATGACTCGTCTGTGACGTCATGATCAGACATTTGTATGCCAATAACTTCAATAGCTTCTCGTAAAAACTTGGAACACAATTTCTCGGTCTTAAGGGAAACTAACGTGAACTACAACGTCCATCAAAATCCCCACATCTAATTTTTTATGGCTATTGTCCTTTCAAAGAGACTTATCATGAAAATCGTCAATACAGATAAATATAAACATCGCAAGAAATGTGTCCATTAAATTTTAAACAATCGAAAGTAAATAAAACACGATAAGAATGGGCCATTAAAACAAGATAAGTAAGTAAATCTCCTAAAGTCAAAGTAAGTAGGTAATTACAAACCGGAAATGGTTGCTTAATTAGCCAGTGAAAATCGTTAATCCTCTACTAACACTAAAATTAGAAATGGTCTGAAAATAGCGTGAAACATGATATATGTCTCATCCAATTTAACTCTCGCTAAATAATTAAAGGCTTCACGAAGAATAAAAAAAAAAACATCCCGTCTGAAACTCGGAAAAGTAAACACGGAAAAATCGTTACATTCGGGAACATGATCATTAAAAATGTTGTTTATACGAACCGGAATGCGCAGCTGGGAGCTTTTTATGAAGAATCGCCTCATTTAGATAGTTTTGGCATATTTGTGGGAATCAGGAACTCAATCACGACTCTTTGTGACATCTCACTGCTTTTTACTACTCCTCGCCTAAACCAATTAGAGGGAATCTTCTTTTAACCCATTCCCTTTTTCCTTGGCGTCAAAAACAGGGTGGCAAAACAACTCTATATGGACTAAAAGCTTCTTTTACTTCCCTTCGTGTTTATTATTTTATTTTTAACCTAGAGTTTCTAAAAGATAAGAAGGTAGAAGTAACATGACAAAGTTTGACGAAGGGGAGTGATTCGGCGTTTGCCCTGGCTAACTTTTCCTCTACGGGTGAGCTCACACACGTGCCACCTGTCTCCCGGAGGCCACAATTTTAAAGCTCCGGCGGACGCCAGATTTCCTTTTCTGCAGGTTTAAACGCATAGATCAACCATAAAAAGACAAGAGAGAGGGAGCAGAAGGGCAGGTGGTACTTTTGCTGCTACACTGTATTCCTCTTAGGAGGCGCGAGGAGACAGAGAGTGCCCTGAAAACAAGAAAATAAAGGGAAGAAAAGGCAGCTGGTCAATAGATATGTGCTGACTTTGGCTGTGCGGGTTCGAGGTTATGCTTTGAGATCTTGGCTTGGGTTTAAGTTACCTGGAAAGCCCACGTCCAACTGAGCAGGTGGTTAGCGAAGAAGCTGTAGTACACGCCTTGGCTATTTAACTTAGGCTTGAGTGAACCTTTTGACAAATATGGTCGTCGTATACTACAAGCCTGACGGCGAGGTCAAGAAGTACTTTTTTTAGTTTAATTAACATAAACATTGACGGAAATAGACACACTATTTTATTTTGGTTTGTGTCGTAATAGGAGAATATTTTTAAGAGAAGACCATGTTTAGCTTTAGCGGAAGAATTTTACTGTAGCACTACAAAACAGAGGAGTGTCACAAAATGACCGTTTGGATTTTGGGATCTAAGGTACACTTTTTGTTGTGTTTTTTTTAAAAAGATTAATTATTGTTATTATGAAGCTACAAACGTTTCATGATTAGTGCGATTTTAGAAAATTATGGGGAGTCTGAATTTTCTAGTTTTATTATTTTTTTTATAGGAAATCTCCTGCGCAAAAAAACGATTAATCCTGGATTATTTTTTTTATTTATTTAGCAGTAAGGGTGGGAGCTCGCGTGCGATCAATGTGGACTTCGTTTCGGAGTCTGGGCGGTAGTTCGCGATAAATCGCTTCTGGTACCGCGTCTAAAACAATAAATCGTCCAAGTTATCAGTGAAGGAAAATCACGGGAGGGATGTCAAGATTTTGGGGGGACCCATTTCTTACCATTGCAACGGTATACCAGATCGGACCAGATAATCATTTCTTGCGAGAAGCAGAACACACCCAATCGGCCACCTTTCAAGGTAGAATCGAAGACGTTACCCGAATCTGCTACCATGTTCTCGCCTTCGAAGATTCGCAAGCGAATAAGACCGATCTTGGGACGGTGAAGCAACAACCAGCGATAAGCGACCTTCTCCTTCCAGCCTACGTTGCGCGGATCTTTCCATAACAATTTAATCTAAATAATAATAATAATTAATAATTTAAGAAATAAAGCAGCAATAAGCGAAAGCATACGTTGGATCTCCAGTTTGAAAAGCTAAAAATTCTAATTAATAACAACAATAATTTTCTTTCCATATAAATTTCCTTTAAATAACAATATTTAATAAAATAATAAATTACTTGGGATCTCTAATTTGAAAATCTAAAAATAAGAATTGAATCTGTATAATGTATAAAAACTAATAATAATAAGGAATATGTATATACAAATAGAAGTAGAACTGGAAGAAGGAATTAATTGCTAGTACTTGTTGCTCGGTATCACCAGTGTGCCAAAGCGAGTTCCGCATCATCTGTCCAGGACCAGTATTAGATTGCACGAGTTTTAATTGGATGCCTGGTTCGGCGACAGCTCGGAAAGGAGTTGCTTGCCAGTAGGTTTGGGTGTTTTTCTTCCACATGATGGTGTAGAAATGGGCATTATCTTGATAACTAGACGAAATTTAAAATTGTGTAAGACTTATTCAAGTTTGATTATCCATTTGTTTATATTCTTTCTAAAAGAAAAGTCTAACCTAAAAATGAATCCAACGTAATCGTCGTCAATTTCAGTGTCGACAAAAAATGTGCCTTCGAAATCCACGCCCCCAAAGCGATGGAAACCTAGCATGGGATTGACGTGATCAAATGAATTTTTTTTTTTTTTTCAAATTGAAGAAAGTAAATTACCAACGGCCAGGCCGGGATCACTGTTCATCGTCTGAACAATCTCAGCGCCTTTGTTGTAGATTACCCAATTAGGATCGATCTGCGAGTCTCCTTCAGGATCCAAAACTACCGTTTGATAGGTCCTAAAAGGTACCAATAAACTCGTATAATAAAAAATTCATTCTTTAAAGTAAAGCTAGGATTAAACTGATAAGAAACTAGAATTAAACTTAATAAGTTTAGCATGAAGAATTACATCGACATTTGAATTGTTTGTTTCTTTGTTAAGTTAAAGGAAGGGAATATACCATGATTAATTTAAAAAAAATATAGTTAAATACCTGAAATCCGTGGCGTAGATTTGGGAATTGTTGGGACAATTATCCATGAAATCGGGTATGTCGTCATCATCAAAATCGTCTTGGCAAGCATCTCCCACTCCGTTTGCTGCCAAAAATAGATACAAATAATAAAAAGCTCGCTTGTGATTAAAAAACAGCCTAATTGCTTCATAATAGAGACAACTCACAGTCGCTGTCCTCTTGATTAGGATTGTATACAATAGGACAGTTATCTTTCGAGTTTGGAACGCCGTCGTTATCCGCATCAGGGTCACATTCATCACCAATATTATCGTTGTCTGCATCCCTCTGATCGCTGTTGGCGATGTTAGGACAGTTGTCAAGCGAGTCTTGGATTCCATCCCTTAAAAAAAAATCAGCTTTGAGTATCTAAGAAATCTAGTACACTAAAAAAGCAATCTAGTACACTAAGTATGGTCATAATATGGTAATCTATTTTATAATTCAGATTTTTTTTAAAGTGTTTACTTGTCGCGATCAATGTTGGTGTCACAAGAATCGCCCACCAAATCGTTGTCAGTGTCAGACTGGCTTGGGTTGGGTACTTTGGGGCAATTGTCGCAAGCGTCACCTAATCCATCCCCGTCCTGATCGCGCTGATCCGAGTTGGGAACTTTAGGACAGTTGTCTCGTATGTTGGGGATACCTGGCATTTTCAGTTGTTGTTTTTTTGTGTTAAAAAGACAAGTCAGGAACTATAGAACTTAGAGAAAGTTAGCTGTCGGGTACCATCGTCGTCCATGTCAGGATCACAGGCATCACCAACCCCATCCCGATCAGTATCTTCTTGATCGAGATTGGGTATGGTCGGACAGTTGTCGCAAGCATCACCTTGCTTGTCAGGACCGCCCGGGTCCGAATCGGTCTGCTCGGGATTGGCAACTAATGGGCAATTGTCCTTGAAAAAAGGGAGTTAAGAAAGGGTTCTTCAGCTTTCGAAGTTTTTTCGACTTCTAGTTTTGGCTGAGTTTTAAACTTACGGGGCCGTTGGGAATGTTGTCATTATCAGCGTCTTCGTCGCACGCATCACCGATTCCATCCCGGTCCGCGTCTTCTTGACCCGAATTGGGGGTACTTATACAGTTGTCCTGTTAAGGGAAGTTGAAGCTTTAGAAAGGGAAGGATTTTTTGTTTCCTGGTGAGATGTACTTTGCGACATTTGGGGTCAGTGCAGGCCAAGTCATAATCGGGCCAGCCATCTAAATCGCGATCAGGACCACAAACTTTGCCGTTTCCTGCGAATCCAATTTTACACTAACGAAAGGACAAAAGAACAAATTTAGAGTAGCAAAACCCCATAAACAACTGAGAGTTAGCTCGGTTTTTCTTATTTTTTGTTCTTTTTTTTTACCCGACAACGAAAACGATTGAGTCCCACAGGCTTCTCGCATTCCGCGTTGATATCACAGCGCGTTCCATCCGGACAGACCCCCGGAGCGTCATGACAGCCCGCAGACTGGTTCCCGAAAAAGCCGTCTAAGCAAGGTCCGCATTGGAAAGAACCCTAATTGCCAAAGTTCATTAAAAAAATATAATATTGGAAATTGGATTGCACCTGGTCTTGTCTAGCATCATAAAATCTTTTTAACAAATATATTCGAACAACATTTGTATCCTACACACAATCCTAACACATGTATTCTGTTAAGCAATACTTAATATTCTTAAATATTAATAAATAGTTAATATTAGGTGATATTATAAATTATTACTTAATATTATACTTATTAGTACTTCAATTAACTTCGTCTATTATCAGTAATAAGAATCAAATCAAATCACTGTAAAATCAATGTCAATGTAAAATCCGGAAAATAGTTTTACCGGGTAATTCAAGCATTGCGAATTGGGAACGCAGCCGCCATTACGACCATCGGCACATTCATCAATATCAACGCATTTTTGCTTGTTGTTGCGGGCGAAGTCGACGCCTAAGCCTTGTGGAACAGGACCAGTGTACCCTGTGGGGCAGGGATCGCAGCGGAAGCCTGGGTTGAGGTTAATACAGCGTACCCGAGGGTCGCAGGGTTCAGCCAAATCGCACTCGTCCACGTCGACGCAGGCAGTACCGTTTCCGGTCGTGCCAGCTGGGCAAGGTCCACAGCGGTAATAAGGGGGGTCGTCGATGCTTTGGCACTGGGCCCCTATTTAAGGTATTGCAAGGTTTACTACCCAACCCGACTTCTAAAGTTAATTGAATTTTGAAAAGGTCTTTTGTAACCAACCGGGGTAGCAAGGGGCGTTTTCGCACGCGTTTCTTGGACGACATCGCTGACCGTCGCCGACGTAGCCCGAGGGGCAGGGACCACATTTGGCGCCCCTTTCCGTGTCAACGCATCTCACCCCTTCTCAGAAGATCGAAAATAACTCAATTAATCATTACTGAATGATAACTCAATTAATCATTACTGAATGATAACTTAATTAATCATTACTGAATGATAACTCAATTAATGACTTTTTTAAGAAAATTATTGTAGCGCTTATAGCACAAGCACTACAATAATGTTGAGTTGGAAAAATTAAGCAAAAAAGGAATCTTTTGAAATCAGTCATTAGTTAATGTCAAGGAATTAATGTCAAGTCTCAATTGACGCTAGAATTATACATTTTAATTGATGTATATAAATCTAGAGCGAGAGGTAAAACTAGTTTGTGGGTTTATTACAGTGTTTAAAACCTGCGCCATTCTTCTTGTAAATCTCGGTGCCTCCTCTAACAATTAAGCCAAAGAAAAAAGAAACTACCCCACCTGCAAAACAGGGTTTATCAGCGCACGTGACTCCAGGTGTACAAGAGCGCCCGTTGCCAATATAACCCCTGGGGCAGGGTCCACAACGCACTCCTTCTGGGGTATCCAAACATTGGACCCCGGGGTAACAAGGTGAAGGCGTGGAGGAACACGTTTCTCGAGGTTGGCCTATCGCATGATATTTTTTTAGTGGGTTTTCGCGGCAATTTCTAATTAATACCTGGCTTACAGGCTTCGCAGTTCTCCAGAGTGTCGCGGAGTTGTCTAGTTTCCTGGCGCTGAGCTTGGATCTCTAATTGCAGTTGCTTGATGGCGTTGATGAGTTCCGTGAGGACTTTCAGGACAGCTGATTCTCACCGAAAAACGTAAATTAAATTTCCCATTTGTTTTATTTTTTAAAACATCTTTTTGAAATCTCTTACCTCTGTCGTCGTCGTTGGAGAAAATAGGAATATCGCCTGAAAAATCGAACACAATTTTGATTAGAATGTTCACAAGAACTAACTAAATGGGCAAAATGGAAACCATGCGTTGAACAAGCTTGTCTATTTTTTGTTATTCTTTAGGAAGTTTTCCATTCGACTTAAGAGATTTAGATTCTTAACTTTGCTTTTGTTTCTTCTTTTGTATTAGTCATTTCATCGTAAGGACTAATATTGAGAAGATTATACATTTAAAAATGGAAAACTTCCTTAGCGGTTTTTGGTTGAAAATTGGAGCGTTTATCTTTGTTCATTTTACCTCGGATGAGGGATGCTGGTGGTGTTTGGACAAATGTGGGACATGTATGTCCAAGTCCGCTGTTGGGACAGCGATGCACTTCTGGACATATAACAATGAAAAGCCCGGAAACGAATGCCAATTAAAAAAGCGACAAGAAAAAAAAAACAAGGGAAAAGATCAATCATGCATTCAACGAGGCCCAACCAAAGACAATCAAGCCGAATGACTCTTTACAAAAAATAATAAACGCAGGGGAATTCTTTCAACAACAACAAGAAAAGGGAAGGAAGAAGGCCGCAGTTCATTAATGGCTCTACATACCTCGTCGTGTGTAGGAATAGCCATCGTCCCGTTGCAAGAGATTACTGTCAGACGAACAATTGTTGCGGCGCCTACCGCTTTGGGTATCAGAATCCACTACGACCCTCAGCCGTCGATCGTGATACTATTGTGTGTAGGAAAATGAGAAAAAAAACGAGTTCATCTCTTTTTTCGTTGAATTCATGTTTAATTCAGGATTTCTGTGTAACTTTAGGACTGCTATGAATTAAAAAATCTCCTTAAGTCAAAGAAATAGAAGAAAAAAAAAGGAATTTAGGTTGATCGGGTTTCGACCTGGTCCCTTGATCTCCTTTTATAGCCTGCTGGTGCCTGACTCTTAATTTTCTTCCTTTTATGGAAGTTTTTTTTCGCTCACTTGCATGGTGTTGTATAAATTAAGCCACGTTGGTTGCCACACCTAAACACCCACATGAATGCAACAACTCAATACTACTTACGACTTGCAAAGGCTGGTCGTCAGACAGCGGGAGGGCGAGGGGGAAGGGATGCTCGCCTTGGCTTTCGCAGTCGACGACAATTTCAAGTGACGAGTTTCGGAAGATGAGGAACACGTTGGAGGCTCCATGGCGGCCATCCGACCACCGAAGCTTGATTTGCTGCTGACTTAGATTCCCGTCCACGGTGGATTTCAAGAAAACTGCGTTTCAAGAAAGGAGCAGAAATTAGAGTAAGCCTCGACGTAAGAAATAGAAGAAAAACATCTTACTTTGTTTGGAACGACGATCGAGACTAAGCGAGCTTTTAATCCTAGCTTGGGGTAAATCGAAGGAAACCAGGTTCTGAAACGCGGGATGTCGCATCTGTCGAGGGTTCACGTGCCGGAACGACAGCAGGAATGATTCATGGCGCAAAGCTTCCTTCAGCTTCTCTGACAAAGCTATAAAAAGAAAAGTTTGACCCTTAAAAATGAAGTGTCTACACTTTAAGAGCTTTAAAAAAAGTGGAGATAACTAGCTCAACTTGTAGTATACCGCCTTAAATTGGACGTATTTCTGTTTTTAATTTATTTTCTGTTTATATCTGAGCTAAAAAACGTAAAATCATTTCGAAAAGCAACTTTCATCGGTTTTCAATTTCATTTAACTGATTCTTAAAGATCTTCAAACCGTTCATCAACATAATTAGGTTAAATGCACATAGAAGCAATACTTTACTTTACTTACGTAAAATCATTCGAAAAGCAACTTTTGTCAGATTTTCAATTACATTAAATTGGTTCTTAAAGATCTTCAAACCGTTCGTCAAAGTAACTAGGTTTCAAGGCACATAGAGGCAATACTTTACTTACGAACACATTTTAACTCAATACAACTTCTTAGTTTAATATTATATAAACAGGGAAGGTAATAAACGAAGTTTTTATTTTATTTTTTGTTACCTGCATCAAGCGAGATGGCCGTGGATCCGAATTGGAAACACCCGAAAAGACACCCAATCACCAAAACCAGGGCACCTTTAAAGGAGCACATCCTTTGGAACACCTTTAATAGGCTTTTCCTCCCACTTAATTGCGCATTCCTTGTACTGTAATATACTTTCTTTTTTGTAAGTTAAAGACAACACGAGAGAAGGAACTTTGACAAAAGGATGGTTTTACAAGTGCGTGTAAGAAAACTGCAGCGCAACGGGTAATTCTTAGGGCAGCTCGGGTGAGACTACAGCGGAAGCCCGACTGCTTCCATTTTCGCTGTGTAGAGATCAGCACAGCTTCCAAGGCCTGGCAAGATCGGTTGCTCCGCGGAGGCAGTAAAGTCTTCGTCTTTACGAGTTATGAGAAGACGCAAACTGACAGCTTGCTTGAGACACTCAAAAGCTTAGGGACCTCCCCGTAAAGTTTGGGGAGCAGGCGTTTTTACGACCAGTTTTAAATCCATCTTGCAACTTTTATTTTTGTTTATCCAAAAGAGAGCCCGTCGCCCTGTTCCACGTCCAGTCAAAGAGAGGGTGTAATTTCCCCAGTTCTAACTAAGGAAAAGGAAACGTGGGGGAAATCATGCATGGTGGAGGCCCGCGTACACAGTAACTATCTCCATATTTCATTAGAACTTCTCGCCTTGCAACATGAATTAGCTGGCTGGTAATATTTTTCTTGAACCGCAGAGAGATAGAGTAAGAGATTAGAAAAACGGAAACTGCACTTCTCGACACCGACAGATACTTCATGTTAAGAGAGAGAGGCTGCAAAAACGATTAATAGACTCAATGACGTCTCTCTCCAAAAACATGCACAGAAACCAACAGTCTAGAGTTTTCTTTGCCTCTCCTTTTCTTCTAGGGAATGATGATTTTTTAGCCTAAAAATAGTCCACAAAGAAATGTTCACTGCCAGAAGAAGTTAACGAATGAAGGTGTCAACCGAATGCGTTCCAGTGGAAGTATTTCTTGGTGAAAAGGTTTTTCCTAGCTTAACGTCTGGGTTCTTGTTTAGTTGAAGAAAATGAGAAAAAAGTTTAAGAAAACTGCGAATTAATAACTGGAGGTTTTTAAAAATTGGGGTTTTGTTTTCGAAATTGCTAAAGATTCAGTGAGATGTAGGTCGCGCCAAAAATAATAGGGGCGTTTTAGATCAGCGAGCTCAGACTATGAATAGGGTCCTAGCCATAAATACATCAACCATTTTCTTTTCGGGTTCTTCACCGTAGCCAATTTGCTAACCCAGCCTTAACTTCAAAGAAAAGTGCTACAGACATGTAAATTGCAGCGTAAATTCCTGTTAAGCGTTCATTGCCAAACGTAACCAAATTTTGTCATGAAACTGCAAGGCTAGAATCGCAAAACCCTATCAAATAATTATGATTCTACTCATGATCCTTTACTATGCCATCCAAATATATAGGTTATCTAGCATAGTAAGATCAATTCTGCTACGCTCTTGCGCTGCGAATCTCGGTATTGAACACCATTCGCTCTGTTACTGTGTATTACTCATTATCGCATTAATAGTGTCAGAAGTAAAGCTACGGGTTCCCGCCTCATTTTACGACAAACGTTTGTAGCCTTATTTTGGACGGTATGGTACAAAGATTTTAGCGTTTCGCGTTTCAACGCCTCAACACGCTCATCCCCATAGTGTGTAAGTATAAACACACCAAACCTTTTTCAAACACTTCTAGCAAAAACACGTGATAATAAAGCTAGGAGCGTCTCGCTTTTGTTATCAAAACATATAAGAGGTAAAACAACCCAGTTTAGTGTTTTAAGGATAATAGAGATAATTTAACATGATATTGGGGAGTTTGGGCTTTGGCTCCGCCCACAGCTTGCTGCTAGTCGCTTGGCGACAAAGTTCCAAATGTTGCGCTTCCCTTCCCAAGTTAAATCATCTCCGACTGTTCTCTTCGGACATAACTGAGCCTATTACAAAACCGCATCTCAATGTAGGGACAATCGGCCACGTGGATCATGGGAAAACGACGCTCAGTGCCGCCATTACGCGCGTTTTGCAAAACGACGGACTGGCCAAGTTCATCGCCTACGATCAGATCGACAAAGCGCCGGAGGAGAAAGCCCGTGGCATTACCATCAACATCGCCCATTTAGAATACTCGACGCAATTACGACACTACGCTCATACTGACTGCCCGGGCCATGCGGATTTCGTCAAAAACATGATTTCGGGCGCTTCCCAAATGGACGGAGCGATTGTGGTGGTCGCCGCCACGGATGGCGCCATGCCCCAAACCCGAGAGCATCTATTATTGGCCAAACAGCTGGGCGTCATGCACTTGATCGTGTTTCTGAACAAAGCCGACTTAGTAGACGAAGAAACGCTGGATCTAGTCGAAATCGAGATGCGGGAGCTACTCTCGGATCTGGGCTTCGATGGGGACAATACACCGGTCATAAGAGGCTCGGCGTCACTCGCCTTAGCGGGGGACACGACGCCAATTGGAGAACCGGCTGTAAAGGAGCTACTGGCCGCATTAGACACTCATATCCCCGTCCCAGTGCGAGATATGGACGGTCCCTTTTTCCTCCCCGTCGATAACGCCATGACGGTACCTGGAAGGGGGTCGGTAGTGATCGGCACCTTGAAAAGGGGCGTGCTTAGCCGAAATGCCGAAGCAGAGCTCATTGGGTTTGATCAGAAACTTAAAACGACCGTCAGCGACGTACAGGTGTTTAAGAAGTCGGTGCCCAAAGGACAAGCTGGGGAAAATATCGGCGCATTGTTGCGCGGAGTTCGGCTCCATAACGTGCAGAAAGGGATGGTTTTGTGCGCTGCAGGTAGCATGAAAGCGACCAATCGCTTTGAAGCGCAGATTTACTTCCTTTCCAAAGGTGAAGGGGGGCGGAGCCGACCCGTGAGTACCAAGTACATTCAGCAGTTATTCAGCGGAACGTGGAATATCGCTTGTCGTTTGGATCTCTTTCCGGATCAGCAGTTTCTAATGCCGGGCGAACACGCGACAGTTTATCTTACTTTGCTCAGAGCGATGGCGGTTTTTGAGAATCAGCCCTTTACTTTAAGAGAGAACAATAAAACGGTGGCTACCGGGAAGATCACGCGCGTGCTAGGATCAGTGCTAGTAGATAAAGGTTCCTTAGATAAAGTGAAATTACCTGAACTTTCATAAATGAACTCTTAAATTAGGATTTTTTTAATTAAGATTGTATTCAAATAAATGAGTCAAAAAACATGTTAGGTCACACCAACTCCCCACAGCCTGCGACAGTAATTTTTTCAGAGGGTTTCCCAGACTTAGATCCGTATTTCTTGGAATAAAAAAAAAAAAAAATTATTACACATTACATTCAATTACGAATAGATTTTACCTCCATTTTGCGTACGACATCTAATCCAGCTAATACTTGTCCGAATACAACATGTTTGCCGTCAAGCCAGTCGGTCTTCTCGGTAGTGATGAAAAACTGCGAACTATTTGTGTTAGCACCAGAGTTGGCCATTGAAACTATGCCTGAGCCAACGTGCCGTAAAGTATGATTCTCGTCAGGGAATTTATTGCCATAAATGGATCGCCCACCAGTGCCGTCTCCTTTGGTTATATCTCCACCTTGGCACATCTAGTGTAATAGGAAAATGTATAGAAATTGTTGAGCACTTTCGTAGTTAAGAGATATTTACAAAGCTGGGAATGATGCGATGGAAGGCTGAACCTTTGTATCCATACCCATTCTCATGGGTGCATAAGCAACGGAAGTTTTCGGCCGTTTTCGGCACGACATCTGCTCTCAGCATGATTACTATTCTCCCCAACGATGTATTGCCAGCTTTGATGTCCAAGTACACTTGTGGGTTGGATTTTTTGGCTTTGGCTTTATCGGCCTGCGAGAAAAACAGAAATTGTACGTTTTTATAAGAAGAACTTTAAAAATTTTTTTAAAAAATTACGATTTTGGACGCTTCTTTTGGCTTGACTTCAGTTCCTTCAGTTACTTCTTCTTCCGGTACTGCTGGTTTGTCCCCCGTTTCAGGTTCAGTGCCATTGGCTGGCACTGAATGCCGATTCAACCATTCGTCATCGGCCCAAAGGGGTCGGGTGGATTCCGCTTTCATTTTCAAGGGTTTAGCAATGTTGACCCTGACTTGTTTGCCGAAAAGCTCTGCATCGTTCTAGGAAAATGAACCAAAGAATCCTCTTTCTATTAAAAAAATAAATAATGAATAACGGGTGCTTACCATATTGTCTATAGCTGCTGAGGCATCCTCAGGGAGTTCATATTCGATAAAGGCGAACCCTCGATGCTTTTCTGTTTCGTAATCCACAGGAATTTGAACATCTATGATGTCTCCAAAGGGTAGAAAGGCTGAGCGAATGGTTTTCTCGTCAACTTCTTCTGCCAAACCACCTAACCACACAAATACTTTTAAACGGCAATGTCCTGGAATTTCCATTTTTTTCCTGTTTACTCTACTGTAAGAAAGAAAGTGATTTAAATGTAAGACTTACCAACATAGATAGTTCGTTTATTTTCCATTCTGTAAGTTTAAAATTCGCCAACCTCCAACAAGCGCGGAAGAGTAAATATAAACAAAAAATTGAACTGGGTCCGTACAAGTATCCCGGAAAGCTCGCTATTCGTGATGCATGGGTTAACCGTACCAAAGCATGCATGCTAAGGGCGTTGCTTAGTTAAAATTCAAACAAAAACCGGCTAGGGCGCATCCCGCCAAGAGTCTTTGGTTCTGGTCTTGTCTCTCTACTGCGGCTTGGGTTCACGCACTTTAGGCGGTTAGGAACTTGGACTGTGCAGCTGCCAGGCCCGTTTGTTGTACTTGGCGGATGCGGGTTCCAGACATTGCAGACTGGATAGCCGCAGCCGTTTGGTTTTACTGATGGTTGGGTCCTCGCGTGGGTTGTTGGGTGGAAATTCAACAGTCTTTCTTATTCTCTAAGCGAAAGTTTTTTACACTTTAAAGTGCCAATGTCTTCAAAGTCATAAATAGTGATTTTCAAGGTGTGAGTTGACGTGAGTTTAATTTAAGAAGTTACAAGTTCATTTCCGGTCTTTGCACCTAACTCTTCTATGTGTCTTTGTCCTGAGCTCGTTTCCTGTTAAACTTGTTCGAGGCACTACTGGTTCTGTCAGTGTCACGTAGTTAATTTTTTTCCGCGAACAGGGAAGATAGTGATAAAATTTTTAAGATAGTGATTTGCAACGTTGAGATGATTTGACTTTCATTTCTACTTTAAGTTCCAAGATGCGAAGTTTTATCATTTGAATTGTGGGCGACTTTGTTAGTAAAAACAAATGTTTTGTTTTTTAACTTCTAGGACTTTTTCCGTACCTAAACCTTGGGCATTTTCCATAATTATGGCAGATACTCCCAATTATAGAAATTATGCCTCCTCTCCGGAGTCCTGCGATACACCAGATCTCTTTTCGAATGGATCTCGTTTTCCGGCTTGTTTGCGACCGTTCAGACCAACTTTAAACATCGCTAAAGCCAGCGTGGTTTCGTCATCTTCAGCGCTTTCGCCCCTCACTGATTTGGCCCATAATTTGAGCGGGACCACTTTGGATAATACCCCACGTCGACGGTTATCCTTAACAGCAGATACTCCAGAAGACGACGAAGACGTATTCGCGTGTAGCAAAACGCGGGAAAAGTATTCAGAAACGTATGCGAATTTTTTCTGTATTTCTTTGACAAATGTCACTCTAAAAAAAAACGTGTCTACAGGACCACTCCAACATTACGTCGTGTAATCGCCCACACCCAGCCACGCGGATTATTTCGCCATGAAAAGGAAAATGCACATGTACAAAACATTGATTGTGAAAAAGGAAGTATTACTACGGTGACATCAATACCAGCAGGTTGCGAGGATAAACGACAGCCATTGCAGTTTCTAACTAATTGGCAAAATACATACACCTCTATTGAGGATTCGCAAGATTCACAGGACTCTGGAATCGGGATCGGATCAGAGGATCCTTTCAAGTAAGAAAAATTCAATTCCTCTCATGTTAGGCTCAATTTTCTTGGTTAAATATTAGGTTTCCTGAAGCGCCTGCTCGACGGAAGCCCTCCTCTAACATGTCTCCGGGGGGGAAAGAAAAGTTATCGCAAGAGGTAGTTGCAGCAGATGTTACTGAACTTCCAGATGTCGAGAAGACGAGTGATGATGGTTTTATGGATCAGTTAATGCGAGCAGATTATTCCGTAATTATAGTTTATGAGACTTTTTTTCTTGTTATAGTCAGCATTATTTAGAATTATTAGAAATATTTTAATTAGAATTTTAGAAATTAGAATTTTAATTAGAATTTTAGAAATTAGAATTTTAATTAGAATATTCATTATGTGAGTTCTTTTTAAAAATATTTGTGTTTTTAAGGTATTAATTGTTTATTTATTATTATTATTATTTATTATTATTATTTATTATTTTGATCTATTTCTTTATTATTTTGTTATGATTTCCTTATTATTTCTATTATTTCCCTATTATTATTTTTATTTATTTTTAAGATTTATTTCTTGATTATTTTGTTAGATATTACTTCTTTTATTTTAATTCCCAATTTTGATTTTTGCTGAATTTCCTCAGAGTGACGACGTGCAAATGAAAGGATTTTCGCAGTTACTATCCGCCCCACTAGTGAGTCCATCGAGGGAAGGTTCTTTATCGAGCTGTAAACAAAGTAGACCCGCCTATCGACGCTGTCTTTCAATGGCAGACTGCGACACACCCAATTCTTCGAGGGTAATTGTGAATTACCCTCAAACTGAAATCATTTTCAAATTCGAACTTTGACTTATTTAGCAACGGCGAGTTGGGGTAGTTATGAACAATATGAACAGAGAGGATCTCTTGCTCGCCTTCAAGAGACCAGAGCCGCCTCGTGATATTGACTCGCCCATCCAGAATAAGCGTCGAAAACCGTCTTTAAATTGTAGTACCGTAGGGGCCGGACTTCCGTCTGGAAGCGGGTCTTTGGACGACGCTTCGTTGAAGACAAGCCAACCCACCAACCCTAGGATTTACCGGTGTCATTCCGAGACTGAAGCCACTATAAAACGAGCGTTACAGAAAGGTAATTTGAATTCTAATTTTTTCCATCATTTTTTGTATGATTATTTTTTTAGTTTCAGACAATCGTGATTACGTTGGAGACTTTTCGCGGCCATACAGTTTACCTTTAATCCGAGGTCGGCATTCAGACCTGAAAAGCATAACGCCAGAAACCTTGTCCTTACTTATGCAAGGACACTTCTCTTCCCAAGTGAATGACTACACCGTAGTGGATTGCCGGTATCCGTACGAGTTTGCGGGGGGTCATGTGGCCGATGCAGTTAACATATGGACAAAAGAATTGCTACTGGCCAATTTTTTGGACGGAAAAGGTCCATTGCGACAACCTACAGAGGAAAATCCTTCCTCAAATCGCCATGTTTTGATATTTCACTGCGAATTCTCTGCAGAGCGCGGACCAGGATTGTAAATAACCGTTGAAGCTTACAAAATTCTTGAATTTAACGTTTTCGTTGCATGCAGGTCCCGCTTTTTAAGAAGTCAAGACCGGGCCAGCAACAAGGACTCGTATCCAGCACTTCACTGGCCAGAAGTGTACATTCTCGAAGGAGGATACAAGAAATTTTACAGTGAATTCCCTGCTCAATGCGAGCCGCGAAGTTATAAACCCATGTTGGATCCGTTACACGTAGACGACTTACGGGAATGCCGGTCTAAGACAAGATCTTGGACTGGGGACGGGAAAAGTTTAGGTGGAAATACCGGCAGGCCTTCCAAGTATTCCTATAAACGGCAGTGAGGGAAAGAGCGTGCCAGGTATATGTAATAGCTTAGTTTTTGTTGTAAAGTACCTTTTGTTGTCCCCTTTATTTTAAAATTTTTTAAACAACACTTTGGAGGCTCGTGCAATGTTTGTATGCAGGCTTTAGTTTCTGGTTTTTCGTATGATTAATTCGTATGATTATTCGTCGTGTGTGTGGTGAGTTCAGAAAGATGCAAAGTTTTGATAGTTGACACGATCGTCTTACTACAGGCTCGGTCAAGGAGTATCATGTCCATCAATTTTTGTCCAAACTTCATTGTGAATCAAATTCTGAAAGAAAAATTGATTTAAGAATGAATTTATTTCTGACTTGTTTATCAGAGTGCGTGAATTGAAAAGTAATTACATATTGACCACCAGATGGCAGTAGCGCCTATATCAGTGTTGTGTTGGACATAATGGCGTCGACGTCAGAAGCAAGTGCTACAAATATTGCCGCGTTATATGCTGAAATAGCCAAAAGTGCGAAAAATTGTGATTATGCAAAAACAGCCAAGTTGGCCAGGAAAGGTTAGCGAACACTCCCAAATTAATTGTAGACAAAAATGAATTTATGTGAACAGCTGGTAACATTTTTCTTGGCATCTTGCTGTTCTTTTCTCTTATTCTATATTGTAGTCTTGCAAGAAAGCCCCCAAGAAGCTGAAGCATTTCAATGCTTAGTTGTCAGTCTTATTCAGGAATCCGAATTCGGAGAAGCCTTGCAAGCAATACGGAAAAAGCCAGAACTCTCCAAGTAGGTTATATTACCATTTAAAATCCATTGACGTTGCCTCAAATCGTTCTGAACTTCTTCGTAGATTATTTATAATCCTGTATATACTTTATTATAGAAATCTGACTTTCGAAAAAGCGTACTGTTTGTATCGTTTAAACGATAGTAGCGAGGCTTTGCAAACATTGGACAGCTTGTCGTCTTTGAGTTTGGAGGCTCAGGAGCTTCGAGCGCAAATTTTGTACCGTTTGGAAAAGTACAAAGAATGTCTCGACACGTACAGGGATCTTCTAAAGAAAACGGATGACGAGTACGAATGGGAGAGACGCACCAATCTTACAGCAGCCTTAGCTAGCTTGAATTTAACAGGAGCAGTAAGTTGATCTCAATTAATCTTCTAAAATACGAACTTTACTGGTTTTTCCTTCTAGACGGACAAAATTGCCTCCTCGTTAGATTCCTCAACGTACGAGATCTGTTACAATAGCGCGTGCCAACTGATAGGCAAAAAGCAGTTCGTCGAAGCCGAAGCTAAATTGCGCGAAGCCGAGGAATTGGGAAGGAAAACGCTGGAAGAAGATGGTTATGTCGAGGAAGACGTTGATGAAGAACTGGCTATTATACGGTACCACCAGATTGCATTGCTATGCTAGTAGATTTGGTATTAGGAACATTTCTTTTAGGGTTCAATTGGGCTACTGCCTTCAAAAGCAAGGTCGTTTAGCTGAAGCGCAAAAGCTTTATACCGACGCTTTGAAGAAAAGACCGTCCGATGCAGCTCTGATTGCTGTAGCTTCGCACAACATTGCTACACTCAACAAAGGATGGAATATCTTCGATTCCAGAAAGAAACTCAAGGCAGCCATGCAACCTGAAGCTTTGCAGAAAATGACCCAACACCAAAAGCATACAATTGCTCTAAACCACGCCTTACTTTACGTAATCGCTGGTCAGGTTCGTAAAAACAGTAACAAAATTTTGTCTGAACATCTTCTAAAAAATTTAATCTTCCTATTGCAGCTGGATCAGTGCGAACAAGCCTTCAAAGGCATAAACAACACCATAGACGCCCAAACTGTACTAGTGAAGCTTTCAATGTTGGTCAAATCTAAGAAATTACCAGATGCTTTGGATTATTTGCAAAAAGTTTCTAAGGACCACCCCGAATTGAAAACCTTATTGATCTTGGCACGAGGTCAACTGCTGCTCCAAGAAGTATAGAAATTAACGCAAAGGTCTGTCTGTAATAATACAGATGTTTCCTTTAGAGCAAATTAGACCAGGCCTGTGCTTTGCTGGCTACTCTTTCCGCACCGGATAAGTACAAGTTGGGAATAGTGAGCGCATTGTTGTTCTTATTCATGGAACAAGGCCAGAAAGACAAGGCGTTTGCCTTGCTCAAAGAAGCCTGTGTATGGTGGGGCGAGGAAGGACGTGACAGCGAAGGACGCAAAAAGCTGTATGCCCAAGCAGGAACATTTTACCTGCAAAACGGAGGCGCCAAAGACGCTGCCAAATTTTTTGAAGATCTACGAAAATTGCAAGATACTGAAGACGTTCGCGTTTTGGCTCAGCTCGTTTTAGCGTACAGTCAGGTAGATCCTTTATTTTATTTTTTTTGCTATTTATAAGAATTTTTTTCTTACATTTAATCGCTTAGTTTGATCCAGCCAAAGCGAGAACCTTTGCGTCATCTTTGTCGGCCAAAGAAGGAAATGCCGCCCATGGTGAATTAGATGAAGAGGCGTTAGAGAATGCGCCTTGGATCATGGGCCTCAAGCATGTTAAGAAAACCAAAGGAGGACAGGATGCTTTGCCAACCCCCAAGCCCCTCTCGTAATAAATTTGCCATGGCTTGTGTTAGGAAAAGCATTATAAAAGCTTCTTAAAATATACGTTTATAGACGGACTAAGAAGACTGCTAAGAAGAAGAAGACTAAGATTCCGGCATCAGCCAGCTCTGGGGTTCAAGCTGATCCTGAACGATGGTTACCCAAGCGAGAGCGATCCACCTACAGGCCCAAGAGGAAAGACAAGCGTCATCCCAACAGAGATATTGCGAAAGGAACACAAGGCTCTGCAGCAGCTGCGTCAGAGATCTAGTAAATTAACATATTAATTCGGTTTATAATTGGCTAATAATTTATGTCATTTTCTTAGCGATATGTCGGCTAAAGTTGTCACCAATAAAATGTCTCCAGGATCTCCTGTGTCACCGATTTCAGCTCCGACATCCGCACCTGGTTCGTCACAAGTCAAGAAACCGAAAGGTCCAGCCAAGAAAAAGAAAAAAGGAGGCAAGTTTTAGAAGGTGGGGGTGAAAGGATACTGGAAGTTCGGGTGGAAATAATAATTGTGTGGTACTTTGTGTAAACAGCGATCGAAATATCTTGTTACTACGGAAACTATGACTTTATTCCTTTAAAAAATATGGGAAACAAATATCTTTTGAAAGGCTTGTAAAATTGGTGCCAAATACGCCATCTATTCGAAGTAACACGAGTTCTTTCGAAACGGGGATTGATTGGCTGTTATTGACTGATTGGCTGTTGATCCAGGATTGTTGTGGATACCTTAGCCGCGTTAAGATGTGCAAGTATTGTGGTCGAAACCATCGTAGGACATAATAGTAGTAAACTGTCCACAGTTTGGCCAGGTTGAGTCTTTTGGAAGGTTCACAGCAAAGAGCTTAACGAAAACCAGCCTAATTAATTGTATAGAAGATATTCCTACGTCATTATTGCTGAGATGTTCGAGTGCCATAAATTCCCGTACAAAACAGAAGTAAGAAATTCTCAAGTTAAACTACTTATAGGTTCTTCTCTTATTTATCCTTCTTGCTCGTTTTGGTCTCGTAGTTCACGTCTAAAACTGTCTCTTGCGACCCCGCCACGCTCAGTGTAGTTCAGAATGGAAAGAAAGAAACAATCCAAGGCTTTAATATTGTTCTTGAAGACACAATTCTGTTTCCCGAGGGAGGTGGACAAGTAAATTAAACCCTTGAGGCCGTGTCTCACATTACCGCCTTCTTAAAAGCTTTTAAAATTTTACATCTCCATATAGCCCGATGATAGGGGAACTTTAAACGGTATCGAGGTATTAAGTGTGACCAGAAAAGGGGCTCTGGCAGTCCACTTTTCTCTCCAACCCCTCGAACCAGGCTCTGTAGTCCAACAAAAACTAAACTGGACAAGACGCTGGGATCATATGCAACAGCATTCTGGTGAATGCACAGAAAAAAACGTTCTAAAATAGGTACATATTTAAAGTACCTATCTGCATTAGGTCAGCACCTCATTTCTGCAATTGCTGAAAGCCAACTCGGTTTTCCAACTTTATCTTGGTGGCTAGGTGAAAAAGTTTCTCATATAGAGCTAGGTATACTCATATCATCTACTTTTTTCAACGCTTCTTTTAATTTGAAGTATTCTTTTGCTCCCAGACACTCCGTCTATCTCTGATACCCAAAAAAGCGAGTTGGAAGATACAGTCAACGAGAAAATCCGGGAAGCAGTTCCTGTTCAGGTCTTGGTTTACCAGTCTGGGTCAGAAGAACTCGAACAGGTAACTTCAAAGCTTTAAAATTAGCTGTTAAATGAATGCCTTTAGTTTAGGCTCGTACAAGGGGATTGCCTGAAGGTCATGTGGGAGATGTGAGGGTTATTACTATGCCGGGAATTGACAGTAACATGTGCTGCGGAACGCATATTTCGAATTTATGCGAATTACAGGTTAGCTGAATTCATGAGTTCCATTAAGATTGAGGATACGTCTAACTTATACTCAAATGAAGATGGTTAAACTACTTCACACCGAAAAAGGGAAAAAAGGTAAAACGAACTTGTATTTCGTCTGCGGAAACCGTGTAGGACTTCATTTCGATAAAATGCTAGACCGAGAAAAAAAGCTAACTGTTTTGCTCAAGTAATTTGGTTATTTTAAACATCTGTTATTTCAAAGAAAAATTTTCTTAAAGAAATTCCTCGGAAGAGCACGTGGGATTGGTCACAAAACTCCAAAATTCTTTAAAACTTATTAACAAAGTAACAAAAAAAGACAAAAAACTTTTCATTGAAACATGGTTAAAGTTATGATAAATATTGCAGACGCAACAGTCACTTGTGGGTGAGTTATGCGTTTACTTATACAAACAAATTCGGGAAAGTCCAGCCGCCCTTTGCCGCTCGGTTTACAGGTGCGAATTGATAAACAATTATGTAGTATAAGTGACTAATTCTGGTGCACAGACCTGACTTGGATATGGATTTTACAAACACGTTTCTCCGCCAAGTCAAAGATACGGAGGACTTGTACCTAATTGTCACCGGAGATAACATGTTGGTTTTATACGGTCCTCCTGAACTAGTTTCCAAAGCTGCACCTATGTAGGTTTCCTCTATTTTTTTTCAAAAATGTTAAGTGAATTTATATTTTGTAGTCTCTTGGAAACGTTCGAAGGCAGCAAAGGGGTTGCGAAAGGCTCGCGTTTTCAAGCTAAAATCGTTAAAGCGACGCAAGAAAAAATTAACAAAACGGTCGAATTAATCGAAGGATTGATTCACCCCTAAAGTGCCTCTTGAAATTGCTGTTCTTGCAATACACTTTACACCCAGTGGTGGAATTTCACACTGCCAGACCGATCCAAAGCCATTTCTAGTGAACTAGTTTGGCGCACTAACAGGCGATGACTAAAACGTCTGGAAACTGCTGATTCTCCCGAATTTAACAGCGGACTTGAAGTTTCCGTAATGAGGTCCATAGGTTTCCTGTTGGTCTTAAGTTCCATGGAATCTTCATGTCTGGAATGAGTGGGAATTTAGTTTGAATTGGGAAAATTGTATACCTGAGTTCGTTCCATTTATACTTGGACGGAACACATTGTAAGCATTCTGCTAATTTGAAGTTTTTTCCAAATTCTTCTCCGTCTTCCACAGTTTGGGGTAGTTTCTGGTGTAATGTTTCGGGTAATCGTAGCCCAATAGCTCCGCCCACCACGCATATACCTCCCATAATAACCAACGGCAAAACGAGCATTTCTGTGCCCTATCAAAGATTGGAATAACTGAAAGAGCCAAATTTAGATGGTTTTACGGACCAAGTAGTTGATGAACGGTATTATGACCAAGCCTAGGCCTCCGAGATAGGCAGTAAAACCAATCCCGACGCCACGTACCTCCGTAGGGTAAAGCTCGCCAGCAAAGTGGTACAAAATCAAAAAAGTGGCAGAAATGGCAAATTTGGCAATTAGATACAACACCAATGTTCCTGTATCGGCTCCTAATAGCGTATGATGCTAAATTAGGTCCATAGTTAATAAGTTAGGACCCTTATATACCTGACGGCATTAATACGGTACAAATGCAGGCGATTCCACCTAATCCCATTAGAATACATAATGGCCAACGTCGGCCCCAACGATCCATTACAAACCAACAAAGAATGTAACTCGGTAGTTCAACTAACGCTGACAAAGCGAAGGCCAAATACTCATCGTCGCCCATTGCTGGCCCATAATACGATAATCCAACGTAGACTGTATCATTAGCGAACCTAATTAAGAAAAATGTTAACTTTGAAATCGCTAATTAGGTTTTTATGGGAAATTTCGAGATTTGCCATATTTTGTGCGATTTCTGTCGCTAGAATGCGCTGCAGGTTTTGTTTTGTTCACTCCGAAACAAAATACCATAGTGTTAGTGCGTACTGATGACGATCGTAATTGTTGTTTAATGATAGTGGATATTACTTACCAATTAAACGTGATTAGAATGGTTTTTAGTCGCATGTTGGGTGTTCTGAACAAGTCAAGGATTCCAGGATCTTTGGTAGTGTTGGATTCTTCTTTACTTCGTACTTGACTTGCGTACATATCCTTAACATATAACAAACCAATTAAGAACTAATTAACGTGAAGCAAACCGTATGCACTTTTAGTGTGTTGTCAAAGTCTTCGGGTAAAGTTTTGCCGTTTACGGCAGCCATTCGCTTTAGGATTACGGCTACTTCCTCGACCCTCCCTTGGGATAAAAGCCATCGCGGTGATTCAGGTAAAAACCTTGGGTTTCTATCGTTAAGCACTAATTGATGCCTTTAAGTGAGTTCACCTCATGTAACCGAAGTATAAGAAGAAGGGAAGAGTCGTTGCGTAGGCAAAATGTGTCCAATCTGGTATTGCAAAAGCTACCCCTGCTAGTAAAAGCATTCCGAAAGTGTAGAATACGCAAGTCATAACAGTCACAAACGCTCTATAACTAGGTCCCACTAATTCCAATCCTAGAAAAATAATAATTAGCATATTAGCTTGTCACAAGTATGAAATTTCAGGAGCGCTTAGGAAGCGTTAAGACCTGTTGAACTTATTATCTTACCAATAATGAATGGAATCTGGTAAATGGCAGGAATAGTTAGCCCAACAATAGCTCGAAAGACAGTCCATGCCCAGAAGTCAGTGGCTAGGCCAGTTAGCATTCCACCAATCAATTCCACAGCCAAACACACAAAAAACGACACTCTTCTTCCATACCTGTCCCCCAAGACGTACTTGATTAGAAAGTTAATTGCTCAAAAGCCAACCTCACTTGTCGCTGATGACTCCGAATATGTAAACACCAAAAATTCCGCCAACGTTTAACGCTGATAGGGCTACCGTAGGGTAAATAGCGTAATTGCATACCAAGTCAAACTATTTTTTAGCTCGACTTGATTAAAAATGTAAAGTTTTTGAGTTGGAAACGTACGTCAATGACCACCGAAGAACGTATTACACTTCGATCGTATATCCATCCATAATGACAGTTGACTTCAGCCCACGTGACACTTTTAAGCTCTTCCAGAGATAAATTCACAAAATCCAAGTCAACTTGAAACATGGTGCAGCGACTATAAACCTTTTCTCCATTTTCTACCTAAACTAATATGGATATCCGTGGCCGTTACATTAAAAAATAGCGTACTTTAGTGGGAATAAATAGCTCTTTTAATTCGGACGCAGTCAAATTCGTGTTATAAGCGCCAGGCGGCAGTTGGCACCAATGGTCAGGAACTTGGGCCATGAAAAGCTGGTTAAATGCGTGAAATCCGCATGGGATACATGCAGGTAAGCAAACAAGCCACAACAGCAACTGCTGGTACTTGCCGAACTCTCCGACTTGGGGTAAAATGGAATCAAAATCCTTCCGCTTAAAAATAAACTAATTAAAATATTATATTAGTAAGGTTGCACACTATGGTTACCTCTATTTCGTGTTCAGGACTTGGTAGTGGAGTTTCGGTGCTCATTTTTATGAATTTTTGTTAACTTTGAGTAAAGGTCAATTGATTAGCAATCGACCAATAACCAGCAGAGAAGGTCAATAGCTTTAATTGTAGCACAGACAACTCGCATCGTTCTGTCACGATGTAAAATCCATTACTGACCAAAAACGGACGCTTTTAATCTAAAGCGAATCCTTATGAACGCTTTGGTACGTCCATGTTTGTAAATTGGATTATCTCGCTGGGACGTCAGTTGACTGTATTAGCCGTTATGGGGCAGACTTATAAAAACAATACATAAATTGACACATCGCTTCATAACAACAAGTTCGGCACGCTCTTCTTCCCGGGCCAGGCTTCTTTTGCATATTTCTTTTTCTTGTGGGCGAATGAATGTTCCGGAGCCGACAGATCTTGGGCTGGAGCCACTAAGGGTTCCGGTAGCGTGTCGTAAGTGGGCGCGGGTGTCAAGTCGATGTCCGGCGCCGGATTAGGAAGCAACGGTAGGCCTAGTTTGGATGTAAGCGACGAGGCGAGCAGTAAAGGCGCAGAGCGTTCTTTACTCTCGGGCAAATCTTCGTATAAACCGGTACTCCGAACAGCTTGCGAAACAGGCTTATCAGGATTTTCGGTCGGGTAAACAGTTGCAGCTTCGGTTTTCCCTTTCTAAACAAAAATCAGGTTAATTTCGATGAAACTTCAGAAAATTGGGAAAGAACTAGTTTACCTTCGTATGGATTACGGACATGTGAACCAGATTCCGGAAGCGACCAACGGAAGGATCAATGTCTTCGGGATTTATAACGATTTCTTCTTCGTTGAAGGAGACTGAGATCCTTTTTCGTTTCCTAGCTGCAACTTTGGATTCCGTTTCCGGAATGCCCAGCATGGAGATGCGTCTGTTGTGAGCGGTGTTGAATTCGGTCAGATTCTGCGTTAGATAAGTTTAGTTTTGTGAAATAAGGAATACAGCGTAGGAAATACTTCAAGCTCCGTTTCTGTCTCGGGTAAGCCGAGTAACCCTCCTTCATGTTCATGGAGTTTGGCTTGTTCTTCTAATTCCTCCAAAATGGGTCGATTGGTGTTTTGGGGGCGTTCACGAAGAGTGTAATAGCGGGTGGAAGCCCCAAAATGAAAAGTGCTATCCATGGGAAGCTGAGTAGGTTTGTTAGCTTCTAGTCTCATGTTTCCGATAAACGTACCGTGAGCTAGAAAAAGACAGAATGAAACATGCTGAAGTGATGGGGGTTCTGAATTAGGGACTAACTGCTTCCTAAATCCACTAAGAAGCATCGCTGCAAGTGCTTGTGCCATACTAATGCTGAATGGACGCGGGAGCATGACGCATGGTCTATGCAAATGTCGTTCATTTGCGGGTTTCGACCAAACAAGTAGCATTTCTTTTGGTCAATCATGATTTTCTGAACCATTTTATCGTCCTTCACAACATCCAAGTGGAGACCCGGCGATGCTTTCCCAGCCCTTGCAAGTTAAAGTGTTTTTATTTTTCTGTACTAGATTTGTAACTGTAAACTCACCAGCTCGGAATATCGTAATGATTTGCCATTTAGAAATGCTTTAAGTTCACATTAAACGTGTTTCTTCAGGAATCAAACTGTAAACAAAGATGAATTAGTTGGGTATCTTATTCCGGGTTCAGCGCTACTGGCGGCATGTAGTTAACTAGCGGACCCGTTTCACGATCCGTTTCGCTTTTTTCCATTTTGCGTTTCGCACTTCGCGCTTACCCATACCCAACTACAGCGTAGTGTTTCCAAACAAAGCTCGACGTTGCACAGTTTTTGTCTCTCTCCAAAAAACAGAGAAACTTCGTGCAAATTTCTGTGTTTAAAGACTGGTAAAACTTTCTTCTTTAATTGTATACATGCATAAACTGTGAATAGGTTCCACTGTCACGTCGTCCCACACAACTAAATTGACTCGTTTGTTTATATTTTCTCTACCCTTCTCTTTTCAGCTCTGCCCATTGCCCTAATCATCGGGCTTGATCAGAAAAAACTGGTTCCAATCAGTATTTATAATTCCTTATTTTTACCGTTAAGTTAAGGATATATGTTTTTATTATTTGACTGTTATACATTGTTGTAATATTTAAAGCTTACAAAATAAGATTAATTCATTCAGTTAATAGAATACGTAGTACAGTGGAACCTCTCTTAACAAGCATAATTCGTTCCAGAATCTTGCTCGTTATGTGAAACACTCGTTAAGCGAAACTGATGAGTCCCGGCTCACAGGTGACTCATACGTTACGTGACTTCCCTTTCTGCGTCACTCGTTATGCGAAATGTCGCTCGTTCAGGAAGCAATTTTTTCACATTTTTTTTGCTCGTTATGCGAATTACTCGTTATGAGAGGTGCTCGTTAAGAGAGGTTCCACTGTACAATAGTAGAAGTACGAATCCTTCATACGCACAAGTTGAAGAACTGCTTGACACAAGAAAGAGATGGGATTTTAAGGGACTCTGATTTCACATAGAGATGATAAGGATATTCTTTCTTCTCTTTGGTAGAGCTTTAGTTGAAAATGTCGCAGCGACGGGTTCGAGGTTTGCGTTCCCCACTAAGAAGACCGAATGACAGCCACCAAAACGTGCCACCCATTGCTTCCCTACCAGTACCTGACGCTTCCAACTCGGGTTCCACCACTACCGTTACTACTACTACTGCAGCCAGGCGTCGCGGAAGACCTCCACGAACCTCACGTGCTGTCGGAATTTTAGGTAAATTCCGTCCTTTTGACTTCGTCATCCATTAATAATTTATATTTTCGATATCTTGCCAGGTCAAAATGACAGCAGAAACCCGAGTAGCTCAAACAGCATTCAGGAAGCTCTTCTCCAACAACCTAATGTCATTGCCACAGCTCCGCCCATTTCATTGCTAGATTTAGGAGCTTTGGGTCCCGAGTCTGTTGTCAAGCAAGAAATAGTGGAAATCAAGACAGAACCTGATAGTGATACTCATTCGAATGGAGGTTAGATATTCAAAGATGAAAGTGAACATTTTAAAGAATTTTAGTTTAAAATTTTCTTAGTATTTAAAATAACATCGTGATAATACTATGATAATTTTATTTCATTGTATTTGTATTGTAATTGTATTTCATTACTTTAATCTAAAATTATTCAATAATACGCCTTGTGTTCTTTTATAGAATCAACGTCTGAATGCGCTGTTTGTTTACAGCAGTACGTCCATCCTGTGAAACTCCCGTGCAGCCACGTATTCTGCTTCTTATGCGTCAAAGGATTCGCGTTGCATGGCTGCGCCATCTGCAGACGTAGTATTCCCGAGGATTTCATGGAAAAACCGTTCTTGGTAGACGCCTCCCAGTTGGACAAACCTGTGGTCTTCGACGAAGGATACCTATGGTTCTACGAAGGACGAAATGGTACGTATTTGGTTTTATTTTTACTTTAACTCCACTGATTCCAGAGAAGATTGTTGTAATGTCAGTATTTCAATGCTTATCTGAAGGTTGGTGGCAGTTTGACGAGCGTACTGGCCAAGAGCTTGAAACCTTTTTTAAGATGAACGTAGCTGAAATCGAGATTATGATAGCCTCGCTGCTCTACACGGTTAATTTCCGCGATTTTATCCAGTTTCGCAAGAGCGAGTCATGGAAAAGGCGCCGTATAAAGCGCGATCATGCTTCCGCCCCCAAGAAGGGCATCGCTGGCTTACGTTGCTAGTTTCTTCTCTTTCTGATCAGCTTAGCTTTTGCATGCATGCTATGAAACCTTTTTTTGATGCATGTTATGACACAATCAGGAATCAAAATGTGGCTTATTTGGAAACATACATGTTCTTCACTCAAATTTCAATGTTTTGATTGGTCAAAAAGAATATTTTTATTTAGGATGGTGGCAGTATGACGAACGTACTAGTGTCGAGCTAGAAAATGCGTTTAAATGTTCCCAGCGGACTTGCGATCTCCTCATTGCGGGGTATTTGTACACTGTGGACTTCAACGCGATGCTTCAATATCGGCGAGGTGATCCTGCTCGTCGTCGTCGGATTAAACGCGATTTCTGCTCAATTCCCAAGAAAGGTGTCGCCGGAATCCGAGTCGCGCGAGATACTACCAACGCAGGTTTGATTGTATAAGTTTGGATTTTTCTTGTTTTCTCTACGGAGCAAATCGAAATTATAGGGAACACAGATGCAGTTGTAGTTGCGTCAAGTTTATTAGCAGCTACAGGAACTGGTTCAGACACGTTACTGTCACCTGCTCCTACCCCTCACGCGCCTTCCAATACCCCCCAAACACCCCAGACTCCGCCTTCCCCACCCTCCCCGCCCCCTCAGCTGCAGCCCCGTTTCCAGCGATTGCACGAAGCGATAGAAGAAACGCGGCGTTGGAGCGAACGCGAAGCGCGGTGTTTACGGCGAGCTATCGAGGAAATTGAACGGATGAGGCTCCAGGATGGCGTGGAAGAAGTGACGTCGCAATCTGCGCCCGTAGAAGCCTGTCTCGATGAGACGACCTTCTATAACCTGGATTCCGAACCGGAAGAGTACGAACATCCGTGGACCAGCTCGGAAGAAGAAGTGTAAGGACTAATATTTGTTAATATAACCGGTAAACTGGAACTATACTGTACGTAATCACTTGTTAAACTTATAAAATCATGAGGTAATTGAAAAGGCTAGAAAGTGACAGCGATAGTGGCCTCTGTTGGGAAATTTGGGCTTTATTCAGTCTCTTGACGTCATGTTTTCGTCCGTTTCCTTCGGTTGAACTTTGTGCGTTTTTTGGTGATTCGTTTTGGGGTTAATTTTTGTATATATTCTGGTTTTTGGAATGTGAAAAGGCTTGCATTTCCTGCTGGACGCAACAGTTGTCGTGATTAGACCCTTATTAATTTGTAAATTACTGTTGTAAAAGTGTATTGCCATTTCTAGAAAAAGGGAGAGAAGTAGTGTTATCAGCTGTACATTTATACAAGCAAAGGGTAATATGAAACATTCATAAAATTGAAACACTCGAATCTGGAATCGAAGTTTGTTCTGTTTCTTTCGTTGTACTAGAGTTCCATAAATGAGTCTACGTCCATGTCGTTTAGGTAGGATCCAGCATCGGAGCTGTCAGGTAACTCGGCGTTGTGATAGTCTCCACACGGTCCTTGTTCCGTCGCATTCTCGCTGTGATGCTTCCCGTTGGAAAACATGAAAGGCCAACTCTGTGGGAAAATGAAAAAGTGCACGTCAAACAAGTGTAAAGTGGCGCTCCAAGTATTTCCGGAACCGCCATCAAACTCTTGTTATTCAAGGGGATCAGATAGCCCGGGTTTTCTATACGACAAGTGTTATTTGTTTACACAAGCCAACAGAGCTGTCAAAAATTCCCTTTCTGCCATGTCCCTCTTTTATCCTGCCATCTTTAGCACCCTTGTTGGTACAGAAGTACCACTTAGTGCTATACCTTCAACAAACTATGTGCGAATCTGTAACCTATATACTTAAATGCATCACGAGATACAACCAAAAGCGTAGCTACAATAATATATGCAATAATAAACAATTTTTGTCAGTTATAGATATACTATAGATATAAGAAAACCATAAAATACCGTGTACATTCATTTTGCTTTAATTAATTTAGAATAGGAAGTTCATTTATTAGATGTCAATGTAATTTAGTTGTTGAATTGAATGAATGTAGATTTCAGTAAACTTCGAGTTCTTGTCGGATTAACCTTCGAAATTTCAAGCTTGAGGCTTAGTGGGAAAAAAGAACTTAGGGTAGACTGGTACTTTCTTAATTTAACCTTGTTTAGAGAACCCATTTGGCACTTCTTTCGTGCAGCCAATGAGCGTCCATGTTCCAGGTGGACGCTATCTTCCGCGGATACCTCCTACGCTTTGCAAGTCACCATTAGGAACTGCCGCCAAGCCATTGCAAAAGTGTGTAAGGGCTACGGAACCACGATGGTTCTTCGTCGCGTAGAGGGAAGAGGATAGGATCCAGCTGCTCTCTCTTTTGGGGTAGACGTATGCGTCCAGAAGAAATTTATCGCAGAGAAAACAATCGTCAAACCCACCGGTAAATTTAACTGCTAAGATTTTTCAAGGCTAGAGAAAAGCTTTTTTTTTTTTTTTTAATATATATATACATAAATAAATTAACCCTAAGATTGCGAAAGCACTATTGCGAGGTACCTAATTGAGCAAGCTACGTACTAATTTGGCTTTTAGTGAAAATTTTCTTCGTATTTTTGAAAGTTTTATTGAAAGTATTTAAAGAAACAATTATGTTTACATCTAAAAAATACAACGAAAATTTTATGAAATGTGAATAACTTATACAATTATGTTTACATCTAAAAAATATAACGAAAATTTTATTAAATGTGAATAATATATGCAATAATTATTCTTATAAATGAACGAATGACTTATGAATGAATGTGAATGTTTATTCAAAATCAAGAGAGCGACAATGGTCTCAAAAGGCCTAATAAGTTAGTCCTGTGTGTTAAAAGATAAGGTACTTCGTTCGCTTTTCAACTTGCTGTGTGCCAGAAACTTATCTGTCGTGTCATTTCAAGCCATACTTTTTTCTTTAGATTTCCTCTTGGTGGTCCGAGTCTAATAAAAGTACCGAGAAGTAAAGTACGTCGCTTACCAGAGAAAGTGGGCGACAGGATCCGTTGCCGATATTGGAGTTAAAGTTGCCGGAATCGTCGATTAGGACGGATCGGAGGTGACCGATGTATGTGGTAGCCAGGCGTAAGGTATCAAGCTTGGATAACTTGGTATCCGCCGGTACCCAAGGCAAGGTGGTTTTAAGGCGACAAAAGGCACGTGAGAGAACTCGCATGCGAGCACGTTCGCGAGCATTGGCGGCATTGCGTTGTTGTGGTTTTTCTTTGTTTTCCTTATGCCTTTCTGGATTATTATGTCGCGAGTTTTTTGAGGAATTACTGCAGTTTATTGCCTGAGAAACGGCGTAATCCTTGCGACGACGTGGCATTGTGGTAGTAAAAACAAAAGCCTACCCAATTGGAATATTTAGGTTGCAATAAGATAAATGTAATAATATTAAGAAAATTCAACTCACCTTTCGGAAAGTCTGTCCAAAGAAGTTTGAAAACACGTAATTCACTGCGCAAAGCTGGTTTGACTGTAGAAGTGGAGGGTTGGAGCGTAAAACTGACGAGTGTGCAGAGCTAAGGAGCGTATTTGTACAGCATCGAGGATGATGCTCCAGATGTAAATTGGCCAATTATCCAAGAACCAATAGGCATGACGCGGAGGCGTGGCTTATGATGTACTCTTAATCTTTCGTTGAAAAGCAGGAATCGGTACCAAAAATTAAGTATTGTTGCTGCTTCATAAAATAATTGTTATTAACCTCATGTTGCAAGGATTATTACCTTTAAATTATCGATTCGTTCTTTTGGAAGTAACTGGCGATAGCGTGAGTGGAAATCAAACCCCATAATTTATGACAGGCGGTGTTTCTTGGATGAAGATTGCGACAAAGAGCCCTCCCAGCAACTTCTCTTGATGATTTTATGATCGAAACGGTTACCAGTTTTAAGGAAAGCCTACATCTTATAGTGAGTGTTTTGGGTCGTCGGCTGTTTGTTGACAAAGCGGCTCCTTTTAAAAGAACTACCGCCCTGCATGCGTTCGCATATAACAGGAAAACTGATTCGATCTTCTTCCGGAATGTATTATTTAAAAAAGTGTTTCTTTTTTTTAGCGAAGCTTGTACGCTTTTAAATTAAAATTTCATTTTTTCCCTGAAAATTGGGGAAAATATGCAGCTTGGGACGGACATCTAGAGAAAAGACAGCTTGGCGGTGAGTTATTTGGGGTAACATAACTCCCCTATTGACCTGTTGACCTGTCCGCAGACCTCCACGTGTGGAAAACCGCTCAACGAGGCCATTTGTCACCACGTTAAACTGACCCCTGTCTGCGTACCCCCTTAAGATTCATTCTAGAAAAAGGGGTATAGGCCGTTTGTTACGAGCCACAAGTTTCTTTCAGTTTCGCTATAGGGCCCAAGGAAGATGACCGCTACAAGACCACCAGAAGATGTACCATTTTTTTTTTATTTTCGGGATTTTTTTTTGTCGTGGGTAGTCAACGATACGATGTGCTACCACGTGGCCTGATATGCGATGACAGCAGTGGGGATTGGAACAAGGTTTATCGCATTCTTTCAGGCGCATTCTGTTAAAAGCAGCTGTATCCACGTGTGGTTGTACGGTCACGTGTGTGTACAGAGTACAGCTGAAGTTGCTGTAGAAAATAAGCAAAGACGATGCGCGATGCTCATAAGGTTTATTTTCCGGATTGATTTTAAATTTAAAACTTATTCATTAGCTATTTGTACTCTGAGGTTGAGAATTACGAAGTAGTATAATTGGAATAGTTGAAATATAAAATAATAAAATGTAGAAATATACCAAGAATTAAACAAGTATTCTAGGTGGCCTGAAACTGTATAAATTTTACATTTTTGAATGCATTTTTAACGCATTTAAGGACAATTACGAATTTAATGGAAAATAGACAAAACGTTCGATTCGGCTCCGTGTCGTCTCACGCCACGCATATTAAGCCCCGCCTCTTGCAAGTCGCAAGCATGGCATCCGGTAAGATGTTGTTATCAACTTTGAGAAGTGGTGTTTCTGGCTTGGTAATAAGAAATGCGGCTCAGAATCAATCAACTGTTATACCCTGCTTATGGTACAATATTAATAAATTGTTTGAAAGCCTCAGAAGTTTTGGTAAACCTTTATTTTTTGTATTTAGGTCTATAACAAATGGCAATTTTCAGCAAGCAAGAGAAATGTCTCGAATCAAACGGCGTCATACTCATCCAGCTTACTGGCACATGAAGAAGAATAGGGCGCACAAAGAAGAAGATATTACCACAGATAACCAGAATTTCGTGAAAGAAGTGGTACAAGATCGTTATGGGGTATCGGCCCTAGCTGGAGCCAAAGTTGCGCTTCCTCAGGACAGTCCTTTGCAAGGACAAAATTGGGTACCTGGGGAATGGGTGCCAAAGAGTTTCAGAACTGGAGTCATTGCCAAAAATATCGGATGCTATCCCATGTGGGAAAAAGACGGAACAAAAGTACTTTGCACCCTTCTACAGGTAATCTATTCTTATATTATTAGTATATTATATAATAATACTAGTAATACTAAATATTATTATTATATATTATGTTATTAGGTATATTACTAGTATCTGTTATCTTCAGTTTGTCTTATTGATAGAGCCCTGTTTTTTCGGTCATAGGTTCTAGATAACCATGTGGTGAAATACGTCCCTCCCGAAGAATACATTCACAGCATCCATGGCCTCAAACATCACAGGAAAACACGACTGAACCTGGGTTGTCTTGTTGTCGGGGCTGAAGCTACCGATCCCCAGAAAGTACCTTCAATTACTAATTAATTAATCCTTCTTTGATTAATAATCCGTTATTGTCTCATAGTTTACACGGCAGTATTGCAATTTATTCTCAGGCTCAGGTTTAATGCCTAAGAAACGCTTGACTCGATTCATTATTTCGCCAAATGCTGCACTGTTACCTGGAACTCCACTAACAGCAGCTCATTATCGGATTGGGGATTTCGTGGACGTAGCTGGGAAAACGTAAACTCCTTGCATTAAGCAGCAAACCTTGTATTTATATATTATTTTTTTAGCATCGATTATGGTTTCCAAGGAGTAGTAAAACGTTGGGGAATGAAAGGTGGTCCTGCTTCTCACGGTACAACCAAAGCACATAGAAGAGTAGGCAGTATTGGAGGAGGAGGCGAGAAAGCTCGAGTTTGGCCGGGAACCAAGATGCCTGGGCACATGGGCTCTGCAAGGCGAACAATGCGAGGCTTAGAGGTAATTTCTAGCTTTATCTATGCTTTAATTATGCTAAAAGCTAGGGAAACTTTTACCTAGATTTTAAGAATCAACTATAAATACAATGTTTTATACGTCCGAGGGACTGTGCCTGGGATCACCAATTCTCACGTTAATATATACGACACCGTTTTGCCGTTGAAGTAGGATTTAACTTTTTAATAATAATGCGTATTAACTGACTTGGGGTATTGTTTAGGAAATCGAAAACGCCCCCCTGCTTTCCAACGTTTATGGATGACCCTGATAAACTCGAAGAAGAAGTGTATGCTAGTTGCGTGCATGAATTTGGGGCTCCAAACATTACTGCGTAGTTTATGTTCAAATTTGCGAGTCGAAATACAGTATGCTATCTAGCTGTAGTTTTAATACTTGAGATTGGAGAGGGAAGCAATAGCTTAATAGATTTACAGTAAAAAAAAATATTCTAAATAGTTATGTTCTTTGATAATTGAGGATAGTCACTTAAAATACTTTTAAAATGATCACTTGTGTACTTAGCTAAGGCATCCAGGTTAGGTTAGGTTAGATTGTAAGATTAGCTGAACATGTATGTTGTATGTGTGAGCTTTCAATAAAAAAAAGAAACCAAACACGACCTTGTAATTATTTTGAATGATTTTGAGTAGTAAACAAAAATTAAGGATTTTTTTATTACATTTTAATCACGTACAAAGAAATACAATATAATAATGCAAGCTTCTCGAGAATACAGGGTATAGCTGTAGGGGAACCATAATATTTGTATAAATCGAACAAAAGATTGATGCTAGATACTCCCCGTACACAGGTTTGCTCATACGTTGTATTTATAGGAGTTCAACGCATACTTTTATATCAACTTATGACCACGTGGATAAGGCGCAAGCCTTTGGTACGAGAGGTCCCAGGATCGAAACCTGGTCAAAGCACTTTATTTCGTGAAAAAAACAAAATATTAAATGGCTTCCTTTCTCAGTACCACATATGCCTTCCCGGCAAGATTCCTATTCCCATATTCGAAATTGTGAAGCTTCGGCATCACGAGCTTGGATATCGCGGATAGGTAACCGAGCAGGGGAAGGGGCGCGGCTCCCAATTTTTGACGATTTTTGAAGGGGACCCCCTTGATCGTGCAGGGATCCTTATGGAAAAAAGCCCAGAAAACGCTTTCCCAGATTGAAAAGGAGCCACGCCCACTTTTTTGCCCAATCCGCCAATAGGATTTGTCGCTTTTGGAAAGGCTCCACCCCTTTTAGCGGATTTTTGAAAAATCTCGCAAAAAAATTCCTAATTTTCACTTTTATTAAAAAAATAAAATCGTACAATAGAAAGGGCACTTTTAGAAACTAAGTTTTGGGTACAACAAATATACAAATAAGGAATTCCGGTGGAAGCAAAACATCTCATTTTCAATATTTTTAGAATAATTTTGGAACTAATAAAAGTCACAGAACACACATTCCAGCAGATTTGGGAAACTGAGCGCGAAACAGTGTTTTGGAGGGATACATTTTGTAGGAAAGGCAAACAAACATTTCAGAATAAGCGTTGGAATTCTACTTAATTCTCAGAACTTGTACAAAAATGCACAAAGTCGAAATCAAACGCTGCTATGCTGAATATCGGGACCCTCCAATGTGTTAATCTTGCCTTACCCGAATTGGAAGTGGTAACAATTGAAATAAATAATGTAAATAACGAATTACTTAATTTATTAAAGATTCGTTTGAAGCCTGATGTTAATGAAACTGCACTTAACCACTTGCATTTAACCATCAGATTCACAGCCGGAAGGTCCATTCGTTCACGAAAGCAGCAAGGAATCTTATTTAGGGTCGTTTGACAGTCTTCTCCTCTTTCTGCACACCTAAACTAGAAAGCCACTAACGTTAAACAGCATCTAAGGTAAATACATTAGATTTGCAATTAATATAAACACATGGCATATTATATTACCAAGAGATTGGAGCAATTCCGGATTTGATACAAGTTCTTCCCGTGTTCAAACTGCATAATCCAGTAACTATAATCTTGGTTGTAGTGTAATCTTGGCCGTAGACATAAGGGCGAGTATTTCTAACTTTCTCAGGAATCAATGGCATACCGCATTGGAAGAAATCTCCGCTCATTAGATAATTACACATTTCACAATTTTCACAATTACAAGATTAAAACATTTGAAGCCGTATTAATAATTATGTCACAAAGTGGATGAACCGCGACATAAAGAGGACGGACTTATTATATTCCTTCTACTACGACGGATGTTACAAATATTAAATATTAAATACATTTTAAACAATCTTTCCGAAATCCCATACATACCTCTCTCACGTGGTACGCCACGTTTTCACTCAACTTCATTTCCATGACACGTAAACGCAAGACTAGGCGAATAATTAAGGAAGTTTCTCCTGAAAATGATAACAATAAATAGAATTGCGAAGTGGAGCTGACAAGAAAACCCGCAGTGGCATCTTGTTCGGAATTGTCCAGCGTAACTTAACACAATCGCCTGTTTTAAGCGTAATAAAACGTCTACACGCCCAAACAAAACGTTTGAAATGAAATAACACACTCAAAACACGCCTAAACTCCACAAACGAAGCTTAATTAATGCTTGGGTATGGACAGGAATGTTGTTTTTAACCGCAAAGAGTAATACATCCAAATTTAGCTAGAACAACTGTTCGACCAGTAAAAAATTACAAACCTTCTACCACCACAACCAACACGTTTAGCTGCACGAGCACGACTGAAGCAGTGGACTCTATCTTTCATAGTAGTATGGAGTATTGGAGGACGCTACAAGTAGTCAGATTGCCCGCCCCTATGAATTACTAAGCTACTTTTAGCTAGTTTCACACAGTGAATATGCACGGACCAATTGGGCACTGGTCCAGGGCCCCACGAGGCTAGGTCCCATCCTGACCTGTTTATGGGCCCATTTTGAACTAAGGGGCCCCTACCGGCCTGTTTAGGAACCCATTTTGAAACTTGGCCCAGGGGCCCACGGGGGTGTTAAGATGGCCCTGAATGTGCTCTGCAAGTAACAAAACATTGAGAAGCGATGACCAACTAAATGAATAATACATACTTTTTTCAAACAACTATATTTTGGAACACTTTTTACAACGTGATTTTTACAAAACAATCAGGCAGCGTATCACTTAGTTAAGGGCGAGGAGGAGCAGGTGGAATATTGGGCAATATTGGAACAATATTGGGTTCACTCGTTAAATTGGCGGTGCTGGTCTGGGACTGTAGGATGGTGATAGGACTGTACGGAGCATGCCGGAAGTCAAAAGGAGCATTGCTGTACGAATTACTGTATTGAGGACTGCCGCCATATTGCTGAGGTGGCGGTGGGGCCATGTTATATCCTCCGCCGTACCCGCCGCCGTAAGGCGACATCATCCCATAGGGCATTCCTCCGTAAGGCATCGCACCGTACCCCATCGGAGGGGCCCTGTACCCTCCGCCATAGCCACCATAAGCCGGCATTGCACCATATCCACCGTACCCGCCGTAATTAGCTTCAGATGACTGGAACAGGGCCCATGCTGACGCCAGAAGCAGGATAAAACTCGGAATGGCCATGATTAAAAAGTGCCTGTTTACAATACAAGGGAATGTTAAAGCTAAACAGTAGTTTTCTTTAAGAAAATAGCGGCATTTTTACCTGTGTAAACGGAGTAACGCAGGACAAGTTTCAAGAGGCAAGTTTCGAGAGACAGCGAGCAAGTGGCAGAGCAGGTACCCAAGTGTGGTCCCTTTTATAACCGTCAAACTGTCCAAACAACTTGTCGTTCTCCATTCCACGTGGATTCACAGAAGCGGTGATAAAAACAGAAGAAACTTGAACACGAGACTACAGTTTGGTGGTTTTCGGGTTAGGAAATAAACGGTTTACTTTCTGTCTATAGAATCTAGAAAAGAGCCTGGAACTTTCGACAAATGCTTCATTGTAGCGCAGAATTGGGGGAAGTACGCAAGTGGAACCGATCCTCCTGTTAAAGGTCTCCCTTTATTGTAATGGTTTTTATTAATGTGTTTATTGGTGTATTATTGTTTTCATTTCAATTTTGAATTCTAATGAATTCTTATGTGTAGGATTTAAGCATGCATAGATTCGGAATGTTTCTACTGGCATTCGTTTGCCTGATGGCTCGCCCGATTCATGTGGATTCAATGGGAACTTATGGATATCCGCAGATGGGATACGGCCCTCCAATGGGCGGTTACTTTGGCGGATACCCACCACCATATGGCATGTCTCCTTACATGGCTCCACCCCCTTACGGAGGATACGGTTACCCACCCATGCAATACGCCCACCCACCTTTGCCCCAAGCCCCACCACAATACAAGACAATGGATTACAGCGCCCCAATGCACATTTCGGATAGTAGTTACCAGCCAATTACCATCCTGCAATCACAATACGACTCTATCAGTATGAACCGGTCCAATGTTATTCCCACCACCACGATCCCACGTCCACCGGGCTAAAAAGGACACAGTGTACAATTCATTCGTGCAATGATTATCGTCTGCTGTATGTTAGGGCGCTACCATTGCTTAATAAAATATATTTACCGTTCGTTTTAAAGTTGGTTTGGAATATTGGGGTTCGAAAATGTTTGAATGCCCGTTCATTAGTATTTTATTTGCGGTAATTGCAAAAATAAGTCTCAGACTTTTAACCTTTATTATACCGAACAATATCAAATAATTAGTCGGAAAGTTCCTTCTGCTCTGTTCGACTATACGAGATATTGGAGCAAAGCTTTTTAGGTTTCTTTACAAAGCGCTCGGGCTTTAGCAGTCACTTCATTAAGTCTATGGGTAAACCCGTGCTATACGTAAGCTCTGATTATTATACACTACATGACATTGTGGGTGCAATTCGCGAGAAAAGAAAAGAAATTCCTACACTCTAGCCACATGAACCATTACAGTTTTTTTGTATTCCTCAGCCATGTGGATGGTATGATACTTTTGACAAAGCCAAACATCCAGCCCCAAAACAAAATACCAGTTCCATCCACTCGGGGTCTATAAAAGAGCTGGGAACCGTCGGCCACGTTCTCACTGTAACACAGCATTTAACAACTTACGCAGCTGTACGGGGGGCTCTACGCGTGAAAACAATTTTACCTTGTCTTCTTTTTAACTCTGTGCAGTCCCCAAAATACAACGTAAGTTCCGCATTATATGCAGTCTTCAAAAAGCTATGTACAATTGTTGAATTATACAGATAAACATGGCTGGCGCTCTGTCTTTTTTACTGCCAATGGTTTGCCTCATGGCTCAGCTGATTCAAGTGGAATCGATGGCCGGCTACGGATATCCGCAAATGGGATATGGTCCTCCCATGGGAGGACACTTTGGCGGATTTCCACCACATTATGGTATGGCTCCGCCCCCTTATGCAGGATACGGCTACCCTCCTACAGTTTACTATAACCCACCTGCACCACAGTACAGGAATATGGATTACAATGCACCTATGAAAATCGCCAGCAGTGGTTACAGGCCAATTACTATCCTACAATCACAAGTAAACTCTGCCAGTCTGAACAGCACTGATCCAGCTGTTGTAATCATGCCTCCTGCTGCACGTGAACCCCCGATTCCAGTACCTCCCGTTCCAATACCTCCCGTTCTAACATTTCCCTTCGGACCCGTAAGGTTACCTTGTACTTCTATATTTACCCCATGCTAGTAGTCCCCACTCGTGTGCAAACATTTGTTTTCTTAAAGTAGCCTTAAATGTCGTTGTAGAAACTCAACTTACGCAAATTTCAGGAACGTTTTATAATACAATTTGCTTCTACACTTGTTTTGCTTCAAAGGTTACGTACTACGACCGAACAAGCGTTTTTAAAGTGCGTCAATGTCGAGATCACGTGTTGAAAATATGGGAAAAAAGTACACCTGGTCAATTTCTACTTCACTACCGAAGGAATATGAATTGACTAGAATTCCGGAATCATTAATCTTAGCTTGCAAGTAAAGTACCGGGATATTTTTAACAAAGAAACTTGACTAGGGAATTTGATAAGTACAAAAAACAAGACTGAAGACGCCATTTGTAGATTGCTCCGCCCCCTTATGCAGGATACGGCTACCCTCCTACAGTTTACTATATTCCACCTGCACCACAGTACATGAATATGGATTACAATGCACCTATGAAAATCGCCAGCAGTGGTTACAGGCCGATTACTATCTTACAATCACAAGTAAACTCTGCCAGTCTGAACAGCACTGATCCAGCCGTTGTAATCATGCCTCCTGCTGCACGTGAACCCCCGATTCCAATACCTCCCGTTCCAATACCGAACCCATTTCCCTTCGGACCCGTAAGGTTACCTTGTACTTCTATATTTACCCCATGCTAGTAGTCCCCACTCGTGTGCAAACATTTGTTTTCTTAAAGTAGCCTTAAATGTCGTTGTAGAAACTCAACTTACGCAAATTTCAGGAACGTTTTATAATACAATTTGCTTCTACACTTGTTTTGCTTCAAAGGTTACACACTACGACCGAACAAGCGTTTTTAAAGTGCGTCAATGTCGAGATCACGTGTTGAAAATATGGGAAAAAAGTACACTTGGTCAATTTCTACTTCACTACCGAAGGAATATGAATTGACTAGAATTCCGGAATCATTCATCTTAGCTTGCAAGTAAAGTATCGGGAAATTTTTAACAAGAAACTTGACTAGGGAATTTGACTAGTACAAAAAACAAGACTGAAGACGCCATTTGTAGATTGCTCTATAAGAGCGTTTGTCTGTCATGATCGGTTTGATCCAGCGCACTGAAGTATCGCGGGTGAGCAGGGCTGCATTAATAGAAAAAAAAGATTAATTCTCCCTCTTGCAAACAAATATTAGTGTAGACAGGGCCGTACCCAGAATTTTGGTTCGGGAGGGTTAGTATGTGGATATCGTTACAGAGAAAAAAAAATCGGGGGTTTAAACCTGAGCGTAGAAGCTATTCACCCACTCACCTGCCCCTTCCTCTATCCACCATACGTAGTCCATCATAGTTCTCAATCACTACAGGGAAAATCTTGTCTTTTCCCGGCGCTCCGATTTGCTTCAAGTTCCTCATAAACTTGAATGAATACTGCGAGTCCTCTTCAGTGGTGTTATCCGACCATGAGGCTACCGAGGAATGTGGAGTAGACACCGACGATTTTGACACTTCTTCATGGCTAAGACAAAAAAGTTCAAGGAAAACACACTTATTTTTATAAAAAATAAAAAAAAATTACTCAGCAAAACAAACGCAAGCTACATAATATGCAATAGCTACAGCTAACGCCAATACAACTCCAGTCAGTAGCAAAGCGCATAACGCCCATGTAGGACTCCGACGTTCATTCTGACCCAACGCATCTTCCCAGTACTTATCACAGCTCAGAAATGAGCAAATAGTACGATGCATTTCCGCTACAAAAAGAAACCCTTGTCAGTAAATTTGCTACTTTTTTCGCGACACTTTCGACACTACCTTCCACATCCAAGAATTCCGGCCCAGTAAGGTTAAGCAGTAATCCAAAGATGCAGTCTCGCACCAAAATCTTCCCCAAAACATAAGAAAAAGTCATATATGGATTGCAGCTGTTAAAAAGGTTAATTTTACCTCGCATTTGAGTCGCATCAACGTCATTTTGTCTTCATCGCAAACTTCTTGCTGTTTTTCCAACAACTTGGCTCGTTCTTCTGCATCTGCTTTCTGTCCAGCCTCATTCGTCTTGTTGACTAAGGTTATGTTCACGTATCCACAATGCCCAGTGGTATTGTCCAAAATAGGACTTTTCCAGCAGTTGTTAGTCTCCCCTTTCTTGGGTCGTTCTTCTGCGACTTTGCACTAAAAGAACACACGCATTCCATAAGTTTTTGTACGATTTTTGTCGCATAGATTTTATGATAAAACCCGTGTTTTACCTGTGGCCAGTGACCTTTGAATGAGTTCGAGGATGTTATATATCCGGCAGAGCCACAAGCGAACGCAGGGGGTAAAGGCAGTGCTAATTCGCGTGGGGCTGACAAGGCTACAGCTGTGCGAAAAGCTGACGAGTCTTGCCACACTTCTAAGGCCGTTACAGTCCGCGTGGTCGGTCGAGAAACACCAACGGATGGAGTGGAGGGAGCGTATGCTTCCAGAACTCTCAAAACTTCGCAGCGCATTACGTCGCAGAAATCAGCAAAGCAAACCGCATCTTCTGTCTGTTTGAAAACGTTTAAAGCCAAATGTAGATAACATTCCTGGTAACGCAAATTACCTCTTGGAGGGCACTCGAATGACGAAGGTCCATATGGACATTTAAAAAGGTGTCGGAGACAAAAGATTTGCCACAGAGACCACAGGACCAATGATTGGGCTCGACCATGCGGCGTGCGAGTTCTTGCTCCTGAAACACGTCCCGGTTAGGATGAAAAGGGCACTCTAGAGGAAATTCCAAACCGTAACGCTGCAGAATTGGGATCCATCTCTACAGACAAAATGTAAAGTTTAAGATTATAAGAGATTTTGTAAGAAACTAGAGCGAGAATTCGAATACTTTGGCAATAACTCGCCTAACCAAGGCAGAGAGATCTCTTGAGCAGGGTTTAAGTAACGGAGGACCAGGCCAAGGAACCATAAGGACCAAGAACAGAACCAACACCTTGATTTGATCCCAAAAATAGTCTTATAGAAATCTATTTCACGTTAATATAATATAGAAGCCTGAGAGAAATAATCGTAAAAATAGCAATGCAATGGATTAGTAAAAGAATACATTGTTGCAGAAGAACAGATAAAGCAAGAACCAGAACTCAAAAGTGTGAGCAGGACTAATTACCTCAACTTGACGTTTATGTAGCCCTTTCATCCTTATAATACATACATCAAATGCAGGAAGGAAAGGAAGAATGACACCCGTAGCGGCGTAAGGTAAGAGGCGATCGATGAAGAGTAGATGTTAAGTATAACGTTTTACGCTATTAGTTCCCCACATGGCGGCATCTTCTGCGGTAACTAAGGTTGAATTCCGCTTATTCTTCCTTACAGTTTTAACACACTAATTTGTAGCTAAAACACCCCTAAATGGTTGCACTCATGTTTGTTTACAGCAAGGAGAAAATTAAATTAATATGATTCCTGTTCAGGGCGTGGGTAAAAATTGAACAGCGGGAATAAGAAGACGAATTGTGAGTCGCATTCTAGTCACGCCTACAACGTGGTTTGGCTGTTTTGATCGATGTACTGTATTGTAAGTACTGGGTGCAATTTCCAGCATAGAAGCCCTAGAAATTATGACTAATAAAAAAGTGAAATATCTGGTAGCTGATTCAGCTGCATTCCTTAAAAATGCACAGATGCAGGTATGTAGTGAAACGCGAGATGGGATTTTAAACAACTAATTTTGTTCAAATCTAGAATATCGCGGAGGAAATTTACACTATTCGCGAAGTTATCAGCGAAATCCGTGATCATGCCACCAAACAAAGGCTCCAAGTCCTGCCGTATGAGTTAAAGTTCAGAGAACCGGACGTGGAAGCCATAAGATACAGTAAATCCTGAACCACTATTTTAATAATCAAGTTAGTAAATTAACTGTTCGATCTTGATTTACTCCCAGTTACGGAATTTTCCAAGAAAACCGGAGACTACCCCACCTTATCTGCCGTGGATATCCGAGTACTAGCATTGACTTACCAGCTAGAATTAGAAGCAGGAGGCCAAGACAGACTCAAAAAGGAGCCCAAAATGATCAAAACGATCACTGTTGGTCCCAACGTCCCCGAAGAAGTAAAGCCTTACAACATCGCTGGTTTCTACTTCCCTAAAGGCTCTGGCAAAGTACAAAAGGAAACCACTATTGAACTAGTAAATACATTGCTAATCTTATTTGTCTAGGACAAGGATGAAGTTAAGAGCAATGACGACGCCCTTAAAGATGAAAAACCGGCGACTGACCCTGAACTCGATAGTTTGCAAGAACAAATCGAACAAGTTCAGCTCTCTGAGGAAGAAAGTCTTGACGAAGAGGAGGAAGACGAAAATGAAGACGAACAAGATGATGCTGACGCTGGCTGGATCACTCCAGGAAACATTGCCAAAGTCAAAAACGGTATGAACGCTGAAGTGGAAGAAGAAAGCGTGGCCGTAGCTTGCATTACATTGGATTTCGCCATGCAAAACGTTCTCGTTCAAATCGGCCTCCACGTGGTAGCTCTAGACGGCAGGCTCATCAAAGAAGCCCGCACTTTCATCCTCCGTTGTTATGCCTGTTTCCAAACCACGAGCATCATGACAAAAGTCTTTTGCCCAGCTTGTGGCAACAAAACTCTTAAACGTGTTGCCGTAACCCTCAACGAAGACGGGTCTTTGCAGTTGCATATTTCCACTCGCAGACGCCTAACAGCTCGTGGCAAAAAAGTAATTCTTTAGTAATTAATTTCTACTCATAGAAACCTACATTTCGTTCTTATTTGCATCTTTCCAGTTCTCGTTGCCCACGCCCAAAGGCGGTAAATATTTCAGCAACCCCATTTTGGTAGAAGACCAACGTGAAGCCCAAAAGCGACCTTCTCATTTATCCCGCCAGAAGACAGACGTGTTAGATTCGGATTATATGGCTGGTAAAACTAACATTGCGTTCCAGTGGCTGCACTGGTGCCATATTTTTGGCACTCGCGGTGTGTCAAGACTTGCATATCTTTACATACTGAGTGTAAAAAATATTGCACCAGTGCCATATTTTGGCACTCGGTATGTCAGACTTGCATATCTTTACACACTGAGTGCAAAAAATAGTGCACCAGTGCGGCCAGTGGAACGTGCTACAAGAGCCTTAATTAAAAATCCAACGTATGAAAATAAAAACGTGTGATTTAAAATAGGAAATTCCCCGTTCGTAATGAATGACGTGTATTCGCGTGCATCTCTACTGGGCCGTAAGGCCGAGGGTACTAGCCACCCCTGGAACCGGCGAAATCCGAACGAAGCCAAACGTGGCGGTCGCCGAAAACGTTAACAGATTTTTCCTTTTTTTTTAGGGGAGGGGGGGCGATTTGGTGATTTGTTTTGAATGTAGAGCCCAATGTGTGCATAAAAAACACGTCACAAATTTGGGGGTTTTGGTCTTTTTCTTTTCTTGTAGGCTTATATCATCGTTATCGACCCATACATTGGTACTTCTCTCATTTTCTTTTTTAAGCGGTACTAAACAAAACTGTGACGTCAAGGATGTCGTGGGCGGTCTGCCCTGTTGCCTGTCTGTCTCCCAATCAAATGCTTTTACAGAAGGAACGCCCGATTTTGGATTTTGGAAGCGGGGCTCTAAGGGGCACGCATATACAACATGAGCTTTCTCTCTTCAGCAACGCTTTCTTTTTTTTTTAAGAGAAAAAATTTTAAAGTGTTAGGCTCTTAAAGCTTAAAAAAAGATAATGCGTTTACTATAGAAACTTTAGCCAAAATAAAAATGAAAAATAAGAAAAATTAGATGATCTAAATGATTTAGAAAAATGAATTGACAGAATTTTTTTTTAATTTAATCCAAAAAAACTCGTCAAAGACCGACCCCAGAAATTAGTCCTTTTTTGTGTTGTGTATACCAGGGGGTTTGGTCGAAACGGCGAACCCAGAGACCGTCTCCAGCCGCCCCACACCAATTGCTGAAGCAAAACCGGTCTAAATGGCGTCGTTTCCTTCGATCTCTCTTGTCATCTTATCTCCTGCGCGGAGGACTGTCACGATGGGGTTTACGGTCCCTTTCGCGGTGATCATTGCGCGAGCGATTCCTGGCGTTGTTCTCTCTCGCTTGCTGTGAATCCGCCATTCTCCTCTCCCGTTCCGCAATTCTCTGACGCCGCATCTCCTCTTTCTCCGCAATCTAGAAAACACGTAGAAATTAATCCTCATTTCCACAAAATATGTCCAAACTTAATAAATAACAGATAGAAAATAGGCAAAAGCCTATGTCAATTCACGTAAAAAATAATAAAGAAATAACATGAAGTCATAGTCATGTAAATGATTTGGCAACAGGCTTGGGCAACAAGCCTACGCCGATATTTGAAAAAAAAAAATTATATATATACCTGCTCAGCAGTTAGCGGCAACCAGTAGATGCTAGGGGTGATCTTGGTTTTGCGGAACAGATCGTCCAACAATTTGGCGGGTGTTTCGTCCTTGGGTTTTTCTCCTCCTGTCAAAATACAACCATGAAATCAACCATTCCTCGTCTTTTCATGCGTTTCTATTACATACTCTTTTTTTTTTTTTTTTTTAAATGGGTTCTATCATACCTAAACCTGCAGTTTTGTCTTCTCCTCTAACGCGTACTGTTCGTTCCTCCCAGTCTCGGTCCCTTTTGTCTTGCTGTCGCTTAAATTCCCGTTCCCCAGGAACCACTTCGCCAATCTTGGCACGGTCCCATTCCCGTATGGGCCCTTTGACCTCATAACCCCGCTGTTCTTTATCTTCGGCTCGATTGCTGTTCTGTTCCTCTGTTTCTTTGACGGTTCTGTCATTTGCAGGTACAGCAGCTGGAGCCGTATGGCTATTGGCCTGGACTCCAGGGTTCATGCTCTCTTTGCGTCCTTCACGGCAGTCTTCCAAGTCCTGTTCAGTAGCGAAGTCCACGATTAATGCTTTTGGGTTGGAAACGGGCCAGTGAACGCCGTGCAAAGCAATCCGGGTGGCCACTGCTTCTTCGGCCGACTCGTACTGGGCCATGCAGGTGGATTTCACACGGTCAATCCAGAAGGCGTTGGGTACCAAGTTACCAGTGCGACTCAACAATTCGCGGAGTTGGTTGATGGTAAAGGGACGGACCAGATTTGTCACCAAAATCACACTCGAAGTGGGATTATTGGCCGGAGCTAACGGTTCTGGGTCTGCTTTTTGAGCTAAGGCTGTTCTTTCTTTCACCATAGGCACAATGACTAGAAAATGAAAAAATAATGTAGAAATATAACGAGAAAAGTACACAAAACCCACAATTTCATTTTTTTTTTTTTTTTTTTTTTTTTTTAAAGAATTGAAAGGAATGACATCTGTTTGCGTAATCTCTGTTTTTACCTGGTTCAGAAGATGATGGTTCCAAACGAGGGCGTTTTGGACGCTCTGGTCGACTTGGTTCGGGACTTGTCAGACGGACTTCTTCAGGTGCCAATAATTTCGCATCTGGGACTAATTCCTGAAAATGAAAAAGTTTTATAATTAGAATCATTTTAAAATAATAATCTACTTTTTATATAATTTTAATCAACTAAAGACTACTAGCTTAATTTAAATTAGAATCTATTTTTTTCCACCATTTTAAATGTTACCTTGAGTGATTCTGTCGAAATGATCAGTGCCGGCTCACTAGTTTGGTGAGTTACTGAGCTGGCCCATCGTCGCTTATGGCTAATTTGGCTTTCTTCATTTCCATTCACTCCCTAAAAGTCAATACGGGTTGGAGTTATTAGCCTCAGAATGGCAGTCAGAATGGTAATAAAGGAGAAAAAGAAACTCACATTTCCTTCGACGGACTTCGAGGTTCGCAGCTTGAGCTTGCGTAAAGGTACCACCGATTCTAAAGGCTGCACTTCTGGGCAGATCTCCGGGACTTCTGTCTTAATATCCACTGGGAGATTGTCTCTTTTCAGTCGTTTGGCTGTTGATGTAGGCAACTCTGGTCTTCCTTTTTCGGGTAATGTAAGTTGTTGTTGTTTTGGTTCTGGCGTGCGGGACTTCCGAGTGCGACTAGAGCGTCTGTAACGCTGGTGTTGAGTATCGTCATCACTCCCAGATTCCGAGTCAGATATTGGGCCACCCGAGCGCTTCCGCGATGTTTCTTCATCTTCGCTCTCCTCTTTCTCGATCTGGAGCTCATCCCCAGCTTCCTCCTCGTCTACAGCCTCTGCGTTGACGGCTTTAGACGTTTGGCTAACCTCCTTCTCAACCTTTTTGTTTTCCCTACATAGAAACGTTCCATTAGAATCTTAAAACCAGTCAAATAACCAATTTTCTTACGATGTGGCAGGGGCAGCCGGTAAAAGTTCTGTTACAGGATCCAAAACTTCCGAGTTTCCCGTTACCTATATTAAAATATTGGTTATATTCATGCCACAATCAGAATGAATAGATTTAATTACTGGTGTTACGTTCTTTTCCGAGTCTGAAGCTTCTTTTTCAACTTTTGTGTTCTCCTGAGAAGGTCCGTTGGTCTTTGGGGCTAGATCGGCTTCTTTTTCAACTTCTGACTTGATTTCTGTGGTATCGGTGGGCAAATCCGGGACTGGTTTTTCTTCTTCAACAACATGTGCCTGGATGGGAGACTTCCTAGGTGACCTATGGGCAGAACTGTTCCTACCTCCCATTACTTCTGATGAAACTTCTTCCCTACTAGCCGGTTCTGGCTCAGCCCCATCCTTGCCGTCTTTTTCTTCACGCTGCTCTGCTTGGATCTGTAGTTCCGCTTCTATTTCTTCCACTGGGGGCACTGGACTTCCCCTTACACTCTTATTGGAACTGAGTTCATCTTCCACGGGTTTCTTAACACCAATCGATTCCTTGCCGACACTCATAGCTAGCAAAAGTCCAGGCTCCTAGTCATCAGAAATAACAAGAGAAGAAGACAGATAATTAGTTGCTTAGTATTGTCTAGACTTACTGTGACAATTTCAGATTTCACTTATGTTTTAAACGATCTAAGAAAGATACATTTTAATAGTTACAAACAAACAAAATTAAGAAGAAACTGATTCAAAAAGGCCAATGATTTAAAAAACGTTTCGCTTCCAAAAGTACCATGAATATAATGCGTTTCCAACGGGTGCAGGACTCCAAAAAAGAACTTTTCACCCTTCTCAGACACTCAATCGATTGTCCTATACAGCAGTGAATTCCGCGTTGGCCGCCATGCGGCCAAAGTAGCTCAGTGCAAGTATAAAGTTAGGGGGGTGCAAAAAGCTTGTCTAGTAAGGCAAGGAATAATGCTACATGCAAGGACACTCCACCTACAATAACATCTCACATAGAACGCCACCTAGTGTAGAATTGATTGAAGCTTTTCTCATGGCGTGACCCTGGAAAATTACATAAATAAATTAAAACTAAATTAAATCCTTTCAAAAACCTGGAAGTATGTCCTGTGACTATAAAAGAGCCTTACTTTATGGTTAGAAAAGCTTAATTCATATGCATACTCGTGAAACAGAAAGAGATTAAACCTTACTAGCTCTCTGACTCAAAATAATTATTACTATAAGCGCGTTTTTTACCTGTACTATTAAGGTTGTGTCCACTTCCATGGGCTCAGGATCATCCAAGTACACCAGAGCTTCTTTAAAAACATTGGGTTTAGGCTCCGGTTGGGCTAGGACTGTTTCTTTTTCTTTAAGCTTGTCCTCTTGCTCATTTTCAACACACTTTTCAGCCTTTGTGGGTTCTTCTTTGGGTAGTTCCTTAGGTGGAACCTTGGGTGGAGACACTGGACTCGCTTCGGAAGTGAGTTTCTTGCTCGCCATATCCGCTAATGCTTGCGCAGCGGACGCTTCATCCTCCAAATCAGCCGCCGTTTGCGTGAATTGCAGGAACTTGCGTTTCTTCGACGGTAGGATGGGGGTAGAAGTCGAGGGCCCACCCATTGAAAGGTCTTCGGGTAGCGCGCTCAGCACGTCGGTCTTGGGCGTGTCCAAGGTTAACGTTTTTTCCTTGTCCACAGTCGTCGAAGGCGTCAGACTCGAAGGCGTTACACTCAAAGAGAGATTTTCGGGTTCTTCTGTTTTAAGAGGTTCAGTAACCGTTTGGGAAACGAGGGGCAAGGGCTCGTTTTGTACTGGAGCAGGTAAATCGCGTTGACGAGTCAAAGGAAGGGCGTGTTCAGGAGGGGGGGTCGAGTACGGATGCACTTCGGGACTCTGGAAAGCCGTAGTTGAAGCCGGAGAGGCAAATTCTGTAACGTTACTAGCTTGCATGGGCGAATCGTATTTGGACAGTGTGGACAATAACGAAGTGCTGGCGAAAGCTTGCTCGGGACTCAAAAGGGCTTGTTTTTCTCTCAATTTCTCGGATTTCTTGGCACTGCCGGGACCTAGAAACCATACCGAAAACATTACAAAAGTCTAGATCAGAAAGAGGGGTATACCAGAAGCTTTAGAAGGGGATGCAAACGAGGTATCAGTAGCCGATTCATCCTCATCCTGAGTAGTCTCTTCTGCACTAGCTTCGGATTCGCGCTGCTGTTCCTCGTACTGCTTTTTTGCTTCACGCTGGCTCTGGTAGCAAGCTTGTTGCGCTGCCAAGTATTCGCGTATAAAATCATTATCTGCGATCGCTTCGTTTGCCAACTGAAAATTAAAAAAAAAAAATGTTTAAAATAATATTGGGGGTTATAAATAAATAAGAGCAATTAACGTACCGCAAGATTAGGAACGTGTTCTTCAGCTTCTTGGTCTTTTTGAGCTGCTTCACGGGATTCTTCAAGCTCCAAATGCTGCAATCATAGAAATTATGATTAATTAGTCATTAAAACTGCTCTTATTATTATGCTCTTAACTGCTCTTATTAACTGATACAACGGTTAATTACATTATAATTAGCTTTTTACTATGATTTATGAAATCAAATCTTAAATAAACCAGATTAATCAGACATCACAGAAAGTAAAGAAAGATAAGATAAAGAACTAAATAATTCAAGCTATTTTGGAAATAATTGCCAGGCAACTCTGCGCGGCAATCATGTCAACAAACAGGCCGGCAGGGTAACGCTATAGCAATAAAGGCAGTGGGAGGGAGTGGGCGGGGGAAGCATATGAAGCACAGTGAAGGGAAGCGTCCGTCACTGGCGTCCATAACCAAACATTGAGAAAATAAATTACGGCTAAACTTACCAATCTCAATCTTTCCACTAAATCTTTTTTGCTGCCAGACTTTGGTAAACTTCTTTTGTCTAATTCAGCTTTTAAGTCCACTACACGTAACGAAGAAAGGGATTTCCCGCTCACCAAATATTCGCGGTGCCTGCCTCTGTCCGCCATTTTTGACAACAATACAACTATCGATATAGTTTACTATCAAATCGTCATTATCGGCAACTGGCGGCAATACTTAGCCCGCCAATTTTCCAACCATGAAAAGCGAGCTACAGTCGTCAGAAAAAGTTCTTCAACAATACAATCTTCAAGTTTAAAATAACTACAGACCACTTTGTGATTAAATTCTTAATAACTTAAAGTATGAAAATGGACGAAAGAACAGAAATAAAGAAGAAATAGCCCTCGAAAAATTAATCTTTATGAAATATTTCTTGGTTAAGCATTATACAGCTCTGAAATCACTTTTATCAAACCAAGCTTGCAAAACATAAAAAGAACAAACTCCAATGCTGTATCTTCATCAGAACTACGCCACTTGTGAACATAAGAAAACACAATCGAATTTCCATACAAAAGAACTAAATCAATTTCCTTTTTCAAACTCCCATCTTGTGCTAGGGGCTCAAGATTCCCTTGAAATTAGATCTCCAGAACTTTCTTCCGTCATTACAGCCACAGCAGTAACCTCGACTGGGGTCCCGTCTCCTTCGTTAGCCAATGCCTCGACAAAAGTTTATCTTCGAATTCCAGAACCTGAATATCAACAGGAATCGAAATCTCCACTACTCGATTCACTGGCTCAACTTTCTTCGTCTCAGATTCAGCTTCAGGTTCTACAGGAATCTCACGTTCTTCTTCCTCTGCTGCCAATTTCCATTCTTCCTCCACAACTTGAATCTAATGTGGATCAGCGTGTACGATATGTCCAAGCTCCTCCAATTTCCTAAACGAATGGCTGGTCAAATTCCGGCGACGCGCTGGTTACTGGTGTGTTCTGTTCGCGATCTCTTCCGTGTTCGTGTCTTCTCCTACACTATTGCCTAACTTCTCCTTTACGCCCACACTTTCAATTGCAACTCGCTTACCTTCAGTTTCGACATAAACTTCGCAATTCTCCGTTTTCGAAGCTTCCGTATCAACTTCTACGTCAACCCCCGAAGCTTCTGTATCGGTTTCTAAGTCTCCCATGTCTATTCCCAAGGTCGAAGCTTCACTCTCCATTTTCAGTTCTTCAATTGCATTCTGAATCGCGGCTACGGACTCTTCAACCGGCTCTGCAACATCAAAATCTTCGTCCAAAACTACAAAATCTGCTTTTCCTTCCTCAATACATCGTTGTTCTTCCAACAGTCTTTCCTCTGCGGTTAAGTCTTCTTCAGCTGCGTCCACAATCTTGCCAAGATCCGCATCCTGAGTGTACAATTCCGTTTCCTGAGCGTCTTGAGCAACTTCCTCAATTGCTTTTGGTATTACCTGGTCTTCCGAGACTCCCCTACCAGCTTGGATAGCTTTCAAAGTGGTCAAAACATCTTCCTCAGTCTCCGAGTCGACTAGTTGCAGTACAAACTTGCCGGACTGGATTTCTTCTAACACATTTACCCTAACCTCTTGTCCTTCCATTGCAGCGAACGCCTCTTGTGCCTCTGGAAGCCAAGCTTCATCGCTTGTTGTCAAGGATGCTTTTACGGCCAAGGCAGGTATCAGAGCATAATGAGACGGAAGAGCGCGTAGACTATTTTCTGCGAGTTCTTCGGTATTCCCGTAATCCACAAATTGGACCAAAACAGTTGCAACATCCTCCGAAGCACCTCGCAAGATCAAAACACGGTACCAGGCTTCGTCTACGCTGTACTGAGCCACACAAATGGTCCTAATTTCAGGTACAATAGTGGGTAGATGTGGTCCTTGGACCGCCAAATCTGCCGCCATTTGTTCGAAGGACTCGTGAGGAAACTGGACCCAGAAGCAACTGGGGCTGTCTACGAATCTGATAAAAGCCGATTCGATTACTTGTCCGCATTCAACGGTCAGCGCTGGTAACTCGGCAAAGGCAAACGTCTTGAGGGTTGCAAGTCCCTCGTCAAGCAAAATATCGATAATATTCACATCCTCGGCCAATAAACGTAAAATCTGAGTGGGACCATCTGCGAGTGGGCAAAGTAATGCTTTGCAAACAATAGTTCCTTCTCCGGCGAGACTATGAAGTCGCTGTGTCGCTTCTTTCGTCCAGTCTTCCGTAGAGGGCTCAAGTAAGCTCGTTAAAGAACACGGGAGGCCGTAAGGCGGCAGGGCTTGCAATTCTGGTGAAATGTGGCACAAATTACTGGCAGGGATAGACTGGGTGTCTCCATAGTCGACGAAATGGACTTGGGCAGTTTGCTGGTCTTCGTCCCATGACATAATCTTTCCACGATACCACAATTCATCATCGGGGTGCTTTCCGGCCATTAAAACGGAGTCCGGGCCCACAGCTCGCTCGCTTTCTTCATAAGGTTGTGGACTGGCTTGGCAGAATTCGTTCAACTGGTCGCTCAGAGCAGCTAATGCGTCTTCCTCCGCTTGATTTTGAAGGTAGAAGAGAGCAGGCGACTTTACGTGCGAAACGTAGACTGGAGTGAGGCTCGGGTCCGTTTCGAGTGACCTAGTGAGGAATTTATAAACAAATTGTTATCATGATAATTGAAATATTAAAAAAAAAAATATAATATGTCTTACTCGACGATGGAAGCTGATGGAGTAGCAAATCCTCCTTCGTATAACAGCTGCGCCAATGATCCACGCTCGGATTGGAGGTCAACAACAAATTTCCCATTTTCTTCCTTGAACCATGTGCAGTTCCATATACCTTCTGAGAGCACTTTTTCTGCATCGCTTGCCGCCTCTGAATTGGCTATTACACCGCGTAATGTGCACGGCAGAGTCTAAAAAATAATAATAAGAATTTGAATTGAAAATGTGCAACGACCAAAACAATTGCTTCCTAAACAACAACCTAAACAACCAACTTAAGTGTTTTCAAAATTAATACAACAATCCAACATTAACACAAAAAATAAGCACATCCCAAATTATTATGAAAAGATAACAAAAGGAATAAAATTAATTAGCAATAAATATAATAATAATAATAACAATAAACAATATATTATATATAACAATATACAATACTATATTATATATATAATATAACAATATTATATATTATAATATTACTACTAATATACTACTATATACTACTATATATACCACAGTATAGAGGTTTACACAGTATGGTAACAGGGGAATCCTTCCAATGTTAAGGTTTTCTGACAAATCTCTCGGTCCCAAGAGGATGTGGGGGTAACAAGGAACATAGGAGGGATGGATTCACAGACTTGCCCATCCTACCCCAGAAGTGGGCATTCCAAATCTACTACAAAAAGGGTTCGAAAAGAGGATCGGCAACGCGCGCATTTGAAAGTGTTTTTTGGAAAAATGCCTATGCTATTTTTTGGTAATAAGTCTTACATTAATCTCTTTCAAGTTCACATTGCTTGCTAACCCCTAACGAAATGCAAGTACTTCCTACTTCCGTGTTTTTGAGTGTCATATAAATAGCGTCGTCACATCAACTCCTATCAATTGTTTTTGCTCTTCCATGCAGTTTGTTGCAAATTTCACATAGCTCACTTTCAATTTATTTGAAAGAAAATTTTCACCGTTTTCTTAACACAACTCTGTAGATTGTCTTTTTCACGACGAAGTATAGTAAACAATTTTCATTAAGTCATTCAAAAATGTATATTAATCCAGCAGTGTAATATAAGTGAGTTTTTAGCAAAGCGAGATTTAGTGTCATATAATGTCTATATATGTCTTAATGTGTATACGTGTTGTGCTTTGACCTAGCAAATTCATCTTTTATTTTAAGCTCACATAGTTTAAAGCAACAGATTTAAATTACGGGCTTTGTAAACCGTCGTGACCTTTTTTGAACTACACTGGGAGGTTTGCGAATGTACTCTTTCATTTTCTGGCCTTTTACCTGAATATTACTCTGGGGACCGAGAAGGTCGTCAGAAAACCTTAACATTGGACGATACCCCTGTTACCATACTGTGTAAACCTTTATACTGTGATATAAACTACTATATATACAACTAATATACTACTATATATACTACTAATATACTACTATATATACTACTAATATACTACTATATATACTACTAATATACTACTAATATACTACAATATTATAATACTAAAAGTTACAATATTATTTCAGGTTTACTTGAAGTACATTATACAGTGGAACCTCTCTTAACGAGCATAATTCGTTCCAGAATCTTGCTCGTTATGTGAAACACTCGTTAAGCGAAACTGATGAGTCCCGGCTCACAAGTGACTCTTACGTTACGTGACTTCCCTTTCTGCGTCACTCGTTAAGGGAGCAATTTTTTCACATTTTTTTGCTCGTTATGCGAATTACTCGTTATGAGAGGTGCTCGTTAAGAGAGGTTCCACTGTATCTGAAATAATAAACCTGACCACGGTTTGTTACTTAACAATAAAATGAGTTTCAGTGTTTCATTCCGAAATCCAACAAAAAATAAAGTCCCAGACAATAAAGGATCCTCTTAAGTTTTGGGTTAAAATAACGACAAGTTTCCTTACACCGTAAAAACTTCAATAACCAAATGGAAAAAAAAAAAAAAAAAAAAAAAAAATACATTTCACTCCAATGGAAAGCATTGAAATTCAAACTCACTTGTTGTGGATGCTCTAAAAATTGGGGCAGAATTCGCTTTATATCGGTACGGTTGCAAATAGAGGCATTTCCGTAATCCACAAAGCACACTTCCGGATGATCGTCCGTCTTCTTCACCACAGCGCGATAATACACCTGATCTTCTGCGTATTTGGCCACCACTGCCTGTCCCACGAACAGCTCACTTTCGACTAGTTCATTATCGTCCAATCCAACGTAAAATTCTGCTAAAGGAAGCATAACTTGCGCTTCAAAGTCATCCATATTGGGTGGTGACAGAAACAGCTGCTGCGCATGATCGTACCACGCAAGAGCCACCGAATTCGTCTCGTTTTCTTTGGGCGTATACCAAGGTACAAAGCTAGTACTTGGAGCCGGTACATCTATCACCGAAGGCATTCCAAATGCTTCATTTATCACGCTAGACTCCTCCCCTGTGACGCGCAGGCGCACTCCATAGCCCCCGGCTTCTAACCGACGAATAAATTTAGCTCTCAGGGTTTTCTCCCACGTCAATTCTTCAAATTTCTCTTTCTCTTCTTCGTTTCCAGTTAAAGTTACATTCACCAGCCCACATTTGTAGGCCTGTGGTGATAATGCTGCAAATTTCTCCTCCAACGCTTTTAAATCCGTCAAGGGCGTCTTTTGAACGTTTCCATAGTCTACGAAAAATATTTCCGCTAGGTCAAAGTCCACATTGGTGATTGATCCGCGGTACCAGACTTCATCATCCCGAAATTTGCAGGCGCAAGGCATGCCGACTTGAGGGTTCTTCAAATTCTTGGAACCGGTCGCTTCTTCATAAAAACTAGCCAACTCCGCCATTAAAGCATCCAATTGGGGAATCGCGTCTTGGAGCTGGACGTAAAACTCCGCTGGACTGGTGATAAACACCACTTCGACGTCTTTAACTTGGCCTAGAATCGGAGCAGGGCGCGGGTACATCACTTGAGGTATCGGCGGAGGATTCCGGTCCCGAAATCCTCCTCTTCCGCCCCCTCTGGATCCTCCCCGTCCGCCATACGAATCTCCGTCTCTGCCACCCCCTCTGGATCCTCCCCGACCGCCATACGAATCTCCGTCTCTGCCACCCCCTCTCGATCCTCCCCGACTGCCATACGAATCTCCGTCTCTGCCACCCCCTCTGGATCCTCCCCGTCCGCCATACGAATCTCCGTCTCTGCCACCCCCTCTGGATCCTCCCCGACCGCCATACGAATCTCCGTCTCTGCCACCCCCTCTGGATCCTCCCCGACCGCCATACGAATCTCCGTCTCTGCCACCCCCTCTGGATCCTCCCCGTCCGCCATACGAATCTCTGTCTCCGCCGCGTCTTTGGTAGTCACCCCGTTCCCCTCTGTCGCAATGCTCCGATCTGGGTTTATAAGAATCCGCTCTGCTGTTGCTCGGAAAAGACCTCTCGTGAGTACTGGAAGCTGTGGAGGCACTTGAACCCCATGGATCTTCACTGGCGGCTTGACTCCAGTCTCCGTTGTCGTTGTTCTGTGGTTTGGAAGTATTGTCACCCCAGTCATTGGAGGCTTGCGTAGGTTGGGACCACTCATTTGAGTTTCCGCTGCTCCACCCATGGTTAAAGAGAGCTCCGCGTCCTGCGCTCTGTTCTTCCTCTTTAGATAATTGCCAGCCTGAATTAGAACGGTTTGAACTACGTTCAGAGACTGAAGTACTGCCATTCCATCCATTTAACGGCTTCACCGGACTGGACGCGGATTTTCTAGGCAAAATACCTGGAAATAACGATCTAATGTTAGCAAAAGTTTAGATTAATTGACGGAAAACTTACTAGAAACGGCCATGCAGCGCTCCAATAGTGCATTGCACGGGTTTGGCGTGGGCCCAACCTGGAAAATGTCCCCGTCCCTCCGCAAAATGCGCACTTCCAATGATTGGTCCTCCAATCCAGACCAAACCGCTGGGTCCAAGGTAGGGTTCACGTTCACCTGACAAGCTATTCCAAACATTGGCAGCGTCCATTTCTTCAAACTGGTTAGTGGGCTTAAAACTGCTCGTCGATTCACCTTCAATCGATTGCCGTAATCGACAAACACGACCTCGACGTCACTCACAAACTCGTCTAGGATCTATGGATTGAAAGAAAGGAATCAACTAAAATTAGAAAACCTGATATTAGCAATCAAACTCAACATAATCTCTACATTAAGTTATTAATAACAACTTAATGTAGTAACTTAACATTAAGTTATTAATAACAACTTAATGTAGTAATAATTTAATATAATAATACAGCAGAAGACACATTCTGATCATGTTTGTCAAGTAAATATCGATTCTATTAAACGGAGATTCTAATAATCGGAAATCGGAAATATGCAATACGATAGTTATAGAATAGTCATAGATAATCATAGAATGCTACGATTAACCGGCGCGTGAAAACGAACTGGCTTGTTAAACCAAAGAAACAAAGCATCGTCTACTTGACACTTCAGGGCCACTTCTCCAAAGGGTAGTGGTCCTTAAGTTAAAATACAACTAAAGTGCACCTTTTTAAGTTAAAATACAACTAAAAGTGCACCTTTTGAAGTTAAAATACAACTAAAAGCCTACTCCTACGCTTAGGTAGGGTTCGCCACACGATATGCCTTCTAATTTTCCCAGTCAACTGAAGGAACTGGTCATTCAATTGAATAACCTGCTAATTTAATTGACTGTGGAGTTTAGAAGGGATTTTCTCTTAAGCGTAGTAGTAGGCTGGCAATGCCAAGATTGGTCAATGTCATCCGTCAATATGTGAAGTCCATGTAGCAATCACAGTATAGAGGTTTACACAGTATGGTAACAGGGGTATCCTTCCAATGTTAAGGTTTTCTGACAAATCTCTCCGTCCCAAGAGGATGTGAGGGTACGAAGGCTCATATGGGGGATGGATTCTCAGACTGTGCCATGTACCCCCATGTAGGCATTCCTAATCTACTAGAAAAAGGGTTCGAGAAGAGAACAAAACATTCACAAAACGGGGGACTGATGACCTTTCTCTCGGGCACTCTAGGGAGTTTTGGGCTGACGTAGGGTCCTACGGCAACGCGCGCATTTGAAAGTGTTAAGAAAAATACTAAACTTGCAAAAGTTAGTAACATTTAGGAACAGTTGCAAAGTACAAATGTAATGGATAACTCGTATATAGACATAAATAGTCATAACAACACATATAGACATTAATATACATGGGTATTTTATAATATATGGGGTTAAACCTGTATACTATAAAACACGTATGTATGGGTTGCAAAAGAGACTGCCTCCTCGTGGTGCAACCTGGGTAACGCGAAATAGTCTAGAATGTGTATACGTGTTGTGCTTTGACCTAGTTAATTCATCTTTTATTTTAAGCTCACATAGTTTAAAACAATAGATTTAAATTACGCGCTTTGTAAACCGTCGTGACCTTTTTTGAACTGCACTGGGAGGTCTGCGAATGTACCCTTTCGTCTTCTGGCCTTTTAGCTGAATATTACTCTGGGGACCGAGAAGGTCGTCAGAAAACCTTAACATTGGAAGATACCCCTGTTACCATACTTTGTAAACCTCTATACTGTGGTACCAATCACTATTGTAGTTCCGTTACTGTACATGTGAAGATTATCTTGAAATCGATTATAATATCCGAAAGTGTGCTAATAACCGATTAAAATGCTATGAATTTTATCCGAATCAGTCCTTAAAAATGTGATTCCACAAAGCGGCTGACTTCAATAACCAGTGATTACAGCAAGCCGCATCTACTGGAGTTTAATCATTCATAATAATTTAAAAATTCACAATAATTTCATAATTACTTTCACGCGATAGAAAGCTGAATCGTCGGACCACTGAACAACGCCAAAGTCGCTCACATGTGGGCATACATCCGCGTACAGGAGAGGCACGTTGTCCACCGCTTTCCCATAAACGGCGAGTAATTCCAGCTGGAGCGTGTCTAATAGTTCGGTGGGCAACCGTTCTAATTGGGCGTGGAAAAAGCCGGGTTTACCGGCCGCGGTTACGTAAACTTTCTCGACTTCCGTCAATTCTGGGACCGGAATAGGTACTTTGACTGGTGCAGCTGCAACTGCAGACACTTTCCCGCTGATCTTGTCCAATATTTGTTGATTGATACTCTGCTCAGAGCTAAGGTCCTTGAGCTCCAGATGGTGCTTGGTATTGATTTTTTTAACAGTTGCAGGGTAAGCAGCGTCGTTTTCCAGCAGCTGACTGAACTCCACTCTCACGCTCTCTGGTATCTTGGCCTTTTCCAAGCCTGACAAGCTGCAGCGCAATGCTTGGGCGGGCACCAGGTTCAAGAGATGTTGGTTTAGTACTTTCACGGACCGAGCGTCGATTTCCGCGACGTTTCCATAGTCCACGAACTGGACTTTGACTCGTTTCGTCTCTGGAGACACGTCCGTTACGATTCCGCGGTACCATTGCTCGTCCTCTGGGAATAACGCTAAGCAAGGCGAGCCTTTACGTTGGAGAACGTCTGTCATGGGCTGTAATGTGCGGTGCGTATTCGGGGAGTTGATCAGTTTCTGCAAGACGTTCAGATCGTCTTCGTAGTTCTTGAGCTGGACGTAGAAATCATCCAAATCTTCCAGGTAACATACCGTCACGGTCTCCTGCGCGCCTACTGGAAAATCCAGCGTTTGGAACACCTCAAACTGCTTCTTGCTGGATGCTGCTGCTGCTGCTGCGCATGCGTCGCGTAAAACGTCCAAAATGGAGCGTTCGCCTTCAAACAACTCCACCACGTGCATCCGATCGCGGGATTTCAGGCGACATTTGAGTAGTTTGTTCGAAACTAGCGTCTGGAACGTCTCGTTCACCAGCGGTAGATTTTCCAAGCTTTCGAGTCCAAAGAGCGAACACCGAATAGCACAAAGCGGCGTTTCCAACAACTCCGGGAAGCTCTGGTATAAACGGTCTCTGGCGACGTACTCTTTGTTGCCGTAGTCAACGTAGTAGACTTGACAGGAGTCTGGTGAAGGCGTGGTGACGAGTCCGCGGTACAATTGGCCATCTTCCGAGAACCTGGCAATACAATACGTTCCACGATCCACGTTCCCAGTAAGAGGGCGGAGCGACGCCTGGGACATGAGCTGGCGAATAAGTTCTAATTCGGGTTCAGAATCTCGGTCTTGTAGGATAAATTTTGTAGGTCCTTGCTCCACAACAGTAATATAGACTTCGTAGTCGGTGTTGAAGCGCAGTTCTCCCGTAATGTAGAAACCACGTGGCGTTGGGGAAGGGGCGGGCTCTGCAGCTGGTGGCGCCAAATTCAAATTGGGATAGGGCGGAGCTATTTGCTGTTTGTTAGGATGATTTTGGTTTTGTTGATAGGAAAACTGGCTCGGCGCAGGTAACGAGGTATAAGGGTTAGTAGGAGGAGCGTTGTGGCTAGGGGCGGGCAATGCCCAGCCCACCTCGATGAGATTCTGGACGAAATACTCTCCGTTGGACAGGAAGACGCGCATGGCGGTAGCGTTGCCGCAAGGACCGAGATTTTGGGCGGGAACGGTGTGGCCCACGAATGATTCGTACACGTAGTTTAAGGCGGCGTCACACCAGCCTTCAGGTGAGGGAGGGGTTATGTCTGCCAGAACGCATTTCACGGCGAGATGTGTGAGTTTGAGAAGGGAATCGCTGCTAGCGCCCAGGGCGTCCACAGACCGGATTTGATCGAAGGAAACCATCTCGGTGTTGCCGTAGTCGGTCATATAGGCGGGTACATAGCCGCCGTAAGAATTGTCCAAGTTGAGGATTTGAGCCCGGCACCAGCCGTGGCGAGCAGAACGAACGCACCAAATGGTTTGGACGTTTAATTGTCTAGGGTTAACGGGAGGAGTGTTGTCCAAAACGTTGCCGTACTCGCCACGAAAGAGAGTTTCCAAAGTGGAAGCATATTTGGGGTTCTTTTGGACCCAGAAAGTGATATAAGGCTCCGAGCGAGCTCGCTCTGATTTGTCAACTTGCGCGATGAAAATGCTGTCAGTATTCATTTTTTGTATCTGAAAGAGACACAAAAACGTTGGGGATAAATTAGTAAGTATACTACAATATGAGTATGTTTTTTAAGCCAAGAGTGATCAAAGAATTTAAGTATTTAAGTCAGACCGTGTAAGAAACTAGAACATATGATATATAACAATTTAAACATTTAAGTATAAACTGATGTGATTAAATTAAAATTTATCGCGAAATAGAATTTGATGCACGGTAGTGACTTGCTTTGCGTTTATTTTGTTGCAGACTCAAAGAGTCGTTGCACAGGTAAGATCTGCCTGCGTTTTCGGCAACACAACTGCTAGAAAATTACGCTTTTCCCTTTCCCTCACAAGCCAAGGTCAGCCATGCGTGCAACAAGAAGAAAGCCGGATTTGATTTGAACTTGAAAAAATCTACACTTTTCTTTGGGCTTTGCGTGTTATTTGCTAAAGAAGGGTGATATCTAACATTTTCTGTTTTATTCAGAGAAACGCACTTGTACAATTTATTGGTTTTTAATGTACCTTGTTAGTGCATAATGCTAAAGAACTAAACAACCTCACGTGTTACACAGAGACTTTTACAATAGAAGGTAAATACGGTCGCTATCTATTCTGTTTCCTGTTTGGTGCAACGTTGCCGAACAATCAATACGAATACGGTAGGTCTCGGACTATTTTTCTTTCTTTAGTTTCAGTTTAACCGGTATACAAGTAACGATAACGAATATTAATAATAAACTTAGGATTTTCCCCTTTCACTGATTAAATTTCCCACTTAATCTATCACGTACAAAAAGCTATTTATTGAATTATGAATACAAAGTCAAGAAATATTTCTCAGGATTGTTTTCAGTAGCTTGTTTGATTGGACACAAAAACTGCAATTCATATCGACTAGCCAACTTGGCGTTTTTGGTTTAAAAAATACATTTGACAGTTACGTACAAAATCTAGCAACTTTCCTCTGAATCCCAGTTGTCCACTTCCTTCACCTTCATTGGCTCATGACTTGCTACCGTTGAGATCTCATGCACATCTGCCTGTACCGTTATAACTTGACGAGGTTTAGTTTCCGCAACTGTTAAGTGACTCGCTCGACTCTTACTTCTAGTCGAATTGATAGAATCGGGTCCAATTTTCTCTCGGTTCGATGCTCGTGAAGTGATGTTGGATGCGGATTGCTCCCATTCCAACACCACATCCAATTTGGCAAAAATCCGCTCCAATTTCTGCAACGCTGACGGTGAAGAGCGAGGGGCGTGAATTTGCGCTAACTTCGAACGACTTTCGGGGTAATTGTCTTCCACCATAAACTTCTCCTTGATGGAATGAGACGGCGAAGCTTTATCTGCCACAGTCAGCACTGTGGTAGGCAGTACCACAATCCCCTCTGTCTGCTGGTTGTTCTTATCGAAATCGTAGATCCAGACTTGTTGCAACGACGCTATAGCCAAAACGTTATCCAACGGATGATAATCCGTAGTTGTTACTGGAACCGAGGACTGGGTGGATATAATAGCTGCCAACGTTCCGGACGTTAGATTCCACATGCGAACGACACCGTCTTCATCGCCAGCAATGACGAAACTTCCACAAGGCGTTACGGATCCCATTAACCGGAACCTTCAATACACGCACAAAATCCCAAATCCAAATTCAATATTTTAGGAACTTTAAGCTTTGAATTAAACAAGAGCAAAATTTACCTTGTATTTTCAGCTTCGGTTAATACGCTGAAGACCAAACCCGTTTTGATGTCCATGACTCGTATTTTGCTGTCTTTGGTACGCATAATCAAAGTACGTTCTCTAGAATCGGTGCACAAGCTCGTGATTACGGCCCCGCGAGTGTCCAATAACTCCCACGTTCTACCATTCAAATGAATGTACAACGTGGTTTAAACTACGCTAAATGGCAGACATACTTATCGAATACTAGGTCGCATTCTTCTTTTTCTTGACTAATTTTCCATACTTTCAATACGCATCGATAATCGCCTGTAATGACTAGCTGATCGATTTTGCACACGCTTAACGCATTGATCGGGCTAATATGCTCCAAATACGTGGAGATCAACTAAGAAATACAAATTTTAATCCAAAATAAATAAACCATACTAAAATTTCAAGAATTGTTATCTTATAATCTTATATAATTACTTTTGCTTTTCCCGATAAGAAACCTATAATTGACAACAATATTCCAAGGAACATCTTAGCTCTGTTGATCAGAATGAGATCTACGCATTTTCCGTGTAAAACGTATTTTAAGAACATAAAAAAAGTTGACAACGACATCTGTATCTGCCAATCCCAGTCCAGACAAAATGTCCCCCACCTTCTCTTACATTGTACCAAACTAAATCACGAACGCGCATAATTCCTTCGACAACTGTCTGTGTTAAAAGTGCATTTTAATCCGCGTACTCTCTTGTCTGATCCCAGAACCTTTTATGCCCTGTCAAAATTTGCACATGAAATGGAGAAGATAGCTAAGTTATGAAAGCACTTATTAATCTCCCTTTGTAACCCAATCCAAATTATCTTTACCCTTTGTATCCCATTATTCTCCCCCCTATTTTAGAAGAGGTTACTACTCTTCATTCGTTTGTGCTCAGTTAAATAGTAAACGTAAACATTCACTGTGATGGTAAAATAAAGAACCATAAACAGGCCGTAGCCTATGATGGATTTTTCGATAAAAAAAAAAAAAAAATTACTTTTGCAGATTGTCCATCACCAACAGACCAAAGTCGAAGAGCACAATCATAACACCCGGTGACCACGAAACTGCGAGAAACAAATCTGCACCCGTAAACGTAAGCCGGATGTGGAAGTACCTAATTAAAGAGAAAAGAAAACGCGAAGAATGAGTTCAGAACTGAAAAAAATGGCTTAATTACCAGACTTGACTCGTTTTGCCATAAACGCACAGAGTCATCCGCCCCTGCTGAAAGTAGAGCTGCATCACACCAATCTAAATCGTACACATGACCTAGGTGTCCTTCCAAGTAAGTTAATTGCTCTGTGAGTACCTAAATTAAGAATTCACTAATAATTCCCCTACATTGCCTGCAAAAATAAAGTAAAAATATACGTGATACATAGCTATGTTCCCTCCAATAAGACCACAGGCTAGCTTGAGCCCATCCGGACTGAATTTTACAATCATTGCTCCCACAGTTGTGTCCAAAACCATTTTTCTACGTGACGGGATTTTGCATATTTGTCCTGGCAGCCTTTTCCACTTCACAGGACTGGAAGGTAGCACAGCTGGCTGACTAGGTTTCAAACTGTGACAAGAAGATGCTCCCAGGCTGGAAGAGAGCTGAGGTGAAATCGGTTGGATTGGCCGAAAGCTTTTCACAGTGACAAAGAGTGTTGACGAAAATGGATTGCGCTGTCCACTCTTCCACCAGCTGAAGATCTAGATTAAAAGCCCATTAACTAATTAAAATCCGAATAAAATTTACAATTTATTATCATTTTACTTCTAATTTAGGAGTTTTCGAGAGTCTTCTGGATACTCGGAAGAGTTGAATCCTTAATTTCCTCCCAATTAACTGCCGAAGCTTTGTTTTATGTTTTTCGAACTTTAAGAACCCCCAAGCGACTTTATTCCAGCCTTCTGTTGGACCAGAATTGGTGGAATCAGGGGCTTTAGCAGCCTTAGGCGCGTCCAAGACTTCGAATAAGAGAAGAAGGGAAGTTTCCATGGCTAGTTGGTAATTTGCGCCAAATACGACCAATTCTTCCCAAACCGGCTGGAAACTTTTCTTACTTTTGACGTCAAATCGAGAGGTGAAGACTGGGTTTACTGGGGTTTTATACTCATCGGTTAAGTAATCCCCGGTTTCCAGGTTTACGAGATGGATTAATACCACGGGATGGAGGATAATAGAATCTTTGGCAATCAGGGGATCGCTTAGGCGATGGATTACGACAGCCAAGTGTTCTCCGTCATTCTCAGCCCTGGTTTGGAGTTTGAGTGGAGTTTCATCATCGCTATCACGCAATTCGTGCACCGGGCTAATGTTGGACGTTCGGTTTGATTTTAGCGAACTTTTTCGACTTAAAGGGGAAGAAATGACTTTAGATTCTTCCAGCAACGAGCTATGACTAGTTGTTGACGGTTTAGCGATACGTTTGCGTGGCGTTGGTATTGGTATCCTAAGTAAAAATAAACAGTTAAATGCAAAATAACTGAAAAAGCAATTATAAAATACTTTGGCAGAGTTTCGTGCTCGATCCAAACATGGCCGCTTTCTTTACTTGGGGTGGCTTCTTGGTTGATTTCACTACCTCTAGTTTTGCACACAGGCTCTTTTTTGTACCGAACAGGCGATTTGTAGACTGGAATTTCAAAAACGTCATCGCGAACCAAAACTTCACTGCGGGAAGGCGAAGACTTGTGATGAGCTAACTCATTACTTCCTCTGCTTAACGATTGACTTTTGTGTGAAATATCCATCTATACACGCTTCTGTATTTTGTAAACATTAAATCTGGCAGAATAGAATTATACTGTATTGTATTGTTGTTAAAGGATCATCACTCTAGCAAGGTACGAATAAAAATAAATAAATCGGGCGCTATGGCAACAAGTAATCAAAGGACGAGGCTTCAAACCCGCGGAGTTTCGATTTCCACGCAGTCAACCAAGGTTATCTACCTCTTATTTACATTGACTTTCACACCATCACTAGTGGAACGAAAAACGAAGCTTACAAACTGCCCAGCTGCTTCCAAACTCGGATCCTAACCAAAAGAAATTAATATTAGTTAATTAATATTAATAGTAAACAAACCTGCAAAACTCCTGGCCCAATTGGGCCTTCATAGTGTTCCCATAAAAGCAGTTGATCCATCGTCTTGTGTTTCTTCGCAACACGGGGAACTGCGCTAATCTGATAAGGACGATCATCTTCTTCCTCTTCAGAATAATCTATGCGTAACTGATGTTTGCCCTTTTTATCGCAAGCACAAAACAGCATCTCGTGTGTCTCGCACATCCCCTCTTTCAATGTCATTAAATCCTTAATGAATTAAGGATTGTGGAATTAAGTTCCACGTCACTATCTGACCTTCCTTTTAGAAATAAAAAACAAACCTTCAATTCTTCCTTGGAAAAGGAACCCTTGATTAACTGACGAGAGTCCACTACTGCTCCACTTAAACCTTGCTTGACAGTTTGACGCTGAAATATATTTTCTTCGATAGTTCCGCTTGTTATAAATCTACAAAATAATGAGAAAAAATGCCACAAAAATACTATTAAGCAATACGAAAATTTACCGGTATATCTGGACGTGGTGCTTTTGACCATCGCGCCGAATTCGAGCCATGGCTTGTATATCGTGTGCTGGATTCCAATCAATATCGTAAAGAATAAGGTGCGAAGCTCCAGTCAGGTTCAAACCCAGACCTCCAGCTTTGGCACTCAGTAAAAATATTCCTAAATTCAATTTCATATCTCTGTTAATAAAACGTTCATGAACTCACGTTCAGAACCATGGGAACTATTGAAGCGATCAACAGCGGATTGGCGTTTATTGGCCTCCGTACTTCCATCCAGTCGCAGATACGAAAAATCCGAAGCATCGCAAAATTGCCCAAAAATATCAAGCATCTAATAATAATTTCATTTTAAAACGCTAAATAAAGTGCAGTTAAGCTAAGTACTTTAGTAAAGTGGGACACAAGTACGATTTTCTCGTTAGTAAAGCACATGAAATGCTTCAAAAAGGCGGCCAAAACTCTCATTTTGCCACCAACATGAACTTCCAAAGTTCTTTCTTCAGGTACACTTTCTAAGCTCTCTGTTAGTATTTTTCGAACTGTCTTCGAGCTTTCAATATCCCCCTAAGCATATAACAAATTTAGTCAAGAGTTTGTTAAGGAACGGAGAAATTGTACTTCAGTGTCGTCTTCTTCCGATTGAATAAGATCAGGGTGATTGCACAGCTTCCGCAAGGCCGAAATGCAGGCAAAATGGTCCAAACCACCTGAGAAGCCACCAAAGAGCGGGAGCAAAGCCGAGTTGCTAAATTTCTGATAAATCTCTGCCTAAAGAAGTCACAAAAAAATTAAAAAACCATCAATTTTTCAAGTCGAAATGAGTACTTGTTTAGGAGTGAGAGGACAAAATACGACATTTTCGGTCTTGGGTGGTAAATAAGCATCGTTTACTTCCATCGTGCGACGCAATATGAATAATGACAGAGTATGAGTGAGTTGCGCAGCTACGTTTTCGCCCCGAATTCGCATTTCGGATGAACAATTTGGCTGTTGGGATGCCACAATGGGATCTTCATAAAGTCTCCGGAAGTCTATTAAACATGACAATCCATTGTATACTATCTAAAAATGCAAAAAAATATATTTGTAACCTTTCAGAGGGCCTAAAACGCCCGGATTGGCTAAAGAAACCAAGGCATATAATTCCTTCAGGTCATTTTGAATTGGCGTGCCTGTCAAAAGCACTCTTCTATCACACACGAGCTGCGCTGCACACTGAAAAGATTCGAAAACAATAACAATTGGTTACGGCTGCAATAGAACTTAACAAAAATTATTTAAGCCATGTACCGAAGCGGCTTTCACTTCTGCGTTCTTCAAACGATGGGCTTCATCAAACACAACCAAATCGAGATCTGAAATCGCTTCAATTTCGACAAAATTCCGCACAAACATTTCGTAAGAAATTATGATTACGGGGAACAAAGTTGATTTGGCAAAATCTGCTACTTTGTTGTTCTAAAGTTTAAAAGAATGAATCACCTCTGACTTTCTCATAAGTATTTCATGTACCGACTTTATCAACCGTGAAAACCGATATTCGCTCGTTTCCAAGCCATTTCTTGAACTGCTGCTCCCAGGTTTTCACTACACTGCAAGGACACACTACTAAACCGCGTCTCATTTCTCTCTTTCCTCCATATGGTCCTTGTTTAAGCAATGTCCTAATGAAAATACATGAAATGAAAAGGAAAATCGCAAAAAGTTACGGAAAACATGAAGTGTATAATATACCAGATCAGAGTAATGCATTGAAGGGTCTTTCCCAACCCCATCTCGTCCGCTAAAATGACTCCGCGTCCCGCAATGGCTGGCTTAAAACCCATAACGCATTCATACATGAAAATAACTCCTTCCCGCTGATGCGGTCGTAAGTGGCGACTGAGATGAGTGTCAACCACCACATCCACGATATGCGTATGACTGTGCTTTAATTGGAATTGACTGGGTGGGCGAGGCATGACTAAAGCTCCTGGAGCAAGAGGATCGAAAAGGGATGATTGAGGGGAAATTAAAGCTTGTGAATTGGTTGAGGACAGCGAAGGGTTTTTGAAGGACGACGAAGGTTTCAATAGACGCGAATTTTGCTTCGTGTTCAAGTGGGATTCGTTTGAAGGCTCGATCGCAGACTCGGAGAAACATTTGCCGGATGCATAATAGGACGCAGAAATTGAGCTTTGGACCTGGTGGAATATTTAAAATAAGGTTTCTGTATTTAAATTGTTGAATTTTAATTCATTAATCTTGATTGCTGTATATACCTCAATTTCTTTGCCGCCCACCATGAGGGTGCTTCCAGGCTCTAGCTCTTTTAACTGGGACAATTTGTACCCAATAGCGCTGCTTATCAACTTGCCTTGTTCGTCCTAAAAAGGGATTGTATAATTGTATCCTAATTAAAACATATTTAGGAAACTAGTTAAGGGTGTCTTACCCGTAAATCGACGGTTCGAGTTCCGACGATTATTACACCTGCTTCTTCCCATTTCTTGTGCTTTCGCGCTGAGGCTTTCGCCCAAAGTACGCTGAAATATTTTCTAGAAACCCGCCCAATAAGTTACACTTGTGCGGACATTTTTCCTATTTATAATCAATACTTTCCATCCGGGGGCGTTTGTGGATTGGGGCTGGATCCCTTGGAATTTTCTTTAGATTTTGGTTGAGGATTACGTTCTATAAATAATGATAAATTAGAAAACCAATTAGAAAAACTTCTCGAATTTATATTTTAAGTTAGTACCTACCTGTATTTGCTAAGGCATAAGAAATATTGTCTAGTTTTGCTCTTTTAAGAGGAACATCAATCTGAGAAGGGGCACTTGATCTCCTCATCGCGACTGGTAGGCTAATTGATTTTAATTTTACTATGACAATTCACTTGTTAATGAACACTTTGCGCGCCAAAATTAAACTAGAAGTGTGGTAGGGTATCTTCATAAAGTAGAACAAGAACGCAGAAACGACACGAGCGCTTTTATCGTGAGAGTTTGAAACTGGGTAACTTTTACCGTAAAATGTAAGTTACTTGTATAGCCACTGAAGTGTAATAGCGCTGTACTACGGTTATAATTATAGTTGTGGATCACATTGTAGTTTTACTCATCCGAGTTTGTCATCCGAAAAGAAGGCGGCAACGGTCACAGGAACTGTGTTTAAAGTGTAAAAAAGTTCGGTTTTCGTCCAGAAAGCGACTTATTTTTATCTGAAATTCTTATAATATACAAAGCTTGTAAGCTATTTTCTTAGATTCGTGATATTAATAACTAATAGTTTACGTAAACTTTCAGTAGAAACGTGGAATTGGAATCATGTCGAATGTAGTGGCCGACGAGAGAGTGAAGCCTTATATTGATCTACCTGACATGTTTTATGAAGAAAAGCGCCTGGAAACATTCCCGAAGAACTGGCCTCACAATAAGAAATCCTCGTGTAGCCCAGTGAAAGTACACATTCATTCTTACCAATTTATTTGTCCATAAATCCGTGCATTATTACTTTCAGATGGCTGCTGCTGGTTTTTACTGGTGTGGAAGTAAGAAGAATGATGATGCAGTGCGCTGTTTCGTGTGCCATAAAGAATTAGATGGGTGGGATAAAGACGACGACCCAATGTAACTTCCAATAGTCGTTTAAATTACGCATCAATTGTAATTTTCTTCCCCAGAAAAGAACATCTTAAACATAGCACGGCTTGCCCTTTTGCTCTACTAAAGAAACCCCAAGATGATTGCACAGTTGAGGAGATTTTACTTCTGAAGAAAAGTTCACTGAGCTTACTAGCAGTAAATTAATTTAGTTTGATAAAGCAAGCATGCCTGACAAAACTATTCTTCTAGCTTAAGCAAGTCCAGTTGGAATGCGCAGGATTTGATGCAGCGAGCAAAAAGTATACTGATATAATGCAGAATTTGGTATGAAAGGAGTATGTTAGATATATCATTTGTGGTTTATTTTCTCATCTGTGAAATTGTAGTGTTTTTTCCTCTTTCGTCAATAAAGTTCGCTATTTACGTATTTGTTAACTTAAACCTCCAAACTTTCTTATAAGAAAAAAAATACCGTTTAAAAAAAAGTAACGCCCCCGGGTGGACTCGAACCACCAACCTTTCGGTTAACAGCCGAACGCGCTAGCCGATTGCGCCACGGAGGCATGTTAAAGACTTCAAGCTATCCATCTATAAACTGGAGTCGTGATCAGCATGCACAAATTTAATTCTTTGTTTGAAATTTTTAAAAACAGCTGTATAAACATACAGGAAATAAATCATTTTTCTTTGGGGAATTTTTCACCCAGAGGAATCTAGAGAAGATTTCATCTAGAGAAAACGTAAAAAAAAAAAAATTAAACCAAATTGTTTCCGCCCGGGATCGAACCGGGGGCCTTGCGCGTGTGAGGCGCACGTGATAACCGCTACACTACGGAAACATATCTGCTGTACAATTGCCTCTCTTAAAAATAGAAAGAGAAAGTAAAACAGGTTTTCTCTCTTTCTTCGTATGCATAGCTCAGAATTCTCAAGGAATAGTGCAAACGTCAAAGCTAGACAGTGAAGATGTGTGCAACATGATGGAATATGATTGTGCTTCTTCCCAAATGCTAATCGGTGATGACCAGCAGGTAAAAGGTTTAAAAAAGCGTGATTTATTTCTTCGAAACATCGAAACCTTGTCTGCTTCAGCTTTTTTCGAATGTTGTTTCGAAAGTCGAAAACAAACATGATTTACATTCCAAGAAAGGGAGCTTAGATCATATTAGTATCAACCGTCTTGGCGTCAACTCGAGTCAAAGTAGGTCACGAATTCAAAAACGTCTTGGTGCCGCTGGGAATCTTGTGTTTCCAGTGTGGGTTTTCACGTTATCCCTCTATCCTGGAAAGGTAGAGACTTGTAATAGAGCACTTCTTTTAACTCCTTCGAAAATAGCTACAAATTAGCCAGCTTCAAGGCCAGTCGCACGTGGATCTTTTCCCTTTGTCTTCACAGGCGGTACGGTCGGTAAGCTTGAGATCGGATTTAGAGGAAGTCTCCAGGGTTATAAAATCGTAGCCATAACCCTTAAGAGAAATCATAAGCGAGGCGGCTCTTGGACGCCTACAAACCGTTTTCTTCATATCGGGGATCAATATTATCAACTTGGCGCAGCAGGGAATACATATTTGAGGATTGAGACACAAAGTTTCCCGCTCAGTATTCTTGGAATATGCCTCCTAGGCGCATTCGCATCTCCCGAGCTTTTTCTTCGTTTTTCTACGGGCATGGAATCCCGCAGTGAGGTACGTAATTACAATCCAGGCTATATCAAGGAAGCTTCACCTGTTATTGCATTCCCCCTCCACTTTCTTCATCTGTATGCCAGAAATTTGTTTTGTATACCTGGAAATGAGGCAGAATTAAACTACCAAAGTAGAGAAGTTGAATAGAGCGTAAAATTCTGATTACTTACATCCCAGCACGCGAAGGTCACCCAGTGGTGTGTTCGCACACCTTTGGGGGCTTTTTAGCTCCTAGCTAAGTTGCAGTGGAATAGGGCGGAGACAGTATTCCTCGGACAGCGAAAAGGGACAGCGAGGAGACTGGCAAAGTTGGTCAAATAAGTCCCGAGTGTGGGATGTTTTGGATTCAGGTTCCAGTCTGCAGTCACTCTTGCTTCACCGTGTGCCGTGGTCAGTCTTGGTGTGTCTAATTGCGAGGCGACAATTGCAAAGTGGTCTTCAACTCACCAACGTCCCAAATTTGAGAATATTGTTGCATTTTTTGCCTTGGAATCTGTGTCGAACACCAGAATCTGAACCACATAACACTTGAACCAGTTCCCTTTGCCGTTATAATTGGGAGAACGTTTTGTGCCAAAGGTAATTCATCCGAATGGAGCTAATTTAAGTATTAAGAAACAAGAACTAACGATTTAAAAAATAAGTATTAAGAAAATTCCAAGAAAAGTTTATTAATGTATCCGTTATGAACCTCTTTGCTCCCTTTTCACCTGAATTAAAACGAAGGGCTTAAAGTGTCTAAGGGCCGTTACGATGGGATTAGAAGTCAAGTTGTTCTTTATCAGTCGTATTGTTTTCTTTTGTATTTATTCTTAAGCCGTGAGCTCTTGAACTTCTCAAACTGTCACTCTAAAGAAAAAGCGCTTTGGCTACTTATCGGAGCTGACAACTCTTATCTTGAGTTATAGTAGGCTAAAGAGACTTGTACAGTACTTCGTATCGGATAGCGCCACGTTTTTGTTACTTGTCTGAGAGAATATATGCATATTCTCCGACCTTTATCGGGAGGTCTTTACATCTGGATTTTTTCCCCTCCTTTGAAGTCGCCCTTGACCGCGCGACAGGAAATTCGCCGTTTGTCTAACCAGTGAGGAGAAAACCTTGAATATCTTAATAGAACACAATTCATATTCGAAAGTGTCATATATTCATCATGTCCATGCGACACCGCCATATGGAACTACTTATACACCAACAAGGGGAGGATATCCGGGGTCAAAAGAAAAACCCTACATTATTGGATCTATCTGCCTGAAATGCACTTTCGAAAATGTGCCCAATGACCTATTGTTTTGCATACCCATTGTTGCTTCCTATTAATCTAGCATCAAATTATCTTATGCAGGTCGATTAGTCTAATTCTTACTAATCAAGCCGGGTCATTGCATATGTAAAAAAACAAAGAATAAAAAGCATAAAAAGCAAAGAACTTTCTGTTGACACCTTCCGGATAAGTCGCAAGTGAACGGGGATTTTAACGGTTCAATAAATCTTAACAGTAAACAATTGCGCTTGAAGGATTTGTGTACTTTGGATTCGTATTGGCAATCTTTGCTTTTGTCTTTTTAATTTATAAGTGCTTATTAGAGGATTCTCATGGATCAAATTATTCGATTTTCACTGTTGCCGCTGTATATTTGCGTCTCTTGAATATATCTTTTTGGCTCAGGAATTGCTGACGTGGGGAAAGCGCAGTTCGGCATTTAGCAGAAAGCGCTGGGTACTGGTAGGAGGCGTGGCTATGGGCGTCGCTTTTCTCACAGCCGTTATAGTAGGCGTGGTTCTGGGTACGGCCAACTTCGGGGAAGCGGGACCAGTGCCTGCTCCTTTAGAAGGATTCACATTAGATGAAGTGATTAACGGAAAATTCTCCCCTGAATCTTTCAATGGCACATGGATTTCAGGTTTATTTTGCATACAGCTCATTAGCATTATTCGTTCATTAATGTGTGGGTTTTTAGACACCGAGTTCGTCTACCGCACCTACGATAATGCGATCGCCATCTACGATGTGCAAACTAAAGTTGAAACCGAAGTCTTAGCCAAAGAATTAGTGGTAAATTTCGTTTTTTTATGTGAATTTTATAACACCTTCGTTGAATTTTCTTTTATTTATAGGGAACTTGGCATATAAGTAGCTACTGGCTGTCCAACGATAGACAGTTTCTGCTATTTAATTATGGTGTGCAGCATGTAAGAATCTTATATTTCGTATATTCTTTTTCATATTATCGTATATTTTTTTTAGTCTTCAAATTCCTTTTGTTTGTATCTAGTTATTCCGGTATTCCACAGCTGCATATTACGCCATCGTCGAATTGGCTACACAGTGAATAACTACTTTATTATCCACAAATCCTATTTCGATTTTTCATATAATGCTTTCGCTGGGGTTTCTAGTAAATTGGTCGCCTTGCAACCTACACAATATATTACCGAAAGCGCTGTGCAGTTGCGCTACGCAGCCTGGAATCCGCAAACCAACGGAATCGCCTACGTTTACAACAATGACATCTATTACCGGACCAACCCTGAAATAACTACTGACGACGTTCGTGTTACTACCAGCGGAGTAGAGGACACTTTCTTCAACGGAGTCCCTGATTGGGTCTACGAAGGTAATAAAAAATCAATTCGCTTTTACAGCAGATGTGGGAAACTAAAAATGTGTGATCCTTGCAGAGGAGGTGTTGGGTTCGGACCATGCCATCTGGTTTTCTAAGGACGGTCAACGCCTCGCATTTGCCTCCTTTGACGACCGTCTAGTGGACGCTATCGAATTCCCCGTTTATGGTCCACTTGGCAGTGTCCATTTCCAGTACCCCGGCACAAAATCCATCCGTTATCCGAAGGTATAGTTTTCTGTTTGTGTCGTCTTTTACTTTTACGGCGAATTGCCAACATTTCTTTAGCCTGGCCGCCACAACCCTGTGGTCAATATGTGGACAGTAAACCTGCCTACCAGCATCAATAACCACACCGTCAGTGGAAACCGTGTGAGATCGCCTCAGGGCTTAAGTGAAACGTCAGTTTTCTCTATTTCTACTCTAATCTTCAAGGATGGGCCTTTGCATGGTTCTCGCAAAAAAATTTCCTCACAGTTTCTTGACTTTTTTTGTTTCTTAACCTTCATTCTTTCTCTTCGTATCTAAAAGGCAAACTGCACCAACCCTCTTGTAAACATTTCGGTGGCTGACATCACAAACCCTAATCTTTCCACTCCAATAACAACGTTCGGTATTCCGGCAACTTTAGTTAACCAGTAAACATGAGTAGTGAACTGCGAGTAGGAAATAATATAGCGATTCGATTTCTATAGGGATCATTACTTCACTGCAGTGGCCTGGTCAAGTAATGATGAAGTAATGGTCATTTGGACAAACCGACACCAGAATATTTCTTACCTCAGTTTCTGCAATGCTGTCACTGGAACTTGTGAAAAGGTTAATAGAAAATGAAATAACATCATATCCGCAAAATGTAATTTTTTCAATTTTTTTTTTTTTAGGATAAAACGTTCGAGGAGCCCAACGGTTGGGTAGATATGTTCGTTCCTCCCAAATTCTCATCCGATGGCCAACGGTTATTGTTGCTTTTGCCGATTGAGCAAGGCGAAGCAGGAAATTTTAAGCATGTAGTACTACTGGACCGTTCCAATGACGAAGGTTCACTTTTGTCCTCAGGACAGTTTGAAGTGACCGAGATTCTGGGCTGGGATGACAAGCAAAATGTGGCGTAAGTCAAAAATTAAAATTAATTAAAAAGGTATTAATTAAGTTTATTTAAATTTAGCTATTTCGTGGGTACGGAGGAAGGGAAACCAGCCGTGAGGCAACTGTACCAAGTTTCGACGAAACAGTTGAGCCCAGACGTGGCCCCGCCCCTAACCTGCATTACTTGCAATCAGACCAACGAATACGGTGAAAACTGTACCTATAATAGGTTCGAATTTAGTTCCAACTTGGGTTACTATGTCCATTATTGCGATGGACCCGGAGCTCCTCGTTCTGGCATTAAGAAATCTTTGGTAAAAAAAAATTACATTGAATGACGATTTTTCATGTATTTTTATCACCATTTAGGATCATTCCGAGGTATTTTTGGTGTCAAACAATAGCGATTTACGTGCACGTTTAGCAACCAAATTGAAGCCTAGTATCTTAAACCTTCAAGTGCCCGTCAAGGGTGGCTATAATGCCCAAGTGCGATTATTACTGCCGCCTTCTTTTAACCGTAATAAAGCTTCCCAGTACCCACTACTCGTCTATGTGTAAGTTTACAAGTATTAGTTTATTTGCGTTATTTATGCTCGGTTTCTTACTAGGTACGGTGGACCTCAGTCGCAGCAAGTATCGGATAGTTGGAAAATTGATTGGGGCACTCATTTGTCCTCCTCGAAGGGAGTAATTTATGCGCTGATTGACGGTCGAGGATCAGGTTACCAAGGCGATAAAATGCTCCAAGAGATTTACCGTCGTATGGGTACCGTTGAAATTGAGGATCAAATTGCAGTTACCAAGTAATTTCTAATGTCCTTGTTCTAAAGCAGTCAACTAATTAAAACTAATATTTACATTTAATATTTTATTTTTTAAGGAATAAAATTTTATACATTTTATTTTTTAAGAAATAAAGATTAATTAACTCCTTTTCTAACTGAATATGTAAACTTACCTGAAAAGTTCATGACTAATGGGGTTGATGTGTTTTCATAGGTATTTAGTAGATAATATGCCATTCGTGGATGGAAACCGTACTGCCATCTGGGGGTGGAGCTATGGTGGTTTTGCGACAGCCATGACTTTAGCCCGCGACACGGAAAACGTTTTTAAGTGTGGCATGTCCGTTGCTCCAGTCACGTCCTGGGTTTATTATGGTAAGTTTGGGATTCATTCATTGAAAATTAGAATTGAAACAAACAGTCGCTTTTATTCTGCAGATTCCATTTATACGGAGCGCTATATGGGCTTGCCGATGGCCGATGATAACGAAATTGGATATAACAACAGCGATGTTACGCGACTCGTAGAGGGTATGCGCAACAAAGCCTATTATCTGCTCCATGGCACTGCGGACGACAATGTACATTATCAGCAGTCGATGTTATTGGGACGCGCTTTGGAACAGGCTGACATCCTTTTTAGGCAACAGGTATAGTTCCACCAATCCGAGTCCTAAAGCTTTCTTTAACGAATGTTTTCGTTTCTTTAGAGTTACACGGATGAAAATCACAGTATTTTGAACCTAAAGATGCATCTCTACCATTCCTTAGAAGCGTTCTTGATGAGCGATTGTTTCAAACTGGAAGATATAGTTTGGGGTTAAAACTACTTATTCGTTTTGTATTTTTATGGATAACAAAAAAACGCGGGCGTTGAGGGAAATTACTCGGGACAGTTTGAGATGCGAAACAGCGTGTTACTGTAAAAGTGCGGAGAATACACATTGTAGATTCATTACGGAAAACGAGTGTTTTACAAATCGTTGAGGGCCTGTACGCCTGTAACGGCTTTGAAGTCTTCCTCCAAGGTAGGTACTCTGCTTTTGTACATTTGACACTCGCTGCGGAGTTCTTCGATAGTTAGGCTCATTTCTTTCATTGATTTTGCGGTGTCAGAAAGGTTTCGTGCCATTTGGTAAAATCCTTCTCGTTGCTCCTCCAGTTCTTCACGGGCCATCGCTTCACCTACACTTGCCTTTACAAAATTGGCAAAAGTGGAGCTATTGTATTGACAAGGAAGTAAGAAAGACGAATCTGTATATACCTTCTCTAATAACGATTCCAGGCGCTGAATTTGGGCCCTTAGCTGTCCAATTTCTTTGTCTTGAGCAAAACCGAGCTCAATGGCAGTGAACTTGGCTTCCTTCTGGATAACTGACTTTTCTAACTCGGCTAATTTGGTGAGGGCGGTTTGAGTTCTTTGTCGCTCCAATTCCGCGGAATGCTTGTACTGCGACACGACCTTTTGCATACATTCAGCCAACTGATTTACGCGAGTATGCTCTTTGGTTAATTCAGCAAACTGACTGTTAAGAAGATGATAAATTAGGAAATAAAAGGTAACTATGAATGTACTTTAGGTAGTCATCATGAACCGATTCATGACGGTGCAAAACTTCTAAGGTATTCTTAGTACGTAGGGCCATTTGCTCTAGTTTCTCGCTTTGTTCGCGATGCATAGTTTCCCAGCGTCGAAGTTCAACCTTTCGAATTTTGATTATCGCTACGAGAAACTTTCTCCTAACGGAATAAATGACCATGTTTACTTGCATGGAGCGGATTTGTTCACGAAGGACTTTCAGTTCTTCGGTTTGTTGAGTGATAGTACTTTCACCTTGCTGTACGAGCTGCAAACTGTGCTTTACCCGCTCCTCGGCTTTCGATTCCACTTCAGTGATCTTCGCCTGGAATTGCGAGTCTTTCTTACGGTGGACGGTTTGTTCTGCTTCAAGAACGCGTTCTAATTCATGGTAACAAGTGACCATACGTTGCATCTCATTTTCTGTGTCTTTTATCTTTTTCTATTAAAATCGATTAACAAGAAGCTAAGTTGGAGTAAAGTTAAAACACCCAGATAAAAACTTCGAAGAAATTTACCCGTTTATAGCGGAGTTCTTCCAGTAAATCCAGCAATCTTCCTTCGATATCAGATGCCATTCTCTTTATTACCAAGTCAATGCACACACCTAGTTATAACATGGTACTATAAGACCATATTATAAGTACTATAATATGGTACTGTCCAGTATTATAAGAGCGTTAATTACTCATTAACAAGTAAGAAGTATTAGAATAGCCGCCTTAAGTTTCTAAGTTCGCCGCTTAATTGGTGTCGCAGCAATCGCAAGTTTACGTAAACAACGTGGGTGAATAATTTCCGTAAAAGTAAGTAAGGTCAGAACGTTTTCGTTTTTAGAAAATGATTTTAATCTATTTTTTGTATTTTTGATAAGAGTGTATATGGAATTAGTATGGCTAATGAGCAGATGCGCAAAGTTGACCTGGTGAAAGACGCCGTACATCTCCAACAGCCCCAGTTAGATTACATGAAACTGGTCGAAAAGCAGAATTTCGAAAGGGTTACCAAGTTGAAACGGATTCGCAGGAATAACTTGCTTACTGGAGCAGCATTAGCTGTGTCCGTCTTTGGGATTTACGCCTATTCCATTGTCGCTGTGAAGCAGGAGAAATTTCTCGACGAACTAGACACGCCGACCCCTTCTAAATCACCCCAATAAGTTAGAAAATGCAGTCGAGTCTTAAATTAGCAGCAACCTTACCCTCCCTTCCTGCTCTCCCAGCCACGAAAGACCTATTAGCCCTCTACAGAATCCAAGCTACTAAATATCTCTCCCAAAATTTCCTTCTCGACCCTCGAATCACCAGCAAAATCGTCAAAGCGGCCGGCAAAATTCAAGGTGGCTATGTTTGTGAAGTAGGGCCTGGTCCAGGGTCCATCACAAGATCCATATTAGAAAAAGAGCCGCGTAAATTAGTAGTAGTTGAAAAAGATAAGCGCTTTCTTCCAATACTTCAAGTAAAAAAATTAAAAAATCTCACTAACATAAACAAATGACTCATTATTTTTTTTTAAATTCAGATGTTAGCTGATGCTACAGATGGAAAACTGGACATCATTTTAGGCGATGTTTTATCCCATAATTTACAAGGTTATTTTCCTGAGGAGGCTAGAAAAGAATGGGAAGATGAAACCCCGAATATTCACATAATCGGGAATTTGCCTTTCAACGTAGCCACGCCCTTAATTATCCGCTGGCTAAAAGCTATGTTAGAAAGGTATTTACTCATAATCACAACATTGCAACATATTAATCCAATATTTATATGGTCAAGGCAAAACGCTTGGGTCTACGGTCGCGTTCCTTTGACTTTAACTTTCCAAGAAGAAGTTGCTCAACGTATGGTAGCCCCCATCAACTCTAAAGACCGTTGTCGCCTCTCAGTCATGTGCCAATGGATTGCTCACGTTCAACATCGTTTTACCATCAATGGAGCCTCTTTTGTCCCCAAACCTGACGTCCATGTGGGCGTGGTCAAGTTTGTTCCTCGTCGTCAGCCCTTGATGGCGAGTTTGCCATTTACTATGGTGGAAAAGGTGGTCCGGAACACCTTCCATTACCGTCAAAAGTACTGTCGACGAGGCTTAGAGTAAGAAACTGCTTTTATTTTACGTTTGAAAATTAAGTTTGAAATTTCTTGAATTTTTTCATGAATTGGAAATAGGAATTTGTTCCCGACTTCAGTGCGCTCCAAGCGAATCAAGGATCTCTTGGCGCTAGCAGACGTAGATGGAACTTTGCGACCTTTCCAAGTGTCTGTGGAGGAATTTGCGCGGTTATGCCAAGGTTATCATCGATTGTGCAGAATTGATCCTAAGTTGCTTAATTACGATTTTCGTTCAGCTGGGGGAGTGGATGATGCGGTGTATACAAGTAGCGAGAGCTGAATAAATTTGGATGATGTCTTAGTCTTAAATTGTCATGTATTTTCTTTCACTTGTAAGCTATAAAAAGCCTTGGTAGTTCATTGTTTGTTATGCAGCAGGGAGACTTTAAAGCTAAATAGAACTCCATATTTAATAGTACTTTCTTTCCTTTTAGGACATAAATCATCTTGTCTTATCTGTACATCATCACATCCGGACTCTGGTAAAGGCACATATAAGCGTCCGAAAATACTCGCCGAACGTAATCTGGAAGCAGCGTTTGATCGTCGGCACGACTCGTACTAGCACCACCAGATCCTGCCTTGTCCCCATGGCTAAACAGCAGCGTTTTGTCCCATTCCTCACTGAGCCATTTGGCTAGATCTGGACAAGGTGTCACCTCAGGTATGTTATAACCATGTTGCTCTCCTAACAATAATAATAATAATAATAATAATAATAATAATAATAAATAACTATAATAGCTTTTAATAAATAACAATAATTAAACATAAATAAAAAAAAATAAATAAAAAAAATTAAAAAAAAATTAACTAACAATAACAATAATTTTAATAAAAATAACAATATAAACAAAATAAGCTTTTTTAGAAAATCACCTTTACGGTCAGCCATGGAGTCAAAAAAGCACCAAGGTGCATCAGGTCCAGAGCCACACTTGGCAAAACAGACATAATGCGAGGTGGCTATGCAAACGACAGCAAAAAGCTCCATGTATACCCTAGGAATCGCACAATGCGCTTGCAAAGCAGTAAACTCGACGGGCACGGAAAGTAACTTGGGTGTATGGTTGGTTCGCTTCCTGTGACTGTGAACCTGCAAGAATTAATGTTCATTTTGAGAGTTAAATAAGACAAGAAAAGTAATTATGATGAAATTATTATGAATTATGGCTTTTTTACTGTGTTTAAGCAAGCTTGACAGAAAGAAATGCTTTCTAAACCATTTCCGCACTGTCCCCAGCACTGTGGACACTCCACTTCTGCCACTTTTCCGCACACGATGCACTGGCGAGGCGCTGAAAAAATAATGACACATGAGTAAGGGGGGTAATGCTGTAAGAAAGACTTACAATCTTCAAGGACGTCTGTGATATCCAGAATTAGCGAAGGAAGCACGTGTTCGTACATTTTATAAGCTTTGCCAAATCGGGGCATTTGAATAATTAGACAAGGCGGGATCTGATTGAAAAAATAATTTGAGTAAAAAACAAATTTTGTATCACCCCCTCCCTTACCTCGCGAAGTTTAATGCTTGAAGCTAAAAAACTTTGCTCGAACAGTTGCTGGACACAAGGAACTAGTAAGGATTCATCTTTCTCGATAAAGAGTTGGTGATGAAAGCAATCTTGGCCTGAACTCAGCCTCAACAAAGGCTCCGCTTTAAGGGTCTGACTAAGCAAACAATGCAGAAATTCTTCGGGATCTAAAACCAAAAAAACCAAAATAACTACACATTGTATTCTGCTCTTCAAATGCGAACCTTTTTCTTCTGACGTCAGTCCTTGCACCGAACTCAGTTTCTGCAACAAGGTGCGGAGTTTCATCACTCGGTCTGCACGGACGTAAAGTTGATTCCGTAGCGGGTTCACTATCTCTTCCTTCAGCACTCGCTGCACTTCGCCATATTGCGGAATATCATCCGACAATTGCGGACGGAATAGCAAAGAATCGAAAACACTGAAAAGACAAAATTCAGATTAAATTAAAATTCCAAAAGCCCTATTCCTACCTAGTAAAGGAAAACATTGAGAATAACGTGAATAATTGGGAATAAATTGGGAATAATTGAGAATAATTGGGAATAACGATAAAAATATAAATATAAAAAAATATCTATAAAATACATATAAAAAACACTGAAAAGGTAAAATTAAGATTAAATTCAAGTTCGAAAAACCGGATTCCTACCTAGTAAATGAAAACATTGAGAATAACGTGGCATCCAAATAGCAAGAGTTGTGATGTCCTTGGATTCCGCGGTATTTCCCATAAATTCGACCATCGTCCGCATCCGAGCCAAGCTGGCCCAACGGTGGAACTCGTCCAGGAACAGAAACACACTCGACCGACCCAAAATCTGGTGAAGAAACGCCGACAACGTATTAAAAACTTTGAGCCCAAATAGTATTTTTCATTCTCTTTACCCATTTCTGATTTGTCGCTTAAATGAACACGTGGAGATTCCGCAGCAAGTAAAAATCGGCTATCTTTGGTGCATTGCTCTGTACCGACCATAACCCCTCGGCCAGGAGGACACACAAAGTACCGTTTGCCTTTATAATACCCGTCAGTAGCAGTCAAAACCTCATCTTCCTAATGAATGAATGCCGAAAATTAGAAATGACGTCATAACATGGGAATTTTAAGAAACTTACTAACTCTACCCCAGCGGTAAAAGCGGATTGACTGGGTAAACGTCCTAGCCACTTCACAACCCCATACTGTGGCACAGCGTTGTAAGCAACCTCGACTAGACTTCCAATCTCTAAGCCGTTCAAGCTAGGAGCAGGACTGGGTCGAGATGAATCGTCTTCCAACTCACCCACTAAAGGTAGAAAACAGGCAAAACACAAGCAAATTTTTTAGCAAAGACATGTTGTGAGGCTGCGCAAGAGTGTTTATGGTCTCTCCTTGCCGCTCCACGTTGGCCAAGCTATTTATAGCCCGAACTTTTGGCTATGATTCACGCAACTCGCGGAAAAATGTAATTTGACGACCACTAGTAATGCAGGAAAGGCTTTACCTGAAACTTTTGGAAGGTGATCCACATTGTTCTTTTTTTTAGTGGGAGTCGAAGGCGGGGAGCCAAAGTCGATCAGATTGTTGAAAAACTCGCCCATTTTCTTCACTTTGGGAGACTTGGGCTCCCTGGCCAGCCAACCATTGTTTCGCATAGCGTTATTGGCAGATGAAGCTGGTAAGGTGTTTTGACTGAAGGATTTCGCAGGAGGGTCCTGCGAGAAGCGATTAGCAGGCAGTTTGGGGCTCGTGGATGTTCCCAAGGGATGTGCAGACGTGGCGAGCTTTTTAGACTGAATAGCGGAGTCGTTAGGATAGCTTGGTAGAGGTTTTGAAGTTGGAATGCTGTCTGTAACTACCTCATGAGGCATGGTAGAGAATTTCGGCGGTAAAGTAGGGGCCTCGTTTTCTGTTGGAATGGCGCGAGGGAAAGGAGACAAGTGATTAGGTTGGTTGTCTTCACAATGAACTATTAGAAACGACGAGTTTTCTTCGGGTGAGCAATATAACAAGGGGTGACGAGGAGGCCAGTCATGAGAAACGGTGGAATCGGTTTTGGGTCTGGCACCCTGTTGGAACATGATTAGGCTGCGTTTTTGTTTCTGACCTGCTTTTGCTCATGCGAGAAGATTTTACGCTACGATACGCCAAATGATCGTTCCCTGGTCAAAAGTTCGAGATCATACAAAGTTTTCTTTTTAAGCCTTGCTATACCTGTCACATTTTCTTGTATCTACTTGCTAATAGTAGTATGGGATCAATCAAAAAAGAGAATTTTGTGATGAGGAATATTTCCAAGGGACTTCTTCTTCTTCTTGTCGTTTATAGTCGATCCGCGCCATCTATCGGGTGCATTGTCGACTGCCGCTTTCAAACTGGAGTTTTCTTCGGTTCCTTCTCTGATTCTTAGGTTTATTCATCCCTGGGTTCTTTGGGTTATCTTTGGACTTTACAATGGTTGTTTGGAATGGACGTGCTTAGAGGTCTACTAGTCCCGACACCACTACTATTCCCCATTTTTGTTGGTGCTCTTGTATCCAAATTGCCAATAATACACCATGACTAGCCATATGTGTCAGCCTTTCCCCCCCCATTTCCAAGGGACAATTTCCTTTTTTTCTTTGTTATTATTGGAAGGTATCCCCATCTAGTGAGCAATTACTGTTGAAATGAGAGAAGAATTCCAGCTCTTCATTCGCGGGGCATAGTTTACCTTTTGCGTACCTCGGAGGTCGCAATTTAGCCGCGTGGCCGAGACTGAAGGCTGCGTTTTAATTTTGTTTATTTATCGCTAATTACTATGCTAAACGTGACAATGAACTGTTTTATTTAGTGCAAAGGCGAAGGAAACGACAAATAGGTATCCTTGCGTTGCTTGTGCGGACGGTGTTCCTTGTAAAGCTTCTAAACGCGTCGCATCTTATCTGATCTTCAAACAAGAAACAAAGTGAAAGTAAGTTCGTTTTTTATAGATTTCGCCCATAGATTTTGTAGCTTTCAGTATAGTATTTGCTTTCATATCTGCGAATTATCTTCTAATTAAGTAAAGGTACCGCCAAATTATCAGGAGACTTTCTGTTTCTTAAAGCGTAGCTCCGCGGCGGCGCGGAAAGGCCCGCGGGCGAATGCAGAGCGAAAGCCAATCAGCAGCTTTCCTTTCTGTGTCTTGAAATTTTGGCGCTGAACCACCCTCGTAGTGGCGCCATATTGCTAAGAATCTTTGTCCTGCCGTAAAGTTGTGTCTGTCGAAGAAGCCCACACAATTGTTTTAAATTTTAATAGATAGCAAGTGTTTTTTGTGTCAGTTTTATCATTTTCACCAGAAGTTTGTTTTATCTTCGCGTACCCATAAAGGGTCTTAATCGGACTAAAAATTGGAGGCTAACAATGGCTGGTCCAGAACCATTGCGGGTATATATTTTCCTTTTGGGCATTCTTTTTTAACATTGAATTAATCCTTACAGAGTCGGAACGTGTTATCAATTCTGTACAGTAGTAAAATATCCATGGTTGATGTTTTTTCATTATTTGCTGTTTTTCTCAGCCTGTTTGAAAGGAATATTCTCTTTCTTTTTGACTTCGTCTAGAATTTGTTTGATAAAATGAATTCCAAGAAGCCTAAAGCCAAGGAAAATGGGGGAGCTGCAGGTGAAGGCGATAAGCGGCTCTCTGTGGAACGTATTTATAAAAAAAAGACTCAACTCGAGCACATCTTGTTGCGTCCTGACACATATATTGGGTCCATCGAGCCGGTCACTGAAAGTATGTGGGTGTATGACGAAGATGGGTCAGGGATGGTCCAACGCGAAATTACCTACGTTCCTGGCTTGTACAAGATCTTTGACGAAATCTTGGTCAACGCTGCTGACAACAAGCAAAGAGACTCTAAAATGGACACTATCAAAGTGGACATTGACCGGTAACTTAATTGAGCTTCAACTCGACCTGATTTTTTCACCAAAACATGTCCCGTTAATGTCATATATCTTAGGGAGAATAACGTAATTTCCATCTTCAATAATGGTAAAGGCATCCCAGTAGTAATGCACCGTGATGAAAACATGTTTGTGCCCACCATGATTTTTGGTCATTTGCTCACATCTTCCAATTACGACGACGAGGAAGAAAAAGTCACGGGAGGAAGAAACGGTTACGGAGCCAAACTGTGTAATATCTTCAGTAGCATGTTTACTGTGGAAACGGCCTCTCGAGAGGAAAAAAAATGCTTCAAACAAGTAAAAAAAAAAAAAAAAAAAAAAAAAAAATACAGAGCTCTTTTCCAAAAATTCACATTTGTGTCGTGCTTGTTAGGTTTGGAGGGATAATATGTCCAGAACCAGTGATCCTACCATTAAGTCCTTTTCGGGCGAGGATTATACCAAAATCACTTTCTCGCCAGACTTGACCAAGTTCAAAATGAAGAGTTTGGATGCTGATAGCGTTGCTCTGCTCTCTCGGAGAGCGTTTGATATTGCCGCGTCATCTCGTGGAGTCAAAGTATTCCTAAACGGGAAACGTTTACCGGTAAGGCTGTCAAAGATTCTCTCAACCAAAAGTCTTAATTTGTTTAAAATATTCCTCAGATTAAAGGATTTAAGGATTACATTGACCTCTACCTGAAGCCTCAAGAAGGAGACAGTGAATCTAATACAAAACCAATCTATGAGTCGGTCAATGATCGTTGGGAAATTGCAGTTGCTCTTTCAGAGAAGGGGTTTCAACAAGTTTCTTTCGTAAACAGTATAGCAACCACCAAAGTAAAATTGTTTTGGAATTGAAAAGCTATTCTAAAAGGAATTAACACGACATCTTTACAATGTTTCAGGGCGGGCGACATGTTGACTACGTTACAGATCTCGTAGTCAAGCAGCTTTTAGAGGTTCTGAAGAAGAAAAACAAGAATGGAGCGGCAATCAAACCCCACGCTGTGAAAAACCACATGTGGGTGTTTGTCAACTGCCTTATTGTGAATCCCACTTTCGATTCTCAGACTAAAGAGCACATGACTCTGCAAGCAAAGAGTTTTGGTTCTAAATGCCAACCCTCGGATAAGTTTTTCCAAACAGTAAGTTTTTTTTTTTTTTTTTTTTTTTTTTTTTTTTTTTTTATTTATTTTTAAAGCTTTAATGTACGTTTTTGGTTAAGATTGTCAAAAGCGGGATTGTGGAGCACGTGATGCAGTGGGCCAGCTTCAAAGCACAAACTGCCCTCAATAAGCAGTGCAACTCGAAGAAGCAGAACAAGTTACGCGGAATTCCCAAGTTGGAAGATGCCAATGATGCAGGCACTCGCAATTCTTTAAATTGCACACTCATTTTGACCGAAGGAGACTCAGCCAAGACTTTGGCTGTGTCAGGTTTGGGCGTGGTTGGCCGAGACAAGTACGGTGTTTTTCCCCTACGAGGAAAGCTCCTCAACGTCCGGGAAGCATCTCACAAACAGGTGATTTTTCTTTTTTTTTTCTTTTTAAAAAAAATGATTTTTTTTTTTTTTTTTTAATACAACATTCTGAAAAAAAAATCTCAAAAATTGAAAAATTTTCGAAAAATGGGAAGAATTTCGAAACAATTTCGAAACAATTCGAAAAATTCTGAAAAAATAATTCGAGAAATTTGAAGAATTTCAAAAAGATAGTTGTTGTTTCTGTTGAATAAGCTAATAACAAAGATGACATTTTGCTGACTAGATCCTGGAAAACGCTGAGATCAACAGCATTATTAAAATTGTTGGTCTGCAGTACAAAAAGAAGTATCAGAACATGGACGACATGAAAACTCTGCGGTACGGAAAGCTCATGATTATGACAGATCAAGATCAGGTGAGGGTTTCAAATTTAACTTTTTTTTAATTCATTGAAATGTAATTTGTTTATAATTTGTTTCTTCAGGATGGATCTCACATTAAAGGGCTTTTGATCAACTTTTTTCATCATAACTGGCCTTCCCTCTTACGCCAGGACTTTTTAGAAGAATTCATCACGCCGATTGTAAAAGCGACCAAGGCGAACGTTGAAATGCCATTCTACTCCATTCCCGAGTTTGAAGAATGGAAAGCTGCTACCAACAACTGGCACACGTACCGTATAAAGTACTACAAAGGTAATTTTCTTAAGGTTTACTGTACTTATTATTTTTATGTATTATTATATTATTACAATATTGTAATGCTTGTAAATGCTTTTCCTTTGCTTTTCCCAGTAAATATACAAGCCAAGAGCAAATGCTCACGCTGTCTGAAGAATAAAAAATATATATATATATATATATTTTTTTTTTTTTACATTTATATTTATAATATGTAATATAATATTATTGTGTATATTTATTTACTTTGTGGTATACACTAACATTTTTCGTCGGTTTTCGTAGGTTTGGGTACTTCCACTTCCAAGGAAGCTAAAGAGTACTTCCGTGATATGCAGCGCCATCGAATTACCTTTGAGCACAACGGAGACCGAGACGATTTCTCCATCACGATGGTAAAATACCGTTTTGTTGGAGCGGATTATTGATTATAAATGATCGTTTTCCCAATATAGGCCTTTAGCAAAAAGCACGTAGAAGAGCGAAAGGTTTGGCTCACGACTTGGATGGAAGATTGTAAGAGAAGAAAGGAACTAGGCCTGCCCGATGTGTACTTATACGAGAAAAACACGAAAACAGTGACGTACGAAAATTTTGTCAACAAAGAATTGGTGCTGTTTTCCAATCTTGATAACGAACGTTCCATTCCGTGTCTCGTTGATGGATTAAAACCTGGACAGCGAAAAGTACTTGCTTTGTTTGCTCTTTCATTTATTATTATATTTATTAGTTATTTTATTGTATTATTTAATATTCATATCATTTTGCTCTTTAATTAACTTTAATTCTTTAAACTAACGGATTTTCTTTTTTATCAATTTGCAGGTCCTGTTCACTTGCATTAAGCGGAAACTTGTTCGGGAGCTCAAAGTGGCGCAGTTGGCCGGTTCAGTTGCTGAGATCTCCGCGTATCACCACGGTGAAGCGTCTTTGATGTCCACGATCATCAATCTCGCCCACAACTTTGTCGGTTCCAACAATATAAACCTACTCATGCCCATTGGTCAGTTCGGTACTCGCCTCCAAGGCGGCAAAGACGCAGCCTCGCCACGTTATATCTTTACCAAACTGAGCGAATTGACGCGGATGCTCTTCCACCCCAACGACGATGCCTTGCTCCACTACTTGAAAGACGACAACCAGAAAATCGAGCCTGATTGGTACATACCGATCATACCCATGGTACTAATAAACGGTGCTGATGGTATCGGCACTGGCTGGATGACCAAAATTCCCAATTTCAATCCCAGAGAGATCGTCGCGAACATCAGACGAATGATGACAGGGGAAGAACCATTACCCATGGTAGTTATTGGCTTTTTGAGATTCTACATACTAGATTTCAAACTAATTCTTCGCTTATTCACAATTAGTTACCCTGGTATAAGAATTTCCGCGGATCCGTGGAAGCCTTGGGATCCCAACGGTATATTGTTAGCGGAGAAATGTGCGTTCTGAATTCCGGCAGCCTGGAAATCAATGAATTGCCCGTTGGTACTTGGACACAGGCGTACAAGGAAGGCGTTATCGAGCCTTTGCTCACCGGATCGGAGAAGGCGCCTAGTATGATCAGGTAATGTAGTTTTTGATTACTTTTGCGAGTCATTTCTTTGTATGTGCAAATCTTTTCTAGTGACTACAAAGAGTACCATACCGATACCACTGTGCGTTTTGTGGTATCTCTTACTGACGATAATTTATCCGAAGCAGAGCGTCAAGGATTGCACAAAGTTTTTAAACTGCAGTCCAGTATTACCACCACTTCTATGGTAATAAAATTGAGCGTACCTTTCGAAAATCCGAGTGAATTCTTGGATTTATTTAATTTTTTTTTTTTTTTAATTGAATTGCGGGCGTAGGCTGAAAGCCTGTTGCCTGACTTGTTTATTGTCAAATCATTTACATGATTTAGTCTTAAAAACTTTATAACAAATTAGGGGGGGGGGGATAGGGAAGTGGGTAGGGGTAAGAGTAGGAGGAGCAGTATCAAGTAATATGTATTTATTTAATTTATAGTAGTGAATTTATAGTAGTTTAATTTATAAATAATTTAATTAAATAAATAATAATTTAAATTATATAAATAAATTTATAAATAAATAAAAATAAATAAATAATAATTTAATTTATAAATAAATTTAATTTATAGTAGTTTAATTTATAGTAATTTATAGTAGTTTATAGTAGATTAATTAGAAGAAGAAATTAGTAGAAGAAATTATTTTTATATATTTTTTGTATTTTATTTAGATTTTCTATATTATTATTTTTTATTTATTTTATGATATGTGTATATATTTAGATTGTTTTGTATTATTATTGTATTTTATTTTGTTAAAGTTTGTGATATTGTTTATTTATATTTTGCGTTTATTTACTTGAAGGTTTTATTCGATCAAAATGGATGTTTGAAGAGATACGATACCGCGGAGGAAATTTTGAAGGAATTTTACAAGCTGCGTTTCACGTATTACGTTAAACGCAAGAAATACATGGAAGGCGTGTTACAAGCCGAAGCTTGCAAACTGTCCAACCAAGCGCGTTTCATTCTGGAGAAATGCGATGGCAGGGTTGTGGTTGAGAACAAGAAACGAAAAGCCATGATCGCTGAACTTAAGGACAAGAATTATGATCCAGACCCAGTGAGAATGTGGCAAAAGGCCAACGATAAGGAGAATTTGGAAGTAACTCTATTTAGAAGTTAAATCCCTTCAGACATTTACACATCTCGGGTGTGTTATAGGAAGAGGAAGCGGAGAAGGCCCAGGAAAGTGAAGAAGAAGACGTGGAGCAGAGAGCGCCTTTTGAAGATACAGGAAGTGACTATGATTACTTGCTGGGCATGGCAATGTGGAACCTGACTCAAGAGAAAAAGGAAGAATTGCTCAAGAAACGGGATAATAAAATAGGCGAGTACGAGAGGCTGCTCAAGAAAACGCCTGCGAATCTCTGGGAAGACGATTTGGATGCATTTGTGTCCAAAGTAATAAGTCTGACTGTTCTTTGTCAAATTTATAAGACTTTCATTTTTCGGATGATGAACTTTTCAAAAATCTTCTAAGAAATTGTTGAAAAATTTTGAGATTTAAAAAAAAGAATAAGTGTTCTCAAAATTCTTACATTTTTTTCTTGTAGCTGGATGAAATCGAAGAAAAGGAGCGGAAAGAAGAGTTGGTACCCAAGGCCAAGGGTGCTAAGGGGAAGGCACCCCCCAAGCAGAGCAAAATTCAATTGAAAAACGAGGTTTTGCCGTCCCCAGGTGGTCGTCGTGTCGAACCAGTCATTGATAAGGAGACCAAGGCAAAGTTCGAGAAAATTAATATTTACAAGGAGAAGAAGAAGGCACGTTTTTAAGCCATGTAGGTTTCCTTGTTTTTATTTAATAAGGATTTCGTCTATAGCTCAAGAAAAGTGAAGGCGATGAACCTGTGGCCAAGGACGAGTTTGACGAAATGGCTGGAAAGAAGCGCAAGTCCTTGTCTGAGCGTGTGGGATCATCTCCGGATGATACTACCGTGAAGCCCAAACGGACCAATAAGACGAAAGGTACAGAATTCTGTCAAATTTTCCATTTTTTCTTGTTATAAACGTTGGATTTATACCTAGTAGATGGATTCAAACAGACCAAGTTAGCTTTCAAGTCTGCGCCCAAGAAATCTGCCGACCTCGACGATTCTGACGTCGAAGACGATTCGTTTGATCCTCAAGTGTTACCCTTGCGCGAACGCATGGCTCAGCGGGCTGCAGCAGCTAAAGCGACCTTCAAAATGGGGGGTTCTGATGAGGAATCGTAAGTTGTGATCGTTTTCAAGATTTTTCAAGACTCGAGAATACTAAAGCCGCTTAAACACGGCAAATGCGTGCAGGGAGGAAATCGTTATCAGTGATTCTGACTCGGATTTTGGACCTTCGTCTCCTGTAAAAGGTAAGAAACCGACCAAGGGCAAAACTACTGCCAAACCTGCGCCTGCCAAAGCCAAGGCACCTGCTGACAAGAAAGCCGCTTTAGCCAGCACTGCAGGTGATGAAGACTCGGACCTGGAATTGTTCAAGAAGCAGCCAGCGAAACGTAATTTGCTCAATTTTTAAGTCAATATCCTAGTTACTGAAAGGTTGTTTCTGTAGCTGCCGAAGACAGAAATGCCCTCTTTGACTCCCTCTTGAGCTCCCCTGATGCTGCGCGATCTCTTGCCAAGCCAGCGGCAGCTCTCGAGAGCCCAGATGTTGTAATAAGCGACGATGATGACGTACCACCACCCAAGAAAGGTGAGAAAGTTGAATAACGCACAGTTGGCGACTTTATTCTTATTTTTCTTCGATGGAAATCAGCTCCTGCCAAGAAGAATGGCGAAAAGGCTGCAGCGACTAAAGCCAAACGGGCTCCAACCAAGTCTAAAGTGATGGTTTTGAGTGACAGTGAAGATGAGCCTTCACCTCCAAAGGTAGGAAGAATTGCGTTTAAGTTATACTTATTCAAAAGTTTTTGTGTTTGTTTTGCAGCGCTCCAAAGCAGATCTGTCGGATGATGAAGAATTCGTTCCAACCAAACGTGGTGGTGGTGGACGGTCTCGTAAACCTGTCAGCTACGCGATTACTTCAGGAAGTGATTCGGATTAAAAGAACAAGACCGGAAACTATAGGCTTTCGCACGAAGTTCAGGGGTTTTGTCCACTTATTCACTAGACTGCGTTTTCTGCCCCATTCGATAAATTTTTAGCATATAGGTTTTTGTTTTTTAATATGTATTCATTTTTTTTTGGCTCGAACTGGCGTAGCACCAGAAAGTTTATACAAATACTTACAAAATAAAAACAAGGGTTAATTTTTGTTTAAAAATAAGTAGTAGTTAAACAAAAAGAGTTGGTTAGATGGACTATGGTGTTAAAAAAACAAAAATCTTCCCAATGGATACCCTAGAGATCGCTTATATAATTTTTTTTTTTAACTTTTACTGCCCAGCGGGTTTAAACTTTTCGTTCATTCCCTTCTTTCCTGTCCAAAGCGAAAAATTAAATCGTGTTTACGTGAAGCCAAAATTTCTCACCCTTACACGCATTTCATTGTAAAGTGAAGAACCATTAGTCTGAACTTGCTTTAGAAGTTTGGTTTGGGTTTTGACACGGTTTCAGAACAAGTCAAGATAGTTCTGTTCGTTAGCTCAAAAAATTCTAATGAAGTTTACCCATAAAGTCACTTTATTCTTAAGATTGGTAACTAGCCAAAATAGGAAATATATAATAAAAGTTTACCTAAAGTAGCGAAATAATAGTTTAAAGGGAATGAAAGGAAATTGATGATATTTAAGATAGATATTTAAGTAAGATATTTCTTACGAAATATTGAGTATTTCTTAAGCTTTACCTGAAGGTGGTTTAAGGGTTTGGTTTGGTTGAGCCACGAAATAAGGGAACGAAAGAGAAGTTAAAACCCACTGGCTAGTAAAATCCCCCAAAAATAATTGGGTAAGGGATCTCTAGGGTATTCACTGGGTAGTTTTTCCTTTTTTTTCGGGGGGCGACAGTATAGTACTTACAAATTTGCCTGCATTTTTCACTAACATGCTTTTCTTGCTTAGATTGCGTGAGTTTTCTTGCATGCCAGCTACTAATCAAACACTCTCGGGACGTTAGCCAAGCTTACATTCCAACCGGGATTCTGTCCTTGTTTTTGTTTACCTGATCGTTTATTTTCTTCGGATGAATTCGTCTCAGTAGCGCTGGACACGGTGGTTCCGGTCACTACTGGGACTGCCGCTATAGCGACCGTTAGACTCTACTTCTTCGTGATAGGTGCTACGGGCGGGGATAACTTTGACGTCTTTAACTTTCTCGCGATGAATTTCGGGTAGGTGCATGTTCTTGCGCCAGTGGTGTGTCCAGTACATCTCCCCATGAGGTGGCAACCTTTTCTCAGGCGGATCCTCTTGGCACATATAAGCACAGAAAACGAGACCCACTATGATGGTGCCAAAGCCGAATACTAGCATAATAATGCCCAGATACCTGCAATGAGTGCATTGTTAAAACAAACTGGCCGTAGAAGCTTGTCTTTTCTCTTTTGATGATTATAGTACCAGACAAAAGGCAGGTCGTTGAGTTGAAGAACAATAGCGAATCCTAAACAGAGCAACAAAAGACCCAGATTGAAGAGTATCATCAAACAGCAGCAGCTACGTGTATTGGGGCATAAAGGATGCGGGGCGCGCATGGTTTCAATGACGATACCGCCTTTTTGCGATTTCCTCGTGCGCGTCGTCCCAGTTTCCGAATAAGGAGCACTTCGGTACGTTCGATACGACTCTTGACTAAAAACACATTGTTAAAATTTCAACGAATTGCAGTTCTCCTAATACAATAAGTTAACTTTCTTAAACTGTATTTTGTTATAATTTTAAAAATCCAGAAAAGTGTTGGTAAGGCAATTGGTCTCACCTGAGTACGGAAGCTGGAGTGAGACCATAATGAGGTCGCGTCACGTAAATCTCTTGGACACCTGATGGACGAGCACTTCCGGTGGAGGATTGGTGGCTTTCGGCGTAACGGGTTGTGAAGTTTTTGCTGGGGCGCTGCTGTTCCGGATAATCGTCGTCGTTCGATATGGATGCGCTGTCTAAACTGGGCGATCTGTTGGTACCAAAGTATAATAGAGGATTTAACGAGGCGGTTGGCGTGAAGAAAAGGAAGTCTCGAGCGATTTCCTTACCTATGGTAGCGTGTGGCCATCACGGCGGCATTGGTCACGGTGTATTCCGAGGCACTACGGTCTGACGGCGCGCGGCTTTCGTCGTCAGTGGTGTAACCGTAACCTGGTCCTTTACCGTCTGAGCCCCTCGGGCGACGGGCAGGACGCGTGGGAGCACTAGAAGGTCCCTGCCGGACGTTTGATGACGTATAATCGCGATATGCAGATTCATAGCGCGTCATTGTTGTATTTTTCTCTTTTTCTTATCCAACACACCTTTTGAAAGCAAATGTTTCATAGTTAGATATGTGTAGGCCTGCTTTTTAGAAGTTTTTGAACATGATGTTTACGTTTTTTTTACGTTTAGCGATATGAAACGGAATCTACAGATTTAGCAAATTTACAGAGTTACGGATTCACAGATGTAACGGTTGAAAGAGGGTAACAACAGCCTCGAGGACAAAAGCAACCTTGTAGGAAGAAGAGTGAAAGCCGTATTTGGACACATGCATTGATAATGAGGAGAAACCGAAAAAGGAAAGTTGTAGGAAAGTTATTTCGATGGGCGTTAAAGAATACTCTATTTTGTATCTTTAAACTTGAGATGGAATAACTTGCTTACGATTTGCGTCACACACTGGGTATCAGTTTTTTTAGACGTGTTGATACACCTACTCACATTCTCCCAAGACACAAGATTTGGCCTTCATGCGAGGAAAACGCTTCAATTCAACTTCGATTTAATTTGTTCCACTTGATTGTCACCGTTTCTTTAGAATACGAAACGTTGCTAGTTCAACTCGGCTTTCGATTAAACTATACAGTGTCACTATTAGGTGCAAGTTTCACCATTTTAGAGAAGGTTTATTGGGAGCACAATTTCACGACGAAGACCTCGTTGAGAAAGTTCACTATCTGTAGTCAACGCCAGAGCGTTCGGTTTGGCCTTCCACAGGTGTGGTAGAAACCGACAGCCCTTAGGCAAGACGTTAAGGAAACTGAAGCAACCTACGAAAGGCGGTGCTTCCGCTTACCTGTACCCTTTTTCTTTTAGCAAGTGCCAATAAAAATGGGTGTTCTTTCCGGGTGCAGCTATGAATTCGAACAATGCGAAATGGATTTCAAGAAACGCGAAATGGATTCTTAATTACTGAATAAAATTACCAAAGAAGTCAATTAGTGACATATTTCGTATGTAAATTATAATTGTCTTTATTCGTTTTACAGTAATGTTTTAATTTGTGAACAAAATGCGAAATAACTCGCAACATTGTGGTTCGCAGAAAGTAGTTCATGATCCGAGTCTCGATTCATTTTAGAATTCGGAGTTTAGATTTGTTAACAAACAGTAGCCCCTGGCTATAGACATCCGCATGCTCGCTACACGTTCGTGTCTTTATTGTTTAACTGTATTTATGTAGTGGCATACAGGTTTGTTTATATGGGTATTAGTAGTAACAATGATACCGTACTGTGTCTTTTAGGATGATTTATATAACAATATGTGGCCCAACAAGAAGGCTGTAGAACTGCTACGCTGCTAGTGCCACATCCTGTATAGTGATTCATATTCACAAACTATATATTATATAGTGTTTTGTTTTTCTTACGTTCTGCGGCGATTATTCTGGTGCTATTTTTCGTTTTATCAGCAGCTAGTCTGTACGGTACTTACATTGTGAAGGACACAAATTGACATTTTGTGTGCTAATTTTGCGGCGATTATTCTGGTGCTTTTTTTTTTGTTTTATCAATAACTAGTCTACATTGTGGAGGACACAAATTGACATTCTGTGTGCTAGTCAGTCGTTTCTGTACTCTACTCATATTCATCATGGGTGAAACGATCAGCAAAAACAAATCAAGTTCAGAAATTATTCAACAGTTAAACATTTTCAACGCCAAAATTGTAGCATGTGTTTTGGTGGTTGCTATGCTGGTTTATCACGGGATTCTCCACCTCACGAATGGTAAATTTTAACTTACCTGTTCAACAATATAATAAAATTGATCACCAATTGTGATTACAGGGGTTGATACTTGTCAATGGTTGCTAACTAAAGGCAGATTTCAAGGAAATTATGTATGGCAGCCTTTTGGTTGCATGCTCCATAAGTATTCTTATATGTAAGTAATTTTACTAATCTAAAGTGGAATTAAATGAATGAAACAAATTTATCGTTTTTTAAAAAATCAGAGATTCCAAACGTTGTCTTCGCTATTCCGCCTACTTGGGGAAAACTAATAGAATTGCCTTTGTGGGCGATTCTAGGATACGAGAAATGTTCACAGCCGTTCTAAACACGATAGAAGAGAACATCCAACCTTCCGATTTTCATTCCGATCTTGAAGCCGTGAGTACCGCGATTGAAACCGTTCCTTTTTTAACGTAATTGTTCATCCACTCATTTCGTTAAATTGATTTATAGAGAGGCATTTTAGACGGTTTGGAGGGTGATAAAAGGGCAAGGACCGTGCTATCGAGGCAAATACCTGCTAGTCGCAGCACTTTCAAAAACGAACTTAGAGCCTTGAGAAAAAGAGACGTCCAACAACAAACTAATAGCAAACACAAGAATTTACTCTACACAAATAAGCAACTTAAATTGAGATTGGAATTTTATTGGCAACCAGTGCTTAACTCTTCTCTCAAAGACTTGATAGACTCTTGGCCTGTAAGTTTGAACTTAAAACAACTTAAATTTGCAACTTTTGTTTGACTCGTTCATACTTTATTCTGTTTTTTTTCCCTATTTTTCAGGGAAAAGTTGATAAACCGAGCGTAGTCGTTCTGGGCGGGGCTACATGGTACATACGGACCTATAACGCCACTCCGGAAGGCCTAGTGTACTATACGGGCAATCTAACTACTCTCGCCAAAGTAAATTTCTGCTTATTTCATGCATGGCATTTTAATTATCCGGAATTTTGTTTAAAAAAAAAGTCCTTGGATCGATTAGCAGCCAGCGGATCGAAAATGATCTGGTATGTCCAGCCGCCAGTGGTAGAAGAATTACTCAGTCCGGCTCGTCAAGGTATTACTAATGAGCTTATCAACACATACAACGCAGAAGCCAAGGCAATACTGGATTATACCAACGTGACCTTATGGTCGAGTGCCAGTAAAGTAGGCGCGGGACTCCCCGCCCCCAAATTTTCTGTCGATGGGCTCCATTTCACCGATCTCTACCTGGGATACATTTCTCAGGTAAACTTACTTGAAAGTAATCTATTTATTATTATCTATTTATCTATCTTTATTATTATATATTATTATTTATTTATATATTTATTATTTATTTATGTATGTATTTATTATTATTTATTTATATATTTATTATTATGTATTTATGTATGTATTTATTATTATTTAGATATCCTTAAAATCTACTTATTAATCTAGTTAATTTATCTTCAATTTAATTATTGGGAATTATTTTTCGAGACATTGGCTGGATTTTAAAACGAATATTTTTTTTACAGATTTTTATGAACATGTATTGCAACGATTTGATGAACTTCAATGATGGCACGTGTTGCAGCAGTGCCGAGAAGATTACCACCTTGCAAATCCTCACGTTTGTGACCCTGGCTTTATGCGTGGTCGGCTCTGTCTGTTTTACTGTGAGGAAATACTTTGTGGCCAAATCTCGAGAAAGGCAAAATCGTGAAGAAAACGGAAGTAATCCAGTCAGTGACGAAATTGCGAAAAGTCCCAAGCTGGAAACAGTGACCCCATGGAGAATGCTCTTGTCTGCCATGGCCAGATTGGCGTTAGTTATGTCCTATTTTTATATTTGTGATAGGTAAGGAATCGACTCATTCTCATTTTACTATTACATTTTTACTCATTTTGTTTGGTATTTTTAAATATGTGTAATAGGACCAATTTCTTTATGAAAGAAAACAAGTATTTTTCCCAGCTACACTTTTGGCTGCCAGTAGCCTACGTTTTCGTTTTGGGCTTGTTTTTCACCGAAGAGAGCAGATTTACCAAAGTGCTTCACCGAGATCAAACCGATGAATGGAAAGGTTGAAAAAACAGTTATTTTTAAAAAAATTTCGTTTTTTCGTTAATCGAAGTATCTGTTTGAATAGGTTGGATGCAGCTAGTGATTTTGGTGTATCACATGACTGGAGCCAGTCAAGTGATTCCCTTGTACATGCATGTACGAGTGCTGGTGTCCTCGTACCTTTTCCTCACGGGATATGGACATTTTTGTCATTTTTGGCAAACTGGAGATTCCAGTTTTGCGAGATTCTGTCAAGTAAAACATAATTAACCACACTGTTGCAGTAGTTTTATATTTTTTTTCTTCAGGTCCTTTTCAGGATGAATTTTATGACGGTAGTGTTATGTTTGTGTATGAATCGACCGTACCAGTTCTACTACTTCGTGCCTTTGGTCTCGTTTCTGTATTTGGTTGTGTACGTGACTCTCATTCTTCCCAAACGCATCACTGCGGCCTCTAGCGAAGCATCACCTGTGCATTACCTCTATATCGTGATCAAGCTAGTGGGAGTTTTCTCCTGTGTGACTATCCTCTATCTCTCTGAGGTAAACAACAAATGAAAGAGTTCCGAATTGCATCGCTCGTTAATGTTTTTGATGCTTAGGTGTTTTTTGAAAAGATATTTGTGACAAGACCCTGGAAAGCCTTGTTTGTAACATCAGACGATGACATCCACGAGTGGTGGTTTCGCTGGTCAATAGATCGATACAGGTAATACTTGCATCTATAGGAATTCAACAAGGAAATAATACATTTTCATTACTTCGCTTTAAATAGTGTCTGCTTTGGCATGGCTTTTGCCTGCCTCTATTTAGTAGCCCAGAGACATGGTTTCCTGGATGACCATAACCATGGGAATCTTTTTAGTCGCGGAAGATCTCTAGCCATCACCCTTTTGGCGTGCATTGGCGTAGCGAGTTATACTGCCTTCACCTTTTTGTGTCACAACAAACCCGAGTGCAATGAAGTCCATCCTTACATCGTTTTCGTACCAGTAATCTCTTTTAAAATTACTTAGATATAGTAATTTAATTTAGATTTAGGAATTACTTACTTCTAATTTGACTTAGATTGTCAGCTTTATACTGCTGCGAAACGTATCTGGGATCCTGCGGACGCGCTATTCAACGTTTTTCGCCTGGTTTGGCCGCATTTCTTTAGAGTTATTCATCGGACAATACCACATTTGGTTGGCAGCAGATACCCATGGCCTGCTGGTACTAATCCCAGGCTCGCCAGTCGCGAACGTAATGGTCACAAGTTTCATTTTCGTATGTGTGGCACATGAAATCCATCGCATCACAGGAATACTCGTAGCTTTCGCAGTACCGGAAGATTGGAAGAAGGCGTTACGCAATTTAGTCATTTTTTTCCTTGCTTTGGTTCCTATAGGCATCCATGATGGGATGTTCTGAAAGTTCTATATTCTTTTCGTTTTTCTTTAAGGCACAAATTCCCCTACCATTCCTTTTATTGAGCAGTAATTAAAGGAAAGTTTTTTTTTAATCAAAATGTACTGTTCTCCGTTCATTCCAGTCATCATTATAAACACTCTTCCCACCAACTTTGATAATAATTACATCTGCAAACTAAAAAAAATACTTATAAAAGGAACCAGAAACCCTTTGCAACAGTTTAAGGCAATTTAGGTAGTTTTAACCCACGTTCAAACAAATTTAAACTATGAAAGATTACCCTCCCATGCGTCTTCGCGCTGCTGTGAAGCCAATTTCCGGTTAGCTAAAATAATTGAAGTATATCATTAAAAGGTAAACTTTTATTTTTTAGTTTGTTTACCTCGAGCTTGAGCTAACTTTCGTTTCTCGTCAGTATCTTTCTGCTTTTGTTCTGGGGTAAGAGATGTTCGCAGACCTAATGCTGACGTCACCATTCGCCTGGCCATGCTAATGGTCGTCTGGGGGCGGGGCTTCCATGGAGTCAAGGAATCCGACATTTTCTTGGCCCGTAATCGGGATTCTCGAGTAGCTTGGGACAACAGCCGTAATTTAGCCAAGCCTGTACTCTTCGAAAGCGCCTCCATAGCTAATTCCAATAAGTAAAGCTCAATTAATGGAATTAAGACAAAAAAATTCCAATAAAAAAAAGTAAACCTGCTGAATGACTAGCGAAGACCACTAAAGCGTGGGTATCATCCACCCAACGGATATCAAAACCTGATTTACTGGAAGTACCGCTTCCCAGGAAGCAAAACAAATCTTCTGTTTTAAAAGTGGCGGGAAAATCATAAATTTCCAAAATGTGGTTCAGATCTTCGTCCGTGTAAGTCACATCATCCACAAATGTTTGGTATGACGACGCCGGTTTTTCGTAGGTCGAATTTTTCCCGACAGCTAAAGTAAGCTAAAGTTGAGAATTTATTTGAACAATAAAATTCAGCAAAGTTTAGTTGACAATATTTGTAGGAAATACCTCCTCTAAGGCCTCGGTTTCCAGTGGCTCACCATACTCGTCATATAAGACGTCCCAGGATCCTTCTTCGTAGTTTTTGTCAACGCTGAGAGTCCTCTGAACTGGAGGAAATGATTCTGGTGCTTTCGTAAGAGTCGGAGATTTAATATCACTGATTTTCCGAACTTTGGTGCTCCAGCTTTTCGTATTCCAGACGGTTAACAAGTCTGACACTTCTACGTCTTGAGGTACAGTTGATACGTCTAAAACCTTTTCGTCTTCTGTAATAAGCACAGCAGAAACAGCTGGTGTCTTTTCTGACAACAAATCTGGTTCTGTTTCTTTGGACAGGATGGGTTCTGACTGTTCAAGGCGCACTGGCATAGATGGTAGCTGCGAAGGCACATCAGCAGAGTCTGCGTCATTCATTTCATGGCTAGGAAGGCACGATTCGGGGATTTTCTCATCGGATCCATTAGATTCTAGTGATCCTGCTCCTCGTCTGTTCTTCGGTACATATAAGGGCATATCGGGTCTCTTGCCCCTAATTTAAGAAGCTGTTACTAAAACGCTTGATCAGAATAAGAAATACTACTGTACTTTGAAATTTTTTTCCTCAATTCTTCGCTGCTTTTTTTAACTGGTTCCGCCATCCGAGGACTTCGTGCTGGGGGCGGTCTGTAAATCTGAGCAGCAGGCGTGTCTATATATAATGTTAAAGTTTTAATTAGTAGTTAAATAACACGTATAGCAGTACTGGAGGGTAACCTTTAGAGTTAGTAGAGTTTGCATTTTTTAGAGACGGTGGTGAAGCCATTGTTGCACTGTCATTACTTCTTGCAGTGTAAATAACTGGTCTTCGTTTCAGGCCTTTGCCAATGGAGATCGTATGAAGATTTGGACTGTGGACAGCTTCCACGTATTTATGGAGCAGGAAACGGTATCGAGGAGTAATCGGCGGGAATACCAGGGCTCTAAGAAGACGTGCATGTATTTAAATACGGAAGGAAGCAGAAACAAACGGAATTTAAGCTTTAACGCGATACGGTGCGTACCTGTTCTCAACGCACGCGTCGTTGGAATTTTTGTGAAATGAGTTAATATCTTGTTCCAGTTGCTCTACGAATAGGCGATCTTGTAAAGTTACTAATTGTACATCATATCCTAGATTATAACCAGCTTCGGCCATAACCAAAGAAAAGGCAAAGCATAAATAAATATTTCAAATTGCTGCTCCTGGAGAGCTGGCAATCATAGGAATTCTCCGTAGTTAAGTATACAACTGAAGTAGAAGGGGAGGTCTGTAAGGTGTTCAGCGACACAACTCTGCGTGGTGGTTAAACTAGGAAGTTCTAACGATTTTGGGGGGGTTCCCTGCTTACGAGCATCCTTCCACATCCTTCACTTACAAGAAACTATTCGATGCCTTGGCGGAGCAAATAACTTCAGAATGTTCTGCCATCTATTGACATAAAGAATAAGACAAGGTTCACGGAAATGGTAGGGTTCCAGGATACAAGGAACCGATGGCTACCTTTAATTTTAAAAGATGCCTTTACGGAGCAGACCGCTCCGGGGTAGGAAGGTTCTAAAGAGGTTGCTGTGCAGGCACGAGACATACCTATTGCGGAGCAAGTGTTCCGGTAACATACAGGCATTACATGGAGTCACCAAAGTCTGCTAACTCGGTTTTCCGCACGTCCGCAGGCCTGTACCCCGGGGGGGGGGGGGGGATGTTAGGGGCGTTTAAAATTCCCCGAAATTTTTTTCTGCGTAACGATATCTACATACTACCCCCCACCCCGAACCAAAATTGCGAGAAATTGGTCTTTTTAATATTTCCTAAAGAGAGCATCTGGTGGCCAAAAAACGAAACATGTAGTCCATCTTCTCCGCAAAGGCATGAGTTAGCCGAATCACCTTCACTTTAGTTCTTGGGCAGATGCTCTACACATTTCAAGGACTAAAGGTGAAGTAGAGGACAACTTTTGTTCGACTTTCCCTTTCGTAAGCGGATAGCTCTGCTCAGAAGCCATTTCACTGCATTGCAGTTGTCGGTGTTGGACTCGAGGAAAATAAGGTTACATTTACGCAAAATGGTGTACCAAATTGTTATGATTCGCCACGGCGAAAGTGCCTGGAATCAGGAGAATCGATTTTGCGGTTGGTTCGACGCCGATTTGAGCAGCAAAGGTAATTTTGGTCTCATTAAATAATAAATTTTTCGTAAATGTTTATGTGAAACGCTTACAGAGTATTCACGAATTGTATTTACTTTGCTTTAGGAGTTGAAGAGGCTCATGCTGCAGGAAAAGCATTGAAAGACGCCGGCTTCAAGTTCGATATTGCCCATACGTCCGTATTGACCAGGGCCCAGAAGACGCTGCACACCGTATTGGAAGAAATTGACCAATCCGATTTGCCAGTCCAGAAGACATGGAGGCTCAACGAAAGGCATTATGGTGGTTTAACAGGCTTGAACAAAGCTGAAACTGCTGCAAAACACGGGGAAGCTCAAGTAATTCCTTAAGTTTAATTTCTAACGACGACGATTAAGTATTTGATTTTATACTTTCCTTCCAGGTTCAAATTTGGCGTCGCAGCTTCGATGTTCCTCCTCCTCCTCTTGAAGAAACCAGCGAGTACTTCGATATCATCACGAAAGATCCCCGCTACAAAGATGAACCCAAACCAGAAGAGTTCCCTAAAAACGAATCCTTGAAACTGACAATTAAACGCACCCTTCCTTATTGGAACGATGTCATCGTTCCCCAAATTAAAGAAGGCAAGAAGGTTCTCATTGCTGCCCATGGAAACAGCTTGCGAGGTATCGTTAAGCATTTAGAAGGTAAGTGTCGACATTTCCCTAATTTTTACTAGTTTTATTCATATTTCTTTTTAATCATTCACATTTTTTTTTAGGTATATCTGATGAAGCAATTATGGGTTTAAATCTGCCAACCGGTATTCCTTTCGTCTACGAATTGGACGATAACATGAAGGCTGTCGGCACCATGCGATTTTTGGGAGATGAAGAAACAGTGAAGAAGGCTATCGAATCTGTGGCAAACCAAGGCAAAGCCAAATGATTTCGCTATTTCTTTACCATACGTTCTCAAGTCCTATGTTATCCCAGTTTCTGCTGTGATTAGTATTTGTGCATTAGAAGAAACGTGTCTCTTAGCGATTTTCCTATTATTTTGAACAACTTGCTCTTGTCCCTCTCCTCTCGTGATGATTGGCTGGAAAATAGAGCTAACTACTGTCAGAAATAATTGTGCTCTCCAACCAAATACGTTTCCTTTTTTAAGTAAATTAATAATGAAGTTTCCAGCATTTTGAGGTTGATATTGAAAAGGTCCAAACATTCTGGAACAGATGGCGTTCCTATATAAAAACCCGCGCTTAACCGAGTGTGCCTTTGCTTCCTTACGTTAGCAATGGGTTTTATTTAGGAAAAACGCACGTGGATAAACTGATTGAAAAAGAAACAACCAAAAAGCATTAAATAATGACTAAAAGTGGTTATTTCCAGGCCCATAGCGTTCGTTTGTACGATGTACATCCCAAAGCTATCCACAGCCTTAGTTATGATGACAAACAAAAGTTACTGGCGGTTGCAAGGTAAACTTTCGTTCTCGGTTTATTACGATGAGAAATATGTGTTCGGAATACTTAAAATTATTCGGCTAAAGACCGAAACCGGATGGTGTATGACACTATATTTTATTCCTAGATCGGACGGAGCTATTGAGATATGGAATTTCAATTCAACTCCCCATGTTGAAAGAATAATTCGCGAACGTGCAGAAAGCTCCGTGGAAGGTTTAGCTTGGTGTGCAGGCCGTTTGTTTTCCGTTGGAATTCACGGATTCTTGGTCGAATATGACCTGAAGTCTCTGTCCGTTAAGGTGAAACATTAAACACCCTTAAAACTGTTCGAATAGAATTGATAATTAGGCAACTCATGCGGCGACTTCTGGATCCGCTTGGTGTTTAGCTGCCCACAGTGAGCAAAAACTAATAGCCGTAAGCCTATCTTCCCTTTTAGTTGAAGATTGGCGTTCACTTTCTAACTATACAACTGTTGCCTAATTTTAGGTGGGCACTGAAGATGGATATATCACATTATTCGACGTACTGGAAGAAGGCGTCTGTTACAACAAAGTTTTCGATAAACAAGATGGTAAATTATAAAAATTGTACCCTTTACGAAGACACCTTGAAACAGAATTTTTTTTTAATATGTTTTATAGGTCGCATAATCTGCTTGGATTGGGATGCCTCGGGAGAGCATCTTATTACGGGTTCCGTGGATGCAATTCGTATTTGGAATGTTGCTACTGGACATGCTATAACTCGTATAAATCCCGGTCGAGAAAGCAGCGTCAAGGAAACGATCGTTTGGTCTGTGAAACTGACCACAGATTTTACCGTCATAAGCGGTGATTCCAGGTAACTTTGCTTTGTGAATGTTCAGAATTACTTGGATTTAATACCCAAATTTGATAATTAGAGGGAAAACGTGTTTCTGGGACGGCAAATTTGGAAGTTTGATCACAAGTGTGGATTCGCACCAAGCGGATGTATTAGCATTATGTCTTAGCCCGGATCAGAACACTCTTTACGCTGCTGGCGTTGATCCGGTTATCGCCCTTTTTTCAAAAGTTACTCTCGCTGGAGGAAGGGTTCAATGGGTCAAATCCTTACAACGAGTTGTCCATACACACGATGTACGAGCTTTATGCTTGGTAGATAAGAAACTCATTTCAGGAGGTACAAACTAAATGCCATGGAATCAAATAACATCTACATCGATATTATTTGTTATAGGTGTAGACGCTTTCTTGAACGTGACGTCATACCCTCCCAAAACGCTCTTCAAGTACCCGCCATTGCCTCAGGTAGAGCAAACCTTTGTCTTTTGTTATTAAATGAACAGCTTGATTCTTTATTGTAGCAAGGAGACATTAAATTAGCGCGAAAAGCCGGATATCTACTGTTTAAGCACTTGAATTTCTTGGAGTTGTGGCGGCTTAGGTCTAAGGCGGCAGGAAGTAAGTTTATTTCCCTAAGTTGCGAAGAAATTGTAGTCTAAATATATCCATTCAAGGTAAAGAGAATATACAGGAAAACGGTATTTTGCCCGTCAAAAGCGAGCCTATTAAATTGCTCAAATTGTGCTGCAAGGAAACGCAGTTTATAAAAGCCGCAGCCATCTCGTCGGACGGATCCATCGTGGCATATTCCGATGAAGCTCATATTTTCGTCTACTCCCTAGAGGTGAGAAGGAAATGAAGCCGGAAAACACGGATTCAGGTTTTTGATCTTAGGTTGGGAAGAATGTGTCCTTACGTCGTATGCCAGCCCTTCCCCAGAGCGTGAAAACGCCCCTTCATTTACTCTTGGACGAAAAGAAACGTCTCATTGTGGTCTCCGTTGATGGCTCCATCCAACTTGTTCAATTGGACGAAGGCGGCGACCACAGTATAGTCCACACTTTCCGCACAGGTAAGCGGACAATCATTCCAATTTAACCCTTCATGGCGTAGCTTAATTCGATTGTCTCGTAATTCTTTAATTCTATAATATTTTAATTCATTCACTCTTTTACTTAATTTGTTTCTTATGTAGAATGTCAGGACGCAATCAATTTGGTAGATTTGAGCCAAAATGGCCAGTTTTTGGCCGTAGCTGACCATAAGAGCAACGTCAAGGTGTACGACCTGGAGAACCTCCAAGTAAATTCAAAACTGTCATTAAATCTTAAGTTATTATTCTTAATTATTATTTAGTTACATGCAACTTTGCCGCGCTATCACATTCATCCCACAGCACTAGCAATCCATCCTTCGGAACCTAGATTAACTGTAGTCTACGCAGACCATAAGGTAAATTTTTTCTGAATAGGAAAATGCTTTATCTCGAGGAAAATTTCATATTTGATACTTTATTAGGTGGTTGAGTACAGCTTGGTTAGCAAGTCCTACACTGCCTTTTCACGTGGGTTTAGGAAAAGTCTTCCACCACAATGGTCTAATCGGACAAGTGTGATCCGCCATATCGTGTTCGATGAGCGTAATCCCAAGGCGGTTATCATGTCTGATGATAGCGTCATAGTTGGGATCAATAGTGAACGAGTAATTTCGTACTATTTTGCGTTTAATTTTTGTAATGTATCTTCTTGCAGAGTGTGGAGCCTACGGATGCTAAAGTAGCGCGGGTAAGCGTAGAAGACAAAACTTCCAACCCGCAGATGGTTAATGGTGGTAAAGCAAACGGCGAGAAAAAGGTTACCTTTACCAAGAAATTTAAAGTAAAAAAAAAAAAAAAAAAAAAAAAAAAAGTGTTGGTTTTCATAAGCTGTTTATTTGTAGTACGTCTCGTTTTTGGGTGCGTTGTCTGATACGGAACTCGTGGTGGTAGAAGTAAATCCGCTAATGTTATCTAACAAACTTCCACCTATCCTGTATAAGAAACGGTTTGGCGTGTGAATAAAATCAACATGTTTTTGAGTCGGATACTGGCTACAATTCTTCAGTCTTCACGAAATCCACAATTCTTTAATTGCAAAGGGAATATTTTATTGTATGTTTTTTCGCACATATCCGTGCAAATCTACGTAAATAGTAGAATTAAAACCAGATTGTTTTGTTTGAAATAAAGGGAGTTCGTTTCAGCCAAATTTATTTTAGCTTTCCCGTTTCTAGAGAAATTTTATGAAATTCTTTTATGAGGACCCCAGGGTCACAATGTATAGGTTAGCAGCTCACACCAGTTTGTTATGCGCCGCCTCCTTTCTTTTCGGTGTGCCGAAACATAATAACTACAAACGCCTGGAAGCTCCCACAGCCACGAATTCCGCAGTCCGCTGTTCCCTTGCCAGTTCCTTCGGGTAGCCGGTGTACGTGTATCCAGACTTCCTAAGTAGAGTCTCAAAAACTGATCAATTAACAGGTAACTGAACACTTCGTTGTATTTTATTTTTTTTAAAATACAAAACTCACATCATTGGAAGATAAAAATGTTTACTGAAACATTTGCTTTCAAACTTATCGTGCTTTTACTAGTAATTCTCACTTTTATTAGTTCTGGACTACTAGTAGTGCAAATGCATACATCCAAAGTCACAAGTTCATTAAGTTGTTTCAAACCAGCCTCAATTTCCATTTTTTTCAGTAGGCAATTACGCAGATTTAGTATTTATTGCGTTTTTCTTGACCTAAAAATAGTCGAACTTTGTACGAAAGGCTAGTGTTGGTGAGCCGAAAAGTTTAAGAAACTGTAATTTTCCAGTGAGGTTCCATGTCATTATAGTTATACGTGCGTCGGAATTCATAACGTCCTTAATTGCATTCAGTAAAATGCATAGGAAAATAAGCCGTGTAGCCCCATGCATTAAGCTTCATTAGAATTACTCGCACGAACACTATATTCCCTACACAAGACACCATCCATTTTCTTGTCTACTCGCAGAATTAAAACTTTCATCCATGGTACTGAAGCGGGATTACTACACAAAATGCCTGGTACTGCTCACCGTAATTGGCGCCGTCTACGCCGACGATTCAACTGAGGAATTCACCAGTAATATTCTTTTTTTTTTTTAATATAAAAGACGACATTGAAAATGTCTGACGCACCTTATGTTATTATTTATTTCCTATTATGTATTTATAATAGGTGAAACTCATCCGAGCACAAATGGTGAAATCTGTGGACTGCAGCCAGAAACGGGCCCTTGTGAGAACAACGTTATTCGATATTTTTATGATGCGGATCGCGACGTATGCCGACAGTTTATTTATGGAGGCTGTGAGGGGAATTTGAATCGTTTTAATTCCGTGGAAGAATGCAGTACCACATGCAATCGCGATACCCATATACCTCAACCAAGTAAATTTTTTTTTTTGTTACACAATTAATTTGTACAAAATTGTCTTTTTCTGGTAGGCCAAGCACCAATTCCGGCGCCAGATGTTTCCTTCACGGATGTAGATTCATATTTAACGCTAGTCAATCAGAGTTCCGAGACTTCCTTCACCTTCGCAGCGGGATACCCTTTTATTCAACTCAAACCAAAAGCGATGGCAGATTTCCAACTCCCGTACGTTTGAATTTCTAGTCCGATTTCTACGAAAACTTAAATTAAACATGTTTTTACAGGTTAGCCAAAGAGATTTCATTTGAATTCCGGACGCCTGAAGCGCAAGGCTTGTTGCTCTATCATACCTTGGTGAACACTCCTACTGAAGAAGCCAAATACGAACTTTATGTCATCTTAGAAGGAGGCGAGTTGAAGGTGATTCACGTTTTTGGCGCGGATGAGACCACGTTGCTTGTTGGGAAAGGTAAATCGAATGTTATTTTTATTTCTTTGGCTTCCAGCTAACTTTAAATTTACCTTACTTAAGACACTGAGATGGTAAAATTTACTGAAATACTTTTCTAAGGCTTGAATCGAGATCAGTGGCATAAAGTGACCATAATATTGATTCCGGAACATGCTCAATTAACTGTTCGCGTTGATGATACGCTCAAATCCATTGCTTTGGAAGGTTTGGATGTGAAACCTTCCTATGACATTAAAGATGACGTCAAGTCAATTCTTTTCGTTGGAGGTATTGTATTGTGTCATTGAAGAAAAGCGAACAGCGAATGAAGAAAAATAATAAAATTGATGGCATGTTAGGCATGAATTGGGCTCAGGATGAGATTGAATCGAGTTATCTCTTCGAGCACTTTGTGGGCTGCCTCCGGCGTTTTCGGCTAAGAGCTGGAGCATCCAAAGAAGAGCTTCGGGATATTTCTCCTCTGAAAGCTCTGTACTACGAAGATATCACCGTGGGCTGCATAAACAAGTACTTTGTCTTATTTCTAAATGTCCTTCCAAATTTCCCTCATGTTTTCTTTCGGTAGATGCCAATCAGGTGAAAACGAATGTAGACATGGCGGAAGATGCATAAACCACTACGACACGGTCACGTGCGACTGTTTCGGGACCAAATACGAAGGCAAAAGCTGCGATTACGACAGTAAACTCTTCGACATTCTCCACATACCTTTTTTAAAGAAAAACTAAGATTGAAGTTTATTGTTTCATTATTAGATCCAACCACGGTGACCTTACGCGGTTATTCCTACGTGAGCTACCGCATTTACGACTGGCGAGATCGTGCTCATTCCGAAGCTAATCGCGTAAGCTTGCTCTTTCGATCGTCCATTGGCGATTCGATCCTATTCTACGCAGGCGGTACTTTCCCCCATCCTTCCCACGTGGCCCTAACGCTTTTAGCGAACGCGTCCCTTTACGCGGAAATCGACTTTGGGGATGGACCGTATGGGATGGTTTTGGGAGAAGATTTAACCTCGGGCGTATGGCACAACTTTACATTGATCCATGAAGGCGCTCGCGTAGATTTCTACCTCAACAATCGCCTTACCAGCGTCGAGATCCAAGGCTCACTCTGGCATTTGAGAATCGACCCTCACATTTACGTGGGTGGAGACAGAAAGCCTTTGGGACCTGGATTAAAGTCCACCAACAGCTTTGTTGGCTGTTTGTCGGAAGTTTACTTCAACGATATCAATATTTTGCACGGATTACGAATCAATGCGCCCCAAGCGGCCCACCATGGGATTTTGCCACCCGAATTTGGACGATGCCAAGATGTTACTGTATTACCCATCACTTTCCCCTTCGCGGAATCCGAAATTGGCTTGAATGTCACAGATCCGGAAAGTCAGAAATTTCGCATGAGTTTGGAGTTTAAAACCAGCGGTTTCCAAGCGGTTTTGGCGCACGGACCAGTATTGTCCGAAGGTAGTGCTGGTTTTTGGGAAGTGAGTTCAATTCTTCTTTCTTTTTAAAATTGTCTGGGAATAACTGAATTTTGTATGTTTATTTTCGCAGTTGAGGTTGGAAAAGGGAGAGGCTCAGTTTGTGGTAATTCCGGATGCAGAAAACGAAACTTTTATGCTCGTATTAGCCAAAGTGGGCAACAAATTATCAGATGGATCGTGGCATCACGTAAATCCGGTTTTAAGCGTAATTTTGTGGAATTTAATCCATTTCGTTTCTAGGTTTTACTAGAATACGAGCAAGGAGATATAACCATAGGCCTTGACTTCAAACGACCAATCGTTCTGAGCAAGAAAGTGCATTTCACGACCTTAAACAAGATCGTCATCGGGACGAGTCGAGTTGTACCTAATTTAGGTACACTTTACTAAATTCGATTTTTTCATTTTACTTAATTATTGTTGGTATTATTTATTCATTATATTGTATATTATTAGATAACATTATATTGTATATCATTAGATTACATTATATTGTATGTTATTAGATTACATTATATTGTATATTATTAGATTACATTATATTGTATATTATTAGATTACATTATATTGTATATTATTAGATTACATTACATATTACTGTAATTATTATTATTATGATTTGGATTTGGGAATTTATTCAGTTTACTGTAGGGTTCGTGGGATGTATGAGAGACCTCACACTGAATGGGAAAGTGTACGATCCTCGCGTGTTGCTCAACTCGGGCGAAGTTCGCGAAGTTTCCTTAGATAATTGCGTGCTGGTGGACCCTTGCCAACGACCCAATGCGTGTGAACATGGCGGTCAGTGTATGGTCGACGAAGGGAAAGTGGTCTGCGATTGTACCGGCACCGGTTATACCGGCAAGAACTGTCATTTCGGTAAATTCTTATTTACAGTTCTTTTATTCCTGAACGTAAACTAATTTCGTTTTATTTTAGCGTTGTACAAGCGAACGTGCGAGGAACTGGCATTGTTGGGTTATATGAAAAGCGGAGTTTATGAGATCGACATTGACGGGAATGGTCCTCATCCTCCTGCTCATGTTCGTTGCCAATTTGACCTTCAAACGGGAGTCAGGAAGACTGTCGTGGAACACGATTTGTTGCGCGATACAGTAAGAAGCGAAGCTGGATTGAAATTAAGAATTTTACTACTTAATTTCTCTTATTTGTTTTCTCCATCTTTTATAGGAAATCCGAAGCCGGAACTTGGGAGACTTATTACTGCCTTTAACGTATCGCGAGTTCACTCCTGATATGCTGCAGTCTCTCATTTCTCAATCCCTTCAATGTCGCCAATACATTCGCTATGATTGTTACCGTGCTCCTTTGGAATTGCACTCATATACCTGGTTCCGAGCATCTTCAGGCGCGCTTTTGGATTACTTGGGTAGTACTCAGCCAGGAAGATGCCCCTGTTCGGGTAAGGAACTGGAAGAGAAGTATTATAGTCCTTAATGTTTCATTTGGGTTATTTTAGAAGAGAAAACGTGCGTTAGATCCAACGTTTCTTGCAATTGCGATGCAGATGAAGACAGATGGAACTCGGATGAGGGTTACCTTACGAAATCGGGCGAGTTGGGTGTCACCGAAATCTTTTCCTTGCAGCAGAGGAAACTGCACCAGACTGGGGAGGGCAGAATTACGTTGGGACCTTTGGAATGCGTGGAAGCTAGTAATTGGTTACAAATTTGACCCTTCTGGTTAATTTCTAACAATCTTGATGGTATTAGATACACAGCAGTACGTGGTAACCTTCAAATCTGCTAATGCCTACATGGAAGTACCTGGCTGGCACAGGGGAGATTTGTCTTTCTCCTTCCGTACATCTGGCGAACAGGGAATTCTGCTCTACCAGCCTTTATTGCACCCTAAACATCCTTACTTTAGGGTTGTTCTAGTCAACGGTAACGTTTACCACGAAATTGCTATGAAGCTTGATCCTTTTCGTTCTTAGAACATGAATTAACGCTCGAGTTTTCGATCAACGGGGAGCCGAGGAGTGCCACGGTGAAATCTTCCAGGGATCTCAATTCAGGCGAATGGCAGCAAGTCTGGATTGATTACAACGAGTACCATGTACGCTTTACTGTTAACCAAGAATCCATCCTCATGGATCTTAACGATGGGGAGGAATTTGGACCCTTTGAAGCCACCTTATTTATTGGCGGTGCGCCAGAGTGAGTTTCCTTCGTTACTCCGCAATGACTCTTTGTCTTACGATTTGTTTATTGATAATGTATTGATTATGGTTTTGTTATGGTTTATTTAGGGAAATGCTTGAGACGAATAATTATGAAGGGCTAATTGGGTGCTTCAGAGGCTTGGTTATGAACAATGAAGTGGTCAATCTCTATGCTTATATGAATGCTCGGTTCCCTGATATGATCCAAAAGCATTGCCGACCCTCTTGCGACCCGAATCCGTGTCGAAATGGTGCTACCTGTGTGGAATTCTGGGGCTCCTATAAGTGCAAATGTGAGAATCCCTTGGCTCACTTTGGCCAAAACTGCGAAACGGGTAAGAGAATTCTCTTACTTCCATATTTGAAGAAATTTCTATGATTTACTTCTGGATTTCGCAGATATCAACGAGAATGCGTTGACTTTTAGAACCCCTTCAGCGTTTGTAGAAGCGAATGTAACTTCCGTGTCAAAGGCAGCGGAATTGGGTCTACTGTCCTTTTTCAACGAAGATATTTTGCTTAATTTGAGATCGTTTGATAACCAAGCTGTCATATTCTACGCTTACGACTACTTGAATAACTTTGTGCAGCTCCATATCGAGGAAGGAAAGAAACTAGTGCTAACTTTCAATTCTGACAATACCATTCACAATATCTCAGTAGAAATAGATGGTAAGTGTAATCACTAAGAGGAAACTGAAGACCTAATATGATAACTTTTCTTTAAAAAAATATGTTTCTAAGGCTTGAGTAGTGGCATGCCAGTTCAAGTCCTAGTAAAACGAGAAGCAACTCAAACTTCGTTGCATGCCAACGAATTCCAAGCTACTTTGCCGGTGCCTTTAGTGTTTCTGAAGAAATATCGAAGGAATCCATGGTCCAACAAGCGGATGGGTAGACATTTTTAATGTTCTATGTAAAATTCTAAAAGTCATTTAATTAAGAAATGATTAAGCCGCCTCGTCCCGTTAGTAAACCTGAGGAATTTTACCAAGTTTTCCTGGGCGGTTTGGACTTTGAGTACATGGAAAGTTCCTTGCAAGGGTTCACAGGTTGTTTGCGGGGTTTGAAAGTGGGTTCACAACTCGTGGATTTTGCCTTATTCGCAGGTAAAATATTACTGCATTCTCCAATCACGAATTTCCAGAAACAGGCACTAGTTCACGAATTAGTTTTAACAATTAGCTGAATTCTTGGTTCCCAAGAATTTTCAGTTTGATTTGAAAACCAACAGTTACGAATCGTGATATTTTAATCGATATTTAGCAAAAACTACTACAGTCATTGAAGCGGGAAAAAGTTCGACTTTGAATTGGCACATGAAAAAGAATGATGACGCCAAAGGTGATCAAGGTAAAACAAAGCCACTTGAGTTCTCGTAGAAGGCTTTAACTAAACGGTGACGGGAAATTGGTGTTGGGCAAAATTATTCATGTGAATCGTACGCGTAACTGTTATAATTTTTTTCTTTTTTGAATTTAAATTTGCGTTCGCAGGAATCGGAGGCCCGGGAATGATGTTTGGCTGCAAAATGCTGTGCGATAAGCAACCTTGTGAGAACGAGGGTGTCTGCCAAGAGAATTTCCGCCTCCAAAGCTATTCCTGCGACTGCGACCTCACGTCGTACTTTGGAGCCATCTGTACTGAGGAAAAGGGAGCCCATTTCGGCGGCGATTCTACCATCATTGCCAAACACAACGCCATCGACTTGTATCACGTCAAGGTTCAATTAGCATTCTCCACCACAGCTGTGCGGAATATCGCACAGGCTCTTCTCCTTATCCAGACGAGCAAAGAGTTAAGATCAAAAATTCATTTTGAATAAAACAAAGACTAACAAAAATATCATCTGCTTTGTTGTTTCTCATATTTTGGAAAATGTAGCAAAACCAAGTACTTGCTCATTAGTTTAACCGCCCTGGGGTACTTGAGAATCGAGGAAGATCGCGGCACTGGTTTGGTGTACGGTGCGGAAGTAAAAACTATCAATTTCCTGAACGGAGCGCGACATTCCATCTACTACCGAAGAAAGGGGGACTTTACCTACCTACTGGTAATCGAAAAGCAGTTTCGTAGCTTTTTTGAATTTTTATAGAATTTTTTTAGCATTCATTTTCGTATTAAATTCTGATTTTGTGGAAGCGAAACTGAAGCGAAACGGACAGAACATTTCTAATTTTTATTTTGCATTTATATTTTTATAGATTGATCGGGATGAAGTAGCTATTCGAACACTGTCTGCCTCGATTCACCCTGAAGGCTTGGCGGACGTCACTGACGAGAACGCTTTGCATGTAGGCGGAGTCCGAAATACCAGCGACCCTCGTTTTACGGACTATGACCGCTTTGATGGGTGTTTATCCAGTAAGTTCTAATTCTAATTTAATTGCACTTAGACAAACTTTAAAACCTATAATTTATGTAGACGTTGTGGTGCAAATTGACGATGAGGAAATTCAACCCTTGCTGGTGTATTTGGGGTATCGGCGTTGGGGATCAGGGCTGGAAGCGGTGACTTCCCACGACCCCGATGGCATTGAGGAAGAAGCCAGATGCGCCGCATTTTCTATTACACCCCCTGGAGTCATTGAGCAGCCTTCGGTGGCCAATAATGAAGTAGTATTCACCTTTCACTTTTTATGCCTAAAGTTAATAATGATTATAAAGTTAAGTGGTTTTCTTTTTTGCGAAGGCTCAAGTACCTGACTGGTATCCCAAACCTCCTATTATGCTATCTTATCGGTCCGCTTTCCAAGCCCCACCCCGATTTGATCCCAGTGTTATGAATAGGGTCTTAGTTGGTCTAGGGATCCTATTCGCGGTCTTTGGAGTGGGTTTAGTCGTCTTTTTAGTGCGGACTCACAGGAAACGCCATGATTTGGAGGATTTTGAAGATGAACAACCGTTGCTGAAGCCTACAGGCAGTCTTAGAATACCCCTCAGATCTGCGTTGAAGACAGCTAACCCAGTACTTTATTTTTCTTTAGTTCAGTCCTTAAATAAGTGTTGCAATAATTAAATATTGATTTGATTCGTTTTAGCCGCGTTCCTTAGCAGATATAAACTCTGCTCTGGACCTGGGGGAAATTACGGAAAAGACAGATGTTTCGGCAGTACCAATTCTGGAGCAGAACGGAACTGTTGTAGCTGCTCCGCCCTCTGAAGCTATTACATTGACTGAACAGGAGCCAGCAGCAATACCGGAAGAACCAGATGTAACCGAAGAACCAGCAGTTGACGTTAGTTTTAAAAAACTTTCTAGATAGATCAAGTTCTATTTCTGTTTACAAAACTTGTCTAGGTGGTTAGCGAAGAAACCAAAAAACGGAGCTCGATTAGGAAAGCGCCGTTGAGCCGTATTAGCGAAGCAAACTTGTCAGATAGTGAAGAGAAGCATTCTCCACCAAGGTAGGACTGAACTTCATTTGAGTTTTGATGAAATTATTTAAAAATTATTTTTATTGAATTGCAGTGAGGACTGAGGCACTCCTTACCGAAGCTGTTCGTAGTAAAGGAGTAAGGCGTTAAAACCAAGTCTTAAACCAGCTGCAGATTTGACGGGAAAATGCAAAGGATTAGCTGTGTCTTAGAAGTGGTATTCCCAACAGTTGCGTGATTGCGTGATTTTGAAGTGCATAAATGCATAGAACTGTTATTGTCTTCAATTTCTCTTTCCAAAATCGCCAAAATTTCTTTCGGGGTCTTAATTTGTACTAGAAGTTGCTTTGTATTACTGCTCAAGTAGAAATTTATGGTATTTCGTCCACAGTTTTTAGTTCGAGATGCAGTTTTCCCCTCCTTTCGTTAATAATGGTAATTTTAAACTTTTTAACGTATTTTTGCACTTTTGTTCAATGTCACAAAGCTCTGCAACAGTGAGCTTTCTCTGCCAGTCATTGACAGGGTTAGTTATTTCTGACGATACCATCGTTTCCTGCATTAAAGGTCGGTATTTCCGCGTCAACCTCTTTAACGTCGTAGAAAATAACGGAAGATTAGCAAACGGGATGATTTGCTGGAGCAAAGGTATAGGATGTGAAATGACGTCTTCATCTGCCACCGTTATGAACCTGTCAGGGTATTTCTTTCGCAGTATTTCCACGTAGTGTAAGTCTTGATCAATGCGTTGGCAAACACTAGTTACATTGTTGCAGCTACTGTGGTACTGGCACCAAAAGTTGCGACGATTCGACTGGAGGATCCGACGAGGGTCTTTGGTGACGTAGACAACTTTCAGTAGGGGCAAGGACAGATCTACCAGCAGTCTTGCAGCTAACTCTACTGGCAGTTGACTGGTCGAGAGAATCTGGATGGGTGATAAGGAGCAGATAGTATGAAAAACTGTAGGATGTTTACACTCCGGTCTGTTCTGTGTACACAAGCTTGCGTAATGAGAGTTGTGGCGAAATTGGTTTCTGAATTTCTTCTCAAATTCCAAGTGGGCCTTTGGCACACGGTCGCATAAGACCAGGTGCTGTATTAACTCAAGAGCCTTCGTTATTTCACGGGGCGTAGCTGGAGGATCGAATTTCCGAATGGACTGCAGAGGTTCATAATGTACAAAAACTGGCGGTATGTAGTCCTGTAGGAGGCTTAGGAGGGCGCTGTTTGAGCTGGGGGCCGCGCCTAAGATGATTATTTGGCGCGGTTTGACGCTTAAGCGCGGTTTCTTTTTCCGGTGGTGGACGGGAGGGATTTTATTGGTAGCAATCGGGTAGTCGAGGTACCAAAGATCATTGTATAAGTCTTGGAGAGGGCTGAGAATGTTGTTCAACTCATTGAATATTTGAAAGAGCACGGTGGATTTTATAAAACTATTTAGGGGAAGAATTTCGGGCTCATTTGGTGAAGAATTTCGAAGTCCACTATATACGAACGAATTTCTGTTCTGTTCGGGTGTCCGTTTGTCAACTTCGTTCGAAGGTTCTAACAATGAAAATAATAACAGCGAAATTACTTTCAGTGTTTCAACGAATGGTCTCAACGAATGTATATGACGATAAGAACTAAAAGAATAGAGGTAGATACAAACTTGCATTCATATACTTCGACTTCAGAGGAGTTAATTCAGATTACAGCCTCTTGAATTATTAGTAGAGCTGAACTCAACTTCTAATTCATGGCGTTAACTGAATTAGAATTCATAATAAATAAATACAACTTCTATATTATAGTTTTGATTACTTGGCTCAGTGTTCTGCAAAATAAAGACGGCGAACCAAAATAAAGCCAGCGAGAAAAAAACCGTTCGAAGTATCCATTTGACCGCGAAGGAAATTCGCATGTTGATATTCGCACTTCCCGTCACGACCAGACAAAAGTACGTCTAGAGTGAGCAATTTCTTTCTGCTTTATAAGAAAATTCAGGTGTTTTAGCTTTATGGCAGGACGTGTTTCATTCCCAAACCGGTCAACGAACTTTTCTAACCTGGAGGAGGCGGAGAATTCCGTCAAAGAAACCTGCTTAGCCTGTTTTTTTATAAACCCGGGTCTCTTCACGAAGGTCATACACGCTACACTTCAACTGTATTTAGTCAAACTGGCAAGTCAGTTGCGGACAGTCATGGACCCGAAGCATTTGCATGTGTCGGCAAACTACCGACGAGTATTCGAAATATGTTCTGCAATCTTTCTTGGGTGTGTTTTGATGATTTTGAGCCAAGAGATCTTCAAACAAGCTTATTCTAATCGCCAAATTGTGACGGATCCCAATTCCTATATCGCAGAACTTGAACCCTTGGGTGACTCATCCTCGCTAATTTCCAGAATTAACTTGATTTTGCGACATGAGCTAGTGGATCCGTTGTGTCCCAAACGAGCGATAGTTTTGTCTGATAGTGGTCGGTCTGGTAATCTCTTTTTTGAGTACACCATGGCTAGAATTGTTGCTACTTTACACCAACGAAAATTATACGTTTCGCAGCGATTAGCAGATTTGTTGGATGTCTCTTTTGCCGGGAGAAGAGCTTCAGTTCTCGAAGAAAATGTACATATATACTGCCAATTTACTGCCAATAGTTTCCACTCGATTGAAATTGGCCATTTGAACCAAGACACTATAGCGAAACCGTTACCACCTGGCATTGCAATTTTAAAAGGTAAATACGGCAATGATTAAAGAGAACTCTTCTGTTCACTGATTAGTAAATTTGGGTGGAACTTTTTGATTTGTTAGGTGTCCCCTTGAATTTTTCCAGTTTTCTCTGGCGCTTGCTTTACAACAGTAGATCTGTTTTAATGCAAGAATTGTACTTAAAACCACAGCTTGTTAACGCTGTTGACCAACATTTGAAACAGGCGACTCAAAATCACCGTTTTTCGGAGCTTATTGGCATCCATGTGCGAAGAACGGATTATTTGAAACATCTGCAGCGATTATACGGTAAAACCAAAGATACTGAGGCTGAATACGTGCACAAAGCAAAAGCATTTTATAAGTAATAGCGTCTTTAAGAAGCTTCAAAGTATAAATTAATGTGCAACTTATGAAAACAGAGCCAAATATCCGAATGCTTTGTTTCTGGTACTGAGTGATGACTTGCCTTGGTGCGTAGAAAACTTGAAAGCGGACGATGTCATCTTTCCTGGTATAGTTTCACTTTCTTACGGATTATACACGAAAGAATGTCATTGGGAATTACTATTATTATTATTACTATTATTATTATTATTTTATAGGTGCGGGTAATGTTTACGACCCTGGCTGGGACTTAGCTATACTAGCTTCGTGCAATCATACTATTTTGACGTACGGAACCTTTGGCATGTTGGGGGGCTATTTATCTGGAGGTGAAAATTAAGCAATTTTATTTTGATTTCTGAACGTAAGTTTGTTCTTAGGTGAAGTGGTGATGGCTGATAAAGCTACTGATACTCCGAACTTAATTAACGAAGCTATCAGAAAACTGAATTTACCATTCTGGCACTGGATTGACATGTAAAGATATTTTATGTATAAATGCACAATACAATACTTATGGAGGAGATTTTTATTTTACATACACATGTTAGTCGTTCAAAAACTGGTAATGATGAACAGGTAATAATGGCCAGCCTCGTTTCTTAAGCGCACTCTGGACGCTTTTGATAGCTAGTTTGGCCCACATGAGTACATTTTTACTGTACACACTCCTAAAACAAACACCGATATAAATAAGAAATTTTAACAGAATTGAAATATTATTACTTAGAATAGAGTTTTGATTGACGATGAAAGTTTTCTGCACCATGTGTCAACGTGCAGTTGATTCTTTCTTCGTTTAACGGAAGACCAATTAATTGGATCATTCTTCTCAGCTCTTCCGAGGGTTCGTTGACTAAGTTTTCATAAAATATCACACCGCCATTATTTATGCCTTTAATCCAGGTAATGGCCAAGTCTTTCCACGTTATCAGTGAATGCTTATTGGTAGCTTCCCAACCTAAAATTCAAATACTTAGGGAAAATAGATCTCTACTATATGCTTTTCAAACTTGGGACCAACTTTCGCCTTGAAAGAAGCTGTCAGGGGCTAATCCGGTGTGTCCGCCAGTCCAGAAATTGCGATATGAAAATATAGCTTTCAGTGGATTCCTTACAATGAGTATTCCATTGCCCTTAAACGTTTTCAACACATCGTCTTTAGGAGGGTGTAGATCTTTAATCCCGAGCGAGAAATCGTGCGTTTTCTGGACAATGGTACAGCTGCAGTTAACGGAGGAATATTCTCCATAGCTACCTAGGGAAATACAATATAGAGTTAGTACCTAGTTTAGTTACATTTATGCACAATTTTTTTTTTACCTTTGGAGAATATGGATTTATCACTGTAAACGCTGCCGGTGAAATAACCAGTAGATCCCTCGATCAACTGACGCACCCAGGTATTGCCACTGCCCGGATAAGATACCAGAGCCATGGGAGTTAGAGAATGCGCTGTATCAAACTTCGTTTCGAAATTGTGGCACTTTGAATTAGGATCATCTTTTTCCCAAGGAAACAAAGTAAGTGTTTCCAAGTCTGCTTCGGTGTGCGGGCTCCTTATCTGTTCTAAGTTTGGAATCGGTTTGAGGTGTGATCTTGGAGGAAATGAATGGTTAAGCTTGTTCATTGGTCTAACGCACAAGTAGAGAACGCCAAACACAGAAAGCATGAAATAAAGCACCACATAGGTTTTAGCATAAGCTAATGATCTAAGACTAAAAACTGACTTCATCTTCACGGCCACGCAACTGAGAATGTGTACAATTTTGGCTGCGTGTTACGATCAGAGGACGTCTGCCCTGTCTTTCTTGCGATGAAACGAAACAGGTTTAACAGGTCTTCCAGATCCGTTACCGTAGTTTGACCCCGTGTAAGCCTGAAGCAATATTTAATTTCATACATTAGCTTACAATATACTATATGTAGAATAAAAACGCAATTAATGTTTCACGGATTCCATTGAAATCCGAGTTTTGATTCAATATAAATACTTGAAGTTTTCCTCGTCTTAACTTCGGTATTAGATCCTAGGTTTGAAATTTCCTTCCAATTTAATTTAACTCAAATGTAATTTGAAAATAAAGTTGAAATTACATCCGAGCACTAAAGACGAGTAATCATTCCAGTAATCAAAGTTAAAATTTTCTAGCTTCAAGGAAAACCTAAAACATCTTTAAGAGATGTTATACTTGATAACAAGCTATTTAAAAGGAACAAACAAACGAGGTGCAGCTTTTCAAAAAACGCAGAACAGATTTAGTGACTAGCAAGTTTGTGAAAATATACTGAATGCTATATAACGCAAAGCAACCAAACAACAACTTTAGCTCGAAAAAATCCTTTATGTCCTATAACTTGGAATACAACAATAGTACAATTAGTTGCATAAATATTCCGAATTTATTGACAGATTTAGTCAATAACAGAACAGATTTAGCGACTAGCAAGTTTGTGAAAATATACTGAATGCTATATAACGCAAAGCAACCAAACAACAACTTTAGCTCGAAAAAATCCTTTATTTCCTATAACTTGGAATACAACAATAATACAACTAATTGCATAAATATTCCGAATTTGTACCTTTGCACCTCGGACTTGAGTGGTGTCGGCAGAATGAGGCTCGGAGATCACAACAGTAACCTGGGGATTACTAGTCCCTACACTAGGGACTACACGACCCCGACACAACGACTTTACGTACCCAATGATCCTGTATAAAGTTCGGTGGCTCAACAATGACTGCGATCTGGGAAGGACTACGCTTATTGGTTGATAACATAGAGAACCATTTTTGGACTAGTCTTCAACTTCTGCCTTCCAGATGGGTATTACAGATAAGGCAGAATCATTAAACCAGTCGCAGCTGGCGAGCCTTCTTGGGGTTTCTGTCGGCTACGTTATGACTGACCAATAACACAGGAACCCAGTTTCACCACAAAAGAGCAGCTTGTAGTACAGTTTTTCCACAAAATCTCAGCTTTGAACTTTCTCGGTCAATAATTAAATTGTACTCAAATTAGTTAGTGGAGACGTACTTCTTTCGAGCACAACGCGTAGTCAAATCCCCCCCACAAGCTACTACTATCACGCACCCAAAAACTCGAACATTATAAGTTTTTGTAATTTTCTATCTATTAATTACATTCAAGAAAAAGCAAGCAATGCACTTTTCTAGTCTTGGTAAATTCAATGTTTTTAGAGTCCGGCCTGCACTTTAAATCCAGGTCCAGGGGGAGGTTCAATCAAAGATGTTAATTTTCCTGCTGGCTCAGCCGCAAAGCGTCCGCTTCGGGGCCCTGCCCTGGGAATCTTTCCCGCTTTCAGTTGATCGACAATCTCTTCGATGTCTTTCTCAACCAAGTCTTCCTAAATCCGCAATTCACAGTTTATGAAAGTTTAAGTTCAAGTTCCTACTTTCATGTAACATAAACAGTAAATGTACTTACGTAAAAGTTGTCGTTGATTTGTATCATAGGTGCGTTGACGCAAGCTCCCAAACACTCTACTTCGGCTAAAGTAAACTGTTTGTCAGACGTAGTTTCACCAGCTTTGATGCCTAGTTTCTTTTCCAGGCACGTCATAATTTGATCAGACCCTCGCAGCCAACAGGGAGTTGTCGTGCAGACTTGCACGAAATGTTTACCAACCGGATTTCTGCAATAAGTGTTAATGAAATCTGTGGCAATGACATTTTATGTACTGTGTAAGAACATTTCAAAGAACTATATTTTCTACCGAAGAATGGCAGGCAAGAGACAGTATTTTCTTCCCGGGTTTTAGCGGAAAGTTATCCAATTTGTGCACGTTAAAAGAGCTCAAGTAGACGAGTTTTTTTTTGCTTTTTCATATCTGATGCTTTACCTTTGCAAAACGCAATGCATATACGACTGTTTTTACCTGTTAAACATGGTATAGAAGGTAGCTACTTCATATACTCGCATTTTCGGCATCGACAGCATATTGGCTACAGAATGCATGGCAGAAATGGGCAACCAGCCTCCATGCTGACGCTGGGCAAGATCTAAGAGCGGAATAACGGCGGCGCGTTTATGTCCGTCAGGATAGATCGCCAAAATAGCTTCCGCTCTCTAAGCAACAGGTCGTCAGTAACTTGTTCATAATGGTATTTTTTTATAAGATAGGGAACCTTCTTATTTTCAGCGGAGAATTCAAATGGGGTATCGGCATTATTGTCCGACGTATCGCGATGCTAAATAAACGCATGAAGTGAATGTTTCAACTATTCCGAAATAACGGCGCTAATATTATTATAATTACCACGAATAGGCTATCGCTTTCCTTTACAGACGACAGATGTATTCCACGAGCGATCTTATCCTACGGAACAAAAAACAAATCAAATTCAGTCTTTACTTTACAAAGAGTAAAAGAAAGTTGTTTTCGTACTTCAGTACAAGTTATAAAATAACAAAATTAGGATTCTTAGATTATAAACGTACGTAACATAATCTACCAAGACCGCGTTCCACAAATCTCATCATTTTGGATAAATAAATTAATTCTTTGGTACTACAAAACGTGTAAACAGGAACCTCTACAAAAGAGGATCTTAGCTAACAGTAGTAGGTTCCTCAAAATAATACCCATTTTAAACATGTAACGCCATCTAAACATTTGGGACTGCAGCCTGGGCCAAAATTGATGTAACAAAAATCCAAAACTGCCATATATTAAAGCAAATATCCCATTTATCAGTATACATTATTGAACACAGTAAAGAAACAAAATTTAAATTTTCTCATCTTTCATTATTACACATGAGCAGTCATAGGAAATACATTCTTGCAGAAACTCACGTCGATCAATCTGTGCGACACACCTTAATTACTCTCACCCAATAAAACTCCAGAATTTATTCCTTGTAAAAGAGCTCTCAGATTACGTAAAATCCTTCCTGAAATAATGCAAACAAAAAAGTCTGACACAGATTTAACAATATGATGGCAAAACAGGTTCCAATGCGTCCACTCAATTGCTGGTAACCCAAGATGCGAAAACATCTCTAAAACAAGGGAAAAAACTCATTGAACATCACAAAGAATAATAAAGATTAACAGATCAACAACAATGTCTGAGAAACATTTCCTTATTCTATAAATAAATAAATAACAAAGGCGAAAGCTACCTGCAGTGACTCACAACGCACTCATTGCTACAATATTCGTCTTCCCACTCCGTATTATGAACTGCAGGATTAGGACAACCAGAGCGCACACATTGCGAGTAGACGTTTACTCCTGGCGATTGGGAAGGTTGCGGCTGGGGTGTGGAGTGCATACTATGCTGAGTAGCCAGCGAAGGTGCAACCGGCCTTCCAATCTGCTGTAGATTATTCTCTTTAGTTGTCACACTCTAGGAAAGCGATACAAGACCTTATATTCTGTCCTAGGAACCTAAACTAGCTTTAAAGATCTCACCCGATTATATTGGTTGTACGCAGGTCCGTTGTTTGGCTGAAAACACTGGTTATTATTGGTACTGGTAACATTTTGCACAGTTGACGTGTTCTTAGACAGTAAGGCTCAGTACATAAACATCAAGGTGAATTAGAGTAAGAATACCTGATGCATAACATCTGAAGCGGTGGGGTTTACAGAAACCGCAGTCTGAGCTGCGCTCACGGACGAGGAGGTAGAGGTGACAGTGCTGGGAGTATACGCTGCAGAAAAAGCCGAAAACGAGGTATATGCCCTTTCTTCGTTTTCACCCTATAATATATCAAATGTAATAAACAACACTAACCTACTCCAACAACATACTTTTGACACGAGCGAGGCCCTATACGCAGCTAAAGCTTTCAAATATTCCTTTTTGGCCAACTCTGTCTTCTTTTTGTATACCTACCAGCCAAAAAAAGCGATTTTAAAAAGATACTTTAAAAATTAGTACTAAAATAAGTGGCACTAATTACATTTTTGTGATCGGTATCCAATGCATCCCACATAGAGGCGACAATCTTGGAAACCTCACCAAAGCTAGCATTTGGGTTTTGACCCTTAATGGCTGCTTGGGTGTCTCGAAAAAACAACGCGTAAGCAGACACGGGTCTGAACAAGAGTAAATAATTATTGTGTTGCGCAAGGACAGATTATCACAAATACTTTTGTGGCTCGTTGGGATCCTTTTTTTTCTTCTTTTTCTGAAGTTTGGCTTTCTTAACTGCAGTATCTTTATTCGAAAGCTCGCTGACATGTTTGGTTGCAGTAACCTGTAGACCCAATTTTGTCTTAAGAAAAAAGGATTAAACAAGGTTCAAGTTCCCAACTCACCTGAGCAATTATATGATCTTCGCTATCATCGCTATCACAGCTCGGGGAATTCACTATTCCATGAGGTGAGGAAGACGGCGGCCAACCTGTATTTTGCACAGATTGCTGCTCTGGCGGCTGCTGTTGGTGAATCAGGTGATGCTGATTCATCATATTATGAGGAACGTAGCTCTGTCCTCCGTATGCCGGTACTGGTTCAAAGGACGCGCTGTGAATGAATGCAATGTCTTATTCGTAGTTCTATTTCTGCAAAGATAGTCAAGCTACGTACTCGTTGGACATGGATCCGTGCACATACATGGGGTGGGGCTGAGCTGCTTTGCCATATACAAGGACGTTTCCACTTTGCGTTTGCACCTCACCCTAAGACAAACCACACCAGCTGTTACTACATTTACACGAGCTCCATCGCTTTGCCAAAAGAATCTGACTAGACGTGAACTGACACGAAAGATCCTGTTTGGAATTTTTTAAGGGATTCAAATTTCCGTGCAAAAGAAAATTAAACGCAGGCGCTTGGGGCTTGCGGAGCTTGGCAAACCACTGGGAGCTTACAGCTTAATTCCCCCTCACCCTTCCCCCACATTATGAGAAGTAATTCAGTCTGCTTTTTTACGGGGTAACAATACGAAGGGTATTAAATAAAATTGTTGTACAGATCTAATTAAAAGGTAACATAAAATTACTCTCGCGTTTTACAAACGATTGGAATAAATGGTACGCTTAATTGTCCTTCAATATTAACCTACAGCAGATTGCTCCACAGACAGTCGTAGTAAGTTTATTTTTACCTGTGGGACTGCATAAAGACTATGTTGTTCTCCACACATAACGGCCATGGGTGTCATATCAAATTCTTCGTCTCCAAAGCTCGGCGTATGCGGTTGAAAACTCTGTGGGAATTATTGGACAATAAACCCAACATTGTATTCACAGCACAGGTCTCCAGACAGTAGGATTAAAACGGCCACGTGGGCTCCCGATCAATACAACAATATATTTTATGCTTAATTAACTTGCACCAATTATGCCAGATTAATACCACGATGAACACCACATGCCGCTAATCCTTGTTTGAAGACGAGAGAGTATGATGATAAAAAAATAATAAAAAAAAAGATCAAAAGGAAAAGCATACATCGGTTTGCCCATTTTGTTACAATAAAAGCGTCCCGAAATATTATAAGAGGCCAACCAGTCACCCTAGTCCCAATCTATTACTATAGGGGAAATATGAGCCTTCCCACCAAAGTTCTGTTTTGCGTTGTTTTAGTTGCAGGCACATGTGTAGTCAAAAGAACTCGTCAAGACCAGAACGGCCATTCCGAGAAGCTTCTATCAAAACAACAGCACGAGCCGCAGCAATGAACCAAAAGCTATTCAGGGAAATCCAATACTCTTTCAGACGATAAAAAGTACTATTCCCATTAGTGTTAATGAAATTAGGACAGCCGCTCAAAATAGTGAAGGTGACTTTCCAACGTGTCTATTGTTTCCATACTTTCAATCTGTTTATGCGTGGGAGTTAATTGGAATTCTATTACAAGTTGATACGACCTAAATTCTAATCACAACAAATCCCAATCGTAAAAAATATCCACACTTACTTGACTGGTCATGGTAGTTTTGGAGGGCTATATTCTAAGAAGCAAGGACCGTGTTCTGAAATGATAGCACAAAAACACAGTTATTAGATTTACAACACGCGATAAAAAAGGTAAACGCTTCCTATAGATTTTTGCTCCTGATACAATACCCTAACAACGTACGAAAGACGTGAAAAAAACAGACTGCTCCAAATTGGCAACAACACTGCGAATGTGCTTTCACATGACCCGTTGTGCTGTAATTCTATGAGACTAAGACCTAATTGCAACCTAATAAAAAGGGAAAAGCAGGACGGCAAATGAGATCGGGAACACGTGACCATTTCAGGTTCCAGATTGGAGAATGGTATTTGTTCGAAAGCCTTGGGCTTTACACATTTCAGCCCACCTTTCCTTCTGACCTTTGGCACGATGTACCAAATACCTTGCATATTAATTGAAGATTAAATGTTTGCATTTTAACTTAGAGAAGCTACGAGAAGGAAAGCCCGGATAGAGCTACTATTGTTTGTATGAAACTGAAAAGCATACACATTTGCAATTACACTTAGGAGTAAGAATATCCTTTACGTAGGGCTCTGGTTACATTGTTACGCGGTTCATTGTGTTGTGCAAGTTTTCTCCCAATGCATCGGTTAAGAAGAAAGATAAAAATAAATATACGGAACGACTCACGCTTGACCCGAGGTTTCAACCACACATTAATCAAATTCCAGCACTGAAATCCAATAGGACAAGCTTGGTTACACGTGATAAGCAGCGGCTTTTGCTGTTAAAAAAAGGAAAGCGGCCGGTGACGGCTTTCGAACTTGCACAAACAATATTGGGAGCAAATAAGCCAGTGAACAGCGTTAAGTTGATCAAGAGTGTGCTCGGTTTGCAATCTCCCTACACAGCTTCGCTGGCAACTTTGACTGGGAGAGTAGGACGACAGGACAAAAGCAATTGGAAAAGATGGGTGACCCTTAAGGGCGAAAGGGCAGCCGGAGAACGCGTCTACGCGCACCTGTCATAGCCCACCTGTTGTTTCCTTTGTTGAGGAATCGGTCTCTCAAGGAACAAAAGATCGCCAGTTGGCAGCCAAATTTCGTGCTCTGGAGTAGACCTGACTTTTCCTAGAAAGTCAGCCCGGGCCCTTTTGGTATCTTCGTCTGAATGCAGTTGACAGACAGATCAAATTGTAAAAAGCTCTAAAGTCTTCATTCTTAACAAAACAGTGGGATAGTCCCTGTATTAAATACAGATGATAACCCTCCTTTAACGCCAAGCTTTATTTAGACTAAAAGACTTCAAAACGGACATATGATACGATAACGGAGGCCTCAGCATCCCATCTGTGTAACGCTAGCCTTGCTCCAGGCTACCAGTGTTTATAAATGCACCATCGTTTTCCTTTCTAACTCAAATTATAGTAATTAGGGCATGTTTTATTAGGAAAAAACTACAAGATACTTTGACTTGGCGTACAGACAACCGTACTTGAGGGGTTCTACCATGTTAGGCGGATCAGCAACTATGATTTCAAGTTCCCGAATCAACAGGAAAGCCAAGCTCGCTTGTTTGACCACACCACTTAGATACTATAACTTTTTCCAAACACTGCTTATATAGTACCAAACAAATAAGGCCAAACAAACAAAGAAATACAATATATCTAACCAAACTATGCTCCAAACAAATATCTAACAATGTAACATTATCTAGACACGTCAATAGACACGACACATCACTTGTTTTACCAAAAAAGTGAGACACATTTAATGTATGTAGGAGCAATGCTTCAAAATTTGCTTTGGAAAGATCCAGAAAGACTTACCTTCTAATGAACTGCTATTTTTCTAGCTACTTTAACTTCTAAATAGGTCCACCTTTTCTCGCTGTCACATTTGTTTTGAGACTGGGAAAACGCATAAACAACCGAGTTCCTCTTCTATCCGCGGGGCGCTACTCTATCGACCAACCCACCACTGTGCGCAATAAAATAGACAGATAGAATCTACAGAAAGCCCAAGGCATATTGATTGTAGAAAAGAATGAGCCGGAGGCGCCATCTAACATTTGGATGAAAACCAATGCTCCAGTTATCAGAAATAACTCGCGTGAATGCTGGGACTCAATCCAGATGTTATAGTAGCTTTAAATAAAAAGGTGCTTCATTAAAGTGATCATGCAGGGGGTGTAGCTCAAATGGTAGAGCGCTCGCTTAGCATGCGAGAGGCACGGGGATCGATACCCCGCATCTCCATTTTTTGATCTTTAAATGGTAACGAAATAGGAGCACGTATGTTTTAGCTGCTTGTCACATATGTTTCCATCAGGGGGTGTAGCTCAAATGGTAGAGCGCTCGCTTAGCATGCGAGAGGCACGGGGATCGATACCCCGCATCTCCACTTTTTGATCTACTTTCTTAAATGGTAACAAACAGGAGCACGAATGATTAAGCTGCTTGTCAAAGGTGTTACCATCAGGGGGTGTAGCTCAAATGGTAGAGCGCTCGCTTAGCATGCGAGAGGCACGGGGATCGATACCCCGCATCTCCATTTCTCTTTTTGTCTGTTTCGAGTTAATAAGATTTTGATATCTCCCAAAATTAGGAGTGTTTCCTCCAACTATGAGCAAACTATGAGTCCCTAAAGCAACGTAGTTTGCATACAAAGGTGTAAGATGCTAATGATCTGTTTATCCCCAGGCACGTTTGCATCTTTTCAAGGGATTCCTTTTGGGTGTTTAAATGACTAATATCTGTGGTAATGTGCTTTTTGGCTTCATACGCAAATAAAGGCTAAGTTGTCAGAAAAGGGCTGATTTGGTTCCGCAGTTTCACTAGAAGATCCACCAAAGGGGAAAATCCGCCCAAGTCGTCTCTAGATTCCCACCATAACTTTGAATTAGTTCACCTACTTTCCATTGGCGGCGCGCTTTAATCTTCTAAACTCATTTAAGATCGCGTCTCGTTAACTGAACTCTATACTAGCTTGTTTCAACTGGTTCGCGTGGTGGTCAGCCGTTAATAGTTTTTGCAGTATATTCAGGCCCCGTGTTGTAGAAGTGCATTAAAAGATACCATGATTCCCGACACAACATTGCAGTTGATTCAAATCTTGGAAAAAACGATTTCACCCGGTAAGCACATCTCTTGTTCCTGAAACTTCATTCTGATTGGCAAAGAAGGGCGGATTACAAGCGTGAGAGGAAACCATAAGCCTAACCGGTTTCCCGTTTTCCGTTTTAAACAGCTTACTTCTATGTTTTTTTAACTTTAATTAAGCTTTTCCTATCAAGTACATGCAATTGATGCCAATAGAACAGACAAATTTGTCCTACCTTAGCCTTGGCATTCATTAGTCAACAGCGAAAAGGTATTTGTATTTCCCAAGAGCATGAGGTTGACCTTTGTCTGGGTGTTAATAAGCCCTATAAAATTACAAGGATATACACAGGTTTGTAACCAAGTGACGTAGACATAGAAAAGAAGCTTGGATACCATTTTCAACCCCAAGATGCCTTAATTTGCCATTTAAATTTATGTGTGCATAAATGTATGGCCTGCCCAGGGGTTACATAAATGTCTCCCTAAGGCCAAACGTTGAAAAGACTGATGAGAATAAACCTTTGACCTTTTTATTGCAGACAAAAATGAACTCGAAGCAGCTCAGAGTTATCTGGAACACGCTGCTCAAATCAGCCTGGGAGAATTCATCAAATCCTTGTCCGAAATCCTGGTCCATGGCGCCAACAGTCCTGTGGCCAGAATGGCAGCCGGTTTGCAGTTGAAAAATACTCTGACTTCGAAGGACCCAGCCGTGGCTCAGCTATATCAGAAGCGGTGGCTTGGCTTCCCTGAAGAGTTGCGGGCGTATGTTAAGAAAAATGTAATGAACCGCTTGAATATTTGAATGATTTAAGCTAAATTTAAACAGTTATATGGCGTGGATTATATTATTAGTCACGTATAATCGAAATATGCTCAATTAGCTTGTCCTTGTGTTGATTTTTAGGTCGTTGCTGCGTTGGGAACGGAGACAACACGTCCCAGTTCGGCTGCTCAATGCGTCGCTTACATGGCAGTAGCAGAATTACCCATGGGACAATGGCCCGAATTAATTTCCCTACTCGTGGCCAACGTCACAAGTGCTCAGTCCACCGAAATGGTGCGTGAAGCCACTCTGGAAACGATCGGCTACATCTGCCAGGATATTGTAAGCTAATTTGAAAGCTTGTTTTCCTACGTCGCTAATATATTCCATACTCAAATAGGAACCGGAAGTACTTGCTGCGCAGTCAAATGAGATCCTCACTGCTATCGTGCATGGAATGAAACGAGACGAGCCCTCAAATCATGTCCGTTTAGCTGCCACGACAGCGTTGTATAATTCGCTAGAGTTTACTAAAGCCAATTTCGACAAAGAGGTAACAAGTCAACTTTGAAAATTGGAAGTTGGAATGGAATGTTATGTATAAAGATTGGCTTGGATTCTATAGGTGGAACGACATTTTATCATGCAAGTTGTTTGCGAAGCCACGCAGTCGCCTGATACTAAGGTGCGGGTAGCAGCGTTGCAGTGTTTGGTTAAGATTATGAGCCTGTACTATCAGTACATGGAACACTACATGGGTCCAGCCTTGTTTGCGGTAAGTTGCTCCCCGTTTGCAAGGCTAAAGTCCACTTAAAAAGATAATTTCTTTGAAAATATAAATATAAGTGTTAAATATCGCTAAAGACCACTTAAAGTAGAAAATATCCTTGAAAATATAAATGTAAGTGTTATAAAATCATCGTGAACTCTAGATTACCATGGAATCTATGAAATCGGACAATGACGAAGTGGCTCTGCAAGGCATCGAATTCTGGTCCAACGTTTGTGACGAGGAAGCCGATTTGGCAATCGAAGCATCTGAAGCTGCGGAAATTGGACGCCCTCCCGAGCACACATCCAAATTCTATGCCAAAGGAGCTTTGCAGTATTTGGTGCCTGTGCTCATGCAAACGCTGACCAAACAAGAAGAAGTGGACGACGATGACGACTGGAATCCGTGCAAAGCCGCAGGCGTTTGTTTGATGCTCTTGGCGTCTTGCTGTGAAGATGACATCGTGCCCCATGTCCTGCCCTTCGTCAAGGACAACATTAAACACCAAGATTGGCGATTTAGAGATGCCGCAGTTATGGCTTTTGGTAGAAAATGATTGATTTTATATATTTTATTTTTCTTTGTAAATATTTATTGTAGAATATCTTTTATTTTATTTTTCTAGGCTCCATTCTGGAAGGCCCTGATCCAGGCTTGCTCAGACCTCTCGTGGAACAGGCTATGCCTCTTTTGATCGACCTTATGAACGATCATAGTGTAAGCGTTCGAGATACAGCTGCATGGACGATTGGTAGAGTGTGTGAGCTCATTCCAGAGGCTGCCATTTCGCCAGCTTGCTTGAAACCCTTGTTGGAAGCCCTAGTGAAAGGTAGAAACGTTTAGAATCCATGTAGAAACAGTTCTTATCCATCTAAAACCGTTCACTTTCTCTTAGGACTCACTGCGGAACCGCGTGTGGCTGCCAATGTGTGTTGGGCATTCTCCAGCATGGCTGAAGCTGCCTACGAAGCTGCTTCTCAAGCACAGCAAGAACGGAATGGGGAAACTGAGCCTGAAACGTATTGTCTCTCCGAGTTCTTCGAGCCCATTGTTCAAAAGCTCTTGGAAACCACCGATCGCGCGGATGGAGCGCAGGCCAACTTACGGCCAGCAGCTTACGAAGCCCTTATGGAGATGGTCAAGAACTCGCCCAGGGATTGCTACCTGACGGTGCAGAAAACGACCATGGTCATCTTAGAAAGGTTGCAGCATGTGCTGCAAATGGAATCGCACGTTCAATCCCATTCGGATCGAGTCCAGTACAACGATTTGCAGAGCTTGCTCTGTGCCACGCTTCAGAGCGTACTGCGTAAAGTCGCACCGGAAGATGCTCCCAAGATCTCGGACCAGATTATGGCGGCGTTGTTGCAAATGTTTGCGGCTAACGTGGCGCCTGGACCTGGCAAAGCTGGTGGTGTACAAGAAGACGCTTTGATGGCCGTTTCCACCTTGGCCGAAGTCTTGGGAGAGCACTTCCTTAAGTACATGGAAGCTTTCAGGCCATACTATCTAATGGGCTTGAAGAACTTTTCCGAAACAGCCGTAAGACTTTTTTTTTTTTGTAAATAATCTAACTAACGTAGGCTTTCATTTTTCACTTTCATTTGGGATTTTTAATCTTTGATTTTTGTTGTCGTTTTTGTGATCATTTTTAATTAAATTTTTATTTCTTTATGTAGGTTTGTTCGGCAGCAGTGGGATTAACAGGAGATATTTGTCGCGCATTAGGCCCTAAGATGCTGCCGTTCTGCGATGAAGTCATGGCGATCTTGCTGGAAAATTTAGGGGTAAAAGTTTCTTTTACTTTAAATATTATTTACGTTACTTATAAACGAGTTACATTATTTTTTATTTTATTCAGTATTTTATATTAAACATTATTCCATTTTTATAATAACCGGCGTAGGCAACAGCCTTTTGCCGGTCTATTTATTGGTCATTTGATTTTACATAACAGTACTAGATAAAAAAAATCAAATTATTATTTCTTTTTTAATTTCTTTTTTGTTTTTTATTCATTTATTTATTTCTTATTCTTATTATTATTCAACATTTATAATGCAATATTTTACATTTTTCATTCATTTAAATTAAGTGAGTTAGATTTAGTTTAAAATAATTTTTTTTTCTTGCAGAATAACCAAGTGAGCCGTCAGATTAAACCACAGATCCTGTCCGTATTTGGGGATATTGCTCTGGCTGTCGGTGCTGGGTTTAGAAAGTACCTCGATGTGGTTTTGCAGACATTGCTACAAGCTTCACAGGCGCAAGTGGATAGGGTACGCCTATTTTTCTAATTTTGTTTTATCGATTGTAATGTCTTTTCTTTCGTTTTTCCCTACAGAATGATTATGATATGGTGGACTACTTGAACGAATTGCGCGAAGGTTGTTTGGAAGCCTATACTGGGATCGTGCAGGGCCTCAAAGGAGACGACAAGGAAACAGTTGCGCCTGATGTGCAGCTTTTGTTGCCCCACGTTCCCCATATTCTGCTCTTTATCACCGCCATGGCCAAGGACAAAGACAAGTCGGATGGAATCATTGGAGCCTCTGCTGGTCTTATTGGGTACGTCGCCAAATCAATCTTAAGAGTGTTTTCAAATCTTAAGTCAATAAAAATTGGGTTTTTGTAGTGATTTGTGTACGGTGTTTGGAGCTCAGCTCTCGCCGTTTGTGGACACCGAGCATATTACAGACTTGCTAGCTGCCGGCCGCCGTTCTAAGACATCTAAGACGAAGAACATAGCTACTTGGGCGTCGAAGGAAGTTCGCAAGTTGAAGGGCACAGTTACTACAAGTTGGTGAGTAGTCTTTCGATGGTTTCTAGGCTAATTTAAATCATAAGAGGGCTGGAAAAAAGCCAAGTTATTCAACTAGTTTTATTGTTAAGCTAGTTGTCTCGCATTTTCTCTGAAAAATGCTTAATTTGGGTTGTTTGGATGCCCCAAAAGAAAAAAAGGAACCTTAGCCAAGTTGTCCCTCCCCTCCCTAACCTTACCTGAGTTTTTTTCTCCTCTCAAAAGTCTTTTATCTGTCTCTTTTTTTGGAATGAATGCTGATTTCTCGCCGTTTTCCCAGATCTGGCTGTGTAAATGCGTTGAATGGCTGGCGTCGTTTATTTCTCGTTCGGGGGGACTAAAAGAAAAGACCCGGGATGAAAATTACGGTGTGCAAGGAATGGATGGATGGATGTTGCAAATATTCAAGACAAGAAATTTACAGCCGACTTTTTTGGCGGGACACCGTGACAAAAAGTGTGAATGTGTATCTGCGTTTCCTAGCGATCAACTGTGATGTAAAAACTGACAACCACCACATAAAACTTACCAGACTTTAGCGTCGTGTTTGCCTGAATACAAGTGCCTCGAGGTGCGAATGCCCGATACAAAATAAAGACGATGGAGATTTTTGCATGTTGTGTGTGAATGGTTCCGTTGCCGGGTAACTTTTGAGAAGAAATTGCGCGAGGAAGGAATTGATGGCTGACCACTGCTGGCGTACTCGAAAACTTGTATTGCTGAAGCTATCCAACTCTGGAGAGTTGAAGGTCGAGTGTATGCTTGTGCGTGTGCAGTTTAGCTTTAGCCAATACTTGCGTAGGAATTACCATGTTACTAGAACTTGGAACCAGAAAGCATTGTAGCAAAAACTCGGTAAAAATTTGTTCTTTTTTCCCGTAAGAGGGAAGGATTAGCTTGGTATCTTGGTATGATTGGGATTGAAGAATGTGTGAGTGACGTAAAAGACTTCAATGCGTTATTTCCCCCTAATCTAAATAGTAAACACGGAGAGCAGGTATTGTGGGGAGAGGAGCAGGACAGGCTGTTAATATGCGAAATTGAAGTTTTGTTGCAAATTGAAATTAATTTCCGTGCCGAGTTTCGATTCAACCTTAGAATTATCCCTTACATATTTTCTTTCGAATTGGCAATAAATACACAAGAAACGTGATTTAAAACATGAACTTTCATTCTGCGACTTTCATTGTGTTCTAATAAATAAGCGTCTTATTAGGTACACATTCGTTAGATAAAAACTAGGTAATCTTGGTTGGCGCTGTGTTCTGCATTCTTGGGATCCTAGATTGTTTCAGATGGCACTCTTCGCTTTTCTTGGGTGGAGCAGCAAGTTACGTCTAGGCGGCAAATGGGTTGGTAACTAAACGGTCGACGGCTCTCATAAGTTATTTTTTGTATATATAGCCATCGTAACCTAGGCTGCCCGGAAGCGAGGGCTTTCGGTGGTTGTTAGGTTTTGTGTAGGTTGGCTCTTCGCTCTCGAAGACTTTTGCAGTCGTGTCTTGGGTGGTGAACGGGAACTTTGGATACCAAGCAGGTGAGGTGCCTCAGTGTATTACCAACAGTCGGAGAGGCATATTATACTTTCACGGAACCCCTGTGCCAAGAGTTGTGTCATTGACTGGTGGATTATGCATTAAGAACGTGCAGCATTGGCGGATATTCACCCATTCGAGGTAAGTGTTTCAAATCGCCAAAGAGTTATTTGCAAATAATACCCAAAAGTGCTTTGCTCGGCTGATTTACGAGAGCAAGTAACAGTTATCTGGGTTAGATGCTTTTCAGGCTTAGCTGATCGAGCTAAGCTAGTGGCGGTAGGTGACCCACTTTCCCTCGAAGTCTTTTACGCTGTCTAGAAGACCGTTCACTTGTTGTTCAGAGAGCGAATAACTGTAGAAAATGCCCTGAATTGTCGATTGAATCATTTAACTTTGGCTTTCGTTCAAGCTATTGTATACTACGCCAAGAAGACCAGGAAAAGCCTGAGAAGAAGAGCTCACCAGGTATTTGGTGAGCCTTCGGGTCGGTAACCGTTGGGAATTATAGGTACTGTTAGAGCAACAGATGACGCAGGATTGGGGCAACCAAGCAAACGCCTTATGGTCCTTTTTTTTCGTCTTCTCGATGCATTGTTTTGGTGTAACCTTGAGTAATGGGCAAAGCAGCGACGATTGTGTATCGTCATGTTACAGTATTTCCTTGCGAAAATCGAAAGGGAACGCTGTGTATTGGTCTCTAAGGAGTCCACGGCAAGCTAAGCAGTTCAATTCGCAATCCCTTCACTCCCTGGTGCAGTCTTGTCCTGAAGGTCGCCAGGTAAATGAAGAGGGAAAGGCCAAACGGAAATCCGTGCAACAGATACTGGACTCGGTTGCTTTGACAAACGCTGAATACGGAATTTCCAGGACGCTTTCAAAATAAAAGAGGCATTTCTTTAGGGGGTTCAAAGTTATCTAATTAAATTGGGTTCAGCGTTAGAGTCATACGTTGACTGGAGGACAATGCTTGAGCTTTTTTTTTATCACACTTCAAGGAACGTTGTGATAAACAGATAATGTCCAACATCTTATGTCAGCGTGGCGGATTAGAGTTTTTAGTATTTCAAAGATTAATTCCTAATTGCCGGACCTGTTATTGGCCGCGTAACCGTAGTTAATGAGTACTTATTTTGTTGGAGAAATGGGATTAACGTGCTAATCTTTTATTCTTTCAAGGTGTCGAGCGTTTTTAACGGAAGGATTTAAATATTCTCGGAAATATGGCGCGAATTCCTGCGCCCATGGACGCCGAAATGAGTGACGAAGAAGGAGACTATAGCGGAGATGACGAAACCTCGCCATTGACCAACGATATCTACGGGGGCAGGTAAAACTTAACTCTTGAGACGGATTGGGCAAGCCAATAGTTAGAAAGAAGATGGGGGACCTTGTTTTTCTGCTCATGATCATCATAAAAGACTTCCTTGTTGTTCTTTCTGGACACATTTTTTTTTACTTTCGTTAGCTTGGAAACAAAATGCTCGGACCAATCCTTCCCGTTGTCCTTGCAAATCATGAATAATTTAACCAGTTCATAGTCGCCGCCCTCGCCTGCGGCACGGGCAGTACCTTCTCTTTTAGAAAATAACCTACATAGCTTACACCACGGCTCACGATTACTGCCTCCTACTAAACATGCGATAAAAATGCAACCTTCCGTAACAAAAGCGTTTCCTAAGAATGCTTCTTGATGGCTTCTTTATCTCATTAGGATCTCTTATCTCTTTTCCGCCTTTGAATTCCCGTTTGCGAAAAATAATCTTCAATTGACGTGTTGTTTAGTTAGTAACCTGCATGTTAGAAATATTTATAAATTCTGCTTGATCTTTTTACTTGTCTCATCAGGATCTCGAATCTCTTTTCCCTTTTTTAATTCCCATTTGAAAAATATTTTGCAACTAATGTGTTAACTACCTGAATATTAGAGATACTTATAAATCTAATTTAGAGTAATTCGAGGGAAGAAATTAGAATTCAGAACTTCCATTTTAGATTTTATCTAAAATTGCAATTCTAAAATTCCAGTAGTTTTTTTAAGCCGTAGATATAATTCATATCATAAGTTATGATTTTCATTTATAACTATTGAAATTCGATGAAGTACTTGAATATTAATCAATTATTATCTTGTAGCCAACGGAGCACTCCAGAGACAAAAGGTTGGGATGTTTTTCGAAACCCTCCTCCCGAGTCCGAAAGCGGATCTACTGCCAATCAACAATGGCTGGAACTTACAGTCCGCATATTGAAAGTATTTGCGTATTTAATCACGTTCGTCGTTGTCCTGGGAGCCGGTATCGTGTCAAAAGGCACGGTACTTTTTATGACTTCCCAGGTTAAATCAAACCGTACTGTTGCATACTGCGGCAAGGACATCAGTAAGGACAAATTGTCAATTTTTTTTTACTGCGATAATTGTGAAAGCGGATCGCTAAACGCGCAAATGGCTTTTCTTTCACAGAACGAGGGAAAGATATGGAAGCTACACTGCCAGAACTGGAACAAATCGCATGGATTTGGGTTCTGTTCTTTGCCTTCATAGTGCCCGAAGTGTTTATGTGGTTCCGATCAGCTCGCATCTGCTTTTTCAAGTCATCACGCAGACCGCCATTTCTCGATTTCCTCATCGTCACTTTCTTTGAAACTTGCCACGTGATTGGTGTAGCTTTACTCATGTACGTCGTCCTACCCGAGCTCAATGTCGTACAGGGAGCTATGATCACCAACTGCGTTTGCCTCATCCCCGGAATTTTCGGTTCGTCAAATCTTTTCTTTATGACTTTTTCTACCTCTCTTTAATTTATCACATTAAATAATTGAATTAATTATTCACTGAAAAAAGAGTTTAATTTATTAAAAGTAGTATATTAGTATTAAATTAGTATTAAATTCTTGAAGAAATCAGTTTAACGAGAGAATTAATTTATCGAAGAAATTATTACAACCGGTTTAACCTTCTCAAGTTTAATCACCCGTGAATTTTTTCTACAGGGTTGATGTCGCGCTCTAATAAGGAATCGAGAAGGCTAGGTAAGAGTATAATGGACGGCGTATCTATTGTTGCGCAAATTTCTGGATGCGTTTTATGGCCTTTATTGTCGGGCTACAAACAGCCGAGTTTGTGGGCCATTCCCTTTGCCCTGGCCCTGACTTCGTTCGGCTGGTGGGAAAACTACGTGGATAAACACTCGCCTTTAGGTACAGGAAAACTGTTCATTGAAATAGTTGAATGGGTTTTGGTGGATTTTTAAACGGTTTTTAATGTCTTGTGTAGGGGTCATGAAGTACTTGGGTAAAGTGAAAGAGCGGTTGAAGCGAAACCGTTATTTCACCTACTTCTTCATGTCCATATGGAAGGTGATGGTTTTCCTCGCCACCACGGTCACGATCTTCTACATGTCGACGGGGAAAGTAGATTACCTGTTTGCCAACTTTGCCAAGAGTTTTGCGTCGCACAAGATTAACGTGACGGAAGTAAGGGGTTTTTAATCTGATTTGTTTTGTTTCTTTAGTGTTAATTTCAATCTTCTTGACGGACTGATTTGTAGAAAGCTGCTCCGACAAGTCCTCAGACGGATAGTTTCCGCGCGGATCTGTTGCAAGAAAGCAATCTAATCGACTCTTGGTCCAATACTCAAATCTACGTTTTCCTCATTCAGGTGTTTTCCACCTGGTTTTGCTACATTTTCGGTAACTTATCCTAATTATTGTCTTTGTTGTTGATTCTTACTTCGTACTCAACTTTTTACCCATTTCAGGAAAGTTTTCTTGCAAGATTTGCATCCAAGGTTTCAGCTTCGCCTTTCCTGTGAATTTGACCATTCCCGTCACTATTTCATTGCTAATTGCAGCCTGTGGTATTCGTATCGGAAACACTTGCGCTTTCGACGGGGTAATTCCCTTCTATCTGTACTGGGAATGTCCCAGTGGCGATTTCTTGACAGATATTATTCTCCATCAAGTAAAGAGCGAGAAAAGAGAAATTTCGAAAGCGATTCTAACTTTTACTAATTTAGCATGCTTGGGTTTGGCTTCTATGGCTACTGTCGCAAACTTGGATTACCTTGCACATTTGGACGCCCAAATGCGAGCGTTTAGCCAGCACCGAAAAACTTTTTGTCAACCCTTTTTATTCCTCCCTTTTAATCGATCAATCCATGGGCCTCAACCGTCGCAGAGATGACGAAAGTGACGTCAAAACCGAGGTAAAATTTGTATTAGTAATAACCATTGTATTACTATTATTAAATATAAATATAGTTAATACAAATTATATAATACGAATTAATAAACACTAGTAACAATAATTATCGTTATTACTAATCATATTTAATAATTATTGTTTTGTTTTACCATTATTATTTAATAGTTATATTTACTAAAATAATAATGAAAATTTCAAGAAAGAGTATTTCAAGTTTACAAAACGAGAATCTTAGGAACTGGAACATTTGCCGGACAAAGAGGGCGGCGTGATGGATGCGGATATGACACAATACTACGAAACTATTTCGAACCACACGGAATCTTCTTCCACCGCACCGAAAGCGGTCAAAGCATCCGATTCCATCACTCGTATTTACACCTGCGCTACCATGTGGCACGAAACGACCGACGAAATGATGGAAATGTTAAAGTCTATTTTCCGTATGGACGAAGATCAGTCGGCTCGTCGGGTGGCGCAAAAGTACCTCAAAATTGTGGACCCTGACTACTACGAGTTCGAAAGTAACTCGTCCTTATTCATTCTTGTAGTTTATCTTTGTAAAAGTTCTTAACAATACGTTGTATCTCCAGCTCACATCTTCTTTGACGACGCCTTTGAAATTTCGGACGACAACGATGACGAAAACCAGGTGAACCGGTTCGTGAAATTGCTCGTCAACTTAATGGACGAAGCTGCTTCTCATGTACATCAAACTACCATCCGTATTCGACCGCCGAAGAAGTACCCCACCCCTTACGGAGGACGTCTAGTATGGACCCTTCCCGGCAAAACCAAGATGATTGCTCATCTCAAGGACAAGGACAGGATTCGGCATCGTAAACGCTGGAGCCAGGTCATGTACATGTACTATTTACTCGGCAACAAGCTCATGGACCTGCCAATCTCCGTGGACCGGAAGGAAGTCATTGCTGAAAACACGTTCTTGCTCACCCTGGATGGAGACATTGACTTTCAACCCAACGCTGTACAACTGCTGGTTGACTTGATGAAAAAGAACCGCAATCTGGGCGCTGCTTGTGGTCGTATTCATCCCGTGGGATCAGGACCCATGGTGTGGTACCAGATGTTCGAATACGCTATCGGCCATTGGCTCCAGAAGGCCACGGAACACATGATTGGCTGCGTACTTTGTAGTCCTGGCTGCTTCTCACTCTTCAGAGGCAAATCTCTTATGGATGATAACGTTATGCGCAAGTATACCACCAAATCCGAGGAAGCGCGGCATTACGTCCAGTACGATCAGGGCGAGGATCGTTGGCTCTGCACGCTTTTACTGCAAAGAGGATACCGAGTCGAGTACTCGGCTGCTTCCGACGCTTACACGCATTGTCCAGAAGGCTTTGGAGAGTTTTACAACCAGCGGCGACGGTGGGTACCCTCCACTATGGCTAACATCATGGATTTGCTTATGGACTACAAGCGGACCATCAAGATCAACGACAACATCTCCCTGCTCTACATTTCCTACCAGGTAACATTTAACAATAATATTAGCAATAATTCAAATAAGTATATTAGTACCCCTAATAATAGTAATACTGCTATTACTAATTAGATACTAACAGTAATACAACCAGCTGCTATTAATAATATACTAAGATATGACTTGCGTACTCTGCTGTACGCCATACAGCGGTTCCGACTAAGCGCGACCCGGATAGTCGGAACCGCCTCGTGCGGTACCATTGCCAGGGGATGGCCTCCCGGTTGCTAAGCCTAACCGAAACTTGCCCGAAGTCATCAGGCGCGGGTCTCTGCCCGGCAGGACAGCGACCACGGGAAAAAAAAGTCAGTTTATGATATGAGTTTTCAAATTAACGAAAGCACCTACAGACTTGTCTGACCATTCAAAAGAAAGGTATTGGTGCCACCCCTATCAGTCGAGGGATCGATTTTCAATGCGCTCATAGGCAAAGGCGCCAGGGCTTCGGACAGCTGTCCGAACACAATATTATATTAGCAATATTATAATAGGACAATTTTAAATTAGGCGGAAAGGGAGCTTCTTTCGCTAAATAACTAATTACTCGGTTAAAATGCATATTTGACATAGGGATTCTTCACCGAAACAATTCATTTGGTTTGCTCTTGAACACGTATTTTTCGCTTTGAAACCTTACCCCGCTTTAATAATGAAATTATCATAATCATAATGATAAAAAGAAATAGAAGACCACGGTAGACGGTAAAACATCCATTATACATGTAGTTGGTATAAAAATTCGACTAGATTAATTATAATAATAAAATCATGTTCCGGATTCGAACTATGGTATTGACGGTAGATGAATTGCCATTTTCATCCACAGACTATGTTGATGGGTGGTACTATCCTGGGTCCCGGAACCATTTTCCTTATGTTGGTGGGTGCCTTCGTGGCTGCTTTCCGTATCGACAATTGGTCGTCCTTTTACTACAACATTATCCCCATTTTTGCGTTCATGTTTATCTGTTTCGTCGCCAACGCCAAAATACAGGTAAGTGGATACGGTTTCCTTTCCTTGTGCTTTCCAACCTTCTGTTTTTATGTTATTGTTTTTTCCCCTTGTTTGTAATCGTGATTTCCTCTCCCTACCCCCAAAAAAGCTGTTCGTGGCACAAATACTATCAGCCGTGTACGCCATGGTGATGATGGCTGTGATCGTGGGTACGGCCCTGCAGTTAGGCGAGGACGGAATCGGATCGCCATCTGCCATTTTCTTGATAGCTTTATCCGGTTCGTTCTTCATAGCTGCGTGTTTACATCCACAAGAGTTTTGGTGTGTCGTCCCTGGAATGCTGTACTTGCTTATGATTCCTTCTATGTACCTCCTGCTTATCCTGTACTCGCTCATCAACCTGAACGTGGTCTCTTGGGGTACGCGTGAAGTACAAACCAAGAAGAGTAAAAAGGTAAAAATACTAATTTTATTCCTCTTTATGGGGGATTCTTTCTTTCTTTTCTCTTTCTGGACTATGAGTTATTGCACGCGGGTTAGATTTTCACCGCACAGATCCTTAGTACGGTCTATGCCATGGTGATGAGGCGGTGTTGGTGGGAATTATCATGGAAATTCAGGAAGACGGACTTTTGGCTTCTACGGCGCTCTTTTTTTTTGGCTATGGCGGGCTCCTTCATACTAACCACTTTGCTACATCCGAAAGGACTGTATTGCCTGCCGTGCTGACTCATCTACTACTTGTCTGTACCTTCCATGTATACCTACTCATCATCTGTTCTCTCTTTAACATGAACAACGTCACTTGGGGAACTCGGGAATCAGTGCTCAAAAAGACGGCAAAGGTTCTTTTTTCTTTTTAGCAACTTTTACTAACCTTACACTCTTGATGCGAGCTCATTTAACTCGAGTGTGTGTTTTGGGTGCTTAGGAAATGGAAGCAGAGAAGAAAGAAGCAGAAGAGGCTCAGAAAAAAGCGAAATCCTCTTCACTTCTGGGAATTCTTCAACGAGCTGGCGACAAACCCGAAGAAGAAGGTTCTATCGAATTCTCGTTGGCCAATCTCTTCAAGTGCATGTTGTGCACGTACCCCAAGTCTAACGACGAGAAACAACAGCTGCTTCGAATCGCAGAATCTTTGGAGACCTTGGGAAAGCGTTTGGACTCTATTGAAAGGTAATGCCTCAAATTCCAAAAAATGACGAAAGATAAGCTGATTCTGGTTGTCGTTTTGCAGATGCGTTGATCCTCATGGTGCTTTGACTGGAAGAAGACGGTCTGTCTCTCGTGCTTCCGTGAAGGGCATAAGCGAAGCAGCTGCGTTAGCTTCTGTACATGAAGATGCCGAGGAAGAATTTCCCGAAGACGAAGAAAGTGACGAAGAATCGTTGGGTGAGTTGAAGTTCCTTTTCCTCGAATAGAACGAAAGCAGACACCAGTAACAGGTTTCATAACACGACTTTTCCAATGACAGAACCTAAACAAGAGCGCGACAACTTGATTAACCCGTACTGGATCGAAGATAAAGACCTCAAACGTGGAGAAGTGGATTACTTGGAAGGACCTGAAATTCAATTCTGGAAAGATTTGCTGGAAAAATATCTTTACCCTATTGACGAAGATCCAGCATCGCAGGTAAGAGGGGAACCTGTTTTCCACTCAAGTTTTATATTACATTTGCATTTATTTTTTTTAATGTTTAATGACACCTTGGGGCAAACAAAATTTGATATTTTAGAAACGCATCGCTGAGGAACTGAAGGAATTACGCGACAAATTCGTGTTTTTCTTCTTCATGATTAACGCCTTGTTTGTCTTAATTGTTTTCCTGTTGCAACTTAACAAAGACAACATCCACATCCAGTGGCCTCTGGGTGTGAAAACCAACATTACGTACAACGAAGCCAATTCCGAGGTAGATATATCTGCTTTTTTGTTTCTCCCTTTTTCGGTTCCCCTATAGAAACGGATCGCCACTGAGTTAATCGAACTACGCAACAAGTCCGTGTTCTTCTTCTTCATGTTCAACGCTCTGTTTGTTCTCATCGTGTTTCTTTTACAACTCAACAAAGACAATTTACACATTGACTGGCCTCTGGGCGTCAAGACAAACATAACTTACGTGGAGGAAACTTCAGAGGTAGTAAAACTTTTGGAAACCCTCGCAACTGTCGGTTTCTTCACAGTTGACAGCGTGGATAATCCTTACACACATATTTAGCATGATCGTTTTGTAAATCTTTTTGCATCTCGGGCGTTTTTCACTCCAGAATCCCAGCTCTTCATGTTCAACCACAATGTGCTTAACATTCGTTCGCCAAATCCGAAATTTTTAAGCCTCAAACGTTTCTGCATGATCCTTGCTCTAGGCACTTGAGCCTCTGCAGGTATTGCGGGCTTTTCGGTAGTAAACTCAACTTCCACTTTCTTTTCTGGAGAGTGAAATCATTAATTTGTTTATTTTCTACGAAGGAAAAAGCACGTGACTTAGAAATTGACTTTTAAATTATCGCTCTAGTTTTTTGTTTGTCCTCGTTATATTGCTATGCACCGACTTAGCCTAGATCCTTTAATCCCGCTTGGCATGTCGATAGCTGAAGAGCATGCTGTTGAAAACCCTTTGGATGGTAACTAATATTGATTTTATTTTAAATCTAGGTGCTTATCAGCAAAGAATATCTACAACTTGAACCCATCGGTCTGGTTTTCGTGTTCTTTTTCGCTCTTATTCTGATCATACAGTTCGTCGCTATGCTCTTCCATCGATTCGGCACCTTGTCGCACATTCTTTCGTCGACTGAGCTCACTTGCTGCAGTAAAAAGGTAGGATTATCTCGAAAGAAGAAGCTTTAAAAGGAATAAGCTTCAAAGCAAGGAAAAAGATAGGATTTTTCATGAAAAATTTCCTAAAAGGTGGATGACATCTCCGAGGACGCGTTTATCGACAAGAACGCCGTGGAGATTGTACGTAATTTGCAGAAACTACGGGGCCTCGATGAAGGCGAGTACGACAGCGAAGACGGATCAGGACAAGATCGACTGGCTCGACGTCGCACGATCCACAATCTGGAGAAACAGAAACAGCGAAAACGAGCTATTGGCACTCTGGATGTGGCCTTCAAGAAACGGTTCTTCGCCATGTCGACTGAAACAGGCGTCGAAGGTAAATAAGCGTCTCAATTGAAAGCCCAACTCGAAAATTTGACTGTTTTGCGGCGCCAAAATTGATCCTTTCCTTGACCCCTTTTTCAGAAACTCCCGTCATGAATCATATGAGGAAGCTGTCCATGCGAAGAGAAACCATCAAGGCTCTGGAAGTGCGCCGCAACACCATCATTGGTGAGCGCAAGAAGTCGTCCATGCAAACCCTTGGGGCCAACAACGAATTCAACAAGAACGGAAAGAGCAGGCATCGCAATTCCACTCAAATTAGTCAAAATATCGAGAGTATATTTTCGCCCAACGGCAATCCTAACGAGGTAACAACGTTTTACCCTTTCACAAAGTACGATTTTACTGTATTTCTCAAAGTTTTATTATATTTCTAATTATTATTTTTTTTATTAATTTCTTTTAAGTTTTATTAATTTCTTTTAATTTTTATTATATTTCTTATAAGTTCTATGGTATAGTAATACAGTAATTTACTATCACATTAGTATCCTATTTTTATTATTTTCTTTGCTATAGCTTTGTTACCTATTTTGGAAATTTTTGGTAATGGGATATTAAGATGGGATTTTAGTTAATAGATAGCTAATAACTGTGTACTTTATTATTTATTTACTTTGTTATCGATTTATTTTTGTACATTTATTGCTAAAAGCTAATTGCTAAATATTGTTTAATACCTTATTTGCGATATTATTTTCCTATAGCTTTTTTTTTTACCTATTTCGAATAATTTTTTACGATAATTCTTTGAAGAATTATCGTATGGTAATGGGATCTTAAGATGGGATTTTAGATAATAGATAGCTAATAATCGCCATGAATCATATGAGGACTTTCTCTTGCCGACTTTCGATAATAATACATTAAAAAAATTATTACTAAAAGGGGTACGAAGGGAGCAGCGATGACGACCAATCAGTGAAAATGCAGCGCTTTCCGCCCATGAACGGCCGAGGTTCGGTTACTTGGAAAGACGGCGACCGCCGAAACAGCCAAATGTAAGGAATGCTAACGTGTCCATAGAAAGAGAAAAAGAAAAAGCTTGTGATCGCGTACGCTTACGAAAAAATAAATAAATTCAAAGGCGAGACCAGAAACTTTATAAATTGACAAAAAGCTGTTGTAAATGCTTCGTGTGGTTACAAAAAATGAACGGATGTGGGAAAATTGACTTGTTTTTTAATACAGCTCCAACATAAAAACATGATTTTCCAAATTTTCCATGGTTTTCCAAAGAAATTACGGTGTGCAAGGAATGGATGGATGGACGGACAATGGATGGATAAGAAATTTACCGCGGATTTTTTTGGCGGGCACAGAGACAGAAACTGTGCATGTGTATGTGCGTTTCCTAGCGATCAACTGTGATGTAAAAACTGACAACGACCACATAAAACTTACCAGGCTTTTAGCGTCGTGTTTGCCTGAATAGAAGTGCCTCGAGGTGCGAATGCCCGATACAAAATAAAGACGACGGAGATTTTTTCATGTTATGTGTGAATGGTTCCGTTGCCGGGTAACTTTTGAGAAGACACTGCGCGAAATTTAAAAAAAAACGAAGAAGGAATTGATGGCTGACCACTGCTGGCGTACTCGAAAACTTGTATTGCTGAAGCTATCCAACTCTGGAGAGTTGAAGGTCGAGTTTATGCTTGTGCGTGTGCAGTTTAGCTTTAGCCAATACTTGCGTAGGAATTACCATGTTACTAGAACTTGGAACCAGAAAGCATTGTAGCAAAAACTCGGTAAAAATGTGTTCTTTTTTCCCGTAAGAGGGAAGGATTAGTTTGGTATCTTGGTATGATTGGGATTGAGGAATGTGTGAGTGACGTAAAAGACTTCGATGCGTTATTTCCCCCTAATCTAAATAGTAAACACGGAGAGCAGGTAATTTGGGGAGAGGAGCAGGACAGGCTGTTAATATGCGAAATTGAAATTTTGTTGCAAATTGAAATTGATTTCCGTGCCGAGTTTCGATTCAACCTTAGAATCCCTTACATATTTTCTTTTGAATTGGCAATAAATACGCAAGAAACATGATTAAAACATTGACTTTCATTGTGTTCTAATAAATAAGTGTCTTATCAGGTACGCATTCGTTAGATAAAAACTAGGTAATCTTGGTTGGCGCTGTGTTCTGCGTTGGGATTCTAAATTGTTTCAGATGGCACTCTTCGCTTTTATTGGGTGGAGCAGCAATTTACGTCTAGGCAGCGAATCGGTTGGTAACTGAGCGGTCGACGGCTCTTATAAGTTATTTTTTGTATAAATAGCCACCGTAACCTAGGCTGCCCGGAAGCGAGGGATTTTGGTGGTTATTAGGTTTTGTGTAGGTTGGTTCTTCGCTCTCGAAGACTTTTGCAGTCGTGTTTTGGGTGGTGAACGGGAACTTTGGATACCAAGCAGGTGAGGTGCCTCAGTGTATTACCAACAGTCGGAGAGGCATATTATACTTTCACGGAACCCTGTGCCAAGAGTTGTGTCATTGAGTGGTGGATTATGCATTAAGAACGTACAGCATTGGTGGATATTCACCCATTCGAGGTAAGTGTTTCAATGCGCCAAAGAGTTATTTGCAAATACTACCCAAAAGTGCTTTGCTCGGCTGATTTAAGAGGGCAAGTAAGTAATAGTTATTTCGTCAAGTAATACTTATCTGGGCTTTCTGACGCGGCCTTGTCATGAAGGTTGACAGGTAAATGAAGATGGTAAGATCAAACGGAAATCCGTGGACTCGGTTGTATTGACAAACGCTTAATATGAAATTTTCTAGGACGATCTCGAAATGAACGAGGCATTTCAAAGTTATCTAATCAAATTGGGTTCGGCGTTAGGGACATAAATTAGTATCTAAATGACTGGAGGACAAAGCTTGAGCTTTTTTATCACACTTCAAGGAACGTTGTGATAAACAGATTATTTCCAACATCTTACGTCAGCGTGGCGAATTAGGGTGTTCAGTATTTCAAAGATTAATTCCTAATTGCCGGACCTGTTATTGGCCACGTAACCGTAGTTAATGAGTACTTATTTTGTGTGGGGAAATGGGACTAACGTGTTAATCTTTATTTCTTTCAAGGTGTCGAGCGTTTTTAACGGAAGGATTTAAATATTCTCGGAAATATGGCGCGAATCCCTGCGCCCATGGACGCCGAAATGAGTGACGAAGAAGGAGACTATAGCGGAGATGACGAAACCTCGCCATTGACCAACGATATCTACGGGGGCAGGTAAAACTTAACTCTTGAGACGGATTGGGCAAGTCAATAGGTAGAAAGAAGATGGGGTGACCTTGTGTTTTAACTCTTTATTGCCATACACACTTCCTTGATGTTCTTTCTGGACACACTTTTGTACTTCAGTTAGCTTGAAATGAAAATGCTCGGATCATTCATTTCCATTGTCCTTGCAAATCATGAGTAATTTAACCAGTCCACTGTCACCGCCCTCGTCCGCGGGACGGGCAGTACCTTCTTGTTTAGAAAATAGCCTACATAGTTTACGTCTAGGCTCACGCTTACTGTCTTACCCATGGTATAAAGGTTTACACAGTATGGTAACAGGGCTACCTTCCAATGTTGTGGTTTTAAGCCAACTTTCTCGGTCCCCAGAGTAAATTCAGGTAAAAGGCGAGAATATCAAGGGAAAAATTCGCAAACCTCCCAGTGAAATTCAAAAAAAGGTCACGACGGTTTACAAAGCGCAATGTAGGTAGGATCCTAGGTCAGTCCAAAACTCCTTGACAAAAGTCCTTGAGTACCCGAGAGAAACGTTGCCAGTCCCCTTCAATTCGTTCCTGAACACTTTCTGGTAGATTAGGAATGCCTTACCTAGCGTAGGTAGGACAAGTCTGTGAATCCATTCCTCCTATGTTCCTTCGCCCCCGCACATCGTTTTGAGACAGAGAAAACAGGTAGTTAATACCCTTACATTGAAAGATAGCCTACAATACAGTGTAAACCTTCATGCTGTAAACTTGCCTACTAAAAATATGGCCAAAAAATGCAACCTTCTGTAACGAAAGCCTTTCCATAGAATGCTTCTTGATCGCTTCTTTTGTCTCATCAGGATCTCTTTTCCGCCTTTGAATTTCAGTTTGAAAAAATATTCTTCAATTAGCTAATCATGTTGTTTAGCTAATTAACAGAATGTTAGAAATATTTGTAAATTCTTCTTGATCGTTTTTCTTGTCTCATCAGGATCTAGAATCTCTTTTCCGCCTTCGAATTTCCATGTGCAGAATATTCTTCAACTAATGCGTTGTTTAGTTAATTACCTGAATGTTGGAATAATTATGCATTTTAATTAAGAATAATACGAATTACTAAATCGGATATCCAAATCTAATAAATTATTTAATAATTTCAAGTATTTTTCCATTTAAAATTTTAAAAATGAGTTCCATTGAGCTAAAATTGTAATTCTCTTGATTCTATTGCAAATTCAAATGGTTTTTAAGCCTTAGATTTAATTACTATTAAATCATTATTAGATCTGATTCTTAATATTGAAATTATATTAAGTATATGAATCTTAATTATCCGTTATTATCTTGTAGCAAACGAAGCACTCCAGAGACCAAAGGTTGGGACGTTTTTCGAAACCCTCCTACCGAGTCCGAAAGCGGATCTACTGCAAATCAACAATGGCTGGAACTTACAGTCCGTATATTAAAAGTATTTGCGTATTTAATCACGTTCGTCGTTGTCCTGGGAGCCGGTATCGTGTCAAAAGGCACGGTACTTTTTATGACTTCCCAGGTTAAAGCAAACCGTACTGTTGCATACTGCAGCAAGGACATCAGTAAGGACAAATCGTCAATTTTTTTTACTGCGATAATTGTGAAAGCGGATCGCTAAACGCGTAAACGGCTTTTCTTTCACAGAACGAGGGAAAGATATGGAAGCTACACTGCCAGAACTGGAACAAATCGCATGGATTTGGGTTCTGTTCTTTGCCTTCATAGTGCCCGAAGTGTTTATGTGGTTCCGGTCAACTCGCATCTGCTTTTTCAAGTCATCACGCAAACCGCCATTTCTAGATTACCTCATCGTCACTTTCTTTGAAACCTGCCACGTGATTGGCGTAGCTTTGCTCATGTACGTCGTCCTACCCGAGCTCAATGTCGTACAGGGAGCTATGATCACCAACTGCGTTTGCCTCATCCCCGGAATTTTCGGTTCGTCAAATCTTTCCTTTATGACTTTTTCTACCTCTCTTTAATTTATCACATTAAGTAATTGAATTAATTGTTCACTGAAAAAAAGAGTTTAATTTATTAAAAGTAGTATATTAGTATTAAATTAGTATTAAAATATTGAAAAAATATGAAAGCAATTGTTCAAGGAAGATAATAATTTAATGTAAGTCAATAAGTATTGAACTAATTAATTTGTGGAAGAAATCACTTTATCGAGAGAATTAATTTATCGAAGAAATTATTCCAACCGATTTAACCTTTTCAAGTTTAATCACCTGGGAATTTTTCCTACAGGGTTGATGTCGCGCTCTAATAAGGAATCAAGAAGGCTAGGTAAGAGTATAATGGACGGCGTATCTATTGTTGCGCAAATTTCTGGATGCTTTTTATGGCCTTTATTGTCGGGCAATAAACAGCCGAGTTTGTGGGCCATTCCCTTTGCCCTGGTCCTGACTTCGTTCGGCTGGTGGGAAAACTACGTGGATAAACACTCGCCTTTAGGTACTGGAAAACGGTCCATTGAAATAGTTGAATGGATTTTGGTGGATTTTAAACGGTTTTGAATGTCTTGTGTAGGGGTCATAAAGTACTTGGGTAAAGTGAAAGAGCGGTTGAAGCGAAACCGTTATTTCACCTACTTCTTCATGTCCATATGGAAGGTGATGGTTTTCCTCGCCACCACGGTCACGATATTCTACATGTCGACGGGGAAAGTAGATTACCTGTTTGCCAACTTTGCCAAGAGTTTTGCGTCGCACAAGATTAACGTGACGGAAGTAAGGGGTTTTTAATCAGATTTGTTTTGTGTCTCTAGTGTTAATTTCAATCTTCTTGACGGACTGATTTGTAGAAAGCTGCTCCGACAAGTCCTCAGACGGATAGTTTCCGCGCGGATTTGTTGCAAGAAAGCAATCTAATCGACTCTTGGTCCAATACTCAAATCTACGTTTTCCTCATTCAGGTGTTTTCCACCTGGTTTTGCTACATTTTCGGTAACTTATCCTAATTATTGCTTTTGTTGCTGATTCTTACTTCGTACTCAACTTTTTACCCATTTCAGGAAAGTTTTCTTGCAAGATTTGCATCCAAGGTTTCAGCTTCGCTTTTCCTGTGAATTTGACCATTCCCGTCACTATTTCGTTGCTAATTGCAGCCTGTGGTATTCGTATCGGAAACACTTGCGCTTTCGACGGGGTAATTCCCTTCTATCTGTACTGGGAATGTCCCAGTGGCGATTTCTTGACAGATATTATTCTCCATCAAGTAAAGAGCGAGAAAAGAAAAATTTCGAAAGCGATTCTAACTTTTACTAATTTAGCATGCTTGGGTTTGGCTTCTATGGCTACTGTCGCAAACTTGGATTACCTTGCACATTTGGACGCCCAAATGCGAGCGTTTAGCCAGCACCGAAAAACTTTTTGTCAACCCTTTTTATTCCTCCCTTTTAATCGATCAATCCATGGGCCTCAACCGTCGCAGAGATGACGAAAGGGACGTCAAAACCGAGGTAATATTACTATTAAATAGTAATAATAAATACAATAAAATAAACAAAAAAATAGTATCGATTATTGTTACTAAAATAATGATGAAAATTGTACAAAGAACCTACTAAGTTTATAAAACGCGAATCTTAGGAACTGGAACATTTGCCGGACAAAGAGGGCGGCGTGATGGATGCAGATATGACAGAACACTTCGAAACTATTTCGGACCACACAGAATCTTCTTCAACCTCACCTAAAGCGATCAAAGCGTCCGATTCCATCACTCGTATTTACACCTGCGCTACCTTGTGGCACGAAACGACCGACGAAATGATAGAAATGTTAAAGTCTATTTTCCGTATGGACGAAGATCAGTCGGCTCGTCGGGTGGCGCAAAAGTACCTCAAAATTGTGGACCCTGACTACTACGAGTTCGAAAGTAACTCGTCCTTATTCATTCCTGTAGTTTATCTTTGTAAAAGTTCTGAAAAATACGTTGTATCTCTAGCTCACATCTTCTTTGACGACGCCTTTGAAATTTCGGACGACAACGAGGACGAAAACCAGGTGAACCGGTTCGTGAAATTGCTCGTCAACTTAATGGACGAAGCTGCTTCTCATGTACATCAAACTAACATCCGCATTCGACCGCCGAAGAAATACCCCACCCCTTACGGAGGACGTCTAGTATGGACCCTTCCCGGCAAAACCAAGATGATTGCTCATCTCAAGGACAAGGACAGGATTCGGCATCGTAAACGCTGGAGCCAGGTCATGTACATGTACTATTTACTCGGCAACAAGCTCATGGACCTGCCAATCTCCGTGGACCGGAAGGAAGTCATTGCTGAAAACACGTTCTTGCTCACCCTGGATGGAGACATTGACTTCCAACCCAACGCTGTACAACTGCTGGTTGACTTAATGAAAAAGAACCGCAATCTGGGCGCTGCTTGTGGCCGTATTCATCCCGTGGGATCAGGACCCATGGTGTGGTACCAGATGTTCGAATACGCTATCGGCCATTGGCTCCAAAAGGCCACGGAACACATGATTGGCTGCGTACTTTGTAGTCCCGGCTGCTTCTCACTCTTCAGAGGCAAAGCTCTTATGGATGATAACGTTATGCGCAAGTATACCACCAAATCCGAGGAAGCGCGGCATTACGTCCAGTACGATCAGGGCGAGGATCGTTGGCTCTGCACGCTTTTACTGCAAAGAGGATACCGAGTCGAGTACTCGGCTGCTTCCGACGCTTACACGCATTGTCCAGAAGGCTTTGGAGAGTTTTACAACCAGCGGCGACGGTGGGTACCCTCCACTATGGCTAACATCATGGATTTGCTTATGGACTACAAGCGGACCATCAAGATCAACGACAACATCTCCCTGCTTTACATTTCCTACCAGGTAACATTTAACAATAGTAACAACAATACTAATAAATATATTACTACCCCTAATACAAATACTACAGCTAATACTAATTATATACTAACAATAATACAACTACTATTAATAATAAACTCATATTATTGCGGCTTATGCTGTGCGCCATACAGCGGTTCCGACTAAGCGTTACCCGCATAGTCGGAACCGCCTCGTGTGGTCCAATTGGCGTTAGGCTGAGCTCTCGGTTGCTAAGCTGGACCGAAATTTGCCCGAAGACTCTCAGGCGCCCTTGCAGGTTTCGTCTCGAGAGTCTCGGCTCAGCATGACATATCTGCGAAGAAAAAGTCACTGTTTTATGATTGATTTGTATAAATTTAACCAAAGCATCTAATATTAAGATAGGAAAATTAGAAATTTGTCGGAGAACGGCGGAGCTTATTCCGTTAAGTAGTTAATTACTCTGTTACTATACATCATTGACATAGGTGTTCGTCGCCCGAACACTTCATTTAATCTGTTATATAACACATTTTAACCTTAGTCACTCTTAATGAAAACGATAGTAATAATAATCATAATAATAGAAAGACCACAGTAGATGGTAAAACATCCATTACAGATGTATTTGGTATAAAAAATCGACTAAATTAATTATAATAATAAAATCGTGTTCCGGATTCGAACTATGGTATTGACGGTAGATGTATTGCCGTTTTCATCCACAGACTATGTTGATGGGTGGTACTATCCTGGGTCCCGGAACCATTTTCCTTATGTTGGTAGGTGCCTTCGTGGCTGCTTTCCGTATCGACAATTGGACTTCCTTTTACTACAACGTTATCCCCATTTTCGCGTTCATGTTTATCTGCTTCGTCGCCAACTCCAAAATACAGGTAAGTGGAAACTGTTTCCTTCCCTTTTCTTGTTCTTTTCAACCTTTTGTGTTTATGTTATTGTTTTGGGGGGTTTTTCTCCCGTGTTTGTAATCGTGATTTCCTTTCCTTACCCCCAAAAAAGCTGTTCGTGACACACATTCTCAGCCGTGTACGCCATGGTGATGATGACTGTGATCGTGGGTACGACCCTGCAGTTAGGCGAGGACGGAATCGGATCGCCATCTGCCATTTTCTTGATAGATTTATCTGGTTCGTTTTTAATAGCTGCGCGTTTACATCCACAAGAGTTTTGGTGTGTTGTCCCTGAAATGCTGTACTTGCTTATGATTCCTTCTATGTACCTCCTGCTTATCCTGTACTCGCTCATCAACCTGAACGTAGTCTCTTGGGGTACGAGTGAAGTACAAACCAAGAAGAGTAAAAAGGTAAAAATACTAATTTAAATCCTCTTTTTTGGGGATTCTTTCTTTCTTTTCTCTTTCTGGACTGTGATTTTATTGCACGCGGATTAGATTTTCGTCGCACAGATCCTTAGTGCGGTCTATGCCATGGTGATGATGGCGGTGTTGGTGGGAATTATCTTGGAAATTCAGGAAGACGGACTTTTGGCTCCTTCGGCACTCTTTTTCTTCGCTACGGCGGGCTCCTTCATACTAACCACTTTGCTACATCCGAAAGAACTTTATTGCCTGCCATGCGGACTCATCTACTACTTGTCTGTACCTTCCATGTACCTGCTCCTTATCATCTATTCTCTCTTTAACATGAACAACGTCACTTGGGGAACTCGGGAATCAGCAATCAAAAAGACGGCAAAGGTTCTTTTTTCATTTTTAGCAACCATTACTAACCTTACATTCTTGACGAGAGCTAATTTAACTCGAGTGTGTGTTTTGGGTGCTTAGGAAATGGAAGCAGAGAAGAAAGAAGCAGAAGAGGCTCAGAAAAAAGCGAAATCCTCTTCATTTCTGGGAATTCTCCAACGAACTGGTAACAAACCCGAAGAAGAGGGTTCTGTCGAATTCTCGTTGGCCAATCTCTTCAAGTGCATGTTGTGCACGTACCCCAAGTCTAACGACGAGAAACAACAGCTGCTTCGAATCGCAGAATCTTTGGAGACCTTGGGAAAGCGTTTGGACTCTATTGAAAGGTAAGTTGTGCCTCAAAAAATGACGAAAGATAAGCTGATTCTGGGTGTCGTTTTGCAGATGCGTGGATCCTCATGGTGTTTTGACTGGAAGAAGACGGTCTGTCTCTCGTGCTTCCGTGAAGGGCATCAGTGAAGCAGCTGTGTTAGCTTCTGTACATGAAGATGCCGAGGAAGAATTTCCCGAAGACGAAGAAAGCGTCGAAGAATCCTTGGGTGAGTTGAAGCTCCTTTTCCTCGAATAGAACGAAAGCAGACACCAGAAAGAGGTTTCATAACACGACTTTTCCAATGACAGAACCTAAACAAGAGCGCGACAACTTGATTAACCCGTACTGGATCGAAGATACAGACCTCAAACGTGGAGAAGTGGATTACTTGGAAGGACCTGAAATTCAATTCTGGAAAGATTTGCTGGAAAAATATCTTTACCCCATTGACGAAGATCCAGATTCGCAGGTAAAAGGGGAACCTGTTTTCCACCCAAGTTTTATTTTCTATTTGCATTTATTTTGTTTAAATGTTTACTGACACTTCGGAGCCAACAAAATTGTATATTTTAGAAACGCATCGCTAAGGAACTGAAGGAATTACGCGACAAGTTCGTGTTTTTCTTCTTCATGATTAACGCCTTGTTTGTCTTAATTGTTTTCCTGTTGCAACTTCACCAAGATACCATCAACATCCAGTGGCCTCTGGGTGTGAAAACTAACATTACATACAACGAAGCCAATTCCGAGGTAGATATATCTGCTTTTTTGTTTCTCCCTTTTTCGGTTCCCCTATAGAGACGGATCGCCACTGAGTTAATCGAACTACAAAAGAAGTCTGTGTTCTTCTTCTTCATGTTCAACGCTGTTTGTTCTCATCGTGTTTCTTTTACAACTCAGCAAGGACAATTTACACATTGACTGGCCTCTGGGCATCAGAACAAACATAACTTACGTGGAGGAAACTTCAGAAATAGTAAAACTTTTGGAAACCCTCGTGACTGTCCGTTTCTTCGCAGTTGACAGCGTGGATAATCCTTACACACATATTTTGCATGATCATTTTGTAAATCTTTTTGCATCTCGGGCGTTTTTTGACTCCAGAATGTCAGCTCTGTATGCTCCACCACAATTCACTTAATATTCGTTCGCCAAATTTGAAAATTTTTCTTACACAAATTTAAGCCTCAAACGTTTCTGCATGATCATCGCTCCAGAAACTTGAGCCTTTTCAGGTATTTTTTGTTTTCTACAAAGGAAAAAGCACGCGACCTAGAAATTGACCTTTAGATTATCGTTCTAAATTCTTTTGTTTGTCCTCGTTAGTTTTCTATGCACCGACTTAGCCTAGATCCTTTAGTCCCGGTGATATGTAGATAGCTGAAGAGCATACTATTGAAAGCTTTTTGGATGTAACTAATATTGATTTTATTTTAAATCTAGGTGCTTATCAGCAAAGAACATCTACAACTTGAACCCATCGGTCTGGTTTTCGTGTTCTTTTTCGCTATTATTCTAATCATCCAGTTCGTCGCTATGCTCTTCCATCGATTTGCCACCATGTCGCACATTCTTTCATCGACTGAGCTCACTTGCTGCAGTAAAAAAGTAGGATCATCTCAAAAGAAGAAGCTTTAAAAGGAATAAGCTTCAAAGCGAGGAAAAAGATATGACTTTTCATGAAAAATTTTCTAAAAGGTGGATGACATCTCCGAGGACGCGTTTATCGACAAGAACGCCGTGGAGATTGTGCGTAATATGCAGAAACTCCGGGGCCTTGATGAAGGCGAGTACGACAGCGAAAATGGATCTGGACAAGATCGACTGGCTCGACGTCGCACGATCCACAATCTGGAGAAACAGAAACAGCGAAAACGAGCTATTGGTACTCTGGATGTGGCCTTCAAGAAACGGTTTTTCTCCATGTCGGCTGAAACAGGCGGCGAAGGTAAATAGGCGTCTCAATTGAAAGCCCAACTCGAGAATTTGACTGTTTTATGGAGATTCGACGCCCAAAATTGACCCTTTCCTTGACCCCTTTCTCAGGAACTCCCGTCATGAATCATATGAGGAAGCTGTCCATGAGAAGAGAAACCATCAAGGCTCTGGAAGTGCGCCGTAACACCATCATTTTCGAGCGCAGGAAGTCGTCCATACAAACCCTGGGAGCTAACAACGAATTCAACCAGAACGGACAGAGCAGGCATCGCAATTCCACTCAAATTAGACAAAATGTCGAGAGGATATTTTCGCCCAACGGCAATCATAACGAGGTAACGTTTTACTCTTTCACATAGTCAGTCTTATTGATTTTTATTATATTTTTAATCATTAATTTCTATTGCTTAATAGTTTTGCAGCACATTTCTTAAAAGTTATATGGTAGTAACAAAGTCATTTACTATCACGTTAGTATCATATTTGTATTGTTTAATATCTTATTTGCGATATTATTTTCTTTTTTTTTACCTATTTCGATAATTCTTTGAAATGGGACTTTCGATAATAATACATTTAAATTTTTTTTATTGCCAAAAGGGGTACGAAGGGAGCAGCGATGACGACCAATCAGTGAAAATGCAACGCTTTCCGCCCATGAACGGCCGAGGTTCGGTTACTTGGAAAGACGGCGACCGCCGAAACAGCCAAATGTAAGGAATGCTAACGTTTCCTTAGAAAGAATCCAAGAAAAGCTTGTGATCGCGTACGCTTATGAAAATAAAATAAAAATGCAATTCAAAGGCAAGACTAGAAGCTTTGTAAATTGACAAAAAGCTGTTGTAAATGCTTTCATGCGGTTACAAAATGAACGGATGTGGGAAAATTGACTTGTTTTTTAATACAGATCCAAAAATATATGATCTTCTACAGTTTCTTGAAAAGTTTCTATTGCCTAATGTTTCCTATACCTTATAAGGGCCAGTCACTAAATAAGGGCCATAAAAGGTGAGTTCATGCGAAGAATGTTTTTTTTGTAGGCTCAGTTTCTAGAATTTTCACAATTCTCCCTTTTTAGTTAGCGTTCCCCCAGTCATCCTGGTGGTCTAGAGCTCCAAGGGAATAAAAAAACTACCTCGAAACTGCCCACTCGAGCCTTTTAAAAACAGGCCAGAGCAATCTTCAGGTCCTTTTCCCCAGCAAACAACCAGTTTTGCCTGCTTGAAAGAAAGCAAAATCAGTCACTCGGATCGTCCTTGACAGCGAAAAGCGGCGAGATACCGAGACGCAGTGTACAAACATATGCCTGAGGTACAAAAAGAACATGTCTGCGCATCTCCGACTTGCCAAAACACTCGGCTTGAAAGTAGGGTTCAAGTATTCGCCAAACGTCGATCGAAAACGCGTTGGCCAAGGCCCAAAATTCGAACAGCATCTCATTACACTACGCGTGCGATATTTGCCCTATTTTACAAGACCCGTAAACGCTGAAACAATGACAAAGTGTTTTTAAAGAAAGATAATAATAATAATAGTACAAAAATAAAATGTATAATTTAGAGAAAGAATGAAATGATCATTTGTCAATGAGGATTCTCACCTCATCCTCCTCGCTAAATAGTTTATAGTGAGCGTTTTCCCAGGGATGCTGATCGGAATCCCACTTTTGTCTCGCACGTTGCCTGGTAACAAGTATTTAGGCCAAGATTCACGCTGACCGGTGGGCCGTGGGCGGTTACGCACTCCTTATGCATCGCTCTCTTCAGTTTTCAGTCGCCAAGATATTCCCTGGCTGTCTCGGTTCAAGTTCAGGCTTATCGTATAGGGCGTTAGCGAAGCCGTGCTAATCGTCAGACGTGAATCGTCGGGGACTATAATCACACAACCGTACAGCGCTTGATTACAATTGATCCAAACGGATTTACCTAATTGTATTCTTAGTGGAAAGAGAAAGTCTTGTCTTCTTAAGTGGATTGTTGGTGGGGAAAAAAAGCTTTTTCCATCGCTCTTACACAAATGTCTGGACGTCAAGTTTGAAAACCCTTATGTGAAATTCGAGGAATTTGACGTGACACTTGACCTATTGTGTGCGTGTGCGTTGTGTGTGCGTAGCAAGTTACCGTGGGAGATGAACCGCAGCTGCCTGCGCCACCTTCTCATCTTCCTGGGGCTCGTCTTGGCGATTTCATGTCAAGATGAAGTCGAGTTGCCAGCCAATTCGACAGCCGAACAGGGACGGTGCCCTGCACGTTGCCTGTGCTTCAGGACCACCGTCAGGTGTATGTTTCTCCAATTGGACCGGATTCCTCCCATTCCACCCGAGACCACAATCTTGTAAGTACAGTATTTTCCGGGTTTTATGGTCCAAATTCCTTTTCCCTTTCCGGAGTTTTTGTAGAGTTTTTCCTTCCTTTTTGGAGATATTTCGATTAAAGTGTGGGCCGTCAGAAACTACAATAGTATATTCCTCAATGCTATCTTGTAATCGCAAGATAGGGGCAAAGGTAGGCGTTTGTTAGTCGAAAAAAACCAAGTTCGTTGATTGCTCAACAGCGAGATTAAAAACTCGGTAGTGTAACTAGAAAAGAAAAGGCAGAGTGTTTAATAGATCGTTGTGTAGGCTATATGTCACACATATCCGGTTGATCTCATCGGTTTTTCGCCTAATTCTCTTTCCAGGGATCTTCGGTTCAACCGCATCGTGAACATCCCGCCCCATACGTTTCAGGCACTGTCCAACCTGAATACACTGTAAGACATTTTGGGTCGTTTTCTGTTTGTCTGTTTGTTTCGCGTTTCAAGAGCGGGATTTTCAAACCAAGCGTTTTTACCTCTACAGGTTGCTCAATAACAACCAAATTACCAAACTGCAAAATGGCGTATTCTCGGGCCTGCGTGAGCTCCGCTACCTGTAAGTAGAGAATCTTCTTTTTAAATTTGCTAAAAAAGAAACATTTGCCACTAATTTTGATTTAATTTGGAACTGAAATAAACTGAATTCTAGATACTTGTACAAAAACCGAATCGGTGAAATCGAGAACAAAGTGTTCCAAGACGTGCCCCGTTTGGAGCAGCTGTCAGTATTCTAATTGATATCTTAATCCTTGTTGAACGTATTGCTTTTTACCTTGTATGTTTAGATATCTTCATTTCAACAATCTCGAGACGTTTCACGAAGAAGTATTCTCTGCCTTATCGGGTCTGGAACGTCTGTAAGTTTTGCTTAGTGAAGAGCCGAGCGAATGAAAATGAATTGTCCTTTCATTTTCAACGCGTTTCATTTTCGTTCTAGTTTCCTCCAAAATAATAAGCTGACGCGCATTCCCAAAGAAACATTCAAGAACCTCGACAACTTGAAAAGATTGTAAGTGCTTACTCAGAATGTCTCGCTTAATCACCCCTTAATAAATTTCTCGGGTTCTTAACAGGCGTCTCGACAGCAACGCCCTGGTATGCGATTGCCAAATGCTGTGGCTCGCTCGTATGCTCAATGAGAAGTATGGCACTCAAGCTGCAGCCACTTGTAAATACCCCGACACAGTGCACGGCAAATCTCTCATGACGTTAGAAGATAACGAGTTCAATTGCAGTATGTTTTCTTTTACGAGATTAGCTCTAATTAGGGCCAGTTTTTCCTTACCATAGAGAAGCCTTCGCTGACGCAGGAACCGACAGACGTCGAAGTTACCTTCGGAGGAACTGTGTATTTTAGCTGCAAAGCCGAAGGAGATCCCGAGCCCAACATAGTCTGGCTCAAAAACAGGTATTAAAACTTAACCAGCCACGTGATCTTAGAAGCTAATTATATCAATTTGGTAAGTAATGAAATCTCGACCACGGATGACCCTCGGTACCAGCTGCTAGGCGATGGTACTCTTATGATCGAGAACCCATCTGACCTGGATATGGGTTCCAACTACGAATGTGTGGCCAAAAACGCAGCTGGAGAAGTCAAGTCTCGACAGGTCAAAGTGAAGAGCCCTTCTAGTGCCAAAAGCAAGTAGCGCTTTTTCCTTCGGGTTAATTTATACTCAATTTTTACCGTAATTCTTTTAAATATGTATCCTCAATCCTTGGCAATCCTTTCATAGTTAGCTTAAATATCCTTATATAATTCATGTATTTATCTATTATTTAAAAATTGACGTAGTGACTATGTACATTATATGATATCTATATTATAATTAAATTCTATTTATATTATATTTATATTACAATTACATGATATTAATTACTTAATATAGTATTAGTATTATTAGTATTATTATATTATTATTATTATATATAATATAGTATTATTATTATTAATATTTTTTTTTAAATTTTAGCTGGCGTAGGCTCTCGCCTGTTGCCGCAACTGTATTGTCAATTCCGGTTATATTATTAATATTATAATTATTATTATAGTATTAGTATTATTATTTAATTTAAATAATATATTATTTTATATTTTAATTATTTAAATTACATGTATATTACTATAACTGAACTTAATGTAGATTTTACTTACACTAATGCAATTATTTTCATACTTATTTATGCATTTGTTATTATTAAAATGTATACTTACTTTACATCTATTATTAAAAATTACAGATTTATGTTTTGTTTTAATTTATTCAGTTGTGACTTTAATTAAAGCCACTAAATAAGTTTTAAATTCATTGGTAGGTAAACCTAGGTTTATTGAAACGCCTAGCGATGTAGACGCTGTCATTGGGGGCATGGCCCAGTTCGTCTGCAATGTGACCGGAAACCCGCGACCTGAGGTGACTTGGAGCTTCAACGAAGCGCCGCTCACTTCCACTGAAGACCGCACAGAAGTAGTATTTCCTGGGAAGGCATACTCAGTCCTACATTTCATGCTTCCAGATAGCTGACGATGGAACGCTCATCCTAAAAGTACTTGAAAGGGGGGACGCTGGCTCCTACCGATGCAAAGCTTCCAATAACTTGGGTCGGATTAGTGCAGCCGCCCAACTCCGTGTATTAGGTTAGTATTGGCGTAGCAAAAAACGTACGAGTCGAAGCAACTAACATTTGATCGAGATTATTAGCTGCTCCTTTAATCAATGAAAAACTACAAGACCACCAAATCTTTGAGCACGAGCCTGTCGAATTACGATGTAGTGCTGAAGGATTCCCTTTCCCGGTCCTAAAATGGCTCCGCGATGGTGATCCAATGGTTTTCAGCAGTCGCGTCCTCGTCTTCGGAGGAGGTACTGTACACATAAGAACTAGAAGAGCGTCAGAAGCGACTTGGACGTTTTAATGAGTACAAACCTTAGGTCGCACTCTCCGTATTGGTTCGGCACTCGAAAGCGATTCCGCGCGGTACATTTGCGTGGCTACCAATGCACTAGGTACCGCCGAGTCTGTCGCTACTTTAACCGTGCTGCCCCGCGAGAGTCGCAAGGCCCCTGTTATAACCAAAGGACCCAAGTCTACAGAAGCGAGACTGCGTAACTCTTTGAAGTTGTCCTGTCATGCAGCAGGCTTGCCCAGCCCCACCCTTCGGTGGACCAAAAATGGATTTTCTCTACCTGAATCTGAAAGAATCACGTAAAACTTTTTTCTTTTTGAATCGTGCAAACTAAGTTCTTATGTGTGCTGTCTAAGCTATTTCCCCACGCTTGATACAGGATTCGTGGTGATACGCTTGCTATCGACAAGGTTGAATTCGATGACGGAGGCTTGTACGAGTGTACAGCCGTGAATGATTTGGGTATTGACGTTGCCAAAGCGGTCGTAACCATAAAAGGTAACTGGCGAAGTAGCTTGGAATTTTTATTTATTTTTATGTAATTGCCATACTCTTAACCGTGACCTAGGATTGTAAGAATATGTTGAACTAGCTCAGTTGTTTTGTTTAGATGATGAAATCGAGACTCGCATTCCTACCAACTTCATTGTTTCAGCGGTCAATGAAGCCAAGAGAAACGTGGATCAGGCTACAGATGACACCGTAGCCCAACTCTTTGCGAGCACAAGAGGTCGAAACCACAGATTTACGCATAGCGAACTCTTACGGCTGACACGCTTCCCTAACGCGGTGGCGAGAGAAACGGCCAGAGCATCCGAAGTGTATGAACGCGCCTTGGCCATCGTAAGGAAGCACGTCGAGGCAGGCAACGTCTACAATGTCTCAGGTACGCTATACTATCTTACAAAACTCGGTACAAAGATACTGGCCACTTAAGCCAGGTACCCCTATTACACATTGTAATACGGACGTGTTTCGAGCTGGGATCAATGAATCTTAAGGCTCCCGTATACCTTAGCTTACAGATGTGAAAAACAATCACAGATGGCACTGATGTTTATTATTTTGGCGAATGATTTGCGTAAGAAAGTGAAAAAAAGAAACACAGCTAATGGCCGGCAAAAATTTCTACGCTTGTTTTGATTCTGAAAAGTACGGTTTGTCACCACAGTTTGCTGTAGCAGCACAATGCCCCAAATCAAGTAGTCTGAACAAGATCAAGTAGTTCTGAACAAGATTACTTGAAAGGCTTACTATTAGTATTGGTGTTTAAGTCTCAAATAATCGATAACGTTTACGATTACTATATTAAATCTCCGACTTTGATATATGGCAGACTTTTCCTATGAAGAAGTATTGACTGCTCCCCAACTGCAGCTCATTGCCAATTTATCTGGTTGTACTGCGCACCGACATGTACCCGACTGCTCAGACATGTGCTTCCATAGCAAGTACCGGACTTTTGACGGTACTTGCAACAACCTGCAACAGCCAACATGGGGTGCCTCCTACACTGCCTTCAAACGCCTCCTACCGGCAATTTACGAGAATGGTCTTAACCTTCCAGTTGGTAACCATTCAGGAGTTTTAAAAAAAAGACTTCATGCTAACTTTATTTTTAATTCACAAAATGTCAAAATATAACAGGCTGGTCCAAAACAGCGAAATACTTCGGATTCTCGAAGCCCAGCGCTCGTTTAGTTTCCACTCGCTTAATTTCCACCGATTTAGTGACTTCAGATGATACCTTCACTCACATGCTTATGCAATGGGGCCAATACTTGGATCACGACCTCGATTTAGCCGTACCGGGTATGGCAATGGCAACCTTCGGAGAGCGTATCGACTGCAGACAGTACAACAAGATCTCGAAATAATTGCATCCTTTAAAGACTATTTTGAACATGGTTTAGATCGTGCGAGTTTTCCAACCCTTGTTTCCCCATCGAAGTACCGCCCAACGACCCGCGGGTACGTCATTTACGCTGCATGGAATTCACGCGCAACAGTGCCGTCTGCGGTTCAGGAACCACTTCTGTTTTGGCTAATTCCATCCTGCCGCGAGAACAAATTAACCAATTGACAGCCTACATCGATGCGTCCCAGATCTATGGGTCGACCGAGACGGACGCTAGAGAGCTTCGCGATTTCCGTACCAAACTTGGAAAACTACGCGAGGGAATCTCTGGCCAGAATGGGAAACCATTTTTACCCTTCTCCACGGAAGATACACCGGTCGACTGCAAGCGGAACCGAAGTGAAAGTCCTATAGAGTGTTTTCTGGCCGGAGATATCCGGGCCAACGAACAGGTAGATACGGGAAATAGACACAAGGACGAATCGACAAAAGGACTACGGTACACCCGACTTAAGGACTACAAACCCCTAACCTAACCGAGTCCTTAAGGCCGTACGTAATGCTTATGTGGTGTGTACCGTAGTCCTTTTGTCGAGTCGTCCTTATGTCGAGTCGTCCTTATGTTCAGTCGTCCTTATGTCGAGTCGTCCTTGTGTCCCGTTTCCATATATACGTACGCAGTATATTGGATACATTTTTACTTTTCAAGCTATACATTCTAATGTTGTACAATTGGGTACATGCTAATACTGCTCCAATTATGCAGATAGGGCTATTAACCCTGCATACCCTATGGTTCAGGGAGCACAACAGAATAGCTGGCGAGCTTGCGCGCATTAACTCCGATTGGAACACCGAAACTATTTACCATGAAACGAGGAAGATTGTCGGGGCCCTGCACCAGCATATCACCTATACTCATTGGCTGCCTCGAGTTCTAGGACCTAAAGGAATGGAAATGATGGGATCTTACCAGAGCTACGATCCTCAAGTAGACGTATCCATTTCGAATGTATTTGCTACAGCGGCTATGCGCATGGGTCACGGAATGATCCAACCGGTACTCATGCGACTCAACAGCTCGTTTAAACCCATCGAGCAAGGGCATTTACTGCTGCAAAACGCATTCTTTTCATCATGGCGACTTGTGGACGAAGGAGGAGTGGATCCTATCCTGCGAGGGTTGTTTGCAACCCCGGCCAAAATCAAAACTGCCGACCAGATCCTCAACTCGGATCTAACCGAAACGCTAGCTCGCCCTGCCCATTTAGTAGCGCAGGATCTCGCAGCTCTCAATATACAGCGGGCACGAGATCACGCCCTACCTAGCTATAACGATTGGAGGAAGCATTGCAAACTGGGTGTGGCGCACACCTTTGACGATCTTCGACACGAAATCAAAAGCAAAGACCTGCGAGATAAACTGGAACAAGTGTATGGCCATCCAGGTATATTTTTTCCATTCCTGGTGGGTATAAAAGGTAACTGTGTACTTGGAATAATTTAAAGGTAATATTGATCCCTGGGTGGGTGGAATTGCAGAAGATCTAGTCGATGGAGCCAAAGTGGGTCCCACGTTTCGATGTCTCCTGGTAGACCAGTTTCGTCGCCTACGTGACGGAGACAGGTACTCGTTTAAATAAGAAAAAAAACTTTGGACAAGCATATAATTACCAAATCTGGTTTACAAGGTTCTGGTATGAAAATCCAGGCGTATTCAAGCCAGAGCAGTTGACTCAAATCAAGCAAGCGACACTTAGTCGCGTTATTTGCGATAATGGGGATAATATCGAGGACGTAACCAAAGACGTATTCTTGCTCCCCCAGCAACAAAACCCACCTTTCAGAGAGTGCAAGAAAATTCCCAGGGTTGACCTCAGGTTCTGGAAGGAATGTGAAAGTAAGAAAGAAAAAACACAAGTTCATAGCCTGTTAATTAAGAAATGTGAAGAAGAATCACTACTAACACTAAAAAGAGCTTAGGCAGTAATACCAATAGCTTTGACTGTGCTACAATCAAGAATTTTGTTTTTAAAATTCATCGGATTAAAGAGTATATCGCTGCTTTAAAGGCAGCAACGGACAGTGGCGTAAAATGTAAGAGTCACGTCTAAACAAGACAACGGCTTGACAAAACTAGGCACTCAGGCTACGGTAAAACATTTTTACCTGATTATAAGATCTTTTTCGTGGGAAGCTCGTCCTGATCCACATCACATCGCACTTACGTTAAGATATCAGCATGAAAATATTGCACTAGTAGTCTACACGAGTACTAAAACAAAACATGGCGCCAGTAAATTCCGTTCGCACACTGACTCGTGTAAGAGTAGGTTATTGCAAGGAGGGAAGTCGCTTCTTGTATAACAAAAGAACAACAATAGTACTTATAAGAGAAAAAACCTCGAAAGAAGGCGCGTATCGTAAAAAAATTATCAATGATCTTGCTGTATAACACGGTTAAAAAACTGACCTGTTTCCTTCTTGCTTTGCGGATTTCCTGGCTGGTGAAATGGTCTTCTACGAAGCAATTTCGAAGTACACTGCAACTAACTTAATATTCAAAAACAACTACACACCCAACCGAACTCAACCAGAGGGATGAAAATTCCGTTCTCCCGCCAGGTTTGGCTACGTATCGAGCAAAGAACGAGACAGGGTTAAGTTAAGAGCCAACTAAGAACTAACGCCCCCTCGCTTAGACTTGACATTACACATTTGACTGACCTAATAAATTCTGAAATAAGTAGTTTAGACGCTTTAACAAATAATAATAACAAAAACGTTCTTCTTTTCTAGATTGTGGCCATAGAGGACACGCTAATATAAATGATCTACCCAGCGTCCGGCAAAAACGCTACGTGGAGAAACACCTAGGTGCTTTGAACGTGACGAAAGAGGCAAATCCAGACAAAACTACAACGCAGCATCAAGCCAAAAAAAGTAATGATGTGGATTCAGAGATCCACACGCCTGAGGATCGAGTTACAGGATTAGCGGCTACGCTTAGCCAGCTCCAAAGAACAGTCAAACACTTGACGCGGAAAATCAAAAAGCTGGAAGCTCGCTGTTCTAAATCCAAATCCCATTCTCAGCATGACCTATTAGACGAGGATCACGGGGAGTAAACCAAGCTGCTCAAGCAAATACAAACAAACAAAAATCCCGGTCTCTCTTCCCAGAAGACGCATCCAATCCGACCAATCCCCCCTTTAGTGTTCGCCCAATAGCTCTTTCTATCGCTTCACCCATTTCACTATACTGAGTAGAAGTGAAGTTCACTTCCTTGGCAATAGCCGTAACTTGAATTGCGATATTTTTTTCAGAATTGCGACACCAAATTGTACTCTTGTGGCTGGTATCATTACATAGCTAAGCATTCGGTCTGTCGCACCGATCTGCAGCCCGCTAAAACAAACAAACTCTTCGACGAGCGTACATAAATAGGTGTGTTTTACAAACTTTATCATCTCAGTTCATTCACGACGTGCACATTATTAGAGTAGCGGTACATCAAACAAGTCGCACATGCCTTCAGTATCGTCCAAACGAAAGAAGTAGTCTTTGTGTGTCGGCGGTGGGCTCAAGGGAACAAAAGCTGCAAAGACAGATACAAAATTATAACCTCCTTTTTTTTTACATAACTAGAAAGAGTACTTACTATCGGATGAAAGGTCCTCTAGTTCTGGATCATCTGCAGACAAGAAAAAAGGCACATTTAGCGATAAGTTCAAAGATTAATAATTAGAATAATAAACATATATTACTAAATAATTAGGTAATCAATAATTTACTAACCAAGTCGTTCTATTTTCATGGCTAACCGCCCGAGCGGAATGTTTGGTGTCAAGTCGGATAAAAGAGCGGCTTTTCGGACAGATCGTCTCTTGGTCGCAGGTTCCGAGTCCTCCGAGGTTCCCTTATCTGAGCTGCTGGCGCTGGTTTTGATAGATCGACGCGTTTCCACGTGGTGACTTTCTGCCTGCGCAGGTGGAACAGGTATTGCCACAGGACTGCTTCCGTCTGTGTCTTGGTTAACAAGCATGACACCAATGGGACCGTTCGTAGAGCTAATGTGAATCTGGTATTGGGGTTTGCCGGGTTCGGGAACAGGAACTTCCAGATGGGTCCCTGAGGGAGCTTGAATGGCTAGTAACGTGTCTCCTTCAAAGGTCTGGCAGATATCATCGTACGTGACGTAAGCCAGGCGACAATTTGTGCCGTCTTCGGTAATATTTCGGATACTTTGCTGGACCCATTGCTTATGCTGATCCAAATCTTTCTCGACCGTGTCCAAGGACGCCATCTCCGCCCGGATTTTGGCCAATTTTTCAGTCATTTCTTGAGAATTACAACCGGGACTGGCCCCTCTCCATTGTATGCTGTTTTTGCTCTTCTTTTCGATGAGCCCAATGCCTTCCAACACGTTTGTGATGTCGTAGATTCGCCGTTTCTGTCGTACCGCCAAGATATCTGCCGCCTGGAAGATTAAAATCGTAAAACGTTGGAAAAAAAGCTTTGATAAATTTCTTGCCTGTTTCAGGTCTAAAACGCCATCTCGTGCTTCTTGTAAAAGATTTACAAAGCGGGTTGTAAGCAATCCCAAGGATTTTTCGAAACGACTGGAATTCAGATCAGCCATCTTTTCGAAGTTCATATAAAAGGTGAAGTCAATCTAGCAAGGAGATAATTTCTTTGATTTTCCGCTTAACATATCAAGAATTAACTTACTAAATCAGGGGCGCTATTATTTATTTTCTACTTTGCAATTTCGCATTCGCATATATCCCCATACAAACAGAAGTAAACAAAGATGCGCTTTGGAGGAAATGGACAGCCCTGCCTTGTTTGATACAGCAAGTCCCGTCGTTTAAGAGAAAATTTCATCCACACCCACTGGCTAAGAATTCCAATTAGCCACAACGCTAATCATACTAAAAGGGTTTAAAGCGACTGACTATTAATCGTAAATACGCAATTGTGACTAAGATGTAAGAACCGCTAACGGACTGGGGCTTGTAAATCAAGAATCGAGGACAAGGAGGATCACTTAAAAGTGCAATGGCCTATGTTCTAATACTGGAACGACATCTAGTGAGAAACCGAAACTAAGCTTTCAAATAAATTTACGGTTAACGGTTATGTTAAGTGCAGAAAGAAATTGAGAAAATAGCTTTAAAGCCTGTAAGCTATTAATCTAAGTTTAATCATATATTATTTGCAATTATGCATTCTTTAAACTTTAATCACACATAAAACATACTTTCTTTCTTTTGCATGGTATCTAATTTAACAAATTGAGCAACTAGGTGGCTCTTACATCGCTTTCTTCATCATTACATAGACGAAAACCGTGTCTCCTTCTTTCCTGTGTAGCTCCTGCACGCTTTTGGTACAATTCTTGAGCACGTGGGGAAAAATTCGCTAAAAATTGTTTAATTTTGATCTCCTGTGAGTAAACATCAATGGATACTTCAGGTGAGGATTTAGTGTTGTTTAATAATTTAACTTTTTATTTTCCCCGAAAGGTAATGGCCGTTTGTATTGTGTTAATATGGTTTCGTTCGTATTCTAGGGGTTTTGGGGGAGAAAAAGAAGAAGAAGAAGAGTCAAGTCGATGTTGATTTAGCAGGAGTACAACACAGCGAGAGTTTTGCTCTCGCTCCTTCCGATGGGAAAGTCAAACTGTTCAGTGCTGCTCAGTGGCCACTTCTCCTGAAGGTAATTTAATTAACGAAAAACTCATTACATATCAATTTATCCGTGTTTTTTTGTCTTTTAGAATTTTGACCATCTCAACGTTCGTACCAATCATTTCACTCCGTTGCCAAATGGCTGCTCACCGTTGCAGCGTCCAATTAAAGAGTATGTTCATGGAGGATTTATTAATCTGGATAAGCCGGCCAATCCGAGCTCCCACGAAGTTGTAGCCTGGATTAAGCGTATTTTGCGTTGCGACAAAACTGGACATTCCGGAACTTTGGATCCTAAGGTCACAGGTGAGAATTCTAAGAAACTAATTTATTTTCCTTTAATTAATCAATTTTTTGCCTAGGATGCTTGATCGTTTGCATCGACAGAGCGACCAGACTTGTCAAATCACAACAAGGAGCCGGCAAAGAGTACGTGTGCATCTTCAAACTCCACTCGAGTGTCGACAAAGTGGCCAAGGTAAGAGTTGGCATTCAAAAGCGTTTTTCCTCAATTATTGTGAATATTTTTTTTTAGATTACCCAAGCACTAGAACGCTTGAAAGGAGCCCTGTTTCAAAGACCACCCCTTATTTCGGCCGTAAAGCGTCAGTTGCGTGTCAGAACCGTCTATGAGAGCAAAATGCATGAATACGATGAAGAAAAGAATATGGGTAAAGTGAAGCAAAGGAAGAAAAAAATAGTTACTAATATCCCGTCATTTCAGGTATCTTTTGGGTGAGTTGCGAAGCTGGTACATACATCCGAACCATGTGTGTCCATCTGGGATTGATGTTGGGTGTCGGTGGGCAGATGCAAGAACTGCGTCGTGTACGATCTGGTATTCAGAGCGAAAACCAAGGAATGGTGACCATGACCGACGTGCACGATGCTCAATGGCTCTATGATAACCACAAGGACGAATCCTATTTGCGGAGAGTTATCCGACCTTTGGAAGCTCTTCTCACAAGCCACAAGCGCATTATTATGAAAGATTCAGCTGTGAGTTTCTGAAGTTTTTCAACATTCAGGATTCTAAAATCTATTCTCTAGGTGAATGCCGTTTGCTACGGAGCCAAGATTATGTTGCCTGGTGTGCTGCGCTATGAGGACGGAATTGAACTCAATCAAGAAATCGTGATTATGACCGTCAAAGGAGAAGCGATAGCGTTGGGTGTTGCTCTGATGACCACAGCTACAATAGCAGCTTGCGACCACGGAATTGTGGCTAAGATCAAGCGTGTTATCATGGAAAGAGATACTTATCCCAGAAAGTGGGGATTGGGACCAAAGGTAAGAAATTGAACTTCTTTTTTGCACCAGAAATAATCAGTTAATTTATATAGGCATCGCGCAAGAAGGATATGGTCAAACAAGGGCTGTTGGATAAGTATGGCAAGCCTAATGAAAAAACTCCCAAGGATTGGCTTTCCAGTTATGCTGATTTAAGGTATTTGATTTCTAACTATGCGAAAACTTTCAACGTTAACTTGGTTAATTTTTGTGTATTGCAGTGGGAACGTGATTAAGGATGGGCCACAGGAAGAAAGAAAACGCAAGATAAATGATGAAGTGACCTCTCCCAAAGCTGCTCAGCCGCAAGGTGAAGATATGGAGCAAACACCAGAAGCCAAGCCCAAAAAGAAAAAGAAGAAGGCTGATAAAGAAAGTGTGGATGAAGCAGAACCGGAAGCTGAGCCCGTTAAAGAGAAGAAGAAGAAAAAAAAGAGCAAAGAGCCCACGAGTGATTAGTTCGGAAATACAAAAAATACATTGGGTTCAACTTTTATGAAACAGACTTATGTTGTTTGTTCCAGTACAGAGATTTCTTCTTATAAAAAACTGTTTTTGACTTAGCTGTATTTTACATTTTGTTTCCGAAACTATGTACAACGACCACGAGAGTCGCTGGAGTTGTCTTCGATGTTTCCTGTCTTATGAAGACTTTCTACTTGTACTACTGGAACGTCTAAACACGTTGACACGTGGGTTTAAATGATTCCTGATGGTATGTAATATAAACCCGGTTAATTCGTATACAAACCGTTATAATTCGTGCTACAACCGTAATAGTTTATGCAAAAGTATAAAGACAATGAAGCCAAACCCGAATAAGACAAGTTGGACTTTTGAAGGTGTGACTGATAATGGGATTGAAAAGCTAGAAAGTTACACACTGACTAAAGCATCCGACATCTTCAGACAGAAAAGACTGGAAGAAAAAAAAGCCAGGGTATTATTTACTTAAACCCGCCAACAACCTTTAACCATTTTTTCACCCATAGAAATTAGAATGGCAAGCCAAAAAAGACCAAGTCCACAATGACTCGGATGCAGAAAATGCCGGGAAAGTAGTTAAAGATGATAAAGCAAAAACCCAGAAGCGAGGCAGACGTGATGATTCTGGTAAATCAACCAACGGAAAAAAAGCTAAGTCAAGTGCTGTCGAGACAAAACAAAAAAAGAAAGGAAAACAGAAGTCAGGAAATCAGAAAGGATCCAAACCGGTAGAAGTAGAAACGGTAGAAGTACAAGCCGAGTCTGGATTAGGACCACGCCAAGGCGCGTACGGTATTCAAAACGAATCAGAGAACGTAGAAAGCGTAGAACTTGACTTGTCTGAAGCTAATGACGCCGAAGATGACGGTCTGTGTGACGATTACGACGTGCCTGAACACATGGGATTGTGGCAGACGTTATTGGTCCCTAAACCTATAATTAAAGCTTTAGAAGATATGAAGTTCACTATTCCTACTCCTATTCAAGTAAGCTTGCAGAAAAATGTTGAAGAAGATCTTCGATATTTATAACTTGAGTTTGTTAGATGATGACTTTACCAGCCGCTATCCATGGACATCGAGATGTTATTGGAGCCGCGGAAACCGGGAGTGGAAAGACGCTGGTATTTGGCATCCCTATTTTACATGGGATTATCAATGATCGCGAGTGGGACAAGAAAAAAGGGAGATCAGAAGGTATACCCTTGGAGTACTACTTGGAGTACTAAAAGTGTCTAATAAATGATTATGTAACACTTTAGAAGAGGAAGAAGATAGCGAAGATGGTTCCATTACTTCAGATGGTAACTTAGAAGATCTGGAGCAAACAGAAGGAGAAGAAGGAGGAGAAGAAGTAGATTTTGAGGGAGTTGAAGACTTAGAGCTGAACGACAATTTTGATGAAGATGCAGAGGCAGATAATATTATCGACGTTGGCTGGTGTCCCGCGTCTGATGAACCTGTTGCCAAACTTCAAAAGAAACTCAAACCATTTAGAGCGTTAATTTTAACGCCTACTAGAGAACTAGCGGTGCAAATCAAGAATCATTTAACAGTCTTAGCCAAGTACACAAAAGCAAAGGTGGAGTTCATGTTTTTTTGTTTGTTTTTTTAAATTAAAAAAAATCTCAAGCAGTTAAATCCATTTCTAGATTGCTATTGTCATTGGCGGGATGTCGCAACAAAAACAAGAACGTGTATTAAACCAAGGACCAGAAATAGTTATCGCAACTCCTGGACGTTTATGGGAGCTAATCCAAGAAGGAAACGCCCACCTTTCTCAGATAGCAAACATTAGGTAATTACGGAAATAACTTACCCGACTATTTTGAATGCTAATTTTGAATGTAATCTTTCGTGTGGCGACAGATATCTGGCGATCGATGAAACGGATCGTATGCTTGAACGAGGTCACTTCCAAGAACTCCAAAACTTGTTAGAAATCCTTAACCGAGACCCCATTGCCTGCAAAAAGCGACAAACATTCATTTTATCTGCCACGCTGACCGTGGTGCATTCAATGCCTGAGCGATTAACGCAGAAATCAGGAGCCAAATTTGCCATTCCTTCTGTGGAAGTAAAATTGGAAAACTTAATAAGCATGGTCGGCGTGAAACATACAGCCAAGAAGGTGGACCTGACTAGAGAGTCCGTAACGGCCGAGTCTTTATTAGAAACGCGGATTTTCTGCGAGCTTGAAGAGAAAGATTTCTACCTGTTTTATTTCACCCAAGAGCATCCTGGCCGAACTTTGGTTTTCCTCAACAGCATTGACGCAGTACGAAGACTCACCACCATCTTCTCGCTCCTCAGATGCAGAGCCTTACCTCTGCACGCAGAGTTGCACCAGAAACAGCGCTTAAAGAACTTGGAGCGATTTACATCGGAAAAGAACTGCGTGCTCATTGCCACAGATGTGGCCGCCAGAGGCTTGGATATCCCAGACGTTCAAAATGTGATCCATTACCAAGTGCCCAGAACATCTGAAGTAAATCTTTAACGGATTTAACGGATTTTTACAAGGTCAATTGATTTTAAACCGTTTGTTTGTTTTAGAGCTACGTGCATCGCAGTGGAAGGACAGCCCGAGCCAGCAAAGAAGGATTGAGTGTGGTTTTGGTCTCCCCAGCTGAGATGACTTGCTATAGGAGTCTCCTGAAGACCCTGAAAGTCAAGGGAGACCTGCCAGCCTTCCCCGTCAATGAAGGAGTGATGTCAGACGCTAAGCTCAGGGTCAACTTGGCGAGGAGCATCGATAAACTGGAACACCGAGCCCGCAAGCAACAAGCGTCCAATTCTTGGTTCCGTAAAGTCGCTGAGGAAGCAGAGATGGAGATAGATGACCATGATTTGTAGGAATTTTTGTAATTTAATTTCCAGTCTCTTATAAAGTAAGGCTTCTTCAGGATACAAGACATGGGCGATTCCTTCGAGCAAGCTAAGTTCAAAAAAGAACTGAAAAGCAAACGGATGGAATTGGCGAGTCTTCTTTCGCAGCCAATGAAAGCAAAAGGCCATTCTGCGAAATATATAACCAAAGCAGGACCTACAGCTGCGCATCCTCTAAGTGGTAGCCTACTGATCATTCGAATCCTTAGATTACGACTTTAAAAGTTGATTTGGTTTAGGTACTGGGAACTTCAAAACTGCTCTTGACGCCCTGAAAAATGGAAAGCGTCCTCAAAAGCCAGTATCACAATCAAAAAACGCCTCTTCCAAGCGCAAAAGGTTCGGAGGGAACAAGAAAAAGAAAGCTAGTAAATGATAAGGTGTGCCTGGTTTTGTGTTGCGAACTGTACTGTACCTATACAACATGTGTAATGCAATAGCGAAAGCGAAGTCCTTTCATTTTCCGCCGTTTACTTCGTCGAATATTTCCATTACCTAAATTACCTATATTTCCATTACCTAAACAGCATTTCTCGCAATTTTTTCTGCAATTTGTGATTTAAATCCTTTCCAATCCTGCAAATTCGGTTGAATTTGAGGACAGTATAGACAATTAGTACAGTTATATAAAATGAGCACAGTTATTTCACCGTTTATAAGCTTTCAGAGTTAAATAGGTAGGTTCTCCTCTCTCCAAAGGTTACTCAAGCCCATCCAGCTCTCGTCGTTTAGACCGGACGGTCATCGCTGCCCTTGCCGATGGTTTATTTTTACATAGACTTGGGTCCCCGGTTCTCCTCTCTCCAATGGCAGACTGTGGCAAGTTATGACAATCCGGATTCAGGCGCTTTTAACCGTCCTGAAAGCGGTTTGAATGCGAACAGTCCCACACGTCATTTTCATGGAGATTTTTTTTTTCACGCTTTTCAAAGGACAACTGCTTTGAGCCAGTCGCATGTTGAGAGGATAAAAGGGCAGTAACAGAGAGCATCTAAGATTTGGAACAATGCAAGGACGTAATGGCGTAACAGTACAGTATCGCTATAATCACACACAACCTCAGTTAGAGTACTTGATTAGCGTATCGCCACTCGTCATGTCTCGAGTTGAGCTAGGCCTCACGATGATATAAGCTTGTAATCAGACCTGGAAGCTGGAAGGTGGTAGAAAACGAAACAGGAAAAAGGCTTGGCATCTCAATCCAAGGGAAAAGGCCCCTTCGCAGCTTATATACATAAACGTGTCCAACTCAATAGTCTTTTAGTCGCGCGTGAACCGCACAGGTGACAACGCTCTCACCTCGAATTCTCGCTTAAGACTTGTAAGGTTGTGTGATTTATTGTAATCCAAAGCGACTAGTAAAGTTATATTCGAAGAAAATTTTGTCATTCTTCAATTTTATACGCAGCTTACAATTACAATCAATGTAATTCCGATGTGTGTCTCATTTCCGTCACATCCAACCCTCGACGGGCTGCTTGGCCGTCCACCTACGGGAGATTTGCATTGGACTTTTCCTATTCCTAGTTACTCGAGATCTTTCTTGACTGACCGTCATTGGAAAGTGGATGACAGGTGATTTGCAACACCTTCCACCCACAAAAGAAATGGTGACGGCTTTCTTCTTATTGGGCCGACCCGCTGTGATATACTTGGCTGTGCTCTGTTTCAACATGGTTGCGGCTTTACCCACGCAAGATCTCATCGAATATTTATCCAACCCTACACTAGTAAAGAGCAATTCCACGCCAGCAGACCTGCTTCACACAGAAGTCGCAAACCATGATCTTCCCAACTCTCTGCCCAGAAGCAGCCGAGTCAAACGGGGTACTCGAACTCCTCCCGCCAGATGTACCCCTGACCCCAGGTCGACCGATGTGACCCGTCGCGCACTGTGTCCCTTTGAATACTTTCGGGACTACAACGAGCTGCGTATTCCAGATGTTTTGCTCCGAGCGCGGTGCTCTTGTGAAAATTCCGCGTGTTCCCAGACTGGACACAACAGGTGCATGTCAATCCTCTCTCCCATCAAAGTAGCCTACCTGGACGCCGAGAAGAAATCCGTAGTTTCCACAGAGACGATCCACATTCCCGTGGCTTGCGTCTGCGCAGCCTCCTCTCCTGGAAGAAATATGCCCGATTACAGAACTGTTGTAATATAAACCAAATGTTGCATTGCATGAAACCGGTGATAGCCAGTCTGAGAGAGAAATATATGCAGAGAAATACAGTCTGAGAAAGAAATACATGCAGATATTAGCTTTGTAACTGTTGCGTTTAAACTCTTTGACGCGTAACCCTAAGTTCTTGACACAAAAGACACAAAAGACCTTGTTCGAACGAAAATTAGATCGGTACGGAGCGGTTTCGTCTAGCCAGTTGCATCTTTTCCTCATCACGCAGCAAGGACCTCCGTGGCTTACATGGTAGATTCTTAAAGGAGGGGTAGCGATCAGCTGTTCTGAATAATTTGCTTACTGGTACTTTTAAAAACCCGCTTTCTCATGGGGGATGTATTATTATAAGAAATGACACGCACTAATAATAACAACAGGCATTCGGACACTTTTAGAAGGCAAACGACTTGTGGGCATCCGGACTGGGCGGACCCGAACTGTCTGAACTGAGTGTGTCAATATTCATCCTAGAGCCAGATGCTGACGTACTATCCTCTCGAGCCACGTCACGCAATTTCTGTTTCTTGTCTTCCCGCTCGTGACGATGGTGCTTGTGTTTGTGTTTATGTTTGTGCTTCTTCTTTTCCTTCTTTTTTCGCATCTAAAAATAGCATACCAGTTTAAAAATAGCTTACGTTTAGCTTAATTTTAGCTCGGACCTTCTTTAGAAGTCCATCTTCGTCATTGAGTCCAGGCAAGGACTGGGAATTGTCGGATTGCATTATAGCGTCGAACGTCTCTTGCGTTGCTGTCGTTTCTGCAATCGCTGGAGGTATATCCTGTATGGAACCAATCCAAAAGCAAGACGTCAGAGAGTATGTTAAGAATTTGGTCACAAATAAATACCTTGGCTGCCACCACTTCCACCGTCATAACACCATCCTCGTCAACAATGGAGACTTCTGGCTCTACTTTGATGTCATTGGCCATCTTTGTAAACACGTCTTCGACTGGTTCCTCTAAGGGTTGCTGCTTAATCCCCGGGGTTAAGCAAGCAGGCTTTTTGCGACCATACAATCTGAAATACAGATCCACCAGGTCGCATCTGAGCATTGCATCATTGGCTAGTCCCACACTATGTTGATCAAAATAGGGTAAAATAAGGTCAACACTCGAAAATACGTAAAAGGACTGTTGACTACTTCATGAGTTTCCACAAACGGTTCATGAGATCTTGTCCGTCTAAGGTGCCTTTCCCTCCTGGTTCGAAAGGCGGGATCTTGATCAGCGAACGGACCAACACGTGGCGTACCTGAGGCTCAGGGTCATTCTCTACCATGTTCATAAGGAATTCTAGGTCCTCCTGACGTCTGTCAACTTTGACGATCTCTACGAGCGTCTCTAGAGCGGCCAATCTCACATCTATTTACCAAGTTTTAGCCTTTACGCCAAAAAGATATACGCATACGACCATACGCAATCATACGCATACGACCTACCGATAAATTGGCCGACTTCCGCGTAACCTTTAAACAAGTCAGCTTTACTTGGCAAGTGACCAAATTGCTGCAACTTTCGTATCGTATGCAGGCAAGCTATGGTTACTGCGAATTTGTAACACGGCAGTAGCTTTTCTAGATTCAAGGCCCGAGAAATTTCTTCCAGGATGGAGCGAGTATCCGCAGATAATGATTCTGGGGTCACATTCATCCTAGCGTCAGAAAACAACCAAATTAGCGTCATATTCAAGCCAATAAAGCTTTTTGGACTTGTGATGGGTTTATAAAATAAGAATAAGGGAATGTAAGAAAGAATATTAATAAAAGTCGCGTTGGTTTTGGAACTTCGACTCAAACTTCGACTAGCCAAACTTCCTTGACTTACGCTTATAAGCGTTCGTTTTAGCCTAAACTATGAAAATTTAAGGAAGTCGACTTGGAAAGTCTTGAGCCCAAAACGAACGCTTATAAGCAAAAGTGTACAATTTGCTCCACCCATAAAAAATAAACAAACATAACATAAATAAACAAAATAAATATAAACATAAATAATAAACAATAAATACAAATAAACAATACAAATAAATAAATAAATACAAATAAACAATAAATAATAAACAATAATAAACATAAATAAACAAACATAAAAATAAACAAGCGCATATTCGAATTGTTAGATATCGACAAAGGAGATACTCAAACAAGAGGCGTGGTTAAGTTTAAGTCTAGGCACAAGAGTACTCGCTAGATTTGACTGACTTGGAACCAAAACTAAAAGTCGACTTTCAAACTCTAAGTCGGCTAGCTATAAAGAAAACGCTTATAAGCCCGAAGTCTACGGAAGTCGATGTATCTCGAAAGCCTAGACGCAAAAAGTCTTGGGTAAACTTTGAAGTCGGCTTAAACTTTCGTCCAAACGAACGCGGCTAAAGAATTCGACAACAGGCGCAGAACTACGTCGGTAAGAAAAAAAAATAATTAACTTCCATTCTTACCCTTGACGAGCGAGTACAGTGACAACTGGAGTGACCGTATTGCCCAAAGCTTCGATCAAAGAAGCTCGATAGTTGTTATCCGAGAATCCGTTCTTGCTATTGTCGTTGTACTTGAAGAGGTCAATCAGAAACTTGAGTACGTCTTGCGGACACACGCCCAATGCCGTACGGAGTCCAGCCATAGCCACTGGAATGCTCTGGGTGACAACAAAGCAATGAAAGTAAGAAAGAATTAGATTCAAATGGATCCAGAATGTTCCTAGATGTTACTTTTTGCAGAAAGTAATGCTGAAAATTAGAGAAATTGTTCTGGCGGACGATATGGGGACAGGAAAAGGAGCCAAAGAGTTTGCGAAAGATCTGCAACATAGCCGGTGGTCCGTTCCAGCCTGCAACCATGGCGTTGGCGACCTACATTTCGGTAATAAACGTTGATTATGATGAAGGAGCAATGAACAGGAGAAGGGTTTTCACCTTGGTGAGACAGAAGGAAGCTTCGCAGCGCACTCTGTAGAAACACTGCTCGTTCTCAATTATATCTGTGAGCGCTAAGCGGGTGGCCGAGGTGGGAAAACGCTCTAACGCTTTAATCGCTTCCATTTGGGCTGTCACGTCTCGCTCATGTCGAAGCTGGTATTGCCACTGGTAATCTGGCTGGGCAATTTCACAGGCTCTGATGAGGGTCATATCTGGATCGAGTCGGATCCACAAAACCGGTGAGTCCGCGCTATCAGAAGGAAAAGAATAAAAGATTCAAGAGTTAGAACAAGTTTAAACTACGTCAAGTCAAGTTAATTCAATGGAAATATGTTTTACTCCATAGTAGACAAATCCATGTCAACTTCTTCGCCTGTGCATAGCGGGATTTTCTTCTTCTTGTTTCGACGTGACTTGGAGTGACAGGTAAGGTCAGCTTTCGCAGGATTGCTCTCGATCTGCAGCGTGTGACGAAACGTTCCGTCTAACTCTTGTAACGCTACTACCAAAGGCCCCATATACCGGCGTAGCCCACGACCGCACTGCCCGTTACTGGAGACGGCTTCCTGTCGAATTTCCAGCTCTACCGTGTTTCTATATTTAAAAAAAAGTAAAAATCTTTAGCCAAAGCAAACCTCCGTAGAGAACATTATTAACCTTCCATGTTTTAAAATTGTTCTCCTTTTTTTTAATTTCTCAATTTCGAATTTTTCTTCATTTTGCAGAACTAATACCTTTTCCGGTTGAAAATGAAGCTGAGATGGAAGCGAACATGTCCGCTTTGATGTACCCATTGATCTATAAAGACAGACATATCTTTGCCCGTGACGGTAAAGATGGCTTTCGTGAAAGTTGACGTGGAGACGAGCATGTGTCCCCATTGATGAGCTCCGGCTTTTTGCTGCGATGCAGCTTGCGCAAGTGCCAGTTGTTTGTTAAAAACCTGTCAAGATAAGACTCACTTAGTTCGTTTGGTCACGTCAGAGCGTTCTGGTTGACGTACTTGGATCAATAATTGCTGGCCAATACGCATTTCCAACATACGAACAACCAGGTGCGCTTTTTTCTCCAGAATTCGCAAATAGTGTGGAGAAGCCGTGTGGGCAGAATCCAAACTGAAAGGAAAAGGGTTTTTCTTGTCTGCCCCGCGATGGGGAGGGTTATTGGGTTGGTTGTTGTGAGTCGAGCCAGGAAAAATTGTGGGAGAAGGCGATTGACTGCTGTCCAGGATTATACCACCCATTTCTTCTTCGTACTTGACGACTTCTTGTAGTTCCTAAACGAATATGTTATTAAAAACAGGCGTTTATTTCTCAAGCGAGATTACTTGATGGATGTAGATCCTGTACTCGTTATTACCAAAACTCTTCTTTGCGTACAGGCCAGCTAAATAGGTGGAAATGCCTTTTGTTAGCCAGGCGTCGCTCCAGCCTTGCCGGCTAATAAAACATGTAAAGAATTGCTGCGCAACAGCCAGGCTTAGAGTTTTCCGAGTTTCATAGATTTGCTCGATCATACTGGTGGTATGCAGCAGGTTAACACTATCAGAAAGAGTAAGAGTGAGGTTTTGTTGCTGAAATTAAGTGGTTTTCAAATACCTTAGAATGGACAAGGTGGAAAAGGAAGTGACGTCTCGGAACACCTGATCGACGTATACTTGTTTGTAACTGGGGTATGGATACCGTGCTCCCAGTAACTCTTCAAAGTATTCAAAGATTTCATGAACGTAACGAGCAGTCGATCGCAGTAAGGGCATCAGTCCAGGGAGGCAAAAGTGTGTCACCTCGTTCATGTAGGGATCAACTAAGACTTCAAAAGGTCTGGAAAAAGATTTATTTTGTGTTTTTGTTTACTTCAGTTACACAGTTTCCTTACCCAACAGTTAATCCGATATTGGGAGCACAAGTTGGAAGGGGCAGCACGTAATGGTACGTTTTTCTTCTCATGTCAGGGGTAAGAACTACTTCTACAAGGTCTCCACCACAAACTGCAGTCATACATTCGTCAACTGTGAATTCCAGCTTCCACGTGCAAACCTAAAAGCAAACCAAGACATAATTGACAAGATGTTTGGTTAGATTATGGTGTGCTAACCTCGGAGTATGAATCGATGCAAGGAAACCACAAGCGAGAGGAATTTTCGTACCCGCAACTGTACAAATGAGCACCACGCTGAGGATGATTAAAAAAAAGAGTAAAAGTATTGATTCTATTATCTTTCTTTCTGAATTGAGTATGAATTACTTCAGCTAGTGATCCTTCGCCCGGTGGCACAACAAAATGCAAGCCACTAGAAGGTTGTTCTAATGAGAACTCGATGCCAATTCGCAAAGGTCTTCCTTCGATTACCATGTGAAGCGCTTCAGGGGGGATTCTTATCATCAGTTCACCAGTATTAAGATCTGGGTCTACAGCAGCAACTGCTTTCTGATGAGCAGTGTAAAAACTGTCCAAACTCCGTCTGTAATTAGAGAATTCGTACAGCTTCCGGCTAAAAAAGAAAACTATGAATAATGAAATATACTCATCGGGATCTTGAACGATTTCCACAGTAGGATCGCAATATTGAAAGGGAAGATCCATGCTGTCGTTTATAGTAACTTTGTAGATCTTACATTGCTTCGCGTTAACAAACACATTCCGGAAAATCTTGTTGGGCAGTAAAGTTAGCTCTACAAAACCCTATATGAATGGAAAGAAAAATTTATATGGAGTTGTGAACTGCGTGAATGAGTCGGATTCAACTTACGATTATGCATTGGGTCTGGAAATTGATCCCCGTAAGACTGACCAATTGGTGTGCTAGAAAATATTGAAGGATATTATTATTGAAATTGAAGCAACATGAAAAATATTCTTACATAACTTATATGGTCTCGGCGTTGGACCGGAATTTTCCATTCTTAAACGCTTGTTTTGTTTGTAAACGTGATTTACATTATTTTTCCTTTTAGCTACTTCGTTGGTTTCCAGATGGCCTGTTTGAATGTCTAGTAAGTCAAGATCACCGCTTGGCGTAGGGACGGGATAGAGTAAAAACCTGATGCAAAGCGACCGTGTCAGAGACGACCGTGCATCTAACGACCGGCTACTGGAGTTCAGGGCGTGTCAAAATGACCTTAAGTGCTGTGATTGGTTAAACTTTGACCGTAATTGAGTTATTTTGTTACAAAATGAATTTTTGTTAGGTTAGGTTGTTCAGGTCCTATTGACGCTCCCTGAACTCTAGTAGCTGGTCGTTAGATGCACGGTCGTCTCTGACAATGTCCGTTGCTGTCCACGGTCGTTTTGTATCCGGTCGTTTTGATCTCAACCCGTTTGGACAACTACAAACTTTCTTGCGCTCTGTCGGCAGTTCACTATCGAATTCATCCCACACTTTTTTGTTTACTTGCTTTCTTTTGGCGGTTCCAGCGTGTTCACATTCTATTACTCGTCAAAACCAACATAAGTCAATATATATATAAAAAAATATCCAGAAAGATATCATCTAATGACTTTAAGATTAAGGTAATCAAAACTCGAACCCACAGGCAATAAGAAAAAATCCATGCTTCAGCGGCGGACTCGACAAGATCGGTTTCATTCTTCTCCATAAATACTTTTAAAGCTTCAGGTAATACTACAGTCAGTAATTTGACATGTAATAAGAACGTATGTATATTTTATAGATATGAAGACGGGAGTTCTTCATCATGTGCAGGGCTCAGCCTACGTTGAAAGAGATGGTTGCAAAGTTTTGTCTTGGGTCATTGGTCCACGTGAAATACCAAAGAAAACCGGCTTCTCTCTTCGGGGCGTTTTGGTGTGTAATGTCAAATTTGCGCCCATGTCTTTTGAGCAGTATCCGTCTTTGTCTACAGATAAAGAAGAAGCTGAATATGGTGTTATGATCACAGAAGCTCTAGACGCCGCAGTTTGCTTGGTTGGTACAAAAATCGTCTTAAAGGACCCGCCATAAAAACTCCTTTTTTAGGATAGATTACCTAAATCTCAGGTCGATGTCTGCATATTGGTACTCGAGCATTCTCCCGCAGCACTAGCAAATGCTTTGACGTGTGCCAGTATGGCAGTTGTGGACGCCAATATTCCAATGTATGATATCATTGTCGGAGCCAGTTTGGTAAGCCGGGAAACTTATTTGGCTTTTGGAACGAAAAGAGAAATTGTTTCATGGCCTTGATCCATCAAAATTTTGTCTTTAATTTGAAAAATCAATTTATTCATATTTCAGGAAGAACGCAATGCTTCGCTTGATGTTTCCAAACCTACACAAACAGACTACGTGAGCGCAATAGCTACACTTGGTTACATGCCTTCGTTGCAGCAAGTGTGTGCGTTCTTGCATGAAGGCTTAAAAACGGATGAAAATCTACCGAATACCGTGGATGACCTGGTTCAGCAGTCGTCCAGCTTGTATAGCATCGTTAAACAGCATTTGTTATCCGACGTGTTGAAAACCACAAACTGAATTGCTGCTCTATTGTGTGCCCTTTGTTATGAAATAAATACAGATGCGTAAAAATTAAGGAATTGTTTAAATATATGCGAAAACTGCGACTTTAGTCTTACTTGCAGATTGATTTACTTTATCAAGTAGTATAAAAGCAATATTAGCTTTAGCGTTGATCTCGTTTAGAATAAGAGGTTTACTTTACAAAACGTTTGAATTTTGCCACTTTCGATGTTGCTAACTTTATTCACAAGATGGAATAGCACTGCTTTAAAAGTAGTTAGCGGATTTGAACCTAGAAGGCTAGAAATACTCTGGCCAGAAATTGTTGTCCTTGTCTGGTTTATTTATGTAGGTTTAATTAATTACTGTAGTATAATCCGATCGGATTTCAGTGAAATGGACGTATTAGAAAGCAGAGTAGCCTCTCTAGAAGCCAAACTAGGAGCAACCGTTTCAGGAAAGGAAACTGACAAGGTACGGTACCTTTACTCCTGTATCGTTGTATGTTATTGTTATCAAAATTGTGATTGGCAATTAAGGAGCTCGTTAATTATTCGGTTAAATTCATTAATAATTCACTTATTCTATTGAAATAATGTAATGCTAATTGAATAATTAATTGTGACATTCTCATCTCGTAATCCTACCGTCAGCGTCTTATTAATTCCCTGCTAGTTATTTTCATTCTTTCCTCTCGCCCAAGAATGGACATAATTTTAAGGTCATAAAGAATTCTGGTTCCTTTTTGTAGGTCGTCGATCCCCTTTTGCTTTTGTCGAGCAAGCTTGGAGTTTTGTCTCTCCATAAAGAGAAATTAGCGATATTGTTAAAAAGAGGTAAGATGGGCTTATGATACCATTCTGATAATGCGATAACTTGATGCATTATTGTAAATGCGTTTGGATATTCTCAGTTGATGAACTAGAGAAGTATACGGATCCATTTTACCTGGAAGAGAGGAGCAATGTTGAAAGCACAGCCAAGTTATGCTACGTAGCTAGCATGGCGAAAAGAGCAGAAGACTTTTGCAATCTGATTGACGAAACGGACGTGAATAACGTCGATGTTATGGGGCGACGCTTTTTAAGTCTGTTACTAACGTATTAATATTTTGTTTAAAAATATAAGCATAATTTTGGCTAGGTTCGTCGCTGGCTTGTGACGTGAACGAACTTTCCAAGCGAGTCACAAATACAAAAGTAACAGCCAAGGAGCAAACTCCGTCCACATCGTCCCTACTAGAGTCATATTCGAATATGGTATTACAATGAACCTTTATCAAACAGTTATTAATTACGTTGTCTCTTTTAGGTATCTACCTTGAATACCATACTGACGACATGGGACCGGAAGCTGTTGGCTTTGGAAAGCTTGGTAGAATAGGTTTTTTGCTGTTATGAATGCTTTCTTTTGTATATGCTCTTCTCTTGTCGCTTTTTTTGCTAAAAATCTAAATTACGCACTCTTATACGATAAGCGTTATTGTTTAAAAGTGGTACATTCTAAATTAACTTGACTATAAACAGTTTTGAATAGACCATTGTATTCTCACGCCCTGACTCAATTTTCCAACACCACAATAGATAAAATAAATTTTTTAGCATATAAATGCTACTGAGAGATTTTTATTTGCGCGGTTTTTCCTGGCATTTTCGTACGATATAACCGAAATACCAACCGTAGACTAGAGCTATTAATCGCAGAAATCCTAGGAAAAACACCTGCAATATACAAAATTTATCAGTAATCACGCCTTCAAAGCCTCCAACGTGCAGTGATTCACAAACAGATAAGAATCGATTCAAAGATTCGATTATCAAAATCTTACCTCGATTGCTACATCAATAAAGGACGCTGCTGGGCTCATACCAGCACAAAGGTGTGTAAGGAAGAAACCATCCAGCCCGACAGAGCTCATAAACCGTCCTTCCTAAAATCCATTGTGAATATACTAGTTCCTGACTACGGAAGAGATTAGCCAAGTTCTAGATCCTACCAAAGTGTCATTGATGATTGAACTGGCAACAGCTTTGGCAGAAAACAAGCCAGCAACTTTGGATATTTCTTTGGTTTCTTGGGGCTTCTTGATTTCTTCTTCAGCAAAGCCAGGCGTATCGGTGTCTGGCGGAAAAGACACTGTTACGCTTATATCAAATGGCTTCACCTATAAACAGGGAACATAAGAAATTTGACCAAAAAAACGAAGGGTAGAATTGTCTTACTTCCATGAGTAAGGCTTCTGCTAGACCTTTTAAGGCAAATTTAGTAGGTGAATACGCTGAAAAGCCGTATACACCAACTAAACCTGCTTGTGATGACACGAATACTATTTTCCCTCCTCGAGCATTCTTCATGCTCTTAATCGCGGCTTTGGTGGTTTGAACAGCTCCCAGATAGTTGACGTTCATCAAATACTGCACAGAAAACCGAGAATGAAATGGCGAGGAAAATAAGTCACAGATCGATCAAACCTTGAAGTCATCGATAGGCAGTTCGTCGAACCGTCCTGGTATGGACGTACCGGCGCAATTGACTAGCATATGTACCGGGCCTAAGAGATCTTGAGCTTGAGAAACGACATCCTCCACTTTATCGTACGATCCACTCACATCAACTGCACAAAATATACGCACGGATTTTTAATAGACATTTGCTGCAATCCTTTTAATGTAAATGCATACCTGGAAAGGCCAAAATCTGTTGACTTTTAACATTTCTTATCAAGGGTCTGAGCTCTTCAACGGTTTGGTCCAATTTCGATTTGGTACGAGCCAAGAGTGAGACATTTGCACCGAGTTTGATGGCTTCCTTTGCTAATTCTTTACCAATACCACTCGAACCCCCGGTGATCTAAACAGATGGAGAGAAATAAGAACTTACTAGTTCTTTCGATAAGCCTGGCAAATTGACCACGCAAAATTGAGTTAATCGCATTCTAGATTACCAGAACGTGCTTTCCAACCAAGGACTTGGGCGCAGAACCGCGAGAAATGTAATATAGGAGCATTAAGCAGCCTAATAATGGAAGCAGTAACCAGTTAGACGTACAGCAGTCCAAAATAGCCATATTTTTTGGAGACGCTGGATCAGTCTGCTCACATATAAAAAGAAAAAAAATTAAAACAAACACTGACCAATTTGCATGATAGGACAATCGATAACTTACCAGTAATTGGTGGATTATTTAACAACTGAATACAGATAGAGCAAGCATCAGTTTATCGGCAACCACCTGTATATTTACAGTATTCTGGCACTTGCCATGGCAACGGCATTGCGAGCGACTACAACAGAAAAACGGGAATGAATTCCGAACTACTAATTAAAAGACTTACGTAGAATTATTAAAATCAGCGTAACGAAATCTTGGAGTGCTTTAATTTCTTTCTTTCCTTCTTGCATTTTTAATGCAGTTTTGATATTTACTAAATTTTGGGGTATGATAAATTGCGAACCTTAGAGAACACATTTTTAAAATAATCATGGCAGCGATGAAAGAGGACTTCAGATGTTTTGCATTGTTATAAAAATTTTCTTTCAAGAAAGAATCTAATACAGTTATATAGCTAGGTATCGTGGGTCCAAACAGATTTCACCTACAGGGGGGAAAACCCTACCGATACAAGACCCTAGGATTATTATAGCTGTAGCGTTATTGATCTGCATGTTAAGTCGCCTGGGGTAGTTGCGGGTCCGATACTGCGAAACCGAGCTTTGCAGCAGAGCGACATCACTCTTGAAATTCTTGTATTAATCACAATTTAGACCTTTTACCTTGATATCAGGAATAAATTTAATTATGGGTACCCAAATTATCGCTTATACAATTATGTTTTCTTGGTATTTACTGGCCAGCCGATTTAAACATCTCCCAGTACATTGTCCGAGAAATAGAAATAGCAGAGCGTATTCACAGAATCCGCTGGGTAGATTGAAATAGTGTAATACAAGATTAAAGGAAAGTTCTATTTTTATCCAAGTAAATTTCCTATCCCCTCAAAAAATGGAGAAATGTACCGTTTTATAGTACGAATTGCAACTACGACCACGCTTTCGACAGGACGGGTTTTCTAGGAAAAGCGCCACGCCTTCATTCCTTCATCACTTCATTCCTTCACGCCTTCATCACTTGCAATTAATGTGACGTTTGAAAACGGGACAAAGAAGTGCCTTTATCTGCTTACAGCCCACAGCCTTGGACTCTTTCACAGATAGGCGCATTACAATACAGGCTGGTAGAAAGCAACAGCGAGGAACCGAAGTCGTGGTTTTTTCTTTGTCATTCTTTAACGGAAATTTCTCTTAAATAGTAGTCAAAATGGCTGATACTAAATTGTACGATATTTTGGGAGTGGCACGCAATGTTACTGATGCTGAGCTAAAGAAGGTAACATTAATATTACACCTTTTCTTTCTGGTATCCTTTGAACCTAAAAAGTACCGTAATATTCTTGCCTCATCATCCTCATCTCTTCCTTATACAACACAATAGACATAACGAGTATTGCAAACTTCTAGCGTTAGTTGTTTATTTAAATTGTATATTTCCACCTTTCGTTTAAGGACACATGTTAAATTAATCTTTTTGTCTCCTTTACACGCAGGCTTATAAGAAGTTAGCCAGAGAATTTCACCCTGACAAGAACCCAGAACAAGGAGACAAATTTAAAGAGATTTCGTTTGCTTACGAAGTGCTTTCGGACCAGAGGAAGCGAGAAATCTATGACAAACATGGACTTAAAGGGTTGCAAGAAGGTGCCGGGCCAGAGGGGCCTTTTGGTTCCGATGATCTCTTTTCTCATCTTTTCGGAGGAGGACTTTTTGGCATGGGAGGCCCTAGAGGTGGTGGCAGACGTCAAAGACAAAGGGGAGAGGATACAATTCACCCACTCAAGTACTGTCGCTTTATTTTTGGATTTTTAATAATGCTAACCTTGCGTTTGTGTTAGGGTTTCATTGGAAGACGTCTATAATGGCAAAGTTTCCAAGCTACAGCTTAGCAAGAGTATTATTTGCACTGGGTGTGACGGGTAGGTCCTTCTAAATTAAACGATTATGTATTGTCATTTACGTGATCTTTCAGTCAAGGAGGCAAAGCTGGAGCCATGACGAGTTGTGCAAGCTGTGGTGGCAGAGGAATCAAAGTCACTTTAAGACCGTTGGGCCCTGGAATGATGCAACAGATCCAATCTGTTTGTCCGACTTGCAACGGAGAAGGTAAAACTTTGGTTATAGCTTGAATTCAAAACTTCCACCGTGTATGTTTGATTTTAAAAGGTGAAATAATCAACGAGAAGGATCGTTGTAAAACATGCAAAGGCAAGAAAGTCACGAATGAGACAAAGATTTTGGAAGTTCATGTCGACAAAGGCATGAAAGATGGTCAAAAAATTCTGTTTCGAGGCGAGGGAGATCAACAGGTAAATCCAGAATTTCTTTCGTAGATGTCAGATTTTATAGTGAATTTTTTTTCTTTTCAGCCTGGTGTGGAGCCTGGTGATGTAGTGATTGTCTTGCAATTAAAGCCACACGAAAAGTTCCAGCGGCAAGGCAACGATTTGCATGTCAGCCAAAATGTCACTTTGACGGAAGCATTGTGTGGATTTACGTTTTTGTTGAAGCATCTGGATGGCAGAGACTTGGTTGTTCGTCACCCTTCAGGACAGATTGTGGAGCCTGGCTCTACTAAAACCGTCCCTGGCGAAGGAATGCCTTGTTACAGAAATCCTTTCGAAAAGGGCAATCTTTTCATCAAGTTTGATGTTAACTTCCCTGATAACAATTTTGCTGATGAAAGCCAGCTAAAGGTACATAAGAAGAAATGGCAAGTGCTGGAAATCACTAGCTAAAATTTGTCTCTTCTTTCGGATTTCGTAGACTTTGGAAACACTGCTACCACCTAGACCTAGTTTTACGCTACCGCAGGGTGAACATGTTGAAGAAGTCGATCTTCACGACTACAACCCAGAAGACCGACGCAACCATGCTAGCGGTAGCCGAGAAGCTTACGATTCCGACGAGGAAGAAGGTCGTGGCGGCCCAGGTGTTCAATGTGCTCACCAATAACATCGTAACGCATCCGTTGAGCAATCTGTCAGTTTGGCAACAGTTTGGTATAAAAGCTGCTGCTTGTATAATCCGGATAAGGCAAACTTTTTAGGTTTTCTGATTGGATACATTTGCTTGTCTTGATGAAAGCAGGCGACTAACAAGCAGCTAGACTGCTTGTGGTACTGATCTGTGGTATTTTTGGGTTGTTCACCCCAAGTTCTTTCTTTTTTTCATTTCATATAGGTTTTAATTAGACCCCGAATTTCAGTATCCATTCTTTTGTCTCGTTTTTCACTTTTGTGGTAAGTGAAACCCTTGCCGAGTTGCCCTTCACCAGAACAAGCAGACCATTCCTGTGCAGGCAGATTCAGTAGTCGAACTGAAGAATGCGATTTAAAATTACCCCTTGTTTACAGTTAAATAGGAAAATAAAAAAGACCTTAAGGGATTTATCTGATCTTTATTTACTCTCCGCACGCCACAAACTCTCCTCCAGTAAGTGCAAACAGTTTAGTAGGCGAAAGACGAACGGCCGAAATTTACGAGAATGAAAGAACACGTGTTCAATTCGGAAACGAGATCGAGTTTAAGTTTAGTTTTGGGCGAGTGTCTGTGTCATGTACGGTGTCTGTGGCCTTGGGTGTAAGATTTGTTTGGAGATTATCGTCGTGAATTACATCTTCCGTTATCAGTTATGCAGTTTATCAGGAACAAGCACAGTTCTGAACTGTTATTTCTCCGAAAGTCAACCGACCACATGCACGCCATTAGTGTCTTGTCAGCTCGTGGTATCATTTATTTTTATTGTCTGATTCCGAGTACTAAAATACCGTTATCCGGTACGGAAAGAGTGGGTATCAGAGAAAGTTTTATGTAAGCATGTTCCAAGTTTTCCGGGAAGTCAAGGAATGCAAAGATTAATAGTAACAGTCTAGGGAGACAGAAGGTGAAAGGTCACTATAGCTGTAGGTGCTTAAATGTTCAGGGTCAAACTTTTTCTGACACAAAGAAAGTGGACAAGCGTCCGTCAGTCTTTCCATCACCAAAGAAGGTCGAACCCGCTAAACAAACTTTCAAAAAGGCCTTCCGCATCATTGAGGTTAAGTGTTGAAACGACATGCGTGCGAAATTTAATGCATGTCCCTTAGCACATTCCGAAATTGTTACATATTACGACTTATCGCTTCTAAATGGGTGCTGCGCATGAAGGTATAAGTGATGAACACGACCGATACTACTAGAACGTCGAGCCATTTTATCGCGGGTTTGTGACGCCCAGCTGGTGCGGATTGCGAGGTTTTGTCGTGAAGTAGGGGTAGCCTAAGGCTGACAAGTTTTAAACCACAAAACGGTACGATTAGCCAAGTCTTTTTCTAGAAGCAAGGTTTTCCAACTGATTGATACTGTGAATATACGAAAGCGCGCTTTTCTCCAGTAAGTATAAAGTTAAATTTACTGACCAATCCACCCTTGTTTTACGCAGTCATGGAGCAGTCTAAGAAAACAAAAATTGCTGAAACCCAAATTGACTTGTGCCGCTCGATCTTGAGAGCCCGGCTAAGTCCCATTGGATTTAGGCAGTCAGCAGATCTGAAAGTCTACGAAAGTCAACGGACTCACTTAGAAGATATTATTCGAAGGGCTGTCACAATTGGCGAGAGCAATTCTGCACTAATTATAGGACCACGAGGCAGCGGCAAAACCGCTGTAAGAACTAAGATTTTTTGCTTTTAATTGGACAAAATCACTAAGGCGGGATAAACTAGTTGTTAGATACTGTGCTAAAAGACTTGCAGAACACCCCAGAATGGCAAAACCAGGCATTGTCTATCCAGTTAAACGGTTTTGTTCATACAGACGACAAGCTGGCTCTTAAAGAAATCACTTCCCAATTACGTCTTGACGAAGTCGTCAAAAGCAAAGCCTTTGCTAATTTTTCTGGTAGAGATTGAATTCTTTTTACGTTTTGTTTGATTGACCTTACATTTTGTTGAATTGTTTTCGTTTAGAAAATCTGTCGTTTTTACTAACTTCCATGAAAGATCCCGTCCAAGGTGCTAAAACGCTGATCTTTGTCCTAGATGAGTTTGATCTCTTTTGCCACCATAAAAACCAAACTCTGTTGTATAATCTGTTTGACGTAGCGCAAGCTGCTCAGGTAGAAAAAGGTTCTTGCGAAGTTATATAGCAAGCCACTTAAAGACTACTCTTAATTTAGTCACCCATTTGTGTTATTGGTTTGACCTGTCGATTGGACGTTATCGAGTTACTCGAAAAGCGAGTCAAGTCCCGGTTCTCACATCGACAGCTCTATTTGCTAGACAAGCCCTCATGGGATGAATACGTTGAGCGCTTTTGCGTGTTATTAAGTCTCGGAAAAGCAGATCATAATTTGCCTGTTCGATTCTGCAAAGATTGGGACGCTCACATTAGGCAATTAAGCACGCAACCACAAATTCAGGAATTGTTAAAGCGCCAGTACGCTCGTGATACCAGTTTCCGGCCTTTACGACAAATCTTGGTAAAAAATACTACGATTGGTAGTACAATTGGTAATACTACAATTGGAGTCTTACATTCATATCCACCTAGTTGATACCGGTAAGCCAGTTAAGTCAGGGTCGTCCTAAATTGGAGCCAAGTGCCATAACATTGGCCGATGAGCAACTCCATGTTAACCCGAACGAATTGGCTATTAAAAGCTTATCGGCCTTGCAAATTTACCTCGTTTTGGCCATGAAATATCTCGACGATGTGTACGAGCACCAACCCGCCAATTTCGAAATGGTCTTTGCGGAATACTTAAAATTCGCGTATAGGTTTTCGTCCATGCGAGTTTTTGAGCGACCTGTTGCACTGAAAGCCTTCGAACAATTAGAAGTAAAAATTGTCTAATTGTTTAGAACAGTGGTTTTCAAACTTTTTGATTCGTGGTTCCCCTGACACAAGAACGACACACCGCGGCTCCGTCCGGCATATAATGCTATATAATCCCAAATAGCCAACCGCTTTTGCCAAAGACCCGTGGCTCCCCTAGGAGCCGCTGCTCACAGTTTGACAACCACTGGTCTAGAACATGTAAAGATGTTGAGTCTACATTTGTTTTTTTTTCCTTGTAGAGTATGGAATTGATCAAAGCAGCAGACAGAGCTGGCAATACCTCCAAAACTCAGAAGGAATATGTTCTCTTTCACTTGCTCGTCAACTCTCAGGAATTGAAATCTAGTTTGCATTCCATGACGGGCTTACCTTCGGATATCAGTCAGTGGATAGGAACTTGTACATTGTCGTTTTAATTTCTGTTTGTGCAGTCCTTTCCATACATGTTTCGACTTTTTTCATACACGATACCATTAATTGTACACACACGAAACTGACTATTATCCTTAAATTGCTGGTAAAGTATGCCAATATATTCTATAGTTCTTTTCTGCTATGAAAGTTAAAAGAAACATTTTCAGAATTAATTACATAGTTCTATATATGGCTGGCGGGTTGCACGCAACGTGACATAAGGGCATAGTAGCGGCGTCGTTCTTTAAGGCAAGTTCTTTTGTAATCGGAAATTAGACAGCCAGCCGTTTAATAATGAGCCCACTTTAATCATTTTCATCTGTTCAATTCGTAACCCTGACATAAATATGGCAGTGTAATTGCAAGGCGGTGTACAGTTATCTTCCAATAGATTCTTAAATTTCCCCCCACCGCTGAAAATGCAGGTGAAATGTACGCCTATTCACGCTGTTATGATCAGTTTCCTGCCGTAAGTGTTTATGATCTTCAATAAGTAGCTTCCTGTATTAAGATAATTGAGAGATTAGTTAATGTGCAAAAGATTAATTATTTTTTCCCCTGAAAATGTAAGTGACAATGCTTTAATGATCAATTCTCTAGCGCAGATGTTTATGACTTCACAAATATTGCTTCGTATATACCGAGAATTGATAGTATGTGGTTACTAGGTGCAAAAAAACGGAGGATATTGATACTGCCAAGTATAGGGTTTGCTATACAGATTACGTGGGTACGCAGGATTGCAAGAAGTAGTACCTTTTGAACCAAGTTTTGTTACATTTCTTTATTGAAACCGTATGTCCCTTACAAGGTATGCTGGATATTGTATTTATACGTTTATCTTGCTATATGGCATACAAACAGAAAGAGCTAACCAGGTCATCTTTTTAGTTCAATTAAATATTATTATTAGCCGGCATTTCGCATAACGGCCAACGTGTTGTCGATGCACCGTGTTCGAGTGTCATAGTCGTCGATAACGTACGTTTCACAGATACGCTGAGCGCGACATAAGCCTTCACATTCTGTCAATCGGATGTTGACATCCGAAAATCGATGAAATAACCTGTAATGGACTTTTTTAGTATCTAGACAGACAGTTTTATGTATAACTAGTTATTTATATAATTTTTATAATTTCGACAGGGTTACTTTGAGTAGGTATGATAGAGAGTATAATTGGTCCGCATCTGGAGTGCCAAAGAGCTCCAATCTTGAGGTGTCAACGAGGGTAATCCGTAAAGTTCTTTGGCAGAGTACAGCTTCTTCCATGTCGGAGTACCTTTCAAGTTGGCATCGGTAAGGTTCAAGGACCAAGTAGTGTGATCTAACACAGTCTAACCCAATAGAAAATGCGACCATGTTACAATGATCGTTATTTTAAGCGAACGTTTCCTACTCGTGTGGAGCCGAATCTGTCGCCATCTACTGTGTAAATACGGTATGCTGGGTCCATGTAATCGAAAGATGTTAAGCTAGGTCCTATATAGGCCACGTTGGTTGGAATGTGCTGGTAAGGGTCGTAGAAGACTGCATATTGATCGTAATGCGTATGCCCGTAAAACTGTCCAGTCACGGTGTCTCGGAACCTACGGTCCAATTTAATTCTTCCTGATTGGTTAGTAGAAAGTTACGTGTGGTACCTGTTTATAATTTTAGTAAATTCGCGAGTGTACACATTCCAGCAGTCGTGACTGCCAGGCGGTACATGAGCGATAATGTGCACTTTTTCGCCAATCTGCTCAGATTTTTCCAAAACGGTCTGCAGCCAGGCCAAACCAGCGCCAGGATCCGTAGCATTGTACAACAGCCACCTAAGACATTGAATGGCTCCACTTTTGCTTTCAAAATAACATATTCCAGTACGTATTGAGAGTGTAGCAGAAATTGTTGTTCATGGATACAATTCGCAAGCCGGGTCGGGCCAGAGCAGTGTAGTAGCCTCCGTAGCGAATGGTTTCATGGGTCGAGTTGGGAAGCCAATAGGACCATTTTTTGTCTGCTTCATCGTAAAGCCAAGAAATGTTGTACCGGTCTCGTATTTCTGGCGGAGGAAAACTAGGATCGTTTAAAAACGATTAGTTTTCCTTGTCGTAGTTGAATTCGTTTATAGAATGGAATTCGTTACTCGTTGAGTGGATGTGTTTCGTGGTTGCCAAAGGTGGGGAAGACCATAATGCCGGGAAAGTACTTGTGGATTAGGTCTACCAACGTGTCAAGAATCATGAGGTTTTCTTCAACATTGGTAGCCCACACCAAGTGAGGAGGCAAGTCGCCTGTCCAAACAATGTGACTGATATCCTATAGAGAGCAACGTCGGTCTAATAAAAGTATCCGAAATGTAAGGATTCGAGATTTTGGTCTAACTTTGTGGGTTGCAACGATGTGTTGGAATGCGTTTTCGATAGTGGCAAAGGGCAGGTCGCAGTTGCGGTAATCACCCCACTTTTTGGCTTGAGCGTAAGCTTTCGATTGCGCATCTGAGAAATCGACAACTTTGGGTGTCGAATCAATCTGACAGCATAGTGGCTCTTTGCAGTCGGCCCATGAACCCACAGTGTAATGCGGGTCCCAGTGAATGTCCGTCAAGTGTAACACCTTGATAGTAGGGCCGTTTTCCTTGTAATAAAAACGTAAAATGAGGAAAGGATGTTGCTTTTCTCTTGAATAGGACACCTACTGGAATAGCTTGCCTGATAGTCAAAGGTTTAAATTGCAAACTCGGTGCAATTCTCCATTCCGCTTGGGTCGGGCTTCCCAAGGCGCAGCCATAGTCGCTGAGCAAAATCCCACATACATTAGTATCCTCTATGGGGAAGTTATCGTACATGAAGGAAAGTTGCGACTAGAGCACATGTTTTTTTGTGTGTGGGCGAAGAAAAGTATCACGAGGGAGTACTGATTGGAATATTAATATGATTGATATTAAGGTTACTTTGAGATTTTTGGCCATCCCTTTACAGACAACCCAGGTCGTCAGTTCAAAGGCTCCACAGATGTATGTTGCCGCGTCAAAAAACAGGTCTCGTTGGCCGGATTCGAACAAGTAAAACAATAACTGCACTGCAGCTTGGCAGCCTACGCACGTGGGCATGTTTTGCAAGTGACTACCACCACTGGTAAACCCCGAGGAGGAGAGCATGTCTCGCAGCTCTCGCCTGTGTCTCGTAAGGTTGTGATCATGGTCATGGTCATGAGCAGCTCCTAGAAATTGTCGATTGAGACATACAGTTCAAAAGTGGATGTTATAATAATTGATTTCGATGTGATCACAGGTGTATGCTCACCGCAGACGGAAGCTAATGTGCCGCTCAACACTAGTCCAATCAGCAGCCAGCCCTGGCTCAAGCGACGTGCTTTCATCTTGTTTGCCTACTGGGGACTTGGGGAAAGGGTTCCAGAGTAGTATGTTCTGGCTACCTGGTACATTTGTATATATTTCTCGTTTTCCTATTGTGTTAATGGTCTAAAGAAAATAACACTAGCAAATCTGTTGGGAAGTTCATTACGTAGATGAATTTATTTCTTTAGAATGTGTACATCTGGAAGTTAGAGACAGGCTATAATAGCGTCTTGTTTTATTGTCACGGAGAAAGACACTTGCGTGTGAGATTGCTTCAGCGGTGAAGAAGGAGGCCTTATTTTCGTGAAGGCAATACAACATCACAGTGACAGTCGACCAGCAAGGAGGAGCAGATACGAGTACCGGGCTCGTTGCTAAATTTTTCCAGTAGTATGGGCTATACATATTTTCAAATAAATTATATTAGCTTTTTATCCCAGGTATAGAGATTTGAAATGAAAAGAGTTACCAGGGAATGTTTCACCATTTGGGTGCATTGTTCAGCTGTAGTGACATTATACTCGACACAGATCTTAATTGCTAGTTGCTCCGAGTCCGTAGTCGATTGGCCATTGTTCAACGTTTGTGACTCGACTATTAAATCCAAGGCAGTCCTGCAAGCGAGACATTTCGACAAGGATTGATTGGAGCAGTTTATGCCTTCATTTAGCAAGTGCGCATTGAAAAGTGTCCCCAAGACTTGGGTCATTAAATCCGGGGCCACCAACAGGACATCATTGTCTGGACTGCTGGCACTAGAATTGCCAATGCGCTCTGTGTCAAGAAAGAAGATAACAAGAAAGGGGTAAGGCCGTTAGTATGGATACATGTATTACATTTTGTAATTATGTACGCACCTGTGACCAGGATTGCAATAAACACAGCAAGTAAAGTTAGACGCTGCCGCTTGGCATCCATCTTGGTTACGTGAGAGAATGAGAACTAGTTTGTTTCTTCTTACGTACGGAAGTGAACACATATGCAGTGCTTCTGCCGTGGCTCATTGTTCTTATCGTCAGCTCATTGCACTATGCTGTACGCACATACGCGTGTGAGGGTAGAGCATAGTAGCAATACGCCATATGCGTGTTGAGATTTAAGCGCTTACGAATGAGCGTTTATGCTTGGAGGCGTAATGCTGCATGCTATATGCCTCCTAATACATGCCCTCAACTGCAGGTACGGAGGTATCGTATAGGGAGTATTGCACAGGATATGTTCCATAGGAGGTATTGCATGACATTCCTAGAAGGCATTCAAATGAAGCTGCCTTTCTCAGAAGACCTTGCACGCGATGCGTTCCACTACATACAGTAGTACGCAATTCAAAAATAGTATATAAGCTGACAAATATAAACGGGGTATACTTAGAAAATACGCAGTCTTTGTTCTGTTTAATAAACTTTAATAAATATCACTATAATGAGCTTATAATAATAGAATTATTTGAGTTGGTCAATACAGTGGCTCCGCTGGCCGTGATCGGTGGTTACCAAACTGCAAAGTAGTTTATATTTGCAGTTGGCGTCACAGCCTTTTTCAATAGCGGGATCGCCCTCTTTCACGTAGTACCTTTACATATTGTCATTATGCTTTGATTTATCACGTGTGCTTTGCAATTTAAGTGGTACCTGTAAAACGTCTGGAAAAGGTCCTCATCCACGTACATTCGATCCACTAGATCGCTCCAATCCTGGGGTGTTAAACCACTCATGTCATAAGCCGACTTGGCTTGGTACAGTTCGTACCATACGGGAGGCTCCTCGGGGTTCAAGTTGGATTCCGTTAGATTCATGATCCATGTAGAGTGATCTATAACCGACTAGACAAAGCAAATGTAAATAAAACTCCATCTCAACACCTAAGACAGTCAAATACGTAGGTAGAGTTGGGAAATTCTCCTTGGATTCTATACAAGCGATATCCAGGATTGACGTTGGAATACGTTGTCAAAGATGGACCAATGTAAGCAATGTTAGTGGCGCGGGTAGGGTCCTCTTGATCGTAGAAAATCTCAAATTCATCCTTGTGAGTATGGCCATAAAATTGTGCTGTGACCGTGTTTTCAAAGCGGTTGACAATTTTGGTATATTCGCGGGCAAAAATGGTCCAACAATCCTCGCTACCCGTTGGAATGTGAGCAATAAGATGCACCTTTTCTCCGTCTCTCTCTGCTTGCTCTAATACACAAGTCATCCATGCTAATCCAGAGGCTGGATCATTAGACTGGTATAAGAGCCACCTAGAGTCAATACTTCAAAGGGTGTTTATATCACAAGAAAGCAAACGTCCGTTACCAATTCCAGGTGTAACAGTAGTTATTATTCATCGATATGATACGCAAGCCTGGTTTAACCAAGGCAGTATAGTAGCCTCCATAACGAATCGTTTCGTGCGTTTCAGACGGCAACCACGTGGACCATTTTCGGTCAGCTTCATCATAAAGCCATGCTGGAGAGAACTTGGGGTCCACTTCTGGCATTGGGAATCTAGGAAAAAAATAGCTCGTTATGGAATTTTTGTTTAGATTGTTGAGCTCACGCGTTTGCAGGTTGTCCTTCATGGTTTCCTATAGAATACCAGAAACGAATTAGGTTCGCAAGAAAAAAATTGTTTTTATGAAGTGAACTTACCCAACGTGGGATATACAGGAATGTTGGGGAAATAACTGTGCAATAAGTTGACAATGCCATCAATGATGGCAATGTTTTTTTCTCGACTGGTTTCCCAGACGTCGTGAGGAATTAAATCTCCCGTCAAAATAATGTAGTCAATATTCTAGAAGTAAAGATGGTTTAATTTTTCGTCGCATGTATAGGTGTTTAGATACCTTGTGGGTACTGGCAATGTGCTCGAGCGCATTTAGAAGTGTTTGCTTGGGTGTGTCGCAATTCCGGTAATCACCCCAGTATCCGGCCTTGTCAAGTTCAGTTTGATTCTCAAGTTTTGGTGTAGATGCATTGCGACAGCACAATGGTTCTTGACAATTAGCCCAAGATCCCACAGCATATTCAGGATCCCAATGTAAATCAGTCAAGTGCAAGACTTGTAAACTGGGTTCCCCGTCCTGCAATAATTCCATCGCTATAATTAATAATTCCTGCTGTTTTGGAGGTATAGAAATGTACTGATGGATTGACGAGATCCGCGACGGGAGGCTTGGATACATTGGAAGATACGACAGTCCATTCTAAAGCTTCTGGATCTGACAGGTGACAGTCGTAACTTGCTAGAAGTTGTCCACATACATTGCCCTCTTCAACGGACGCGTGCAAGTATATGTAGTAAAGTGCAGGCTACAAAAGGAATTATAATGACAGCTATGCCGAATTTTTGCTAGCAACTTACGACTGCTTCCTCAATTACACCTCTGCAAACAGGTTCAGTAGCTATACCAGACTTTAAACAGATTCCAATGGCAGTCTCGGTAATCTCTTCTTCCGTTTTATTTGCCCTAAACATAGGATACAAGGCTTTCACCGCTGCTTGGCAAACGGAACATTCGGCGGGAACCTTTGGAACATCCTCCCCAATAGCTGCTCCTTCCGTACTTCCCGTTTCCGTAGTTTGTAAAGGTATGGCTGGTAAAAACAAAGTAGTAATCGTTATTAAAAAAATCTTTTTATATATTCTAATATACCTGCCTTGAACCATCCATGCCGAAAAAAAGACCCCAACGAAAGCCCAATTCATGTTGGTCGCCGGTAGCGAGAAAAAAAGTTAACTATAATTCCATATAATATATTAAGTAATTGGCATAATTTCCGCAATTTCATAATAACTTGCAATAATTCACAAAAAATGAAGTTATCTGTAGTTATAACCTGCGTAAAGTTACAGACATGAAAAAGAGGCTATACTATCCTTTAAACTGCATTTTTGCAAATAACCGGGATTATTTACTAGGTTATATTTGAGGAGTAAATTATTAGTCTTGGAAAGGAAAATATTTAAGCAATTTAGTATTCACATGCTTTAACATTTAAACGAAAATTGTTTAATTTGTAACGATTTACTATTTAAACGGATAGTGTACGGGGAAATCGAATTACCGTTGTACGGAAGTTTGCTGTTACTTGAGTTGGGGGAGACCAGTAGCAAATGGAACTTTGTAAATTCAACCAAATTTAAGATGCATACCAGTAGTGCTGTGGCTCATCCAAAGAGTACTGGAAGAAGTGGCTGGACATCTTCGATATAAGCTCTCGCTGTTGGCTGTTGGCCAAGTTCTTAGGATGTAAAGAAAATGCTAACGGTCGGGGTCATGAAGTAGTACTCGGACTTCCAGGCCTTCTACGAAAGTTCCAAGGTTACGAGAGTGACATGGATTCTGCAAAGTACCGTTATAATGGAGCGTTACAACGGTCAATTGCAGTAGTGTGCATAAAGGCACTGTTGCCGGACAACTGCTATGGTTTTCTTGGGTGTTCCCCCTTAGTAACAAGCAAATAATTCCTTGTCTGAAAACGTACAAATTATTAACGTACAAACGTACAAATTACAAATTTGTACAAACGTACAAATTACAAACTACTAACTATAGTCTAACTCCTTTTTTTAATATGAATGAATTTAAATTAGTGTATAAATTCACAGTTTGCTGTACACAATTCCCAGCTTTGCAGTCTTGTGAGGCAGTACAACGAGACATTGTGTGCAAAGTTTAGCAGGGCAAGAATGATATAAATATGACAGCATCGAAGCGGACAATTAGAACAGGTTTATATTTCAAATGTCAAGAATTAATGATCTGTTGTGTTCAGTAAAATGTAATAACACCATTAAAATGATCCAATTGTAGCAAGGTAATTGACTTAGTCAATACAGTGGGTTCGATCGCCCTGATTGGTAGTTACCAAGCTGCAAAGTAAACCATTTTTGCAACCAGCGTCACAGCCCTGTTCCAAAGCGGGATCGCCGTCTTTCACATGATACCTTTAAATATTGTCATTGTGTTAGGATTTATTACGTGTGCTTTCCGATTTAAGAGTACCTGTAAAACGTCTGGAAAAGATCCTCATCCACATGCATCCGATCCACTAGATCACTCCAATCCTGGGGTGTTAAGCCACTCATGTTATAAGCCGTTTTGGCTTGGTACAGTTCGTACCAAACGGGAGGCTGTTCCGGGTTCAAGTTGGATTCCGTTAGATTCATGATCCATGTAGAGTGATCCACAACCGACTAGAATAAGCAGATTTAAGTGTAAGGCAGTACCAACAACCCAGCTAGTCAATACATAGGTAGTGTTGGGGAATTCGCCTTGGATTCTATACAAGCGGTATCCAGGATTGATGTTAGAGTACGTCGTCAAAGATGGAGCAATGTAACCAATGTTGGTGGCGCGGGTAGGATCATCTTGATCGTAGAAAATTTCAAATCCGTCCTTGTGTGAATGGCCGTAAAATTGCGCCGCAACCGTGTTTTCAAAGCGGTTAATAATTTTGTTGTATTCGCGGGCATAAATCGTCCAACAGTCCCCGCCACCCGGTGCAATATGCGCAATAACATGCACCTTTTCGCCGTCTCTCTCTGCCTGCTCCAATACGCGAGTCATCCATGCTAGTCCGGAGGCTGGATCATTAGACTGGTATAAAAGCCACCTAAAATAGACATTCCATTTACTAAATTACCAAAACAAAGGAAAAGGCCACTCACCAGTTGTAGGTAGAACAGTAGTTATTATTCATAGATATGATACGCAAGCCTGGTTTAACCAAGGCAGTATAGTAGCCTCCGTAACGAATCGTTTCGTGAGTTTCAGCCGGCAACCAAACGGACCATTTTCGGTCAACTTCGTCGTAAAGCCATGATGGAGCAAACTCCGGATCTACTTCTGGCATGGGAAACCTAGAAAAAAAACACGGTTCGTTAAGGGGAAAATGTGTTTACACGGATGAGCTCACGTATTTACGGGATGTCCTTCGTGATTTCCTATAGTATTAACGAACGAATTACAGTCACTTCCAAGAAAATAGTTCAAATTTAAGCTTGCCCAAGGTGGGATAGACTGGGATGTTTGGGAAATAACTGTGCAAAAAGTCGACAATGTCATCAATAATAGCTAAATTGCTTTTGCGACTCGATTCCCAGACGTCATGAGGAATTAAATCTCCCGTGAGAAGAATGTAGTTAATATTCTAGAACAAAATGAATTGGTTCGTTCTCGTAGCAAAATGGTATTAAATTAACCGTGTGAGTGCTGGCAATGTGTGCAAGAGCATTCAAAAGCGTTCGGTTGGGTGTATCGCAGTTGCGGTAATCACCCCAGTATCCAGCCGTGTCAACTTCAGTTTGATTCTCGTGCCTTGGTGTAGATGCAACGCGACAGCACAAGGGTTCTTGACAAACAGCCCAAGATCCCTCGACGTATTCAGTATCCCAATGTAAATCAGTCAAGTGCAAGACTTGTAAACTGGGTTCCTCGTCCTGCAATAATTCCATCACTAGAATTAATAATTCCTGCTGTTTTGGAGGTATGAAAATGTACTGATGGATTGACGGGATCCGCGATTGGAGGCTTGGTAACATTGGAGGGTACCACAGTCCATTCTAAAGCTTCTGGATCCGCTAGATGGCAGCCATAACTTGCAAGCAGTAGTCCGCATACATTGCTCTCTTCAAAGTCCGCATGCCAGAAAAGGTAATAAAATTCAGGCTAGACAAAAATAAATTATACTGCAAGTTTTTTCCAACTACTATAAATACTAGCTTACGACTGCTTCGACAATCACACCTCTGCAAACAGGCTCAGTAGCTAAATCGAACTCTAAGCAGACTCCAATGGCAATTTCGGCAATTGCTTCTTCCGATCTATTTTCTCTAAACATGGGATACACAGCTTTCACCGCTGCATGACAAGCTAAACATGCGGTGGAAACCTCCGGGATATCTTTCCCAATAACTGCTCCTTCTGTGCCTTTAATTCCCACGGTTTGTAAAGGTATGGGTGGTAAAAAGTAATCACTGTTAAAAAACAAAGAACGTATCTACACATTTTAGTAAAAACCTTACCCTGGACAGCCAATACCGAAAAAAGGACTCCAACTACAGTCCAATTCATGTTCGTTGTTTATAGTGGCAAAAAACTCGACTGGGAAAGAAATTTACCTCCGAGCAGTTTTTACGTAAAGATTATTTCCTATTTTTGCTCTCACTATCTCTTATAAGGTCTTCCGCATTAGCACGTGTAACCTTTCCCATCAATCTAGTAAAAAAAATAGGCTATCTGACCTTCGAATTCAGGTCATTTATAGATTTTGTATTACAAGTTCGTACTTAATGATGGGCAATTCTAATGAAATGATTATAAATATCGTATGTTAACTAGATAACTTATTTTTAATGAAAATAATTAGAGCCGTACTTTGTAAGTTGCATATAGATCACACTATAATAATGCTAGAACTCGTTAACTCGCTTAACTGCTAGTTTTTAGAGCCTTTTGCAGTGAACTGTGTTACGATTTCAGTGGAGATTAGAACAGGTTTCGTCAATAAAGTATATTAGGTAATTACATATAAGGGGGCATTCCAGCTGTGCCGACTAGTGCAAGGCAATGCAACGAGGCATTGCAAACATTATAGTGCAAGGGGTCAGTATGCTGTATACAGCAAAAGCAATACAGTAAGCTGACAACTAGAAACAATGTATCCATTTCAAAATTAAGAATTGAAGTTCTGTAATTTTCAATAAAGTGTACTAAGCTTCTCGGCCTTTTGGCTAAGATCAAAGTGTAGTAAGTGTAATAAGCACCAGTACAATAACTTCATTATATAAAGGTTATTTGATTTGGTCAATACAATGGGTTCGATGGCCGTGATCGGTAGTTACTAAACTGCAAAGTAAACTCTTTTTGCACTTAGCGTCACAGCCCTGCTCCACAGCGGGATCACCGTTTTTCACATGGTGCCTTTATAAAGAGCGTTGTTACACCAGGTTTTATTATATTTAAGTTTCGCAAATTGGATTGTACCTGTAAAACGTCTGGAAAAGTTCCTCGTCCACGTGCATTCGATCCACTAGATCGCTCCAATCTTGTGGTGTTACACCACTCATGTTATAAGCTGATTTGGCTTGGTACAATTTGTACCATACGGGAGGCTGCTCCGGGTTCAAGTTGGACTCCGTTAGATTCATGATCCACGTAGAGTGATCTACAACCGACTAGAATAAGCAGATATGAATTTAATGCCATATCAACACCCATGCTAGTTAATACGTAGGTAGTGTTGGAGAATTCGCCTTGGATTCTATACAAGCGATATCCAGGATTAATGTTGGAGTATGTCGTCAAAGATGGGGCAATGTAAGCAATGTTGGTGGCGCGGGTAGGGTCCTCTTGATCGTAGAAAATCTCAAATTCATCCTTGTGAGTATGGCCGTAAAATTGTGCTGTGACCGTGTTTTCAAAGCGGTTGACAATTTTGGTATATTCACGGGCAAAAACCGTCCAACAGTCCCCGTTACCCGGTGGAATATGCGCAATAATGTGCACCTTTTCGCCGTCTCGCTCTGCCTGCTCCAATACGCGAGTCATCCATGCTAATCCAGAGGCTGGATCATTAGACTGGTATAAAAGCCACCTAGTAATAAACGTGCCGAACACAAGTTGTCCAAGGAAATTTCAATGTCGGTTTACCAGTTGAAGCTGTAGCAATAGTTGTTATTCATAGATATGATGCGCAAGCCTGGTTTAACCAATGCAGTATAGTAGCCTCCGTAACGAATCGTTTCGTGTGTTTCAGCCGGCAACCAAATGGACCATTTACGGTCAACTTCATCGTAAAGCCATGATGGAGAAAACTCCGGATCTACTTCTGGCATGGGAAACCTAGAAAAAGACTCGGTTCGTTAAGGGAAAATGTGTTTACACGAATGAGCTCACGTATTTACGGGATGTCCTTCATGGTTTCCTATAGTATTAACAAACAAATGAAAGTCCCCTTAAAAAAAATAGTTCAAAATTAAGCTTGCCCAAGGTGGGGTAGACAGGAATGTTAGGGAAATAGCTATGCAAAAAGTCGACAATGGCATCAATGGTGGCTAAGTTGCTTTCTCGACTCGTTTCCCACACGTCATGAGGAATTAAATCTCCCGTGAGGAGAATGTAGTCAATATTCTAAAAAATAGGTTCATTGTCATATGGAAATTCTATTTGATTAACCGTGTGGGTGCTGGCAATATGTTCCAGGGCATTTAAAAGCGTTCGGTTGGGTGTATCACAATTTCGGTAATCACCCCAATATCCGGCCGTGTCAAGTTCAGTTTGATTCTCGTGCTTTGGTGTAGATTCAACACGACAGCATAAGGGTTCTTGGCAGGTAGCCCAAGACCCTACTGCATAATCACTATCCCAATGTAAATCTGACAAATGCAAGACTTGCATCCTAGGTTCCTCGTCCTGCAAAGCAATCCAGCAATATAAATGGCTCGAGTTGTTTTGAGATCTTGTTTTTTATATCTACCGTTGAAATTACGGGATCCACGACGGGAGGCTTGGTTACATTGGAGGGTACTACAATCCATTCTAAAGCTTCTGGGTCAGATAAATGACAATCATAACGTGCGAGCAGCAGTCCACATACATTGCCTTCAGTAATGGGCACGTGCAGGTAAATGTAGTAAAATTCGGGCTGTGAAAAAAAGTAGATCATGTGCTCAATCAATCAAGAACAATCAACTTACGACAGCTTCCTCGATCAGTCCTCTGCACACAGGTTCGGTAGCTAAGTCAAACTCTAGGCAGATTCCAATAACAGTCTCGGCAATTTCTTCTTCCGTTTTATTCTCGTTAAGCATCGGAAACACGGCTTTCACCATCGCCTGGCAAGCTAAACATTCGGCGGAAATCGTTGGAATATCTTGTCCACTAACTGCTCTTCCAGTGCCTATCGTTTCGCCGGTTTGTAAAGGTATGGCTGGAAATTAAAAAAAAAAATAAATAATAATAAGTCATTGTTGGATAATCGTTGATATATTTTGTAGTTTTGCCCTACCTTGAACAGCCCATACTGTAAACAAGACCCCAGCTAGAATCCACTTCATGTTGGTTTTCCGTAGCGAGAAAAACTCGACTGAGAAAACAAAATCATCTAAAGGCAGTTTTTAAGTAAGTAATATTTCTTATTTTGGTTCTAGTCTCTCTGATAAGGTCTTCCGCCTTCGCATGTGTAGCCTTTCCCAACATTAATCTAGTACAAATAGGTTATCTGAAAATGGATTTGGGTCATGTATGGTTTTTTATCAGTATTATATACAGAGCGAACCTCTTAAACGTTGTAGGATACAATTTTAACTTTGAATTAGGTACAAAACGAAAAAAAAGACCGCAATCTTTCCCATGCCAAATTGAATTTGTCTCTGAAAACCAATTTAGTCAACTTTTATCTTTATAATCGACTCTGGGAAGCAGGCCGTAAACCTAAAGTAGTCTAGCTTGGCCTACCCGATTTCTGAAAACAAATGCGATATTGAAATTTGAAACACCTTGTCCGCTTGAATAGTCTTACAATAAGAAAAATGCAGGAGAGGCTCGATAGACACTTGTTTTTCATTAACTATGTATTTGAATACAAGTTTCACACTTTGGTAAGGTGCCTCACTTGCAAGCAGTGGTCAAGGTTGGCGCGGCTGGAAGTAACCAAATTGCAAAGCACATCGTTTTTGCACTGGCTATCGCAGCCTTTTCCTAGCTCGACATCAGACGCTTTGACGTGGTAACTGTTATTAACAAAACGTTACTAGTTTCTCAGTACTGCAAAATTGTGTCCCCTCACTTGTAAAACAACTCAAATACTGAGTCGTCCAATGTCATTCGTTGTACCAGATCGCTCCAATCTTGCGGCCTCAGGCTTGTCATGTTGTAGGCCGTTTTAGCTTCGTACAACTCGTACCAATGAGGTACTTGATCAGGCGTTAAATTCGCCTGCGTCAAGTTCATGATCCATGTAGAATGGTCCACAACAGACTACACAGACATTTCATTCAATACAATTTCCTTTCTACGTCAAAATCAAGTGTTAACTTACGTATGTTGTATTAGCGTAGTCACCTTCAACTTTGTATAAGCGATAGCCCGGATTAAGTCCCACAAATGTCGTCAGAGAAGGGCCTATGTACGCAATATTGGTGGCCCGCGTGGAGTTTACCTCGTCGTAAAACACTTCAAACTCATCCTTGTGCGTATGTCCGTAAAACTGCGCTGTAACGATGTTCTCAAAGCGGTTAACGATTCTAGTATACTCGCGGCCGAAAATCTTCCAACAGTCCATATCTCCAGGTGAAATATGTCCAATGATGTGTACTTTCTCACCATCTTTCTCAGCTTGTTCCAAGACTTGGTTCATCCATGCCAAACCCGAAGCTGGGTCTTTGGACTCGTAGAGTATCCATCTGTAATACGTCAACTTAACTTCTTAAGTCTGATCTTCTCGTCAGTTCAAACATACCGGTTGTTGCTGTAGCAATAATTGTTATTCATGGATATTATGCGCAGGCCAGGTTTAACAAGTGTAGTATAATATCCGCCTAAACGGATCGTTTCATGGGTTTCGGCCGGTAACCAAAGGGACCATTTCGTATCAGCACCATCGTAAAGCCAGGAAGTCGAGAACTCTGGATCTACTCCTGGTGGCGAGTACCTAAAGTAAAGATAACGCAAAAAGTAGAGCTAGTTAAATCAGCGAACATTGCTCGTCTTACGAATCGGCGGGGTCAGCTTCGTGATTGCCTAGATAAAACGTACATAAAAAGTAAGGACAAATCAATATAAATTTGTTTACTACCCAGTGTAGGATAAACTGGAATGTTCGGAAAATAAGCCTGCAAAAGGTCTACGGTTTCGGCAAATATAGCCAGATTGCCTTCTTGTGTTGTGCTCCACTTGTTATGAGGAATAGTGTCTCCAGTCCAAACGATGTAGTCGATGTTCTAATTATTATGTTTTAATTTTAAGTTACAATAGATTAGTTTTTTACCGGATGAGTGGAAGAAATATGGTCAAGTGCTTGCATCAGCGTTTGCTTAGGCAAATCACAGAAACGATAGTCTCCCCAGTAGCCAGCTTTATCGCTCTCAGATTGATTGGTACTATAACTCGTGGATTCCAGGCGGCAACATAGAGGTTCTTGACAAACTGCCCAGGTGCCCACGGCATATTCCGGGTCCCAGTGCAAATCGGCAAGATGCAATACTTGCAATAACGGTATATTATCCTTAAAAGTTACGCAGTATGAGTTACGCAATTTTATGCAGTTACACAGTTACGCAGAGTAAAGTCACGCAGTTAAAGTTACACAGAGTAAAGTCACACAGTTAAAAGTTACGCAATTACTAAAGCTTGGTATTATAAGCATAATCACTTGAGGAACAACAGGATCCACAACGGGAGGTTTGGTCACGTTGCTTAGTTTGATGGTCCATTCCAAGCTTTCTGGATCTGACATGCTGCAGTTATGCCTCGATTGAACTAATCCACATATGTTGCCTTCCGTGACATTGGAGTGTTGGTAAATATAGTAGTACTCCGGCTAGAAATATGCATGTTGCCAAAGTGCAAAGTAACTAATAGTTGAATAGTAAAAAGGAAAGAAAACATACCGCTGATTTTCCGGCAAGATCGCGACAAATTTGCTCGTTACCCTTGCCAGTAGCTACGCAATTGGGAATAAGGGCCTCTATGAGATCTTCCACCGTCTTGTTGGCTTGTAGTATGGGGTAAATTATTTGTACTTGCGCCTCGCAGGCCAAGCATTCTGGTGCTTCATCGCGAATTTCCTGTTTCTTTTCTTCCAGGGGCAGCGCTAGGACGGCAATTTAAGAATGTGTTACTTATTACGAATTAAGTATCTAAAATCTTACCCACTACAGTGGAAACTACGATCAGAAGGCTCATAAGAAACCACTTCATTGTAATGCATACATACACAATTCAAAACACACTAGAAGGAAATGAACCTTTTTAAGATATCGTGGCAAGACAAGATACCATCATTGCCAATATAACATGGCAGTAGTGACATGTGTATCTTTTCACACACAAATAAAGCGCGGTTCTAATGTTAATGTTTATATGTATTTTACAATTTCGAAGACCACGGATTTTTTTTTCGAGTGAAAATTTGTTAATAATTTTAACGAATTTATGTTTTTGAACATGCGAAGAGCATGGAATTTTTCATTGATATGAAAAGGGGCTAAAATTTACGTTTAGCTTAATTTGTATCGAATTAATTAATTAATTATCGCTGGTCAGTCATCCCGTTAAGATAACTAAGATGTAAGTTTTCGGGGTGTCATATCTCTAGGAACTAAACAGGTGCCGGAGCATTTGATACCGTTGAAAGACGTACAGTACAAATAAGTGAAAAGAAAACACGTAAAAGAAAAGAACCGAAAGCGATAAGGTTGTGAAAAAGTCATGTGATATAAAATGAATGGAAATTACGGTTATTATAGAAGACTTATGATTTATTATTTTAAGTAAAAATATTGAGCAGATTATTTTGATTAATCTAAAAGATCTAAACATTGTTGTGAGATTTGATTAGCAAAAATGGAAGTCTCTTCTGGGTTGAGCATTTTGACGCAGGTCGGCTATTTTGACCTCGGTCCCTTCGACCTGGACCCAAAAACGTTTGCAATCCAACCTTCGGGGTAAGTAGGGAAAAGCCCCTTCGAGTGAAATTAACTTGGCACGAGATACAACTCGGCAAATTCAAACCGGGCTCGAATCCAGCTCGAAGTGAATCCAACTCGAATAGTCTCAGCGTGATTAAGGCACGTGGTAAAACATGCTTGTGGAAATTTTTTAGCGTACTTAAATAAGTGACATTAATATTTGTGCTGACATACTAAAACTACTGTACATATAAGTACGTAGGTCGCTATTGATATATAAAAAGTCCTCGTTTTTGTACGAACAAATTTAAGGTATTTTGTATACTTAACCCAAAGTTTTCGGTTTGGTCGTTTAAGCCGAATACGCTAACATGGAAGGGGATAAACAGAAACGTATACTCTGTGTGGGAATTATTTGCTTAGACATAATAACAGTATGCGACACTTTTCCAAGTGAAGATAGCAAAACGCGGTATTTATTTAATTTGAATAAATTCCTTGTTTGGACTGTCTGTTTGGTTCATATCATATTCTAGGGCGATTAAAATGTATAATCGCCGCGGCGGCAATTCCTCCAATAGTTGTACGGTACTGTCTGAATTAGGCGAGAAGTGCGAGATCCTTGCTACTATGGCAGATTCTCATGAACGAAAGTAATTCAACAGTTCACTCCAAATATTAGTGTTAAAGAACATTATAGGTTTATCGAGAAAGATTGCGCGATGTATGATATTGTCATGTCAAACTGCCCCTTACTGGAAGCTGACGGCTTTGCCACTTCTGTGGTATTGATTAACCAAGCAAATAACACTCGCACGATTGTGCATTCGCGAAAGGGTATTCGTGAGCTTTGCCTTGATGACTTTAGCCGATTAGATCTCGAGCAGTACAAATGGGTTCATTTTGAAGTACTGACATATTACTTTAAAAAAAAGTCACTTTATTGAATCTTGAAAATTGTTCGCAATCTTTGGTACCATGGTAGGGTCGCAGCGATAATGTTTCTCAGATCCAAGCAATGATCGATCACATACGAAAGTGGAACGAGGCCTATCCTGCGATTGGTATTTCTGTCGAGATCGAGACAGTGAAGCCTCAAGTGGCGAATTTACTGCCATATGGCGACGCAGTCTTTGTATCCAAAGACTTTGCGAAATTCTCAGGTTGCTTAGACATGAAAAGTGCAGCTGAATATTTTGCCACTCAAGCTAAACCCAAGTACGTAGTTCATTACCTTCAATACTTGAAAAAATATATAAAAAATGACTGTGTCTACACATATCTAGTGCGTTCGTTACATGCGCATGGGGTAGCCAAGGTGCCGCTGGAAAAACTCCTGATGGACGCATTCTAACTGTGCCAGCTTTCCCCGTAGGTCCAGTAGTGGATACCTTGGGTGCAGGCGATACTTTTAATGCTTGTTGTGTATACGGATTAACCAGAAACTGGTCTCATGCGAAGTGCTTAGAGTTTGCATGTCGCGTGTCCGGCATGAAAGTAGGCCTGGAAGGATTTATTGGTTTAAAGAAGATGTTAGACGATTTTTAAAAAGTGAAAGTTGGGTAACACTTGAATGGACGTTAAAACAATTTGTATTAAAGAAGCACTCAAGTTAATTTTGTAGCCAATACCTTTTTGCCTTGTTTATCTTGCTTTCTTTTTAATTGATCTTGAAATCGTTGTTCCCTTTGTAACCGCTTCTGTTCTTGCAAAATGGAATCCAAATCGGGATCTTCTACTTCTTGCCAGCCTCCTGTGTTCTCTTCTTCCCATTCGCCGAACTGGGTTGTCTAGAGCAAAACGTTATTTTTACAGAATTGCAATGAAGTGAAACAAATATTTTACTGGCAATGTAATAGATTCCTCTTGAAAAGCCAAGCGGTTAGCAATCGAAGTGGCTGGCTGGGCGTGACTGTCTGCGACGTGAAAGACCACCTGTTTAGGTCGTGTCAATCTTGGTTTCATTTCGCTAAAGTAATCTGGTTCTGGCTCCGGCTCTTGTTCGGTACTGGGTGGCTGGACTAATGTGCTTCTGTACTGTTGTATTTTCTGTTCCACGGGCGAGGTTCTGGGTTCGTCACTCCAATTAGACCACGAAGTTAAAGCGTCAGCCTATTATAGTAAAGCCAACCATAGTAGCATTAAACAACGGATTAACTGATTTATTTAAGGTAAAATTTATTCAGTGTAAATTAAAAATTTTAGTATCACATCCAGGGAAAAGCTACCGAGCTACGCCTTAGTACCAACGAGTATAGGCTCATCACTGCTTCATTTACTTTCATTATTGCATTTGTTCATTGTTCTTTTCACTTTCGTTGTTTATGAGTACCTTTGGTAGTTTTTCGTTAGACAGAAAGAGTAATAATGTCACGTAACGCTAAAACATAAGATTTTTTTAAAGTTTGAATACATGAAATCAAAAGACAAAATATTTTTTTTCAAAAACATGTCTTCTGCCAAAGTTAGTCGTACTTGACTTGTAGGTCCTGTGACTAGTATACTATCCATAACAACACTGTCCTCGTCTTGAGAGCTTCTTCGCTTCCTTTTCACGCAACAAAGTGCTCGGTTCAGAAGTCTGGATATAACAAGGAAAAAGGATTTTATTTTGCTTATAATAAAAGACATCTTCTAGACTAAACGTTGGTATGATCAAAATATTGACATTTCTCGCAGAAAATGACTACTGTCTAAAGAAACATTGGTTACACTGTAGGCGGAGCAAGTTTAAGGAGCTTCTTCTACAATGAATCCGCGGATTTTTCGACGCCTTTTCACCCCTTAACATGATTCTGATGAATAAAACTATGTTTAAATTGTATAACTATGGAAGCTTTATTAGTCTAGATTAATGGTGTATAGTCAGGTCAAATAATATAGAGTGCTTTTGTAGTACTTTAATTTGAAATTGTATTGCTGTAATGGTAAAAGACATTAATATATTACTGGGTAAAACTCGATTATTTGATTCGAATGTTCGAAGCAAATTTTCGAATAGAAAGGTATATCGCTTCCGAAAAACTTCCTTATTAAACGGTACACGAAGTTATTGGATAATTTGTCAGAAGAATATAACTATGGTGAGCAATAACACGGAATTAAGCAATTAAACTACGGTATGCGACTATACGGGTGCTTAAATTCAAAAGGTTCAAGAATAATTTGTTGGGGAATGTCGAGTTTCCAATATCAAGTCTCTCACAGATTACATTTTTTTTTTTTTTTTTTTTTTTAGCAAATTCTTGTCCTAACTTATCATTGGGGATTACTTACCGGTTTTGAAACCGGCTTAGAGCGATAACAACTTTCTCACATGTTTTGCACGGGAAGTAGGAAACGGTAGCACTAATCACAACGGACAAATTTTAAATTCTAAAAAATTTGTGTACGATGTCTAGTAACGTAAGCCCAAAGGTAATTTGCTTATCCAGGTGTACTGTCAAAGTTTATACATTTCTTACTCAGGTTGAATTACATGTGCATCTCGATGGTGCGATTCGCCATTTCACCATATGGGAATTACTCAAGTACTTGCACATTTTAAGGAATTAAACTTAACTTATTAGATTATAAGCGCATGGTATTATTTGCAATTGCCAGGAAGAAGAAGTTGTCTTTACCAGGTAATGGAAGTTTAGAGGCGCTGAAGCAGGCTGTGATCGCTAAAAATGCAACGGATTTGATGACGTTTTTAAGAGGCTTTGCCATATTCTTGCCGGCCATCGTGTATGCTTTTAATGGTTAAAAACAAAAGTTGGCATTTATTTAAAGATTATTTTTGTAGTGGTGATTTGGCAGCTATCGAGCGCATGGCTTACGAATTTTGCGAAGACAAAGCCGAAGACGGTGTAATATACTGCGAAGCACGTTACTGCCCCCATTTACTGCTCACCCACATCTTTGAAAACTCTCCTGCCAACTACCTGACAACAACAGGAACAAAAGCTGCCAATCACGTGAATAGTACTAACTTGAGTGTTAGTCTCCATTGCGTTGTTCGAGCGGTAAACCGAGGTTTCGATCGGGGTCAAACGGATTTCGGTATCATGGTGCGCACCATCTTATCCTGCATTCGCGGGAAGCCTGGTACTAGCTTGATTTAAGCAGGTTAAAGACTGAGATACTAATTCAACACAATGTAGAATGGTCTCGAGAAATTCTTCAACTTTGTCAAGAATTTCCTGGTCAAGTTGTGGGTATTGACATCGCTGGTGACGAAGCTGGTGAGCAGTCTGTCGAAGGAGAAGAACGGGAGGAATTAATGTTGGACCCAGAAGATATTGATGTGTTTAATGAAGCTGCCCGATTAGGGATTCATCGTACAGTGCACGCTGGAGAAGCAGGACCTGCTGCCATGGTTGAATCCGTAAGGAAACGTTATATTTCTTCCCTTGTCATTTAATTTTCGTAAGTATGCACCCGTATAGGCGTTAGATAAAATGAAAGCTGAACGAATCGGTCACGGTTACCGTGTTTTGGAAGATTCGGCGCTCTATGCTCGCTGTATACAAGAAAAAGTGCATTTTGAATGCTGTCCACATTCCAGTCTGTTAACTGGAGCAGTACAGCCTGGTACAACTCATCCAATAGTAACGTAAGTTGTTAGTATCTCAAAAGAAATCTCATTGAAGAGACTTGGCTTAGGTTTGCGAAGGATGGAGCTTGCTTTTCCATAAATACAGATGATCCAACGGTAACCGATAGAAATTTGAGAGACGAGTATACGTTCGCTAAGTCTTGGAATCTTACAGAAGAACGACTGATTCAAACTGTGAACTTTTATTTATAATTCGTTGCACAGTTGATTTAATAACTCGCCACTCTTTACGTAACCTAGAACTTTGACGCCGCCAAAGCCGCATTTTGTTCCGACGAAGACAAGCTTTTCATTCTTGAAAAACTGAACACTGCATACGGAAGGAAATAAGTGCGTCTATTCGCATTATTAGTAGTAACTACACAGGGGTAAGACTAGTCCACTTTATTTCTCGATGCTTGGTAAGGACATGTTCCAACGACCAGTCTTCCATTTCGTGCATCTAAAAAGTTTAAATTTTCCATAAGATTTTCAAAATTAGCTTCCTTTCAGTTAACTTTTTACCTGTCTCCGAACGTAAGAAACTGCCGTCTCTAGTTGCCCGGCGTGCTGGTATTTTTGACTTAAAAGAGTTCGCCACAAAGCTCCGGCTAATACATGATCTGGACCGTGAATGCCTTCGTCGTAGGCAAAGAGAGCTGCGTGGAATTGAGTATTCAGCTCTTGCACTTGTTCTCGGCGGGCGGAGGCCACCACTTCCTAGCATTTAGAATTTTTTATACTATTTACGGTGGTGGGGAAAATATGGCAAATTTACTCCAAGTTTTTTGCTTCTTTCCTCCACGTCCTTCCACATCGCCTCAATTATCGCATTGCGAATTTGTTGCCCGTCTTCCCCTTCTGCCATAAATCGCGCGGATAGCATCCACACGTGCAATTCCGTGACAAGAAACCACGAATATAATGTATCTGGGAGTGCGAATATTTCCTGCAGAAAATACAAATTGTACAGTTTGCAGCAGAAGATAAAGTCTTAAAGATATGGATAGAAACTTACAAAGAATGAGGCGTAATCAGTACTTTCAACTACCCCTCCATATAATACATATCCGGTGGCTCGAATTTTCTAAAAAAAAATATATGGATTATTTGACCGGGAAATATTCAAAATTAATAACTATACGTACGCTGCTGGAAAGACTTGTCCAGCCTAGTCTTTTAAAAAACCTAGAGATTGGACCCCCTTGAGACGAATAGTTACGAATCTGCACATTCGGGACAAAAACTGTTTGCGACGACAATGGTATCCTTCCTGTGGTGAACAATTCTAGCGAGTTCTGAAACGAAAATAAATTGCGTTAAGATTGTACGGACAATAAATTAAAATAGTTCAATACTTACGTTTTTATATAAATAATCCTGAAAGGATGGTTTTAACCGTGGAATAATGCTTTGACATCTTCTAAGCTGGCTTGATATCAGACTCATTTTTGCGGTATTTATGTAAGAGGTTAAGCGAACCGCACACTGGAACTCGTGTGATGCAGTATGTATAAAATCAGGAATATAGACTTGGAGGCGTTGCTTTCAGTTATGGAGGTATTCAGAATTGAGCAGGAAAGTTCCCTATTTTCCTTTGTCTATTCTCGAATGCGACGCTAGAGCGACTTGCAAGTTCTCGAAGTTGAAACCGCGTGTGTTTTTGTGTTATAAGGTAGCCTTATAATATACTGAGTAGAGAAATAAGATAATGATTCATGGGAGCTTAAAATTACATTTAATTCATTTTTGCTTCCAGTGAGCCTTGTGAACATATTCCTACAATGTCGACCTTAGCTGCAGCGTTAAGCTTGCCTGGAAGAAGGCAAACGGGTGGAGCTGTGCGTACTCAAAATGGTTCGATTTTCTCAATTTTTAAGTTATTTAGTTCCAAATTACCCGCTTTTTCATAGTCATGGCCGCATGTTCCATTTCAAATATCGTAAAGAGCTCGCTTGGGCCAGTTGGGCTTGACAAAATGCTCGTGGATGACATTGGAGTAAATTCAACTACTTAAAAGTTACTTGGAATTTTAATTTTAACGTCTTGCCTAATTAGGATATTACTGTTACCAATGACGGAGCAACTATTTTGAAGCTTTTGGAAGTAGAACACCCTGCAGCTAAAGTATTAGTTGAATTAGCTCAACTTCAAGACCAAGAAGTCGGAGACGGAACTACATCTGTGGTACTTTTCCTTTTTTTTCATTTGTTAAGCCATTCTCAAGTTTAAACTTTCATCCTTTCTTTTCGTAGGTCATTATCGCCGCTGAACTGCTCAAGAATGCCGATGAATTAGTCAAACAAAAGATTCACCCTACCTCCATCATGAGTGGTTACCGTTTAGCTTGCAAGTAAGCTATTTTTGCGGTCTTTTTTTCTAACTTGCTGACTCTTTCTTATTACTAGGGAAGCTGTAAAGTACATCCAAGAACATTTGACACTTAGCGTAGATGAATTAGGCCGCGAAAGCTTATTGAGCGCTGCCAAGACTTCCATGTCCAGCAAACTTATTTCGGCGTAAGCATTAACTCCCTACAATGTCAATTTTTGTTAAAAGTGTTGTTTATAGGGACGAAGATTTCTTTTCCAACTTGGTCGTGGATGCAGCCCAAGCTGTCAAAGTTTCGGATGGCAAAGGCGGCTTCATGTATCCTATTAAAGCTGTCAATATCTTGAAAGCTCACGGCAAATCAGCCCGAGAAAGTGTCATTGTCCAAGGCTACGCTTTGAATTGTACAGTCGCTTCCCAAGGTATGAAACGCAGCTCACTGTAAATGCTCAAAACGTTCATTTTTACCTTTTCTTTTGTATTCCCAGCCATGACAAAGAAAGTTACCAATGCCAAAATCGCTTGCCTGGACTTCTCACTGCAAAAGGCTAAGATGAAGTTGGGCGTCCAGGTTTTGGTAACTGATCCTGAAAAGTTGGAAGCTATCCGTCAGCGTGAATCGGACATCACCAAAGAACGCATTGCAAAGATTCTTGCCTCTGGAGCTAACGTTATTTTGACCACTGGTGGTATCGATGATCTCTGTCTGAAGGTATGTTATGACTTGGAAAGTTTATCTGAAGAATATTCTAACAGATGTTGCTCTCTTTCCGCTTTTTTGCAGTATTTCGTGGAAGCCGGAGCCATGGCAATCCGCAGATGCAAAAAGTCTGACCTTAAACGCATTGCAAAGGCTACTGGGGCCACTCTTCTTTCCTCCATGGCCAACTTGGAAGGTAAAGGACTCCTCTTGTATTTATTATTTACGAAAACCTCCGTTACCCCTTTTGTTTTATAAGTGATGTAATAAGTCCATGTATTCTAGGTGAAGAGAGTTACGAGGCTTCTTCCTTGGGCGAGGCTGCTGAAGTGGTTCAGGATCGCATCTGCGATGATGAACTCACAATCATTCGCGGGTAAGAAAACCCCCTCATTCCTTTCCTCCTTTTTCTAATTTGGGAAAGACTCGAAAAGGCTAGCCAGGAATTCATAACAGGATAAGGCCAAACACTTTAAAACAAGAATCGTATATTGATTTCCAGCAAAAATAACACGTTTGGGTATTGCTGTTGTATGGTCTTGCTCTAAAGGCACAAGGGCGTGGCAATTTTATTGAGTGGTTTGTGGTTTTAGATTCGGGTCTTTTGCATAATTCATAGTTTTGCATGGGTTTTAACCTGAGAGCAAAGCCAGGCTTTGTCGACACCCACCTCCTTGGAAGTTAAAAGAAGGGCCACAGCTGTTGGCACCTGTAGCACCAGCTCCAATTCCTGAAGAAGCTCGGCATTCCCCAGCCGCTATTAAAACCTGGCCCGAGCCGCACGAAAACCTCGGTCTAGCTGGCGCGGCCATCCCCACATCCGCACTTCGTTGCATAGAACTAAAAGACAATCAGAACACATGATTTAGTAATGTATGTTAAACTTTCAACGCTATGTTTCAAAACTTACACGAGTGGGTTAGTGCACTTGAAGTTATTGCCGTTACGACCGCCTGGGCGGCACGGGTTCAGCATAGGAAATTGCAGTACGCCCGCCGAGTTATCTTGCCGATCCCATTCGTCAAGGTATTCCTCATCTATATACTGCTGTTTTCGTTCAGCATGGCGAACCAAAACCGCCGCATAATCTGGGTAATTTACGGGCCAGGACGAGTAGTTGGTTCTCAGTTGGCCTAACTCGGTAGCTTTTATGGAGTAAGGCGACTCGGGGTCCAGTAGGTCACGGCAAGCGATGCGTTTTTGGATGGGATCAAGTCCTAAAGTTTGTCCAGCTTGGCACGGTCCTTGCGTTCCCAGTGCGTAGCAAAAGCCGTCTGTGTAACGCACTCGAGGACCGGCCTGCGTTGATACTTTTTCGTCCGTGTCCGATTGTCGTGTTTGGAAGCCGTTGTCTTTTTTTCGGGAGGAGGAAAGCATGGCCGCTAGCCAACTCCGTCGCGAATTAGTATTCCCGGCGCATTCGTTGGACAAGCAGCGGAGTTGACTTTGCTCATTGAGGCCGACGATCTGACCCGGCAGACAGGGACCTATAATCAGTCAAACCTTTACAGACATAGCTACTTGGCCCTGCGCAGACGATGAGTTTGGTCAGGCAAATTCATGTTAGCAAAAAATAAAATAACAAAATGTATGTAGTAATAAAAGTTGGCATTCCTAACGGTAGTTTTTGGAAAGGTCCCGGGAGGGAAAAGACAATAAAAAAAATGTACCTCTAGATGCGTTTCGGAGCGGGAGTTATTAGCATAGTAATTTAATCGGGTACCCCTGTTAGCAAGTCGGTGGCGAAGGTTTTGGTTTGTTTAGGCTGTACCTTGACTGAATAGGCGAACGCAGGGGCTATCAGGTGTGGGAAAAGCGTATTGTCCTGTGGGGCAATCGCAGACCGGATCTCCGTAAGCTGTGTAGTAAAGACGACGACCACCTGGGCATTCCAAACCGTCCAAAATGTCATGACAGCGCTGATAACGTGGCACATAGACTTGACTTTGTCCGCACAAGCGACGACGACAAATGCCCTGAACATAGACGAATGAGTCGTGACAATCCAACAGTCGAAAAAAAATAATAGGAATGTTAAATTTTTGCTTGGCAATTATGTCGGTGAGGGTCAAGCGGGTTGCATTTTACCTCTAGTGTCCCCGGGTCCACTGTGATCCAGTGTAAGGGCGGGCAAGGACCTTGTTTGAGTACAGGCAAGCAAGTACCATTAGGGAATCGAATACTTCCGTCAGCACATCCGTCGAACCGTAGATCCCGGCCGGGTACTGGTATTGGCGCGTTGTTGCTCACCACTGGAGGGGCGTCTTGGATCTGGAGCAGATCTGGGTTGAAGGCGAATGCGAAATCGTCCTCTTCATCTTTATCCTAAGGTATTGGTACGTGGTTAACGGAGAAGACAAATGGATTGACTCCTGTTCTTACTTTGTGGATCCCGCCTATACAAGCAGACTTGACGACAAAGCATGTAGCGACACTGACCGCGACACTAACAGCAGTAACAATAGCCGCGGCAGCGCCCAGCGCTGTAATAACATCTCCGCCAAGTGCTCTTCCTTTGTCGGCTTCTAAGGCTCTATTTTCAATCAAATTGGTCCGGTACCGAAATGGTTGTGATCTACCGCTTTCGCTGTGCATATCAGATCTTGAAGTTTCTAAAATACTCCCTAAAAATGAGAAGGAAATGGCAATTTGCAGTGAGTCTAGCTGGCATTTGTAGATTCGTGCACCTTAGACACACTTTGAGATTTAAGTGTGACAAACAGGAAGAATTGTAATCTAGAGATTTAATTCCGAGCACAACTTCTGAATGTAAACTAGGTTAATAACACCTAACAACACCTTTTTGGACAGTTTTTTGTCCAAAAGGGAAAAGGAAATAGGATTTCGTAGCTAAGGGTACAATACTAATACAATAAGGATACAATACAATAAGGGTACAATACGTCTGGTGAATACCAGAGTGCCATAGGTTTATCGTTTCTCCGACTTTGATTGATGCTTTTTGACCGTAATTAGACGTTTAGCAAGTTGGATCGTTACACTAGAAATTTGGTTAATTTGAGATTATATACGCTCACTTATTTTTTAAAATTTAAATTTGGCCGCGTAGGCTTACGCCTGTTGCTGGCTTCTATTCTACTTACAGTTTTTACTAAAAGGCAGAAAGTTAACTACAGTACGCTTTGGCTCACTTATTTGGTTAACCGTGAAGTTATGAAGATATATTTATTGTAAGTTTAAAAGTAAACAAAGTTAAATGTAAATGTTTTAAGTTTAGACCATAGGTCAAGAACTAACTTAAGTTGAAAAACGTTTAATTTTCTCGTTTGCTTTGAAATTGGCTGTTAATTCTTTAATCAGGGAATTAAAGGACGGTTAGACTTTGCTTAGCTGGGTGAATGTGAGTTACGATAAAACGATCATAGAAACGTTTAGCGGGTATTGTTTATGAACCATTATCATATGTAAGCGTTAGTTTTGGTTGCCATCGTGTTGTTACGAGTTGAAATTTATCTTCGTCTTAGATGTCAGAATTGCTATAGAAGTCACGTTACCTTGTACAGCTGTCGGGGTTAAAAAACACATAGCAGAACACACGATGGCGGCATATATGAAGATCCATTGAACGAAAGACCCGGATCCTATCCATTGACTTCTTTGGTGTTTCATTGCACGGGTGCCAGTCATTCTTCTTTTGCTTTGAGATTTGGTTTGGTTGTGGTTGAGATCGTCGTCCCACGTTATCGGCGTGGATTGCTTCACCGATAATGGGGCGGGTATCGGACCTGTGTGAGTGGACTTGCCCGATCCCCTCTGCTTTGCTAGTAACACTGCCATGACCCGATCGAACTCAGTAAAAACTTCCCGCAACTTCCTTAGCTATAAACCATGTCTGGCAAGTTTTTTTCCTGTCTTTTCTTTCTTTTTCCGAGATGCAAATCACTGGGAGACGAAAGCAACTTTGGGGTTTAACAACAAGACAGGGTTACACAACGTGAGCGAATTTACATATGAGCTGCTTTGGGGGCTCGTACACTCGTATAAGACGTAAGAAAAGTGGGCTGTTTTTCGGGGAGGTAATCTGTCGATGTAATGTGTTACGAACCGGTTTTCGTTAGACGCCGTATTTTCACGAAAAAGTACCGTATACGGTACACTTTTTTTTTCTCCTTGCACTTGCACGTGGGGTTATGCACACAAATTCTCTTAGTTTTGGGTCCCTTTAAACTGCTCTACTCTCTTCTTACAGATTCAGGGAATTATGTCACGGTGGCAGTAGCATTGTGGTGGCTGGTATTTGGAGCTGTGAGCGCTTGCTTACCACTATTTTTGGAGCGTTTTTTTAACCCTATTTCCCCCCTGTCCGTGTCTATATAACCAAAAGCTTGGGACAAAATTCTATACAAATACCATAACCTCATTAACCTAGCTACAAAACACCCTGTGCGTGATGGTAGAGTTTTTATTGACACTGCCCAACATAGCACTCACGAGCCAAAAAAAAAAGAGGGTCAAACGACCTGAAATCTAGAGATACCCAGAAACCACGAGGGACTTGTGTACTCGAAAAAGGGGCTGTTTGGTGGAATTGTGGCTTGTTACGTGCTTGACCACGGTAGACTCCTGGACTGAAACTGACATCCACCTGCTTGACTGCATAATGCTCACCTGTGTAGCTTTTTGCCTTCCTCTCGCCTCCAGCGGCACCGACACCCGAAACACTGCTCACTGCCGGGGTCCCGGGACCTGAGTAGGTTTTATCACGTTGCTATCCTTAAGCGCTTCCATTTGACCAGTTATCCTGAATATGAGAAAGGTGTCGATGATTACCTCTGGCTGTGATTGTCTAATTAATTAAGTGTTAAGCAAGACTCCCCTCTTAGATTAGAACCCAAGTCCCGACCTCACAGGAAGTTGGACGTTAGCTCGGGCTTTTAGCGTCCACTTGGGTGACTCGGCGGAAGTAGGTCATAGAGTTTACTTTGTTAGCTAGCCAAGCCAACTGTTTTTTTGTTGTTTTTTTCTTACTCGGGATGCTTCGGACTTCCAATCTGGTCCTCTGCCAGTTAAGAAGGTCATGTGAAACATGCACATTCCCGTCCGTCGAATGGTGATGCATTAATAAGGCGACAAGATCTACATTTTGTGTGAACCCAGCTGGGAAAAGAAACGAAAGAATATGGACGCAATTTTTGGTCTGACTCAACGAATCCCAAGCCAGTTTCAGTCGTCCGTAATAACCTACTCTTGCTGTCTGGGTAGACTCCGTTTTTACAGGTCATGAAGTCATGATCTCGTTTATTATGGTAATAGAGTTAGAAATGTTTGCCATTGTATACGAAGCAGATTTTTACATGTCCTTTGCACGAGATGTTTGAATGGGCTCTTTTATATGTTATTTTATTTCATTTTTATTTTCCTCCTAAACAGCCCCAAAGCAAGGACCGCTAGCTCGGTTATCTTAAGAGGCCCTAATGATTATTATTTGGATGAAATGGAGCGTTCCGTTCATGATGCGCTGTGCGTCGTTAAACGCGTAATGGAAAGCAAGACATTAGTTGTCGGAGGCGGAGCAGTTGAAGCTGCCCTCTCCATTTATTTGGAAAATTTCGCAACATCATTGGTAAGATTTATTACCTTTGTCTCTTCGCGTGCTTTAAACCGGTTTCCGACTATTATCATTTTTAATTGTTGTTTTTTTAGTTATTTGTTTTATTTTACTACGTTGTTTTATTATAATGATTAGTTTTATTTTATTAATGTATTTTTTTATTCATTTATCTTGTTTTATTTACATTCATTTACTTTATTTAATTTATTTTCTTTTATTTACTTTTTATTTAATGTATTTAATTTATCTTGTTTTTTACAGAGTTCCAGGGAACAGTTGGCTATCGCAGAGTTTGCGCGTTCATTGTTGGTCATCCCCAAAACATTGGCCGTGAACGCTGCTCGTGACGCCACTGATTTGGTAGCGAAATTGCGTGCGTATCACAATGCTTCTCAAACTAAAGCTGACCATGCAAATTTGAAGTGGTAATTCTAGCATACTGTCTTCATTGAAACGTATTTTCAAATTAAAATGCATCTTGATTAGGGTTGGTTTGGATCTGGTGGAAGGACTGGTTCGTGATAACCGCCAAGCAGGCGTTTTCGAACCGGCTATTTCCAAAATTAAGAGCTTGAAATTCGCCACTGAAGCGGCAATTACCATCCTGCGCATTGACGATATGATCAAGTTGGATTCAGAGAAAGAAGGCGGCAAATCCTACCAGAACGCTTATGAGTGTGGCGAGTTAGATGGCTAGAAATATTGTTGGAGAAAGGCTTGTCTTCAAATACGCAGGCTTTCATTCCGTGGGGGAAAACGTGAAGACGGGGATGTATTACCGTATCTTGTTCTCTGATTTGCCACCTGCATACCAACCTCTTAACAGTCCACGAAGCTAAAGTGCTGCTTTTCTTTTGCTTTAACGAATATGCATAAAACCGTGCTTTGCCCATTGAAATCGAGTTTTTATTCCGTATAAACAATATTCCTTAATTTATAGATTATTTCCTTTTAAAGATTCTTACACCATAGAAAAAATTCTTACACCATAGATAAATTTCTTACACCGTACAACAAATGGAGCGGAATTTCAGTTCCTGGAAACTTGGTAAAGATCTTGGTTTATATAGTAAAGTGCAGGTGAAGAAGCGCAGTTGACATTGTACCACCAATCGCAGACACGGTGAGCTTGATTAAATGCCGTGTGAAGTGGGCATAGGAAGTCAAAATGCCTGCCACTTAGCGTACACCAGTGCCAAACCTTGCAATCCGTCTCCGTATCAGCGTAATAACCAGGAAGTCGTTGATGACAGGTAAAGTTGAGATTGGAGGGAATATCGAATAACGGAGCACTGGGTAGGAAGCTACCGCGTGATGTGGACAAAGTTGACGTCGGGTAAGACGGAGTAATTTGTTGAGTTACGGGTCTTGACGTTGTTCGTGAGATATTCTGAGAGGAAATTGGTACCAAATGTAGTGGGAAGATAAGCGTGGTTGGTATGATGGCCTCCGTGGTTGATATCGTAGTAACACTTTCCGTCTTCAGGTCAAAGGTGATTTGCGGATTAAAAACAGGCTCGTTGAGGATCGGGGCGCGATTGACCTTGCTGCCGTTGCCTACCTCGATTGTGGAGTTGGATTGCTTTGTGGGTTTTGTGTTAGGAATCTGTGAATTTTGCGGTGGATCCTGTGTTTGATTCTGGGGGTTCTGAAATGAGTTTCCATGCTGTGCCAAGGCTTCTGTTAAATTATCAATAGGCATCATGGTTGTAGTTGGAACCTGGCTGTTGGAATTGTCGCTTGAATTGGATTCTTGAACATCAAAGGTGGCGGCAGTGGAAGAGAATACCTCCTCGTTGAGTGGATTGCTCTTCGTGCCAAGTAATGTACCAATAAGCATAACTGCACATAACCACTGAGTAGCCATCTAAAGCGAAATAAATTAGCTACTTATAAAAATGTGTGAAGGTCCTTTTGTCGTTTGTAAAGGGCACTTACTTTGTCAATTAAGACTCGGAAATACACACTACTGAACTTGGTACGTTTAAGTGGCTCTTAGACGAACTGAATCGAGTCACTGATGAATGTCAGTAGGCATACTAAGTAATTTATAGTCCAGACAGTTTCAGACGTTCTTTTTACCTTACCGGATTCATACTTGCTTGCTTCTGACATTGGAAGAGGTCTCTTTTGCCTTCGCTTTTCATTTCTTTTTTTTTAAGAAAAAAAGACAAATGTTGTTAGAAATGTCAGGATAATGCGATAGAGTTTGGCAATTGAAACATCCGTTCGCTTTTAAAGAAACAATACACTAGCCAAGTCATCCGTCAGAGATTTCAGTGAAACTCCGTTTATGGGTTCGAGTTTGGCGGCCAAATACTAGAGTAGCCTATAAGGAAGAGCCTTTTTCTTGCTGTCATTACGCGATTCTTTCTTCCATGTGCGATAGTGATCCGTTACGCGCCAGTAAATTGGGTTAATTAAGTTTTGAGTCTGCATTTTTGTAGCTAAAAGTGAGGTGAAGGCCAGCGGCAGAAAGTGGAAAGAATTCTACATTGTAACTGTCATGATGAGATGAAATGGAGCGAATCAGTTCTTCTTTTGGCTTTTTATCTTGGGGACTGGGACCCCATAATCATGACATCCGTTATAATTATCTTCGTTTATATCGATTGAGGACGGATTGGACTTGTTGATTGGATCTTAATACTTCTGCAAACTGCAAGTATATGCATGACTGGATTTGTAAAGTGCATTTTTTTTATGGAAGCGTGAAGGATTTAACTTGAGAGTCGGTCTTGGAATGCAATGTTCTATTCTAGCAGTCATTTTTCAAATTACAAAGGAATATCTGTTGGGATTTTGTTGGGACACGTTTCATAAAAAAATAACGTATATGTTACAAAAGCATATTAGCCACGTGAGAATGAGAGCCCCTAATTACAAATCACACATTTAGGACGTATGTATAACAAACCCCTTGGAAAACCTTAGAAAACGAAGTAATTACTTATGATTGCACCGGTTTAGTGTCATTTCCCAGTACGTGTATACAGAGTAGTGACCTAAGAGTATTACGGCAAGGTCGTAGAGTATTATTTCGAAGATTGGAAGGTTTTTGGAAGTTTAGATGGGGTTTCCATTGGCGTCCTTGTACAGATCAGCGTTGATGGAGTAAAGGTTTGGAGATTCGTTACATTGAACGTTGTACCACCAATCGCAAACTCGGTAGTTTTGGTTAAACATGGTTCCGTTCGGGCACAAGAAGCTGTATTTCTGTCCGTTAGGCAAGCACCAGTGCCAAACCTAATGGAATAAAACATTATAATGAGCTTCTGAGTCAAAGATTGAAAGCGATGTTTACTTGGCATTGAGCTGCGGGATCAGCGTAGTAACCAGGTAGCTTATCGTTGCACCCGAAAGTCAATCCACTGGGTACTGCATTGAAAGTGGGATAATCCACGCCAGGAGTGCCCTCAGGGGGGAAACTGGCTTGTCGTTTTTCCTAACATATGCTTGTCTTGAGTTTCATTATACACCGCAAAGAAAGTTATCTAGTGAATCTGATTCCGTCATGCATGGAACCCGGAAAAAAGAAAAGAAGACACAGTCTCTATTGTTACGTTAAGCTAAGTGATACTGTAACAAACCGGAAAGGCAAACGATGCATTTGTCAGTTTCGCTGAGTGCATTTTGTCCGCCTTTTCTCTTTGGCGACAAACAAAAGTAAAAGCTTCCCGTATATACCGCCCACCTTATTGAAAACTATTTCCGAAACCCGTAAAAAGAACCCGAAAAACTTACAATATTCCGAGCTGTGATAATGGCTACAAAGGCGCAGGCGACAGTTAAACCGAGGAACGACCGTAGTACTGCCATGGTTGAATTCCTGTTCAAAAAGAAATCAAATCACATAAATTAGTAAAAATAGCATTGCATAGTGAAACGGCAGACTCTAGAAATTTAATGTTTGCAGTACAGTTGAACTTTGAAAGATTACCACTTACGGGAATTCGAGTTTAGTGTTGAGGTGAAGAAAATGGTTTGCTATAAAATCCCAGTTGAAGGAGCGTTTGGAAACGTTTGGATGCGATAGAACAGTTAACTGTTGAATCTATAAACTGTGTAACACTGAAGGTTGTGTGTTGTTGCACGAGGAACCAACAATGAACTGATACTTTTCCAAGAATGAGGTTTGCTTTATATAGTATGCGTAGAAGATGGTCGGATCGTGACCAAAGAAAGCGAAGAAGCCTCACTTGAAGAAGAGCAGGGGCTTGGGCTGTGAGAATGCGGTGGTTGGTACCATACATAAATGTAGGCCTTGGCTTACCGGCAAAAACTATAGGTACTATACGTAACAAGCGTAATGGAAGTGATATTACACCAACACACACACCCATCCGCATTACATACATCCTCTTCCCTCTTTTTCGTTTCTCCTCTCACCCATGGGTTCCTGGCGGTTCCTCAAATTTTTACCTTACCATCATATGACACACTCCATACCTTGGTATGGAGTATAGTCAGCAAGTAGTCGTTATGCTATTAAGCACATGGAAAAGAAAAAGAAAAGGGAAGTAAATTTCCCACCGACGCCTTTTTGCAGGAGGTAAATTATGGAAGAAGATACTTACTGTACAGTGCAAAAGGCCAACTTTTCGGGGTGGAGCGTCAACCATGAGATTTCCCTTTCACTCTTCTTCTTCTGGTAATAACGCATAAGTATCTTTCGATCTTGCCCCACGCATCAAGCATCTCACGTTCGTGCAGTCGAGATGCCCGATTTTTCTTGCTTTGTTTTTAGGAGCTTCATAAATGCGTTGGGAAGATGCTCCAAGCTATAGAGACGCGTCCTTAAACACTCCATTGTAGCACTTATCAGCTGGGTATTACCTCCTCGTAAACAGAATGTGTTAGAAACGATCTCTTTTAGCCAATCTCTACTTTGCGCTACGATATATTTCTAAATAACTTGTTCACTGCTCCGATAAGGGAAAATCTACAGATTTAAAGTTATGCAAGGGGTGTTTTGTTTTCGGCTTTTGCGGTTTGTTTTCTTAAGCTTGAACTACGTAAAGTTGAGAATTCTAACAACTTTTCCTTACGATTAAATCGAAAACTTAAGAGTTAAGGAAACAATCGATATTTCAACAGTAAGTTCAATTTAATCTCTTTTAGTTTTAAACTTAAATAACAACGATGCTTTTTAGCTGACGTTTTTTTATTTTTTTGACCATGCTTTTTGGTCGATGAATTACTTTTTGACTATGTCGATCCGTAACTTTCAATTTCCTTTCCTTGGCCGTTTGTGTCATGAGTGTTGTATTTTCCTTTCAAGCTCTGGTAAGTGCCCGACACTGGTTATTTCTCGGAAAACTAATAGAAAAAGAAAACTACTCACCTTGGGAGTTAAATGCCTTGATGGCATGTTTCCCAGGCTCATCTTTTTCCTTTAGGCCTTCTTCGAGTCGTTTTAGACTGCATCGCGTCGTTTAGGATGCAAGATGCAGATCCATATAGCCATAAGGTAGTGTACTACTGTCTACTTGCATTTTACCAAAAGAAAAAAATAATAAAAAGGGAAATTGTAGGCGTGAAAGTAAGAAATTCGTGACAATAGGGAAGATCTGAGCGTGGCAGCTCAGCGTTAACCTTTTCACATTTGACCCCGTTTTATATGCAAGCCTTCATGAATGTGTGTATCCTCCAGAGAACATACCGCGTCGACTTTACAGGAAGCAGGTGTCTGAGCTACCGTCGGTGAGAAAGTAGAAATTTTGAAAAGATTTGTCGATCTAGAACTTTTCAACTTTGTTGGAATGCACATCCATATCGTTCCAAGTAATTCTTTGCGTTTAAGACCTAGTTTTTAAAAGACGTCCCTAAATATAAAGTGTGCAAAAAACTTAGAATCAGTCGTTTATTCGCTTTCGCTGCATGTTCTAGAAACAAGCTAGTTTTTAATGATGTATGCATTTATTTTTACAGTGTAATACTGCGTTTACGTATTATGGTATACTATTTATGAGTCATATTTTAAACATGCGGATTGTTTAAAAACATTGGAATACATTAGTGTTGGCGTGATAAAGCCATATCCATTTTTCTTGTCGAATTAGTAATCTATGTTAATGACTTGGGAAAGCGGAAAGTATTTAGAACCAAATTTATGGAGCGAGGGAAGTAATTAGCGTTGGTGTGTATGATTCTACAGTGATTGTAATCTTGCCGTGGGGCTGGGATGCGTGGAACCATAGTTGTAATGTTCAAACTCGGAAGGCAAGCAGCGCCTGTTGTTTTTTGTTTTAGCATAGCGTGAAGGCTGAGAAACGTCTTCGGTTTAATTTACACTTTCTCTTTTATGGAGCCCGGTTAACATTTGCCATTGTTGAAAACACGGGAGTCACAATGATTACATGTGCTAAGTAAACTGTTAAAAGTTACCACCAAAAGTCGCAAAATTGCCTGGGAAAGTACTCGACCGACATTCCTCGCGAAGACCTCAAAAGGTCACCATGGCCTTAACCTTTATAGAACAGACATATTCACTGCCTTGTGCTCATAGCTTTATATGTGTTTTAATGTAAAGTGGTTAAGCATGTGCTAATACTTGCAGTTGGTGTTAGTGAAGGCAATTACATATAAGATGTCGCAAATACGCAATGCATTTCCTTGAAACCGTAGCTGGTTTTTCTGCAATTTTGGCTGTCCGTTTTTGCTTTCTGTTGCATTATTCAAGAGGCATTTCCGTTCGTGTATATAAATCGGTTCCAAGAATAACTTTATGGTCGTTGTTTATCGGAATCGTGTTAAATTTGTATCTGATACTGAATTGTGAGTAGAATATACTCAATTTTGGTCGTGATTTGTACATCCTGAGACACTGAAGATCATTGAAGGTTCAATTTAGATTACCGAAATTCAGTTTCTAATTAATTTAAAGCTTAAATGAAGATCACAAGGTTTAAAGTGTATCAAATGTTTGGCCTAGGAAATATTTGGTAAATATTTTGATTGCGGTTGGTTGGGGATTCAAACAAACGACCTTGATTATCTTGAATAACTACATCGATTGTCTGTTTCAAGGCCATTGCCTGGAATGAATAGAGTTGGGGGAAATTTCTGTCAGTTACAACAGTAGTTAATTAAGTTCCAGCACCATTGCCAAACCCTCTTACCTCGTGTGCCTCGTGCAGCATTTGAATTGCATATGGTCATGTCAAGGTAGACCACATCTTCAACTTCCCCTCTAAAAGTTTGACCTACAAAACGTCGCATTCTCTTTCTATTTCGGCTATCGTGAGACTTTGAAGATGAGTCGCCAGCCGAGAAGCATTTTTTGCCATTGCTTTCTCTTTCCATGAAGTTTTTAGCTTAAGCAAGCGTGAATATAAACTTAGGCAAATAAAGCGAATTGACAAGAGACGGTCCGACCTTGTCTATTGTCATATTGATGACGCTTGAGAATAACTGCATTAAAGAAAACTAGTTTCATGAAATCCCGCCTGTTTTTCGTTCGCCTCTCTTAACAGTAATATCCGTAATGAAAATTTAGAACTAATAGTATCCGATATACAGCCTGAAATTGAATCTGTTCTAAGAGGTTTGTTCAGAATAATCTTAATAATTAATCAAGCATTTCATGATTCGCATGAATTAGAAATGCGATTCACGGGAACCATATAGGCTTGTCTGACTGGCTGGCACGTGCAATTATCCTTTCCCTTTCATCGGTTGCCTGCTGGTACGCCTTCACGGTTGTTGGCGGGGTGCACGTTGGTTGTTCCGTATGCAAATCTGTCCTTCCTTGGTATTTAGAATTGAGTGGTTTCAAGATCCATGCCGAAGGGTAGAGACGGGCTTGGAAACTGATTATGAAACTGGCTAGTCAATGTGTACCGTCCTTGTGTCCTCTCACATAGCCCCATAATCAAGTTCTTGTGCAACCAAAGTGAAGAAAAGGGAAAGATCCACATGGTATAAAAGTCGGAGGAGGTTTGTCCAGTGATCATCAGTTGCCTTCTACCAACAATTCCGAACTCACCTTTAACTTCCAGCTTAGTTTTTACAAGCTATAACTTCACCGTGTAAGTGAAATTAAATCTTCCCACTTTGAATCACTACCGAACGTTGGAATATAATTTTCTAAAAAAAAAAAAAAATATTAATTCGAATTTTCACATTCCCATAGTTATTCGCCATGGCTCGTTGCTTGGGAAATATTTTGGCTGTGATTGCCGTCTGCTGCGTTTCTATGGTTTACGCCCGTATGGCTTACCAATTACCCGACGGATCGGACTCTCTCATTACCAACGTGAAGACCACATTCAACTGTGAAAATCGCCGTTATGGATATTACGCTGATGTAGACAACGATTGCAAACTCTTCCACGTTTGCCAACCTATCGTTGATGGCGAAGGCAATGTACAAATTCTCATCTTAACCTTATTGTTTCAATTGACTATAATTTTCAATGACTTCTTAGTTGTTGGAAACGGCCCATTTCACCTTCTTGTGCGGAAACCAGACCATCTTCAACCAAGAATCGCTCTCGTGCTCTTTACCCGAAGATTCCGTGGCCTGCCAGGATTCGCAAGCCCTGTACGAAGCCAGCAACTTCAATTTCGGTGTCTTGCCACAAGCTTAAACTGCTCCTTTGATTGGACATACTTCTATACAAAACAACCTTTCTGCAATCCCATGTTTTTATACAACAAATACAGAGACTTAAGTCAAGAAACCTTACCTTATTTTCTTAACTTTCTCAGTTCTGATGGATCCAAAAGCCATAGGAAAGTACGAGTAGTTATGAGTAGTATGTGAGCATTCCATGCATAAGTACCTTTAGACGTCTGCCCTTTTAACCCGCAACTTCTGAAAGTTTTTATAACTGTTTGTCTGTTTTTTTGTTTGCTTTTTTACGTGTTCATTCAGTGGTTTAAACGATCCGAAAAGAAAGTCTGAAACTCATTCCTATTTGGCAAGCACATATATCGCCCCATTGCATGTCTAGAACATTCGACAAGTTATATTGAAAACAAACTTCTTTGTTCAAGGAATAAGAAAGCTGCCTATTTTCCCTTTTTTAAGAAAAAGAAAATAGTATTACTGTGTTGAAACAAGACGAGTATAAGGAGATTCCAATGGCGTGTGCCGAGATAACACCACACGTATAATTGTTACTTCCAAATTACTTGAATTACATGTCTTTAAAGGGAAAGTTCTCTTGAAAGGCAAATAAAAATAATTTATAGACCTATGTAAATATTAAACTTGGCAACAAACAACCTTCCTCTTCTTAGTTTCTAACACCAATAGAAATTATGATAAAAATTAAACGGAATAAAGAATAAAAATCGGCATGATTAATGCTTTGAAAGAAATGTTTTCGAACTATAAATGCTGAAATTATCAAGGAAACAGTGGAAATCCTTGGAATTGGCCATGAAAACTGTTTACTTTGAGGTTTTAGATTATTGGTTGACTTTACAGCTTACAAAATTGTAAAACTTGACCATGTGAGACCCCGTCAAAACCATGTTTTTTACCATCGGATGAAAATTAAGACCACTTCGACCTCGGACAGATTTCCCACAAATGTTATGAGAATAATTAGTTAATAGTTCGGTTTTGTTATAAAAACAAAGCAGAAATTTTGACACACAAGCCTAAATTTTGGATCCATTCTATCTTTTTCGATTGAATACCCATTTTAACTAATAATGTCCATAAAAGTTCCTAAAATATCGTCTGTTTTTCTGTATTAGTGTATAGTGTTCACTTTATGTAATACTGGCCACTTGAAACGCCTAAAAAGTTTCCGTTTTTTGTTAAATTTTCGAAGAATTGAATAGTGGTCGCGACGCTTGTGAAAACATTTTCCAGTTTTCAAGGATCGAAACTCTTAAAGTTCCGTTACCTTAAGCTATATAAAAGAAGTCGCTTAGCAAATGTGACTTCGCGTGAAAATATTTTCCAACCGCTCTCACAAATTTCGCTGTAGTGTTTGCACTGACGCTGTTCAGATTAAGCAAAACAAGAACATTGTAATAAAATAGAGCTTGAAAAGACAAAGAAAAATCGGTTATTTTGCACCTTACAAATCTTTTTAGAATCTCCCAAATGAAATTCATCTCATTTAAAAGATTTCTGTCAAGAAAAGTCCCTAGAAAATGCTGTTCACGGAAATCTAATGTACAAGCAAACCGAGTGTAAAATAGTAAGAATCTTTGGAAAACAATGCAAAGAGCATTTACCATGAACGTTTTAATTATAAATTTTATTTTTCGGGAGGAATTTACATAATTTGGTTGAATACAGGTTGCCTTTTGTTTGCTATGTGCAAAATCAGGGTGAACTGGTTATTTCAGTGAAGTTTCAGATCAAACTCGAGTAGGGATAACTCCAAAGTTTGCGTTGCTAACATCGTACATTAGTGGGGCATCTTGGCAAGCAAGCGAGTCCTCTGGGAGCGCGCAAGTCAACGATTCTTGGTTGAAGATCGTCTGGTTACCGCAAACGAAGCTAAACTGTGCCATTTCTATCAACTAGAGATTTTCAAGAAAGATTAGTGTAAAATTTAAAGCTTGTAGCGAGTTGAACAGTATACTTGTCCTTGAACGTTATTGATGGGTTGGCACACGTGGAATATCTTGCAGTCGTTATCCACATCTGCGTAGTACCCGTACGGTCGATTATCGCATTTGAAGGTAGCTTTCAAATTGGTGACCCAGGAATCGTATCCGTCAGGTAAAACGTACGCCATGCGGGCAGTAGCCAAAACGAGCACTTGGCAAATAGCAATCACACTGACGATAGTAGTAGCTTTAGCCATCTTTATGTTGTATACTGTATGTTGTTTTTCTTGCTGATGCTCCTATTCTCGGTCTCTGAAGTTTCTAGAGGCTGGAATGGAGGAGGATGACTGGCTGAATGAGTCTTCCTGCACTGGGGATTATATAGTTACCCATGTCGTGAGCTCTGCAATACGAAGTGAAGGGCACGGAATGGAAAATTACGAGTTTTCTTGGAGGGTATATTATTTCGTTCCTCCCCAAAATCCCAGAACCAATGTAATGCCCTTCTAAAGCTCAGCAGACTTTGATGAGAATGTTCCCTTTCTTTTTCTTCTCGCAAAGTTATGAAGCATTCTTTCGTTTTTATTACATGGTGGTTGAGAACAACGTTTCCTTTTAATAACATTTTGCGATAAAAAATGGCAAGATATCAGAGCAAGTCAAATTTTCCCGTCCCGCGCTGATTTCATTGCTATATAATTCCTTAACATACTAAATTTCAATTGGAATTGCCTATAGAAGCTTCCCGAATTCGCTGTTGATGAGGTCATAATAACCCGGTGCTTGGTCACATGGAATGCTATCTTCGGGATTCGTGCACGTCAAAGACTCTTGGTTGAAGACGGTTTGGTTCCCACAAACGAAAGTGAAATGTGCTATTTCCAACACCTACGAAATCCCATTGCCCGGTAAGAACAATAAAAGGTGTACATTTTTCTCATGACATGGGTGTTCATGATTGCTTTATAACGCTTTACCTGTCGTGTAGCGCCGTCCAAGATAGGTTGACAAATATGGAAGATTTTGCAGGCATTTGCCACGTCCGCATAATAGCCGTAATTGCGTTCATCGCACGAAAAGGTTTTTTGGTAGGGACCAGTTAGAAGTTGTTCTGCACCGTCAGGCAATATGAATGCCATGCGAGCCCAAGTACCAACAACGAATCCTAATAGAAGAACAACAACCAATTTGGAGGTGTAAGTACCAGCCATTATTATTTTGCGCAGCAAAAGAGCCTGTAATTTCGCTATTGCGATCCGCTAATCGCGGTATCCGGTTAAGCTGAGAAACTGAGCTGCAAAAGGATTTGTCGCAGCTTCTTATATGGCTAGCGCCGTGAAGCCGAGCGAAGATGAAAGCGAAGGTATTGCGTAAGTTAAGAAAAACATGACATGATTTAACACGGATGCTCTGTCCAGTTTATGGTTGATCAAACTTTACAGATACGCAAACTCATGTACCCCGCTCTAAAGCCATCCTAACTGCACAATCCTCCTTCCAAAGCTGACTGACAAAAAAGAAAGGAGTCGTCAAAAACAACTCAAGAAGTGGTATCTTGCAGCTCTGTGTATTGCACAGGAACAATGAAAGACACGAGTTCTTCTCCAGCCTGCAGGTATAGCGTAGACCAAAGTTGCGTTACTACTTTCACTTCCCTCCGACAAAGAAAAGATTCAAGCAAAAACGAAGCATCCTTGCTAGCACTATTGCCAACTCAAGTTCAGCGTGTCAATACAATGTGCGACAAGTTATATTTGTAAGGATCATTTGCTTGTATTCCTAGTAAAACTTTCGAGCCGGTTCGGGTTATGATATTCTTTCCCGTACTAATCACCGTATAAAGGTTTCAGTGTAAACACAGTGTAAACCTTTATACTGTGGTACTGATTTAGAGTTGTTTGTAAGCTTCTACCTTGAAGGTGTCATCTGTAAAGTTGTTAAAGTCCTTGGCCTATAATGAGATTGCAGGCCCTGCTAATCTCATGAATAGCACGGTACCTCACGGTTCAAGGTGCATCTGACGTGAAAAGAGAAAGGACTTTCACTCTCTTATGCTTAAAGGAAGCGCGTACACATTTTGGCAGAGCTTGTTTATCAGTAGAGGATAATTTGTATATTTGGCATAGTATTTACAGTGTGTACAGTTAAGATCCGACAAGGTACTGTACACTTTTAAGAATGACCAAAAATTTCGTTGACGACGTAAAAATCTGGGGCTTCCGAACAAGGCAAGGATACTTCAGCCAACGCGCATGTCAGCGATTCCTGGTTGAAGATGGTATCGTTCTTGCAAGTAAAACTAGGAAAACGAAAGAGTAATGTTCTTGTTTTAGATCTTCTGTTGGAACAGGGGCGTTTTTGTTCTTCGTTCTGGAGTCCTTACCTTGACCTCTGGATCACAAACTGCCCACTTAAGCTGACACTCGGTAAGCAAATGTGGAACACTTGACAGTCGTATTCTGGATCAGCGTAGTAACCAAAGTTTCGGTCTAAGCATGAGAAAGAGGTCTCGATAGCTTCACCGTCATGGAAGTTGGCCATATTTTGATTCTAAGGTAAAAAAAACATAAACAAAATTGGGATTAAATTTTAAGAATTTGCTGTCTTAAAAGAGTTGAAGTTTCAATGTTGTACTTTAGGTCTGGCAGATGTCCAAGCCACGAGTCCAACCGTCAAAAGCAAGATCCAGGCTTTCATTTTGGTAACGGAATGTTGTTGGTAGGAAGAGTTTCAACACTGGAAAGCTTAACTTGCTTTGGCAAAAGAGTTGTTGGCACTAAGAATTCGTATCGGCTTTTGGGTGCCTTTATACGAGTGCTGTAAATTGGGAGGACTAACGCGTTCCGGAATTTAGATTAGCAAAAGGGATCGAAATGCAAGTCCTTTCACTTTCACTCGTTACTCGCCAAGCTTTTGACCAGACGCAAAATACGAAAACAAGTTTGTCGAATAATTTGGTAACCTAAGGATGCTCCTTGGATTCGCTGAGCGGTCCATTTCACATATGTGGAGGCTGGCTCCAAACTTTTACTTTTCCCGCCATAGAAAGGAAGTACACGTGCGCCTGTAGTGGCAACTACGGACGCCGATACCCTTAGGCTCTTTCAAGAAGCGAGAAGCGAGGTCAAAAGGAATCAAAACAAGGTCGCTTTTTCTGCTATACCAAGTCTTTAAAGTAGAAGAGAAAGTTATTCTAATGAAATTCATAATTGCAATCCCGTGTAATACTAAAATTGTGACCCAGATTGTAACTGAATCTTAAGCCAGGTCAACTGAGGTCACCGGTGGCGGTTCTTACTGTTATTCTTGGCTATTATTGTGATAAGAGTCCGATCTTCCAGAAACTATACTAAAAGTGAATTGTGCCGTATTTATTTGTCTGTATTTTAATCCTTCCTGTTTGTCTACGATCTCCCTCGTGTCATTGGATCATCTCAGCTTAGGTCAAAATTTCACGGCCGTTGCCTCGTTTCGTAATCAACATATCAACGTCAAAGTGTAATAATATTTCACTTAAAAAAAGAACCGGAATAATGCCAAAGTAATGTTAATGTTATTAGGTCGAAAACAAAATGGATAAGGATGTTATTTCCCCAAAAATCGTGGCGCGGACAATAGCAGGAGCAGCACTGGCTTCGCCAGCAACTAGTCGCACCAATTCTCCCATTCCTGACCGCGAATTCGCACTGAGTGTTAGTTTGTCACTGGCGCGAAGGGATTGGGCTACTCTCAGTGATACCATCATTGCAAAGGAATCCGCGACTAACCACAACGACGTTGACTATTCCGACGAAGATTCTGAAGTACCCGGTCTTAGCAATGTGGCTACAACGCTCTGCGATCCTCAGCATCGACCAATTCGAAGTTACTCGGTGCCCGATTTGGGCAACAAGAAGACCCGACTGAGCGATGAAGAGATCAGACAAATGCGCGACCACTTGCTCATGTTTGCCCGGCCTTCGAACCGCGCTTTATTGCGTACCTTTACCAGACGTCAAATCCTCATTTTACTCTCCATCGGGTTTTGCTATTTTGCCAGCTTTTGCAGCATTTCTCTTTTAGCCCCGTTTTTCCCACCTTTTGCGGAAACTCGAGGGATGTCTTTAACTACTGCAGGCCTAGTTTTCTGTTCGCATGCCTTTGTAGTGTTTGTCACGTCGCCGTTCATGGGCCAGATTTTACCCACCATCGGACCCAAGTTTATGCTCGTCACAGGCATATTCCTGTGCGGCAGTTGCGTGCTTCTCTTCGGCTTCCTGGATCAAGTCGGCGGCGGGTCTACTTTTACCATTTATTGCTTCATGGTTCGAGGCACGGCCGCTGTGGGCGCAGCGGCCTTTTCAACCGCCGGAGCTACGTTTGTTGCAGAAATATTTCCTGATAAGATCAGTGCTGTTATGGTACAAATATGAAAACTTTGCCTTTTTAATAGTGAACGTTTTCAAATAATGAATTTTTTTTTAGGGAATACTGGAAACATTCGTTGGCTTGGGGTTTTCAGTCGGCCCCGCCATTGGTGGCGTGCTGTACACCGCTGGTGGCTTCAGTTTGCCCTTTTTCGTTCTCGGCTGTGTAACAATCCTCGCTGCACCCTTAAACTATTACGCGTTGCCAAATCTAGTTTCAGAAAAGACTGGTAATTACACCGCAAGTCTACGAAACATCGTCAAAGCGCCGGGAGTCGCCGTCGTTTGTTTAGTTATCGCGCTGTCTTCTAGCGCATGGAGTGTGCTCGAACCTACTTTATCTCCGCATATGAAGCAAGTACTGTATTTTTTAAATTTGATCAAGAATACGATTTTTTAAAAAGAAAATAATTCCCAAATTAAATTGGGATTTTTTTTCTTTAGTTTGAATTGAGTGTTGATCAAGTGGGGCTGTTGTTCCTCTTAACTTCAGTCACTTACGCGGTTTTTAGCCCGGTTTGGGGATGGGTGAATGATAGGTTCGGGTACTCCTGGAGGTTGATGTTCCTTGGATCAGCTTTAACTGGTGCTTCCTTGCTGGCTCTGGGACCTTCAGAATTATTGCCTTTCTTCATTCCAAAGTCTGTGCGGTTAACCTTTTGCTTTTTATCTTAGTGACTTGGTTTCTATTTTATGATGTCTGTTTTGTAGTATCTTGACCACCAAATTTGTGGCATTGGGCTGCCTAGGCCTCGCAGTCTCAATGGCTTATTTGCCTACCTACCAAGTTTTATTGGACTTTGCCATTGATGGCGGTTGTGAAACTGAAATGGCTACTTTTAGCTTTGTGGCCGGTTTATGGGCCTCCATGTATTCTTTAGGGTATATGTGACTTAGATTAGCTTTATTGAGAATTTTTAATGAATTTTAATAGGGAAGTAATAGGTCCAGCAATGGGCGGAGCTTTGGCTGATCACTTCGGCTTTTCGTTCTCCATGACAGTAATGGGGCTTCTTAATTTGGCAGTTGTAAGTAGTTGTATATTTCGAATGTTTGATAATAAATTGAATGTCATGTTTAGGCTGTTGTTGTGGCCCTGTATCAACTTGGCCTGCGAATCTCGTCATATCGGGAAAAAAATCGCTTAAAACTCGATAGTACAATTGCGCGTGCGCCTTTGGGAGGAGCTACCGTAGCTAATGTAACTGATAAGACCCCGCTTTTAAAGCACGTTGTCTTTGAATCATATGCTGGTAACGGAGTTGTGGTTCCTGATCAACTAAGCTGTAAGATTTCAGAACTTGAAGAGAACGAACCGAAAGACAAGAAGGATGATGGTATTGCAAGATCGGCATCAATTGAACATCAAAGTTACGATTTCCTACCTTATCAGTGAAGGCATTATTTTTTTTTTTTTTTTTTTTTTTTTTTTTTTTTTTTTTTTACGAAAACATGTACTCTTTTCGTGAATACGAAGTATGTTGTCTTTTTCAGAAACAAGCTCTTGGTCTTCTTCGTAGCTTTGAGTAATTTTTACTTGTTTACGTCATAGGTTCACCACGTTTCTCCAGAACTCGAGTTTACACCTTAGATTTATATCATTAATTTTACTTACATAATTAAGTTTTTAGACTATCTATCTAGTTTTCAAGTTACACTAGGGGTAAAAGCGCAGTTGCTGTGCGGTTATTCACTGCTGGTCATCGTGAATTGATTAAATATTGTAAGAAATTATTTCGGGCTTATGAAATTGTCTTGGTCGGTTGAGCGGAGGCTAAAGGATGGATTTTGCTTGAACGGTAAAATCTCGTACGCGTTTATTTGTTTCATAAACAAAAACGATCTGTTTCGTAGCAGTGTATCTGTACTTCAAACGAACCAAAATCTCATCCAATGCCTTTAGATGAGTTCATTAAATTTTCGTTAAATCTGTTGTGGAATGTTACGAGTGTAGACTTTAGTAGCTCTGTTACCATCGAGGCAAACTTATATTTCCATTCCTCTCCCTTTTTAAAGCAGCTAAAGACAACAATAACTATTTTTATTTCAATCTCGCAACTTTCGGAGACAAATACGATTTTTTTTAGTTCCGCCCAAATTATTGCTTCCGCTCGATTATTGAATTCACTCTTATGATTATTGTAACTTGTTATAAAATTCCCATTTCCCGAAATGTTCCATTTGCACAATAGAGGGCTCTTCGGTGATTAATTTAAACGTGTACTTTATTATACCAGTGCCTTTCATTGGGAGGCATTGTTGACCTTGGTTGGGTCCTTGAAAAATATTACGAGTTTTTATTATGTTTTGGTATGATTCGACGAAGAAGCTGCGTAAAGTCATGCGCAGACGATACTTTTTACAATACAAGAATTTAAAACCTTTTGCTACGTAAATTTCGAATGGCTATAGGGGTTAGCTTGTGTTCACATGTAAACTTACGATATCAGTGAATGGAACGCATAATCGTGAGCATGGGAAGTTGATTGATGAAGGTGTGTTTGATCCTTTTGTTAATTTTTACTATTGGTAATAACCTTGAACCACATGTGAAAGGATTAGATGAACTCTAATTTGAACATATGACGCTCAATGAGAGGCACAAATTGTTGTGGCGTACAAATTGTAACTCCACATATGTGAGGTTGATCCTATCAAATCCTATTCGAAACCCGTGAATCATTTGAATGACAGCTGGCGTAAAGAGCTTTGTTAGAGCGGCTTTATGTGGTCTGGCCATACGAACTAGGTATTTTGAATATTCTTAAATGTAGACGTCCAAGTGGTTTCAAAATGAAACTGATCGTTTTGGAAGCGTTAGTTTTTCGTGGCTTGTAGTACTCAAACTATTGATCGCTATACGGACTTCGCAAATTGACCAATGACATTAATTTTCCGTCGTTTCGATTAATCTTGTCATTTCCAGGCCACTACTACGCTTACGTAGGGTTCACATCACTGTAGCCCTCCTGCACTCTCCAGTGAATATACCTGTCGTGCAATTAAATGCAATTACTGGTCGTGCAATTAAATGCCTCTTAGAATGAAGCTACACTGGCAAAAAGGACACAACAAAAGAAAATGTTAATGCTTGGGCATACAAGCTATCGGTACGCAAGTTTGAGTGATCAGCGTGTTGTTTTTTGAGATATTTGAATGTTAATTTAAATGTATCAATGTGTGAAGTGTATTAGTATGAGGCAAATTGCTTTCACAGGAAGCTTTTTGATGAAGGTGGGGTCGGCCTTTTGTTGATTTTGATTATTGGAAGTGGCATTGAAATTATTGTGAAAAAATAAGACGATTCCACTACGCACAAATAAGATTAAATAAAATATAAAATGTAATAAAGCGTACAAAACGTATCCGAACTTGTGTGTTCAATGATCCCGTCAGATACTTTCCGGATCCCTTTGACAGCTGGTGTGAAATAGCTTTGTTACGGGTTCTCTATAAAGTCTGGTCTATACTACCTACCGTGTTAGTTGGAATCTTGGATGCTCGACGTGAACGTAGAGAACCAAGCGTTTCAACATGAAGCTGATAGTTTTGGCTGCGTTGATTTTCGTAGTTTGTGTAAGTTTAATTTGCAAGTTCAACTTAAAGCTGATTTTTAATTCTAAGCCTGACATTTTTAACAGAACCTTCCGTTTCCACAAGCTGAAGGCGAACCGGTCGCAGTGGGCCAACTAGTGCAATTAGGTAAGCTCGCATGGGATTCATCTTCCGAAGACGATTCCGATGAGGACTTTGTTGCATTTAAAGTAAAGCGACAAGTTCAAGGTGTCTTTGCCTCATTAAAGGCAGACACCAGGGGCGACAACTTTAAGAATGACGAAGGAGATGATGTATCGGGTGGAGAACCGGTAAGTTGAATATTACATTGTGAACATGAAACAATACAACTTGTGTTTATTAGAGTGAAAGTTTAGCAGCTCCACGTGCCAAGCGTACGCCGAATAGAGGAAATAACGGAGGCAATGGGCAAAATAGAGGAAACAAAGGAGGCAATGGGCAAAATAGAGGCAATGGGACTAGTGGAGGAAATAACGGTGGCAATGGACAAAATAGAGGAAATAATGGAGGCAACGGAACCAATGGAGGAAACAACGGCGGCAATGGACAAAATAGAGGAAACAACGGCGGCAATGGACAAAACGGAGGAAATAACGGTGGCAATGGACAAAATAGAGGAAATAACGGAGGCAACGGAACCAACGGAGGAAACAACGGTGGCAATGGACAAAATAGAGGAAATAACGGCGGCAATGGTCAAAATAGAGGAAATAACGGCGGCAATGGTCAAAATAGAGGAAATAATGGTGGCAATGGGACCAATGGAAATCAAGTAGACAGTGGACTAGATGGAGGAAACGGAGGTGGCAACGGAACTAGCGGCAATGGACAAAACGGCGGTGGCCAAGGTGGGCAAGGTGGTCCAGGCGGACAAGGTGGTCCAGGCGGACAAGGTGGCTCAGGCGGCAACGGCAGTCAAGGAAGCAATGGTGGTCAAGGCGGCCAAGGAGGAAATAATGGACAAAATGGAGGCAATGGAGGTCAAGGCGGCCAAGGAGGAAATAATGGACAAAATGGAGGCAATGGAGGTCAAGGCGGCCAAGGAGGAAATAATGGACAAAATGGACAAAATGGACAAAATGGAGGCAGTCAAGCTGGTCAAGGAGGCGGCGGCGGACAAGGCAGCGGTGGGCAAGGTAGCGGTGGACAAGGAGGTAATGGTGGTCAAGGTGGTCAAGGTGGAAATAATGGACAAAACGGAGGCAGTCCGGGTGGTCAAGGAGGCAGCGGCGGACAAGGCAGCGGCGGACAAGGTGGCGGTGGACAAGGTAGCGGCGGACAAGGTGGCGGTGGACAAGGTAGCGGCGGACAAGGTGGCGGTGGACAAGGTAGCGGTGGACAAGGTGGCGGTGGTGGACAAGGCGGTGGCGGACAAGGAGGCAGCGGGGGGCAAGGCGGGGGTGGACAAGGCGGTAGTGGACAGGGAGGCCGCGGTGGACAAGGCGGTGGTGGACAGGGAGGCGGTGGGCAAGGCGGTGGTGGACAACGAGGCGGCGGTGGACAAGGTGGGGGTGGACAAGGCGGTGGTGGACAGGGAGGCCGCGGTGGACAAGGCGGTGGTGGACAGGGAGGCCGCGGTGGACAAGGCGGTGGTGGACAGGGAGGTGGTGGACAAGGCGGTGGTGGAAAGGGAGGCGGTGGTGGACAAGGGGGGTCACCGAATCGCCAGCAAGGAGGAAGTCAGGGGACAGGCAGCTCAAGAAATGGGAACCGGAGCAATGGTGGAAAAAGTGGAGGAGTATCTTCTGAAGAATCCGGCACTGCATAAAGCGATATCTCCTTGAACTGGCACTCAACCGATTAATATCGTTCTTCTTTTCACGGGTTTATGAAAGTCTTAATATATTCACCAAAAAATTAGCCCAGATGAAATTGGTTGTAATCGGCTTTATCGTTTCGGCTAATACATAAATTTAGTCTCTGCATCGTAACTAGTCTGTTTTGGAATTGACAAGTTTAGAAAAATACTACAGATTTTTTATCATAGCTAGATTGTAATTACGGTTGAACTTCAGAGAATATCTTAATTGTCAGCTTCAATCTTCCATGGATCTAGTTCCTTTCTACTTATAATCTCGGATCGTATTGTTTCAATGGCCAAATTTAACTGTATTCCTTCTAAAAATTATATTTTCCGACTTAAAGGTTGCACTGAATAATATTGGCAAATTTTTGGTGACTGGATTTAATTACCGCTTACTTCCCTTGGACAAATTTCAATTAGCTTTCAATGTCATAATTTTATGACATTATAGGACTGAATATTGGTGCTGCGGTATGAATAAGCACTGATGTAATAAGCTTTCAGTTTATAGTCTGTTCTGATATAAACCGATTTTCACGTCAAATGAAAAAATTGTTTATTCGTAGTTTTAAGTTTAAATTAAGATTGTTTATTCCATCATCAGATGAATCTGATGAGGACCATGTATCATTTAAAGGAAAGCGCCAAATTAAGTGGGGTAAGTACGTAAGTACAAGAGCTGACACATTTGGCTAGCCGAGTGGGGATTATTTCAATAGCAAGTTATTGGCATTGTGTTTGGAGTAAGACAATTATATAGGTGACAATAAGACCACTCGTAGAGAGCAAAGTGCTATTTTGAATTGTAAATAAATTCAAAGGCGAAGCTGCCCACTTATTACTACGTACAAGCTGCAAGAATGCTTGTAGTTTGTGTTTCTCATCCGTTCCAAGTTCATCCCAGCATTTATTCAGAGTGCTATTTAAATTAACTTCAAACGCGTGTGCTTGTCTTGGCAATTGACTACACATGGTATTCACGAACGTTATCTTGAGCATGAACACGAAATCCGATAAGAGACGAACGGCGAACAGAGTGTTCCTGAATGAAGAATAGCCATCATCTTGCTTTCGAAGGCATACGAGGATGAAGCACGTGATAGAGCAAATTATTAGGAACGAACCGGCGTAGCTCACGAACAACAAACCGCCAAAATGAGATCCGGCTTGGTCCACGAGTCTACCCAGGCACTCGTACCGTTTCCACATACTTTGAATGGCGTCTTTGTACGTATGGAGTACTTTCTTGGTACCCGGGCCTCGATTTCTTCTTATCGTGGACTTGTCTGATGAAACAAATTCATCGGCTCCAAGGAAAACGGAGTCCACCAAGTTAGTATGCAAGATACTGTAGGATCTTACAGTTTTGTTTTTTTCTAATAACGCATCCACTTCGCTATTGAAAGCAACTTGAATTTTCTGCAGAACGCACGCTAAGTTGCGGTAGACGAAGCTTGACATGATGTCTGCCATAACGTTCAGCAATACGGCATAGTGAAAAGCTACAACGTCCAGTATATATAAGAAGTAGAAGACCGGTGAATCTTGTACAGTTTTGTAGGAAATTATAGAAACGGCACTGTCGCGATGATACCAGTCGTAGTATATAAAATAGACGGATAAACTTAACACGTAAAGTAATGAAACGACGTTGACTAATTTGTAGTACTTAAGCGAGACTACTATATTGCTGTCGTAGTCGTCGAGGGGTTGTTCCAGTTCCTTCCACTGTTGTAGAAATTGATTCAGAGAATCGCGTTTCCGGGTAAAGGTTATGAAACAAGTAACAGCCAAGGGATAGATCATGTACCTCGTAATTGTTTCGACGAATTCTGCCATCGACTCACCAAAAAAAATAGCTTCCACAAACCTGTAGCACCCGAAGAAGGTTATACAGCACAAGATCGATCCGTTTAGTCCAACGATTCCGTGACGTATATAAGTTAGCATACCAGTACTTTGGATTTGATATTCCCATGGCAGTAACGCACAGATCGTGATAATCAATCTACTTAGAGGTGCAACGTGGATTTTCAGAGGAATGGTATATTTTTCACTCACCATAATGTAGAGCTTTATGTAGTCCGGGAGGGAGTATTGGTGATATTAATGATACTTTATACTGGAGGCTCGCTTTTAATACATGACAAACTATTTAATTCGAATAATGGAGCAGGCGCGTACAATTGCTCTTATATTGGAAAACGCCTTTATTGATTATCAATATTCAGTGTATTAGCATTAACCTTTCCTGATCTAATTCATTTTACAGGAGAGCCTGTAGTTTCTGTCCGGTTTAACGATTACGTAAGCAACGTTATTTATAGCTTATTAATAGTTGTGATAATCTTCCTCCCATTGTAAAAACAGAATATGGAGCTAGCAATAGGCTAGGGCTTCTCTAGAAGGAAGTAAAACGAAAATATTGACGTAATGAAAAGTAATGTGACGTAATGAAAAGAGGGGAAAACACCATTACTCATTTAAGTGGATGTTCAAACTCAAGTTTCTGTTTTCCCGTCTACTATCCCGTAAAAATGTGAAGCTATCGACGTTTGCAAAAAGTCAGGCAAACGTCGCAGAACAGGCAGAACTCATAAGCATCTAGTCGTAAAATGAAACAAAGTTTGCTTTTTTTCAAAATGGTCGAACGAAGGCATGTTGGACTTCTAAAAAAAGTATCCCCTACCAAGTGAACTTTGGCGGTTTTGTGAGGGGCTTTCAGAGGGAAGGATATCTATGACATCAGATACGAAAGGTAATACGAGTTCCAAGGTTATAATTATTTTGCTTTGATTATTCTACCCACTTTTCCATGGTATATTATTATTATTAATAATAATAGTAATATTATAACAGTAATATTATAATAAAATTACTTATGAAACTTTGACGCAAAATACAGTAAACAAGTTTCTTACGTGTGGTGTATTTTTAGTTAATTATAACTACACAATTAAGGGAAAATAGTGTTTATTAGCTTGTAGTTGACATTCGTATCACGGGTAAATTGTAGCATGATTTGACTTGCGTTGTAGGACGACTTGGTTTACAACCACGTGGGGTGAGTTGGGGACATAAGGACGAGTTGGCTCCGTTGGTGTCGACAGTGTTAGTAGGACGAGTGAGTCGCTGGTTTACGCAGTATAGCGCGGTACGTACCACAAAACAACAATAACATAACATCTATTTCACTTTAAAAAAATTAGGTTGAACAGCGGATAAAGCACTACATGTATTAGAGTGCTACAAATATATTAATATTACTATTGTATAGGACAAGTGCAATAAAGCACACAATTCACAAAAGAGACAAAAAAGTGTAAAATTCAAAGGTTAATAGCCTTCAATGTATTCACATATTTGTATGGATTAACAAGTAGACGTTAAGCACATTCTAAAGACTTCCTATGTTTATGCACAGGAAGTTTTTAGTGATAGTGCATACACAGGAAGTACGTGCGTGATTTAGGGTTAGTTTTTTCGCTAGTTATAAAGAGTGATGAGTTTGACTTATGCACATACGTAGCACAGGCCCTACAATGTATGTTGTTGGGTTTCTAGAACCTCTTTTTAGCGGGTTACAGCAGGCTCAGCTTTCAAAATCAAAATAAATGGGAGAAGTGATCACGTGTACGTGTAGTTCACTCTGCTCATATTCCCTTGCATGAGAAGGGAAGCTGTCACGTACACTCAAAAAGGACATATTGGCAACCTCACAAGCAGAATAGCAACATATGAACAGAAGGTTCATTTGTAAAATTTTAGCTACCCAGTTTCGTTAGCTCATGCTATACTGCTGGTAGGTCTCATTGAGCAGAGTAGAGTGCGTCCGGTCCCTACCAAGGCTCGCGCAGGCACAGAGGTGTAGATTCCAAAATTAGACACATGGAAGGTTCCTTGTGTCTAATTTTCGAATCTACATCTTTGTGCCTGCGCAGGAAGAGTGTATCCGTGATAGTGATTAGCATGAAATAACATGAGATAGCATGCGTGAGTAGCATGAGATAGGAAGAGAGTATCCGTGTAAACCTTATATTTTTTTACTCCAACTTTATTGCCTGTCATTCGTCTCTATCCGATGTAAGACTTCAATCTAAATTTTGCTATCGATTAGTCCTTGTATCTACATCCTCAATAATGATACGGAAAAATAACACGAAAATAAGCCATAATTTTACTCTGTTAATTACTTTTCAAGACTTTTTTTTTAAGTTCTCCTATCAATTGATTTACAAGTTTGATTGATTTACAAGATTGATTTACCTTTATTTTATTTGCAAGTTTTGCAACGATAACTAATTTTTCGCTATACCTTTCAGAAGTCGATTCATTTATTCCTTTAACTTTATGCCAACGAGAGCAGCTATGGAGATTTCTCCCCAGAGTATCAAGAAAAGTTTCTCACAAAATGACCCACTTTCTTTGTACATCCATTCGCATTCAATCAAGTAATTTTTTCTCGTAAAACATTATTTGTGTGGACTCATAGTATCTTTTTCCCTATGGCAATAGAATGCATCCTGTACAAAAGAAATTAATGGATGTCACATTGGAACACTCTAGAAGTAAGTATATTCGCATTTACACAGTTCGCATTTCTTGTAAGTACATTTAGTGACATAGTGTGTGACATTAATAGCTGATGATTAATATTATCAATCTTTGTTCTCGATCTTTCAAAGTCACCTTTGCTTGAAATTTAGTCTCATTATCAAGTAAAAATTAAATTCTATGATTGGCAAAATAGATATTATGATGGGAGATCCAGTAGTACTTCAGCTGATTCAAAACTTATTGCGGACGATTAAAGCGAAGAAAGTACTTGATGTTGGTGTATTTACCGGTATGAGTTCCTTGGCTTCTGCTTTGGCTCTACCCGATGACGGCCGTATTATTGCTTTGGACGTCGATGATGAATTCGTCAATATTGGTAACAATTGCATTACATTATTTGTTCCTTATCTTATTTTGTCCGTATATCTGTTGAATTTGTAGGGAGGCCTTTTTGGAAAGAAGCAGGTGTGGATCATAAAATTGAAGTCCGCATACAACCTGCCCTAGATACCTTAGATCAACTTATCGATAACGGAGAGCAAGGGACTTTCGATTTTGCATTCATAGACGCAGGTACGTAGTTCACATATTTAAGGCGTAGCTCAATTATTTAGATTTCCTTACTTCCAGACAAGCAGAATTATAGCAATTACTATGAACGTTGCGTACAATTAGTAAGATCGGGTGGCATTATCGCTCTGGATAACGTCCTTTGGGGTAAACTTGTAATTGATCTTTCTGATCAATCAGAACGCACTGTAAGCATTCGAGAAGTTAACGATTTAGTAGCGAACGATGATCGAGTGAACATTTCCATGCTTACTATTGCGGATGGTCTTACACTAGCTTTCAAAAAATAATACTTGCTGCAAGCGGATCCCATTTAATAACTGGCGCTATATAATGGCGCTAATAATACACTATTCGAACTTGCAATAAATAAAAGTTCAAAATAAAACATCTTTTACTCTCCACTCTTACTGTCAATTGATCATTGAAGCTTGACGGCTTAATGATCAAGCTATTGGCATGCGCAACTTTGCTTGTATATAAATAGCAATGGCATAATACGTCTGGAGAAAGCCTAGAATTAAAGTTTGGCACCTCCAGCAAGACCTTCTCAAGGTCGCACTGCATTCAAAGCGTGGCACGAAGTCGAAGTAGCCGATAACAAATCTCCCATGAAATCAGACCTGTCCTGAAAAATCCTTAGTGGAGCTTACAGTATAACGTAAAAAACAAAAACAGGGAAAAGATTGTACTATTTTTTTTTACAAGTAATAATTTTATTACACAATGAAACATAAAAAACACATTAATTTTTACTTTTTACGAGTATGGAGGAAGTTAAATTTCTCTAAATAACTTCAGTCTAGAGACAGGGCTTTTAGAGTACTTTGAAAAATGGTTTCTTTCACATCATTGAAAACTGCCTTAATATTTTGAGTATCTAAAACAAAAGTTACTTATTATGCTTTCAAAGAAAAATCTCAGTATTCCATTACCTGTTGCGCATGTAAAATGAGAGAAGAACAACATCTTTTTGTATTTCGGGTGTAAACGCTGAAACATGTCCAAGACGAACTGTCTGGCAGCAATATCATCCCCAAGGGGTCCTGTAACAATTAATGACACAGACGAGTTAAAATAGTCTAGATATACACAAACCGTATAAATTATACCTTGATAAGCAGGAAAATAATCTCGCATATGTGATACAGCTATTTTTTCTTTAAAGAGATCGGTTTTATTTAGAAATAAAATGGTAGAAGTGTTCTGAAAATACAGAGATCGGACAATGACAGAAAACAAGCTCGCGGACTCCTTCAGGCGATTCTGCAAAGACAAATCGTTCAAATTACATATATCTATATACATACAGATTCTTACGTCTTGGTCACTTTCCCATAATGATTGATCATACTCCGACAAAGCCACTAGGAATATGATCGACGCTACAGACTCGAACACATGAATCCACTTCCGCCTTTCGCTTCGTTGACCCCCGACATCCACCATCCTGACACCAAACAATTAGTCATACTCAAAGCTAAGCACGTGGTCTTTACCTTATGACTCGATTTCGTTTGGCCAGACAGGAAAACACGTACTCAACAATGCCTGTCGTCACCATCCTAGTTCGTAGAATGTCTTGTTCATTAGGTAAATATCCCCGAGTTCCTATACGCGTCAATTGGTCTAGAAAACTAAAGCGAATAAACGGAAATAATCAGAACATTATCCAACTTTCTGCTGTACATTAAAAACTAAAAACTCACTATTTCGAAGAATCCGCTAAATGGAACTCCCTTCTTCGTGTGTAACAATACTGGATGCCTGAATCTTCCCAAAACCTTTGGAACTGGGGTAAGCAACGACAGAAATCTTCTGAACTCAAAATTTGCAATCTTGTTATGCATTTGATAAAACGCAAGTTTTCCGTGTACTCGTAATGAATATTCAAAAGTTGCATAGCTCGGATCAACGTTTGAATGGTTGTTAAGATATTCTGCAGGATGACGGGAATATACGATTCTCGATCCGATTCGGAAAAACCGGCGCCGTTAAGGATCCGCATTTGTTTCAAAAACGTCGATTTTCCCGCTTCGGAAGTGCCTGTCAAAGAAGGAAGGAGTGAACAAAGGATGGCGTACAGGATATAGAACCCCGTAAGGCCATTTCACCAAAACAAGAAAAGACCCGATGAAACCGAAGCCGGGGGTTAGACAATCTTCCTGACGTCATGCTTTATAGGTGTGAACCATAATTTCAAACAGGAGTGTAAGAAAGAAAAATACAAAAAATACAGTACCTAATAAGAGGATTTTGATTTCTCTGCGAAGCTGTTTTTTATCCTTGCGAAGCCGTTGTTCTATTTCTTTTGAAATACGTTTAGCTTCATCTTGACACTCACTGTTGCAGAGCAACAAGCTCGGCAAGTCTAGGCAAGCCGAGATTTCATGCAGCATCTTGCGATGATGAAATAACACTATGTAAAGGTCGTCGAACACTTGGGAACTAAAGTGCACAACAGAGTCTGGTTCTAAGAAACTCTTTGGACGGCAAAACCCATGCTGATGAATTCAGTGGAAAACCAAGATACGAACACTTTCACCGCTCTGGGCAATGTCAGCGCAAATTATGTGCTTTTCTGGTCGCTGCTCCGCTTCAAGGGGTTCGCCGGCACGAGAAAGCTTCTGTCAAAGTCCAAAATAAGGGAGCGAAAAACAAGGGAGTGAAAACAACGGCTAATTTCGCAAAACCACACATGACACCAGGTTTCCTTGTGGAAAGTTCCTGAATTTCAGACACAATTTGACGTGGGTACTTTTCTTGCGGTTTTGATGAGTCACGTTAAAATTTAATATCGAAGTGATAGAAACACAGACGATACCATTTTTGTCACTGGAGTGTATTTCACGAGTGTGTGCCTTAAAAAAGGGAGTAAATACATAAAAACTGCCGCGCAGGTGGGAACGAAATGGGACGGCTATAAACTTAAGTTAATGAGGATTCCAAGTAAGTAAAAGCAAGTTTAGAAAGACTACAAGATAGGTTTAGGTCGTCTTCGGAATTTAAAAACTAAATCATCTTCGGTAACAACACTTGTTCCACGACTGCGATGGTGTCATTTCTAGATTCAGTGTCGACATTCGTTGTATAGAATTATCGCCGTTTTTTCGCACGAAGTCTTCAGCAACTAGTGTAAACAACTCACCTAAAGCAAAGTCAGAAATTGAAAGGGAAGTGTTCACATACAGGTTAAGAGCACTTACGAACGTTTTTTCCTGATTTGCTGGACGTTTCCAGGAAAGTTGCTTTTATCTCTTCAGCGAAACGCTCAACTTCTTGCATGGAAATCTGCCGCGGGCAAGAGTTTTTATCGATCAGATCTGTTTTAGTGCCACATAAGTATACTATACAATCCTGTAACACAAGGCTTGCTAAGAGCCAGCAAAACCAAATAGAATGTAGAAAATGTACCTCTTCGCAACGTCGCACCTCTTCCACCCAAAACTTCGTTCGATCCCAACTCGACTTTTCTGTCAGATCGTAGCAAACGACAGCAGCTTTGGCATCACGATAATAAATTCGACTCATAGCTTCATACCTTAAGTGTATGGGAATTGCAGAACGTCAACGTAGGGATAGACCAAACTAGGTACGGTAATTATACTAATTATTATTCACCTCTCGCTGCCTGCAGTATCCCAGATAGCCATTGTAAGTGACTTTCCATCCACTTCCACTTTCCGTGCTCCAAACGCGGCACCAACTGTCTAGAAATAAAGAAGTTACTTAAATGTACAAACCAGATGGAAGCAAAACTTACAGCTTGATACTGGTTTCCTATGAATCTGTCATACAAAAATCGCTCCACAAGGCTTGTTTTGCCCCCGTTCTCTTTCCCGAGCATTACCACTTTTAGTTCCACAGGTCCCATATTATAATTAACAAAAATCTCAACAACAAGATCACAAAATATAGGAGTTTATCTAGACATAATTTCTACGGAAAAAACCTTGACTGGCCGGACTCCGGTAATCTAAATCAAAACATCACATGACCTTGACGTCAGAGAAGGCGTCTATTCATTCTGCCTTGCTGCCTTCTGACTCCGCCTTGATGTCTATTTGACAATAATTTAGCCACACGTTTTCCAAGAAAGGCTACAAACCACAACTCAGCTTTGAAAGTGTTAGCTTTGGTGTACTAAAAGCTTAAAAATACAATCTAACCTTCAAAGTAGCCCGTTTAACTACTGAAGCTAAACTTGGATGTAGGCGTCTTAGGCCGACAAGACAAGGCGTGACATGGCTATGGTAGACAAGGAGACGAATTCAGATTCTGCTAGGCAGCAATCCGTTTACAAATGTAATTCTTTAGCTTCGTAACTTTTGTATTTTTCCTATAAAATTGTTACTCTTTCTTACAGGGAATGAGGATACTACAAAGGTATTTATTCGCTTACGAATGGAAAAGGATGATTTATTCACGGGACGCCGGAATTCCTCGATCGCCGGCTGGAAGTAAGTCCCGTATCATAATACGTTATTATTGCAAAAACCCTCGTGCTCTTTCTACTTGCAGCATAATCTTGGAGCAGTTGGGTATTCACACTCAAGTAACCCCGGAACAAGCCAGGAAAAAGTGGACTAATCTTTGCCAAAAATACAAAGTAAAATCCCCCGAAATTGGAAACTGCTAAAACTTTTTACTTTAAGAGCAAAACTTGTTTAGCAAATTCGCGTGGAACCCCTAACACTCGAGCCCAGCGAAATAAACTCCAATTGGCCCTATATCGAAGAGCTCGACCGATATTTTTTAGCTCGCAATGGAATTAGCGAAGTGCCATCCAGCGGCGATCCCAGCACTATAACCTTTGACCCCGCAACTGCTTCTACTATCAAACTTACCTACGATCCCGCAACGGCTAGTCTAACATATGCTACCACCCCCCAGCCTAGCAATATGTCTCGGAAACCTGTAATCGCCAGTATTGCCAAAACCCCGCCCAGTCCAGCTGTCAGCACTGGCTTAGTCAACCGATTTCGGAAGCGTAAACGTCCCTGCAGATCGCTTCGCACCGTCCAGAATAGCGAGGAGCAAATTGTAGGTTTACTTCACGAATCCCTTGGTTGTCTTCGCTCCATGGAAGAAACTTTAAGATCTCAAAGTGATGCATTGATTACTCTCTTAACGGAACTGGTGCGGCAAAAATCTACGTCCGCCTCAGAATCTGAACATTTTTGAGTTTACGTCACAAGAAGGAAAGAACTAATTCGAATTGAAGCGATATATTGTCATGTCAACCTTCCCTATAAACTGAAATAAACACTGTAATAAACTGGGCGGGAGAATATTTTTTCAAAGTACCAACAAGCTTTCAACTGACCTGTTGTATAAAAGGGACACTTTTCTCGCTGCTTTTACAAATTTGTAACGACTAAGATGCTTTTCTTTGAAAGTTTCGAATTTGTACCCTTGATTCGTATCGCTTGGCCGGTGCTACAAATACAAACCATTTTGGTGCTTGAATAACGTAAAGATAAATATGAAACTCAATTTCCTAACCATCTTATAGTCCCTAACCACAATCTTCGTTACCAAATTAGCGCGAATGCAGAGCCCAGCAACTGACGCTACAAGATTACTACTAAAAGTTGCTTAGCTCTCTCCTCCAGTCCTCGTTATCAACTCCAACCGTGGAAGAAAGACGTTACCTTAACTGTGCTAGCCGCCGATAATGATGAAGCCACTCTTCAAGCATCTGAGCTTGCAAAAGCAATCGACTCCGAGGTGGCAAGGACAGTGCAGCACCCAGGACTCCTCCTCCCACTTGTCGAACTTCAAGCCACTGTTTCAACAAAGCTTCTTCTCGTCCGCATTCCTCTTCTGTTAAGAAATGCAAGGGTAATAGCGACCCGTCTGACGTCACAAGTGGCAAGAAAAGGTCCCGGGAACTAGCCAAGCCTCCTCCAGCCCCCAAAGTGGGCGAATAGGGAGCAGTGTCAGGTTCTAAGCACACTAACGCTGAGAAATGACCACGAGTGTAACCTAACACAATGGGAGCCTTCCAACATAAGCTAGGTTCCCATAATAAGGGTAGATAGACACCTACAAGCATACATTTTAACTAAGAAAATTTCGCATAATGTGTCCAACAACTACCTTGGAAAGGTGAGAAGCCTAGTGGCTCACCCAGATGGCTTTTGACACGCGTGGTTCCGTATATTATGATAGGACGGCGAAATATATGGGCAAGAACGAAAACATGTAGCTGCTCGAGCGCCGTTCCAGGACGTAACGCTCTCCCCACGGATGCCGCCCAATCTTCAGACAACTGGGATTCAGTAGGACAGAATCCCAGATCCAATCCTAGAGCTAAACGCAGCTCTTGTTCGCGCCAACGTGGATAAAACCTGTGGAACAAACCATACAATATACATATAAACAACATAAACAAACCCTATAAATAAATTCACTAATATATTAGATTTAAGAGCGAAATTGGCAACATTCATGGAATTTATAGCGAAGTTCTACTTACGTATGTCCCACGCCTTGTAAGGCATCAGCCAATGCCTGCCTTAGAACGCCTTGGCGGTCGCAAACGCCCCACGTTGCTTGTAACGCAGAATCTAGCAAGCAATCACCAGCTGTGCGATTCCATAAAGCCAACAACCGCGAGCCAGGACCCCAGTTAATCACCTCAGGTTCTAACTCCTTTTGAGCGTCTTTATCCATTAGTTCTTCGTACAAAATTTCCTGGATATCTAGTGGCAAATCTTCAACTTCGAGTGGTAGTACCACTGTGGCCGTGTCCGTCAAATGTGGACAAGCGAAACAATGGCCTTTGGTAGGGATAGTGCGAATAGCGGCACCCACGTGACGATTAATCTGCAGAGACAAGTCAGGAGCTGCCGTACAAGGGGTACGTTTGCGTCCTGGCCCTCCTCCTTGGACTTCACACAGAATAACAGCCAACACATCTTCTCTTTGGTGCCTACACGAAGATTTTGCTTAGCTCCTCAGACGATACATCGCCCAAATACCAAAATATAGGCGAATTAAGTGCAAAATTACTTTAAAGCCAGCTGCACAAGTGAAATACCCGTCTCAAAATGAGTTGTCGATGAGGTGCTCGTGGAACCAAAGTTCCTCTGTAAGATTGAGACATCGGACGAAGTTAATTGGCGCAGTGGATCTCCTCCATGTTGCAGAAACACAGACACAGGACCTACCTACAATAAAGTTCAATCAAATTTAATACATTGGCGAAGTTCCTGGGTTTTACTTGGCCTTCTACGGTGGCAATAACGGCGTTCAACCAAGTCCAGTCAGCTTCCCGCACTTGCCTCCTCCATTGGCGCAAACGCCGTTCATGTTCGTAATTATTGAGGGCAAAAGTCGCCTCCGGAGGACTCGGCGGACGGCAGGCGCCCTATATAAAGCGGAATTAGACATAAAGGAAAAGAATCAGACATAAAAGGAAAAAGACAAGAATTACGGAAGAAAACGAGACTGGGCTTTGGCACATAATACATTTGGTAGCCCGGGGCCAATTGGAGTATGTGCAGGAAGGACAGGTCCATTTGGCTGCTGTAGCTGCGTTTTCTTTTTCCTTGTCTAAGCTAGGGCTTCGGCGAGTATGTGGAGGGGATGATTGCTTGGCTCCTACATCTTCGAGGGTCAAAGGTTCTAGCAAAGATTGCAAGTCCGAAGACGTTGCAGGAGACAAAGGACGAGAAGTGTAGCACATAGTGCAGGAAGGGTTCTTGTACGAGTTAATTAAGGTGCAAGCTGGGCAGGTCCATTGACAGGATTCCGAACTGGGGCTCTCTAAGCTGCTTGTGGTAAAATGCTCTTCAGTGGCACAGCCAGGGTTTGCGTGGCATTCAATGAGCCGCGGAGCTCTGGGAGCTCTGCACATCGTGCATTTCGAGGCACTTTTCCAGTTACTAAAAGTGCAATATTCACAGATCCATTTGACCTCATTTCCGTTCATATTAACACGAGAAATTCTTTAAAAATTTTAAAACTATGTACAGGTTACACTGGAGGGAAATGTTGTCTTGACAATGTCAATGGCAACTCCGATCTGTGATTGGGCACACAAAGGAAATAGGAATGCGAACAAATGTACACGAATTTCTAAAGTAAAACTCGCTTAATGTTGACCAAATACGATACTTAAGCAAGTCAGCTCCAAAAAAGAGCTTACTTTTTGACGTGCTAGAGAAGGTTTAAGACATAATTAGCTAAAAAATCTACTACAATTGTACACGAAACTTTCACGGCAAAGTTCCGTTTCACAACCAAAACAAACCCGACAATCAGTGCTGTGTAAGAACTGAGTGGCGAAGTGATACTTGCGAACTTTAAGGAGACGAATTCACAGAATTTGTTTTTCCTAGTTCGTCTTTTTAACTTAGCGGATAATATATTATTTTCCCGTAGGTATTGCAAGCATAAGCCATCTAGCGATTTCGGTCGAGCTTAATTTACACAGTGTATTTTCGGTAAATAAAAACGTACCAAACCCACGTGGATAAGCAAATCGAGGGTTTAAAATAGTTGACATAAATATAAAGTTATGTCTGGACTAGAATTACTTACGGATCAAGGCCTACGCATTGATGGTCGTAGAGCTCATGAATTAAGGAAAATCGAATGTAATTTAGGCGTTTTTTCCCAAGCTGATGGAAGCGCTTATCTCGAGCAAGGCAACACCAAAGTCCTAGCCGCTGTTTACGGTCCTCACGAAGTATACAACTCCCTCATTACGTGTATTTCTTTTTCTGTATATTCAATGTACTTCTTTTAGGTAAGAGGGTCCCGTTCAAATGCACTCCATGACCAAGTATTAATCAACTGCCAATACAGTATGGCCACTTTCAGCACAGCAGAAAGAAAGACCCGCCCTCGAGGTGACCGCAAATCACTGGAAATGTCCAGTCATTTAAAACAGACGTTCCAAGCCGCCATCAAGACCGAGTTGTACCCCAAATCCCAAATCGACATCTTCGTAGAAGTAGATTTGCTTTAAACTCCAGCCCTCCAGTACTAATTTTCTTTATTTTACTCAGGTTCTACAAGCTGATGGTGGAAACTACTCTACGTGCGTGAATGCCGCCACTTTAGCACTAATTGATGCTGGCGTACCTCTGAGAGACTTTGTCTGCTCGTGCACCTCGAGCTTGTTGGGTGATATTCCCCTTATAGACGTAAGCCATGCGGAGTTAGTGGGCTCCAATCCCGAACTCGTGGTCTCTGTCTTACCTGCTAGTGGGCAGATCGTTTATTTATCATTGAACCATCGTTTACACCTGGACTATCTCACTCCTGTACTCGACAAAGCAGTACAAGGCTGCAAGGACGTGTACAATATCCTCCAGGCTGCTGTAAGGCACCACGTCGCTAAACGAAGTGCTTCTTTAGGTCTGACTGCTAGAGTTTCATAACCTTTTTGTATTGGGGATCATATAATACACATTTAAACACATAAACTTCAACGCCATTCCATAGCTAGCGCCTCATACTCGTCTTCGGCCACAAAAGGCGCATCAATTGACCGAATCATGACCTCCCCACAATAAAGGCACTCCGACGCCACGATGTCATCCAAATCGGCCAGCAATTGATCTCGGGAACTAATCGTCGTGACGGAATCCGCGTCGTCCTTATTAGGCAAAGATGCCAATTCTCGCTAGAGGCACAAATCGACAAATCACTACCGCAAATCGTTTATTCAGTTCGAATTTTACCTGCAAATCTTGAACTCGTTCTCGTCTGGGAGCGCTTAGATGTTTCAAAAGTTCAGGAATGAGACAATCCGTAGAATGGAACGCATGCCCACAAGGAAAAACATAGCAAGGACGGGTTAGTAACGGGAATGTGCACAAACTACATTTCTGGTCAGCTCCAATGGTAAAATGCCTAGCAAAACCCGTTTATTAGCCTCATAAAACATTCAGTCTGATTACACCTGTTCCTAAACGTTTGAATATCTTCCCGAATGGCATCAGCAGCTTTGGTAGCCTCTTCCATTTCCTCTTTCAGTGCTTCAATGTGTTGATTATAGTCCTAGACACCCAAATTGAGTTAAGAACTAAGTGAAGTTAAAACAAGTCCTACCTGTAAAGATGCGCAAATCGCGTCCTTGAACAGATCGATGGTCACAAAATCGGGGAAAAACGGTAGAACGTCTTCAATCTTGATCAAATCACAGTCCTGCAAAACAGCCATGGCTCGCTGCACGTCTTTTTCCTCTTCAACCACATGTCGAGCTTAAATAAACCAGAAGAAATGAACTCGAGCGAAAAAGTTTCAAAAACATTCGAAAAAGTTTCAAAAACATTCGAAAAAGTTTCAAAAACATTCGAAAAAGTTTCAAAAACATTCGAAAAAGTTTCAAAAACATTCGGAAAATTCAAAAACATTCGAAAAAGTTTTACCTATTCTCAACCACAGTTTCTTTCGCAATTCCTGATCCTCGATAGGCATGTCAGCAGTACTTCTCGCTAGCGCTGGATCCAAGGGCAAGGCCACTTCCACGGCATCTTGGTAAAGTCCCAGTAATCGGTACAATAAAACGCAGCACACAGCCAACGCCCGAGCTTCATCCGATTTCTTGTCTGACACATGATTTACCAAAGATATACATAGCCTCAAGCATGCCTCTGCGTCGTATAAAACTGTCGCTACACTCGTTCCTACAATTAAGCTTCCATATCATAACTACTCTTGAATACACGTAGGAATTTCTGCAATGTGTTACCTTGCAAGTTTAGGTAGTTGATTGCCTTATTTGGATCGAATTTGGCATAGAGAGAAAATAGGAAAGTGTGAAGAAATTTCTCTTTGCATTTCTTCGTGACTGTCACAAACTCCAAGAAGCGAATCGCCTCTTTTCCCTAAGACAAATAAAAACAGAAAATTCAACTTAAAATATATTTAAATTCTTTATTATATTTAATAAAATTAAATATTCTTTTTTATAAAAATACATTTAATACATATATATAAATGTTTCTATATTTAAATAATTTACTTAAAAGTTCAATTAAGAAATTTTTCAATTAAGAAATTTGTTCAATTAAGAAACAATTAAGACCTAAAATAAAAAGAAATACCTGGGCTATGTTATTTTCCGCCAAGCCAGCAAAAAGCGTCGTGAGAAGATGATTTAAGTTTAATCGGGAGTACTGGCTAATTAAGAGGTCGACCAGTCCTTTGGGCTCTACTTCCATCAAAGTTGGGCCATGTTGATACAGAATTTCCGGTTTGCACTCCTGCAGGACATCCAAGGCTAAAATAAAGAAAAAATAAAAAGACTGAGACGTAACAAAACGAAGCCATAAAATATAACTAATTCTTCTTGCCTGCATGGTACTTTTTGTCTAATAGATGCTGCTCAATATCTCTTTCATAATCCTTCAATTTGAGGGCGAAATACGAGAATATTTCATTGTCGCCATGGTAAGATAATAGATTATAGACCGGATTTAAGTTAGCAGCAATGCAATCCTAAGAATACAAGTCTTAACGCTCCAAAACTCTCAAGAATTATTGATAAATACAGCAATATTTTTTTGCTCAGTGAAAGAGACTAGAAAGTTCCATTTCTTCTTGTAGAGAGGATCGTTCTTCTTGCCCTGCTCTTTCAAACCATTCAATCGACTCAAAATCAGCTCCAGGATCCACAAAACCAGTATTGTCAGTTGCATCTGCTCATTAAACTTGAACGAATTGCATTTCTAACAAAAGAGGACTGTAAATAGAAACTTAATGAACGAACTTAGAGACTACCTCCAAGAAATAAGTTAGTAACGCCTCTTCTTGTCGAACTCCAATGAATTTCAGGCTGACTTCTTCAAAAGAGGCTGTTGTTTTCGCGAAAAGCACTGCACTTTCCTCATATTTCTTCTTATCGAACAAATCTTCCGCTTCTTTTAGCAAAACTTGTCCTAAAAACGCTCTGTTTGCCCCGCAATACGTCTTCGCTTTCTCGAAATCACCCTGCGACAGGTAGATCTAACAAATAAATGAATCAAATTAATGCAAATTTCTTTTAATCAGCGAAAAAATGAGAGTTAATTAAAAAAATTAGCTTCTTACCTTCCATACATGTCTGCTCTCTTTATTCACACTATACCTAAATACAGCGTAGTCTGCGAAAGTCCATAAATTCCCCTTCTGGCCATCCCTAACCAAACCGCCCATATCCCCTGTGGACTAAAAAAACGATTAACCTCTTAAAAAAAATACTTCTTAGAATTTCTTAACACAATATTTTACTTGGTCATGGTAATCTTCCGAGACCAGCTGATCATTAACAGTGCAAACGATTCGCATTCGGTCATAGAAGAGCAACAATACATGAAATTCCGTCACTGCAATGCCTAAAGGCGTTTTCGTATTGATTTTACGAGCTTTGGGAGTATCATGGCACAAAGAGGGATCCAAATACGCGAGATCTTCCACCAATCTCACTCGGGAAGTTATGCTGTCTTGCCCTGAACAAGGACAAGGGTCCAACTACAGAAAGTGTGATGGAAGCGATAAGAAACTAATTAAAGTACTTGGATTTTTTAATTTAATTTTTGTAATTTACATTTCCAAGTAAAACTCCTGCGCCGGTTAACCACGCGAATTGGGTAGCAGGACTCGCTAAATCTTGGTAGTAAATCCGCAAAGAAGAGATCGAACTATCACTTGGGATTTCCACGAAACGCTCTGCATGAAACTTAACATTAAACAAAGATTTTAAGGCAATTTTGGAAAACAACCTGGGAGATTTAAGTACGCGTGGAAAATTTGCATTAATAACGGACGTTCTTCCGCTTGGACTACGCCAAGAAACTGATAGAGTCGCGTAGGAGTGGTAACCAATATAGCGTGACGTTCTGAATCGCCACCCAGTTTATAATGCTCCAAACCAGTGACAGCCACCGTGGAGCCCCGCCCCAAATCGAAAACCTTAGAAGTAATGAAGACAAGGGATTATTTAAGAAATTTAAGGATTATAAAATTGTACTTGTTTCCAATACAACTCGCAACCAGACTGAAACATTCCTTCTTCGCTGTTACTAATTTCAGCTTCCAGGATCACTCCCTTAGATGTTCCTAAGAGTATAGGGCCGGTGACGGAAAGCGATTTGTTCAGCCGATTCCAACCCACAGCAGTAATAAAGTGGTTTTTCGCTTTTGAAACCTACAAGGGAAAGACAAAAGTACGTTTAAACTAGTGTTCCTCGTTTTTGAATGTGAACCGAAGAAGAAATTACGGATTTAGGCTTGTTGGAGCTCAAGTGAAGGTACAGAAAATCAGAAAGCGAGTCATTTTCTTTCCCAACCAAGCTGATGAGTAAATGGTAGCCTAACGGATCCAGGAAAAGCTGGGATAATTTCATTCCTTGCGGCACATATTTTCCCAAATCCAGTTCTAATAAAACGTATACATATAATAATGTATAATTTTAACGTAAACAGAAGTCGAAACATAGGAATGAATGACATACCACTAATCTTGTCTGGAGTCTTGGGATCAATTCTGAGCAAGGTGTTGTTAACCAAGGCGATCGCTAAACGTCCCGATGAAGCTTTCAGGTGACGAATAGGGAATTGTGGAACGAACGATATTTTGTTTTTGACAAACATGGGCTCTTCTCGTTCATATTCTAGCTAATAAAATTCCACATAATTTGACTTAAGTCACTTATTTTGGTTTCTTTTCAGAATAATTAATTTATTAAATTAAAGTACGATTGCTTACCTTTGCGTAATTAACGCCTACATTCCTGGTAGCTTGTTCGTACTGGTCCAAAATCGAAGTCATGGCGAAAACGGAAAACAATTCTACTCTGACTTCAGTTAGTCAAGTCCTTTGCCATAAACTATCTCAAGTAATCAAACATTAATTCATACGCTCTTAGAAATTTTTTCCAATTTTATTTACGAGATTGAGACTCGAACTTCGCAGTCAAGGGAGCAAGCAAAATGTAAATAAACAGATCCGAGCCGCGACAGCGAAATGCAAAGCCTTTTCCACGCCCAGTCCAAGGCACAGTGGCTGGAACAAGATTGCGCAGCACAAAAAGCACGCACAAAAACGCTGGAACAGCCTGTTCCTTGCACAATCGTGGCACAGCACAATTGAACCGTCGCTGGAAAAGGCTTTAGAGTTTGACCGATATTTGATAGAAAAGCGAATCGTGAAATAAAAAAGGCCGTTGTCGCCTTTCGCTTCTCGCATTTTACCCATTCTGGCATTTTAGCGCCGCTACCGCCATCCTTCCAAAGTGGGTTGAATGTCAATATTTGTTATTAATACCCTGATTAATTATTGGAAATGAGACTAGCTACCCCAGCGAAAAATTTGTAGTATCAATTCTTGCCTCACTACGGTACGTTAGCTTCATTATAGGAAGAGTTCAAGTTCCGTCTCCATAACGCATAACATGTTTTCTCTTTCCATTACCTCAAATTAATTGAATTAATTAACAGAGTGCATTCTTTAGTTTAGGTTTGAATGGTATCCATCAGCAAGTACCTTTAAATTACTTCCTGCTGGCTTGCGTTGGACAGCAGAGAAGACCGCAGCAAGTTCCATTCAAGGAACCACCACAGAAATAAACCATGGGGAACAAACACAGTTGTTGTTCGTACGACAGTCCTACTCCTCCAAGAAAAGCGGTGGATAATGTCTACACAATCGAACCACTTCCGCGCCGGGAAGAAAGTGCGGCTAACTTGCAACATATAAGTGAAAGAGAGCCTGACGATTGGCAATCCGATCCATCACTCCATCCCACAGCTGGCCCCATTTTCATGGAAAGATCCAAAGCTGCAATTCATGGTATGACACTTCCTCATTTCTTACTTCCTATAATGTCGCTACGTCAAAATAACCCAGAAACTAACCTTAAACTTTTTTGATTTCAAGCCGCTAATGTTGGAACAACTAAGAGTCTTGGTATACCCCAATTAACTTGTTTATCATTAGTTTCTTGTACTAAAATCTCTTTTATTTTGTATACATAGATGGCTTGGAACGCCGCAGAAGCCAGAGTCATGTAAAAATACACCCTTTTTAAAATATGTTTTGGGACTAAATTCAGTTGAAATTTCCCCAGCTTCACGGTACACTGAAAAAGTCCAATTCTTGTTCCACGATCTTCGTGGACGACAGTACAGTGAGTCAACCGAATTTGAAGAACACGATCAAATGTGTGTCACTAGCCATCTACTACCACATTAAAAACCGGCGTTCGGATCGACAAATGGATATTTTTGACGAGCAGTTGCATCCACTCACTGTAGTATGTACTCGCTAAAAAAGCGTCGTATTTTGAGCTACTTGTTAATCATTTTTCGTTTGTGCCAGAAGGATGGGCCATCAGCCGACTCCCACAAATACAATCCTGAACATCGACAGATCTACAAGTTTGTGCGCACTCTATTTAATGCTGCTCAACTCACCGCCGAATGTGCCATCATCACCTTAGTGTACCTTGAAAGGTAAACTAAAAAGGATTGAGAACTGGTTGTAAAGTAACATATTTTGATCATTTAGGTTATTAACGTATGCAGAGATTGATATCACGCCTTCCAATTGGAAACGAGTCGTCTTGGGAGCGATTTTATTGGCTTCTAAAGTCTGGGATGATCAAGCGGTCTGGAATGTAGATTATTGTCAAATCTTAAAGGATATAACTGTCGAAGACATGTAAGTTTTTCTGTAATTCATTCATTTTCCTTGGAAAATGTTAATTTTCTTTGAAGGAATGAACTGGAACGGCATTTCTTGGAAATGTTGCAATTTAATATCAATATTCCCTCGTCTGTGTACGCCAAGTATTACTTCGATTTACGTACTCTGGCCGAGACCAACGATTTGTCGTTTCCCACGGAACCATTGACGAAGGAAAAAGCGACCAAATTGGAAGCAATGTCGCGAGTTTGTGAAGATAGACTCACGGCTGATATACTCTGTTCTAATCTTAAGCGGTCGGCCAGCATGGACAATATGAATGTGTCAAGACGCAGCATAGCAATTTTATCTTAAACCGAAAAGCAGCAAGTAACTTATGGATCATTCTGCCGAAATGTCAATGTACGTGACAAAGATCACTTGCGTACAGTGAGTGAAATGGAGTTATTTTGTAGGAAATGGTGTGCCAGACTTCCATTGACAATAAGCTTTATGAACGTGAACTTTGAATTGACACAGAGAATACCTATTTTGTGGCTATTTTTTCTCCCATTCGTTTTTTTTTTAATTGATCATCTTGTTTCTGCGTGGGTATAACGTGCGGGAAGGTGGGATGCAAGCTTGGATAACAAGTGGACTTTTAATTTTAAGCTTTGTACTCTGATTTTCTTTTCTTGGCCCTAGTCATGACATCTTTTCTTACGTAGTTGATTATCCCGATTTTTATTTTCTTTAGAAAAGAAAGATTCTTTCCGGATTTGTAAAGTGAAAAAAACCTGCCATAGACAGTGCTAAATTGCTTTGAACTCAACCAATTTTTTTCTCCTTGACGCTTCTGAAAACATTGTATTCTAGGGCAGAACGATATGGGTTGCATTACAGCATTTTTACGAACATTTAAAAATTGTATTCGTCTTGTAAATAATTTGTATTTTGCTTTGAATTTCCTTGAACTAGAATTTCCTCCATGGAAAATTAATTTACCAAATTATTGTCATTTATGCGTAACTTTCTCGGTAGCTTTTCTTTTTGGGTATATTTTTTCGTTTATTAAATATCGCACGTAATTCTGTATTTTTAGCTCAGTTTCTGCAAGCCTTACACCATCTAATGGAAGAAATCAAACAAATAATTTGTAGATGGCGCTATTACATGTTTAGTTCGTCTACTTTAGTTTGTTTGGTTTTGTAAATATAGTTTTGCAAACAGAAATCGGCGGAGGGAGGTAACATGTTTTAACTATTAACGATGAAAGAAATTATCCTAGCTTTGGGTTCGGTAATTGCGTCTTTCGTGCTTGTGCTTCTACTCGTTGGCCTTGGTAAGTCATTTCAAGTTTTGAAAACCTTTTGTTTTGCTTTTCTTTTAATTTTTACTAATTTATTTTCTCATTTATTCTTGTAATGGTGTTCGCTTTTGCCATATCACGCTACAAACAAATCCTTGCATAAATTGATAGTTGATAGCTCTTATATTTCTGTGTTTAATTTCTAAGTGTTTAATATTGTAGGCTGGTTTTTGGTCTGGAAGTTCTTCTTATCGAGGTTCAAATTTGTCCGCGAGATTTTGGGTTCGGTCAGCGACCGGAACTCCAATTCCCCTACAAGTGATACGAAGCCAGGCAGCAAAACAAAACCCCGGAAAGCGCGATTAGACTAGACCAATATTGTAAAAGCATGACAGTGAACGTTGCTGTTATCGGAGCTGGGGTGATTGGTGTGGGATCTGCGATTGTTCTGCAAGAAACTTTTCCCGACCTAAGCATTACAATAATAGCGGATAAATTTACTCCCTATACTACTGGTGATGGCGCAGCTGGATTATGGGGTCCTTACTTACTTGGAAGTACTCCAGAAAAGGATATTTAGTTAGTCTTTGATTCAGTTTGGAAAAAACAACGTAATTCATTTTTTTTATCTTTAAAGTCGCTGGTCGAAAGCAACACACGAATATTTTGCAAAAATATGGCAATCACCCCATGCTGGGGAAATGGGTATAAGCTTGGTGCCCTGTCAGCGTATTGATACCGTGAAAACTCCTTTACCGATTTGGCAAGACGTTGTATACGGCTTCCGCGAAATGAGCCAGAAGGAACTTGAGCGAATTGGTCGTCCTGGTGTTGTGTAACGTTCGCTTAAACGTCTTTAGATTACTTTTATTGATAATGGGATCTGTCAATTGTAGGCAAGGTCATGAATTCGTGACGTTCACCTGTGAACCGGTCAAATTACTCCCAGTTTTAATGAAAAGCTTCCTTTCGAAAGGAGGGCAAATAAAGCAACAATTTGTTGATGATTTTGCCAATTTGGGCAATAGTTTTGACATAATTATCAACTGTACTGGCATTGGAGCTCGGGATTTGGTAGGCGATCATAAAGTTTGTCCCAAACGTGGTCAAGTTTCGAGAGTTTACGCGCCTTGGATTAAAACTGTTTTACTGGACGATAGCGACGATGGAAATTACATTATCCCCAAGTACTGATCTAGTATATATATCTTTTTCATTTATTTTTGGAATTTAAGTCAAAATTCGGTGGTTTTGGGAGGAACTCATCAAGAAAACGATTGGAATTTGCAGCCCACTGCCAAGGATACGGCTTTTATCCATAACGGTTGTGCAAAACTCATTCCATCGCTTAAGGTAAATACTTATTACCTTTTCAGTAGAAACGCTCGAATTTCATTTCATGTCAGATTATGTCTAGGATGCAAAATTGTTTAAAGAGTGGGTCGGTTTGCGACCTGGCCGTCCCAGTTTGCGTTTAGATAAAGAAACTCGCCTTATACACGGAAAGCCTGTCACGGTAACTTTCTTAATATATATTTTGTAAATTCAAGTAGTTACTTCAGTTTTGTATTTAGATTGTCCATAATTATGGTCATGGAGGGTCTGGCATTACATTATTCTGGGGTTGTGCTCAAGATGTGGGAAATTTGGTAGCTTCTTCCTTAGAGTTGCTCCAGCGAGCGCGATTATAAATTGCATTTCATAGAAAAAGTCATGTAATTGGTCGGGACGAATTTGTAGTGCTCATTTTGTAGTCAGTTCGGGTATTAATTGGGTGACGCAATGCATTAAAAGAAGAATATATTGTTCGAGCAAATGATTAATTCGTTGGGATTTGAATTTGATTTTTTTATGTGACTATGAAGTGGGAATATACGAGTTTACAAATATAGACTTCGTGTGCAAATTTATAGAAGTATATGTAAATTAGGACGGTGCTGGGACCTAGCGGTGAAGTCTTTTTAATTCAAAGTGACTGAATTGTGGCGCTCACTACTTGTGGCGCACTTTTAGCGTCTGAGGCTTGTTTATGGCTTATTTTGTCTGAGAAATTCGACAAATTCTGCATAATGGAGGAAAGCTATGATGATCAAGATTGGGGAGAACATCCAGGAATGGCTGCAGCTCCTGAATTGGTCGATGTAAGTTTTGAAATACCCAAGTTCTTAACAGAAATATATCAATTGGATGGGCAAAGTTATGGTATATTTTTTCTAATAATGATTTCAAAATTGCGATTAATTAGTCTGATGGAGAAGAACAACCTATGGAAAATCCTGCAGAAGTACTAGAAGATTGCTTTAGAACGTTTAAAATGCAAGATTATATCATGGAACCTGGGATCTTCACTCAGTTGAAAAGGTATAATCCTATAAAACAAAACAGGAAGTCTTTATTTCATTACAGTGAGTTTTTCTCTTTAGATACTTCACAGCTGGAGGAAGTCCTGCAGATGTCATTGAACTTTTATCCCAGAATTACTCTGCTGCGGCCCAAATGGCCAATTTGATGGCCGAATGGCTGATTTTAGCTGGCGCTAGCATTACAGACGTCCAATCTATGGTCGAAAACCATTTGAAAGACATGATCCTAAAGACTTTTGACCCCAAGAAAGCGGACACTATTTTCACAGAGGAGGGTGAGGTAAACGCTGAACTCAGAAATTCAAAACTCTGTTTTATTTCTTGTCTGTAACGTCTATAACATCGTTGTTTTAGACCCCTGCCTGGCTTACGGAGATGATTGAACACCCTACATGGCGATCCCTAATCTACAAATTAGCCGAAGAGTACCCAGACTGTCTTATGCTCAACTTTACCATCAAAGTACTTTGGTGCCTTCTTTAAAATTAACTACTAACCAATCTTTCTGGTATTGGATTGAACCAGCTTATCTCGGATGCTGGCTTCCAAGGAGAAATTACGAGCATTTCTACAGCCGCCCAGCAAATAGAAGTCTTTTCTCGTATCCTAAAGACTAGTATTGGAACTTATCTCGAGAGCAATGATGAAGATCGCACCAGAAACATTCAAGAATGTGCTGTAAGTGCTTGTTACTCCCACAAAAACTCCTACTATCTATACTTAATCCCTTTATTGTACGATCATTTTATCCAGAAAATGGTTTGCCACGGACAACACACCTTCGTATACAGCCAAGTTCTCTTCAACGCCTTAGCCCAGGAACCCAAAGGCGGTCCTAGCTTACGTAGATTAGGCCAAGAAGTGACTCGACATGCAATTAAAGAGTATTAGCTATTACCGACAAGTCTATTGATTTTAATTTTTTTATTTTTCCAGGGGGCATAACGTTACAGCTATCGTGATGGCGTTAAATGGCTCTGCAGCCCATCCAAGAGCTAGCCAGGCGCTATCACCGATGTTAGCTAGGAATGCTCTAAACCCAGCAGACATTACGACGTTATATAAGCTATATTCGGCTCCTGATCCTCCTTTGGTTGAGTTGTTACGCATTCCTCAATTCCTTGGTAAACTGTTAGATATTTACAACCTATTGACTTTTTTGTACATCATTAATGTCTTTTCTTTCGCCAGAACTGATGTTGGAGTCCCTTTTCAAGCCCAACGTTAAGTTAAACCCTGAACACAAGTCCAAATACTTGTATTTACTAGCCTACGCAGCAAGCATAGGAGAAGTGGTCAAGAAAGGTCAAAGGCGGAGTGTAAATCGTGACGAATTGAAAGGAACATTGCAAGCGTTAGAGAAAGCACATCAAGTTTGCACGACAGCCAAAAGTTCCACAGAACTGATTACGGAACTGGGGGCTCTTTACCAGTACCTTCGGTAAGGATTTAATCAAAGTTGCTTGAAGTGTTCGATGTCGTAAATTGTGTTTAATTAGATTTCCTGTGGTTTCATTGGGAGTTTTTCGATGGGTAGAAGCTACCGTGACTGAACCGAGTTATTTTAAACTCTCCACGGAGCACACGCCCATTCATCTTGCGTTACTGGATGAAATCGCAGCGGTCCATCCACTTTTACATCCCAATTTGCTGGATCTGCTCATCCGGTTGTTTGAATCTCGTCAGGATGGGCTGGAAATTCTCGTTCAAGTATATTTCTTGTTTATATTGCTTTTCACATTTAAAAGATTTTCTTTTTTTTTTTTTTCTTTTGGTAGTTGGAGATGAGGAAGATGCTGCTGGACAGAATGGTTAATTTGCTAAGTAGAGGCTACGTGGTACCAGTGGTCAAATATATCAAGCAATGCTGGCAACGATGTGATACGGATATATCCCTTATCAGATACTTCGTTACTGAGGTAGAAATATTGAAAAATAGGGTTTGTATTAATATTTGTGGGATTTTAGGTACTGGAAGCCATTGCTCCGCCTTATACGTCCGACTTTGTCCAATTATTCTTGCCTATGGTTGAAAATGAGGAGATCACAGGCAGTATGAGAAGTGAAGGAGAGAATGATGCAGTTTCCGAGTTTATAAGTAAGAGACAAAACAATTATTTTATAAGTTTTAAATCAAAACTTCAATGCTTTTCGTATAGTATATTGCAAGACAAATTACATAATGGTGAATTGAAGTTTTGGAGATGGTGAACCCACCAGCATTTTACAGAAATTAATGAGACCTTTTCTCTCAATCCGTTTGGTTTTGAATGACGATAAGCATGTACTCTTTATCTAAGATGTATAGATATAAATAAAATGCTTACAAGTCAAAGTACTAAGCGAGGAATAATTACCAGGAGCAACCATTATTTCATGCTTTTTGGATCTGAGTCGCAAAAAGGTCAGATCATTGGTTGGATCCAGATCTCTCACCACAGTCCTGGCTTTGTCTGCGAGCTGACTGATAAGTCCAGCGTATTGTACAGTCGTAGCATTGTCCAGTGTCGATTTAATGGGTATTCCTGAGCAAAACAACAAGAATATTTTAGCAAAACATGGGAAAAATTAGACGAAACCGAAAGAACCACACCTTCATTATTCACCACTACCACTCCCACAACTCCTTTATGGGATTGTATCCGCTTCAGCGTTTCTTCAATTTCCGTAGACTAGAACGAATGTAACCCAAAACGCAAATTAAATACACAAATCCAAATAACTTAACTAATTTACTCACCATTTTTGCGACTTTTTCTAATACAAATATTGATCAAACAATCTGTTTTCATTCATAAAACTGTTCATAGATGGCGAAAGTTATCCATGTTTAGGGTATAATCAGTAAAGCTCGTAATCGAGCAAGACCGCGCGTATCGATATTTGCAGTAATGGTAAATGGCCACTTGTTGATGCAGTAAAGTGCGTTTTTTCCGTTTGTGTGCATAATTAAAGCTTAGCTAAGTGATTTAGTATACAATAAGTATAAAGAACATATTTCAACAAGCGATCCAAGTCAAGAAGCTTGTCCTGGAACGTTTGAGACCCAGATTTGGTTAGTAAAGACTAATTTCTTTTGCAAGATTCCCGGTATCGTGAACGCCGCAGGCCATGTTGTCCTCCAGGACGCGTGACATTTCTTCTCGATGCTTCGACGCGCAGCTCAGACCCGTCTAACTTTGCTCACTTTAATAACTTGTCCAAACATTGATTGTTCATCTTTGTCCCGTTCCTTTTCGTTCGCTATTTGCTCTTTGGCTGGGCACAGAATCCGAGCTCATCTTTATCTCACCGTCTTCCTTGGCTATAAACAAGTATTTCTTCAAAATCTGTTAAAAATGTTAAAACCTTTCTTCGCCCTGCTCTTGTTTTTAGGTTTGCAGATTGATAATGAAGGCTTACTACAGATGATGTTAATCTTATTACGGATGATGAAAACGTTCTGTCAGGTCTGCAGTAATTGCAAGTAGTGGCGATTGTCGCGTGCGGTGTTTTAAAATAGATCTTCGGTGGGGTTGTCCTATCCAATTTTGGTTTTTGGCTGTTTTCTCTTGCGCCCCTTTTGGGAGACGTTCGCCTTGGTGTTTATTCATGGAGGAGCTCATTACAAAGGCAGCTGGAAATTTTAGGAGTGACAGCATTCCATCTCATAACTTGGGCTGTCGTCCTGGTTGGCCTGTCGTCTTGGCTGTCTGTGTCGCTCATCTACAAGGATCAAATGAATGTTGTGACTGGCTTACGCCCCACATAACAACCTTTACTTATGAGACAAGGGGTACTTTTCTACTTCTTTGCTTTTAACGTCGTAACCCCCATACTTCTGACGCTAGAACAATTTTGAGCCAAGTGTCTTTCCCCGCGCCCGAATCAAGCCCATGGAAAATATGCAAATTTATGACGATTTAAGGCCTTCACACAAAGAAAAATAAAGAAAAATAAGGTGAAATTCGTGGCTAGAAATAAACTTCGAAAGAAAAGGTTTAGTCTTTTGTCATGTGACAGGAATCTCTTGTTCTACTTGTCTTTTTTTCTTTGCAGAGAAAAACCAAACAGATACAAAAGGGAAGATAAAGCGCACATAAGGAAGCTGGAGAAAGGAACTTGTAATGAGTTAAAAAGTTTGTTTCGGAGTATTACAAGCTTTTGTGTTTTGCATCTGCTCGCTTTTAGTCATTTCGTGTTGTTGCCACCAAAAGACCCCCAAAAGTCGGGTGTGAGGAATGATTGGAATCCCGGAGATCCTTTTGTCGCGGAAAATGAGCGTCTTTTGCAAGTTTATTTTTCCTGTGGACAATTTTGGTAAAAGCTCAAGTTGAGTCTTGTATTTTTTTTTCTTCATTTTTAAGGCCAAGAGTCTTGTCTTTTGTTTAAAAAAGGAAGCAAAAAAATTAAGGGTAAGATCCGCCACCTGGCAGTGCTCTGAAAGGGTGTAAATTATGCGACCTTAACACCAGAAAACGCAGAATGGTTTGCATCTTTATAAGTAAAGCTGCGTCTGATGTGTCTATTCTTAGTGTTTAGCTCGTCCTTTTTGTTGGATTTTTTAGTTGCTATTAGGAAAAAGGGGTACAAAAAGAAAAAATACCGACTCGTTAGCCTAATGTAAGGGAGATACTTTGGTGATTTTTTTTAGGGATCCAGTAGACTTTGACGGAAGTTTGTCGTCTTTCAGAAGCTGAATTTTGTACATTTTTTTCTACTTGTCCTATTCTTCGAAAGTTTGCTTCGTGAGTTTCCTTTATAGGATTTGCGTCTTAGAATCTTAGGATTTTTTCCTTAAAAAAAGTTTTATTTGAGGGAGGGGGGGAGGTCTCTGACGTCGCGGGGACTGGCAGTGGTCACTTATTGATCTGGCTGGTTTTTCTCATATGTGGAAGATTTTTTCTCTTGTCTCCTAAGGAATTGTGAGCCGTTTGTGAGTCGATTCTCGGGAAAAACCTGGGATTTTTTGCGTCTTTTTCATCGCAAGTAATTCTGGCTAAATGTTTCGAAACGCTTCGAACTTGACCGTAATTCAACAGCGCGAAAGATTGGAAACTTGTCAGTATTGTGCACAAACTTGGTAAGGTCCATGTGTTTCACGTACAGGAAACCTTAAAAAACTCGTTTTTTTTCAAAAAATAAGTTGCTGTTTCATGGTAAAGGGTGAAAACACATTACGTTAAAAAATGTATCAGATGTGAGAAAAAAATTGAAGTAAATATTTTGTTTAAGGATTATGTTTAAGTGAGCTCGAAATTAAAGTTCGTTTTACTTCAGCAGGGATTGAAAGGGAGCGTTTTAGAGAGGAATTTCCAGCGAAGGGATTGGTTGGCTTTATGACAGTTTTTTCGGCGCAAGTTATGGAAAATGACATGTGTGTGCCGTCCGAAGCCCCTCCCCTTTCATATGCGGACCGCTGCGCAAGGAGATGCGATTGGCACGATTGGCGTGGCGCCATATACGATGTCATATTTTGCCCTGCCTTCCACATATGACGGAAGCCAGCCAGACTCATGTGTGGGGGAGAACATAATTTTATTAATATTCATAACGGGGCATGCGCAGTGAGGTTACCAGAGCGCTTGGAACCCCGCCTCTTGCCATCCTAACGAAGATTTTGAGATGCGCAGATTAATTTTATGACTTTTTTTTTATTTCGTAGGTTATTTTCCTTGGTCTAAAGGGGGATTTGTGTGCAATGGCGAGAGAGACTGGCAGCTGCAGCATCATTTTTTGTGTCGAGCTCCAGAGAGTGAGTGTTTAGCCCTGGATCTAACGTATTTCCTCGTGTATTTTTTTCTTTTTTCTTTTTAGGAAATATATTTATAGTCCCGGGAGTTCTGGAGAGGCTTAATAATATGTTTCCTAACTGGCTGCGACAATGCTTGGGGAACCGGGATGAGGGGGAAAAAAAAGAAAAAGAAGAGGAGAGAAGGGAGAAGGCTATTAATTTGCCAGTAAGGATTGAGGAGCTTATAGGGTAGTTATATGTATAAGTTGGAGCTATTTTTTGGACCAATACTGGTATGGACCCAGGAGGAGGGGGGATAATGACGAGTAAGGGAGAAATGATTCGTATAGGTAAAAAGCAGAGAAGAAGCGAAAGAGAGGATGATTACGCGATTATAATTTCACACTGAGGGAGCACATTGAATGCTGAATGCTACAACGTGGAAAGGAAGGGAACATATGGAAAATTGGGCAAGCGGTATATTATGCTCCAGTCAACCATCATTGGCTGTGTGTTATTATGTGTGTATGCGAACGGCTAAAGTTAGAGAGTAAGAGAGAGGGAGAGAAATAAGATAGAGACGCAACATTTTGGAAGGTTAGAGATGCGGCCATAGGAGTATACATGTGTAGCGATGGACAATAGATGGGAAGTTCGATTACAGAGACAGAGTTTGAGCTTTTATCGGGAAAAAGATGGTCTTATTTTGGGTTTATGCGTCCAAACGGTTGGGAAACTATCGAGATTATGCTGCGGAATTCTATATAGGCTAAAAAGTGGAATGGATGTGCCGTTGGGAAAACTAGTTTTAGTTTCAGTCTTTTAAAGTATTAGAATTCTAGTCTTTAGTTAAACGAGTCTTGAGTTTCCTATAGTTAAACCAGTAAACATAGTAAAACGCTTAAATAGTCTTTCCTTGATTCATCGAAGTCATCATTTAACGTAGTGGGTATGTTTCACGTTGCAAACACATGGAATACTTTACTTCCGTAATTTATCCAGAAATTACTATTTCAAAATACATTCGATTAAGCAATTTTTTGGATGAATTATTTTGGATAAACTAAGGAAATTAGGTTGGTTGTTGCTCGTTTAAGCCATATAGATAAATTGGCTTTTTAGGAACTTTGGATTTTTTTGGAATAGTGTTGTTTTAATTTTTTTAAATTTATTTTTGTAGATTTATGTGTCTGAAGATTGTGTCCAAGTTTTGCAAGGTTTATTTCATTACCTAGAGTTATAAATTGTATTTAGAGCACTTTGACGTACTAAAACTACATCGGAAGATAATTCCGCATAAAACCTTTTTGCTTGTTGTGGAATTCGTAGCTTGATAGCATACAAATGATTAGCACTGAAACATTCAGTAGGGAGAGGATTAAGGTGCGATGAAAACAATAAAACCGATCATCTTTGTCAAAATAAAAATATTTAATATATTTAATACCTTGTACTTAGTTCTTATTTAATACCTTTTATTTTTATTTTATTTTTTTGTTTTTATTTCTTGTTCTTATTTAATACCTTGCACTTAGGGTGTACTACATGATAAGACGAAAAAATCTGTAAAATTGTTATAATATTTTTATTAGTAAAGTCTTTCAATTGCCAAAGGGACAAAAGGAAACTGGGTATTCGGCATACAAGTTAGGGATTATTCGAACAGGAGTATTATAAGTTAATTTTACGAAGACAGTTTGAAGGATTTGGAAGTTTAGGATCAATTTGGAGGACATTTTAAGCGTGGAAAGAGCAAAAGGTCAAATTTCGGTTGTCGCATTTGATAAGGAACTTGTAAGGAAGCAAGCAGTATAAGCATTTCACTTTTAGAAGGGGATTTTGATGTATATGTATGAAAAAAGGGGTACTGTACTACGTTCTTATGGCGTCGTGGGTAAATTTCCAACGAATAAATATATACGCTCGCCAAAAGAACGAAGGAAAAGCCGTTCGACTTGTGCTGTTGGAGCGATTTGGGAAGAGAAAAGAATGGCAAGCCGGAATTTATGGAGCTGAAGACCGTTTGGTATTTATGACCACTCCGTCTTATGTTTTGTGGAGTACCGAAGAAGCTCTCTATGTTCCTTTTTGCTATATAGCTTCTCTCCTTCTTTATTTTCCTGCTAAGTTATAAACAAAAGGGAGACGAGAGCTTTTAAACGTATTTAGATGCTTTTGTCTTGGGACTTTTGGAAACGAAACTTAAAAAACCTAAGAAATAGAAAACGGATAACATTAAAAAACTCATTAAATTTGAAACTCAAAATGGATCTTGTGTTATTTATTGAATTTCTTAATGATAAGGATTTGCGGAGAAGATGTTTCAACTTTTATTTTATCTTTTATTTTTTGGCTTTTTTAGTAACGAAGAGGGGAGTTAAAGGTGGTCCGCTACAAAGGTATAAAAAAGGGTTGGCTTGGCTGTTGTCACTTGTTCTAACTCGGTCTGTTTGGTCCGTAGTAATATTTCATGTCAACATGACCCATATAAATGCTTTTTTATTTTATTTTAGTTTTATTTTTGGGGGGTGGGACTGTCGTCGTAGTTGTGGGGATGGGAAAAGGTTTTTCTTTTCTTTCGGTTTGTTTTTTGAGAAGGGGGGGGGGGGGGGGGGTTATAGAGCTCGTGTTGGACAAGCTAGACTACTTTAGGTTTACGGCTCTCCTCCCCGGAGTCGATTTTAATGATAAAAGTCGACTAAATTAGTTTTAAGAGACAAGTTTTGAATGCTGACTGAGGATTTTTTTTAGTTGGTTTTTGAACCCAATTGGAAGCAATACTTTATCTTACAACCTGTAAGAGGGGTACAGTGAGTTAATAGGGGTAATTTACACTCTTCGTTATCGAAATTTAAGTCCTTCTTGCGAATAAAATCTCTTATGAAATGAAAGGACATTCTGTGGAAATCGTTTGGTAGTAAAAGAGATGTTAGGAAAGTTTTAAGAGGAAGCTAGGAAGGTTTTGCTTCAATTTTTCAGGATTGGGATTCCAGAGTTTTGCAGTAGGGGAATCAATTGGTAGAAATTATAAAAATTAGGTAAATATGAGTTTAAAGATTTTGGCACCAGGTTATAGTGTTCGTAAAGACCGGAATTTTTTGTCGAATTTTTATATTTTTTGGGATTCCGTGAGATTTGAGAGTCTCAAGTTTACTCGACACGTATGATATCGATAGATAGGCGAGTTAATTGTATCGAAATCCAGGTTATTATATCGATAGATAGGCGAGTTAATTGTATCGAAATCCAGGTTATTATATCGATCGATACGCAAATTTGCTTCTTGGTTTGAAAAGAGAAGTTACGCAATTTTGCTGGAAGTAATAAGTTTATTTATTTTTTTGGATTTACTTTCTTATTTTATTTTTATTAATATTATTATTTTATTTTATTCATTTATTTATATATTTTTTGCCAATTTTATAAGGTATACATTATAATACATAAAATTCTTTCAAGTTTAAAATTTATTACTATTTTTATGTTAAGAAATTGAACTAATTTGCATGTCAGACTAATGAAAATTATGACAACGGTTATTGAAAAATTTAAATTTTTCATTATAAATTACCACACCGATTCCAACAAAATTCTAAGAAATTTAGTAAAAATTAGAACAAAATTAACAAAATTTCCAAGAAAATTCTAAGAAAATTGTACTCCAAAAGGTCTTTAATTTTTAATAAGTAACAGTAATAACATTAATTGACATGGGTTATAAAAAAAATTATTTAGTAATTTCTGAAAATTTAACGATATGTAATTTGATAAATAGTTCTTTTGTCAGCTATTTCATTATGGTGTGGTTTTTGGAAATCTTCTGTGAAAAAAACGTGGTATTGCAAAAATGTAAAAAAAAAATTCGAATTTTTAAGTGCGTTAGGTGAATTATAGGAAAGTAATGAAGGAGCTTTTCATACTTGGTGTATGCGATGTAAAGGAGTATAGAGAGCTGGAGGGTTACATAGGCTGTATGGAAGGACGTTAGGCCATTGAAATGCTAATGTAATTCCTCTTTAGCGACTTCCCCCTTAACCCCCCCCGCTTCATGTCCAAAGATGAATAGCGTTCGGTGGCGAAACAGATGCAGCTCATGACACGAGGTCAAAAAGTATATAGATCTACTCAACATGAAATCCCAGTCCTTTTTAGCTACTTTCTTTCCTCCGGCCCTCCCCGCCCCCTCTCCATCCCACCCCCCCTTCCCAATCTTGATAAAGTTTCCAGAACCATTTTCCAAGCGTTTTCATCGCTCACGACACATACGTTTCTTTCCTAGATGGAAAAATTATGCATAAGTCATTTACCTTATCTCGAATGTTACCCATTCCCCTTTTTCACCCTCGTCACCCTGAGGCAATTTTTGTCGCCTCTTTTACTTTGCGATATAAAAATCGATATAGCCAAGGATTAGTTTTCATCAGATATGCCAAAGAAAAGGACGCAAAACTTCTTTTTTTTGCCAAAATCGTGCGAAAGGGCTTAGCAAGTGCAATATATTTTTAGCTTAATTTAAGCCCAACAAATCCTCACATCCCCCTCACCCTCTCAGGCTAGGTGGGGCAAGGGGATATTTGGTTCGGACACCCAGGAAAAAAAAAAAGAGCGAGAAAAGCCTCCCATATAGTCTAATGGTTATGAGAATGCTGATGCGATAGCCCATCGATATAGGGCCGGCCCACACACAAGACTTGGGCGGGCTATTTATGGAGGAATAAAAGGCAGCTCTTAAAGATTAAGGATATTGGGATCGCCCCGAATGAAAATCGATACTAGAACAGTGGTTCGCTTGGGGGGTGGAATTACTGATTTTCGCAGAACACAAAGGAAATTAAAGTTTTATGGCCTTTTCGAAGCACCTAGTTAGTTCGCTCAAATTCGCCATTCCGGTGACGTCATCACTTATTTGGCACCGTAATTTGTGATCAAATGAATTTAAAATGTTGTAAAAAATTTTAAGTATTTACTTAGAAATTTTGAATATTGCTATTGCTAGTGGGTTATAATATAAAATTAGCGATTTAAATAATTCTACTGATTTTTGCTATATTATTAACGAATATTTTTTTTAAATTCATTCCAGCCGTAGTCTCGCGCTTATTGTCGGTAGTATAGTATTCATAGGCTATGGTAGTTGAGGATACATTATCTGCGTATTAAGGTTGTGTGATGTTCGGTGCCAAGTATGGCCAAGTATTCGGTGCAAATGACTTATTTGGTGCCAAAATTTGAAAAAAATTTGTTTAAAGTTTTAAATGGTGTCATTCGTTATAGATAATATGTTTCGTATTCTATTGAACTTAGATTCGAAGTTGTAATATTTTAGTGAACTTATAATCAAAGTTCTTATATTTATTATTAATTGGTTAAAACGTAATAAATGTTTAAAAATATTGCACAACGCAGGGTCCTAACCACTAGACGATCACGGCCACGATCACGATCACGGCGCGGGTTAAATAAATTAAGAAAAAAAAATAAAAAATAAATAATATTGCAATCTGAAGTTCTCCTTCAGAATTTATTGCAGTTGAATAATTAAGATATTGCATTGAATATTAGCTTGTTGTTTTACATACTCCATTGTATAATTGTATGCACAATCTACACTCGCGACAATTGCACACGAATTTTCGGATCATTCCAGTTGTTTGTGTGTACAAAGGGGGTGTAGACTCAAGGACTACGGACCCCGACAATAGTAAAACTGTTCCATAGCGGTTCCATAGCCTAACCTAACTCGAAATGCTATTAGTCCCTTTGAAAGATTATGGAACCTTTGTCCTTGTGTCGGGATCCGTAGTCCTTATGTCGCGGTCCGTAGTCCTTATGTCGGGTTCCATAGCCCTTATGTCGCGGTCCGTAGTCCTTATGTCGGGTTCCATAGCCCTTATGTCGGGGTCCGTAGTCCTTATGTCGTGTTGCCGTACAAGGCGCTATATTTAAAAAAAAAAAATATTATGTTAATTGGCTTCCAAACTGCGATTCCCGAAGTACGGTGAGTACGTCACGAGTTAGTGTTGTAATCATAGGATTTTTAAAAGTTTTTTCTTGGCGAGTTTTCTGGCGAATAGGTATAAGGAAAGGTTTTTCTAGCAACTCTTTTATCCTCTTTTTTATGTCCAGTTAAATAATAGGAGGAGGTTGGTGTAAGTGCCACTAATTAGCCAGACGTCCGAGTACCGGCAAGGGGAGAAGCGAAAAGAATTGTGACGTGCTCCTGGACAAGAAAAATGGCCCTTGCCGGTATGCCGACATTGGAATGCCACTATTAGCCATTCCTGAGTTTCGGGGCCAAAGATTTTTACTTTTATTTTTAACGTATTAATGTGTCCAATTCATCTTTGTCTTGAAAGGAGTTACTCTTGCCTGCTCGTGCAGCTTATATAGAGGTAATTAAAAGGACCATTTCAAGAGCTTTCTGCCTTTCTTTGAAGGATGTGCGATATTGCTGCATTTCTACACGTTAGAAATACTTGGGGGTGGAAGGAAGGAATAAAATGGGGTAATGGAAGCACTCGCGCCTGCCAATATCCAGAATTTATTAGTTGCAGCAGACGCTCATTAAGAACATGCCATTATAGGACCCATTTTCTCTAGTTCAGTTGTAGGGAAGGGTCAAGGGTCATTGCAGACGGGAAAAGGAGGAAGTAAAGCGCAATGCTATGACTGAAATGCCATTGTTTGGGAGTTTTTACACAGGGCCTTTTTCTTTAAAAGGACACCACAACCCCCCTTTTTTGCATTCCAGCTGCGACAATTGTGGAACGAGCCAGGTCAAAGGCCACGTGTTTGTAAACCAAGCGAGTGCCAAGCACGTGGGCCAACTGCCCTTTTCAGACGAAGCCAATTGGACAGAAAATTGAAGTTACACTCTGTGTTGTGTGAAAAGGATTTTTTGCTTTTTTCTATTTTCAGACAGTAATTTTGATTGAACTATGTAGATTTAGTTGTATGTAGTTTATATTCTATGTAGTTTGCAATGTTTTCTGTAGTATTGGAAAGAAATTTGAAAGAATGTTGTTTTTATACAAATGAACAAGTTTTTTAGAACGAAACTTTTATTTATTTTATATTATTTTTATTGATTTTATTGATTTTTATTGTATTTATTTGTTTTATTTCTGCTCATTCTAGAGTGTTTTAGACTATTGTATTTTGTTTTTTGCCAAAAATTAATTTTTTTCCCTTGTAAAAAAATTTTTTAAAGTCTTTTAGAACGAAACTTTTATTTATTTTATATTATTTTTATTTATTTTATTATATTTTATTGATTTTTATTGTATTTATTTGTTTTATTTCTGCTCATTCTAGAGTGTTTTAGACTATTGTATTTTGTTTGTTTTTTGCAAAAATTAATTTTATTCCTTTGTAAAAAAAATAGGATTCTCTTTGTACAATGTATGATTAATTTTGTGTTCATTTCTAACACTTTTTATTAAATCAAATTATTTTGAGCCGCTCGTGAAGTTATTTCTAGCATCTTCTAGAGTATCTCGGGTTTTCGAAATTCTTTGCAGACGAAATATCTTAATTTTCCCCTCTTCAAGTTATAAGATTCGCATAGTTGCCGGTGGATTTTCTAATGAATTTCATGAAAAATAATCTGGTTTTTTGACAAGGTTTCTGAAAGGAATCTATAGACCGAAATTTGACGCCATTTTCTTTTCGCAGAAAAATCAACCGAAATTTTTGGCTGGCTACCATGTTCTGCGTTGTAATGTGCGTATTTGTATCGAGCAGTGGATTGCAAGAACGAGCAAGTTTTTTTTTAGCATGTGACTGATTTGGCGGGATTTAACACGAGACAGAGCCAAATTGGGGTAGCTAAAGCCCTGTCACAAGGCGTTAAAGCACACATATGGGCTTTGCATTTTATGCCTCGCCGCTTATATGACGTTCGAACCTTCAATTGTGGAACCTAAATTTGTCTGCTCTGTTGTGTTTCTGCCCCCCCCCCCCCCCTAAGTAAGCTAATGTAAGCGAAGCTGGAACGAAAACCTCTTGTTTTCAAATGCTAAAAGAGAAAAGGGTTGTACGATCATATAGCTCTATTGGTTATATCATAGAGGCGTGAAATTATTCACAGCTGAGCTCCAGGATTTTTAAAAATTTTATTTTAGGTCACATTACACGTAACGACCATAGGGAGCGGGTGGAAAGGGTGTGGAAGGGTGAAGAGAGCTAAAAGGAGGTTGAGATAACTTCATTTGGGGACGTTGGACAAGGCTTGTCTATCGTAGTGTTAGAATCTGTTTGATGATGGCACATATAAAGCGACATATGGCTATACAGGACTAATGCTACATGTATTACAAGCCCTAGACTGTGTCGTAATGGTTGATTATCAACACCATCGCTTGGGGACGGCGGACCTGGACTACATTCATACATTGAATGTATAAAAAAAGGCTACAATTGTAATTAGGGAGCATGTGTGACACTATTAGGCACGCTTGACAAGCAGTCAGGGGGGGTGGGCCCCAGGGCAATATGTTTTTTAAACATAAAAAAGATGGGTTATGAAATCACCTGTCGAAAAGCCAGTTGAAAATAAAACAGATTTTTATTAATAACAAAAGCGATAGAAAAAATGGAGAAAATACAACAAATATTCTCCCGAAATGAAGAAAGATTGCATGATACCGTAGGAAAGATGTAAAAAATCGTAAGACAGTTCTTCTTTTCTTAAATTAGAAGAAAAAAAAAAAAAAAAACTTGAGAAAAAACGAGAACTATTTTCTCGAAATGGTAATACTATTCTATGATCTCATAGGAACGATCTTAAGAATCATAAGACAGTTTTCATAATCATAAAAATATATCATTTTTTTTTTTTTTTTTTTTTTTTTTAAAGCATATGAAAAATTTGGTAAAGGAGTTTGGCGAAATTTCAGTTTTGCTGTACGGTTTAAAGGAGAATAAAGTGTGGTTTAATTAAGTAATTATAATTAACTTGGTGTGAAGGGCTTGAGTTTCAATAATATTCTAGAAGTTTGTATCAATTTGAAGATGTTTCGAAGATTTTTTAAGATTCTTTGAAGATGGGAACGTTTTGAAGGGGATTTGGGTGAAAGAAATAAATGCTTGGCAGAGATTTCTTTCTGCTTTGATGGTAATAGCGAGAGTGTTGGAGGAAATTGATGGGGATTATATCCTAAAGACAGCTGAAAGGCACAGAACGTACGTGAGCAGCATGGCAAAAACTAGTAATAACAAGGGGGGGTAAAAGAACCTTTTTGATAGGTCATAATCACTCGTGAGTGACTGTATTGGAATAAATATCAAATCTCAAGTCGGGCTATATACGTCGTCTACGTGTCCTCCGGATCAATAAATGATCGCTGTGAATAATCGGACATGAGAATGCCATTGGAAACCTATAACGTGTTTCGGTGTGCTTGTCCCCACTCTCCCTCTAATTCTTCCCAGTGTCAACGGCCGTATGCGAATTTTTTCTCCCTTGCTCTTTAAAACCCCCAAGTTCTTTTAAAATAAAACAAAAAAAACCTCCATCACCTTCAAAACAAGAAAACCCCAAAGAAAATGGAAACTGAGTAGGAAGTTGGAACTAAAAAGAAAAGTAAATTCGTAACGGCTGTCAAAGTTGATTTGATAGCTCGCACACTTTGGAATTGACTCGTACGGCGTCTAGGGACAGATCTGGGCCTGGACAAGTTTGTCAGATCCATTTGCCTGGCCTATTTTTATGTTCGGCGTTGGATATGTCTTTGGATTTGGATATAAAATCTGTTTTTGAGGAGGCTTTGGGGGGAAAGAGGGTGGAAGAGGGTGCGCCTGGGGACTCACTAGGGCCATGTTGCGTAAAATGTTTCATCATCATTTTTCGGACAACAATACCCTACGTTTCGAGCGAGCGTCGGAGGGGTGGACAAACCCTCGGGGGTTTAAGGAGGTGATTTTTTTTTTCCTTATAATTTTGGGGTAGGGAAGCGAGATTCAAACCTCGCGGGACTTGTAAAAAGGAAATGATATCGGACAAAAATAGTAAAAATAAAAATAAAAAAAAAATTGGGAGATGTTTTGGATCTGGAGGTCTGTTGAGGCGAGGGGCTATGGTTGAAGGTTCTTCGAAACGAGACGGAGAACGGACGGGGAATAAAAAGGACTAAAAAAGGACAAGATTTATCATGAGAGAAGTCAGCAGATATATGGCATGCCCTGGAGTGTACAAGCTCTTTACATTAGGAGAGATCCAAAGTGTTAGATCACAAGCTTCTAATGCTACAGCGGAGCCCATCCGTCATCATTGACCATTGGGTTCGAGACGACAGTTATAGAAATGGGGTAAACTTGTAAGATTTTGGTGTTGGGGGGGTAGGGGGATTAGACATAGGGAGGAAAGTACAGTAAATTTACTGTATAGTGGATAGATTAGGGGGGGGGGGGGGGTTAGGAGGGTTTCTTGTATTGTTGCGTAGTGGTTGTGTATGGTTGACGGTGGGTTTTCGTGAGAGAGAGAGAGTTATCAGTCAGAGGACAGACACATCTTTTGGAATTAATTTCGTTAAGGATTTTGGGAGGCCAAGTTTTTGTGCGGTAGAGGTGATTGATCTTTATGGAACGAAATTGGATTGGGGATTTTAGCGTGACTTCCGTTGACCCCGTAGCGCTAGACTATAGAGGAGTAAAGGAAAAGAAGCTTGGAAAGGTTGTGGTTTTGGGTCGCAGGTTTTTTAGGCTATTTTTGCTTTGATTTGTAAAGAAAATGGGAATTGGTAAGCCTTGGTTGGGTTGTTGGAGATGTGGGAAGAAAACCCGGGAGGATTTAGAATGTTGTTCCTGAAATTCGGTTGATTTGGACGGGATTAGTGGGTCTGGGGAGTCTTTAGGGGGTAGAAAACGATAGTTTTGAGAGGAAATGGAGTTCAAATGATCTCGAGAAGCGCAAAGGAATGAACTTTATTTGATTTTATGCGGATATGTTTGGAATTTTTTAAAACGGAGTTAATATGATCGCGAATATGTTGGGAATTTTTGGTCCCAAAACTGAAGCGGAGTAGATACGTGCGTTTGACTCCAAGGCAATTTGGAAAATTCTAAAAAAAATCTAAGAAATTTAGCAAAAATTCTAGGAAGTTTAGTAAAAATTCTAAGAAATTAAAAAAAGTTCTAAGAAAAGGTTAACAGAATGTACTTTAAAAACCTTTAATTTGTAATAAATTGCAGTAAATTTATGTTTTTAAAGATATTTGGCAAAAAAATGTGAATTCTAGTTGTAAAAAAGTGTTGTAAAAAAGAGATGTAAAAAAAGTTGTAAAAAGAGTGTTGTAAAAAGAGTTGTAAAAAAGTACGCTAGTTAAACTTGATGAAAGCTCTGTAATTTAAGCATTCAATTAGCTAACATTTCTTTATCGCCAATCGGTCAACCGTTGTAAACATCGTTATTGTTTCACATCCTCACCTGAAAATCCTCACAAATAATTAGACCTGCCGAAATTACATTTTCTTTCCATTTTTTACGCGAAATAAGGTGAGTACATGATTTGTAGTACAAATTGCATTTTCTTTTCATTTTTTACGTGAAATAAGGTGAATACATGATTTGTAGTACAAATTGCATTTTCTTTTCATTTTTTACGTGAAATAAGGTGAGTACATGCTTTGAAAAGCTGGTTAAGGGCTCTTTAAATTAAAAGCCCCAAGATGACGTACTCACTGTACATTTCTCGGCAAGAAATGAATTCTAGGAACTCGTAGTCAGTTTTTGACGAACACATAATTTGACAAAAATCCTTTGAAAAATAAATTTTTACAAAATTCATAATTTTCTCTAATGCGGGACGAAGTTATATCGTCTGCTGGGAATCTCGCTATTTATCCCAGTCCAGAGGGACACGGAATACCGTTGTTGTCGTTAAAGAGCCAGTCCTTGTACGGTAAACCCAGACCTGTATTCTCTATCACACACACACACAAATATATACATATATACAAACATTGGACGTATAACAGTCCAAGTGTGAGACTTGTGGCCTGAGTGTGGGTTTAGAGTGCTGGGACTATGCAAAATAGATGAGTCTCACTCCAAATGCGAAAGGTGAAAACGATGTCCAGTTGTCCACTTTCTAGGACGATGGAGTGTCCCGTTACGGTGCTTGCATAGTAATCGAGCTTCTGTTCCATCGCTACCCCACAATTTGACCCCTTAAGGCAACTGCTTCCAAATGGATCGGATCTTGCTCATTTATTTACGAAGGGTAAAACTCCCAAAGTACCTCACACGAAGCTCTAATTCATTTCAGGCATTCCTTTCTTATTCCTTTTATTAGTCTCTAAACTCTAAACATACAATCACTGCATGACAATTTTTTATTGGAAAAAAAATTGTTTTTTTTCTAGCCGTTTTGGCTTGTTCTTTTTGAACTTGTTCGGGGGTACGACATCATTTATCTTTGGTAGTTAATTTATTTATTGGTTCACAACATGGAACCGGATTGCCATACCCTCGATACAACTTTTTTCTGTATGTGTGATTTTTTTTAAGGTTGTTCTGAATGTCATATAGGGAAATAGTCGCACTGCTCATCGTTCAGAAAGTTGGACTTTAATGGGGGAATTTAAACAAGGATTTAAGAGTTTTTTTAAAATTATAAACTTTAATTCTTTCTTTAATTCTTTCTTTCTTTAATTCTTTAAATGCTTTCAATTCTAAACTTAAATTCTAAACTTAAGTAAATCCAGAATGGGTTTATTGGACAATTGATTAACTAATTTTCGGTACTTTTTTTATTTTTTGGTAATATTTTAATTCGAATATTTTACAATTAGAAAAGTCGTAGAATCGGTGAAAAGTTGAACAGGAAACTAATCGATTGGCGAAAATTGAAATGTCGGCGAGGATCATTGTATCGTCATTGGACAATTGATTGACTAATTTTCGGTACTTTTTTTTATTTTTTGGTAATATTTTAATTTGAATATAAAATTAGATAAGTCGTAGAATCGGTGAAAAGTTGAACAGGAAACTAATCGATTGGCGAAAATTGAAATGTCGGCGAGGATCATTGTATCATCATTGGGGAAGCGAGGCTTGTTGTAACTGTTTAGGTTTCCGGGGTTCAAATTGAAATGGACAAAAGACCCGGGTCTTTCTTTTTCTGTAATTTTATATTTTGCATGTTTTGTTGGGAAAGAGTCTTTGGGATAAATAGAATGAAAAGTTTGGGATAACAGCGGAAACTTGCGGGTTTATTATTTCTCTTTTGGGGAGTTTGGTGAAAGGTTTAGTATTCTTTTGGTTTAACCAAATAAAGCTGTTTGGGCAAGGTTTTATGACATTGTCATTTGTTTCGTGAGTTCCGAGTTTTCTGTCCGGGGAATGATAGAGCAAGTCTTAACAAACAGTTGGATTGTCTCGGTTTTATGACCACTGGGAAGCTAAAATTGTAACTTTTGGACCCAGATCGCAGGGACTGGGAGTTTTGTTTTTATTTTTTTTATTTTTCGTCTGTTGCCAGATGGTTGCACTTTCTGGGAATTACAGAATTGCAAAGCTTGGGAGCCGAAATGTGGCTTTTTCGAGGATATCTTTGTTGTTTTTTGAGGATATCTTGAGCGTGACAGAAACGCTCTTTTGAGACAGTTTTCCTCACTTATTGCCGGGTAAACAATCAGGACTGTGGGTGTTATTATCTTCATTTTTTTCTTCCTTCGAGTTCAAAAAAGAATTTTTTCATTTCATTTTTCCTTCAAAGGAAGAATTAAAGGAAATACCCAAAGTCAATAGTCAGACCAGGTTTGGAGCTGAGCTGTATTTACGCTTTTGCTTCACTTGCCCCATTTCACACCTGGTTAAATACTTTTACCCTCGGGCTGTTCGCCCCTTGCGACCAAGCGGAACATTTTAAAGACTTTCTTCTCCTTTTTTTTTATTTGTGTTTTTTTTTTCCTCGCCTTTCTAAGGATCATCTGTCACCAGGATTGAATCTCGCCGTAATTGAAGCGATGTAAGGGTTAATCAGGCTCATAATGTTAACACGGGATAATTTTTTAAACTTTTTTTTTCAGAAAATGTAAGAAAGCTCGTGGCAGTAAAAAGTAGGGGAGATATCGAGCTAGTAGATGCCTGTATTTGATTCGTTCCCTTTAAGAAGAGAAATTTGAGATTTTTATTCGATTTTATTTTATTTTTAAGGTGTTGAATGGCACCGTTCATTTTTTGTAAAAAGGTTAAATGTAAGCTAACTGAAGTTTTAATCCGCATAAGATATAACAAGCGTGTGTTTTATTATTATAAATTATTTTTGCTGAATTATTTACGCGTTGTATACAGTTGAGATACTGGAAATCACATTTTTTCAAATTTTTCAAATTTTACGATTCCTCGAAACAGGTTGATTTAGGTTGACTATTAGTGATAGGTTTTTCGAAATAACATTCTGACATTAATGTAGGCGACACTCATACCTAAAAAAATTAGGATTAATAAATTCGGCAATTTTTATTAGAAATTCGCAATTTGAATGGATTAATGTCGCTATTTCGTTAGCATTGAAACGTCTCGCATTTTGTCAAATAACTTTTTTTTTAATTTACCGACTTAGGCTTGCGCCGGTGTCGGATTATTTGTTCATCTTAAGGTTTCTTACGAATTTTCAAAAAATTTCCACCTAAAAAAAGCAAATTTCTCAATTTCCAAAATTCCCAAATCTAATTTTAAAATAATGTTGGCGTTAATCAAATTTCTTAGAAAACATTAAGTAAGGGAAGTATTATTTCAGTGAATTTTTCTGAACTGTGGAGGTATTTCTTTTCTCAAAGAAATAAACCTGAAATTGTTGGAAAAGTCAAGATTTAAAGCCAAATGAACGTTTCAAAAATGTATTTCGCGTGAGCTCGCCCTTGCACTTCGTCCATCTCGTGTTCCACATTCTTTTTTCCTTGGCCATCGACATAAAAACGATGGTATACAACTTACAATTGTCGGGGGTTAGGGGGGGAGGTAGGGGGGTTCATCCAGGGGGCTTCATGTTTTTTAGTTGATCAAAAAAGGGACAAACATGACGGATCCGAAATTTGTGCTTTTTTTTGGAAATTACACTTTGAATGAAAGGGTGGGTCACTTAAAGCGTTCGCTTGTAGAAATGAACTTGAAATAATTCAAACCATAAGTGAATGAAGAAACATTGCAAGGGTCCAAAAATGAAAACAAGAATGCCACGAACTTAAATTGACGGTTAATGCATTTACATGATTTGCGTAACTTTTATTTGAAAGTGGGTGCCAACTTGTAAATAACACGTGGAATTGAAAGTTAAGGACTAGCATCTAAGTAGGAACGTTCAAGATGCCGTTTTTTCGCGACTAACGTTAACGCTTTCAAATCCAATTGTTCTGCTTCATCTTTATTTTTTTTTTTTGCTCTTCCAACACTTGAAAACTCTGGTGAAACACTCAATTTTTTTATTCATAATTTTTTGTCAAATTTTATAATTATTCACTGTGTAATTGCTTCCTTGTCGGTTCTCTTTCAAAGATCAGGGGAAAAAAAGTTGTCCGATACGCTCAATAAAGTAGCATGGGTTTGTGTAACGATATGTGATGCATAACAACGTCTCAGGAATCACATGTAAAAAAAAAATACCACAACAACTATGTTTTCACACCACAATAGTAGTCGTCGGAGGCGGACTACAGTCTTCGCCCTGTAGCACCGCCCCTAGCGGGCGCTCCATCAACGATCCAGGGTGGCTTGCCGGAGGGGAGGGTGCCCCGGCAAAGGGTCGGGCCGTAGGGCTTAAGGGACAATGCACTCGCCAAAGCCAATCTTCCGTGGAACCCTTGTCTCTGTGGTTACGTCCCCGGGGACCCTGGGGCGAGGACGAAATCGATACCGAATCAGGCGAATCACTGGCAGAAGGTTCACGTTGATGAGAATCACTACTGGGCATTGGGTTACACTCTTCTGACTCTGGAGACGTTCGCTATAGGTTGGCGGGATCAAAAACGAAAATTCTTGTGTCAATAACGAAGGATTTTTGAGAAGAACAAGTGTGTTACCTGGGTCGGAAGCAAATTCTCAGGGTACTGGGCCAGGAGGTACGGGAAAAACAGCTCGGGTCGCAGCGGCGGACGGGTGAACGCGGAGCGCATGGGGAGGATGCCCTCGGGTAATGGAATGGTGGAGCGAGGGACCTTCGGCAGTTGGGGCAGGAGTCGGAGAATGGGATCCTGAGGGTGCGTGTTCGGAGGGTGAGCCATGGGATTGTTCCTGATCAGGGCCAAGGTCGGGAAATCGAGTGACATGCGACGACCACGCCGGGAGTGGCCGTGATTCAGAACATGAGTCCCCATGTGAACCTATTGTTGAAGGAAACGATAGAACAAATATAGCCCAAAGTGATTTCGAAAAAGGCGAGAAGTAGTTGTAAGGGGAAGGTAAAAGGTCCAAAGTTGTTTGGAGATGAAGTATACCTTGAGATTCCCGCGGGTAGTGAAGGCTTTGGCACACAGGGTACAGACGAAGGGTTTATCCCCCGTGTGCGTTCTCGTATGGATTTGGAGGGCAGATGAGGAAGAGAAGTTTTTGTGACAGACATGGCATAAGTGCTTAGGCAAACCTGTAAAAAGTTGTGGTTGTTGTTGGTTCTTTCGTTCGGTTTTAGGAAACATGAATTTGAGGGAGAGTCAAAGGTAACTAAAAGGTCCATTCAAAGCACATTTTGTCTTCTTTTTTTTACATGCAAAGGTTTGCCTAATCCACTTGGCGGTTTCTAGACAGTGTTGACAGACAAGAGGGGGTCTTTGTGGCCACCTGAGATCAGGCGACACGTATCAGCTTGACAAAAACATGGTTACAATCACTTTTAAGCGTTTAATTTTTAGCTTGTGTACTGTTCGTGACGTCATAATATCTTGGCCGATCGTTTTGTTTCACTTGATCTCAGGAGGCAGAGCTGAATAAAGCGTAGGGAGCGAGAAATAAGGCAGCAACAACGAGACTTGGGGTTCCAGGGTTAAATGAGTCTAAAATATCCACTCACCAGAAGAAGGGCGTTTAGGGTGAGATCCAGGTCGCTCTGATTTGCCGGAGTTTGAATCGAATCGCAGGTGGAAATCGTCCCAGGAGGCGTCGGCGGTGACTTTGAGGCCGATGGGCGTCCGGTGGCCGCCGCCCATGGCGTGTTCGGCGAGGTTAGCCAAGTGTTCCAAGCTAGTAAGGGAGTTTAAGTGTTTGGATTCGCTGGGGTTGGGAGTCAATTCCTTGTCTCGATTATCCTCTGGTGACGAGTGGCAATCGAGCGGACGGTCACGGTCGGAGGGGCTAGAATTGTCCGTGGGCGGGATGACGTTGTTAAGCCACGACGGACGGTTCCCATTTTGTTTCGGTGGCGATTCTTCGTCAGTCAAACGATCTTTGGAGTTTTGAGAGAGCTTGAGGGCCTCGTGAATGGAGAGGAACTCGGTTTTGCTGGGCGAGACGCAGGAGTTCTTGGAATCGGTACTTTCGCGAGAATTTTTGTCGTCGCTGATACCTTCCCTATGCTTGTGTGTCATCAAGTGCTGTTTCATGTTCCCCTGTAAGAGCCAGGAGAGATCGTACGAGACTTTAGTAAAGAGTGGTCCAGGAGGTTAGGGAAAGTTAGTTCGGTGCACTTACCTTGGTAGAAAAGCCTCGGTCGCAAACCGGACACTTGAAGGGCCGTTCTTTGGTGTGGCTTCGGTAGTGGATTTCCAATGCTGAATGACAGGCAAAAGTTTTAAAACAAAGGTTGCAGGTCGTGTTACCTCGCCCTGTTATACACAAAGCCACTCCGAATCAATGATTTTTGCTGGGGGTAAATCGCCATGCAAAAGAACTAGCTAAAAAGAGAACTGTGGCTTGAGCTTACCTGGAACATTCATAGGCAGATTTAACGGGTTGAATGAAGACGGCGTCGTGTACACCGAAGACGCTAGCGAAGACAACGCAGAGTTCAAAGAAGGAGGAGTGACGGACGCAGCCGAGGAGACGGCCTGGCCCCGCGGCGTTAGGTCCAGCGGCGTTAACATTGCTTTAGACCGTGAGTTACGCGACTCGACACTCGAGGGTAAACCAGGCGATTTCGAGTCGACGCTGCTGCACTGACTTCGGGAATTCTTCACGTTCGGGTCTTCACAGTCATTGTTGTCAAAGTCCCTCATCCGATGGCTCAGTTCTTCGTAGTCCGGCTCTTGCTTGATGTGCGTTTGGTAGTCGGAGGAGTTATCCGGCTCGGATTTGCCGGTCAGGGACCGATTATCCTCACCGTGATCCATAGGAGCACCCTGATTTTGGCCGCCGCCACCAGAGGCGGCTTTGGCGGCGTAACGGAGCGCTCTAGCTTGTTCCAGCATGAGGTTGCACGAGTTGATAGACGATCCAGGAGACAAAGGCTCTGACGAGCTGCCGCCACTGGCTTCGAAGTCGTCTTTACCGTCTCGCTCCGCACGAGGCGTAGCGCTGTTGCCTCGAGTCATTTCATCGTCCGAGTTGGGACACAGATTCAAAGGTTTGTAGCTCTCCAAGGCGTGCGGAGGGAAGCGCATGCCCATATGGCTGAAGTGGCCGTGCGGAAGGAAAGGATGGAACCCTGCGGTACCCGCTAACATGGCGGGGAAGCCTGGGTGGAACTCTCTTACCTCGGCTGCCTGAATTTGCTCGGGAGTGAGGTCGGTAGGTTCACCGGTGTGCAGGCGAATGTGTTGTTGCAGAATGAGACCGTTGGTAAACTTTTTATGGCAGACGGGGCACATGTGTAGCATCCTGGCCGGAGGTTTGGCTCGATGGACACCCATATGGGTCTTCAAGTTACCTTTAGTAGTGAAAGCGCGGCCGCAGATTTTGCATTTAAACGGTCGCTCACCTGTATGGGTACGGTAGTGCATTTGCAATGCGCTTTTGCAGGAGAGGACGCGGTGGCAAACGACGCACTGGTTGGGGTCGACTATCTTGTTCTCAATGTTGTCGACCAGCTGTTGAAGTTTGGACGTTTCAGACGTTTTGGTGACCTCGATGAGACTCTCCCAAGCGTTGTCGTTGGAACCGGGCCGAGGCAGTAGGTTCGTGTAGATGGCGGGGTCCTTGGAAGGATCAATGTCGGCGGGAAACATGAAGGGACCTTGAGGATTGTGGAGGGTTAGGGGATGGTTACCGTTACCGTGACCAGAAGAGTTTTCGCGTTGGGAGCCCGGACCGTAAGGTGGTAGTGGACCGTGCATGGGGAAACCCATAGGGAATCGCATATGAGGAGGTAAATGGGGTGAAAAATGGTGGGACATGAAGGGTAGCATTCCGGATGCTGTGCTGCAAGGAGGTAAAGACATGTGTAGGTGCCCTGCGGGCGAAACAGATGGCGCGGTGAGCACAGGAGACTCAGAAGGGGGTTTACTAGCGCTAAGGTTCTCTGGCGTGTCGCCGTCCTGTTCCCGGTCACTCATCCGGTCATCAGTAGCATCATCGTCGACTGGGGCTTTGCTGATCTCGTCGACGGGACTGTATCCGCGACTAGGCAAGCTGGAATCGTCATGACGATTCAAATCGGCTGATTCTTTCAGCAACTCAGCTTCTTCCCGTTGTTGGAGATGATCTGAGTCACTGTCCATGTCCTCATCTTTGTCTAGCATCTCCACTTTGATGCGTTTGTTAGGCTGATTCATTTCGTCAGACGACTGAGAACTGTTAAGGTTCGTAGCTGACTTGTCATTACTACCGGTGGACTTACTGCTCAGGTTCTCCGGGTCCGTTTGCTGGGTGTCTCGAGACTCGGTTCCTCCGGTAGCTGGAGGAGGGGGAGGTAATAGCATCGGCAAGTGTGGAGGGAAAATGTCGCGGTTTGGGGTTCGATAGAACGGCGGAATTTGCACATTGGGACCACTGTTACCTCCAAGGTTGGCTCGAAAGAGTGCGCCAGGGTGTGGGAGCCTCGGATCGACTGATACAGGATTGGGAGGAGGAGGAGGAGGAGCCAATGGGGGTGGTGGTGGTGACATGTCGTTTTCATCCATGTCCAGTTGCGCCAATAAAGGAGGATGGAACTTGTCCAAGTGCTCGGGTACAGGGTTAGGGTTCATCTTGACGTGCGGAAAGCGGGCGGCGTGACGCTGAAAGTGAACCTTGAGGTTCCCTTTGGTCGTGAACCGGTTGCCACAGACGTTGCACTTGTACGGCCGTTCGCCCGTATGAGATCGGATGTGTATCTGCAAAGCCGAGTCGCTACTAAAGACCTTGCCACAATATCGGCACCTATGCTTGAACAACCCGTCCTTTTTACCGTCACTGGAACCTCCACCGGTTGCATTTGACCTGAACCCTAGTTCGTCCGCCAGATTGTTGGCTAACAGCCCTTGAGAGGCGTTATTTAGGACCTGTTGCGCCGTACGTTGCAACATCTCGAGGGTACTAGGGCCACCAGGTGCTGGAGGAGGCTCTGTGTCTTGCAGGATCGAATCGGCGAGTGAAGAACCAGGGAGAATCATGTTTGAGTTGTATGAGTTGGTAACAGCGGTCGAAAGAGTGGTGGAAGTGCCGGTACTGCTGATGGGTGTGTTGAGAAATGAAGCTACCTGAATCAGACCACTTGACTTGGAGGCCGATTCGGAAGGTTTAATAGGATTCGCGGGATTCTCGGATCCCAGTGATTCTTGTTTGGCAACCCTCACGATTTTCAACTCGGACTGCGGAGGTAGATTCGCTTTGAGGTTCACCGACGTTTTGTCCTTATGGCGGCCGCCTTCTCTCTCTTTTGACTCTTTGACCGAAGGTCGGAGACTGCCTGGCGGTGGCGTGCTGTCATGACTGGAGGGACTCAGATTGGAATCACCTGGGTGGATCAAGGCTGTCGTTTTGGCGAGACTACTGGGAAAGCCCATGAGTCGTAGCTGCTCGGCGATGTCCACGCCCTCCGGGTGACTGATTTGCAGCTGTTGCTGGAGCTGCTGGATGAGTTGAAGCTGCAGTAAGTGCTGCTGCTGTAATGCGTACAAGGTTGACTGCAAAACCGCCAATTCTTGCAAGGCGGCCGGGTTTTGGGAGTTGGCGGCCGAGGACGCGTGGTTGGCGGCAAACTGGGCGATGGCAAACTTGGTATTCTGCATCGCGTCCAAGGTCATGTTGGCATTGGCCAGCGTCGCAGCATAAGGGAATAACGGATTCATCCCAGGGTTAGTGGCCGAGCCTGAAGGAGGCGTGCCGCCGTTGCCACCCGATCCGCCTTTCGGCAGGAAAGGTAGGGAGCCGAAACGAGGGACCAGACCCATTTCTTTACCGGACTCTTCCATCCGATCCTCTTCTTCCTCCTCAAGTTCGTCCTCGGTTTCATCTTCCGCGTCCGAATCGTCAGGTTCCACTGAGCGTCGTTTACTGCGATGTGAGTCACCGCCCTCTGGCGGGGAGTTATTTGCGCTATTTTCGCGTTTCCGCCGACGACGTCGGCTCCGGACGCGGTTCTGTGTATTGTTGTTGGACTCTTCTTCATCTTCAAAGTCTTCTGCGGCCGAATCGTCGCTATTTCGAGCGACACAAAGGGTCCGGTGAACCGCCAAAGCCTCTGCGGAACCCAGATCTGTGCGACAAGCTCGGCAGGAATAATTTGGGGATTTACCATCGGCTGCTCCCTCTGTAATCACAAGAAAAGAAGGATTTTTTTGAATATTTTGAAGATATTCGCTTCCAAGATACATGATTCCAATCTTACACAAGTCAACTCTTCAGCAATTTCCAACTAGATAGTCATCGAGGTTATTAAAATGTGCTAAATTTTAACCCTATTCGACAGTTATCTTATTTGGCAACGCGACATAAGGACGACTCGACATAAGGACGACTCGACACAAGGACGACTCGACATAAGGACGACTCGACATAAAGACTAGGTTAGGTCAGGAGTTTGTAGTCCTTAAGTCGGTTGCACCGTGGTCCTTGTGTTTACGTCTTAGCAATTTGGAATTTAATCTTTCTTAATTCCTTAAAAATTCTAAAATGATCTTCACCCTGAAATGCTTGTATATAAGGCTACCGCATTTTTATTTCGTGTAAATTTTAGCATGATTTCGTATTTGTTTAGCATTTAATACAAAGTAAGTCTCTTAGGCGTGTTCACGAATCTTGCACCCAAATAATTAAAATGGGAAATGGAAAGTTTTGCCACCCAACCTATCAAATAGTGAGAATGGGAATTGGAAATATTTGTTGTGGTTTTCCGCATAATTCCCCAAGCATTTTCTTGGTGAGAAAGGAACGTGAAAGTATTCAAGAGTTTGGAATTATTTGTGGATGATTTTGAAGGCGAACTTAAAAGGTTGAACTTAAAAGGCGGCTTAGGAGGTAACGTGAGAAGATGTTTATGCATTATGAGCCAGATAAGAGGGGACATTATCTCCTCGGAAAGCCTCTTTTTCTTCTTTTGAAGGGCACCGAGTGGTGCTCTATTATGTCGGCACTTCTAAACTTGGACAAAACCCGTCCAGTTATGTCACCGGCACAAGAGGGCTTATACACAGGGATCAAAAGAGAAGAGGACAGCTTATTTATCCAACAATCAAAACTTTCCTTGCCTTTATATTTCCCAAAAGACCTGATAATGATCTTCACTCAACCTATGTTCCCTAAACCCTCTCATATCTTCACATAAACTCTTATATATCCTTCCGAAGACATGTTATGCGTTTATGTCCTCTTATGTTTAGAACCTCCTAACATTTCAACGGTTGTACGTTTTGCGCGTGTGCGTCAGAAACAAAATAAATTTTTCAAAAAAAGTAAAGGTAGTGAAATTTTATGCGAAAAGTCGCAATTCCAAGAAGCAGGACTCGGGAAGTTTACAAGTTTTGCATTTCCCATGACAAAGACAGACCATTCTGGCATTCTTTTGGCGCCTGCATAGAGAGGCACGTATGCGTTTGTATGTTCCTTATTCTATCCATGTGTGTGTGTGTACCTCTTCTGGCATGCAATAGCAATGGCATTCGGCATCTTCCTCTTCAAGTTTTAGAAGGATGGGGGACCTTTGTTCTGCTATATGGATGTGTCACACACTGCCGCACTATATTTAGCCCCGGCGAGCCGCATTGTTCTTGCGCGGATATTCTTCTTATTGTCAGGAGAGCTAACACAAGGCACCGCCAGCACAGCGACAGCCGCAGCACCAGAAATTTGACAGTCATGAAAGCCAGGCTTCTACCCATAAACTTGTGCTGCCTCTTAACATTGGCTAACTTTAGCGGAAAGAAAATTCTTAGCAGCTCTTATTCCCCTACCCCAAAAAAAACGTTAAGAAATCTCGTCAAATTTGGGCCCCATTTCGAACTTTTCGAACCGTTCGAACTTTTAGCGATTCCATACGATAATTAACCCAGGAAATAGGAAAAAAATCTGCTATTTTCCTAAACTCTTTGGGGCGTACTAAAAAAGTTGTTTTACTTAAAATTTAAGAGTTCAGAAGTAATTAGATTGCTATAGAGCATTGGAAGCTTTGAGGTTAAGGAAGGGGGGACCATTGATACAATCTCTTTTTTTTTTTTTTTTAGAGAGACAGAATCTCGGCTTCTAGATTCTTTTCAGAGAATTCAATTCCTGGAAAAGCCTACCAGCATTATGTTTGAAGTTGAATTTGTTGGAGAATCTTGTAGAATTTTGGGAATTGCGCAAGAATGTAGACGTAACGCATGCAGGGAAGGGGGGTGAAGGGGGTCTTATGTTCATAAAAGCAGGCCTAAGGTTCACGTTAGCAGAGCATAAATATTTATGCCTCTAATGATAGAACCTCAAAACAGAGTTTCCTGACAGACAAGAGCAAGAGAGTGAGAGTCGGGTCAACCTCTCATCTCCCATCCTGGTGAGTCTGTATGTTCTATGTATATATTTAAAGGGAAAAAAATGGGAAAAATACCTGAAAAGAGGTCTCTTTGGATGGAAGAAAGCTTTAAATGGAGCTTGAAAGTTTGAACTCTTTTGAACATTAGATTTGAAGACAGTATTTTCGTTAAGGCACAAAACAAACGAAACGTTAAGGTGCAAAACATACAAAGAATTTCTGCAGTGTGTTCAGAAACCTGAAGTTTGAAAGGAGAAAAGAAAGGACTGTTGAGGTGGTGACAAATGGGTACAAAATGAAGTTACGAGGTCTGAGGCTGATAAATATCCGCCCTGGTAATCATACACGTCTTGAAAGGAAACAAGGTGTTACGCGTTTGGACGTATGCCCGGAGAAATGAGGTGGAAGAGACACTCTTCGCTTTCCACTTGGCCGGATTTCACGAGCACATTAGTTATATTTCAACATGTCAACTCACGGGACAGTTGAAGAAAATAATGAAAAAAGAAAACGCATAAAGAAATTATGCTATGTACTCAAAATTTGGGTGTCTGCTATCTGGGAGTCGAACTAGGGAACATACGAAACATGCGTTTGCGACTCCTACGACAACTTGGTTGAAATGGAAGAAATATCGTGACAGTAATATAGAGGATTGACTAAAATTGAAGCGACCAATCTTGAAATCCCAAATTCAGCGAGTGCAAATTGGGGATTTATAATGGAATTTGCAGGTTCGCTACTATTGTGATGTTTTGTATTGTGCGGGAGACCAGGTTTTGTATTGTTTTATTCTATTCCCGAATTCCCGAATTTAGCGAATGCAGGTTACAGACTTATAATGGAATGCGGAGGTTCGCTAGAGTTGTGATGTTTTGTATTGTGCGGGAGACCAGATTTTGTATTGTTTTATTCTATTCTCGAATTCCCGAATTTAGCGAATGCAGATTACAGACTTATAATGGAATGCGGAGGTTCGCTAGAATTACGAGGTTTGGTATTGTGCGGGAACCCAGGTTTTGTGCTGTGTATTCTATTCTGAAAGGTCTGGCCAGCAATTCTAAGAAAGTTTCATTGCGCAAGCTTTCATTCTACAATTATCGCCAAAAATAGCCAGACCTAATTATGTCATCAGAGTGAAATTCGCTGCCTGCACTGGAGCGAAACTGCTCAACTATCTCAAGTGAAATTGAAGAACGTAAAACTGAACCAAACGAATTTGCTCAAACGACATGGAACAAAATAGCGTCGGCAATTGGTACCCAAACTAGTCGAAAGTGCCCAATTGCGCATATTCAAAACTATGGTTTATTACGTGTATTATCTTTCAATTTTTTAAAACGCATCTATACTATAATTCTATATAAATGGTAATTTTACTATTTCTAATTCTTCTTCTACAGTTTTACTTGTGTAAAGTGTACTATGTGACTTAAGACGCAGACATTGCATAAACGACTCGATTCTAACTTGCTAGACGATGCGTTTCCGAGTTGACCTGACCAGTTGACCTGACAATTAACCTGACCGATCTTGACTAGTTTCCACCTTGTATATAAATAGCGTATTCAGTTTAATACAGTCAGTCGTACGTTGGAACTGGTCACTTTACACTTGAAATACAAAAGCAATACTTAAAGTGCCAGCAAACTTGTATAGGAGTCACAGTAAGCAAAGTTGTGTAGGAGTCATGTAGTAAAGAAGTATACGTTTTGAGAAAAAGAAATGGTGAAATGAAATCTTTAAGCTTCGTCTGATGGGATTTTTCCCGATTCCCTGTGATTCTCATTCAAGGAAAATCTTCCTGCCGACTTAGAGTAAGAATATGATCCTCCGACACTTGGCTCGAGCTGCAAATAAGTGGTCCCTGAAGCTCATTAGCGCCGGATTGGCAGTGCTATAGATAAAAGCGAAGTATATCATCGAGAACCGTGGAAAACCCCCCGTCAGCCACCCAGTCGGATCAGATATCCTTGTTAAATTGCCACAGCTGCCCTCATTAGATTCTCTCGCGCTTCCCGCTCACTCCGTTTCTCTCGAGATGGTCCTCCTCACAAACTTGTTGCGAACTAGAAGCGAGACAACTTTGACCCAGAACCTCGTAACATAACGCAACACAACATATGGTGCGTCGCATATCAATATAGCTTTTGACATCGCACTATGCCGCCTTCCAATCATCCCTGACTCCCTTGACTTTCCCAATGCTCATCCTTTTTTGTCTTTGTACGGTAAGAAGGGGGGTCTCTTCTTGTTTTTCAACTAATTCCAACCCCTGTTAGCTCGTGCTTCAGCTACGGCGTTTAAGGACAGTCTTTAACACGTTGGGCGAGCACGCGAGAATCGTTTCCCATATTTTGGGCCAAGAGATAAGGCCGCCAGTTTTTGAAAAGGACGTGAAGCAGAAATTTTCACACATGACAGCTTTTCCCGGGGGCGGAGGGGGGGAAGAAAAGGCGGCCGCCTTTTTAGTGTATAGTGTAAACATAATGATAATTGTGAATTTAACCTATTGACCTCGACAGAACTTAAGCTAGCCAGATGTCCGGGGGAAGAAATTTTTCGAAATTTTCGGGGTTGTTGAAAGGTGTCAAATTTGACAACAATTTCCCGGCGATTCATTAATCACAACGCTAAGAGTTTGCGCCTTAGAGTACTCGTGTACTCGAGTTGTCAGGTTCAAAACTAAATGTGATATGTTTGGAAGGCTGAAAGACAGCTGCGTCATCAATTGCAGGAGAGGGGGGATGATGACTATTGCATACGCTGGTACCGGCAACTTTCGGCCAATATTCAGGAATGTCCCAGCAAATACATTCGAAATTATGAGTATTGGATCGACAAATCATCAGATTGAATGATTAGCACTTTCTGTTGTAATCATAAGTTAAAATGGCTGGTATAGTCCCAGGAGGGAAGATGGGGTGATGAGGCGAAAGTGAGCAAATTGAGGGACTGTTACTGTATTTCTTGTCGCATCGAGACAAGATCAATTTTGTTGGGCAGTTGGACATTTGGTCATTTCCATCATTCCGTGTTGCCTGGGGTTCCATGGGGATTCCTTGGGGAACCATCTGGAGGACATTCTGCTTCTGTGTATACCCCCTTCAGGAAAGAGAAAAGATGTGAGGGGGTGGGCGAGAAAGGAGGATTTAGAATGAGTGTGTCTGTCTCTCTCTCTTTCTTTTTCTTTTGTGTTAGGAACTGGCGTATATGTGTATCACATTGAGTATCAGGCGGTGTGATCAGCTGCTGGAGAGTCTCTTGATGATAAGGGATTCCTGAGCTCCACTCTGTTCAATCTCAAAGCGAACAATATGAATGTCGTGGGGGAGGAAAATCCTTTGAAAAATTCCCATATTCTAATCTGGCCAGGCCGCGAAACCATTAATATTTGTATAATGCCAAAATTACATGTTTGCTATTTTTTGGGCAAATCTCGCTGACAGTAATGTAGAGGATATCAGTATCTCGCGATTCTCTATGTTGGATTTGTGTTTTCCTTTCAGGTAAGTGGCATTTCTTGGAAGGCATTGGAGAATGTTACCTCAATACGGTTTATTTTTTGGCTTTTGTTGAATACATTTCTGGCTTTTTTAAGGCTTTTTTTTTTTTTTTTTTTTTTTTTTTTTGCAGTTTTGGAAAAGATATCGCGGACTGAATATTTTGGAAGATGTTTTAGACAGGATATGTTAGAAAAGATATGTTGGAAGTCATGTGCATGAATGAATACACTTTTAGGGATATTTTAGGGAAATAAAGAATTGCAGGGTTGTTAATTAAAGTAGTCGTTTTTAATAGAAATAATTTAAATTTAGGACAGTAGCTGCAGAAATAAGTTTACTAGAGAACAGAGACTCAAAACGAGAAAGAAGTTGGAATTGGGTTCGGATGTAGGTCTTCTTGGCAGCTTGCAGCACTCGGAGCTTCGGCGTAATTAAAAAGGGAAGCCTGCCTCCTGCATTAGGCAAATAAACAAAGGCTACCGAGCCTGTTTTCAGATTTTCGGAGGGACCGAGGCGGGTGGGGGGAGGGTGGGTAACTGACCTGTCTCTGGTCTTTGTCATAATTGGGTTCGGCGAAGAACCCCGGTGCTAAGCGAAGTGTGGGATGATTTTCGCAACAAATATGGAGCAAATTCGCCTACAATCCCCTCTTCCCTCCCGCTCCGAGGTTGATTAACGGCTGCTGGTCAGTTGGAAATCCAAAGGTATCGGTTTACTTATGGTTTTATATGAAAGCCCTTGTAAGCTGGAGGGTGATTCCGCGAGACTGAGAGAGAAGGAGAGGGTAAAAGTATACTATAAGGGGTTATGAAAGGGTTAGATGAGATATGTCGGTGGTCGTGGGTGTGGAAAGGCAACATCCGGGTACATGATCGCGGAATGAGACAGCGACGGATGGCCCGTATATGTATAAGAAGGGTTACAGAAAGCCGGACAGGGAAAAACTCGGCCAATAAGGTATATGCCATAAACGTCAAAGCCTCTTGGTGATGGTGCCGATGGGTCAAAACCCCCCATCCTTCATAAGGGTTCGGGAGGTACATGGGAGAGGTGGGGCTCATCTTAATTGCGTTATAGCTGGCGATCCCAAAGGGTGAGCTAGTCATTTCTGGGTCAAGCTGGACTGTTTCTGTCACATGAGCAGTTGAAAAATCGATGCGCAATACGTATTCACTACTTAAGTTTAGAGACACTTTCTTGATTCGCTCGATTTACTTTTTTACTTTTGATCTTTTCCAGCGCCCTCGTAAGGAAGATCAAACATCTCGATAGATTTGGCGTTGAGGATGAAGTTAAGTATTGCTTTGAGCAATTGGGTTAATTGGAAGTATTGATATGGTTTAGAACTAATAGTGAAGTAAGCCTCGTAGATAAAATATGTGTACGTCACATAGGGGGAGATTCTCATTGTGATTTGTAGAGCTGAGGATCAATTTCGGGAAATGAGGAGTAAAAAGTCGTTTTGTCTTTCAGGGTAGGAGGGAGCGGGTATTTCGTTTATTTGGTGGCGCAGTTCTTGGGGGAAATTGGACCGGGTATAGCTATAACTTGATGGTGTCTCTTGTCTGCTGTATGTGGGATGAAAAGTTGTGTGTTATTGCATACCTGGCAGTCCATATTAGGTTTTTGGGCCTCACAAATTCCCGGGATCAAAAGATATATTACTGTTGGAACTGTTGGCGTTTTTCAGTGCGTGCAACCTTTAGGGGTGGCTTTAGTACTTTCCCAAGTTGCTTGGGGTGTGTATTACCTCGGGTATTAGAGGAAAAGCTTTTCTGAGGCGGATTTTTGGGTGTCGAGAAGAAAAAGTTTTGTTCAAAGTGGGCGGGGAGAAACCGAGTATAAAAGCCTAGCGGTTTGGAGTGACCCAAACAAGGCTGGGTTACCGGTAGAAAGGGATTAGGTATTAAGGCAATTGAGCCGGAAACCTTTCAGAACATGATCAGGACTAGTCATCCGTGTTAGGAGTCTTTTACGAGACTTATGCTTGCAAACACGGTGTAAATAGTCTAAACCGCTCAAGAATGTCAATTGCCGAGCTGGCCAAAACTTCAATGACCACTCTGATCATAAAAGTTTTCGCATTTTCGCCCATCGCACGGAAGTAACGGGATCATCTAGTAGGTGAATTTTCGTTTAGAACCAGCATTTACAGATTAACAAGGAAAAACCTAGTTAGTTGTCAGGACATGATCTGATGCATTCTACGAATTCTTTTTAGGTTCGTGCGTTCCTATTTGACTTAACTACACCCTCTTAAATCTTAACGTTTATTAAGAATCCTTTTGTATTGTTGGCAGCTATTCGCGAACCCTTAACTTGATAACAGTAAAACTCTCATAAAATCCCAATTACAACCTCCAAAAAACATTGCCTCATAAATGTGAGACGCTAGTGCCCTTACATTCTTTTCCACGCATTTAAAGTCGTTATTTCATTTAATCACGAATTTCAGAGCTGTTCGGTTCCATTAAACAGCGGTTTGCCGTTTGCTGTTGAGCTCTGAAAACGGGAGAACGGATTTAAAAAACTTTCGCTGGCGTCGCAACAACAGTGTAGTTGTCCTGTAATGTGTCTTTCCCCTATGAAAAATTAAAGTGTGATCTGTTTGTGTGATTCAGATAAACTTTAACTGTTGCTGAAACCAAAAATGAATTAAATTGTGATCTGTTTGTGTGATTCAGATAAACTTTAACTGTTGCTGAAACCAAAAATAAATTAAATTGTGATCTGTTTGTGTGATTCAGATAAACTTTAACTGTTGCTGAAACCAAAAATGAAGCTGTTTCGTCCCAAAACGTAGGATGTAGGAAAGTGACTTCCCAAATAAGCGCACTTTAAGAACCTTCCATCAACATGCTGGAGCATTTGTAAGTATTGGCATATGATGAACTTAAAGTAGTAAATGTCTGCTTCCAGGGTGCCAAAACATGGTGTTAACGGTTTCAACCCCGAACATTCCAAGTGAGTGGGGGGGGGGGGGGAGGCAAGAAAATTTGTCGAAATTTTGAAAGGTGAGGCAGCTGTCAAAACCAGAAACTCGTTTACCTGTAAACGACTCTTTCTTAATCCTTCCTCATGGCTCTGCGCATAGTTGACAGGATTTCAGCTCCCATTATTCAATGAAAAATGACACCGCAAGCAATTCCGACTGTCTCAAAAAGTTCTCTTACATTCGTTCACACAAATATCCTCTATAGGTTTACTCCCCTCCCTCCTCTCCCCCCCTACACGCCAACCTCGCAAACGAATCCTGTTCTTGCTCGGCCAACTCACAAGTTTTCACGATGGGAAAAAGTCGTTACGCATCCCGCCAAAGGACAGTTTAATGGCTTCATCTCTTCCCAACAAGAAGAAAAATGAAATGACGAAGAAAGTGCAGGCTCCACGAGTATTGGTAAAAGGGGCGGTAAGACAACAAAACAAAAGAAAAGCGATTTATATTCCCGTTCATTCTCATGACTTTAGAAAGACTCAAAGTCATAAAATAACAAGCAAGATAAGGCGGGAGGCACCCATTTTTATACAGAGAAAGGGGGTATATGCTCGTTTTCGACGTGCATTGGTGCGTTATTCCAACCAGGAGGAAGGTTTTCATACGTTCGGCTCACGCTTTTTACCTGGCCAGGTGAGAGAAGCCCCACCTTTGTCAGCGCAATAAAAGCGTAGACAGCCAACAGCCAACAATTCACCTTCCTTCATATCAACCAACGACAAATCCCGGGGCAAAAATATAATAAGAAAAAATTTATATATAAAAAACTTGACGAACAGCCCAACAACCCGCTCGTCTGGTGTATAGGCTACTATAGTATAGTACAAGCAGAACTTGCCTTTCTTTCGTTTTTATAAGGGCATTCCAACTTTGAAACCTTGCAAAGTTCACTTCACTAAAAATCTACATAGTTAAAAAAAAACACCGAAATAATATGAATATAATAAAATAAATACAATAAAAGTAACAATAATAATACAATATATACATACATAGGTAGAATACAATAACATAATACCGAAATATATGTTTTTTAGTGACTCTTTCGAGTAATTAAAAAAAATATTTGGGAAAAATAGAAAAAATAGATATATTTTTTACTAAAACTGTAAACAAAATGTTTTCGAAAAATGCAAAAGCGTACATTTTGGAAAACATAGTGTATATAGTGTACATAGTGTAAATAGATAGTGTATTTAAAAAAATTGAACAAAAAGATTTTTTTTTTTACATTTCTTAGAAAACGTTTCACTAACCAAATGACTGAATTCTATGACGTTGAAAAAATTGCCTGAATCATCTGAAACGCACCTGGTGAAACCAAGTTTGTTTTTTGCTGCTTTGGGGGGGGGAGGAAATCTTACAATAGTTTAAGCGCGATTGTGAGGGACATTGTTGCGCAGCTGAAGGACCTTCAAACTACCGTATCCTGTCTTTTTTTTTGTCCTTGTAGCCGGAGTGGCTGGTCTATATGCATATCGCACCCAACAATTCCGGACAATTTTTACCTGTTTGGGGGGGCTTCCTTAACTTTTTGGGGGCGAAGCTTTGTGGAAACTCACGACAGCCGAAATTTATGGCCGCCAATTTCCTCTCGTGCTAAGAAGCGTTTTCTTTCCCGAATTCTGGGCACTTTCTTTTGTCCTTTTAGCGCTTTGCTCGACAGTGTCTCTCTCTTTTCCTTTCCTTTCCTTCGGATTCTGCACTCGGGGAGGGGGTACCCAGTTTTAAGTTTCCCAGAATTTTTTCCGCATTTTTTAGGCTATTTTCAGGAGGGGACAACTCAAACTTAACCAAAATATGGCTAATTAAGTGATTCATGATGAATGAGGGGGTGGAGGCCATGCTTATACCCCCCAAACCGGAAGTTTGGGGCATGTGGTTATTAGATTCACATCCAACTAATGATAACGATAGTTGAGGTTTTCGGGGGGCTGTAAAAAAATAAATAAAAAATTGGAAAACAAAAGACCTGGTAAAAGACAAAAAAGAAACGGAACCGCAGCACGCGATTTCTCTGTCAGTCACGAGCCTATGTGTAGGTATACATAGATATGGGCATCTTTTATATTAGGCATGATGTGTGGGTTTTATGACAGGTGACTAATTTAGGTATATAGGCTCTATAAAGACTAAAACTACGGGAAAAGTCCCAAAACCCTAGGACAGGCCTCTAATGAGCTTATATGGCTTCCTGTGTTTGTGTTTGCGTGGGACGATGGACGTAATTCCGGGTCGTAAAAATTACAAGCTCTATTATAACTTTAATGAGGGTGTATGCCTCCATGTCCAAATTACCAAGAATTGGATGTGGAACTTTTGATAAACAAGTGTGAGCTTCGACACTTTTTTTTTTGCTACAAAAAGACAGAGAAATTTTCTTTTTAGAATTAAGTTTGACACAAGTTGAGGACATAATAATTTCCTATCTTAGATGCAAAGGTCAATATCTTGTTCTTCAAAGTCCTTGAACATATGACATGGGCCCTTTTGAGGGTACCCAATTAAAATGTGTAGGAATTTTTAATTGACATGACACGAGTCAATATTAATGGAGCTAGCGTTTGTCATCGCTTGGGAGGAAAAAACCTGTCTAGCGTTTCAGTTTTGAGTGGTAGAGGATCACCTTTTCCGTTGGCGTTACGATGGAAACAAGAGATTACAAAGCATCCAAACTGGTTCGGGAATACAAGGAAAATTTTAACTTTTTTTCGAAAGGAGGATTCGTTAGTGTTGTGTTGTATTGTTTCTTCCTTTTTCGTTTTGGTGTTGTTGTGTTTTTTTTACCAGGAAATTGGCTCAAACGGACTCATTAGCTCTGGAGACTGGTCGTTAAAAGCCAGGCCCAGAAGTGGAGAAACATAGAAGAAGAACCAGGATGTGATTGGTCATGCAATTTTGGGGGGTAACAAAAAGGGATTATTGCTATTGCAAGAGTAAGCAAAACAAGCGCATTAGTGACAAGTTTTATGTTGACAGTTTGAATCCTCGCTCTTCTTGCTGCAAACGAATCGAGAGCAATAACGCATGAAAAGTATAGTTAGGAAACGGGGGAGGGGGGAGGGTATGGGTCATCTTGGGTGTAAGGTATAAACGTATGTTTGCTATTGTTAAGTTTTCCCTAAGCAAAGGGAAGATTCCAACAAGAATATAAAAGACGGGGGCGAAAGGAGGAGGGGGGTAATTTGGGAGGGATGTATATTGGAGAGGAAGAGAAAGAGCCAAGGCGAGAGAAGGGCAATTAAGCGTCCAGCAAAACGGCCAAGAAGGAACGAGTAAACCCATAACCGTTAAGCACAAGGAAAAAGACTTATTCTCGCACATACACAAATATAAATCCTAACGAGAGAGCGGAGAGCGCGGGTAGACTGTATAGCACAGGAGGACAAGCAAGAAAAGAGAATGAGAAAGAAAACGATAGAGCTTGTAGAGCGATCAATAGTTAATAGCTGGCGCTTTTCGTATAGAGCGAAAGTTCGGGTTGTTTAGTTAGTGATCAGACATGGTTATAACGTTCTCTAAAGTATGAAAACGGGGAAATCGGGTGGCGAATGCATTTTAACGTGAGGTTTTCGGGTTATGGGGACCATTCTGATCAGGTTTTAGTGTGAGGCAAGGGGGGTAAAGGGAGGAAATGTATTTCGAGTTCCGAAACAGAAAAACAGTGTAAGTACCGGAAGCTAAACGTGTATTAGGTTCTGAAACTCGAGTCCTATTGTCTGCTGACAGTGATAATAAACTTTTGCTAATAGGAAGATCGAGATATATTTGCTTTTAAACTCCAATTTACTTTATTGCGATGAATTAGGGGTCTCAATTTGTTGAAACGAATTAAAACAATTTTCATTAATTTGTTCCAAAAGTGGTCTATTTCTATACAATAGTATACCAGGTATGGTTTGACAAAGGATTGGGATTTGTTAAGCGCAGAAATAGCGAAGAAAAATCGCCCCCCGTTTGGGCCATTTTTTTAGCCTGGTGAAAGGAGATTTTTTCCAACTTCTTAATATCTGAAAAATTTCTTCTGAAATTCTTTCAATTTGCTGAATCTAACTGAGCAAGTTGATAGAGTACACGACAACCACCTTTTTATCGGAAGTTTGAACATATTTTCAAATATGCCACTCAAATTTCCGTTTGGTTTAATATGAATTTCGATTCTCGCTAATTTTCTAGTTTTCTAGAAGTCCAAGCCTTTCGTTAATTTGGAGGTCAGTTCCACTTGAACTGGGTTAAAATACAGTAAAAATAACTTTCTAATTGGGTAAGGTACTTTAAAGCGTTGGGGTGACTAATAGGGCGTCGAAACTTTTTTGCGTGAGGGATTCTTTGGAGCGGAGTGAATAAAACTCGCCAGGTACTCTTGGGGCGGGTTATTCGGAGGGATTCACGGGGTTTGGAGTGTTTAAGCATCATTGAATGAGGCAGTAGCACGCGCCGTATGGGGCGTTGGGTCACAGGTCAACGAGGGAAGAGAGAAGGGGGGAGTCTTGTGTTGAAAAGTTGCCTTTCCACCGTTATAGACCGACAGGTCTACAAGATATTCCTTGTTCCACTCTTTTTTATGTTTTTCATATACATAAGGATCTCTTGCTTAAACTCTTTCTTTAGCTCCATTAAACCTGTACGCTGAAACCATTTTTTTTTTTTATTTTTGTAGGTTCAGGAAAGAATTTAGAAAAAGTCGAAATTTAGGAACCGAAACATGAAATAAAAACGGGCTTGGGAGTGCTTTCTGGCCAACTGACTAGAAGAAAGCTATGATGTCTGTCAACTTGCATCATGTTAGGAAGGCAAAGCAGCGTGTCCGGGGAACACACATCTCGACACGTTATGCAAAAGACACATATGCACGCACATACAGAGAGTAGAGAAAAACGCTGAGATGATTTAGAACCTTGACTTTTTTTTCGCTTTGGCTCCTTTGAGAAATCTTAAAAAAAAAGGAATGTAAAAATACATTTTCGGGGGCATGCTTTTGTTCTTTAAAAGCTGAAGAGGGAAATGGGGCAATAGCCCCCCCCCAATTTTCCTTTACGCGTTTCCATTTCCACGAAACGTGATTTGGAAAGAATTGGTTGGCCTTACTGAATTAATACTTGTTATTGATTGATTGCATGTCGATGAGTTAGGCAAACCATTAACATTAGTCGAAAAACATCCGGGAAAACTTGGTAATTCGAAATTGGGAGCGTGGTTTCGCATTCATTAGCTACTCATTAGGGTCAGAAGGTTGTAAGATGATTAAGGGGCGTGGTTTTCGGCCACGTTCAAGCGTCTGAACTTTCCAACTTGAACGTTTTGCAGAAGGCAGAAAGGTCAAAAGGGAAAAAGGAAGAAATGTAGAGGTACACGAAAAAAAGTCCTTAAATTTCGCCATGGGGGGCCAATTTCTGGGCGCCACACCGACGACGAAATTTATTTGATTTAAAACTCCATATTTTTTTTCGTTAATTCCTAAACTTGATCTAAAACACAAATTGTATTTAATTTCCGACATTTTCTTGGAATTTCCTAACTGATAAGCTTCTTTCATTTCGTATTTTCTAATGATCTTAAAATTATCATTACTTGAAGAAATTAGTAATGAAATGGGGGGAAGTAAGGGTCAAGAGGGTAATGTAGAGCCTGCTTGGGGTGGGGTAAAAGGAGGAACAATTTTTTTTTATTTTTTTTTTTGCAAAGCAGACGCTCAGCTGTGGACATTATACGACTTCCTTTGGCGAGAGCTCCAAATTTGGATAATTAGAGAGCGGGTTTTGTCCCATCGGAAGTGCAAGGAGGAGTTCCGCATGATGAAAGTAGAGAGGCCACAACCAAATTTCTTTCAAGTTTTCGGGTGACGACCGTCGTTACGTTGTTGCATAATTGCGAAAAAGGTGCCCCATCTCTCGTCTCTCTCTCTCTCGCTCTTTTGGGAGTTCGAACCGTCAAGCGGCGTTTGTTCCTTTGGTCTCTTTTTGGGGTACCGGCACCCCGAAATGACCGATCATCGACACTGCCCAATTGAGCATTTCAGGAATCATTATTTTATGCCAAATTCAGAGGACAGGAAAAGGGATGTTGCGACTGCTTCCCCCTCTTTCACCCAAACTCCTCCCACTTTTTTGTCTTTTTTTTTTGGTACGTCTAACCTTATAGAGCGTGGCAATTAGGTACCTGTGTGAATGAACTAAAAAAATAACCGCCCCCCCTCCCGGGGTCCTTAATTAGAATATGATAAGTTCCCTTCACACAGTTGGTTAGGTTAGGTAATATTTGTTTCTTTTTTTCTTTATAATGTATAGGTATATTTTGTATGTATATAGAGAGAGAGGAAACGAGTAAGTCCTTTGTAGGGAAGATAGCGAGTGATTTGGGTTTCCGTTGTGCTATAAGATCGTCAAGTTCAACTTTAAGTAGCAGGAAGTCTGCTGTCTTTTTTTTCGTTTTGATGTTTACACGTCGGTTTAATCTGATGGATTCCGAACATAAAGGAAGTTGGTTAAAAACGATTCTTCGGAATGCGATATCTTTTATTATTATTATTTTATTTTTTTTATGAACAGTCGTTGGAAAGAGACCAAGAGAAGAGTATAGTCTTTGCTTGGGAAACTTGGGAATGCTTTTATTTGCTCTAAAAAGAAAACAGATATCCAAAAGGAAGGGTTTGGCATGCTGTGAGGCTGTACGGGAGATGGGGGGTAAAAGGGGGTAGTAGACATAAGCTCGGACACCGTGTTATGTTCCTACTCCTGCTGTGGCGACACGCGGCTCTGGAACACTTTTCGCCCCCCTGCCTACCCCCCTATTGAAAGGTCAACTGCTAACAGCTGACCCTTGACCCTTTCAATTGTAGGCCCACCTTCGGGTGAGCCTCGTAGGGGGGCCGCACAATAGAAGAGTCCCAAGTCCCCAAGTCGCAACGAGTGATGGCAACATGGCATTTCACTGCAATGCAAAACTTTCCTGTCTACTTTAGTTTGACCCTACGAGTCCTAAACTAATGTAATGGGAGCTATGCAGGCGATGAGCTCAAGTTTTGGGCAATACGCATACGTAGCGACTTTCTTTCTTTGAATGATTCATAGCGATCGTGAGCGTGATGGGCCAGGATCATGCACCGATCCTGCGCTCTAAAATTTGTCTCATTTTTACATTGTTTATTCATTCTTTCGATGTGGACTGATTCTGGACCGAATTCCTGTCAAGCTCTCTGTTCTCCAAGTCGCTGTCTAAGCTTCTGATTTGCTGCTGATTCCCATAAGAAATTTACTTTCTAACTCAATATCTATTTTCTAACAAAATATTAAATATATTTCTAACACTAGTTGCGATCCTAACGCTCTAATTTTTACTCGTTTGACATTTTGTATTCATTCTTTTCGATGTTTTCGATGTCTTTTCGATGTGAATTGATTCTGGACGGAATTCATGTCAAGCTCTCTGTTCTCCAAGTCGCTGTCTAAGCTTCTGATTTGCTGCTGATTCCCATAAGAAATTTACTTTTTAACTCAATATTTATTTTCTAACAAAATATTAAATATATTTCTAACACTAGTTGCGATCCCTCGCTCTATTTTTACTCCTTTTACATTTTGTATTCATTCTTTTCGATGTTTCCGATGTGAATTGATTCCGGGTCCAAATTCCTGTCAAGCATTGAACGAATGGAGTTCTCTGTTCTCGAACTGGCAGTCTAAAGCTTCTGATGAGCTGTTGATTCTCGTTAGAAATTTAGTGTGAACACGATCCTCACAAGTTCGAGTCGAGCGAGTTCGCAATGGTCTCGTGAACGAAGGTTGGAGTACTAGCGCAATTTTTCTCGTGAACGAAGGTTGGAGCAACGGAAAAAGGCGTTTTGTAGACAGATTTCGTCAGTTCTAGGAGTCGAATGGCGTAGAAAGAGACGTTGTATAGGCCTAGGCACGAGCTTGATGAAGTGGTTAACCAGGTGAACTGCTTAACCGTATATACACCTAACACTCTAGGGGGGCGTAGCGCGTAGCGCGTAGGGAAGGGTGTGATTCGGCTCCATAGATCCCGGTCAAGATTGGACAATCGAACGCGTAGATAACAGTGTAAAGAGCTTTTCAAATACTGTGGCGAAATTCCCCTTTTTAAAAAGGCGTGGGCGGTTTTCCATTGTTGCCCACGTTATAACCGAACTTTTATATTTCATAGAGTCTTCAGCCCCATATTTTATTGACTTTAACCCCCCACTCGCCTTTTTTTAAAAGGTCCAGTTGGGGGCGGTTGGAAGAAAAATGGACTTGGGCAATTTACAATGGGTCGTGGGCTTTCTCTTGGTTTCGGAGTGAGAAAAGAATCCTCGAAAAAGAGCTCAGATGGGAGGGTTGGAGAAGGCACGCGCTGCTTATGTAACGCTCGCGAGTGTGATATGCTCCATTGACTCTTTGACTTGGGTTTGGGCGCCTTGGCCTTTCATGGACGGCGTTTGATTTCAAAAGGCGAGGGAGTTCCTGGCAAAGGTGATGAAATCAATTGAAATGCGTTATGAAAAGGTGCGAAATGAACTCCCACACCTTAATCGAGCGGTAGAGGAAGCTGTTACACACATGTTGGAAACTTCATCACCCCCCCCCCCCCCCATTCTTCTTCGTTAGGGGTGTCGGAGATCCTTGGGTTTTCATTACATTTTCTGTTTGAAGAAGGAAATGTGTAACACTTTGGGATAAGGACTTGGCAGTACGAAATGATGCTATGATCAAGTTCTTGTTTAAACAAGTTTCGGGGTAAGAATGGGGGATTCTGTGTCAACAGCTGGGTTGGGATGAGATGTGATGAATTTGGATTGCGACAAAAGAGACCAACAAATGAATCCCGGGTAGACCCAAATGGTAAACGCTTTGGTTCAGAGTTAATAGGGAAGTGCAAGAGACTCGCATGTACAGTACGTCTATACGTATGGGTATAACCTCTTATGGTTGATATGAACCTCCCCCAAAATTTCACGCCTGCTGCCGAATCCATATAGACAGTTTTGTCCCCCCCTAAATTGAATCCATTGGAACGAAGAATAGGGACGCGTGGATATTTGTGTATGGATATGTGGATACATATGTCGGTGTGTGTATATCATTTCCATATGAGTCTCGGCGGGGAAGGAATCTTGATGGACTTTGATCGCTCCGATTTACTTGACATGTGCTACAGGTCTCTGGGGGGGAACGAATAGGAGGGGGGAGCAGTGAGTCAGTCTTCTTTTTAATCGATTCCAGGTTGTGTTAAAGATCTTGTTTTGCATGTAAAGGAGGGTTCTGGAAGATTTGCGTCAATTTGATCAATGATTCGAGCACAAAGACTCGAAGGCTCAAAGATTCTTCATCCATGAGCTTTACAAGACCATGATCTTAGGTTTGAATGAACTGAACTGCCAAATTTGAATGATTCTCACATGATTTCAGGTAATTATAAAGCGAATCAGTGATTCTGGTTCATCCTAGAGACTTTACGCAAAGTGTTTATACCCTATTGAGTGATTCTTGTTCATTCTAGAGGGTTTAGGCAGAGCGTTCATACCCTATTGAGTGATTCTCACACGATTCCGGGTAAGTTTTAAGCGAATCAGTGATTCTGGTTCAATCTAGAGGCTTTAAGGGAAGTGCTTTGTACCCTGCTGAGTGATTCTAAGGAGTTTCGACGAGCTTGGAATCCGTTAGGCCCAATGTTGGACGATTTCAACGCTTTTTTGTCGCGGCTTGATGAATAGGTCGCAGTACCAGCGATTAAGCGTGTAAGCTTAACTGCGTTTAAGCACAGAATCCCAATGGAACGATCCTCTGTCAGCTTAGAGCTCGTTGGAAGCGATTTGAAGCGTTCGAGTTTGTCAGCCCCTCGATTGTAGCGTTGTTGTGCATTCGAAAAAGGACGTGAAGTGACGCTAAAGTCATCCTGGGGTCGATCTTTTGAACAATTCTGGGTAAGATTAACCATGCTACAACATTTGTCACGATGTGAAGCGAGTTGCTGCAGAGAATCAGCGGTTTAGAAGTTAGGGGAAGCATTAATTGTGTGTGTGCGGCCACCCAGCGTCTCACCTTTTCACTGCCGACTTTGGGTTAGGAAGCGAACTTTTCGGGCCGTGTTAAAGGAGACAAAAGGGTTGCTGCTCGCCAAGCACACACAAAAAACTGTTAATGGCTATAGTTTTGCTTTACAGCCCTTTACAGCTCGGACGCCGTTGGGACGGGGTCGTAAATCATGCCGATTAGAGTTATCTACCCAAAGTTTTAAAAGCCATCCAGGATTTTCAGAACCCTTTTCTCTATATACCATAACATCCATCTATATTCCCCATACAAATTCTCAAATATCTGCCAGGTTGTTAAAAAAAAAAAAAAAAAAAAAAAAAAAAAATGCCATCTAAGCGTTTAGGGTGTTCATAGAACAGCGAAAACAGAATACCCAAAACTTCTTGTTGTATCTTCTTGGGAGTCGTATTCTCTTCTCGACGGTTCGGTTCGCTCAGGAAAACCAATTTAAAAACAAACGAAAAAAAGTTGACGGTTCTGAAACCATGCCAGTTATGCAAAACCAGTTGACAACCTTTAAAAGACAGGTTCTGGCTTTTCAGGTCCTTTATCATAAACCAAAATTTTCGGTTCTTGTCTTTCTCATTGCCCGAGAGCTGTATATGTGTGTGATTGTGGAGTTTTTTTTGCGCTTTCCAAATCTCCCGTTCGGCCAAGTTGATGGGCTCGTGTCTTCTCTTGCGACTTTTCTCATATGTAAGTATTATATACACATATTAAAGTCCAGGCTTGCGTTGTCAAAGACAAGTCGCATACCGTGCTGTGAATAATTAGGCTCGCCAGCAGAGCAAGACAACATGGATGCCTGTCCTAACTTGGTCACCGATGCTGCATAATTAATCCATATGGCTTTTGCTCTTAATGCGCACCTGGGCGAATCATAATTGCATTGGGTAGAAAACCGATACAACGCCCCGAAATAAAAAATGAAGAGTGGCGATCGAGCTCCCCAGTTTAATGGGGAGCAACGACAGGATACGCACTTTATAGAAAAAAGAAAAGTTGAGAAAGGATACGATTCCTGTATTGTCGCGCTTGATGAATGAAACACACCTGGGCTCTTTTGAAGACGAGGAAGAGGTAAGAAGGGGAGAGTTTATTAGCCAAGTTCCTCCCAATATGGACAAGGGCAGAGTTCTTATGTCGACAGAACTTGAGGCATGGACACATTAGTCTTGTTTGTTATCTTTATAATGATGTGTCTTTGGTCTCTGCCAAGCTTATTACGTTGAGCCTAAGAGTGTTCTTGCGTGTTGCTGAAGGTTTGTCGTTTTCCGAAGGCGAGCGAGTGGATTTCGTTTTGAGGAATCTGGGGATCTCTTCTTTTTCTTGTGTAGTTTATTTGTATTTTATAGTTTTCCAAAGGGGAAGTGGAAGTTGCGCAAAGGGTTTATATTTATTCCCACATCATAAAACGTTCCAATGCAAGGAAACGCCATCAAGTTTCCAAGCGATAAAAAAAAAAGTCTTTTTGTTCTTTTGTTTTTTTAGTTTTGTTTTCTAGGAAAGCTAGAGGAGGAAATGGTTTATAGCCAATGAGGAATTTTTCTTAGTTTTATTCTTCCCAGGCAAAGTGACATTTAGCGGATTAATATTATTGGGTGTATGAAACCTAACGAAGAAGACAAAAAGAAAAGGTGGGAGATGGATATGCAGATTGGGCCAGACACCGAGTCATAAAAATGGGTGTCCGTGCGAGTTATGGAGATAAGTGCTGAGTTTGTCGTCTAGCGGAGCGAGTGCGAGAGAGAGAGCGAGCGAAAGAGAGACGAGTTGGGAAGAAATGTACACACACAGAGAGAGAGAGACAGTTTTCTTGGGAGTTGTTAATAATGGCGGACACTTGATGACAGTCTGGGCCTGCTGATGGTGATGGGTTTTGCATGCAAATTGCCAGATTTTCAGTTGAGGCTCCAAAAGGCAATGCTAGAGTCGTGGGGGGTTGAGGGGGGCACTCGGTGCCGGTAGAGAAACAAACGGTTCATCACACCCTGGAAAACAGTTGTGCGTATAACGAGCCTCTTAAGCCGAGAAAAACACCCCGACTGAGAAGGTGGAGATAGTTTTTCTTTTTGCCTGTTCGGCGTTGGGTTTTCCAAAAACCCAAAACGCGCGCCAGCAGGCAAGTTGTCATTAAAAAAGAATAGATTTACGTCTTCCAGTACTTTGAAAACCGAGTAATGGGAAAGGAAAACGGAATGAAGGCACGAGAATGACCCTTTGGGTTAATTTCTCTTTTCATTTCTAAAGTCACATTTGGGAGGCTGGAGATTTCCACCGGGAATCGATAGGTAGGTTCGGTCGGCCTGTTTCGTGAGATTCTAGTGATTTGCTTGTGAGTTTATAGTCGTTTGTTGAGATTTAATTGACCTTTGAGGCTGTTTAGTTAGGCTTGAAACAAGGGAAATTCTACTCTGTGTAGGTTTGAAGTAACTGAGGAAGATTCTTGCGATTCTAAGAGTGTTTACCGAAGAAAAGAACCAGTTTCGTTCTCAAATTTGAGAGTCGTTTCGAGGTGGTTCAGGAGGCACGACAGGTTCTGAATCAGGTGGGGTCAGTGTGAGTTTAACGATTCTAGAAGGATTGTGGATCAGTTAGCACTCCGTCGGCCGAGATACAAGAGTCGAGCGCCACGTTTAAAGTTTCGGGGAAGATCTTTTTCAATGTGATTGCGGTAACAGGGGAGTTGGGAATGGCTGTGGTATTCCGAGAATCAATCGAATCACTTACCGTTCTGTGTTCCTAAGGGTTGTCCGTCTTCGTCGTCTAAGTGACGACTCGGTCGCGCTTGCTTTCTCCGCGACATGATTGCGAGTCGATGATTTCCGTAGCCCAAATCTCCAAAGTCTTTCTCTTTTTTCTCTGTATGCTGAATCACCGCACTCGGACGGAATCGCGAGTCATATCTCTTAAGTCAGTGGGACTTAAATCACTTGTTAAGCATCACTTTTTTGCACTCGCTCGAGAATCACTTCTCTTGGAAACAGTTGTAATCCGTTCAGAATCGCGAAAATCGCGAGTCTCAGAGTCACTCGTAAAAGAACAAGAAAGTCACTTGGTTCAAGTCCAAATTAAGAAAAGCTTCGCCCCCGGAAAACGGAAAACAAAGTCCAGGAACTCAAAGCCAAAGTCCACTTGAGCCTCAAGACGATTCCGGCGGGACGTTGCGTTGGTGCACGGGATGGATCGGGGATGACGAGAAAGATTTGGGAGTGTTGCGGGACCCCTGGGTACCTCGCTTTCATATGGTTCTACACATGCGCAGGGCAGTTTGTAAAAATGTGTGGGGTTTCCAAGATACATCTACACTCAACATCCATGCACTTTTCCTCCCGAGCGAGAGACACACACAACCACCGCCGCTAAGCCAGACACATAGCAGAGTCACACACTCACACACGCCACGATGGATATCAATATGTGGACGTCGCGATTATAATAAGAGCCCAGGCCGCCGCCTCCTCGCCGTACGACGCCAATGGCGATTGGTCATCCACCAGCGGACGTCGGCGGCGTGGAACACTCCCCCAACCACCCCACCCGGTGACAAGGTGGTCGGCGCCCTTGCTTACTACGAACCCTCCCGACCCCTTACGGAAACCCCCAACCACCAGCCACGACAGTCATATGCTTCCCAAAACGCAGAATTCTGCGCGTTCATGCCATCATAACCGACCCAGGATGCTCCGCGCGCGTGTCAGGAATAACTGCCGCCGCCAGAACGTGGCGCTCGAGTCGTTCTTTTCTCCAAGTTAGAGCTCTTGCTGGAAACCTTTGGGATCCAATATGGGATCACTTTCAAGGTTTTTACAAGAGATTTGAGGAGCAGAAAGTCCTCTTCCCAGGGTTTACAGCAAAGTAGTTCGCGTTAGTTTTCGGTTGGCAAAAACTGAACTGAAGTCGATTGCAGCGCCGCTTAGGGGTTAGTTCATACTAAAAGGTGTTGAAGGAGGACTCGATTCGGGGATTCTTAGATCCTGGGGTACTGTTAAAAGCACATGTGGACGTTTGTGCCACACACCAACACACATGGAGGGGGGACCGAAAAGTACTTCTGGGTTCCTGGAACAACGGAAAATAAGGAGCGCAGCCCTCTCGGCAGCGCGGCTTCAGGCCGACTGGCGACCAGAGATGTTGGGGACCCTGCCATTCCAGCCTCCGCCATGTCTTTTTCAAGAGCGTTGATGGGTGTTGCCTTCTTTTCCCCATGGAGCTTAGGAGATGGACCTGAGATTGCCCTTGTACTAGCTAAGTAGACGCATATACGAGCAAATCTGGCAGAGGGAAAAGCAGGATACGAGCCAAAAACAAGAGAACCAAGAGTTAGTGAAACTAGAAGATGATCGAGCATTCCGCCCCAATGATTTCAATGGTTGATCCGAATGGATCCTGCTTGGCTAAGGCAGAAAGAATGCTTCTACTTCACTCGTGTTCATTTGGTGGACAAAGTATCCACGCACCCAATGTAAGACGGATTTCTACACAGATTTACGCGAGTTGCTCGGGAAGAAGTACAAGGGATAACACATCTAGAAGGAATAAGCAACACTTTATATTTGCGGAAATTACTTTCAACAGTTTTTCAAATTTGGAAGAATTATTTCTAGCTTTAACTTCAACTGTAAACTGTAATTTCAACTTCCACTTTAACTTCAACTGTAAACTGTAATTTCAACTTCCACTTTAACTTCAACTGTAAACTGTAACTTCAACCTCCACTTTAACTTCAACCTTAAAAGAAATCATTTGAGTAATAAGTTTTCGTAAGCATTTTAGGGAAAATACATTATGAAGAATATACATAAACAACACTTCACATTTGCGGAACTTATTTTCACCACTGTTTCAAATTTTTGAGGCATTATTTCGAGTAGTATTTAACTTTAAAAGAAATTATTTGAGGAATGTCTTTTTATTTTGAGGAACATTTTTATGGGAATATAGTGTTGGCAAAGTGTGCAGTTGGCAAAGTGAAGCATGTCTGAAATTTGTTTGTTGAGAAGGTTGCGAAGCCGATCGTGTTACGACGCAACAATGAAATATTAAAGGAGGTCAAGACAACAGTGAAAGTGAAAAGCGAATATTTCACGATTAAGTTGCGTTACCAAGCGCGTGAAAAGGGACAAAAGTACCCCAAAAAAACAATAGAAAAGACAAGACTAGGCCCGCCCACTCGGGGTGGCTGTGTTTTCCTCAAGATATATTTAGCCGTTTGCACTTTCACGTGCTAGTAATTGTGATTTGTAAACTTTGGCGAGCTCTGAGCCAGCGCTTCGCCGGAAGAAAATTAAGCCTTTAAAGGTGGGGTGGGAATTTCGTGGCGCGAGGGGGTAAAGAAAGGGTGACCGTGCGTATTTCTTGAATAACCATTAAAGCTCTTTGACATCTGCTGCAATTTATGGGGATATTTCATCCTCATCTGCGAAAAAAAAATAAGACCCAGGCGTTTTCTTTCCTTTGCCTTTTCGGACTTTCAACTTTTCCGAATTTGGGACTTTCTTCGCGTTGTCGTCGTCATAAGTTGCTTGGGAGAGGAAGACAGCCCCAAACCTCCTGGTTCAGGGTCTCCCCCGAAACCAAACCGTCTTGTGCGTGTCATTCATCCCCAGGTCAGCTCTCCACTCGAAAATTTATCGTTTTATTGTGGTCATTAAGGAGGTTTTTCAAAAGCCTGAGTTTCTGGCTGTGCTTCGTTCTCCCTACTTTTTCGCTTTGAAACTTGCATTGGGGGGGCTTATTCTGTCGAGAGTTTACGCTTCTTCCCGTTTTTCCTTGTAAATATGCTTAATGTGGTCAGTTTTTGTCCATATAACAACTAATACTCCTCCAAAGCCAACAAAAATCCCCGTCCCTGGCCCATTCAGAAGACTCGGGGGATATATCAGCCCTGGACTACAGTTGAGGTCTTGGAACGAGCAACGGAAGTGGAAATTATTGACTTGGGCTGTTGGAAATGCGCCATTTTTTCATTTTATTTTCAAGAAAATTTCGTTTTATTTGAAGGAGTCACACGATAACATTAAATCAAAGCTTTTGTTGCTCACAGGGACCCCTAAATGGCTTTTCGGGGGGTTCTTTTGAAAGCGTTTGAGTGTGTCAGATTCCATATGGGACTCATTACCATATCACCACCCCCTCACCCCCCACCCTACTTGCTCGAGCTTTAAAAATCCTCAAAAGAGAAGCTGTAAAGGAGAGCTAAAGAGAGAATGAGTTATGGAATCAGATTGATCACGACAAGAAGTGCCTCTATAAAGTCCCCATAAGGGGGGAGTAGGGGAAAGAAAAGACGAGTGAGGATGTAATAATGGATAGATCCTATTTTTTTATTGTGCGTTTTAAGATTTGACTCCGGGAATTATACATACATTCGTGTTCATAAGCTGCTTAACTAGAGTTGGCACTACATGTGTCGCTTTTTCCACGCCCCAAAGTTAGTTTGGCTTGATCCTGGGCCAGAACATTGACACTCGATCCGTTCTGTTATATTTCTAGTAATGATAACAACGCCTCGGAAGATGGAGAGAAAGGAAAGGAACTTGGGAACTTCGTAAAACGCTAGGGTGTAGGCGGGATTGTCCGTTTTTAAGGTAATGTACTATTTATGGGTTGTTAACTACCCGAAACTTTAGGTCCGAGAGACAATAAAATTAATTTGGAAATTTTGCCCTTCCCCCCTTTTCCATTTTTTATTGCAGGATAAGAAGACCCCCCTCTTTTACCCGTTACTCGTTTCCCGTTCCCGGTGAAGAAACAGATAAGCAAAGCATTTGGTTGTCTAATTGAATGTCACGAACTTGGAATCTTTACTTAGGATTCGGATGGCCAAGGTTGGCAGTAAAGTCACGTCACGCCCCTTTTTCCCATGGCCATAGGCTCGAACTATAGACCGTTCGATTCTTGCAAGCGGAAACACAAGGATAATTTCGTTTTTATTCTTGCTTGGTAACTTCTCATTTTACTTGAAATCGTTTTTCATTTTTTTTTTTTTTTTTTTTTTTCCCTAAAGCTCTTGACAGTAATGTAGGGAAATACTACTCGGAAGAAATGGATGTAGCGGTATTACAATTTAGAGTTAGACAAATTTAATTTCTTGGGATGTTTGGAAGATTTGGAAGTTTTAGCAAATGGGGTTTCAAAGTGTTGAAGATTGACTGAGTTTGGGTGTCTTGAATGAGGTTGAGGCTTAAAGAGAATCACTTTTATTCGTCGTCTTAGGTTGGGAGCTGCTGTTGATTTTCATCTTTACAGTCCCAATTTTTGAAATTTTTGGGTGGCTGGCTCCAAGGCCCGAACGTTTACAAGTATAAGTCCGTTTTTATTCTTGCTTGGTGTTGGTAACTTCTCATTTTATTTGTAATCGTTTTTAATTTTTCTTTTTTTTTTTTTCTATAGCTCTTGACAGTAATGTAGGGAAATACTACTCGGAAGAAATGGATCTAGCGGTATGAGATTTTAGAGTTAGACAAATTTAATTTCTTGGAATGTTTGGAAGTTTTTAGCAAATGGGGTTCCAAAGTGTTGAAGATTGACTGAGTTTGGGTGTCTTGAATGGGGTTGAGGCTTAAAGAGGATCACTTTTTTATTCGTCGTCTTAGGTTGGGAGCTGCTGTTGATTTTCATCTTTACAGTCCCAATTTTTGAGATTTGGGTGGCTGGCTCCAAGGCCCGAACGTTTACACCAGTCCAGTCGAGGTGCCATAAACCCATATTTCCTATACCTCTTTGGTATTTCTGGGGTTGGGTTGGGTAGAGACTAACTTAACTGACGTTTTAACTATGGCGTAAGATATGGACACTTGAACAATGGGACAACTGGACAAGTTATATTTTCTTTTTAGAGTCCAAACTCTTTAAAAAACGAAATAAGGCTGCCGAGTTTTTTTTTTTTTTTTTAAGTTGAGGGATTCCTCCTTTCTCTCGAAGCCAGAGCGAAAAGAGTTGACAGATGACTCTTTTCTTGACTTTGCTAGGGTGGCAAGGGAGCAAAAAACCTTTCTTCCAAACTTTTGAGTTTGGTAACTGAAAACGTGCAAAGGGAACAAAAATGGCGCTGACCAACCAAAAAAGTACCCCCAAAATAGTTGGAAACAAGTGTCCATCCCTGGAAATTGTTTTCTAGGAAATCTTAGAAGCCTTTGACTTGATTTATTACGCCTTACGCATTTCGGAGCTCATGATTTTGTCAAAGAGGGGACCCTTGGAAGAAAACTCAAATAGGAAAACTAAGAAAAATAACAAAATAAAAGGAAGAAGGGGCTGCTATAGTGTTAGGGAAGTCATCAGGGCGTGTGAACTAGTTTTCGAGTAAGAAGAAGGTAACTTAGGAAACCTACACGTTGTTAACACGCCTTTACAATGAATCAAATTCTCAAAAACAATTTTTTTCAGGTTATTTTCGGCTTCACGGAATTTTCTATCAAGTGAAAAAGAAGCCGAAAGGACATGGATAGCACTTGCATTGCATGGAATTCCTCCTGTCTACAAGCCTTGTAATGTGGACAACAGACCCATCCCAAAATTCTCTTATTTTGCTTTCAGTTTAATTTTTTAAAAGTAATTTTCCTCGTTTTGTCTCAGGAAAAGCCAAGCAAAGACAAAAGAGGGTGATCTCGGTACACCAGAAAGAGAGAAAAGGAACATGGAATAGCTCGGAAGACAATAAGAAACGCTAGCTAATGTCACACCTGAATTCACCGTTTATTGCCAACGCCTTCGTACGTATCATTTCCTTTTTTCTGTGTGTTTTTTTCTATTTTTTTTTGTTTTTTTTTTTAATTATTTTTTGTACTATTTTTTCCCCTTTCCGTTTGATAAAAATAGAGAAATTGTGGACAGTATCTTGCAGCCCATAGATTCCCCACAAACTCGTTTGACTAGTTCATTAGCCTTACAGAAGTTGAGATGCCTCGCATGGCTGATGATTTTTATGTAGATTTCTGCAGGTGGAAGTTCCCGAGCAGCCCGTATTAATAACCATTTTATACGACTGTCCTCTTGGATTATATAAAGGTTGAGCAAAAAATGGGGAAAAAAACGGGATGTTTATAAGTCCCAAGCTTAATTGGTCTGTTAATCCGGTAATTTTATGCATGAAATACCGTACATGTGATGTTTTATGCTCTGTTGAACCGGTTTGGACCATTGGTCTCCACGAACTTGGTAACAATGCATGATGGACGTCAAACGTTGCCACTTGGGAACTTGGCCAGAATTTTCTTTTTTTGAAGTTTAGACTCTTGTGTCTCTCCCGAAGCAAAAACCCAGACATTTTATTGATAAGCTGCCGTCCCATTACAAGAGTCCCCTTTAGACTTTTAATTGACACCTGGAAGTTTGGGTAGGAAAGCATTGGGCGATGAATGGCGTGTGTCAAAAATCGTGTGAAAAGCTAGACCCCTAATTCGAGCCCTACCCCCCTCTTCCCACTATGGGTTTTTTATTTTATTTTTTAAAATATTTTTTGTCATCATTTTCCACCCTCCGTTGAAAACCCAGAAATTTAAGAAAGACCGAGTGAGATGGAATCCAAAGTGTTTTGAATTTCTGGGAAATTTGAAGCTTTTCTTTTTTCTAAATACTTTATTTTTGGCCTTCGTGATTAATTCGTATCCTTTTTTTGAGATTCTTTTTAGGACAGCTTATCGCCCAGATGGATTTCGGCATATTTCCTGCGCTCCAAGGTTGGTTTTCGGTGAGTTTTGGGGAAAACTCGAAATGAATCTGAAAAATCCTCATTAATCAGCGTACTTCCGCTACTAAACAGGTAAAAAGGGAGCAAGTTTTCCTTTTTTTTTCTAGGTTTGACGAGGGACATGTTTTAAGTCTTTCAGGCGGTCTTCTGGTGACGATGACGGAGCCTTTTAAGGGGCGGGGGGACACAACAGCCGAGTAAAGAAAAAAAAATGTATGAAAAAGTCCCCGATGGGAAGTCTCTGAGCGCGCCGTAGAGTCACAAAACCAATTTGTGTTGCGATACTCCATACTCTGGGACCATAACGAGGCCAATGCATGTTGAACATGCTTCAGGGAGTCGCTCAATCCAATCAGACCCATCAGCTTCATCCTCTAACCCCCCTTTCCACCCCCCTGGACTGATAGACTACAATCGCATTATTGTTGTGAATTGAGTCGCAGCTCGAGTTGAGGCAATAGCATAGCAGTCGTGAGGGGGAAGGTCACGTTGGTCAACAAGATTGACCCTTGGAGTCACATCCCCATATTGGAATCAACTAATTCCATGCTTTTGATGGACCCTGGTTAACCTGCTTCATATTCGGAGCGAGTGACCTTTTCAATTCGGGGTAGCTTTTTTCTTATTCGATTTCAGTACGACAAAGGGGGGGTGGTCACCCTATATGGAGGGATAGTTTGTTTAGTTTGTATAGTTTGTTCAATTAGGGTTTGGTGTTGGAAACTTGAGTACGGTAGACCTTCAAAAGAGGCGGAGCTTTACTTCGAGACAGTTCCTTTCATGTGTTTTCCGTCCGGATTCTGACATTAATTTATTCCTCTGACGCGGTGCATACGAAATGAGGGCTCTCCTATTATGACTTCATTAATTAAGAGACATAGATGCGTTAAGACTGGTTTTAAAAAGTTAAAATGCTTGCAACTTGGAACGAAAATACTTGACGTTGCCCTTCAAGGTTATTTACTCTATGTGTAAAGCTTTGGTTCCAATGGATTCCAACGATTCTTGTTGTTTCGTTAACTGGCGCTAGAATGACACCTAGGGTACCGCGACATCCTTGCTAAAAGCGAGCTAAAATGCTTCTGTGGTGAGTGATTAGGGAACACATCGCAACGTTATCATGAATCGGATTTAAATTGTCCGTTATTGAGAGTGACGCAAACGCGAAGACTCCGTTGTGCTAATGCCGAATGCTGTACACAATGACTAGCTGTGACTGGCTTAGCAAGTCTAATGTTTTGACAAGGAATTTGTTGGCTGTCGCTGCTTTTGCCAAGTCGAACATTTCAAAACGGGCAGGTACAGGTCAGGTTTCACGTTGTTGTATCCGGAGCAGAAGCCAAGGTCCACAGGAGAACATTTCCAGGATCCACGTTGTGCCATAAGAGAAGGGCAACGCGACACAAGGACGACTCGGCAAAAGGACTACGATGCACCCGACGTAAGGTTAGGTTGCGTTAGGGGTTTTGCAGTCCTTACGTCGGGGTTTGTAGTCCTTAAGTCAGGTCAGTGTCGTACGTCCCAGGGGAAACCAAGTTCCACGGGTGAACATTGCACCTTTCCTAAAATGAGTGGCGGGTGACTCTGGTTAGCAGGATCTTGGATTTCGAACGTTTTCAGACGCTTCCATGCTGTACACCGATAGAGATGGCTTAGATTACCCTCTTCTCCCCTGTCTGGTTACGGCAAAGCGGAGCGTCTGTCGGTCGTCGACCAGAAAGCGAACGTTTTTTGAAGACTTACTTAGTAGGACTTGCGGAACCTGATAATCCATGCTACTATTACATAGGTTTTTTTTTTCAATTTAATAGGGGCTTGAGCATAGCTCGTTGCCTCTTCTTTATTGACTATTTCTTATTGATACACAGGCTTTCGTACCAGGTATTACATAGGGTTAAGCAAGACTTTCTTGCATAGAGGGAATATATATAACCGTAGCCTCTTATGAAATTAAAGCGGCTATATTTACCTAAGTACCGTTTCACAGTCTGGCAATTTGTAACATGAGCTTAGCTTTGCGGAAACTCTTGTACCGATCGCATCTTAATTCTTCTATTAAATATTAAAGTTTGGGAGTACTTTCAACATAGGACTTTCTGCCGAAGTCCTACACTTACATAAGTGGCGAAATTGATAGGAAATGGAATCTTATATTTAGCTTCCAAATCAGCACAGGAATCTCCATAATAAACTTAAATTGGAGTCTGAAGTATTCATTCAATAATAAATCATTCAGTTCCATTATCGTTTCACTCTCTTTCGCTCGCTTGCTTGCAAGACTTGACCAACAATGAAGTTTACCGTCCAAAGCTCTAAACGAACTCGCGAGATTATGACGTCATTCGACCGTAGTAAATCGGTACAGTAAATGGCCGCAGTACATAATCGCCCAAAATTACCCAATTAAATTGTCAGTTAATTCAGCTTTTTAATTACAATATTAAGTGTATTGGACCAATACATTCTATATGGGGGGGGGGGGATGAGGGCTATGATCGCGAGTTTATACTTCCGCCACGGAAATAACGCTTATTTATTGTGACAGCCTTTTCTATCCAATAAATAAAAGGGCACGACAATACTAAGACAAAGAGTTCGGTAGTCAGTTTCCTGTCCTCTTATGTAGAGTTTGACGTGCTAGAGCTCCGACCGACAGGCAAGTCAGCGCAATGTTTTGTTCAAAGCAGTCCTATCATCTCCTTATGAGCCCTTTTTACCTTTTGATTGTGTGAGCTGCCATTGCACCCCACGTTGATCCTTTTATGAAATCCCCGTACCCGATTCTGCTGCCTCATCGTAATATCCGGTGTTAAAAAGCCGAGCCGAAGAAGAAGGGAAAAAATGGTCCCGCAGCAGTGCGTTAGCTTTTATTCTTCCACAAATTTGTGTCACGCTGTCATTCCCCAGCTACCGGTATTTTGGCACTTATGAATCCACAAAAGCGGTTCATTAAAAACTTAAGCAATCTATAGTGCCCAAAGAGAAGCCGCGTTTCTTCCCTTTGTTTTCTTCGGGGGGAGCGAATGAAAAGAAACAAAACAAAAACTTGGGGCTTAATGCACAATTAATTCTTCGCTCTCTACTTGAATGATTTGTTAACCATTACCAATATAAAGCCCCCAAAAGCGGTAGTTTTAGGGGGGTAAATAGCTTCTTCTTCTTTCTCTCTTTCTCGTTCGCTCTGTTTCTGTTCCTTGCTCTCGCTCTCTATGTATCTCCGATCACGTTCGACGTAATTCGGTATCTTTAATTGGGCAAGCGGAGGTACAATGGAGCACGTCATGACTGCAGCGCGGGGCTAATCGTCGAATTGTTCCGAGAGGATCGGGCTCCGCTCAGCGTTTAGCTTAGCACTGCAACTTTGGACGATGAATTCAATCAACTTCTCTTTCCCACTGCGCCCTAGGAATGGAGCAACGCTATGTACCTTTATATTCCGTCTCTTTTCTCAGAGAAATTTAGCAAACGATGCAATCAACGATGTTCCTTGTTTCCCTTTGCTTTCTTATTTTCCCCTCTAAATCAAACACCGTTGTGACGTCACCTCGGTTACAGTTGCCATTCGGTTCGCTTACCCAAAGAGATTATATCAAACGGTGCAATCAGCAATTTGGCTCTATTTCTGCTCTTGTTTTTTCGTTTTGTCGTTTCGTATTGTCACCCTTAAATCGAACACCGTTGTGACGTCACAACGGTGCTGTTCAGTTCCCTTACCCAGAGACACTATGCGTTTGAGTTAAGACAAGTTCGTCTGGTCAAATTAAGGAAAAATTTGGCTCTTTTTCCTGGTGGGGAGGATCGTCTCAACTTCTCTTAGGGTGTTCAAGAGGAAGGACCTATAAGAGACGAGCAAAGTTTGCTTAGAGCTTGCTTTAAGGAGAAACAGAATTACTATAGGTTTGCAATCATAACACCGTTGTGACGTCACTCCGGTTACAGTTGCCATTCGGTTCGCTTACCCAAAGAGATTATATCAAACGGTGCAATCAGTAATTTGGCTCTATTTCTGCTCTTGTTTTTTCGTCTTTCGTTTCGTATGGTCCCCCTTAAATCGAACACCATTGTGACGTCACAACAGTGCTGTTCAGTTCCCGTACCCAGAGACACTATGCGTTTGAGTTAAGACAAGTTCGTCTGGTCAAATTAAGGAAAAATTTGGTTCTTTTTCCTGGTGGGTAGGATCGTCTCAACCTCTTCTCTTATTCTGTTCAAGAAGAAGAACCTATAAGAGACGAGCAAAGTTTGCTTAGAGCTTGCTTTAAGGAGAAACAAAATTACTATAGGTTTGCAATCAAAACACCGTTGTGACGTCACTTCGGTTACAGTTGCCATTCGGTTCGCTTACCCAAAGAGATTATATCAAACGGTGCAATCAGCAATTTATCTCTTATTTCTGCTCTTGTTTTTTCGTTTTGTCGTTTCGTATTGTCCCCCTTAAATCGAACACCGTTGTGACGTCACAACGGTGCTGTTCAGTTCCCTTACCCAGAGACACTATGCGTTTGAGTTAAGACAAGTTCGTCTGGTCAAATTAAGGAAAAATTTGGCTCTTTTTCCTGGTGGGTGGGATCGTCTCAACCTCTTCTCTTATTGTGTTCAAGAGGAAGAACCTATAAGAGACCAGCAAAGTTTGCTAGAGCTTGCTTTAAGGAGAACCAGAATTACTATAGGTTTGCAGAAGAAAAGAGAAAAAGCGTCGAGTCTCCCAGGACGCAGATTGTCAGAAAAGTTCGGAATCGTTTTAAGGATTTACATGGAAGATTCTGGTTGCTTGGTGAGTTTTCTATATTCTTGTAACACGTGCCAGCATCTCTTCTTCTCCTTCACCATTTTCTTTTTTCTTTCCCCTCAATTGGCGGCAAACTTGGGGAAAGCTTGTTTCATTCCCGAAAAGGAGAGACTTTTATAGTCTTTTATATATTTTCGGGGGTGGGTAAAAGGAATGAATTTGTTGTTCTAGAAAGGGAAGATGAGGAAAGTTTAAGAGCTGTTTGGAAATTCACATGGAAAATGGATGCTGAGTAGCATTGCAACCAGACGTGAATTTTAAGTTGCTAGGCGAACTGAACCTTGTGTATGTGTGTCTGTATATATGCAGCAGGAGTCCATAGGGGCAAGGGAGTATATTCAGAAGACAACAATAGGAACTTTGGTTGGGTGTTGTGAGGGGGTGGTGGGGAGGGTTGAAAGTGGTGCAAGGTGGTTGAAGGTGGCTGGACGATCCCATAAATTCATGACACAGAGCCCAGGAGTTTTCAACTTTTTACACATTTAAGCCTTTCTAATCTCCCGGGAGTTTCAGAGCCGTCATGATGTCACATGTTCCCAACGCACAATATTCAAAGGACCAAAGGGATAATTTTCTTCCCGGGGACTGAGAGGTAATTTTCAGAGAGAGCTAGATAGCTAGCGAGAGAAATGCTGCTATAATTCCGCATTCGCGAGATGGAAGCCAAAGACAAGATGCTATTGCTATGTGTGTTTTCCAAGCTTGGGCCGTATAAGCTTTTGTTCCATGCTTGGGCTCACAGTTTAAGCTCCTCAGCAGCAAAGAGTTTTGTTCTCTCTTAACCACCCCCTAACCCTACCCTACCTACCCCCTCCAACCAACGAGGTCGCCTCATCTTGCTTGCTCTTCACATGCAAAGCAAACGACAATAATATATGCTAATCGAGGCGTCGTATGAGACTCATTTCAACCTTTGCCGGAGCTTTTTTCGGGAACTTTTCCCATCTGTCAAACGAGCAACGGGAATATATACGATTTTTTTTTCCTTTTTTTTTTGCGGGGCCTTTTTCCCTCTGACGAGGATAAAGCGGAGAGGAAGGGTGGTGGCGGAAGGAAATCTGGATTCGGGTTCCATTAGAGAAAAAAATACGAATAAAAAGAACGGATCTCAAAGATTCCTAGCTTTGATTGGCTTTCCCCCCTTTTTTGCTTGACGAGCAAGATTCACACTAAGAATGCGAGGCTTATTCCCTCGCAGATTCTTGGTTTTCCTTCATTGTATTTCCCATTTATTCCTCACATATTCCAACTGCAAGCCCAAAAAAAAGAAAAATAATAAGAAGAAAATAAAAGTCTGACGTCATCATGACTTTTAAATGTTAGGGAAAATGCACCGTAATTTATCCTTGAATTTCGTTGCATGTAATTGTGACGCATTTAGAAACTTTTCCTGTCTGAACTTGGTAACTTTCTGAAATTTTAGGAATTAATTACCTCCACTTTAAATTATAAATAATCTCTTAATTATAAAATAATTATCCTAATTATTAGTAATTAGGTAATATACCAGTTATTAATTGCCTCCCATTTTAGATTCTTATTAATCTCGTAATTATAAAACGTAAATTAGAATGCCTTATTAATTATCAAATTTAGTAATGATTCATAATTCTTTTAAAATAATTCATTCATCCATAATTTCTAGTGATATTTTACTTAATTGTAAAGTTAAGTTGTAGTTTCTTTATTATAAAAGTAATTTATAATTATGAACGTCGAATTAGTTGCAAAATATATATGAATGATTAATATCGAATTGAATGATGATGTTTCCCCCGGAAATTTGAACATTTTCCATTAAATTTACTAAACTATGGAGTTTTATTAAAATTGCAATCCATTTTCTTGCATATATCTTTTGCCAAGTTGAGCTTGTCCTTTAGTCCCAGTTAGTAGTGATAAGCTTGAATGTTAGACAAGCTTTTGGTTAGTTAAACAAGGTTAGACAAGGTTAACCAACGTTAGTTAAGCTTTGACATTTTGATTAGAATGCAGTTTAAAACCGTTAAAAAGCCAAAAAAATAATAAAAAAAGAAAAGAAGACAGGTTGCGCTGCATAGCAAAACGGGAGACATTTCAAGTTTTTCCTTTTTCAAATTTCACTGTTTGTATGTCTGGGGCCTCTTCGATTCCCTGGAGATCAGAATTCTCGTTTATACATATGCCACCCCCACCCCCCCCCCCTCGTGTCATTTCACTCTCACTTGAGCCGCGTGATGATAATGCGACTTTCGTGTTATCCCCGATCTCCGCGTTTTGAAAATTTTCCTTTTCAAAATCCCATCCCCCCTTTTCCCTTCAATAATAACTCACGTATAAGAGCATAGAAACACGTTCAGTGTTGGCTTGAAACGTGAATCGTGAAACGAACTTTAACTTGTTAGCCATCGCAGATTGTTAATATCTTGGCCTTTCCTTTCCCAGTCGATTCCGCTGGATTATTTAAACCGTCTAAAGTGGCTGGGCTACACCAAAGATCTAAAACTGAAACTTGGGGGGTATATAGTACATACAGTATGCTCTTAGCCAGGATGTGCTTTATTGCTTGCTGTTAATTAGTCACCCAGAGCTATAAGATTAAGAACAAGTCGAGAGGAGGACGAGGACGGTTATACTCCCTCCTTGGTTTTGCTGTTTGCTAATGCTGGAAACCGAACTGCAAGTTTTGACTCCGAAGCTCTGTACACAGCAAGCATAGCATACAAACAATAAGTTTCACTTTGCTCGGAAACTCAAATGAATCCCAAGTCATGACTTTGCATGCACGGCACTGTGCCTGGAGAATGTTCGAATCATGTAGATTCCCTTAGTTGTTTAACCTCTTCAACACGACACCAAAACCAGAAACTCCGGATGGAGTTCCTTATAACCGAACACACAAATACACATACATGATCCATATATGTATAGAATGTATAGAATTCAACCCACCCACCTACGGTTCAAAGAGGGTTCAAAAGCTGTCAATGTCACTTGATTTGTTACACGACAAAGGGTTTGTCATCCTTATTGGGAACTGGCAGCACTTTGACAAGACTTTTCCCTTAATGTGAAACCTTCAAATTGTGTGGGGTGCAAGGGGGTTGGTGGCGTATGTATGGAGCGAAAAGAAGACAGGTTCGCGTTCGGAGTATAGAACAAAAGTTTGGGGGAAATGGACGAGGGGGTTAAATGGCGCACATGTGCCAAATAACTTCCGCATACGCATGATAAGCTGGACTGAATGACATCCATATAATGTTCAAATCCCTAACACATGACTTATTAAAGACTTATGACCCTTTCTTCGGGTTGTTTCGGGTTGCTTCGGGTGTCTTCGGGTTTCGGAGCGCGCGTGCGCATAGCTTGGTCAAGGGGTTTTCAATGCAACCCCTACACAGTTTGGAAATCTCGGACAAAAATCCCCTGCTGAATTCTTCGTACATGTATATTACTGGTTGAGCACCCCTCGTACTTTGCTCTTCTGCTCCTTTTCACGTGTCCATGTGGAAAAGTAAAGCATATGGCCGTCATTTCTTTGACTTTTGGTCTTCCTTCCTCTTCCGGTCGGCGGTCACTTCGCTGTCCTTAACACAATGCTTTCGCTTTGGGGAAAAGATGATTTTTCAAGACTCTGATTCCGAGTATGCGGAAATGGAAGCTTGGGATGGGTTGCACGCAGTAGTGGAGGGTCCTCGTTACGTGGAGCGTATGACTAGCGTGGCTATCTTTAGATTGATTGATGTGAAACTAGCCCAAACGTTTTAGTGTATTCTGTAGCTCATTCAACAATAATAGTTTCAAATGGGCAGAGATTCCTTGCTTAAGATTATTATAGTCTAATTTAATTAATTAGCGTATGAAGGTTTGCTCGTTAGTCAACAGTTGTATTTTCAAATTATAAAGAATTTTGGCTGATAACTTGACTGAGAGACGGACCCTTCAATCCTACTAGAAATGGGGCTCAAAAGTACAATTTTGTAAAAAATATCAAGCTATTTCTCCGCCAAAAATGGCAAGTACAGTAGGTTTAAAAAGCCTCAATCTCATTTTTGAGGGACAGTCTTGGATGCCTCCCAGCAAATTTCATTGTTGGAAATGCTAGAATTCGTCATCGAAGATTGTCTATGATTCCATTAGGAACTTTCGCTTAACTCTATCTGTTATAATGCTGTCATTTAAGGTATAGCTCGCTTACTAACTACAGTAAGACTGGCAAGGTATAATTGTGCTTAATTCTTGTTACTACCTTGCACATACATGAACTACTGGTCCTTGTGTCTACGTCCTCGTGTCGAGTCGTCTTTATGTCTACGTCCTTGTGTCGAGTCGTCCTTATGTCTACGTCCTTGTGTCTACGTCCTTGTGTCGAGTCGTCCTTATGTCTACGTCCTTGTGTCGAGTCGTCCTTGTGTCTACGTCCTTGTGTCGAGTCGTCCTTATGTCTACGTCCTTGTGTCCCGGTAAAAAGCCTTAAAAGTCACAAAAGTGGTAAACATGAAACGAGCTGCAAAATGTCTTTTAATTTTCTAAGAATTTTACGTGATTTTTGTCACACTTCGAGTAATCCTAGCGCATGTACAATATTATATTTCTAATTTTTTAAAAATTGCAATAATCCCGTACCTTCAAGTGAAATTTTTGTGTGGCTTAACTATAGATAGGATTGCAGTTTTATTATCTTATTGATAAGATTTTTAAGATTTTTTATTAAATTTTTTTCTTGTATTGTTTGGTTCGCCGAATCGGAAGAACCTCGTTTGCTTTTCTTTCTAAGAATTCTCAAACTAATTGGGAAGCGGTATCCAAGCCACTGTTATCGTTATGGGCGCGAAGCCAAGGCGTTTTCAATTTCAGATCTGCTATTTATCTTTTGTGACACGTTTTTTTGAATGTTGGGGCGTTTTTCGGACTTCCTGGTCTTACTGCCGACCCCCTGTATGTACCCTGTACGAACTCGGAAATTCTTCCCGTTTAACCCCAAGTGGCCAACACGTGCCCCTAGTAACCCCCACGTGCCCCCCATTACTTCTCACTTGCCGGGCAACTTGTCAGTCACGAAAAGTAACTTGCAGTATTAGTATTGTTTCTCTCTCCCCTTTTTCTAGTTCCTTCCTTTAAAAAGAAGCACATGTCCACGTGTGTGTGTGATTTTCCAGCGAAAACACACATAGGTTTGCTGTCGTTTTAATCCGACAGAGCTTTCCAGGGCGTTGGAGTGTAATAAAAGCGTAGAGCCCGAGTTTTATAAGTTGTAATGACTGAAATGACCCCTCTGCCAATGCTACTCTGAGCCATCCCATGTTATCCTTGGACGGTGGAGCATAAACAGAGCACATTATAAAGGGAGCATAGAAGCTAGAATGTGTGTATGTGTGTGTGTGTGTTTGGATGTAAGGGAAGAAGACAATAGGACAGTACTATTTGCCTTTGTCTCTCCCTCATTTAGATTAGGGAAGAATGAAGAAGCACATGCATAGGAAGGGGCTCTGCAGTTCGATATATATGCCGAGGGTTGAATGTTCGCTTGACGGATACGTGACAGACTCGGTATTAGCTCTCGCTCATTTCCCTCCTCCCTCTTCCTATACCCCACACTTACACTGCAACATTGGGAAACATTAGGAAAAACAAAAGAACAAACACGGATGGATTTTAATCTTGGGTGAATGGGGTCTCTAGGTCTCTCGGTCCCTTAAACCTCACAATTGAGCTTTTTCTGCACAATACCGCATCTTTGATATGCAAGCAAAGTCGTCAACCCAAATGACAACCCAGCAATCTCATTTACAACTCTTGGAAATTAAATTAGGGGGACTAATTTAGGTTCATACGTCTTTTATTTAGGATGTGGTCGGAAGAGAAACCTTCCCTCGCAACCACGCAACCATTTTTCCCTGTTTTTGTTTCTATTTTATTTATTTTTTATTTAGGAGAGACAGGCACAAACGAGAGCTGTGTAATGTTTTCCATTAGAACCCAAATGCTCAAGGTGCGCGAAAAGCCGAAAACAAAACGCAATGATGAGGTTCGCGGTTATTGAGGAACACGATTCGCGTTTTGGGATGACAGCTGGACCATAGCTCGACAACAAGAGCAACAGAGACTCGGAGAGAACGTGAGAGAGACTCATCCCGGCTGAGTTGGCTAATGAATCCAAATTCCATGCATAACAAATAGCTACCCCCCTCTTCTCGCTCCAGATAGCGTGCGTTACTTGGGCGATTGGGAACTCTGGGTGCTACGCTTCACTTATCGTCCGAGTCATTAGCATGGGTATAACCCTCGTTTATTGCCTGGTATTATACAATGGGGTTAAAATTTTTTTTACAAAATTAAAAAAACGGGCCAAGTTTTCATATTGTTAAGGTCGTTGATATTGGTTTGAGTGAAGGAGAGCGCCGAGTTGTCACGTTCTGAGAAATGTGTCGCTTAAACCGCGAGAAAACGGGAAAACCAGGTTTTCGAGATATTTTGGACTTTGCAGAGAACAAGAGGGGCAGAATCCGTGGCCGTGCATGACCGCCAAGTATACCTTCAAAATTGGTTTCATGATTTTAATTCTGGGGGGTTATAGTTTCAAGGAAGCTTTTCTGTCAACTATGGCTTGACGATTTTATTTTTCCTTCCGTTTCATTGGCATGTATTTTTCCTTTCGTTTCATTGGCTTTCCAAAGCTTTTTGGCGAAGTTGAGAAATTCACAAAACGAGAACGCGATTTTTGTCATTTGCCAAAAGAAGAAGGAACTATTCAAACGACAGCTGTGGTGACGATGGAGGTCGAAGGAATATAAAGTGGTGGTTTTTGGTGTTTTCGGCTGGTGCAGCATGGTTGCTCGTTTGGTTCAACTTGAACGGCTTTGCATGGAAAACTTGATGATGGACCTTTTTTAAGCACTGAAATTTCAATGGCTGGTTTTTGGCTGACTTTTGTACGGACCAACGTTTTCTTCCTAAAAATGAAACACAAATTTAGAAACAAAACGGCTGTGTATATAGCACCTCCCACGGTCTCTCACCTGGCCGATATTTGCAGGTGGTATAGATAAGTTCCTTTTTAATTGGCATGGCATGGCCAAGGCAAATGTTCTTCCAGAATGTCGATCCTTTTCAGATCGGCGACATTTTCGACTCGGAACTCAAACCCACGCAGTCAGTCATGCATGTCTCGCGTTAATTACATAGAACTCAATAATCAACCAAGTCCGCTTTGCTCAACGAGATCCCTACCCCCTTCTTCTGTCGAAAATGGGGAAAAAATGAGGAAAAATGGGCCACTGTTTTGTTTTTTTCGGTATTAAGCTCTGGCCAATTAGCAAGTGCTCTCTTCTCGCTGGAACGAACAATAGCTTTGGCTATTATGTGCCTTGAAATTCGTTAGCTTGCCCCCCAAAATGCGCGTATAAAAGAAGGTCCAAGTTTTCCGCAGCTGCGACGTGTCTTTGTACGGCCAAATGGCATATCCCAAAACTGATCAGTTTGGAACTTTTTCTTTTTCATTTTTTTTAAAAGCGTTCTCTCGCGTCTCTTTTCCCGTGGAAACATGGCTAACTAGTGCTGCTGCTTACTATGGCCTGATGCTGATGCTGGCAAGGTCCCTCAAGGATTCACACTCGGGCTATGGAGAACCAGAAGCTTGTGTAATGTGGGTGGACGTATATACCCCAGAACGCCGAACGTTTCCCCGGGTTCCGAGGTCTTAAAGGGTCTGGGTGAGCGTTTATTTGGAAAAGGCAGGGGTGTGCTGCCGTGCGGGCTCCCGCACACCGGCTTTGCACAAGGATTATGAGCCCACCCAGTGTGCAATGTATGTCTTAACAGCATCCCAGCTCTGCGTGAGGCCAGGTTATGGCATCTTTTCACTGTTTTTTTTTTGTCAGGCAGAAAATTCCCTTATTCCGATCCGGAAATCATTTGCAGACATTTGGGACATCTTCTTTAGCCCTCAGGCGCCGTAAGGTTTTGATGGCAAGCTAAGTACGGCTTCTTGGATCAGGGGGCGGGGCCATTCTTGGAAAGTAAATAGTTAGATAGAATGTGAAATTTCGAGGAAAAAACGGCCAGATATTAGGCTTCTGGGTTTGCATATTTATATATACCATGGCAAGCGCACAGCATGACTGGGATAGCACACACACACACACACACACATATATATACACACACAGAAAGAGGAGAGAGAGAGCACAAACTATAGTGATAAAAATACAACCAGTTTCGCCTCACTTTTAGGACAATAAACAGTTAGACAAGGCTTGAGCCTTTGGGGGCTTTTTCCACTATACCCAGCATCTCATGCTTATTTCTCCCGAGATGGATAGGGTCCGTCTCTGGCTGCAAGCATCCATCTCTAAACATAGGAAGCACTTGCACAAACTTTGGAAAGTGCCTTTATGGCTATTTTCTTTTTCCCTTTTCATTTTTTTATTGCATCCGCAACAGTTTCCGTTGAGTCCATTCGACAGATTTGCTGCGACTCTTTGACTTTTTTTATTCTCGGAAAAGAAGCTGTTGTACCTCATAAAAAGAATAAAAAAGTATTATACCTTAAAGGGAAAAAAAAAAAAAAAAAAGTGGAAGCGAAATTTGTGGGGTGGAGTAATTTCCTAAAGGCTGGTTCCGAAAGGTTAGGGAATGACTCTTTTTTCTTTGGGAGAGTTCGTCAGTCGTTATTAGAAGAGAAAACAGAAAAGACTTGCTCTCACCCACCCACCCCCCTCCCCCCCACGAAACTTTCGTCTTTTGGGGTCTTTGGGGCGACTTATGAGCTGGAACGGCGGCTGCTGTTGCTGCTTCATAAAGTTCACATTTTACGTACCGGCTCCGACGTCTTACGATTATGTCAATGGAAGGTGACGAGACACTTGCTTGGGCGGAACTGCCTATTTCCTACGACTTAGTGTGTGGGTTCGGTACGTACGAGGATAAAGTAAGGTTGCAATACAATCTTGTAATTTATCAATTCAATATATTTTTTTTTACAATTTCCTAATGGTAAAAAGCAGTTTTCAATACTTTGTTTCTATTTTAGAATCTCTACTATGATGATAACAAATTTGGCTATTTTGAACTTTGAAACCAAACTTTCAAATTTTCAAATTTCAATAAAGGCGAAATCCTTATGGTTTAACATAGCAAAGTCGCCTTAATGTTCTTCCAAATGGTTATCTTGCAGCGAATCTGGAATTTTTTGGCAATTGTTCTTCCCAATTTCAATAAAGGCCAAATTCCCATGCTTTAACACTGGGAATTCGTCTTAGTGTTCTTAAAAAGTATTATCTTACGGTAAATGTGGAATTTATTGGCAATGTATTAATATACGACTGTAAATGGTATTAGAATTAGAAAACTGTACTCGATATTTCGTGATATTTTGGTCAAGAATGGTACGTACATGCCAGTAATGCCAACACCAGCAATTGCTGGCAGAAATGGGAATATTTCATTGGGGATGGCCAAGTAATCCTCATTTTATCTGGGCATGGGGTTTTTGTTATTGAAAAGGACAAGTTTAGAAGGAGTGTGCGAAGAATTAGGCGAGGGACTGGCAGTGGAATAAGAAAGAAAGAGGAGAGAAAGAGAGAGAATGCTTGGGGAAAGAAGAGGTTTATCGTGGGATTACTAGCGAGGGGAGTTATTAGGACCAAGTTTTGTCGGATGACAGATTTACAGTGACCTATTGGTTGATCTATTGCTGTTGTTTTAGCCATAAAGTAAAACCCGTTTCGTGGTTCTTTTCCTCCTCCTCCTCCTCCCCTCATGAAATATGGCTGCGCTGTTGAACTTGGCGGGAACATGGCACACAGGACCCCCAGACTTAGTGTGCTCGTTCTGAACTTTGTAAGGTGCTAAAAATTATCCGAGCTTGTTGATTCTTCTGAGCTATGACTTCCGTCTTTTAATAGGAAGGCTCTGAAGCCCCGCAGAAACTCGGGCTAACCTTCTCGATCGTATCCTTTCGGTTTCCAAGTGTAGTTTGTCCGCCGCAAAGGTCGCAACAATGAATATTTGTGGAGTTTCATTAGTCAAGAAGGACGCAGGTTGGTGTTCACCTTTTACCAATACTTCTTTCTTTCGAAGTAAATTTTCCCTGTGAAGGGTATATACCCAGGCAAGCTCGCAACAATGAATTTTTCAGAGCCCTCTGTTCTGTCATTCAGTGCGACCTTTGTTCATGCAGAACAGCTTCCTAACGAGTGATCCAAGAATTCTCGAAGCGGTTGTTTACCAAAATTTCAGTGTTGGCCAGCTTTAAAGGGCCTTTTAAATGCCTGATGAGGAACAAAGCTCTTGCCGGATTCATTGTTGGGCATGGGATTGCTAGCCCAACTCGCAACTATGATTATTTTACCGCACAGTGTGGACTCTTGCGAACCAAAAGGGAATTAATCTTCCTCAAAGCGTGATCCACTAATTGTTCGAAAATTTAAAGGTTGCCATGAGAAATTGAATGTATTGTTGGTCGTTAGAGCGTTTTTCTTTCGCAACCGGTTGTAGTCTTCAAGTGTCCCCGACTTGTGCGAATCCCGGAATCATACAAATGGCCTCTGTGCTGTAATTGCCTTGAGTGTATAGGGGGAGATGCTCGAAGTGTAGTTAGGGAATATGTGGACAGGGATGCGCGGTGCAAAGAGGTTCATTACTTTAATGAAGGTTTCGTCGCCGCCATGCTTGGCCAAGTATACGAAAAGCATCCCGGTCTTTGGGATGGATGAAGATATGTCGCTCGCTGTTATGCTCCTCCCCCTTTTGCCTTCACTTCGAATGCGGCTTACTGCGAAAGCAACAGCCAAAGTCATATTACTTGAAGCCTTGCTGGTAGTGCCGCCACGATCCTGGCTGCTGCCAAGTCATTAGCATGAAACGGCTCCGACTTGGGAAGAAATGTGCTCGATGATGGACTTGTTCATCCATACTCGCCTTCGTACGTCTTTCTCCGGTCTCCTCATCCCGCCCTTTCCCGTCTTGCTATTGTCTTGCCAAAAAACAAATGGGAATAGTTGGCTTATCTCACTTCTGCTTTCCACAGCCCTCATTTCGTTTCCATCTTCAACCGGCTTCATTAACAGCCGAGAAATATCTCATGATTGTCTCCAAAAGCTTCGAGGGACAATAGCCTTGGTGCACGTCGAACCTTGCGGGAAAATAGCTGTTCAGGTACCGTCTCAAGAACTGGCTGAGCGGCCAAAGCAAAGAAACTTAATCTGGCGTTTCTTTTTACCTTTTTGCCTTGGGTCTTTACAGGATTGTCGTTGCCGATTGCCTCAGCTGGAGTGGGATATGAAGAGATTCCAGTCACGTTGACCGCCCGCACGCAAGACAAGACCCCCGCAAGCCAGCCTCCAAGGCCCGTTGGATCGATCCGTCATTTGAGCGACAAACTGAACCGGCCACCACCAAAAGCGGACCTAAAGTCTTGCTCTAAGTAGTTCCAAAAACGTTGAGAAATAGCCGTTACAAATTTACTTTTCTTATGAACTGTTACGAGAGACAGAGAGTGGGGTGGTGTATGGAGAAGAGGAAGTTGGCTGATTGCCGAGCGAGTTTCCATCTGAGGGCGTGTTCTCGGGCTGGTATTCATCCATCATCGTCATAACTGGCGTTGAATCAAAAGAGGCACGAGTTGTCTGTGGGGGAGAGAACCGAGTCTGTGTGGCGAGCGAGAGAAAACGGTCCCGGCGCCTGTGCTCTCATGTTTTGGTGCCCACCGACATCCACAGCATTTCATATCGCGGGTTATGGACCAGCCCCCTTTGTGACACCCATCCATAAGCAACATGGAACGTGCAGCCAATGGGGCGCGACCCGTCCTGGATGCTTCCCGCAGTTATCATATTCATAGCGATATGGGATATGGGCATTGGACGCACTCCATGGCGCAACGCCAGCAAGCTCCGAGTCGGATCGCCCATAAGAGCCTGCTCCAACACGCTCCTTTAAATCATCGTCCTTAAACTGTTGCAGGGGTCCTTTTGTTTCTTTTCGGTTTGAGTTTTCGACCCGAAATGCGTAGAAATTTAGGTGGCGAACGGGGGAACCGGAGTAAGAAGGGATTATAAGCAGAAGATTTGGAAGGTGTAGAGTCCAGAGCTGGATGTCGGGGATGCTGCTCTGCGGAGATAATCAATAGCCCAGGCCGCCATCATATAATGCTTTTGGAGGAGAACAGGGTGGGAAGGAAGAAGGAGAAGCAGGACGAGTGTGTGTATGTGTGCGCTTGCTATAAGCCAGGAATAAATGCGACGACCAAGACGACAGACCCGAAGAAGACGATGGAACTCTTAGCTGGGCTGGAGATGGTCCAGTCTTTTTACAACGCAACAATACAGCTTATGTGGGGGTAGGTGGGATGGCACGCAGGGTGGAGAACATAACATGTAAGGCGCAAAGTTTTAAGAGTCGGGAGGAAGAGAAGGAAGATTGCTGCGCTAGAGACAGAATGGTTATACATGGCAAGGTTTTTCATGGCTCCGCCCCCATATTTCTGCGAGAAGGGGAATGCGAAACGTGAACGTGAACGTGTTCGCTCCCGGGGAAGCGAAGATCGAAGATTGTCATCTCCATTCTCGAAACAATGAGAGCTTTTGGGCCGTCTTGCCTGGGACCAGAAAATTGAATGAATTTTTTTTGTCTTGATTTTTTGTGTCGTATACTTTCTTTGGCTCGAGAGTCTGGGGGATCCGAGTCGTCAAGAAAAGAGTAGTATAGCACACACACGGCAGAAACTAGTTTGAGGAGCGAAGAAATGAAGAAAGGAAACCTAAATAAATGAAAGAAGAAAGATCCAGGAAAGTGGTTTCAGCATGGCTGAAGGTTGCTGGAGAGAACGGCGAGTAAGTTTGTAATAGAATTAAAAGAATGAAAAAGTGCTATAGTTTGAGCAGCAAGTCCCGCAGTTTATTGGGTTCTTTTTTTAGTTGCCTCGGTTGGGTTGGATGGGAAGCAAAGGCGTAGGAAACGAGTTGGCCCGAAAGAAGAAATTGCTGCAGCAGCAAGGTCCACTCCTTTTTGGGTGGGTGGGTGAGCGGCCGTGTGTTACAACCCAGTCATATAAAGAAGAAAGAAATGCTTCATTGTAGTGGTCATCTCTAGAGCGCCAGAAGTAGAAATAGCGAGAAACTCGGGAGCTGGAAAAGAAAAAATAACCAAGAGGGGGCTGGCTAGGTGTTTACTTGGTTGATGGCTTTCCTGGCCGGACTCACACACACACAAAACACATACACCTAACTCTATACTGTTTATCTTGCTCTCTGCGATATTGCATTCCGCACCATACGTCCAGACTATCAAACAAGAAGGCAACCCGCTCCGCATCAATATCCACTTCGCCTTGGGATGTTGTATCATCTTCTACGACGTTTTGGTTCTCGTTCGCTTGTGTAGAACCTTAGTTCAGCGAGCAGGGTACATGCAGTCTCCTTAAATCTATGAAAAATGACGCTGCGCGAAACCTGCATAATATACAACATCTATTAAGCTGAAGGCATAGCAAGAATAACGACTCCCCGAATTTGGACACGTGACCCTAGCTTTAGACAGGAGCCACACGTCCTATTAATAGTGGAGCACGTGCCTTTGTTGGTTAAATTGAACCTTTTGCAGCAGCCAAGCCCTTATTTTCCCTTTATGCTTGAGCTAAAGCTTTACACACTATGCTACTTATATCTGTACCCCTGAACGCATGGCACACGAGCCGAGCACCAAAGTGATCCTTCATCTCGGCAAGTGGGCAAGTGGCGGGCGACGAATTTCACACCCTTTAAGGGGGCATTGGGAAAGAAAAGAGAGATCACAACTATTTAGATAAGCTTCAATACTGAGCCAACATCCACATATTTGATCTTTGCGTGTATAAAAAGATCTTTGCTGAAGCGTAAACGTAAACAAATTTGCTTCTCGAGGGAGTTCGAAGGAGCATTTTCTCATTTAAAGTAGATCCGAAGCACCGGATATCGACGCAAACTGCTCCCGAACGATCTTAGTTATATTAGAAATATCGAGCATATTGCGAAAAGTTTAATGAGCCATAACGGGGCCCAGGAAACCCTCTGCCGGGGCAAAGGAAGGCCGTTCTCGGTCCTCAGATCCTTATAGTTCCGGTCTGGAACTGAAACTGGAACTTGGCGGGGCTCAAGGATTCTCTTATTGTCCGGAGTGATATGCAAATACATGCCAGTAGCCCATAATGGATCAAAGGGAACTTATGACGGATATCGAACGCTAATGTGATCCAAGTTTTGACACTTTCTTGCTCATCGAGGTTCCCTTCCCGGATTCTTCCGGCGAGTTTGAAGCTCTCTTGTGATGATTGTCCCTCATATCCATATTGACAACATATGAAGTTGAGAAAGACGCGTGTGTTGGGGGTTTTATATCTCCTTATGCTTTGAGCAAGGGATATGGCAGGAGATTCCGGTAACCGGAATCGGGCTATAGATAACAGGCATCTTCTTAACGTTAATGCATTCCCTTTCCTTGTTGACGGATTAACGTCCTGGGGGTCGTTTACGAACCATTAGTCTTTCGCATGGGGTAAGCTTTCGACGGATATTTGGCTAAGAATGGAGCAGCAGCAGCGAAATTATAGTTTACGTCCATGATTAGCCAACAAAAGTCAAACAGCCATAAGCAGAGCAACGTTGCTTTTTGCCCTTCATAGATAACCCCCTCAACTTCCGTACCGGATATATTTGCCTCTGCTCCCTTGTACGTTATCCCTAGGAGAGCTCTTTTGATAGATGGTACTCCGCTTAGGCTATTCCTACTTGTATATTTCATTCTTGCCCCGAATTTGAAACGATGGGCATGGATAAACTTAACAATTGTGATATACTTGCCAGTGCTCCCTTGATGTGTTATCCCTAGGAGTGCTCTAACGATAGAAGATGTTCCGTTTAGGCTATTCGTTGTTGTATATTTCATTGTTGCTCAGAATTCGCAGCGATGGGCATGGATAAACTTAACAATTGCGATATATTTGCCAGTGCTTCCTGATGTGTTATCCCTAGGAGTGCTCTAACGATAGAAGATGTTCCGTTTAGGCTATTCGTTGTTGTATATTTCATTGTTGCTCAGAATTCGCAGCGATGGGCATGGATAAACTTAAAAACTGCGTCGTCCTGCCCCCGTAAGCAGAGCCACGAGGCCATTTGTACGCGAGCCGAAAGAGATGGAGACGGTCGTGATGCAACGTTAATGATTAACTTATTTCCTAAGGTAATTTATATTAACGTGATGGACGTTCGGAGCTTGCAAGTTCCTTTCCCTTTTTGTTTCCATGGACTGTACAGTATGTGTGTTTTTGGGTTTGCCTTAATAGCGCCCAAGCGGAGTTATGTGTCTGGGGAACAAAGGGCCGTCTCTGGAAACGTCAGAGCTGGTCATGTGCCGATCAATAGTAAAGGAAAGGTTGGGAGCACGATGGCGAGCGATGGAAATGGATAACTTGGGATAGCATTGGTCAGTTTCCGTGCTGACCCTTTGCGAGTTTTTGGTTTTCAAGGGGGGGCAAAACTAGAGCGCATGCGAAGAGCTCTTATCAGTCTTATTTCCGTATTGTCCTTTTTTTCATCTTCGTTTCTTTTTCCCTTTTTGAGTTTCCGTTCCGTCCTAAGGGACGAATTACCTGGATACGTATGTCATGTAAGACATTGAAAGATTGATGAGGAGGACTGCAAGGATGCTCGCTCGTAGATACACCACACCAACATTACCAAGAGTATGATCATGGGGAAAAAGAAAAGAAGAAGTAGAAAAACGCTCCTTGGGTCATTGCAATAGACCATACACATTTATACAATTACTCCCAGTGTCCATGGCTTAATTGTGAATTTATGGGCGGAGGACATGCTAGGGGGGGTTTTCAAGCTCGAGCTTTTGTTAACTTTATTCCCAACTACTGTATCTCAACTGTATCTCAACAATGAACGACCCACGTGCTTATATACTCATTTTAGAGCGCAATAAGAGTTTGGTTGAGTCCAGAATCCAGAATTGAAGTACTCGTCCATGCGTGAAAGAAGACTTGGGGAAATACCCCCAAGTTTTTTTCCAAGTTTTTCTGAAACTCGGAAACGAAAACAAAAAGTGGATGCAAGTTCATTTTGAAACCAAGGGAAGTTTTGTTTCTTGGGGAGAGGGGGGGATGGAGGGAGGGTCTGGAGGTATATAAGAGTCTTGCATAAGAGCCCATTGTGTCTTGTGTCTAAGCTGCTGTCGCTGTCCCATAAGGTCCACTTTGGATGTGCTCCATGGCCGGTCATATAAAAGGGCGGGGAAGACTATACAACTCCTCTGTGTTCCTCCTTGCCTCCTGCAGCACATGAAAGAGCAAAAAGTAATCTGGACGAATGGGTTCTCCTAGATATACCAAGCATCACTGCCTGCGTGAAAGGAGAGGGAGTCTCTATATGGAAGATGGCCGAATGGGGAATGTAATCTGGCCAAGGATGCCAAAAAGACCATCAAGAAATGTCCCTCGTGTCCACCAAGCCTGAAGTGATGGCTACTGCCGCAGACGGACTTCAATATATGTATAGTATCTGGCCGGGACCCGGGCAAAAGTATCCTTTGCAAGAAAGCTCAATTTTTTTTTCTTCAACATAAAGTAAAAAAGAACAGGAAAAAAAGTCTTCTCATCCATTTAATATCACCCTCCCTCCCTCCGGAAGGGACCTCTAAGAGTAAAGCCTTTTCTTATGCTGCTGCGCCTTCAACTTGGAACACACCAACACACCGAAGAAAATGACCCAATAACTTTTCGACCAATATGGTCACCGTCTTTACCACGGGGAAGCTTGGGAACCATACAAAGCATCTAGTGTCCAGTTTTTCTTTTTCTGAATTTTTTTTTTCGTCACTCGGTGCTTTTAACCATTCTATCGGAAGGATCAAGCAAAAGGGAGGGGGGGAGGGGGAGAAAGCTTTCAGCAAAGCCACACACACACAAACATACACACTCGTTAGAACGCAACAAAAACGTGTGATATAAAAATGGAAATTATGGCCGTCGTTAATTGTTGGAAGCCTATCGACCGTAGCTTTTCTGGGCTGCGTTTTATCTTCTCACTTGGCTGGGTTCTCCTAGCTTTTCTCCTTCTTTCTTTATTTTTTCTTTTTTTTTTCGTTGCAAATGCTTGGACTGAAAATGGACACCTATACGACGTATGTTGTGTTTTTTATGTAGAGAAAAAGAGACAAAAAAGTGGGAGGTAGGAATTGTATTTACAGTTTGCTTGGAAAGAGAGTCATACTAATAAGTTTGATTAGGTTTTGTGGAGGAAGATAGGAACGACACAACTGGCGGGGAGTAGGAAAAGGGCCAAAGGGGAGGGGTGGTTACAACAACACAAAATGCTGTCAAGTTCGGGTGGACAGGTAATTGCTCCTGTCGCGTACAGAGCTGCTCGACATCAGTTGAGACTAATTCTCCTTGGCAAGGTTTCCTGCGGTGCAATTCCGGACCCATACAAATATAATCACGGCAGTGAACCCAGCAGGCGGTATTCATCCCGTTCTCCCCATCCCCTGCCCGCCGTTTTTTATGCGAGATTCAATGTTTCACGCTGACATACTAATAATGTGTGGTGGACGCTTATGATTTTCCTTTTCTTTTTTCGGGGTTGGGGGTCTCGCGTGCCGTTTAGCTTGGCACCCTTCGCGCTCTCTAACCTTGACTTGTTTTGCGTTTCTTTTAGTTTTATTTTTTTAGAGCACGCGACATCCATACACACCAACCCTACGCGAAAATGACAAGCAAGTTAATGCGCTGCATAAAATTGCATGAAATATTCATGGAGGACCCTCCAGCTCGCCGTCCCCAAAAAGCGTCCCCCGGGAAGGCGAGAATGAGTGCGAGGGTGGCAGGCAACGGGAAGAAAGTTTGGGACGTTCTGGTACTAGGAACTGTACCGTACAGTCGAGGCTTCTCTTGACACGGTGCCATACGGCAGAAATGTCGGCAGTGCGGCCTATGCAAAAACGTTCGCTACCAGGAGGGGTTGACTTGAAGAGGGAAGAAGAAGGCCAAGAGGGGTCAAAGAGGTACTTTACCTCATAAAGGGGACATCTTTTTGAGCACAGCTACAAGGGAAGTAAGATGGATGGATAGAGCAATGGGAGTAGGGGAAAGCGAAAGTAAAGGAAGCTCCCAGAAAAAAAAAAGGAAGATGAGCAAGATGAACCCACGAAATCGGGGACCTATAGAGTTAATAGAATTTGGGTGGTGTCCGTACGGGTGGAAGGAAGAATTACAATTAACTGGGTCCCCTTTTTGGTCGAGCTTTTATTATTCCTTTTTCCGTTTTCAAAGGGGGGTGACTTTTCCTGGGCCACAATAAAACATGTACCTCGTTTCCACGTTGGGGTCGTGTTTACGCACCCCTTCATTATTTGCTTATAGCCTTTAATCTAGTGGCCGAAAACTTCCTTTTTTTTTGGAAGCTTGACAGTCAGTTTACATTGTTGGTATCGCGTAAACCGTAGGACAAAGCAGGTTTTGCGTTACAATCGCGCGGATTTAAGACAAACACACATTAGGCATAATCGGTAATTTTATCACCTTTCATTCCGCTTGGCTGAGGAGGACCTTGGAGTTTAGGTCTTGTTTTTCCTTTGGCTTATCTGACAAGAGCTTTCTCAACCATTAGATTTACAAGCAGCATTAGAGCGGTTATCTTTAGGAAATGTGGTTGATTTAACCTGTCCCTTCATTCCAAGCTTTTAGAGGCGAGAAAGAAGCCGTTATATAGTAACGTTTACATACAGACCTTGTCTCCAGTCAAACATATGGACGTTTCCTGTACGATCAGGCGATGCGTAGCGTTTCTCCGAACTGCTTAAGCAAAGAGTGCAGATATGCAATAATGTAATTAGGAGCGGTTGGGCAACCAGGTCATTCTTCCTAGCCTAACTTCGGCTGCACGCCGGGTGGATGAAGGCCTGAATACTAACGAATCGCCCTAGGTGGCAGCACCAGACAGTACGGCAAATCTATTCGTGGCTGAGTTGTTCGCAACTTTGAGAAATTTTAAACAGTTTAGTTAACTTTAGCTTAATCTTGTAACAGTATGTATTATTCGTGAGCGTGTTATCAAGAGCTGCAAACAATAATTAGTAAACTAACCCAAAAAAACTCGTTTGTGTTCGAAATTGGTCGTTTGTTTGGAACGGCGAAGGGTCGTGGCCTAAATCGTTCGATGTCATAGGACGCCAAGGCTTCAGTCAGCATGGCACGTTTCTTGGAGCATTTGCGGGTCTGCCAGCGTTTACTTGTACCCAGTAAGTCAACTTAAAAGTGCTTTTATTTCTCTAGTTATTGTAAGAAAAAAACTACTAGTTGAGCCCCACAATCGATAAAAAAAAAATCACAATCACATGTCAACAATGAACTCCAAGTATGTGGATATCCTGGGAGACTTGTTGGCCAAGCGAGAGTACAATAAAGCCAAAACTTTAGTCTTGAACTCAGCATACGCACGAGTCATCCGAGACCACTGTTTGGAAGTAACCGCAGTGGTTGGAGCTCATTTGAATGCCGGCGATGTGGAATGGTCTCGCGAGTTGGAAGAATGCTGCGAATTTGCACTACTGCAAGTGGCTCAGTTGGCTAATCCCAAAGAAGCCTTGCTGGGATTCCTGGAACAAGTAGAATCTTTTGGCACGAGTAAAAAATTCAAGATTCTTTTACTTCCCATCCAAGCTGTCCTCCTGCGAATGCCCACCAAACGCCTGAGCACCTTAAATTGGGTCCTCCGAGCCTTAGAAAGCCATGTACGGGTGTTAGCCCTGTCAAAAGCTTCAAAGTTGGAGGGTCAAGAGCGTAAACTCTTGGACGGCGACCCAAACGTTCAGATTATCGCTGATATCTACGAAGCTTTAATAGAATTCTATCGACCTTTAGTGAACGAAGTAGCCTTGAGAAAACAGGTCTCGCCTGAAGAAGCTCCTGCCCGAAGAAGCATGTTATCCAATAATCTCATACGGTTAATGGACAAGCCCTTGGTGTTTATGGATATCCATCGTGAGCCACACGAAGCTCCGAGTCTGCTCTATACCACCGCCACCAAACTCGTTTCCTACTTGTGCCAATTAAAGGGCGACTTGCTAAGCTTATTCGATGAAGACCTGCACCACCAGTGCCTCTCTACCACGTCTTACCACCACAAATCAGAGTCAGAGGAAGAGGCGGAGAAATATCTGGAAAAAGCCAGCCCAGTAGCCAAAGCCATGCTCTTCTATCTGATCTACGGGGAAGGCTTGGGCACCAGACACGTCCCTTGCGTCTATCATAACCTCTACGTGTTCCACGAATCTTTACGGTGGTCGCTTATCCTTCTCCGGAATAAGAAAGAATTGGTTTTGTACAAAGGTTTACTCCTGCTCCGCGAAAGTCTCGTCAGACTGGCTGATTTGACAGTGGACAGCCCTTGTTTGGAGTTTTCTGGTCACTGCACGGTCAGTCAAGAGTTGATGAATGTTATGCTTTACTGCAATGTCCAGGAATTCCGGGAATTGGCGCTCCATTGTTTCACGAGTCACGTCCGCAAATTCACTTTAGTGGGGCGGCAGAAAATGCTCAAGATGCTGCTCACCATGCAGTTACATCCGGGCGTCAAAGCAGTAATTGTCAACATGGTCAAAGAGAATATTCATTTATGTTTGGACCAAAATCGCGACGAGTTTTTGCAAGAGCCGTTTCACACCCTAGCTTCCTTGATCTTCCCATTGGCGGAAGGCGCCGTGACGGATTTACTTAAGCAGTATGATGATATCATGGCCACCATCAATTTAACTCGCTATATCCTCCTACGCGATCAAGACGATCGGACGGGCTTCAGGCAGATTCTACCGACTTTCGAGCAACAGTTCGTGGAACCGCTCACGAACGCCTTGCATTTGAGCAGAGCGCACTATCAACTGGATTTGAATTTAGTCAAAGAGGGCAAACCGCGTGATTTGGAAGTTACTTTGAATGGTTTGGCACCACAGTTGCCACTCAGCCAACAAAAAGATGTATTGGAAGCGGCGATAACGTCCTTTGATTTGATGGAGAGCCTTTTAGGACGTGTCCAAGAACTTGTGGCTGCGTCCAAGTGATTGTTTTTGTTATTTTTTTTCGATGAAAAAGTGGACAAAGAGTCAGACCTTGAGAGCTCAAAATTTTTCGTTTCTTTTTCCCCTAATTTGTTGCTATTTTGCAAGCTAGTTTTGTTATAGAATCAACTTTGACTATCTGGGAATAAATCAAAGCGTTGAAAAAAAAGGGGTTTTAAGTAACTTAATCCTTTTTGTTTTAATAGGAAGAGCTGTGCAGTTCTGCGGGCGGTTAACCCATGACGAAGCCAAAATTCGTTCAGAAGATCATACGGAAGCTGAAAAACGGGAAATTAACGAAGATGAAAGCGTCGAAGATGACGCCCAATATGAAGAGTCGATAAAACAACGCGTTTTAAACGCTGCATTACCCTTCGTACCTCAGATGGGGTGGTCTAAAGATTCATTAGCTGCTGGTAACAACTTGATTCGAGATTAATCCATTTATCTGACTAATATAGATATAATTTACGCGATTTATGTTATAAGACTTTATTTATGTTTCTTTTATTTTTTATTAATTATTTATTTGTATTCGTTATTTATTTATAATTTACTTATTATTTATAAATTAATCAACCATTAATTTAGTTAAGTATGATTTATTATTAGATATTCTTAAATAATTTGTGTTTATTCGGTAATTTTGTAGGAGCGGGCACTCTAGGCTATCCTGGCATTATCCACGGTGTCTTTCCTGAAGGGGGTGTGGCTTTAGCTCACCATTTTTACCGGCAATGTAACTCGGATTTGGCCCTGATTTTGGAGCGAAAAAAGGAGGAAGAAGGCAACGTGCGAACAATGGCGTTTGTGGGAGAAGCTGTGGAAACTCGATTGAAGATGAACATTGAATTCATGGACCAATGGGCAGATGCTTTGGCGTTAATGGGAATGCCTAGTAATGCCCCCAGGTCCTTGAAGCTGTTGGCTACGTTGGTAGACGATATCTGGTACCATGCTGGAGATACAGCCTCAGATGTAATAATTTTCCTTAAATTTGATTAGTGAATTGGTTGAGAAGATTTTCTTTAAAAGTGGTTTAAAATGACAGTTTTCGTGGTATACTAAGCGAGCCATGCTAGCGGGCGTTTACCAAGCTACGGAATTGCATATGGTGCAGGATAAATCCGCGGATTTTGCAGCCACGTGGGAATTTTTGGACCGGCGAATGCAAGATTTCAGAAACATCCGGCGAGGCGTCCAAAGTAGTCAGGATGCCACGTCATTTCTTCAAAGCAGTTTTGAAACGGTAAATCTTCCTTTTTCTGGATTTTATTTTATTTTCTTGCTCCTTAGGCTAAAAATATAATGGGTTATAATGCCAGGAGACGTTAGTTGTTTCGATGAATCAAAGAGAAGCGTTTTCAAGAGCCGAGTATTCATAAGTAATCATTGTATTTCATTTACAACGGGATGAAATCTAGAGTTTGTACAAAAGAGGAATCCAGATAGATCCTAAAGTCTTCCAAGTTGTCTTATTTTTCAGAAGGAGGGGTCTTACGTCGACTTTCCATGAATTCTGTTACTTTTTTCCATAGTTCTTGCGGTTCGTCAACTCGAGGAATCTACAAACGTATAGTTAAATTAAAAGAATTTTTTATATTCCATTTGGCTTGTTACATCATAGTTTTGGCAGACGTACACTCCAGCGTATACTCCAGCAGCGAACATAAACTGTAAAAGAGTAAAGAGAATTTCGTTTAGATTGGAAAGTGGTAAACATTTGAGGTTTGGTTTAGACGGATTTTTTAAAAGGAATAATTAGCTTACTCCTCCACCTACGGCTAAATGTAAGGCGATAAAAAGCACCAACATGGTATTATAGAGGAATGTTGCGAGGGCCATGGTTGAAATGTAAAAGCACAGAGTTTCCCAGATTCAAGGCGGCAAGTAGCAAACCAAATGACAGATCGACATTCGCACAAGACAAGGAAAAATGAGAGCCACTCCAATTAGCTAAGCAAACCAACTGCACAGGCTTGTTCGTTTAAATGAGTTGAGGACAACAAGAGCCGAATTAGAAGCAGACTGTAGCTTCTAGTTTGTATGGAAAAAGAGGGCGACGAGTAAGCCAGAGAATGGAGGAGGAGTTGTTTTTATTTTTAGATGAGAGAGCCAGACATGCAAAACAGAAGAGAAGTATAGATGCATAAGTGAACGCAAGGAGCTAAGCGGGGTGTTTTGTTCCGATTTTGAGAGAGCGAATCGTAAAAATAAGCTTATGAAAATAAATTATGGAACGTATGAATGGCAAAACCTAACATGCTTCAATTTTAAATCGTATAGGTTCTGTCTTGCTTTTTCGGAAGTAATTCTAATGAATTAGCGTCGGTACTTACACCACCTCGGAACATGTTGTTTGATTTATTATGGCTCCTTTCCCTTTCCTTCACTTTGCCTACACTAGGTTTTGGTTTTTGTTATCGGATTTGTTGGCAGTAACTTCTTCATATAACTTTACCTTTAAATACTTGAATTTGATTGTAGTTTGACTGACAAAACGCAAGTTGAGATTGAGCTAGCTTTATCAAGAATTTATTAAATTCTATGAATGAAGACAGATCACTTGGAATACGTGACAAACTAATTCTGTTGTTATCTTACTTATTAACAGTTTCGTCTTCTGAGCCCGTTCTGGCCTTTATTCGTTTACTGATCAGAAATAACGAATTTCAGCATCGGTGGCGTTTCGAAAGCTAGAAGGGCTCTTACTATTGGTCCTCTATCTATTAAATGTACTAGTTTGTTTTATGTTCTTTTTAGATTTAGGTTTAATATACCGATTGTATTTTGTTAGTTCTATTATTTTTTGTTGTTAACGAAATTTGGCTTGAGTTGACTTTGTATTTTTATATTTGAATAGGCGTGTTTTGGGATAGTGGACGCGAAGCAAGCCCCACCTGCTTTCCCTGAGGCCTTCTCTTCTCATTCAGTCGCAGACGTGACTTTGGGGAGGGTGCTTGCAAGAATGCCGGGAATACTCTTCGTTACTTTTTTTTGTCACTGATAGAGGATGTGAAACGGCAAACGGAAGGACAGAAACAACAACTACGTTTACGTTTTGAAAAAACATTCCACGCAAAGTAGTTTCCTAAACTGTCATTTTATTGTATGATTTGTAATATTTGAAATAAAAACAAAAATCTGGGATTTTTTAAAGTGATTATTCAAAAAGGCCGCAAAAAGAGGTGTGGCCTCTGCGAAAAGGACGAATCCTATTGGTTGATTCGGCCAAAAAGTGGGCGTGGCTCCTTTTCGAGCTGGGAAAGCGTTTTCTGGGCTTTTCTCCATAAGGAATAATGCTGTATCAAGGGGGTCCCCTTCAAAAATCGTCAAAAATTGAGAGCCTCGCCCCTTTTCCCTGTTCCCAACTCCACTGCTCGGTTTCCTATTCCCGATATTCGAGCTCGTGATGCCGAAGCTTCACAATTTCGAATATAGGCATAGGAACCTTGCAGAGAAGCCATGAGGTACAAGAGAAAGAGAGCCATTTAATATTTCGTTTTTCCGACGAAATAAAATGCCTCGACCGGGTATCGAACCGAGGACCTCTCGTTCGCCAGTCTTGCGTCTTACCCACTCGGTCATACGCTTATATTTGACCAGTGTTGAAACTTCTATAAATACAACATAGAATCAAAGCTCTTTTTTTTTTCTTTTACAACTTAGCTCGTCGCGCCTTGCCGCCTTGAACACACTGAAAACCAAGTATGCTCTCGTAGTGAATACAAAACAAATATCGCAGTACAAGCACCAAATCACAAAAACTTGTTCATAAGAGAATAACATGTATTTTTCCTAGCGTAAAATTACACTTCGCCTGTTTCGATGAAATGTGAACCTGTGGACCGTGAATACTGTTGCTTTTTACTACAATTAACTGGAAAACATGCATTATTTTGGATTACATTATTAAATACTAAACTTCTTTGGCGCAATGATGATGTATTGCAAACAAAGTGCCCGATTAGACACAAGAGCAACACAAACTTGTGGTGAACTGCACACTATCTTTTGAAGGATTTGAGGCTATCGAAGTCCTTGAATCTTGAATACTTCAGATCTGCCACCTATTGTTTCAATAGGAACGGAGCTCCATCTGAAGACCATTTGCCTATAAATGCCCAAGCGGATATTAATAAAACAAATGAGTTAATTCAAAATTTAAAAACTTGATTGATGTTTTTTTGATTTTGATCAGTAGTGTGCACCAGGCTTAGACCGCTCAAATTCGAAACAAAGCCTTTCCATTGGCCGGTCCGATATGGCATGACTGCTCCGCGCTGAACGTCAAACATTGCTCCTCTGAATAAAAGGGAAAACAATGACAGAAATTGTTTAATTAAAAAAAATGACGATCTATGAAATAAAAATACTTCCACCGACCTTAAGATTTAAATAAAAACCAACATTAAGAACATGGAACTTATACACAAGCCAGAAGTTAATTAATTGAACTAAAAACATAATAAACCTTCACGTCAAGCAAAATCGTCTTTGCCAATCGTCAATTGTCAGTTATTTATATAGCTCGAGTCGCAATACATTGAATTAAATAGTATCTAAGCATACACTTTCATCAATCATAAAAAACTCCCCCCCAAAAAAAAGAAAGACTAGATAGCTGTCCAGCACGCAACAAAATAAATCCTCACTTTCTTTCCCCTTGCTGAAAATAAAATCTGCCTTAAAAGTGAAAAAACAAAACTACAAACATTCCCATCAAATTTGTTCATAAATCCCAGCTGAACAAATGATGCTTGACGAGCATATCTCTCACTCCATCCCTCAACGGTTGCGACGTTTCTTTTTTGGTTGTATTCGGCAATTCCCAATCTGGATTCAAATTAAACGAAAATTGTGACAGAACTCGCAGCTCACATTTGATCTGTACCCATCCAGGACTACTAATATAGCTCCACGGATAATACCTAGAAAAACAACCCTTGGATTAACCCCCAAAATCCTTTCCAACTTTCCAACTCACCATTTTTGTACCACCTCGGTGCAAGAACACAATACTTCCAACCAGAGATGCAAAACTTGCTCGTTAAGGCCCATGCAAACCAAACTGCGCAGTTTAACATCCATTTGGGCGTGAACCGAATCATGGGTCATGTTAATGCTCTGGACGCATCGATATAGTAACTAAAAGTACCCAAAGTGTGATCAGTCAATCCAAGTGTGATCACTCAAAGAAATCTTAAAACAAACCTCTTCTGGGGTCAAAACCTTCCCATCTTCATCCAGTCGGAATGTTTTGCAAAGGACCAAACGCGAATAAACCGACGCAAAGTCCTTTTCGACTTCTCTCATTGCCGCTTCTTCCACAAACAGCCAAGGATGGCACGGTGTTCCTAAAAGCGTGGGCCGTCTCAGCCCATGTTCCAGAATCGTCTTAAAAGCAGGGCACAACGTCCCCCTCACAAGATGTGTAACAGCTTCGTTAACAGCATCATCTCCAGCCAAGCTGTACTGCTTACTTCTCTCGTCCAAAACTTGTACAAACTTGGCAGGAAACCAACCTATAAGACAGGATACTTTTGCTTACAATACTGTTGTCATTTTCTAGTTAACTATTACCTCTTAGGCCATTCAATTCCCCAATCCAGCAATCTTCATCCTTTTGGCTAATCAAGGTAATGATATCATTCTTCCGGAAACCCAGTTCATCATCATCATGGCGCTCAAAGTCCAATAACGCTCTGGCTCGTCTTCTCCGTCCGCGCGAGACCGCAGCGTAATTCTCATGGTCGATTGCGTGCGATTCTAGCGCGTAGTCAGGCGTAAAGGTAATCTGGGCCAAGCGAGGGTCTGTGGCATGTAAATGTCGTCCTACCTGTAGCACTGCTTCACGTAAATCCACCAAAAGTTCTAGGAAAACATAAAAAGAAGAGAGTTACACAGTTTAAATACGTGTTATCACATATATATCACATATATTACCTGTTTGTCTCACGTTTTTGGACCTCATATCATCGTGTCCTTCTTCGTCACCAAAAAGAAGGGTCTGGATTAGAGATTTGGAGCTTTTCAGCTTCCTGCGGTGTAGATGCTGCTTAGGCAAGTTATGGGCCAAGTCTGGATTGCCCACTAACGCTCCCTGGTCAGCCATCAAGTACGCCAAGTGACGTCTACGTTGGCTTTCTACTGTAACATCGCTTAACATCCCTGCCACGCCTTCACTTACCTACAACAAACGAATTAAATGATAAGTGGGTAAGATTTCAGGATAAAAAGTTTACTTCTAGGAGCTCGTCCACGTCATGAATGCAGCCAGGCAAGTCTGAGAGGGCATTAAAGATGTCGGCAGAGTTCTGAAGCTCTTTAAATGCAGATTCCTTGACTTTCAGCATGGCTAATGCTGAGCGGAAGAATACGACGCTGCCTTGGCAGAAAAACAAATCCCACAAGCGTAACAGAACGCGAAAATGGACCACAGAGGCGAAAAGGGTCAAAAACCAGTTTAATGTGATCAAAGAGAGCTCGATATCGTGCTCTTTTAGCAATTCATCCAAGCTGGAAAGGTGTGTGCCCACCAAATGGCGTAACACCCGCTGATCTGCTTGCACGCCTGCTAAGACAAACAAGAAGGAATAAATATATCTAAACTCGAGAAAATTTTATTTTTCAATCATGTTTAAGTAACTTTTCTTGCCTATAAGCGTTGGAGTATAGTAAGAAGCAGGTAAAAGGTCTTCTACAATGGTACACATGACCCAAAATGCTTCTTCTTCCTCCATAAGCAGCAAAAGGGACGCAGCAATAACTCCTAAGCCTTGGCAGTAGCCAATATCTGGGTAAAGCCACGCCAAACCTCTTAGCAATCGACGAAGACGGGGAATGCCAGTGGAATGGGCGTGGCTGAAGCAAACATTGCTGGGTAATGTACGCAACAAGTCCTTTTCAATGTGGCGTGACGTCATGAGTACATCACTGGAAGAAGCCTTTACGATTTCCTTATAGGATATATCCGAATTCAGTTTTTTTTCAAGGGCACCTTGAGGAAAATAAGAATACTTAGCTATTAGCCTTCTCAATAAGGAAGTGAATTATGAAGCTAACCTGAAAGTCTCATCCAAATTTGGGGACGCAAGGAATGAGGGATTCCAGCTCGAACCATCTTAACTAATTTATCCGCCCTGGGCAAACGAACGTCTACTTGGTCCCATGTCAAGTCGCCCACGCCACTATTATGCGTAAACTCCAAATATGCGATCCACATTAACCTTGAGAAGAGAAAACATGCGAAGATTATAGATTTTTGGAGCTCAAATGAAGATTGCTGACCTTTGCTGAGGATCTTCCATGAAAGGAGTGCTTAATAGTTTGTTGGAATTCTCTTCGGGACCATCCTCTTCTTCTACACGAAATCCAAACTCGTCATACCTAAAAGAAAAATAATTATTTTGTAATTTAGTACAAATAAGACCGAGTTGTACCTGTACTCGGGCTGGGCATTAGGGTCTTCACTAGTACTAGCGTCTGTGGCTTTCCCAACTAGGTCTTGAGGCCACATTGAAGAGATTAACGCTGAAAATGGCCCTCCTGGTGACGGATTATATTCAGCAGCGACACTGATTATCCCTTCTGGTGCATCCAAAGGATAAATATCTGCGTCGTCATCTTCCGAAGCCACTTCCAGTCTCTAAAACGAATATTTACATATTAATTATACCTACGCAACGTAAACTCGATACCAAAGAAGTCAAAAAGAATTTAAAGTTTAATCCATAATTCCATGACGGAAAAAGGAAACAAATTTAAATTTGCGAATTTATTTCTTGGTAAAAACTTACAGCAGCTGCATCTTTTCCAGCCATATATCCCTCTGTCGAATGTCCAAATAATGATTTGGCTATGTCCATCTTTGGTTAAAATATAACGTTTTTTTCTAAATTCCACTAAAAAAATCTTAGGAGACTGCCAACCTTTGTTTACTTATCTTACTTATCGGACGAGTGCAGAAGAAGTTGTCATAAAGAACGACAACTACAATACCGTCCAGTACCATAGCTTTAGCACTCCAAGCGTTGAAGGCAAAAACTAATAATCTTTATTTTATTCGGCAAAAACCAGTAAAAGCTCCTTTTTGCTCATAAAACCTTTACGAATCAATGAAACAGCTGATTTATCACACTATAATATTTATGTTATATAGGTTTATAATATTTCCAAAATCAGAGTAAGAGGAACTAATGCAAATTCGACGAACAATTAAAAATCCCATAAAAGCTTAGATGATTTTGCTTATAACGTGAATAACACCATTGACGGCAGGGATATCCTTTTCCAATACTTCAGCGGAATTCAATAATGTCTTTTCTGTACGTGTGAAAGAATAAAGGTTGTTATCACCCAAAAAATAAACCTCGTTTTATTACAAAACATACCGGTTACGAGCGCATTGACCATATTGCCGTTCAATACAGCAACGGTGCCGTTGACCATTCCTGCCGAGTACAGAGTGCCAGACATCACATGCCCCATCAAAGTCTGTTTCAATTTTTCTGGATTAATCATGAGGGCCTCCAGGTCGCCACCTGGCAAAGCTTCAAATGCTTTATTGACAGGCGCGAATAACGTGTACGGTCCAACTAATAAAAAAGCGCTCTTGAATATTTTTGTAGCTGCTCCCTTTTTACGCTCCGTATTTTACAACACAACTTCCGAAGCTATTTACCCGCGTTTAATGTATCGTTAAGTCCCACTTTTTGGATCGCTTGAAGCAGACGTGTGAAGCGTTGCTGGGAGTCGGCTGCCAAAACTGCTAAAATGCTGCCATGGTCAGGGCAGAGTACTGTGTCAATCACATGGATTACTCCGTTAGCAGCCATCAAGTTGGCTTGTAAGATCTGCGCGCCATTGACGGTCCAAATCGGAGCTCCCGGGGTATTATTGTATGCATTAATTCGCAATAAACCGCCTTGCACGCTGTGGAGCAGCATCTCGTTCTTCCAGTTACTGGAGCTTGTAATCAATTCTCCAGGTACGACGTGAAACATGAGTGCGCTCTTCAATTGCGCCACATCGTTCGTCAAATTTGGCATCTTCTTGAGGATTTCCAAGAAAGCCAAGTTGGAAGGCACGAAGACAGTCACAGGACCTGTCCGAAAGAATGTTAGGCACAAAACACTTCAACGTTAGTTTCTGTATCTAGTCTTCATTCTACCTGGAGCAGAAAGAGCGTCTGCTATGCTGGCTTTTTGCACCAAATCCATTAACGTGGAAACATTTAAGCCAGCTAATAACTCGGGAATAAGTTTCTTGGCCACCATCGCTGATATCAAACTCTGTACCATATCTTCCTTACGGTCAAACACAACGTGTTCTGCTTGATGGTCTTCATGGCTTTCACGAGAATCCAAATTCGTCGCGTGGGTGTCCTAGAGTTGACAACGTTAACGCGACACAATTAACAAGAAAAGGAAATGAGAGAGAAATTTAGCTTACGGGTCTGGCGAAGACAGAAGCGAAAACTACGCCGAGCAGTATAACAATGAATTTTGCCTTCATTTTGAAGAGCCGTAAAGGGAGCTTCTAGGATGACTGTCAGTGATCAATCTCGTTTTTATAGAGAAAAGTTCCAAAGGGATGATTCGGCTCTTCTGGATGGTACCGGATATTAGTCTACCTAAACCTTCAACAAAAGCTACGAATAACAAAGAGCTTTTAATCCAATCCGGATGTTAATGTAGGTTTAATTAACTAACAAACCTTTGTGAGGAAGAATAGAAAGACCATTCGTCTCCGCCCAATTCTATTAACATCAGCCCACGTTTATTTCTTGTTTTTCTTTTAAACGTATTCATGATTAAATTCATCATCGTGAATTTACCATAATTTCGCGATCAAACTTTAGCCAACAAAAAATGGAAGTGAAAATACTAGAGGAAATGAAAAAGCTAAGCCGTATCGCATAATGAAACATGGAAAACCACTTTCCTTCACTTGCATAAGCTTCGTATAGTTTCATATTTGATCTCAAGCCTTAATTTAAGAGATGTGCGTCGTACAAAAAACGATGTCCCCTATATCTTGCCTTTCGTTTTGATCTACGCAGTGGCTCTCCAGCCCTAAATTCACATCTTTGTGGCCCAGGCGTTCGCTAAGCCTTGAATAATAGATTCTAACGATCAATTAACGCCATACATTACACAAAACAGTGGCCGAGATGTATTCCAGGAGGAAAAAACCAGAAGTTTTCTTTTCTTTTAACAATAGGACCTCTGCAATGAACATAACGACATGATATAACACTCCTCTTAGAATAGAAACGGAGGAAAGGGAAACTTGGAAAAATTAACAATGATGATCAAACTAAATGTTGGAAGGCGTGTAAAGATTGTCGTGTTAAGGCGTCGTCGGTACACGCTTTCAAAAATTCGTCTAAACTAATCACTCCATTTCGGTTCAAATCCATCTTCTAAACAAAGAAGAGAAACATAACTTTCAATAAGAAAAGTACTCTTTTGCATCCGAATTCAATAGCTTTAGAAATTTGTCTCAAAAAGTGAAGATTCCGGTCAAATTTATTTGCAAGACTCACGCAAATCTTTGGCTCTTAGAAATAATACTATATACAGTAATAATGAAAATAAAAACAAAAATAATAACCTCAAAAAAGGCGTCAACAGTGCGTTGGATCGCTTCAATTGTGTCTAAATCTAGGGCTTGCGGGATGTTCGTTGTGCTATTAGGCATCCCCATGCCGGTAAGTTCGTAAATAGATGTGGCTACTTCTTCTACGTCAGCTCGTGATAAAAGGCCATCTCCGTCCACATCATATAAGGCAAAGACCCATCGCCATTTGCGTTCTTCATTACCCCGTGTCAACTCAGATAGCGTCATAATGAGATCCTAGGAATATAACAAAAAATTATGAGCAATATTACTCCCTTCGTTTAGACATTAATTGTACCTCAAACCCGAGTAATCCGGTCCGCTGCTCATCCATGGCATCGAAAACGTAATTGGCGTATTGACTAGCGATGGCTGGAAAAGACAACAATAGGCAACATGAGAGCAGAGCGCATAAAAGAAAGATAACACAGAAAGAAAGGCTAGTTCTTTATAGGTTTTACGGCCCAACTCATATAAAATACATCAAGAAAGGTTGTCAAGGCAATTAAGCTCCATCTCCAGGGATTCCTTAACGATCCCGTACCTCTAATGGCTATATATACCAACCCAATGTAACGATATTAGACCGTTTTAGTAGTACTGTAATGTTCTGCTTCTGTACTCTGGCCTTAGTAAATACGTTTTTTTACATGATCCCTAACATTCACCGTGTGTAATACGTGTAACACGGGGCTGAATAGGAGCTTGTGAAGGATCTCTTTGATGCAAAATTCTGTTAATCCAGAAATAAGCTTCGTTCTTTTCATTTCTTTTTGGTTGAATCTAACTCTGAATGACATTGCCAAGGATATTATTGACCCGCCTACCAATTCAAAGGTATTTGGGATCCTGCAACATGAAAGGACTCAACGGATGAAGGGAAAACCGGAAATTTTTTCGAGGTCCAAAGCATCCACGTATCAAATAAGTACTGGCGGTTGTTAGTCAAACGACAACCTAAACAGAACCTTTGTCAAGACTTGAGATAACAATGTAGAACATATAACTCCTGCTTGACGAAATTTGCAATTTAAATTGGTTAGATGTTTGTATGTCTTCTGTAACTCTTGTATTGGGGTATTTATCTAACCAATTGGAAATACAAACAGAACGGTTTTCCCCTAAACTTGTTAGTTATATGATATCCACTGTAGGATTATAGGTATAGATGGGTTGTCTGGATCAACAAGATATTTTTACGGTTAGTTTAAGAACTGGAAAAGAGAAAGTAACATTTGCTATCAGAAATGCAGGTTAAATCTTATCATCCACGGTTTTCATTTGTGGAATAAACGATTTATTGAGTTGAAAAGGAACATTGCCATGTTTTTAGCTAGCGTGGCGCCGTAGAGTGCTTGCTAGTCCCTATGGAAACTTCATTGTTAAGCTTCAAAGGGATACTGCTGTGCAAACGGATTTTACAATTCAATAGAAACTGGACAGTTGTTCGGTAACAAGCTCGAGATAAAGCTCATGCTACCAAATTCGAACGTTGTAAGCAGTGTGAGTGGTCGAAATTTGATTGTTGGGACATAATTTTACTGCTAGCTTCGGAAGAGCTTCGAAGACCAGAAAGCCAACATTTGCCCGTACTAGAACGTAAACTTAAAGACTTCCAAGGAAACTACGTACTTACTTGCTGAGCTACAAACAGAACCGAACCTTCTAGTTCTCAGAATCGAACATTTTCATTAGTCAGAGTAGTTCTAGGCTTGTGGTTTGAACAAAAGACTGTTCTGCTTACTCGGCTAATAGAAAATCGAACGTTTTGCGAACTCTGCAATAAAATTCGAACGTTTCTGCTACCCACAAAGCGTCATATAATCCAATTCCGGATCTAAAAAGGATGTTTATTCAAGAGAGGGACCTCTCAAATGAAACACGTAAAGGCTCTCCTGATAAGCACCGAGCATCAATGTAGTACCACCAGACCTAGTTGGAAAAACAGTAACTTCTCTAGGCAAAGTAGCAAGGAAAAAAAAAACACTTTTCTACATCTTTTCTCCCTGCAAACTTAAGACCATGAGAGAAGAGGTAAGAAAAGAAGAAATCTTTGCTACAAAAGACGTAAAAATACATGAAATATTCAGAGTGGAGGGATAAGAGCGCGTTACCTCCTTTAGGGAATAGCTGAGCGTAGAAGGTTTTGAAAGCCTCTACACGAAGGATACCGGACGGGCAATCCGCTTTGAATCCCCGGTACAAAGCCTTCAATTCGGCACGGCTGAAATTCGTCCTGGACGCGAGGTCCATGAGACGGTCACGTGGTCGACGGTACACGGGATTCTCTTCCTCCAACTCCGAATCTGCAACAACACAAAATGAAATAAAAATAAAATCGACAAGAGTTCTCAATTCTCTTTCAAGTCACTCTTTAGTCCCTACATGCTAAAAATAATAAAAAAACAAAACTTAAGTAGAAGGCGTGACCTTCCAAGTCGTACTCGACTACTCGTACCCAAAGAATGCTTCACTCCAGTCCATGTTTCCCTAAGGCAAGTCCAAAGTCGTCGACTCAGGGGTGCTTTAGGCCGAGCTACAGTCTGCTCGTCATCCGACGACTGAACCGATTCGCTAACCACGCCCTTTGTACGATGATACCGTGGCACGGTCCGCGTTTTGCTCCCAGTCCCTCGCCTTCGCTCTGTACCACTAGGGGTATGGCCACTTACCATTCCATACATTGCTACCTACACGGTGATTGCTTTAGCAAAGTTCCAAGATGCTTTTTGTTTGTCCCCAAATATGATTTTTCTTGACAAAAAAATTCTAAGATTTTAAGCAAAGCTAGTACTTTTTTTGCAGTCAATTTGCATCGTAAACTAGCCTCATTATAAAAGTTAAGGGGAAAATTAAGCGCGGAAACTCGAGACTCATTAAAAAGAGAGATACGATTCCACTTTTGGATGGACATAAAAAGCTCCTGCTCCTGTCTGCGCGTCTGAAATATCAGGTTATGCCCTTCATTTTCTGTTCGCTGTTGACGCTTCTTCTCCTCCTTTTTCACATTAAAAAATAAGGAAATTATTGTGGCGCTCATTTTTGGCAGAGAGAACTGCGAACCTGCTGTGACAAAATCTGTTGACTGTCCAATTGCTCTTCCTCGCTTTAGAAATTCAGTTACCACAGGAAGTGGGGGCAATGAAAAGCCAAGATTACTTAAGGGAAGCTGGGATTTGGATACGACAAAAGAGAAACCCGCATCCTCCATGGTATTCCTGGGTTTGTTAGTCTGTCTAAATCAAAAAGTCACGATTCCCGGAACATTTTTTTCTTATTTTTTTGGGGTGTGGGTTCTGACTCTTTTTCGGCTACCGTTTACGTGATGGGAATACGCGTTGCCATGGACTTCACACGCACGCAGCTTCCATTGCCCTACAAAAGAAACTGCTTTTCAATGATCCAAAGCTTCCAAGGATGATACCCGAATCGTGGGCAAATTTCGACGGGGTAGTCATCAACACCCGCTCCAACTGCTTTTACGATTTTACTTTTACCATTATCACCGTTACTATTTTTTTCTTTTCTTTTTATGTGGCCGAAGTAGCTTAAAAAGAGAGCAATCTTACAAGGCCCAGTCGTTAATTAGCAACGGTTCCTTAATTAAATTTGCTGCAAAAAAAATTTAGCCCTTATGTTTCGTAATATTCTTCGGGTTTTAGTTAAGAAATTCCGTTGCCAAAACAAAAATCTAGGAGAAAAATAAGAAAAATTCATTTTGTGTTGGTTTTCGCTCCCGACACTGCAAAACATGCTTTCAAATGCCCTATTTTCCAACGATTGAATGTCATAACTTTCTAATGATTTTTTCTACTTATAATTACATTAGTTAAACTTTTTGTACTTTTAGTATTTAGCCCAATATAAGAAATCCCTTTTTATTAGATTATTTATTATTACATGTAAAGTCTAACACTATTTGTACACTTATTGCTGTTTCTATAAGCACAAGAGCATAATCTGTTTTAACGTCCCCTATTTTGAACGCTGTTTAATGTAGTTCATATGCAAATTTTCCAGATTAAAATATTCAGAAATTGCTCAATATTCTGCGCTTTAAACTTGTAATTTTTCAATATTTTTACTCGTAACACTCTAAGCACTCAAACCACAGTATAGAGGTTTACTTCTATACTGTGACTCAAACTTTCGATCGAAATGTCCCTTTGTATAGGGAGACAAATCCGAAGGTTCCACTTCCGAGACAAATTCTGGAATTGTACTCTAGTTTTAACATAATTTTACTTTAATTTAAAAATATTATATTGAGATTTTTTTTAATCAACTGTGATATTGATAATTACTAATGGTGATGTACTTCTGAGATTTCTAGTGGGAAGAAAGGTTTAACTGAAGAAAGGTTCTACTTTGCTTAACTGTAAAACGAACAAAGATTTGAGTCAAACTTGTGTTGCAGTGTAGAAACAAAAGGTGTTTAGAAAAAGGGGAGAAAAACTCAAACTTTAGAATCCGAATGTCCCTTTCTATAGGGAGACAAACTTGAAGGCTCCACTTCCGAGACAAATTCCCGGAATTTTACTTTGAGAACGTAATGAGTTGGCCTTTGAAAAGCGTCTTTGAACTTGTAAAGCAACCTTGGTTTTAATTGGTAGGTAGTGAAAATAATGTAATAGAAATCGCAGGCCAAAGCACTAACGAAACTAGTCAAAGGTCAAATAGAGTGAACGAGCGAGAGACAAACTCGGCACTTGCTCTCAACTCCAACGTCTCAAGATGACTGACGTATCACAACAGCCTCAGGGCACCACTAACCCCAGCATATCGGAAGGACACGCCTGTGCCTTCAGGCTACATTTAAGGCACTCGTCCGCCCCAAAGAATTCTTGATTTTTTTTTATCTCTGCTTGTCTTGACCTCACGCGCTGAGGATTCTTCCCGCGGAAAGATTTTTCTGAATTGTTAGCTGCCAAAAGAGGCGAGAAAAATTAGATTCATTTAACGCCGGCGTTCTTCTCGGTTATGGACCAATTTATGGAACAAAAAAACGATTCTGTCCCTCATTTTTATCCCATGTGCCTCCCAATGGTTCATATACTACACCAAAAGAGGACCTAAAACGTGCTAACAATTCGACAGGCCTCGAAAACTACCACCACCCCCCCAAAAAAAAACCTTCGCGAACACTAATACATATTCAGTGATATTCAACTGGTTGGGATTTTAACACAAAAAGACGCGAATTTTATGGGTCAAGTCATGTAGGACTTTGCAATTCAAAGTTATGATCGGTCTAATCCACAGAGTACTAAACGACACGCCCCATTTAGCTCCGGGCCGTTAGATTCAAAGGCAATCCCCACCAAAAGCCAATTTCAGTGTCCACAAGTGCACTTCATGGGCTGGACGAAGGAAAAAACAAACAAAAATGGACTCGGAGATAAAAAAGTAACCAAAAAGTATAAAGATCCGGACGATTTCCTAAATCCTAGCATTTTGGACCCCCCGAAGCATCCCCCCCGAAAGAAAGCCAAGGCGAAAAACACCTAACAAGACAAGACGAAGCCATTACGTTAAGTGAAGGGGCGGAGTCAACTTTCTTCGAGGTAACCCAAAACTAAGTCTTTTTTGAATTCTCGCCGGTTCTTCTCTGTAAGTCCCTTTAGTTTTAACCCAAACTAGTCCTACTCCTACTTCTAGGGTGCAAAAGAAATCGTTAGTCATAGGCCTCCGCCCCCCTACTAATAAATTACCCAGCCGCTTGGAGGCGCTGCTTAACTTGACCCAAAAATGCTACAAGACCTTCCGTTCCTCTCTAGAATCGTTCCCCCGCTAAACTCCCTCAAAGAATTTAATCAGAAATACTCTACCCACAGTATATGTAAGCTGACTATCCCACCTCACCCTTACATAGTTCCACCAAAGGAGGCATGGCCTCTTTTACAGATCTGTATTTAGGACCAAATTGGTGTTTCAAATTACTTTCAATGTATCACTGGCGCTATTAGAGCTTTGGTCATATTTCACCCCTAGAAGTTAATGAAGAAAGTAGGCGACCCCTCGGATTCTTCAACCGAAGGGGAGTTGCGTAGCAAACTTACGGACCTGACGTCACAAAAGTGTCATGACATGGCTCATGGTGCACATTACACTGGCTAAATCTTTATTCTCTTGTTTAAAATAGTCGTTTTAGTAGTTTTAAACGTAAGTTTTTTAAACAGTGGTTTAAAACATGTTTCATCCTAGAAATTGTTGACATTTGGATGGCTTCTTGTACATCCTTTACACTACTTTAAGAACAATGAATTTTGTTCCCAATTTTTCTGAAGATTCCGTTCACGACTTAGGGCCTTGCAAACTTTCGGTTGACGTCACAAACGTGTCGTGGCGTGGCTCATGGTGCGTATTACATTGGTTACCCTTTATTCTCGTGTTTAAAACGGAATACCAAACTTTCGAGTGCTATGATAGTGCTATGATACGTCCATGATGTCAGAGAAAAGCATGCCCCTCTTTTGAGATTCATTCATTAATAGCTTAACTACAACTTCGTTCATAATGGAAAGAAAAGTATGACTAGAAATAACCTTGTTTGCGCTGTTTTTAAACGTTGTTTTACGATGTTATTTCCCTTTGTGTTTTTTCTCCCATTTTATTTCGTTTTAAAATCCCTGAAGCACCTATATATTGTGTTCTGAAACTGGTAGAACTAAGAAATTTGGAGGAGAGAAAGAGGGTTCAGACCCCCGAGGCAACTAACAGACGATCACAGTTTTAACATTTAACGGCAACTGCTAAAATTCAATTTACTTCTCCACCCCTACAATTTCAAACCTATGGCAGTGGCAATCTCACGTCCCATTTAGCTAACAGGTACCTGCAGCTGTAAGCTAGAGTAGATATTATCTCGCTAAATTTGTTAATCCAAAGCAGGGGGGGGGGGGATAAAGGGGGTTAACAAAAGTTTGGCAACTCCCAAACAGCCAGAAACACCGGTCATTAAATCTTGTCAACTTTTGTTTATCTCGCAATTCTCAGCTTGGAAACTTTGAGCTCGAGTTTTGCAAGTTTTTACTCGGAAAACTTTTCTTTTTCCGTTAACACATGACAGCTATCGCCCCCGGGAACTGCCAAAAAATTGCACGACCGAAATTCTGACAAATTACGCAAAGTCCCGATTTCGCCATGAAACTATTGCAAAAACTTGCATGCCAAGAAAATTGCCAACTTATACGTTAACGTGATTTTTTCTCTTTTTTTTCCTTTTTCCTAGAAAAAGAGCCCACTTATCACGCCTACTCGGTTTCACAACTCTGTGCAAAAAGCAAATGCTATACCCGAGACTACAGTTGCACCACGTGTTGGTACTACAAAACGTCTAACACAACAAAATAAAGTCTTACAATCCCATAAATACGATAATGTCTTTCGCCAGGCCTTACCGCCTTTTCCGGTTTAGTCAAACTGTGACTCGCAGCAGTTCTCCGGCCTGCCTTCAGGACAGCGTCAAGCTGTAATAATGAAATATATATAAGCTAAACCCGGACGAGCAGGGCTTCATAGCCCTCAAGACTGGGACTCGTATAGCCTTACCTCGGTTGGATCGTTCTTTGCTCGGTGGCGCATTTTTACCGAACAAAATAGTACGTCTGTGCTTGACAGCCTCCGCCAGTCAATATGTGCCTTCAATCGTATATAATCAGGTTAACTTGCCGACTACGCCAGTACAAAAGGCAGCCAAAGAAATGCTTCTACACCCACTGAGAGAAAAAAAGAACCTTGCATTTTTTTTTAAAACAACTTGCCCCTTACCTCAAAACAAGAAATAATTTATTAAATCAACAATATAATAAGCAATAACAATAAAAAATTACTAAAATACAAATCTTAAAATCCAAAACTAAGCAAACAGTCAAATATTTTAAAATATTTTCCTAATGGTGACTCATAAAGGTTCAGCGTAAATTTTACAAATTTTAACTCAAAATGTCATCAGACCCTACAATTAAATTGCAATATTACAACTCATTCATTGCAATTCGTTAACTTTAATTGTAATTGCAATTTAAATTGTAATATTTAAATTGCAATATCATATGTAAATTGCAATATTACAACTCATTCATTGCGGTTCGTTAGCTTTAATTTTAACTGCAATTTAAATTGTAATATTCAAATTGTAATTGCAATTTAAATTGTACTATTTAAATTGCAATATTACAACTCATTCATTGCAATTCGTTAACCTTAATTGTAATTATTTAGTTGTATTTTATTTATTTTCAAAAACTTACTTAAACATTTTGTACTTTTAACATATTTTTCATTATATTTCAATTTTTACATATATTATATTCTATTTTACATTTAATAATTTTTATATTTGAATTTTGAATTTTGCTTTTTTCTGATGTATTCTTCTTAAAGTATTTTATTTTATTACCTTTTATTATTTTTATTTTTATTATTTTATTATTTTATACCCTGTATACTCAAATTTAACTTAACTAAAGTAACGAGAAACTTGAGTAGAATTAAGAAATAAAGGGAATAAACCTAGCCGAGCTTTCCAGAAAACCTCGTATGGGAACAGAATCTAATATGTCACCAAACAGTGGAGTTATAGTACACACCTACACGGTCCGAATCGATTCTCTTGCTGGATACGTCTTCGGCTGTGTCTTATACTGTAGTCTCAAACCCTATTGCTGAAGCATGCTGCTGCATACAAACAAGCGTATTTCACGGACGCACACACAGCATATACAACATACCACCCATGCGACAGTCCGGCGAGAAGCTCACAGGGGAGATCTGTCAAGTGTTTTCCTTCCCTTAGCTTGTCATCAGTTATAATAAAACTCTCCTCTTCCCCCTCCCTAGACGGTCCCTGTGCGTTCCCCAATCGAAGAAAAGGACGTCATCTTTCCCCGCAATTATTATTTCCTATTTTTTATCTCTTTACGTTATCTCGACCCACCTGTCCCCACTTATTGCGTTTCTATAAATATACCATTCCAATAACAAATTGGTTGCTCAGCACCACCATAAAAAAGTTTTAAAAAAAGAAGAATCCCATTCGGTGGCAACGACGTAAAGAAAAAAACTCAGACTCTTAATTACTTTTCCTCGGGTGGCAAATCAGTACATTAAAACACTTGGTGAGTTTTCGAGAGCGTAAGTTGAACGACGGTAAATGAGACAGGTTTTCAGCTTGGGGGAGGAGTGGTATGTTGAGGTTTTACTTTACACGTATGCTTTAATTAACCCGTCACGACAACACTTGTGCTGGGCGAAGCAACAAAAAGTGGTTGCAACTTGGGTTTCGGGACAAGATTAGAGCGTCTCTTGTAACTAAACAAGCATAGGGGGTGGCACGGGCACCGTTTTGTAATTTTGTTTCCCGTAGCATCGTTTAAGAGTCCCTTGACAGCTAACCATGTCTGCGTTTCATCACAATCGTTGCCTGGTTGCTCCTGGTGTCATGCTTCAAAAGCCCCTTTTCTGCTCTCCTTTAGTTCTTGATGACAGCATCCACTTTACATAAACTGCAAAGTGAGAGGTGCTCTATAGTGCGCCATTGCTCCGCCTGTCCATCTCCGCCAAAAGGGACACGACAGGGCACACGTGGACTGGAAGCCACGCTTTCCATCGCTTTCACCCGTTTCTACTTCCCTGCACCCCAGTTTTGTTCTTCCTATTCATTCGTTTGCCAAGCTCTCAATTTGCGTAAAATTCCCAACAAAGTCTAAAGAACATTTATAGAACACATAATAGAAGCTCAAGACTCACCCATGACGACAGCTTTTTCCTTCTTCTTGAAACCCAAAGCGAGCTTCAGCAGCCGCCAAACTAAACACATGGAAAAAATATTACTTAAATAAGATCTAAAAGTGATATGCTATTCAAACAAACATGCCTAAAGGAGACAAAGAATGCTGCTAGAGTGTGGAAAAATTGTGAAAAGAAACTGAAAGGATAGTGTGATTTAAAATGAACGCGAAGTTGTAAGTATTCTGTGAAAAGAGAACTTGGATTCGTATTTCCCGAGAATTTTAAGACAAAACGTAATTACGGGCACGCACTGCATGACTGGAAAGCGGAGACTCTCGGTGTTGAACGCAATTAACGTTATCAACAACACACGCCAGATTTGAGGCTCGAAGATGGTCCAATTTCAGACGGAGTAGGCCTACTTGCCTTCTTACTTCTTGATTTCTCTTCAACATTGTTGCAACTTTTCTTTACAATTTGGGGAAATCTGGAACCGGTATTTGCAACCGGTAAAGACAGTACTGTACCCGAACTTTGTAAAGTTATTCGTACTGTTTGAACAGATTCGTGAGACCCGTTTGCATTTAAGTTTGCATTAAGTTTGTTTTTTTAAGTTTTACCGTTTGCATTTAAGTTTCAAAATTCTAGGAATTTCCAAGTCAACGTTATTAGATTCGTGAGACAAGTTAAAGTTTTTTTCTTTTACCGTTTGCATTTAAGTTTCTACATTCTAGGAATGTCCAAGTCAACGTTATTAGACTTCGTAAATGACTTATGAGTTGCGATGCGCATTGAGTTGTGGCACAGTTCGGGTTCGGATTTCCGAAAATCTAAAGTAATGCATCGCGTAGAGATAAAATCCGGGATTTTGAACCGAGTAAATCAAAGACAGGATACAGGTAAAAAAACAGGATCAAGTTTGGAGAGGAAGGCAAATAGGGTTTAGAACGTCAAGAATGAAAGTCAATATTTACCTTCCTGTAGAGGATGTGTTCGATCTAGTTCATTGTCGCCGACTTGGACGCCATCTAGGGGCTCTACTGGTACTGCTATCGACGCTCGGGTTGTGTTGATGGTGGGGGAAACCAGGACCTGACCAGTGGTCCCTGCAGCAGTCCCTCCATTGCGACGACTGCCTATTAGGGTAGCCACCCCAAAATGCCAAGTTACTGATATACCGTAAACAGTAGTATGGAATAACTAAAGGTAGAAAAACCTAGTCGTTCTGGGTACTAAGTACGTCAATAACTGAGTGGGGCGAACAGCTCCTGGACACCTTTGCATTACCCTTATATTGATTGAAACGTGGGGGGTGAGTCAATTTCTTTGTGGAATGACTAAAGCAAAAAACTTTCGTTGCATTACTAACTAGCCAATTAATGGAAAACACAAAGGAGTTTGGAAAAGGGGCTCCACGCCAATAAACCTGACACCCACGCGCTTCGGTTTCATTTTGGCGCTATAACTCCACGTGGAGGGCCGTAACTTCCGGGTCCGTTACGCAGCCATGTTCAAATTCTTTAAGTAATGTAAGACGCAGAAAAGCTTATTTGAAAACAGAGCTGCAGGTACATAAATTCTTAACGAATTCCGCAGTTTCACCGATTCTGACGGGACAAGTTAAGCAATTGTAACTAATAAAATCTGACGATTTTAATTCAGGTTTAAAATCCTTTCCATTCGTAAAATGCTAAAGAAATCCTTAACTTTATTTTGAAATATTTTTTGGAAAACCGTCTGCTATTTTTCTGCTATTCATCTGCTATGTTTCTACGACCTAAATCGGACATCTAAGGTAAACTTGCAGAAGTGTTCTTACCATGTACTTGCAAGCTAAACGTACAATCGAGACACAGGTGCATCATTTGTTCAAATAAACTTTCTCGAACTATCTCAAATATGAACTGCTTTAAACAGACCCTTCACAAAATATTCATTCAAAATATAATGGTACAGGTATGAAAAATGTACTACTGCAGAATACGGAGTTATTTCTACGAAAAAAATTAAAAATAATTTAAAAGCTATTTATACTATTTCAATGTGTTCTAACATTTCTGTGACATTGAATCTCTCCAACTTCTATATATATCTTAATACTTAAAAATGTACATTTACGTTCAAATTTGTTAGATATATAATAACTAAATTAAAAGTTGTCTTCTATCTCTTCCAGCGTACGCTATTGACGGTTCTATCGCGTTTGACTCGGTAACAACATTGCTGGAGGAATATCGTTTTCATGTTGAGCTTGTCTGCTTAGTATTACACACTGAGATAAAGATTTACTTCCGTAAGAGGATTAATATCAGGAGATTTTTGCCGTGAAGTTGTGTCTGTTACATTCTATGTTTGTTATAAGAATAAAACAGTGCCTATATCCCTTTATCCGAATGACCCAAGAATGTCCCAAGGTTACTAACAAAAGAATAAGAAAAGGTCAGATAAACAATGGAAGTAAAGATTGGCAGAGCTTAGAAGGACAAGGTTAAAGGACATACCAACATCATTACAAAAGTTTCGTCTCAATATCGTATAATTTGAACGGATTACGAACGTTGAAAAATACCATGAAAACTTGAATTACTGATCAGTGTTCAAGGAATCCTTTTGAATCTAACACCACTTCCCAGGCTGAATACCTAATAACACTTGAATCTATACTACTAAAAGTAAGGACAGGCGTGGTCTATACCTGGACACCTGCCAAACGATTCGTAGGTCAAACTACAATGCATGCAGTGCCTTTGGAGAAGTTGGTCGAACTAGTCCAGTTACCAAGTCATTAGAAAGTATAGATCGAACTATGGAAAGCAGATACGAATGACAAGTAAGAATCTTAAATTTAAAAATTAAGCAATCCTTAACATTCGAAATATTGCCCTATAGGGTCCATGTTGCTGTACTTCGAACTCGGTTTAATTTAAACTTTGCTTAAAAAAAGTAACAAAACTGATCTCTAGCAAGTTTTTTAATCCCACTTCAATAAAAAATATAGCGACGAATCGATATTGATTCAAATCAACCAAAATGTCGCGACCATCTATAGTGAAAATCCTTGTGGGTGGAAGTTTGGTTATGACAGTTGTAATACTCCATCTCTCAAACCTACAGATGCTAGAAAGCTTCAAATGGAACGGTAATCCGGTTCAAGCCAACGAAAACCTTACAGTGGAAGCCGAAATCAGACCTGTTTTGAGCAATTTCACAACAGCTACCTCGAATCTGGCATCGGAAACGCAGCTACGTGTGACTTTCGCATCAATTAAAGCTAACGTGCTTACGAATCAATTTAACCGAACCTATATTCACTTGGGCAGTGAGCCGGGAATTGACAATAGCCGGATTTTTTTCCAAGAAACTTCCGGTCGTAGTTTCTTAACCTTTCGTGAATCGTGTGCGGTCGAATCAGCTGCTCGAGAAAATCCTAGTCGTTCGGTCCAAATGCTTATGTTCAACGAGTCAATCGATGTTAGTCACGCAAGTCTTAAGCTCTTGGGGGAGTATCCTAATGTTGATATTTTTGGAATCCAACCTAACGCTTACTACGCTAATACATCACTGGGAGAATGGTACACGGAAGGTAGATGGCGTACTGGAAGTTGGCCAGTCATCCATCTAGCGGACTACTCCCGAATCTTGTCTTTATGGAAAGCCGGAGGTATTTACATGGATACAGATTTTGTGATTCTGAAGGAACTGAAAGATCTGCATAATTTTTCGTGCTATGAAAGTACGTCGACGACATCTAATGGCGTGTTAGGACTTAGTCATGGACATCCTATGATTAAGTATATGATTGATGATTTGATTCGAGAATATCAACCGGACACTTGGACAGGAAATGGACCCGAACGGCTTTACAAGGCGTTAAAGTATTACTGCAAGGAAAGCCAGATTATTAAAATGACGCCCGAAAAGTGTCAAGGATTCCGTCTGATGAAGCCAGTTAATTTTTATCCAGTGTTTTATACAGCATGGATGGATATGTTCACGGATGTCAAGACCAATGATCTCAGTCAATATAAAGAATCTTACGCCTTGCATGCTTGGAACAAACTGAGTGCCAAGGAACCAATCCATGTGGGTAGTCGACAAATCTATGCGTTAGCAGCGGCTAAGCATTGCCCATTGACATTTGCAGCGGCCGCGACAGTATTCCGATAAGCGTAAGAACGGAGTCCCTGAACGACAGTACCGGTCGGTGGTACTATAGTCATGAACTTCCATAACCTGAATCTTTGCAGTATTGTGCCTTTTTGCTCCTACCACTTATCTCGTATCACTGGTATCACTTGGCTCGTATCACGTTTGAACGAAAACAACAATTGCACACCTGATTTTCTACCTTACTACTATTATATAACTAGACTTTTATTATAGTTTTGTACAAAATACAGCAATAAGCCTTACATAATTGCCTGCAATGAAGCACATTCTATTTATAAAATAAGAAAACCTAAATACTAAAACCTCTCAAGTTTTTTTTTTTTTTTTTTTTTTTTTTTTTTTTTTTTTTTTTTTTTTACAAAATATGTATCGGTATGTCTCTCGATGCTAACAGTGAGTTTCTAATGACAACCTTAAACAACGGTAGAGGAGGGACAGTACAGTTTGGCCACTTTTCTGCTCTTTGTTTTTCGCATGCAGACAAAACTCTAGCCCAAAATGATACTCGTTTGATGTGCTAGTCCCCTGGTTATCAAGTGATGCAATGTACGCTTCAAGAAGACGAAAAATAAGTTCAAACGACCACGAAAACTAGAGGCTCTTCCAAGTGTACAGAACGTAATGCTGGGTAGACCATTTGGACTTGGGTGTAGGACGATTTGTCAGTGTGTTTTGCCATAAGGAAACTAAGACGACTGCCTTTTTAAAAAATTGTATGATGGACTTGCAATATTTTAATGAAAGTTTGCAAGTATACTCATTGTCGATGCTGGAAACATTTCTGTGCCTTTTCTGATGTTACATTTCTATTATGTTCACAGGTCGACATTAAATACACCAGTAGACGTCCATGTATATAGTTATCTAAAAATTAACCGAATTCTTTCGTTAAGCGTTTAACAAAGTTTTCCCCTGTTTTCGAATCAACCTCAAAATACTACCTTTATTGCTATATAATAAATAACCTATTAGGAAATATCTATTTATAATCTTAACGTAATAATCGATAGTCAATTATATATATCAAATTAGTTTACTATGACAAGCAATATTCGATTGATGTTTGTAATTTGTTGATCCTCTCTCAATTCTTGATCCGTATGTTAGTTGTTTATATTTAAACACTAAAATTGCGCAATCATTCAAAGGCGCCGTGGCTTAGTTGGTTAAAGCGCCTGCCTAGTAAGCAGGAGATCGCGGGTTCGAATCCCACCGGTGCCTTTACCTTTTTTTTTTTTCAATTTCAAGTTTATACTTACATTCCTTGCTTTTACCTTCATACTAGCAAATTAGACGAACCTTTTCCAAATTATTCACGAGTTTGAAATTTACCTTTTTTAGCCAAAGAAGAATTTTTTCGTCGCAGCGAAGTTGTTCGCCCATGCGTCGTTGACGAGGTCAGCATAATAGAACGATTTCGGCCCTTTAAGGTCACTCGACAATCCAATTTTCAAAAAAAAAAAAAATACGATAAATTTGAGCAAAGTGTCAGCCAGCTGACCATCAATAATGCAGATGTTAAAAAAAGTTAGGTCACTAGTCACATGCTAATGAGCACGCCTCAACACAATGGGCAACGACGAGACTGTCGAAAGTGCGACCAAAAACTAAAGGAAAACATCAAGGGTCCCACAAATGAGAGAGTCTAAGAGGACGACTTTTGTATCTTCGTATTGTAGCGACTGTTATAAATAGAAGTTTCATCGTCGGCGACGGGTCATTTGCCAAAGCCGGGCTCCTTTCCAGCCCCGCTGCAAAGCGAAAATAAACAAGCGCTCTAATGTTCTCAACTATTACCGTCCTTCCTAATAAAGATCTTTTCTTATACACACAAGATTAAATAAGAATATCCAAACAATTAACTGCAAATTGTCTGGCACTACCCCAGCCATAATTGAAAACGTTCGAAAGCGCCGCCTATTAGCCGAGTGGCAAGGGTTTGCAACTACCAGCAAAACTTAATATCGCAAGTTCGCTAAACAAACAACAAATCCACGTGTTTAACATGACATATTTATTACAATGTTTAACCTAATCACATCGGCCTTCCAAAATGCTATTGATATGGTAAAATACCTCTCACTTCTAAGTAAAAAAAATATATACAAATTACTATACGCATGAAACTGAATTTTAAGGTGGCTCCTCCCGTTTTACCTGTCCAAGACTTGAAACTCCATTATGATCGCATTTGCCTCTCTTGTAACTTGGGCCAGCATTCTGAACCTCAAATCCCACGATCTTTGCCTGAAACTCTAGAGGAAACTAGCATACAGTACCATTTGCAGGAAATTCTTCCAGTAAAATCAATTTCAATAGTTTTATTTGCTGACATCAATTCGTAAACTTTTTTTTTGCTCAATAGTTATTGAGAAATGAAGCCAGAAACGGAGAAGAAGAAACGCCATGTCTGGATTATATGGTAGAAGAGAATGTTTTAGCCAGTTTGCTTCACTTGGCCAATGAAAATAAACCCACAGGAGCCAAAAACAGCGTTTTCCACTTCTTTACAGATCTGCTACCCTTGCTGCCACCTGCTATAATACACCATAAGAACATCCGCCCTTCAATCTCGGTAACTTATATACAATAATACTTAACGCGCATTTTTTATGGTTCTTAATCTTGATTTCCTTGTCGAATTCTTCGTTTTTAATCGAAAAGGGGCTGGTCAAGCTCTGTGGTGCAACAGAAACGCCCCAAAGCGAAGAAAGTCCTTTTTTGCTCGCTTTATGCCATAAACTGAAAACTCATCCCGAGCTCAGTACTTTGTTTCTGGAAGTAAGTCACTCAAATGTCACGAAACAGGCGTTAAAACTTTAAAAGTCATACCTTGTGAATAACTTTAGAGTGCAGTTGAACTGGAAAACCGGAATTCATCGATCTTAGAAAGTTATTTGAACTTGAAATTTCCCTTAGTAGATGTTCTACTCAACCTGTTGCAAAGCAATGTAAAAATTCGTATTTTACACTTCCCTAAAAGGTACTAATAGTAATTAGAGTTCGATCTTGTTTGCTTCCTTAGGATCAGAATACGTTTAACCAAGCCTCTCTCGCATTACTGGCCTGCTTAAAGTCCTTGAATGATTGTACTGCAAGGGTTGTGGACCAGACGAATTTGTATGAAATTCTAACTACCCAATTAACAGATAGATTAATTAGTCTACCCCATCATTTGCTCTCTTACGCCTTAGAAAGCAACGATGCCCGTTTTGGGTAGGAAAACTTTTTTTTAAAGCTTTAAATCTTATCCGTTATCGTTTGATACAATTAGGAACTTGAAACCCAAGAATACTACTGTAGTTTCCACACCCGAAGAGCAGGAAATTGCAAGCTATTTAGCGTGGCTCGACTTTTGTGACAAAGTAAAAAGAAAATTTCGCATTTTAAGTATTTTAAATGTGCAAATGATGTATTTTAATTTATTTTAGGCAGTGGGACTCTCGCACCCTTTGGTAGCAGACAGCTTCTTAGCTAAAGTGCGGCAAAACATCCTAGAGGCTTACTTCCAGCCTCTGCTGATCCAAGAAGACAGTATCAATAAAACTATGGAAATTACAGCCCACATCGCTCGCTGGCTCCAACATCTCAATTCAGAACGCTTTCTCCAAGGTACGTCATTCCATTTTATCGCCATTTCAATGTTTTTTTTAGTCCTTCTCCATGTTGATAATACGCAAATTATATTAAGTAAGCATAATAGAGCATCTGGGTTGTGAAAATAAAGAAAAACCGATTTGAAAGAGAGAAAGTTGAAACTTTGTTCAACTTTGTTCGTCATTTCCTGTCTTTAGAGATCAGTCATTGGCTAATTGGAGGTCCAACCCTTCGGGATTTGCTAATTGAACGATGCAATCATATTTGCGAAGATCTCGCTTTAGAAACTTTGCGTTTATTTGAGGTAAATTTGAAGAAAAAATCATATTTTTCAGCACTTTAAACGGTTATGTTTGTTTTATTATTTATTATTTTTGGGCGTAGGTGTTGCTAGATGGAAGAAATCGACACGCTTTGGAAATGTTGGTCTTGGATTATGTTTCAGGAAGAGGTTACTATGATTCGGTGGCTGCTGGAGAAGCAGTGGGGAGTTGGAGCGACGAAGAAGATGAACGCGAGAAGAAAAACGCTGTAAAAATGAACCACGAATCGCAAGTCGTCCATAGTCGCACTTTAGCCCCCACCCACATTGACAAAATCATTCAAAAGTTGGTTTAGTTTTGTTTTTTTTCCTTGAATTAACTAAGGCCAAGCGAGGCTTAACTCTTAAAATGTCTTAATAGATACTTGCAATTATTACCAGAGGCTTTGCGAGAGAATGGTTACGAAACCTGCGTCCAGGATGCTGAATTGCGATACAACGACATAATCTCCAATACTTTTCTGCATAAATGGCCCTTGGAGGCCACTGTACCTGTTCAATTAGACGCTTTTGAGACAAATAGCGCCGACTCACGTCCGGAAAGTGACAAAGAACCTTTATTCACTCCTGGACCTTTTCTTGCAATGCTTTGTACCAAGATTGAAAACATATTCCACCAGGTAATTCAAATTAAACTTAATGGTTATTAATCTAAGTTTCTCGTTTTTTCAAAGCCATACGAAGTGAATTTGCGGGTGACGTCACTAATTTCCCGTTTGTGTCTGTTACCGCATGCGCATTTGCACGAATACCTGTTAAACCCCTTAACGCCAGTTCACGTGACCACGACTACTTTGTATAAAGCTCTGCTAATCTGCCGAAATCAGTTGTGGGGCATTTTAGGAAACGAGCCAGAGTTTCTTCAACTCGTCAAGTGGCAAAGGAGCCTTTTGTTGGGTGAAAATACGAAGTAAAAGGCGAATGTTTTCCTTGTTGGTGTTAAGTAATGATAATTTTTGTAGGGATTTATGCTTAACCCTAACGACCTTTGACCCTGAAGTGACTGGCGCTATTGTTTTTGAAGAATTTAGCAAAGAATTGGCTGCTATTGCATACGTCAAGTTTCATCAATACCTGCCTCAAAACTAATCTAAAAAATCAAATAATAAACTACATTATTTACTTTGACTGTGTTTTTAAATTACTGTTATAACGAGTTAATCCACCATCGTAAATTCAGATCAGTTTAAAAATTCATAAATTGGGGGAAAAAATACCGCTATTTTTTATTCAAAAAAAAAAATTTGACAGGTGTTCCGATTCTAAGGTTATTATGAAAGCTGAGGCCGTGCCGAGTCAGTCACGTCCTCCGTAATGATCAGAGTTTCTTAGAAACGTGGAAAAGGTGATGTGGACTGAACTTAATGTGTGAAGGGAAACAAGAGCTTTAATATTACCCAACTCGTAGTCTGTTTTGTACTGCGTAAAAGATCGGTGAAACGGAAAATATGCGCATTTGTTTAACGCCATACCGAGCTCAATTTGTGCTGCAACGGAGTCTGTTTTTGACTGTTGCTATAATATGTTGGTATCAGCTAGGTTTCAGTGTAAAGCAAATGCCCCTCACACTGGCCTCTGGATATTTGCATAACCCAGTTTCAGACCGGAAAAAGGAATCCAATGAAACCTCTCGAGATTGAAATTACAAAGTACGGCGTGAAAGCACCCAAAACGGACCCGCTGGGATACTACTAAGATGTGAAAATTTCTGCTTACCTAAGAAGACTTGTAGCTTAATGAAACCTAACGAGTAATAAAGACAATTACAATTAAGAAACTAGACTTATTAGTTTACTTCAAACAAGAAGTGTAAAGCATTCATTAGTATAGAATATTTTTTTCCTTGATTTCCCTTCACGGCGCAAACACAATCGCAAAAATGTAGCGTCCTTCAGGGGCTTGGCATCGGAATGTTTCATCACGTGATGCCACGGTCATTACTCGAACGAAATACACAATATAGGTTGGAATTACGACAGCAATGTGGAGCTTCGGTAATATTTTGTCAACAGACTTTTGTCATCTGTCAACAAAATCACTATTTATGATTTAACACTACTTCTAGGGTAAAGTTACATAGTTCAAACGTAGGCTAAACTTCACTGAATCCGCGAAACGGCAGACTTGCGCGCCTAAATACGTCAGTTTAAAGACTATCGATAGTATAAATTGAATATCGAGTCAATTCGATTCTTTCTCATGCCGGCCAATTTCAACAAATTTAACCCAGATTAGGAACCAAACCCTAATCTCTTATGTACTTGTAAAAAAGCATGTACAGAAACTTCCCTTTGATTGTAATGTAATGATTTAATGATTGTAATGTAATGATTTGATTGTAATGTAATGTAATGAAAGAATTCGAAAAATAGAAAACTAAACCGATTATATTTCAACAATTAACAAAATTTCTTATGTAAATTTCTGAAAACGTAACAAAATGTGTCCGCAATTCATCGTTAAAAATTGCGCTCTTCAGGTGGTCGATAAGAAAGCTTCAAATGCTTAAAAATATCTTCTTCCGTCTTCGCTGGAAGAGCCCGGTTCTACAATAGCCAGGAAAAGAATAATTAGCATACACTGAAGAGATCATTCCCCTCTCTTAATTAACTATTGCGTGCAGACTTGTCGCATACACGAACAAAGGTAGTTAAATTTCAGGCTTCCGCTATCAGTTAAACAGTACTTATGGCAAAATCCCAAACACTCCAAGCTTTCAAGGTAAACGACTTACATTGGTTCTCCACTTGTTTACCTGTGCCGTATCCCAGAGTCCAGCGCTGCTCAACAATAAGCCCAATTCAACCTTCGCATATTGTCTCAATGCTCGATTATACTGCTTGTTGCCAGTCCAGCCCAACAATGCGTACGCCCATTGGGACTGCGGGGCTGACACGAAATCCACTCTTATTGCTCGCCACTCACGCTCCGATTCCGCCAAGGCAAAAACGTCAGCTGGATCTATGAGACCCCCCAAAAAAGAACACATTATAAATACCTATTGATAGTTATCCAAACGAGTTTTATTCACCTTTGGAATGAAGTTTTCCAGCGCCTGACAGGTTTTCATGGTTCTTAATGAAGTTTTCAAAAGTCTGGGGCTGGTTGGGTAATTTGAAGATGGTCATACACAGCTCCAACCGGTCGACGATCTGGGATTCACCTACATGCGTTACCACATGGTCAAGGTTGGCGTTGTCGAAAGACTTTTCGGCACGGGACCAAACAATAAGCCCTTTTTTGACACAAAAATCCCGTAACTTGCGAACAAATCCTGCTTCTTTGCCTTCTTCGTGAGGAAAACAAAAGAGCAAGTCCAAATCGTGTCCCTGTTTCTTGCCCCTGGAATAAAGGACACCTTTACATTCCAGGTCTTTCTGGTCTTGACATTCAAGTCTTTTACCTTCGAAACCCGCCAATTAGGTCGGTGCGTAAGTCAGGTATCAACTCCTGCACAAAACCCTCCAAAAGTAGTTTTACTCTTTCGGCTTCTTCGAGCAAAAGAGGCGTGTTGAGGTCATCATAAAAAGCTACTCCTGTAACCCCAAACCAATATAGTCACGTGGAAATGCCTCTTTTAAATACCAGACGTTAAAACTTACCATACAGAATGAGTTCATTGTTAATATTCAACCGAGTGTAACGCTCCTTGAGTTGTTTAATGTCGCGTAGGCCTAGATGCTCGTACCATTTCCTTGCACCGCTGGGTCCCACTCCAAAAACTTGACAAAACGCCTGCAATATGACAACATCAGTGCTATAAATCAGACGAACTATCTCCCGTTTCAAACCCAAAGTCACAAAGGTGAGGGACAAAAAGGTACCGATCCGAGTGGGGAAAGGTTCACATAATGAATGCGCTAAGATCTTGAACATATACATAACGATCGAGTCAAACTGATGTTTGGGTTTAAAAAGCGAACCTTCTTATCTGGGAAAGACCTGAGTAACTTCACAGACAGATAGAAAGTTTGACAATTAATTGCAGTCAACGTGTGGAAAATTGGGCATGTAGCTATTAACTCGGCTCAGGGCCAAGACGTAAAAACCTTCCTACTGGGATAACTTACCTAAATCAAGAAAAGTGAATGTTTGATACTACAAAGGTATAGCCATTGAAAAGAATCGAGCGTTTTGCTTCGCTGCGCTATGTTACCCAAAAGTAGATGCTAGGGAAGCTTTTCGGAATTATCTGTAGTGGACTCGCAAAGTTATTCGACTCGCTTACGCAAAGAAGTATTGACGCAATATCGAAAAACGAAAGGCAAAACCAACAAATCTTGCTTCTGCTTAGATCCGTAGCGTTACTCCTGGCTTGGTAGCCTTGTTTTGTGGACGCGTGCCGGGAAATCGAACGTTTTGTCCCACGACATGTATACTTTTGCTCAACAATGAATAACATCCTATTTGTAAACAAACTTTAGACAAACTGAAATAAAATAGACACACTATGATTCATTCATGTTAATCTGAGCAAAAATGACGGTTTAAACTAAGTTATAGTAGAAGATTCCTATTTATTCAAAGAGCGAACTTTCTCCTTGACTACTCGTAAGTACACCAAGACCCCTGATTTTCTAAAGTAAAATATGCAAACTAGCTGTTTTACCTGGAGACTGTGAAACTTGTCATCTTTCTTCTTTTCTTCGACCTCAAGCGAAGTGCCATGTTCCAAAACCTCTCGCAAGACTTTCATAGAGTGTCCTTCGCCAATATCCTTAACTCCTTCCAACTACAATAAAACCAAACCCAAAGAAAAGAAGACATTGAGGTCCTGTTTCTTTTACCTTTTCCCCAAACCTAAATCCTCACCTGTTGGACTCTCTGGACTCGGAAAGGCAGACATTTGACTGCGGAAGCAGCTCGACGAAAGGCCAACGCGCGGTTTTCGTCTACTAAAGTATGACCCATAACTTCCCAATACCCTCCCAAGAAATCCAACGGTTCCTAGTTGCGCAGAGAAAGACAGATTACGGTCACCCCATTACCCCTTTTCCAAAGCAATAAATAAATCCCAAAAAAGAAACTTGGTTGTTTATTTTTAGTCTTACCGACAAATGTGGATTTGGGAGATCTAACCGCGCTTTGCGTTCAGGAACACAGGCATTGAACTTGGCTAGCGAAAAAGTATCATCTGTTGAACTGGCCTCTTCACCGGAATCAACCCGGTTTTCTGGCGCCAAATGACTGCTGCTGTTGTTTTCATGGTCCGAAAGATCTGGAGGCAACAAATAGGGCGTTTCTAACAGCACTTTCTTTTCCCTATGGAATCCATGAATAAATACAGCGTAACCAAACCGAAAAGTCCTCATTTACTAAAAAATACTTTCCCCCCTAGTTTTACCCTTAAGAGCCATACAAAACTGTTATACGAGGTCTAAACTACCTTATGCAATCGAAGAACCATTGTGTTCTTAAAATCATGGCACCACAATCGGATTTCTCGCCCAAGCACTTTAACGCTTGGTCTTTTGTCTCCAAATCCGTCACCACATGCGTGACGGCTTTCCTAAGAATACGCAAAAAATTAACTTTAATGTAAACTTCTATAAGCTTCACAGGCGATATCTTACGTGTAAGTGGATTCTACTGTAAAAGCATTCTTCCTAGCGCAGTTGCACATGATTTGGTAGCGTTTAGGTTGAATACGCTCCGGCATGATCCACAATTTAACGTCCGCAAATTCGATGGTGGTTCTTTCTTCACCAAACTCTTCTACATGGGTTCGTTTGCGTCCCATTCTTCTACATCGGGTTCCTCTTACACGATCTATCGATTTAAACAAAAAAGGAAAAGCTTTTGAGGTTAAAACTCCCTTAAAATATAGCTTAATGCGAGGCAGATTAAGATAAGAGTCGCTGAAAAGGAGAAAGCTGACTTTTTAGTGCCAGCCTGAGGTGAGATGATTTAATAGGGTACGCATAGAGGCAAATTCGAGCTCCATGTCCTTTATTTGTGTTATGTATGTCTGTCGGTCTGTTGTGAAGCATGGAGATGCCCACCATCAGGACCAGGTTTGTAGGGCAAATGCGTTCAGCGTTCAACAACAGACAAGGAAGCTCTCAAATACAAAGTTGACTTTGTGTGCCTTGACTTTTGCATGCTTGTGGTCGTAAAAGTAGCGCAACCAGAAGTGTCGGATCAAGTTAACGGGTCTTATGAGCCCGTAATAAACCTGACTGTGAAACACGAAAACCTCAGCTAAAAAGCACCCACGACGCCATAAGATCATTCTTTTTTTAGTTTACGATCAAAACATGTAGTGGTTTTACTAGTCATAACGACCACAGACAACCATCCAAACCAAAAGATTTCCGTCTTACATCACCATCGCAAAGAGGAAATAGTTAACTTTATTAGACAATCGAAGGTTAGAGTAAATAAACACGAGTAGGTAACTGGGAACTTTGTTATCGATCCGAAGTAATCATAAGCGATATAATGCTTTGGCTATACTAGAAGGTTTGGTTCCTTAAGAATAAGTTCTACAGAACATCAAACGTTGAACTTTAAAGTATTCAACTAATCATATTTTGAATCTAGAATCAATTTTAAATAACGTACTAAACAAAAAATCAACGTTTTCGGATACTTTCGCGTTGAAATCGAACATTCTGGGCGAAGTTGAAAGAGACATGGCAATTAAACGTATAGCTTCACGAATAGAAGGTTTCTGGTTCAAAGCGAGGCTCACACAAGAAACTCGAACGTTTTGGACAATAAACTGGGTGCATTTAAAGGTTTTTGCGTCCTTAATCAAAGACCGAAAAAGGATCAAAGAGCGGCAACGGAAATCCCAGGATGCTAAACGAACTTGCATGCATCGTAATGCTCAAAGTAGGACAAGTGCTTCGTAAAACCCTTTTGGATTACTTATCAGACCAAACTGACAGAAAACTTACGCTTCCTTCCGTGGCCAAACAAAAAAAATATCTTGTTATGTGACTCCACTTATAGTAACTCGCTTGACCTACCTACTAGCTTTCTACAAGAAGCAAAAACTAATCTTTAGGGATCAAACTTCTAGTTAATTAAGAAAAAATTCCATGGTCGCGTACCACAATAATTAGTGTCGCATTGATTAATTTGAAGTCGGCACTCATGACTGAGACCGTGTTTACGACGTAGTACTTGTTAGTTGAATGCCTTCTATTGTGTTTTATGAGTACCCGGGAACCTAAACGCCGTACGATAAAGGTGTAGAGGAGCTTCGAGTTTGTACTCCAGCAGTGCGGAAGTAGGCTGGAACGAAATTGAGGACGGAGGGTATATAAAAGCGGACCGGGTCTAGTTCTATGGCTGACAGTAGTACTTGCTTCTCCTCACGCTCAAGAGCTGAGTGCAAAAACGTGTAGGAAGTATTCGTAGTTTCAAATTTGGGGGGTATATTTTGTATCAAAATGCAATTACACAGCATTGTGAGTGTCTTTGCGATAATTGCGTGCAGTTTTTCATCAATCTGGGCGGTTGAGAATATTGACAGGCCAGTACCGGCTCGTCAGGTGGGATCCTACAATCCTGGATTGAGACGTAAGTTTTTACGATCAAGTACCGAAAAAAACATGTTACGCTTCTCGGGAAAAAAAATTTTTAAACATAGTTTGAGGAGTTCAAAACAGCGGAAGTTTCTGAGATTCTTGCCAAGGATTGCAAAGTGTGTAGGAACGAGAGAAAGTCTAACCGCGGGAACTGAAATCTCCACTTGATAGAGATCCAAAAAAGTCCACTTTCTCCACTTCTCAAGCACTTTCTCGTTAAGGAGCGTTACAGTTTTGACTTTTCCCTACACCTCTACAACTCCATTGATTTAATGCTGGCAAAAAAAATGCAAAAGGAGGTCAGGATTTCTATTTTTTTAGATTTCCCTTTTTTAAAGGAAAATTTGGTTCTTTGTGGGGAAGAAATTAAATGACTACTGAATAGAACAGAACGAAAAAGGGATACGCTTCAGTGGGAAAGTAACTGTAATTTGGGCAAGTTTGAGATACTGTAACAGGAAAGGGTACTCCTATTACGCGTGTAGGCGGCATTCTTTTTTTTTTTTTAACTTGTTTCTATCTCCAAACAATGACGGGCGTTTTTGGAATATTGACATTAATGAATTGAGACGTGATATCAGGCGAGCCTTAATTTAAATCAAGCCATAAAAAACAATCAATCAAACGTCAGTTTTAGTTATTTTATAACATTTCATACTTGACAGTAACAATTTTGAATCGACATTTTTGCTTAACGCAAAACAATCATCCTATTCTAAGAATTGTTTGCTCCCTCATTGTAAGGTATACGGATACGATTGTAAGGTATATAATTGAATACTCCGATATTTTACATGTCATTCGATACGAAGTAGAAACTTCGATTTGCTTCCAAACTTGAAAAAAACGTGTTAAAGAAGCAATGCATGGCACAACAATGAATAGTACTCGACAATGAATAACACTCAAAGCAGTTGCAACGTAAAACCCGAAGAATAGTAACAATGAATACTATTCAAAAATGAATAGTATTCAACACTGGGTAATACTCAACAATAAACTACCGTTAACAACTGCACAGTATTACCCAACAATGAAAGGACAAGGGTTAAACGGTTGAATAATGCTGAAAATCATGAACTTTGCATTCGACTACGAATCGACTATTTCGCCCAATATTTCTATTAAACTGCAACTTAACTTAATAAAAGAAAAAGTGGATGTTTCAACTCAAGTGTATCGAACGTTCTATGTCACCAAGCAAGGGCTTAGCACTAAAAATCGAACGTTCCGGCTAGACTAGTACCCAAAGACTTTCCCATGTTAGTCAGTGACAAAACACCGCTTAACTCAACGGTAGGTTTCCTAAAAGGATTTCCAATCAATCGAGCATGGGGATAACGAAGCGTGATATCCCGTCAAGCACCTGTTACAACTGTCGTTTTAGGTGATCCATGCATGTCCAACCGCATTAAAAAAAACGTCCGCTTTTTCATAGAAAGTGCTCCCACCGCTTAAACGGTCAATCTATCTTTTCTCACACTTTCAATTTTATTATCAATTTTACTTTCAACATTTATTATTATCATTCAATTAGAAACTGGAGTCAATGTGGTGCAAGCCAATTACCGCGCAAAAGCACCGGATAGGAATGTCAACAAACCTAGCTTGGTCACTCCCCTCGCCGAAACCACTCCCCTTGTCGATCAACAGCGCCAAGATCTTCGTAATTCCCAATTGCGGCCGTCCACAAGTACACTAAATTCGTTAATAGACCTTTAAATAGCTTTACTAACTATTGCCCATGCGCAAATGACTTAGGCAGCGCCTTCCAGCGACCTTTACCTCAAGCATCAGCTCCGGCCGCTCCCTTACCCAAAACGACACCGTTATCTGCCGGGATCCCAAGCACCAGCGCGAAACTGAGGACACGTCCAGTTGCTAATGCGCCTGCGCGTGCGCAACAGCCGTCAATAGTTTCCAAACCAGCTGATAATGCGGCATCTAATGGACAACAAGGCTCGGCTACTTTTCTGAGACCAGTTTTACACTCCGCCCCTCGCCAACGCCCCGCCTACAATGCTAACTCCGCCTCCTTGGCTAAAGGCGGCTCAAATGGATTTCCTGACGGATTTGCCAAAGGATTTCCTTCCTTCGACTTCGGCGGCGGATTCCCAGGTAAGACCCGCTCACTAACACACCCACCACTTCCTTTCACAGTAATAAAAAAGCACAGCCAATCCCAGCCACCCACGATCTTATGACCACCACGATCACCGGACACTCCAACCACGCAATTATGACAACATGAGAACACCCGACTTTACACGGACAGCTGCACGCAAAAAAAACTGACCAATGAGACTGACTGTATACTCCACCCCTTAGGCCCACCTCTAGAACTGAATCTAACTAAATCGGGAAGAAGCAGGAGGCGTGTCCGGCGCAGCTTCCGGTTCCCCTTCTTTTTCTTCCGGAGACGCAAAGACAAAAACGTTAAAAAGGAGAGACCCACCCAAGCCCCACCCATTTACTATAGTCAATACACCAGAACACGCCCTCGACCGGCTCCCCCGCCTCGACCACCCAATCGCCGCGATCAAGCACCCTTCAGACGACCTCTGCCCCCTTCTCCTCCCCCTGAACCCCTCCCTCTACCCCACCGCGAGTCCCACGAACCGCCCGTGTTTTACATTTCACAACTTCCGCCGAATATCAACTCTTACGCTCGTCCAAAACGACGCCCACCTTACCGCGCTCCACAGCCTAAACCCAAAAGGCCACGCCCTCAATACGGCGCTCCGCCATCTACTGGCTATGGCGCTCCGCCCTCTAGTAGCTATGGCAGTCCCGCCTCTTCTCCTTCCTCATCTTACTCCAGTCCGACAGTAGGCGTGGCCCAGACGACATCCCAAACCAACTACGGCTCTACTAGCCCCTCCTACGCCGCAGCTGCCAAACCAGCAGCACCCACGTATGCAGCAGCACCCACGTACGCAGCAGCACCCACGTATGCAGCCGTACCCAAAAGTACGGGTGACTCCTACGCGGCGGGTAGCAGTATTTCCAGTAGTGGTGACAACGATTTCGGGCTAATTATCCAAATGAAATTTCCCAAAGCGGCTCTTTCGACCCCGACGACTATAAACACGCCCATTGACGCCTACGGCAAAATTGACGTTGAATCCCTGTACAGTGATACTGACGATCTCAAGTCTCAGAAGAAAGCGCGAGGTAGTCAAACGCTACCGGTTGACCTTAACTTGCTAATCCTGTTCAAAATTACTAACAAATTAACTTTGTAGTAGTATACTAATTAGCTTATTTTTCTTCCAGATCTCAAGGAAAACGCGAATGGTTTTATTGATGGAAAGCCAGCCAATTTCCCTGACTTGAAAACTTTGGGAGGCTTTGACTCCCCATTCGGTTCGCCCAAAGAATGTAAGCTCCTCCCACTCCTGGTTTCCTTCAACAATTCAATTATCTATGTATAAACTAGACAAATACGCTGCCCGTAACGACAACCCTTCTCAAGTGGCAGCCCCTGGCGCTAAACCAGCCAAGCGTTACCCAGAACAGCCTAAGCCCCGCCCTTCAAAGGTAAGCCCAGCCCATTAACTCGATTGTTTTTGTTTATTTTTCAAATAAAAAAATTGGAAGCTTCGTAATTAAGTAAAAGAAAGCTCAAGGCAGCATTTTGATGAGAACACAAACTCAGTTTCTTACACGACAAAGACTTTGACCCTTGACAGACAAAACTGACCATAATGACTTTTTATAGAGTGGGCCACGCCCCCTTGCTCAGTAATTTATGACTCCAAGACTACCTTTCCTGCTTTCATTGTTGCGGACTCTGTGGACTGTAGGTAAGTCTCATCAAATTGCTGTCTTGTTCTCTACTCCTTATTTCAATACCAGTAACAACCCATGCAAGTTTAACCTCTTATTTTCAATTATTTTAACGATCTCTATTCTTCCAGGAAGTCGCACTTGACCACGAACTGCTTCGCGCCAAACGCGGCCCCGTTACACTACAAACCTCAGACGGCTCAACTCCTATCGCACGCTCCACACCCAAACTATCACCATCCCTGACACGCCCTCGCAGCATCAACGATATCCTCAACTCCCCATCGGCTAACGTCCCAAATCGCGTCCAGGCTCCGCCCCAACAAGTATACGGTGACGTCACCTTGGACACTTCCTTCTTTGCCAAACGCATGGGAAACGGCTTAGACGTCTCCGACGACGAAGCTTTCCTAGAAGCGGACGATTTCCAAGCTCCTGTTAATGCTACGGACATTGATGACGTCATCAGAGCAGCCTCGTACAGCGAAGAAGTACTGGAAGTGTCGGAGCAAAGATTCAATCCTTCCGTGGGACCTTTTGGAAGTAATGGAAGACCTGGCCCTCCGCCTTTACCTTCCAGACGCCCAGCCGCGCCTCCTAGCTCGTTTTCCTCCTTCAGGCCACGCCCATCTCCACCTAAAATCCCTTTTGAAGACCACCGAACAGGAGCAAGTCGCAGTAAACCTTCTTCGCGGAATTTCGATGTCGTAACAGGCGGATTGTACCGTGATGCTACTGAATATCGGCCGACACGCCCCTTTCACCATGACAACCATTTCTATGACGATCACTCCCATGAAGAGGAAGAGGATTTCTTTTCTAATTTCCGTGATTTTGCTGATATTAACAGTCGTCGACGCGGGGAGCATTCACAAAGAAAGAACACACCCACTTGGCAGGATGACGTCATTGAACACGACGAAGAGGATGAGGATTATTAAAATTAAAACTGCGAGCGAGCAAAAAAATATAAAAAAAATTCTTGACCTAGTCATTGTCATTTGGCATAAAGGAGTTTGAGAACGCTAAAAAAGGAGCCGTCCAAATGACTGAGGTTAACGAAAATAACGAAAAAATTATACACCATTATTATTCCGAAGCAGTGTAAAATCGTGGTCGGTGCAACATTTGTTGTCTGTTTTAGAATATTTAGACTTGCTAACATCCCCAGAGTTCATGTAAACTGTTATTTAGACTTTTGATACGACGTACGCATAAGTGTGTTTCCGTGACATGTAAAGAAAGAAAAGAAAAGGAACCGCGCTGGACGCAGTTGACAAATTCTCAAATTTACCCCGTACTCTATATTATAGCGTGCGTAATATCGAAGAATGCTTTAATAAATATCACCAAAAACCTAATTTATTTGCGATAATTTATTCCTTAATTAACTGATCATCACATTCGGTTAACAAACCGAAATCGTGTGTCCAGAAGCAAAAATATTCGAATATTTTCGCATACTTATTCACAAGCTTTGGTTTATGTCTGCCACCTATGTTAGCCGAAATAAACTAAAAAATTTCTTACTGAAGACATGCGCCATCTATTGAGACTTTTAGTGAGCAGAACTGTGCTAATTACATGCAATAAGAAAAAGTTCTTAAGAAAAAATAACAAGTGTTTCGAAACGGAATTCTTTTGCAAGATTCTGATGTAGTTCATTGCCGCGTTGCGTCAGAAATGTAAGAGAAATTATTTTTGATTAAATTAATTCGTCTATTTCTAGACCGTGCCAATGTCACTAATTAGTAAGGGAATATTTTTCTTGTTTCTGAAGATCCGAATGTAGAATAAATATCTTTTACCTAATTGCAGGTAATTTGTTGGTATTAAAATTATCACAAGAAACTGGTTCACCATACGCAACGCGCGCAAAGGAAGTAGGTTGTCGTTTGCAAACAAACCTGTCACGTGATGCGTTCGATCGAAGTGGCAATCGACCTTGGCCTTATAAACCCAATATTCTCATTGGCTGCCGTGCCATAACAAAACGTAAGCGTAGCCCCTATTGGCGATAATATGAAACACACATTGAACGGGGAAGGAATGGGAAGGAGGGAAGGAGGATAAGGAAAACCAAAACATTGCACGAGACTGAGTGGATGACATGTGGTAGCCATTTTCTGGTGCGAATTTCTTTCTGTTCCATCTCGTTTAGTTGCATAATTCATCAGCAGAACCGTGATTCCGAGTGTGTAAGATTTAATAGAACAGTTGACACGTCATTCTACTAATTAAAACAGTGCCTTGAGAGCATTCTAGGAACTTAACGTTGCACAGTCGGAGTGTTTGTTGTCATGGCTTTCCAAAAGTGTGTATGTTGACTTGTCACGTGACGTAACGCATTTCTCTTCCCAAGAGCAACATTTGCAAGTCCTTAAAATCAAATTTTAGAAAGTTGTAAAGGACATTTGAGACACCAAAAGTCTTGTGAATCTCGCGTTTCAGTTTCGCCGATTTAACAACAGGTATATATTTCCATGAAACCTATGTTTAGAAAATGTGATATGATTAGGTCAATAACCCTCCTGAGGCCACTGTTTGGCGATGATATCTGGGCTTCCCTTAATCCAAAGAAGCTTTGCATGCGCGTGGAATCATTTCTTGCCATCTTTCAAAATGAACAGGTTTCTTTAGCGGCGGCTGCTAGGAGACATCTCAAAAGGAAAGTAGAACGGCTGAACGCTCTCAACGTGGTTGCCATGGTAAAAAGCTTGAAAGCTTTCTCATCAAGAATAGGTTTCTAGCCTACATGGCAAAACTGGCTCTAACAAGCTCTGCTGCAGGGGCCTTGCCCTCGGCTGCTTTCAAGGTCCAATTCTTGGCGCCTTCTCCGGTCTTTTTTTGGGTTTGGTGTTGTTACAAAGTTGCGTACTTCGAGACACTTCGTGGCGGTCCCAAAAATGCCCCACTTGCATTGGTTTCTTTGACTTCCAAGTCCTAAGTTGCGTAAGAATACAGGATTTCCATTGGCCATTGCACCAGACACACCTTACCATGACGTCATTATTCCATGCAAACATCCAAACAACAACAAAGTCTCTATTTTTCGCATGTTGCTCACTTCCAGAAGCAGAAAGACACACAAATAAACAAGAAAAAAAACTTGTAAACCTGACACGCATTACTAATAGCTTTTGTCTTTCCACTTTTATCTCGAATATAGGAGTTGGCTGGGAAAATCTGGACGACTACGGAATGGCATTTCCTGGCCTGGGAAATTACGATCCTTCGGCCTTGCTAGATTTGGGCGAGTACCTCGAAAGCGACTATTTAGAGTCGACAAATTTGAAGAGCGAATCCTTAGCAGCCACGAGTACGGACCCAGGAGGCGGAATCCCGATTCCGCACCTTCGTCGCTTTGATTTAAGCAACTTAGCCCTGGGCTCCATCGCCGAATCCCCTTCTCACTCTCCCAATCCCTTCTTGTGGAGCAGCAGTAGTAACAATACCAACCAAGCTCCGCCCGTTTTGAACCACAAAGCAGCCAGTGTGTTCCTAGCTTCTGGCTCCGCCTCCTCCGCTTCTGCACCGATCCAAATCAAGCAAGAAATGGCGGAAGACATGGATTTGATGAAGAATCTGTCCATGTTCCCCATGGAGGAAGACGACATTTTCCAAGTGGACAAAAACGACCTGATTCAAGGTCCCACGCTCGCGGAACTCAACGCCAACGACGAGTCGTTACTCAGCGACCTAAATTTCGACGATTTCCTCCTCCCAGCCGATTCGCCTAATCCGATGACGCCCTTGACGGTCTGTGAGCAATCGCCCGAACGGTACGCCTTCATGAGCAGCAGTTCCGTTTCGAGTAGCCACAGTGTGAAGCCCAAGTCTTCGAATATGGGTTCAGAACCCACGCCCATGAGTCAGTCACCCAGTGCGACCATTTCCTCCCCGGCTCCGCCCCCTTATTCAGCGCTTCTGTCCGCTTCGTATCCATCATCTGTACCGCATGTGTCCCGCAAACTTTCAGAGACTCGTTTGGGACGTCGGCAAAGGGAACCGCCTCCGCCATATCCACTCACTGCTTCGCCACATTCGCCTTCGCCGCTATCCTCTTCCCCGAGGCCGCGCCCCTTTCAGCGGCCTTCTACCTTACAAGAATTGCTCACGCTGAGAAGCTCCACAGATTCCGGCCCCAAAGTGACTATATCGGGGAATGCACATGCCCATGGACCTCCTACACGCAGCACGCCTAGTCCGCACCGGCCCGGGGGCGTGGCTTCACCCTCACCGTCTCACCAAGCCTCGTTGTTGGGACAGTCGGTCCCCAAATCCGCCTTGACGGCCGCCAACCCTTTACTTTTGTCCAGACTTTCCTCTTCTGCACCAACCCATTTAGGATTTGACCAGCTCTGGCAACGCAGAGAACCACGCCCACACCTTTTGTCCACCAGTTCGCTAGCTGAAGAACTCCAAGGTGGCTCCACCTCCTCCTTATCCACTGGTACTTATCCAATCTTAAGAGCTAACTGTAACCTACGCTTAAAATTCCTTTAAACTTGCTTAGTATTAATTCTTTATTATTATTATTATTTTTATTATTATTATTATTATTTTTATTATTATTATGATTATTATTTTTATTATAGTATTGACGTATAGGCATGAACCTAAGAAGAATTATTTTTTTATTAATTCTTTATTATAATTTTTATTATTTTTATTATAGTATTGACGTATAGGCATGAGCCTGTTGCCAAAGTTAATTCTTTATTATAATTATTATTTTTATTAGAATATTGACATATAGGCATGAGCCTGTTGCCAAAGTTTATTATTAAAACGTACACTTAAGACATTTAAGATTATTTATTTGTCTTAAGTAACTAGTACACGTATTAATTAGTCATTGTTGTCTCGTGAAATTGTTATGTGAAATATTCGTTTTGGAGGAATTTTGGATTCATTTTGAAATTTTTATTTTTAGCAGGAATTTTGAGTCCTGGATCCTACGATTTCTCGCAAGATGAAGGATTTAGCTCCGAAGACGACAGCGACGACCATTACGAAGATTTGGACGACTCGGATTCGGATTTGAGTGGCAATGAAGACGGAGCTAAGAGCTTGAGAAGGAGTGGGTCAAGATCAGGAGCGTCTGGATCGCGAAGTGGGGGTGGAAGCAAGAAGGAACGCTATTTCTGGCAGTACAACGTCCAAGCCAAAGGCCCAAAGGGTCAGCGCCTAAGCGTGAACCCGACTATGACTGACCCTCACGTCCTGAACGAAGTCCAAGACCCCGTTTTCAGTCCCTATTGCTCGATCGATGGTGTGAAGCATAGGTAATAACTTGTGTAAAGCTCAGTTCAATTACGTAGTCTTATCCACTGAAAAAAGCGTTTCTTTCCTTTGCAGTGGTAAAGCGCGAAGAGGTGATGGTAACGATCTGACGCCCAATCCGAGGAAGTTGCACAATATCGGCAAAGAACTCGACAAATTAAATCGCTGCATTAACGACATGACGCCTGTTTCCGAACTCCCCGTGGCAGTGCGACCTAAATCTCGCAAAGAAAAAAATAAATTGGCTTCGAGGTGAAAATGAAAACCTTCCTAATTCAATTGTTTGGTGGTTTAATTGGGATTTTGTTCGTTTTGGAATCATTAGGGCTTGTCGATTGAAAAAGAAAGCCCAGCATGAAGCCAATAAAGTGAAACTATTTGGCCTCGAACAAGAACACAGGCAATTGTTGTCCTCGGTACAACAAGTGCAGCAGTTGGTGGCAGCCAAATGGGAATTACTGCAGCAACAAGGAACAACAGCTCCGCCCAGCCCCCTTATTAGCCAGGTTTCACAAAGGATGGAACTGGTTTATCAAGGAGCTCAAAGTAATGTATTTTCCTTAATTTTTAGGATTTTTTTAAATTATTTTGTATGATTTTAAGGATTTTTTGTGACTATTTTAAGAATTTTTAAAATTATTTTAAGGATTTTTAGGATGATTTTATGATGACTTTAAGAATTTATATAATTTAATATATATTTCCCCCCTTTTTAGAATTGCGAGTGGCCAGTGAGAGTACCGAGTTTGTTAACCGCGTTCTTGAGCGAGTTAGGAACGGAGAACCTTCTGGAGGTTTAGAAGAGCTTTGAAATTGTATCTCGTCAAGGTAAAAGTGTTAAGAAACAGAAAAAAAAAATACTAATGCTTTTAATTTTTTCACCCATTTTTTCTCAAGGGATGAGATGGAACGCTGTGCCAAGTTTGTGCAAATTTTGACTCGTGAAAACCGGTGATTCTTTGGAGATCGTGATGCGAAGTTGGAAAACTGGCGCACGTGTTTGGAATTGGTTAGTTTGAGGCGTTGGGCACTATTTACAGGAAATAGAAGTTAAATGATATAAAAAAACAACACCATTACAGCTCGGGGATTTCAAGGGGTGATTCTTATGTGTGACTTTAATGTGTTCAGGCCAACACGGGTGCAAAATGGGGGGAAAAACTAGAAACAAAGAAAAGAAGAAAGGAAAAGATGCGATTTTTTATCTTTTTTTTCTTGTACAGACTTATTTTTCTATGCGCTTACGAGAAAACCACACCCAAAAATGTGTGTTTCTGTTCAGTCTTTTTGGTCGCTGTTTTATTGTGAGCAGACATAGTTTCCGCATTTAGGGATGGGTCAACTATTCACAACAGAAATTCCCGGTTCGGTTCGGTAGACAGGGCTCAAGTCCAAAACTGATTTTGATTTGACTGCAAATTCGCATCTAGTATGATTGTGACTTGATAAAGTGACGCTAAGGTCCTTGTGCTATATTTTGTTTTCAGCCTTCATTTTTTGCATTTGTAGTTGAATCAAATATATAGTCCAAGTTCTGCAAGGAATAGAAAGCTTTGTATTGTCGACTAGATTTTATTTTTAGTTACTTATTTATGTTAAAGTCCAATTTTAAGCGTTATCAACTGAAAGACAAATGTTAGTTTAATTATTTAAAAGAATAAAATCGCTAGTTAAGCGATAAACCACGTATCCAAGAAGTTATAGCACTAGTCTCGGAGGGTTTAAGAGCTGTTTTAGAGGGCTGTGTATGATGTAACAGCTCTTGGGCTGCTCGCTGACCAGAAAAGTACGCGCCGTGGGCAGTGGAATAGAATTCGTGGTGGGTGTGCTCACCGGCGAAGAAAATGGCGGGTTTTTTAGGATGATTTGCATCGAATAAGGGTTGAGCTAGCGTTTTTATGTCCTCTGGAGATCCGCCCACTCCTATACAGGTGTAAGCGCCTTGGGTAAAGGGCTGCGACTTCCATGTTGTCCTAAATTCACAAACAAACGAATGATGACATCTCAAACATCTTTCCTAAAAAGGGGTTTCTAATAGTAACAGCTGAAGCTGAGCTTACGTGATACACTTTCTAGGCGGTGGGACGTGAGGATCGTTGAGGAATCGCTGCAGAATCTCGGTACATTTCGTCCCGACAATGTCGAATGTTAAAGTTTCCATATATTCAGCTTCTTCGCCAGAAACCCACCCTAAAAGGAGCGTTTCGTGAACCTACGATCATGAAAGTAGGATTATTTCGTGGAATTACTTGTTAATTATTATTTTAGGCTACTTTGGTGAAAGAGTAAATTTTGCGAAACCAGCGTTCACTCATAGGAAGAGATTTGTCTACAGGTTGCCAGAGTAAAACGACTTCTTCGATCCCCGGATGCAGAAAAGGGCGGTCGTATTCCAAGAAGATTTTGTTGACAGTTCCCATGACGAGTTTACTCATTGCTTTTTGCTTATTTTCGGGTAAAGGAGGGTGGAAAATCGACGTGTTTTGAAGCACGCCTAAAGGAATAGTGCAAATGACGTACTGGACGTGGTATTTGACTGATTCGCACTCTAGGGTAACAGAATTGGGCTCTGGGTTTTCGATCGTTGTTGAATCCGAGTCGTCTGAATCCTCTAAAGGCGGCCGAAGAGGCTCCTGCCAGTGGATGGCTAATACTGGGGAATTTTTCTTGATCTTTTCAAGGGGAATGGGTTGAGTTAAAGGGGCTAAGATGCTGCTGTACCCGTTGGGTAAAGTGACATTGCCGCCTGGGAGTTCTGCATAGCTGCCAATAGCTTTGAGGTCGACTTGATCCATCGAATGGCAGCCTGATATGCAGGTTTCTCTGGTGATCAAGAAGTTGAACAGGAGCTGGCGTAAGAGACGTTCTGAAGGATTGGCGAATTTGTGCAGGTATTTGGCAATGTCGCGGTTTAGGTGGTCCAACACGCTTTGTAAACCGACTGGAGGATTGCTTTGGCGTAAATGGTACTCTTCGCATTTTTTGAAAAACCAAAAGTACGCTTCGTAGACTTCCTAACGCAGTGTTTTATTAAACTATGATCTACAAATTCGCCCCAAACAGTTTCAAACTCGGCAGGCTTCTTAAATTATATACTTGTAAGATGGAAAACGGAACACGACGTCCGTTTTCGGTCGTACCAACCATTCGATGGGGTTTCGGGCTTTGGAGGATGTCCACCAACCCGTTTCTTAGTGCTAGCTCGTATAAAGGGTTCCCGAGCACGCCATGAACCCAATTTGCCCCTAATTCTACCTTAAACGGTCCTATAAGGTAAAAAAAAGAGCTTCGCGAATGTATTATATTACTCAGGATTTATTTTAGTGTATACCAAGGGGAATTCCGATGACTCGGCCGCCCAAACGTGTTCTTCCTTCGAGTATTATAAAATCAGTTTCACCTTTTTCTAAAAGAGTGTTGGCTGCCGCTAACCCTGAAACTCCTGCACCAATTATTGCAATTTTTGCTCGAATAATGCCTGAACTTTCTGAATTGTTTGACTTTGTATCTGCAATCTTTTCAGCCATTTTCATAATAATGCAACATCGTCCTTTACGCCATCTTTGAGATAAAGGGAAAACACCGAAAAGCTCCTTCAAATTGTGCCCAGATGTCATTCTTTCAGTTTTGAATTAATTTGCATTTCGCCTAGCGGGGAACTGGAGAAGCGGTGTTTTATAACGGAGACAGTTTGAAATTAAACGTTAGTTAGTGCTTTGTTTACGTGCTATTGTGCTTTAAAGGGCTTTCCTCATGTAAAGAAAAGCTAAAGCTACATAAATTAGTATTGTGGATTAATTTAAATTGCTCAGAATGCAAGACAATAGTCAACTCTTTGATATTTCATCGGCAAGTTATAATAGCATCGCCGACGATGAAATGCTTCTGGAAAAGACGCGATCTCAAGCTCTTGATCACTTGCAAACACTGGTCCGGATGCATTTATCTTTCTGCCTAGAACTCTCTACGATTGACGAGTAAATATTTTGTTCAATTTATTTTAACAACCTTGACCGTTTTCTGCCTTAGAATGGATCGAAATGAGAGCCCAGTTCTAACCAGGCCTAACACTGAGAAGCTGCACCTTTCACTCAAGAAGAAATCAGCGAAAACCCCAGTGAAACCAAAAGAGGAATCACCGTTTGAGGCCTACACGCCCGAATTGCTCCAAAACATAGACGCTATGATCGACTACCTCCATTTGCCTACAAGTCTCTCTTTGAAATCCATTTAAAGACTTCCTAACGACTAAACTTTTCATTGTCTACAGATATCTGTCAAGAAGGGTTGTTTAGAAGGCACGGAAAGCTCAAAAGTCAACAAGAACTTAGGACTACTTTACTAGCTAAGCAAAAGCTGAATTTAAACGTAGGCGAATACAGCGTGCACGAAGTCGCCAGCGTGCTAAAGAATGTTTTAGCAGAGACTCCGGAACCTTTACTAACGAAAGCGCATTATCACTTCCACGAACAAATCGCAGGTACAATTTGAATCAGTTTTACCTTATAAGTTATCGGGTTAACCTCTTGATTTTCTCTTTTTTATTCAGATTTGGCAGATTTTCAACGCCAAATACGTTGCTTGCAACTCCTCTTCCTACTCTTGCCCATTGAAAACTACCAATTGCTCAAAAAGCTACTCATTTTACTTCATGCAGTGTCTTTACACGCCGATGTCAACCTAATGACTGCCTCCAATCTAGGAACTATGTTCGCACCTCATATACTCTGCCCACGCAAAGTAAAATCGCTTGAAACTCGTCAAATTTTGTTAAAATCTACGTTTCTTAGATGTCTGCGGAAGTTTTCCAAGCTAGTGCAGGAGCTTTAGCATCCATGGTCGCTTTCATGGTCCAGCACGCTCCAACATTATTCACTCTACCCAAAGAATTGCACCAAGATTTGACCCTTTATTGGCAAGAAAAGAAAGCTGTGGCTGGCAAAGTTTCCCTTGTAAAGAACACGCCTTCGGGCAAAGAAACCGAGGTAAAACAAAAACTAATTCCACAAGAGATCTATAATTGTCAACAATTTTTTCGAATTGTTTCCCTAGTCAAGCCCTGCAATACAAACTACGATAACATTCGTCGATCGTGAGCTGTGTGCCAAAGTTATCGCCGAAGATGGCGATCCCACACGTACCGCCTTAGCCCAGTTATACGCATACGTTCAATCTCAACCTGAATCGACGAAGAAACGCAAGCTGGTCCACAGATTCAACCGCGAAAGTGGCAATGGAACACCTCGTACCCTCAATCTCAACCAAAGTCTCAATATGAGTCTAGACAAGAGCACTCTAGGCAGTTCGATCAAAGTAAAACGATCTAAATCCTCAAAGCACCTCTTAATTCGTTTCTTTTCTCTCTCAGAAGCATTTGTTCCGTAGCAGCAGCAAAAGACCCAAGCCCCTCCCCCTTTCCACCACAACAGACACGATATTCCAGTCCCCACAGCTCCAATCATCCTCCAAACCCACATTTTCCGTCCATCAATTCCAGACTCCTGTCTCAGGCTATATTCGCCACCCTGCCTTCACCCCCAAACGTGTTTTTCCAATGGCGGATTTAGATTCACCCCATTTAGGCGGTACTTTGGAAGCAGGTGTGGCATTATCCACCTGGTCTTTACTACAAGAAGAGGGCGGAGCTTCAACTACCAAGGAATTAATGACCGAACTTCATCCTTGCGAAGAAGACGAGGAAGAAACCATGTTCGAGAAAGCGCTAAAACCCCCGGATACGGAAGAAGAGAAGGAAAACAACGTTTTGTCTCCGTTAAGCCAGTCAGCGCAGCGTTGGCCAGCCGCTATGCAGCAGACAATGTACACGCCTCGTTCGCGGAAGCCCATTATGGCGTTATCGAACGTCAGTTTAGCCTTGACGCCTTCCGTGGAGTCGGCGGATCACGAAAGCGACTTTGGAGGAGAAGAAAGTCCGAGTCAAAGTTGGGTGTTTGAGAAAAACTACACCCAAGAGGAAGATGAGCAAGAAGCTGATCAAGAAGACGAAGTAAGTATTGAAGAGGGAAAGGAGGAAGAATTGGATGGAAAATCGACTTTGAGCAGTCCATTTGTTCACTATATGGAAGAACGTGGTCTTCACGTTCTAAGCCCCTCCCCTGGACGAGAAAACCTCAGTCTTTCGACTGAACTGGGTTCCCCGTCTGATTCCATGTTGCATTTCCTTAATGGGAATGCAGATTCGCCGAATAAATCAAACTTGTCAATTTTGGAAGACAAGGAAGACGTAAGCAAATCTCCTGCGAAAAAACCTGCAGCGTTAAGCCATCAAATCGTTTTTGAAACTTCGCTGTAGAAAGGCTCCAAAGGATTTTTTCTCGTAGACTGATATTTCGTGCCTTTTTTCTTCTTATTTTAATATATTTTTACGACTCATGCTATTCTTTAGTCGACTTTTGGATTACACTTGAATTTTAAAATAAGTACAAGAAAAAGTGAAAAGAATTCCGTGTTTATTTTTAATTTTTCGTTCTAAAAAGGCGATTTTAAGCCCCGCCCCTGGGCGGGAAAACCTCAGTCTTTCGGCTAAACAAACAGTAGTTTCCCTTCCGATTTCATGTTGCATTTCCTCAATGGGAACGCAGATTTGCCGAATAAATCCAAAATTGTCTTTTGAGGAAGACAAGGGAAAACGTCAGGAAATATCCTGCGAAAAAAACAGTGTTAAACCATCAAATCGTGTTTAAAACTTCGCTGCAAAATGTCTCCAGATGAATTTTCTCGTGCACTGAAATTTCGTGCCTTTTTTCTCCCTATTTTAATATATTTTTACGACTTCCAAGGTATATTCTAGAGTCGACTTTCGGTTTACATGAATTTAATAAAAAATAAAAGAAAACGGAAAGGAATTCCGTATTTGTTTTTTCATTTTTCGTTCTAAAAAGTCGTTTTTAACCCCTAGGCGTCATATTGAAGGCTTCCAGCTGCTCGGAGATATCCGAAACAGAGGAACTGGCCTAAAATGTTTGAAGAAAGGTTAATGGGAAAGCCAGACGTGGGATATAAGTCATACTGGATTCTGGTTTCCGGTGTTGGAAGAAGATGGATGGTTTGAATGGATCGCAGGGCCTTGGCCGAAGGCGTTTTGCAAAGAAGACAGGCGTTTTTCGAGGATCAGATGCTTCAAATTGGCTTTTTGCTGAACTTCCAAGATCGCCGCCACGAACTTCTTCTGCAGCTCGTCCCGTTCGCTCTTAACCTTTAAATTGGATATGAAGAAAACACTTGTGGAAGCTTGGGGAATACAGTTTTACTTTTCTCAAGCTTTGCTCCACGACATGGCAATGCCACTTAAGGCTTTCCAAGTCCCGAGTCAAACTTTTGTTCTGTGCTGTAGCGTTCTAAAAGCGATACATAATATACAAGGGCTGTTACAAGAAAATATTTTTTCTTCTTTTTTTTTTTACGGCTAGGGATGCTTTGGCGTGTTGGAGAGCCGCCACTTGCTTTTTCATATCACCTAATGCTTTTTCGGACTGCTCTTGGTCGAGGCGTAAAGCGGCATTCTCTTGGGCCCCATGCGCAATTTGCTTGTCTAACCGTTCTTCTTTCTTCTTTAAATGTTCCAATTGCTCCTTTGGAAAAGAACGTGAATAGCGTAAGGAAACAATCATGTAGCTTCTGAGGGAGCTTAACGAATACTTTCAAGCTGGCGATGAGGCCCATGTTGTTGAGAACGATGTCGTTGTAATAATTCTTGAGCTGAATCATGGATTTTTCGTGCTGGGCAGTAAGCCGAGCTACTTGTTTGTGACACCGATCTTCCAGTTCGTTGAGATCGGTCTTGGCTCTTGTTTCCATGTCGTGGCGTAGTTGATCCAAGCGTTTCTGGAATCGTTCTTCTACTTGGCGAGCTTCTTGCTGGAAAGTACTTCGCATTGCCGTCTGTTCTTCCCCGTGTTTCTACTCCTTGACAATCAATAGTTGCTCTAATTGTGGTAATTCGTTCAGCATTACCATTTTAATAGCGCGGATCATTGCCTCGTATTTGGACTTTAATTCGGCTAATTGGTTGCTTAGTTGCAGTTGTTCTTGCCGCATTGCACTTTCATGCAACTCGGATCGTGACTGAGTCAATTCAACTATTGCTTGGTTCTCCGCCTTAAAGCTTAAATAGGTAACTAGCCTGTCTTGATAGTAATCGTTCTTACGTGTAAATCGGATAAGGTTCGCTGATGTTCGTGGAGCAAGAATTTAATTCGCTGCTTATAAACAGCGACATCCCCTTGGCGCGATTGCTCCGCGTCTTCCAAGTCTTTCTCTTTTAACCTGATTAACTCATTAAGACACTATTCATTAGTTGAAGGAATTCTATTAGTTTACCGTTGTTGAGCTCTGGTTTCTTCCAGGTTTTGCTTACTAAGCTCCCAAAAGGCATGGATTTTGTCACGTTCTAATTGGAAGAAATTACGTTCTTCCCGCTCGCGTTCAAGTTCAGCTTGAACCCGCCCCAAATGAGTTTGTAATTGGTCACGTGACATATCCGAAGTGGGCACGCCATCTATAAGTGCCGGTCCACGAGTACCTCCAACTTTCTTGACACCACCCACCTTCTTCTTCCCTCCCGTCTTCTTCTTCCCAGCCGGAGCCTAAGGTTTATAAACATTATTCAATCTAATGACTCTTGAAACCGAAAAATTTACCGTTTTATTGCCAGTTTTGGACTCCTGTTTGGCCTTTCCGAGCATTTTCGTGACTCAATTTTGTGCTCCGGTGTCTAGCTAAGCTTAAACTGGTAAAGGTCATATGGCCCTAACGTTATTCACATCAACGATTCCCGTCACCATAGTGATAGCCCAAGTAATTGGATAGCGGAAGGAAAGGTAAGAGCAGGTGAACACGGTTGTTGGATCTATAAAACATTAGATGTCATTGCGCGCGCGCAAAATAAGTTTCGTTTTAGTCGTTTAGACATTGAGTAGATGGCGCAAAGGAGTTTTTATTTCCGAAACCTTACGTAGTTTTTCGTTTATTTATAACTTTACAATAAAAACTCTGAAAATGATCAAATTTTTTTACTGATTTTGACTATTATTCTGGAAATAGAAACTTTAAGCGTAAAAAGCACGTGACCTTAGCCAGCTATTAAGGACAGTAGCGAAAGAAGCTCATACGGCAGACGCTCGTGTAATCGCCCTTTTCAATAAAAGCACAGAAATCAACCAGAATTAAAGCGTAAAAGCATCGTTATCAGCTTGGCGCCCGGGAAAGCTACCCATACTAACCCCCCATCCACCCTTTCGCCATGTAAAACAGATTCATGCATTAAATTCGTTCAATATTCTTTTGCCCTTACACTAATATATTTTGCATTAAGAAAATTATCTCTTCATAATATAGCTTGTATATATATATTTATATGATCTATATATGTTATGTTACATTAATTAGATTAAACTTGTTTCATAAGAAACGAATCTTAACTATTCCCCATCTTCAACACAATTTATGTTTCAAAAAAGTCGAAAATGGCGCTAACCAAACCGGTTTAAGCTTGAGTTCACAGATGGCGCGTAGAGCAAAAACTAAGAAAAATTTGAATTAATTATTTCTACCACGGAACGGTGGCCAGCACCGGGTCTCGCCGAGCGTGGTGGATCAAGTTCGGTTACCTGCCCTTAACCGTCAGTGGTGAAGGAGCAGCGCTCGGAGCAATATGTGTGTCTGTGTGTGTTAGAACTGGTGTTTGTTCCTTTGAGAAACGGTAATATCCATATCCTTTGCACTCCTATCCTCACCCGTATCGTGCTTGCCACATTTCCTATCATATTTCATTGTTCAGCTCATCTAAATTGTGTGAAGCGAGCGTGGGAATTTTGCAAAATACCAAGGAAAAGGTTCACCTCCCGGAGGTCTATTTTGGCGTTGCGTGTGTATGCTTTTTCCGTTGCCTTTTGCGTTGACGCGACCGAGAGTTGGGTAGTGCAGCCCTGCGGCCCCAAAGGAAGGAAGAGACGCGGTCGATAACCGTGAGCAAGCTTGGTGGATTCCGTGATGGCGGGAACCCCAGGCCCAGGCCTCGGCTCGTATTGATTCACATTTGGCATAGCTGTATACTTTATAGGATAAACTCATAAACTACCTTAACTTTCACAACGCAAAACACTAAAAACGTGACTGTAAATGTCCTCGCTTTATCTGTCGGCTCTTAAAACATGTTTATTGATCTCACCCTTAATAATTCCTCCATTTATTCCTTTTTTTCTAAATTCTTTACAGATGTGGATGATGCTTGTACATGTCTGCGTTTCTGCACGAGCTGCAGCTCCCTCGTGTTAACCTTAGTGCCAGTGCAAAAGCGTTCGATTTGAGATACCTTTTTGACGTTTGGCCATGGAACTAGTGCCAGTGTGTGCCATTTAATAATCGCCGTCGTTGCCATCATTTTCCTGGATTTTTTTCCTCGAGTGCAAGTTTTGAAACAGCGTGTTTTGAAGTGATTGTTTAATTCACTTAATTTCGACAGGGACAAACTAAGTGAAGGTTGCCATGGCAACCGCTTCCTTCATAACGTTTTGGGTGAATCTCATCTTGCTCATCTTGGCGGTCGTAAGCCACGCCCAGTACCAGCAAAGCCTGGTAGTGCCCCATGACGTCACGCCAGGTTTCGTCATTGACCAGTGGAAGGAAGCGCGAATGGGCGGGGCCGATTGGCGAGAACTCCGACTCGAGAACACGCCCCATTCAGCCTTCTTTGCGCTCATCGACAACGCGTTACTCATGACCACCGCGTTGCTCCATCCGCTCAGTCACGTGCCGCAGCCCATCGTACTCCAAGTCACGGAGGACACGCCCACCCACACGGCTGCGCACACGCTCCATCTCTTCGTCACCCCACGCGCACAGCTCCTGCGCTTCTCCTCGAATCACTACGAGGGGCACGTCGCGGAAAACAGTCCCTCGGGCACGCCCATCAGCGGCCTCCCTCGTTGGCACGCTGTAGGCGGGGCCAACACAACGGTCACCTATAGTATCATTGGCGGAAACGGCGCGGGGCACTTCAAAATCCTGTCAGACTCGCTGAACGGACTCTCGGAACCCCGTTTGGTTACGACCACGCCCCTTGATCGCGAACGACAAGCGGTGTATGACGTCATCACCCGCGCTCAGCAAGACGGCCATCCGGCGCTAGCCACCACCCGCATCACGATCCACGTAACCGACGTTAATGACCACGCCCCCGTTTTCGCCTCCAGTTTGTACAGATTCTGGGTTTCGCCCAACGCTTCCAAGTTCGACCAAGTGGGACAAGTTGCGGCGACGGACGGCGACGGTGATTCCGTCGTATACTTCATGAGTAAAGCTAGTAACGCCTTTATTGTGGTCCCCCAAACGGGCGCCATTTTGTTGGTGGAGAATCCGGGTTATTTAACCGCAAATCGGTCGTATTTGCTGGAAATCGGCGCCAAAGATCGTCCACAAGACGGGCCTCGTTTCAGCCTCAATGCGAGCATGCCCACGCGGGTGATTCTAGAAGTAGGCGTGCCGCTAGTTCCGGAAGGGGACGTGCTGGGGAAGGAAACGCCGACCGAGTCGTTGGAAGCGATTCTGGAGCTGATTGAAGAAGAAGAAGCGATGGAATCGGGAGAGAACAACGAAATGCCTCATGAAATGGATCAAATGGATGCGAAGAATAACGGGGGGCGGTACCGTAAGCACCGGATCGCGAAACGGCGCGTGACACGTGCGCTGAGACCCACCAAGCGTGTGGAATTCAGCGAAGCGGACGGAGGACCGGAAGGCAAGCTTATGTTCCAACTGGAGAAGGAAACTGAGCGCGAGCGCTTCAAAATACGAGATGATAACCCCTGGGTCACGGTGGAACCCAATGGCAATGTCCGTGTCAAGAAGAAGTGGGATTATGAAGAACTCGGGCCGGAGAAAACGATTGATTTCTGGGTTACGATCACTAATACCGAAGGCGGAGGTAGGATCAACCTTTTCTTGCCTTATTCCTTTACGTGAGACTTCTTTGGGGTTTCGGAGGGGGTTTGGAGGGATTCTGGAGGGATTTTTCCGAAGGAAAATCGGAAGAAAAGAGCGAGTTTTAGGGGAAGTGAGGTATAGCTCTAGGAAAGGGAGAAAAAAGGCGAGCAGACAAGTAAGAAGAGGCAAGACAAGGTTCAGACGTCAACGCCCCTAACATCCAGATCGTCTCTCCCAAACGCAACCAAGAATAGCTCCGGACGGGAGAAAGATGAGATGCGAAAACGGACATGCTTCCCCACAAATAGCTCCATGTGAGGTTCAAGTTTCTCGTAAACCGCTTCATGATTCATCTCAAGAGCGAACAAGATACAGGGCTAACGAAGCTAATAATTTTATGATTTTTATTTTTTACATTATTGGCTGAAGGTCTTTAGAAATCATCCCGAGAAGGTTGAATGAACAAGACGGCACTGTCTAAACAAAAGAGGAAGCCACGCCCTTATTATGGGTCTAAGGTCCCAGGTCTAGGGATGTCGAGCGTGGAGAATTTGTTCAGGTGTTAGAAGGTTGGGAAGATGATAGATAGGAATGTGGGAGGGCAATGAGGAATGGATCTGGAATTTGGGGAGAAATTCTGAATTTTGTAAAAAAAAAAAAAAAAAAAAATTAATACAGGAGATGCCGCTTATTGCGGTCACGGCTTCAATGGTTATTAGGATCAGCCGCTTTATGGAATCAAATTTTAGAGGACCGATTCAAAATGATAAAATTCAAAGCATTTTGTGGCGTGTTCTACTGGCTGCACTGGTGCAATAGTTTTGGCACTCAAAAGTGCTCAAGATTATGTATATACACAGTGTGTTATGTAACGATGTAATGTACATGTTTGAAACACTGAGTGCGAAAAGTATTGCACCAGTGCAGCCAGTGTAACGCGCTTTAGTCGGTTATTAGAATCACACTTTCGGATATTAGAATGAATTTCAAAAGGATCTTCACAGCAAGGAAACTACAGTATTGATGGCTAACATGGACTTAGTGACCACTACAAAGCTTTTACGTCGTTTTGACTAATCCTGCCATTTCGAGCCTACTACTACGCTTAGGGGCAATCCCTTCTAAACTCCACAGTCAATTAAATGAGCAGGTTATTCGATCGAATGACCCGTTCCTTTAATTGACTGGGAAAATTGGAAGGGATACCGTGTTGAGAACCCTACCTAAGTGTAGAAGAAGGCTTGGAAGGCGCGGTGTTAGTTGTGTTTTAGACGTGTGGTTATATAAAAATGGTGATGAACAAGAAAAGAGTTGGTTTACATGTAAAAGAGAAGTTGCGGCTCATTGAAACTTATGACAAGTTATATTTAAAAGATTTGCCAGAAAAGGGAAGCGGCTGTTAAGTTAGGAATTCCTCAATCATCTCTATTAAATGTGTTGAAAAATCGTTACGAAATAAACAATAGTGTCTGTAGTGAATCTGGGAAAGGGAAACGTGTGGGAAAGTGGTCCAAAACTAGACGATGCGTTGTTTCTTTGATTTAAACAAGCCAGTACGTTTCACGCGCCGATTAATCGTAGCATTTTATAATTTTATTGCACGTTTCCGATTTTCGGCTATTAGAATGTTCGATTAATAGAAAATATTCACTTGGCAACTGTGATCACAATGAGCGGCGTCTACTGTGACGTAATCTAAGGAATCGAAGGAAATTCTTCATTTAAAGAAATTTTTAATTTTCTTTAAATTGGTAACCGAGATTTAGATTGTTACATTAGAATCTTCGATTAATAGAGTCAATATTCACTTGGCAAATGTGATCACAATCAGCGGCGTCTACTAGGAATCGAAGGAAATTCTTCATTTAAGGAAATCTTTAATTTTCTTTAAATTGGTAACCGAGATTATATATATTATTTATTATTAGATTATTAGATTGTTATGTAGGATCGAATTTGAATTTGGAGAAATAATTTATAGAGGATTTGAAATGAGCTTTTGAAGGGGCTTAATATGTTGGCGTACATTACTGTCAGAAGCTGTGGAGGATTCAAGTTGGGAAATGGCGAATTATGAAAGCATGCTAATATTTCTAGCCGTTTTGCCCCGGGCTTAGCGTGGTTTCATTAGTAGTCGTTGTTGAAAGCTAATATATATCCCGAGTTGCGTAGAAAAACTTGAGATTCTTATTTCCTTTCTTCGAACTTTTTTTCTTTTTAAGTTTCTTGGGAAGTTTCGCATTAATTTGTAATTTGTGTTTTCATTTTTTTTCCTTTGTTCTGTCTCCGCAAATGGAATTTAATATTTCAAAAGGAACTTCTTAAGAAGTTTAGATCTTTTAAAAAAAAAAGTTTGGACATGTTTAAAAGTACATTTACACATTTATTCCCAGTGAAATGGTGAATACTTTGAATTTAAAAGTAAAAACGAGTTTTCGAAATTACAGAGTCCTGAAGAAAAGCAAAACGAGCTATCATTCCATACATCACACAACTCACATTTTTCCTCTCCCGCTGATCATCTCCGCTTTCTGTCATTGTTTCCACGCATTTCATGAATCCCAAGGTAGTTTTCCTTCTTCATTTCACCTTCTCAGGTGTCTTTTCGCTTTCGTTTGGGTGCCTGGGTTCAGGTTCAGGTCTACGATAGACATATAAATACCACACATCTATGAACACACGAGACCCCTATAGCTTTCCGTGAATTCCTTGCAACTTATGAATTGAATAGCATAAAGATCACCTTTCCTCCCCCATTGCACCGTACGATTTCCGAACAAATAACTTTTTTTCAAAAAAATAGGCGAAGCTCGAATTTCCCTTCTTTACCTGCATTTCTGGGTTGGGACTCTTCCCTTTTTTAAAAGAAAATGGAAACAATAAGTCCCTCGGCCGAGTAACATTCCTTTGACCTTTTCCTCTTGAACAACTCTATTGTTGCCTTTTTCCATGGTCAAACGACTCTATTGTTGACCGGAAAAATCCTTTCCCTCCTAATGTTCGATTCATACAACGTACTACTACAACGTGCATCAAAATGGCGGCGGTAGGGAGAGTGGGCGGGGCTTCCCCAACCCTGGACGATCGGAAATTGCTATAAAAATAGGATTGTTGCGAAGGATTCGAAGCAAAAGAAGGGGGCTGTGTATGTGTCACAGCTGTTTGGGTCGTAAATAGGCACAAAACCATTAGAGGGTGGAAGGGGGGTTGGGGGGGCAGATGTCCATAACGGAAAAATCTTTCACCCCGCAAGCACCACCATTTGAGATTCGCCAGGCAAAAAAAAGAAAGGTGTGAGATTCAGCTTGAGGGAAAAAAAGGTTTATAGAGGGGGGGGGGGGGGGGGTTACGTACCTGCTTGTTTAGGAGCAGTGTACGGTTTTTATTGCCACCTTTTACGTAATTTACCTTGGAAGATTAGAGGAAAGGGAAACATTGCTTAAGCGTTGAACCCCCCCGAAACTAAAGATAAAAAGAATAGACTGTTGTGTGGATCTATCCCTATACCGTAAATTGCAGCCGGTGTTGGCGGTTTTGGTTTAGTACAAAGGGAAAGATATACAGACATACAAGTAAACGTTAAGCCTTGGAAAAGCCCCTTTGTTTGATCATCAGCGTCATTATGGTCAGGTTTAATTATGTTCGCCAGCTTCTTTTCTTTGGTGAGAGGAGGCGAGGAGGCTTTACCTGGTAGGGAAAACCGGATTTGGGTTTTTGAATAGGATTTTTTTTTTTTTTTTTTTTTTTTTTTTTTTTTTTTTTTAAATTTTATCTCACGATCCTGGAGATCTATTCGGACACCGAAAAAGCGATTCTATCTAATTTTCCGTTGAGGTTTTTATGTAGTTAATTAGCTTAATCTTAAGAATGCGTGTAGTTAAAATCGTTTTTTTAAAACGATTTTAACAATGTTTTTTTAAAAATGGGCAATTTGAGGTTTTCAAAGCGTCTTGAAGCATGACGTCATAACGTTTAGAATACGGGATGATTAGTATTATTACTACCGGAATTATGGTTATTTTGGAAAAAAAAAATTTCTAGGAGGATAGTTAGTTTATTCCGACAAAATTTGAGAGGCAAAATCTCGTTTTAAAGTATTTAGTAGGTAGAAGAAAACTTTGAAAATCTTATTGAAATCTTAAAATCTTTAAAATCTTCTGAGAAAATTCTCAGAAAAAAAATCTTTAAAAATTGCCAAATTCGGAATTTTTCTTTGAAAACTTCGAAAGTCACTTTGAAGTTTGAATGTGAGATGGAATCTGGTATTCTGGAGGATTTAAGAAAAGTCCCGATTGATTTTTCATCATTGTGAAATTTGAAAATCTTGAATTGGAAATCTTGAAAAATACAAAATTGGAAATTTATTAGTAAAGTTCTTTGGTACCCGTTTGCCCTGGACTACTTTTAGGAAACATTGTTAAAATTGCAAGAAGTTTTCACGTTTCGAGAAGTTTAAATTAGCTTGAAATCATTTAAAGAAGCTGGGGAAAAGTCGCTAATGATTGTTTCACAACTGCTTCTCAAATTCCTGCCATGAAAGTCCAAGTTATTTTAATACGTTTATGGGAGTGTTACTATAGTTCTATATTACTTTGAAAGTTGTAGGTCGTTTTCAAAATTATAGAGATTCTAATGTGAGGCCGTTTGCCCGCGTTTTAAAGGGTCATTTGCGGGGCTTTAAACACTCAGCGAAAGGCTTTTCTGCATTTCAACATTTCAATAGTGAATCTCTCCACATAGCTATGAAGGACGGGGCGTGGCCTTTGTAAGCTCAAGTGAAGTGGAAGTGGGGATACTTCACATATTGTTTCTTCCACTTGACTTTCTTCCGTTCGCTTGGAACTGGTCCTGGTCCATCGTCTTTCGTTCGTCAATGGACCATAGGAAATGCTGATCGAGAGATTTCATTGTTGTCCGTCTCACCCCACGATTCCTTTCTGCTGCTGTTTTCAATGTGGGAAAGGTGCAGAGTTACTTAGAACGTTCCTCAAAGGAAAAAAATATCCCAAACCCCGCAAGCTAATACCACTTCCACTTCCGGCGGGAGCTGTTCAGGTGCGATTAATCAAGAGCTGATTAGCTCTCGATTACTCTTTGCCTTTCTAACTATGGGCGTTCTTTTTTTTGTTTTTATTTATTTTATTTTTTTGGGGGTGTTGAGTTCGCCCCGTGACAAAGGAACGCATATATTTTTTACCTTGATTACCGGATGCGCTGACATGAAACGTAACCCTGACCTTTGACCTCGTCTTGGCGCCGTGTCTGGCATTTCCGTTTTTCCCAACCCGCCAAATTACACTCTAAAGCCACGCCTATTTTTTCGTTTTACGGTTATTTGGTTCTTTGTTTTTCACTATTATGGCCACGGTGTAGTTCAAGTAGCTTTGTGCCTTTTTTCAATTATCTTTGTGCCAAAAGATGGCACTGATGCCATACCCTATTTACTGAGAATAATGCAAATTGAAACAGAAATTTGAAATAAATTTAAATATACAACTGATTTTTTTAGAAGTATCTTAATAAAATATCTTAAAACAGTTGGCTGCGACAACAGATTTAGATGTATGATTTCTTTACAATTTTTATAACTTGAATAAGTTTAAATACATTCTAGATCAAAAACTTTAAATACATTCTAGCTCATATGTCTAGTTCTTTTGACGCAGCGTTTTAAGATAGTTTCAAAAAAGAATGTGTCAATTGTATAGTTAAATTTCGGTTTCAAGTTTTGTTTCAAGTTTTGTTTCAAGTTGCATATTCTCATGGTGCAGGGAGTATGACACCAATGCCATCTAGTGACAAAAAATCAACTGCTTGAACAACACAGTGGCCTTATCCCTTGCCTCACTGCCTCTTAGGAAGTTTTAGCGTTTATTTATTTTACTTTATTTTTATCTTGTTAAAAAGTTAACATTCTCGAAATACCTCAGCGTGACAGTTGTACAAGCCTAAACAAATGGCTCCCACATGGCAAGTTTTAAAACCGTTGGAAGTTAAAAGCTAAAAAGTGCTACAAGGCGGGGGCGCCCATTAGCAAGTCTTGGGTCTCCAAAACCCCCTTCCCCCCCTTTTCTGGTCACATGTTTGGGATGGGAGATCCCTAGGACACTTTAGCAGATAAATGGGCAACAGAAGGGGAGACATGGAATACTTGAAATACTGTCGCTCTTTACCCCCACCCTTTTTACCCTTACCCTTATCCTTGTGTGTGGCTTAATATCGTCCCATAAATAACATCGCGAACATTTCATGCGAGGGTGAAATACATTGGCATGGTATGTTAAGGTTTGCCCCCCACCCCCTTGTCCAAGTTTGCGATGGACACCCTCTGGAACTATCGATTGATGGATATTTTTGGGGGGAGGAGAGGGGCATAGGTTCGAAGATTATTGCCGATATTGGCTGTTGTACGCCGTGGGACTTTCGATCATGGAAGAAGGGGAATATAATCTATAAATAAAATATAAAAAAGGAAACGAAGGAGAAGTAGAAAGTTGGGTGTCTGTATCTTAAGATGAAGCGATACGAGGCGAGATGCTGAGTTTTATAAGGGTAAGGTGAGAGGCGAAACTCGTTTGGGAATTTCTTTTGTGAGGTTTCGACTATCAGCTATCAAGCTTCGTTAAGGGAGCTATTGATAGGCCACATAACATGAAACTTGGAGATGGTTGGGATGCTTTCAAGCACGTTGAGGTGTGTATTTGGAAAGACATCCATCTTGTCCAGCACGAACTTTTGGCTTGCTTTTGGCGTAATTATGGGAATTATGAATTGGTCTCGAAAGGAAAAGAAAAGTTATTTTAAGGAGATGTTGGTCACACGTTTTAGTCTCTTTTTCCTTTATGGGGAAGAGTTTCGTTGGATCGTTAAGATTTACAAGGAGTGCGTGAGTGCTTGACAGCGAGTTTTTCTGGGGAGGGGGGGCAAGTGGCGTATATAGCGATAGTATTGATCGAGCTCGAGGAGCATACCAGTCAAACAACGTGGAGGGAGAAAGGGAAAAGAGGGAGGGATAGAGGGAAAAGAGGGTGAGAAGGGTTTGGTAGATAGGCGTGGCTAGAATGATGTGCTTGCCATGTAAAAATTTTGGATTTTTTCCTGATATACATTTTTTCTTTCATGCTTTCCCTAGCTGGATTAAGGTGTAAGTATAAATTTATGCGCTATTTACTGTCGACAATTTATCCGAATTTTTGGCATTCTTTTTTATGTATTTGGTTATTTTTTGCAATATTTTTTTGCAGATACGGACAACCAGCGAGTCATTATTCAGGTGAAAGATGTGAATGATGAGCCTCCGTACTTCATCAACCGCCCTTTGCCGATGCAAGCTGTTGTTCAACTCAACGCCCCGCCCAATACGCCAGTATTTACGTTGCAAGCCAGAGATCCGGATACGGATAACAATATTCACTATTTTCTGGTCCGCGATCGAAGTAATTAAGTTGTTTAATTAAGATTAAGTTGTTTTTAGAGGCACAATAAAGGGAATTTTCTAACATTCTAACGTTTTTCTGTTTTTACTTTTAGCTGGAGGGCGATTTGAAGTAGATGAACGGTCGGGAGTGGTGCGCACGCGCGGATCGGATCCTTTCCAGCTCGATATGGAGTATGTGTTGTACGTGAAAGCGGAAGACCAGAATGGGCGTGTTGATGATAGACGTTATCAATCCACCCCGGAAGAAAGGTTGTCCATTGTTGGCGGAAAGCGACCTCCACAGTTTTATATGCCTTCTTATGAAGCGGAAATACCTGAGAACCAGAAAAAGGACTCCGAGTACGTTTTCAGATGGTTTTTGGAATTGATGGAATTGATGTTTTGTTTGGGTTTTGTAGTATTATATCGGTGAGAGCGAAATCTTTTGCGGAAAGAGAAATACGCTACACGCTTAAAGCACAAGGGCAAGGAGCAGGCACTTTCAATATTGGACCCACAACTGGAAACGTACGATTGGCAAAAGAACTCGATTTTGAAGATTTGAGGCAGCCACATATTTACTCGCTGGTTGTCACCGCCACAGAGGATTCCGGTGGGTTTTCAACGTCTGTAGAGGTGAGAAACTTCGGAATTTTTGAAACATTGTAGAAGTTTCCAAGCGGGGAGAATGTTTCCGGGGGCTAATTAGTCAAGTTTTACTTGCCAAAATTTGGTTAATTAGGTATGTCTAGACAAGACGGTTTCGTATAAGTGATTTTGAAAAGTGTTGACATTTTCTACCAAGGCAAGCTAATACTCAAAAAGGTTCCAAAATACGGTATAGAATTTACTTTAGAAACTGTAAAATAGCATGTAAGGCAACAAAACAATTAGCATGTAAGGCATACAAAATACGGTATACAATTTACTTTAGAAACTGTAAAATAGCATGTAAGGCAAACATTTATCTATATTTAAGACCTTATCCTAAGCTTGGAATTAAAGATTCATGATTCCAGATTTGTGCTAGCATACTACGGAGATTGAAGCGACTTATTCTGTCGACATATGAGACATTAGCGTTATTGTAAGAATAAGTATGTTAAAAATTTCACCGAATCTTACAAGAATTTCAAATTATGCATAAGAGGCTAAACCACATGGGATAGTACGTGGCTCCTAAACGTGCCATTCCAACGCTAAACGCAAAAGCCAGGGGTTAAGCCTGGTAAGAAGGGTCTTGGTAACGTGCCGTAAAACAGCCGTGCCGCTTAATAGTAGCATCTGGGAAGACACTTTTATTGCAACCTTTTCTCTACACATAACCCTATTGGTGTCTATGTTTGTACAGTACTGTTGCGACATTTGAGCCAGATGGGAGGTACCGGAATACTGTTTCTGTATGCCTCATAAGATGAGTCTTGGTAGCTCATATTTCTCACTTTTAAAGGAAAAACACTTTTAAAGGCCGTTTGCTTGGTTTATATTACTTTATCGAGTATTTTCCTTCTTATGGAGATAAAAAGGGAAATCAATGATAGCATTTTAAACCTAGTTCGTGAAAGGAAAGTTGGTTTTTGACTAACTGTCACGAGTTTTCGTTGCAGTTGACCATTCGCGTGACAGACGTCAATGACAATGCGCCGAAATTCGAATTACCTGATTATCAGGCACATAATGTGGACGAAGACATTCCAATTGCCACATCGATCTTGAAAGTCAAAGCTACTGACGCTGATTCGGGCTCAAACGCCGAAATTGAATACTCCGTCTCCGATGATCATTTCACCATTGATGCCAACGGCGAGATTTCAAACAATAAGCAATTAGACGCGGATAATAATAACGCCTATTACGAGTTTGTTGTAACCGCCAAAGATAAAGGCGAGCCACCTAAAACTGGCTCGGCTACTGTCCGTATTTATACCAAGAACAAAAACGACGAAGAACCAAAATTCTCCCAAGGCGTTTATACCCCGAACGTGGACGAAAATGCTGGTCCAAACACTCTGGTAACTACCGTGGTAGCGTCAGACAAGGACGGAGACAATGTCAGATTTGGATTCGTCGGTGGAGGAACTCGATCCGGTCAATTTGTGATCGAAGAAATCACTGGTGTCATTCGACTGCATAACGGAGCAATTAATCTCGACAGGTAAAGTTAACTTTTTAATTAGGTACTTAATGGAACTTGTCATTGTATCGCAACTAGGGATAAATACGAGCTCAATGTGACAGCAGTTGATGATGGAGCTTGCTGTGGAGGGTCCGGTCCAGTACATACATCCACAGCTGTGGTTGTCGTTTTTATTACGGATGTCAACGACAATAAGCCTGTCTTCCATGACTGTCCGACTTACAACCCCAAAATTGAGGAAGGAGCTCCGAACGGCAGTCCGGTTTTGAAGGTACGATATACCCCTTCTTTCTAACTTAAGCAATTAATTTCACGTGTTACTTAATTTCCTAATTTTACTTAACTACGTATTGAATTTTTGGATAATAAAGCTATTTTTGAAGGAAACTTAACTCGACAGTAATCTAGACAGTAATCTGAGTAACATTGAAATTTCGTGTGTGCGTTTTTTGTTTGTTTTTCCTTATAAGTGTTGAAGGAGAAATTGTTGTTTTTACTTGGAAAGTAAAGCACATTTTCCAAAGTTTCGAAGAAGTAAAGAGAAAGGGGAAAGAAGCTTATTTTGGTGACAAAGTAAGAAAGTTGTCAATAACATGTCCCGAACGATAACATTGCTGTAGTTCGTAGTAATTGGAAACTTGTTTGGTTTCGCGAACTTTCGGATGTTGGGAACTTCTCCATGAAGTTGAAGTTTACGAAGGTTATTGATTTTCAGTTACTTTTAGGTGCAAACAGTGAGGTTTCCTTTGAGCTTAAAGTAAACAAGATTTACCTCGTGATAGTGTAGTTTGCAATGTAGTGGTAATCATGTATTCACGGGAAACTAACCATGCGCAATTATTTTTAATTAGGTTCACGCCACAGATGCTGACAAAGGTGTTAATGGACAAGTTAAGTACTCTATCGTGCAGCAACCCAACCAGAAAGGAACTAAATTCACCGTCGATGAAGAGACCGGCGAAGTTTTCACCAACAAAGTAAAACAAAATAGAATATACAAAGAAATATCCGTTTCCTTTTATAAAAAAATAGAATTTAAACGAGTTTTTCTTTAGGTTTTTGATCGTGAAGGTGATGACGGCAAGTTCGTGTCAGTCACGGTGAAAGCTACTGATCAGGGCGATCCTTCGTTAGAAGGTGTATGTTCTTTTACAGTCGAAATCACTGACGTCAACGATAACCCTCCCCTTTTCGATCGTCAAGTAAACAAAAGTCTTCTTATGCAATTCACAATTCAATTCAAAACCTTCCTTATTTGCAGAAATATGTGGAGAATGTTAAACAAGATACAAGTGTAGGCACAAATATTCTCCGTGTATCGGCTTCGGATGAAGATGCAGACAACAATGGCGCCATTGTGTACAACTTGACTGCCCCTTACAATCCCCAAGATCTCGATTACTTCACCATATTGCCCGAATCGGGTTGGATTGTGCTCACCAAGCCTCTCGACGTAAGTTTGAACCGTTTCTTTTCCCTCTTTGGATTTAACTTGGATTTTTGTACCAAGTTTTTGTGCGAAGAGTGTTTGATAATGACGCAGGAGGCGCGCGCAACTCGCCCTTTTTCTAACATTAAAAAAATAGACATTTTTTTATCTTTGAAATTTAACATCACGTAGCCTTTAAAGGTGCACTGGACGTCTGGCTGCCTATTTTTTTCTATTTTCTACACTTTACAAACCTTTCACGGAAACCTTCCTGAATCTAAAAAAAAGTAAGCCCGGTGAGGAGGGTTCCCGTAGCTCATACTTCCTACCGAAGCTACTGTTAGGCGGGAAAGACGCCGCCATTTTCTATTTTTTTCATTAAACGTTGTAAACTTGTGAAGCATGCCATGTTGGGGTTAAACTTTTCATGTGCTAAACCAAGTGGGGTAGTTGGGCTATCCCCACAGTAAAAAAGAATCTTTGGAATCGGGCTTTTTGTATAAAAAAAAAAGTCGGAGTTGCAAAATCCTATTCTTAACTAACCCATGGGTTAAAACACTCGTTACCGTTTCTGGACCTTCCTCTAGGATTCCCAAGCTGTAAGTAAATGGTTTTCATTTTGGCTTTTAAGTAAATCCTGTAGTATAGTAGAACAGCACGTAAATTACTGCAGAGCCAACCATAGGGTTTCTTCATTTATTTATTATTTTTTTTTCGTGACATATTTTCGTCGATACTGCATTTTCTAGATCTTCGAAGGACTTGTCAAAGGATGAACATCCCATGTTGGTTCTGTTTTAATGAGTGTGTAGCCCACGTTTGGGGTCTTGTTATGGTTTTCAATGTCTTTGAGTGAATGTGGTTCGTCTAGCATGGCTTTTCCGAGTTTTTCCTCCCTTTCGACAGTTTAACCATAAGTCTTGTCTCTTGTCTTGCATGAAAAAACGTGTCCTGCGTCTACAATTCCTTTCATTTCCCCTGTCTCCCTTCTTCGCCTCCAAAGGAACGTTGATTATCGAATTTACGTCGCTGCAAAAACAATGTGTAAGAAGAAATACTCTCAGATTCCAAAGTCTTGGAAGAATTGATATATTTGTAATATATTTATATAATTAAACAGTTAAATTAAAGTAAAACGTTCCTTTGGAATAACATCCTGAACCTTCCAAACCTGCTCTCCTGTACCTTTAGTTCAAAGAAATAACTCGAAAAAAAATTGTGTGCCATGTTTTGTACGCCGCGTGTTGTTTTTTTCCGTTGTGTGTCCTTCTGCCATGGACGCGTGTTTTTAGCGCGACAAGTTCCGGTTGCGAGTGGTCGCCTCGGACCGTGGAGACCCGCCCCTATGGGCTGATGTCGACGTGGAGCTGGATGTGGTGGACCGTAACAACAAACCGCCTCTCTGGGACCAACCTTTGTATGGCCCTATTCTCCTCAAAGAAAACGTGACGGTGGGCACCGTCGTCACAGCTGTGAAAGCCAGGTATTTTGTTGCAGCGTAAGATGGCGCCACTGACGTCTTAGCCTGGGGCTGTTGTTTTCTTTCGAACCCACGCTTTTTGACAATCATAACAAATCGGATTAGGTCTTTGGGGGTCGGTAAAAAAGTTTAGGTCTGGTCTAATTGTAACACTTTGTAGGGTTTTCTAGGATTGTGTGAACGAAACATTTTGGTGGCGATGTTTTGAGTTGTGAGTTCTAAGTTGGGTGTTCTCTCCCTTTGTCTGTCTTGCCTTTTCGCCCCATACAGCGCGAGGCTTACAAATTGGAAGCCGTGGCTCAGGATAAAGGCTTTCCGCCTTTATCCCGGACTGTGGAAGTCCAGATTGACGTCGTGGACCGCGCTAACAACCCGCCCATTTGGGACCAAGTCGTCTACGGGCCTATTTACGTCAAGGAGAACAAGAATGTGGGGGACAAAGTCGTCTCCGTCAAAGCCAGGTGCCCGAACCACGCAAAGCAACACACACAAAGAAAAACGAGACAAATATTCACACACATGCATAATCAAAAAAACAACACTTAACACACGCCAAACAATTGCAACCCCGCAAAATCGCAACTTATCTCAAGCAGTGTGTGCGTGTGTGTGTTCCGTCCTCTTCATTTGCACGCTAATCCCTCTTTTTAACTATTTAGAACGTTCACGCCCGTTTTTCGTAGGGATTTTCAAACCAAAACTCGAATTAAGGAAGTTTAGTAGGCGTGGCTTACTGAACATGTGTGCCCTCAACTGTTTTTCGCTGTGTAGAACATGTAACGTCTTGCACGAACTGCCAAGTCCGTTGTCCTTATTAGGAGCTCGAAGGGGGCCAATACTAGCAAGCCACGCCTACTTTTTTTTAAAAAAAAAAAGTCATTTCTTTGAATTTGGGATTTTCTGGGAGATAAAGTACTTGAAGGCTAGCCTAATGGTCGGCAACGTAGACGCCTCCTAGCGGTTTGAGCTTCAAATTGAGTTTCTTTTTTTGGAAAAATAATTGGATTCTTACTTTTCTTTAAAATATTTTTTTAAAATTTTTTTATTTAGGATAATTGACAAAAGAGTTTGTATACTGTCCATACTCGTGCGTCCGTCCCGTCCATTGCTAATTGGCTGCTCTTGCTCAGAGTGTTCTGTCCGTCCTGGAATGATTCATTTTACTGAGAGAAATGAATTTGTAGGATAGAATGTTTTGGGGAGGTGGGAGGGGGTAGTTGGTTGAAAAATTTCCATTTTTTTTTTTTTTTTTAGACAGTTATGTGGCTTGTTAAAAAACAATGGGATTGAATATAATCTTGGCTGTTAAGGAGATATATGGGTGGGGAGAATGTCCGGGGATTGATTTGTGTTTCAACATGAAGTTGCTCAAAAGCATGGACCAAATTTTTATGTTGCTAGATTTGTTTTTGGACCGTGGACTTGAATTTTGCATACTCCAATTTGGGAAGTTCTGTGTTAACGTCTTTTTGTGCGTTTTTCTTTCTGGTAGTTCCGGAATTGAAGGCAACCCCACTGTGTTTTATCGTCTGATTCGCGGCCCAACAGCGCAGACCAACAAGTACGACACTTTTTATCTGCAGCAACGATCGGATAATGGCCACACTTGGGCGGACATCAAAGTTAATCATCCTTTGGACTACGAAGCGATCAAAGAGTACAACTTGACCATCCGTGTCGAGGTAAATGTTTGTTTTGGGGGGGAATTTTTGTTATTTGTTTAATTATTTATGTTGTACTCTCTTTTGTCTCTTTATTTTCAACGGCATTGTAGAACAATGGAGTTCAGCAGTTGGCCAGTGAAGCTTCCATTTACATCGTCCTCGAGGATGTTAATGATGAGATTCCTTTGTTTACGGAACGAGAACAGGAAACGGTCCTTGAAGGGGAGCCCATTGGTACCAGTGTAACTCGCGTGAATGCAGTCGATAAAGATGGGACTTTTCCCAACAACCAAGTATGTAACATTGCCCTTTAAAATATTCTCTTTGAAAAAGCATTGGTCCAGCTTTTCCGGTAGAAATATTGGTTGAGATTTCTTTGTTACTTCAAAGAAAAGCGAAAATAGAATAGTTTTCGGGTTGTCTTAGTCGGAGCAAAGCTTAGATTCGAATTTTATATTGATTCTTTGCCTCCTTTTTTACTTTCCTTGTATACATTGAAAGCTGGTGTTTTGGAACTTGGATTTTCCAAAGGAGAGTTTCCCCTATGGATGACTTAACAGTCAATGTTTAGAGAAATTTTACCTGAAGCTAATCTAATAGTGAATTTGAAAAGTCAACTTTAAAGTAAGCTTAGAAATAACCTTCGGGTTATTTTCTTTCTTAGCATCCCCCGTTAACTTTCAAGTTGACTTTTATTTGATTTCTTTAGCTGACTTTAAAGTTGACTTCGAAGTATTCTTTCAATGTGACTTTGAAGTTGACTTCCAAGTAGTCTTATGTTCGCCCGAGTAGACTTTCAAGTGGACTTAAAAGTAATGTACCGTGATTTTTCGAGTTTTCGCTGTTTTAGTTTTGTAGGTTTTCTTGATTGTATATGTTATTGCAAGGTTTATTGTAGATAATAACCTTAAAATTGACGTATAACTGTAAACTTGACCTTGGGTGTTCCTTACCGTGCTAATTAGTGTCAAGTCTTCCAAATGGATAGCAACCAACAAGAGAAAAAGTTAGTCAGGGTTGGCTAATTTGAGTTTAGAAACTTCTGGTAAGCGTTATATCTCCAAGTTATGGCCTACACTATAAACAGCCAAACTAGCTGAAATCGTCTGTCACTGCCTTTACGACTTACTAAACAAGCGTAATTAGGTTTTGTGACTTTGGGAAGTGTAGTTTCAACGTTCCAAGTGTCATTAGTGTATAAATGACCCGAAGTTTTTTTTTATGGAACCTAACGCTCGTTAATCTCCCGTCCTGTGTTTATGAAAGTTTTACTACCCAAGGTTGCAAAAAACGTAGCGATATTTTTAAGGCCATTTATTTCCCTGATCTCATTCTTGAAAGAGTAATCTAATGGTCAAGTTTATGGTTTCAAGTCCCTGTAAGGGAGGGTACTTGGCGAAAGGGTTACTAGGTCATAAATCATAACCATCTTCCCTCTCTCTCTCTTTCCTCTATTGCTGCTCTTTGACCTGATATCGTTAAAACCAAGAACAGCTTCCGCGCAATACTTATTTGTTAAATCGCAGAATATAGGTTTACTCAAAAGATCAAACTTGTAAAAAGGAAAAAGGAACCCCAAACCTCTTATTACGACAAAAAAAAAAACTTTTTTCCACTTCCTTTCATTCCTTTTTAGTTTCTCGAGGATCCTTTTCTTCTTCTGATCATCTTTTTTTTCATTATTGGAGCTCCTCTCCTTTACCCAAGACCCATAGTTTGTGGGCAAATTCAGCGCAGTCATTAATGAAGCTCCCCCTCCCCGTTTTTAAAACTCAATAATTTCTGTTTTTATTCTCTACTTTTTGTTCTGTTCCAAAATTGGAAAATAAACAAAAGAACCTTCATTCGCAGGATTTCCGAATGTTGCCAAATAGCACAGAAATTATCTTTGACCAGATCGTGATTTAGTTCACCCTTTGGTCCATTATTATTAGTCTATTTGGTCCATTATTATTATTATTTATTATTATTATTATTTTGGTCCAGTCTATTTGGTCCATTATTATTATTATTATTATTTATTATTATTTTGGTCCATTATTAGTCTATTTGGTCCATTATTAGTATTTGGTCCATTATTAGTATTAGTGAACTACAATTGTGTTTTACGGGATTCGAATGTGAATTCGCTTTTATAATTAAGAATTCTATAAATATAATTCTGAATTGTTGACAATTTTATTTAAGGGAAAATATTGTTGTTGAGGGAATTGAGTTTATAAAGTGTAGATTATATAGTTTAGGCTGAGTTCTTAATTACTTTTCTTCTCTTATTTTATAAAACAGGTTTACTATGGAATCGTCAACTCACCGCGAAATGAAGGCAAAGATTACTTTGAGATTAACGAACAGACGGGCGAAATCTTCACCAAAGTCGTCTTTGACCGCGAAAAGCAAGGTGCTTATGCCTTGGAAGTGGAAGCACGTGATGGAGCACCCTCAGCCCGCCCTAATTCCAATGGCATGCCCAATGCCGGTGAGTCGAGAAACTTTTTTTTGATAATTTTGGCGGAAAGGTTTGGGAAACCACGAGGGGGCGTGGAATTTGTTTTTTTTTTGCATTGGAAAAGGCCGCCATTCTTGGATATGGCTATGGAAAAGCGAAACCTTTTTCTTTAAGGAGAACAGTTTTCTAAAAGGAGAACAATTCCCTGTGCCGGCGATTTTTGGCGTCCTTTTCCTTGAATTGAGATGATTGCCGATGAACGTTGTGATTTTGGAACGGAAAAAATGTGTTTCTTCGTCCGGGTTTGCGTGACAAGACAGCTAGAGTAACCTCTTGGGAGGCACTGTCGTAAGGCGCCAAATTTGATTAGCGCAGGAACGATTTAGCAAAGTGGCTCGGATGATTCTCCATGATCCTAACACGTAAAAAGCATTGGGAGTTCTAAATCCCAAGAAAAACATTTGGCGTCCAAGTTTCAAACGTTTAGAATTTATAACAAGGATAACTTGTGCTGACCTACGCTGTCGGGAGGTTGGGGGGAGAGGGCACAAGTGGAGGCATGGACCCGGGACTTGTCCTTGCACGGAAATGATACTATTAGTATGGATCGTTGATTTCTGTCTCTTTGCTGGTGTTGGGCGAGCTGTGAAAATACCTTCCGGGAAAGAAATGGAACATGCTCAAAGTCCGTTCAATTATGGAACTGATATCCGGGCCTTAAGACGGTTATAACGTCAACTTTTTACGATATTGGAACAGATTGCAAGGGTTTGCTGACCAGTTTACAGGGCATTCGGTGGGCTGTTACCGAGGTTAAAAGTGTATAGAACACACACTAGATGGCTATGTTAACATTCCAGTAAATCAAGTTTAATGTAAACTGTAAATGGTAAAGTCAGGTATACGTTAAGTGTGTTTTTTTCTGACGATGTACAGTTTAGTAAGTATATTTTTTCACTATTTTTCTTTGTACTGTAGTTACAGTAATTATATTTTATTGTTAGGACTTGTAGGAAGTTAAGGCCACGGTGTACTGCAAGTAGTTTATCTTTTTGCCAAAAGATGGCACTAATGTGATACCATATCTCGTACTAATTTCATAAACTTTAAACAAAGAATTAAAAGAAACAGAAAGAGATAATCGAACAAATATTTTTTCTAAAAGTATCTAGATGGTAAATGATTTATTTAAAATTTTCATAACTTGAACGCTATCGAAATAGTGAAACCGGTATTAAAAAATGAAAACCTGTGGGTAAAACAGATTCATACATCCCATGCATTACTGTCACAATACAATTTCATTATATTGTACAGGGAATGGGAATTTTTGAATCAAAATTTGCGACACTGTAGCGCCATAAGGGATTCCAGTATGTCGTGGCCTTAAAGTAGTAAAATAGTAAAATAAAGAATAATAGAATAAATAAAATAAATAGGCGAAAGCCTACGCTGGTATAATTATTTTTTAAAAAGAATAATAATAGTTAGTGCTTTTAGCTTCGTTTGGAGTTGACTTCAGGTCGAGATTTGTAAATCTTCTTGAACATTTTTCAAACATATCTGTTGCTTAAAGTGTAAACTACCTTATAAGCAGGAAACACTGAAAAACGCGTTATTTATCCATATTGCAAAGAAGTTTCAACTTGCATTACCTGAATACAAACTAGAACAAAACACTTAAGTAGGAGCAGTTGAAAATTGTTTAGCAGTCAAGGAAAAAAAGTTACAGCAACATTATTTTTGTTTTGTTTTTTCTTTTTCGCTTTTGATAGGAAATTTACGAGTGTTTTGCTTTTAATGGTATTTCCAAGGATCGCAAACAGACTCATTATGTTGTCTAAACAACGCTTAATTGTGTAGCGAGAGTCCAACTTGTTACTTCAGCATTCAGATTTTCCTTAAAGTTTAATAACAACAAAACCCCGTCATGAGAGCGCTGAAACGAGAAGGAGCAGAGGAGCAGATGTATATTGATTCAGGCGCCAAGCTCCCAGGGGCGTCCTAGTGCATTCTCTCATGCATGCAGCACATCCCAAAAGCTTTACCCTCCTTGCTCAGGACTTCCTACTTTAGAAACCTGGCATCCACGCTCCGCCTTCTTGACTGAATGTACGCGCATGCACCGCCAACAACAAACATTCTAATATCGCCGCTTTTGTGAGTGTCTAGAAACATCTTTGACTCTGAATATTAACACTTATTATCATTCTTATTTCGCAATTTCCATAGAATGACGCATTTTTTATTATTCTTTCTGTGAATGCTGATTTTTATCAGAAATAATTTCAAGACATGATTTTTAAGAAATTTTCCCCCAGTTTGTTCGCGACATGTGTTTGCTTTTTAGATATTTATTTATTTTGGGTACCGAAAGTAAGCTCAAAGGAAAGTGAAAGTAGAATAAAAGGAAGTGTCAAGTGACAAACTATAGAGTTAGGAAGAAAAAGTTTACTATTGTACTCCTTGCTCCCCAACAAAGGATGCAAGAGACATGTGTCGTCTTGAAAAATGAAGACTCTGCTCCTTTTCGGTTTTTCTTGGGATACTTTTGGAACCAAAGAAGCTGAAGAAGGAGTTTCTTCAAGTTCTCTTCCCTTTTGCAGTCTTTGTATCATTCCTTAAAAAAAAAAAAAAAGAATATTCGGTGTTCGGCCCACACTTTATAAAATGGATGGGGCTCTGTTGTTCCGTAAAACACGCCTTTTGTACTTTTTTTTTTTTTTTAACTTTAAATAGTTGTATTATTTCTTATTTTTTTCTACCTTCTTGCTTCTTTGATTTCATGGGACTTCTGCAAGAAAACATTTCTTTGTATGTGCGTTTTGTAAAGAAAGTAACGATTTTCCGAGTTGCTTGGCCCGCAACACCACAGCCGCTAATTTGCGGGACAACAAAGGACTTATTATACCCACAAACCACACACTACAGTTGCTCCAAACCACGCCCCCGCAATTACGTTGCTTGGAACGTAGCGCCCAAAAGTTGAACCTCCCTGCGCAGGCGCAAACAGCAAGATTTTCTTTTCTGTTTTTTTTTTTTTTTTTTTTTTTTTCGCTTTTCACCCGCTCGGTCCCTATTGGGGTTCATCTTCGAGGCCAGAATCAGTGCGATCCTGACCCTCGTGTCAGGCTGAATCGCTCCACGTGTCTTTTAAAAATCTTTTTTAAAAAATCGCTGATCAAGACGTTTTCCCTTTCACGGAAATAATTCCTTAACAAGAAATACCCCAAAGCGGCTTAAAGGATCAAGTAAAAGCGGTATTTTTTATTACGAAACCATCGCCAAAGTTGCTTAGAAGAAGCTTTTTAACGTTAGTATGGAGCTGCCAAAAGGGTTCCCAAGTAGCTCTGATTAAATCGAAGCTTCGTGGGCGTGGCTTAAGCAGTATTTCCAGCCGTATTTGCGAGTCGCCAAGTGCTATTTTTTTATTTGAATTCTATGCGTGTCCGGAAAATCTGCAGTAAAAGATTGAAAGATTAGTACATAAAAAAAGGGGGTGTTTCCGCATGGGTTCGTGGTTGGTAGTGCTCTTCTTCGCCCAGTTGTCGACAAGTGGAACTGAACTCGGGCAGAGTCGAGAGATTGTCGTGCTGGCGTGGATGGCAGCAAACGTCATTGTGCCACTTCTCATTCCTTTGTCTGCTGACTTGGAAAATGGTTAGTAACTATGCCAGATTTTCACGCCGCCCGGCTCCACTTCTGTCTTCTCACCCAAAAAGCAAGAAGAAGAGCGAATAACCACTTGTGATGAGTGGCGAAACGGGAGACCGTCTTTCGTTGCCTCCTCATGAAAAAAAAGGGGGGTGGGGTGACATGCTAGTAGAAAGTTTGCTCTCATCCCGAGATTCTTGGCATTTGAATTTTGTTTTCCAGTATTTTTACTATTTTTTTCACATTAAAATTAGTATTAAATGTATCAACAGTCTTTGAGTTTATTGGGGTGATGAAAGTTAAATTAACTAAAAATGCTTTTTCGTTTTCGCCAAAAGAGGGTGGGCTGACATGCTAGTAGATAGTTTGCTCTCGGCCCGAGATTCTTGCCATTTGAATCTGTTTTCCAATATTTTACTAATGTTTCCCATTTAGATGAGTATTAAATGTATCAACAATCTTTGAGTTTATTGGGGTGACGAAAGTAAAATTAACTAAAAATGCTTTTTCGTTTTCGCCAAAAGGGGGTGGGGTGACATACTAGTAGATAGTTTGCTCTCGGCCCGAGGTTCTTGCCATTTGAATCTGTTTTCCAATATTTTACTAATGTTTCCCATTTAGATGAGTATTAAATGAATCAACAGTCTTTGAGTTTACTGGGGTGACGAAGGTTAAATTAACTAAAAATTCTTTTTCGTCTTCTAGTGACCAAATTTATCCGGATTGGCATCGCAGACAAGAACGACAACCCGCCGTACTTCGATAAAGCCTTGTACGAAGCTGAAGTGGACGAAAATGAGGATATCCAACACACTGTGCTCACCGTTACTGCGAAAGACCTCGACGAATGTAAGTCATTTTACTTTACTTCAGAATCTTTATTTCTGCATCTTAATTCAGCATGTATAAGCTAAAAAAAAACCGTTAGAAATGTGAAGATTCAAAAAAATAATGAAAACACCATCTGGCGGCAGAAATGTGAGGTTTTTGCTCTATCCCAAAGTGCAATTTAACTCACATTTTTTTCTTTTTTTTGGGTGGCGGGGGGCAGAATGGAGGTGAAAAGAATCTGAAATAGGACATTTTCTTTTTTGTGGGGGGGGGAAGAGGGGTTTCATTTACTTTTTGGAAGAAGTTGAAAGCGTTCCACTGCTTCGTTGGCTCCTGTTTTTCCTTTCGGGAGCAAATCGAGAAAGAAGCGGGACATGTATAGAGTTCCTAACCTAGTTTTGCTGCAACGTTGGGCATTCCACTATTTTTTATTATTTTTTTGGCATTTACTTGGTGAAGCAGGAGATGGAACAGTAGCATAAGACGAGGAAGAAAGGGGGAAAGAGAGAAAAAGAAGGGGAGAACGACATGAAGCCTCTCTTAGTTTCTCAAGCGAATTGAATGGAAAATGTGGGAACTTTTTATGCAGAGTGTATCATATAGCGACAGAAGAGACGCCTAAAGTGTTGATTTGAGAGGCTTTATGTTTTCTCCACAACTCTGGAAAAAATCGTAAAAAATAAGTACACGAAAAGTTTACTTGCTCTCGAGTTGTTTGGGTGTGCTGGAGATTTTTTGGTGTTTTTTGTTTTTAAGTACTGGACTTGTTCCTGGAGGCACCTCGAGCTGTAGAAATATCTAGCCATCCAAGCTCCAAGCGAGTTAAATGGAAAACAAGTTGGAAGCCCCTTTTTTTTTTTTTTTTTTTTTTCTGGAGTTTCTTGTTGGGCGTAAGAGATCTATGCTTAGGGATGGGCGAGAAGAAGCGAGGGCAAGTAATTAATGGGAGTAGCAAGTACAGAAACACTTCTTAAGAGGGGAGGGATAACCAGTAAATGTAAATACCAGTATTTTGTTCTTTTTTTTGAGGAGGAGGAGCTTAAAAGAAGCTTAAAAGCTTAAGAGTGGGTTACTGTTTGGTATGCTTCACACGCGTACTTAACAAAGTCAGATGTGCGGGTGCGGGGGAACGGGTTTTAGAGGGGTGGCGGTAAAGGCTGGAAGTTACGGGCCGAACTTGAGACTGGGCGCGACTGGTTAAGTAAAGTTGACGTTTTAGGGCTAATGTCGAGCCGGGAATGACCCAAGCTAAATGCCTTGGTGTCGACTGTCGAGCGAGAGTTTTATGGGGGGTCTGCGAAGTTTATTAACTCTGTATTTTATTTTTTTTCTCTTCTAAATTTGTTTTGTTTAGCGTCGAGGATTCGGTATGAAATCACCCGAGGAAATCTGGGCGGAGCGTTCGCGGTGAAGAACATGACTGGCGCGATTTACGTGGCGGGGCCTTTAGACTATGAAACTCGCAAACGAGTAAGTTTTATTTCTATTTTATTTCTATTTTTTAGTATTGTTATACTTTGGTCATTTTTTTAAAGGCAAAGCTGGTTTCCTTATTCGGGGTGTCTGAAGGAGGTATAGATTTTTTTTTAGAAGGGATTTGAATGTATTTTGCAAGGCTTTTCAGGCGTATTTCCTTTTGAGGAGTTGGAATTTAAGAGTTGGGAACTTTTCTCCGATTTCTAAGATTCTCTCCGGTTCTTCTAATCTTCTAAGATTTCTCCGATTTCTAAGATTCTCTACAACATTTCTCACTTTTCTGCTCTTGATCAAAAGATCTTGAAAAAAGGAAGAATTTAGGGCAAAAGTGTTGAACATATTTTTGCCGTGTTCGTGCTGTTGCGGAAAATTTGTTGCAAAAAGTTCGTTTTTACGGACCATAAAAAGGGAGGAGCCCTTTGAAGCGAGAAATTTGCCGTTTTTTTTTTTTTTTTTTTTTTTTTTAAGTTAAATGAACGGTGTGAGCAAAGGTGGTTATGGTAGGTAAACTCATGTCGCGTTAGCGTTTAGTGCATACATTGTAAAGTTTTGTTCAGCTTTTTGTTCACTTTATCTAAAAGTGGGGGATAGTAAGGATAACGGTTTTGAACTTCTGGTTTTTCGAAAAAAAAAAATAAGTTCGAAATTTTGGGGAAATTAATGTTAGGGTTTCCAGTTTCCAAACGTTAACAGTTTTCGTGTTATTAACGATTGCGACAATTATGAATTTTGGCTTGTGTTCTTCAAATTACCGTCTTTAATTAGCTGATGACTGATTACAGCGGAGAGGTTCTGCTTTCGTAATTCCCGTCTAAATATGCAGCGAACCTAGACAGGGTTTGGCGTGCGGAATGGCCTGCATTGCCGTGCGGAATTGCTTTGAGGATGAATTTGCTGATTGACAAAGTCTTTTGTCTTTCTATGGGGTTTCTCATTATTATTCTTGGGGTGGAAAGGAAAGAGAATTAACATGAGCAATAAACAGGAATGAGTGAGTTTGAAGGAAAAGGCTTTTAAAGCTAGCAATATCCTGCAACTTGAAAGTTGACTTTTCACTTGGAAAGGAAGCTGGCTGCATAGATTGTTAGTTCGGCTCTTTTTTTCATTTTGATTCATTTCCCGGGAGATTCACAATAAGCTTAAATTTCCAGCCAAATGAGAGATTTATACACCATTTTGCTTAACAACACGTTGCCTAGCCAGCAGCTCCTCCTTTTAGCTAAACTTGTTGAAAGAGAAGCTGCGTGTTCCGGATTTGTATTGAAAGACCCCCCAAAAAGCGAAAAAAAGAGAAAGAGGCAAAGGGAAAGAAACCTTTTTATTAAACGAATGAATTGGGGGCGTAATCTTTCAACAGTACGAGTTGCGATTGGTGGCGTCGGATAACTTGAACGAAAACTACACGACGGTGGTGATCCACGTGAAAGACGTCAATGACAACCCGCCAGTTTTCGATCGACCCACGTACGAGACTCAAATCACTGAAGAAGATGATCGCAATTTGCCCAAACGCGTCTTACAGGTGCTTTACTTCATTGCCAGCAAGCTCCGCCCACCTCCGTCGCACTCTTTTCGTTGTATTCGTAGTCGCACGATTGTTTGGGCTCATGCAAATCCACGCTTTGTTTGTTGTACGTTTTGAGTTTTCATTATGCATGATTTGTCTTGTTTTTTTCTTTGTTTTCTTTTGCACCTGCAAGTACGAGTTGACTTTGGTAGCCTCCGATAGCTTGAACGAGAATGTTACCACTGTAGTGGTCCATATCAATGACGCCAATGATTTGCCGCCCGTCTTCAATCAATCGCTTTATGAAGCTGCACTCCTGGAAGAATCCACCCAACCCCTCCCTCGAGTCCTCCTCCAGGTCCGTTTTCATCCCCATCCCTTTTTAAGGGGAAAAAAAAAAAAAATTTTTTTTCAAGAAAATTTTTTCCCCCAAAAGTTTCTGTTTATTGCACGGAAGGCATGGAAAGGGAAGGTGGTAGTGCATGAAGTCAGTCCGAACCCGTTTATTTATTTATTTTTGCAATTGAGCACTTTAGACTAGATTTAAAAAAAACAACAAAAAAACTTATGTTTATGAATGTCGTTCCAGGTGACGGCAACAGATGGCGATAAAGATCGGCCTCAGAATATCGTTTATTTCTTGACGGGCCAAGGAATTGATGCTGACAACCCCGCCAATTCCAAGTTTGATATCAACAAAACCACTGGAGAGATTTACGTGCTCAAGGTAACATCCCTCCTTTTGCAGTCCTCAAAAAAAATCTAAAAAATTGAATGCTTTGCTTGGCTTGAATGCCCATAAATTTTCAAGTGTTCAATTTCCTGAAGATTTCTCTTTTTATTCACTAAAAAAAAGATTAAGACACATAGAAATATAGTGTGGCTGGTCGTTTATAGCTAAGGAAAGCGATGGCAAGATCTATAGAGTTGGTTTATACTGTGTTGTATTTTTCCAGCCACTGGACCGCGATCAACCTAACGGACGTCCCCAATGGCGTTTCACGGTGTTTGCGCAAGATGAAGGCGGGGAAGGCTTGGTTGGTTACGCGGATGTGCAAGTCAACTTGAAGGATATTAACGACAACGCGCCCATTTTCCCCCAGGGCGTCTATTTTGGCAACGTGACGGAAAACGGCACTGCTGGTATGAAAATAATTTTTGGCTGGTATAAAAAAAAATCAAGTAAAATGGGAAATAGTTTTTCTTCATCCAACGTTATTTTTGCTCGTTTCCCGATAAAGAGTGGAGGAGAAAGGGGATGAGAGAAAAAAAAAACTCTAATAACATTTTTAGAATGGTAGAATTGACTTTTTTTGGTGTGTTTTTTTGGGTCCTTTCCCACAGGAATGGTGGTGATGACCATGACAGCCGTGGACTATGACGACCCTAATGAAGGCACCAATGCCAAGCTGACATACTCGATAGAGAAAAATGTCATCGATGAGAATACGGGCATGCCCATCTTCGAAATTGAACCCGAAACGGGGGTTATCAAGACGGCAGTTTATGGCCTGGACCGCGAGAAGACGCCTGATTATTCCATTCAAGTTGTCGCCATGGATGGAGGAGGCTTGAAAGGTAATAAAATAGACGACATAACGGATGTTGTTAAAAAAAGATAATAAGAAACACCAAACAATCCCATACAAAAGTTGATTGGAAACTAAAAGTTTCCAATTTTTTATTTTTTTATTTTTTGGGCGAATTTGTTTTTTGTTACTTCATTCCGAGGAAAGAAGCGAATGAACTTAAACTCTTGGTAACTTGTATGTGTATATTTTCGTAATTGGATTGGAAAAATTGGATTGGAAACTAAAAATTTCCAATTTTTTTTTTTTATTTTTTGGGAAGGTGTTTTTTATTACTTAATTCCGAGGGAAGAAGCGAATGAACTTAAACTCTTGGTAACTTGCATGTATATTTTCGTAATTGGATTGGAAAAGTTGGATTGGAAACTAAAAATTTCCAATTTTTTTTATATTTTGTGGGAATGTGTTTTTTATTACTTAATTCCGAGGAAAGAAGCGAATGAACTTAAACTCTTGGTAACTTGTATGTGTATATTTTGTTGGGAAGGAAGGCCTATCTATTTATCTTATTTTTTGGGGGAAATATTTTGAGTTTTTTGTGTGTTGAGAGAAGCTGTTTGTCGGGAGAGGCAGTTATTAATTGCTCCATCGCTACATTAGAGATAAAAGCGATATTGGGAGAATTTTCCATCTATTTTTTCGGGCATGTGTGTTTTTTCCGTTTGCTCAAGTAGAATATTGTGTTAGCTTAGAAGGATGCAGAAACGGAGTTGCGTTGTTTATGGGAATTTCTGGGGAATGGAATTGGGAAATCGAGATTGCAGATTGGTCGGGCTGTCATCCGCAAACTTTACTGTTGGAAGTTTTTTGCTAGACATTTGATTAATTTTGCGGATGTTCGCGAATTTGTGGAACGGGCGAAATTGATTCCATGCATAAAACCATGCTTTTTTTTAGAGTATATTCTTAGACTAGAAAGAGTGAAATCCAATTTTTTTCCAATTTTTTTCCAATTTTAAGGGTTTGGAAAGAGACGTTGGGGGATTTTAGCACAGGAAGTTGCTAGCTTCCGGTGTAAGTGGCTTGCTAAAATTGTCGGCCTTTTCCTCGCTGTTTCTGTGAAGCGAAGCGAGCTTTCTTTTCATTAATGAGAAATGCAAACAATGCTCAAACTACAGGAGTTTTTCCACGCAGCGATTGTCTACAAGAATCTGTGTTGTGTTTACGAGGATATCGTGCACTTTAAAGATACAGTATGATGCCGCTTTTTGTGATCACTGGCTATTAGAATCAACCGCTTTCTCGAATCCAGTTTTAAAGGGCCGATTCAAAGTGATAACATTCACAGTATCTTAATCGGTTATTAGAATCACACTTTCGGATATTAGAATCGATTACAAAAGAATTTTCATGTGCAGTAACGAAACTTCAGTAGTGATTGCTACGTAAACTTTGCATATTGACCAATGACATTTGCTTTTACGTCATTTTGTCATATCATGTTATTTCCAGTCTACTTAGGGCAAATCCCTTCTAAACTCCCAAGTCAATTAAATGAGCAGGTTATTCTATTGAATGACCAGTTCCTTGAATTGACTGGGAAAATTAGAAGGGAAATCGTGTTGAGAACCCTACCTAAGCGTAGGAGAAGGCTTCAAAGGGGCGGTGTTAGTTGTGTTTCAGACGCGTGGTTATATAAAAATGGTGACGAAGAAGAAAAGAGGTGGTTTAAATGTAAAAGAGAAGTTGCGGCTCATGGGAAATTATGACAAGTTAAAGTTAAAAGATTTGCCACAAAGGGAAGCGGTCGTTAAGTTAGGAATCTCTCAATCATCTCTATCAAAATTGTTGATAAGTTACGAAGTAACGAACGAAGTTCATTACGAAGTAAACAATAGTGGTTATAGTGAATTTACAAAAAGGTAAACATGCGGGAAAGTAGGAAAAAGTAGGCAATGCTTTGTTTCTTTGGTTTAAACAAGCCAGTTCGTTTCACACGCCGATTAATCGTAGCATTCTATTACATATTTCCGATTTTCTAGTAGAATCTCCGCTTAATAGAATGAATATTTACTTGACAAACATAATCACAATAAGGGGCATATACTGTAAACTGTAATTAAACTTTCTATGAATGTATTTCTTGAAGAAGGTACCCAAACGAGCTATATTTTGTTATTTATTAGTCTAAAAACAAATATAGGATCTACCCTTGTTTTTCTTTATAAGTTAGGAAGTAACGAACGAAGTTCATTACGAAGTAAACAATAGTGGTTGTAGTGAATCTAGAAAAGGAAAACATGTGGGAAAGTAGGAAAAAGTAGGCAATGCTTTGTTTCTTTGGTTTAAACAAGCCAGTTCGTTTCACACGCCGATTAATCGTAGCATTCTATTACATATTTCCGATTTTCTAGTAGAATCTGCGCTTAATAGAATGAATATTTTCTTGACAAACAATCACAATAAGCGACATATACTGTAATTAAACTTCCTATGAATGTATTTCTTGAGGAAGGTACCCAAACGAGCTATATTTTGTTATTTATTAGTCTAAAAACAAAGATAGGATATACCCTTGTTTTTTTTTTGTTATCTTTATTTTAATTAATTTTTTTTTGTATTTTTAGGGACGGGAACGGCTTCGATTCGAGTGAAGGATATTAACGATATGCCACCGCAGTTCACTAAAGCCGAATGGTACACCGAAGTAGATGAAACGGACGGCTCAGCGTTGCCAGACACGCCGATTTTAACGGTGACAGTCCACGACGAGGACGAAACCAACAAATTCCATTACAAAGTGATGGAAAGTAGCGGTTTTGGAGCTGATAAGTTCACCATGGTCCGGAACTCGGATGGGACGGGCTCCCTGAAAGTCGTCCAACCCCTCGATTACGAAGATAAACAGCAACGTAATGGATTCCGCTTCATGATCCAAGTCAATGACAAAGTAAACACCTCAACATGCCCTTTTGTTGTACCCAATAGCTCACTAAAATGGGGTCATTTTCTGCTCTTTCAAGGGTGAAGATAACGACAATGACAAGTACCATGTCGCCTACTCCTGGGTGAATGTGAAATTAAGGGATATTAACGACAACAAACCGGTTTTTGACCGCGCAAACATTGAAACTTCCGTTTATGAAAACGCCGAAGTAGGAAAATCGTTGGAAACCTTCCGCGCCACAGATCCTGATCAGGTAAAAATTGGATTTGAGGGTTTCGTGTGGGGAACATAAAGGGAGGATCTGTCTTGTCCTGAGGAATTGAAAAGCGAGGGAGCTTAAAACGACTTTTTTTTTTTTTTTTTTTTTTTTTTTTTTTTTTTTTTTTTTTTTTTTTTTTTTCGTTTAGGGGGGCAAGAGCAAAGTGACGTATGCTATTGATCGAGCGTCGGATCGCCGTCGCCAGTTCTTCATTAATCCCAATGGAACAGTCACGATCCAACGGCAATTAGATCGGGAAGACACGCCTCGACATCAGGTAGGAATTACGCTGCAATTAGTTGCCATGGCTGCGAGTCTTAATTTACTTATGGTTTTATTGTATATTTTTCTAAAAAATTTAAAGGTGAAAATTTTGGCTATTGATGATGGAGTACCACCGAAAACTGCTACAGCCACCTTGACGGTTATTGTGCAAGACATGAACGATAACGCGCCCAAGTTTTTGAAGGAATATCGCCCCGTATTGCCGGAGCATGTGCCACCAAGAAAAGTCATTGAGATCTTAGCAACTGATGATGACGACCGCTCTAAAGGCAATGGACCGCCCTTTTATTTCCGTATGGATCCCAATGCAGATGATGAAATCAGGGCCTCTTTCAAAGTTGAGCACGATCCAAGTAAGTTTCATTCCTTTTTTCCCGGGTGGGGGGAGAATAGAAGAACAAACATATATAAGATGGTGAAAGTTAACTTGGGGTTCTCTCTAATCTAATTAGTGGAGCGAAAAGTTTCAACGCATCCCCCTTGTGTCATCCTTTAAAGTTGATTTCTTGACACCACAAAAAAGAGTTTGGTATCTTGAAGCTTCTTCTTAAAGAAACACAAATCTATTCCTGCATTTGTTCGGTATGGCTAGAACTTCTGTAAGCGGTATCGACTTTTGTGCAGTCATTTGAGGTTGTGATCTCAAGTCTAAACATTTTATCTTTTGATCTCAAGTCTAAATGTTTTAGTGTTAGTGATTGAGTTTGGTTCATTTTAATTTGATATTTTTTTTAACAATTGGGGAATTCTTCGACCTTCCTTTGACCTTTAAGTTTCAGTTAAATTTAATTGAGCTTGGTGTCGATTTCCAACTGTCGATTTTAAGTTAGATTAACAGTTGAATATCGATATCCTACTGTCGATTCTTGTCGATTTCAAGTTAAAATTGATAGTTGGATATTGCTATTGAGTTCCCGAAGTTTTCTTCACCAATGGTTTTGTGCAAATTCCCAAACTTTCAGCTAATGTAACTACTTAAACTGAGACAAAGTTTTTCAGACCAAAATTTGCACACGCAGAAACTCGGCATGTTAACTTAAGTATCGATATCAAACTAAAAAAATGTAAATAATTCGATGGTATAATTGCATAGACTCGGAATGTTAAGTAAGCTATCGATACCAAACTAATTCTTTTATCAATTTCAAATATCGATATTTAAGTTTAAAAAATCTTGCAACGATCGTTTTTTACGCTTTAGTGAAGAAATGAAAGGGGATATTGCTGTTTTCTAAAAAGGCAAATGAACTTATACGCCAAGTTTTAGTACCATACATAAGTTTACAGTGTTTTGCAAGCATAGAGAAGTTAAGAAGCATGGGAAGGCAGGAGAGGAAGCCTGAGGCCATAAATGTAGGGTTATGTGATCTCGTTTGTTGTTCTAAAGCCATGTTAATGGGTTGTTATGTATTTTAGAGGGTGCCAACGGGGATGGCATGGCCATTGTATCGTCTTTACGGTCTTTTGACCGGGAGCAGCAGAAGGAGTTTCATGTGCCCATCGTGATCAAGGATTCTGGGAACCCGGCCATGTCAGGCACTTCAACTTTGACGGTCATTATCGGCGATGTGAATGATAACAAGATGCAGCCGGGAGCCAAGGACATCCTCGTGTATTCCTACATGGGCCAGACCCCGGATACGGAAATCGGACGTGTCTACGTTTACGATTTGGACGATTGGGATTTGCCGGATAAGAAGTTCTACTGGGACACCAAAGAACATCCACATTTCGCCCTAGACGAGAATACGGGCATGATTACCATGCGACATGCCACCCGCGAAGGAAGGTTAGTCTTTCCCTTCTTTTTTTCTTATTTTATTGTACTCTCCCCTTCTTTTCGTCCCTGGATTTTATCTCTTGGTTCCCTTTAAAAGCCTCGAGTATCGGTTTGGCGCTAATTAAGGATTTTTTAAGAAGATCTTGGGTCTTTGCCTGCTGCCTTTCGTTTTGTTTCTGGGAAGCTTAGGAGCTTGTTTGTAGGGCCCAAACTTTGGTTTTAAAAGGAATGCATGTTTGTCTCTCTGTCGTGATTTTTAAATGAATTTTGTGGACTTTTGTCTGGCAGGTACTTTCTCCGGTTCAGGGTTTATGACCGGAAACATACCCAAACTGACGTCCCGGCCAATGTTACGGTCACCGTGAGGGAAATACCACATGAAGCTGTCCTCCAATCAGGATCTGTGCGCATTGCGGGGATCTCTGATGAGGATTTCATTCGCATTTGGGATTATAAGGTAAAAAAAAAAAAAAAAAAAAAAAGTTTACAAAGCTCCTTAGGGAGTTGGTTTTCATTCGTTTCTTACTTCTTTAAGGTGCAAGATGTGGTCAAAAGCAAGCTGGAGAAGTTCAGAGATAAAATTGCTCAGTTGGTGCGCGTAGACCGGGATAACGTCGACGTTTTTAGCGTTCAATTGAGGAGCCAAAACCCACTTATTACCGACGTTCGATTCTCGGCCCATGGATCGCCTTATTACAAGCCTATTCGACTCGACGGCCTTGTTTTACAACATCGTGAAGAGGTAGAGGAGTTTAATTCCACTTTTTCCTGTTTTGACAGTTTTCATTGTCTCGTATACTTAATTAATTCCTTCATTTAAGACGTCTATGTTTCAGACATTTGGATTGTATTTAACTTACTAGTAGTCTTGACTCAACTGTTATTTGAAATAATAAGTAGAAAAGTTGGGAAAAAGAAGTTGAGGAAATTTCGGTAATTTCAGCTGTTAGATATTAATGTATTCTATTATTTTATATTTTGTATTTTTTACAGTTTTAATTGTCTATATTTAATTTATTCCTTAATTTAAGACGTCTACTTTTCGGACGTTTGGATTGTATTTAATTACCTATTTGTATTAATTACTTACTAACAATTTGGAGTCAAATACTATTTGAAATCGTTTTAAGTTGAAAAATTCGGTAATTATAATGATTAAAATTCGGTAGTTCAGCTATTTGGTATTAATGTATTTGGTTACTCGACTTTCGACAGATTGAAGCAGAGGTGGGAATCAATATCACTATGGTTTCCATCAACGATTGCTTGGACGAGAATAAGGCGTGCGAAGGATCGTGCACATCAACGTTGGACGTGTCTTCGCTGCCGTACTTGGTGAATGCCAATAAGACGGCTCTGGTAGGCGTACGGGTGGATGTCTTGGCGGAATGTACGTGTGGAGCACGGAATTTCTCTCGCTCCGAGTCTTGTCGCTCGGCGCCTTGCCATAACGGGGGGCGTTGCGTAGAAGGCAGGGGCGGAGTTTCGTGTCAATGTCCCACAGCTTACGATGGTCCTCGTTGTCAGCAAACCACCCGTACTTTCCGCGGTGCTGGCTGGGCGTGGTATCCTTCTTTAGCTATGTGCGATTCTTCTCACTTAAGCATCGAGTTCCTTACCAAGAAGCCAGACGGCCTTTTACTCTACAACGGACCTATTGTCCCTCCAGAGCCGGATCAAATGATTTTTTCTGGTATTTTTGTACCTAAACAATTGACGGTAGGTCGTAACCGCTTTTGATTTTTCTAAAGATTTCATCGCCCTGGAACTGGAAGGAGGCAGTCCGAGATTATTACTCGATTTTGGATCAGGAACGTTGGAACTCAAAATTAAACCTGTCCGGAGGCTTGAAGATGGAGAATGGCATCGTATTGATGTTTTCTGGGAGACAGATGTAAGAAAGTTTCTTCATTTTGAAGGAAGTTTAGGCGTGAAAAAAGGAAAAACTGTAGATCTTTGTTTAGATGTTCTTCGAGAGCTCATTTCAATGGCTTTTAAAACGAAATTTGTTTAGAAATCGACTTGGTTTTTGTTATTTTAAAGCGATTCTAGACGAAGTCATTCTGAAATCCAATTTTAGATGGATATTCCTGTGGAAATCCATTACGTGATATTTTTGGAAGGTAGATTAGGGGATAGAATCTCTTTAAAAATTAACTGGCCAGGCAGATATTTCTTTTTATATCGATTTAGGATACTAGTCATCCTTGAGTAATCGATTTGGAGATAGTAATACCTTTCAGGAACTGGATTCTTGAAAGTAATGATTTTAGTAATCTATTTTATGAATTTATCCTCTAGAGAACGATTTCTAGAAAGTAAGCGCTTTAGTAATCGATTCCTAAAGCTTTCGATGATAAAATAAATCGATTAGTAAAGCTTCAGTAACTGAATTCTTGAAAGTAATAATAGTTGGATTCCGTTTCTAGGAATTTATCCTTTAGAAATCGATTTCTAGACAGTAATAGTTTTAGTAATCAATTGAAAAGTAAAGCTTTCGGTGATAAAGTAAACTAAATTGATTAGTAGAGCTTTCAGTAACCAAATTCTTGAAAGTAACAAATTAGTAGTCTGTTTCAAGGAATTTATCCTTTAGATATCGTTTTCTAGACTGTAATAGTTTAGTAATCAATTGAAAAGTAAAGCTTTCGATGATAAAGTAAACTAAATTGATTAGTAGAGCTTTCAGTAACCAAATTCTTGAAAGTAACACAATTAGTAGTTTATTTCAAGGAATTTATCCTTTAGATATCGTTTTCTAGACTGTAATAGTTTAGTAATCAATTGAAAAGTAAAGCTTTCGATGATAAAGTAAACTAAATTGATTAATAGAGCTTTCAGTAACCAAATTCTTGAAAGCAACAAAATTATTAGTCTGTTTCAAGGAATTTATCCTTTAGATATCGTTTTCTAGAAAGTAATCGTTTTTATAATCAAAGTCGATTGGTTTCTTTTCTAATTCGTTATTTGTGTATTTGCAGACGGTAAGGATGGTTTTGGATCTTTGTCGCCATGCTCACGTGTCCGAACCCGAAGACGGGACTGCTGCTCAATTCAATACGACCCACTGCCAAGTTACTGGCACCGTCCCTCCTTTTAACGAGTACCTGGACGTGAATAGTCCGTTGCAAGTGGGCGGTTTAGCCCATACGCCTCTTGATCCTTCGTTGTTCCGTTGGGACCACTTGCCGCAAGGCAAACACTTCGCAGGATGCATCCGTAATTTGATCCACAACAGCCAGATCTACGATTTGGCTGATCCAGGCATGCACCAAGGCAGTCAGTCAGGTTGTACGCCGTTAGAAGAGCTGTGTGCCGGAAATGAGATTTGGACAGGCTCTAATTCCATCAGCGCCGCAGGCACGCGTGTCGGGACCAGCAGCGGTTTCACGGCGAGCGTCGGACCTTATTATGGATGCGGAGAACACGGTACGTGTGTCGGATCCTTGACTGAACCGCGGTGCGAGTGTCGACCGGGTTGGACAGGGCCACATTGCAGCGTGGAAACGACTCCTGCAACTTTTAACCCGCAAAGTTATGTCAAATACGCACTGTCCTTTGAACCGGACCGCTTTGTAACCGCCATTCAGCTGCGATTCAGAACCCGGGAAGAGCATGGCGAACTTTTCCGCGTCTCGGATCAACACGCGCGAGAATACGGCATTCTCGAGCTCAAAGACAGTCGCCTTCGGTTCAAATTTAACCTCAACAGCTTACGGACGGAGGAAAAAGTGCTCTGGCTGACCGCCGTGGCTGTTAACGACGGCCAATGGCATACGGTCAAAGTGCAGCGCTATGGATCAGTCGCCATGTTGGAGTTGGATGGAGGGGAAGGTCGACGGTACAATGAAACCTTCTTATTTGAAGGCCACCAATGGATGCAGGTGGATAAGCAAGAAGGTGTGTATGCGGGCGGCAAAGCAGAGTACACCGGCGTTCGGTCATACGAAGTGTACGGGGACTACCAGAAGGGATGCTTGGATGACGTCCGATTAGAGTGGAAAGCCTTGCCGCTGCCTCCAGCGCTCAATGGGACCCAGTGGGGACAGGCGACAACTTCCCATAACGTTCGAAAGCACTGTCCTTCTAATAATCCTTGTGCCAACGTTATTTGTCCGCCTCCGTTTGAATGTAACGACCTTTGGATGGACTACGAATGCAGGTAAGTGACATGCGTTCCCAAAATCGATTGCAAAAAGAAAAGACTCGGGCAACATCTTTAAACTGTTGAATGATTTCGACTATCGATTAATCTCCATCTAACACTCGAAACGTTAGTTATGAAATTGGGTATACGAGATCAATTTTCATTTTTTTTTCGTTCGAAATCTATCTTATTCAAAATTTTCATTCAATTTCTTATTCGAAATCAATCTTATTCAAAATTTTCATTCAGTTTCTCATTCGAAATCAATCTTATTCAAATTTTAGATTTTTATGAGCGGGGCCTCGAAGAGTACCTTTTTAATATCGTTGAAATCGAATTTACTAGATAATAGCGATTTTAGTATCGATATTTAGTTTTATATGGATACCTATTTTAATATCGGTATTTACTTTGACAGCGTTTTTAGTATCGATTGTTAAGTATATATTTACTTTAATATCAGCCTGGTCTGTCGTAACGTGACGGATCCGTCACTTTAGGAGCTGAGGCAAATTTGACCGAAACCCATATCAAGTCAAGACCGAATACCTCCTCACACCCCTGTAAATCGATTTATAACCTGTTTATATCGAAACCATTTGTTACTTTCAAAATGAACTTGACGACTAGTGAAAACGAACATGGCGAACATGAAGAAAACAACAATGAAAGTAGACTTCCGAAGAAGATAAGAACGTTACGAGATTGCTCAAACTAACCTAACCTAACGTTCTTTGTTTGTGCCAACGTAAAGTGAAGAGCTCGTTTTGTGTTTATCTGGCACCACCGTCAGGGGCTGTGAAGTGCTATTCGGTCTGAACTTGATACCGTTTTCAGTAAAATTTGCCTCAGCTCCCTTCAGGAGACTGACGGATCCGTCAGTTTACACGACAGGCCAAGTTCTTATATGGATGCCTATTTTAATATCGGTATTTACTTTGATAGCGTTTTTAGTATCGATTGTTAAGTGTATATTTACTTTAATATCGACTATATGCGAAGCTAAGCAATCGATTTATGGTACATCACTTTCTATGATCGATATTTTCAATATTTAGATTTAAAATCAAAACTTTCTCAACGTAATGGGAGCTTATTGCTTACATCGCTTAACTCAATAAGTAATCATTTCTAGATGGTCGTTTTCGACATTTTAACTGAAAAGAAGCTTCCTGGATAGTCTTGTATCTGTAGTGACTCATTGTAATGACAACTTAACATTTCTGGGAATCTTTTCCACACCTTTGTGTTCTCTTCTGCTTTGGTCTTGCGGGAACGGCTATAAAACAGTTGTGGAGAGTCAAAGATCATGACAGCTGATGGAAAAGGCTGCGAAGATCGGAATGAATGCTTGGGCAATCCGTGTCTCAATGGGGGAGTGTGTATTAACCGAGAACCTTTCTACATCTGTGCATGCCCTGAGGGCTTTTCGGGTGATAACTGCGAACTTTTACAACAAGGACAAATCGTTCGATTGTCCATGGGCGCTCTAGCGGCTATTCTCGTCTGTTTACTCATAATTCTCAGTAAGTTCTCATCTTTCCTCCACTTTCCCCCACTCTTTTCATGTCTTTACCCCTAGTCAGCATGGTTTATAGTTACACGCATGTGCATGTTAGAAAAAGTCGACATTTACTTCCAAAATTCCGCCCGGGTCAACTCTGAAGCGTCTAAGACAGAAACAGTACGTATATTGTGAGGTTGTTGCAACTTTTTTGTTCGTTTTTAGTTGTCCCGAAGGGCAAGAAATCTGGGGATCCAATTGCCGGGATGTCAATGAGTGTTTATTGTATCGGCCATGCGTCAATGGCGGTACTTGTATAAATTACCAAGACGCCCGCCAATACGAATGTTTATGTCCCAGCGAGTATATGGGCCGCCATTGTGAATTAGCTTCCTTACCCAGTACTACCCTGACCACCTCCACCGAGTTCATTGTTACTGTCATCGTATGCTTAGCAGTCTTGCTCAGTAAGTGTTGATGTTTTTTGAGTTTGAACTGTCGCTTGTTTATCCCCTGCAATTTTACATTTTTAGTCAATTTTAATTTTCTACATTTTTTCCCCCGTATATTGAAAGGAATTCATTTCGTGTTTTTCGCAGTTATGGTGCTCATCTATGTGGTTTACAACCGGAGAAGAGAAGCCATCGTCCGGTACCCGGGTCCTGATGATGACGTCAGAGAGAACATCATCAATTATGACGATGAAGGGGGTGGGGAAGACGATATGACCGCCTATGATATAACTCCTCTACAAATTCCTATCGGTGGGCCCGGAATGGGTATTCCTTTAGGATTAGGTCATGATCTCAAAAGCGGGAAGATGTCTTGTAAATTCCTTTGTTTATTATTAGATCTGACCCAATTTTTTACTGAAATTTTTGAATAAATAGACACACGGCCACCAATGGTGGGTTTGGCAGGAGAACCCAATGTAGGCGTGTTTATCGACGATCATAAAAAACGAGCGGATAACGATCTCAACGCACCACCTTACGATGATTTAAGGAATTACGCCTACGAAGGAGGCGGTTCTACTGCTGGTTCCTTGTCTTCCTTGGCTTCAGGTAAGGATTATCGCCCCTTTCAGTCTTGTTACCATAGTCTGAATTGTTAGATTAGCTTTCAAATGTGGAATTTGACATTTCAAAGAAGGCAATTTGCATTTCAATGAAAATGAAACGATTTCTGTACTAATTGGGAATCCTTTGTTTTACTGCCAGGCACAGAAGACGATGAACAAGATTACGATTACTTGAATGGATGGGGGGTGCGGTTCCAGAAACTGGCGGATATGTACGGCCATGGGGAGAGTGAAGAAGAAGGCGAAGGGGAGGAGGACCTTGGAGAATGAAAAATCAACCGAGTTTTGAAGTCTTCGTTGTCATTTTCCTGTTTTTTATCCCGGAAAAGTCTCATTTCTAGTTAAGCATATAAAAAATTGTTTTCTTTTGATGGAGGTCCATTTATATAGCTGTCTTACAATGAAGGGAGCAAAAAAAAGCGTATATGATCCTATTCTGGTCAAAGACATTCCAAGGATGAAAATCGCCCTCGGTTGTTTATTTCCCGCCCGTCTCTCACCCCACCCTCCTCTCCCCGACTCCCAAATCTCCGAAGAACAAGAAGAAACCTTTTTGCAAAAAAAAAGTTGCCCGGAGTTTCGATTATGACGAGTGACGAGAACAAGAGCTTTAATTGCGGCTACAAAAACGACAAAAAAGAAGAAAAAAGGAATTGGAGGGACGTGAAGAAGAGTCACTTTCACTGCTCAATTTCGCCTGACCTCTTCGCATATTCACATACAAACTTTTACACACTCCCCCTGTCCCCACCACGCCTAGCTCTTGGCTCCTCCCCCTTCGCCGTACTTAGGGTTCCACAAATAATACTAATAATTAGCGAAAGCAGAAAGAGAGATTACCTTTCAAATAATTCTCTTTGAGTTTCTCGCATTTCGCGTGCCAAGTTTGAGTTTGACGGAAGATATATTTGACCCCGCCCCCCTCAGTGCAAGTGTGAAGGTACTTAATAGACGACGTCGTTCAGTTTCATGGACGCAAAACGTAAAAGCGGGTGGAACAAATTTTTTGACGTCACAGTCTTGTCGTAATTTGTGCCAGTGTAAAAAAAAATGTGGACACCGGAGCCATAAGAAATTGGAAAATTTTATTGACACACCCTTTGGAGATTTTTTTGCATTTTTGTTACATTGAGTAATATTGGGGGATTATTAGAAATTTTTTTGGAGGCGGAGCTTTTCGAGTGAAAGTTTCCTAGGGAGAATTTCACCAGATCTCATCCTTAAAAAAAAAATCTCCTTGCACTGTTTATTACTCTTTTTTTTACGGTAATTGTAAAGCTAAGTTTTTGTACAGACGTGAATGTAAACTGTGTGTGTGTATAAACTGGCCCCTATTTCACCTCCCTCCCACCCTTCCTTGAACCCTCCCATTCTCGAAATTCTCACAAGGCCTCTCTTAATGCACGCCCTTCCCCCTTTTTGGAATTTCACGCTCACAATACTGATTATTGCGCAGCTATGTTTGCGAATCATATGACAAATTAAAAAAAAAAAAAAAAAACATCTAATGGCAGCTTTAGAGGACGCATATCTGACCCCGCCTACCTTTTCCTGGGTTTCTTATGCATGGCCACGCCCCATTTTTGTCATCCTGTTGACCAAGATGCTAGTTTCGAAGAATCTCGAGAATTTTTTGTATAAGAAAAAGTATAGCAAGCTTGGGAAAGAACGGGTTGCGATAAAACTTTGAAATGGAAATTTTGAGTTGTAAAACGACCCCTTCCCAAACCCTTTATTCCCCTTTGAACCTTGTCTCGCTCCTTGTGCTTGTGTAATCCATGTGTGAACGGACAAAGACAACTCAGTGACCAATAGAACTTTCTTTGTATGTCAAATTCTCTTATTTTACTTTTAATTTAGTTACTGTTGTCATCCATATGGGTAAAGCATGACTTCTATCAAACTCATTCTTTGTAGGATACATTTTCAAAGATGTAAACAATTTCGTCCTGGGTAGTACTTTAGGGTCTACGCGGATACCCTTAAATTCGACCCAAGGATGTATTTATAGTTTTAGAATTTAAGCTTTCAAGATTTACACAACTGTTGAATAGCTTTTGACATTATTATTGCATGTAACTGCGGTATAACTCGTTATCGCCTGAAATGATGTAAAAAGGCAATACGACGGTTAGAAAACCTTTGCCACGTTACAATTTCCGGAGCCACGTGGAAGGCCGCCAAATAGTTCGATAGGAAGCCGCTTGATGTCGCTATTGAGAACTTGCTGGGTTGGTCATTTCAAAGTTGCTTCAACTGCTGCATTATGAGGTGATTTGTAAATGTAAACAGCATATTCCGCATTTATAGATTAATTCCTCGTCACTATTCTATTTCGTGAGCCATCTTACACGTCATGTTTAGCATTTTCCAATTTCCTATTCAAATTGTATCAACAGCCGTCAGAAGCGATTTCACAGCTCATACTCCTTGTAGTAAACAGAAACGTGCTCAGTTTGCTCGTGGCTCACTTGGAGTCTTTGTTGCTTGAGTCTTGTACATTTGAATACTAAAAACGTGGAATAATTTAATGGTTTAAAGCGTACTATTGAATGTTAAATCCTTCAGTTAGATTAGTGAGATCAGTTACAGGATTTGTAAAGTCAAAACGTGTCAATTCAAGCGTGCAAAACAATACTAGAAACACCATGGGCTCTTCAAGCGTCTTGGTCCAGAAAGTGAATCCAACGACGGGGAAATTTGAATGGGAACTGCAAAGAGAAGATTACGATTACCATCAGGAAGTCGCTCGTGCAGCTTTTGCAGACATGCTCCATGACTGGGAAAGAGTATGAATTTATTTGTCTTTAATTTTAAATATAAATGGAGTTTAACGTTGAACAGTTTTGCTTCTTAATTTTTAGAACAAATTGTACCATATTGCGTTGAAGAAAGCTATAGCTAAACTGCAGTCTGCTGGTAAGAAAGCCCATGTTTTGGACATTGGCACAGGAACAGGATTACTGTCCATGATGGCTGCCCGAGCTGGAGCAGATTCCGTCACTGCCTGTGAGGTATAAATATAATTTAATGTCTCCTTACGTTCTCTTCAAATATTGTAACTGAAAACTTGTTTATTTCAGACATTTCAACCCATGGCTAAGTGCGCGCGCCAAGTTATAGCCGATAATGGCCTTGCAGGACAAATCCAACTCATTCCGAAGCGCTCGACCGACATAAAAGTTGGTCCTGAAGGCGATATGCCCCAAAAGGCCAATATTCTCGTTACTGAAGTCTTCGACACGGAACTTATAGGCGAAGGAGCCATTGGAACCTTCAACCACGCCCATGCGGAGCTGTTAGAGGTACTTCTATCAACAAAAAACTATCCATTACAACAAATCATCTTTTGTTTACTGTTCTCATAGGAAGATTGTATTGTCGTACCAGCCAGGGCAACAATATTTGCCCAGTTAATAGAATGCGACTTGGCCTTGCGCTGGAATCGGTTACAGCCTGTAACGCTTCCCAATTTACCCACAATTCATCCTTACGAAGCCATAGCGACTTGTCCTGGGAGTATATCCTTGCACGACGTCCAGCTAGCCCAATTAGATCCGTCTCTCTTCCAACCCATCACACCTCCCTTGCCAGTTCTGCAGTAAAAATTGATTTAAAAAAAAATAGTAGTCATTTTCTGTAATTAATTCTTATTTCGTTATTAGTTTTGATTGGAATAGCCCCAAACCCATCACCGAAGACGAATCTTCGTCAGTCACCTTTAAAGCTTCCACTACTGGTACAGTTCACGCAGTTTGCATGTGGTGGAGCCTGGATATGGACGTCGAAGGTGAAATCGAGCTTTCTTGCGCTCCACCTTGGGCTCATCCGGAGGGAAAACACGGAAAAACCATTCCCTGGCGTGATCATTGGATGCAGGCACTCTACTATTTACCCCAAGACGTCCAGGTCCAATCAGGGGAGTCTTACGTACTCAATAGCAAGCACGACGAATACAGTTTATGGTTTGATGTTCATCCAGCCTCCCAGACGTAATACCCTAACTCAATTTACCCCAAGGAGGCTAAACTTTTATTATCCTAGGATTCAGCCGCTCTCAATAGCCGCTTCACGTCCATTTTGTCATTGCGGGCTTCACTCCGCGTTGAGTTTTACACGTCGAGGGCAGTTAAACGACCTAACTCGTTGGCGGAAGTACGCCGATGCCCTTCAAGTCGTCGTAAAACCAGGCAGTCGAGTTTTATGTTTGGGGGACGCTACTCTGATAGCTTTGATTTGCCCAGCGTTGGGAGCGTCAAGTGTTTTAGCAGCTGAAACCAACCCAGCCTATCAAAGAGTCCTGAATCGCTGTGTGAAAGCTAATGATTTACAAAATAGCATCACTACTACGGACTCCACCTTAGAAACCCAATCGGTGGAAGATTTAGGCGGAGCTGTAAGCCTGAATTAGTGCTCAACTGCTAAATTATTAGTTACATTAACACGGTTTTGCGTTAGTTTGATGTGGTAATTGGGGAACCTTGGTTCGGTACGTCTTTATTACCCTGGCACCATTTACATTGGTGGTACTGGAAGAGTCGTTTGACCCATTTGTTGACGCCTGATGCGAAAATCCTGCCAAAGAAAGCATTTCTAAGAGCCATTCCAGTGCAATTTGAAGACCTGTGGAAGATAAGAGCGCGTGTGGTGGAAACCGAAGGGTTCCAACTCGATAGTTTTGATAAACTTATCAAAGTAAATATGATTGTCACGTAATTTAACACTACAATCGTTTATTTCTTTAGGACGCTATGGCAATTAGTGACGATTTGGTTGAACCTCAGCCATTATGGGAATATCCTTGCATGGCCCTAGGTCAAACGACCACGCTCATGACCTTTGACCTTAACGAGTCACCACTTTCCTGTTCTTGGACCGAAAAAGGTCATTTTACCATCGAACCAAGGTAGAATTTTCCATATTTTGCTAATTCATTGTTTGAATGGCGTTGTACATATATCTCTGAGGCAATTCAATAGATGGCGGAAGCGTTTAGTTTTGGCTTAAAAATAGGGGCGATTATATTCAGAGCTGCTTGCACGGAATCGAACGTTTTGTTTGCTATGGTTTTGTAAGGCGCGCGCCTACCATGCTGCTTGCATAGTTTATTTACATTGTAATTACGTGCTACTTTAGTATAATAGTTAAAGTGCTCGAGTAGTGAAACTTTTAGAATAATTTCGTCTCACCTTTAGATCGGCTTCGCGAGTGTTCCATGGCCTTTGCTTTTGGATGGATTGGGACCTGGGAAATGGCGTAGAAGTAACTTCTGGCGGGCCAATTATGGCGCCCAGTATTGAACAGAATGTGACATGGGACAAACATACTCGCCAGGGCGTTTATTTCTTGCCTGAAGCATGTCATACGAGTATGACAGAGAACATCAGCTTAGACTATCAAGTGACTTTTATGCCTGAATCTGGCGCACTCCAGTTTCGATTTGGCCAACCACAATAAACTCGAAGGAGCCTATCCAATTAGGTTTGTGTTAAATTAACTTGGACCCAGACTTTGTCACGCGTTGTTTTCTTTAAAGGTATTTTGTTTTGTCTTATATCGCGTTCCACCGGCATTCTAGAGATACGGAAAGCTTGGTTGGGATGTTCTGGAAGTTGTTCGGAAGAACTCGTAGAACTTTGAACTTTCCAAAAGTTTTTAGACAAAGCAACAAGGTTATTGTTGTCCCAGGTTCCATGAAAGCATTCTACAACGGCGAAGCTGTTTTATGACCGATTTATGGTTATTGAAAACGCCCCGTTTTATTGTCTAGGAAAACAAAGAACGTCGTTTGCTACTTTTCTATCGGAGGAATCCTCCTTAACCTGTTTTATTGTTGCGGTAATTATCCCTATAGAAGCCAAGTTTTCGCGGGGCTTTTATTAATGTCGATATTTAAAAGGCTTCCATAGGTAAGAAAATTGTCTAAACGTTTCCTTTTTGGCGGCGGCTGAGCAGTTTGATTAATAGGTGGCTTTCGGGCTCGAAGAAGACAAGAATACTCAATTGGGATGCGCGCGCAGCACGTGCGTTGGCCTAGTAGCCTACGTTGGTTCAATGCTCAGGTGTGTTGCTTAGCAAGCACGAGGGAAGAAAATCACCTCTAAAAGGACGCCCTAATGTTCGCCTATTATGTCAGGGAACGTGGCGTGCGGCTTTGATCGTGTTAATGAATCTGAAATCTTCTCATTTTCATTCAAAACTGCCCCAAACTCGAAATTTCCTTCAATTTCATTAGCGTTCCAGGTTTCGCTCGTAGGCACGACTAGACTTGGATAGCTTTGATAGATAGATGTCAACTTACGGAAGGCCATAACCTTTATTTGCATGCCAAGAGTGACATTCTTCTCCGTCAATTTAATGATCTACGCTGCTTATTCCGATCCCGGAAAGTTTTCAAGTCCGAAAGGTATATATGCGGGCTTGATTTGTTTGTCTCCTGAAAATGACACTCGGGTCGGGGGAGGTTGTGGTTACAGGTCCAATTCCAAGACAATCGGAATCACGCCAATGGCTCGTTAACTCTATTCGCCCATGGAGCGCACTGCTGACAAGTTTTTTGTGGAAAAGGAAAGAATCCTCAAAAACAGAATTATCAGCTTTTGATTCATTACAGTTGCCTCGGGCTAAAATCGTAAAAACTAATAAAAACTGTCGTCGGAAATAAAAAGAAGAGACACGATATGAAACACTGTGTGACCTTTCCTCCTTTTTTCTTGTTTTGTCGTTTGTTCTTTTGTATTTATGGATTATATGATCATATATATATTTTCATATGTAATCGTATATAATCATATATATGTTCAAAAAAGCGTCCAAACTGGGTACAAACTCGAACTTGTTCCTTTTCTTTGACAAGTTTATGGTAGATTTATTGCACTAAGAAAAAATTGAGAAAATCAGCTTTGTTGCGGTACAATACTGTTTTATGACGGGAAGTTGCATTGTTCGATTCTTGTTACGCGTTAGTGATCGCGTTCAAGTATTTGCCACAAGTAAAAACCTTGGAACGCTTTGAAGCTACAGAAATTATTATGGCGCAGAACAGCTGGTGAGTTGAATGGACAAGCTAAGCTGCAATGCGTTAACTGCAGGATTAATTGGTAGAGCCATTTTTATAAATTGTTTATAATTATTGCTAGTATGAAATTGAGGTAGTTTTGTTCGACAGAAAAACGGAGGAAATTAGCTTGGGATTGTTTTCCGGGCGAAACAACAGTGGCGTCTGTTTCATTATCTTGGAATTCTTCGAATCGGTTCAAAAGAAAATTCTAGTCCTAACTAAGACATGGTACAAAGTGACGAATTTTCGTGATAGATGCAATTATTTCCTAACGAAAAACGCAGAGCTCATCTCTTCAGAACGTTGAAGGGCAATTGCGTAAGGACTTGAACGCTATAACATCCGTTTAACTTCGAAATAAATGAAGACCATTAGCCTTAGAAATAAATGAAGACATTACCATTAGCCAATAATTGGTACAAGTTTAATTACTTAATTCGCAACATACAATTTCTTATTTGTTTAGTTAACTACTTTTGTTTACTTTTGTTCTATTCACTATTCTACTAAACAATAACGACGTTAATTGCTACATTAGAAAATGTAAATTAAAATCGCACATAAATTCAACAAAACATAACCAAACATCCGATTTAACAAGTTTGCAGAATAAAATACTGGTATTCATTTGACAGGAAACTATCCGGAAATCAAACTTGGGAACTTAGTATACAAACATCAGAATGAGTCGGAAACTGCAACAATGGTTCTCGTCATTCCGCTTTTAATTAGACGTGCGAACGTTATAAAATTACCACTGCACTGCTTTTGTGTTCGAAATTAGGCGGATTTCATGACCCATCCCCGCCGGGGTTCAATTGTTCTATGGTTGGAGGGCTCGTATTGAGCTTTTGGGGGCGTGGAGGAAATGTACTAGGAAGTAAAGCGTCGTTGTATAATACGATCTTGTATCTTGTTCTTGTTCTTGGCGGCCATACGAGTAAAACCGTTGTGACATGGAGGGTTATGGGGGGCATGCGTGTGTATATATGCTCCGGGGACAGATAATGGATGAGTCCCAAGGGGGTTGACTTTGAGCTGACTTTATGTCCGAGGACGACGCAAGTCGGGTCGTTTTCTTGCGACATATAAAAGGGGCCACCCAGATATACGTCCGCGTCCATTCTTGTCCTGAAGTTTTGCGTGTTACCTTTGCCATGGTTATTAACCATAAATTGGCTCGTAATTATTTCATTGCAGATCAAGTTGTGAGGTTAATTAAGTGTCTGCAATTAAGTGTCTTCTTGGTGCAGAGGTGTACGTAGAAGCCTTCAGGAGAAACAATAGCCCCTTTCAGATATTCTTTTTACCAGTGTTTATTATTCCATTTATTCCATGTATTCCCGCTTTCAATTATTCTTATAATTATTCTTGTGTTGTTTAGATCGTAAGCGTCGTTACCTGTGAAGCCTCATGATTTGCAAAACAGGAGAAGGAAGTTGTTTGGCGGAAGTTGAATGGCGCTTTTTCGACTGGAAGACCTGTTGGCTCCACGGAAGGAGGCCGCTCCAGTTTTGGATTTGGCGGGCGCTCGACCGACTTCGCAGTCCGAGCTCGACAAGTTGCTCCAACGGGTGCCAGAATTCCGTATTAAGCCTGAGAAGGTACATACAAGCGCACCTATATGGAATAGTAATAAAAAAGATTTGTTTAAATTTTTATCGGAAATCGTTATCGCCACCTAAATCCGAAAGGACACGGAATGTAGGCGTGGCTTTACATTTTATTATTTATTTATTTTTTACTGTCTACTTTTTTAACTTTTTTTTTTTTTTACTGTCTACTTTTTTAACTTTTTCAACTTTTTTTTTTTAACTTTTTTTTTTTACTGCAAGTTTTAATATTTTGTGATTCTTGTCAGGTGCGAAATGAAGATATGCACATTTTAGAGGAATTTATACCGCTTCTCTGTGGAGGTGAGAAAGGCCCCGCCCCTTTAGCTACAGAAACAGCGGCCGGGGCTTTCCCTTACGGGGACCCTTGTCCAGCTAGTTTGTCACCTTGTCGCTTATCCGAATTGGCCGCTTTGCACATTCATTGGAGGATGTTGACCACTGCCCGGCCTCGGACAAAGCTAGAAGAGGAATACTTTTCAAGGTATGTCAAGCTACCAATGCAATGAGAAGTAATCAACCGTCCATTTCTGTCGAGGGGGAAGAAACGCAGACAAAAGAGATAAGCAACGAGGCCTTTCTGCATGCGTGGGTAGTGGGTGAGTCGGGTATAAAATGAAACCTTGAACAAAACTAAGGACCGCCTGATAAGTATCTTTTTATTTTATTCAGTTTGATTTTCCATATACTTCAATTTTCTGGCTAGCAATGTACTAAAACTTTAGTTTCCCGTCTATTTTTGTGGTCAGTGTGTATCGATTTTCAGTAGGTTTCAGTTTGGGGTTTTCTGTACATTTTTATTAGCTTAATTTATTTGTGTATTTTAATGACTGGTTTCAAAAGGTTTGGCTAATTTTTTTAAGGAATAAGTGGTAAACTTACACATGTATTAATTGGTTAAATTTAACAGTTAGGTAAATTAGGAAGAAATTCAAGTGAATTACATTTTCAGTGTGTTTCGATTTTCAATAGATTTCCGTTTGGGATTTTCGGATAGTTTGAATGGCGTAATTTAGTGTATTTACATGACTGGTTTCAGAAGTCTGGAAGGTCTGGAAGGTCTGGGCAAGGGTCTGGGTAATCTTAAGGACTAAGTGATAAATTCATACATGTATGCACTGGTTAAATTAAGATTTAGGTAAATTAGGATGAAATTTAAATGAATTTACTTTAAGTAAAGTGAGCTAATGAATGAAGTCAAATAATTCTATATTGTAAAAATGATTCGATTTTTGTTGGGAAGGAAAAGGATAGTAGACATTGGTTTGAAAAATGAAAAGTTCCACCATATATTGGAACCCCTTATGGTGCTACAGCATGGTTTTGATTCGAAATTTTTTTTTACAAAATTTACATTTTGATTCGAAAACTCTCATTCTGTCTGCAGTAGAACGACATTGTACTGTGACAGTAATGTATGGCATGTATAAGTCTACTTTACCTGCTGATTTTCGTTTTGATATCGGTTTCACTAATTTTTTTCATAGTGTTCAAATTGTGAAAATTTTAAATATAATTTTAATTTCTTGTTTACAGTTTACCAGATTAGAACGAGATCATTCATAGAAATTAGAATCAGTGCCATCTTTAGACAAAAAAGATCCACTACTGGCAGTACACCGTGGCCTTTAAGGATTTTTTACAGAATTTAAGTGAGCTGTAGGATTTGCAAATTAAACGCTTAACTTGGATATTCTGAATTCTGTTTTTTCTGTCTAGCAACATAAAATTACGCTATCTTTGATCCGACGATTAAGAATTTAGGCAAATCAAGTCAAGGTTCTTGTCCGTTTTTGTTGTACGTGATTCCCACGTCTTTTGAAGTCTTGGCAACATTTCCATGTTTTTTTACGGTTAATTTGGAAAGCCGGCGTCGAGTCTTAATTTATGACAAGCCATGTTTCTTTTATATGTACCCTCATAATCTCAATTCTTTTTCTTTTCAAGTTCCTAGCTTGAACGCTTCCGCTTGGGTGAAACAATACTCTGTTCCCTCTTAATTCTAACCCGGTTTACTTAAAAAAAAAATTCTCTGTTTTTCGGGATCGTGTCAGGTTGGTTGACCTAGAGAAGCTTAAACAAGCCGCCGTGATGAGTTGGCGCGTGCCTGTTGCCGGGAGACCACGCCCCCAGTTACCCGCCAATCAAATCCGTCGGATTGTCCGGACTCACAAATCAGGCGTATCGGAAACGCGACTTAAATGTTGTTCGCAATGTGGGGAAGAACTGTGTGGAGGCGGGGCCTGTACTGAATGGGTCTACGACTTGTTTCTCCGTCAAGCGTTGCCCGATGCTATGGATTCGGTTCTACCCGGAACGAAGGATGAAGACGGCCTGGTAGGAACCGAAGGCGTGGGTGGGACTGGTATTGCTGGGATCTCGACGGCGCTTAGTTTAACTGGAATTAACGGAAGCAAACATCCGTCGAGCAACAATAAAGCCGCCGATATAACGGGATCGATGAAGAATCGCGCCATGAAAATCCGGGCCATGAAAAAGAACATGGCCTCGCAGCATAAAAACAGAACGCCCCGCCCCCTTCCTTCGGCAGCCACTAGATAGACCTCTATGCGAGACTAAAAAATAAAAAAATATATACTGTAAAAATATTCAAGGAAATCGATGATTTTTTGTCAAGTTTTCGCTTCCATGGTTGTGTGTTGGTGTGACGTCATCGACTCATAAGAAACATGGAATCGATTTTTCGATATGCAAGCTCGTCGCGGGTATCAAATATCGATTATCCACGCAGGTGCGATTCGCAAACCCAAACCGTTCGCTAAAACCTTCCATGGTTGTGTGATGGTGTGACGTCATCGACTCATAAGAAACATGGAATCGATTTTTCGATATGCAAGCTCGTCGCGGGTATCAAATATCGATTATCCACGCAGATGCGATTCGCAAACCCAAACCGTTCGCTAAAGAGTAGTGCTCAACTTTTTATAGCAAGTGCAAGATAAGGATGCTTAAATCTTGTCTTGCACAAGGCAAGATTATGGGAAAAGGAGCCTTTTTGTCAACGGCTGTTGATATTCTTGGTCCGGTCAAGTGTTTTTGTGTGTGACGTTGACCTTTGTCTTTGCTACCAACGGTGAATTTCCCCAACTCACTCAGAATAAAAAGTCCGGGTCATTGTTCCAAAGAGGCTCAAGTTGTGTTTCAAATAGAAAAAAGTAATTACACTCTCTTACTACGTTGTAGGAAATAACGGAAACCACAAATAGACCTCCCTGCAAAGAAAAAAATATATATAATTGGGTAGATACGTGTCGAAGTCTAATTCCTTTAACCGGTTATTGTAAATATAGAAACCGAAAGGTTTTTGTACCTATTTTTCCAGATCTGTTGAAACATATGATAGTGGTGGGATTAGCATTTTATTGAACTATTTCTTTTTTTTTTAGCGTTTCACCTTTTTTAGCTTTGAACGGTTTTCTTTTGTTGTTTTCATTCTCAAGCCCTACTAGACGCATGGCGTTCTGCTGCAGACACCGGAGCCGGGAGGGGCTAGGGTTCGCGTACCCTACGACCCTGTGAAGTTGTAGCGCGTATGGACTAAAGTAGCCTCGGGCTATATGGGCGAACTTTCTCTGAGTAGGTGCGATTAACCGTGGGGAAACATTTGCCTGCGCCATAGTGTTGACGTCATTTACTAGAGTTGTGTACAATTAACTGCTCTGTGAACTACAAATTTTATTCCTATTCTCGTATTGGAAGGTTTCACAAAGTGGTAAAAGACTTGCACTTCTAACCCAAGAAAGGTAATAAATAACGATTAGCTTTTCTATGCATTTTTTCCGAGCAGAAGGATAGGGGACTGTCAGAACGGACAGAACTCAGAAGAGGTATAACACTAGTTTTACTAACATTTTCATAAGCTTAATGAGCTGAATAATGTACTTGACATCGTTATTGAAGTTTACTGAAATGAGTAGTAGTATTCGAATTTTCGTCGTTAAGCTTAACGGGCAGTTCAGTGAGACCGGATATGATAACAGACAAAAAAATTAGTGTGGTTTGGAATACTAAGCCGCGAACTGAAACTATTTTTGTGTATATTTTTCCTTGTAGGCTCTGTAGTCCTAGGATGCCAACACAGTGCATTGGGTGTGATTCACTATTCCTAGACGTGCAACGTTCTGTTGGCGACTTTGACGACAAGTGTAAGTTAGTTTCAAATTTGAAATTTTTTTCATACTTTGAAAGTTTAAAAAAATGATGACTTCCATACTCAGGTTTATCGTGAAAAACGGAAGTCTTGGTTAGATCAAGGAAGACTTATCGTGAGTCGAATGTCACTTTTTTCTGAAGGTGATCAAAAGTTGACAGTGTCAACTGGTTTTGGAATGACGTCATGCCGAGAGGTTGACCTAAGAGAGATACATCCCTAGAAGGTTAAGGAGCTAAGGCGAGAGCGCAGAGTCAAGTGTCAAGTCGAGTTAAGAACTGCAGCACTGTATACACGACGCTACAGAATAAACGATATCGACTTATATGAAATTATCAAGTCATTCCAGGTTTAGCATAGTTTAACGACTTAGAAGGGTAAGATCTACAAGAAAAAGATCTTAAGAAAAACTGTGTTACTATCTAAAAGATCCACACCAACCAAATTTCAAAGCTTTCGCCTGACACGGGAATACTGTTAGTAAAGTGATATTGCCGTAGAATCGTTTTCCGTTTCCTTTCCATTGCAGTCCCCTTTCGAGGTGTTTGGATATCGAGTGTTCCGAACTGTACAAGTTTAGAAACGTGCATAATTAGTCGACAGAAACGTGAAACTATGTAAGTAAGAAACACTCATTTAGAAAATGTTAGAACAACACAAGGGAAAGCAACTATTTTATCAAAATTTACAAAATATTGCATTACTGTTCAGAAAAAAAGAAAAACAAACACAGAAAGTATAGGCAAAAGTTACCCTAAGCATTACAGCAAATTTAGGCTGTAAAGTACATTTAAGTTTTGTTTTGAAAAGTATGTTCAATTTATTCTAGAAAGCACACTCTACTTGGTCGAAAGATGTGCTAAATGTATCCCAAAAAACACGCTATAATTAATTCCACAAATTGTGTTACATTTAAAATGTACAAACGTTAATATATAAACGAAACATACGCCTAAAAACGTCAAAATGTCCTGAATTGAGTAAAAAATTATGCTAGGTGTACTCTAAATTCTCAAAGCACTCCAATGACGTTAAGTGTGCTCAATTTCTTAAAAAATAATGAAGGACAACTTTTGCAACGAAGATAGACGTTTGTGCCTATCTAATTTCTCTTTGATTTGAACAGATTAAACTTCTGTAAGATTGTGTTTTTTAGTAGATTTCCGTTACGGAAATCTTAGCTCTTACTGCCGTGTGACTAATATTCTTCTTCTTCGTATTATTATTGTATTATATTATTATTCCACGCTCATTGGAACTGAGCTCTAGCAATTGGATCTGTAGCAAATTTGCGTTAACCTTGGGGGGTTGGGCTCGAACTTTGTCCGGGTGGTATACTTCGTCCAATTTCTAAACCCGTTTGGACCTTTTCTTCTCTTCTAGGATACCCTCGAGTTTTACCCTTTGCCAAATCCGTACCTTAAAATCAGTAAGAATAACTGCTTAAACTTTGATGTGAAGTATATAGGTTGAAGGGAAGGGTCCAATAGAATGTACGAGATCTTGCATTAATCTGCGGATTATTACAACAGCGTATACTTTACCAAGTATAGCCCAACAAATTTGGGCTTGTGGAAAGTACGGGTAAAAAGGGTTTGGCCAGATCTAACCTTTATTTCTGGGAAAGCTAAATGGTATTGCGTAGCAAAAAGTTCGGTATCCTTCCATATCGGGGCCTCCCTATACCACGCTCTATTCACGCCAGATTCGCTCAAGGTAAAGGGTAGGCTATGCAGAAAGAAGGGGGTTTGTCCAATTAAGGTTTGAATCTTCCAACATCTTCTTCGTCTCCTAGTCAGTTTTCGAGAATCATGGAAAGAACTCGAAATCATTAAGAAGTCCATGTAAACTATAAGATTATCTAAGAGGGCCTCTTTCGATGCACAAGCAAAGCTAAATTGAAAGTTTCTTGTATTTTCTTGATCTTTATGGCCTCCCTAAAGATTCACTATTGCCAGTAAATGGAAATGGATACTATAAAGCCACAAATGCGGTGTTCCCCATAGTTTAGATATGACTAAACGATACTAAATTCCTAGAAGGAAATCCTCTTGTGAGCTGCAACTTTTCACTTAAATTTTAGGCTGTCGGCGCTATTATTCAAGGTAAAATTGTCTGACACATTTAAATGATAGTTCAAATCACAGTATAAAGGTTATGCAATACGATAATAGGGGTATCTTCCAATATTAAGGTTTTCCGACGACTTTCTCGGTCTCAAGAGGATGTGGCAGTACATAGGACGATAGGAGGCGATGGATTCACAGATTTGCTGTCAAAGTAGGCATTCCTAATCTACTAAAAAAAGGGTTTGGTAAAGAAAAGAAAACATTCCAAAATAGGTTACCTAAGATCCTACCTGCATTGCGCTTTGTAAACCGTCGTGATCTTTTTGGAATTGCACTGTTTGGGAATTTTCCCTTTGAAATTGTGGTTATTTACCGGAACTTACTCTGAGGACCGAGAAAGTCGTCGGAAAACCTTAAGATTCGAAGATAGCCCTGTTATCCTACTATGTAATCTTAATACTGTGATTCAGATTAATTTGGGCGAATGCCCTCAAGCAGTCTGGGTTGGGTGCTTGGGATTGACTCTGGGTCGTTCAACGGGGTGATTTTTTCATCCTTTCCAATTCATTTGTATTCCAAGTTCAATTCGCTGAATAAAAGTTCGGGGATCTCAATACATCCGCGTCATTCCAAAACTTTTGCAGTCGGATTGCCTTTAGCGACACTTCACTAAAACCAAGTGGAGCAGGAGTAAGCGAACAGAACTTATTGCAGTAATGTTCGACGCAGGTGCACTGTGACAATTTATCGCATAGGGACGTTAACATTGGCTATACGCTCACCCAGCGCGTCCTATAGAATTCCACCAGGTAAACGCTTGCATTTTTGCTTTTCTATTTGTATAAAAACAAGAAGGAAACAACTTTCAATACTGCAGTCGAATCTTGTCGTCTTAGTTATCGATTTGTCAAATTGCAAGCTATTTTTTCGCCAATGGTTGACGTTATTTCCATGGAATGATTATTTCCTAGGAAAATTAGTTACACCTGAGAAAATTAAGTATGAACTGCGCTGACTCAATGTTTTGCAGTTGGGAATTTCGGTGCGTTTATACCCAGCACAAGTAGTTTCAGTGCTAATCCCGACGAGGAATTGCACAAAGCTTGCAAGTGATCAGAATAGCTAGATGGTCGTCTCTGTAATTATTTGTTTCTCTGTAATTATCAAGTAAAGTAGCCACTTTCCATTAATAGACTTCCATTGGTGGTCTCATGGGTGGAGCAACAAGTCTTTGTAGGCGGGATGTCGAGTGAAGTGCTTGTAGCAGTACTTCCTATGGAAGCCGCCATTTTGGTATGGATCTCATTTAGCCCCTCCCTTTTCCTTACGTGCCCATATTAGATCGGCTCAAGCTAGATCTGTTCTGTACTGAATTTTATCTCCAACTCGGTATGTTTTCCACCAGTTACACTACACTTGCGCTTTACGTATAAAAGTATTCGAGAGGGTAAATTCCATGCCAGTGTGCAGCCCAAGAACGCCCAAGTGCGCTGGTCCCAATTCAGTAGTGTTTTTTTGGCGGTTTTCCTTTTCGCTCCCAAGACTTACATTAGTAGACTTACATTAGGTATTAAAGCCCCGATTCCTGCTATCGTGGCTTGATAACAAGACAGGTAATGTTTTCTGTTCTGTAAAAATTAATACTTTTACTACGGTTTGGAATTGTCAAATTTTCCGGCCCATTTTTAGACACTAGGTCCCTTTGCATTGTAATAAAAGCACATTTCAATCGTTTTTTGGAGAGATCTTGTTCGTTAGGTTAAGTTAATTTGTTAACTGGACTCATAGAGTAGGATAGAAAAGAGTTCTGGCCGTTTCCTTATGAGCCTTCTCCCACAAACTTTTGAGCCTTCAGGCTAATGCCTTGCGAGATGAGGGTTGTCCCGACTCCTGTTTGACTCCACCTTCCTTATAGCGGGACTATGAAAATGCGTTTAAACGTGAATCGATATTAGAAATATAATATATCGATTATTTCGCTCTCTATATATTGATATTACTATATTGATATTATTTGAAAATATATTATCAATTGAGCCTTCGACTACGGTATGGTCGATACATTTGGGCAACAAATATCGATTCATATCTTCTAACCAATCAACAGTTTGCTCCACTCCAGTTGGGAACCTCCTTTTCTTTCTATTTTCTTATGAAAGACCTATTATCTTCTTTATTATTTATTATTCTTTTATTTATTCTTTATTTATTATTCTTTTATTATTCTTTTATTTATTTATTATTCTTTATTATTTTCTTTGTACAGACCTATTATCTCTATGAACTCTATAACTGGATTTCCTCAAATGCTTCAGATGAACGATCCCGTGTGAACCAGAAGCAGTTTGAACCCCTAGATTAGGCTTCAAACCCTGTTTTCTCCTCGAAATATTAAAAATCTCGCTCGAAACGTCATTCTTCGCTGGAAAATTAAATCAAAGACGGCCGAGGTTTTAGATCAAGTTTCCCACTAAAATGTAAGGTTCAGCGTTTGCATTTCCCGGTGACTTAGGCCCCCGCCTCTTTGCAATCTTGCAGATGTAGTTACAGTATCCGGGAGGGTACGCAACCCGTCGTACACACTCTTAATGGCTTTAGTTGAGACAGTAATTGTCTGAAATGCATCTAAATAGTGCTTAAAGTGCATAATAGATTCTGATCCTGCCATTTAAACATAGTAAAAAACTCACAAGTATCGAACTTGTTTTTACACCTCGGGTTTATTCGTAACAATTTTCAGTACAGGTTTTCGGAAGGTGTTTTGAAGGCTTCTCTGTAATTATAAACATAAAGCTATCTGTGTTTGTCAGAATGTTTTAAAACTTCACCTTACGGTTGTTTAAAAGTTATTCTATATTGTGTTTTTTTAAGATTTTAATTGGCACTTTCTACCTTGTCTGACGTAATTACTAATAGAAGGGGCCTTCGACAGAAAAGTTATTACGAGAAGTTCCTAGCTTTGAACATTACACGTGTACCGTAGCCTCAATTACCACTCAAATCAACCTCGCGTGTGAAATAACAAAATAACACTTAATTAAAAGGGAAAGCCCCTCTTGTAATTCCATAACTATGAATCTGGTCCCAGTCTTTGTTTTTCTAATGTCTTGATGGGCTACGCACATTTCAATGTGTTTCAATTTGTATAGTGCTATGTATTGCACAATAGCTATATCTAAAGTCTTCCTTTGCGTGCCAGTTCAGCACTAATATTTATGTACCTGTTTTTTTATGTTCGTACGACATTTAAGCTTCGTCAGTTCGTCAGTTCCTTTTCGAATATCCATTGTCTAGAAAAACTGGGGCAGGATCTGTATGGCATCGAGACGCCCCCGACAGCCATCGATCACTTTTATCTCGTGCTAAACTCGTGCACTATCAAGCTGAGTCACGTACGTGACTGTATATACAGGTATGTCGCGTCCAGCGACCTTGCCAACAATGAACTTGTGCAAGTACGGCCTAATAAACCTGGCTAGTTGCGACCAGAAACGTTCCTTCTTTCTCCCCTTAGGTGTATTTATCAGTAAAATGCAGAAGTTATTTATCATCCCTTAGGTAGTAGGTGCTACGTGCGCGTCGTCATAGCCTCTGGCGGCGGCTCCTGAACCCCGCCGCACTCAACGACCTCAATGTTACCCTTGTTTGTCGCTTTCTATCACGCTTTGAGCTGGTAGGCCTCTGCCTGCTCTGCCTAGAAAGGCTGTTTGTCCGTATGATGGGTTCAGGGAGTTTGTAGAGGACTGTTTTCCTAACAAAGATGGAAAGTCCCCGGTCGCTTAGCAAAGAGCTTTCGGCAAGTCTTTCAGTGATTTCTTGTGACATTTTTAGGAGAGAAGAAAGATAAAATGGTAAAGCGTAGAAATATTAATGTTGCTTTTTGGAAGGGAGGTCTAGGATACCTACGATGAATCCCTGATTGATAGTGACTGGAGGCCTAGTTGACTCAATGACCTCTCTCCCGAACAGGAATAGACCGAGCAGGTTCCGTTTTTTTGTGGCTTTGTCTAGTATTCTCATACATAGGTAAGGCAAGTGATCGATATCAAAAATTCAGAAGAGAAAGAAGCAAAGGAATGCCACGATATTGCATTACATGTAGTGTGGTCGTTATCTAGAGGTTGTTTTCAAATTCTAAGTGCTACAATATTTATAGGAATTTCTGTACAGAGGGGGAATGGAATTTAATTAGGGAATGTTTATTTTTGTGAACTTGTTTCTAACTAATGGAAGGAAGAAAAAGTCAACGAGGTGATAGGTAGTGTTGAAATAGGCTCTTGAGAGAAAGGAAAATGTATATTGAGGAGTAAGGAGAATGTAAAGCGGAGGAAAGGACAAGGCAAGAAGGTAAAGGAAAGGCGGGGAGCGTGAAGGACTAGTATAGAAGGAACACGCCGAGGTCACTGGGTACGTCCGGGCTTGGGTGCAAATTTTGTTGCCGCCCAGCGCAGCGAAGCGGGGAGTAAACGCACGCTAGCTCGTTCGGCCTGCCGGGAGTGCTCGCTCGGTGTTGCCCCGGTGTGGTATCACAGTCGTTCGTGACGTTCTTGCCCAGTTATTTTCATTATTGAAAAAAGTGCACCAGTTTGGTATCCCAGTGGCGTTTGAGGCATTCATTTTCTTTCACGCTGTTGCTCTAAAAGTCTGTTTTTTCTTCCTAAAAAACGAACCATTAAGAACATATGTGGAAAAGTGTGTTTTTGACTTTGAGTATTCGATAACAAACTATCCCTAAGTTATCGAGTGAGTGTTCTACTTCGTATTGTCTAAACAACAAATCCGAGCAGGCCCAATCAGCACTCTTTGTTTTCTCTTGTGGCTTCTTTATCTGGCTGTTGAAGTATATCCTGTGTCTGAATGCAGGTAATATTGATAGCAAGTGACGCAGCAACCCCCAACCCCTATTTTTTGTGTTTTGCCCGGTTATAGTAGTAGATCCGAGAGTAGGAGAATGACGGTAATGAGCGCTTTCCTCTCGCCGACTTTGTGAGCGATGGCTGGGCGGCGCTGTTGCCCAAATTGCCGGAGCGATCCCGACCTAGGCAAGGCGAGCGGCGTAGTAGAAGTCGTAGTAGTAGTAGCGTAGGAGCGCCGCTCTAATCCTTTTATTAAGACGTCTACGTCGCGTACAGTACAGTCGCGTCACAGCAATTACTGTCTCGTTCGCCAAAAGGTTGTCAATTTATCGCCCTGTTAAATGCGTTTTAAGCTCGGTAGATTGTGTAAAACTTTCCTTCACGGTCGGTTGACTCCGACGGCCTACCCCAACATTATGCGTAGAGGCCCCTTAACCTGGATGCTACGGACAGCTTGGGTAGCACACTTGAACAGGACCAGAGCTCTTTTGCGTGGCGCAGGTCATTTAATAGCCTTCTTGGGGTTTGTGTTTATCTCACTTATGAGGGTGAAGGTAAGCAGAAGGTGAAGGCGGAGGGGAAGGAGAGGGAATAGAAGAGACAACGTAATTCTTGGAACAGGCCAAGGTAAGGGTACAGATAGTCAAGCAAGGGGGAAAGGAATGGGAACATAAGGGATATTATTTGTTGCTGCTACGCGCACTCTCATTGGCTCACACGTCGCATCATGGCGTCTGTGACGTATGGTTGGAAGGGATTTTTCGTATATTTCGTATGTTGATAACAAGCAAATGTTGCTATTTTGTTGTGATAAAAGTTGTAAACTTTACCATGTTATATTACCGTCATGACGTACCAATTTTCGAATGTACCGGTTCTTTGCGCCCAGTGTAGAGCAATTTTAATGACGCAGTTGGTAGCAAGACCGAGGTCAGCGTCGTGTTTTTTTATTTACCTATTGGTAATTTAATTTTAGCAAATAATAGTTAAAGAAAAATACATGTACATATTATTAAGTATATTTATTATTAAATATTTATGTTTATTGTTATTTACTGTATTGTTCTATATTATTATATCTTTTATCGGAAAAGTTTCCACGTTAGCTAGTTTTGCAGCAGCTATACCGAAGTCCAGGTGGCCGTTTGAGTCGCGTTTCTCAATTTCTAAGAACGTGTTATGCAAAATGGGGTTTCAAGACGAGAGCGGTAATAAAATGGAGCCACTTAATTCTATTTTTGTCGGAACAAACCATGCGCGTAATGTCTTCCCTCTAAAAATATCGTTGACCACGTTGACGTAGCGTATGTGGTTGGTAGTTTCTATTGCAGTGTGGATAGAAAAAATCCTCTCTATGACGGACAGAAGGCAAGGTAAATGCTCCCGCATTATGCACCTGTCCTCCTTTTCTATATTTTACCTGTCGCGAGGCCGGTCCTATCCTAAAGTGACAGAGGCCAAGTGTTACTAAAAGTAGTAAAGTATACATCCCTTCTTTTCCGAGATTGAGAACACTTTTTTCACAAAATTAGCTTAGCGCCAGGAGAGGGAAGCTTTTTTAAGGGTCCGTTTTGCGTCGCGCGCCGACTGCTGAGGCGTACAACGCAGTTCGGTTCGCTTCTTTCAGTAGATTAACTTGTTTTTTGTTTTTTTACCCCCAGGTATAAAATCCCTTCGTTTTAGAGATTGGAAACCATTTGTTCTCAAGTAGTTTGGCTCCAAGAGAGGGTGGGCGAGCTTTCTGAAGGGTCGAATTCTAGGTTGAGACGTGGACGATACTTTATCAACCAAATAGGCGCAGAAAGCTCAGTTGACACTTCCGTGTTTTCGAGAATAAAAGCTAAAGAAACGTTACGTTGTTTCCATCTCATCCTTGGCAGGTGTCCTTCCAAAAGTGGACGAAAAGCTCACGTTCACGCTTTGTTTGGCGTCGTGCGCCCACTGCGGAGGCGTAGAACGCAGTTCGGCTCACTTCTTTTAGAAGATTAAACTTACTTTTTCTTTACCCCCACCCCAAAAATGGGGGTTAAAAGGCGGAGAAGAAACGAGAAAGGAACAAGAAAAGGTCGCGTGGTTGAACTTCTGAGTAATTAATCCTACTCGTAAGAATGTAAACAATAGCGGCCAGTCGCCATTTTGTTTCTGAGATGTTGTGGTTCTTACAGAGATATTAACCGTATATTTTCTTTTCCCGTTTCGGTATTGAATAGGAGAGGGTTATAGGCTGACTCCCCGTATACGTTCTGCCCAAAACAAGAGGATTTTGGTGATTTTTGAGCAACGCATGGCCAGTTCAGGTGCAGCTTCCGTCGCCATCCCGGCAGATTTGTCGCCTGCACCCAGCCAAAGTTTGTTCGACATGCCGCCAGGCGTTGAACCCCGCCTGGCTTCTACTGTTGGCGTTCCTCCTCCGGACGTTCACGAAGGCACGAGTGGGACCGAAAACGTAGACGCGGACCCCGATGGCGACGTGGAAACTGGCGGGGACTATCGGTGCAATCTCTGCGAGAAGAGTTTCGCCGTTCCCGCGCGCCTGACTCGTCACTACCGTATCCATACGGGGGAGAAACCCTTCCGCTGTGACGAATGCGGCAAGTGTTTCTCAGTGAAGGAGAACTTGTCGGTTCACCAACGGACCCACACCAAGGAACGGCCCTACAAATGCGAATACTGTGACCGGGCTTTCGAACATTCCGGCAAGCTACACCGCCACCTTCGGATCCATACGGGTGAGCGACCCCATCGGTGCTCGGACTGCGGTAAAACGTTCATCCAGAGCGGGCAGCTCGTCATCCACCTGCGGACCCATACCGGGGAGAAACCGTACGTCTGCACGGTCTGCAGCAAAGGTTTCACTTGTTCCAAACAGCTCAAGGTGCACCACCGCACCCACACGGGCGAAAAACCTTACGTTTGCCCCATCTGCGGCAAGGCGTTCGGTTACAACCATGTGTTGAAGTTACACCAAATGCAGCATTTCGGAGAGAAACTCTACAAGTGCGTCCTCTGCTTCGAGACCTTGACGTCCAAGAAGGCGTTGGAAACCCATTTGCGGCAGCACAAAGACACCCGGCCGCCACACTCTTCGAGCTCCCCGCCGTCGCAACTCGCCAAAAATCCGGCGGCCTGTACCTCATGGAACCGACCGGTCCCGTCACCTATCGGGTCGGCCGATACTTCCACGTCCGACAGCGCTCAGAGCTCGCTGTCGGGCCAGGAGGACGGCGAAGTCATGGATCTCAAGAAGCGACATATCCCTAACCCAGCTCTGCTCGCCAATAACCCTATGACGTCATCCGGTCCCCTTTTTGGTGCCAATTCTTCACCCGTTTGGAGCTACCGAGATCACATGGCTTTACCAGGCCCGGAATCGCGTTTCCAAGTCCCTTTTCAACCGAGTCAACCATACCCTTGGCTGCCCCGCCCCCTCCCGCCTTTATTGCCTTTGCCCACGACACCTCAGTCAATCCAAGGACCTAGCGAAGAGGATCTCATGTCGTGGTCCCGGGTCGTCTCCTTGCAGCAATACGCGTCTCAGTTCCAAAAACATCATCAACAGCAGCATCAACACCACCGCTTGGGCGTCGCCGCACCTGGAACGTGTTCTCAACCCTCCTTGTTAGCATTGGCCCCGCCCCGGAAGCGATTCCGTCCGTTAGCCGTTGACTCCGCCCCTGTCACGACTGCCTCTTCTTCGTTACCGTTGGATCAGCGTCTGTTTCCCTGCAATCCGAGGAGCGGCGGTAGTAGCAGTAGTAATAGCAATCCACGCCCTTTGGCCGCCTCACCTCAGCAAGTCAACCTCAATGGCCGTTTACCCGCCGTAGTCGATATTGATCTGGAGAGCGTAAGACTGCGGTCCGTGATTCAGTTCGCCCACCGTGCCACTGCCCGGCAATCTCAGGAGGCCCGTGCTGGAATACATGGAACCATGTCGTCCCCCGCGTCCTCCTCCGCCTCAGCCTCGCCCCAGCTTCGTAACTATTTATCTCAGCCAGACAGCCACCACACCCGCACTCGCTCAGCCAGTTATCCGCCCGATCGTCCACCTCTTTAAAATTACCAAAAATTCACTTTTGTGGCGGATTTTGCAAACTCCAAAGGGAGATTTTTAAAGGGAGATAACCTAGCCAAGCTAAAAGGAAAGGGAAAAGGCAACAGGAGAGAGAGAATGTTATACCCAAAACGTAAATGTTACAAGCTCAAAAACTTTTGCTCAAGAAACCGAGGAAGACTTAACAAAGTTGCACTAAAACTTGTGTACAAAACTCATGTCCTTCGAAATTTTCCCTTCAACGCCCAACTCCTGATTGCGCATTCCATTGGCTGCACTGGTGCAACATTTTTGACACTCAGTGCGTCAAAAATGTATATGCTTACCCACTGAGTGCCAAAAATATTGCACCAGTGCAGCCCACTGGACCGCGCTACTGAGAAACGACCTTTTTTTGAAGCTGCAGTTACGTTAAACAAGAAATAGAAGAATTACGTTAAAACAAAAGCTGCATTTAAGATCCCCTTTTTACATATTTTAGAGGTTTAACCAAAAGCTGTTGATGTGGATTCTCTTTAACTATATTTCTTCGTTTTCGTTCATTTGTAATCTTCTTTCTTGGAATTTGGATGTTAAGGAAAACTCGATTGGATTTCGAGGAACTCGGTCGAGAATTGTTTTTTGAAAAATGAAATTCAGAGCTGACTGGCCTATAGGTACCTACACTTGTCTCGGGGAAATAACGCTAGTGTTTTCTTTGTGAAGCAGTGTTACTTTTCCCTTTTTTCTATTCGTTTCGCAGCCTTTTTTTCAAGTATGGAAAAGGAACTACCTTTTCGTCAGCTCAAAATCAAAAAACGCTAAGTTCACATATCATTACCGCTGAGTGTATTTATTGTACCTAAAAGACGTTTTATCAGATTCCCAACCGTGATTTTGTAGGGTTTATGGTTCCTGTTATGTGTCGTTGCATTTTTCTTTTTTTAATGTTTTCAACTACCTCGACAACAGGTAGAAACGATGAACCGAAGTCATTTCAACCGAAGTAAATCGGTTTCAGGTCAACGTTTTGAATTCCACGGTGAAAAGTTTTACTATTTTAAGACAAAAAAGAAAGGTCCTAGTGCCATATTTGTGTTTCCGGGAAGTTGCAAAGAGAAAATATCCATTTTTTTTCACAATCGTTGATTCGGAGATTCCTCCGCAGTTAATTACCCATTTTTCTTCTTTTCTAAAATTAAAAATCTTTTCATTACGCGCGTTAAACCCCTTGGGACCACTTTCCCCCCGTCTACGGCGAGAGTTAGTTAATCTCGAGTAAACATAAATGACGGCAGTGACCTATAAAAAAAATGCTTAAGATTTGTTCTATTCGATTGTTTGTTGGAGTTTTTATCTGTTATTCTTGGGTGTACTGTTTGAATAAAGTTGAAACCTCGCAGCAAAATCTGTGCACTGATTTATGCACCGATATGAATTACGTTTGTCTAGAAATTCGGATTTTATATTCAAGAGAGGCCTAAAAGATAAATAAGGCAGAATGTCTGCTATCGTTATTCCGAAACAGCAAAATCTGTGTACTGACATAATGCACCGATATGAATGACGTTTGTCTAGAAATTCGGAGTTTATATTCAAGAGAGGCCCAAAACATAAATAAGGCAGAATGTCTTCTATCGTTATTCCGAAACAACAAAATCTGTGTACTGACATAATGCACCGATATGAATTACGTTTGTCTAGAAATTCGGAGTTTATATTCAAGAGAGGCCCAAAACATAAATAAGGCAGAACGTCTTCTATCGTTATTCCCAAACAATAAAACTAAAGTCCACGGTCGTGTGATGCTTCCTCCCCATCCGATACCAGTTTTCCCTCTCGCGTACCCAAGGACCTTTCGCACACGCATTACCGGCCTTCTCCGAGTTCTCGGAAGAGGAAACGTACCCCATACCCCTGTACGATAGATAAACAACAAAGCTACACGAGGCTGACGACAGTGATCCCATTTTGTCAATTACTGCGAGCTGGCTTAACCTATCATTATTCTAAAGTGACTGAAGAACACCCCTGACAACTGAAAAAAAGGAAACGGAAACACAAGTTGTAATTTTGTATCTTTTGTTTCAACCTTGACCTATCACGCAAACCTAACACAAATTCTTATGCAAAAAAAAAAAAATCTCTAGAAAAATAGAACATACAAAGTCCGGCCCACATAAAATTTCGCTTCCCCTTCTTGGAATATTGTAATTTTTTTTTATAAAAAGGGAATCGCTCTTAACCGAACATGGAACGCATGGGCATATTGCCTACGAGTGGCAATGGCGACTTGCCCAAGGCAGCTACTAACAAGCAATTAGCCGCAGACATGCCGTAATGGAACCAATCCACAGGAGGCAAGCCCATCTTATTCGGAGCTTGGTTGCCCACCATCCAGGATGAAACGGCCATCAAAACAGAGGCGAGGAAGCCCCATAAGTTGCCGTGGAAAATGGAGAACAGTCCCAAAGATAGATCGCCACCCAATGCCAACAAACGGGTTACGCGGTTCTTACCAGCCCTACGAGTATAAAAACATTCGTAACGGTTAAATGTCCAACTCCAAATCCATATAAAGCTTAGAAGGCCTCGCAAGACCTGCGTTCTTGCTCGTTAATCGACGACACGTGGAAGAAAGTTTCCGTTTCGAGGAACTTGCGCGAGAGCTTAGCTGGCCTACGTTCCATTCTTTGAACCTGAAAGAGCGTGGCGTTTCCGTTGAAAGTTCCCAGAAACCGCGCAATCAAGTTTCGCCCAGAACGCAAGTCTTACGGCGTATGACATGAACTCGGGGTATCAATTTGCTTGATGGATGAGATTAAGATGTTTCGAGTTCGAGTTTGTTTAGTTACCTGTGTCCCCCTAGCCAGGACAGGATAGCGGGCAGAATCGACAGCAAGTGAAGGTTTCCAAGCAACGTAGAGTGCACGTTGTAATAGAACTGACCTACCAAACAAGGTAGGCCTACGACTAATGCAAGCCAGGAAAGCATTTCGTGGATTGGGGTCAAACGCTCAAATAGTTCGCGGCGACCTAAAGTTATAGATAACTAAGTTTTTTCGTTTCGTGCATAGAGCTATGGTTAGGTTTACTGAATCTGAAGATGCCGAGTAGCGAGGCGATAAAGGAGAGGAAAAACCACGTTTGCGCAAAAATGAACGTGGAAGGCGCGCCTTGCATTGTTTGCTGGGCTTTTTGGGCTGTGTCCGTGGCGCTGGGCATTCCACCGCCACTCAGCTGATATAATCCCCATAACGAGGAAAGAGCCAGCACTGCATCCGAGGCAGCAGTCGATTTTGCAGGAGCCAACACCATGGTTTTGTTACCAGTATGTGAAAGTCTATAAAATACGTAAAACACCCGTGTAATTGAGACTTGAGGTTTTGTAAGGTTCAGGATTCGATCACCGACTAAAGCTGGGATTCCGATGTCGCTTAGTAGTGATGGGGGGTGCGTAGGAAGAACTTGGGCAAACGTTTCGCGAACGTAGCTTTTCTCCTAAATGGCGAGCAACGTTGTAAAGAAGGAGAAATGCGCCTGGAATGACCGTCAACGTCGAGCAAGTTCTTGGCAAAGGCTTTCTTGTCCTAGGTTAATCAGCTAGACTGTTTTATCTGGTGTTACCTTGACTTTCATTTTATAATTTATTTTCCCCTTTTTGATCGCATAGGCGAAGATGTAGGAACGCTCTGGAGTCACATTACACGAGTAATGTCAGCTTCTTTCTTATCTTGTCTCTTTAAGTTACTTCCCGTGAAATATTTACAACAAACAAAGCATGTAAAGGAAAAGTTGGTTTGTTGCTTGGGGTTCATTAATGCAAACAAAAAATTTATGCAATGCAACGAAAAAAGTTTTTTCGTTGCATAATTAATTCTTTTGTTCAACGAAACATTAGTTCTTATGTTGTATAATGAAGCATTTTTTCTTTAACGTTTTAGATGCCCAAGTTGCATAATGAATAATGCAACGAAACATATTTCGTAGATACTAGATGTGCAATTGAGAGCATAAGAGATTTGTTTAGCCTATTGCGATAGGCTTCGTAGCGTAAGCGTAGCTCGCGTTTGTGGCAGATGTTCCATGTTTGTTGTCAACAAAAACAAGTCTTTGTGCTTTGATGTGTCGTCGTTTCGATCAATTATTGTGTAAGCAAGCAAAGTAATTTAAGAGGCTTAAAATATGGCGGAAGCGAATCCAGCCAGGTAAAGATTATTTTGCCTTCACTTCCTAATGTTGATCTTAAAATTCTGCGTGGTCAGCATTGTTTTCTGTTGGTTTTGCGTCGTAGTTCCAGTTGACGTTGTCGTTTTCATTTTTGGTATTTATCCATATGATCTTCCATTCAATTATCTCTATTTTTTTCTTAGTGAGGAAGTTACACAACCAAGTCAAGAAACTTCTGGATCTGGAAGTTGGTGGGGATGGATTCAAGCTGCCAAGGAAAAAGTAAAACTTTTAGTCAATTCCGAAATTTAGTCATGATATTGATAAAATTTGTTTTCTTTTAGTCCGTGGAAGTCTATGATTTTGTTAAGAAGGACTTGGACGAGTTTACGCAAGCTGTACAATCAGAAGCCAGTTCCATCGTCAATTCTACCACTGCGGTGTTCAAGGAGAAGCTTAAAGTAGTTAACGTTGATTTCTTTACTGTTTTGTTTTGAAAGCCCGGGATTCTAGATTGACGACAATAATGGCGCTGCAGCTGTGGTTAAAAAGAGCATGAGTACTTTCCTGAACACAGTTTCTGACGTGTTTTATATCCCGCCTGAGGATGAAGAAGGTGAAGCCATGGTAGTGAAAGGAAATGAACCGATTGTCCTCGATAGATTTCAGGTAACACTGCATAATTTGTTTGTTATTATAGTTATCAACCTTGTTTGTGAATAATTTCTTCTGATATTTTTATTTGTTTTTTAGATTCATTTGTTTGGTCTGGCGAATGAACCTAAAACTTTCCTTACTGAACCCCAAGAGCCTGGTTTTGCTGAGTGGGCCGCCAACTTGAACCCTGAACGCAAAGAAGCCGAAATCGAACTCTTTTTAGCCACCAACGAGAAGCTTCAACTGATACATGACCAACTCGTGCCTGACCAGGTGAGTTCTATTCTTCCGATCTATTTCGATCCGTTTTTTCTTTATTTCACCACACTTGAAATCAAGTTCGTTCCGTTTTTTTGGTATTTCAACAACATTGTGTTGGCAGGTGTCGAGCGAAGCCTTCTGGGACCGATATTTGTACCAAGTCCACCTAGCCCGTCAAGAAGAAGCCCAGAGACTGCAACTGAGACAGCGAGCTGAAGAACAAGCGCGAGTGGAGACCGAGGATATTAACTGGGATGAAGAAGAGATTGGGACACACGTGGACATTCCCGAGGAAATACAAGACAAGCTGCTCAAGGATTACGAAAAAGAATGTGAAGAACTCTCCTTATCCCAGTCCAGTTCCAGCCACAGTTTACAAAGCAAGCAATCCCCGACCAAATCAACCCTCTCTTCCCCCACTGCAGCCCATGACAAGCTCCGTACAGAAGAAGATGGCGATTTGGTTCTAGTTTCCAAAGCTGCTTCTTCCGAAGTGGCCTCTTCAGGTAAAGTTTACCGTTTTTAAACTAATATTCATATTTAATGTATTTTTTTCCTTTTATTTTTCTTTACATCTTGGATCTATAGGAGATAGCGCTAATGCTGACAGCGAATTTGATGATTGGGACCGTCCAGCTGTAAAACCTGAACCCAAAACTAAAGTGGCTGCCTCAACGGACAATCCTAAACGAAAGAAAGACCGGAAATGAGGTTAATTACTATTAGAGATTGTTTATTAAGGAGTTCCTTATTAAAGATTTTAAATTTTGAATTGTTTTTCTTTATTAGAGCAGTAGGAACAGAACGATTGCTAAACTGCCTGGTATGACTGGTGGACACGGGACGTAACGGATTGTGGGCCTGGCATGCGTTTTACCCTGGTAAATTTTTTTCATACAGAACAGATGGAGATATATGTTTTTGGGCCGATGGCATGAAGGTGTTGGGTTTTAAAAGAAATACTGTGTCCTGTGGGAGTCATATCGCCTTGAATCACGTCCTTCTTGACTTGGAAATCTTTCATTCAAAAAATAATTAATGCACTGTTTCGGGGTTTCAAACTTGTTCCATTCATTTTGCTATTCTGCACCCATATAATATAGCATACACGTTTTTGGGGGCTGAGAAATTTTCTCATCGAGGCTGTAGAACTATGTACAGAATTTATAAGCTTTCCTGGAGGTATATCAAAGCGCCAATAATACACAAAGTGGAAAGAAAAGGTGCTTTTTAAACTCGTTCGTGGAACGTGTAGCGCAGGGGTTGATCAGGAACGTTTACTACACGTGTGATACAGTCTACAGGGCCGTACTTCCATTCCACGCGGAATTGACGGATCATCTGTAAGTAAATAAATTTAATATAAGCATAAATTTAAGTTATTCGGGCGTATTTTCAGTACAGAACAGTGCAGAAGAGTACTTTTCAGTACAGAAAAGTAATTCCAGTACTTCCTTTCAGTACAGAAAAGTACTTTTCAGTAAAGAACAAAGTTAGTATTTTATTTTATTTTACTTTAGCGGTCAATGTCCACATTTCTTGTTCAGCAAAGCGTCGACCAATGCAAGCTCGCACGCCGAAGCCAAACGGTAAGGATGCATATGGATTAGCTTTACACTCGAGTGCATGGCCTTTGATCCAGCGCTCCGGTATGAATTGATGTGGATCTCGGAAGTACTTTTCCATGCGAGATGTTACTTGGTGCTGGGAAACCATCAGAGTCTGTATTGACGAGTAAAGTCGCATGTGATTAGTGGAAGTGGTTTTCACGTTTCATTAAGTTCGCGTTGTACCCCTTTAGGAATCCTGTACCCTGAGCAGACGATATCCTTGGCAATAATGCGAGCGTTGGCGTTGGCAGCAGGCATTAGTCGCAGCGTTTCACGTATGCAGGCTTTGACATAACGCAGCTGAGCCAGCTTTTCGGACGTTAAAGGCGTGGTTTGGGTTGGTAGTACGCTTTGAACTTCTTCAAAGAGTAACTCCTGCTTTTCAGGATTGGTTGCCAGGAAGTAGAGCAGAAAAGACATCGTGTGGGAAGTCTAACGAGATTTGCCAAGAGTTTTAAGGTATGTTACAAGGTTTGTGTAGCTTACTGTATCAATCCCAGCCATGAGTAAGTCAATAATCATGACTGTAGCTTCTTTGGGTTCAAGGCCTCTTGTTAGGATCATTTCCAGCAAGCTGGCTTGCTCGTCAGAATCCGGAGAACGAGTTTCGGCATCCTTCAACGTTTTGTTGATGTATTTGACTGAAGTTCTGCCATTTAAAGGTATATTTTATTTATATATTATATTTTTTTTATATAATATTTATATGTATATTTATATCTGCCATTTAAAGGTATAATTTAGTCTAGGTTCTCAAGTTAATTAACTTTTTTAAAGATATTTTTGGCTTTATTGTAGGTAAAACTTACTCGATGAAGAAATCTTGACCTTCCACCATATCTTCCCAAATTTGGTTACGTAGCCACTTGATTTTCCAGTAAGGCAGACCAAATTCTAATGCACTGAAGGCAGAAAAAGAAGCGTTTGTGGCTTGGATCATCCTTTGCGGCTCAGGCGCTGGATTGGGCTTCAAGCAGCCCAAACGTGTATTAAGAGCCACCAGTCCCACAGCTACACGGTAAAAATGGGTTAATGTGATTGGTCTAACTTAATTTAACGCAGTTTTTCGTACATTCTAGGGCCCATTTATATAGTTCGTTGATGAAGTCCTCTGGTACTTGGCGTTCGTCGTCGCGGGTGATACGTACCCTGTTGAAAAAGGATTTTATACCTGATTTAAGGTTAGGTTATTAGAAGGAAACCTGTCGAGCAGCTCTTGAGCTATGACATCCATGGCAGGCAGATAAGTTAGCACATTTTGGGGTTTTAGCATGGGTTGCTGCACTTTGGACCTTAGTTTCCACCAAGCTTCGCCATTACTGTTAAGTTTTGAATATGTGTTATGTTAAAAAGTAATAATTTGGTTTGAATTTTATATGGATCTATACACAGCTAGAAGCCCTGCAGCATCGAGTTCGTTTACTCGTTCCTCGCGGTACTGTTTAAGGGTTTCGAAGCCTGGCCGTTCAGGGAATTTGCCTTCAGCGCGGAACATCTTTTCCATGTCTTGGGGATCTGTGACGGAAACGATTGGAGGATTAAATGGGAAGATGTCTCTCCAAATGGGACCGAATCTTTCGTACTGGGCTCGGGCCATCTTGTCGAGATGTCTGGCATCGCATTTTGCTACAAGTTGGGGAAGGGATTAGGGACTGCTTTAGGCTTAGGCGTAGTCAAAGGTAAGGTTTACTGTAGTTTTTGAATCCAGGGAAAAGCTGCCACACAGTACCCAAAACTGGTAAGTTCACTGGTCCAGGAATGTTTTCGAAAGATCGGGCGTTGCGCAGTTCCTCTTCTTCCGAGTCTAAGGTAAGATTTGTGGATGTGGCTGTGGCTTTCGAACGTTTGCTGAAACATTGATAGCTTACAGACACAGAGGATGAGCGTGGCACGAGCCAAAGATTGTGTAGAATTCGTTTAGACATTCTGTTCAAGCGTATTAGCTATTCTGTCTAGTTACAATAATTTAACTAGTAGGTAGTTTAATGCAGCGTCAGCAGAGGAACTGCGGAGATAAGGGACCTTCTTTTATCGTGCACTGCAGATTCTCATTTGTTTACACTGGGCTAGGAAATAGGAGGAGCTTTCCTTATAAGAAAGAGTTTTTGTCTTACCGCGCCTGTGTAGCACGTCGGTAAAGGAAAATTCGTTGAATGAGTTAACCTACTTCCTTGATTCTGGCAATGGAAAGCGCAATCTCCGGGCAAAGGACATGGGGCATTTTTTGAAAATAACCTGATCTTGACGCGTATTTTGTTCACGTTCTACAGGTAAACTAAAATCTGAAAATAAGATCGATAAACATGTACAAAAATTATACTCTTGTAATTGTGTAGAGGATTGGGCCGTTCTGGGAATCTAAATCGCTGTGCTAATGCATTGGCTTTGTAGTACATTACTTTGTACAGTAACGAAACTATCATTTCATGGACTTTGCAAATTGACCAATAACATTGCTTTTCCGTAGTTTTGACCAATCCTGTCATTAAAAGTCTACTCCTACGCTTAGGTAGGGTTCTCAACACTCCCAAGTCAACTAAAGGAGCAGGTCATTCACTTAAATGAGCAGGTAGAAAGAATTCCCCTACTTAAACGTAGTTGTAGACTGGAAATGACAGGATTGGTCGAAACGACGTAGAAGCAATATCATTTGTCAAAATGCAAAGTCCTTTTGTAGCGGTCAATAGTTCCGTTACTGTACTTCTGGGCTTACGGTAAATTAAGAAATTAGAATAAGATAAATGGTTCTGAAGTTGCTTTGGTTGAATATAATTTGTAAATCAAGAAAATAGTTCACTTTTGTATTCAAGTACTCATATACTAAGACTTGTTGTTGTAAAGGAATATAGTATACTTTTCACAAGGGTGCGCATATGTACTTTACACACTAGTACATATACATATTATACTTATACTTTTATGTACACTGTCTTATATGTGTATCGCGTGCAGCATTAATAGGATCCCCCTAGTAAATGGATGGACCCGGTAAATTTTTTTTTAAATTCTATTGGTCCCTTAAAAGATGATGGACCTTCTGTTCGTCCTTCTGTTGGGGTCCGGCGTCCTTATGTCGGGCCCGGAGTCTTTGCATCGGGTACACGGAACCCTTTTGTTTAGTCATCCTCGTGTCTACTCCCCGTCGAAGCTTATTTCAGGCGCAGTGAGAAGCACGCCAATTTCAAATTGACAAATTGCTTAACTTCTTGAGCAATTTTACCAATCGCTTGAGTTACGGAAACAATGCACGGAATTTGGAATGCTTTAAACTTGAACGTGCTCTCAAACGAGACTAACATCCCTATGTCTCTTTATGGGGTATTTACTTGTTTACCATCGGTACTTAAAACATCCAACAGGTGCGTTGATTATCTCGAAGAGCATACGTGAGTTAGCTTATGGCTTCCCAGCAGGGTTTGCCGTCGGTCACGTTATAAGTTCTATTAAATCTAGTCACGTAAGTACAACGTTACGGCCCCATGTTAACCTGTCACAGCCAAGACGAGGGCCTCTCACTACAGTTTCTGAAATATACTTGCTAAGGCTTTCTTTCTGCGTTACCCAAAATCTGTATTACTGCCAATTCCGTGAAAAAAGCAGGCTTCTACGTGCAAGTTTACAAGTTGCTTTACCCATCCCTCAAAGTTTGTTAAACCGTACTACGTCACTGACCAACGTGTTGAAAAATACAAGGCATAAGAATACTACGCTTGTTAAGATGTTCGAAACCTCGCTCGCTCGCGACGTAAGTATCTTGCCAGTTTTTGCAACGCAGTAAATGCGGCCAGCTATGCAGTTTCTTGAAGAACATTCCACAAGCCAAAGCCGAGCTGCTATAAGAGTTAATCCCTAAAACCAGCACTATGAATCGTGTATTCAGTTGTGACAAAGTTTTCGTTACCTTGTTGATCTGGTTCTCCATTGCACATCGCCAATGCCGTGGTTGTTTCCGGAGCTCAGCATTAGACTGGATAGCCAGTTACGATCCCAACCAACACGTTCTTCAAATCAAAGTACCCGAATTGCTTCCCAGCTGTAACATCACAGGATACGAGGTCAATCTGCTGACCAACAGCACAATAGTGGACGCTCAAACCAACGCAACTTTGCCTTGTATTGAAGGCGAAGATTACTTCATGCAGCATTCCCAGCCGAAACGCCTACAACGAGCTGAGTGGATGGATGTGAGTACTGAAACCCCATTTTTTTTTTCTTTTTATGTAACTTAGTCGAAATTTTCGGTTTCGCAATTCTTACGTGAGTCTATTTTTACCCAACATGACACAGACGGAGTTTATTGAATTTCATCATGTATACAGCGGGCTCTACTGCATACAAGTTACGCCGTGGATTCACTACGACTCAGGGCCCATACTGAAATCCAGTCCTAAATTTCTACAAAGCCCTCATCTTGCTCCAGATGTGGGTCATTGGAATACAACCTTTTCAATCGAGCCCCTCCCACATAAGTATACTAATAAACGCCACGAATCATACCTTAAATTATCGATAGTTGAACCCTACTTATCAGACGAGCAATACAAGTGCGCTTTACGCCAGCTCCGCCTGACTTTGAATTCCACAAGTACGAAGTTACGCTTCTCTTTGGCGTCTCCAACTGCGAGGAAACGACTCAGGGGTGGCCTGTGTTTGGAGAAGTTGATGAGGTAAAAGCTTCCTCGACTAAATAATGTTATCTTATGTAAATACGCGTTATGTACAACTCTAGCCCCTAAGTGAGTGCATTTTCACGGACCTGAAGCCGGGGATGTATTGCGTTCTAGTAGGCTTATTTCCATACTTGATTTGTCATCTCTTTCTCAACCTTAGCAGCTTATTTTCTGACAGGTAAGACCACTCGACGACCGTTGCATTCCAGGCACGGTGTGGCGAATACACGATGCCTGTACGGTCCACAGCAACCTTGTAATTCTGCATGGTAAACATCGCTCTGTAATAATAGAGCTTCCTTTCTAAATAAGGAATTCTTAGAACCCTCAGCGCGACCAAAACTGACTGTTCAAGTCCCTGCAGATATTAACCTTCCTGCGCTTTGCGGAGGCGCAGTTATCTTCTTACTAATCGTCTTCCTTTTGACTTCTTCATGGGTATGGAAACGCGGAAGACCCGGACAGAATTCCATCCATCTAAGAAGTAAAATAAAATAATAATCAATACGTGACACAGTACTCATACATAAGATATCAATCTAATGGAAAGTTTATATATAACAACGAAGTAGAGCGACATGCTGAAGCTTCTGACATCGAAATCCGAATTGGTCAATCGCAGAATCCTAATAACGTCGATCCAATCTCAAGCACTATTTCCGTCCGTACATACTATAGTAGTTCCGTTCTTTTGCTTTACACTAGAGACAATCCTGATTATTGTGAAGCGGCGGAGAAACTACGCATGATTCTTCAGTCTAACTATTTCCAGGTAATTCTAGTTAAATCTGTATAGAACGACTTTATAATTAACTTTCTTTAGGTTTACGACTATTATGATGAAGAGCAATTCGACGCCATTGCAGTGAACCCTCTAGCTTGGCTAACCAATTTAATTCGGAATTCACAGACCCACGTAGTTCTTATCTGCTCACCCAAGTCGTTACGGGAGTACAACAGCTTGCTTCATCTTGACACAAGAGATTCAATCGTCGCAGATGAGGATGACGAATCGACAGCTTTCCCATTGGATGATCATCCATATGACAGTCTTTTCACGATTGGTCTCCAGACCATTATGGAGTTAATTGGCGCTTCTCCGTCACTTTACAAATCCGTGTTTGTAATAAAGTTCGCCAAACTAGATCCTCCAGCGGGTGCATTCGATTGCATCACTCCTTTCCGTTGTTATATCTTACCACAACACCTACAAACATTAACAAACCATTTACGATTGTAGCAGATATAAGCAATTATTTGCTAAGCAAAATTACAAAAATGGTTCTCCCTTTCTAATCAAGTAATCTGGGTTAACCGGTTTTGAAAACAAGAGCAAAAAGCAGTAATACAGATATGTCCAACTATAGCACGGGTGTCATTGCAACCGGTAATCTCAAAACGAAAACTTAAAAGAGTAGTCATGCCATATTCCGTAGTCATGCCGTAGTCATGCCTTCTTTGTGGTTTCGTGGTATTGGAAGTAATGACTAATGATAATTTGGTGATGCCTTGTATATAAGAGACTTTTAATACAAATAACTTAAACCAAACAATTGCCTTGTAATTTATTTTGAACGATTTTGACTCGTAAACAAAAAGTACGTAGGGATTTTTTTTTATCTAATAATGCAAACATCTAGAGAATTACAAGTCGTTTAGGCGAACCATCGTATTTTTATAAATTGAACAATTTTTCACGATGCTACTCAAGCACACCATATAGCAGCTTTATTCATATCTTGTATTTATAGGAGTTTCAACAGACTTCTATCAAGGACTTATGACCGAGTGGTTAAGACGCAAGACTGGCGAACCAGAGGTCCTCGGTTCGAAACCCGGTCGAGACATTTTATTTCGTCGGAAAAACGAAATATTCAATGGCTCTCTTTCTCTGTACCTCATGCCTTCGCTGCAAGGTTCCTATACCTATATTCGAAATTGTGAAGCTTCTTCTACATCACGAGCTCGAATATCGGGAATATGAAACCGAGCAGGGGAGTTGGGAACAGGGACAAGGGGCGAGGCTCTCAATTTTTGACGATTTTTCAAGGGGACCCCCTTGATCGTGCAGGGATCCTTATGGAAAAAAGCCCAGAAAACGCTTTCCCAGCTCGAAAAGGAGCCACGCCCACTTTTTGCCAAATCCACCAATAGGATTTGTCATTTTTACCGAGGTCACGCCCCTTTTAGCGATTTTTTGGGAGAAATTAAAAAAAGATTCCCAAAAAATATCCACAAAATTCCCAAAAATATCCACAAAATTCCCAAAAATGTCGTTTTTAATTAAAAAAATTAGAATCGTACAACAAAATGACATTTTTGGAACTATATTTGCGGGAAATTTTTGGGTACATAAAAAAGGCAAATAAGGCATTCCACGGGGGGGGGGGGGGGGGGGGGGGGGGGGGGGGGGGGGGGGGGGGAGACATGACATTTGAATAATTTTGGAATCCATTTATTGGAGCTAAAAAGTCACACATGAAATAGATTTGGGAAACGGAGCGCCAGAGCAATGTTTAGGAGGAACACGTTGTACAATAAAAGCAAAAAATTGTGAAAACCACCTTCACAGTTCCACTCAATTCTTAAAAACTTTACAATAATACACACAGTCGAACCCGAAAGCTGCTTTGTCCAACATCGGGTTCCTTCCAATGTGTCAATTTTGCCTTGGTGCACTGTACAACAGCCGCAGTTGGAAGGGATAATAATTGATGATTCACAGACAGAAGATCCATTGGTACGTGAAATCAGCAAGGAATCTTGTAGGTCGTTTCACCGTGCTCCTCTTCCTGTATACCCAAACCAGAAAGCCGTTAAACAACACTTACGGTAAACACATTAGGTCTGAAATTTATATAAACACATGGCTGATTATATATTACCAAAGGGTTCGGTGTAGCTACGGACTTGGCCCTTCTAAGGTCTTCCAGCGTTAAAAGTGCACAATCCACGAACTTAATCTTGATCCCCGTTCAATCTTGGTAGTAGCCACAATTAGGACAATTCCATATAAGAACGAAAGTCATTTTACCCTCTCAGCAGCTAATGCGATGTCGAGGTGAAGAAGTTTCTGTTCATTAGCTAACCAGAGATTCAAACATTCCTAAACCGTATTAATAATTACGTCATACAGACGATGAACCGCGGCGTATCTATTCTATTAAACAATTAAATATGTTTTAAACAATCTTTCCTCAATCCCATACCCAACTGTGCCACGTGGCACGTTCCATGATTTCACTGAGCTTCATTTGTATAAGAGGATGGCTCTCCTAAAATAATAAAATTTGCGAACTGGATCAGGCCAAAGATAACACAGAACAACCCCAGCGGCATCTTGTTTGGACTCGTACAGCCTACAATTGACAAACTCGTATGTCTTAAGCGTAATAAAATATTCCAAACTTCTACACGCGCAATAACGTTTGAAACGAAACACCGCACTGAAAACACGCCCAAACTCCAAAAACGAAGCTAAATTAATGCTTAGGAATCACAGGAATGTTTTCGTAACTATAAGTAGAGTAAGTTATCAAAATTTCCTTAAAAATCAACAAATATCACAAAAGTAAACCGTACCAACGTAATTCGGTAACATATGCAGCTCGTTCGGCTCCGCGAGCGCGACTGAGGCCAGGCGAGGCTGCGAGGCCCAGCTCGGTGGAGCGCCTCTCGCGGAGATTCCCGTAGCGCGCTTTGTTCGAAACCAACGGAACTCTCAGATAGAACCCCTTGATATAATAGAATTGTACCACACATACAAAGATATAGTATACATAACAATAGAACTTATAATCCATGTTCAATTCCCATGTTTTTATCGAAAAATGCTTTTCTCGACTCACAAGTACCAGTTTCGCTTGCTTCTGGAAAAATGGTAGCTCTTCGCTTTACATAATCCTAACCTGTAACAGAAAACATCAACGAAAGCCCAAAATACAGGTACTAAATTTCAATACAACGTACAGTCATGAAAGCAATTACACTAACTTATTAATTACAAAAAAAATCCAAGTGTTTACAATAAACGTAATATGCTTTTAAAAGTATTATATCTATGTTCCGAGATCTGGAGTTATATTTAATAGATATGACGTGCTTAATCTCAAACTGTACGTAGAAACTGCGACGTACTAATGTGTCTCTGACGTCAGAACGCCACGTTTCCTATTTTTGCAGAATTTATTTTTAATAAGCTTAATCCTTCCTTCGTGCAACGATGGAAAGAACAAGACACTTTAAAGTCTTATAGTAAATTTTTTTAGATCAAAATTACTTTAAATCATCAACTTGATAAGCATACGTTACGAACCATACTGATAAAAAGCTTTATATCAACCAGTTCAAGTTGGGATTGCCACAATCTACGCCCAGTAGAAATTGAGATGAATACACGCTGCAGTAGGAAGATAGAGGAAATAGGAAAAGGAAAAAAGTTTACCAAAACAAGTATAACTAACAACAATTTTTCTAATTTACTTTACTACAATGGCGTCAAATTGAAAACTAATACACACTGCACGTAATGTACTCACGTTATTGCAATTAGATGATTTTTAAAACACTTGACCAGTTCAGTCACGAAACAGAAATTTGATCCGGTTCCCTTATTCCATTTAAACTCGTCAGTAAAGAAAACTGCAGAGGTAAAAAATTGTATAAATTGGTGTGCAATTTATCCAAGTTTCCTCCTACATAACAAGGCCAATTTTTTTCGAGCTTTAAAACAGTTGAGGCTAAAATTTAGTTCAGTGGGTTAACTCATCCACTTGAACATTTGTACACTAAAAAATAATTATTGTGCCAATTCCTATGTCTCAAAATTATAAAAAAAAATTGCTTTAAAATGTTTTGTCCCACATAAAAATAATACTAATTAATAAATAAGATAAATACAGTCCTGCTTGAAAAAATATTACGTGTCCTCCTAACACGAACAGTTCCGAAAACTCACAAAATTCCACACGCAAACAGGTGTGCATGTATACCGTCCGATAAATACGGCTGCACACGCCGTATAGCCAAGCACTTACGAGCAAGAACTGGACAGACAATGAAGCTGATCAGTTATTCCGTGCTTTTAAACTGTTTGCTTTGGTGCAGTGCTGCTGTACTTCAAGTAAAAAAAAAAATCCATTCAAATTACATGTTTTATTTATCTACTAACATTTGAATTCCTTACCTACAGAATCAGGAAGCAGCACTTCTAACGAACCAGAAACACCAAGATGTTGCACCAAACCAAGTAGATGAAGCCATTGCGTTGGAGAACTTGAGACACGTCGGAACCGTTACCTACGATCGCGAGACATATTACGTAATATCTGCGAACACCAGTCAAAGTAGCAAGGGTACTCCCAACGTGAGTGGCCAGAATCTGCAGAAAATTGTCGAAGACATTCTCAAAGCCCAAAAGAAAGCAGCTAGCGAAGCTATGAAAGGAGGTAAAGGCAAGAAAAAAGGCGGTAAGGGCGGTAAGGGCGGCAAGGGCGGCAAGGGCGGTGGAAAAAAGAAGTGCAAACCAAGTAAATGCAATTGTGACACAACGACTCAGGCCCCAAACAACCCAAGCACCGAAACGGGAACAACGAAAGGTAAACGTAAACCTTAGCAACTTATGCTTATATCAATGCAGCACTCTATGTTTTCCTTATTACCCGGTATGATCAAGTTTATTTCCTTACTTATCCCTAAAACCCTTAGCTGTTAGGAGTATGACTCAGTTGTTGGTCAAGCAATGCTTTTTTAATAAACAAACTCGTGGCTAAACTTTCTTATTATATTGCGACGCATAATTGCTTTGAAAGGCAGCTTTGGCAAAGCCACAGCTGTGAAATCGGAACCCACTTACCAGGCCCGCAACACACATAATTAGGACTCAGGCTTTCCCGACCACAAATTTCATTGCCACGAACGTATTCACTTTTCTGGAAACGGTAATCACTACAGTGGGAGTTCCGACTACGACAGATAAGTTTGCTATGGTTCCATCTCGCGGCAGCACGAGCATGCCACCGATAACTCCCAAATTCAGTACGTTGAAATTTTTTTTAAAAAACTTACATTTTTTATCAAACTTTTTCGAATAAAATCAATTCATTACTTTCTTCTTGTAACTTATTGTAGTCAGAATTCTAACGTTTTTCCCCGTCCAAAAAAGGAGGAGTCCCAAAATGACTAACTTAAGACTAGCACTTAGGCCCTTCCCAGTACTTAAGTTTTTACGTTGGAAATTATCGCAGCATCACATGAACAAACAAAAGGAATTCTTTTGCTCATCAGGGCTTACGAAATTGATATACCTATTCACTTGAATGTGAAACTGACAATTAGCATTCGTTGCATTGAATTCCATCAAAAGAACCTCACATTTTATGTACATTGAAGCAGTTGGGAATTACCGTCAAAATACCTGTTGATATTAATTACGACTGTCATTTATAGGATTTGAAGTCAGTACCCCAACTACAACGAAAGCTATTACTACAACGACAGCTACTGCTACAACGACAGCTCCTGCTACAACGACAGCTACTCCTACAACAGAAGACTATAACTACGGAGACGGCGGAGACTACGGAGACGGCGGAGACTACGAATACTAAGCGTAACAATTAACCAAAAATGAATAAACCTAGCAACATTTTACGCAGAAATAACAGCAAAAAGTCCACAAACAATAGCCCAAAGTCAATAACTAACCCACCATAGTTAACCCACATTTACTTCAAAGTAACATAAGAACGCTTACCTTGAAAAGATCCAGTCTCTATTAACTTTACAGAAAAGTGAATGACAGCTCTATAACAACCCATACCTAATACAAAAGACAAATAATGTAAGCATGAAATACACATATCTACTGGAACGAAACCTTCACGCAAACCGTTCATTTCACGAAACAAGAACAATATAAAGTAATTTCGTACCTACTGTTATTAACCAACCTGTGCGAAAAACACAAGGCACACGAATACTACGGTGGTTAAGATGTTCGCAACATCGATCTCGACGTAAGTCTCTTGCCAGTTGTTACAACGCAGTAAATGCGGCCAGCTATGCAGTTTCTCGAAGAACACTCCACAAGCCAAAGTCGAGCTGCTATAAGAGTTAATCCCTAAAACCAGCACTATGAATCGCGTCTTTAGTTTCGACACAGTTTTTTTACCTTGGTGATCTGGTTCTCCATTGCTCGGCAATGCCGTGGTTGTTTCCGGAGCTCAACATTAGACTGGATAGCCAGTTACGATTCCAACCAACACGAAAAATCAAAAAAAAAATCGAAAATTCAAATCAAAGCACCCGAATTGCTTCCCAGCTGTAACAAAACAGGATACGAGGTCAAACTGCTGACAAACAGCACAATAGTGGACGCTTAAACCAAACCAACTTTGTCTTGTATTGAAGACGAAGGTTACTTCATGCAGCATTCCCTGCCGAAACGCCTACAACGAGATGAGTGGATGGATGTGAGTACTGAAACCCCTAATTTTGTTTCTTTTTATGTAGCTCAGTCAAAGTTTTCGGTTTCGCAATTCTTAGGCAAGCTTCTTTTTACCCAACATGACACGGAGCGGAGTTTATTGACTTTCATCATGTATACAGCGGGCTCTACTGCACACAAGTTACGCCGTGCGTCATTGTCAATGTTATTGTCATGGTCAATGTGGTCATGGTCATTGAAATACAACCTTTTCCATCGAGTCCCTCCCACACAAGTAAACTAAGAAACATCAACCCCAGCGGGATCTTGTTTGGACTCGTATAGCCTAAATTTAACAAACTCGCATGTTTTAAACGTAATAAAATTTCCAAACTTCTACACGCCCAAACGTTTGAAATGCAACATCACACTGAAAACACGCCCAAACTCCACAAAAGAAAGCTAAATTAATTATTACGAATCACAGGGATTTTGTGCGTAATTACAAATAGAAAAAGTTCTAAAAACTTTATAAAACCCACCAAATATCATAAAAGTGAATCGTACAAACAAAGTTCTGTATCCAAATGTAGCAGAAAAAGTTCTGCAAGTTCTGTAACAGAAAACAATACAATGTAAAATTCTGTAATAGAAAACAGTTCTGTAAAGTTCTGTAACAGAAAATAAAATAATGTAAACCCGAAATACAGGAACTAATGTTCAATAAAACGTACAGGCATGAAGAAACAGCCGTTACAATCACTTATTAATTCGACAAGAAACCTCGTCAGTAAAAAAAAATCTGTAAAAAAAAAATAATCCCTCTGCAGAAGGATTATTTTTTTTACAAATTGATGTATTTTATCCACATTTTCTCCTACACAGCAAGGACAAAACTTTTGCCGTTTTAATACAGTTGAAGTTACAAGTTTAATTCATCCCCATCCAATTGAAAACTTGTACACTATAAATTAATAGAATTTTGTGTCTTAAAATATGAAATTTGCTTAAATGATCTTCCCCACTAAATAAAATCAATAAATAACACAAACACGGTCCTGTTTAATTATGTTAAATTTGTCCTTCTAACATGAACAGTCAAGGAAACTTAATAATAAAAGCTAATCACAAAATCGCTAAATAATAAAGCTAATCACCAAATTTTTCGAGAAAAAAAGAATAAAAAACAATGCATAAAACTAAAAAAAAAAAAGAAACGTGCAAAAAATTTACCCCCGGCGGGACTCGAACCCGCAATCCCCGGCTTAGGAGGCCGATGCCTTATCCGTTAGGCCACGGGGGCTGTACGCATCACTCCAGACTGAAACCAGTTGTGCTGTAAGCATTCCTGACTTTGGTAAGAAAAACGATATTTGTATACCAGTCTAAAAATGTACATTTTTCTTTTTTTTCTACAATTGACAAGAATGGAAGTAAAGTTTCTGTAGCTACTCGGATCACCTATGGAATTTAATGCAAAAGCACGCGTTGCGGAATTAAACCAGCTTCACAGCAAATTCACTCCTGCAAATTTTCCCACACAAAGTGGTAAAACAATTTTGCTGGTTAGACTCCGGCAGTTTGGTCTTAAAATGTCTTAAAATAACTGAGAAGATAGTGCATGACTAACGCACCGGGGTATCATTGCATGCGTCACAAAATGTTCGGCCACGTTAGGCCAAGGTCGAAATAAAGAATCGAGACCGAATTGATAAGATGATTTTATGCTGTTTCACGAAACCGTTTTGTTATCTTCCACTTCTCTCTCTCGCCCCGGAATGAACAAGAGAGGGACCATACCCAAAAGACAACCAATGGCTACTCCTAACGCTCTTCCCTGCAAGATTTACACACAAAAGAAATAACAAAAATGTCCCATAATCTATTTTCTTGAAGAATAAATTAATAAATTTCTTACGAGATGAGTTGCCCATCTTGCTGATCTCATTGCGAGCTGCTCGGGCGTTAAATTAGGGACTGGAATCCCTAATCTCCCAGCCACATTCTCCACATACCATGCTGAACCAATACCTGCCACGTCAGATATCGTATTTCCTAAAGCTGCTGCAGCCATGGTAGAAATACCCAATCCCATTCCAATAGTAATATCAATGTAATCGCCCTAAAAAATCCATAAAAAACATTAATTTATATTAAATAAATTTATACAAAATTTATTTAACAAAGAGAAAGCCTTACAGCGACAATCATGATGAAATTGTCTAGGAATCCAAACCCAAGGAAAGGAATAGCGTAGTGCACTGCAACTGAGTTGTAAAAAGCAAGGAAAAAAATTAATTACATTTGTGTTGAGTTTATTTTGTAGTTATAATTATAATAATAACCCACCTTTTCTAAGCTCCGTCATAGAAGGGGGGGAGGGAGGAGGTTCTTTAGTCAAATTTATTACGCCTGGAACCGATTGGGAAGCTCCTGTTTCTGGATTTAGTTGATGTTGTTTTTGCAGCGCTTCTAGCAGGAAGGCGCGCTCTTCTTCTTTCAAGATTTTGACCCAGCGCTCAGCTTGATTGGCAGAAAGCGATGATCTCATGGGTCTTACCATGCTAGGTCGTTCCAAACTTTGCTTGGGGTTCCCAGTATATACTTTGCGGAAATCACTCAAACTTTGCCGGCCCAAACTTAGCAGAGTGGGCTGAAGAACAAATTTATGTTTATGAATTGATGACATTTCGAAGCACAGTGGGACGACGGATTTTAGTTTGTTGAAACTCATGTCGGTAACTTTCACAAACGCGCACATTTTCGTAAATATAGTTGCACTCTAATTCAACGTCATATAATACACAGATTGAGATTAAGTGGCCGAAACGTGCGGTGCAGAACGCATATAAATGTTCAATTTTTTGCCCATAACAATAACTTGTGCTGTAATGAACACTGCACACACTTGGATCTTCAATCGCCGACTGGCGACAGCGCGCCACAAGGGATTTTATTCGAAAACATTAAAAACGCGGTGGTCAAAATTGACACTACTGTGTCACATGGCCGGAACACACTCTCAAGAAAAACTCCATCTATGAATGATAATGCTCAATGCTAGTTTTAATAAAGTAACACGTGAGAAAATCGCGCCTGACTTGAAGTTGAACATAAATCCAAACAAAATTAACAAATCTTTTCTTGTGCATACAAATGGACGATCTGAAAGGTTTTTGTGACTTTAACATTCCTGCAGAATGTAGTCCATTAACAACTGTCAAGCAAGTGTTGCTCAAAGCTGTAACATGTAAGTAAGTTCCTTAGAAAAAGAAAATCGTTATTCCTCATTACTATGTTTTTCTTTTTGTAGTGGGTTACGAGACTATCGCCATCAATACCGTCATTGGTGATGAGCATTTGGCACCTACAAAAAAGAAAGGAAAAAAGGGAGGTGCTCAGACGGAAGGTGCAAAAGAGATTCCGCCACCACCGCAAACCTTGCTGAGCCAGACCGATTTAGAGGAGTTGAAGGTTTGCTTTGCCATCATCGTATATAAATTTAATTAACATTCTGCTCCATTATAACTTTAGGAAGCCGGACTGGAGCCCAGGATTCTTCAGAGACTCACACTCATCCTGACGGATCCAACTAGCACCCATAAGTTCGTAAGTTTGAACTTAATTTCGCTCAAAATCGTGTTTTAACCTCGCCTACTGACTAGGTTCAGTCAGAGAATGTTAAGAAGTATGACATTTTGGCCGTCATGCCCAAAAGTCAGGCTGCCTTTCAGGTAATTTGCATAATTTGCCTGTCATTATGATTTCTACTCAGTTTGGTTTTCCATAGTACGTGTGTGGCAACTTGGAAATTGACATCATATCTCTAGATCCTGAAGCCACTAATCAATTCAGATTCAGTCGTCGAAACTACTACCAAGCCGTAGAAAGAGGGGTTTACTTTGAGATTCAATATGCACCAGCCATTCGTGACTCGACCCTAAGGAAAAACACCTTCTATAACGCCCACACGTTACACACCATAGGCAAATCACGGGTAGAACTCTAGACCTTGTTCGTAAAAGCTTTCGTCTCAACCTACTTTCCATTTTAACTTAGAATATCATTATAACTAGCGGAGCTACGAAACCTTCTGAACTCCGTTCTCCGTACGATGTAGCCAACCTGTAAGTGTTTTATGCAAATTTGATATGATATGCATTATGCCAATTTGATATTTGTTTTATGATAAAAACTGATTATTTTTTTTTTAAGGGGCCATTTGTTTGGATTAAGCGAGAGCCAATCCAAAGCTGCACTCACTTCCCTGTGCCGATCCATGGCGTTGCATGCCTACACTCGGAAAACTGGAAAAGGTCTGATTTCTATTAGTGTGAACGAAGAACCTGACGAATCTGAATGTAAAAAACCCAAGTTATCTGTAGCATAATGCAAAAGTTGAAATAAAAAATGGCCTACTAACTACTCTTTATAATTTCACCTCACTTACACATTACTCAAGGCTTTGATAAAACATTCACCCTTTCCAATCCATACGCGCTATAGCTGTGCTATACTAAACAACTAAACTTCAAAATAGCTGCAAACATGGGCTTTTTTGCTCATCTTAGATAACATTTTTGGCTGCAAAAGAGAGCAACGTTTTTCCGCAACCGTGCAGAAAAACCACTCAACACACGATGCTGTTTTGAATCATTTTGTCTGTAACAATGTAAAAATGAGCGATCAAGTCCTTCTTCCTAGAAAGATGAGATTCTCCTCTACGGAAACTTTCCGGACGTATTCAAGATACATCCAATCCAAGGGTCAGGTTTCTAAAATGAGCTTAAATGCACCCCAAACGTACCCTTCGTTTGCACAAATTTTTCAAGCAGGTGGAATGCTTCCTTCTCGTGTGGAACATGCTTGGCAGTGGACAGGACGCGTGAAATGGGAACGTTTTAGTGGCGTATACAAACATGGGGTCTAGTACACCCACGAGACTGGTACCCATTGATGTTGATTGCACAGTGATTCTAAGGCATCCACGACTTTTCGGAATGTGGTATCCGGTTCTTCGTTGACAATTACCATGTCGAAGTACTTTTCGTAAGTTCGCTGCAATTGCGAGCTCTCTTCAACCGCATTCTTGAAGTCTTCCTCCTAACATTACATTCATTGCGTAAGCCAAAACTTTCAATTGTGCAACAAGGTAATTTTTGTCCTACCTCGTACAGTGACGCCAAGGATTCTAAAGTTCTGGCTCTTCGTGTGCTCATCCTCATGGAACTTCCGCGGCTAATCTATTGGAAGGCAACCGCATTTAAAATCTTTTTCAACATTCCAGTTTCCCGAGTTTCACTTACGGTCAAATTCCTGCTCGAATAGCGGTTGTTGTCGTAGAGGTACTTGAGTTGTTCCATGCCAGGCGTAGCCAGAAATATAACAAAGGGCATGAACTCTGGGGAGTTATGTAACGATTTCAGGGACTATAAGGATAATAAACTTCATTATAAAGTCATTAGAAGGCAATTTGGGGAGGAGATATTACATTGGGGCTGCAGTCCAGGACGCACATTTTGCCTTGTCGAATGATATTCCTGATACTGTCTAACTTGGTTCCGTATATATGCCCATTATGCTCGCCGTACTCTAAATATTGGTGGTTTCGGATATCAATTTCCATATCTTCGCGCGAAACGAACCAATAGCCCATTCCGTCGTCTTCGAGCTCCCTCATGGGTCGCGAGGTATCTATCCAAGGAAATCAATACAATCTGTCTCTAATCTGTAAGACCTCTTTCCATTTTAGCGGCTTACGGGGTAAGACGGTTCCAAATCGATCTGCATCGCTGTTAATTAGTCGATTTTTCAAGGTTCTTCTGCCGACACCTTCCGATCCAATAAGGATCAAAGTCTTCCTGCGGAAAGGCGGCATTCGAGTCACTTCTTCATACAGTTGTAACTCGGCTTTATCCAAATCGGCACTGGACTTGATCTGATATAACATTTTTTTCTTCTTCCTCGAAACCTATACAATAAACCCAGCGACAAAAGCCAAATTCAATTGGAAAACCATGTTAGCAAACCGCCGGGTACCAAAAAGAAGGGGGTACAAACTTACTCGAGTGCCACAGAATCCAATTTTGTGCACGTAGTCAGCCTCGGGTGCCACAAATGCTTTACGACGCTCTTCCAGTTCCTGTGATGGAATCAGTCCCGCTGGTCCACTCCATCCTACTTTTTTCGCTTGCCACCAATTAGGATCGCTTTGGTTGACAATCTAATTAAGAAGAGAGAGTGAGTACACGACACGAGTTATATAAAAACGTTAGGGAAGTGAAGCCGAGCACTTGCGCTCCAAATTAAGTCAAAGGCTCAATTTGTATACCTGTAATATATCTCCTTGTTTGAACGTCAATCCAATTTCTGGACACGGCAGCAATTTGTCTTCCTTCGGGTTGTAATCGAACAGCGCTCGCATGTAGCACTATAGATGGAAAAAATTCCGCAAAAAGACATTCGTTTGTTTAGCCTTACAATAACAGCATCAAAAGTTTGTGTAGCTTTAGCAACAATGAAATATGAGGTTGTTACGAACGAGTTTTGTTAGCAGCCAAGCACCAAAGTTCACTTTTCTCGGTAGTAAAGTTAGTTTTCATTACTAGAATCCCAACCATCCATGGATTAGCCCGGAATAGTTCAGTTGCTGAACGAAGCAAAACTTACCACCGAGTTGGTGACTTCGGGAGCCAGAATCGAGCCAGGATTTACCTGTGCCCCTGCCGCGATTTCATGAAAACTGGGCAGGATTTTCAGTGTGATATGCTCTTTGGCTCGAGCGATTTCCACTTGCAATTCTTCTGGTGACTTGGCATGGATACCGTTTACTTCTCCAATAATGTCGCCCACGTGCAGTAAACCTTGACGATCAATCATGCCGCCCCCGAGGATCCGAGCGACCACCAACTGACCATCCTCAACTTTCACAGTTAATCCCTAAAGAATTGCATTTGGAAAGTAAGAACTAGAACCTGATTTCTAAGGAAAAATCACGGGGATTTTCGGGGAGGCTATACAAAAAACATACCAGAGGCTCTCCAGGCGTTTTCCTCAGGCTAACGATGCGGATATCGCTGATATCTGTAGGCATTTCTACGTGGTACCCGTTGACAGGGGTTGCTGAAGAAGGCTCGGAGTCGGATTCGTCGGACGGAGAATGTATTTGCTCGTAGCTCTTATCAGCTATAAGGTCGTGAGATTGCAACAAGGCCTATTTATATAAGAACCAAAACACGCTTGCGATTATGAATTTTCCTCAACTTTCCCAACAACAGCCTGTCTTCCAGGTCTAACTTACGATAACATGAGGGTCTTGGAGTAAATGGGTCAATTCTTGAGCTTCTTTGTTGCTAGTCTTAGCTTTAAGAATCGTCAAGAGATCTAACGTAAGCTCAAAATTCCCGCTGGCCAACGGTTTGGAAGCTGGCACGCTCTCTTCCAACTGATCTTGGACCTAAAAGAAAGACAACAATATAGAAAATAAATTAATTAAGCACTGTAAATCCCAAAGGCTTTCGTTTAGCATTGTATGGAACACACAACACGCCTCAAATCAAAGCCAGCGCCGTGTCAACCATAAAGGACCGCGCCCCTGTTCAACTCCCTACACTGCAGCGGAATTTTTCAAACTTTTAACTCTAGCAACACACAAGCACAAATATTTCCCTTATTAAGGCTCCCTTGATTAGCATTACCTAATGGGTGTGCACTCTGGAATCTCAACTAAGTTACAAACTACAAGGAAAGCACGACCACTGTTAAAAAGTCCTCTTCTGCGCTTTGAGGGATTGTGGTGGCTTGGTTCGTTTGGGAAGCTTTCTTTTCTAATACCACTTGCCTCCCAATGCTGGTTTGGTCTAGTCGGCAGGAGTTTGGACTGGCTTTTCCACCTCTTCCCCACCTGGGTGCCTTGCCTCCCTACCTGTCCGTCTTTTAGCATACCTGTATACCAGGGAGGGGTTATCCTGCGTGAGTCTTTGTGTTTGCCTCCTCACTTCCTCCCTCCATACCTCCCCACCTTTTACTTAGCTAGCCTTCATAGTGTATTCCCTCACCTTGGCACTGTATCCACCGTAGTCAAAGGAATGGGGCCATAGGCAAAAAATACGGCACCATTTAAACCCAGCTATATAATACACTTTCGCTGGTAGCCAAAAACGTACACCAGACTGGGTAAATAATCTAGTAAATGAAGCCTTTGCCTCATTGGCGCGCAAACGCAGAAATGTCCCCAGAGTCTTGGCTTCCCACTTTAAATAAGACAGCAGGCAATGTTGATAAGACACAAAAGACGTGTGTAAAAGACAGCACACATCATGTTCAAATGGTGGAAAATTGTATGTTTTGAGTGCGTGTTTTTTACCTTCACCAACGAGCGCATAATGGGACTGTCCATGAGACTCTTGAGGAACAACAAATCGGTATTTTCCGCTCCCACGCGTCCATCAAGTCCAGTCAAGTGCTCCCGGACATGTAATAGGGCTGCTGTAATGAAAACAAAGACACACATGCCATTAGTACCCATATTTCTCATTAGAATTGGCCTAGATTCCTCCAAAAATGTGTCTCGTGTTCTTTGTTTTTATAGCGTTGGACCCGTTTGCTTCTCAAGTCATATTTTATCATATAAGTTCCTCACACTTTGATTTGCGTAAAGAAGCTCTTTTCCAAATGCGATCAAAGGCGGTCTCTTGTTTCGCCTTGGGATTTGGAATGGCTGGTAGGGGTTTGCTAAAGTGTTCTAATAAAGCATCATCAGTCGCGAGTCTAGCTCCGATGGTTTTTAGATCAGTCGTTTCATCCAATACTGGACTTTGCGGAGAATTCGTTTCGTTTGCATTCTCTGCTACAGCTTCTGTAGGCTCGATATTCGTTTCTGGCATGGAGGTCGTGCTTTTCGGCTCATTGGAAGAGTTGTCCTTAATGTCGGTGTTTGACGGCGACCTTGCAGTCTCCGTTTCGACTACGCCTACTGCTTCGGTCGCAAAGCTGAGTCGTTTTTTGTTATTATTCCGAGTCTTTGGAATCTCTTCTTGTTGCTCTTCTCGGCTGGTCGAGGCATTAAACGGAATTTCATTATTGTCAACGTCAACGCCGGACTCGTTATAATCTGTAACTGCTTCCGCTCCGGGTACTTCCCCGCTTGCTGCTGGGTTGCTCTTTTTCCTTCCAGATGCCTTGAACTTTGATAAACGCGGTAAACTCGATGACCGGAAAAGACGGAGACTAGAACGTTTCTTTTCCCTGCTCAAATTTACGGCTTCTGAACTTTCTTGGTCGTTAACTACGCCTTCGCTCTGCTTTGCCTTGACACTTTCTTTTGAGCGAAACCAACTAGATCTTGCAGGGACAGAGACAGATGCTTTGATCACACCATCAGCTTGGCTTTCATTGTTCCCACTGGCTTCAATGGGAGGGCCATCTTTAGCTGCCAATTCAGGCTGTTTAAGGTTTAAACGCTCTTTCGACTTGGATCGCATTAAAAGAGCCAAACGAGACTTTTTCTTTTCCTTTTCAAGCGGAAGGGGTTGTTCTTCGGCTACCGTTTCAACAGACTCGACTCTAGGCTCATTACTATTACTGCTGGTTTCAACTGCTGGGGAAATGGCAAGTATCGATTTTGCTGAGCCTGGTGCAGCAGTAACGACTGAATTGCTCAGGCTTTTAAAGGATCCAAAGCTGAATCTTCTCTTTTCAACCACCGGTTGCTGTTCTAGCCCAACAATGCCGATTTCAGACTTATTGGCCAATTCCTCGGTTGTGGTTTCGGGAGAACTTGCCAAATGCGTGCTCGACTTGGCTTTCTTAGCCAACTTGGCCTCTTTTTTGTGGCTCACCTCACTAGGAGCCTTGGGGGCAAACAGAGCAAAGGTAGTGCGTTGATTAGTAGTCGGAGTTTCCGCCTCAATAACTGTTGGGGTACTAGGTTCACGTACGATGACGTCACTAAGCTCTTGGGACTCTTTCTCAGCGGGCGTTATTTTTTCAGTCTTCTTCTCTTTGCGGAGGGAGAGCTTCCTAAGGCTTCCGCGGCTCTTTGTACTTCGCTTGAATCCATCCAGTTCGCTTGTTTTTGCGGTTTGCGAATCGTTATTGGACCCGTCAGCTCTAGCAGTATTGCTGATGCTCAGCTCATGATTAGAGCGAAATAGTTCTTTCTCTTTTTTCAATCCGCGTTCGCCACTTTCCTTGGTATTTAGAGAATCCTTGGACTGGAACATGCGAAAACTGGAGCGAGAGCGGCTTTTCTTGTCCGGCTGGTGTTGACTTACTTGGACAGATCTTACGGACTTCTTTGGTTGTTCTTTCGCTTCTTCGGTGTAGGGAGGCAGTGTTTCAAGGATGTTAGGTTCTCGTACTCTCTTGGGAGCTTTCCGGAATAACCGACTCAAAAGGGACTCTTTGGAGTCAACTTGCGTTGGAATGGTCATGCTTTTCGAGCGAAACATATCGAGTTTCGGAAGGTCTGGTAGGGCGCTGTCCTGGAATTCAATCACTTGATTACTGTCGTCAATCGGTGCCAGCTCGACACTGGTATCTTCGGTTGCAAGTTTTCTTGTCTCTAACGCTTCGGTGCCATCACCGTCGTCCTGCCCAACTGCAGCCATGACAACTCCACTAACACTTAATGAATGGCTAGCACGCTCTACACACAGCAACCACGCAGGTCTAGATCGTTGTTTTTAAAGCATGCAGAAGTACTACGCAATACTAAAAAAGAGTCTCGGTTACAAATTTCCGTCTGCTATTTCCTTACGCCTCAACGCAACTGACAATGGGAGGAAAACAGAGTAACTTTGCCTTGTTATAGCGACTCGACACGACACGGGCACCCGAATTTCTCCAAGAACAACCCAAACTCCGTCCTACTCGTACAGTTTTAAGGGATAATGAAGTGACTTGCGTGTCAAGTCACGTAAGTTTTAGAGTCTGTTCAAAATGCAAGGTATAAGACCTCGTGGTGAAGCATAATAATGTACCTGCGTCGACATTTTGATGAATATTTGTCATGCAATTACAACTAAAGTTCCCTCTAAACACAACCAAGGAAAAAGCACATTGATATGCAGGAACTCGCCCACTCCAGAACTGTAAAAATGTACCCACCCAATCAATACCCCGTGTTGTGTGTGTTGTGTGTGCAATAAAGTACACAATACCGGCACTAAAACCCAAATCCTTCAGAAATTAGTTTCATACTTACAATTTTGGGGGTTCTTCTTATGCTTCTGACCGTTCATTTGCTCCAGGCTTAAGAGTAAATGACGCCTATCAACTTCTTTGTGAAAAAACACCATGTTCTGCTTCGACAGTTCCAAGCTGACGTCCGACACGCGAGCACTACTTTGCTTTCGCTTCAATCCAATTTCCTTTTCTTAAGTACCTTACTAACACGCTCAAAAATACCCCACAATAGATTCTGGAATTCCAGAGCTCAGGATATCAGGGTCCTTGAAAACTATCCTTAATTAAGACAATCCTTGATTGAATCCAAAAAGAGCACAGATGATCTTTGGTAAGAGTTTCAACACCGGAATAAGATGACTGGCCAGGGAGGAGATGCTGTGTTCTAGTAGTGTTAAGGCAAAAGGAAACCCCCGAAACCTGTCGCAGCAGGATCGGTCGGTTTCTCCTTAAACGTTGCGCAAAAATACACATGCGCCAAGCAATACTGGCTACAAGAAGGAAGGTGGTCTTGAGAAGCTTTTCGCTTGCAATGACAAGTGACGAGGGTAGGACTGTTGCGATTCTCGGGAGAAAGTCTGTGAGGTAATCAAAGGACAGGCTCATTAGGACCTCTCTATCACATCTGCTCGACTAATGGAGGGATTCCCAGCTACAGCTCAAAACACATTTTCTTGCCGGCCGCTTTTGATGTATGAACGGACTTCGAAGATATCGATCCACTATACCCGGGGTCCACTCGTGGGCAGATAGTACCAGCGAAATAACAGAACTGAAGGAGATACGCAGAAAGAAACTTTTTCCCGGATACCACTCTTTCCTTTTAAGATATTGCCCAATGCAGAACCATCCAAAGCGTCTTTGGTCGGCAGAAAAGTAATACTTTTTCAAGTTCGCTGAAGCGCAGCTTTGGCTTGAAGTGAAGCACTGAAAGAAACTAAACTAAACAGTACAACTCGAGAGCACTCTTTTAACTCTACTGCCAAACAATCTCCGCCAAGGAGCGCAAAAAGCATACCCTCAAGAGTTGAAATGAAACTGTCCAGGTTTTCCCTGACACGGACCCAAAATATCATGCTTCCAAGTTGACCGGCAACCTGACGCTTGGAAGTTTCGTAAAGTAAACCACGAAGTAAAAAGACATAGCTTTATTCTGTACATAACCAAGCCATGCCCACTTCCTGAGCTAAATTACTTACTACGACACAAAAGCTTTACACTACGATACACGTAATGCTCCTTCATGCTGTATAGAGTTACAGTAAGGTAACTCGACCCTGGAACTTCGCTTCAAAACCCAGTCTGGAATGAGCACGAACAAGCTTCGTTACAACTTCGAAAACCATTGAAAACACTGTAAAGTGTTCAAATATTATGCAAAGCCCCTGAAACTTTTAGACTAAATTAAGTTCACGTGGTTCTAAAATTACTCTGAAACACAATCCTTTATATACTATTTGTAAATCAGTTTCAAATTTCAATTTTGGGTTTATTAGCCAATATTCGGGAATTTTGTGAATAATAGTGTTTAATGTCTTAAGATTCCTTATGAGATTTGAATTGGGTCATATTGCATTAAATTTGACTGAGTCAGACTGAATTAAATTTGATTGAGTCAGATTGAATCAGATAGAGACAGATTGAATCAGACTTGAGTCTTAGATTTGAATTGATTAGGTAATCTCCAATGGGGTTTGGTGGATATTAGTGCATTTAATGCCAAGGTAAGTGAGAAGATCCTAAGATAAGTGTGACTTACCATGAGCACTATCCGAGCGCTTAATCAGCACGGTATGCAAAGGGTGAGTGTGTGGGTACTTCATGTTAACTCTTTCTCCTTAATTCACTTAGCTAGACAACACTTCGGCCGACAGTATTACACAGGCGACAGGTGAAAGGTCACTTCATCGCGTGGTCCTTTCGACCCGACACTTCCTCTATTCTTTGAGCACACACTCGCTTAATCTGATTAAGAAGGGTCCTTGTGGGTTTTCACACGGATTCCAAATTGCTCCCTACTTTTTTTAATAATTTCCCATGAGCAAAGGTCACACGCAATTTTCTTTCGTAGCGAATTCAATCGGATCCGGGTCTCTAGTCAATACCAGCGGGGAACTTGATTTAGGAACAAAACAAGTGAACTTCCTGTTTATTACAGTCGTTCTCGAATCTCGGAATGCTCAACGAGCAATGCATGAAATTTGAATAATGAAATATTGCATTCAGCCTCCCTTAGCTCCTGCTTCCGCTCGCAGAAAAGTAAACAAAAAGCGGAGTTGTTCAATCAACGTCACTGAATCCCAATTTGCCACTACTATTTTAAATTGATTTTTAGCTATTTTTGGTCGGAGTGCACCAAAGCGTACCGAAGTTTCAAGGGAAAATCTGTTTCTATAGCAACCCCTAACGATCCGCACTCACTACGACTTTGATGGCCCGACAATTAAAAGCGTATATATAGATCACTAAAACTCAATGACGTCCACAGGGAACTGCAACATGGTGTTCTTGTCAGCTCTAAGGTTCTGAGCAGTTCCACTTATTACCGTAAAGCTTAAAACGCACTTGCATACCAGACGTTCTTAAAAAACCGTAGTCAATATTGAATTGTTGAACCTTAACAATAGAAAACTGAAAGGGGGTAAGAAACCTTCTAGAAAACCAGTCAAAACTGGTTTGCGTCCCGGGCTTCTCTAAGGTCAAACATTCCGATGCAAAAACGAAGTTTGGTACAGAACAAGGGTCAACTCCAAGGGAACCAATCAGGCCCAAAAGGATACACACAGGTAAACCTGCGTACACCTGAGAATCTCGCACCTGTGCATAGGTAACGCGCGACCATGATTGAGGTTCAATGAACGAGCTTTCTAACGTTTTTTATAGATGGCGTTACGCGTTTCAGAATCGGTAAAGGAAAATTCATTCACGTGACGGGGAACTATATGCCGTTCCATGACTATTTTATACAGGCGAGTTCGATAAACGAGTTCCGGGCAGTATTTGCTCACGATACCCTCGCGCTGCTCCATAAGAAAATTTCTCACATGCAGGTGTGTCTCGCGCAGTCAACACACAACTTATAGTTGAATTAGTATTAGCAGTGTACAGCGAATACAATACATTACAGTACATATTCCATTCGCTTTCGATCTCAAGCTTACAGTGGAAAAAGGCTTTGCATAATAATGTGAACGAGCGGATTACGTTGGCGCCATATGTCTCTCAAGGTAATTCTAGTTTATTAAAAGCTTGGCCAGGGCTTCATTAATCTGTCGATGGACTTGCAAAGAAATTTAATTTTTCTTCGTTTTTCTTTAAGGAAGAAACAAGGAACCGTAATATTTTCGTAACTTGTTCGGTCAGGAATCTTTTTAATGCATCTGTTGCTCTTTGCGGTAACGTTTTTACGACCTTTCGGAAAATCTGTCAAGCGAGGCAAATTGTACGTGATGTCCCGTTTCCGCTATGTTGGTTTTCCTAATAACCGCATATTTTTCTCTCTACCTCACTTTTGGACTTAGAAAGAATCTCTGGCTGACGTTCATCTCCACCTCGCAGCTGCCAAAGGTGACTTGATTCGGCTAAGGAAAGTTCTAGACAGTGGTCGAGTTCATGTCGACTGTCGTGACAAGGTAGACTTCAACCCTTTACAACTTCAGTAATCTATTTCAACTTCTAACACCTAATTTGTGAACACACTCTCTATTATGAGGCAAGAATGAAGATAAAAAACGCAAGCGCAAAGTCATGGCAACATCAATCGATAAAGTCAAGAATGCCCAGGGGATAAACATAGAAAGATTTTAAAATCCATGAATTTTTTTCAGACATTCCTTCTTTATCTGTTTTGGCAAAAGCATGTTTTTCCATGAAAGCGGATTTCCGTTCACCCTACACTTTTGCTCAGCTTATCACACGCGAACGTTAGGGTAAAAGTAAAAGTTCGGGTAAAAGTTAAGAAAAATAAGAAAACAAAATTGGATAGGAACTGTTTTCCAGAGTAGTTTCTAGACCGAAAAACTTTGTACCGAAGCGACCTTCAGAGCTAAGAATGTGGACTTTTAAACTTTAGAAAACAAAACCGTCTTTATTAAAGCCGGCCTTGATTCGGCAGCAAACGAAATTATGTAGGCTAAAAACAACGTGAGTTATTTACGAGAAAAAGCACTTTTGGTAATCCGAAGCAGGCCTAAAAACCACTAGTACGAGCCTACTCGCTTCTAATTGCTGAAGCATGCGGCGGAAGATGAGTTTCCAGAACTCTTCGTTGCGTGTTGAGGTTATAAATACACACGAACTCGACTCTTAGTCAAATGTAGACCCAAGAACAACGACAAGGAATCATTCTTGGCTCGTGGTATCCCAATCTAATTTTACCCTTATGAAAACGACTCTAGTCTATTCATTGTTTACTTAACGTTACAGTACAGTGTAGCCTTGAATGACAGACATCTCATGCAAAATGGATTCTTATGAATTTACAACCAAGCATTCGAAACGAAGACCCAACGATTCCCATAACTCTAAACAATGAGAAACATACAACAGTTATTAGATACGAACCCAGCCCCAGCATATCTGATTACCTAAAAGGCGAGCCTGGTTAAAAACAACATAATACCATACAAGCGAATACAGTTTTCCTAACAATGAAAAAACAATCCAATCGGAATGAAGCATAACGCAGTCCAGTGCTACAACTTGGCAAACACCATAGAATCTCTGACAACAAATTAGATATGAAATTGGACTCCACCCATACTATAGAGTCAGCACGAGCAGACATATCATTCCACTATAAAATCTCGATTAGACAACCATTATTAACTGTGGACGACATTCCATGCTATATACTTCAATGTTAAGCTTAAGTAAACAATGATAGATTACAACGATTATTAACTGTGGAAATAACTACTTTAACGTTAATGTTCTCATTACGGAAATGTATTTGTCTAAAATTAAACTTACATTTCCTATAGGATGGAACAACCCCTCTCATTTTGTCCGCAAGTATTGGTTCATTTGATTGCTGTCAAGAGCTTCTTGTCCAAGAAGCAACTCCGTCCTTACCCAGAATTGTATGACTAGTCTAAATAGGAACACGAATAAGCCTATGACTATTAAATACTTATCCTTTTCGTCAGACGGGGACAACTGCCTTACATTTCGCTGCCCAAGGAGGCTATTTAGACGTCGTACGACTCCTGTTAACATACAAATCGCCCATAAACCCCCGCAGCAAGGTAACAAACCTTTTTTTCCCCATTACCTTACTCAAATCCTTAAACTTTTTTTCCTTTTTATCTCCAACTCCTTTTTCTTAACCAAGGATGGAGGCACACCTCTGTTTGTTGCGTGCCAAAACGGATACTGCGATGTGGTACGCGAGCTTCTCGTAAACGGTGCCAACGTCCATTTAGCCACGAAAGTAGGAGTTTTTACTATGACTTTCATGTTATACCTTACGCTCAAGTTTCTTTCTTTGGACTCTTTTTAAAGGACAAAGCCACTCCTCTGTTTGTGGCGGCACAAAACGGCTATGGAAAAATCGTCTTGAGTTTGCTGGAGGCTGGAGCTTCTCCCAACAGTTTACGCATCGACGGCGTGTCTCCCTTGTGGATGTCTTCACAAATGGGTTGGGATCACGTCGTCCGACTGCTGTTACGAGCAGGGGCTTTGGTCGATAGAGCTCAATACTCCGTAAATCTACCTAAACTCTCCCAACACCAGACTTTATTGTTTCAAAGCTAATATAATCTTCTAATGTCTTTATAGGATGGCAGCACACCACTATACAAAGCAGCTCAAAAAGGACATGTAGATGTGGTGCGCGAGCTTTTGCCATACAAACCAAGTCTGGGTTTGCTGAAAGTAATAACCCTTACGAGTAGAGAGAAAAGCTTTTCGTGTGCTGAAGGCGATTTTGGACAATTTTTCAATGTTTCTTTTTCTTTTTTTTAGAACGGGGATTCTGCTCTTCACGCTGCTGTTATGTACAAACGTACGTGCGTGGCCTCCCAATTGGTCAGTGCGGGGGCGAACATTCACCTGCGCAACCGAGCTAATGTGACTCCTGCTGAACTATCTCAGCAAAATGGGAACTTACTCGGGAGACTCAGCGAAAACCAGTATGCTTCTTTTACTGCATATCTGCCTGGGAACACTGCCAAATAGTTGCGAAGCTTGTGGACTTACTATTTTTTTCTTTTGGTTCTTGTTTAACATAACATTGCATAATTTGATACCGGTAAAATGCTGCGAGACTTGTAATACATGGTTGTATGCGTTTTTATTGGAAACGAGCAAGTGCATTGATAAACTAGGATACACGCAGAGTTACGGCCCAAACTTTTGGGCTTTGGCATACATTAGCAACCACAGAATCAGACATGGCTTTGGATACGAGGTACCGAAACTCGCACATAATCAACGATACAAACATAGAAATCCATAATCTCGAAATTCGACTACGTTACCTGGCCTCTTAATACGCGGCCTTTGATTAAACAACCCTTGAATAAAAATTTTAATGACGATAGCAAATGATAGCAAAGGTGAGGATCAAATAAAAATTATTTTTGTCAAGCGTTTATAGTTTCTTTCTCTAAAAAAATCTTCGAATTGGAGCTTCTGCGGAATATGGCAGCCAGCTGACCCCGCCTCATTGATTATTCCACGTTACAGGTCGGGCACGGAATGATCCATCAGCTTTTTGATTAAGTTGGTGGCAATGCTGAAGCAAAAACAAACGTTTAAAACTTAAAGTTAACCTACATTAGGGAGTGGAACTTACTGCTTCGTCATGTGATCGAACAAGAAACTGGGCATGATCGTAATAGTGATCACTTGGCCATTTTCGTCAATAACCTTAGTAATCTCTTTATCTTTTAGGCCTACCACGTTCTGTCCGTTGACTTCCAGCAAGTTGTGGTCAATCAATAGTCCGTTACGTGCGGCCGACGAGTCCTTCACCAAATGGGTGATTTTCCCGTCTTTGAACATGAAACCAACATGGCCGACGCTATCCTTGTGCAGCGTCAAAGTACGTTCAAACGGACGATCTCGGACTGCTAGCTGGATGTTGTTGCTCCCAGCCTTGCGAAACATCTCGTGTACTTTGTCCATGCTATAGCCAGCCACGTTTTGTCCGTTAATTTGCAAAATCTGGTCTCCGTAACGCAAACTTCCCAGTGCTGCCGGGCTTTTGGCTTGTACCAAGCTCACAAATATACCTTTGTTGATAGCTTGTACTCTCAGACCCACTTTACCTTCCGCGTCTTTGCACAACGTAATCTATAAGATTAAAAGAAAGAATCGATATAGCGATTTCGGCCAATTTTTAACAATTATTGAAGATACCTGACGAATCCCATGGGTTACTTGGGCGCGAGCTAATCCAGCGGAATCGCCTGACAAAGGGGCAATTACTCCTGCTAATCTGGGGGCAGCAAGAGCTTCTGGAGCACCAGGGGCTACTTGCATCTAACCCGAATTTATTTTAACTTGAAATTGATTAAAGTGAAACTCGTTCTACTTGTTGTTTGGTCGCCAAGGCATACTCGGGCATATTGACCGCCAGCAATTCTGGGGTAAGTTCCAATCCCATGTAGTCATGCAAAGAAGGGTATACTTGAGCATTAATGGCACCAGGAGTATTACCAGGTTGAGCAGAAGTAGGAGGATAGATATTGTACGATGGAGGAGCAGTCAATTCCTGGTAGGCTTGGACCTGAGCCTATTTGCATATTAAAAAGTTTTAAAATATTTTTTAGAACCTTTAAATGTAAATACAAATTGAAACAGACCTTGATAAGGTTGTGCGCCTCCATATCTTCCAAAGACGGATAGAGAGACATTTTTGTGACTTTTTAGCGTAGAAAACTTCGACAAAAATGCACTACAAAGCACCAACTTGAAGTAAAACAAACTGTGACAAAGGTCCGCCTATAAATGCCCACGGAAATCCGGGTCTACGTAATTTAACTTGGTTAATAAACCTTGAAAGACTGCTCTGAACTTCCAAGGACTCACTTTTACGCTGCAGGAGCCTACGAGTGATTCACAGACCAGATTACATTACTAAACTCCGAACCACGTGACTTATAATGACGCAAGTAGGCGTATTTTAGTATTACTATCGTAGCCCAATAGAAAGCAGCATTGCACTATCCCAAATGATGGTATGGATTGCTAGTAGATGGCGCTGAAAATCACTTTCCTGTTGCAAAGCAAATTTGTTGGGAGCCGGACTTTGGGATCTTCCGAAAATATTCTTCTTAACGAAAAACATGGCGGGTTTGGCAGGAAAATTCACGGCGCTACCTTCAACCGTGTATAGAGCAGGTAATACGCAATACTTTTCGTTCGGTTTAAGCGTACTTTTCTGTAATTGACCCAAAATCTACCGTGTTTTCGCTGTTCTTGGCGTAGTGAGGAGACGTAACATTCGTATGCTATCTTCTTATTCTTAATCTTTACTAATGAAACTGTTGGACCTTAACCTCTCGGGCTCTCGCACACCGTTAGTCAAATACTTCACTATTTTGTGGCCTGGACTGACATTGTTTTTTCATTATTGTCTTCGGATTTTTGTAGGACCTTTGGCTGTACGATGCTTTGCGACCTCTCCGGTCACTCCTCAGACTCAAAAAAGGACGTTAGCGAAGCCGAATCAAAAAAACATTGTTTTGGTGGATGCTGTAAGGACTCCATTTCTTCTTTCCGGCACCGATTATGCGAAGCTTATGCCCCATGATTTAGCCCGCAGTGCCCTCTTGTAAGTTACCTGCTTGTAATCTTCCTTTCTACAGCGTTCTAATTGTGTATTACAACTCTAGGAGTCTGGCCAAGCGGACGGATTTGCCCAACGAGTTGATTGACTATATCGTTTTCGGCTCGGTCATCCAAGAAGTTAAAACCAGCAATGTAGCTCGCGAAGCTGCCTTAAGCGCAGGGTTTTCCGACAGAACCCCAGCCCATACTGTAACAATGGCTTGCATCAGTTCCAATGTAGCCATTTCAACTTGTGAGTCTAGCTAATAATAATCTAAAATTAAGTTCAAATAAGCCAAAATACTTACTAACGCTTCCGTTTCATTGCTCGTTTAGGTATTGGTTACATGAACTCCGGAGTTTATGACGTTTGTGTTGCTGGGGGAGTGGAATTCATGTCGGACGTACCCATTCGTCATTCTCGCCGTATGCGCTCCATCATGCTCAAAGCCAACAAGGCTAAAACTACGAGCCAGCGTTTCGGACTCTTGGCCCAAGTCAAGATGGCTGACTTAATCCCAGAAGTAACGACTTTTCCTTCCTTAAAATCATTCTTATTACTTTTTATTAGTTGCCAGCTGTGGCGGAGTTTTCAACCAACGAGACCATGGGTCATTCTGGCGATCGTTTAGCAGCGGCTTTTGGAGTGTCTCGTGTAGAACAAGACGAGTTTAGCTTACGCTCACACACCTTGGCCCAAGAAGCGTTTGAGAAAGGTTATTTGACCGATTTACAACCCATGCTAGGTATAGCGTTACAAGGTAAAAAGATAAACTCGCTAAGATCATTTTCTTGAAGTGCCGGGAGCCGAGGCTCCTATCACAAAGGACAATGGAGTTCGTGTATCTACCATGGAGCAGTTGGGTAAGCTCAAGCCAGCCTTCATCAAGCCACATGGCACTGTTACTGCAGCTAATGCTTCTTTCTTGGTAATTTCAACGCTAGAAAACGTTCCAAATCTCTTAGTTTATGCTTTCTAGACCGATGGTGCCTCTGCGTGCTTGATTATGACTGAGGAAAAGGCAAAACAGTTGGGCTACAAACCCAAAGCCTACTTGCGAGACTTCATTTACGTATCTCAAGACCCCAAAGATCAACTTTTGCTTGGACCCGCGTATGCTACCCCTAAGGTGTTAGAACGAGCTGGATTGAGCATGAAAGACATTGACGTATGGGAATTCCACGAAGCTTTCGCGGTAATTTCTTTGCACACGTTTCTGTAGCGTGTTTTAAGCGTTAGTTTTTCATACCTAGGGACAAATTCTAGCCAACATGAGAGCGATGGATTCAGACTTCTTCGCCCAAACGTACATGGGCCGTCAAGGCAAAGTGGGCGCACCCCCCATGGAGAAATTTAACAAATGGGGAGGTTCGCTCTCTATTGGACACCCGTTTGCTGCAACTGGAGTCCGGTTGGTAGCCCATGCTGCCAATCGATTAATCAGGGAAGATGGTCAGTTTGCTTGCATCGCAGCCTGCGCAGCTGGTGGACAGGTAAATAAGGCTCGTAACTTTCTTTTTTAGGCATGGAGGAGTTGGCTGAGTTTTCTTCTCATGATAACGCAGCGAACGTTTTCATTTAAGACATGCTAAAGTAACATTGCGCGGGTCTACAGGGCTCTTTGCTTAAAGAAAGGGCATTAGAGTAGTATTAAGGCCTTGCACATTTACATCTTTCCTTTGCTTTTAAATACGTATACTTTCAGTCAACAGCAAATGCTTACGCTGCCCTTTAAAAAAAAAGTTCATTCTATGTTTTATATACGTTTGTACTACGTTTTATATGTTTTTCAGGCTGTGGGCATGATTGTCGAGCGTCACCCTGAAGGCAAAGCATAATTGAAAGTATTGGACGACTGGATGGGGAATGAACGATTGAAGATCCAACTGAGGCAGCAAGAAGCCCTCGTTTTAAACAATGCAAAACTTAGGTTATTAGTAAACGCGACGTATTTCAACTGAAGAAGCTAAAAGAGTGTCCTTTCCATTTTGCGTATCTTTCAAAAACAAACTCATGTACTTTATATCCGAAATTACTGAATAGACTAAATTGGACACAAATTTCCATTAGCCCAATTGGGAGGGTTTCACAACTGCCGAGGCATCCGACTCGGCAGTGAGAGTTTTTTGGAGCAAATTCTTGGTAAACCAAGCTGGTCTTGGTTTCTTCATCTCCACCACTCGCTTACTCTAAAATAGAGAAAATAAATATAATAAAAATAATACATATAAACGAGTAAAAAAGTTTTGTGACATTCAATCCTGATAGAAGGAAATGAAGTTTTTACCGTTAAAAACTCATCCGAGACGTGTTCCTTTTCGCCTTCGTAGAACACGGCAACTTCCTTGTCGATTGGCCGCAATCCAAATTCGTTTACCATGGCCTCTTGCAAAACTTTAGTCTCTGCTTTGACTTTGCCGTAACAATGAGCTAACAAAAAATAGGTAAGCTGCAAACCAAAAGACTCTAAACTTTAAAGCTTTCAGACATACGGCATAAACGACCAGCTTCATGATGGTGACCGCAGCTTACGCAGGTCTTAATATCGTATTTGGGTGTCAGGATTTTCCAGCCCCAGTTTCGGCCTCCGTACTTTCGGCACCAGCGCCTTTCTACCGTACGTCTGCAAGTCGGTACGGCGCGTAAGAACCCGTCGAAAATCTCTTGGACAGAGAAAGGTTTGGGAGATAATTTTGTGACTGACTGTGACAGTCCGTCATGACTAACGAGTATCGGCAGGAAATCTAAGAAGTCCGTATAATATACAATATTGCAACAATGAAATTTAGCTTGTGCGCTCTACTGACTGCATTTACGATTACCTGCAGGAGGTGGACGACGAAAAAAAGCTTGGAAAAACACTCTTTCTACATCGTTAAGTAATTCGCTAATTTGCCTCACTGCTCTGGCCATGTTTTCTTCAGTTTATAATTTTTTTAAGGGAAAATATAATTGTTTTTGGAAGGCGACACCTAGCGATGTCGGGAGCGGTGGTAGGTAAAAGGCGAACGGCGAACCCGTGTGGCGAATACAGTTCGCCTTGTACATCGAGTGACGCCTGTGATGGCTAGTAAAAGACGAACGGGGGAATAAAGGAGAGCTGAGTCCCTGGCGTCCTTGTGTCGGGGATCGGCGTCCTTGCGTGTACGGAGTCCTTCTGTCGAGTCGTCCTTGTGTCTAATCCCCCGCCTTTTGCTAGTTCGCCGTTCGCCTTTAATCTACCAACGTCGGGAAACAACTAGCTCAAAGCTACCTTATCGACGAAATGAAAAGTTCCTCAACAATCTCAATTACAAACGGAAAAGTCAAGACGATAATATATTTCTAAATTAGATATAATTTGCAAGTAACACGGACCAATTTGACCCCAGATCCATCCAATAGTAATAAATACCAAGATATGCAATAAATCACGCCGGCAACCGAAGTTTTATAAATGCCGATTTTCTATGTACGCACACTTTAAAAAAATATCTTGGTGTTCAGGTTGGTTTTTGTGCCTCCGTATTCCAAAGGAAGAATGTCCGGGTGAACGTGGTTATGAAGGGTACTGAGCTTACGTCCATGACAGTAAATCTACGGAAGGAATTACATGATATGGAACCAAAAATAACCCACAGCTTTTTTAAGTTGTTTACTCTGTTTTTCATCTTCTCCGACAAGAAGGGCTGGACCATTGAAAAAAGCATTCCAAAGAAGAAATGTTCGTTAACAAGATGAATCCCCTTGAAACGAATCGGAAACGAGTCCTGCAAGTGTTCCAGAATGAATTTGTAACCTTTCACAAGCAAACTTTTTTTTTAAAACAAGTAAGTCACAAACCTGGGCTAGGGCTACTGATTTCATGGCGTAAGACGGTGTAAAGTGTCGTGCTTGGGATAAATCGAAATTCTCCATATCGATAATGCAAACGATTCCCGTGATTTGCGTTTCTGGGTCTTCCAACAGTGTTTCAAGGAAGGCGACCATGACTCGAAAAGCGTGTTCTAGCGAACACTCACTCGGATTCCAACGACCTGGAATGCACGATTCATAACCCCATTGTACACTAACAAGGGCCTTATTTCTCTTTGTTGTTTACCAGCTCTGAATATGAAAACCGGGCAGCCTCTACTATCCTTATCGGGTAAAAGCAAATGCAACTCCTGCTTAATAGCATGGCCCATCTCCGTCATTGGGATATTGAATAAATTCGGACTATTCCTTCGCAAATGTACGTAATTTTTTAACTATATCAATTCGTCCATAAGTTCTTATGCAACATTGGTATTCATTATCGTGTCCATACCAATTTGACAGCTCGGTCAATATTGAATTTCCGTGCGCGCAAAAACTTGAGTAAGAAGTGTGAATCAGTAGGACAATCCAACGACATACCTACAAAAACATAAAAACAAAGTAGGGTACGAGATGTTAATCGCTCCACGTAAACGTAAATTACTTTGCACACGGTTACGAAAGTTTTGGATAACTACATGAAGTTGACGGCTGTCTTCGCCCAATTCCACTTCAGCTTGCTTTAGTCGCTCTGCGGATAACGTCTTTTGACTATGATCAGCTTTATTCAAATACCACTCTATAGTACAGGGTAGAAATTCTTTCGGGTTCACAATGGGGTTTTCCATCCTCGTAGCTTGCAAGCTTGCACTGCTCTGGTAACGTTTGCGGCTGAGCAGGTATCTAAATCGGATTCAGCAACAGCAAGAGAAATTTAAATAAAACAACGAACTGGAAAAAGCAGGCGACTTCAGACGCGATTCTCAAAAAACAAATGAAAGCGAAAGTTGAAAGTAAGATGCAAATCACAAATCTATAATGCGGTGCACCCAAGGGTTATCACCCAAGCCAAGTTACCAACCTTTTTGCTCCCCACCAGTCAAACCTAGTACACAGGCATCAAGCAACTAATGTCGAATGTTACAAGGGAAAGCAAAATTATAACTTACCCCTACGTTTTCGTGGTAGAAAGCTAAAATAATTAGGGTCAGGTTAGGTCCTGCCTTTGACCTGAATGTCCGGTGACCTTTCTTGGAATCTGTAGTTTTTCCCTATCTTGCACCGTACATTCGTACCCACAACAGGACGAGTACGAATGCAAGTTCTTGGAACGCGCAGCCGAGTGGATTCGAATATGGAAGGATACAGACCCTGCACTGTGGTAGTTGCAAACAGAGCGAAATTATATCTCATTTAAAATAAAAAGCCCAGTACGTTCTAGCGTAGCTTGTCGTTGACTTGGGATTAGGTTGGCTTGGCGGGAACGAACGTGTTGAAAACGTAAACAAATGGCGAATGTAAATTATATCCAGTGCGAATAAAATCCATTCGAATAAAAGATAACATAAAGAATTGCAGTATCTAGCAGCTGCATCTTTTCTTATAGAAAATGTCTCTTATTATTATACTACAAATTCTATACAAAACTATCACTGAAAGAAATAATTTAATCCTTTTGCAGCTTACAATGGGTAGTGTTCCTATGGGTCTAATTATGAAGGTCACTAAAGTGATTACACACAAGCTAAGTAATCCAAGTAGAAAACAAAGGTCACCAGTCAAGTTAGGGCATCAGCGAAACCTTGACCGGTGACACTTTGGACATTAACCCCTCTTCTGCGTGGGGTTACTTACCGCAAGAATGTATTTGTATAAATAAACAGCGAGGCTTTCTTATTCACTTAATAGTTTGTACCGTCATTTCCTTTACGGTACAAAAGATTCGACGTTATTATTGTTTCTGTTGAGTACATAGAAACTAGAGCGAGGGTTCTTTTTTCAATCATGAAAAAAATAACATTTTGTCCAACACGGATGGTTGCTAATAAGCTTGAGCTGGAAAAGAGAAAATAAAAGAAAGCAGCAAGAAGACCTTGTGAAAGGGATTTCCGTTTCCTTGAAGCAAACATCGTTATCATACAGAAGGGAGCAAATAAATCGGCAAATACGTAGCCATCGCCAAATGACTTGAACTGCCCCGCATGCTCCCAAGTCGCCAAAGTTGGCGAAAGGTCGTTGGCCACACTGAATATATACATAGAACTATAGAATACTATTAACATGTGATCAAAGTATTAATCAACACGTTCTCCGGATTTAGATAAAAAAATTTGTAATGTAAACCGGAATTAAAACTGAGACTAGCGTGTCACTGTCAACAGTGAAAACCGTTTAATACGACACAGCTTAGCATGAAAAACATGTTAACACAAAATGTATTCCGGTCCGGACAAAACGCTATGTAATTCCATACATTTGTTTCCTTTTAACACGAAACAAAAACCGCTCACCAGGAAAAAGTTTCGCGTCTCGGAGAAACGGCAAGGTAGTTTTGTTGCAACAAAATATTTTGGGAAGGACAAAGTACTTTTGTCTTCTAACCAGCTGTTTCCCTCTGCCAATGGGAAGGGTTGTAGAGCCTTAAACATCCCGGACTGAAGTTCACATTTGTGTCGTTCTCGACCCAATCAGACTGTGGGCAATCAAAACATTTTGTTTTTATATACAGTCTGTTAAAATGCTTTAAAATGTTCTATGTGTGCTTTAAAATATATAGACTGTCAATGTACGAGTATGAATTTGAATATTAACTCTGTTATCACGACAGTTTTTTATTATTAACTAGGATTTCGCATATATCTTAACTCGAGTTCCTTTTCACACGAACAAATATTCCGGTCTCCTCGTTTGGCGTTAAACAGTTTTCACTGTATTATCATCTATCATCTGATGTTCATAGTATTCTTTTTGCTGGTATTCTTTTTTGCTGGTTGCGTTCGCCATCTAGGAACGAAGGCTGAAGTTAAGGTTAAGGTCTTTTGTATGTTTTGCCATTAGCATTACATGCTGCTGGGTTTTGCAGTAGACATCGAAAAAAAAAGTCAAATTCAAAGGTCAAATAAATACGTTATTTTCTTTATAATTGTTAGTAGATGGCGACGAAGATTCCTCACTTGCATAGAGGATTGAGTGGTTTAAGGCTCTTTAATAGTTCCTTAACCAAGTTTTGCGCGCTAGGAAATCCGAAAGCGATACATTGCCATGTAGTAAGAAAAACGTGACTATCTCTAGTTGCTAGTTTAGAATTTTCTCTATTAGTATATTTTGTAGACGCTACGATGCCAAAACTTAACTTCCTCTGCCATGCCAAATGCTCAATTCTGGGATGGACCCCATGGAGGATCTCAATTAATGCCAGAAGCGGAACGGACTTCTATTTCGATACCTGTTAATCCATACGATGTGATCAAAGACGACTTGGATGGAATTTACACTGATATCAAGAAAGTACCTTTTAACTGTGTATTTTTGTTTGCAATGAATCTAATAACCTGTTTAGGAACTTGCCAATGACAGAGAGGATCTCCAGTTTCTCACAAATTATTACTTTGATGGCCAAGGAAAAGCTATTCGTCCCACCATAACTCTTCTCATGGCTCATGCCATCAACGTTTCGCTTTCAAACCATTCTCGGTAAAAATATGCCTTACATTTTTGGCTAGAGCTGAGTATTAAATTTAAATTGAAAGAAGGAGCCTGCTGGCAGCTCAGAGACAAGTCGCAATGGTATCCGAGATGTTTCACACAGCTTCACTAGTCCATGATGATGTTATTGACATGGCTGACAAGCGAAGAGGTAAACTGAGCATCAATAAGGTCTCCGGCCAACAAAAGGCAGTCATGTCTGGGGATTATATAATTGCTATCGCTGCGCGAATGCTGGCTCAGTTACGCAGCGATGAAGTTGTCATAATACTCTCTTATGTGTTAAGAGACCTGGTCAATGGCGAGTTTATGCAAATGGGAGCCAAAGCAGAGGACAAATCAGTATTTGACCACTATTTAACCAAAACTTTTATGAAGACAGCTAGTTTGATAGCATATAGCTGTCAAGCGGTAAGTTTAAATCAATCTAGAAAGAAGATAACGTCCTTTAGCTAGTGATTTAAATAGGTATGCTCGTTGAGTGGGGGAGATGCTGCAATGCATGAAGCTGCCTTCCAATACGGAAAGAACGTAGGTATTGCGTTTCAGTTGGTGGATGATTTACTCGATTTCGTATCGTCTTCTGAACAAATGGGCAAAACTACAGCCGCGGATCTCAAATTAGGCTTAGCTACTGCCCCTGTACTTTTCGCCGCACAAAAGGTGTTTTTCTCGTAGTTTAAACTTGACGTGCTGGTATGCTAATCCTCTTCTTTTGTAGTTTCCCGACTTGAACACATTAATTCAGAGGAGGTTTTCCGGCGAAGGCGATGTGGAAAGAGCGTTTCAGTACGTTATGGAATCCGATGGACTGCAACGGACGAGACAACTGGCGGCAGAGTATTGCATTGAAGCGGTGAAACACACAAATAACTTGGCGCCGTCAGTCTACCAAAAAGCGCTTGTATCCATTACCGACAAAGTGCTCAACAGATCGAAATAGTACAGGACTAGAGCCTCGGTTAGTCTGCTTAAATCAGAAATTTTATATTATATGGCGATTAGGCGAATCTTGTATTCTATATAATACAAAGTGATAATAAACCTATTGCAAGCATAACTCCATGAATGTTCCAGAACTTTATTTCATTGTAGCAATTTCCTTTTTTCATCCTTTGATCTTTTTTCATTGTAGCAATCTTCCTTCTACCATCGTTTGATCTTTTTTCCTTGTAGCAAGTTTCCTTTTATCATCCCTTGATCAAAGTAAAAAGTATACGCGTGTTCATGAATGAACGAACGATGCATGAGAGTCGGATGCATGGAATGCTCGAACAGAACGCTATATTTACCTTTAGACCCGAGCACGTGTAGCTTGGGTTGTGTACAAAAGCGTTTTGAACTCTTTGGCTATTTTTATAAGTTAAACGTCCAGTTAAACTTACAGACCCTTTGGTTACAGTTTAGAGCGCTGTTGGAAACCTTGGTTAATGCTGAAGTGACCAGAATAATGGAAGAAACTACGGAAAATAAAGAATTTGACATAATTCGAGGAGGCAATTTAGCTCTGCCTTCGGATGTTTCCCTTCTCCAGTTTGCTGCAGCTAGAGCAGAAGAAATCGCCGCTCTGACATTAGCCATAGGTTAGTTTTCACACTAAAAGTAATTTTTGAAATTATAAACTTATAGAATTCTTATTTCTACTAGAAAACCCTAACAAGACTGCTCTGATATTCCAAAAACTTCCTCGTCATCTCAGAAGGAGGGCGATGAGCCATGTGCCTAATCGTATGCCCAGAAAAGTCAGAGAAGCTCATAAAGCTCAAGTATGACTAACTAAATTCCTATCTTCAGGGCCTTGGAAATGAACCTAAATGCATAAATATTGTATTTATAGATGGCAAAGAGTGGAGTTTCCAAAGTTAATAAACGACCTAGTCGCAAATATCGACGCAGACCAAGAAACTTGCTGGACGAGTACAACCGACGCCAACAAGACAACATTTGGCTCGAGACACACATTTGGCATGCCAAAAGGTAACGTTATAAACCTTCCCTCCTTCAACAGTTTTATGAATTATCGGCTTTTACAGGTTCCACATGACTGAAAAGTGGGGCTATAAGTTGCCAAATTACCCCAATGATCGCAGCTTTCGAGCATGCTACCGTGCCATAGCAAAGCACTGTTTGCTCCAAGTAAAACAAGACAAACTTTTTCTTAACATGTTTTTCAAGCCTAATTAATCTCTGTTAATAAGGACGTATCTTATCTGTGCTGCGTTGAGCTCCGGGGAAGTGAAACGGAAATCAAACAAGGATTCCTGCGTCTTTCTTCGCCGGAAACTACATTATTCAGTCCAGAGCACGCTAACGGCCAACAAGAAGGCAAATTGACCATCTTTGCATGTGACTCGTACCCTTGTAACGCTCTGGGGGAAGTCTCTTTTCATTGGCAGTACTCAGAAGCCGTCCAGGACCGCGTGTTATGGTTGTGGATCCATCCCGCGTCGTACAAGGAGATCCTTACCGAGATTACATCCATTTTTGTATTAACTGAACTTCCAAGTCAAGATTCTAGTGAAGTTAATGGCTTGGGATTCAACGATAAGGTAACTGCCAAGAAACTGGCCGTTAAAAACTTGGATCGCAGCCCTCGTTGGCACAATGTCTCAGCCTCGATCCAGATGGTAGTGTTGAAGGACACTTTGAACCGTTTTCGACTGATTGGGCCTTTAGCTGCGCCTATTTTACAGCACGTCTTGCAGTCAGCCGACATTGAAATTGCAGCCAGTGAACAGAAAGACGAGCCTGCCAGGAAAAAGCTAAAGTTGGACCTCCAAAACCCGACTGAGGGCCAGTGTTGGTGGCAGGACTTTTATCATGACAGTAAGCACCCTGAGCGACCAATTTGTCATCAACTACAAAGGAACATATGGAGCACCCTTGCGCGACCCTTAAATACGGTAAAGCCGCATTCTATTGTGCCTTTAACCGTACGGGACCCGCGTTTGCTCCTGCCACCGAAACGCACCAAAGCGTTAACCGCTCCTGAAGACATAGAAGCAGAAACGGAAGAAAAAGCGGAAAACGGGGATGTTATCGACGTTGATTCTCGAGCTCTGCTGTCTCCTTTCTGGGACATCAAAATCAGGAATGCCGCAACAATGCAGAGGCTCTCGGACCATGAAATCAATCAGATGCGTTCCAAACTTCTGGTGCCAGGGACGAGCCTAAGCCTGGGTGACCGCGAGTCGCGTATTCCCGTACTTCTCATACAATTACCTAACCCCAGCCCACAAACTCAGGGTAAATATTTTGAGCTGGGCTATTCAAGTTGCTCCTTTCATGAGCTGCGTTCGTTTCGACGAAAGTTTAAGTCGACTTAAGCGTTCGAGATGGGTAAACTTCGGGCTTGTAAGCGCTTTATTTAGCTAGCCGACTTAGACTTTAAAAGATATGTTATACAGTACAAAACGAACGCGGCTATGGAGTGCACCCAAATTCCCGACCACTAATGACAATCCTTTTTCTTTCGTTACAGGCTTTGGATTAGGCTGGGATTTGGTATGCCCAGCAGGGTGGGGCATGGCGTTTTGGATGAACCTCGTCTACCGCGGGGGACGCGTGGGTGGATTGAAGGAATCGCGAGGATTTCATTATGAATCCGGCGTTTTGGACCCGAATATCGACTGGCCTGATACGCCGTCCGGCCAGCGAGAGTTGGCGCTCCGAGAAAAAGAGCTGAGCGAGGAGTATTTCAAGAAACCACCCAAGAACCGGGCCAACTACATCAAGTTGGGAACGTCCTGTCCGTTCGTCCCACATTGGAATCAGTTAGTACGCGACTGGTATACTGGTGGTACAGCTGCCGATTGGTACACGCTAAGATGGCCTAGTCGTCAGCTGGAGCAGTTGCGACTCGTATGGTCGTCGACGGGAAACGCTCTGCCAGAAGACGTGTCTTGGCTGCGAGAGTCCTTGGCGTCGCAACCTTGTCTGGTGGCCGTCCAGGTTGTGTGTCTGGGCAAGGGGAAGCCCGAGTCGAACGCCTCCATCAGTCTTCCCACTGATGAAGATTTGCAGACACTGACACTGGACGCTGCCTTCGTCGGGCCGGTTGAAGCCTTGCACGCTGACCGCAACGCGAACTTGCGGAAGAAAATGCGAGAGGAGCACGAAAAGGAGCTGAAGAAGCTGCGCCGAAAACGGGTTCAAGCCAAGCAGTCTGGCGATACGGATCGGATCCAAGCGAATCAGCGCCAGAGCCAAGACGTCTGCAACCAGTTTAACGAGAAGACGCGGAATTTATGGCTGCCCCATGAAAGTCACGTTGAAGAGGTAGCAAAACAACAACAAGAAAAAGAGTCCATTAAAGCGGCTGGTTCGAGGAACATTATCGGCTTTTGTTCTCATGCTGATTACTCGTTTCGCAAAGCACGTGGTTGCGGGAATGGTTTCGTTGTAGGACTCGGGCTCGTAGAATTAATGAAGCAAGGCCCAACTCTTAACGACCAGCGAAGGATCGTCCTCCTGCGGAATCCTACTTCCTCCCAATACATGTTTGCTTCATTACAGATTCTCTGAGTTGGGCACTTTAGTGCCAAATCATAATCAGTGTGTACTGGACATGTGGTTGTTAAAAGGTAAAATAAATGGCCCGCCAACTGGTATATATAATAAACGTTTGAAGAAAGCCATTTTGAAGGTATTTTTTTCCCCTTGCCTTCTTCACTTCATGTCGGGGCAGGCCCCATAACTTTTACGACCGGCAGCTCCTAGCCCAGTCATATTTGCAACACGCTAGGGAGTCTGACTTTTAGAAGCATTTTTCACCACAGCACAGTTTGATTGGGAAACCCGAGTCAAGGAGCCTAGGACCTTCTTTTCTTTTTTCTTTCTCATTTTCCTTTTCCTCCACAAGGACATTACTGTAAACTGTAAGTAGCAGAGTCTGATGGGGACAAATACGTTGTAAACCTTGCCATTTGAAATGAAAGCTTCCGACAGCTGCTACACGCAGCGCTGGCTCACACCTTTAGGCCTGGTCAATTCATTGTTGGGACGGCGGTTGACACTTGGCTCGGAAAGCAAAAGGCCCTTTATACAGCTTCCTCTCCTACCAGTTGTACCCAAGTCTGTCACTTTTTCGGCCTTTATGCAAATAGTAATCCTGGCACACGCTAGCTGCGTGCAGGAAAAAACCCCCACCTAGAAAGGTATTAATATGATTACTGTTTCGAGAGGAACCATCAGGATCGGGACAGGTGGTGCATGGTAAGACAATACCCCAAAAGCCGCTTGCGGATGTAATGATGTGTGGAGGACTCCGTGTTGGCTTGTTTTTATGGGGAATAGGACAAGAGGTATGCATTCATCGCTCAGAAACTTTAAGTCGATTCGGGAAGGCCTGCTGGGTGACAATGCTGCTGCACTGTTTCTTCTGTGTCTATACACCGGATACTTATTATCTAGAGAGACAGCCAGCGAGATAACTGCTTTATAGTACACTCTGTTGCGCCGAACAGCAGAGGCGCTTGTCATGTTCCTCCTGTACACAATCTCCCGCTTGTTTTTCAAACACTGATCCCCCAAATGCCATGTATGTGAATATAAAGCTAACAGTATACACGAGCTAATATAGCACTTTAGACCTGCCACATATACACGACAACATGTTTCCCTGCTTACACCTGTTTGGCTCTCACCTGCCCTGCCCTCCTAGAGACTCTGACTATGTTTTTATTGTTTCGTTTGTATATTTCCTCCCTTGGCTTTTTTTCGGGGATGTACTTTTTATAACAGGGAGCCCTATAACCTATCTCATTTTCTTTTCAACCCCCAAAAGCCATGAGACAGGCTGCGGCAGGTGCCAATTCGGGTTAGTTCGAAATCAGGCCCTATGCAAATTACACGACTTGTGGTCTAACAACTTGGTTGACCTTCTCATTTGCGCTTTCTCTGCTGCGGTTTCTGTTTGCTGCACGCAACGTCGGTTTGTTAGCCGGGCCAGATTTCTTTTTTTTCCTCCTTTTTCTTTATGTTTTTTAAAGGGAAAATGGGCCTTTTTGTGATGCTTGTAATCTGTAAGCACGATAAGAGAAGACTTGCTGGACCTATCTTAATGAGGTGAGGATGAGAGGCAGCTGCAAGCAGAGGTATCTTCCAAGGTGTTGTCCTAGGCAGGTGCAATGCTTCTCTTCCTCCAGGAAGATAAGTCACGATTCCGGTTCCAAAGGTTACTTTTGCAGGTTCTTGTACTCACAGAAACTACAAGGAAAGAAAAAGATCTTATGCGGCAGGTGCTCATTTCATGACAGTGTAAGGCTTTCACAAAATCAGAGATAATAAACAGTAGGACTACAGTCTGCACAATCAGTTAAGCAACCGAACTCCGCCCCTGAATATTGATATACACTGAAAACCATTTAACACGAAACCGTTTAGCATGAACAACCTGTCGACACAAAATGGTATTCCGGTTCGGACAGAACGCTATGCAATTCCATACATTTGTTTCCTGTTAGCACGAAACAAAAACCGCTTACCATGAAACAATACTTTTGTCTTCTTACCAACCGTCTCCCTCTGCCAATGGGAAGGATTGTATAGCCTTAGCAATATCCCTGACTTAAGTTCAAAGTTTTGTCTTTTTCGCCCCAATCAGTCTGTGGGCAGTCAAAACATTTCATTTTTTATTTATGGTTTTCTGCATATATCTGTTAGCACGAATTCCTTTTAACATGAAAAAATGGTCCGGTCTCTTCGATTTCATGTTAAATGGTTTTTACTGTATCTTTTTTTCTTGGAAAACAGTTTCCAGAGACATTTTTCATACATTTTCAACCCCACAAAACAAGATTTAGCTTCTAATCTCCCACCCAAAATAAACCACAGAAAAGTATCGAACAAGTCTTTATAATTCAGGCAGATACTTACTGCTGCCCTTACTAATCCTCTCCTTTCATAGTGCTGTGACGCAATAACGAAAACTGAATGGTAAGCAATGATCCTGCAAGAATTCCCAATACATTATTTTCAGTTCATCAAGAATATATTTCTTTAGGCTTCAGAATTCGAAGTTCTTACAGCGAGTAGTAGATCTGAAAAGGTTAAGTGATGTAAACTTTAAAAGTCCCAAACATGCGATGGGAAAATGCCCGCACATGCCCAAAAGGGAGCCAATTGAGTAGAATTGTAAGCCCGAAGTGCGGCGGCGAGCAAACGTCGCAGTTTAGCCCTAACATAGAAGAGGTGTTGTTAACAACGGAAGTAATCTGTTTCTCCGGCCTGTGACAGGCCATTGAAGTAACCTTATGACCGGCATTGCACGGGATAATTTAGAGAAAAATAGGCTCAGTTCTCCCCTCGCCACCATTTGGAAAGGAACTCGGTACACATACGCCTCTATAACCGTCACACACGCACCAAAAAGCCGAGGACAAGACCAAAGTCACGGTTCGCAGAGGGGGGACAATGCGCTTAATGATGTGCAAAAATAGTTTGGGAGGTCTGTACCCACATTCCACTCTTCCGAGAATGCTCCATGTTAGTCAAAGGAAAACAAATAGATCCATTAACCAGCCTTTTGACGCTAATTTCATCAGACAGGAGCATAATACAACCTTTAAAGGGCCAAAACCACAAAAAATCATCAAAGAGATATTGATGTATTTTTCATAGTCTATGGCTATGTTATTATAAAACATATGGATTTTATTTCACGTTTGTCAGAACAGCCGTTCCTGAGGTATTGGCATGCAAACATTTGCTCATGACGACGTCACAGCCGTGGCGTGGCGTGGCGTTTACTTGTTACCATAGTTACTTCCATGACCAGTAAACAGAACTGTAAACAAAGCTTTCAGGTATCACAGAATTGACGTGCGTGATGTCAGAAAGCTACATAATCCTATTTTCTGAAATGAACTTTCTTGAATAACTTAATTACTATGTCACATATGATCAAAGGGAAAACAGAAGTGGACTTGATTTTGTGCTCTGTTTTTCAAAACAAACTTGTTTTTTTGGTGGCTTTTGCCCTTTTAATGGTCCCAATTAAGCTTGCAGGAATTTCGAAAGGTTCTCGAAAGCCAGTCCAAGGTTTCCGTTTGATCTCCGTCTGCAATTATAGATGTCGCGTGAGATTATGGCTAAGTTGCGTTAAGCAACTCGGCCTGAATAACAGCCTCTCTTCCAACCAACGTTTTGCGGTAATACCTGTTGGCGAGGCAAAATATGTCCCTACAATGGTCCTTTAACTGAGAGAAAAAAGAAGGAGTGGGGCATTAAAGAAAAGGCACTGAGAAAAAAAGAAATGCGATCTACTGGAGACCGCGGTGCTGCGGCGCAGGGGAGTATTGACAAAAAACAAGAGGCTGGCTAACATAAATTAATTTTTTGTCGCCGTGTGTAAAAAGACCCCCTCCTGAAACTTGTCACCATAATGGCGTTAGAAGTGGAAAATCCTTGCACCTTGTCCCCCCTAGCTTCATCTTTGTTAACCAGCATCCCCACAAGATTTTCCCACCCTTCCGCGCTTCTATTTCTGTGCGCAACAAGTAATAAAAACTCCCCCACCTTAAAATATTCCCCCAAATTCTCCCTCACTGCCGTTAATATTTCACAGGAAATCCATAGCGGGTAATGGCAAGTTAAATATTATGAGTCGGTATGGGAAGCTGATTTAACTTTTTTTTATTATTATTGACAAACAAGTTGAGGGTAGCAGGTACGAGCAAGGATCCTCAATTGACCCCACAATTTTTGGACACGTTCCGCTTGGGAAATACTTGAACGGAGGCTAAAAGCTTGCTTGCATTTCGTCAGCTCTGGCAAAACGAAAAATTATTCCACTGATGCCCCCGTAATTAAATTTCCTTTCAATAGTTCTCCCTCTGGTCTCCATTGCTCTCCTCTTCCCTTCCAGTCATTTTCACCCAGTCACTTCAGTTCTTAACACCAACTACGTGCCATGAATATATACAGTACTTGAAAGCTAACCAATGGAGGGGGGTAGCTCAATAAAATTATAGTATGGGTCCCTTTCCGGCACTTTTCGCACATAATGAGTCCTTGGGAAGCACTCAAGATTTTTGCGCGAACCTTTTGCGCACAAACCCATAAATGGGAGCCATTTTCCGTAGTCGGCATCCTAACGAAAAACTACATCGTGAAAATCGCAACATGTTTATTTTATATAAAAAAAAAAAAGTACAAAGTGTTTCAGGAATTTGTTCCAACTGCCTCGAGGTCGTCTTTCCCTTTATTTTTATTTTATTTTTTTTTTGCTAGAATACAAAGGAGGAGTATTTTCATCCCTTGCTAGTCTGTCGTGTCTTGCATGTCAACAAGCTGAAATTTCAGGTCTGGAGGTTTGTGATGGTTCAGAGCTTGGATAGCAGTTAGAGAATCTTTGGTAAAAAGCCTTGGGAGCTTGTCGGTGGTCCGTTCTTAATTTGAGCGGCTATGCCCCCCCTCTGGCCTCTTCTATGTCGCTCGGCCCCTTTTTACTTTCCAGCTTGGAACTAAAAACGGCCTTTATGGCCATTCTTCTTTGGAGGAGAGGGACAATCTTCTAACCTGAACCAACTTGAACTCTCCCCGGAGAAAAAGTAGCAGCACCATCATCATGCCCACAGAGGAAGGGACCCCTCTTCCAGCTTTCGAGGTTCAAAGTTCACCTCCTCCGATCTTGGCTGATGAAGGGGCTTCACGGGGGGACAGGGAGGGAGTCGGAAACTAGTAACTCGCGGCTTCTCTTCTGCCAAGCCTTATAAGCACACACAAGCACCGAAGAATCCACAAACCGCTCTCAAACCTCTGCAGGTAATCAACAAATTGTGACTGAACTCTTGTCTTAAGGTGGGATAATTAAAATTAATGTCAGCTAGACGTTTCATGTGATGTTTCATGTGACCCAGCCTCTTTCAAGCGCCTACAAGTAAAAACCAGGGGTTTCGGTCCAGATCCGATTTGAAAAACAAAAGAAAAACACATTCACAGAAACCAAGTTTCATAGGTGGTCAAGAGAAGCTGGCAGGGGGTGGTTGAGCAACGTTTCATGCTTCTTTTACCGGGACCAGATAGACCTCCAGAGTTAAAAGCTTCTTATTTCATTATTGCTGACCGCGTGGACCAATCTGGTGTTCGCTTTCAAAGCCCTCTGGACGCCGAAACGTCTAAAACGTTCGATGGCAAACGGATTTTCTGTGGCTAATGGTACAACATCCAAACTCTCCTGTCTCGCAAAGGTTGCTCGTTACTATTAAGCATGTTAAGGGCTAATTATTCTTGAAGGACAGAGGGAGACAGACAGAGAAAGAGAGAAGAGACGTGCCGGTATCACCAAGTCAAATCGGAGGAATAAGGCTTCCATGTGACGGGGAAAAATGCTTCTAGACGTCAAGTCTGGGATCATTATAGCCAAAAAAGGTTTGGCCGCTGCATCTTACGCTTTTGAAGGCACAAGCTTGTGTTCTTGTTAGTAAATTTTAGGAAAGATGTCATTCACCATTCCTGATAGTACCGTTAACGCTACATAATGCCAGGTTGAGGACGTCAATCGCGACTGGAATGCGATATTCAGCGTAGTGGGGGCATCCGTGCAACGGAAACTTTCAAGAACTCGCAAACTCTACCTCGGAGCAAAAGATTTAGCCTATTAAAATTATTCTTAAAAGGGTATTAGCCACATACAAAAAAGAAACTAAAAAGATTCTATTAGCCACACTTTCTTTTTAACAAAATGGCCTAGTGTCCAGTGATATGATTCCTTCCATCTTGCTTGAAATAGTTACAAAGCTAATTACATAGGAAACTGGAGGATGGGATTAAGAGACTTTCTGTCATCACAGACATATCACTTCTTACAAGGGTAATGGCTACCAAACATGGAAACCTTTGTTTTAACAAATGGCCTAGAAGTCCACATATCAGTTTTACACGGTACCTAACCGTTTTAAGCGATGTACACGGTAACCAGGTAAGGTCCGCCGTAGCACCATTGTGACGTCATGGCCAACGATGTTGCATGATGTTACTCGTGAACGACTAATCCGAAAAACCTTAAAGAAATCACATAGACGTTTAGAACCGCATAGAGTACGAAAGTCCATAAAAAATCTCAATGCGTGATTCTTGGTTTCTATTACTTTAGGTCTCTTGACATTGAGCGTTCCTGAAGAGTTCAAGTCCAGATTGCTTTGAACTGGACCGCATGAAACTCCCCACATGGCTTTTCCTTACCGTAGTTCACAGTTTCTGTAAACCACGCTGAAGAATCTCGATAACCTTCCCGATCCACCTCTCAGATAAGGCAATTAAAGGATGGAGCTCGCGAAGAGTGTCACCCGTCGACTCCGTCACTGTCTGTACCGTTTAAAAGAGCCTAGGAATTCCAAATTCGAACGAAATCCTCCGTGACGGTCCCAGCTGCGATTCGGAAAGTCGAGAGCATTACATCAAAGTCTTTCAGGACAATGTCTCAATCTGCAGCACAAAAGTATCTACTCAATACAAGCACTACACGAACCCCTCCTCATACCTTCCTGTACCCATATTTGTACAAAGCCATCTCGACATCCATAAAAAAAGCAGAGAGAAGAGTCAATACTTGACTTGACTTCTTGGGAATGTTCACTGTATTTCTGTATGGTTTAAACGAAGGACCGTGCGGGTGATAAAGTAACATTAATTCTCATGCCAATGGCTCTACGGGGGGTGCCCCTCTTTTCCTTTTTCAAAGTTGATGATAACTATAAGAGGATTTTTCATTTGAAAGAATCCAATTTCCCACGCATGACCTTTTTTTTCGGGTCCTCTGCCATGCCATGCTATTATCTCAGTTAATGAGGAAAATCTGACTCTGGAGAGGCTCGGGAAAGCGTCTCGTGGCCCCCTGGCGGCGGTCTAGTGACGGCCTATCCCAACCTATTTTGGAGTATCTCTCGCAGCCTAGGCCCTAACAAAAAGGCTCGCCCAGCTGCCACTGAAAGACACAAAACTGTACTTGACCCAATTCCATGCGTCAAGCAAAAATTTAAGACGTCTTTCGAAACATCCTAGCAGTGGCAGCCAGTACTGTGCGAACGCAACAGGTTTGCGCGTGAACGCAATCTTCTTTTGTATGCAAACAAGATATTTCACTTGCTGGCTAAGAAAAGTCGAGTCGTAAAGCAAGTTTGCTGTACAGTTCACGCCGTTTTTGTGGCATTTCAACGTTTGGGGTTTATTAGCTATAAAGGCTTGGCCCCTACAACCGAGCTTTGAAGGGAGCGGGTTAGAGACAGAGAGAGAGAGCGCGCAACAAGTTAGATGTAATGTACATGTAGATATATGTATTGCATATGCGAAACTGTTCTGTGGCCTGGGGGGCTTCATAAGGGACACTATAGGATAGTCAAGTCAAGTCACTTCAGCTGTTGTCGCGTCTAGACTCTGTTTCAGAACCTCTTCCATATACAGCAGATGTTTTTCTCTAAATGACATCCATAATGAAGTGATCTAACTATGCCAGCTTTGTCGCCTGTGAAACTTAATTGAGCGTCAAACCACACCCCTTTTGCCAGCCTTTTTTCCCAGCCTTTTTCAAGGATAACTGTTGTGTTGTAAACTGTAAACTCGACCACCCTTTCCTAAGAAATGAAATGCAGAAAGACTTGTTTTCACTCGATGGAGAGGTAGCCAAGAATAGCGAACGAACGAGCTCTTTCAGTTTCCATTTATAAAAGGCCAAGTGATGAAAAAAGCAGTCCCTTGTATTCAATGTCCAAAAGAATCAAGTTACCCGATAGGCCACAGTCGGCTTTTTGTTGTTTTTGTGCTCCATTGGAGCTTTTATTCTTGAATTTGGGTTAATCAACCGCCAACAAGGGTCTATAATTTCTAGTAGATGCATATTTATGTATATATTTATGTACACGAAACACATGTGTCATTATGAATACGTTTCTGTCGGCCTGAGAATGGGCGAGTGTAAATAATTTTTTTAATATATTTTATGTTTTATGTGTGACCGCCCGAAATGCTACGCACAGATGCTGCGTCTTTTATGTCTTTTCATCCATCATGAAACTTGAAGAGCCTAGCATAGTTAAAAGGCCGGGTCACCCCAAGAAAAATGTCCTTGAAGAAAAAAGCCTTTGCCTTTTTGCTAGAGCGACACAAAACTTTGGGATAGAAGCTCGATGTCAAAGTCAACTTGCCCTCTGACCTCATAAAGGCCAGCCGTGGTTCCTTCTCAGGCCGCTTAGGACTATACAACTAGTCAAGTCTGTATCATTTCATCCCATGTCCCAACATTTGTTCTCTATAACTCACAAAAAAAGACCAGAGCTGAAAAGCCTAATACCAGCTCGGCCATGCACAATCTCAAAGTGTAGGAGCCAGAAAACGGTTGTCTTAAAAAACAGGGCAGACAATTTCCTTTTTATATATATTTTTCTTTCTATCCTACGCGTGACAGTAACTAAGCTACTAAAGAAAGAAGTCACCGGTAAGAAGCGTCGCGCACTACGCTACGGCACGTCGGTGACATCTTTACCAAACGTACGCATGCCAATAACTTGTGAACGGCTGCTCCTGTTGCCTTAAAAATCTGCAAAAAATCTCGTTTTGACTTCTATTTTTCTTTCCATCCTACGCGCAATAATAACTAAGCTACTAAAGAAAGAAGGAAGCGCTGCGCCGCGCACTTTGACGCTACGGCACGTCGGTGACGACACGACCAAACGTTCGCAAGCCAATAACTCGCGAACGGCTGCTCCAAGAAAATCGCGGCCAACTCTGTCGTGGTTATAATAATCTAGACTAAAACCTTCTTTCAAAATCTCAACATGTGATTTTGTTGGAGCTCGTTTGTTTTTTATTTAAATCTTTGTGGTAGGGTTTGCCACACAAAATGAGACCAAATGTGTATGGTTAGCAATAATATCCGTAAGTGGATCCGTCCGGGGGAGCTCAAAAGAAGGACGCGACGCTTTGGCCTCCATCCATGCGATAATACCCGTTCTGACCATGAATGATGATCCGGGTGTTAATCTAGGGAGATAAACTTATGCCCTGTTGTTGGTTCTGACCCCTTTTTCCAATTTTTACCACCTTTTGTCCTTGGCACGTGTCCACTTAGCATTAGCGGGTACAACGTATAGACAGCGTACGGATACAACCGAGCGTAGTGTACTCTCTCTACGTTTACAACTGTTGCCATACAGGAAAGCAGACCCCATGAATGCGCCTTTCCCCTCGTCTATGTAAACTAATCAGGAAGAGACAGAGTGAGAGCTCTGCCAAAACAGCTGGCACCGTAAAAAAAACCGACGTCAAGGGGTTTTTCTACACTACCTACCCGGTCTATCTATTCCCTATCTCTCCCAGCGTCGCTTTGGCCCATTCTTTTACTCTTTTCTTTCCACCAAATCAACCCATCAGAATATTCACAACGTCAATGAGATGCACACGATCCCACCCGCATGCTTTAACCAAAGTATCTACCATCCACGGATTTCCTGTCCATACTCCGTACACTCAGGACTATAGTAGAACTATAACCAACACTAAATGGATCCCATGATCAGCCTTAAAAGCACTACCATTCTTCCTTTTCCCCATCATTATTGTGGTACTCTGTTGCTTCAAGTGGCTGCTGGTCCGCCGCCATGAATAAAACCATTTTCTTTTTCCCCAATTTAATATATGGAATATCTGTGACACACCCTTACAAAAGAAGAGGGCTAGATAGCGTTGAACAAGGGGAATAACCCCCCTTTTCTTTTGGAAACTGGATCGCGCCTGAAACGGAATTCATGAATTTGGATCAGACGGGGAAACGAAGTTAAGGGAAGTCCAACTCATTGTATGCATACGAACAAGCTTATAAGAACAGCCTAGCCCAAGATGTGGGCAGGTGCGAAGAAAGGTTAAATAGGTATGGGGAACCGTATACTCGTGTTCAGCATATAACCCCTCACCCCGTAATCCGTCACGCTTCACAAGAGTCCCCTCTTTGCTTCTTACTCCTTGGCATATTCTTCAACCAACGGAAGGGACGCAACCATCTTTTTTTTTTATTTCGTTTTGTTATTACACCTTTTGCTAAGGTTTCTTCGACTGCTGGGTTAGATGTAGACCTCTCTACATCGACCCCAGCAGCTTTCAAGTTCACCTCATGATACCTTTAGCTGACGCTCAAGGTGGGGTTCTTTCTTCACATTTTCTTTGGCTTTCCCCAGTTATGGCACGTGGATTAGAAATATATAGCTGGGACACGTCAACTGGTCCATGCTACCAATTCCATTCAAATACCAATTCCAATTCAACCCAGTCCTCTCCTCGTCAACATTGTAGAAAAATAACAAGAAAAGAAATCTATTAATTTGGAAATGACACAGTAGGTTTATGACGTTTATTATGTTGACAGTAATGATGGCTTACTTTTCTAACGCATTTGTCACGTATGGTGAAGTGAAAAAAGGCATAAGGGGAGCCTAATAATTGGAGCCTTTTCGTGCAATAACAACCAGATTAATTGTCCTTTTACGCAGGTGTAACTGAGGAAAGGAACTGTTATGCAGCTGCTCTTCCAAGATCTCTACCTTGACCAATGCATGGACAGGACTGTATTCTTCCAGTTCCAGCAAATGCATAACAAAACGCTTTTCCTGTAGGGAGACCCCAGCGGGAACATCTTGGGCCTTACAACCCCCCCCCCCCCCCCCCTTTTCAAACTTTTAACGTATGCATAGGCCCAGCATAACTTTTTCAACAAGAGATTTCCTTTTGAATAGTATCGGGCTCTTTCCTTATCTCATTTTCTTGGGATGGGGTGGAGGAGTTTGTTGTGTGCTCTAAGAGCGAGCCGAACGGCCGACCGGGACCAGCCAAAAAGCGCCTGCTTTTGCTGCACCGAGAACAAAAAGCTGTCCAAGTCCTCTCTTTCTCTTCAGCGTTAAAGAAAAGAAGAGCTAGTCTGGTAAGAAGCAGCGGAAGGAAAAACAAGCCTTGCAACTCAGCAAAAAGGGAAGGAAATCCTTGCGCAACAAAGAAGAATGTCAGAAGAGGTCTAGTCATGGCCATGTCCGCCGTGTCCATCGCTTAGGCCACAGGCCAGCAAACTGTGTGGTTGTTGTGTGTGCTTTTGGGTTTAGGCATCCTCAGCCCAAGAGCAAAGCATCCAACTTTGAAAACTGTTCAAGGATCTTTGTACCTCTGGCAAAATCCCCTCCACTGCTGCACCACGACCCACGACGACAGCACAGTACACCATGGAACCATGCTACAAGTCCAAGCCGTACCAAAGGCAATACATACCAAGGCAAGACAGGCACAAGAAAGAGGAAAAGCACGGATCAAAACAGAGAAGACAGCTGCAAAGCTGTTCCTCTGTTCCATTTTTTCTTCGCTTTTTTTTACAACAAGCCAGGTGGTTGATGAAGAAGCGTTTTGGCTAACCGAACCCAAAAAGACGCAACACGAAAGTAGATTCAAGGGTGATACTCGGCTTTCTTCTCTCTTTATCTTTTTCCAGCATACAAGACTTGATTGAAAACTCGACAACCTCGTTTCAAAAGCTTGCGAATTAAATGGCGGAATCTTTCATCCTTAACGTCCCTTTTTCTTACTCTTACAGTGTTTTGCTGAGCAGGTAACACTGGTAACTTTGTGTTTCGAGGTTCAAAAACATAAAAAAAAAAAAAAAAAACTTGGAGGTTGAGCCGTGTCAATTTATAGAGCGGTTTGGGGTATCCAAGAGGCCTATTTCGGCAAGATTATGGTATACATATCTACAGCCGGAAATGGTGATGCAAAACGGGATTGGAGGTCAACCTTGAAACCTAAAGGGGCTGATGAAAGGAATGTGTTGAATCAGTATATTTTCCATGATGCGTAAAAGAGAAGGGGGTCAACCTACTTAAATTCCACCCCCGACCCCCGAGATTTTCACCCTACCTTAGTTAGTACTGCACCGTATTCCTTCTTCCTCTTCTAAGAAAAAAAAAGCTTCTTCCTCTTGCAAAATCCCATGGGAGATCCCATGGGAAATCGAGAATGTTCGCTGACAAGTCTGGACAGGACAGAGTACGTATTCGAAAAACGTTCGCAAAAATGAGCGTTAGGCCACGCAAGCGAAGCCATCTCATTTTTTGAAAAGGAAATCGAACATTTTCGATTTGCTGACAAGCCTACAGCGTCAAGGGGAACCGAAAATGTTCGCAAGCCGACCGTTACGACGTACGCTTTGAAAATCGAACGTTTCCGTTGACAAGCGGTCCCAGCCCACCCAACAAAGAATTATTCCTCTAAGCTACAAGCTTTTGACAGCGACAGTGAATATTGAAGGAGAGGTGAAAATGTTCGAAAACAGAGCCCTAGCAACAACACTGATCTCTTGAGAAGACAATGTGGGAAAGCAGCGAACAAAAATGTCCAACTGTGAGGACTGAGTTGCCTGACTTTCAACAGTTTCCACGCCTATAAATGCGAATATTATGCTGTAGGCTGGGTGCGAGTTTGACTGGAACGCTAGCGTGTGTAAGTGTGCAAGTATAGGAACTGAATTTGATCACAGTGTAATAAAAGTCTCATAAAACCATAAGTTACGGAGGCCAGTCTTACTGTAAAAAAAAATTTAAGAAATTTTCTTCAGCCAAGAGGGGATGGAATCTTCTGACTTGGCAAAGAAACTCGACCCGAAAATTTCTGCTCCGAACCGCTTGTCGCGATGATGCCTCATTAAGCTGGTCAAAAGAGTTTAATAAGATTCAAGCTAGACAGAAAAGCCCTGGGAAAAGTCTCGTATGCCTATGAAAGGAAATCATAAAACCAGCCACAAGAAAAACACAAAAACAAAACAAAAAAACTTTCGTTATTCCAACGCATAAAAGCAACGGAATTTGTCTCGTCTACTCTATGAAAGAGTCCTTCATTGCGGTCGGACTTGAAGGAATATTAGAGTTGGGAGAGAAACAGTCTGAACGTCTGAACCCTTAGCCGCCTGATAATTAGAAGCTCATAAAGCGAGAGAAGCCAAAGCATAAGTACAACCAAACATTGTTGGCCATAACTATAACGAAAAGAAGAAGAAAAAAGTTATTGGGCCTATACCCTCGTTAAGCTTGCTGCATCCTTAAACCTTTTTTGTGTGCCTTTTGGCATATACGCTAGAATTACCGCAAGAATGACCATCAAATTTATCTTCCCAGAACGATTCGCTTGGCAAGTCCAAAAAATGGGGGATCGAGGACTTGGTAATGAGCTGGCTATTACAAAGCATATTTGAAGGAAAGTAAAAATCCCAAATCCAAATGAAAAAATAGGCGAAATTCCTAGAACTAGCCAATGGATCTTTGATCTTTGAAACTTAAGTGTTCCTCAAGAGAAAAGAAAAAAAAATCTGCTTGCTCTGCCCCGTACAAAGAAGTATCAAGTTGAAATCTACTACTATTGAAATCTTGACAGGTCCCTTAATTGGCTGTCGAAAGTCACAGAAAGGGCAACAGGAAGGCCTAAAACAAAATCCGGGGAAAAAAAAATCTAGCGTTCTTGATTTGTAAGAGCACAAAGCTGGTACAAAGTGATACAAAGCTGGTACAATGTAACAACCTTAAAGGTTAAACGTCGGCGTGTCCAAGTACAAAGACAAGTAACTTTAACGTCCTTTCCGAACTCTCGAGTTGAGGCACAAAGCTCACCTTCTAAGTTTCAGGTGTCCATGGATACACCAAAAAAACTCCAGCAAGATGGATGGCTATTAGGTGATAACACAGAGAACCTGTGCCAAACTTGCAAAGACCACTTAGAGGTTGAAACTCGAGTATATACACTCCTTATTCAGTGCCAAATCTGATAATTCTCCCCTCAAAGCCGAAAATTCAGATTCTTATCAAGGAAATCTTGCTATAGGACTCAATCTTACCTATGCGTTCCAATAGAGTTATAATCGAGAGTTCTTTCAAAACCAGTACCCTTGCGTGTGAAGGTTGAACCCTGATTCATAACCTCGTAACATGTAACATGCTTCCAAGTGGCATGTAAAGGTAAACGTGTAACGTGTATATAAATACAACCAAGGGAACAAGTTTCTGTTTCAGGTAACAGGAGCAGCTCAGCCGTCCCTTTAATCCCTTTTCTTTTTTAATGGAGGTAGAACAAAGAAAACGAAGAAACCCTTTGGCCCACCTTTGGACCATCGAACCCTATAGCTATCCTATAATTCTCCCGAAATCCAGCGTTAATCTGGAAACTACTGATCTTTTGCCCATTCAAGTCCTAATTCAGCTCAGGTTGTCTTCAAAAGAATGTCACCGAAATCAGTTATGCCTTTTATAGCACGACAACTTACACGCAGCCACAACGTTTTAGGACGCTGGCCAGGTCAGGAATTTTCAACTTTATATGGTATTTCAAGGTTTATCTAAGAAACGAAAAGGAAAAGAAATAAAGATATTGCTTCAGCTATCCCTAAACCATTTGATAAATCCTTTACCTCCATCGGACTCGCACGATTGTGTGACAGTTTTCCGACAGCATAAAGAATTCCTATAAATTTCCCATTTGCTTTCGAAAATCAGCACCTGAGACGTACAGGATATGTCTACTCACAAAGAAATCACTTTACGAAGTCACTCTAAGTCATGGTTACAAAGAATACATTGATTTGTCACAATATTCCGACTTTAAATGACGTTTACGATTTTGTTTATGCAATTTTACATCATTTCAGTAGTAATTTACATCGTTTACGGTCTTTCAATAAGTATCTCCAACGTTTTTGTATTACAAAGGAGAATTTTCACTGTAATTTACAAAAAATATTTGAAATTTTAAGGATTACCATTACGAATTACCTCCAATTACGCTTACATTGCAGAATACAATTACCACTGTCATTGTACAGTAATTGTATTAACTTAAGAGATTCCATTATTTGTTATTGCAGACCATTCAAACATTTCTTGCAAATTTACGCCGTAAACTGCCTCCGGTACTTATACTTCTATTGTTATACGACGAATTGATAGTTGTAATTATACGATCATTTATTTGACATAAAAGGTACCACAGTACCATATTAAAGAATTGTAGAGTCTTTTTTTTGCAGAATAGATGACTAGAAAAGCATTCTTATTTTACCAGAAAATGAATTAAGAGAAACCGTATAATCATATTCGCTCGGTATAATGAGTTGGGTTTTCCGCATGTCAAGTCAATAGGCGTATCGATAACTTATATGGGGGGTGAATGCCTATAACTATTGAAATGGAACGAGCCTAGCTACTCAATACGGTCGATCGGTAAACCATTTTTTGGTTTCCGAAAAAGCCTCTTTTAACCTTACAATATTTCTTTTTCCACGTCCAAATATGCCGCACTCTGAATAATCTCATCCAGTCGGTATCTGACATGGCATTAAGTGCAAGCGCCAAAAAAAAAAAAAACTTTCTCTTGGGAGGTAATACACCTAACCTATAACGGACAGGTAACCACTTGGGAAATTGTAAGGAGGCAACGTCCAGCACAGTCATAGCTTGCTTGGGGAACAAAATCAGACGTCTCGGAATGTGCACGATTTTGGACTCGCCTGCAGACATTGCATCTCGCCTACTGAGAACAAGATAAATAGCTTCTGCCCCGTTATGAATTCGGAGGAAAACCAGGAAGGTTGAGCGCATTTTAATAATCCTTTGCTCACGTGCATAGGTGTAAGCTACTAGAACGACCTTGCAGAAAAACCATCCTCCTGTCCGTTCCAATGAAAAATAAATAAAGAAAAAGACTTCAATTGGAGGAGAAGCAGCTTCCCCAAGGCTTGGACTTGCGAGAATTTATGGGATCTACGGGGTACGGTAATAGACACAACATTTGTAATATTGTGTTCGCAGAGATCATTTGTAATAACTGACACTTTTAAGCTAATCTTGCAAGGCTATTTTGCTCCGTTTTTTTCGCGAAGAATGGCCCTTAAAGGAAGGCTTAAACAGCGAACATGAACACATCGAACATTCAAACAGATTGAGATTATCATATTACAAAAAAAGCTTCGTAATTTTAGATATACACATCTATACAACTTTTCCTAGGAATTTCTTTAATTGCAACGCTGTTTACAGTATTTTATTGAAAGTTTTCGCGAATTGCAATGATGAATTACTTCCAAATTTACGTTAAGTTACCGTATCGTATCGTTAAGTTACAATTTTAATTTTTTTTGGGTTAGAAGTAGCATATTAAGAAATATTAACTTATAATGCCGTTCCAGTATTTCTTTTCCAAATTTTTGAAATAAAGTGCAACCAAATTCTGTACTTATATTGTTAAGGCTTCCGCATTGCTTACCTTTGCTTGGTGTAGGCGGTAAGCATGGGGAATTCGGAACAACGGTGTTTAAAACCAGTACATTTCATGAAAAAGTCTTTGACAGTAAGCTCGAGCATACTAACAGCTAGTGAACCTTTCCATCCACCTTTCAATCCACCTTTTTTCCAGTGAATAATAAGTTAGTAACAGTTTATTGTTTACTTTTATACGCAAGGCTTTAGCAAAACAATAACAAACATCAGCGCCATGCGCCATCTGTGACTATTTCGCATCAATAAGCTAAGGTACACGGGAGACTTAATATTACACATGTTTCATGTAGTGTTTCGAACCTGTCATTGTAATCGTTTTAGATTGTAAATTGCATTGGCATAACAGTTTCCATAACACTGAATCACAAAATTAGTGTTAAGAAAATCTATTCTATTGCTGTGTATTTCTCACAATAAAATCTCATAAATCTGGTTCGAATTGGAACCGCCTTCCTTCATTTTCCAACCCAAAACAGATTAACCTGGGCCTGCGTTTTTTGTTTTGTTGCAGCCACCGGCCACCCTAACTTCAAGTTCATTACATCTTAATCCTCGGCGCGGTAAGGTGAGACGCCATTTTTTTTTCTTTACGTTTTATTTTCATGTTCTTCGTGGCTTGGCTGAATCTTCCAAATCCTACTGAAAGCGTGGGAACAGCTAACGTCCAGCGCACAGGGGGCCGAAAGCGAAAATGGCGTTTAAAAAAATGTGATGAGCGCTTTCATGGCGTGCGGTGTCAAACGGAAATAGGATAGTGTAAACCTAGATTTTCTCATTGAAAAAAAAAATAAAAAAATACAAGTCGCTAGACAAGCTCCTCATTTTAAGTTGGCTCGTTTCGCTCCCCCCAAAATATGAGAACGTTTTCCAGCCGGATTGATTGACAACCCAACACCTTGTCATCCACGTACCCCCCTCTTCTTCCATTTTTACTAGTTACTGTTACCGCGTAATAAGGCGCCATGCAATGGAAATCAGAGCAACACAACCCCCCCCCCCATTCTGGGGTTTGATTTTGTGTCTCTGGGCGCTTTTCCCACGTCGGTGGACAATTGCAGAATGGTTTTTCGAACCAAAAAAAAAAAAGACAGGGGGAAGCAGAGGAAGAATCAGCCCATTGTAATTCCCCAAGTTTCCAAGTTTTTGCCCCACCCCGAAAAGCAAGGATTGTAAGGGAATCTAGACCATTCCAGACCAAGCAGAGCAATCCTCGGAATCCCTCCGCATGGATAAATGGATCAAATTTGCTGAAAAGGTTGAGTAACAGCCAACCTTTATCGATGGACCGTGTTAACGCGTTGAAGAGTAGAGACAACTTATAATAAGAACTCCCTTTCTTTTCTTTCTTTCTTTCTCTCTTTTTTTTAACTTTTCTATTCCCCTTTTGGGCAGGCTACGGATTGCCTGTAAAAACCTACATGTGTATCCACATCACATATCGTTTTGCTGGGGTTTTGTGTGCTGGTCCCGTGTCCGTGTCCGCGTCCCATTTTATGGTGCGTTCCAGGGCACAAAAGCCCGCAGCCTATTTAAACAGAGCCTCGGTACTGTCTATGGATAGATGGAAGCCGTGGGAACCGACTTGTTACGGTTTGACAAGACTTTGAACGTGTGTGGGTCCACTCTCATTGGGTTCGGAACTCTCTTTCCGAAACGAACAGTGTACGCATGTACGAGTAACGAGTCCCAAAGTTTTAAGTTTACCCAAGGACTTAAAATTTAGAAAATGGGAAAAGAGGAAACTCGCACAACAGTACTTGGGATAGGTTCTAGTCAATACCCCTAATACACAGTTTCGGTTTTTCTTGGACTTTGGGGTTGCTACCCCCAAATTGGACGGTGGACCATGATCCCTAAGGTTTCTCTGAGCATCACTTCCACGCCCCTTGACCTCCCTCGAAATTTACGATACCGCCGCGTTGAGTCATTAGAAGGACATTCGCAGATAGGACAGTTGTTTCGTTAGCGCCGAGATTTGTTGTCAGACGCCTACTGTGCGTAGCAACAGGTATATAAGGGTTTGCTGTGTGTCCTGTGCGACCTCCCTTAAGAAACCTGGAAAAATCCAGCCGCGTCTTAAGAAAACTCCAGATTTTTTTTTGTATTTTTCTCTTCGCCCTTTTTCTGCTTTTCAAGTTTTGAATCAAAGACTGAACTTGAAGATGGACATAGCACAACAACAGAGCCCAATTCTTCTTTTCTTTTTACAAAATCCTGCCACCTTTCTCTCTTTGTATTCTTCCTTTCTTCTAAGGCAAAAATGGAGCTTTTTTTTCTTTCTTTATAGTTCTTTAGAAGTTCTTTAAAAGAGCTTGAAGGAAGCTTGTTTCTTTGCTGTTATTCGAAACCAATTGATTCGGGGCCCTTCTTTTTATGAACGAAAATAAAGGTTTTACGAGGCCACGGAGGAGGCAGAACTGGGCTGTTGCCCCCTTTCCAACTTTTTCACGTTTTTAGTGCTAAATGTCGACAAGGCGGCTCATCAGGAAGCACAACAGTGGTACTATATGGCAACAATTAGGGCGAAGGGCCGTTTGCGCTCAAAAGAGACCGCTGGGCCACAGCGAGCCCCAGTCTAACTGCACCCAGCCAATTCAAGGAAAAAGAGCAATGGACATATTGCCAAAACGAAGAATTTTTTTATAGCCACCCTAGCTAGCCAAGGCCGTAATTTTAATTTAGAAGAGGGGTTCAAAGGTCAGAGCACTACAATGAAATTTCTCCACTTGGCAACCGCAAACGTTGGACCCTAGCTTCAAAACCTCCTGTCATATTAGAAACTCGTATCCTTCATCTCCTCTTTTTCAAAAGTGCTCCGCTATGCCTATCAAAGTCAAACAATGGCTTATCATCTACCCCCTCTTTGTAAAAAAATACAGAAAAAAACCAAGGGTTTCAGCATGTTTGGGACCACCCAAAGTAACTCAGAATTGCATTTCTTTCATTCGGTAATAATCTACCCATATCTATTATTTCTCTATAGCTACATGTGATTTTTCAAGAATATTTCGATTTATGTATATTTATTTTTATTTTTCAATTATAATATTATATATATAAAAATACAAATATAGAATTATATATTATACATATTATTGTTATTATTACTAGTGTTATATAAATATATAGATTTATATTTGATATACTTTGATTTTTATATAATTATTTTAAATATATTATATATGCGTCTTGCAGTGTTCCCTCCTTTCTCTCAAACAGGTTCTACGCTAGCTCAGATTACTATATAAAATGAGGAATGCGCCCTGTAAAACTTCCATCACTGCCCACAAGCTTGCACGGACCGCTCCAGCTTTTTTTTAACAAATTTCTCCAGCGCTCGCAAGCCTTAGTTGAGGAAGGAGGAAAAAAAGCAAAACTAAAGCGAAAATAATAATAAAAAAAAAGTGAGAAGTGGAGGCCTATGGAGCCGAAGCTTTGGTTATATAGCCGGTCGAGTTAATTTGTGGCCAGCGATGGAAGCGATATGTGGCGTTTTACAAGGAGTCGTAAACTCTATACGTAAAGCACTAAGCCGCCACGCATACATAATGAGCCAAACCACAAGCTCCGTTTAGATTTGCGCTTATATCCTTTAGTTTTCGTTTCCATCCCTTAGCCCCGAAATGATACTTTGACCCCCTTCACTCTTTCTTAACAGGAAAAGGACATAAATAACCACTTCCAAACAAATCAAACTCCAAATGCACCTCACGGGACATTTTCCATGTTCAGCACTCGGGCTGCAAGACTCCTGGGAAAAATCCTACAATAAAAACGTTTCATTGACTTAAGGAGTTAAGGAGCAACTCCTCCAAAGCGTCCCTTTTGGGCTACTTTTGGGCGTTTTCCTTTTCGTGGGTACTGTACTACAGCGTACCGTGCGTATAGCATAGTACTGTACGCGTCAATATTTGCACTTGAAGCAAAAAGGGCTGGTTTCTCTGGTGAAAAGAGGCTGGGGACAATTCTCGCTTGTTCTGTTCCGTTCGCGGCTCGTTTTCTTGTTGCTATGCGAGCGTCTTAGCCCTTTATTCCGTTTGTAAATTGGGTACAAGCGGCAGGACTGGTCTTTGGAACAAGAATGAAATTCGACTGGAGCCGCCCGAGACCAATTCTACATCGTTGTTGGTCCCACATGAGCACGGCAACAACAATGAATTTGAGTTTGGGAAAATCCGGTGTGTCCGTTGAACGGACGCCGCAGCCAATGTCACTGAGCTGCGATTCGCACAACTCAGATTTCACGCGCTTTTGTCGCGAAATTTGCCAATTCTGTATGCCTCTAACCAGACATTCTTTTTTGGCCCCAGCCCTTTGACGGTCTATTGTCGACCCCACCAAGCGACGCTAAAGTACGAAGATTCTTATCTGCCAATATCCCATTCAGGATTCACACTGCTTTTATAGTTCTTCTTTCTCTTTTTTTCCCCTTTTTTTGTGGAACACGTTTCATATTCATTGAGAGAGAAGACAAACTGACATAGCCACTGGCTATGTTCCATCTCTCCCATTTCTCCCATCTCGAAAAATCTGAATGGCAGTATTTTGTAAAAAAAAAGATCCTTTTTAAAACCAAGTTTGGCGTTAATGAAAACTTGGCGGTATTGGGGATAATTGCGGTTCCGGTCTCCGCAAAACGTACGCCAAAAAATCTCGTTTTTTATATTCTTTTTTAACTTTTTACGAGAAAAGAAGCTGTGTTAGGGAAGGAAGGAAATCATTCAAGTTGTTATCTCTTTTGGCGCTCGTAAAGAAAAAAAAACGCGCGGTCCATGTTGTTTCAAAGTCCGAGTTGAGTGAGAAAGCGAAAGAATGCGGTTCGCAGGTAAAAATGAAAAAGGAGAAGGTCATAGGGGGGCCTCTCTCCCGCTCTCTTCTTTCGTCTGGCTACTTCAGAATTCAGTATGGACGGCTCATCAGGCCGCAGATTCACAGCTTCCAACCCGGCAGCAGCAGGAGCAAAAAGTCCCTTGGCTGGAAACGGCTCAAACCCCCAACCGAACACCAAAGAACGCGGAGGACCAACTTAATTTTTTTAAAATTTTTGAAGAGGGAAACATTTTCCCTCGAGTCACCCTTTTCAACTGTCTTTACCCCCCCTTACACGGTTCTTACGGTCCAGCTATCAAGTAATGGACATGGGATGATCTTGACATGACCATCGCATCCCGAAAACCTTGGACGAAGATTGGCAAGTCCCAAAACTCGGCTCATTTTTCATCACGGAACACTTAGCCTTCAGTTTTCTTCCCTATTTCGCTGACTGATGGACTAAAGTAACATTTGGGTAACAGAAACGGACCCTCTGACCCCTCTAAATCAGTTTATTATGTGCTACAAAGATGGACGTCTTTTTAACAAGACTTGAACGCGACCACAACATTCGTCTCCGTCACCCCCCTATTTAACCAAAAATCACAGGTTAGACGTGGTGATGGACGCTTGCAGGCTTGTGCTCTTTTAGGAACGATGCATTTTGTTCGAAATTCTTTGGGTTAGCCGTTCGCGAGCTATTGGCATGCGAACGTTGGGTCGCGACGTCACGGACGTGTCGTGGCAAGCCCCATGACGCTTCGTAGCACGGTAACTGCTGTAGCTTCATTACTACCTAACGCATGAAGGAAGGGAAAATATGTTAGAATACTGGATTTCTTGCTCTATTTTCTGTCAACATTGGGACGGTCATTTTCAAAACGAAGATGAGTTTTATCTTTAAGATGGGTTTTTAGAAGCCTGAAGTCTCAACAACCTGTAAACCTAGGGTACTAATCTCTCGAAACATCACTTTTCTTAGTGAATGTTGATTTTATTTTGTTAGACGTTCGTGGGAATCTTGTTTATGTGTTATATAAAGTAGCACATCGTATTCTGTTTTCGGAGGATGTTTTTAGCTTGGATCTCTCCAGATAACGTCAAAATCTGCTGTTTTTCGGATGGTTTAGAGTGGTCGAACCGAAACAAGTCCAGCCAACAAAAGAGAAAGAGAGAGAGAGAGAGAGAGAGAGAGAGAGAGAGAGGGGGGTGCATAGTTTGGTCTTACGCAAGATTAACGAATGTTCCAAGCTTCCGACTGGACCTCTTCCAACCTATTCAAAATCCAACAACAAACTATGCCGCGAAGGGTCACAAAAGCAGCGCTGTTTACAATTTTGAGAATTTGTCCTGTCATGCTATTATTTCTCCCTCCCCTATAGCCACTTGGGCCAGAAGTTCACTTACCAAGTTAACTACAAACCCCACCAAAACCTAACGTGTAACGACCTATGGCAACCATGCCTAATTTTCTCCCTATCTCACCTTTCCTAATAGTGTCCATTACCATCTTGTATTTGATTTATTTGTATTTGTTTTTTGTTTACTTTTGTCTTATTACCCCACATCTCCGTTTCTGAACCATCCTTATAGAACTAATCGTTGGCATTCCAAGGTACAGAAGTCGCTTCAAGATAAACCTTATCGACGCCTTTGATACGGGGAAGAGACGCCGTATCTTGTTCGGTGTTGGCCCTGGCATCCTGGACAGCCCCCGCGGCCCGTCACCGACAGAGACCGACACTAACCCACCGTCCAAAGGGCTCCTCGGCGTCACAACAAACCCTCCAGCTTTTGAAATACAAAACGAACCTCAAGCTTGTTGTTGAGGGGAAGGGATCCAGCATTCCCATGCTTCTCAAAAGATCGTCCAGCTTTTCAGGGAGCTCTATCAGTTCAAGTGACGTGGGAGACTAACTAAAAGAGGGCAGTCAGATAAGCCTCGAATTAACGCTTCATGTTCCCATTCAGAAATCCGCGACAAGTATGCTAAGCTCGTCCTAGGCTATGATTACACCTCTTCAAGGATATACATGACAAAGAACTTGTTGTGGAATTCGCCAACGTGCAAAACGAGCTACTGTGATCGCCCAAACGTGATACTGCCCTTCCAAAGCATCCAAAGCACTACGCGTATCCCAGTAATACGATCTGCCAACTGTAAGAAGAGAGGAAGACACTAACCAATAAGCAAGCTACTGGACGCACAGTATGTACAGTACAGTACAGTACAATTACTGCGCCATGACCTGTTGGCGTCTAGACTACTAATCCCCAAAAATGTATCCCCCAGATTTGTAAACAGAAGTGCGAATTGTGCCGACAAGCTGTAAGATATGTTATACTATAGTGTATGTATACTATACACTGTCTTCTATTATATTATTATGTATTTCAGGTAGGAAAGGAAGGCCTAATCAACGTTATCTGCAAAGAAGGGGAAAATCGATCTCTCGATCGGTTTCTCTGTATACCTGGCAGTTTGGTCTCGAGTCTCATGAGTTGATTGCGTGTGATGGGAAGCTTCCTTCTTGCCGCCTTCTTCCGCCACGTCGTGAACAGCTTCAGGAGGCCTGGCTGCGAAAAGACGTAAACATTTGGCGAACATTTAAGAGGCGCTCGCTGTGCGACTAATTGATTCTTGTTACAACTTACAACCCACAACAAGGTGTGTAACACACTTTCTTTTTTACCTTCCTAATTTGGGGTTTAGAAAAACAAGAACATATTGACAAATAACAAAAAAAGGGACACGAGTTTTGGTAACGAGAAGGTTATGGATGGAACTTTTTACGACGATTAGTAACGCACTTCTAGTGCATTTTGTGCTTACTACTACAATTAGGGAGTAACACAGACTTCCCACGGCCGTATGATTATTTTTTTTTCATTCAATATAACGGCGTGAAACCTTCAGTAACTACTCATTACCGTATCCCCTTTTGCTGGCGTTTCCACGGAAAATAAAAGAAAATAAATAAGAAAAAGTTGGTTTCACATAAGGCGAGTTGTAGGCCTAGTGCCAACCCACCAATTGGCTGAGTCCTATTATACCCCTGTATTTGTTCCCCGGTCGGAAAAAGTGCTCACTTCCGATCAAGCGTTTCTTGTCTTTGCACGCCAAGTTAGCTCTCATTAAAACCCACCTTCCAGTCTGAAAATGGGGTTCAGACACGAGACGTACGGCTTTTACAATGTTATTTCAACGACTGGGGACTTTGAAGCTTGCTTTGAAGGCTTTCTCACTAGAGTTTGTCTGACCACACGAACAATCCAAACTGTAACCGCTTCCGTCAATGACAAGTGCCAACTCATCTCCTAAACACAAAAACAACCGAAATTAAATAAGATTTTTTGTAAGGCCAATATTGGCTCAGCATACTTTACTGTACGCCAAAAAAACACTGGGATGATGTCATTAGTCAAATATTTCTTCGTTAAACGAAACTATCGGGAAATTAAAATCAACAACTTAACGCGCACTTTCTTTCACAACCTTTTACTTCCAAATGACCCAAGCTTTCCCAAATACAATCCTTTAGCTCAAAATGCTTCTTTTGCAGTCTAAACTCTACCATTTCTAGAAATGTAGTGCCAAAATGGACACAATTCCAAGTCTAATTCAATAGAATTCCAAGTCTAATTCAATGTAAAAGTGTTTCTAATAAAGAAGTAATATTGCAAATGAATAAGGAAATCTTTCATTTTAGTTTGTACAAATTGTACCCAAAACGGAAACACCAACACGTAGTATATAATTACAAACTAATGACGCGTTTTGTTTCTTTTCTTTTTTAAGGATGAATAGCAATCTTTATTGGTTTGGTGAGAACAAAGTAATATTGCAAATGAATAAGGAAATCTTTCATTTTAGTTTGTACAAATTGTACCCAAAACGGAAACACCAACACGTAGTATATAATTACAAACTAATGACGCGTTTTGTTTCTTTTCTTTTTTTAAGGATGAATAGCAATCTTTATTGGTTTGGTGAGAACAAAGTAATATTGCAAATGAATAAGAAAATCTTTCATTTTTAGTTTGTACAAATTGTACCCAAACGGAAACACCAACACGTAGTATATAATTACAAACTAATGACGCGTTTTGTTTCTTTTCTTTTTTAAGGATGAATAGCAATCTTTATTGGTCTGGTGAGAACGATAATACTTTCTGTGGGGTGAAGAAATGGTCTGGCAGCAGTTGGTCTTACCCTATATTTAAACTGTACCACCCTTCCATTTCCTCCTTCTCCTTTCCGTGGGTGTCCATTTCGACGGTATCCACTTTGGACTGCGTATTTAATACATAGATTTCGTACCTTGTCGAGGCTCTTACTATCCCTGTCGTACACACGCATCTATACATGTATTTCTATATATGTATACATCAAACCTGTGTGAACTGTCAATCGAAAAGCTGAGATTCACTTAAAACACCTGACATTCATTTTTGCCAGGAATAAAGCAAGGGTTTAGAAAGGGGTTTTTGTCCCTTAAAGTGACAGCTAACATCAACCATCCCCTGCCAAAATCAACGTGTTAATCACGCTGGGGTAGAAATCCAGGTCGACAAGCCGTAAAGGATCCCAGACAAGGAAATGATAGAGGACTCGTTCGGGTCACTCGACGACCACACCAACTCGTAAATAGTAATCATAACTCAACACATGGAAGAAAAGTCCTTTAGGAGCTTGGGGTAACTTGAGGGTGACGAAACACCCCTTAAGATTGAAAAATTCCTCTTTTGGATGTGAGAAAACCCCGTTGGAAGTAACAAACAGACGCGAAAGATGCCGAGGGATCTTTAGTTTATCGGTTCTCAACGAAAACGCGGAATTTTCAAAGTTTTCAACCAAAGCAGTGCAAAAGTTCATTATTTGCCGTTTTCCTTTTGTTGTAGGTTTTCTAAATAAAAATAATGTTCTATTCTTAGCAGGATTAAAGAAAAGAGGGAAGTTAACTAACTGGAACCTAAACGCGAATAGAAAGAGGCATTATTTTTTTTTTTTTTTACAACGACGGGTGATGGCTCATTAAAAAGCAATTTCACGACAACAAATTACCGGGTGACTTGACCTATCCAATTAAACTTACAGACCTTACAGGCTCCTCAGCATAATAGGACAATTGACCGCTTTTTTCTCTTTTTTTTTCTTCTTTCCTTTTGCTGTAAGCCTCTTCAACTGAGAGCTCTTTCACAAAAACTGGAGCCTGCTTTTTGTCACGCCGAGATTTGTCTCCTTTTTTACCCCAAAATTATTATAACATAAAGACCTTTTTTTGGTCCTCAACTGTCTTAAAATGTTTGCACGCAAAGACGCGCGCCATACAGACTGCAATCTCCAATCCAGCATCATCTTTATAAATGCCAATAAAACCCCCTTCTACATAACAATGAAAAAACGACACGAGGACTAGGTTGCACCCGACAAAAGAACTACAAACTTAAGGACTACGAAACCCGACTTAAGGACTAGGTTAGGTTAGGACTAGGTTATAGATTAGATTAGGTTAGGACTAGGATAAGCTATTTGCTAGTGTATATTGCCCTTTTAAATTGCACCAAACAAGCCACAACAAGCCAGAACAAGGGGTATGTTCCTTTATAGCGCCTAGACAAGAGCCAAATTGGAACCGGAGACGGAGCAAACCCGTCCAAAAGCAACGTTAAATAAAAATTAAATCTTAAAAAAGTCTGAAAAGGTTTCAACAAAGGATCTCTTTGTTTCTGGTGGCTTAAGAAACAAATCTGGCGGGACAAATTTCCTGTGACGTAATACGTTCACGGTAAAGATGCTTTGGCTCGCACGCACAGACCCTTTACACACTGCGAAAACTCCAAAAAATACCCCTAACGGTATCCCCAAGTTGTTGTTTTTTACTGTGGCTCTTGCTCTCTAAACAGACCCGCGCATAACATAACACGCACGAGAAAGATAACGCCAGGTGAGCTAGAGCGGAAAACCACGGCCCAAGCCTGGCTAAAGGGTGCAAACAACACGGAGGGATGGTCAGTGTTTACAAACATTAGGGGCTAGACCTGGGGATATCCTTCAACTCTGAGGAAAGTTGGTCTTCTTTGAACCCAGGCCGTACCAGTGCCACGCCTATATTCTAAGTTTCTCGTTTCTCACTAACCAGTTTTACTAAAATACACTAAAATAACAACGCTAACTATAATTAATCAACGTCAAATCAAAATTCCCAAAATAATTACAAATAAAACAGGTTAAATCAATTCTAAGCTTCTCACTAACCAGTTTGACTAAATATAGTGCAACAACAACGCTAGCTGTAATAAATCAACGTCAAATTAAACTAGTAAATACCTAAACTTACCTAAAAATGAACTAGATTAAATCAAATTAGGGCAAAATAAAAGAGGTCAAATAGGGGAGTATTAAAATGTCAATTAAAAGAAAATAACATACTAAATTAAATTTCTTAAATTAAAAGAAAATATTAACACAAGTCAAAGAAAATGAAGGTAATATTACAACATTTCCACGAAAAATAACTACAAAATTCAAAGATTGGAAAACGAAAATGAGAAAACGATAGCAAACGTATGTTCAACAAACATGAAACAATTCCAATAAAATAGAAAAAAATTTAAAATATATATAAATAAAATAAGTGTTAAAATAAAATATTTCCCAAAATTGAATTTGGAGTCACTACGTACTTTTGCAAAAAGTAAATGAAGAATGTAAGCTTTAAATGCCCATATTTTCGAGTGGTAAATACCTGTAAGGCTCCTAGCCTCATCCTCATCCTGATTTCCAAATGACAAAGAATCTTGCGCTAGCCGCTGTCCAGCTGCTGCATTTCCAGAGTCACGATTTCTTCGCGGCCGCAACTCCAACTCTGCCATTCCGGCCACGCCATTAGTGACCAGGACAGGTGAGAGATAGAGAGACGCCCTTTATTTTTTTTTTATTTTTTTTTTGCCACAGCGGAATATGAAGACCTTTCAGCTACAAGGATTTGGGAATATACGGTATACGGTGTGCTTACTACCAAGCTTGGAAACACCGCAGCTGCCTCTTTGGGCGCCAAAAGTGAATCTAAAAAATCCTAATAAAACGTAAGAAAAAACAACCGGAAGCGTAGTACGCTTTTGTTTTGATAAGAACCACCACGCTTTGGTTGCTTTTACAACCTTTCTACCTTTCTCGCCCCCTTCCTCGATGACCCTTTCGCCTTACGTTTGGTGTCCGTCCATAGTGAAAAGGTACACACGTTTAGACGAAACCAAGGCCAGCCCGAAGTGGTAGTAGCGATACCACGTGGATTAAATGCTCCGGTCGAGCTTGGCTGCCCATCTACAATCACAATACCACCACAAGCCAATCCAGGCAAGACCAAATCCATGTCGAGCTTCCTTTACTTTTTTTCCGACTACCTGTTTGGAAATGCAAGAATGCTTGGATGCGTCTATCTTGAGTTGGGATCCCCTTTCAAAGCAACAAATAGGAAGAAAAGTGTCCAAGGGTAGTGGAAAAAGAATGCGTGGAACCTTGTGGGAATGGCTAATTATTCGGTGGAAACATCGCTGAAATGCAAGGACTGGTGGACCCTGCGACCCGAAACCTTGAAGGTGGTCCTTTTTCTTGTATGACATGTAGGAAATTCGGCAATAAAAGCAGTTCGCAGATAGTGCGAAGGTTTCGAGTTTTGCCTCAGTTTTTGTTTTGATAAAGCCCCGCGAATAACGGCAACGCTTAACCTACTTCGTGCTGTAGCGTCAAGAAGCCGAGGAATCCGAGCCAGACAGAGTAATAGCGCGGATACCTGGAGCGAAACTACCCAGACTGAAGTAGAGCCACGTCATGTGGGCAAGCGGTAAGAGCACACCACCACACACATAGCCGCTCATATGCAGGTAGAAATCTAAGAAAAACAATGGTCAAGACCTCAAAGTGGAGAGACTTTGTGGTTGCAGGCTATTTGTGGCCACGTCGCGTGGAGTAGGCCAAAGGCCATCTTGCCGGGCGAGGGATGGTGCATAAGAACAACACAGGCTAAAGGCTTTGTTGCTTTGGTGGAGAGGCTCATAAGTGTTCGTTCAAACTCCGAAAGCTCACGCAGGTGTCTGTATGTATGTTGGCATTACTCTGAAAGGAATCTTGCGGGATCGTAGAGGTGCCAATGGGGGAGTAAGGTTTCAAAATGAAAAAAATGTATGTTACAGAAGAGACCAAACTACATGTTCTGGCTCAAGAACCTCTATGTCAATTGTGCATTTTAAACGAGTAATTAATTATTTGAAACCGCTAAAGAATGCATTCCCCTTTAAAGCGTGTTCCAAGCGGGGCATTCCGCCCTACGGGGTTAAGCCGTTGTTGACAAGCCTTGATGCTACTTGGTATTCGGTATTCGCATGAATTCCGCAGTGGTTTCGCACGTGAGTGAGGTATAGCTTGTATAGACAGTAATTCGGCTTGCTGAAGCTTCTAGCGACACGTTGGATGCTTCCTAAGCGCCCTGTCGACACGTCAGCACAGCACGGAACTTGGGAATCCATAGGAACTCACCTGGGAGACACGAGAACTTCATGACAGCCTTGACTCCTATCTGAGTGGGTAATTTAGAGGTGTTAGCTTCGCACGCATGCTTGCCAACTGCTACAACTTCTTTCTTTAGTCTATCTTGTGTTTTCCATATAGGCCTCGTAAACCCCATAAACAAAACGTGCTAAGTAGCAGCACGGCCAAGTACAATTGTCAGCTGCCTCGTTTTTAGGTACGTCAATCAGACACCTGGTCTTATTTTACGACTTTTCCGAGATGTTATTGGCCACCGGACTCCCCCCACACCATTTACGACTCTCTTATCCGAAACTCAATTTTATTCTGATGAGAAGCCACGCGCTGACGAAACGAGCGTGGTTTCCTAGCGGGGAACGTAGACCATGCTAAGTAAGTTGTATTGTTATCGTGGAATGACAAATATACCAGCCTGTTGTAACCCAAAACCAAAACTGTCAATAAAGAAAAATTCAATAAAGGGGAAAAAGCCTTCAAATGCAGACGGCTTCATTAGCGCCCAGGATCTTGATCCTCAGGGCTCCAGGTGTTCCTCCAGTCCTACCAACGCGTGAAAGCGACAATGAAATCTTGTGGATCGCCTGGATTTGAATCGCTTTTTCCTCTACCGATGACTCCATCCTAGTTTCTCGGGGTTTCCAAGCAACATGAACCTGAGAGACTCTATTGTTTAAATATTGGTTTTCTGTGAAAGAGAAACTCTAGACACGGTGTTCCTTAACCGTCGTAACTGAATAGGGATCATGATTACAACTTTGTCGAGTGTTCAGATCCGGGTTTGGTGGCTTCCACTTTTGTTCGATTTTCAAGGGCTTCGCCAGCCCAGGATTAATAATGAAAGCTTCTTAGCTTCACGGCCCAGGCACAGCAAGTTTAACGTTAACTAAAACGTTCGAAAAGTCGCCCAGACATCCGACAGTAGCTTCACAGCCCAGGCACAGCAACTTTAACGTTAACCTAAAACGTTCGAAAAGTCGCCCAGACATCCGACAGTCCTTGAAAGGCTCATACTCCCTAGTAGCAATCCACGCCACATAGGGAACTCGAGTCGACGACTTCCAAAAAAACGTTCGCTCACTTATAAGCGTACAAGGCTGTTACTTTCCAATCAAGTTGTGCAAAAGACAAAACAGCAGTATTGCTTGCAACAATGAATTGGCTTGTTGCCACAATCCGGAAACCAGGGCACCAACGTGAACTCGAGTCGACGACTTCCAAAGAACGTTCGCTCACTTATAAGCGTACAAGGCCCAATAGCCGCGTCTGTTTTGACTAAAGTTTAAGTCGACTTAAAAGCAAACTTACAATTCTACCCAAGGCTTGCGCTTATAAGCGTTCGAAATGGGTAAACTTCGGGCTTGTAAGCGTTTTATTTAGCTAGTCGACTTAGACATTAAAAGTCGACTTTCAGGTTTGCTCTCAAGTCAGGCAAGACTATAACGAGTACTCATGTGCTCAAACTTAAACTTAACCCCGCCCTCTTGTTTATTTATTTCCTTTTTTTCCTATTCGCATGCCGAGAGACTGCGTGCTTTTCAACAATACGCTACTCTTAATGTATTTGAATTGGTTTTTTAATTATTTTAATTGGCAATCGACGATCTTTTCATCGAAGTATTGAATTTTGGGAGAAGCACGAGCGTAAGTTGCAAACAACCAACGGGAGACAGTGATCCCGTCAATACCTTCCTCGTCCACATCTTCAATTGTCCGGATAATACTAAAAACTGATTCAAGATTGGAAGACGTTAACTGCCTCACAGGACACAACAATAATTTGCTATTGCAATCCATACTCGAAAAACGTATACTGTTTACAAAACAATTCGTATATTGTTTACTTTCGACAAGCCCCGCCCTACGGGTGGAACAATTGTAAACTTATGCTTCTAACCGTTCGTTTTGGACTCAAGACTTTCGTAAATTTTCCAAGCTTAGGTTAAAACGAACGCTTGTAAGCATAAGTCAAGGAAGTTTTGGCTAGTCTTAAGTTTAAGTCGAACCTATACAGCACAAAACGAATGCGGCTATGGAGTGCACCCAAATTCCCGAACACTAATGACAATCCGTTTTTTGCTTTCCAGGCTTTGGATTAGGCTGGGATTTGGTATGCCCAGCAGGGTGGGGCATGGCGTTTTGGATTAACCTCGTCCACCGCGGGGGACGTGTGGGTGGATTGAAGGAATCGCGAGGATTTCATTATGAATCCGACGTTTTGGACTCAAATATCGCCTGGCCTGATACGCCGTCCGGCCAGCGAGAGTTGGCGTTCCGAGAAAAAGAGCTGAGCGATTAGTATTTCAAGATACCACCCAAGAACTAAGCTAATGAAGAAGCTTGATGGCCGCAACCCGCAAACCAGGCCACCAATGTGAAGCAGTATTTAGTTCGGTTACTACAAAGCAGACTTGGAAGTAAAGGACTTCGGCTCCCCCAAAACAAAACGCACGATAACAGGCAAAAAGAAATGGTTCCAACAATGAATTAGCCTTGTGTGGGGTCATAAAACCAGTGCAAAAGCAATATCCTTGTATGGACCCCAAAAACGGCCTTTTTTTTTATTATTTACATGAGTAAGTAAGTCGTCTATAAAAGCCGGAGCAACAAAAGGCCCCGACTACCAGACCGGAACTACTTACTAAAAAAAGCCATACTGCTTTATGCGAGGATTAACAAATCCGCAGCACTCTCCAATCGAGTTTCTGTAACTATGCAGGCGGACGGATGACAGATGGTCCGTTCTGTTCTGTTCCTTTTGCTCACAACCAAAGGCGCTCAGACACAACATGTCCATTTACTGCAAAAAAGCACGGAACCTCTAAAGGGACCTGCAACTAGCCCCGGAAGGAAACAAACTGTCCCAACACGGATGCAAATCCCATCCTGAAGGTTTTTATTAACAGGGGCAAATGCGCAAATACATAACTCGGTATGAACCGGGGTTGAAGCTCTAACAACAAGCCAGGAAACAGGATGAATATCCCTTGAAAATTCAACTCATTGCTCATGAAGACACGCCACACGCAAGACGAATGGCAAAAGCACGGTTACAGCTTATTAAGCAAGATTGCGGGCCGGCTTTACCATGCAGCTTCCATAATTATAATACCTCTGCAGCATGCCATTCAACATGCGAAAGCCTTCGCATATGCTAGTCATTTTCGTGTCCGAAAATCCCCGAAAAGAAAATAAGAGCAAGACGCTAGGCTTTGGAATTCGGTCCAGGCAAAGGGACTGACAAAGGCAAATACGAAAATAAGAAAACAGAAAAGAAAAAAACAAGAAATTTTAGCGTATAATAAGGCAGACGCCACTTGCATATGTAATGTCTCTACCCTGGTTCCCCACTGAGCCAGACCAAACACACAACAAAGACTCGTGGTACTCTTGTAGGTTTAACTGACAGCGTGAATCATTAGTGACCTGACTTAACTGAGTCTAGAAGAATAGTAAGCGAAACGGAACCGGAAACAAGAAGTAAGAGTTAGAAGGGATCTTACACATTTCCCTAATCCCCACACCATAACTGCCCTTTGCAAAGTTATGTAAAAATCCCGGATTTAACTTCCATCTTCTTCGGCTTTACTGACAGTTGGCTAGCGTTCGGGCGGTCTATGCAAAAGAGCATTATAATGAGCGCATCTCCGGCCTGCCGCCGTTCTTTTGTCCCACAGCCATCATATTTTTGTTTCGGGTGAAATTATTCCCTTATAAGGACCTGCTTAATGCTACTTCGCCTCCTGCGTTCGCAGTTATCCCTTAATTTGACCTGCACTGCCCTCTGCGTTCCCCTTTTGGCTTCACAAGGTGTAATAATGACTCCCGGTGCATTGAAAAACCGGTGCGGGATGGTTAGATTTCCCTCCAATTTAGACGTACCGGCAAAGGAGCCAAAGAACCCGTCTAATGCAACCAGATTTGACTTCCAAGATGCGACTTTTTGATGGATGAGCTTAAGCCACACCTTCTGCTGCTAACTGCAGCTACTACTCATACGCGCTAAATACGACATTCGAACATTTGAAACGCACTTTCAATAGTTTAAAATCGAATCCACGACCTACTAGCTCATCATTCGTAGGAAAAGCTTCTAGGTGCCAAATGAAACATAATAATCTGTAATTTCCCACCAAACCCTTTGTACACTGCTCCTTCCATTTTTGTTTTCACTACTTCAAAACAAAAGTTCCTATACCTAATACCTAGGCTAAACCTAGTTAAAGACGGTTAACTTGTAAGGAAGCTCAATTAGTCCCAGAACGGGGAATACTTAAGTTACTGAAAGTTAAAACTGAAAGTTTGTTTTAAGTATTAAGTATTGTTTTAAGTATTAACTATTAAGCTTAAGCCTTCACCTTCACATACTTAAACACTTTTCCGTTAAGAAGTCGTTTTCCTTTCGTGTTCCTACCAGACAGTATTTTTAGAACGGCAAAGGATGGACATTTCACTTCTATGTTGTTCATTTTCGGAAAGTAGACTTTTACCAAAGCGAAGAAATATGCTTTACCAAGCTCAAATCTTTGCAATTCTTATTAGGTGTAGCACCTTCACATAGTTAAACACATTCTCGCCAGAAGATCCCTTCGAACGACAAAAAGTGGACGTTTTCGCCTGTTCACATATGGCCAATGAATTTGTTGCCTTTTTTTTTATTTACAAATTTTGGGCAGAAATATTTCTTCTGGTTAGCGCAGAAGATTAGCTAGGCTGCCCTACCCCATTTCTTCTGGAGCTTGGTGGGTCCACATAGTTCCAACAGTGACAGAAGCTAGATTCCAAAACTTTCGAATTTTCAAAGCATTATTTGCGTGCATTTGCGGCCACTGACAGCCTTCACTCGAAAGAATCGTCGCTTGAGAAGACCGATTCCGTTTTTTTATCCATACTACTTATTTTCTATATTTATTTGAACACAACGTTTTGTGAAGTGACTTACTGAAAGTTGCGTATTTGTCATCCTAATCCTAACTTAACGAGCTTTAAGTTGTCTAAGCGGGACTTTCAGTGGCCTTAGCTAATGCTCCTCAAAGTTAAAGATTCAAAGTCAACGAGTTTCAAAGTTCAAAGTCAAGAGTCCAAGAGTCATTTGGCCTGAGTCTTAGAGTCAAAGAGTCATTTGGCCATTTGGCATTTGAGTCAAAGAGGCCTTAGCTAATGCTCGTCAGAGTTAAAGATTCAAAGTCAACGAGTTAGAGTCAAAGAGTCAGAGATCAACTTCTTCAATTGGAAAACTTGGTCAACAGTTGAGGATCGTTCACCTTAACGTTGTCGTTTCTAGACGACCCACCTAAAAGCCTTTAACTGAGGTAGAAGTTAACTCGGAGCCTTTAACTCGCAGATGACTTGTCCTATTAACGTGTCCCGTCTTGCCTAGGTACAGTAGGCTTACTCTCCGGGTAAGGAAGCGTGCCCGTCGAGGTTCGTGGTGGTCTCTTAGCTCAACCCCTTGCTGTAAGGAACAAAAACCCATCTAAAAACGGAAAACAGTCCTATTGTTGCCAGCTAATATCGTCGGTTATGCCAGAAGGCTAATTCCGACACACGCACTTGACTTTTAGATGAAGTTTGAAGTTGTAAGAGGTGAAATGATACGAAGGGCCTGCAACTCTAGGGGGATTTTCTCTTCCAAGAATTCTAGGCTCGATTCCTGGGAAAAAGGGTAGTCTCCATTCATTTTTTTGCCCTCTTCCTTTTTCAAATAGAACAGACCCTGGGCCATAGACGCATTACTAGGGCTACGAGTAGGCTAGAAGGGAACATAAAAAGGAGAAAAAAATGATACAAACCCCTAAAAACCAGTCCGTTTATTATGTAGGTTTCAATACGGATGCGGATGAATGGGAAATGGGTAGCAGGAAACGGTTTTAATGCATAAACAGCTAATCTTTTTCTTTCTCTCGACACGTCATTTCTCTACAGCTTTTTCCAACATACAAAACTCAGGCGTTTCCGGCTCTGGCATCGACCATCTTTTTACTGCTTTTTTCCCTCCCGGTAAACACCCGCCCCCCTTCAAGTCCGACACTATTATGAATGAAGCTGGAAGCTCCGCAAGTTGATTCAACTATTTTTTTATGTACTACAGCCTTATGCAGCACAACTGTCACCCACACACACATGTGCTCATTATCCGCCCCATATGTGTGTCATTGACAAACCTACATAACATAGCGTAAGCAGAACAACATACTCCACTCTCCAAAAACGCTTTTCCTCTAACCTGGCGTTGTTTGTCAGCGAAGAGGCTTATGCTCTCCCTGGAATTATGACAGAAGACTCTAAGCTGAAATTGTGGAGAAATCCGATAAGAGAAGCTTAGAAAAATTATCTCCTGGCCATTTTTTTAAATGGTATAAAGTCATTGGAAAATCATACATATTCATTACTGGACAACAAGAACACGTTTATCCCCCCTCATTACAATAAAAGGAGAACATTCTCAAGGGGGGGTGAAACCTTAGACGTGTTCTCTCTCCCCTTCGATGAGTTTTGGAGAGATGCTTAGGGGACTTTCGAAGTAGGAGGGGCTTGTGGTAACGTGACGTTTCACCCTCCCGGTAATGTATTAGCCTTACGATTTGTGAAACTGGCCAGCGATACTTGGACACAGCGAGGGGTCAGGTTTTACCTCTTTTTTTTTTTTTCTTTTTCTTGAAGAATGCTTTTACAATGAGGACCGTCTTGGGAGGAGGGGAGGTCAAACGGTCAAGCCTACGAGTAAAGTAAGAGTCCCCCCTTTTGCTTTTGAAAGAGTAAAAAGTTCCCAAAAATTCTGAAAGGAGTGGCATGGTTAAACATACATCCCATCTCTCTCTACACGACTTGCCAGAAAAGACCGCAACATCCGTTTCGGAAAAGAAGTGCGGTGTATATCGGAGGAAACAATTTCTTTTTCCAAGGGTTGTACTCCCTTAAAAAAAGAAAAAAAAATAGAAAAAAACGTGAAGGAGTTTTGGGTTGAGTGTTTATCTATGCATGGCCAAGAGTGTGAGAATGAGATTAGAATAGTTAGTTAGAGTTTTGCTTAGTGGCGACTTCCTCGGCGGAGGATGTGGCTTTACTGAGAATCTCCGTTTGGAAGTGATTAATACGGGAAAAAGAGTGAGAAAAGTGAGAACAGTATCTTCACTTCCCCATCCCTAATTGAGCCCCAAAATTTTTTTTAGAAAAAGGGAAACGTTTTTTTTTTAGAAAAAGTTCAGAGCCAAAGAAAAGAAGTTGGAATATCTATCAAGCTGTCGACAAGCCATAATGGACGGCCAGGATTCCTTTCCAATAGTTTTTGAATGACTTAACTGCCCCCTTTTATGACTTAATAGATCCTCGACCTACGCAAACGATTTTTTGAGGTAGCAATTGAGGCAAACGAAATACATCACACCAAATACCAAGTTTTTCCGAAAAATTTTCCATTCTTTCTCACCCAAAACATAATAAACTTGCCATCCATCCACAGCGATCTATAACACAACAGCCCGGGGCGCCAACTCCGTGGCTTCCCTTTGGAAAAACGTTCGAAATGTTGGCCCTCGAAAAATGTTCGTCACTTTAGGCACCAATGGAATCGGCTGAAGTAAGTGTTGCTATGCGGGCCCCTTGGTTGTCCTTCCGCATCTCGCTTGTCGCTCACAACGGTGCAAGCCTACAAGATGAAGCTAGAGCGTATGATTATATAATCTTATCTGGAAACGTTTAGACGCTTTTCCGCCTGTAGAGACCTTTCGACCTTGAGAAGTATGTTTACTACACACGATACGAAGCCAGGGAGGGCTTCGTAGGCCTTGTAAAACTCGGGGGCTTGGAGAGGTCAGGAATGACAAAACTCGCTAGGGCGAAACGGGTTTGACCTTTAAATGCTGCGCGCACAAAGTCTGCGAACCGCTCGCGTCTGCAACGGGTATTTTTGTTATTTTTTTTTAACAATGAATGCGTTTGCAAATAGCTAACACAGAGCAGAGCCCAAGGACTATGATATACGATAACTTGGCTAGACAAAAGAGACATTAAAGACGTCTAGATTACCTAACTCCCCCCTCTCTCTCGAATTTTTCCCGTTTTAAATCGCTCAAGTTGTAAAGCCAAGCTTTCCGCGCCATAAGACCCTTGCATTCAAACATGAGCGGCTTGGTTCTCGAAATTTCGCACCCAAGAGAATGTTTAAGACTCATCAAACATGTTTTACACACTACTAAAACTAAAAATCCACGCAACTCTGAGTGTTTAAGTAATCCTATTTACCTTAAACAAGATGTCCATGATGACTGTTAGTTTAATCTGCAACAAAGTTTTCTTTTCTTCTCAATTAAAGTCTCCAATAAATGGGAGAGTTTAGGAAATTCGAGTCCCTTGTTGCTCATTGCTTTTATTTCCAAAGCTTGCTCAACCCCCAACTGCCATAGCAATTACCTACGGACTTGTAATTTCTTTCTTCGCAGAGGAGAGTGGCACAAAAAATACCCTAAAAAAGAAGAACTAAAGGAAAAGTATACGTCTAATCCCGTTCTTTCTCGCTAAGGCCAAGTCGCCATCGCAGCAGGGGGTCGAATGCGAACCCCAAACCTCATCACCCCATCCCATTTTCTTTTGCAAATTGGGCAAAAAATGCGACATGTGGGGGAGATGTAAAAGCCACCGGAAACACGCAAGGCCATACGCCAAACTCCATATGGCTAACGATTTTCGCAGATCCAGCCTCCTCCCTCCCCCCAAAAGTGAACCTATGGAATCTACCCTAAAAGAGTTTGCTGGCGGTGGACGAAAAATTAGCACACTTCCGAGCTAATTGGTTGGTGATCAGCTTCATAGTAGCATTAGACTCACCTCTAAACCGAGATCATGTAGACAATCAAGAGCCTTTGTCTTCCCATTCAGACGAAGAGAAGTCGGTGTCGGTCGGCCTTCTCAAACGCCTAGTAACCCTTGCTCAACTGACTGATAACAACCCTAGATAACACGCTGAGTTAAGTGTTTAGGCCTAGCCTTATTCAGTTTAGAAAAAACGGAAAGCGCTGGTTGCGTAGGCGTCGTAGAGGCCCATGGGAAAGAAAAGAAACATTGAAAAGCTTTCGACCAAATTTTCCTACAGAAAATGTCCCAAAAGCCTCTAGAAAATTCGTTAGCGATCGCATTGAAGGGCACCGAATACAAATTCCGGAGCCTGCAATGAGAGCTTGTCTACTTTCTCAGTTTCGTTTGCTCTGTCGTAATAAATTCACAATTTTCCGGAAAAAGCCATCCAGGGTTGTGTTCTGCAATAGAAAGGAACTGAGCGCTCCAACAATGAAATAGCAAAACCTAGCCTGACACAAGATGGCCGCCACCGAACCAAACCGAACCGAGCCCCTTTTAGACGCAAGTAAAGGAACTTGACATCTTTATGCGCTTTCCAACCCCTCTTGGTGCTTCTCAGTACCCAAGGATTCCGTTTGACCCATAAGATTCACTTTGCCCCCTACCTCCCCTGTTTCACCCCGATATCTTGTATCACCCTCAACTCACCAGCTCGAAAACTTTTTGTCTGTTTGCGTCTGCTTTTGCTTTGCCTTTTCCAAGTTACAACAACGTAGAGGATGCACACGTGCAGTTCTAGCTCTCGCTGCTTCGAGTCACAAGTTTTCGAACCATCTCGTCCAAGCTTGAAATGGTGAAATGCTCAAAGAACTTGTGTTGCGCCATGGAAGCTCTTCGAAGCTCATGGAACCTTATGGAAGAACATACTGTGTTACGTTTCCTTCACAAGTTTCGGTACTTGTACCCCTTAAACGCCCAACCCACAACCTACCAAGTTCCCATTATGAGCTTTGCTGGCGTGATTTCCCTCCCGAGTAGCGCGTTTTGTTGGCAGGACTGATTAATTCAAATGTATCATTGAGAACGCAGCAAATTCAATCTTTAACCCTACGTTAACCGACGGTTAACCGCACTTACTTCCTCTAACCTTCTCCTCTCACCAAAAAGGGGGTAGTAAACTGTATCTTATCCACTTCCTGGGGTTTGGGAACTACCGTTTCTCGTAATCTGCGGCGAGAAGTTGTCAGTTTGGGGAAAATGCTGGATCAGAACAGACTTTTGACAGCACCCATTCAAGGCCGCACTTTTCTTTTTTTTTCTAATTATTTTGTCATTAATTCTGCCCGAGGTTACCACACGCAAGATAGGATATCTTCTGTTATCCCTACAAAAAAGGAAGAAGCGTGACCCCGTAGCTCCACCGGAACAACTCCTAAGAGGTTATCGTTAGAACGTCAACAGAGTAAACCCAAAAAAGTCCCCGCAAAAAGAAACATAGCCCAAGTTGTAGGAGAAAAAGCCCTTCAAGTTAGAGAGATTTATCATAAATCATGGGAAAAGAGGCATGGAACGTTCAATCTTTTAGGCCTGAGCTTTGCACTGCCAAAACTGACAGTCTGTCTGTCTGTCTGGAAAACAAGATTTCCACACTTGTTGGGTATCGACATCCGAGAAGTGCGGGGTAACTGATAAAACGTTCGGCGCGTTATCTCAGTGCGTGCACGTTTATCGTTTTCACTCGCAAGACATTTTACTACTGTTACTCAACAGTAGGTCTTTCATAAAAACGGACGCGTTACAATTCCCTTTCCCACTGAGAAAAAAAGCAGCAGTTGAAAGATGGAAACCCCACCGAGTACACACATACTACTGTGTAACTTTGATATCTTGGATGAAAGAAAAAAAAAAGAGACAGTCTGACTGACGGGGGATATTCCTTTCGCTGGACAAACTTCGCGGACGCGGGATATGTCGTCGGAGATAACCCGAGTGCCGCCTGTGGCCTAGTTTGCTGGCCAATTTGCTCTGATAATTAACCTTTAGGACTTGGTCCGCATGAAAGCGAACCACTGTGTTCAGCCCTAAACGACTCGGGGAAACGACCAGGCCTTGGAATCTTCCCGAGACTTTGATGAGACACACGAAAATGGACACGGCTTGGTATCAACGGACAAGCCCCGCTGCCGCCACCCAAATTCCCATAGACTTGTAACCGAGATTGCAAAGTTCAAATAAACTAACGAGTCTATCATGTACCACCCAAGCGTCTCCCAAAGAAGCTTCCGACTTGTTGCTCCCAGTCCTCACTAACGATCCGAAACTTGCAACAATACATGGAGGGTGGGCTGTCTTCTCACATCAAGTTTCTCGAACAAATACATCCATGTATGCTTGTATTACTGTCCACTCGAACGAGTCTAAATGGTAAAATCACCTATTGTTGTTTCGGGGTCTTAACATGTTCAAACCGCTGGGAGACATGCGGAAAAGCCGACCCAAACATGTTCCAAAAACGAAACAATCTTCGGAAGATTAACCGAGAGGCAAATTCTTAAGGCGTGGCTTTGGGAAACCAGTTGGCAGTTATGTTTTTAAATGGTAAACTAATACTTTTGGGGAGGACTTGTATAGAACGCGATAGAAGGGACCTGACAGGCGTTTAGCAGCACCTCGTGGGGGAAGCAAAGAAATCAAAGGGGTGAAAAAAAATAATACAGCGAGCCCTTGTGGTGAAGGTGGTCTGGGGCATTGTTGGTTGGCGACATGCATAAATCCTCGCGATGGTATTATTAAGCTGTTTAGCTATGCGTCCGATGACAGGTACACAACTACCAAGGCGGTCCCTGGCGAAGGATGCTGATGGTATATTCAGTCGAAACTTAGTGGGTGGGTAACAAAGGAGGAGGCTTTTTGCTTATTGTCCTTTTACTCCCTTCTTCTCGAGTTTGGGAATCCAGTCAAGCACGTCAGACAACATGCATACCAATGAAGGACTAATCCATGCCCCGAGCCATTGCATTATTTTATTAAGGTTTCAGTGTTTTTTTGGCAAAGTGAAGTACCTATCAATAGTCTTTTTTCTTAAATTCTTTTTATTTGGATTGTTGCAGGAGCAGTTTTTGTTACTGGTATGTGCCATGCAGGGCAGAAGCAAATACTTTGATGGGGAAAAGCGATAGGTTTGGCCGGGTGACAAAGTTCAAAAGGAGGGATCGAGGACCTGTTTGTCCACTTACTTTTTTGGGGCTTAATTGGCCTTTTATGGGCCTTTTCTGCGAGAAAGAGATTGGAGAAGGCCGCGTGCTTTTGGGTTTGTCATATCTTGGGCTGGTCTTTTAGGTTTTACGGGTTAGAACGAGCTCAAATAATAAAAAAATAGCTTGTGGGTTCAAGTGTTGTGCTTCAAACAAGCTGGAAAGGCCGTAAAACCACCAAAGTGACTAGTTAAGATATGAAGATCGGGGCAGACAGCAGCTAATTGTAATGCTTGGTTGATTATAAGGTAGTAAGATAAGAGAAGGCGTAAAAGCGTAAACCTATCATTGCCCTACAGATAGAACGGGACCAAAAACCTGACGCGGCTCGCTTATGCCTCCAAGAGAAGAGAGCCCCCTTGCCAATGGGCGTAAGGCGGCACGGCACGGCACGGCAGCATCAGGAAAGGATGAACACTCTTATACCGCAAAATCATGGCGTTCAGTACCTTGGAATGCGCCATCCGACGTCAAGAGACAGGTCCCACTATCTATGTGTCTTGCAAGTAGGACACAAGCTGTTTAAGGCGCTTTTAATTATTAGTTTAAAGCTCCAAAGCAAAACCATTTGGCGCTCAAGACTAGTGCGATCCTGGCGGGACGCTTCAAGTACGATCAATTGAAATCCCCACTTAATGAACGTTAAAGCTACTTTATTGATCGTTAACTGCGTGCAACAAAAGTGATATCCTAAATTCCTCGAACAAATAGAAAGTAGACCGAAATGAATCCATGTTGACAGAATAAGTATGTGTATAATAACTATATTTTGATATACAGCGCATTGCCAATATGGAAAAGCACGTGGGCAGGGCACGTGTTGAGGACAATGTGAGGCCCAGATAAAAGTCTACCAAGGCTAAGCCTGATAACACGAAGTGAAATAAAGGTATTACAGCGTGCGTACGTTAGTTTAGCATGAACACACACGTGGTATCTGTCGTAATTGTAAGCTGTCATCAGGATCCGTTAATTGACGTTTCCAATGTTCTCTGGCAGGGCCCTTTCTCGCTGTAAAAGAGACTGTCGTGCATGCAAAGTAATGGGAAGGGCCATCGCATCATACTGAAATTTACAGCACGTGGTTCGATGCATAAATAAATAGACGGTTTATTGCTTCCCGGTATTTTTTTCTTTCTTTTTTTATTCTGGAATTTTCCCAGCAGTCTGCTTTTTAAAGATGAGTCACTTTCTTAGTACATAAACCGGCTACAAAACATTACCAGGAAATTCTCGATGAAATAACCCACATCGTTTTTCTTTCTGGTTCACTGCGCTGCGTTTTCGCCCACTCTTCCTGAGGTTAAGTGTTTTTTGGTTAGAGTAGTATATACACCTCTTGTATGTTTTGCTAGGAAGACCAGCACAACTCGCACATGATTTCCAAAGCTCCCCCTGGTCTCTATTTTGCCATGCAAATTGTTTGCACCTTCTTTTTATTTATGTATTATTATCTTTTCGAAAAAGGAGGCTGCTATGATTGCAAAACGAGTACAAGACGACGCGGAATTCTCGGGCTAGTTATCTATGACGGTAATTCCATTCTCACGTATGTTCACAGGTGGTATTGACCTCTTGGCTTGCCTCTTGGTCCAAGATAAATGACGACACCTGATTGCACGAACCAGAGCGACCACACCCATGGCCAAACTTGCTCCCGATCTGCCACGACCGGTGCAATGTTACTCTTGAACCACGCTGAACACGTTATGCAAACGAGGGTAAAAATCGTGTGGTTAATAGACCGCGTTTTTGCATTCATTTCCTTTTTTTCTTGTATTTTTTGGTGGGGGGGGGACCCTGATCGAGGATCGAGGATGTGTGTACAGTCCTCGTGTATAGCTTGAGACTGAGAGGCCGACTTAATCGGGAGTCCAGCACGTTCTCGCGGCATGGAAAGACAACCTTTAAAAAGAAATTCCCCGTCTTGCAGGCATACATGTTTTTATTCTGGTTAAAAGGGAAACAACCAGACAAGAATGCAGGGCCTACGCTACTACTAGCTGGCCGCCTCCAACACTCGCATCTTGGAAGCACTGATTGAGGATCTCTCGTCTTAACGCACGCGAGTCACCTTGAACGCTTCTGGTTCATAAAAAAGCGCCTGGCTGACCGGCTGGGAGTGCATTGGGAACACGCTGGACACGTCGCACTGCATAGGATGACCGCCCTTTGCTCCTCAATTTCATCCGCCATTCCCGGCTAAGGAAGTCTGCGAAAACTTTTGGCATGATGTTGAAATATGCACGGAGGCAATAGCCTCAACGCCTTTTCCTTTTTCTCAGAATCTCCCAGTATTGGCGCGTTGCTCAACAACACGCGAATCGCGGACTGGTTCCTTCTTTCACCTTAGTTAAAGGGACTGAACTTTGGGCTTGGTAAGTGTATCGTTATATTGTCGTTAAGGTGAAATTGCCCGTGAGACTTGGTTCTTTAATTCTTGATGCCTCCCTTTCGGGGTCCATCGCTTTTTCCTCCGCCTCCTCCCCCCCCCCCCCCCCCCCCCCCCTTTGCGTCTTGACCACCACCTTTTCCTCTCCGCAGAACAGGCGGGAGAAGTTGATCAGGAGCGGAGCTCGGTGGCGCCTACGGCGAAAACATACGCATTTCTACGCCTGCCCCTGTTTGTGTGCCGCACTCCTCTCGAGTGTCTCCGTCAGTCTACGCGGGCGTGCTTGCGATGCCGGCAGAACGACCTAACGACACTCTACTCAGTTAATTCACCTTGTCATCTCGGAATTTCTGGAAAGTTCACTCCGTAAACGCATACCTTACATGATTTAACGTACTTCCCAAGACTAGTCTACGGAAACGTCAGAGTTTAAGGCGATTAATGCAAGGGACTGTTTAGGGATGTGTGCTGCTCCGCCGGCCAAGCCCCCCTTGCGTTGCATACTCTGCCCGGTTTCCTTCCCAGCCGGTCTCAGTCGGGTGGATCCGTTGGGTGTGCGACTGGTTCGAGTCATTCGTCGCAGTGAACTCATTTAGGCGGGAAGAGAAGCGCAGAAACTTGGACGATTTTTTTTTACAATTTTTTGTGCTTCAAAGCTGAAGTGTACAAGAAGCCACTCACGCATTTTCCCGAATTTGGCAGTGATATACGCCCCGACGTATCACCCCACACGGATTACTGTTTTGGTTTATTGTTGTTATTGAAACCCATTTAGTGCACTTGAATACCGGCAGTGGCAGAAAACCTGCCCAATTGCTCTGGATTATTTAAATAGAACGAGGCTATGACGCCTACCAACATGGCCGTGTTCGATAGCGACCCTTGTTTTCTGAAAGACGATTCGGCGTATTCTTCCAGTCCCGGTTTGGCGACTGGATTGGGCGCAGGCTTAGGATTAACCACCTTGTTGTGCGACTGGAACAGAGTGCATTGCGACGACTTGTCGCTCCTTAGCAAAGACGAGAATCTATTTGACTCTATCTGGGACGGATGTTTTGATTTACCCACACCGCCCGTGTCGCCCTCGCATGAGCGCGAGAGCTCCTCGTCCCTGGACCACCTGGCCAACGACGAGCTCAACTTCGGCGAGCTCGACCTGGACTTGGCGGACTTGCTCGGCTCCGACGACAACAGCGACCCATCCCAATTCTTCCCCGATATTTTATCCAGTGAAGCGGACGACGTCCCCAGTGTGGACGAGCTCCTCGCCTCGGCCGCCATCCTCTCAATGCCGGGGAGCCTCGCCTCTGCCCTGCCCCAGACCCCGGACTCTTCATTTTCGAACGTTTCTTTTTCGAACGTTTCTCCTTTGCCCGTATTGGACGCCTCGTCGACTCTCACCGAAAGCGACGATGTGTCGCCCGTCGCCTCATCCACAACCCATGTGACTGTCATTTCCACCCCCTTTGCCACGTACCCCGCCTCGAAAAGTTCGCGCGAAGTCGGCGAGTTACGGCACGATTGCATGTGGTCGGGACTGTGCCCCAGTGAGGAGCATCGGCGCGAAAAAGAGGCCAAGCGAGTGGCAGCGACGGCCGAGAAGGTCGCCCTTCTCTCGGCCACGGATATTCAAAGTGCCACCAATTCCTTGGACGCCTCTCTCACCCCGTTGAGCAGTAAATCAGCGACCCATTCGGGCATGACTACTTGTTCGCGGTTCCACGCCTCGCGCCCCGAAACGCCTTCGTCCCTGTCCGAGTCCGAGTACGATAACGACGATTCTGCGAGCCAAAATCTGGATCGGCGCTCCAAACAGCAACGTTCGCAACTGAGTTGTCGCCTCGGCGTGTCGTCGTCCTCCGAACTCGATCTGGACGATGAAGAAGATGAGGACGACGAGGAGGATGAAGAAGACGAAGATGAAGAAGAGGAGGAAGAGCATTGCGATTCCAACGCGCGGATCCGCATGAAACTCGAATCCGAAGAAGATGAAGTGGACGGCAGCGAATGTGTGGGGGATGATTCCCAATTCTTGCACCCCGGCAGCGTGCAATTGGCACTACGGACACCCAACAAACATGTCACGACCCAACACAACACCGTGCTTCCCGATCACAGCTACTATTCCCATAGTGATCATTCATACCATAGCGTTAAACGACCCGGGAAAGTCACCACCGAGCATTTGGGCATTCAGACACCTTCCGATTCCGGTATGTCCCAGGGTTTTCCCCAGCATTCTACTCCCTTTATTTTTAAAACTATATTTTTCCCTTATTTTATTTTGAGTTGAATTTTAAAATCATTTTATTTCGTCCCTAAATTCAATTTTCATCGCTTTATTTTAATTAATTAAAATTTTAAATTAATTAATTAATTTTTAAATTAATTTTTCTTTCCCTTTCATTATATTTTATGTCTTTCTTTTCTTTTGAATGGAATGGAATCTGAAATAGGTTATTTCGTCATTAAATTCAGTTTTCGTCACTTGTTTTAGCGTTTAAATCAAACTTTTATAGTTAAATTGGTCTTAAGTTATTTGTTTGATGAATGGGTCAAATTCAAATAAACCGTATTTTATATTTAAATTGATTTTTAAATATTGGGTTTTGATAGGTTGATTTGTGGATAGTTTTCTCCTATGTTGTTTACGGATTTCAGAAATAATTTAATTTATTTCGCTTAAAGAGGTGGTTATTTTTGGCACAAAATCAAGTTTGGGGGGATTTTTTGGTATGATAAGAAAGTTTTGAATTTAGCTAGCGGGCTGAAGATGAGCCAGGTGTGGATTTGGCGGGTTCTTGGGCCCATTTTCTTTCAATGAAGAGGAGGCAAGCGTGATAGTAAGAGGGGAGTAGAGAGAGAGCGAGAAAAGTAAAATAAGAAGAGGGGGGTCTTCTAACTCGGTTCCATCTTGCAAAGAGAGACCGTTTGACCTTGGCGTTTTAAAATGCTGGCAAAACTTGTGTCGGGAGGTTTATTCTGTCTGAATCCTGAATCCTTTTACAAAACGACAAGACAGCACTAGGAAAGGAGTAAAGAGAAGCTTAGTGAAGGTATACAGGTACAACTTGAAAACTAAAAAATAAATCATAAAAAGTTGGAAGTTTTGACCGGTTTTTTCCTGGGATTGCGATGGGGGAAGAGGGGGGGCTCGGATACTCAAAATCCTTTTACTATCGAACGTTTATTCGCCTGTTCCCCAACTGGAGAGAAGGAAAAAGACAAACCGGGCGAAGGAGTCTTTCAATGCCTTTGAAAAGTCCGTCACGAGAGCGGAAAAGTTGAGTGTCCGACGTTTTTTGGCGTCGTGCCACGTGGGTTGCTGTCTCTCTCTTTTTCGGGGTTGGCCTTCACTTCGCGATTTTTGTATTTTTATTCTATTGTATTTCCTTTTAGATTTATTTCCATTCCGAGGATGGGAAAAACTGGTATTTTCAATCTTGGAAAATCGTTGAAAGAGGAAGAAAGTTTTCGCAATTTCAGGAATTTCCCCCAAATTGGCCTCCAAACAGGTTTTTCTTTCCTTCAAGTCAATGATTGACTTTTTGCTGAGGGGGAAATATTTGTCAAGGTCAAAAGTAACTTTTCTGTCGCATTTTGGCGTAGAATAAAATTAAAAAGAGGGCGTTGCTGTCAAGGTTTGGGATTTTTTCAAATCCGATCCATTCGGACTTTGTGGAAACAATTTAAATTGGATCGGGATCGAGTTCATTGGCTCTTTTTCTTTTCTTTCTTCCGTTTGGGTATGAAAGATAAGCCATCTAACCTTGATGGAATGCAAAGGTCCTTGTCTTTCTTTCCCAGCTTCCCCAATTACCTTTCATTTAACACCCAGTTGCAAACCGAACATTTCAGTGTTGGGTTTACTATAAGAATCGTCTCGGAGCGCAACATTTCATTGTTGGCTTACCATAGGGAGCGTCTGGGAGTTTCAATGTGGGTAAACGATTTAGCCCACATGCAGTCGTGCCTTAACTCGCGAACTTTTCGAGACGGGGTATGTGGCAATGAAAGAATGTGTCTATGAAAGAAGAAAATGGTCAAAATGTGCTGTTTTTTTTATGAATGGGATATAAAATAGCGTTTTAATTTTATTTATTTGGAGGTGACTCACTTGATGGGGTCGTGTAAGATGCTTTTTTGAGCGTGGGAACGCCCAAAACGTTAAAAGGCAAGGCGAAAGAAAAATATTGAGACTTTTTTTTTGTTTCTGTTGTGAGTCTATGGTTATTGTAATGGGCGTTAGGAGGAGACAGGATTTGTTTGGAAAAGAAGAAGCGGAGAAAAAGATAGAAAAACAACAGAGAGGGGGGTCTTGGTGTGTGAGAATCGATGGGAAAGACGGAAAAGACGGACCCTAATGTTACTATGAAAGAACATGTGTGGGGAATCGATGTTTGGCGGGCTTTTGGGGTGTATTGTAGAGAGTAGAGACTAGGCGAAGCTTTCACTTCGGAGAAGGCAAAGAAGAAACTGGAAGAAAATGAAAGAAGAAGGAAAATAGAAGGGATTCCTCATAAAAGGAGGACGTGTGAATAGAATCGGGCATTCCAGGTTGCCTTTATGGTTGGAAGTAGTTCTGGCGGGATCCTGGGGGCATGTCTGGTGATTGTATTCACCTGCGTATGCAAATGAGGTGTAAACGGGAATAAAGCCAAGGGCATTTGGGGGGAAAAAGCAGGATCCATCACATCAGTTGTTGCCCCCCACCATACCGAAGGTCGACATGTGTGGAATGTTCCTGTGAAGGATTTGGGCTTAATTATGCAGGATCCTCGGCAGTTTTGGCAATTTGAAGGGATTTTTAGGGATTTCTTACTATCTATCTTGTTTTTTTGACTCTTGCGAATCTTTAGACTCTTTCGAAGGTTCTGGAATAAAGAGGTTTTCGGGGACAAAAACACCTTGAAGTTGAACTGATACGAAGGAACGTGTTGGAAGTGAAGTTGGTTAAAAGGAAACGATTGTTACTAGAAAGATATTAGTATGAATTAGTATTGATTCAAGAAAGGACGGGAAATGGGGGCTGGCCGCAGACAGTTTGCATCAAACCGCTGAATGCGGGTGACTCATCCTTTCGCGCAAAAAATTACATACCAATATCACGCCTTCTAGATATTGGGTATTAGTACACAAGTTTCTAGTACAACGTTCACGTCGCCATTTGCAGTTTGGAGCTTTTTACCTTGACTTTAAACCCTAAAATGTAGCGTCGAAGGCTGTCGGCTTGGCATGAAGCCCACATAGCCAGACGTTAGTTCCTGTCACGAGGCCAAATGGAAAGGCACAAAAAGGCGATTTTTTTTTTTTTTTTTTTTTTTTTTTTTTTTTTTTTTTTTAAGTGTGAGGAAAGGGGAACGGCTCTTGAGAATCGCAAAGCGAGCTAGTGCATCGAACCACACGAGCTGAATTATTCTGTTGGTTTTGCGTTCATTTTTATTAAATTTTAAAGTATTGTGATGATTTATTTATATTATTTGGATGATTTATTACATTACGTTAAAAATGAAGGACTTTTCGAGTCCAAAACGGCCGCATTGAACCGCAAAAGCTGAATTATTCTGTTTGTTTTTCATTTATTTACTTTTTTATTGGTTTTTTACCAACGTAGGCTTCCAACTATTGTTGGTTGTCTTTGAATGGCTTATTTTACTTTATTTACTATATTATGCTCTGATTTAGTATAATTTATTGAATTTATTTTGGGAATTTTATTTTATTCATTTTATTTTATGGGAATTTAGGCGTTGGCTTGAAAAGCGTATTGCCGCCTTTGTTTAACCTGTTACATTTCTTTGTAATGTTCTGTTTTATTGAGTTTCTTGTATAATTATCTTATGTCTTTTGTTTCTGTCCTTCGCAGAGGAAGAAATTGACGTGGTGTCATTGGGGAAGCCTTCGCACGCCTATTTGACGGCGCGGCCACCTTTCGTGTTGCAACATCCGAAGAATGAAGCTGCGAAAGTGGCTCATAATCCGATCCTGGTGCGGAAAATGTTACCCGCTAATCCTTCGGCGTTGGTCCGCAAACAGTTGCAGTTGGCGGTGGCTTCGGCGGCGCATCAAAAGAAGTCGAACGTGAGCGGAATCACTACGAGTGCCACGGAATCGCGTTTCGTCAAAATGGGCGCGGGAGCCACGACGACCGTCGTGCGGAGAATCAACGGCGACAGCCACGAAGCCATGAGTAGTCACAGCACCACTGGGAGCAAGCGAGCATCCGAGAGCGCCACCTCTACCACCACTAATCATGCCCGAAGCGTGGGGCGACCGCCTAAACGCGCTCGCATGAGTACGCCGACGATGGTGAGCCTCGTCCCCGACCACATGTCCTCGAGTGAGCCTTCGTCACCGCGGAAAAAGCAAAGCAGTCGAGCCGGGAGCGACTCGGAAGACGGCGTGCCAGGCGAGAAGCGAAATATGCACAATTCCATGGAACGCCAACGAAGAGTCGACCTGAGGAACGCCTTTGATCATTTACGAGCTTTACTTCCCGATTTGTCATCGGACCGGGCGGCCAAGGTCGTCATCCTCAAGAAGGCGGCCGCCCATTGTCACAATTTGGCCGTCAACGAGCAGCGGTTACTCGCCGAAAAGGAGTCCCTCTTGAAGAAGCAAGAACAGTTGCGGAAGAAACTGGAACTCGTGCAAAGAAGACGTTAATTTTTTTTTTTTTTTTTTTTTTTTTTTTTTTTGGTTTGAAGTTTTGAAGTTCTGGATGTTCGTAGGAAATGAAAGTATAGAGCAAAAGTATACTAATGTAGACATGATTGGGAGGATTTAGTTTGGGGGCTTTACCGTTACCGTTGTACATAAACATGTACAGTCACAACCAGCGTTACGTCATCCTCATTCCCTTTTCCAAGAAAAAAAAAAGAATAGACGCCATTTTGCATTTTTGGGGGGCGGGGGAGAAATGCGTTTGTACTTAAAACTTTTCTATAAATTCCACACCCAGAGCCTGGAAAATAGTTATAAAAAAACTGGAGAGGCAGGAACAGAAAGTGTGGGGGGGGTTCACCCCTCCCGGCGCAAGGGGAATTGAAAGCTTTGCGCTTTTTATGTAGTTGCAAAAAGTTGTAGTTAGTTCATGTTGGCGAAACTGTGGATATGAGGTCGAGGATCGTTTCTTTCATCAGGGTCTGCGGAGAAATGACACTTTTCATAGAAAGTGACACTTACGAAAACAAAAAAAGTCGCGTCATTTCTCCGTTTGTCCTGCTAATGGTAACCAATAAGTGGCACTACGTGTGATTTGGAGCCTCGCTCCCTTGTTCTATATTTTTTCTTTGTAGGAACGTTCCTCTCGCACCTTTATGTTTTTTTTTTACGTTGGTACTAGTAAGCCAGATCATGCATGTTCACGTTTTGTTGGCATAGAGGGAAAAGAAACTATGTGCTATGGTGCCTTTGTATAGTTTGCTATTTTTTTTGGAAGTTTTGCGGAATTTTGTTGATTTGCCCAAGAGAGAACATATCATTTAGCGCTAGCAAAGAGATAAGAAACGGTGCACCCTTTATCATATAGACCTTACGCCCTTGTTTATTCTTTTGGTAATTCAGTTCATTTCAATAATTTAGAGTGTGTTTATGGTTTTTCGAAGGGGTTGACAACCGCAAGTGGCTTTGTGGATAGTTTATATATCTATTTTTTTTTAAAACGCTTGCTAAGGGCAAAAAAAATTCAATCCATCGCCGTCAACGAATTCAAACAAATTAAAAAAAAAATTTCGAAATATTTATAAGAATATTTTTTTGATTTTTTTGGCATTTCTGCCCCTCCCTACTCCCCCCAATCAATTGATTTGCGGTTCCTATAAGTTGCGAGTGTTATGATTCCCTTTGGGTGTACTATTTTCCTTTTTTCAATTTTTGAACCATTTGTTGGTCCCTTGTTGTTGGCCTGTTTGTGATTCAGACAAGTCCAACCAAGTCTGCAGTTTCAGTTCGACTCCTTGATCAGTTTACGTAACCTTAACGAAGAGGTGTTCACTATACCGGGAAAAGCAAGTTCAATGCAGTTTTTACGACATGTAACTCTGATGTAGCTCTGACTAATTAACTCAACCATCCGTTTTCGCCATTTTTTTTTTTACAATCAACACCATCCATATGTTATAAGCATCCTCGAAATTGAATCACTACTGTATCTCAGGTAGTACCTTTACGTAGTTAACGAAGACAAAAATTTTCTTACTGTTCTGAATCAGTTTTTGGGTCTCTTTCCTCTCCGGCTCGAGAGAGATAAGAGCACCAGCGAGAGAAAGAGACAAAGAAGATAAACCAAATCCCAACCAATGTCCCAAGTCCCCGAACTTGTAAAACTTAATGCGTTTTGTTTGGGTAACACAACAAAGATGCTTACAGATATTAATTCAACACAATTAAGTTTCCCTGTTCAGATTTTGAATTTGTAGACCGTTTTTTGCCAAAAAAATAAACAAGTTAAAGACAGAAAAAGCGTCTATTTTATTTTTTATTTATGGTTTATTTAGTATTTTTTTGCGCAAGGTTTTCGCAAAACCAACACGTTCTCCAGATTTAGTGACAAACGGGTGTAATGTATCCCGCTGTGAAACATGACAATAGTGTGTCAGTTTTCGAACAATTTTATTTTCAGCTACTAGCGAAAGTGCCTGTCGTATGTAAGTTTTCTAACAATGATTTTTTTTTTCAGGTAATGGAGTGAACTACCAATTTTGAACTCGAATGACAGACGTTTGTCACTCTTTTTCCGGAGAACGTTTGCAACAATGCGACACAGGAGTGTTACTTTGACTTCCAGGTTTGTAACCGGAGAACCTGTTGCGCAAAACAATAACAAACATCAGTGCCATCTGTGACTGTTTCGCATCAATAAACGAAAGTATCCAGGAGCCGTGAGCTTCTTATTTTTGTTTTATTTTGTTTCATTTTACTTTTATTATTAAAAAGCATTTACCGTGTCGGCCATATAAGATACTGGTTATAGCATGTCGTGAAGCTTTTTTGGTGTGTTTTTCTTAGGAAGCCTTGTAGGTCATGAAAATGATGTGGGGTGATGTGGGTTACGTTCCGCTTCAGATTATACACAAGTTGTAAAAGGGGCAAGAAAGAAGTCTGGCACTGCTGCAGTTCCGGCCGGAAAACGCGTGGGAAGTTTTTTCGCCACTTGAAATCCTAAACTCAAGGTTGGATTTGTTTTCTTTTTTGTGTGTATATGTTTTTTTCTTAGTTCAGCTGACGTCCTGGATATCCTACTGCGCTGTAATTTTGCAAATTGGACAAGAGAATAGAAGTAAAAGTAAAAAAGACTTGACTTGTATTATTATCACCCGTCATGCCGCCGCGATGTAATGGCGTGGGTGGAAGCGCGAAATCGGTTGGACAACTTCCCGCCAGCAATTTGGAACTTTTTTGGTGTGTTACCCACTCCTGAAGAACAATTGAGTGGAAAAATGGGTTACGTGGACCAAGACAGCTCCCCCGGGTTACTTTGAAAATGTTAGAAAGACAACTGGGTATTTATGTCCAGAAACGAAAAGCTAAAGACAACCGGCTTCAGTAGACAATTGCTACCAATTAACTACATCTTGAGATGGACACTTGCAGTCCGCCTTATTCCAAGAACCCAGTTTTTGAAAAAACTAACAAATCGCAGTAGCCGTTCACGAGTTTATTGGCATGAACTTTCAACTCAGACGTTACGAAGGCCACGCGACACAAGGACTGCGAAGCCCGACTTAAGGACTACAAACCCCGACATAAGGACTAGGTTAGGTTGGAGTAGGTTAGGTTAGAAGTAGGTTAGGTTTGGACTGGTTAGGAACGAGGGTACCATTGGCATGCAAACTTCTAGTTAGGAACAGGTTAGACGTTGTGAGCAGGTTGTAGCCTGGCTTGTGTCGCTTGTTAGACGTGGCTGGACTGGTTACTCCCATGTTGAAAACTGTAAACAAAGCTCCCGGGTACCTTGCGTGGTCCATGACGCTAGAAAACCCAGTGATCCTATGTTTTGAAAATCTATGTCCTTAATAAGTTCACTTACTATTTAGTGCATGCTACAAACGATAATATTACCAGAAACTAGACTTTCAGGTTCTTATTTGTTAAGGTAAACAGTTGTTTACTGCGTGACTATTGACCCGCAACTGTCATTTGCTGCATTTCTAGTCACAGTCGAAGGTCCAGGAAAAGTTCTTTGTACAAATTAATCTCGCAACTCCAGGTTTTTGAGCGTAACATTAGAGATGAAGAGTCCCAAAGTCAATTGCTTGACAAGACAGTGTCAACATAGCAACGAGTGGGGTCTTTCTTTTATTAATTTATGAGCTTCTATAGTAAGAGGCAAAAGGGTAGTTGTCGTGACCAGCTAGCGTCTGTATTAGCGAAGAGACAGCTATACACTTTTGCGTGTAATAACTCCCAACATTTTACGAGAGAAGAACACGCCATACCGTGTGTGTATGAACACTATAGCCCAATAGTAATTTCATTCTTTTCGAGTTGAAACGGGTAAAAACTTCCTGCTTGAGGATTTCCCCAAGATTGCTCGTGGAATGTCATTCAGAATTTTTTTCCTGCGTGGTAATCTGAAACAAAATTACTCACTTTTTTGCCCATTTAGGAGTGCTCGTTAACAGCGCCAGACTTTTTTTGACACCTTCGGACTTAAAAAAGCTTAAACAATGTTAAAAAAAACTTTAAAAGTTCCCTTTTTTTTGGATTCCATATGCATGCTCCATGTCCACCTTTCGGCGCAAATCCATGACAAGCTTTCACTCAATTTCCCGCGTTTCGCGGTATTTGCGGTGGTCGCTGTTTGCTGGTCTAAACCAGGCGGTTTCAAGGACCGGGTACCCTGTAACGTTCCAACAATGTTGCAACTTTTTATACCTATTTTTTCTCTCTTTTCCTTCTAAATACGAGCTGTTCTCGCCTTTTTGACGCCAGAGAAAGAGAAACGAGTTACGAAGGCTGGTTTTCCATGTGAATCTGTGTGAAAAGTACCGCAACTAATGAATCCCTGTCACCACTTTTGCGCCCATTGTACAGTACACCACAGTATTGTTGTTACCAGAGGATAAAATAAAAAAATAACTTGAGCTCCGCAGAACTTGACTGCTTCGTCTAAGCAGATTTTCGATTCGGTAGCTCGTGTAACAAGCTTATTTTTTGGCTTTTGTTCTCATTTTTTTTTTTTTTTTTTCTTAAGTTGAGTGTGATGTGTGTGCTGCTTTTTCGCTGGCAAAAGGCTCGTATTCAAGTAAGGGAGCTTACTTTTGTCTTTCCACGGTCTACAGAACTTCGGTTCACACTTGCAATCTGACCACGAACGCAGAAAATAACATGCAAACGGTAGCCAGACAGACGTGGCTTTGGCGCCGATACGCTACACAGCTAGTGTAGTAGAATAGATACCTTGTTCTACACATAATTTCTTGTTTTTCACTCGTTCTTTTCTCGTTTTCTTTCGTTGGTTTCTTAGGTTATTTTTTTACAGAAAGAAGTTCCGGAACAGAAACCGCAACCATCACAACTCCTTCCGCTCTAACCCGTCAACCCCCCCCCCCCCCCCTCCCAAAAAAAAAAAGAAAAAAACTGGCAAGTAAGTCAGGTGAAGCAACTTGGCCTAATTGTATGCCTCATTAGTACGACGTCATGGGTGAAGTTGAGTGTTAAAGAACTTCAATAGCTTCTTCATGATCTTTTCGTTTCTTTCCCAATCCTTTTTCCGTTCTACGTTACTTACCACCTTTGGACTGACTCAAAGGGATTCCCAGATGTTTGCACCTCTCTGGGAATACGCGAAAGGAAACACTTGAGCGACCATCTTACCATGCAACGGTGAAGTTTGGTAAAAACTAATCGTTGCTCGCTGTACTTGTCTTTTTCCCAGTTTTTTACGCTCTCTTTCCCAAACCAAACCCAATGTACTTCAAAATCCTTCGAAAAAAAATCGTTTGAAGAAGAAATTGTATGTACTATATCTATAAAACGGTATGTACTATATTTATAACAAAAATGGTATCTACTATTGGTATTACTACTGCCTTATTTCAAGTCCAACTGTCATTTTACAAGTAAATGGGTCGATTAAGGCAATTCAGTACTAAAAGGTGTGAAATTACAAATTAATAAAAAATAAGCGGTAAATAGTGTTAGATTTAGGCAATCGTAACGTCCAAAATAGTAGTGCTTTATTTTATTTATTTATTTTATTTATACAGGGAAACTATATACTATATGGAAAATATAGAAAACTATTTTTGCAAAAAAAATTTTTAGACGATACTAGATACTGTATGCAGGTACTAAATGTATGGCCCCATTCGGAGACTTTTGGAGCGCTCCAAATGATCGGGTATTGCTTGTGCTTACGGTACCTTTGGAATTGGTAGAGCCTTAGAGGAACATGCCGATAAAGTTTGACAATAGAACCAGTTCGGACATAAAATGTATAAAATGAACGATAGCTCTAGTTAACAAAGGGCAAATGGACAGCTCAAGCTCAGGGCAGCCCCCCCTTCAGGGTAAAACGGCCAAAAGAGTGTTAAGGGGAGTTGTTCCGAAATGAGGATTGAGGGGTTTGGCACTCGGTACCGCTTTGCACACTGTTCAGCAATACTTTTTCAAGAGACCACCAAGTCTACGAAGACGATGAAGCAATTCATCTTTTCTATTTGCTTTATAATGTGCCCAAAGGCTACACGATGACTTCCTTTGATAGCTCCATGTTTAAGATTTAAAAAAATAAATTAAAAAAAATGCCCATGCACTTATAAAAGGAATTCTTAATGATGTGTGAAATGATGGAAGCTGCTACAACATATGGGAGCCGTATAAAAAAAGCACAAGGAGCCAATTAGTGACACTTGATTTGGGGTATGCAAGAGTCTTGGAATTCGTGCTTTGAGAGTCAAGGAACTTGCAGTCCCCGTTTGCGAGCGTCGTTGACTTCTTTTGGGTTGGAATCAGGCAATCCAAGTTGTATTGACTGGGGATTGTAAGGTCAAAGTTGTCGGGGCGGGGAAGGGTATGCACAGCAAAGGTGCGTTGGATTAATGAGCGAGATAAAAAAAGGAAACTTGGAACAGCTTCAGTGTCTGGGGACAGGGTGGTAAAACAGAAGGATTTGAAGCCCAGATATAGAACAAACATAGCATTCCTTTTTGGTAGTCAATGCCTAATGAGTCTTTTATTGTGCCTGGGGCCAAGACGGCTTTTCATTTTTATAGAGTCGTGCAGATACTGCGGGGGAGCTGGTTTACAAAGTGTTAAGACATACAAGGCCAGTCATTAGCCAACTTCCGGCAATTTCGCGCAGTGGAAAACCGTCAAATGGCAGCCTTGGGAAGCTTTTTGCATTTGTTTGGCTCCACCAAATGTGCACATGTGCCTTCAACAAACATAGCAGGAGGGCCAAGCCGAAAAAAAAGTGACCGTGTCTTATAATTTTAACGTCGCAGACGCCTTTTTATGTTCAAACAACTACACAAAGAACCGAAGACAGATGAATGGCAATGCGAAAGAGCCCACAGATGAGGACATGTGTGAATACACATGTTGTTGAGAGAAAACACACACGTGGGACGAAAAGTTCCCCCTTTGTATTGACCATCTCTTTTACTTGCGTTGTTTTTAAAGTGGAACCTGTCGGGAACCGACAGACTCTTCCATTTTCCTTGTTCCCCTATGGAAATTTTGCAGAAGCTAAATCCACAAAACATCCTTTTGGCCTCAAGGTATTTTCACAAGTGTAGAAATAGCGTAAGCGTATTTCTTTAAGCATTAGCGAAAAGAAATAGCAAAAGAAAATGGACAACATTTCAAGTTTGTAATTAAGGAGACTTAATGTTGCTTTAACAGTACTTTGCAACTCAGCCAAAAAAAGGGATATTTAATAACCAAAGCATTGGTCACGCTATTTCGGGTGCCCTGTGGTTTTAACTTCTTAGAAGTACCACCAATGTGCTTTTTTTATTGCAGAAACTTATTCCTCGAGCTTTAAAGGGAACGGAAACCCAAATTATACGGTGTATCAAGAACTAGAACCCTTCCCTGGCTTCTCTGGCCCTGAAGTTATGAGTTTCGATAAGTATATAGCCATCTAAAGCCTAACTGTAAAGGAGCTTCTTTTCGTATCCCTGTCCTTCCCTTTTCGTTTATAAAAATTCCCGTGTATCCGTTACACTTCTCAGTTCGCGCGCATTTTCAAGTGTTGCCCAGCCCTCTCAGCCTTCTCAGGCTTTCTGATTGGTTTACGCTAGTTTTAAGATGGCTTCCCAGTGTAGTGAGAGTGAAACAATGCAGCGTGTGCCGTTAATTGTGGTTTTAGGTGCTACGGGGACTGGTAAATCAAAACTGGCGTTGCAAATTGCTGCCAAATACGCTGGAGAAGTCATAAGTGCTGATTCCATGCAGGTAAATTACGTTTTTCAACGTTCTAAACACCACAGTGTAGCATTTCCCTATCTTATTTCCCGCAAGTCAGCGCACCGTGCCCGAACGGGACGGCTATCGTCCCCTAAACCCTCGAAGTCGGCCACCAAGGCTACTCTCCCCAACGAACAAATCTTTCCCGCGTTTTGGAAAGTGAACGCGAAAAAAGATGGCGGATCCACTATTAGTTCTCCGACTCCTCATTCAATATCTTTGTTATTCCGAAGTTCGTAAAGTTTTGCCTCGCAAGCAGAGTAAGCAAAACCTTCTTATTCAGGCTACAACTATCTCCGTTTTCCTCAGCTCTGCGCTTACAGAAACCTGCTTGGTTACCTAGACTTGTTATTAGCCATTTCCAAGGAAATGTGACGCCCAAAAGTTTAGAGTTACTTAGTCAAAAAGATTCGTTTTTGTGTACCAAAAAGTGTCAGGTTCGGCACGTGTGAATCTTGTCATCCTATGGTAGCATATCATGTACTGCTCAAGTTTGTACCTTTTTGTTAAATCCCAGACTTAATCCCTTTTTTTATATTTTTTAGAGTCTCTAAGCTATGAAAGTTCCTGGTCCCCTTTTCAAAAGCTGATTCCATTCAAAAGCCTAAAGCCCCAGACTTAGCATCCCGTTTTCCTTCGTCACTAACCGAAGCTGGCATTCAGAAAGTTAATAGCCTGTTTTTTCATCACGTCAAGGGATTTTCTGTACATTATACGTACGCATTTTTTGCCAGACTCCGACTCCTTGCCTACCTTCTCAAGTCCGTTGATGTTTGTCCTTCCAAGAAGAGACTTTTCCTTCCCTTATTTGTAACTTGTAAAGGTGGATTCCAAGACCGCCGAGAATACCTTCTCCACATTATCAACAACAAAAAAAAAGTGAAAAAGAATATCGAACAGCATTCCTATAGGTACTCGGAACCAGAATCAAGATAACCTCATAAATTGGAATTTTTCGTTTTAAGCTAGGTTGACTTATTGGTTCCATGTTCCAAAGGGTTATCTGGTTTCTGTAGGCGTATTGACCCTGGCGCCTCTTTTTCCCACTTTTTTTCTCAGAACTCCCAGGATTCACGCAACTGTGTTTCCTCGTTAGTTACCACACACAATCTTGGCACTGTGCCGCCCTTTCCCAACCAAAAAATAGACGGTGTCTTTCCCCGCCAACCGTGCTTCGCTTATTAATTATCTAGTTCTTTTTCTAGGCCTCTTTACCTTTCCTGGTTACTAAGGCACTCGCACGTTATCCCGTCCAAACAAAAAAATTTCTTAAAACATAACATTTCTTAAAACATAACATTTCTTAAAACACACAAAAAAAGTAATTTTTTAAAAGGGGTATCTAATCCCGTTGTAGGCTTGTCTTGTTCTTGTTTAAAGCTCAAGGTGAAATAGACTGTGGACTCTACTCGCATACTTTGGCTCTGATCCCAAAAGCCTGCAAAGAATGAGAAAAGAAATTATAATATAAAAAAGAAAGATATGGAGGTCATTCCCATACGAGCGAGAGTCCTGCCGCCAGATATACTTATACGCCAGACTTTGGACTACCTATATACCTTAGGTAACTCCACCTGAATAAACGTTACAGTGGGGGCCCCTCTTAAAAAAAAAAAAAAAAAACTTTGCCAAAGCGACTGATGACGTAATTAGAACCACGGGGGTCGATTCCAAGGCGTTTTGACACCTTTTCCCCTCAGAATTTAGTCAAACCATCAGCTTTGACAACCAAAATAAATAAAAAAAAATCTTCTTGGGCACATGGGCAGGCCCAAGTTCAGGCTGAATGATGCCAGACACTGATTTCCAGGTTGTCGTACGCTTAAACGTACGCTTTCTAACAAATTCCTGGCAGGCAGACACACCCCACGTCCTTGTGTCTGTGTCGTCGAATCCGGAACTGTTTTTCCCTTTACAATCCTTACAATTTTGTTGTGAATGGTTTTTACTATGAGTTCCAGAACGAAATTCTCACGCTATCCGTACCACACCAATTTGTAATAATAATGATAATAATAAAAACATTCAGAATGTGAACGAAAATTCCCATTCCAAATGTATTCATCATTTGAATGGAATTTACTTCCTTAAAACGAAGTAGTAACGTGTTTGAATCAACACAGAGGAAACGCTTCAAGTTATAAAGACACTCATTTGGGATTTTTTTTATGATTTTCTTGCAGGTTTACACTGGTTTAAACATAATTACCAACAAAGTGACAGAAGAAGAAAAACTGGTAGCTCAGCATCATCTGTTGGACTGCGTTTCGCCCTTGTCGCGCTTTACAGTCGTCGATTTCCGGAATCGGGCACTGCCAATCGTATCCTTTTACTTAGCAACAACAAAATAAACTTGCTTTGCCCGTCTGTTGACTCTAACCTTCCTCCTTCTTGCTAAAGGAATCTGTTAAACTTGTTTTGAGGCAAAGAAAAGGGGGGGACTGGAACTGGCTAAGGAAACATACAATTAAAAAAAAAAAAAAGTTAAGGGCAAGGCCTTAGTCTCCCCCCCAAAGAAACAAACGTTAAAAAAAAAGTTCCATCAGACTAACGAGTCTGGGCTGTTTTGGCCATAGTTTATTTTTACTTTTATTTTTATTGGGCGCTAAGACTGAAAGACTAGCACAGTGACTTCACATTAGGCTGCGAACCAAAAAGGCCTCTCTGTTTTTAACTTTCTCTTTCTTGTCACAGGCATACATAAAAAATGGGGGAAAAAAAATAAAAAAAAATAAGAAAAATTTTGTAAAAAATATTTTAAAAATAGGAAAAATGTACCTTCAAGTTTGCCTCTATTGTTTTTCTCTATTTTTGTGTGGTTTTTCCGCCTTGACTACGACTACGACGTTCTCATTACTAGATTGATGATTTATTGAGTCGTCCGAAGATGCCCGTCATTGTGGGCGGCACCGTTTATTACATCGAAGCATTATTATGGCAAGTGCTTTTGGCGGGCCAAGAGGATCCCGGAGCGCTCCTTTTTGATCAGGATCGCGAATCCTCCGACACTGCTAGTGATTCAGCGAACCCGAAACGGAAATGGCCGGCTGCCAACTTGGATTCGCTGCGAGATGCCAATGCAGCGATGAAGGTGACGATAAACCCTTCGTTGAAGGCAAACGGGCAGACAATTGGAAGCTCCGTGACAGGACCCAGCCGCAGCGTGGAGGAAACAAGAGTAAAAGCCGTAGAAGTAGAAGAAGAAGGTGCGACAGCCCGCAAATTGGCTCGCCGAGAGCTTGCTGGGAATCAAGCCGAGATCAAGTGTCAGACAAACGATAGTGACAGTTGCAAACCCAGTTCCGGTCTTGTGCTGCTGCTTCCAGAAGACGAAGCGCAGTCCGACGCGTTGGAATTGTTGGTCCAACGCCTTCGAACGAAGGACTTGATTGTCTCGCCAGACGGAGACGAACTTCGCGAATGGACTTCGCCCCAACTTCACGCTTTGCTCCGTCACATTGACCCAGATTCCGCCGCCACTTTGCATCCCAACAATCGGAGGAAGATTATACGGTGCGAGTATTTCTATGCATATTCCATTGTTCCTATATGAGAAGGGGGGGTTCTTCTGCTTTTTAGTATTTTTTTTTAGTATTTTTTAAACCACCGAAATAACACCAGAAGGAGGCCGGAGACAAGTTCGTGGATCTAAATATTTGTTTTTCATTTAATGGCGGTTTCGGCCTGAAGCGTTCGTGGTCGGTTCTAGGGCAATTTCAAAAGCGCGGCTAAGGTGGTCGGGAGCCAGGGCTGCCGACAAGTCCGCGGAACCTTTGCCAAGTCAAAGTCGTGGATATTTATTTGCATATTTGTTGTGTCGCAGAACTTTCGCCCGCCTTTTGCGGTCGAATCACGCAAACGACACACACGGATACAGAGAAGCGCAGAAATGTCCCCAGAAAATTGGTCTGCGACTTCCGAATAGTATTCGTTGCCGTTCGGCAAAGTTGCAAAGGGGAAGGGCAGAAATAGGAACATGGCTCATAAATGGACCGATATCCAACGTGATAAGCAAAAGTTGGAAGTTTTTCGAGACAAAGAGTTAAGTTTGAGTAGTAATAAAACAAGGGTTTGGGGGCTCCAAGGACTCGTCTGGATTCTTAGCTATGTCAATCGGAAATGGACTGTTAAATAGCAGTAACAACTCTGCAAATGCCCGGTTTTCCTGGAGCAAAAGGAGGAAAAAACGAAGATTTGAAAAGGTGTTCTTTAAGTTTTTTAGTGAGATGCTAGTGAAGTCCTTGTTGTGTTTAATACGTTCTAAATTCGGTCTAATATGCCGTGAAATAATTCACTGTTGTGTATGAACTGGTTAGTACGTATACTGCTACGGAAGCGAAAAACGTTCGAAATGTGAGACTCGGCAGCAAAAAAGCGTCCTGTGTAAGCCCACCTTAACTCAACGGGCTGGGCTTCCAGACACGAGCTACAGTACCCAGACAAAATCGAATGTTTTGGGAGTCCTTAAGAGTTATCCTTAGAATAATTTTAGAGTCTTGAATTCCTTGGTGTGTTTAATACGTTCTAAAGTCTGTCTAATATGACGTGAAATAGTTCACTGTTGTGTATGAACTGGTTAGTACGTATACTGCTACGGAAGCGAAAAACGTTCGAAATGTGAGACTCGGCAGCAAAAAAGCGTCCTGTGTAAGCCCACCTTAACTCAACGGGCTGGGCTTCCAGACAGGAGCTACAGTAACCCAGACAAAATCGAACGTTTTGGGAGTCCTTAAGAGTTATCCATAGAATAATTTTAGAGTCTCCCCCTTCTAGGACTAGCTAGGCAAACCCGAGTAACCTCAAGTTAACGCAGTCAATTAAATGCCCATATTGTTTACTTGAACGACCTGCTCCTTTAATTGACTGGGGAATTTAGAAGGGAAATCGTGTTGAGAACAATACCAAAGCGTAGAAGTGGGCTTCAAAGGCGCAATCTTAGTTGTGTTTCAGACGTGGGGTTATTTAGAAATGGCGATGAACAAGCAAAGAGTGGCTTTAAATGTAAAAAAGAAGTTGCGGTTCATTGAAACTTATGACAAGCTAAATTTAAAAGACAAGCCGCAAAAGGGAAGCTGCTGTTAAGTTAGGAAGGTCTCAATCATCTCTATGAAAATTGTTGAAAAATCGTTACGAAATAAACAACAGTGGGTGCAGTGAATCTAGAAAAAGGAAACGTGTGGTTAAGTGTCAGAAACTAGACGCTTTGTTTCTTTGTTTTGAACAAGCCAGTTCGTTTCAATCAATCGTAGCATTCTATTGCATATTTCCGATTTTCGGTAATTAGAATCTCGGCTTAATACAATCAAAATTCGCTTGACAAAGGTGATCACAATAAGCTGCATCTACTGTATAGTATTCCTTGCCAAAATCTGTAACGTTACAAAGTTTACAAAGTTTCATTCTAGAAAGATATGAATTGATAGAATCATTGAAGCTTAGTAAACGAATTATAAGATTTGGTGAGGTTGTAGGAATTGTAAGAATTAAAGGGTGCGGTGCCTTTCTTATCGTCAACCAAGCCCAATGGATTCTTTTAGGTTAAGGGCAAGTGTTTTGACAGTCGTGAACCACCCGCTTTTTATATCACCAAGCAATCGTTTTGTACTTGCAGGTTGCAGGTAAAAAAAGGTGTTTCAAACATTAGAAGAGCTTGCATGAACTCAATTTCTGAACCCAAATATATAAAAAAGACTATTAAAAAAACTGATAGTGAAGGAATGCACTACATAAGTGTTCTTTAAGAACATTCGGGGTTGTGATTATCATGCTGAGCATTATAATTGACACAGGTCTATTTGATTAGACGTCGATAAGGGGAAGCTTAAAGTAAAGCCGAGCTACTTCGAAGAAATGAAAAGAAAAAACGAAGAAATTTAAAAATGGGAGCAGTCTGGGCGCCACTTGGTGCATGATAACCGCCTTTAGATTAGCTTAGCCATTGATGGAAGTCCTCCAGACGCTTTTTTATTGCCGCGTCTGTCTTGTTTGTTGCCGATATGCATTACGTTTCGTAAAAGCCGTAATGAAAATCCAGTTCCCCTAGTCTTGGTTTCTTTAAATGGAGAAATGAAGTCTTCACTAATGCAGTTAATTAACTCCTCCCCCAAGCATTTCGCTCGAATGTGGGGGGATTTCGTGTTTCTTATAGGGGGCAAACTAGGAACCCTATAGAGGAGCCTATTTTTAGCTTCCCTTTATAACGAGGAGGGTAAAACTTGTATTTTCGGGGGGAAAAACAGTGAGATATTCCCAAGTTTCGGCGTTTTTGGGTCCGATAAGCGTGAAAATTGCGGTCCTTGAAGAAGAAGGGGGGTCCAAGACCCTTTTATGGTCTCTATATCCAAATTTTTGTGTTGGCCCAAGCAAGCCCAAGTTTTATAGTGGCCATATAGAGGAAAAGGGGTTAAAAACTGGGGCTATTGTCAACCGGGGATGTTTAAAAAGGGGGTGGGAGTGGGCAAGGCCTTGTTTGTTTGTCCACATCTTGAGATGGTGGGAAAAAAAGAGGAGTTTTTCGGGGAAAGTGAGAAGTCTTCGGGGACTGTCCTTTCGGATCATGTCTATGGGCATCTTTCCACCATAAGAAACCCGAGAGGACCCAAGTGTCCCGTGGAGGTGACGACAATAGGCCCTATAGCCAGAAATGGACGGGAGTTTTATTTATTTATACTTTTTTTTTTTTTTTTTTTTGCCTGACCTTTTTCCCCGCCTGGGAGTGTGTTAGATTCCATAACAAACTGAGTATGTTAGTATCGTACTTTCTGCTATTATTATGATGATGATTATTATTATTATTATTATTTTAAATGAATTTTCGAGTAATTATTGTTCGCATTTTTGTAAGACCATTTTTTACATAATTAAATTTGATGGTAATTTTGATATAATTGCGTTAGTGTCGTACTTTCTGCTGTTGTTGCGTTTTTTTAAATGAGTTTTCGTTTAATTATTTTCGTATTTTGTAAATATTTTTTAAGAATAATTTTGTATATATTAAATTTGATCCGAATTTGGCTGTTATTAGTGTCATCTTTGTATTTGTATAACCTAATTTTCCTGTACTTCTGTAATTAGTATTGGTATGATATTTCTATTCCTGTTCTATTTATTTTCTGTTAATGTTACATTTTTCTGTCATTTTAAATTATATTAATTTTATAGTATTTCTATTTGTGTTCCATTTATTTTATACTCATTTGGGTTCATTTATTCATTTATCCTAATTTTGTAAAGTTACTTTGATGGAATTTTTCTGTAATTAATTTCCAGAATCTTGTTTCTCTAAGTAGATTTATTATAACTCCTTGTAGCTAATTACCGCATTCATCTGCGTGTCCTTATACTACTAATACGTATCATTTTTCTTTCCTTCTTTAATATTTATAATACTGCATATTATGTTTATTGTAGAACGAATTGTTTCGGGCAGTTTCCTTGTAGAAAACATTACCTGTAATTTGCTCTAATTCTTGTCTTGCTGTCGGTTGTATCTCATTTTACAACATGACTCTTTTTCATATTCAGAAGGTTCATTTTAAGAGGGAAAAACTCCTCAAAAAATTTTTGGGGGATAATTTTAATAAATACTATATATTAGATGAATACAATTCATATTTAATATAATAAAATATTTAATAAATAAATAAAAATTTTCATCAATGTTAATAAATACTCTTTTTAATTCCATTTCCAAACGAATTTTCTTGGAAATGGTTCTGAAATCCAAAGCAGGTGTGGTGATTTACTTTTTTTTTTTTTTTTTTTTTTTTTTTTTTTTTTTTTTTTTTTAAAGATTAAGTTCGACTGCACTTTTGTACTCAGGTGTTGGTTGGGTCGCCGTTTCGATTATCTGATAAGATACTCGAGGAAAGTGTAACTATCACCAACGTCTTCGGAGATTAATCAACCATGAATGACTCGTTCAGAAAAAGCTTGGAATACGTTCAGAAATGTTATTTTTTTTTATTTCAATTGTGAAGAAACCTCAAGGTCGTTTTTGGCGGGTGTTTTTCCGCGAATGTAAATTTTCGCAATTCCAATAGTGAAGGGCGGGGAAAGGAACTGTTGCAATAGGTCGTTGACAGGAGCGCCAAAATTTCCACCGCTTTATGTCTATCTATTTATTATGTTTTAAATTTTTAAAGTTTTTTTTTAAGTTTTTTTAAGTTTTAAAAGAACATATGCTTTTTTATGGAACGCATGCCAAAATCGTGTCGGTAAGACTCGAAACACTTCTGTCGGTATGTGCGAATGCCAAGAGATTGCTCCATCCAGTTTTCGTGTTTCGCACACGTGATGAGGGGACGCGCGTGACGTCACGCGACCTTTTGTGGCGTTACGCAACGCATTTCTGGTTATTACAAGCTTCAAATTATTCGCTACAGACAAACTTTTGGCTTTTTGTGCCAAACGAGTTGTACATGGACATGATTCTACTCATTCGACACGCCTACCTGCCTAAAAGGAGTTCAACAGAACGATAAACCACTTGAAAAGTTACAAGACGGGTTTTTCGTGAAGTGAATAATTGGCGAGTATTTTTAAAAATCGATTCTAGCTTTTTTTGCACTTTCTTAAGCGCGAGAGAGATGATCAAGAGAGAGAGAGAAGAAGAGAGAGCGAGAGAAAAGTAAGCAATGCAACGGGAAATTTTACTGCAGAATTTTCCAGAACGAGTTTCGAAGGGAAAATCCGCAGGTGACAAATCAGGTGCGGATGGGATCATTTGAGCCAACGCAGCAGGGAGTTTGTTCGAGAAACTTGATGTGAAATCGACTGGAAAATGCCATTCTGTTATTCTTCCAGGATTCCTTTTTGACTCGTTGGGCTCTATTGTATAGTAGCCAAAACTGTACGGAAAGGGTGACGATGCGTTCCATCACAATTGCTGCCATATGCATTTGCCCAGGCATTATTAGGCGCTTCATAGAAGAGCCATAAAACGATACAAAGCGGCCCGTCCTCAAACCCTCCAAAGTTCGCTTGGCGCGGGACCTGTCACTTGTTCCGCCTCCCAACGAATTTCGCAAATTTTCTTTGAAAAAGCAATTTTTTTTTTTACTCTTTCGGCCACAAGTTGACTGGAAAAGCCCTCCCAGAAATTCGCCAAGGGCAGATTGTGAGTTTTGCGCCCATTCCTCTTGAGTGCGAAGGACGTAGACACAAGGACGACTCCACAAAAGGACTACGGTGTACCCGACTTAAAGACTTCGAACCCCGACTGTCCTTACCTAACCTGGTCATAATCTAACCTAACCTAGTCCTTATGTCGCGGTCCGTCGTCCTTGTGTCGAGTCGTCCTTATGTCGCGTCGTCCTTATGTCGCGTTGCCGAAGCGAACTTTTTTTTTTTTTTTTCTTGAGCCTTAAGCCTGTTACCGTCCTTTCGTTCTTCATGAAAGGGGTAAGAAAAGGAACTGGGTATTATGGACTTCGAACCCCGACTGTCCTTACCTAACCTGGTCATAACCTAACCTAGTCCTTATGTCGCGGTCCGTCGTCCTTATGTCGCGTTGCCGAAGACGAACTTTTTTTTTTTTTTTTTTTTTTTTTTTTTGAGCCTTAAGCCTGTTACCGTCCTTTCGTTCTTCATGAAAGGGGTAAGGTAAGGAACTGGGTATTATGCAGTTAATGTATTTATGTATTTGAATGGCATTTTCTGGTATTCAGTTAGCTAATTAATGTGTTAGTGTAGTTAATTAGTTGTTTATTAATTTCTTAAAAAATGGGCGAATTACTAAAAAATGGCTAAGGTACTTAGTATGTACTTAGTAGCCTTAGTATGTACCTTATTAACTGCCTTAAGCTAAGGTACCTTACTTTATTAACGCGTGATTTTATTTATTGTCGATATTGATTCGTTTAAATTATATTATTTATTTATTTTATTTCTGTTTGCTTTGTACTTGGAAGCTGGTCAAGTTTTAATGCAGGTGTGAGGCGAGAGCATTTAGGAAGTCACACGTGGGTCGGGTGAAAGGTGCAACCTAGTTTTGCCTTTTTTTTTCTTTGTGAGCGATGGTTTTCAGTGAATCGTGGATCCTGTGGTAATTCGAGTGTGATTTCCCGGTGTCAAGTATGCGAAAAAGGGAGAGGAAAGAAAAAAAAGGTGTCACCTGGGTTTGGGATGTACAGTTTACAAGTGGTTTCAAGGCACGACTCGTGTACCGGACGCTGGATTTTAATCAATTCTTTTTCCGGTAACACTTGTAGGATGTGGTGGTTGGCTTTTGGGGATTCACTGTATAGTTTTGGACTCTTTGAGGTTCTACTTCGGCTCCAGTTCGCTCGGTTTGGTCCACAAAAGCGAGTAGGTGTGAATGCTTCCGAATTTATGAATATGGTAATGGGCATTGTATAGTCAGCGCGCCTGAAAAGCGTATTTCCCTCCCTCCCCCTCTCCCGCCTCCTCAATGGCAAAATCTGTCAATTTCCGCCCTCAATTCTACTATTGTTAATAAGTGAAAATTGTGGGCTGATGGTCCCCCAAACTTAACAATCATTGGCTATGCGTCGTTTCTGTTTAGACATGAGGTTTAGTTTGAGGTCGGTTATACTATGTATACTATAGACTTCATTCATGGTTTCGATTTCGCTTTGGAGTGCGGAAAAGGAAGCCAGTGTTTGTGGGCTTTTCGAAAAGAAGGATAGCGTTGGGAGTGAGATATGGGCCAGCTAGAGGTGTTCTTGAAAGGAGGGGTGGGGGAGATTAATGATGTCTTTAATTTTCTTAACTAAAAAGAGCCCTTTCAGCGTTAGTGGAAGCTAGAACGCAAGTTTAGTGGGGGGGGGGGTAGCAAAAGGCGAAGGAGTAAACACCGCATCTTGTGTACACAAGTGATCCATAAAACCTAAAATAAAAAACACAACACCTTTTGCTTGGCGTCGAAACGAGCCGGCCTGCTTTAGAAAAAGGGTCGTTAAAAGTCGAGTATGAGGTAAGAAAGTTATGTTCAATTTTGAAGGAAATTAGCGGGTTTTTAGAGAAGCTTTTTAGTGGGTTTGGCGTTTGCTGTGCAGCCCCCAACAATGAATCCTAGACCGTTAGCTTGGAACAATGAAAGCTTGGGAGCTCTTTTAGGGGAAACCAAAGCTTAATTGCTGTCTGAATCTTTCATTGTTGCAATAAAATCCAGGAATGTTGAAGCTTGGGAAAACCATTCAGCTCCAAGGCTTTTTTGTTTATTTTGAGGGTACACTGTCAGGAAACTTATTTGCTTTTAATCTGCTAGACGCTTGAAAGCGAGCTAATCGCTCTTTGAAAGCTTAAAGCTCAATAGCCACCAAAAGCAAATCGAGTTTCTCCTGACGTGTTTCTTTTCCATCATGGCCAAAGCAGTGTTGACGCTATTAACGTAAGAAACTCCGGAAAATAGGACCACCGTTCTGACGTCACAGAGGTGTTCCATTCTATGGTACCCGGGAGGTTTGTTTCCTATTTGAACGTGGAAGTAAAACAGTTAAACCCGCGGTAAGAAGCTCCCTGCGCCGTGCCATGTAGCACCTCTGTGACGTCATAACCCCAAGTTTGCATGCCAGTAACTCGCTAAGGGCTATTCCCCCAAACCCGTGAAAATCTCAGTGCTCTGTGACGTCATAACACCAAGTTTGCATGCCAGTAACTCGCTAAGGCCTATTCCCCCAAACCCGTGAAAATCTCAGTGATCTTGGGTGAGTAATTTTTCTTTTTCTTTGGGGAATATCATGGGCAAATAAGTATTTACGTTCTTAAATTAGGAAATTCCGAAAATTACGATCACGTCTCGTTCTGACTGACGTCACGGAGATGCTCATCGGGGGAGAAAAGTAACGAAAGCCGGCAACTCGCGAACGGCTATTCCCCCCCCCCCCCCCCCCCCCCCCAAAAAAAAAATGAAAATAAAGTACTGGAAACTACAAGAACCCGTCAAAATCCCAGTGATTTTGGGTGTGTTATATTATTTTTTCTTCTGAGGATTTTTTTTAAAATAATTTTCGATTTGGTGGACTGGTGCCCGTCAAGAAGTTCGATGCGAGTCTTCTACTGTGTGTAAAGCAGCTTAGAGCCTGTAGTGTAGCATATAGGAACGCATACTTTTGTGTACGTATATAATAGCGTTGTGCATTTTACGCCTCATTCAAAGCCTGGTGGGGTGTACAAGGTGTGATTTATGATTTCTATACGGCTGCCTGCATGTATGCATGCATGAGAAAAAGCTATTCCCCTTTTCATGCAGCGAGCTGGCAGGGGGAGAATCACCCCTTTGAACCTTGGGTCAGGGAGAAATTTGGGAATTCTCATCATCAGAGGTATCCGCCTCAACTTGATAGGATTTGTAGCGGTATGTTGTTGGCTGGCTGCATTTGGCCGTTCGAAGGTGTCCAACTCGCTATAGAGTGTTTGGTCGCATCATTTGTCACACTGGGATAATTTGGACGCCTTATGGTGTACACACACATTGGCTCCGCTCGATTAACACAATTTGACTTGACCGTGTGGGAAACTTGCTATGGACCCTCTAATCATTCCCCGATAAGATTAGAAGGACTTTGATCGCCTTACCGTTAATTAGAATTGACTTTTGGCTTTAAAACGAATCGAAGCAAAAGCGAAAATGTCAATATGTCGGCAGTGGATGCAGCGATGTCGTTTGTGTCATGGATGTCCGTTTGAAGAGGCTTTAGAAGGTGACGGCCTGAACAAGTTAAGCTCGCAGGATTCTTTCAGAGGCCAGTGCGGGTATTGGAAGGACCTTGTTTGGTATTGACCAAAGGTGGCAAGGGAGGCTGTAGTCTGTGAGGGAATTTGTACTAGGCTTTTTTGTTGTTATCCCGTGAAGCAGCCAAACGGCCCCGAACTGTCGCCTTAACGGGCTTCTGCGGTATGGAAGGTATTGGATGCGATGCTGGTAGCGAAGGATCTCTTGAGCGTTAAGGGAGAGAGAGAGAGAGAGCTGTCCAAAGTTGAGAAGCCGCTTGTTGAACGACAAAAGTGAGCAGAGGTCTTCTTAAAGAGGCTGCAGTTATGCCGGAGGTCGGGTCCGAGGTGCAAACCTGTGCTTAACAGCGTAAAAAGGGCCAAAGGTGAGACAGTTGATATTTGTATACACATACTCGAGCCCCACTCCAAGTATAGGCAAAAACCTTTTTGGGGGCTCTTGCTTTGATGTCGATGCGACAACTTATGGTCAAACGAATAACATGGGCTCAGTAGAAATGCTTGGGATTCTATGGTTTAAAACCCTTTTCGAGGACAAACACATAAGGAATTGGTATTTTGAAAGTTTCCAAAAGGCGACAAGGATTTGCCTCGGAATGTTTAAACCTTCTTGCTAGTCAAGCATGTTATTGGTGTAAATGGAAACTAATGAAGGGAATTAGAGCGCAGTAGACTATGAAATGGTGTACGATAATTCTCCGTTTTTTGAAGTTGGGAGGTTCGTTGAGTCCCATGTTCAGTTCCGTAATTGGAAATAACAGCGACTTGTGGTTTTCGGTTTTCGTGTGACTGATTTGGTTTGCCTGCGTTTCGAGGAATGCATAGCCCACGATTTTTTTAAAATTATTTTTTTATTCGTGCTTGTGCAACATTTGCGTGTCACGGGCTTCACGTTCTCCTTAACGTTTTTTTCATAGGATATAGACGTAGAGACATAGTAAGGAATGCGAAAACTTCTCCCGGAGTTGGACTTTTTTCTATCAGCCAAGATCGTTTCTGGCAAATTCCTGATTCTGAAAGGGCTTAGACACAAGGACGACTCGACAGAAGGACTACGGTGCACCCGACTCAAGGACTACAAATCTCTAACCTAGCCTAGTCCAAGTCGGGATCCGTATTCCTTTTGTCGGGTCGCCCTTATGTCGAGTCGCCCTTGTGTCGAGTCGTCCTTGTGTCGCGCTTCGATGTGGAAATTTCAACCGTTTACTTTTTTATCTAAATATTTTTTTTTTTGGTTCATTACTTCAGTTTTTGTTCATTTTAGTTTCATTGTTTATGTTGTTTCGATATTTTTAATGATAGTCGATACTTTCAGTTTTTAATATAATTGTATTTTTATTTCTTTTTTTATTTTCTTGCTAGTTAATTTATTTGCATTTTTTATTGTATTTTCATGACGCGCGGATGAGTGGCACCCAAACTTGACATTTTTTTTTTCGTTTTGGAGCAATTGATATGGATAACCTGTCGCCTACCCGAATCTGACAAACATAAAATGCTTGAATATTCCTAGTAGGTTTTTCTCTAGATAGTCAAGACAAGAGAACAGGAGAAGCACTGCAAAAAAAATTATATGGACCTCCCCTACGAACGTTTCCTTTTTGTTACGTGGGCCTTACAAGGAATTCCCGCCCTTTGATCACGCATTTGTGTTGTCCAGACATTCAGCCTTTCTTTTCTTTTTTTTTTCTCCATGTCCTTCCCAAAGCAAAGCAAACAAATATAAAATCTACCTTCGCTTCGTTATTAGTTTTCACGCACCGCAGCTTCCGCCGACCGATGTCTGGTGAAGGCTGCATGCGCTTTTTTTTTCTTTTGTTCCTTTTTGAAGTCTCAGCTCAGCTTGAGTTTGCTTCGCATATTCTGTAGGTTAGCTTGTCTTGTCTCAAAGAACGCCACGTCATTCCAAGTCCCAGACTGGCAGAAAACGCCTCTCTTTTTGGTATGCATTATTATTCCGTTTGCAGACACGTTTTTTTTTAGATAGAAAAAAGTGGGGGGACTAAAACCTAGCTTAACAGGCTTTTTTGGGGGGGCTTCCCATCCCCCGAGAGGAGACTTATACGGAATACCTAATGAAAAGAACAAGGGCCACTTATTGAGCAGCGGGGAAGCAATAACGTCTCCTGGTCGCCATGTATGGCTTTCATTCTCTTTTTTTTCTTTTTTTTTTACTTTTTTTCTCGACAATTTGTATTTCATTACTTCTATTTGACTTTTCCGACTGTACCAGTCAATATTGTACTATCCCTATATCATAGTTATAAGGTCTACTGGTCGCCATGTATGTCTTTCATTTTTCACTTTTTTATCTCTGGACTTTTTTTCCCAACTGCCGAAGTGAGATAATGGAGCGAGACATTTAATTACTTGTGGTATTTTTCTTTGCGTTCTACGCCCAATAGTTATTGAGCTATCCAAGGTAGAAGTTCTAGGCCCCTTACGCACGACGCGCCGCGACACGTCCGTGACGTCGTGGCCCCAAAGCTTGCATGCCAATAACTCGCGAACGGCTTGTCAGAAAAAAATGGAAGAAAATTCCCCCTTTTTAGAATAATGTCCTAGTTAAAGTATCCCTATCCCCATACAGTTAAAAGCTTTTCTTTACTTCCTGTGCAATTAAAGAGTACAAAGTTAAATCATACGTGGAAAGCAAAGACATTGGTGTGTTTCCAGGGGGCAGCACCTGTACCTTCCATTACATGCATTACATGGCAGAATGGATCACTATTTCACTACAGGAAGTCAGGGCGGGTGGTAAAACGGTGGCCAGGTGGTTGTATGTGTTTTTAGTCAACTCGATGAGGAACTGTTCTAAATGAGAAGGTTCAATGGGGAAAAAACCTATAGGCGAAAATTCTGTCAGCGTCTTGGAGAACGGGAAGTTGCGGTTTTCGGGAAAAAACCAGACAAGGGGGGGGGGAGTCTTTGTCTAATAATTTCGTCTTCCCCCGCTGGGTTATCCGAATCCTATTTGCATTATTAACCTGCTGGGAAATTGAAATTTGTACGGCCCAGCATCTAATTAAGCCGTTCGTTGTCGAAGGGCTTAAAGAGTCGCGAGAAACCGCTTAAACAAAAAATTTTGTTTTATTTTATAAAGAGGTGTCGGATCTCATGATTTAGTGAAGGGGAAGGGTGTCCAAACATCTAAACTTAAACTTTGGAATGTTTGCCCGAGTTGCCTGAAGATCGAGGCCACAGGCCACTTTTTTTTTTTTATTTTATTTTTCTTTTTATTGAATTTTTCCGCTTTGTGTGTGTGAGTTGGAGTTGCTTGAAAGTCTGGCTCTGCGGGGCTTAGTTTTCTGCATCGTCACCTTGCGTGAATTGCGAGCATGGCAAAGTACTATTTAATACAAAAAAAGCCAAAGAATTTGGTAGGAAAAAGAGACTAAAAAAAAGGAAGAAATAGAAAAAGTATTAGCTGGGCATTCCTGGAAACGAAGCCCAGTTTGCCTCCGATAAAGCGAATTTATATATGTCCTTGCCCTGCTTCAAATGCTGGGGCGACAGCTTGCAGTTGTTTGTGAAAAATTACTGTCTGGAAATGTAAATTGTTGGCCATTCACTCGCGCTTTAGCTCCCAAAGTTGCAGTCTTTTGGCGCGAGTTTGGTGGTCCTGAGATTTGGGATTTGAAAATAAGACCACGATCTTCAACAATGAAAGGAAAAAGGGGGGCTTATTGTGTCCAAAGGGAAAAAGGAAAACAAAGTATAAGAAGTTCCTAGTGTATTTGGTGTCGAAATGTTCCTTTTCCTTTAAGGGGGGTAATTAAACAAGAAAAAGCACGGAATTTCAACCTTCACGAAAAGCGAAACAAAAAAAACAAAAAAACACAAAGTTCTAAGACCGCCACTCCTTTTGGTTTTGCTTTGAAAGAAAGAAAGAGATTAGAAAAAACCTCTTTTAGTAGTCTGGTAAGACGAATAGATGAATAAGATGAAAAGGATGTCAAGTAAAAAAAAAAAAATAATAGTAAAAGAGTTGGAACTATAAAAAGGGTTTTCGAATAGAGCCTTCAAGGGACGTTTGAAAACCTACGAAGAACAAATGATGATAAAGACAAGGATGTTTTATTTATTGGATAATGAGTGTCGAGTAAAACATAAATAAATAAAAAATGTCGCCTTTTTTTTACATAAAGAGAGTATAACTGTTGTTGGTTTTGATTGTTTCCAACACGCAGGTCCTTACAGGTGTGGCAGCAACACGGACAAACCCATAGTCAGCTTCTGATACAGCAAAGACAACAAGATGGAGGCTCCCAATTAGGAGGACCTTTGCGATACCCCCATTCGGTCATCTTTTGGGTTCAATGCCAGCAGGTATGTTAAGAGTCCACTCCCATTTAACTCCCGTAATTACTCGTTTTGCCTTGTTGCTTGATTACCGGCCTTGTTAGTAAAGGACGTTTGGAACTTTCTAGGGCGACGCGACACAAGGACGACTCGACATAAGGGCGGCGGTCCCCGACTTAAGGACTGGAAACCTCGACTTAAGGAATAGGCTAGATTAGCAAAAGACGTTTTGAGCTTTCGATGTCAGCGCGGCATAAGGACGACTCGACATAAGGAGGGTGGACCCCGATAAATGGACTAAAAAACCCCGACTTAAGGAGTAGGTTGGGTTAGCGAAAGACGTTTTGAGCTTTCGAGGAAAACGCGACAAAATGACTACAAACCCCGACTTGTCAACTGCGAACCCCGACTTAAGGACTAGGTTAGGTTAGGGGTTTGTAGTCCTTAAGTCGGGTGCGCCGTAGTCCTTTTGTCGAGTCGTCCTTGTGTTGAGTTGTCCTTGTGTCGATTTATCCTTGTGACAAGTCGTCCTTTTGTCGAGCCGCCCTTGTGTCGAGCCGCCCTTGTGTCGAGTCGTCCTTGTGTCGAGTCGTCCTTGTGTCGAGTTGTCCTTGTGTCGATTCATCCTTGTGTCGAGTCGTCCTTGTGTTGAGTTGTCCTTGTGTCGATTCATCCTTGTGACAAGTCGTCCTTTTGTCGAGCCGCCCTTGTGTCGAGTCGTCCTTGTGACGAATCGTCCTTATGACGAGCCGCCCTAATGTCTACGGCCCGTTTCGAGGGCTTCTAGCTTCTAAGACTTGTTTTCAGCCCCAAGTTGTCCAAAATAGCGAGGGTTCAAAATGGATGGCCTCTAAGGGAACGGGGTTAAATTTTAATAAGTTTGGCCCCAAATGTAAATGTAATAGGTGTTTTTGAATACTTGGAAGATTTTGAAGAGAGAACGCTTTGGGGAAATCGCTTATTCTTTTCATCTTTACAAAATGCGGGCTTCTAATTACCAAGTATTTCTGAAAGCAAAATGCGACCGCCCTCAATGCCGAAATCATCGTTGAGTGGCCAAACTTTCTCTTTAATTGAGGTTAAAGATATTTAAAAGACTACTTGACTTTTGAGGTTTTGGATCTATTTTTCAGTTATTATATTTTGTTTGGTTATTTTTACTGTATTTGAGCTAGATGTGTACAGGGGGGACCCTTCCCTTTGTTTTCCCTTGGGTTATTTGAATTATTTTGTTTGATTAATCTTTTAAATTTAAAACTTAAATATTAACTTAAAACAGTACTTAATATCGATAGATTTTATCTTTCTAAAGTTCGGGGAAGTTCGAAATTTGTATGTTTATGTTTGCGCTAAATATGTTTATTGAGGGATTTCAAAATCGTTGTGATATGTTATCAAGTATTATCAGAGAAGCAAGGTGCTACTTTTTGTTATCATTTTTCCCCAAATCTTGAAATTGAATGTATTTTATTTGACTAATATTTATTAGTTATAAATAAACTATTTGTATTAACATTATTAGTATTACTGTTGTGGGTGCTTTTAGTAATGCGGAATGCGGCAGAATGCGACAATCATTGCCAATTGGCTTGAGCAGCGTTCCCGACTGCAAGTCTCTAAAGGCGGTTCAATAGGGGGGTTTTATAGGGCGAGGGGTTAGAATAGGAAACAAACATGGATATAATAGATGTCGTGCAGTCAAAAGCTAAAGCTAGAAACCGTCAACACGCATAACAAGCTCTTTTTTTTTTGTTTTTTTTTTCGTCGAGGTTGTAAATGTATAGTAAAAAGGGGGGGGGGGACCATGAATTCCGTGTAATCACGCCTTCCATTACATGCAATCGAATTGCCCTAAGGACAACTGCAGTAAAGTGTGTGCTTTCCTGACCAAATGAGTTTTTCTGTTCGCCTTTTTTTTCAAGCTTTCAAACCAATGTCTGGTTTTTCAGTTTTTCACTTTTCAACTGACGCGGATTTTATCTTTCTAATATCTTTTTAAGAGCTTTTTACCTTGAAACTGAGAAGCGGAACTAAGTGGTGTAGTTCTGCGTCAGCTACATGCTGTAGCTGTACAAGTCCCGTTTTCCTTGTCATTTTAGTTTATTTTTGCGAAAAAAAAGCGAATAGAAGTTTCAACGTTTGAAGAAACCGTGACTTTGTCGGTTTTCACGTGTAATAACTGGGAACTCAATGCCGTTTTCTCTTTTTTGGTAGGGGAAGGATTTCGAACGGAAATAATGGTATTAATTGTTAAAATTCTTTGGTATTTCCGACCTTCTTTTAAGACTATATTATGCGACGTGCTATCGTAAAATCTTATCTTGTTTCTTCATAACCGAGTCGGCCTAAACGCCCCCCCCCCCCAGCTCCTCCTTCTCCTCTTCCAACAGAAACAACAGAAATTAAAAATCAAAGCCACGAAAATCGTGATTGAATTTCTTCAGATTATTTGTCAGATTCTTAGAATAAGGTAGACTACAAGTCTAAATTAGTCTAAGAATGGCGAATTTTATTCCGAATTTTTCTGAAAAGCCGTTCGCGAGTTATTGGCATGCAAGCTTTGGGATTAGGACGTCACGGACGTGTCGCGTCGCGTCGTGCGTATGGCGCCTTGCAACTTCTACCTTGGATAGCTCACTAACTATTGGGCGTAGGATGGAAAGAAAGGTATCACAAGAAACTAGATTTTTCGCTCCATTTTCATACTTCGGCCTAAACTCCTCTCCCACCACCTTCTCTGCACTTCTTCCCCTAGAACACAAATTAAAACGAAGATCATGTATTGAGTTTTGGACGATCAATTTATAGTGTCCATTACTCTAAGATCGACGAGTCATGTTCCAAATTTTTCCGAAACGCCGTTCGCGAGTTATTGGCATGCAAGCTTTAGGGTCACGACGTCACGGACGTGTCGCATCGCGTCGTGCGTATGGTGCCTTGCAACTTCTACCTTGGATAGCTCACGAACTATTGGGCGTAGGATGGAAAGAAAGGTATCACAAGAAACTAGATTTTTCGCTCCATTTTCTTACTTCGGCCTAAACTCCTCTCCCACCACCTTCTCTGCAATTCTTCCCCTAGAACACAAATTAAAACGAAAATCATGTATTGAGTTTTGGACGATCAATTTATAGTGTCCATTACTCTAAGATCGACGAATCATGTTCCAAATTTTTCCGAAACGCCGTTCGCGAGTTATTGGCATGCAAGCTTTAGGGTCACGACGTCACGGACGTGTCGCGTCGCGTCGTGCGTATGGCGCCTGCAACTTCTACCTTGAATAGCTCAATAACTATTGGGCGCACGGTGGAAAGAAAAGTATCAAAAGAAACTAGATTTGTCGCTTCATTTTGTCACGTAGACGTGGTTTCTTGATGGCAGTTGCTCTTTAAGACGAAACTATGTCTGTGCCTGCTGAAAAGTGTGGAGCGAGCACATTTCTTCCCAGACGTTTTTAAAACAAAAAGTCCTGTGTGGCAACACCCATTTTTTCCCCAGCCCATCCAGTGAAGAGGGATAAATCTGTTGAAACCCAGGAGCCCACCACAGAATCCCTCGTTTCTACTTTGGCACGCGTACGGGACTCTGTTCCCTCCCAATGCGGAAGTTGCTGCTCCCTTCCCATTTTTTTCTCTATTTTTTCCCTTCTTTTAAGTGTTTTGAAAAGAAACCCATTTTATTTATTTTTCAGAGCCTGTCCCTTCGGTGACAAACGAGAATCCGTTCATTTACAACACGTGAAATTGATTTCCCACCCCTCGAAACTTTTTTCTCGTCAAGACGCGAAGGAATAACGAAGACATAAGGGAAGAAGATACCCTACTTAGTCTAATTTGTTTGCTTGGATGGAAACCAAGATATTTAGAATGTTAGGAGTTCGTTTTTTGGCGCGTTGTTCACTTTTATTTTTTTTTTATTTTCTTTTTTTGGCCCTAGCACAAGACGATTAGCTGTGAAGGATCCCGCTCAGTGCTTAAAAGTTCCAAGGCTGTCTCAGTCGAGGCGTCTAGACGTCGTCGGCGTCGCCTACGTCTACTATAACCACTTTCTTCTTATAAGGGTTTGCCCGGTTGCCCCCCTTTCTTTTTTTTTTTGCTCCTCCTTCACTGTGTGTGGCTGTGTGTCGCTTTTTTATTTCATTTTCATTTCCTCCCTTAAAAAAAAATCTGGAACTTCGCGTCAGAGTTCGTTTCCAGCACCCTTTTAAATATAGATACAACCCGTGTTGGGGGCCAACAAAAGAAGCTAAAGATAGATTGGCACAACCTGGGATATTTATATATGGAGAGCACAACCTAACCTGCACTGGAGCCGCAAGGGATTTTGCAACATGCTAAGCTACGAATGGTGGAACATGACTGGATTGAAACAAGACTCCCCCCTTACCACTCACACACACCGGAACGCAGCTGACAAACCGTTGTCACCAGAACCTAAAAGTCGTCCGAGGCCTTTGCGAACGTTCAAACCCGGATTTCTATGCCGGTATAAGGAAGCGCAACGGGTTTTAGGGGGTGTGCAAATCTGGGTCGGGTTTTCGCTGACAGTGTGTCTGTATAGTGACAAGCTCGCAGCGGTGGGACTGGTATACAGTACGGTTCGCTTACCGAGACGCTTTCGAGATCATTTGTTGTCATGTCATCGGCACATGCTACTTGCGAATCCCCCATTGAGATTTCCATTAGTGTCGGGATTGTCAGCGATAAACAGCGGCAACTGACTTCCTTTCCCCGTTATTAAAAAAATAAAATGCGATTTAGAAGATGGCTTCGTTCGTTTTTTTTTTTAAATTCATTTCTATGTATTAGGAAAGTTAGCTACAGAAGATATTTTATGGGCTTACACTTACATTTATTTATATTATTTACTTTATTACTTTATCTTTAGTTTTTGGTTTATTTTGTTTTGGATGTATTGTGATTATTGTATGCAGTTATTTATTGTTATTATTAAGTTATGGATTATTTTATGGCATCTATAGTTAGTTTTATTTATTAGATCTTGACTGTCTTTACTAGATATTTCTTAGATTGATTGAGTGACTGTATTTATGTTTAGTTGTTTTGTTTATTTTGTTTTATTTGTATTATTTAGTTTATGAAGTTTGTAACATTGCGAACGTTTCTGGTGCCTGGGAGAGCCCTTTTCATTCCAATAATGAATTTTTTAAGCTAGTATACAATTGTGACGTTACGCTAGAAACGCGGACATTAAAGGTATTTCATTGTTGGAATCCTGTAACGCTACTGGTTAGACAATTGTTTCCACATATTGGAGGATTTTTCTTGTAAGATTGCCTATTTTTTGCAGTTTATCTTATTGTGTCATGTGTTCTGTTTTGTGTAGGCATGTTTGTGTGTAGGCATTGTATTTTGTTTGTATTTTGTTGATATTGTATGGTAGTATGTATTTATTTAATTTAAATGCGTTTATTTTTGGGGCGTTGTAGGATGTTTTGGACGCACGATTGGACGCTCGAGTGGACGATATGATGGCCCGTGGATTACTGGAGGAATTAGAGGAGTTTCACCGATTGTATAACGCGGATCGTCTTAGGCTCCAAAAGTAAGCGTTGGTCTAGCTTAAGCGTTAAGAGCCCAAGCGTATTCAAGTGCGTTTAAGAATGCAAAGCTTGGCGAAGCTGAAGGGTCCCAAAAGGGGTCAGCCGAGCTATTTTCATAAGGTATTAACTCATTTTCAGGTGGATAATAGTATCGGGAAGCCTTGTGGATCCATAATGAGATCATAAAAGAGGATTACGCCGGAATCCCGAAAGAAAAAAACACAAAAATAGAAAAGGGAGAGTAGGTAACTGTACAAGTGCCTGGCACGATGAGAAGCTGTCGTTTCACCGTCCTGAAGGGAACATTGTTATTTAGTTTGCCATAAGCGAACTAATGGAGCTAAAAGAAAGGAAAAGCAAAGAGAGGGCTTCTCATTTCCATAACCAGCTGCACATAACAAATAGCTTGGTGACAGTGTCAAACTAGTCTTTCAAGATCATCGCAGAAGGGCATATGATAATAGGCCGCAGTAAGCACCTACCGTAAGGTAAGGTGAATGACAGGGAAGAGAAGGATTTGCAAAATGTCGACGGACGGAAAGAGAATATGGCCCCGACATTTGGGTTGTCACTTTGGGGGACTTTTGGGCTGACCAAGAGAAACGTTCACTCTTGAGATTGGGAAGAATGCCTGGCATTCCAAGCGCTGTTGTTTTTGGCGTTCTCGCACTCACTTTTTGGGTGGCTATTTTCGTTTCATTGGGCTACAAGGAAGTATTTCGTGGGGTGTTTTTTCGGGACTCTTTTTATAGTGTTCCTAAAGAATGAGGAGGCGGTTGGAGGTGTATGCAAGCTAACGAATGGTCTAGTTGCTATGCGGAATAGCAAGCCGTGGAAAAAGACGCTTCTGAGCTCCATGCGGCGAATTTAATATAGATCCTTGTAACTGTGTACTATGGAAAAGGATTATTCATCCTATTCATCCTTGAAACCCTCCCCCACGTTATTTTGTCCGTTTTTGCGCCCAAATTAGGAGTAGAAACGCGGGGAAAAGCTCCCATTTTTTAGCTGCTTCCTTTCTACATGCGTGTTGATATAGATGTGTGCGAAAAACTGCGACAAACTGCGAAAAACAAAAGGCGATTGTTGTGCCTTTAAGAGCGGCGGCAGTTAATTGCAGCTCCGCCAGGTTTCACGATCGGCGCTGGAGGCGGAAACCTGAACGGAAATCGATTTTTAATGAAAGAGGTCAGTCTTACAATAAGTATGTTGTTGGCCTTTATGTGACCAGGAGCAGACCAGACAGCAAAGGAAAGAAAAACTTGCTAGTTTTCTCCCGAACTTTGTAAGTGGTCCAAAAAGGGCTTCTCCGGTGGGAAAAGGCGAGAAGTTACAATGTCTGTATCAGTTCAAAGTCCCAGAAAGTTTGTGGACGACATGACTAGAATTGCTAGACACGGTTTTTCCTCCCTGCTACGCATAAAATAGACGCAAATCAAGACAAGAGTCTTGTTCCATGTCTCGGTTTTAATACTCTGTTAAAAATGGGTAGAGTTTTGTTCATTAGGTTTACACAGGCTAAAGTTAAAAGATGTACGCGCGCCTAGAATGGGTAATTCTTCGCGGAAACTACATTTGAAATGAAAAAGTCGAGAATAGAGCGAATTTTATTCATTGGGTTTGTTGTACCAACTAAAGCTAAACGAATGGCCTAGTGAGACAGGGATAGGAACTTTTCCATGCTTGTGAGTGTGTGTTTACGCGCGTCTAGAATTGGATCTTCCTTGCGGAAACTAAATTTGGAACTTAGAAGGGGCAACTGTCATTTTTGACTCGGATTTCGGAGTGCGGGAGGTTGTTTCGTGCCGTTCCCCTCAAACCCCGCATCCATGTCCTGATTTCACAGGGACTTGGAGAATTGGCCTGCCCTTGACCTCCGAAGCTTTGGGATGTGTTCAGGTCGACGGATCAAAAGAACGCTGGAGGGGTGCTCATTAGTAGTAACCTTGATTGACCTCAACCCTTGACTGACCTAACCCAACCCCAAAGTTCAAGCTGAGAGCCCAACGCCCCCTCAAAGTGTCAAAAGACAAGATAGAAAGCACCCACTTGACCCAATCCGTTTCCTTTTTTTGTGTTTTTTTTTTAACCAAGATTGAAGCTAAGGTCATTCACACCCTGAGTCTTGCTTTCACGCCCTCTTACAAGTCTGAATTTCTTGGTGGAATTTTCCTGTGCAGCAATAAGGGGAAGTAGGACTTCCAATGTGGGGAAACACAGTGAGAAGGAAAAAAAAGACCTAAATAGACGCTTTTTAAGGTATTCGTTATATTAGGAAGCTTGAAGGTCTAGGTCCCCCCTCTTTGCACAGAGTTTGGTAACTATCATCACCATTCGTAAATTTCCCCACCTCTTCTAGCCCCCTCGAGAATGTAACCCTGGCTTCCTGTATGCTGAAAGATGGCACATGCATCACACACGCTTCTTAGTAACTTTCCTCCCACGAATTGAATGTCAAAAAGTAGCTGGCGGCGCTTTGCCAAATCCTTGTTGGGTTGTCAAGTAGGGTTTAAAGGCACACAGTAGGGGTTGTAGAACTCAAACTCGAACCGTTTACTGCTCGAGTGGACTTTTCGAACGTTTTCATTCCAAAGAGGGGACCCTTTGGCGAAGTATGAAGCCGCTAAACAAGCCTCAACAGGCCAATATGCTTTTCGAACATTTCACTATTGCGTAGAAACATCACAGGCTGACTATGGGAGTCAAGTATACCAGTAGGGAAAGTTTCATTGTTACGTGGCTTGAAAGGGACTCGCTAATCCAGAAAGTAGCTGCCACGCCCCATGCATTTTACGATTTAGCGCAAAAGAGGGACAGGGGGGGGGGGGGGGATACACGTTTAGGGAGGTTGGAACAATGAAATTATCTTGGTTTCAGAGCTAACTTTGTGAAAGGAAGAAGTTGGCTCCTTAGTCTCCTTCCTGCTGTCCTGTCAATCTTCAATTCGACTAATTCTTAACTCGTTTTTCCTTCCGGCCCTGCCCCCCTCCCTCTCTTGGAAGCTTTAGCCCTGAGAGCATTTACAAGTAGTGTGGCTACTGGTCCCCATCTAATCCTGACTGCCCTTTCCGCCTCTGTAAATACTTGCCAAAAGGACTTTTTTTTTTAACAATGTCCATTGTTCTTGTCGATTTTTTGGCACAAAGCAGCGGAGCAACGGAGTCACCAATCTTAACCCCCCTTTTTTTGTTCCTTGTTTTTGAGCTCAATGGACAATGCCCATACATTCTACTTCAAGGGGGGGGGGGGGGGGGGGGGGGGGTACCGAGTCAAAAGTTGAGCATGTAGAAATCTAGTCTAGTGGAAACTAAAGAAGCTTGCTAAAAAGACTCGTGCAGTGCAGATCGATAACGCAGTCTGCTGCGTCTTTACGTTGTTTTTCCTTCCGTTTCACCGTTTTAAGATAGAAGAGATGGGGCAAAGCCATCTCAGGCTCCGTTTGCAATGCCATCTCGGCTGTACACACAGTTGCTGCCGTGTGGTTACGAGCTTACGACCTTTTAACTCTTTCTAATTTTAAGTCGGCTGCAGAACTGCGATATGGGGGGTAATATACGGAGGATCTCCTGTAGCGCTATTGAGGGTAATAATAACGTTATGTAACCTTCTTGGCTCGTGTTTCCCTCCCGGGTTGCAATGAAACCAAAAAAAAAAAAGTCTTTGGCAAGTGGATAATAAGAGTCCCCTCTTCTGTTCCTTTTATTCTTTTCATTTTTTTTTTTTTTTTTTTTTTTTTTTTTTTTGCCAGCTAGTATTGCTACGAGGCAAGTTTTGAGGGGCTGGAGTCTTTCGAAATTTTTGGAAATGTAAAAATTAAAAAAAATGCCGAAATTTCAAAATTTTCGATTTTTTCGAAATTACAAAGTTTTGTGAATTTCAAAATTTTAAATTTTTCTAAAAAAAATTGGGTTGCAATGAAACTTAAGAAAAATATTTTGACAAGTGGATAAGAAGAGGCCCCTCTCCTGTTGCTCTTTTTATTCTAGACCGGATTTTAGTTGATTTTTTTTTTTACTTTCATTTTTTTTTTCGCCAGATAGTATTGTTATGAATCAAGTTTGAGGGGCAGGGATAGTAGGATTGGCATACTCTTGTGCAATGCGTCCGACGTGAAAGCAGAGCTATTGATTTTCCGCAGCACGAGTTCTTGCACATTCGAGCAGCAATAGTGGGTGGGCTAAAACCAGAAGGTCCTGGCGACAGAATGAGCCATAGACGTGAATGTTATCATTATGCAAGTACTTTGGAGTTGAAAATCAAAAAGGAACTGGGTTCGGGTTTTCATTACCTCTTAAATAAGCTGTTTGTTTCCCCAGCCCTTTTTTACCAGTTAATGCGCAAAGGGGCGGGGTTTAAAACCACCGAGTCCCCGTACTACATCATTACATTACTAGCTGGGAAATCTTGATGGTATCAACAACCACGACACGTCCTGCTGATACGATCTTGCGTTGATATCCTCTTTTGCCCTTTTTTTCGTTTACTGCGTGCTAGAGTCCATATATGTAGTAATTAGTGAGGCTAGCCGTGTCCGAGTTGTCCTGACAACCATAGAGACGTCAATCCAGCCGACAGGACGGGAGCAATACTAAATTTGTTATTATCATGTATGTATTTCTTCTCCTTTTTAGCGCCAGGTGATCAGGTATGCATATTGGAAATTTGGAGCGAAATGAGCCAGTTTTTTATCGTATTTTAAAGCCATTTTCTCATCCGATCATGGCGTCGATTTTCCTAAGAATTCAGGATTCGCCCGGCGGATTACTTACTAGCACTTCGACATTAACTATCGATTTCTCATCAACGCATGCAAATGTAAACGCTATGGCTATTGAGCGCCATTAAAACGGATCTCTTTTCGTTTTTTGCTGAATCCGTTTTTTCGCTTACCGCCCCCCTTTTGATGGATGCACTGGAGCTTAGCCGTTATACTTTCGCTCAGGTCGTAAAAACGAACAAAAAGAGGCGGGAGGGTCCTTATAATACAATTGTTTATGACATATTTCCCTAGCATTTGCCGTCCCTAAAGCTTAGACGCCGATTTTCCGTAAACCAGGCGAATGAGTCATGTTTTTCGCTAAGAATCGTAGGAATCGCACATTCTCATAAATTTACGAAAAAAAAATGAAAAATCTGTTTGTTTTGGTTCTATTAACATTAGAATCGATTCCAGGGTCACTGAATCGATATCGCGATGACCATCGCAACCAGGAAGAACGTTTTAGGGGTCACGTGATGTACACGTTGAATCGATTATTTGATTATTTTTCTATTTTTGACTCGAATTGCCCAGCTGTGGCGTGAAAAAACGCCCGCCTTATGTTATGGTTACTATAGTAGTGAGTTGTAGTGAAGTAATTGCGGCCCTTTCAATTAAGCCGCAGGTTCAGTTACAATAGAAGTGGGGAGAGGGCGAGGCAGGGTGAAGGAGAAAGGGGGAAAATACTGTAAGAGAATACAAAGAAACGGGAAACAACCCAAAAGTAATATTTTACGATCAATTCGGCTTGATTTCAAACCCTTTCACTTAAGAGTAAGTTAGAAAGAAAACACACTGTGTTAATGAAAAGTGGGTACAGACGAAAGGGGCGTGTCGGTATGGGCCTTGTATGTCTGTGTCCCATGTGGCTTCTTTTAAGGCGTCGTTGACATTTTTTGCTATTTTTATTACTATAACTGTTCTCAGCCTTCTTGTGCGTCTGTATAGGCACTTGATCCATTTAGTAAGTCGAGTATTACAACGTGCATGAAAAAAAAAGAGCCGGAAAAGCCCGAAAAAGAGCGGGGAATATTGTCGTCCCTCGCACCCTCCATTCCTGGCGCTTCCCAGGGCCATGGCCAATGCCATGGCCATTGCCACGGCCGAATGGGGCTGACAAATCGACCCCAGACGGCTCATCAGACCACTAGGCCCCTTTTTTCTATTTTTATTTATTTTTTTCCGACGTTTTTACAAGGCCGTTTTTGTCTGCAGTTTTTGCCTGCTACAGTCTGGTATGCGGAAAACGGGAAAAGGAAGAATGTCGGGGAAAAAAAAAGAAATATGTCTGCAGTGTTATAAAGTGATGCAGAGTTGTAGGGTTGGGCTTCATGGGTTGGGCCCCGACCGCCCGACCTAGTCGTTCAGACGTCTGCGACGCCGACAGAAACGGGTCGATACGCTGCGTCGTCGTGGCGCTATTGCGGGTTTATAGACTTGGTTCAGGGGCTTGGGGTAGGAAGCATGGAAAGGAAATCCCGATCACGTTTGTATCGTAAAAAAAAAATAATAATAAAAAATCGCCCGCATGTCTGGAAAATTTGGGGACAGCCTCCAAGCTTACCTCTCGACAACAAGCAAAGTGTTCAAGATAGCCCAAGCTTTGAAGAATCCTCATCGATTTCATTTCCTCCAAGAGATATGAACAGTAGTAGCTCAAGTGTAGTACTAGTGGTAGTAAGAGCGTAGGAAAAGCAAAACAAGAGGCTCTGCAGGCAGCGTGCAGCGTTGTAGACTGTATTGGAACATTTTGGGGGGCTGTTGCACCCAGTTTAGGACGTTGGGAGCGGTCAAATGATGGTAAAGAGCGATCAAACATCACGACAGAATCTCTAAAAAGCTAAAGGGAGGTTCCGTGCTAGTTGCGTGTCTTCGGCGTAGGTAATAAGCCCTATAAGTGCGTGGATGTTAGATGATAAGAATCGATGACGCTTAGGTCAGATGTTGGAAATGCTCGGCCCGGACAAAAAAGAAACGTCGGTAAGAGCTCGAGAAGGAAGAGTAGACATTTTTTTACGTTTTGGAATGGAAAAAGTGTGTTGGTTCATCTGAAAGGACGCGTTTGAATGTTATTTAAGGGTAATAGACAGTGAAGAGGATTTTTGTTATTGTTGTCATTTTGGGGTTGGGAAAGGGGATTTGAGATCCTACGGTACATCCTAGCCCATGGTAGGATTGGAGCAGTGAGAATGGGTTGAATTCAGTGGTTTGACTCGTGATGAATGATACTCAAAAGGGGCATTCAAAAGCGCCCCGAGATGAAAAGCGACAGCGAGTGATGTACGGAATCCAATTTTGGTGGGTAGGAATAGTTGGAAGTTTTGTGTGCGTTTTTCCGTGCTTGCCTTTTTGCTCTAAACTGTGTTTGCCACTTGGAATAGTTTAAGAAGTAGAGTTTAAAAGGCTGAGTAGATCTCATAAAAGGAGCTCATACATGGCTTTGTGGCTTTAAAGGAATCCGTTGCGGTTCTTGCGGTGTGCAGAATAATTTTCTTTTCGTAAAGGAAGCGTGTCTTCTTTTCGCGTGAGGTGAATCATGGCGGGAAATAGATTGATAGAGGCTTGGGTAATGCAGGGGGGAAAACCCTGGCCATGAATCCCTTCTGCATTAAATGAATCATCTCCCTCTCTCGCTTGTGACAGTGATTAAAAGGAAGATAATTCGGGAATGACACAGGCCACCTGTGTCTCGTTTGTTACAAAGATTTTCTGCATTGTAGGGTTTTATGCAGTCTTTGATAACCAGAATTCCGTGTCACGCGGAATGGCTCATAGTTAATTGCTCTGCGTAGACTGATTGTACACGAGATTAATCCCAAACCGGATCTTTTATATGTACGTTATTTTTATGTTTTACGTTCTTTTTCTTTCGTTTTTATAACTCTTCAGAGAGCCGGATTATTCCAAAGGCATTTTTCAGTCGATCGGGTTCAAAGAGTTCCACAAATACCTGCTGATGCCATCTAACGAGAGGATTAGTGACCAAGGACAAAAACACTTTCGCGAAGGAGTGGAGAATTTGAAGCTGGTAACCAGACGCTACGCTCGAAAGCAGCTCAAATGGATACGAAACAGATTCTTGCGACAACCTGATCGACAGGTATAATCTTACCGTCTTAATCTTACAGTCTTGATCTTGCAATCTTAATCTTACAGTAGTTGATATTTTTTTGTCAGGAGATGGCACTGAGAATAAGTTATGAAAATGTAAACAGGTTCTCCGGTTTCACAACCCGGGGATAGAAATTATTCTAAGGGTGTCATAACTGTTGCAACACGTTCTCCGGAAAAAGAATCACGAACTGGTGTCACTCGGGTTGAAAATTGGTAGTTTGATTGGAAATGCATTAAGTTAGGTTAATATAGTATAATAGTACAGTTAGGTTAGGTTAGTACAGTATAATATTAAGCACAATTCAATCCTCAGGTACAAACGAAATGAAAGACTTATGGATTCCTTTAGGTTCCACCTGTTTTTGGTTTGGATGCCACAGATCCGTCTCAATGGGGAGAAAAAGTGGAAAAGATTGCATATAGCATTGTGGATGCTCTTTTGCAACATGAACAACCACCTATCCCTGCCTTACCTATGGAGGAAGGGCAAAGAGTCGACCAGCTGACGGTCGAATGTCCATTATGCCAAAAATCTGTTGTAGGATCGCGTCAGTGGCAAGAACACCTGAAAAGCAGAAAGCACCAGAAGCTTACACAAGCCAAGAAACGGGGTTTGCTAACCCCAGATGTTTGATAATCTTTCTGGAACATTCGTGCTGGCCAGAGACTTTAATTTAAGCTCTTAATCAGTGCGGAGTAGTCTGAATTGCTCAATGTCAATCTTTAAACGCATTACGTAAGGGGGTTGTTTGTTTACCTCCGCTTGTTTCAGGAAAAAATGAGATTAAACGGCGTTCACAAGCTATTTTAAGGATTGTTTCGTGTATTCTCGCCAAAAAATATCGAATTGGTGTACAAAAGGGGACACATGCAGGTTTCTAGCCTAGACACAAACCTGAAACCATAACCAGAGAAGAGTGACTGTCACGTCCATCGATTGGCTGACAAGCTCTAGTACACGTGTATCACAGCCTAGGCTGGAAGGTTTAGTTTTAACTATTGAGTTGCCTGCCATTTCCTTTTCTTTTTTCCCTCACAACTACGAAATGCTTACAGAGTAAGGGAATATTAAGAGTACCTGTCTATACGTTTTTCACACTTGCATAAAAAGGAACGACGACTATTATGTCCTGTGAGAAGACTAAATAGGCCTGCTAGAACATGAAGAACCAAAATGCGTTGGACAGGAGCCAATCACAGGGAAAAGAACTGTAGAAATGCTTGTGGTGGGATGGGAACGTACAAAGCTTCTTTTTTGTCCAACTTCCTTGAGTATTCAGGATGATCAGCGATGCAGGGATGACCATATGACTTCCAAAATAAGCAGCAGCAGGAACGACACAAATGAAGGACTTCAGCGTACTCTTCCCTCAGCCCAAATCGCCTACGAAAGGAAAAAATAGGAAAGTAGTACGTGAACAGGATTCTGATGTAAAGAGCTTACTTTCTAAGCTTCTGGAAGACGTATTGCCAATCCAGGTCGCCTTCTGCGTTACTCGAAAGATTTTCCCCCTGCAAAGTTGGACGCGTAGTTTCCCTTTGGAGTGAGCCAAGCACTGGGCTAGTTCCTGAACCCGTACCCGAGTATTGATTAACACGTCTTGCAAAGTGGTTTCTCACGTCTTGAAAACTGACGGGTTTGTCTACGTTGCTCTCCGGCTCTGGTTCGGGATCACTGATACTATTCAACTCATCAATCTGATTGACGTAACTCTTGCTAAAGATTTCGCGCTGCCGATTAATCACATTTTGGAAAGGATGGCTGCCACTGCTGGTTTCGGAAACTGTGCGATTCCGACGCCGTACACATTCCTCTTCAGGGGGTACATGATTACTCACATGCTCCGAGTTGCGCCGCCCGTTATGCCCGTACCTATACGGATGGCCTGGTCGGTTCCGCTCAGCGGTATTCAAATGATGTGTGTTTGGGCTTTCCAGTAATCCTTCGGCGGCTCTTTTTTCCCTGGCTCGCCTACGCTCGTTTTCCTTTTGGATATGGTTTAGCATAAAATCAATCTGCAAGGGCGTAAAATGGAAATTCGAGAGGCGACGCCAGAGACTTTGTTCATTGACCAGTTTTTGGAACAGCGGAGACGCTTCAGACATGTTGGCTAAATCTTTATCATCGGCCAAACGACGCAGGAGTTCTCGTATGCACTCGGGCGGGAGATCTTTTAATCCCATGCCTGACGCAGGACCCTAAGAGTACAATGATATAAAACGAGTGCTTATAGAGGTTACCGGGTTTGGACTCGAGCTTCCCTTTTCGAATTAACTGACAATGAAAAACAACCCAACAATGAAAGAGAGCTCAATTTTGCCTGTTTAATGCGTATAGGCGGTACTACGCTATTTACTGCTATTGTCCTGTGTAAGCCCACCAATGGGCTGGCAGTCAGCAGCTACAGTACCCAGTCAAAATCGAACGTTTTTGGCGTCCTTAAAATATAGCATTGGTAATGCACGGGTAATGATGCCCGTGTTACCGATTTTGCCCTCCGTATACGACTAGCTACGCAAACCGGAGTAACGCTACAAGTCCCGCATGCCGGACCTTGTGTTCCGGCTTCGCTCTTGCTGGCACTAACTTACATCTATGTTGATTTTCCAATTAACTGACAATGAATTAACGTTTCGAATTAACTGACAATGAAAAGTAACCCAACAATGAAAGAGAGCTCAATTTTGCCTATTTACTGCGTGTAGGCGGTACTACGCTATTTACTGCTACGGAAGCGAAAAACGTTCGAAATATGAGTCTCTGCAGCTAAAGCGTCCTATGTAAGCCCACCAATGGGCTGGCAGACAGCGAACGTTTTTGGCGTCCTTAAAATATAGCATTGGTAATGCACGGTAATGATGCCCGTGTTACCGATTTTGCCCTCCGTATACGACTAGCTACGCAAACCGGAGTAACGCTACAAGTCCCGCATGCCGGACCTTGTGTTCCGGCTTCGCTCTTGCTGGCACTAACTTACATCTATGTTGATTTTCCAATTAACTGACAATGAATTAACGTTTCGAATTAACTGACAATGAAAAGCAACCCAACAATGAAAGAGAGCTCAATTTTGCCTATTTACTGCGTGTAGGCGGTACTACGCTATTTACTGCTACGGAAGCGAAAAACGTTCGAAATATGAGTCTCTGCAGCTAAAGCGTCCTGTGTAAGCCCACCAATGGGCTGGCAGACAGCGAACGTTTTTGGCGTCCTTAAAATATAGCATTGGTAATGCACGGTAATGATGCCCGTGTTACCGATTTTGCCCTCCGTATACGACTAGCTACGCAAACCGGAGTAACGCTACAAGTCCCGCATGCCGGACCTTGTGTTCCGGCTTCGCTCTTGCTGGCACTAACTTACATCTATGTTGATATTCGAATTAACTGACAATGAATTAACGTTTCGAATTAACTGACAATGAAAAACAACCCAACAATGAAAGAGAGCTCAATTTTGCCTATTTACAGCGTATAGGCGGTACTACGCTATTTACTGCTACGGAAGCGAAAAACGTTCGAAATATGAGTCTCTGCAGCTAAAGCGTCATGTGTAAGCCCACCAATGGGCTGGCAGTCAGCAGCTACAGTATCCAGTCAAAATCGAACGTTTTTGGCGTCCTTAAAATATAGCATTGGTAATGCACGGGTAATGATGCCCGTGTTACCGATTTTGTCCTCCGTATACGACTAGCTACGCAAACCGGAGTAACGCTACAAGTCCCGCATGCCGGACCTTGTGTTCCGGCTTCGCTCTTGCTGGCACTAACTTACATCTATGTTGATTTTCCAATTAACTGACAATGAATTAACGTTTCGAATTAACTGACAATGAAAAGCAACCCAACAATGAAAGAGAGCTCAATTTTGCCTATTTACTGCGTGTAGGCGGTACTACGCTATTTACTGCTACGGAAGCGAAAAACGTTCGAAATATGAGTCTCTGCAGCTAAAGCGTCCTGTGTAAGCCCACCAATGGGCTGGCAGTCAGCAGCTACAGTATCCAGTCAAAATCGAACGTTTTTGGCGTCCTTAAAATATAGCATTGGTAATGCACGGGTAATGATGCCCGTGTTACCGATTTTGTCCTCCGTATACGACTAGCTACGCAAACCGGAGTAACGCTACAAGTCCCGCATGCCGGACCTTGTGTTCCGGCTTCGCTCTTGCTGGCACTAACTTACATCTATGTTGATTTTCCAATTAACTGACAATGAATTAACGTTTCGAATTAACTGACAATGAAAAGCAACCCAACAATGAAAGAGAGCTCAATTTTGCCTATTTACAGCGTATAGGCGGTACTACGCTATTTACTGCTACGGAAGCGAAAAACGTTCGAAATATGAGTCTCTGCAGCTAAAGCGTCCTGTGTAAGCCCACCAATGGGCTGGAAGTCAGCAGCTACAGTACCCAGTCAAAATCGAACGTTTTTGGCGTCCTTAAAATATAGCATTGGAATGCACGGGTAATGCCGCCCGTGTTACCGATTTTGCCCTCCGTATACGACTAGCTATGCAAACCGGAGTAACGCTACAAGTCCCGCATGCCGGACCTTATGTTCCGGCTTCTCTCTTGCTGGCACTAACTTACATCTATGTTGATAGTCGAGGCAATTGCGCTGATCCGGTCAATAGTCTGGACGTGCTGACCCCATAATTGGGATGAACCGAGGATTTGTCCCCACCACGCCTCATCTCGCAAGGTCTGATGGAGCTCCGCCAGGAGCGTCTTTAAGATTTGGGTGTTTTGCTGGTTGCCTTGCACTAAAAAGACGATAAAAAAGCCCCAAAATAGATGGAATGTTTTTTAGAAATAACAGTTTGTGAAGGGGAACCAACCTTGCAAAGCAACTTCTTCAAGCACAGCTAAAAGGCGCTTTTGGGCATTTCCGGAAAGAGTTACAATCCGCTGTTGGGATAACAACAAACCCAGCAATTTGGCGATGTACTGGAACCGGCGGGTATCGCGTACCGCGTTCCGGAAATCCAAACGCTGTAAAGCGTCGCTGAATCCGTTAAAGCCAGCAATCTTTATTAAGGTTTTAAATACACTTTTAAAACTTTAGACGAAATTACGCCTTGGCTTTACTTGATTACCTCGCGAGTACACTTGAGCGTTATATGACAATAGGGTGGCACGGGTGATTCATTTTCTAAAGAACACAAAATACAAAAAGAAAATTACTTAAACATGTAACTTAATTTTTTCTATTTATAATGTAATTTTTTTTATTACAATATATACATAGGGGGTTAACTCGCTTACCTTTGTCAACGCTCGACGTTCCTTTTGTCAGCGACCCGGATTCCATTTTATTAGCTGACTCATCGTAGCCGCAATGACGTTTCTCGTGCTGTACTGGCACGTTTTGCCTAAATAATAATAATAAAAAAAGAAACAGGATTCCATTGAATCGTATGGAACGTTCCAGACCTGTACGAAATTCTCATTTAAATTGGACCCCAGGTTTGACATTAAGTGCACTTTTATAGCTATGTTTCCGCCCTTCATTTTCCCACGTGGATAGGCCTGCTATAAACTATAATTGCGTTAAATTGCGGTCAGCAAGGAAATTGAAAGATTTCTATCGATTCCGGCACAGTGGCAGCTGGCGCAACAGTGAATCTTTCCTGCACTTTCCCTTGTTTTGTGGTTTTGGGAAACTTTCCAAAAAGCCCCTTCGCAATTAGGCAAGCGCCAATTTTAGGCCAGAAAGTTGCGTAATTTTCTTTTTTTTTTGATATGATGTTATTCTGTATGCTACTTTTCGTTCGTTTTTTATATTTAAAGTTGACTCCCGCTTCTGCAACGCAAAAAGCAGTTCCTGGATTGGCCTTCCAAGGGCACGTACTAATAGACCCTTCGACTTGGACGCTAACTCGGAAATCAACTCTTGTTCACGTGCAAGCTGCAAGACTTTTTCATTGAGTTTTTTTTTTTCTTAAGCTTAATACGATTTTCAGGTTGGGTATAGTTAGAATAACTTAAACAAATAGGGTAAGCGACTAAATAAACTCCGCAGTACCCCGGGTTCACTTGCCCAATACTAAATGAACTTGCAACTAATATAAACGTATAAATAAATACAATAAATTAATATATAAAACAAAGTAATAAATAAAATAAACTTGCACTAATTAAACTGCGCAGTACCCGGGTACACTTGTCTAGTACAGTACAGCGCCTTTCTTAATTACTCCCCTTAATTAAGGAAATTACAGGCCACTTTCTTCTTATTATCTTATTCAAAAATTGACTAACCCTATCAGTATTATCTCGATTACCGGGAAAAAGGGGCCTCGTTTATCTTTTTATCTTTCTTTTCTTAATACAAATGACTTTACACCTGGCTACCTTTGCCGTGCCTTTGCCTTATTCGACGGCTGCTAATGCAAATGACTTGAAACAATCCAACCTGTAACGGCTAGATAACGTACACGAAGCTGCAATGCGTTTTGAATGTGGCTCATCCAAGTCAATCGTCATCCCAAAATGGAATAAAAAAAACATGGTGCACCTGATCGTGTAAGAGCACGTCGCAATAACCACGCTGTTGGCACAACCCCAGCGTTTATTTTTATGCAAGTTAAAAAGTTGAGTAACGCAACACTGCGAATCAACGACGTACGGGCGACGTTGGCTTCCAAGGAAAACAAAGGGCGGTTTATAGAGTACGAAAGAAGTGAAGGCGTTCTTTTGAATAGGTTTATTTGTTTATCTTATGTAAGATCTCATCAGCAAACAACGCTAGAGTACTGGCCAATTTCAAAACAAACTAACCGATTACAAAGTAATAAGGCTTACTTACGGGCTGGATTTGTAGTGCGAGGCGCAGTCCGACCATCGTCTGCGACACTCGAGGATTTTTTTCATTTCCCAGCCTTCGTCTGTCTTGACCCATTCTTCACCCGGTGATCGCCAATCTTTTGAGTAGAATGGCATTTTTTGTGTATATTAAGCTCACGCACTTACAGTTTACACACGGAATTAAAGTAAGATTAGGCCGCTCTTTCTTTGTTCTATGTGGTAAATCCCGAGCGAAGTTTACCTTCCACGACTGCTTGAAGGAAAAGCTCTCCTTTGTCTGAAAGGGAATGTAGCTGCGCAGTCACAACATCAGCCCTTTGGCATGGCTTTGTTGTGTTTCCATCGTCATGGGATCATTCTGACGTACTTGGTGTTAATGAGATACGATTTCTACTTCATTTTCTTGTCCTAGATGGCGTAGCGTATTTTGAAAACTTGAAGCGGTAAACCATGGGATCATTCTGACGTGGGATCATTCTGACCATGGGATCATTCTAGTAAGTTTTCTAGTAAGACTAGTACGCGTATCATATTTCAAAAAGTTTAAACTAAAACGATTTCCTAGTAAGTTGTTTATGTCTAGGGTGCGTTTTATTGTGAACGGAACTGACTAACTGCGTTGGCGAGTTGGCTCGACTGGCATTTTCGCGTGGACGGGGATCAGCTGTACGGTCGTAGCGTGAACAACTCCAAGTGGATGGCTTGCCGCGCAGTTCGAAAACCGCCTTCCACTCAAAGTGCATAGCAGAACTCGGGACGATCACCAAAGCACGCCCCTAAGTTTGACGGGCGTTTTACTGTCAAAGCTCGTTCAGCCAGTTGAACAGCGACCTGCAGAATGAGCTGTCCAACGAAAAGAACTGGCGAACGGATCAATTGATAGTAGAATGCCCCCCGAGATGGCGCTCTGAACGAAACTTTAAACTAAAAATTATTTTCTAGTAAGTCTTCTTAAGCCTAGATGGCGTGTCGGATTAAAAATGGGACTTTTTCCGTCTTCTATAGCGCGAAAGAAACACGTGGTCCGTGTTTGGGAGAGTGGGCTTCCTTAGAAGAAGCATCAATTATTCACAATCAAGGAGTACAATTATCAAGCTAGGCTAGCTTGGCTACTCTAGCTAGAAATATCTAAACAGCCATGAAGAAGAAATGTTGAAGCCTGTGCTCGTGAAGGTAGCAATTTACCTTCTCTTGAAAACAAGTTATTATAAGGTCCGAGCGCCAAAATGGAGCTGGAGAGCTATACTTTGGCTTTTAAGTCTGGACTCTGTCATTTATAAATATTTGTGGCTAAAGGACTAGTAAGTTTTGATTCCGTTCCAGGCTGGACAAACTCCATGACTTTTCATATTGTTATCGTATTAATTTTGCTTGTCGAAATGACTATTCAGGAACTATATCGACCCCAAATTATCACAGACTCATACATACGCATTCTGTATCATTCCCGTGCGTTAGAGGAGAAGTTTTGTAGTATCTGAGTCAGAAACCCGATTTGTTTTTCGAAATTTAATAGCTTCTGCCTGGGTACACTTTGGAGCTATTTCATTAGCGAAATGGAAAAGTGGCTGTCGTGTACAGAAACTTTTTCATAAGCGAGAGCGGATCCAATTCAGTTGACTCACAACTTTTGCTCTCTCTATTTATTTTTTGTAGAATGGGTTGAAAGGCTGGTTGAGGGGTGGCAACTTTGTCAGCTTTCTCGAATTGCATGCACTGCAATTATTCGGAAGCCTTGGCAAGGCAAGCAATTGGCGACGTAGAAAAACGTACATGTCTGGCTTGGAATGCGAAAGCGTAGGTTGTATTTTCTGAGCACAAGGCGAACACAAAACAAACACATTTGACTAAAGACAAGACTAAGACGCATCGGGTCAGAAAAGTCTCCCTTGAGAGTCTACAAAGCTAATAAGGTGAACTTCCCCTCCCCAAAGAAGCTGAGAGCGCTGAGCCCTACGAGGAAGGAAATAAGCATTAATGGCTCCAGAAACTTTTGCTTCCTCTGCGCCGAGTCAATATGAAGGGCATATAGGATGTCACGGCCTGGTGCATCATGGAAAGTAATAGAATCTCTCAAAAGGCTGGAAAACTGTCTCGAGCCTTGCTTTTCGGTCACATATCTATGGCATATATGCTTTTGCTTGTGAGGTCTCTCGAGTTGGTTTGCTGGGTATATCAAGTTTCCTTGAAGACGGAGAAGAAGAAGAAAAATCCCGAAGAGCAAGCAGGTGAAAGATTTCCCAAGCGGCATTCGGCCAAATCCGACCCCAATGGATAGACAAAACTGAATTACCAACCGCCTTGGAGTAAAACAAGACATCACGTTTTTCCCCCCAAACTCTCTTTTTAGTTTGCTTCCCACGATATTGACACACTCCAGCTCATCTTCAACTAAGTAGTTCTCCTTTTAAGCTGGGACTTTTATTTCTCTTTTACTTTTTGCGCCCCTTGATGGAACAAGTGGGTTTGCGGCTCCCGTGGAAACCAATGAGCCGGAAAAAGTGTGATTATCGGGAAAGTAATATCTGGTTACAGGCATCCTCTCTTCTATTACAACAACACTACCACACCTTTTTTTTCTCTTCCTCTCTTCCCGGAGAAACTAATGCAGTTATCTGTTAAGCCACGGCAAATTGGTAAAAAGAGAAGGCGAGGAGAACGAACAAGCGAAAGGTAACCGGTTTAGGCATGTTTTAAAGCGTATATAAGCAACGACGAGGTTAGCTCGGGTGACACTCGGTTCATTTAGCCGTTCCTATACCGTATATAATAGCTTTTACCACACACAGAGCGGGTTTAGACGTAGGCGTCCTCCCAACTTAAATGCATCGATTTCATCACAATGGGTCGAGTAGAGCGAAGGCGGTAACCTATTAAGGCATTAAGGCCCAACCGCACTTGAATAATTCATTGTTACTGTCCCCTGAGTCGTAGGGACTTGTGTACACCACGTGTTTTTTTTTTTTTTTGTACAGGCAGTGTATATCTTTTGTATACACACTGTACTTTGTAGGTATACGTTGGCTATACGCTGTATGAGTGGATGAAACAGGGAATTCAATTGGGATGGTTTGTATTCAAATCCTCTAAATGAACGCTGAGTTCCTGCTGTAGTTTCTCGTCGTTTAATTTAGCGAGAGAAAAGGGTGGCTTTCTAATTATTGTTATTCTATTTTATGACCGGAATGAATTATGATTATGCAAGTGGATGAAGTTTTAATTGCCTCGAGCATAATTACAGTGCTTAGATAATCAAGATGTGTTAGTTAATATTCTTTTCAGATGCATCTCTGAGTATTATTATACAGAATTTACATTTACATCGTACATAATTTTATAACAAGTGATTATGAGCCAGCATAGTTTTTCTTTTAAAGTTTAAGGAGTATAATAGCCACCAATTTAAAATGTGAGATTACAATGTTCTTGTAGTCAATGTTTCCCGTATCCCTTAGCTCAGTGTAGCCGGTTAGCATGGGAAGGCTCCCGTATGCCTTAGCTTGGTATAGGCGGCTAGCATGGAAAGGCTCCCGTATACCTTAGCTTGGTATAGCGGTTAGCGTGGGAAGACTCCCGTATACCTTAGTTTGGCAGAGGCGGTTAGTACGGGGAATTTCGGAACAACTTTTCGTTAACACCAGTACATTTCAGGAAAAAATTCTTTGTCAATAAGCTTGAGCATAGTATCAGCAAGTGCACAATCAATCCACCTTTCTTTCCAATGAATAATAAGTTAGTAACATGTAAAAAAAAGTTTGCAACAATGTGAAATACGCTGCCTAAAAATATGTCCTTTGATTGTGCACTAGCTGCTAAAAAGAAGAAAATCTATGTTTTTAAATTGCTTTCAAACCTGACAAGTTTGCCGTTCCGAGAAATCTTGTTCCGAAAGTTCGACCACTTGATTCGAGACATTGTGCTGCTACAGCAAACTGTGGTGACAAGTTGTACTTTCCATAAGCAAAAACAAGAGTACAAACTTTGCCGGCAATTAGCTAATTAGTTTCGTTTCTTTTTTTTTGCTTTCTTACAAAACAATAAGATACACGAGCGCCATCTGTGAATGTTTCGTATCAATAAGCTAAGGCATACGGGAGCCTTAGTAGCTTAATTTGTACCTGGCGGAAAGTAAAATACCACTGAGAAGTAGTCAGGCTTGTTCACTACAGTCCAGAGCTACCAGAGGATCACTGAGAAGTAGATTTTTGCTCTATTTCTTATGATAAACGTTGTTCGCTGTTCATAGATGGCTATCATACCTTCTCAAACACGAAGAAACTATTACTTTCTTTCTTTGCCAGTACCGCGTGTCTTTCTACTATTCAGTCGTGGAAAATCTGTTGGAAAATCGATTTACTCTAGCAAGCATTACCAAAAATATCAAAACACTTTGGACTTCTCAGAAATAATTCTCTTTTTTAAGAAATACATATAACCCTGGTCACAATCGCTGTTCAGCGAGCCCGAAAAGGTCGACGTGGGCGGGAGGATCTGTTTGCTAGAAATCGTGGTAGTGTCGATGTGGTTGCCTGATATGTGGCGGTGATGGGGAGAGGGAGGGAAAGTCTGGGAAGTGGCAAAGCGTTTAAACGATTTGCGTGAACGGCTAAAGAAAGGGGCTTAAGAGTTCAGGGCCCGGGAGCAGATTTGTAGCCATTTGCTCGTAAGAGATGTTGCGGAAAAGATCTGGATTGCGGGTTAGAGGACAGCCCCAAAAAAGACGAGGGCTATCAAACAAAGGCTTACGAGGCATTTGTTGCCACCCTGAAAAAGGCGTGGAAAAGCTTTCGTCTGGCTTTTGGAATTTTTATGCCATGTCATACATATTGTCATGCATACGCAATACCATTTTTTTTCTCCATTGGACCGCCGTATACCGTTTCGCTCTATTAGAATCTCACGTCTTGGGGATATACGAGCCAATATGCTGCATTTTTTATGACTCCGAGTCGTTAATTTTATGAGGGAAAATGTGCTATTGAACTTTGCCAAAACCATCCGAAAAAAATGAGCCCGTAATTTGGTCTCACTTTACTCCCTGCCACAAGGTGTGCTCATGTCGCCACCTACGGACATGACAGAGACATAGGACATTTATTGCCATAGCAGTTGACGGGGAGAAAAAGTGGAAAACTAAAAAAAAAAAAAAAAATGTCTAAGAAAAAAAAGGAAGTTTTCCAGGGAAAGGCCCTCTTGTTTCGGGTCGAAGCTCGTCTATGTTTTATACGCCTTCAACCCCATTGCAAGGTTTATATACCTCCTATAAAAATTCCACTTCTGTCTGCCTTCCACTTCCACATCAAAGTTCCCGGGTTTCGAGCGCATACTCTCGCGCTTGGAATTGTTTACACGGGTTAATTTTTGCTTATAATTCAAACACAGTTCTCACAGCCGTGAAATTGTATTCATTCAGACAAGATTTATGGCTGTTCAGAGACTCCATTGTACCAGTCTTTATCTGCTTTCTCTTTCCTGTCCTCAAGTTATTTTATTTCTTACATTTTACGGAAGATTTATTCGTCCTCCGTTGGCAAGAAGTTACTATGATTGTTTCTTGTGATTCTATAAAGAAATGCCAGTAATTGGAGGGGTTTAATTTGAGATTTGAATCGAGTGGATTTACCGGGACGTCGACATAAGGACGACTCGACAGAAGAATTACGGTGCACCCGACTTAAGGACTACAACCCCGAACCTTGTCCTGACCTAACCTAACTTAAGTTCCTTAAGTCGGGGTTCGTAGTCCTTATGTCGAGGTTTGTAGTCCTTAAGTCGGGAGCACCGTAGTTGTTTTTGTCAAGTCGTCCTTATGTCGCGTTGCCGGTTTCCCTCTATGATTCTGTGAAGAAGTGTCAGTAATTGGAGGGTTTTAATTTGAAATTTGAATCGAGTGGATTTACCGGGACGTCGACATAAGGACGACTCGACAGAAGAATTACGGTGCACCCGACTTAAGGACTACAAACCCCGAACCTTGTCCTGACCTAACCTAACTTAAGTTCTTTAAGTCGGGGTTCGTAGTCCTTATGTCGAGGTTTGTAGTCCTTAAGTCGGGTGCACCGTAGTTGTTTTGTCAAGTCGTCCTTATGTTGCGTTACCGATTTCCCTCCCTGCCACAGTGAATCACGGACACCCGATCAACAAAATTGCCAAGTAATCTACTTGTTGCCATTAGCTCTCCCCACACCCCAGCAATTTCGCAATAGGTCACAGTGAGTTAAAGCTCCTCTTCCCTGTAAGCAGCTGACATGTAGTTAGCTACGTCTTGCACGTTTCCAATATATTTTGTGTGGGTGGGGGAGAAATGGCTCTCGGCGGAGTTTACGGGAGTACCGGGGAAGAAGTACGAGCAAGCGTCCGCAGTCCCAGAGTCATGTCTCGTATGCCCCAACCATAAGCGAATTCATAACTCTACTTTTCCTTCGAAGAAATTAAATTGCCCTTTTGTTGATTTGTCGTTCAAGCAAAGACGAACACAAAAAATACGGTTTGTGGGGGTGTACCAGCGCTGCTGTTTTCGGAAAGAAAACCGCGAACGCCAGAAAGGTTGTATACCATTCCCTTTTTTCGAACAACTGTTATATACCTTTCTTTATCGAACAGCGGAAAGCGAAGAAATAATAAAGAATTATTAAAGTGGAGAGTGAACTTGTTCAAGACGTTTGAAGGAGGTTGCCTCAGTTTTGCTCGCTCTCATGTCTTAAAGGGGCAACAGCCAACGAAAAGGAACTGGCTTAAAAAGTCGAACAAAGTTCCTAGTTAACCATATTTTTCTTTCAACTTGCACGGAATAGTAATTAAACTATAAACAGTTAAACTTTCTGGAGCTTTGTTTACTGTGTGAAGTATGGAGGTAAGCAGTAACCATGGTAACAAGCACCATTGGCGTGTTGTGGCCACGCCACGCCACGGGCGTGACGTCATACTCGGAAGTTTTCATGCCAATAAGTCGCGAATGGGTCATCAAAAAATCTTTAAAAAAATCCATCGTTTTTAAAACAACGTGAACTATATGAGTCTATAGAAATCTCAACATGTAATGTCTATTGCTTTTGCCTCTTCAAATTCTTGGTTCGCGTCTCTGTGTATGTAGTGCGACCCGTGACGCTCGCATCCGGACGTATCGACCACTTTTGCGTTTGATCTTCACAAGATCACAAGGTAGGTCCCCATTCAATAACCAGTTCCTTGGTCGGTACCTTTCCTCCCATCATCTTGTGTTGTTTGACGAGATGTGTCGTCTTGTCATGCATTGATGGCTTGATTTTCCAAAAGCACTCAAGCAGACAAGGGGAAAAAGTCAACTAGATTCCTCCCACTGCTTTTCTTCCATGTTTATTTTTTATTTTTTAGCATCCCTTCTCTCTCTCGTGACTTTTTGTTTTGGTGTCGTGTTCCCTTGATGGGTCTCGGGCTCCCTGTCGCGTTTTGCAATCGTCGCGTAATAAGAGGAGGAAAGGGAGGGGAATAAAAAGGAAAAGTAACAATGGCGTCCTTGGTAGTGCTGCAGCAATCATGCTTGTTGCTTTTGCCGTGCTCATTAATTTTACTAATGCACTCGTACATGCTCTTCACCCGGGCATATATCACATATATATCCAAGAGACCACGGAAAAAGAGAAGGGAAAGCTCCTTTGTCCTTTAGTTTGGTCTTTTGGGCGTCACCAATTCGTGCTGAAAACTTGCAACATTCGCATTAGGAAAAAAAAAACTTGGGAAGTTTGCTCAATTTTTTCCGGTCATTTATTCTCGTAGTTTCTTAGAACTTTCACACAGAAAAGGATATTATCGGTTATCGGATGATTCACGCTGGGAAAGAGGGCGGTTGCAAGATGGCAGCAGTGAATTAGAACGGTTCCACGCGACAAGTGTTCGCATGACAACATGCCAAGGGGTAAGGTGGTGTCGGGGACTATCCTAGGGATTACAGTGAAGTCATCTCTCGCTCGGGGCACGGGTTAAGTGGCCGGCTGTGTCGTCTATCTCCGGCCAAAAGGTTAAGCCAATTGGTGGGTGTCGATCCCTTGGGGGTGAACGGGAAAGGGAGAGATGGATGGGCAACTCCCTGGTCCGATCTTATCGTTCGAGGAAGATGGCTTATAAACCTCGCTTGTTGATCATGCTTAAGCTCAAAGCGTCTTTGCTAATTGGTATAGCGACAGCCAAATTGCAACAACTGGGATATAACTTCGTTTTAGCGGATATCTGTATCCTTTCTTAAAAAAATAAAATATATTTGTATCTTGAAGGGCAGTAGCCACCAAAAATTTAACCTAACCCAACCTAATCTTCATCTTAGAAAATGCACAAGTATGCACAAGTATTCTTAAAAAATTAGCATGGTTTGTGTTTTCTTCAGGCTTAAAACAGTAAACTTAACTCTCTGCTCCCGGGTAAGTCATTGCATATTGAGTTTTTATTTCTTATTTTTCAGATTTGAATGTCAATAGAAATATTTCCAGACAATTCGAAAAGCTGTCAGAAAGTTTTCTTAAAACAGTAAACTTAACTCTCTGCTCTCGGGTAAGTCATTGCATATTGAGTTTTCATTATTTGTTTTTCATATTTGAATATCAGTAGAAATATTTCCAAACAATTGGAAGAGCTGTCAGAAAGTTTTCGGGCTAAACCCTGTGTAAACTAATTTACCATTAGTCGCGAGCTTGTCATGTTTGTCGTGTATTAGTGTTAGATCTGCGTTTCATTTACGTAAAGTGTGAAGTTGTAGCAAAGCAAGTTTTTGGTATTGTTGGGGTAAGGTTTTGAACTCGAGCGAAGGTGGGTGAGTTAGAAAAAGTTCACCGGAGTCGTCGCTCATTTGGCCTTACAACTTCCGCTGTGATCCTGCTGAATTGACGTCATACTTTGGCAACCGGTTATCATTAGCAGAAAAGGAGGGGGAAAGCCGAGATTCCGGGCTTAAGACCACGCTTATCTGCAGCGGGAGTATAACGAGCGTCTCATTAATTAGAAGCAAAAGGTAAAAGGGTAGGTTTAAAGACAGCAGGAACACAAAAGCGAAGAACACCACTACTATAGTTCATAAAATAAAAAAAAATGAAAAATAATGATATAGAAGTCTAGAAAAAAAGGAATAGTGAAATTTTTTAAGAATACTAATTGAGAAGATCCCTCTCTTCCCCCCCAAAAAAGGAAAAGAAAAGAAAATGTCTTATTATGATCTCATTTGAAGCGAAACCTGGACTTTTTTTTAAGGAATCGTTAAGCTTTTGAGGTCTCATTAACCTGCTGGGCAAATTAATGTAAAGCGTAAAATGAAAGCGAAACTTCAGCTATGCGGGGTTGCAGAATTTCATTTGCCATCTACTGGCTAACGAGAGTTACAGCACGTGCAGGAGAGTAGAGTCGGGAGACAGATTCATAGAGAATAACATAAGAGAAGCCGAGCGCACGCTTCACCTCCAATTGAGCTTCCGCCTCGCTTTAATTGCTTTGCGGGGGTTAGAATCCCCCAGCGTAAAAGACATAATGTATGCCCTGACAAGCCGTGACAAAAACCCAAGGAGCGAAAGCGAAGGCTCCGTCTATTCTTTTCCTTTAGCTCCTTCGCGCTCTTGGAGACTGCAAACAAGCTTTGCATCTTCCAATCCTATTTTTCCTTCTTTTCTTTTTAGAGACCCATTTCCAATTTCTTTCAACATTTTTTGTGGGTGCTGTCTCGCAACATGGATGTGGAAACCATGCATGGGCTTTTTCATTTTTCTTTTCCTTTTCTCAAGCTACGACACCAAGCAATTGTGTATTCCCCAGAAAAATAGGAAAGGAATTCGTACTTTTCTCTCTGTTTTCTTTTAGTTTTGTCCTCGATAAAAACAACTCCGCTCTTGACGAATGATAGATACGCTTCCAAAGGAAAAGCATAGCTGAGTAGAATCATACGCTTCTTGAAGATTATTGTTTTCGCGTTTCGCGTTTCAGGAATCGAAGTTTCGATGTTGACATCAACCTGGAGAATCCGCTGGATTGTTTACGACAAGTAATATTTTTGGACAGACCGCCTAGAAATGTCGCAGAATGCTCATGTGACAACTTGACAACCAGTATATCACTCCATATGTCGTCTATACGAGCATATAAAGCGTATTACTAGCGCTTGTGCAACTAATCCGCGCACCGCTAATGGAAAACAAGCCTCCATTCCACCAGCTTTGCATTTCTGCAGTGTAATTAGTATGAGAGTAATATAGAAAAATATAAACTATAGAAATAAAAATAAAGTACAATTTATAACAGTTAAAAATATTACATTGAATGACTGATTTCTTACTTCTGAAATATTATGGTTTAGTATAATATATCTTGTGATGTACTATTTTAGAAAATAATCTGATGTCAATGATTTTATAAATACCATTAATGTTTGATCTTTTATTTTGTTTTATGATGTTTATTATATTTATTTTATAATTGATTTTGATTTTATATTGATTTTATAAATATCATGAATATGGAAATAAACGAATAATAGTCCCTATAGGTTTCGTCGAAACTTTTTTAAAGAGACTCTTTTTCTGTCACGGCACAAAGGATCGGTTATGCAGTTCATTGTGGCATGTTGTTGTTATCCCTACTGAGTAAACATGTAGTTACACGTCCTGGACACTACACGGTCTCTCTGTTAAGGAGTTAAGCAGCTTTCACGGTTTCGCGGCGCTTGACTGCCACTGCCGGCCCACTCTGCTCTGTTTTCGTCCTCTTGCATCCAAATCTTCTTCTTCCCATGAAAGAAAAATAAAAGGGGGTATATAGAGACGTTGGAAGGGGTGTTTGCATAAGTGGCAAGAAGTGTACTTGGCTTGCTCGGCACGTCGGTTTGGAGCATCCCATCGACCGACCTCCGTTATAAAACAACAATGGCTCGGGCTGCTCCCCAGGAAAGACACACATTTACAATAGCGTTCTATACGACATTTCCCCCCCTGTTTTCTGTTTTTATTTTTTTTCACTCCCATCATTCTGGCAGCCGTGCTGAGTATGTAGACAGTGTAAGAGCTAAACACATATCTATTATTCCTGTAGCTTTCATCCGGTACTCCAGTACACGTTGAAGCACTTACTTGTGACAACGTCCGGTTGGGCGGAATTAAAGAAAAAATCCAAATGGAGTGTTCTACAGACGCTTCGAGTTTCGACCGTCCCAGCGTAGCCGATCTTGTTCATTATGTACGAAAAAAAATGCGGTACAGTATAGTACAGTACAGTACTATTCCATCCCAAATAGAGGCCACCGGCAATTTTCCAGAAGGTCAGGCGGGAACTCGTAGCGTTACTACGGCTTGCTCTTACCGGTAACACAGCATTACAATAATGAATACTGAAATGTAACAGTTGAACAATGTTGCTCCTAACCGGGCCCCATCCAGCTTCTCCGGCTTGATGTTGCCTTGATCGGTAACTTCTTTTCGGAACGATTCTGTGTTCTGTACGAAAAGGAGTCTAGAAAGCGAAGTAACAACCAAGCCGGAATACCACGACGAGTGCGCGGTTCGAAGCACAAATTTGTTCGGTAACTGTTTACTATTCGCTATTGATCTTTCTTGCTCCAATAACAGGCAGGCCGAACTAACGCTACGAGTCCCGGCCTGACCTTCTGTACTTCTATGTACTAAAAAGCTAAAATGGCAAAAGTGGTTACAATGAAAATAAAGGTTATTTAATTTCTACTTATTATTGTATTAGTTTACCTGTTTATTCGTTTAATTTTATAATATTAATGCAGTTTTTCTATTATTATTAGCACATTTTGTATTTAAATAAGCGAAGTACTTTCTATTAATATTATTATTAATATAATTAAGGGAGTATGAAAGATCGGAATTTTTGTAGGAATTGCATGGAATCCAGAGCAGCTGTGGGTTCGGAACGACGCCGACTGATGCCACTTGTTGTTGCCGGAATTTTTAGGAAGCCAAAGACAAAAGCGCCGTGCGGAGCTGTTGTTTTATGTTCTATCAACTCCCACTGGCTAGTGTGTCATTCTATAGCTGCATTTTAGCTTGAAGAGATAGCAGTTTAGGCATTGTTTAGGAGGTCTTAAGTAACGACGTCCATTAATGTTGGCGCCTTTATGTTGCGACATGAAAGAGCTGATGACATGGAGAGCCCCATGTTTGACATATTGCAAAAAGCTCATCGTTTTCCTCTATGACTGCATTCTCCTCGAACTGCATGAAGCAACAATGATTTAATGCAAGAAGGGATTTAAGGTGGAGTTTAGTCTATTGATTAAAAAGCAAGAGGGACTGCTGTGTGGATAAGTGAACTTGGCGACTGGAAAATACGCTTTCCAGGTCGCGTGAGACATTTTGACCGTGTCGCCGGTGTGTGTGATATGCTTGTACGGAAGTTCTTTTCCTTCTTGTTGCACTGCACTTGGTTACGAAAGGTCGTAGTTTGCAAGGAGCCAAGTTTTCCAATCAGTTTCGGAAAATAATAGGAATCCTTGCACAGGCCATCACCGTGCCATGTTGCCTTTTGTGTCACACATCCTGACATCAAGCTGTGGAATCTCATCATTGTCCGCCAGTACGTTCCCCTCTGCCAACTCCACCCGCCACAAAAACAGGACTATATTAGGATATCTCGTGACGTAAAACTTGGGTAATTAATGAGAAACTAGCCGTGTCTTCGGGTCGCTTGCCTGCTCTATCCTCGTGACCAGTGTTTTTAGTTTGGACTTGTTCTTTTTCGCGTTTACCGGAGCACTATTACTTCAGTTCAAGGGAAGCCTACCAGAAAGTGTGACGTCATGAAAGTAGCCACTACTTGGTCAGGTCGTGCCACTTTGGCACAGTAAAAACCTTGGCAAAAAAGAGAAGCCAGGCGATAAAATCCTATGAAGGGAATTACCATCGACCTTTCGAGACCTGTTGGGGGATTCATTGTTGCCCTACAATGAACATCGGCTAGAGAAAGGAGGTATTTTCTTTTCATTGTTGTGCTTAAATGGAAGGATTTGAGCCTTCGAAGCCAGGGAAGCCACGTTTGTGTGCTTTGTTAGGATTCTAAGCTGGAAGCAATCACACATTTGAAATCAGACAAATTGTTGCAAAAGGGTAATGGCGTTCCAAAATCACACGTTGAGCTTTTGATGGGTGTTTGTTGTTCTCGGAACGATGAGCTTAGTTTCAATTTTTTGCGTTTAGCCGTTCACAAGTTTTTCGCATGCAAACTTTGGATCATGACGTCAGGGACGTGTCGTGTGGAGGCCTTGCTTTCGTTGCTCGGCTAAGATTTCTATCTCTCATAACTTGGTTAATATTCCTCGCATGATGGAAAGGAAAATACCACCAGAAACTAGATTATGTGCTCTATTTTTTGTACGACAAAGTATTTTGTTTACCTTTTTAATTAGCAATTTTAAAATGCCATCAAATTCAGAAGATGCAGTAACTCTGAAGCTGTCAATTTGTTCCTAGATAAAAAGCGTGGGAGTGGGGGTGTTTCTTGGGGAATTGTTGAAGTCCAAAACGTTAAAATAGGAAGGCGTAGGTGTTTCACAAATCTTCCGAGCTTATTTCACAAGAGGGAAATCAGGTTGAGCCGTTTCGTTGGGCGTTTGGTTACGAGTCATTTGCTTGGGCATTCCACTTGTTATCTATCAATCTCAACCTAAAGCAGGCTTCAAGTTGTGTAACTGCGGCCATGACAACTTTCGTATGCACGTACTGTACGTCGGACCGAAATTTGAAACTAAACGACGTTTCTGAACGTAGGGGAATATCGTTGGCCACTGGGAACGCGTCTATTACCGGGCTTGCCTGTAAAAGCCCCATAGCCCGTCACCTGTCACTAGCTAAACTTGGACGTCGTTCAGCCATCCAATTTCTTTCTCATTTTGGGAATTTACAGCGCCATTTATGTTTGCCATATCGACGGAGTTTAAAAGTCCCGTAAGTGGGAATTTGTCTCAACATTTTGGGAATTTGTCTCACTTTTTGCCCGCCGACACTCCCATACGTTCCTTTCTATGAAGCGGTGTAATACTTCAGGAGTTTATCAATTTATTGGCTTGGGCAGCTCATAGTTTTGAAAACTCCCACTTACGTGTGTGGGAAAAGGCCATTTGTTATCCAGTAACCTTTTTACTATTCTTTGTATTTTTTATAACTGAAGGGAAAGCAATGAAAAGTTCTACCCTTCCCCCCCTTTTTTTCTGCTTTAATGTAAAGTTCTAGCCAGAAAGGATGCTTCATCTTCCGTTCATCCTAAACTAAGTGGAAAGAATAGGAGTTGGAAAACGCGGATGAACTCAAATAAGCAAAAGAAGAAAGCCGTCATGTGCACAATACATGCTTCTTCTAAGTCCGAAGTTGCATTTGTCTTATGTTCTTGCATGATGGGTACCTTGGGACGTACACCCCGCTCAACCCAGTATTATTCCCCAAGACTGGTCATATCTTTCCGTGTTGGCATAGCAACCTTCCTTTTTCCGCAGGAGGGCGAAGAAGCGAAGGAAGGAAGTACCGGTGGCATGGTCAGAAACTCCCGAGAACAAACTGGCAAACGCGGCGTGGTCTTCCCGGACTTGACTTTCGCCACCCGTCCACTCGCCCCTTGTTGGAGTCCGTAGGGACCCTTGCCCTCGACGAAAAAGGTAACCTTCATTTGTAATGCGACATGAAACGCAACACAAGTCTGTATTGCAACGTAATAGACGAGCAGCCGAGAAGACAAATCACTCCCGGCTCCTCAATCGACCCGCCTTTACCAAATTTGCTACGGATCTTACCAAATTACCTCAGGTTTCTTTTCCTCCCCTATTCTCTATGCCCTTCCCTACTTGTTTACTTGGCTCCTGCGAAGAGTTGTGGTACTATTATGTACCCTCACTCGCAGCCCTCCAACCCACCACGACCCGCAGCCCTCGGCCCCTAAAGCAACGCTTCTTTTCGGATAATAAAGAGCGTAGTCTCATCATGTGGAAATGTAGAGTAATTCGCTTAATGAGCTCCTATCGTGTAGTTATAATGGGTATAGTCCCCCGCATATTCCACGTTAAAACCTTCATTTCAGCCTCGGTGAGCCGCTACAGGCTAGACGCAACTTTGGCCCTTCCTTGCAGTTTGAGCTGACTTGGTCTCATGCTCCTTCACAAGAACTTCCCCAACAAGCGTTGTTTCTCCCCTGGCTCCCCTTAATCCGGAAAGAAATTTTACTTCAAGCGCGCGTAGTTTTTCCTTCCTTTCCCTTAGGTCTGGCTATTTTTTGGGGTTCCTCCAAGGCTAAAATTTAAAGGGGGTTTGGTGAAGCTCAGTGGATGATTAATGATAACATTCCATTTACTTTGCCTTCGCGTTCCTTTTCCTAACGAGGGTGGGAGGGGTTGCATATGCATAAACCGTTATTATGTAGTATTTAGCCTATAAACCCTCTGGGGTGAGTGTATCGGGGCGGAGTTCATCCTCGTTAGTGTATGGATGTGTGTGTATATGTTTACGGTCCCCGTTGCCAAGGCCAATGTAGCGTACTATGATTGTCGTCGTTACCTTGAGTGACCAAACCTATTTGGGGTGCCCGGAGCACCGGAGTTGACTTTGACCCCCAGGTGTAGCATGTAGATCCACAATGGTGTGTTGGTACTCTAGTACATTCGGAAGCTCAACCCTGGATTCTGTCCGCGACTCTTGTTGTGTATAGTATATATGCTTTATATATAGCACCTTTCCACGCAGGATCGATGAATCGGGTGAGGCAAACGTACGGAAAGTAAAACCGGAAGACTTACTCGATGATGGGACGCCTCGGGGGACAGCCAAAAGGGTGGCAGAAGGGGACAAAAGAAATACGGAATACGGTGTGCAACGACGTGTCATTGCCATGAAAGATGATTATGTTTTCTGTCCATTCAATATGCCCTCGTCAACAACACTGCATCTCTTTGGTCCCCTGTTTTTCGTGAAAACTATGAGCTACGACCGCCCATTGCGTTTCTTGCATTCTCCCGTCAAGATGACATGACCCATCACTGGCAACATCAACAGTTTACGTAGAATACTGGACAGTTTCTATGGGCCTGTCCTTTCCTCTGTCACGCAGCTTCACTGGCGAGGTACCAAACTTGCGTGCATAACAGTCCAGTGCTATTCCATCGCAAATAGAGGCTACCGGCAATCTTCCATAAGGTCAGGCGCGAACTCGTAGCGTTGCTACGGCTTGCCCTTACCAATAGCACGGTGACGCAATAATTAATAATGAAATATAACGGTTAAAAATTGTGCTCCTAACCGGACCCTGTCCAGCTGCTCCGGCTTGATGTTGCCTTAATCGGTAACTTCTTTTCGGGACGACTCTATGTTCTATCTGAATAGAATAGAGCTAAATAACAACGAAGTCTTAGTATCACGATGAGTCCCGGCTTGTAACAAAAATTTGTTCGGTCAACTGTTAACTATTCGTTATTGCATATTTTGCTCCATTAGCAAGCAGGCCGACCTAACGCGACGAGTTCGGCCTGACCTTATGGAAAACGTCGGTAGCTTCTATTTGGAAGGGAATGGTGCAAATAATCTCTGATTCCTTTTTTTCGCTCCAGGACGATTCTATATTCTATCCTAAAAGGAGACTAGAGAACAAAGTAACACCAAGCCGGACTATCACGGTTTGAAGCAAAAATTTGTTCGGTCAACTATTAACTTATTCCGTCTTGCTTTTTTGTGTTCCATCAATAAGCAGGCCGAACTAACGCTATGAGTCCCGGCCTGACCTTATGGAAACTTCGGTAGCTTCTATTTAGGAAGGAAGGGGAATTGTGACGATGTCTGATTCCTTTTGTATGATTTTCAAACTGCGAGGATGTAAACTAGGTTAGAGTGCTAGTAACGTGGAAAGGAACAACAGCAGCAGTACATCTAAAATTGCATAAATTCGTACCGCTGTGTAGTTCCGTGTCGTTGCATTCCAGGTTGTTGAAGTAAATTCGTTCCTGGTGACAGATTTATACGTCGAGTGAAAGGTAAGAAAAAGGAAAACCAAAAAAAAGGAAAAAAGTGCAAAAAATTGGGGGGGTTTCTCCTTTACTGCATGCCAGTATCCGTAAAGAACTAGGGCTGTACGCAAAAAGTGCTAAAAACATTTAACGGGATTCTCATCGTATCCGCCCACTCTAACCCGTAGTACAAGCCTATATGTCGTCATTACTAGTTCCAAGTCCTCGAATTCGTTTTTTTCCTTCCGCTGCGAGACAAAAATACGTGGAAAGCGCAAGCCGCGTCAACCATGATACGATGACGTCGACAGCTGGCGGAGTGCATAGGAAATCCTGTCTGGTGGTCGCCTCAGGTTCCGGAAGCCTGGGCCCACCCCCACAATATTACACACACACATATCTCACCCGTTTTCCAACCTGGGAACCTCCGCAGACGGTTAGGGCCACCGCCCCTGCGCCCTGCTTGGCGCCTTGGCCGCTTTACGTGCAACACACGCGGAATTTTGGTCCTTTTTTCTTTCTTCCTTCCCCCGCTTCTCTTTTTCACTTCTTTGCATCCCGCCTGCTGTTAGCTTACCTCCTTTAAAGAGACGGCGAACAAACCGCTTCTCCGGAGTTGTACCGGGCGCTGTTGGGCGAGAACGTCAAAATATTCCTTCACCCCTGCCACGGAAGATTCCACTTTACCTTCCCCCGCACGCTCCGCAATGCGCTCCCAGGCAGCCCCAAACGTTCTTCATTCGTAGTCTCACCCCGTTTCAGTTGACTAGCGGAGTCCGGCTTCAGTACACCTGTCTGCGTAAGCTTTGGGCTGGACACTCGACAAATTATCCTGTACTGTGCTATCATTATTCAAGTCAACGATCCGTGGTGGGTTCATAGTGTGATAACCGTTGGAATCTTTTAAATATCAATTCTCAACACAAAACCGACAGGTATTAAGCTGTCAGCTTTCATTTGCAAAATCTTTCTACCCCAGTCTTTTTCTCCCCGTCATTCTGTCAACCTCTCGTGTGTGCACAGAGTTCCGTCTTCGGAGCTTGCAGGAATTCCAAGCTCAAGCTACCTTTACCTGGGGTGAGCTCGAAGTGAAACGATGACAGGCTCAAGCTTGTCTACGAACCCGAATCCTGAATTTATGTCTTTACTCAGTAAGGTAATACCGGGAGGGAAAAGCGTGCGCTGCCATTGCAATCGGGCTTAATGGCGTGAATTCCGCAAGCAAGTCATAAAAAATAAACATTGGTTTTGGTGGGGATCATCAAAGAAGATAGCGATAAAGATCGTATGCTGGGTCCGTAGCGCTTTGCTAACCGTTTTGCTTCAGCGCCTCATTGCTACATATAAAAACGCCCCTTTTGCTTTTACTTTGCGTTTCCGCTTCGCGTAATCTCTATGGGAAACTTATATGGTCGTAGCGTTCACAATTATGCGCTTTTTACGACCCACGCCCAACTTGATCGAGAACTCGAAAGGACTTTTAAACTTTGATAGAAATGAACATCCCTCTCCCCTCCCCAAATAAAAAATAAATAAAAAATAAAATTCAATAAAACCCTGACCTTGGATTCACAATTCGCATTTTTAAGCTCCTCTACCGGTAAGGGGTTTTATCCTCTCGTAACGAGTATCGTAAGTACTCTTTGAATAGCAACGACACGCCATCTGCAGCTCTATTACTGTGTGTTCGATACGTACAGCTCGGGCCCAAACTATCCCACAAAAGTTCTACCCCAACAAGAAAAGCCTTGGAAACGGGATCGGTTGTGTGCCTGTGTGTGTAACCTTGTAAGTGGCATAGGTGTCGAGTGTCAATGAAGACGAACGATACTTGAGCATGGCTAATGAAGACTGGCTCGGTATCAATCGCTCGACCTAGTTTTGGAGTAAATTATATTTCTTCGGATGCAGCTCACCGAAGGATAGAAGGGAGTGGGGACGGTAAGGGGTGTGAGCTTCAAGGTTATGGATACTATGCTATTCAATTGTTGTAGCTTGCATACGGAACGCCTTGTAATACGGGCAAAATAAGGAAAATAAAGGTCCCTGCTCTGGTTGGCCCTTATGTGGAGGAGGGCGCCCTTCGCGTCTCTCTCCACATATGGATTTTGAAATGGGTCGATAATGCGTGCCACCAGGTTAACTCCATACCTGCACTGCGATGAACCTTGAACTGCACACATGGGAACCTAGCAAGCGACGGAGAAATGTAGCGCACCACGAGGTCACGAGCACGAAGCTCTTTATTCTGGGTCTCGATCCCCCCCGCCAGTCGAAGACTCACTAAAACTACAGCAGCTATCTCTCTAAATGTATTTTTCCAAGGAGGGCTTAAAAAACGTTTGTTGGAACAAAAGGTGTGAGTAGTAAAGCTGGATGGATATATACCCATATCCAATCAGTTATTTCATGTTGAAAAGTGATCGTGGTCTAGTAAAGACCAAAACGTCAAAAACTGGGTCGTTAACGTTGGTGTTTAGTGTGTTGGGGTCGTTCTTTACACCTAAAAAGAAAGTTAGAAGACAGATAGTTAGAGGTCTCATGTTCTTGATATGTTTGTTTCATTTGTAGGAATTTGGGACGAGGATTTGGGGTCCATCCGCGCAGACGGTCATTTGACACGATATGTGACCACTAGAACAAGCGACTTGCCGAGCGAAAAAGAGAGAACAAAGAGACGTGGAGCATGGTTTCCCTGGCTTATCTTCCGTCGTCGCGACCATTAGGGTAGGTTCGGCCCCCATTTGGTCGCCGCTGTGGCCACGCCGTAACGAGAGGTGCGGGAAGAGGAGGGAGGACGCCCGTTACCGTCGAAATGGTGTTGGGACGGTCCCGCCGTCGTCAAGCGGCAACGGTGCTCTTGATGGTCGCTTTTTGTGTGTCCATCTCGTACGTGCACTTCCTCACGGATCTCCAGTGGTGGCTTTCAACGTGTCAGTCCTCGCCCAATACGACTTTGTGCATGATGAGTGCCATGCGACGCGGCTACCGACGCAACCTAATGGCTGCCGCTGACGTGGATTACTTTGGTGAATGGAATGCGTCCAATCTTTGGCCCGCTGGTCCCGTCCTCAGCAGCCCCCCTAACAGCAACAGCAATGGCAGCAGAAACATGTTGTCTGCTAACAAGACGCTTTCTCAACAAATGCCGCAAGTGCTCATTATTGGAGTGAGAAAAGGAGGCACAAGAGCGTTACTCGAAATGCTAGACCTCCATCCGCACGTACGGAAAGCCTCCACAGAAGTTCATTTCTTTGATCGTGACGAACACTACCACATGGGATTGGAGTGGTACCGACAACAAATGCCCTGGACTCCGCCGGGTTCCTTAACGGTGGAAAAAAGTCCGAGTTATTTCATCACGCCCGAGGCTCCTGAAAGGATCTGGTTTATGAATAACAGCATCAAACTAGTCCTCATCGTCCGCGACCCGGTGACGCGACTCTTGTCGGATTTCGCGCAGATTGAAGAAACACGGACTAGTCGTGGTCGCCCGCGGCGTCGCTTTGAGCAAGTGGCCCTGACCAAAGACAACCAAGTGAATACACAGTATCGCGCTCTGCATGTGTCCCTGTACGCCAAATTCCTGAATCGATGGCTGAACGTGTTCCCGCGAAGACAATTGCACGTCGTAGACGGCGACCTACTTATTCGAGACCCTTGGAGTCAAGTGCAAAGCGTGGAGAAATTCCTCGGTCTCGAACCACTGATCACACAAGACCAATTCTATTTTAATGATACCAAAGGCTTTTATTGTCTGCGGACCGGCGCTGCCCAACATAAGTGCTTGGCCGATTCCAAAGGGAGACGCCATCCGGTCGTGGAAACGAAGGTGATTTCTCAACTCAGGCAGTTCTTTGCCTCCCATAATCGAAAGTTTTATGCGATGGTGGGTCAGAATCTGGGCTGGCCAGAAACCTAACCTTACTGACAAACTGAAAGTCCTTTGATTCCCTATGTAACTTTTAAGGCTCCCGCATACGCTTAGCACTGCTACGGCACGATTGCATGGGAGAAATGTTAAAAGTACTCTTGCGTAAAAGAACGCGTCAGATTTTTTCCAAAAATCTTTTGACAGTATTCTAGCCCATACAAATAGGGACGTCGTGATAGTTTTAATTTCCTTATTTTCGCCTTAACTAATTGGTAAACTGCACATTAATTTCCTACCTCTGCGAAAAAATGAAGCAGCAGATTTGGAAACTGTCCCTCTCTAGACATTACCTTTTTAAAAGAAGAACTTCATGCCAATTGGGTACATGGTACATGGTCATAGACTTACCGTGCCCTCCATTTATGCGCTGAAGAAATGCGCGTTCGTGCAAACCCCATACAAAACACATGCGCCTCCTGCGGGGAACCTAGAGTGTCACAAGCTAAGCTATCCGGGAGCCTTGAGAGCATCGTGCGATGGATGGCTATGCAATTGAATCATTGCAAAAAATAAAATAAAAATAAAACACAAAGAAAAAGAAAATGACGTGACAGCAAAGAACAACCTGCAAATCCAACGAGCCAAGCTTTCTCTGTGATCTCTTTAATCGTTTGCATTGTGTTAATTTTGTCCAAAGATTTTAACCAAAAAAACATCCTTCATTGTACAATGTTATCACTCATGGGCCTTTGGGGTGTATGAAAAACGGGGAAAGGGAGTATAGTACGTGTCTGGGCTAGGTACGGCGATGAAATGGATTTTTTTTTCAAATTTCATTATTCGGTGGAAAAAGTTTCCTCTTTAATTGCGGTTTCGATTTCCTTTTCTTCCCCAGCTTCATGTCGAGAGGTGATCACTGTCTCGTTTACTCTCCATTAACGTCATTCTTTGTAGAAAATTACAAGCCGGGGGTCGAAACAGTAACGTTTTCAAACCAAAACGAACGAAGAGCAAATTGTGATGGTTCTCATTCCCCCTTTCAACTCAAAACTTGTCGTGTCCATTCACCCAACGGTTTCTCGGTCCTATTCCTTCCAAAAAATCTCTTCTGTCTTGTGTCTGTCCGAAGAAGAAAGCGTCTTAACTAATTTTCGAATGTTACTAAATGTCTGAATTCTTAAAAAAAAAACTGACGTTCATTTTCTTCTAATCTTCTAATTTTTCTTTCCCAATCCTGAAAATCCCCATCATTTTCTTATTTCCATCCAGCAGGGTTTAAGAAGAGCGACCGGACTTTGAGGTAAAAAAAAAAATAATGGGGCAAAGCAGCCCAACCAGTCAGCAATTTCATTTCTTCCACACGGAAGTGGAGAAAGGGCACAAAGGGGTTTACTTTGGGGTTCTCGTGTGTGAGGTCCACTTTCTTGCCAATACGATACTTGTACTAAAGAGAGGGAACTCTATATTTTGTAACCTTGGCCATTGAAGCAAGAGAGACGGGTGTGCGAGGGGCAAAGCGAACGTTGAGTGCGCGTATTGTTCGAGAGAGCCAGCCATTGTCGGTAGAGGATATTGTTGCATCTCAGGGCAACCCGCTTAAAATGTGCCGTTAAACACCTTTCGCTATGCCGGAGCTCCCCATGGGTTTCAGCATAACCCGCACGGAACGTGTCGTTACCCAAAAAGGAGCCTCCGCCAACGGCAATACTCTTCGTCAACACGCTCTTAGCTCAGTCTATATGGAGAGTAACTCCTGTATACTGTATGCGTGGGAAGATCGCACGTGTAAATAATGGGAAAGCTAGAGCTGAAGTAATGCGAGAAGAATCTCCACTAACGCAGTCTAGTGTGGGTTGGTTAATCCACTAAAAAAAAAGAGAGAGAAGGATAAGGAAAGGAAAGGAAGCCACTTTGTAGTCCGCGGAGATCCAGAAGCAGAACAAATTAAAGAAAAAAAGAGACTGGGGACTTGGTTGTATAAGATTCATTTATTTTAAAGTGGACAGTAGTGGATGGGTAACGTTGGAACGATCTGTTCATTGTAGTTTTGAGACACTTTTAGGTTCTCTTGCATGCAGTGTCCCCAGAGTCGTCACGCAAGACTCGGAGACAGGAAAACACGCAAAATTAATGATTGACGGTGAACCAAGCCAGGGATTTTCTTGTCTAAAAGCAGTCAACACGCCAAGATGCATGATGCCGACCCAGCGAACCCGAAAGGAATGAAGGTGAGTACAAGTATTGCGTATGTTCTTGGTTAAGTGCTAACAGAACGCCCCCATTTCTTAATAGCATTAAGAGCTGAAATGTGAATTGTACCTTGTATGCACCGTCGTTTTGGACGAAGGGAGTTGCGATTATTTGGGGCTTTCCATTTTGCTTTATTATGTCACTGGAAGGTTTGGGAAAGGAAAACGTGGAGACAAGGATAGATTAAGTGCCTTACTTAATGTCAACTTGAGTAGGGCTTGCAGCACAGAGCTCCTGCTGAAAAGAACTTTGTTCAAGTTAGTTGGTTCGACATTTATACGAAAGCAAGATTGCCTATTCCTTGGGCTTTTCCACAAACTTTTCCCCGAAGCTTGCATTTCCAAGTTAGTGGCTGGACGTCAGGGTCCAGTACCTGAGCTGCAATTTTCATTGGCTTGCAACTTTAAATCGTGGATTTCCTAGGAAGAATGAAAGGTAAAGTATTACAAAACGAGGATTTGCCTTTCTTGTTTACTTGTCAACTTGTTTTCTTTGCAACTTGTTGGCCTTTAATAGTGTAATTTAGAATTAAATCGTTCCTTCTTTGATCTTCTGAGCTTTGATCAATCGGGGAATTGTTGTAGGATTTGATTGTGTATTGTGTGGATTTGGTTGTGTAAAGACAGCAACCCAACTTCCTCGAGCAAAACAACCTTTCCAAGTTCACCATGAGAATATTTCGTCATTATAGGGCAATAGCTACCAAAATTACATGCTGCGATTATTAAAAATCTTACTAGTTTACATTATTTTAAGAAGGCTAAATTTTTTTCGATTTTTTATGCATAGCCGTTCACGAGGTAGCATGCAAACTTTGGGTCGTGACGTCACGTTAGACTCATGGCGTGGCCTAGACCGCTGGTTAGCATGGTTGGTGCTTACGCCCGTGCTTAAACCAATGAGCAAAGCTCTCGCGTACCATGCATACGGATACGTTTGCGACTTGAGAAAGCCCACCTTATCCTGTGCTTGCAAAATTTCTTTCGTTTAACAGCTTAATTACTATTTTGCACATGCTGGAAAGAAAATATCACTAGAAAGTAGATTTTTAGCATTATTTTCCTACGATTTTTATCTTTTTACGACTGGTGCCCTTTAACAATCCTGGAACTTGGAACACTTCTGACTACGCCTGGAGGATAACTACAAGTCAAAAGCCAGAGATGAAAGGCATGAACAAAGAAGAATAGGATTGGCCTTTGATCTCATTTAAACAGCACAAGCTCTTCTTCTAGACCCTTAACCAACCTCCACCCACACATACCAAAAGAATGTAGAACAATCAGTTTAGTTTTGGGGGGGGAAGTAGACTTGTCTGTTTTTTTGGAACCAAAGCTTTTCATCCTGCTCAGACCACTGTTAATCACATGCAATCTGCTCATCCTAGAATTTTTTGCACGTCTGGGTCTATTCAGCAAATTTTTTTCCCCATCCTTCGTGACTTTGTTGTGAGTGTGCTGACTTGTATTGGACGACACATTTAGCGACCAAATTGCATCATTACGCCCTTAACAATGCCCCCCCCCCCCAGGTATAGCTCCAATTTAGCCACGATACAATTGGAGACGCTTTATTTCCCTCACTTATAAACAATTTTTACCTACCATACTCATTCGGTCATTTAACCAAGATGTCCAAGCCAACAACAAGCTAAAATTCTTTTATTTTTTAAAAAAAATTTTTAGCGAGTACTTTATCGCTTTATCTTCATTCTCTCTCGGGTCACATGATGAACGTGATGACAGACTTGGGTAGAATAGTTGTATATAGGAAGCACGTGATGCCATTCCTTAACTCTGCGTTATGACTACTATCATAACAGCAATGTCTCAAATTGCTCTCTCGTTTATGAGGGGTTAAAAGACCGCCGTATTCTTTCCCCTCACAAGTAGATCGACTCCCAGATGCTTCGAGTCACGGCACGTTAAGAAACTTTACCAAGCATGAGAGCCTAAAGGAACCCAGAGCCATCGAAAGGCAAGTTAAAAGAGTCAGAGAAAGAGAGAAAAAAAGGCAAGTGTTGTAACCTAAAAAGGAAAAGTGATGGCGACTTGCGAAGAAAACTTGTCTCTTTTCTTGTGTATTCGGGGACGGAGCAATGATTCCACACGTTCCTGTACGAGAAGTTTTGGTGGTCCAAAGCGAAAGGTGCGGTCCTAGCCGGGAAAAAGGATGCCGCGCGCGGGTAGGAAACAAAGAAAAAGACGCCATCCCCAAGACAAACTTATCTTATAGCTTCTCCTGATTTGCTCGAGATTGCCTGCGATACTTTCGGGAGCTTTTTCCCCCTTTTTCCTATGTGGAGGAAAAGGAGAGGGACAGAGAGCCCATGCAGTGATTTCCCGTAAGGAACAAAGAGCCTTTTCCCCTCCCAAACCTTGAGTTGGTTATCTGAAAAAGAAATCTAGTGGAACGCGAAAAACTCTTCAGAAAGTGAAGGGGTTTACTGAATACGGCATATGCATATTCAACAATGTTAGCAATTGGGGATATTCCCCATCAAAGTGCAGACCTCTAACCAACCTTTCACATCTCTCAACATCTCAAGATGGCCGCCGGATGTTCAAAGCAAATGTACTACTTTAGTCAAATGCCAGGCAGCCGTTTTTTTTTTTTTTAAATTCTTTGACTTGGGCCTTTGCCATTTTCCCTAATATTTCGCCGATTCTGTTGGCAAGATGGCAAGATTTATGCGTTCTCGAAGCGTATTGCTTTATTCAGTTATATGGAGCCTCTCCCTGTGGGATGCTACCAGTATTATTTATGGTTTAACCTTTAATGCTTGGTTCCTGCGAAGGCAAAAGTGTTTGGTCATTTTTACTTGCAAAAAAGCCCCCAAATTTATACCATTAGGTAAAGTACCTCAAACGCCTCGATAAAAGATAGCGGAAGCTCTGCCTGGGAAAACATTGCTTCGTCTGACCTTTCAGTTATTCCTGTCACGTTCGTCCTCCCAATCGACGGAATGCTGGCAAAGACGTGCCGCTTTATGTTGACTCCTTGATGCTGTTTCCATAGGCGAATTGGGAAAAATGTTAAAAGTTTACATGCTTGACATGTATCTTGAAGACAGCGACAACTTAAAGAAATGTTTGAAACGTGACGATAAAAGCGTTAGGGTTATATGCAGTCTTTTCCTACTCCCACCGTAGCCTCCGGCGGCATTGCTAGAAAATTCTCCTTCATCTCCGGAATAACGAGTTTATTTTTCGGATTAGAAGAACCCCACCTCCGCACCCTTAAAAAACGAAATCTTTCGCTCCATTTTTATTTCCAAATAAATATATTTTTTTTAAACAACTGACGTCAATAGTGGAGTATAAAGCCGCATATCTCATTTGCATTGTAAATTGTGAGACCAAGGAAACAGAGCGCTAGAATAAGAATAATAAAAAGAAAAGGAACAAGAAAAAATGCCTTTTTTATATTTTTTTGCCGAATGCAAGGCGGCGTAACCTGGGGGAAATGTCAAGTTCTATTGCTCTTGTTTCGCCATGCAAACGAAGGCAAAGTGTGGGCGGAAAGGACGCCGTTGTGCGAACCCAACATCAAGTCAAGTCTTGCCTCTTCTGCGATGTCAGTTAGCGAGCCAGTTTGGGGGGGAGGGGGTTATCTAGCCATCCATCTTGACTATATGGATAACGAAGTTTGAGTTTAAGAACGTCCCAGCGTCCACGTAAATGCTATTCGGCATGCAAATTTCCCGGGTGAAAAAGAAGCTTGAGGAAGAGGGGTGTTACAATAGCTCCGTCCCTTTTACTCGTTTACGTGAATCGTAAGTCAAGTAGGGATAATTAAAGTCAGTGTTCCAAGACATGCATTAGCTAATGCCCCAACCCAAGTTCCATTAATAGCCTGGCCTTTAATACACACGCACCTCGCTATGGTCGGTTTTCCAAACGCTTTTGCCATAGAAACTAGGGCAATTACGCGTTCTGCAGTCGTCAATTCGGCTTCTCTTGAGCTCTCCTTTATGAATTCCCCACAGTTTTCTTCATCCTGGGCTGCTCTATGCGACTAGTAAGTAGCAATCATCCTTACACGTGAAAAGGGAAACCTTGTTTATTGAATTAATAACAGGAGCAAGTACACATTGTCCATGTTTTTGATCGTATTCCTTCCGTGCGTAGTAAGCTTGCCGGACTTTGGCTCATTTGATGGGCTTCTTAGATTGATATGCCACGCCCGCAGCTCCGGTCCTTTGCAACGCTTGATATATGTGAGCTATCCCTCCGCTGGTCTCTCTGGGGGCACAAACTGACCCCCACAAAAACACAAGTTAATCAAATAGCCTTTTCCCAAAAGCAAGCTAATAGAACGTCTTTTGGTCCCTGGCTGAAAACAAAAGAAGTTTCTGGAAGTAATGGATGGCCTCGTCGCTGCCTTGGCAAGTTTCTACCAACCAAACTAACTTATTTATGGCAAATGCAAGCTGTTACGCAAATCCTCCTTTTATTTACCAGCCCTGGCTGCTCTCCGTATCCAAGCGAATCCTGACAGAACATGTGTTTTACTGCAAATTAAAAAAGAATTCGAGAAAAGAAAAAAGAAATTTTAGAATCCAGGATGTTTAGAATCCATGATGTCGAGCGTGGCGATTACATGGTCAAGTTGGTGAACCAAATGGACCGCTTATGAAACGGTATTGTGTCTCTGCAAAGTATTGCTGCCGAAGCCAGGTGTTTTGATCGTACGAGGGAACTAGACCGTTGTTCTATTGTTTATTGACCAAAACAGCAAGGTCAGTGACTAAAATGGCCTCTTGTCAATGGGCTACATACGACACATGGCACATTCATTGTTGATCCGGGTATGCGCGGCGCCTTCTGTGGGTCCTGCCGTCATACACGGTAATCCATGTGTAATGGACAATACATTGGTGTTTCGTATTTCTGCTAGATTCATTTAACCGCTGGAAATGTGAGGAGCTTGTCAACATAGGAACAACGGAGTCATTTGGTCCCTCAGCATTGCCACTTACTGCGGTATTTACTAGTCGCCTGGCTCATACCAAGGGGTGTAGTCTACAGTACATCATAGTCAAGCTCGGTCATGTAGCCTTATAGCGAAGCTTAATTACTCCCGTGTAACAAGAAAGTACCATTATACCATTTACCCCGCATTAGGACAGTTACATACTTCGCTTTTTACTGGTTGGGAAATGGGTTATGATAGGAGGTACAAGGACATTGAACGTGGAACATTTAGGTCGGTTAGTATAAAAGCAAGTTAGCCGCAAATAGTTTCAGAATAGATAAATTATTAGAAAAGGCTTTTTATACGCTTAGGGTCTTTCAAATTGCCCTGCTATTCTTGGAAGCCATTGGGTATTGTCGACTTTGGGTCCAGCATTGCGAAGCAAATTGAGGTAAAGTGCTGCATGGGGAGGGTCGCCGAAATGCTCCTACAAAGGCAAGTTAATCATGTTTCCTCAATGGATGGCTGTCATTATGCTTTAAAAAGCCATGAAACATTTTCCTGAGGACACGTGCCTGGGGCACCAAAAAGAATAGGAGGTGTACAGCGTCTTCTTTTTACTTCGTAATCAATTTGAGAAAATGATGGACGCCTAGAAAAGCGCTACCAAATTGCTGCAAATAGAGACCAAAAGAAGTCGGGATGGATCAGCACAGAGCCTGATTATCTTAGCTTGCCCACACTGGGGTAGAGAATTTATCTCCGTGCGATAAGATGGACAGTAAGTTTTGCAGGAGACTGCAAATTGTGGCGAAGAGTCAGTTAAAGCTTGTCAGACGGGGATGGCGAGGCACGAAGCACTGCGAAAAGCTGTTTTTCTGGGTTGAAACCTCATTGGGGATGCATGGAAAGCGTCAAAGTCCACGTCTATCTGCAGAAACTTTAGCCTTGCTTTCCAGCGCTTCCTAACAACAGACGTAAAGTGGCTGGGGCAACATTTGGAAGTTGAATTAAAGGAGGCGACCCCCTTGGGATTCCGAGGTAATCTTCGTTAACTAGACAACACTAGTCCCTCCTGGGTTATGAAAGAAAGCTACCGGTTTTCCTCGTTTCAGATGCTCTAAGGACTTAAGCACAACAAGCTGGCACAAGTGTTTGAAGAAAACCGTCTTTTACGACCTCTTTTTCCCTATTCTTTCTTGCAATCCTTATCGTTTTGGCGTATTAGCCAAACGGCGTTGCGAAATGGTACTTGGGCGTTCTTTTGGCTCGAATTTGCATAAGACGCTAGTGATGTTGAGGTTCCTTGTTATTTGAAAGACAAACAGGTTTAAAAATGTAAAAAAAAGTCATGCAAATTGAAGAAGGTAAGAATCTTATTGGTTGAAACGTAAACTTTATTACATAGCAATTTCAAAACTTTGACCCCGAAACATAAATATCAAGTAATTTCGATCTCATTTGCTTTTGAATGCGTGGAAACCAAGGTACACGGTTCTTTGGCCAGCCATTTACGAAGATTGCCAGGGTGTGGCAACAAGAAGCGCTTCTGCCAATCCAAGTATGATTTCTTGCCGGTCAGATATAAGGCCACTGCCGTGTCTCGATCGGTGGGGGAATACCTTCGACGCGTGGGGTGAATATTTGCGTTGTTGACCGCACATTTGAGAAGGCTCACTGTTTCGGCTGGTAGATAATTAGCCAATACTTCCAAGGCATATTCTTTAGTGACAGGGGGTGGAATCTTGTTAGCTGCCTTAAGCCTAACAACTTTGGCTCTACAGGTGGCAAGTTGGCCTTGCAGACATCTGGCTTTTCGACGCGCTTGTCTCAATTTCTTGACCGTTTGAACGCATTTTCTTGTACACCGCGAAGTGTCTTTCGGACTTCCATCTCCTATTTTTTTCTTTGGCAAAGTCTGCTCGCCAATCAAACCAGTGTCGGTGATTGGTGGGGGCAGGGCATACGAGTGGTCAATCGGATTCTGAGGTATCACATAAATGTCCGAATCTGACTCCAAGTTGTAATCATCTTCGTCAAAAGTAGAAACGTGATCGCGCAACGCAGGAATAGTTGCGGACCTAGCACGTATTACGGCTTCAACTTCATACTCCGCAGCTAGCGTGAGATCTTCTTTCAGATTCACAATTGTGGAAATGTTGCTGTAATCGTCATAATTAAAACCTAAGGACCATGTTATATTATTTGACATATTCATTAAGGTAGCTAGGACGTAATACCATTCTTCAATTGGTAACGCGTAACAAACGGGAGTGCATTGCTGGATATTCTTCTTTTGAGCAAGTCTGCCGGGTTAAAGTGCATACTGCACACCCTGTACGAGTTATGACGCTGCTGCTTTGTTTTTTTGAGCAAATCTAATCGGTCGATACGTCTGGCCCACTCCTCTGACCTGAAATTAGAGACAATGTACTTAACCTCCACTATTATTATAGTTTTTGAAGTTATTTACCTGTCATCCATAGGGAATTTGAAAAATCGAAGCGGTTTATTAGCTGACGTGTTGGTACATTTGTGTACGGCGCAACGGTACGAATATTTTCCTACAACGCCAGTTGGTACTGCCATAATGACAGCTAATAATATTGGAAAAAACTAACCAAAGAATCTGTGAAATTAATTACAGCACAGCAATGAAAGTGCGAAGAATGAAAACAAGTGAGTGACCGAGATTCCAAAATACACTTAATGTTTGAACCACGAACCTCTAAGGCCACTGCGTACTGCAAGTAGTTGATCTTTCTTGTCTTTTGACAAGAAACATATCCCTATATCATGAGAATTATGCAACTTGAAACAAAAACTTGAAACATAAATTTAAAAGTAGTTTAACATTATAATTGAAAGATTATGTTTCTAAAAGTATTTTTAAAAAAATCTTTAAACGCTGCGTCAAATATTTATATATATGTGATTTATTTAAACTTATTTAAGTTATGAAAATTTAAAATAAATCATATATCTAAATCTTTTGAAGCATCGTTTTAGGATATTTGTATTAAAATATATCTTAAATAATTTTTTGTTCGCAGTTTTATGGAAATAGTTCGCTGTTCGCTTCTTGATCAAGGGATTCCCCGCTCGCCTTTGAATGATGATTAATCCTAAATTTCAATGTCAAAAATAAACGTAAGTTCCTCTTCTTTTTAATAGTACAATATAAAAAAGTAACGATTTTATGTGATCAAAGAGTTACCCAGAATTAGACGACAATGTCTGCTCCTTATCCGGCCCAATCTTTACTAAAATTGCCAAGTTCCTTGATGAAGGAAAACGTTGGGAAAACCTAGCTACATTAGCAAGTGATCCTGACTGGTTGTAAGTCAAGGCTAAGGCAGTTTTTAATATCAAATAGTCAAATTTCCTTTCTCTCAGTGATGGTTTCCCTTGCGGAAAGTATGCGACATATCCTCAACCCACAAAGCACTTGATCTGCGATTTGGGAGATCGAGGTTGTACTGTGGAGGTGCTGGTTGTGATGTTACAAGAATTGGGCCTCTATCAAGCCCTTTTAAGTCTTATTCCAGCCGGTATGCTACTCCTATTTCAAGCTGATTATAAATTTTATACTGCGTTGTATCGTTTCAGAGCCTATGCAAATTACACAGGAGCCCTTTTATGAGGACAAAGACTGGGTGGTCATTAGAAACGATGCCTTACAGCTTTGCTGTGCAGCAAGTGGGGTTCCACCTCCTACATTCCAGTGGATGAAAGATGGCCAGTTGTTAGACATGAAAGTTTCTGAGCTAACAATCCTAAACTTTCAGTAAACCAAACCGTAACTCCCAAACTAGCGCCTTCTAATCGTGGCCCTGTTTGCTGTAGAGATACCCATGTTGGAACCTATGTTTGTCAGATCAAGCAAGTACTGGATGCTGACACAGATCCCTCGATCTACCACACTAAACCTATTTATGTAAGACTTGAGGATGAAGTGCCCTGCATCTTACAGCATCCCAAGCACCAAGATCTGTACCAAGGCGAATCATTGGTCATGGAATGTAAAGCAATCGGATATCCAACATTGCAGTACCAATGGTACAGAGATAATGCGGTAATTCCAGACGCTGTTGACGCAATATACAAAGTAATTTTAATTTCTGACCGCTTCCTATTAAGAATCCACTCTCAAATCGATCAACTATTAAATTGCAGGTTAACGAAGTCAATTTTAAGGATTCAGGAGAGTACCGGTGCTGCGTGTGGAATGCTCTTGCTACAGTTGTATCTGATACCGCCGTCCTGAACGTAGGAGTTGATTCTTTTCACCATAAACATAGTACTTGTGAGTTTTGACTAGGTAACCGCGACGTTTTACAACAATAACGGTCCACCCTGCATCATCGAAGAGCCTGCTTTGCCCGTCCGTGGTGACGAATGCATGGTATGGGGTGCCAAAATCTTCTTAGAGTGCAAAGCCAAGGGAAAACTGCCTTTAAGTTACCAGTGGTACAAAGACGGGAAGTCTGTCGCGTGTAGGTTCCCAAGAAAGCTTTATTAAGCAAATCTGGCTCTGTGATTAACCTTTGGGAACCCTTAGGTGCTGAAAAGCCCGAGTTAATAGCCGTTTTGGAACCAGGGCGGAACAACAACGTGGTCGAATTCCGCTGCGTAGTTTCAAACAGCTTAGGAAGCGTGGAATCCCAAACTGTTCGTGTAGTATTAACTGCTCCTCTTCGTTCTGGCCTGCACTACGGTATTCGAATATCCTTAAGTTTTTTTTTTTTTTTTTTTTAATTTAAGCGTTATTGACGTTATTTTTGCGTTTGGCAGCCACTGGGAAGTTCGCATTGGTCATAGCCAATTACGATTACGAGTACCTGCAACCTCTGAAGTGTCCTTTGGAAGACGCGCGTTGCCTGACAGAATCCTTGCAAGAATTGGACTTTAAAGTATTGGCTTTGACCAACCTCAACTTGACAGAGATGAGAAACGCCATTTACTACTTTTCTCGCTTGATTCTAAAAGGATCTTATGGTAATCTGGGAAGTAGACACAAGGACGACTCACAAAAGCACGCCGGCCCCGACAGAAGGACGCCAAGTCCATAATCTTTGAAACGACCCATAGAATTTCTAGTTTTAAAAGTCGTCTCTAGTTTTAAAAGATACTTGTCGTCCTTCTGTCGGGGCCCGGCGTCCTTGTGTCGGGGCCCGGCGTCCTTGTGTCGCGTTGTTCCAGTAATGTGTTCTTTCTGTAACTCTGTTCACTCAATGTTCGCCTTTTCTTGTGTTTGCCAGCTGTGGTATATTACGTGGGACATGGATATGGGATATATGGCAAAGATTATTTGCTACCTATTGATGCACCGCCCACTACCCACTTTATGCGTGCGGATAGCATCGACAAGGAAGAGATAGTGGCTCGTTTGCAACAAAAGAACCCTGCGTTAATCCTCGTTTTACTAGATATGTGCAGAAAACAGCCTTCCAAGTCAGTACATCTAAGTAGTTCAAAATTCAAAATTAAATTCAACTAAATTTAGTTAAAAAAAAAAGCAAAAGTAAATAAAAAAGTAAACGCAAAAAATTCAAGTAATTTTAGTGAATTCAAATAATTCCAAGTGCAGATAATTTTTTGTCTTTTAGGACCAAAAACCCGAATATTTACGAGGAAAAGCCTAGAATGTTTAATTATATCCAACGAGGAAACACCGCATTTGGCTACGCCACCTCCGAACATTTGGACTCGTACGAGCTGTCAGATGAAACGAATGGAATCTATATGAAGTACCTTATCCCCCATATTAAAAAACGTGTACCTGTCCGTGACCTATTGGCGTGGGTACAGAAAGGTACAAAGTAACGTCGAATTGTAACAATTGTGAACTGTCAACTAATTTCATTTGCTGGTCCATAGATCTGTCTCAAGAGCGAAGTGAAGCTGTATATTTGCAAAAACCCATGTCCTCAGACAACTTAGCCAACGTTTTGTCACTAACAGATAAAATCCATCGAGGTATAGTATAATTTTCAAATGTGCTCGTAACATTTTAACGAGTATGTCATTTAGATGATGAGGACTGGACTAATTATGATCAAGCTTGGCTGGGCATCATAGAACTACCCCAACTTTCGCAGCGTGTGTTCTATCTGGGTGACAGCGTGTCTTGCGAGATAAGTTTTGCACCTCTGATGAACTACTTCGTCAATAATCTCGTCATTACCATCGTGGTCCGTAATTTACCGCCTCAGAACTTTCTCAAGTTAGAGTGTCACCCAAAAGTAAGACTGTCAGTTTAGTCTTTGGTTAATAGCCCTAAATATTAATTATAATTAGATGTTACAACCTGAACCGGAATATTGTGATAGCTACAAGAACGTGGTTTGTATTTACGGTCTGCAACGACTAACGGTAAGGCTAATTAGCTAGTCCTAAACAATAACTCTTAATCCTAAGCTCATTTGGAATATCTTGTGACAGAGTTGTGCCGCCTTGTTGCTGTACTTGGTAGACCGTAGAGGAACATGCTCTGTTGATCCCCTTTGCATAGAGTTGGGCGTTCCCTTAATTGCCAAGGCACTCTTGTGCGTCAATAACCCTCAGTTGCCAAGTTTAGATGAAACAGCTGACGATTAACGACTTGGAAAAAAAAACACGCTACTGCTCTATTCAATGATTCAAATGAGTCGTCTCTTTCGATACAAGCCAGTGCAATATTGACACTTCATGTAACCAACTTATGTCTAATCGTATTTAGTTTGCTTTTTTTTTACAAATACAAATTCAAATATGTTATCCAACTATTTTGTGTTTTTGTGTGCATGGTTTTTCTTTGACTAAAATCCGTTTTTATTCTAAGAATTCTTAGTATTGGATAATTCGCAAATTTGGAAACCAATGTCTGCAACTCTTTGTTTACATCCTGATGTGGAATGTGGACAAGAAATCAGGAGCTCGGGCAACCACGTGACTAAATTCCATATACGAGAGCTTGCCATCGCAATCTGCGTCAGCTTCCTCCAGCACTTTTTCTTGGATCTGAGTAATTTCATCTGGCGCTAGCGTCTTTTCCGTAACTTTGCGGATCGTCTCTTCCAGATCGCTCGGCCCGATATAGCCGTCATTATCGAAGTCTAGACGAGCAAAAGGAGAGATAAAAAGGTTAAGAAAAGGAGGCTTATGGAGATAAATGTTGGCGGCAAACCTACCGTAAATCCGGAATGCGTAGTGAAGCTTGAGATCGCGAGGGACTTGCTCGCTAAAGCTGGACAGGAGATCCAAGAACTCTTCAAAAGATAAATCTCCCGTTCCATTATCCGAGAAAACGGCGCATATTCGTTCCCTTAACGGATTTTCCTGTTGGAGTTTGGAAGCATTAGTTACTATTAGAAAAGCAAAACAAAAAGATCTTATTGAGGACGTGGCCGTATAAATGGAAAGATAACAAAAGCTTTGTTATCGTTACAAAGAAAAGTAAAGAGGACCGCGCCCTAAACTTCCCCAAAAGCATGCATATAATGAAATGATGGAACATTCAAGTTTTCTTGGATCGATGGCATTCAGGCGTTTGAGGAAATCAAAGACAAGCATTATATCCTAATTAAAAAGTGGTTTTGTTCTACCTTAAATTCTGTTAGCGAGGTAATCGTACTGCAAGGGAGGCGGATTTCTCGACTCTGTTCGACTGATAACGTTTTAGGGACCTCATCCGGTGCTAATTCTCGGAATTTCCGGTGAACTCTGTACCTCATGATACATATACAGTGGTTTGAGGTTTCCTTATTTAGGAACTATATCCAATATACAGCAATAACTTACCGTAAAATATCTTTGCGGGTGAAAAAGGTGGCGTCCTGTGATAAAAGAAAAACGTGGCTTTTTAGAAGCGAAATAGCTGCGGGGAACTTAACAAAATATGAGACGTGCAATCAAGTGCGGCAAAGTCCACTTTTTGATAGCGCAATTTCAATGGGACTAGTTTTTATATAATCTTATATAGCTGGGCGATAAGAAAGATGACTCTCTTGATCTGAATGGTGCTGTAGCTATAGGACGTTATTTTGTACTGCAACAAGTCGGTGCAAAGGTGATCGGAGGTCTCTAGTTATTGTAGAGGCACTAGTTTCACTTGCCGGGTTTGAGCAGAATTTAGTGCGTTAATTCTGTAGTAGACAGCGAGTGGAAACATTGTGGGACTTACCTGGTAGTCCTCTAGTTGTTGCTCACTGAACGTGGCCACTTTATTACCCATTGTGCATGACGTTTTTGTTAACAAGGTAAATACCCTTCCACACCCTGGTTGATTCACTCGTGCTATGCGGTAACATCGAAGGCCTAAGTTCGGATCACAGTGACAAATAGTAACCTATCTGCGCTCGCGACTTGCGAGTTTTTGTTGCTTGGGCGTGTCTCGGTTCTCTACTATCGACAACCAAAGACTCGGAAGAAACGTTTTTCACCTGTGACCTCCATCCTACGGCTGCGTTAATTACCGGAGTGGTTTTTTGTTACTTTGGTTCATCTGGCCGACCTACAAAATATTGGGCGGAAAAAAAGACAATCTAAGAGGTTTGGTGTTACACTGCAAAGCGTTCGTTCGTGCAGAACAATGTGAAAGGGAAAATAGCTTTCAAGCCTTTTACTATGAATTTATAAATACGTTAAGCGTTGAAGAATAACTGTGTTGAAGCCTTTTCCGGTGGAGTTACAATGAAGTATTTAAAGTAGCTTTTGTTTAATATATTTTCCTGTTGGTGACTTTTTTTCAAGCGTTTGAAAGACGCGCTTGAGTAAACGGTACCGTAAAGCAGCGCTATTATTTGAGCGGCAAGGCTCGAACTTGATCTTGGTGGCGTCCTTGTTCAAAATGGCCGAGAGGGCCGTACCTTCTGTAGATATGTGTGACCAAGATCCAAAAATGGGTGCTGATGTAGTGAATTGTGGGACGACAACAGCACCTTCAACCATTCAGAGTGTAGAAAGTAAGTTGCAATTATTTAACTGACACGTTGTTTGTCTAGGACAAATGGCTCTCTGCTTTACGATGATTCACAATGTTTGGAATGCTGGGTCAGTTGGCAACTTGGGTGACGGCCAAAATAACAAAACGGACATTCCTTGGCATCTGATTGGCTTGCCTAAGCTTTCTACTCACTTGAAAATGAGCTAGGAATTCACTGTAAACTGTACTATTCGACCCAGGTTAGCATTAGCTAGCATCTTCCAGTCAAATCATAACTTCTTACTCCCTATTGTGTATTGTCATAATAACAACGGCTCAAAAAAAGCGCCAGAAATGAACTAACGTCTTTGTTGTTCTTGTTATTAGGTGGTGACTTAGACTTTCCTGTAGGCAACATGGAATCCATTAATGAAGAAGAGGAAGAAGTGCCTTCATCAGAAGAGATTTCGTATAAAAAACATTCCCGGAAATCTGGTAAGTTATCAAAGTTGGTTATTTATCTCCTTTTCACAGTCAAGGTTGTTATTTGCTAGCTGTTGGCAGCTGTTTTACGACGATTAGTTAGAATAACTGTAATTAAAGTAAAAACAATACTTAAAAATTCTCTTATCTTTTAAGCGTAGACAAAACCTAGACGACTCTAGCTACCTTTTAGACTTGAGGTTGAACTTGGCAGAAGCTCGGCCTTCACATCCCATTTCCAGACCGTTTAGTTAAACGAGTCCCGTTGCCTGTCTTATCTCCTTACCTGAAAGATAAACCCTGGGCAATTTTAAAACGTGTCGTACACTTTTGTAAGTTCCATAGCTTCGTTACCAGAGTCCTCTCTTGGCTTGCATACTCGAGCCCACTTGCCCACTTTGGCTCTCGATGGTTCTGTAGAATGTCATCTCAGATTCGGCAAGCCCATCTTGTGGGTCCATTTTGCGTGCAGGCCCATCGATTGAGTTGGAAGTTGTGAGGAATCTTGGGATCCTTTAAAGACTCCCCTTTTCCCTTTCCAGTTTGGAAAGTTGAGAATTGTTGAGCAGTTACGTGGGCATTATCCATAGGGACGTTTTAGCGAGTTCCATTTGCCAAATAGAACCGATTATTCCGTGCTCTACATGTCTAGCATATCAGAGAAAGCTCCCCGGTTATGAATGAGATAGAGAACTTATCTCTGGCGAAACGGGACATTTTTTCTTCCCATTTAAAAGGCGGTTCTTTATTGATACCTCCTTTAGCCATGCTTTAAGCCAAAAACCCGCACAATAGACAAAGTTTTCTACGTTTATTAACTTGGAAAGCAATAGCTTTTATAGTGCATCTTTTAGGGGTCTATATCACGACTGCCGTTTCCATTTGGGAGGGAGGCTTGGAATTAAGTGGACTTTCGTTGAGCCAGTGGCCGTCTTATGGCCCAAATGCAAGTTTTCCCTCTTACCTGAAGGCAACTTTTGCTTTCCATGGGAAACGGCAAGATTTACACGACGCTTAAGAAGTTGGGAGTTGCTCCCGGCTTTAAATAACAGTTCTTTAGGCCCTGTAAGTGTACGAGCGTAGGCTGTCACATCCCCACACCTCCCCGCAAGAAAAAGAGCAAGAGTTAAACATTCATTTGTACCAACTGTCCTTTTGTTATCAAAATACCTCTCTAATTAAACAACCAAGATAAAAATAAAAGCAACGGGACAGCCTACGGTGTTGTTCTTGTTCTTATTCCCGTGCCGGAAATGACGCTACCGAGAAAGGGATCGACAAACAAGGTTTTTGCAACGCAGTTTTCCAAATTCGGTGGGAAGAAAACAAACTGGAAGATTACACCTAGATCCCATACGCTTACGGGAGAAAATTTCCCCTCGTTGAAATTGTTCACAGGGTGGAGTCTTGGCATAGGCGAGGATGTTCATTGTTGCTGACTGGCTTTACTCCGTGGGTACATTTCATTCTTGGACCAGTTGGTAGTCGGACTGCAGTCCAGTGTTACTTGTACCCATCCGTCAGTGTCGTCCTTTTACTTAAAATCGCGGGTCTCGCTTTCATTATTGGAGTTTTTCAGTTTTCATTATTCGGATAGAACTTGTTCCGATTAGAAAAGGATGTTCAGGGCTTTTTTGGGGGAGGATCGTAAAAAAGGGTGAATTAATGATTCTGTGAGCCAAACTCGAGTGCGTGTCAAGAATACAAAACCTGTAGCAGGGTCACTTAACGGTTAATGGATGCGCTTCGATGCAAAAACTTCCCACGTATTGAAAGAATACATTGGTCTCCTATACCGAACTGCTGTATTGGGTTGGTCAGTTGCTTTTGGGATTCCAGTCCAGTTCGGGCGAGCAATAGCCCTAGTAACTTTTGACAGAAGTGATAGATGCACGTTGGGTGAACACACGGTGCAGTGACCAAACTTGAGCGAGAGCTTGACAGGAGAAAAAATGCCACCTTTATTGCTTTTATCGACAAGACCTCAGCGTCACTTGAAGAAGTCCAAGTATGTCAAGTCGCCGCACGTCCCGGTATTGCCACGTGTCACCAAAGGTGCCACGACCAGCCGACGCGGATCAGTCGATAGTGTGGTTGACATGGAGAATCTGGAGAGAAAGAAAACGATCATCGGCCATCCGAAAAGTGCTCTGGCCGCATCTGCAACCAGAGCTCGAGCCAGCTATGGGAATTCGTTAATGTTCGCTGGGCCGGCTTATCAGTACGTTCGCAATGACCTCGCGAGGGCGGTTGAGCGACCTGGGACCCTTAGAACCCTTGAAACCCCTGCAAGAATGATTCTAGTGTCGAGCTACGGCACGAAAATGTATGCTAACAGTGTTCCGAGCCGCAAATCGTGGGCATTACGCAAGAACAGGATGGTTTGTGGGTTACCAAGACGCTGGAGCCGCGCCAATGAGTCATTACGACAAGTGGAATATGGTCCCGAGAGGATGTGCACTGAACCACAGCGGGTGACGGGCGTGCAGCACCAGAGTAGGTCAAATAGTCGCTTTTCCGTGCGATCGCGTACAGATGCTGCCGCACCGAGAGTGTTTAATGCGTCACCGTCACGCTTTCGGGATGAGGAAGGAGGAACAGAAGCAGATGACGAGACAAATACGAGGTGGAGGAGGATTTCGCATGCGGGGCGTCTTTTGCAGTGTCCCTCGTATGCTCAATGGACGGCTGCCTGGGATTGTTGGAAACGGGACGAGGTTGCTTTATCTCCGCTCAAGTTTGGGCACCATAGCTATGGTGAGTCGCTACCTGACCCCGTTGCACGACAGATTTGTTCCTCGTACAGTACGTGGAACGTTAAAGGCACTTCTTTCGTTTTGGTTTCTGGGGATGGGATGGGGGAAAGAAGTAATGGTATACATCGTATGAATCCCAGAGCTTCGCGGCAAGGCGTTCGGTCGGAATTATTGATGTGAAACACCCGTACCCCCCCTTAGTTGAGGGTTGCTAGGTCTGTCTTCTGTTTCTATTTCGGGGCAATGGCTAGGAATTCATAAATATGTTTCAAGGTTCGGTAGGAGACGTGCGGTACTCGGTTGGGAATAACCATTAGCCAGATTGCTGAGATGTTAAAATGTTGGTTGTCTTGAAGGAGCAGCGGGAGTCGGAAAAAGTTTTAAAGTTAGTATATAATTACAGGGAAATGCATATTTTAGGCGAAGGAAAGGGTCTTTTAGGCGAAGGAAATGAATCTTGAGGCTTTTGGGACACTTGTATTTCTTGGCTTGAGGTTCTCTAGAATACTAAAATTTTCTGTATTTTCCTAAAGAAGTCTTATTATTTTTGAGGGAAGCTACCAGAAGGGAAGTTGAAGCTAATGTTGGGAATGTTTATGTGCGGTTGCAATGGACTGGGCAGTCCCGGACAGTCCTGGGAAGTTGGCCAGTCGGTGGTATCGGGAAAAGAGTCGTAATTTGGGTGGATTAGGTAGCCTATTATGGTGCGACTCCCAGTGGGTTATTAGGAGCACAGGTGGTTTTGTTTGCGATATACAGGCGGATAGGTTTACTGGCTAGGTGGGTTGAGTTCAGAAATTGGGTGCTCTCCCACGCCTGTCTCATGTGTTGTGAGTGTAAGATTCCTCGGTGTGCTGTGTGGTTATACCGAAAGGCAAGCCGAAAGGTCACCTTGCTTCGGGAGCGAAATGGAAAGCGCGAGAATTGTACTCTAGGCTAGGATTTTTAGTTAGAGAAGCGTTTTCGGGAGCTTAATCATTTGTGTCGTGATTTAAGTTAGTTAGATCTTAACGACCCCAAACACGCACGGGTGCTCGGCGGTATTTTATTATTATTAGAACATTTATTGGTCGCCAGGCTTAATTATGACGACATAGCAGAGGGTTAGTCTAGCCACCGAGTGTAGGCCTGGGATTCTCAAGATTGCTAGACGTGGAATGGAAGGGCAACGCGACATAAGAACTACGATGCACCCGACTTAAGAACTAAGTTAGGTTAGGTTCGGAAAAGGTTAGGTTAAGTGGCAACGCGACATAAGGACGATTCGACAAAATGACTACGGGCCCGACTTAGGACTACAAACGCCGACTTAGGAACTTTGAACCCCGACTTAAGGACTAGATTGTAGGTTAGGGCTAGGATAGGTTAGGTTAGGGTTTTGTAGTCTTTAAGTCGGGTGCATCGTAGCCCTTATGTCGAGTCGTCCTTGTGTCGAGTCGTCCTTATGTCCAGTCCTTGAGTCGCTTCCCGGATGGAAGTGATTAGTTTCGGTTCGGACATTGAGTTCACAAATCCAAGTAAGAACTGGAGTGAAAGATGAAAAAAATCTTAAATATTAGATAATCAATAGTAAAAACAGGGAAAATGCAGAAATCGCGCTTAAAGCAGGCAGTGGACCGATTCAGTTTACAGGTTTAACGCGTAAATTGTTGCCAATCGTTACGGTATGAATTTAGAGGTCAAGATAAGAAGCCATCCCGTGAAATTGCGATAGTGTGATACTGTGAGACATTGAATAAAAATCCGATGGTTCAAATTGACAACTTCCTCGAAGTTATCTTTTATAGACTTGTACCTTGTCTTTCTCTTTTCCGTTTGATTTGTTTGTCCACGGGTTGATCTAAGGTCGCGAAGTTGGGTTGTTTGGGCAGCAACCAAACTTGTAGTCAGTTCTGTCTCTCATCCGTCAGGCCTGCTTGTTATAGTGGTGATATAACAGTTTTTTTTTTGTTTTTTTTTTAAGAGGAAAATTTTGGTAGAAGTATTTTAAGGGAAATGTAAAAGGCATAGAAAATCAGTCGTATTATCATGAGCGAAGGAGCTCATTTGCATTGCTTGTTCCTCTGTTGTAAGTGTCAAATCGTTTCTTGGTTTTGAAAATAAACGCTGAAAGAGAAGATGGACCCTGTCCGAGGTCAAAGATCAAGGCATGTAATCTAGACGAGTCTAATCAAGGGGGGGGGGGGGGGGCAAACTTGAGAGTTGGAAGCAGAGAATACGAACAAAGGGGTCTTAATGAACCATGCAACAAATTGTGGGTGGGAACAGACGAACCTTTTCAAACGCGTGGGTTCTCCATCGGTAGCGATAGTTTTAAACGAAAAGAAAAGGCAGGTTATGAGGAAAACATGTATTTAGACAGTTTTGGGGACATTGTAGTCGCTAAAGTGTTGGCATAAATTGCTAGTAAAAACCCTTCTTTACTAAAGAGCAAGCTAACGAGTTGTTGGGAAACCAGTCAGTGTTTAAATGGAGTAGATTGATGAGTTTTCCGCCAGCACGATATGTTGGATGAAAACGAAACTGCTGGAAGACTCTGAACCTCTCTCCATGAAAATCTCCGAGCCATTATTGATCGCATAGGTCGCGCACTTTGAGACTTGCCAAACGCAGAAGTGATTTGAATGTAAAAAACGGTGTTTTGGAGCTCTGGTTTATGAACAAAAGACACTGTACTATACCTTGTTTTGGGGAATAGGGAATGTTCAAGTCAAAAAGTTCGAAAATTCTGGGTTTTAGGTACTGGCAACTGTGGCAAGGAAGAAAGGAAGAGTTTATTTGAGGATTCAATGATAGGCTTCAGCTGCAATGCAGTGGGTTCTCCATCATGCAGGACCCGAGCACCATCATTAGAATTGCTCTGCCTTCAATGAAGGAAAACATCTACAACTGGCAAGGTTCGGACGTTTTGAAGTTTGGATGCTAAATTACGGTTTCCTTTTCATTGCCCTTCGCATTTCACGGTGAAATGGTGCCTAACAGATCTGGACTGGTCTTGCCCCTCTTCCTGGTGGTCTCTGGTTCTCTGGTTCGTCTGCTAGCCCATCAAAGTGATAGCTGGCAAGCGTCTATCTTGCCTTTCTCGCCTGCTTGTTCATCGATTCTCGTAATTGTAACTTTATCATTAGGATTTGGTGGTGTCGCAGCTAAAGGCTCTGGTGACGTCATCGATTAGGTGATGGGGGGAACCAATTGTCGGCTCAGGGATCACAATCAAAGGACGTTTACGCGTCCAAGGATCGTTAGGCTTTGAATGCGTAATGTGTTCAAGGCTTGAGGGATGAAACTATTTTCAATTTATTCTTTTTCCGATCGTTCTTTTTCATGTTAAGAGAGCACTGAAGAGTTCATCCCGACCCTGTTCATCGTACACTCATGGAATGGCAGTATTTTTTTTATGGTAAAAGGGCCTAATCTCGTGTTACAATCTACTTGTAACGCATTTTCCGATCGTATTAAAAAAATTTCCAGCTTTTGAAAAAAAAAAGTGGAAAAATTTGAAAAGCGTTCCTTGTGGCAGTTCGGAATGAGTTAGTTTGTCCTGGTTGCTTTGTTTTACGTGTGGAAAGCTACTTTGGCTAATTGCGTCAGTCTAGATGAATTCCTCAAGAGCTTTTTAGAAGTTTCGGGGTTTTTGGTGCGAAAAGCGAATGCAACGAAAACATGGCTGCAAGGTCGAGCATGACGCCGGATTGACAAAAGGCCAAGAAGCTAAAGCACGCTAAAGAATCCTTTTGGGTGTTTTACTTTCCCGCTGCGTCTTTTTTCGAGTTAGATTATAAGAGAGAACCCAAAGTAGCGCGCCCGGGTCGCTATTGTTGAGACCGTTTCTGGGATCAGGGAATCAGACATAGCGTTTTATTGATTGATGGAGTGAGCCTCTGCTCTGGAAAGTCTTTCAAAGATAACGCATTGGGGAGAGTCTAGAAAGCAGAAGAAAATGGGAGGAGAGACTCGACGTCTACAGATTTGTGGTCGAGGCTGTAATTGAGAAGACTGATGGATTATTAGATAATTTTTCCGACTGTTTCTTCCACTTTTCTTTTCCTTTCTCTTTTTTCTTCGAAAATCAAGTAAAAACCGTTCAGAATCTATGGGGGAAGAGTCCAAGAAGAGGATGCTAGATGTTGTTGATCTTTGAGCCTGTTTCCCCACCCCCTCAAACGCTTCTTTCTTCTTCGGATCTTGAGATGTTAGGATGTTAAGGAAGAAGAAAAGGCCAAGGTTTGAAACAGCCCCGAGCCAAAGCGAAAAGAAAAAAAAATGTCCGTCTTTTAACATATCGTTTCGTGTGCACGTGGATAATGGTGATGAAGAAGCTGGCTCCTCTCCTTGGGAGGAGGAATGCGAGATACCTGGCTACAAATGGCCTTGTGGCCCATCTTAACCAGGCCTTACGGGGCAAGGGATGAGGAGCCAGCAAAAAAAAGAACAAAAGGAAAAAGTAGTTTGCATTTTTGAGGGAAATTGCAAGAGGAAGTCGGAATTAATAGAAGTTAAGAGAAGCACTTAAAATGAGGGAAAAAGAGGGTTCATTTAGATACGGGTTGTAAGGGCGTTTGCGCTGCCGAGGTTGCGGTACAGCTTTGGGAGATACACACTACGCGCTACGGAAAATAGGTTTCCGCGGGCGTGCGGGAACCGTTTTCTATTCGAAAGAGAGTGAGGGAGAGAGAGAGAGGTTTCCAAGCACTTCAGTCCTTCAGTGAGATGCAGCAGAGGCGGAAGTATCATTGGAGCGTTGAATGTTTTCGACCATTCGAGTAGGCTACTACAAGACCGTTTGTAGGAACTGCGTCCTGAACATTGGATTACTATTTGGATAAACTTGTTTACACTTTTTCAAAGTTTGGGCAGTTAGCATTTAGTCCAACGGTATTTGGTGTTCGGTTATTTGCGAAAGAGAAGTAGGAAACGGACCGGAATTTCATATCTTTATCGGAAAAGAGTTTTGTGGTGCTGTGCATTTTTCTGGGAATTCCAATTCAGAGTGTGCGAGGTGATAATCGCAGTTGTTAAGCGACAAAAAGCTACTTCATTTGGTGAAAGGAGTTTCCACGCTTCACTTTCCACGTTTCGGTAAAACTGCTGCAAAGTGTTATTATACACGGTCCGAAAGTGTTCTTCTGTCTTACGTTTTTAGTGCTCCCGTCTCCATTAGATGAGGTTCAGTGACTCGGTGACATGGTCCATGGCCGAGCAGCTATGCTAAGGCTAGTGTACTAGTCCTTAGTACTGTTAAAAAACGCCGAGTTCAGTTTGGGACGCATGTGAAAGACGACTATCGCGGATTTTTTTCTACACACCAAGCGAAGGGAAGTTGCTTGTTTGGAATTATTTGGGGGCGATCAGATTCGAGACGGTGGGGTTTTTATCGGTTCAAGAGTGGAGTGGAAGTGGTATTCAGGGCCAACAGCCTTGCGCTATGCCTTAACCCAACTCGATGCGGATAATCAGGATCACACATCCTCCCCCGTGCAGTCTGACGAAGAACAGGAGCGTCTTATGGCTGTGAAAGTGAACGGCGTGTACTTTTCGGCCTCTTCGGCTGGGCCGGGCCCCGGTAAAATGAAGGCGGCGATCCGGAGTCCCATGAATGGAATGGGCCACCATCACGCGAGTCACCATCAGGGTCGGAATAGCGGTGGTACGCCGCATTCCCAGAGTTGGGATTCACTCAACTTGAATTTCGAGGAAAAACGGCATATCATCGCGTCTTCCTTGTCCTTGGTGGATTTTCTGCATCCACCAGCCAAAATTACCAAAGGTTCGTGGTTTCTACTCGAGCCCACTCGGGAATCTTAAAGATTTGTGGGTTGTTCTGCAGATTCTTACATTTGACCTTTGGCTCTCGACGCGTGTAAAAAAAGACCGACAGCAGGCGTGGTTACAATAGTTAACAGTTTGAGGAGGAAAAAATCGAGTCCAAGGCCTGCATTTTCAGTTTCTTTGGTCGTTTTATGACAAGAATAACAAACCAAAAGAGGTTAATTTACGAGGTTAGAATGGTTGAAGTGGCGCAGGATGTTTCTCTGCAGAGATCCTGACTGTATTTGTAAGCTTTTCCATCGACAGCAGGAATGTTGAAGGCTAACATACACATGTCTTTGCAATATGTATATTTGGGTGCGAAAATGGGGGAAGCCTTGTTTTTGCTGGACTGAAACGAGTTTTAGTTCGAGGAAAAACCCTTCAGACCAAAATACTTTGCTCCAAAGTACCCCTTGCTTTGGCGGAGGAATGTTGAGACTGGGCTTGAAACCCACTTGAGAAAATCGCTCAAACTTGATGACATTACCCTTTCACTACCTGACGTTTTCCCTGTGCAACATTTGACTTTCCTAGCCAGTTCTAAACATGGGACTTGGAAGTTTTGACGAGATTTTCATTAGCCTAAGAGTCGTCCTAATTAACCTGGGCGTTTTTCTTTCCTTGTTTTATTACGAACGAACGCATTCCCTATTGCATAAGAGTTATATACACAGTATTGCTACGGGTCGATCTGCCGGTAGGATTAGATTGACGTTGATATAGCTGTATCGTCAACGTCTGGCTCTTGGAAATATAAAATCGATAAGCCTGGAGAGGCAGAGAGAAATAGAGCATAGGGGAAGTGCGTTAGATGTTGGGTATGTGTAAATCCCTTGATTTGATGAACATGTTGCTCACGGAGTATAGCAAGTACTCCGAGCACTTCGGAGGGGGAAGGAACATACTATTCTACTATTCGTGTTTTTTGGTGCCATTACAGAACAAGAACTGAGGGGTAGTAGTACTAGGGGGAGATGATGCTAGTTTGCATAACAAATGCGTTTCCGGGATGGAAAAAAGCCAAACCCTGGCTTTTTTCACTGTTTCAAGTCCAGAACGAAAGGGAACACGTAGGCCTGAAGGTTATCCGTTTATGTATTTTGCGTAGGGTCTAGAAAAAACGCGAGCGAAGATAAAACCGGTTTCGAGATTAACTTAGGAACTTCCACTCTCCGTCTCACGTTCACAAGAAAAAAATAAACACCAACCAACCTCTTGTCTAACGAGTTTATCTGCCTGCCTTACTTGGTAGTCGACGTTTTTGTTCTTGTTCTTGTTTGCTGAAACGCACTATCTATCTCGTACAGTTGAAAGCAACTGATCGTAGGAAGAATAAGCGATGAGTTTCCAGGCAGGAAACATCAGTTTGGTTACGCTGCTGTGTGTTAATCATTGATTTGAGATCATTACAAAGGCAGGATCCAATACACCAATGCGAATTCATTCTAGCGTCGTTGCCAACGCAGGACCGAGGAACGCTCAGCGTATGAGAAACGTTCAAACAGTACTGGGAGTTCATTGTTGCGTCGTTGCCAATGCAGGATCGCCAGGAAGCATCAAGTATCAGTTCGGTTATTGTTTATTAGTCATTATTGCGCTCATTACAGAGGAATTCTTTTGTAAAAAGTTCCATCGTACTACAGCAACTTCTGCAGCGTGTTGGGGAGATTACCAAGGATTCATTACCAACGGACGTAGACAGCATTTGTAGACAGTGCACATGAGTCTTGCATTACAAGCGAGAACCATAAAAGGAAGTAATGGATACTAGCTATGGTTGAACGTCGATCTTGATCCTCGATTTCGCCGCTAAAAATTCCAAAAAATTCCAGAATGGTCCCTGTAGGACTATTTCGTGGCAAGTTGAGCACGAAATTGAATGCGATCATCCCAACACACCAATGGGAATTCGTTGTTGCGTAGTTGGCAACGCAGTATCGAGGAAAGCTGAGCGTATGAGTAAACGTTCAATCGGTACTGAGAATTCATTCTTGCATCGTTGCCAACACAGAATCGTCAGGAAGAAGCCTCAGTTCGGTTACTGTTTATTAATCATTGTTGCGTCGTTGCCAGCGCAGGATCGAGGACGGTCGAGCGTACGAGAAAGGTTCAATCGATGAGAGTCTTTAATTTTTTTAAATTAAAGTAAACCTAAATTGTAATTTAAACTTTAGTGGGAGACTTGAACCCATGGAAATGTAATTCTGGTTAACGAAGGTGTCGTTAGTGTCTGCTCACGCGCTAAATCAAGCGTTGTGAAAGGGAACTTGATAGAATTTGAGACCTGTGAGAATTGTAGGAGCATAATAAACGCGTGGGACTATGGGGGAGGCATGGTGGGAATGAAAGAGGAAACGTGAGAAATTTTTTTTTTTTTTTTTTTTTAATAGAATAGAGTCAAAAGGACTGTCGATTGCAGAGGTTCTTGGGGCGTGGCAACTGGCAAGCCATTCTCCGTCCATCAGGATTTTTTTGTTCTTGATTTTCCTCTCCTTAAGTACTCGGAGCACTAAAGGTAGTTCTGTTTGAGAGGCTGGGCAAAGGAAAACATTGTTGTCAGTATGTGTGGAACCAGGAAACGTTAAATAAACCTAGGGTGTGGCCAAAAACAAGCCAAAAAGTCCACTTGGAGGGCTTGGAGGGTTGGAAAAAGGTCCGTTTGGGCTGAATACGCTGAAAGGAAAGAAAAGACAAAACGTTTTTTGACTTGTAAGGAAGCGATGTGGACTTGTCGTGCAAAAAATAATGAAGAGGAAAGGGAATTATAGTGGTATGTAGAATAGAGTACTCGAATAGCTTAAAAGTAATAGCTTAAAGAATAATGGAGTGAGGCTATTGTCAACTTTTTGTACAGTTTATTTGGAATAATTTGGCCCTTATGGCAAGACATTAGTGGAAGTTGGGGCGTCGAAGGTGTTCCAATTCGTTCCAACATCGCTTTCACTGCATCCTCTTGGCTGCATTTTGAGTGAAACGTTCAAAAGAGAAGGTTTTGGGTGCAGCTTCACTAGAAGTTGAACACACTATTAGCGCTGGAAGCGAACTGGAGCTTGAACGTTCGTGAGTAATTTGACACTGGGTAACTCGGTGTGAAAAGCATGACATTTCTCGGTTTCGTTTCCTTTCTCCTACGCTGAAACTGCGGCCAACTAGTCGTCCGTTGTTTTGCTCCAAGCGTCGTATTCTAAGTCTAGATGAAGAAATGATCAGGTTACACATGGCATCAGCGTGTGTCACAGTCATGTGTGACGGAAATAACATTTAAGAAATCATTTGGAGAGAGGGGAAAAAACGATAAAAGAATTACGTAATAAGATATGAAGAATCCTTTGTTACTTGGCTTTTAGCTTTTAGGACCCTTCTTCCTTCTGCTAATGACTTTGGAATGAGATTTCAATCAAAGTAACGGATACTGGCTATGGTTGAACGTCGATTCTGATCTTCGATTTCGTCGTTAAAAAATAGCAAAATATTCTAAAACGGTCCCTGTACGCCTATTTCGTTGCAAGTAGAGCAGGAAATTGAATGCAATCATCCCCAAAGGCTTTTTAAGGTCTACTGAATTTCCCACACATGATAAGGTTTTCAAATTATGAGGGTTTGGGGTTCTAATTTGACTAGTCGAAGGGTTATAAGCTTTTGGCGTGCGGCGGTCAACTACGCGTTGAATTGCTCGTTGGATTGTTATCACACAGGCATGTATTTATTGAAAATGCGCCACAGTTGCGTGTTGGAAGAAGATTAGGAAGTTTAAACAGTTGACGGGGGTGTAAACAGAAAGGAAACGCATGATAGAGCTTGAATGCATGCCAGTTTTGCTCAGAATGCCGCTTAGATGGCCCAGGAACAAGGAATCTCGTGAAGCGATAGCAGTGTTGTGGCAGCAAGCCATATTAACTTCTTTGGATCCCACACACGGCTTTGGACAGTAACACGGTACTTCCCGAGTCCGGAAATGACAGGGAAGGGTAAACTGTAGACGCTAAACCGTATAGGGTGTTTGAGTATTTAGTGTGTGTTTCTCCTCTTCGAGGGTTTTCCATGAATACTCGTTGGGGGGTGCGAAAGGGAGTTACTGCCATTTGAAAAAGGAGCAATTAAAGCGTCGGTTTGATTACGGCTTTGGGGACAATTCAGCGGAGGATCAGTGCACAGTATACCAAGGATTGGCGAATGGGGAAGAGTTGGTACACCGTGCAACGAACTCATATCGACCGTGTTGAGACCATGAGAGGTCTGACGCACATATGCTCGGGTAAAAAGAAAGAAAAAGAGTATTAGAAGTTGAAGTCGTGGCGAGTCAGCGGCGAACAATCTCATCGCCAAGTCATTAAGCCGTAAAATGTACGGTCCAATTTCGGTAACATAGCGTTTTGACCCTTGTCTCTTCCGTGCAGAGTGCAGAGCTAAGACGATTTTTATGTGCATTTCTCCACTGGGGAATTCCTAAAGCTTTACAAACTGTCCTAGATTAAAAATTCTTGTAAAGCATCGAGTGTAAAAAGATTTTATATTGAACTACTTAAAATATCCAAGTTTTTAAATGATAGTAAATGTAGTTAAGTGTAATAGTATGCTAATCTACTAGTATAATTACTAGTATACTAATTTAAACAAGAGTAGAACTTACTAATAAGAATGCGTGACATAAAGAATAGCAAATATAAATAGGAAACAAACAAACAAAAATCTAAATTTAAGTAAAAATTATGCTTATATATGGTTAAAATCTTTAAGATTATAGCAGATTAGTGAAAATGGAAAACAGTTCGAGCTTTTGTAATGTGTTTTGAATTATGGTTACGCTATGTGTGACCAAAATTCATTCCAGTTATGACACGTTGGTAAACCAGGTAGTTATTCATTGTTGCGTCGTTGCCAGAGCAATCCAGAGGAGATTATTTGAGTTGGTTTGGTGTTATAAAATACTAGTATGCTAATATAAACTAAAGCATAATGTATAAGTAAGAATTGTGAACATAAGCAAATATAGATTGGCAAATATAAACATAAACATTAAATAACAATGTAAACATAAACACAAATCTAACTAGAAATTTTGTTGTCATTATTCATTATTGGGTCGTTGCTAAAGCAATTCGGAGTGGTTTACTTGAGTTGATTTCTTTGCAGAGTTATTGATTTACCTTGGATTTGGATTTTGCCTTGTTGGCGAAGGTTTTTTGACGTGTCTAAGACTTGTTTGGGAGTAAAAAGGACTGGCGTCGGGGCAGTGAATAGTCGTGAAAGGGAGTATGCACAATAGACGCCAGACGGGCAGCGGAAGGTTTAGATAGAGGCTAATAATATGCCAAGAATGTAGATTCCTTAAGTTGATTTTTGGCAGGAACAGCCTCAGCGCAGGTCTGGGCTGGAACGTTTGGACTGTTTGAAATTCTTGGACGTGTTCCTAGTTTTATTTCAGATGGCCGTGACGAACACTCAGATACCTTGCGAATGAGCTAATAGAAGTCTTAAGATTCAAGGAAAGGAATGTTAATTCGTTTTTTCAAGCTGCAATCTCCAACAAAATTTACTATTGTTTTGTTTATCTAATTGTTGTTTATTTTTTTGTTTTTTCAGGTCGTCACCAAAGCAATGGACCCAATGGCCAGACCCTGGGCTCGCCATTAGGCACATGGACGGAGCGAAAAAGCAAATTTGCTTCCATCGCCCGGTTGTTTAAGCCATGGAAATGGAGGATTAAGAAGAAATCGGATAAGCTGGAAGCTGTCTCGCGCTGTAAGTGGCAGTTCGTGTTCTGCCTTGGTTGGGACTTTTTTTTAATGATCTAACTTTTGTTTAGCAAAGGCTTTTGTCAGCTTAATTTAACATTGGACAGGAAATTTTTCCTTATTATTTTTTTCTCATTTTCATTTTTTACATTTATTTCTATTTGGTTTCGTTATTGTTCTGTCTACTTTTTTCTTCTCCGTAACGAAGGACTTCATATGTCTGCTTGAAGGAAAAATCAGAGCACTTAAAAGAACGAGATTCCGTAAAGAACCATGTTTCCTGGTCATGTTTCCCTTTCGCAGCTATCCCATTCGTATGCAAACGTGGTGTAGGATCGCTTCCGGGCTTATTTTCTGAATGGCTGAGATCAATTTGGGTAGAATTATGCGAATCGAGGGAAATGTCGATTTTCTGAGCGTGGGGGAGACCCTTTTGGGGTAAAACATGGTATTTTCATTACTGTTTTATATTTTTCGCTTTTTTTACAGCTTTGGAACGGAAGATCTCAGTACGAGCCCAGCGGGAAGAATTGATCCAGAAAGGAATCCTGCTGCCAGACACGCCCACTCCTGCCACCACGCCCACATCCTCTATATCGCCACTACCTCACACCGTACCTGTCCTCCCACCACTCCCAGGTACGCATATTTTTAGTAATATTGTATTATGACCAATATTATATCATATAAGGACGCTTATTGTATTATACCGCCTATTGTTATATAATACCGCTTATGGATGCCACCGCTTATGGTGATCACTGGTTTTTAAAATCAGCCGCTTTTATGGAAGCAGATGTTACAAGATCGATTCAAAATGATACAATTCGTAGCATTTTAGTTGGTTAGTACAAGCACACTTTCGGATATTAGAATCGATTTCGAAAGAATCTTAACAGTGCAATAACGAAACTACAGAAGTGATTACATTGAATTTACATAGTGACCAATGACATTGCTTTTACGTCTTTTTGACCTATCCTGTCATTTCAAGCCTACTACTACGCTTAGGAGAAATCCCTTCTAAACTCCCAGTCAATTAAATGAGCAGGCTATTCAATTGAATGACCAGTTCCTTTAATTGACTGTGAAAATTAGAAGGGACATCGTGTTGAGAACCCTATCTAAGCGAAGGAGTAGGCTTCAAAGGCGCAGTGTTGATCGGGTTTTAGACGTGCGGTTATAGAAAAATGGCGACGAACAAGAAAAGAGGTTTGGTTAACCTAGCCTAACCTAACTTTCATGGGTGACTCTAGAGTAATACTGCCATTCATAGTGCAGAGGCTTTCGTGGGTGACTCTTTAGGATGCACACTGTAGAGGGTTAGGTTGAGTAAGGTTAGTTTAGAAGCCAGGCTAAGTTAAGCTAACCTAGCCTAGCTTCTACCCTAACCTAACTCAACCTAACCTAACCCTCTACAGTGTGCATCCTAAAGAGTCACCCACGAAAGCCTCTGCACTATGAATGGCAGTATAACTCTAGATTCGTGGGTTAGTATTTAGAATATGGGAGGGAGTGGGGGGAAACGAACGAGTTCCATTTTATGACCAAACTATGATCATTTTTAACATTTTTATTGTATTGAAGAAAGGTTGTTGGCACTTTGCGCGATGTTTGGATTGTCAAATAAACACTAACTGTGGTAGAGCACCAGACCAGGATTAAAAGCGACCAAAAAGAAGGAAACAGAAGAAAAACAAACAAACGAGGTTCGGAAACTTGGCGTGCATTAGGCCAGCATAGCGTAACGTATGGCAAATGGCACGCGTCTGACGTTTTCTTATTTCCTTTCAAGTTTTCGTCATCGAGTTTTGCAATTAGGTTGACATTCTGAGTGAGTTAAATTGCTTACGCTGTTCAATCCGCTTTGAGGAATCCACGGAATTGCTGAAACGTGGGGAAAAGAGGTGGGGGCGGGAGTAAGAGAAGCCTTGACGCAAACGTGTCCATTTAGACACGCCTTCGTGCCATTTCGAGTTGCAGAATACCACTTCAGGAACGACGTATGTCTTGAAGAGTTTAGTCTGCATTCGCCTGTGGAAGGGGCGTGGTTGGGGCACCAATTTTGTTCCATTGCTGAAGAAAGAGAAAGAAAACTCATCCCGATACCAGCGTGTTTTCTGTTCTGCTTTTCGCCTCTTTCTTTCTCCCTCGCACGCTCTCGTGCCTAGTTATAGATTAGTCTCAAAACTGTAGTCTGGCACACACACACACGCCAGAGACCGTTCACACTCTCAGTTTTGCTGGCCGCTTGGCCGAGAGCACATGCTTTATGCGGTCAATCCTGGTTGGTTTCAACAGAAAGCTGCACAAACCCAAAATGAGTTCCGACACCTCCCTAAGCGTGATGGTGCGTGCTAATTACCGGGCTGATTACAGATTAGCAAGTTAAGCGTAGAAAAGGGAGGTTTTCCTTGTCTGGTAATGGAGGTTTTCGCGGGTGACACCGAGATTTTGCGATGTTCAAGCTCGGGCGCCGAGTTATCCAAATGCGGAAGTGGTCGTGTGACTTCTTGGGCCGTGAGTGGCAATGTGGGAAAAAGTCCAAGAAAACAATGGATTAGCGCATTGGAAACGAATAATAACACGAAGCGCAGTCATAGCCAGCGTTGGCAGCGTCATCACTCTCATTATGAGCTTGATGAGGCTTCAACGACGTCAAACACCAGCTTGTCATGGGCTTTGGCCCCGCCAAGAAGGCGACATCGATGGTGTTGTTGGAGAGAAGTCTTGAGATTGGTAGGAACTTGCTTTGCCAACGGTGAGCCACGTCCATTCAATCGAATTTCTTCATTTGTTGTAGCGTTTCTGAAGAGTCTCAAGTTTTCTCTTTCTTGATTTCTGGAGTTTTTCCCTTTTTGGCACGGGAAAAGCTATTGAAAAGCTGCCTGGTACGTTGATTGGGGGGTTGCTATAAGTATTGACTCAAGATATAGACGTTGGGGTACTGGCGCTGTCAGGTTCTAAATTGCACATTTGTCTTTATTTTTATTCAGTGTATATATTCCGTGGTTTCCGTTTGGCTAGTGTTTTCCTTTTTCCCCTTGGACGGAGACATTATTGCGTCGATGTATTCCAGTCAGTTATCCTTCGTCTTTTTCCTTCTGGAACAGCTCGGCTGGGTAAAGGCATCGATTCGCATTAGTGTATAGAAGATCTTGTTCTATAAAAAAACATATAAAAAGGAAGAAAAAAGGGAATGTTGTGGTGATTTATAGTGCGGCGTAGGCTGGGATACGTCAAATTACGGTACCAGGACTCTATTGAGGGACTATTTGGGTAGTACAGTATTGGCGGGGGTTCTGTGCTAGTACATGCTTCGCAATGTCCGGGAAATGAGAACGCAAACTTGATACTAAGGCAAGGAGTAGAATGTTGTGCAGTAAAGTGTTGGTTGAGTGTTGGCGATGACGAAAGTTTGTTGGCTATTTTAGCTAGATGACGTTGGATGAGAATGCTGGCAGCTTTAGCTGAGCTAATTAGCACAGGAAAAGCAGCTACTCGTTGTCTTGCAAGATGCTAGCTTAATTTTGCACCCGGTTGTTTTTAAGCAGGCGGGAATTTATGGTACTACTCAATTGTTCGCTTCATTCCTTAATTTTCTTGAACGTTTCTGGAATCTACGCTTTGAAGCCTGTGAGCTCAACAATGAATCCTGATACATGTGACAGGAACCTGGCACATTTCATTGTAGAGTAACGTAAAGCAAATGCAACAATGAAGTGTTAGTGGTTCTAGTTGAACGGCAATAGCTTAAAAAAAGTACTAAAAAATAAAACATACACTGTAGTTTGTAACAAAATTTTTCTCTCCATCGTGTCTGAAGTACTATTTTGACTGTTTAAGGAATACATTTAGGAAAATAGGAATTTAGGATCATGTGGTGGTCTGACGTAACAGAAGCAGTATCGAAAGTACACAAGAGTTTTGTTTACTTCTTAAAGCGTGCAAGTAAATAGTAACCATGGTAACAAGCTACCGTAAAACCGTTAACCACGCTATGACTCATCAGTGGCATCACGATCTAAAGTTTAATGCCAATAACTCGTGAACGGCTATTAACATAAATTTGAAGCAAAACTTACCGTTCTTAGAATAATGTATCTTAATAAATGTAAAAATCTGAGAATACGTAGTCGAAATTCCAAGATCTGATTTGAACGAGTACTGTCTTTCAGTGTTAGTTTTTCTGGATCTTTCCAAGTTTCGAATGACAGGATCCCTGCCAAGTGTTGGCGGAAAATAACATCCTGAATTTTGGTGTAGGCTGTTCCGGTTGGAGATTACTTAATTTAAACAAAAATGTGATATCACCTTTACAAATCGAATGTCAACAACTTAGCAAGGGATTTTTTTTAAAAATATATTATCATGTATCACTGGGTTTTCCAGGTTTGGCTCATGTTAAAATGCTTAAGCCTAGCGTGATGTGCCAACGCATAATTATGAGTCACGCGAGTTTACCAGAACGCTTCACAGCTCGCACTAGTTTCGTTATTTTTTTTTTGGTGTGTTTTCGGATTTTTCCTGTCTTTTGTTACGGTTTGGGCATACATTCTGATTTGTAAGGACAGGCCCAAAAAAATGAAGCTTTGTATGTTAATTTTTCGTTTGTCTATTGTTATGTTTACAGACTCGAGACGCCACGACGCCAAAGAGTCGAGTGAAAATGATGCGTCCTCTCAACACCCACAGAGAACAGGTCATCATCCACAACTCAACGGGTCAGCCGCTTCCGGAGGATCCAAGAGACGGGCGGAAGCCGAGGACGAACCTGACGCAGATCGAGGTTTGCCCCTCTCTAGCGAGTCAGCTAGCATTGCTTATGAAGCCCTTGCCCTTGCCAATGCCAATGCACTTGTGCCTAAACCTCCCAAAACGTTTTTGCGTCCCTTGTCTTTGCACGTCGCTTGGGCTAAGCATAAACCCCCCGCCCCTTTACCCCTATCCTTGCTTAATCCTTCCGAGCCCGCTAATTTACCCTCCCGTCCTGCACGATGGTTACGTTCTTATCATCAGCCGCCTGTTCAGTCCACATTATCCCATCCTGTTCCTCCCGCACCGCCCACTCCTCCCACCAGAAACGGAGTGGGCGTGGCCTCTGGGCAGCCTGCCCCTCTGTCGGGGCTTTTGGCTTCAGTCCTTGCCCCTCCCACCTCCACGCCCAGCTCGCAGCCTGATCCTGACCCTAGTGTTGCTTGTTCAGTTGTTTTGTCACCCTTTGACCCTGCCACCAGCACGGACGGGAATGTAGATGGGGAAACAACCCATACTGAAAGTCAGGCTTCTCTTTCGTCGACAGCCGTGGTGAATACGACGGGCAATCATGGAACATTGTCATCCATGGTGCGGCCCATTAGTATGCCTCCCATGGCGCCTGGATTAGGACTCTTGTCAGCCATGATGAATTCCGGCACCATGCCCACTTTAAGGCACACAGGACTCGCTGCTTCTCGAATAGACAATCAATCTTCGACACCTGCAGGTAAGGTGACGTTTCTGGCGAGCTTTGCATGCTGCTCGTGGCTTGAAAAATATATAGATATGGATATAAAAGTGAGTCTCTCACGTTATTCGGCAGTATTATGTAATATAAGTATTAAAGCCACGGTGTACTACAAGTAGTTGATCTGGTCAAGAGATGACACTGGCGTCAAATTCCTGTTCTTTTTTGTCAACAGATGGCATTGCTGTCATACCCTATATCTGTATCATGTTCCCTATATCATGAAAATGCAGCAACTTTAAACACAAATTTTAAAGAAATTTAACAATATAATTGAAAAATCATTTAACAAACATACTGAAAAAATTCAATTAATAATAAATCCTACATCTAAATCTTTTGACGCAGCTGAAAGTATTTTTATTAAGGTATTTAAAAAATAATTTTTCAATTATATCGTTTAATTTCTTTTTAAGTTCTTGTTTAAAGTTTTATTAAAGTTGCTGCACTTTGGATAATATAGAGGTAGACATCAGTGCCTTCTTGTGACAAAAAAGATCCACTACATGCAGTTCACTTTGGTTTTAAAACTTAGAAAGGGATCAGTTTGAAGTGCTGGAGATTATTTTTGTTTTTAATGTAGATTCGCCCACGTTACGAGGAGCCAGGAATGCGGAAAACACCTCCCAACCTCCACATGAGCGTTTGGCAGCCATGAGTTTATCAGATTTGCCCGAACCGCCTATGGCAGTGAGCGAAATCGGACCGATTCCACCTCCTCCCATGTTCAGCTCGCCCAGTCCAGTTCCGCCAGCTGTTGCGTCCGCTTCAGGCCATCCACCCCCTCCCTACAGTAATAGTAGTAATAGCGGAGGCGTGGGATTGCACAATGCAGTGACCCATGATCTGTCGGATTTGCAGGAGGACGAAGAAGCACCCATAAGTAACTATCTAAAAACTATAGCAACTACGACAGTATTCGGCAAAACACATAATTGACGTAGTTTCTGGTTCTCGTTTGCTAGAAGAGTGGGTGCGAGCCACGGGACCTAAAGAACCGCCCATTTTGAATGCCAGACCTCTAAAATCGGCCCTCAAGAAAAGCGGTTTGGGCTCCAATACGTCCACACCTACACAAACGCCCACGCAAGATGGAGTTAGTAGCGGAATCCAGTGGCAGGACCCACCCGCGAATCCTCCAAGTCGGTAAGGCTATCTGTACCTTCTTTTTTACACCAATTCTTAATGGAAGTTGGAAGAAAAAGAAGTAAAAGATGCGAAAAAAAAGTCCATCCGAGTGATGTCGGTTTTGTTTATCCGGTTTTATTGACCTGAGCTATCATATTATTACAAGCAGGCGGCTGTCCATCAAGCAAAGGATTAGAGTCAGGTACTTGACTTCTTGGAGCATGCGAAATCCTTTTTTTTTTATTTATTTATTTACAATGTGCTGCACCAAAACACACGGAAACGTTCAAAAAGCGCTGTTCACCTTATTTATGGCCGTCGTTTATTTGTATTCCTTTATTTATTCATTGTTGTCAAACTTTCAGTGTTGTGGTTATGTTATTAACTTATTTCATTCTTGTATTATTTATTTTATTTGAGGTTAAAAAGGCAGAAAGACCGTGAATAGTAACTTTTTGTGCCGCTTTTCTTAGGTTTGGGCTGTCGGCAGGCGGGCATGATCATAATCATAACACCAGTGGAGACTCGAGCAAAGAGCAGCAACATCGACCGTCTTTCTTGCATCTGCAACCCACAGGACCCAGTTTCCAAATCCCATCCCAAGATGATGACTCGGATGATTCTTCAGACGGACCTATTTTGTACCGAGATGAAGAAGGATTCGAGGATGAATGTATGTAGAGCAGATTGAAAGTGAAAATTGCACTAACGTTGAGGTTTGATGGTGTTTCTTTTTTATGTAGCGGCCAAAATTGCACGTAAGAATAGTTTGGCTCTCAAGCTAGCCATGCGACCAGATAAACAGGAGCTGATTGAGAGAGGAATTTTGTTTGCTCAAACTGAAAAGGAGAGGATAGAACACAAGAATGCCATAGGAACCAAATTGACACGGTAAAGCCTTTCACTCCGTCAGCGAAAAATCCCATATCCCGATGGCATATTCACTATGTGATCCTAATGTCGTTTTTTCTACCCTCGTTGACAGGAGGCTCAGCCTTAGGCCAACTCAGGAGGAATTGGAAGAGAGGAATATCCTGAAACGTGAGATATTGAGTGACGGGTGACGAACAGTGATAATACGATTTGTTTTTTATTTTGTGGGGGATAATATAGGAATTAGTCCAGCGGAAGAGAAAAAAGAACGGGAAGAAAGGAAATGGACCTTGATTCGGAAATTGAGTTACCGGCCAACAATTGAGGAGCTTAAGGAACGGAAGGTATTGACATTCTGCAGATTTTACGATTCATTTTTTCGGAGGGGCTAAATTTAGACATTGTGTTTAGATCATCCGTTTTAATGATTATGTGGAAGTGGCGGACGCGTCTGATTACGACCGACGGGCAGATCGACCTTGGACGCGCTTGACGCCACAGGAAAAAGCCGCCATTCGGAAAGAATTGAATGAGTTTAAAAGCACAGAGATGATGGTCCACGTGGATTCTCTATACATGATAAGGTATAAAGTTAAAATATGACGTTTAAGGACAAAAGCCACCAAGAAACAACTATTTTTAAGAAAAGAGCATACAATCTAGGTTCCAGTTGTAGTGTTTCTTTCCATAAATCACGAAGTAGTAGTTAAGCTACTAAAGAAAGAAAAATATTATTATGTAGCTTTTTTACGTCACAGACATAGGTTGTGATACCCGAAAGCTTTGTTTTTATTGTCTTAAGCATCGATGTAAACCGTAACCATGGTAACGAACGTTAAACCACACCTTGAGATGATCGTGACGTCACGACCCAAGCTTCGCATGCCAGTAACTCGTGAAAGGCTAATCAAAAAAGTTTTCAACAAAAGTACATCGTTAAAGTAAAAAAAATAGGATCGTGCAGCTTTTTTGACATCATAGACATGTTGTCATAGAGAAAGCTGTGTTTTTATTGTTTTAAGCATGGAAGTAAACACCAATCATGGTAACAAACGTTAAGCTACACCTTCAGACGACCGTGACGCCACGACCAAAGATATTTGTGTAAATAACTCGTGAACGGCTTATGGTGAAAGTTTAAAACAAAGTCCTAGATTCTTAGAGTACCGTAAGCTACAAGAATCGATCGAATTGTGTGGGTTTTGGTGGCTATTGGTCTTTAACATCTCTAATGATTTTGGAAGTTGCTAACTGTTTTTGCGTAATAGGTTCCACAAATGAGTGGTGCCCAGCGAACTAGCAGCGTTGTTTCCCGCGTTCTACCAAGTTTCTATACCCCCCGATACCAGATCTACTTCCTTGTTTGTTTTCGTAAAAAAAAAACGAAAAGCAGAATGTTTCCAACACTTCTACTTAGTTTGCTATCCTGGCAATGGCGACTTCCAATGGAGATTTTCGGCTTTTGCCGCCATATTGAAACCCGAACCGCAGAGCTGAAGAACAAAAGAGACATTTACTTATTTACAAGTTGGAGAGCAAGGGAAACGTTTTCTTCTGTGATACGAAAATAGCGGTCGAACTTAATTGAAAACTTAAATGAAGTAAATAAAAAAGCAAAAACTGAATGGAGGAGGCTTTCCTTCCGGAAAGCTGTTCCAAAAAGTGCCTGGAGATTGCAACACCATTCACGTTGTGGCAAAATACGCTTCCTGAGTCGAAAAGAATTCAAGATATTTCATGTCGAAAAGGAAAACACGAAGCCAGCTTAATTTGGACGAGAAAAATTAAAATGAAAACGTAAACAAAAAACAAAACTTAAACGCATGCGCACGAAAATGGAAGAGTCTCTCCCCCATGGCGTAAATTTGCCACCCAGTGTTTTTTAGTTGACACTTCCTTGTGCAAACTCTGAAACAAAAATAACTTTCCTGTTTCTTTGTTGTTTTTTAGCCTTCGCAAGGATATTTTTTCAAACAAATGCTGTGTTTTTTGGTCTCATCCTGAGTTCTGATTTGATTTATCTTTCCTTTCGTCTCCCTTCCCCCCCAAAAAAAGGCGGGCATTCCTTGAATTTCCTATGCCTTTCTTTTTAAGAAGGTTTTCTTTCCCGGCTTGGGGTCTTGCTTCCAGGATGATTAAAAAAAAAAAGAGTAAGAAGAATCCAAAAAGAAGTGACGAGTCAGGGAACAGTAATATTCATGATTGTTTCGGGTCCGGTGGGTTGGAAAAGGGCTGTTGTTTTCTAAGCTATTATTTCGTTTTAATTTTTCCAATTTTCTAACGAATCTTTCGTTGAGAAAGTGTGTGTGACACCTTATAACGTTGCGAAAGAGTTGTGCTTCTTTTCCGTGAAGAGTGGCAGCACAAATGAGGATCTAGTTAACTTTTGTCAAAACTTGAAAAAATCCGTTCTTTTTTATATATGGCGAAATGTGGAAGCAAGAGAACCAAGAAATGGGAGTTGTTGAAATTGTACATAGTAAAGAAAAACAGAAAAAACGAAAAAGTGGAAAGTTTCTTGCAAAAATGGGGGTGAGCAAGAAAAGAAACTCGCAAATTTGTACAAACAAAAAAGAGATCATGAATGGCAATGTCATGTATATGTTGACCCCGCCCACGCAAGTGGTCGCGGCTGGTGTGTTATATCGTTTTCCTTTTAACTTTCGCCCATCTTCCTCGATTTCCAAAAATGCAAGAAAACCATTCTTGGAAGAATGCAAATTGCAATCGCGTTAGACGTAAAAAGTATAGCAGTAGGTTTAAAGAAATAAAAAAGGCTGATTTTTAATAACACTGTATTCTTCCAAGCCGTACCACACAAACCAAAGGCGTATAAAGAGTCAAGGGTCACAAGCATGCCTTTCGAACGAGGAAACTGTTTCAAAATCCACCTTACAACGCCGACAGGCATAAGAGTTGGCGCCGTGAACTTGCAGCGTGTGTTGCATGAGTTCCGGTTCCGTTTTGAGCACCTCGCTGCATTCCAAGCAAAGGTACGATACGGAATCTTCGGCGATGGGAGTGGAGGGCGGACTATGGACCTGCGAGTAATGGGACTTGAAACTGGTGGTGTTGGGAAAGGTTCTTGGGCATTTGGAACATTGGATGTTGTTGGTAGTGGCGTTGCCTCGGTCACAGGCGTGTTTATGCAAACCGCGTCGTTGGGGGAAAGTGCGATGGCAAAGATCGCAAGTATAAACGGTCTCCCATGTGTGTAGATTCTTGTGTTCAGCCAAAGTACTGGCGTGGCTGAACACTTTGCTGCAGACGTCGCACTGGAATGGCTTTTCACCCGTATGGATGCGTTCGTGGGTTCGCAAATGCCCTGATTGGCGAAAGCGTTTATAGCAAATACCGCAAACAAAGGGTCGCTCGTCATTATGCAAGCGCATGTGCATGGTCAAGGAAGAGCGACGACTGAACTTGACCCCGCAATGCTGACAAGTGAACGAGTTTGAATCACTCGAGTCGTTTTCCTGTTTTATAGCACGCCGAGAGCGTTTGGTGGCGATGCCGTTTTTGACAGGCTTCGAAGAGGAAGCAGGAATGAAATCGGCGTCGTCATTCGGTTCATCGATCTGACCGTCGTCCAAGAGGTCGTCTTCGTCCTCATCTTCTTCTTCGACGGATTGTAGGGGATCCTGTTCAGCGTTAGAAGGGGTGGTAAAGGTAGACGGACCCTCTAGGGTCGTTAGATTTGTGGATGAACCGATTTCGAATTCTAGGAGTAATTCTTTGAAGGATTCTTCCATTCCTGGTGCGACAGTCGCTGCGCCATGGTAGATAAACTCTATCAAGGAGGTTAGGACGATTGGACTAGAGGAAAATAAAGCTATAATTAATAATCTTGAACTATAAATGATAATATAGCATTTAAGTTTGGAGTGTGAACTTGTGTTGACTGTACTTGAAGCCATCCAGGACCACGTGGATCAAATCGGAGTAGTATAAGGGTTGCAGGATGTGAGCTAATAATGGACTTGCTGCAGCTAAGATGGTTCGATGAGCTCGCACCTTTTTTCCTTTGCAGATTAGAATGACATCAGCTTTGGTTGAAGTTACAAATGCACTTCGCAAACTTGTAGCAAAGTAGGATTCGTGCTGTTCACGTGGGAGTAAGAGCTGGAGAGTAATATCGTTGGTTTCTGGCATTTCAGACATTTCCTTATGATTCTATGAGAACTAATTTACTGTAATATTTATATATAAAATATTTACTTTACTAAAATAGACTTTATTGCTGTCACCGCAACAAGTCTGGTTTAGCTATTATTGTTTAGCTTCCTGTTTTATGTTTGATTTCATAGATGGCGATTGAATATGAAAAGCGTGGTAAATTTTCTTTCCATGAAAATCAGAATGGCAACCCGTTTTTAATTTAAATATGAAGCTGGATCATTTAATTGCAGGCAAATGTCTTAAGATAACCCATTTTAGTTGTATCTCTATACACATTTTGTATAAATAAGAGTGGGATTTGCCGCAAAAGCAAAACAAACCCAATAAGTAAACTATTTTATGTAATAGCTTATTGAGATTTAATCATAGAAATCGACATTTATTAAGCTAACAGAAATTTTTGCCATTTGCATTCTAATGTCGTACATTCTAAGAAATGGCTGGTTCTCATAGACTCATCTTTTAAATATTAAAATTTGAATCTTTATTGGAATTTCTTCCGCCCCCTTCTGCCACCTAGCGCCAACTTATCAATTGAACTCGAACAATTTATGATGAGCGGTGATTTCGTTGCTCGGCGTTGAAAACTTTCGTATTTCTGCAGCCAAACGCCTTATTTTCTATTGATCTAACAAACTAAGCTGTTCCAAGTTAGTATAGTAAAATAGCTGAATAATAGACAAAAATGTATGGAACGTTTTTTATTTCCCGTTTAAAGATCTAGTATCCCACGTTTTTCTACCTCGTCCTATGGCTATTGCCACGCAACGTAATGCAATCTATAATTCAGAAATGCAAGTGCTGTGGAAAGCCAATGCAATTTCTTTCTGCGGGAGACCAGACGAGGAGGACAAGGTACAGGGAGGCGAATATGAAGAGTGGAGAACAGAAGACGCCTGTTAATGCGTCGCGGGAATATTGCTCGATGTTATCGACCGATTCCCGTCGTTTTTACTTGCGTGGTTAGATCCCTTCTGCCTTCTACCCCACATCCAGCACGCTGCTCTGTTCTGTTCACCGAGTCGCCACCGCCGAGTTTTCTGCTGCTTACGTACCTTCCCCCATACCACTGCAAGCTAAAGCCGGAGCAGCAGCTCCCCTTGACTCGTACTGCGTTTTCCCCGTTCTTCATTTGCCACCGGGCATCGTCACTCCTCGTTTGCTTTCCGCCCAAAAGCAACACGCAAAACATGGCAGCAACCCCGTCGACCACGATTGTGCTCCAGCTTCTTTCGCTCTGCCATAATTCGACGTTCAAACGCAAATCGTGCTCGTACTAAATCCAGTTAGTGCCACCAAATCAAACGAAGAATAACACTCGCGGAAGCTCAATTTTCAGCCCACTTCAAAATCTCCCATTCAGCAAAATTTGGATTTTTGGAAAAGTGCATTAGAGTGCCATGAAAACACGTCTCTTTGGTTGAAAGAAACGTCTGTTGGTTCTGCCATCATGGGTTGAAGACAGTGAAGTAGATTTCTGCAGTAATTTTTCAGGATCCCAGTAACGCTATGAACGTGCAACAAAGGATGACCTGGAACTTTGACTTGTTCATCCAAGGAAAATTGTTGAGTCCGGGCCAAACATTCTCTCACAGACCTGGTCATGGTGGCGTGGATGTGGATTCGACCAGGAATTCAACTACTACCCTTCACTTTTTTCCTAAAGTAAGCCCAAGCTTTATCTTGTCTAGGTTCTAGAGGAGGAAAAACACCCACAACTCAGACATTTCAAGAGTTATTTACACCAAAAAGCACTCGAGATTTCGGGCTAAAAACTGCCATGAATTGTCAAGCTTTTGCATACTGTCCCCGGCGTGAAGCAGCAAAGCTGTGCAATATGTTGACGGGAAGAGGGAATGAGCGGATATTTTCGTGATGAGCGAAACCAAGCTTCCTTATGTGTCACTCACCAAAAGACGCTTCAGATACTCTCTATACTTTTACTTAGGGAATGGTTTCCCTTGGCAAAGCGCCCAGAAATGGGGAGGATTGAGACAAGATGAGATGAGGAACCGGAAAACGAATAACGTGCTGGGCTGCGTCGCATGGGGCCTTTTTTCCACCCGGGTTATCAATGTTGGGGAGATAATTTTGCCGAGTTGCTCCAAACGCTGTGCCTAATTAAAGCTTAGCAAACGAGGTGTATTTATTTATTTTTGTATTTATTTGCCTTAACAGTTTTCAAAGTTTCGACCCCTCCAAGGGAGGGGGCCAACAGCGTGGTTTAAAAATATATTGCATTTTTTGGATTTGGGGTGATTTTTTTTTTCAGCTTCAATGCTATCATTAGTAGCTTCTCGTGCGAAGATGCCCAAGTGAAAGGGGGTGCTGGCTACTGGCCCATAATCCGAGTTATTTATTTAGAAAGAAAAGCAGGGTTACAACAAGGCACAGGAAATCTGTCTCGGATGCTTTTCATCTGTTATCTAGTTCCACTCTCGTGCTATCTATGACTTGCTTTTGGGAACTTTGGGGAATATAGAGCGAAGCAAAAGCTGCGATCAATAGTGTCATTAATTAGACTAATTTGGGCCTGACACGTATGTTGGCCATGACTGGAGCAATGCTAAAAAGGAAAGAAAAGACAAATAAGTAAGCGTTCCTTACAAATGAGTCGTATCTGTCAGACTCGTATCTTAAAAGAACGCCATTTTTATCATGATAGGACTGTCATGTCTTTTAATTATTTATGACATGATGTAACTTTCTGTAATTTCCTTTTTATACAACTGGTTAGCGATTCTATTTTACCCTTAAAGAGTTGGAATAACTCGCGAGTAAGTTTAGAGTTGCCCTCAGTATATTTGAATATTTGTTATGTCAAATATATTTGTTATATCAAATGATTGCACTGTTATTTTACCCTCAACTAATCGTGCCGAGGCCATGGCATACTGGAACCCCTTATGGCGCTACAGAAGGGCAAATTTTGATTCCAAAATTATCATTCCCTGTTTAATATAGTGAAACTGTATTGTGAAAGTAATGCATGGGATGGATACAATTTAGTTTACTTGCTGGTTTTCATTTTTGATATCGGTTTCACTAATTTTTTCCATAGTTTTCAAGTTGCGAAAATGTAAAAGAAATCTTGATCAAAATCTTAAGCAGCAGATAAAGTACATTCTGTTATTAAGATATTGTTAGGGAAATAATTTTTCATTTATATATTTCTGTTTCTTTTAATTTCTTGCTTAAAGTTTACGACATTACAATGAGAAATGGTTTGACATTAGTGCCATCTTTTGACAAAAAAAGTGATCAACTGCTTGCGGTACAACAGTCGTAAACTAATGTGACAGCCAACGGCCATACCACGCAGAATGTACGAACTAATGTGACCGTTATTTAATGTGTTATTAACAATATGTCGTGTTTATCGGAAGCACTAAAATAGGAAGGTTATTATTGACAGTTGTAGCAATTTGATGACAAATTATGAATTCAATCTCGTGGTACTTTTCGAATTTTCGTGAAAATGCCCCCAAACCGTATTTTTTAAAGAATTTTTCGAACTTTCGTAGATTCCGAAAATTCTTGTAGACAAAAAGAGATTTAAATACTTTAATTCATTTTTTTTGTCACTTTAAAGGAGATCACTTAAGAAGACTGAAAGAAACCAGATTAAGAAGACTAAAAGGTCGTAGTAATTGAACTATTTTTAACATCGTAAGAAATTTATAGCTTTTTATGATGGTTTCGGTTTCATTTTTAATACTTGTAATACGTCTTCTTTCTTCACTGCGTCGGAAAGTGAATTCCGTACCCAATATCAACATTTCTTTTGCGTTTCTGTTCACGGACGTTACGACACACAAACACGGCCATACCATGATTACCTATTCATGTGAATCGATCGATGTTACTATCAAGTTAGATTGCACTCTACCAACACATATTTGTCTCACAAGGAAAACGAAGCTGAAACAAAGGAAATTAATGATGTTGCAACAATAACCAACCCAAGGAAGTTGATAGCAAGTCAGTTTAGCCATCGCAAGTCTTGAACTTTTCTGATATATGCAAACACAATTACTTGGAAAACGAACGAAAAATTAGAATGTCTTTGCGCTCCTAACTTCATTTTTTTTTCTTTAAAATGATTGTAGAGATTGGAAAGGCTAGGTGAGTTTATGATATTCTATTACTTTGGGTTTGACAAGTTGCTTAGGCTTGGGGGGTTGGGACACAGTAATGTGCAAGAGGGAAACAGAATAGAAACAGAGGAAAAGCTGTAGCTGCAGGTATTGATCCACCGCGGGACGCGCTGGTAGTATATAGTAAAGAAAGGTTGGGAAGAGTACAGCAGAATTGGATGTTTTCTCCCTGGATGGATGTAAAACTCCAAAAAAGCTTTCCTTGTCGGAGGCAGAGAGAAGGGGGGGAAGGGGGGTTTTAGTGAACGACGCATGGCACATAAAGTAACGAGTGTAGATGTGTGTTTATACTGCCCATGTTCTTAGATGTGGATCTGCATAGGGAAACAAGGTTAGAAGGGGGGTGAACCCCATAATAGAAATGTTATGTTAGGGAAGTTCCGGGACTGTTTTCAAAGATTCCCAGAAAATTATGGGTAGGGTTAGGGCAATTCACCCTTCCCAGTGTTCCTTGATCGAATTGACCTAATTGCTAGCTTCCATGTGGCTTATGCGTTTACGTGGCTGAGTAATTCCGGGGAGTCATCTCCTCTTTTAGCCTTAACCGAATTTTGGGAGAATCAATTCCGGGGGGGGGGAGGGTCCGAATGAGCTAAATATCAGAGTTGTAATCGTAATCGTATGCGATTCCCTAAAGGACCTTAGCAATGAACGTATTTATGGCAGGTAGTAAATGTAGTTCCAATTGTTATTACTGCGTGCCCGTCCCGGTGGGTTCATTTATCAGTTTCTCGAGGCTTTATTCTCGCTTTCCGAGCCGAGCGATTTACAATCATGTGTTTCTTTTTATTTCATTTCGGCTGAATTTTCAATTACTGTTTCCTGAAGCATGCTTTTACTGAGTCCCACAAGTAACGAAAAAAGCCGCAGAAATGTAACTTTATTTCATCCTCTTACAGCTTAAAAATTGACAAAAATGCGCCGCAAATCTCAATCGATTTCTGCGAATTTATGCAACAAAAATTTAATTAGTACTCTGAATTGCTATCTTCTTTAGAGAGACTGCAAGACATTTTTGGCGAAAAGTTAATCACGTTATTTGCGGAGAAATTTACAGAAATTCGCAGAAATTTCAGAGTAATACATTATTTGTTCCCGATTTATTGGAAGAGAGGCGCCGGGGAAGACGAAAATGAACACCAAGTGCGTAGAAAGGTCTTTAGGAAATCATGTCGACAGTATAACGGCAGGGAAAAAGGGTTTGGGTTCGGTACGAAGGAAGAAGAAAGAGATGGTCATTTCTATCGGACTAGTTAACAGGAAAGTACATCACCGTTCTTTGTTTGGGTCGGAAGGATGGCAATTATAAGCATGGGAGGCTCCTCTCTCATCGATTGGTGGAAACAAGGGGAAGAGCAAGGCAACCCTAACGCTGCAGTCATGTCAAAGGTCATAGGTTATGCAGCCACCCTGCCCCGGTTGGGTTACCTCACCTCGTTTTATCGCCATTACTGTTGGAGCTCCGACTCCTTCGTTCCGGCGGCCTCAGCAGGCAACCTCCTCCCCAAACGTGGGCGTGGCTTATCGGAGAGCAATAGGTACAGTCCATGTCCCGTTATGTGTGTGCTTCTGTTCCCGTTTCCCAGCTTTATACGCTCCAAGGGCTTTTAGGGGCCAGCTTTAGGCTGCACAATGTACCCCATAAAATCTCGTTCTCACCTTTGACCCTATATCTCCCTATTTCTGGCGTCTTTTGGGCCCTACCTGGGAAAAGGTGTTACATTGAAAATTTTTTCAGGAAAAAAACAACCACAAAGTTATACATATTTTGCCAGTTTGGGATATAACTCCAAGTACAGACTGTTATATTTCTGCAGAGAAATTGTTGCAGACATAGGAAGATCGAAGAGACCTTGCGTGAGCCAAAGTCACTACATTACTGTTTGCATTACTGTGGTTAAGATGAATAAAAATCGATGTCAAGTTTCACATTAACTTGCACGCAGGTTGCTCATGTTAAACGCTAATAAGAGGGGGGTAAGTTAACCTAGTACGGGGGTAAGAAACTGCTGAAAAGGAGAATTGACCTCATGCCCCGCCCCTTGCGTGCTGACGTACTTTTCAGCGAGAATGAAAAACGCGGCATGGAGTCTCCTTTCGGAACGGACTTCGTTTGAATTATGGGTCGTGCCAGATTTTTTTTAAGTATACATTGGCGGCTACTATGCTACTTTTTGTATTCTTGTTTTACTTTCTATATAAGACCAAAAGTTCGAGTGAGAAAGACGAGAGAGGGAGTCCTATTCACTTTCTACTCTGCCTTGTGTCTATACACTGGTGCGGCTTCCACTATGCGGGCTCGGCTCCGCTCTACGATCAATAAACAGAGCGCGTGGAGTTGATGGCACACTTGTCCGAATTTTCTTTAGCTGGCTTTAGCCTTGTATATGCGATAGCCAAAATGTCCATGGCAAGAAAAATAAAGAAGACTCCCAAATGGGCCATTTTTGTATTTATTTCCTTCTTTCTTTCTCCAACTTGGGGTGCGGCGGGCCCCCGCCAATAAGCCTATCAAAGTATGCATAATACATGAGTTGAGCATGTCTTGTGCTGTTTTCACAAGTCCATGGGAGGTCATGTGAGGACACTTAAGCTAATTAGGTTCTTGCGTGAGCAAATCCAATGCACTGAAAGCCTCGATTGACTAATCAGTAATAACGAATCCGCTGATATTGAGCACGCCAATAATTCCAGACTTTTGAACTTTCTTGTTTCTCCTTCGCCTCCTGCTCCTCCCCAGTTGAATGACGTAGAGGCGAAACGTCGATGACGTCGAAACGCGGCGAGATGGCAGCGGAAATGGGGGGCTTGCAGGAAGAGTCAGCTAATGGCGGCGGCAATGTGAACGGAATCGATAGCAGCGGCGAAGTTCACCCGCCGCATCCGACGACAGCGTGGGCCGGCTCTGTGTCCGAGACGCAGAAAGCGGGTCAGAATTCGAATTTGAATCGCGCGGGCAACGGGGGTATCGCGTCTGCCCTGCCGGCGCGGGTGCCCACCGCCGGGCCGGGAATGCCCTCTGGCAACGGTATGACCGTGGTGGCCGTGCCTGCGGCTGGAGTGCGTTGGGAAAATGAAAGTGGGGGCGTGTTCTCCGAAACAGATTCGGAGGACGAACGCGATGAGGTCTCGGCGGCTGGTCCCTTGCCCAGTATGACGTCACCGGGTGGCACCCAATTCGGGGGCAGTGCCGGCGGCTGTGGTAGTGGACCTATGCACCGAGCTCACTCGCGTTCCATCAGTTCCTTACCGCCGGAACCCTTCATGATCATGCGGAGCAAAGCCTTGAACCGCCGGGTGTGTATCAATGTAGGCGGCGTCAAACACGAAGTGCTGTGGCGAACTTTGGAGCGGCTGCCCCACACGCGCCTGGGTCGGTTACGCGAGTGCAATACGCACGAAGCCATCATGGAATTGTGCGACGATTACTCGCTCGTTGACAACGAATATTTTTTTGACAGACACCCCCGCTCTTTCAGCAGCATCCTCAACTTTTACCGCACGGGCAAACTCCACCTGGTAGAAGAGATGTGCGTGATCGCCTTCAGTGACGATTTAGAGTACTGGGGCGTCGATGAACTGTACTTGGAGTCATGTTGCCAGCACAAGTACCACCAAAGGAAAGAGCACGTGCACGAAGAAATGCGGAAAGAAGCCGAGTCACTCAAGCAACGAGAGGAGGAGGAATTCGGGGATGGGAAATGCACCCAGTACCAGAAATTCTTGTGGGATTTACTCGAAAAGCCTACTACTTCCGTGGCGGCCCGGGTGAGTCGTACCCCTTTCCGTTTATTTTTATTTTATTAGCTTTTTTTTTAACACAGCACATTTGTGGAACTTAGAAGTAGGTCCCTAACCTCGCAGTCAAAGTAGCGTACACGCTGAAGTTGACTTGGAAGTAGACTTTAGAGGCTCCTGCTAACTTGTAGGCGGAAATGAATTAGCTAAGCCCCTGCTTTACTTAGCAACGCTATCCTAAGGGCAGATTTAGAATCTTCCGCTTGGATTGGACGCTTCTTTTTTGCCTTCCATTCATTTTGCTATATCGCGGGCCGGAAACTATATATCCTTCTTTTAAGAAACTTTTTGCTGAATTTGGGTATACAAGCATGGCGCGCGAGATCTGCAATGCGTAATACTATTGCTAAAAAGAAAAGAGAAGTACAAAAATAACATTCGCGGGAATGGGAAAAGTTTAGCCATCTGGGGGAATGGGGCAGTACTTCCGCTCTATTTCATTTTCTGTCCTGACTCTTATCAGCTGGCTGCGGCTATGGCTATTCACCCCTTCCCCCTCTCTCTCTTCGTAATATCCATCCCAGATTGGGTAAAGCTATAAAATCTTGACCGGAACACCCATATTTGAAGGTCTGTGGACTTTCAGTTCTTTTAGAGTGTTAGTTTTTTTATAGGTTATTTTTGGGGGGAGGAAAGAGAGCTAATAGTAGCATTGTAAAATAGCCTTTCTGTCGCACTTCACGAGTCCTTTTCGTACAGCTTCAGATTTTGAAGATTGTGTCGATGGAAAGCACCGTGTATCGTTGCGCTAGCCACCTCAGCCACGCCCCATGTGCTTTAAGAGAACGAAATTTGTTTGTTTCAGTGGGTAAGATTAAAGATTTGTTGGGCTTTGTGTAAATATTTCATTGTTGGGGCTGTTTCTTCCCGTGACTATCTCTTCTCGCCTTCAACTACCTTTTTCTCTGTCGCAGAGGTTAACTGACAACAAACATACAAAACGCTCACGATGCCTCGCGTGAAATCGAATCAAATGAGGTATTTCTCATGGTTCTCCATCCACTGTTTACCGAGAGAACAGTCTTAATCGTTTTTAAATCGAATCGCTACGATGAACCAATATTTATCTCGATACTTACAACTTACAAAGTCTGTAAGACGTGTATTTGTAGTTCGAACGTTTTCTTTTTGAAAATCTAGTTGAAATCGATATAAACCTCGGTACGGTGAACCGATATTTAGCGCTATTTATTTCGATACTTACGCATCGGAAGGCGCATGTGGTAGTTTGATCGCTTCATTTGACAGTTGCGCTGAAGAAAGGAGAGCAAAAATGAAAGTTGAGGTAATCTCAAAGTTTAAAGGAGTGAAATTTGCTGTCAGTTGACCTTTGAAACTTTCTGGCTTGGTTCCGGTGACCAAGTTTCTGCGTGTTCTACGTGATATAGTTAATTGTTGCCTGTGTAAGGGCTCTGTTAATTAATTTTTCTTTCGGGAGGTGGGTTAGATAAATGACAGCCTTTTCTCATGCTGTGTTTGACTTGTTCGTGTGGCAGACTTAAAAGTTTTCACAAACATTCTAGGTTGTTCATCCATGGAGAAACTTATTGGTGCCGTCTCTCGCTGGTGCAACAATCCCATGTGTTACCCTCTCTCACTCCTTCTCTCTCTTTTCTTTCTATTTGGCGTACTCTCATTTTCACTCGCTGGAAAACATTTGACACTGTCTTTCACACTATGTTACAACTTGAGCCAGCCAAAAGAAAGGAATACTAATCTGATTCTTCAGAATGGGCAGAGCTTAACGACCCACGTTACTAGTGCTTTACACCACGCTGGGGGGAAAGACAACAAAACACACAAAAACGCAATACCATGATGCGAAAACAAGACCATTTCTGCGTTACAGACCTCGCTACTTAAAAAAAAAACTCCTAGCGGCAGTTTGGCGCAACATTTCCGCCAGGATTGGACCCGTTCCTCAGCTACTTGTCTTCTGGAATGAACTGCAAGCATTACTCTGCTGCTCGCCGCCAGAAATTTGACTATGCACTCCTTTGCTACATAAAATGAAAAGCTAGTTATAAAATTTCTTGTGAGAAAAGCAAAAGATCTGGGGGAGCTCTCGGTAGTACTGCAGTCATTCCAGAGAGTGGTTGTGCTGACTGGGGTCAATGCTGGGGGAGTGCTGACGCGAATCGTGTCGCCGAGTCTGAGCGAGATCTGTCGCGGACTTGGGCTGCTTTTGCAGACAGCTCTATAAAACAATGTCGGAATGTCTCCACGACCTCTTAAAACTAGATAGAAGCAAACATAGTAGTGGGTGAAGGAACTATTAGTAGTGGTTGCAGAAATTAACCCATTCTTCCTTTTAAACTATCTCTTATCAAATTTCTGTCCATCTTCGTATGTGTACGACAAATCTGTTCTCGTGTGCTGGGTCCAAGTTTTTGCCAATCTTTCACTTTTGTCTTGGTTGTGAAGAGAAAAACTTGGAACTCTGACCAAACACAAAACCTTTTCCACCCCTTCTTTTAATGTTCGTATGGGCTTCTTTCCATGTCGAATTGCTGTGGAAAATATTTCTTATCAGAAAATGGCTTGGGAGGGCTAGACTGTATTTTTAACATTTTTATTTATTTTTTAAAAAAATGCCTTGTCGAGTCCTTGACATGCATGGCTTGTGCTTTTGGACCTGGCTTCCCGAGAGACGTTCTCTGTATGTGCAATGGCTCCATTTTTTTCCTCGCTGGGTTTCTTATTTGTCTCTCTGGCAGACTTTTGGAGAGATTAACACCTTCTCGATCGATCTGAGTGGCCACCATTTTCTTTCTGCTGCGTTTCTGCTTTTTTAAAAATATACCCCGCCTTCGTGTAGCCATTTGGAGAGCCATATAACTTAGTAGACAAGTCTCTGGTATAGCCTTTACCCCTTTTTGTGCATGTTTGAACGAGATTCCATTAGTGCCTAGTACCTTTTCTGGGCAGAGTTTCTTTTACGGGGGTTTGAAGTGACAAAAAACCTATTCCGCACGTAACAGACTTCCCAGTATAAAAAGCAATGCCTTTTTTGGTGGATTTTTTTTTTTTTTTTTTTTTTTTTTTCAATGTAATGTTCAGTCAGGGTTCGTAACTCCTTGGTTAAACTCCGTTGGTACGAGGGTTACCTATCTTTTTTAATCCAAAGAAATCTTAGGGTTAAATTGTTCAGTTAAAAATCTAATAAAAAGTTAAAAAAGTTTAACATTTTTTAACAAGAGTGGTCAGGGTGTACGAAGTTAAACACGAGTTGCGAATCCCTTAGTTCAATCCCAGCTCTCAGGAAGTGCTGACGTCGGTTTTGGGGTCGTTTCAAATCTTTTACGTTTGAATAGTCGATCAAATCATGGAACGAATTTAGTTTCTCGTATAGCTTAAAACATTTTTTGAAAAGGAGTCTAAGAATGAAACGAAATATTCCATACAAATTCAGATTCATTTTATGATTATTATTCATTATTCATTATTTTATTATTCATTCATATAAAATAATAAGGTTCATCTTAGTGAGCAAATTTGATTTATTTGAGAGATTTGTTTAATTTTATAGTTAATTTAATTTGGAATTTATTTTGATTTTTTTTACCATTTTTAATTACTGAACTAGACACTTTTTTCCTCAAATTAGAGACTGTTATACTTCCAGGGAAAATTAAAGTATTTTTTTCTTTTTCAACATTAAGAAAAAAACTTTGTGGGGTAATTAGACGGATACGAGAAGCTTTTGTGTGGTTTGCCCTTTTGATTACGCTGATTTGATGCACTTTTTTTGGTCGCAAGTAAATTAGCTGTTTGTCGTTTAGCCAAGGCTTTTGGGGTAATGAAATGGCTGCAGAACATTGTAGTTTAGGTTGTTTTTAACGAGCACTATGAAGGTCTTCGAACAACAAAAAAAATCTGCAACTTTAGTCCGTCGACAACTTTTGAGAACAACCTCGTTGACGCAAAAAATTCTTTGGGTGTGGTTCCCGCTGTTCGGGGTGTGGGCCTCGTCCTTTGACTTTTGTCGTCTCAACAGGTGGTCGCAGTCATCTCCATTTTGTTCATCGTCTTGTCCACGATCGCCTTGACGCTCAATACCATGCCCGGTCTTCAGGAGAAGGACGAGGATGGCGCCATTACCGACAATCACTACTTGGGGATGGTGGAAGCCGTGTGTATTACCTGGTTCACGCTCGAGTACCTGTTGCGGTTCCTGGCGTCGCCCAACAAGTGGCAGTTCTTCAGCGGACCTATGAACGTGATCGATTTGCTGGCCATCTTGCCTTACTTCGTCTCCTTGTTCCTCATCGAGTCCAATAAACACACGGACCAATTCCAGGACGTCCGCCGGGTCGTGCAAATCTTCCGTATTATGCGAATCCTCCGCATCTTGAAATTGGCGCGGCATTCGACGGGCTTACAAAGCTTGGGGTTCACCCTGCGCAATTCGTACAAGGAACTGGGTTTGCTCATGCTGTTCTTAGCGATGGGCGTGCTCATCTTCTCTAGCTTATGTTATTTTGCCGAGAAGGACGAGCATGATACCAAGTACACCAGCATTCCAGAAACCTTCTGGTGGGCCGGTATTACAATGACGACCGTGGGTTACGGCGACATCTACCCGGTCACTCCACTAGGCAAGGTTATCGGAAGTGTGTGCTGCATTTGCGGCGTGTTGGTCATTGCTCTGCCCATTCCTATTGTAGTCAACAATTTCACCGAGTTTTACAAGAATCAGATGAGGAGGGAAAAGGCCCTCAAGCGAAAAGAAGCGCTTGAGCGCGCCAAAAGAGAGGGTAGCATAGTGTCCTTCCATCACGTCAACCTACGCGATGCCTTTGCCAAAAGTATGGACATCATTGACGTCATCGTCGATACAGGTATTTGAGTAGCGAGATTAGCAGGCACCCACAATTTTGCTACATTCTTCGAAAGTCCATAAAGACAATCTTTACACACACACACAACTTAACTCCTCCTACACTCATTTAAACTCCTCCCCCTTTCCTATAGGACTACCTCTAGGTAAACAAAAGGCTTTTTGAGCTTTGAGGGGAGCAAATCTACTTTAGCGAATACTCTTGAAGGTGATTTTGTCATAATCAGCCATAGTTTTCATTACTTTTTCCTTCTTAATATGGTAGTGGAAGTGATAAGTGTTGGAAACTAACCCTTGTCGCTCTTTTGCTGTTTTGCCTGAGCTTTTTTCAACTCATCGAATTTTGCTCGGTATCGATAGCTATTTTTGTCAAAATCGATACCGTTTTTTTACTCCACCCCAAGGAAGCAGCTAAGGAAACTTTGTGTCGTCACGATGACGTCATATTTTTTTTAAAAGGTGGCTTCGGCGTTGTTAATGACCACTGATGCAGTTTTGTTGGTTTACGGTTCGGTATAGGACACAATTTATCCCAAGTGGATGCTAATAGCGTGGGCGGCGAGAGTGGACGCAACGTGGGCTTTACCGGAACGGGCTGTTACAAGAACCATGATCACAGCATGAAATCCGCGCGTGGAAGACGACGACAATCAACTTCCGTCGCCGCCAGCTTCGTGGGTGCGTCATTGTTGGCCTCAGCAGCCCATTTACAGCCCACACGAGCCAATTCCCCCCAGCTGGTGGATTTCCAAGATTCACCCTTGGTGGGCAAACGACGAGATCAGATGGCCTACAGCGCACTTTCCGCCGTGCGATCACCCCTGGAGCGTGCAGGTCCTTCCAATGAGTTCAGTAGCATGAATGATAATGCTCAAGAAACGCTTACCGTGGCTACTGGATCCTCCACGTTCTGCACGCCCGTAAGTTGCCCCACCTTTTTGTATTCCTATCCAAACTTTGTTTTTCGTTCACTTTAAAGCTATATCTTACAAGTTAAACTTGACACCCAAATCGATGATTCTCGATGAAATTTTCATCTCCTAAGATGAGGAACTTTCTACTACAAATTCTCAACTGGATTTATCCAGGTACATAACCTAGAATGCCCGAACTTGTTCTTATTTAGAAAAGAAGAACAAGTTCAAATATACTTTTGAAATCGATAGTTCATATTATACGTAAGGATTTGATATAGTAATCGAAGAGTATAGATCGATTTACATGAACACATGAACAGCTTCTCGAAGCAAGGAAGTTGCTTAGAATAACAGGATGCCCTTTTTTAGATAAAAAAGAACTTTTTGGTGTCAAGTTGAGTAGTGTTGGAACGAGTAGCTTTATCTGAATAAGGGTTCATAACAGCCTAGACTCAAGTCTAGCGCAGCATTGTTAGATTAGCGAGACAAGGTTCAGGCTGAGAAATGATATTCAGGATAGAGGCACTAAGCACATTCAGGAGAACTTGACTGCAGAGCAGACGCGAGATGCTTTGTGTGTGAATATAGCGTATAATACTTCCAAATCTTTTGTACGTGGGACCGAACAAAAGCCCCTTTATCTTTTTTTATCCAAGAGGAAAATCAGAAATGGGAAAAAAGATATCTTCGCTTATAGAGTGGTACTCTTGCGTAACGTGCGTGACTTCTTGCTCTGCTTGAGATTCGTGTTATATCGCGCTCTGCCACAAAGCATGTTCGTATCCGTCCGTTTATTTTTTTTTTCAGTGAAGAAATAAAGGAAAGTGATTTTTCTCCAGGATTGTATAAGCTTATAAGGGGTAACTACAAAATATATGAAAAAAAAAAGGAAAAGTCGGACAGGGCATGTCGTATTCTGCTGCTCCGTCATGGTGGGTATGTGAAATCTTAATGTAAATATTCTCTCTCGATATTACTTCGCTGTCGTGTTTGCATCGCATGTCACGGGGGACGCTCCTCATACTTGCTTCGACTCTCACCGCTCTTATCAAGTTTTTAGTCACACTTTTAACTCTTTTGCCAGCCGCAACTTGAGCGCTAAAAGGTTGGCGAAGACTGAAAAAAAAATTGCAGTAAATAATGCTAATAAGCTTGGGCGAATGTTATGCACTTGGGAGCCAAGAAGGTCACGTCCAGACTGCGGGCAAAAAATACTGCAAGAACCTTTTTGGCATCTATCATTTTGTCTCTCTGTGTTTGTATTCCCAATTAGGAACCTCCGCGTAAGTGGCTGCCACCGGAATTCATAGCATCGTCCGGAACGAGTCCTTTATCTCCTTCTTCACGCACTGATTGCTTCATCACAGCCCAGGTAGCCAAGCTGGTGCAGCTCCTGATGCAACCACTTTAATCAAAACAAACAAACACAAATTTGATCCTACGGCACTCAACTTTCCACTGGATTCAACTTTCACATGCCCAATTTTTAACCATATTTTTGCCTGGTTGCATGAGCCAGTACCGGCTGGTTAAACCCCCTTCGTCCACCTTTCTCCTGATTATCCCTGCCATTAAGTCATATGGTTGAAATATAAAACCCGCGCAAACTACCAAGTCCATCTTCTAGAACGAGATCCGTGATTGGTCGCTAAATCTTGTGCAAAACTTACCGACGAATACCAGACACAGGTTCGGTTTTTCACTTGCATGGCCTCTCTTTTGACTCCGTAGGAAAAGTAAATTAAAAAAACATAACGAACGCTTCTTTTTTTGAAAAGTTGTATCCAGCTACTGTTGATTTGTACAAAGTAGTTTGCAGAATTAGCAACCGGAGGCGAAGCATCTCGGAAAGTTTGGTAGACTTTGTGCAGTAAGTTTGTGGGGCCCGTAGGCACCATTTAGAGTCTCGAATGGAAACTTTGTTGAAACAATGGATACTTGAAAGAGGAAATGGGATAGTTTAGTATCCTAAATGCGTAGTGAAGAGGGTGTTAGCTGCCTAGTTTGGACGTTTTCATTTGTTTATAGTTTCCGTTTCTTCCCCTTTTCCTTCAAGTTCTAATCTCCTTTCCTTATTTCCTAAGATTCCTGTTTACTTCCGCAAACCACTCTAACAACTTTTTCTCCTAATAAAAAGCATCTGCTGTCTTCCATCTTGCCCTGAAATGCACGGTGTGCTCAAGCCGGGGTTTGAATAACCATTGTAACAATGAAACATTTCACATAACGTTCATTGTTGCCTTGACTAATAGTGGCAGCAGCGTCTTCACTGGTACATTCTCTCCATCATATGTGTGAAAGTGTGCCAACCATAGAACCCAGCCAGATCCAGGCACACTTTGCTACTTAAACAAGCTTTTTCCTTTGTGTCGTGTTTAGCAAATATCATCACACACAAAAAGCACCCCACTTGGGCTCCCCAATCATTGTTCGACGCATCTTTTTGAGCTGTGACTGCTGTCGTCTATTCTTCTTCTGTCTGCCTTTTTCAATGGCGTCTGTGATCCTTATTTCATACTTGTGTTTTATTTTCCCAGCTTTCACTTAGCGTATGCATGGATGGAAACCTTCAAAAGACGAAGTTTACGGAGTGTGAGCTTGCTAAGTTAAATTAGTCTAGCCTTTCAAAACAAAAACAAAACAAGTTTTTGAATCGAAAACCCGTTAGAAGTTTGTTTGGGGAACATTTTTGTAGGCCGCCATCTTGTGTTGATTCTTGCGAACGTTTCCTTCATCCTAATGGGTTGGGCAGCGAATCCATTAGCTTTTTGTGTGTGTCTTGTTTTCTATTTATGCTATTTATGATTAATTTTGAACTTGAATCAGCAGTTTGTCATAGAACCTAGTAATCGCTGAAAGTGAGGCTTGATGTCGTGCATTCCAGGGCGAGAAGGAAAACCGAGGCGAAGCTCAAACTCAGCGTCCGTCAACTGACCCATTACATCAACTTCAGCACTCCATCGTGAAATGCAAGGACGACAAGAAACAAGTGACGATTGCTGTCACGTCTCGACCTTCCACAGCCAAATCCTAAATGAGCAAAAAAGAAAAGAAGCTATCGAGCTTCCGTTTACGATCCTGGCTCCTTTTTGTCCAACGTCTTTTTACTCCTCCCTCTCCCTCCTTCCTTGTACATTGAATTTTATTAAGTCTTCATCCAACCACTACATCCTTGTACAGTTTTCAACCCACTTATGGACGCCCCAAAGTGGCGGCTTTTTTGATTGATACAGACAGGTACGACCCAAGTCACGTGCTCTCATCAGTCAAAACATCTAACCCAATTTTTCATTAATAAGCAAAAATTTCTCTACTTATATGGAAGCAATTTCCCTTACCTACATCTCATATTTGCTTGGCGAATTTGTGCAATTTAAAAAATATCAAGTCTTACCTTTTTGGAACCATTCCACCTTATAGAACCTTTTATTATCCATTTTCTGTGTTCATTATTTATTCGTTTGTTGTACATCTTCTTTTCGGGAAGACAAACTGTTCTTTGCATGGAAGTTTTTCTGTGTAGGGTCTTGATTATAACTTAGATCTTGCAGTCATCATTGCACTGTAACTTTTTCCAAAAAATAATTGAAGAGATTTCCTTATCGCAGGATTTAAACGAGTTTCTCAACTCGCCAGACTCCAAGTATGAAGAAGCTTCCTATCCGAATGTCAGCATGGAAATGCGGCCCTTGGACCCCGAATTGGGCAGAAGTCATCAGGCCGGTAACGGAGGGCCGCCACCGCCAGTCAGTACACCGCCTTTGCCTCATTCGACGAACGCCTCTTCGCCACGCCCCACCGATCTCGTTAGCTTCGACAGCTCGGACACGTGGGCTTCCTGCAATCCCTTTCCGTCCACTTCCGATTTGGGCTCGCCTTCCAACGTGGATATCAACCGACTCAATGAAAGCTCGCTTTACATCAATCCCATGGAATTGGATACCAGCAGTCGTCCTTCTTCCAACGCAAGATCCCCGGTTCCTTCTTCTTCGGCTTCGAAGGCGGTCCCGACTGCTGCGTTTGCAACTGACGCGAAGGAACCCAGGGAAGATCCGCTAGCGACGCCTACTCGGCCCTCTAAAGTAAAAAAAAAAAAGAATTCTTCTCTTTTTATTTGTTTTTTCCAGGTTTTCTTGTCTCAGTAGGGATGTTTTGTCGAGTTCACAAGGTTTTCTTGAATACGAGCAGGGTTCATTAGTTATAAACTCGGCGCTTCTGTACTTCTTGGTACTAATGAAGTGATTTAAACAGGTTGGGAAGTTGAGACCTCGTTTCGAAGATTCGTACCAGGAATGTGAAGCAGACTCCTCGCCGCGCAAAGAAGCCAGCAAGCAAAGTTGGAAAGGCAAAGCGATACGAACTGGCAGAAGTCTGGTTTCGGCTACTCGGTTCCTAAATTATCATTTCTTGGGACTGCAATCTATGGGTATGAACTTTTTACAAGCACTTGTTAGTATTTCTTTTGAAAAATTAAAACCTGGCATTGATATCAAGTTCCTGGGATACCAACGCCATGAGCGATATAGACAAGTTTGGAAAATAAATTGGGCTTGTGTTAACTAGCGCAAGTATTGGTGCCAACCCCAACAGCGTTAAGATAGAGATAAGCAAGTAAAGCAAGTAAAACTTTTGACCGACAGCCAATCCTTAGTTTCTGCTCAGCGAAATTCCGCACGTTCCCAAGCTATTTTCGTGAAAGCCTGTCATCCAAAGGAATTTGAGTTGTCTTTTCCCATCTTTTTTTCTGCTTTTTGGAACGGATATTTATTGACAATCTGAAGCTATTTCGCCTCGAGAAGTGTTTTGCAAAAGCACTTGAGCATTGATGCGAATTTATGGTTATAGATGGGCGCGGACGCGGCAGCCCAGATCGGAAGAAGTCGATATTGAAGAGGCCAGACGCGAGCGGCACGGGTTCCAGGCAGCCACCGGAGTCGGACCTGGAAACGGAGCGGCTGATCCCGGACATGGAGCTGAGTCCCGCTTTGGGGTGCAGTTCTGCGTCCATGCCCATGACTCCACCGCCTGCGGCGGTTGCGGCGGCGGTTGGTAATAAGGCGAATTTGCCTTTCCCCACCGTGAAATTACGGTTGACGCCCACCACGCCGAAGGGTACGCCCACCAAGACGCCTGAAGCGCCTCGCAAAAGCCGATTTCTTCCCAGTAAAGGCGTGAACCCCGCTAGCAAAGCCAAAGAGCCTGCTTCGCAAGTCAGTCTTCCTCCCAGCAGTGCAAAACGGATGGCAGAAAGTGAGTCTTTCGATGAGAGTCTGGAACTGGAGCAGGATCAGCCAGTACCCGTGCCACTGGCAGAAGTGCTGCCAGGAGTCGTGGTGGCGGCCTCGACGGGACGGTTGGCGGCTAAACCTCTCATTTCTAGTTTTGGCGACTTGCTCTTCGCGGATTCCTCCCCAACGGAAGAAATGCGCAGCACGGCTGCCGCTGCAGCTGCAATGACGATGACGGCCGCGAGTTCGACAGCCAAGCAAGATTCCAATGGACCTGTTTTGTAGTGTTTCAAAACGGAAGACATTTCTGCCATGAATCTCCTCTGGGAATGTGTTCCCCACCCCCGGAAAAAGAAGAAATATGGAAAACTGAAAGAGACATTTGTTGTTGGAATTTCTTGCAATCTTTTTTGCTCCATGGAAGCATTCGACGAGGCAATATTTACTTCAATCAATCCACCAAACCACTTGTCAACTCAAATCGCGCAATTTTTCCCCAACGTCCCTCCAACACCTATTCACGCAGTTTTTTATACCAGAAAACAGCGCCAAACTTGAACAAATTTTACTTCGTGTTTTCAATGGCTGCTCCGCTTCTTGATAACGAGAATCTAATAAGTGGATTGTGATAGAGGAACCCTATAAAATTACGTTTACTGTGCTTCTCGCAAGGTTTAGACCAGGTGGTAAAAAAGCGAAGCAGTGTCTTTGGCATCGGATTGTTATTATTGGGTTTACATTTCAGTTTTCTTCCCAGCTTCACCTATAAAAAGGATAAGTTTAATTTTGGGGGACCATTATTATGGAAGCTCAGTTGTTAGCGAAAATTTTAAAATTTTGTTGGGTGAAAGAGAATTTTTCCTTAATTGGGAATTTTCCTGTTTCGATATTTTCTGCGGGATAAAGGTACAAGCAATCATTTTATCTGTCGTGGATTTTTTCTTCCTCCCTGTCAAAACTCCAAATCTTCTCTCCCTTAATCTATGTCGCACTGCGCTGCACTCCAAAACGGAAACCTAATAGCTCATTTAGAATCCGTTTTGTTTGCATTTTATTTATTAGATACTTTTGAAATAACTTTTGTCAGTGCAAAAAGAGGACATTAGGCCACCATTAAAAACCAAAGAGACCGCATAGAGACTGCATACGCATACAAAAAACAAGACCCAGTGACGAATTCTAGTTGCGTTTGTATTTTTCGCCCTTTTGATCGAAGCTAGTGATATTGAGCTCTTTTCTTACACGTCTACTGTTCCTTTTTTAAAACTATTGACGGCTGCCTAGTTAACTGACTATTGTCTTGAGTTGCGTTCGACGGACATATCATGTGGTTCTTTTGTGTGACTGTGTAAGCTAAGCGGTATAAGATATCCCTTGTTTGACTTTTCCTGTATGGAATTCTTTCTGGGTGGTTATGGTCTGGACCCACAGAAAGAAAAATGAGACGAGAGAAAAGATATGCCAAGCTCTTGTTAATAATCGAATCATCTCATCAAGCATGCTCAATTGCAAATACAAGCAAAAAACTTCGCACAAGATTGTGCTTTTTCTTCATTTCCGCAAGCAAATTCCGAACATAGCACCGTTCCCGGTTCAAAGTCGTTCATTCGCCCCGCGGTTAGCAGCGCCACCGCTTTTATTTACTTCCTGCTTGCTTCTGCTGTGTTCTGTACGTTCGCTCGGGCTGGTCTTGTGCATTGCCGGCCGGGCTGGTTGTGTTGTGTAGTGTCTTGGTTGTGATTATGTTCGGTTAGTTAATTAGCAGTGTCACCATGCGGCTTCTACTGTGTGGGTTCGTGTCTTTGGTGTGCTTGTTCAGTGGCAAAGCTGTCGCGGAAGGTAACGTTTTGAAGTTCACTCTTTTAAGGCACCGAAACAACAGCTGTTGACCTTGTTCTCGTTCCTTTTCTGGTTAGAATTTGACATATTACCATGCGCATTGGGATACATGTCCTCTTTTCATTTTTCTTGTACGCGTGTGCTATCAAAAAAAAGAACAATGGCAATAAAGAAATTCAGAATCTGCTTGTGTTATGAAATGAAGGTAATAGAAGCCTCCATGCTGGCTTTGTAGTTGATCACGTAGTCAAAGCCTACAGCTACGGTTTCCTGTTACTCGCATTTGACCGTTGGACGACTTTCTGTTTATATTCTTCATTAATCATAAACAGAATGAACTTAAAGTCAGAACAGAATGTCTTAAAGTCCAAGAACTGCGTCATAAGGAAAGACATCAGACGATTACGATGTGACCTACCTTCTTTCCTTGAAACATTTGATGAAAAATGTAAGACGTTCACCTGATTTAGTGACAACGGGTGTGATGTATTACGCTGTCAAAAAGGACACTATTTTGACATGCTTAGACGTGAATCACACTATGTTGTCAGTTTTCTGTAGTTCAGCTAAAGGAGTGAAAGAAAGTACAAGTTTTAACGATGATGTTAACAAGTTAGGATAATAGTTAAGCTAACTTATCCTATTTCATTTCCAATTCAACTACCAATTTTTAACTAAGGTTGTCCAGTAAAAACCACCAGCGTAATACATGACAACCGTTTGTCACTCTTTTCCTTAGGACCTGTTGGGGAAAAATAGGACCCAAGTCTTATACGGGCTTAAGTAGGAAATTGTACATTTGGAAATTGTACATGTATCTCGCAACCAAAGTGACGTTTGTAAGTGTTGTAAAAACCCTTTGTGTCGCGCTTTTCTTTCGTGCAGCGTCGTCACAGGTGTACCAGCTTTCCATTGATAAAATTGGGTTATCTAAACAGGTTTGAGGTGTCAAAAAAAGTGTCTTTGCCGCTATCTCCAAAGTCGTGAACTACTTTCGTAACCTTCCTTTTTACATGTTTTTTAAACATGTGCATTGTTTATGTCAGGATTTCTAATACACAGGAGATACGACATTGTGATAGTGATACTGATCGTTTTTCCTTGTTTTCCTGTTTCACAGATGTGGTAGTAGCTGTGGGGGATCACTTGGAAGTGATCTCTTCTCTAACGGGTACCAAGGTCCGCGAAATTGTCCCCGTAGATCATTTGAATACTAGCGATAACAGCGTGATTGTTGCCGTGGCTTTTGACCCAGCTAGCCAACAGATTTACTTCAGCGATGCTGCTCATCATAATGTAACCATCTCCAGTTTATCTTTAGAAGGCAACAGCATCCAAACTATCAGTCAGAGTAAGCAAAACACATGTTTTCCAGTTCTTCTTTATTTTTCGACGAGTAGCAGTAGCTGTTACGTCATTTTTGTTTAGAAACCGGAGAAGAGAGAGTGGAAGGACTGGTATATGATAAACGAGAAAATGCGCTATTCTGGACCGATGGCTTTCAACGCACGATTAACAAACTTGCCCTCGGACAAGACAATGATGCCGAAATTTTGCACTTTCTAGATGAAGATCGCCCACGAGGCATCGCTGCCGATCCCTGTGACAAGTAAGGACCTCGAAACTTAAGTTATTAACAGTAATAGTATTAAGTTTTGAATTTTTAAAGAGTTTTAAGAGAGTAAGGTTTCAAAATGAAAAAATACATGTTATAGAACCAATTAAGTGTTCTGGCTGAAGAAACCCGTATGTCCATTACGCATATTAATCGAGTAATTCATTACTTAGAGAATAAACTCCATCCCTTTCCTTCAAATTTTCCTATCCGTTATAACATTGGGTGACAACTGGCTGGACAGCTGGCGCCTTTACCTATGAACGCATTCAAAATTGAACTTTATATGCATAAGGGCGGCATCATTGTCTTTCCTTTGAATGCTCAGAAAAGTCCGTAGGTGCTTTGGTTGACTTAAAAACTCAACTATAAAATAGTTACTTATTCATCGCGCGATTGCCGTCTCATCGGGCTGAGACTCAGGCCGGTGAGCTTTTGGGCGGGTAACGCTTGCTGCGTGGCGGATAGCGAAGTCACGACGCCAAGAAAAAGTCCTTTTTTGTGATTGAGCTTGTAAATTAAATAATTATTAATTATATATAAATAATTTATTTCGTTTTTTAAATATGTGTAATGGAGATAGGGTTCTTAAGCCACTATTTTTTCATTTTGAAACTTTACATTTTTTCAGAATGTTGTACTGGACCAACTGGTCTCCTGCCAAGCCTAGTATCGAGCGCTCAAATTACGATGGAAGTAATCACGAGGCGATTATCCAGCAAGATCTTTCTATGCCTCATGGCTTATCGATTGACATGAGAAAAAGGAAGCTGTATTGGTGCGATATCCTGACAGATGGAATGTTTGCTATTAAGCGGAGTAACTTGGATGGTACTGGGAGGTAAACAATGTCTGGAATTTTTTGTTTTCTTTGTGTGTGTTTTTCTCCGGTTTAGTCCGGTGACTTGTTTTATAGAGTTTTTGTTTTGTATTTGACTTTGATTAACGAGGTTATATTGCCAGGGAAACAGTCTATCGTGGAGGAGGCCAATATCCGTTTGCCCTGGTCGTGGGAAAAGACCATGTCTACTGGAGTGATTGGGATCAATCTGTTTTATGGAAACTGTCTCTTTCCCTTTCCAATCCGGTTCCTGAGCGCCTAGCAACGTTTCAGCCCACTCGACCTATGGGCTTAACAATCCTGGCTCATACAACGGAAAACTTCTGTGATTGGAACAAATACCAAACGGAAGAAGCCCATATTGCCACCGAAAAGCACGCCGTCGAGTTTAAAGAGTTTATGGAAATGGCCACGGAACCTCTGGACCATACCGTGGAGGTCGCGGCGGACACGACGCTGCCAGTTAACTTCCCAGATTGCTCAAACTGTCCTCAGGAAGGGACTCAATCATCACATGGTTGCAAGTAAAGTGTTAGCAAAGGTTTCTGTCTACCTTTTGTTAGTTATTGCGCTTAATTTTAGGTGTAATCAGGATCTTTTGAGCTTGAAAGAAACTTTCCTTGCGAAATCCTTTGAACCCTTGGAGCAAGAAAGACTATTTGTTCCCTTTGTTGCGTTATTGGGATTCTGTGTTGTGCTCATCTGCACGGTTATGGGTCTCCTGTACAAAAACTATCACTTAAGGAGACGTAGGCCTAAACTACGAAGGCGTTTTGTGGGCATGATCAAGGAGCAGAAAGAGAAGAACAAATTGGGAGTGGCGAATCAGCAAGTTACTCTGGATATAGAAGATTGCTGCAACATGAATCTGTGCGAAACGGTGAGTTTTTTAAAAAGAAAATCTGTCGTGGTTGGGGGATCTTGAGTAATCGTTTTCTACTTTAGCCTTGCTTCGAGCCACCTTCAAGAACGCCTAGACTTGTCGGCGTGAGAGCAGTGGAGGATAATGATTGTTTATTGCCGAACATGGAAGGAGCCGGCAGCTAGCGTTCGTCTTGCAAATGGCTTACTTTTTATTTTTTTTTTATTTTCTTAGCTCGTGAAACAGAAAAGAGTTGATTGCGAAAACGTTTTGTGGTTAGTTCCTTTGCATAGTTCAAATTTGCTAGTTTCCCAGGGATTTTAGAGGACGTAGCACTCTAAGCGGCACTCACTTTAAGAAGGAGTAGTGACTTTTTTGTTTAAAGTGCTACGTCCTAGCTTGTGTATGGGGGTTAGTTATTTACCTTATGCATCTTTTTTTCCGACGACGAAAATGTATGCAGATCGTGTCCTAAAGGGCGTAGTTGTTGGACAAGAATATCTCAGAAAGATTTGGCTAGGTTTGGCTCGTTTCTAAGGATGTGACAGTTAAGCTTGGCTAAACGATGTCTTTCAATGACTGCTAATTTACCCTCAGTGTAAAGTAAAAACATAAGTCTTTTATGGGGCGGGGAGTCGGGAGTAGGAAAAACAAGCTAATTCGCTTGAAAAAAAGAAAACTAGTCTCTATCCCCATTGAAGAACTCAATCTTGAGACAAAGGAAAGAAAAGATTCGATAGGTTTGGTGCCTTTGCTATGTGGGTTACAAGTAGGACAAATTGGGTACCACGTAGGCAAAACCGCGGAAATAGGCATGTAGTTGGTGAGATGTAGGTGATATATTTAAAGGTCCGGTTTTCGTAGTAATTAAATAGAACGCTGTCCAATTGGTTTGTTTTGTTTCATTGCCAGAAGCTGTAGTGTATTCGGGTTTGACTCAGATACAATTGACTGGACTTACATATTTTTACGTATTAATGTCAAAACATAAATAGAATAGGAAAAAACAAATCAGAAATATTCGTTATTTTTAGTGAAGAAATGCCACTGGTTGACCCGGAATCGATACGACCATTTGTTCTCGTGGTATGAAGGAACAAAGTATATTGGCTGCGGCGCAAGTAGTGTCTACATAAAAGTTTATATGGGGAAGATGCCGTCCAATCATAGAGCGAGTTGGCCTGGTAGCCGTTCCCAAACGTTCGAACTACTGGTCACCTTTAGCTATTTCACGAAGCTGGGCAGCATAGCATCAAAGAGCATCTGGTATAGAGGCGACACCATAGGAAAGTTTTGAAGTCGATTTCAACACTAGCGCCATCTCTGCTGAAGCTCCGAATTTTTTTAGAAAGTGGGAAATGGAATGTTTGATAAACTGTTTGCATCCTAAATATTCTTTGGATTGTATAAATATATTTGTTATTAGAAATAAAGAATGTATTTGAGGTTAAAGAATTGTTTATTTAATTAGCAACGGGCTCGACGAAGAGTATACAAGTGGTAAAAGTAATGAAGGTTATAGGCGAACGTCATTTCTTTTATAAATCGAACAAAAGATGGATGTTCCCTATACACTACACCAGCTTATTTCAGGTTACGTAGTTATAGAAGCTTCAATGCAACGCAGCAAAATCGAACAAAAGATATAATTATCTACATACGTTGTACACCAGCTTATTCATATGTTGCATTTATAGATGTTTTAAGGCACAATAAATATAAGCTTATGACCGAGTGGATAAGGCGGAAGCCTTGGGAACGAAAGGTTCCCGGTTCGAAACCCGGTCGAGGCACTTTATTTCGTCAAAAATACGAAATATTAAATGGCTCCCTTTCTCTGTACCTCATGCCTTCTCTGCAAGGTTCCTATACCTATATTCGAAATTGTGAAGCTTCGGCATCACGAGCTCGAATATCGGGGATAGGAAACCGAGCAGGAGTTGGGAACAGGGAAAAGGGGCGAGGCTCTCAATTTTTGACGATTTTTGAAGGGGACCCCCTTGATACAGCATTATTCCTTATGGAGAAAAGCCCAGAAAACGCTTTCCCAGCTCGAAAAGGAGCCACGCCCACTTTTTGGTCCAATCCACCAATAGAATTCGTCCTTTTCACGGAGGCCACACCCCTTTTGGCGGACTTTTTGAATCATCACTTAAAAAATTTCCAGATCTTCGCTTTTATTTCAAATATTACAAATCATACAATAAAAATGGCATGTATGTAAACTAGATTCTTTGGGAACCTTTTTAGTTACAACAAATAAGCAAATAAGGGATTCCGGGGAGAAGCAATAGGTCAAAATTACATATATTTAGAGGAATTACAGGATTTTTTGTTTTTTACTTCAAAATTAAAACCTCGACAGAAAATGTAAACATATTTTTACAAGCACGAAAAATCAAGGAATAAGAACAGAACAATGCAAAAAAATAGACAGGGAGAAAAATACCTCATTTGCATAATTTTCTGAGCTTTTTTGGTATAAAAATGTACAGAACATATATTTCCAACTATTTGGAGAGCAGACGACTTAAGGAATGCAAAGAGATACACTATAAAGCACACAAATGATTAATTTAGGAGCCATTAAAGCTAAAGCATTCTAGATGAAAAGCCGCGATTCAATTTGTAGCTTCAGTGCCATCTGTGTGTCACAAAGTGAACCCTGTAGCTATGTTAGCTAGCTTGTTCGAGTAAACAAAAATAACACGTTTTCCATGATGTTGCGGGCTATTTCAACCCAAATCTTCGGTAAACCTACTTTTAACGAGTACTTATTTTTATCAAACTTACCTTACTCACTAGGTTTTAGTTCCTTAAAAATAGCCAGGTTTACCGTAGCGACAGCCACAAACCAAAACAAATGGACTTCCAGCATAGCTCAATTCACAGACGAGGTAAAATCCACGCCTGCCGACTCCACACCTAAAAAAGACATGGTAAGAAGGTTTACCATCCGTTATTACATACAATTACGTTATTATACCACCCGTTATAACGTACTAAGATTTATCTTCTTTTAGCCCGTGGATATACCCAACCCTTTCGTGAAAGAGGCCACAAAATGTATTCTCTGCAAACATAACGTTGAAATTGACTACAAAAACGTTCGTTTGCTCTCCCAGTTCCTTTCACCATTCACCGGAAAAATCTATGAACGGAATGTTACTGGTTTGTGCACAAGGCAACAAAAGATCGTGAAAGACGAAATCCTCAAGGGTCAAAGCTTTGGCTACATCCCTGTTACCATCAAAACGCCTCAATACCTCAAAGATCCCAAATTATTTGATCCAGGCCATCCTATGAGACAACATCGATTCTAATTTACCTTCACTGCTGTACTTGGCCCTAGTATCACAATAAATTTTTAAAAATTTCAATCGAATTCCTTTCTTCTCAGAAATATTAATTGCCAATTTAGTATGTACAACCGATTAGGGGTAACAAGATCTAAATTAAAAAGAATGCCAAGGCACAAGCGCGAAATTAGAGTGAACGTAAGAATCAGCATAGCTTTTCAAAACTGTAAGAAAAAACAGCCACGAAGTAGGAATGCTCTAGCATGGTGGGAACCGCGAAACGAAACGAAACGAATGGAACAACTGCAATATGATTAAAATGAGATAGAAATCTTCGCTGAACCATCTCATCGAGAACCTCCACCCATTTTCCCAATTAATTCATCGCAAATTGTGGTCAACTCAAGGTTCTCTCGGCTCTTCTGCTCCAACGCTTGCTCTAGAGAGCTCACACGCATTTCGGACTTTTTCAACATTGCACTTAACCTGGCAACTTCCGAACTCGAGCTTTGCCTCGCCTTCTCAATCTCCTGGTGCGCCCTACATTCATATAAACTCACAGTAAATCTTTGAAATGTAGTACTCCTTCCTTAAACTTACGATTCCAACTTGCTAGACGCATGTTGCTTCAGGGATTCATACTTTTGCTCTTCAGCGCTCAACCTTTCTTGGTAAGCTTGCATAGCTTTCTTCAAAGTGGCTTCGTTCTGGGTCAAACTTTCCACAGCTGATTTGGCTCGTTCATATTTACTACAGAAAAACAATATATAATTCATTCTCATCATAGGAAATATGGACTAACAAATTCATAAACCGTACAAATCGTGAACTAGTTCTAAAAATTAAAAATGTGAAGATCAATAATTAATTTTAATTAATTAATTAATTTTAAATAAATAATAAACACATTTCAAATATACAGTAGATGCCGCTTAGTGATCATGTTTTTCAAGTCAATACAGTAGAATACTCGCTATAACGTACTGGCCATTTGCTATTTACGTACAATCGGCTATAACGTACAAATTTTCAGTCTTCTTCCGTGTACGTTATAGCGAGTTTTTACTGTATTGATTCTCTTAAGGCTCTCGTATACCTTTAGCTAGGTATAGGCGATTGGCATGGGGGATTTCGGACACTTGCGAGAAAACAAGATCAGTTCCGTTCAAAGATCCGACCATCTTATGGAAAACCACTGAATTGGTCAAAACGATGTAAAAGCAATGTGAATGGAGCAATCACTACTGTAGTTTCGTTACTCCACATGTGAAGATTCTTTTGAAATTGATTCTAATATCCGATGTGATTCTAATAATCGATTAAAATGCTAGGAATTTCATGATTTGGAATCGGTCCTTTAAAATTTGATTTGATAAAGCGGCTGATTCTAATAACCAGTGTTCTAATCTAGTAATATTCTAATCACAATAAGTAATAATCTAGTAACCAGTGTTCTAAACTAGTAATATTCTAATCACAATAACGTCTACTGTAATTTGACTTAAGTTGAATATTTACCTGAGATAGCCGGCAAACGCGCTTTCCATGTTTTTCAGGTCACTCACCGCCATTTCCTTCTCTTGTGCCAGACTTTGCATTCGGGCATTGGCTTCTTCCTTTTCGCGTGCTTTCTCACCAATGAGCTGGGAAATGGTTTTCTCGTACTCAATGACAATTTGACTTTAAAAAATGCATAAAATACAATATAAATCTCAACTCCTCACAATTCTTGTCCTAATTAAAGGAAAATTACTTCATTTGCTGCTGTTCTTCTAAGCACCTTTCCATTTTGGCTTGCAAGGCCCTAATTTCCTGATCTTGTTGCTGGATTTCGCGATCCTTCTTTAGCAATCGGTCTTGGAACAGCAATTCCTGTACTTTGAGAGCTTCTCGATGTGCAAACTCCTGTTCTTGTCCGTTGTCAGTATTAAGAGTGACAGTCGAATCAAAAACTGATTCGGAAGCTGTAACTTCAGCCTCAGGAGCGCCATGTTTGGAAGGTGGCGAAAAGGTGAATAAATTAGTGGTGGTGCGTCTGTCAACATTGGACTCAGTCACGGTAGGCGGGGCTGGCTGAGGAGAGTTCGTTCCGACCAACGGATCAAACTTGACGTAGAGCGATTCCCGTGCTAAAGCGACATTTCTGCCGGTGGTACTTTTCTGGAGGAGGAAGAAATCGAAATCAGTTGGATCCTTGAACACTTCATTCGCTGGCCGGAATTCCGCGTCACTATTGGACTCTTCTTCGGTAGTAGTAGGCGTCTCCAGGCTCTGGACCGAGTCGGTGACTGAAGACTGCATTTTCATTCGTTCTTCCAGTTCGGTTTCTCCTTGCGTCCAATCATGGACTGGAACGCTTTGGCGCTTGCTTAGAGGCGAAGTCTCCATCGCGAGCTTGGATCTGGGGGCAAATGGATTGTCTAACGACTCGTTTAATCCATTTTGTGTAGTTTCTACTTTCTTGGGCAACGTGGGAGAAGCTGCCAACTTGGATTTGGAGACGAAGGAATTGATCTCATTCACGTTTTCGTCGGTTGCAAGCGCTACATTCGACATTCCTTCTTGGGTCATGGTCGGCTCATCGTCTAGTTCGCGCGATTTGTCCAAAATCTCTTGTACCACAGCTGCTGCTGAGGATTCCAACAGGAAAACAAGGTTTTCCTCGGTTTCAAGCTTTTCTACTGGCTTTTCCCCCCTTTTTAGCTGCTTCTCGGGTTGTTTTTCTTCCAAAATCGAAGCTTCCAGATATGCTTCACTCGTGGGCTTTATCTCAGCTTCCTGTTGATGTAGAACAGCTGTTTTCGTAAGTGTTTCACTTTCCGGTTGCTGTTTTTCCTCCAAAACAGGCGACTGCTCGAGTTCGCGCTCTGCAGGGGCCAAAACTTGAACTTCTTCAGTCAAAGGAGCAACTTTAGCTTCTTCTGCTTTCTTCTTGAGCCAGGGCTTGTTCCTTGAAGAAGATAAAACCGGCTTTTTCTTCACGGGAACCGCTTTTTTCGGGACGTTGTTATTCTCAGTGACTGTTGAAACCGGAGGCGCCGCAAATTCAGGGTCTTCGAGATTATCCAAGAAGCTTAAATCGTATCCTTTTTTAGGAATGACGATTTCTCCGTCAGTGTTTCCGTCAGTGTTGGTATCTTCGCCGGGATTGGGTAAGGTAAAATGTTTCGGTTTAGGTAAAGGCAAATCGTCAAAGTTCACTGCAACTTCTGGCTGAACTGTGTCACTCAAATTGGCATTCAAGTCCTCTTCAGGGACCAAAACAGGGTTCAAATTCGCGTTAGAATCTGGCTCGACGACAAATTCTAACGGCTGATCGCGTTTCAATACTTCAGATGGACTATTCAGGACACCTTGAGGCGTAGGCAAAGGAATCGGTTCAGGGTCAGAAGCCAAAACCACTGTTACATTGACAGATGAAATTTCTTCCTGTACCGAGCTAAACGTGAAGTCATTAACGACAGTAGTAAGGTCACCCGAATCGAAGGTAACTGTGGTATTCGCCGGTGCCAAGACGTCCTTTTCTGAGGTGTTTAGCTCGTCAGCTTCGTGCTCAGTTGTAAGAAGGAATGTCTCGGTTAGTAATTCGGTTTGAACCTCAACAGTTTCAATGTCAGTTTGAGCGACTGTCTCGCTCAGCACCTCGCTTTGGATCTCAACAGCAGGAATCGAAACTGGGATCTGTTCTAAGGGAAGATTAGCTTGGAGCTCAACATCAAGGTTCTCTGGAAGCGGTTCAGTGGCGACTGGTTGGATGAGTACCGGTTCAGTTACGACTGGTTCAACGAGTACCGGTTCAGTTACGACTGGTTCAACGAGTACCGGTTCAGGGAGTACTGATTCGAATTGCTGGGCTTCCGGAAGTAATTTTTCAGTACCTTCCTCTAGAGGGGTTTCTATAACTGTCTGGTTGCTTGCTTTGAAGCTGGGGCTAAGAAAAAGTGTTTCATCTGCTGGCGCAAGACTATCGACCTGCTCTGGACCAGAAAGGTTCTCTTGTTTTTGAAGGAGGTCAGTCGAAGTAGTGGGCGTGTTTTCAGTACGAACGGTGGCCTCTAGAGCTGTGGGTTCTGGCGGTAAATTTTGAGAATCGCCTTCCTTTTGAGGGGTTTCTGTTACTGTCTGTGTTTCTGCTTCCAAACTGGGGCTAAAGAAAACCGTTACATTTGCAAGAGAAGGAGTATCGGCCTGCTCTGGAACGGAAACGGTTTCTTGTTCCGAAAGGAAGTCGGAAGGAGTAGTGGGCGTGTTCTGGAGGAAAACAGTGGTTTCGAAAGTATTAGGAATGGATACGGAAGGGGAGATGGTACTGGGATCAACTTCGGTGGAATCGGAATCAACTCGGGCGTTCTTAGAACTATCGGAGACTACGATATCGGGAATGAGCGCAGGTTCGCTTTTCACCGAAAAATTGCCGAATCCACTGATTAAGGCTTCGAAATCAAAATCGTCTGCTTGTTTTAAGTGCTCCAACTGAGGCTGGAGCGGAGCAGGGGGCAGTGCTTCTTCATACGCACTAATCTCTTGCAAGCTGTCTTGCGAAGGGGAAACACGACCAAACGAGGACTGGGGCGGGTCTTCTGACAAGGTTTCTTCAGCTTCGCCTGCACTTTCGTACTCCGAAGTGTCCGTATCTAAGTAAAAACTTGTGTTAATTCCATGTTTCTTCCTTTTTTGTCCTTAATTTTTCTCTTTAATTATGCAAAATAACTTGCCAGTTTCCACTTGAGCCTTACTGGTAGACTGGAGTAAATCCGGCAAGATTCTCTGGGTATCCTCACTAAAAAAGAAATACAAATATTTTATAGTACCATCAATTAGTAACCAAAAGTGAAAAAAAGATAGCCCGCGACGACTTTACATTCATCTTTAAGTAGATGTGGTTTTTCGAAAACATTTTAGTCTTCAAAATACATATACGTAATATGCTATTTTATTATTTTTAAAGACACAAAATTAAGAATAAAATAAATAATATTAGAAATCTGAAATAAAAATAGAACAATAAAAAAATCAAAATAAATATGCAGTAAAATAAAATAAATAATAATAAATAAGTCTAGCTTATTTATTATTCTAAAAATAAAAATACAGAAATAATATAAATAAAATTCATTACTATTTTCTTATTTTCTATATTTTAAATAATAAACTACCCTCGTCTGCTCTAAACTAAACTGAATGGAATGAACAGAAAACCAACAATACAAGACGCGATAATAGTCGAAAGTTTACGACATTTCGAAAAGAAAAAACGACAAAGAAAAAGAAAATTTACCAGAGTTGGGGAACGCGATCGATCAAATCTTTGATAAATCCCTGCGCTAGTTCGGTATGAACTTCATGTTCAGCGTGTTTCACGTCTCCAGAATGATTTCCGTGGTCCGATCCCTTGATTTCAGTCTCCGCAGCAGATTCTTCCACCTTTGACGAAGCGTTCTAGAAAAAAAAAATCCCCCAAAATCCTACTTAAACAATTCCAAATAACAACTGTCCATACAAAACATCCCAAATCCAACATCCCGTCGAACCTTTTCTACAGAAGGTCAACACACGAACTGTCGCTCGCGGCCAAAAGCTCATTTGGATAAAATTTCAAATGTGTTACCTCTATCTCCGTCACGGTCCCAAACAATCTTCTCACGAAATTCATATTTCCCAAGAAAACTATCCCTACTTCAACAAAAACAACACCAACGTAACTCAAAACATTCTCCAAGCTCCTCGACTGAAACTACGCTGCAGTAGCACTCAAATCTTTCCGACTAGCCTTCTCGTTATCATCTCTTGCGTCTCTAAGCAGGACAGGCAGACCTTTCAGGAAAGAAAAATGCCCCGTTAGGGCTGTTCTACATCTCTACCTACTACATGCAGCCACGCCTTCTCGTCCATAGCAAAAACTGACATCACGTGACCTTGCGAGGCCGTCAGGCTCTAAGTTAATTTTGAAAACAAGGTCTCCAAACTCTTCTCCAAACAATTGGCATCTTCGCAAATAGAGTCTTGGTCTTGGCAATTGGCTCCTAACACCGAACCTAAAAATAGTTTGACTTGCTCGAACATTGTTAGAACCCACTACCCTCTTTGGTGAGTGCGATAATGCACTTCATTTTTTCTTCACTGCAATTACGCAAATAAAAAAAATAAAAAACCCTTAAAAACAATAACACCATTTCCGTTCCAGTTACGACACAGCTAATAGGAAAATCGTGTTTTTAAAGATTCTTTTTTTTATTGCCAACAGGTATTTTGAGCTGACGCCCCAGGCAACTTTAAATTTCCAACTGACCATTTACTTCATTGTGGCAGATTCCAGTAAGCGTTTATGCAGTTCCGTGATACGTTTCAGGTTTGTTTTTGTTTCAAAAAGAAAACATTCTCACCCAAGATAATACACCGCCCATGATTCGATCTGGTAGACATTTGGCGTGTAAAAGCCTACACCAAAGTTTGTTCCAAGTGCACACAAAGGTTTGAGTTACCAATCGCGTGCAGTTTCTGGCAGCTCGTGTGAGGTTTTGGTAATTTAACTAGTTTCCTGGACCGTGACAGATCCCGTTTCATTGTTGGTCACAATTCACAACATCTGGAGTTTAAAGAGACAATCGTGGAGAATCGTGGATCGGATGTCATCCGGCATAATACTCGCAAGATCTCTCCAAAGAAAAAGACCCATGCGCAGCTCTGGTACACCTGATCAATAACGAGAGCGAAAACTAACGAACTACGCCCATGCCAAGCTAAAGATAAAAGCTATCAAACTATCATTCCATCTTCGTTGATACACACTTGTTTAGTTAACCTACCTACAATCGCTCCTCTCCAGATTCACAACTTCTTTACGCAAATTTTACCTTTTTTCTTTAGTGCTTAACGTGTTTGCTTAAACTTCAATTATTTTCTTACTTCTGCACTTTCTGCTTTTTAACGTTTCCACCGTTTGCGCTCAAACGTTAACAGGTAAAAGTAGTTTGGTTTGGTCACGGGAAGTCGAACGAAATTCCTCGAATGACTCATCACTTACCACATAGCACATTTCAACAATGAATTTCCAAAGCAGACTGTTCGCTATGGCGTCATAACCCGAAAAAACTAAAACTCTTCTCTTAGACTTCAAACTACAAGAATATTTGTACTTTTTTAACTCGTTGTTTATACCTTTGTAACTAGCTATAGAAAGTTTGAAGGCTCCGTCTGGAAATATGCAAATGAAGGGGTTTCTTGACTTACTCGGCCCAAAAAAGGGCACATCACATTCCCAGTCTAATCACTATACACTAACTGTCATTAAAACGAGAGACATGCACTGTTTGGCGGCAGTAATAAAAGGTGAAGTTAAGCATGGGTGAAATACTTGTTTGCACTAAATCATTGCAAAAGCACCAACTGTTTGCAAAGTTTGACAGCTTAGTAAACTCGTAACAACAACAAAGCTAGGATCGCTAAGACTGACGTCAGAAGCATCCTGACCACGCCTATTGCGCCAACTTTGAAATGCAGCTTAAAACGCAACGGAATTTCTTGTTTATTTCGAATGTATGCATTGCATGCTTTGCTAAAAAAATAAATGGAATACATAATAAAACAAACTATTTTTACCTCATTATCTCTGTTTGTCATGGTTTTCAAAGCGAGACGAGGACTAGTGGACTTGGGTAATGCAAAGCAGTTTAATTTGGTTGGGGTTGAACTCAACGAAACAGACACAGGTGCCGAAACCGAAACAGGAGGGGTATTTTCATCGGACATGCCTCAAATCCTAAAAAAAATAATAAAAAAATAATAAATCACAAAGACAATAAAGTAAAAGCATTCTAGCTTATTTGCATACAGGAAAATTGCTCAATCGCAACATAAAAAAGCCAATCCAAATTAAGAAGCTTATTTCGCTTCAGCCACGGCTTCGAGGTCATGAATAGACACGCTGGGATCACAATCTTCGCTCTGGTTTTGGCTCTGAAGCCTCAGGGGTCGTGATACGGACCGAAATCCGGCGCAGTCGGGGTCGAAACACTTTTGACAGTAGTTGCCCCCTTCCAAGTCGACGCTTAGCCAGATTTTATTGCTTTTATGTTGGCGACCCACGTTTTCGCAAAAGCGATAGCCGGAGAAATAGTATCGTATACGCTTGATATCTTCATTGTACGCCCATTTGCTGATTCGCCCATCAGGGTAGATTAAGGAAGAGATAAAGTTATCTACTTCAGGGAATGGCGAGTTGCCTTGGCCTTCGGATGTAGGTTTCAATTGTGATAAGGTTCGATTTCCTTGTGAAAAACTGCACGCGGACAGCTCGTCTTCGAATGTAAGAGTAGTGATCGCTGGATTTGGAATGTACGTGATTAGCGAGTCTAGAAATAGGGACTTTTCTTTGCGATAAGGCCAGCGATTGTCAGGAGAGACTACCAGTGGGTTATTTTTGCCTTTTTTAGTGGACAGATATACGCGAAAATTACGGTTTTTGGAATAAACGCTTTTATCGGCAAATAGTACTTTTTTGTCATCCATTTTATTGATGTACAAATTTTCCAGCGCCGATTTCTCAAAGGGTAATGAGCCAAAGTCGATGAGCTCGCAGACATGCTTCACGAAGTTGCCTGTATGGCGATAGGACTGGAAAATTACGGTTGGGAAGATCCAGTGTTGACTGAATTTCGTGGGAGTGGAAGCTTCTAGGATTATTACATCTTCCGGGGTGCAAACAACGTTTAATTTGTCTTGTAACGCCCAACAAATGATTTCCATGAATGTATCGGTCAGGTTCTTGCGATTGATTTCCTGGTTTTGATCCCATTCGTATTCCAAATCAAAATAGAGCTTGCAAGGCGCATCTTCAGTGATGATTTCGTAGAAGTTTCGTTGGTTTGGTTGGAGAGTTTTCTGGCGACTCCATATGGTTAAAGGATGGGCAGCTCGATATTGTCTTTTGCCATCGAAAAAACGAGGATCTTCTATTGAAAAGGGTTTTACGCCTTCGCCGATTTGCTTACAGAATTCTAAGGCTTGATCTTGTTTTTTGAAAAATTCAAAAATCGTGCAATAGTCAGATAAGTTGGGAATAGGCGCTAGTTCTGCTAATGGAAATTGGGTTCGATTTCCTTGAGAAAAACTGCACGCGGACAGCTCGACTTCGAATGTAAGAGTAGTGATCGCTGGATTTGGAATGTACGTTATTAGCGAGTCTAGAAATAGGGACTTTTCTTTGCGATAAGGCCAGCGATTGTCAGGAGAGACTACCAGTGGGTTATTTTTGCCTTTTTTAGTGGACAGATATACGCGAAAATTACGGTTTTTGGAATAAACGCTTTTATCGGCAAATAGTACTTTTTTGTCATCCTTTTTATTAATGTACAAATTTTCCAGCGCCGATTTCTCAAAGGGTGATGAGCCAAAGTCGATGAGCTCGCAGACATGCTTCACGAAGTTGCCTGTATGGCGAAAGGACTGGAAAATTACGGTTGGGAAGATCCAGTGTTGACTGAATTTCGTGGGAGTGGAAGCTTCTAGGATTATTACAGCTTCTGGGGTGCAATCAATGTTGAATTTGTCTTGTAACGCCCAACAAATGATTTCCATGAAGGTATCGGTCAGGTTCTTGCGATTGGTTTCCTGGTTTTGATCCAATTCGTATTCCAAATCAAAATAGAGCTTGCAAGGCGTATCTTCGGTGATGATTTCGTAGAAGTTTCGTTGGTCTGGTTGGAGAGCTTTCTGGCGACTCCATATGGTTAGAGGATGGGCAGCTCGATATTGTCTTTTGCCATCGAAAAAACGAGGATCTTCTATTGAAAAGGGTTTTACGCCTTCGCCGATTTGCTTACAGAATTGTAAGGCTTGATCTTGTTTTTTGAAAAATTCAAAAATCGTGCAATAGTCAGATAAGCTGGGAATAGGCGGTAGTTCTGCTAATGGAAATTTCTTGAACTTTTCAGCTTGCTCTTCTATTTTCCTTAGTTTATTCAGCTGCCCTGGATCATTTGCTTTGCGTTTAGTTCCAAAGAAAGACTGCGTAGGAAGAGACGTTGAGCCTTGAGCTGACTTATTCGTGTTCGCCATGGATTCCAGAGCTGAAAGCGTTTGTCTTTTGAGATCCCAATCGGTCTTGATGAAGTATAGAGATTCAGGGAAAAATTAAGAAGACAAACAAAGGTAAACCTACCAATCATGCACATGCATGCGTCTGAAACTTGAGCGTTTCTCAAACAAAGACTTGCAGCAATTAAGAATCCAGAATTGAAACTATCTCAAGTTCAAGAAATGAACATCTTTATGTAAAATCCAAAACTACTTCTTACCTTAGCTTATGATTTAAATAAATGAGTTGCAAAGCCCTTATCAATACCAACACACCTTTACACGTTAACTGGCAGGCAAACAATAACCGACCGCGAGCAGGGGGAGGCAACAAAGAGTTCAAAAATATGACAAACCATTGGTCGAAAGCAAAGATCATCTCCACGAATCACAAAATGGTTACCATTTCCCTCCAGAGGTGGCGTAGGAGCGTCCTTTAGGGATTTAAATCCTTGTTCAGCATGTTCGGTACCAGACGTCCCAGAGGGCATACTCCAAAGTTTGAAAGATAATTTCATGTAAATTCTTAAATAAGGCCGCGAGTTTTAAACCGAAATAATGGTGCCGATCGAATTACTGCCAAACAGGTTTGTGGGAAAAGATCATCCTTGCTTTATCATAGCAGAAATCGGTCAGAATCATCAAGGAGATGTGAGTGTAGCCCAGCAGCTCATTATAGCGGCCAAAGTAATTATATCTCTTCAGTCTTCGCAGAAGTCTTCGATTAAACTAAGTTTCTCTTAGGAAGCTGGTGCAGATTGCGTCAAGTTCCAGAAGAGCAGTCTAGAAGACAAGTTCACGGCTTCGGCTTTAGCAAAAACTTACGATAGTCCACATGCATGGGGCAAAACTTATGGCGAACATAAGCGTTTCTTGGAATTCGATGAGCAGCAATATAGAGAACTGCAAGGTTATGCAAATGAGCTCGGTATAGGATTTACTGCATCGGCTATGGATGAGGTAAGTCTTCTAAATAGAAAAGTTCCTAAAGAATTCTTCAGAATCTCTTTTCGGTTTTTGTGTAGATCGCATTGGAATTTCTAATGCAACTCGAAGTTCCTTTCCTCAAGATCGGATCTGGGGACACCAACAACTTCCCTTTGCTTGAAAAAGCAGCCAGGACTCAGCTGCCGATCGTTCTTTCTACCGGTAAAGCCAGTAAAAAAAAATAGGAACGTACCACAAACTTATAAGAAAAGAACTTACTCCCTAAGGAATGCAAGAAGAAGAAACTGTCAAGGAAGCCTATCGGATCATCACTTCTATCAATCCTAAGCTCTGCATTTTGCAGTGCAGCTCGTCGTACCCAACACCCTTCAATCAGATTCATCTTAACGTCATCAAAGGGTACCAGAGCCTTTTTCCTAACTGTCCCATTGGATATTCTGGACACGAAAGCGGCAACGCTATTTCTATAGCTGCAGTAGCGCTGGGCAGCAAAGTATTACACAATCCTTAGCCAAAAAAAGAATACAAAAAAGAACCCGAAGCTCTACTATATTCTTCTTTTGCAGATAATTGAACGACATTTCACGTTAGATAAGTCTTGGAAAGGAAACGACCACTCGAGTTCCTTACTCCCTTCGGAGTTAAGAGAACTCGTGACTCAAGTAAATAAAAAGCCCGTTTCTATTTTCCGTTTATTAAAGGAAGAGATAAGGCAGCAAACAAGCACTTTTCTCCTTCTATAAAACTTCCAGATTCGCCAAGTGGAACTAGCAATGGGATCTGCGCATAAATCCATACAAGAATCCGAGCTTGCTTGCCATTCCAAATTGGGAAAATCATGCGTGGCCGCCCGGAATCTCGAAGTTGGGCATATGTTGACTTTGGCAGATATTTGCATCAAAGTAAGCCAACCCCATGGTTGGCCTCCTCATCAGATTGCACACTTGGTTGGCAGCTGTCTTTCCCAGGATCTCAGCAAAGACGATCCCATTACTCTTGAATTACTTTCGCCTGTAGCTCATTAACCCCAACTTCATTTTCAACAAACTTATTGTCTCCTGATGTCTTCCATGTTTGTATAAATGTACTCATTCCTAAAACCTCAAATCTTGCTAGTCCTGTTTTTGCTACAAAAATACACGTTTATTTCAACTCAACGCTACCACAGCCTTCAAGGGCGGGACTCCAACAATCAAATGATTCTTGGGGGTACACGTGGCAGGTTTGAATTTCGACAACGTTACGCAATACCCAAGTTCCACCGCTGACATTGCTCGGTCCAAGTCCACCGTAACCATACATAATTTGCCCTGATCTGTCTTCTGGTGTTCAGCATGATGAGTTTGATCTGACCCGTGTGCTAATTGGCAAAACACTTCATCATTCACACCACGTTGCTTATAGAGTTGACTCTGCGGATAAACCACCCCTAAACCCACCTTCAAGTTCCCATAGCAACAAGGACAGAGCACAAAAGCCGCCATATTCCTCTTACATGCTAATAAAACCAAGTCTGTTACCACTCCACAGGCGTGCAACGCAATTCCAATATCAAATTTCCCTTTAAAATAATCCAAATTACTCTGGATAACCGTTACGTTTTGTAAACCTAACTTTTGAACTCGATCCCTAGCTCTGGTAATCGAATCTTCTTTGCTATCGATTAACGTAATTTGGCACTGGGGTAAATGGTAAGCCAATATGATACCTAAATGCCCGCCACCCGAGCAAAACTCGACGATGACGTCACCAGCTTTGGCCATTTTCAGCACCGGTTGGGCCATGTTTTGCAACTGTTCTAATTTGCGAGGTAAGCGAGTCATCGGCAAGCCCCCATCTGAAGGATGCACAAAAGGTGGCAAGGCCTGCCAATCAATGCCATCTTGGAGTGTTAGCAGATCGAGGGCAGGTTCCTGGGTTTCGCCTTGCCACTTGTTCAAAATGGTGTCATCGAGCTTCAGGTTTTGATGGACTTGCTGACATCCAAGATCCAAGTGATCGAGCTCGCCTGCGTGCAAATGCATGGCTTTTAAGTTCAGCAGCACTTCATCTATGTCTTCTTGCTTGGTAAATAAACGGCGTTCGGGTTTGTATCGCTTTGGGTCTTTTTTGTACAGACTGACGAGGGCCACTTCTGGCAAATTCGCACTCAGCGGGGGCTTGAGCAACCGGAGGCTCTTTCGATTCCTTCCCACGCCTTCAACGAGTGCTAACGCTTTCGCCAAGCCTTCTTCTCGCTCCAATTTGCGAAGCCACTCACAAGTGGAAGGGATAAGACGCTCTAGAACGATTCCGTCCTCGCTTTGCAACAATTCAAAGAGCAGATGATAGCCAGGGTACAAGAGCAGATCCGATAACGTCATGTCAGGTCCTTCGGCGTAACTATGCGCCAACTCAGTCTGGGCTACGACAGTTGAAACAGCTTGAATATTCGATTTGACGTCCTTGTTGTGGTCTTGCCATTTCTTGAGCACGTTGTGGATTCGCAAAGGTTGTCGTAGATGGTGTTCGAAACGAGCCACATCTGCAGGCAACTCGATGGATTGCTTTGTGTCGTTCTCAATGAGGCTCTGGAGCAGCGTTTTAACGCTGTCTTGGAAATCCATTTCGCAAAAATGGGTCCAAATAGAGGCCTCGGCTGGAGCACCCAGGCAATTTTGTCGAAAACCTAAGAAGCGAGTGGATTTAGCTGAGTTGGCACACAGATGTTTCAGCATATATCGTGCCACAGCGGCTAGTCCGGCGATGACGACGTGGGGACCGTCTAATAAGGCAGGAAGCTGTACATTGCCCACGACTGCAAAATCTGGCGAATCAGGATCCAATTTGTGACAAACCAAGGCCAGCGGGGCATTTTGAAGGTGGAATATGGGGCTATTAGGCGTTGAAAGCATTTCGCATGTAAAAATCTGGATCTCAATGTTGCAATAACGGGCGATAAACAAGGAAATCCAGCCTTCAAGGTTGGTAGGAAGACAGGCATCATCAATAGGGCCGGATACGGGGTAAGTGCCAATAAAAAGTTTCGCCATTTTTGCGGAAGACTAAAAAGGAGCGTTGATTTGGCGTTGAATACGCCGATAAGCTCGCTGCTCGAGTGTTTTCTGTCGCAGAAAGACGCAAACAGAAGAAGCCAAACCAGTTAACAATGCCGATCCTTCAAACGTCCAGAACTTGCGCTCTTCTAACCAAGTCACTTTATGGCAACTAAAGACGAAATGTTTTACAGACGTATTTACAGATGTAATTGTATGTTGTTACCTTCGGTACACTGTTCCAGATTTACTGCAATTGACAGCTTCTTTGTAGCCTGTTGCAACACATGCTGCAATTGAATTACTCGTTTTCTCGAATTCTACAAGGAAATGTAATGGTTTTGTTAGTACTTCCCGCTAGCTGACATGGGGAGTTTGTTTCTAGGATACCAGAGCAAGGATGACACTCTTCTGTAACACCAAAGGACTCTTTTTGCCAACAAAGATCCTTCTCGGGCAAAGTAACTGGAGCAGGCGTCTTTACGTGATGGTCGTTATTGGCCAAATGATTTTCAAACACTAATACAAGCACTGATACCCTAGGAAAATAGAAAGTAAATACAATTATAAATAAACACCCAAAATCCAACATTTTCACCCTAAAGGAATGAATAATTTAATTAAAATCATCTTACCCAACTAAACATGCAATAGATATGATCATACGTTTCTTATTACACGACTCTATCATGGTTTCATAGCTTGTCGCACTTGTAAAAAACTTTTACAACTGTAAATTCACTCTAAAACTTTTGCTCTGCCTTGTCATCACCTGAAAATAACAACAGCCAAAGTACATATCGATAATCACTTAAAATTGACATTGACAGCATCTATATCGATCCCTGATTACCAGCGCAGTATTTCAAATCCCCAGTTCTATTAACGTTCAACTAAGACCATTAAATATCTACAGCTCAGTTATAAATAAAGGCAATAAATGACAAAATAATACTTTAAGCATTAATTAAGACAGGTTTTTTCTTCCTACTGGATAATTCAATTTTCAATTTGCGAATAACATAATTGAATCATTTACAGCCCTTGTAAAAGATACATTCTCGGTTACAACGGAGACAAGAACACAGTTCGTTTGATCGGTTTGGTTTATTCACATAACAAAGGGCTCTAAAAGCTGCACTGAAAGAAAAAAACTGGTTTTTGTCTAAAATTTACTTTAACGACTCTTCTCTAAAGTTTGCTCCAGAGCGAACGACTCCTTCATCAGTGCTTACCCACGACTACTCGCGCAAGAGCTATTTTATGTTCTCTTTCCTAGCCCATTTTGGGCTCGTATGTGGGGGAATAACACGGAGAACGCACACGTCAAGCAACCATTGTAATATGCTAATCAAACTGGCAAAGAAAGAATACCTGATGATGATACACGCTAGCCTTTCTATTGCTCCTAAATGTATCTTATAGATTCTCAACGACACTTTATATCTGGATGTCTGGAACCAAAACCTACAACTTTGGATTTTTCACCTGAAAATTTGTAAAGTTATTAAGCACGCAACTTAAACAGAGGGACAGAGGGAGGGAGGGCGAATCTAAAATCCTTTGATTGATCAAAATTTGGGGGGTGCAGTACTAAGATAGGAGAGTTTAAGTGCTATTAGCTGACAGGTGGGTCCCAGTGGCAAATGAGATTATGACAACTCTTGACAAGAATGAAATCGTAAGTCCCTCTCTTGCTAAGCGTTACATGGGGAGCTTTCTAAGTCGTCACACTTTTTAAAAGTATCCTTTCCCTTTACACTTATCGTGAGAGAAAAGGCCAGTAACTTCAGCGTCTCCATGGTGACTTAATGATCCAGCATCCAGTTCTCTTTTCTTATCCAGCACCTAGCTTTGACAACTGGAGATGTTAGCAAGACAGAAATAAAGCTACAGAAAAACTGTTGGATGTATTAAGAAACACTACCGTTTGGTGACAAAGTCTTTCTCAAGAAAAGAATTTTCGCTCGTTATATTACATATCCGTGGGTTGAACAAATAGGTTAACTCATCACCCCGGCAATGGTAAAGACAGGTAATATGGTACATCTAAAGTAAAAATCTAGTTATATTCACACTATATTTCTGCACCAATGTGCCGCTAACGAGAATTGAATCCTCAAACATCCACAACAAAGCTCTACCAGTTAAGTACCAAAGGCGAAGAAACGAAACAAAATGGCGTCTCCCGCTCACGACGCATCAAAACAAACGTTTCGCGGGTAGCGCGCTGCACACAATCGAATTTTGTTTTAAAAAAACACCCGTTTGCCATGCAACTTTTTGCTTCAGGAGTGTAAACAAATGCTATAGATAAAAAAATTCCTCGAACTGAAACATTCAATAGCACTTTTCCCTTCTTTAACCCAGAGCAAAACAATTTTAGACGTCGTTTGGAGCGTAGGTTGTATTCTCCACAGTGGAGTACTCTACACTCCTGTAGTATAAGTTTGATTAGTTTTAGTCAAGCCGATTCCAAGGCTTTTGTTGTTTCCTGCTATTGCCCACCATGGGGTCTCCATAACGTTCCGTGAAAACAAATAATATTCCCCTTTTCCAGGCGGTATTATTATATCCAACCCTTTCTCTGTGTAGGAAGGCGTAATGAAACGATTCTCTGGATTCTCTCACAAAGGCAGCCCCCCACTAGTATACCTCGCAACGACAACCTCTTTCGCATGCCAGACGGTCGTTCTTCCGACAACTTCATTCATTTCTCTCGTCTGGAAACTTTGTTCTTACGCTAGCCTTGTCTTTCCTATGTTAAAAACACGTACGGCATGTGTGTCTGTGTACATTCCAACCTTTTGTCAATGACGTGACAAGGAACCTTACGACAACTCCCCAATCCTTTTGACTCGAAAGACACCCATCCCTCGCTGACGGTGTTTCCATCATGGTCTCATTTACATGAAAAAATAGTTGAGTACTTCTAATACCAAAATGAACTCTGGTTCCTGAAACTGAACATGAGCGAAAAATACCAGGAACTTCGAAGGGTTTGTACTTAGGACTTGTTTGACTCTTTTTTTTACGACTGACACTTCCCAAACTCAAATGTCTCATAAAAGGCATGAAAAATGCGTCCCGCTTACAAAGCTCGCGCCAGTGTTCTAAACCATCCACCCACATGGTGAAAAAAAAACCGTCAGCTTTTTATAGCCCCTTTTTCCCATAGCTACAATCAAATAAAGTTCCTCTTTGGTTCAGGAAAAATTCGCTCGCAAAGTTCATTGTTGCATACTAAGCCTCGGCGACGGCGTTACTTTCTATGCGCCGCTATAAGAATATCAATCAGATCGCAAAGCCTTCGCAGACAAAAGGAAAAAATAACTAAAAAAGTATTCGAGCCTGAAAGTATACCTTTAGGGCCCAAGGCTAGTGCTATATTCTGCCTCAAATCGAGCCAGGGATAACGATTCCAGTGCTGCATAGGAATCAACATTCATTGTTGTTACATATACTGATACGACGGAGCATTCCATAAATCAGGCATGGAATCCGTGAACGTGTGAAGCGACGCAAACGTGGTAAAGGCACGCTTAACTTAATTAGGAGCAGAACTGGACGTATATATTCCCTTTTGGAACTCCAATGTCATCCTGAATGAATTATTAAGCGTTAGAGAAGCACAAGGTTTAGAACATTCCAGCTTGCTTTCTGCACTCCAAATTAAGGTCAACTGCGTTGTTTAGTCTATACGTGAAGATGAAAAGGACCTTAAGTTACAATGCAATCGAAATATTTACAGGATTCCAAGAATTATGTGGCCCATTTTTCATCTCTAGGTGTTGACAATTTGGAAAAGAAGAAAAGAGTACAAGATACGATTTATCTCTTTGTTTTCTATTCCTGGCCCGTTGTGGTCGCTATTTCACGCCTATGAACGCTTCTTGAATAAACAAATGCTAAAAAAAAACTCCATACGTTTCATTTCTTGTCTTTTCCAATTTTTTGCCCTTTCCACAACCTTTAATAAAAAGCTGGGAAAGCTTTTTAGGAATAGTATAATGGAACTCTCCGGCTTTTCGAACGTTGCACGAAAACGGCAGAAGCTTCAGTCGATCTTAAGGCAAGTCGTATACAATCCAAAATGGCGCCCCGTTTGTTTCTTCGCTCAAGAGTTTTGCTTCAAAAGCGGATTGCTCAATGAAGAGTAAAAAAGGAACCGCAAAACCAAAGAGGGAGAAGAAAAAGCTTGGCTGCAGAGCTTTTACACTTCTTCGGCCACTGATTTTGGCACTCAGCCCACCGTCTCTGGGAGCTAGGCAGTGCAGATGTGCAAAAACGGCAGGATAGACGCAGTTTGGCATGACTGACGTGTCAGCGTTGACAGTTTCGGTTTTACGTCCCATAATTCTAAATTAAGAGGTGTCACGGTTCACGGGCGAGGTCCTAACTTGTTACTTTAATCTCCAGGAGTCGAATTGTTGGCATTCTCGATTCTTTCGGAGTCCCCGAAACCAATTAAGTGCGCCGGGTGCTTCTAATCGCAACTAATAAGCTTTATTCCTTCAAATCCTTCCCAATTAGCTACATTCGTCTGCCAAGGCTTACAACCTATCTCACGAGCTCTCCATAATTCCATAATAAAACACTTCTTCTAAGGCTCATTCTATTCTTAAGTATTGACTTATTTTTAAAACAATTTTTTGGTATTTTTTATGTTGTTTTGTCAATCCAGACGCGGCATATCTCAACAACTTGTGGTGATGTAGTTATACAACACTGCGAACTTGTAATAACTTTTGAAGTTAAATATAGCATCGTGTTCTAAAGAAAGTTGCTCCAGGAAAGTAAGGACCCTTTTAGCAGAGAAAAAATATAAGTTTGAATAAACCCCACAATAAAAAACAAAATATAGTTACAGCTCCCTTCCGCTGGCTTCTATCCAGGTCGTTTGAAACGAAGGGGGATATTTCGTCTCATTGTAAAACGAAAATGTGCATAAGGAAACTATTTTCATCCCGAAATTTTATTTGCTTTGGCTAGCAGTGCATATGTACCCTTAACGCACATTCTTATCTCGAGAGGGATAGCGAGAGAAGACGAAGAAGAGCTGTTATGGCCCAGAGCAGACCTTCTTTATAATTCCACCTGTCACTTAGGATTGCGATAGTAAACCTAAAAGGCAAACGTGGACACTTTTAAGCTTTATTTGTTTTAGTTTTTAATTAGTTTGTATTTATTTTCTCTCTGTTTTTCTCCCTTAATTCACAGCACGAACGTGACGCCAAGCAATTAAAGCTAATTTTCTGGACATCCTTGGTGACAACAATGCCTAGAAGGATGCGACAAAATGGTGAAAAGAAACGGAAATTCAATAAAAGGGAAAAAATAAAAGAAATTGTGGAAATTCAATTACTTGAACACCTTCTGTTAGCATGTATTTTTGCTTCCAATTTCACAACTATTTAGAGTAGATAATTGCGTTATTACCCTGTACTTTTTTTCCCCTTTTTTCACTGTTGGGGTATATATATCTAGTCGAATACTTTTGTACATGTACAATTTGTATACAAATTTCTGGTTGTTATTGAAATCACAACTGGATGCTTCTTTTCGGTGCTGGCTTTGACTAGCGAGTTTGAATTTATATAAGTGGTTTTGACAGATATTACAAAGTTATAAGTTACAAGGTAATCAAGCCGGTGGAGGGGGGATTATTTACAGCAATATATAAACCACGGTTAAGAATCTTTTATTATCGGGGACTGGGCTCTAAGATTCTCTCTAAAAAGAAGGTAGAAGCGAGAAAAGAATTAAACAGCGAGAGGTAAGGTGTTTATAACTTTTTTACTTGCAAGAGTTATACCGTATTCACGTGGCCAGGAATATTAGAAGCGAGCCAAACTAAAGCCTGGCGTCATTGAAGACCTATACGTCAAGTCATAAATTCTACGCTAGCCCATTTTTGTTTGTTGATAGAAGATTGTATACGGCAGCGATAAAGCAAAGACCTGTCTCTGTTTTATTACTCGCATCCAGGACGTATATGAGTAATGATCTACCTACCTCTGATATTTTTTGGGGCATTGGCCGTACTCGCCAAACAGACCTTTAAAAAGCACCCGACTTAGTCGGACAGAGTCGAATTTAACGGCGTAAATTAATCCCACATGTTCCTCGTGCACATAACTAACTCAAATCACGCACACATTGGTATACAAGGTACTAAAAATGTCCTCACTTGCATAATTAGCCAAACACACATCAAGTTTAGTCACGCCACGCTTGTTTTGCCACGAGGTTTAAGGTCTGAACCGCGACTAGTTTGAAAAAACGCGCCAAGCGTTGAACCGCGATTAGTAAGCTTTCGAACGTTTTGCCTGTTGAAAGTTGAGAAACTCGCTTAAATGGCTGTACAAATTACTTCAGATTCCTTTTAGTAATAGAACGATAAGAATCTGTAAATCAAAGAAATCAAATACAGTGGCGCAAACTTAATAAAGGAAACTTTTCCACTGATTCGCGAATAGGAAACTTTCCAACCTCCCCTTAGCGCTCAGAAAATCGCTTTGAACTCCAGAATACATTACCTTAGGTTGGTTTCAATGAATAGAAATGAATAAAGCTTTGCCTAAGATTTGAGTCAAAGGAAAAGAATTTCGAGGTTCATAAACTCATTAGTCATGGAGGTATTAAGACAGGGCAATCAGCCAGCTTCAGCGTTGCGGAATCAAATTCTGGCCTGTCAACATTGAGAATGAAAAGAAGCGTTTCGCTTTTCCCAGCAGGTTTCGGCGCGCGCTGTGCAAATGACAGACCGCCCTTTGGGCGAACATTTTCCAATAAACTACTACCCAGAGGAAACCTCAAAGTAGAACCTCTGAAGAAGAAAAAAACGAATCCTAACAGTTGAATGGACACACTTCTATAGCTCTGAGCTGAGAGTATTAATGAACCCGCTGCTCCCTTGTGTCCGTTTACATTTCGCTTAGTGGAAAAGGACTATACCTCCTGTAGGACTCTTCAACTCTAAAAGAACGTGAAATAAAAGCAACAAGGTAAGAAAAAATGAACAAAGAGCCGAAAAAGATCACAAATAGGATTCTCGACGGTGCGCTGGACTGGAATTGGCACTCGGTCTCCGGCTGTCGTCGTTGTCTACACAAAGTCGGACTTCTTCGCTCCCTCCCCGTCCATTTCGACTTGCTCCAATCATAATTTCGTGCTCGCCCGGGTCCCCGTACTGGGTATGATAAAACTCTTCACGCATCATGGTATTGAGGGACGAGCACCTCAGACAAAGGATCTCCCGGAAGGGCTTACGGAAGTCTTTATTCAAAGTGGCGTAGATGATCGGATTCAAGAGGCTGTTGGCGTAGCCCAGCCAGAGAAACACGGAAGACAGCGAGTGCGGAATGGCTTGCGGATTATCAATAAACGGTCGCACCAAGGCGAGTACAAAAAAGGGCAGCCAGCACAAGGTAAAGGCGGACATGATGATCCCCAGCGTCGTGGAGGCCTTCCGTTCTTTGGCTAATTGAAAACGCAAGCGTGACTTGCTCGGCCCGCCGGTGGGTCCCGTGCTCGTCAAACCTCGGCTACGCTTCATCAAGTTACACGAAGACGTCGTACTTACAGCGGAAGACCGAGGGCTTGCCGCACTCAAACTCACTAAAGTACTTCCTAACGCCGCGCCCAGCAGGGCGACCGCCCCGTTGGCATGGGCGTCGTTCGGAACCGTCGAAGGTTTTTCATAGTCGGGACTACTCGGCTCGGCCGCAAAGAGGTCCAGCGTCTCCCCTTCCTGGGATGTCGTCGACAGCTTCGTTGGCGACATTGAAGGAGGGGAAGGCCCTTTCTCGACCTGGACGGATGAGTTCAAGTGTCTTGCTTTATCCTCGCCCTGTAACGAGTTTCGATCTCCTTTTAGGCCGCGGACTAGACGCGGCGAACACTTTGGTCCTTCCGTTGGTGGCAGCGGGGGCGATGCTTCTTTCGTCTTTAAACGAGCCACTCTAATTGCTGGGCGATGAGTGACATTCCCGGTTGTCCACAGAGCTAACTTGTTGGCTAATTGGTTTCTCGTCACGGACGCCTTATGCGTGGAACTCCCGGAACGCTCTATTAGATGGGACTGCGCTTTTTTCTCCTCCTGGACGATGCGGCGGGCGGCTTTGAAGATCTGAATGTACACACATGCCATGATGATTAAAGGTATATAAAAGGAGCCCAGGGTGGCGTATATTTGGTACCAAAAGTTCTGGCACACGACGCATTGATTGCCGTCCCCGTGCTCGTTGCCCAAAATGAGCAACGGCGGGACGCTAATACACGCGGCAGACAACCACACGCACCCCACGCACCATAACATCCGCTGAGGTGTCCGTTTCACGCCGTACTCGAGCGGTTTAGTAATGGCCGAGTATCGATCCACGCTAATCATGCACAAGTTTAGAATGGAAGCCGTGCAAGAAAGCACGTCAAACGACACCCACAGGTCACAGAGAATGGGCCCGAACGGCCAACTACTGAAGATCTCATAAATCAACGCCATCGGCATGACTAAGACCGCCACGCACAGATCCGAGACGGCTAACGACACCAAGAGGTAATTACAGGGTCGGCGAAGCTTACGGACCAAACACACGGCCACGCAAACCAAGATGTTGCCTATCACCGTCCCAACGGTGACGAACAACAAGGTAACGGCGATCGCGATGGCTTCCCAGGATCCATACCGCCAGAAAGGTTCTCCTGGGGACCAACTTTCTGGTGGGTCCCAGTCCAAGATACTGCTACTATTGGCAGCTGTGGCGGTAGCCGTTACGGTGGTGAGCGACCGGCCGGGGTACAAGGTAGAGTAGTTGTCCGACTGCTCCCACAATTTCAACATGGCAACTTGAAACCACGCAAAGCGTCAGAGCTTCAATCGTGAGACTCGGACGCTTATCTAGCTGCACAAACTTCTGAACAGTCCATCAGGGCTTACGGGATCAGCGGTTGTCTTTCGTATGCTTTAAAACCCCAACGCGTCAACTGCAGATGAAATAGTTGTAGGGCGTTCAATTTCATTTGTCACTTCCAACTTTTGCTAGAGGAAAGTGTTCAAGAACAGCTTTACTCCATGGAAAGCATCAGTCCATTCCCATCAAGGTGTTCACGGCTATTTCCCATACTCGACTCTTTGGACAAGAAAATAGAGAGAAAATAGAGCAATTAACTCGTGACTCCAGCTGCCTTCCGCGGAGGTTCTTTTTTATTTTTATAAACATACTTGTCTTAGGATGACTTATGAGAAAGTCGATATTGCTATCTCACATCCGTAATTCCCATGCAAAATTTTTTTGTAGATGGTTTCCTGGAATCTTTGTCAATACTCTGTCTGGTTTCGTAAGCTAGAAAACACATCAGCGAAGAGAAAGAAAGCTTATTTCCTTTGGTTATGATGGCTTGCGATAATCTGGGTCCTATTGTTGAATTTTTTACAACGCATTACCTATATGGGAAGTTTATGAAGAGAAAAAGCAACGCTAGAAGAAAGAAAGGGAGAGAAAAAAAAAACGTCTATTAGCTTTACACACATCAAAACTTTGCATGCCGACAGTATACAACACAATTCTCAGATGAAACTTATTCTCCGCAAAGCCATACATTCTAGAATGAATTTAATCCCAATTCCTGGTAGGATTGTGTATCATATCCGTGAAGATGAGGTACAGAGATTTTCCTTTCCTTCACCAATATTACATCTAATCCATAGCTTATTTTGCGTGGATGCTCTACAGAAGGTAAAGAATTCTGGAACGTATACATGCTGTATGAAAATTGTGCCTTGCCATGCCGGATCAATGGTTCGAATCGGATATGTGGGATATAAATATGCCGACCAAGGCTAAAAACGGGCTTATATCGCATAGTAGGTGTAACTCGGTGCAATAAACGGCACACCGAGACCTCGAGACCACGTTAGGACTGGAAAGGGAATGCCGTCCCCTGTAGTGCCCCCACACATCCCTTGTAATATACTACGTACTGTACACTCATACACGTATAACTTATGATCAATATATAGATCTTGGGGGAAAAAGGGGATCTTTCAGGGACCTTTAGAACAGTTTCGGCTTATCGAAGGATTTTCATGACAGAGTGACCATGACCGACCACGTCCAATCTATATGCACCCCACAACCCAGACAATTGCATTATGGGAGCTTTAGAACCCGAAATCGAATGTTTCATACAGGTATATATATCCACTTCCGTCACCATAACCTTTTCCCAACGGTGAAGATATCAAACGAGAGTCGGAATCAAGAATGATACTGCGGAGTAAAACAGGCTTAGACGCGGTCGAGTGACGTTTTCAATAATGAAAATCCTTCGGAGCAAGAATTGTTTGAAAGCTTGGACCACCAATAGAAGGTATCCTTGCTGGAACCTGACAATTATGTATGAAAATCAAACGTTCCTTGAACCGTATAAATCTCCTTGTATGCAGAAATAAACTTTAAGAAAAAAAATACAATCACACATTGGCTGCCTTGCACGAACGTTGCGTGCCTCGCATGGGAGATTCCCAACAATGGAATTGCCTTTAAGGTAGACAGTAGTATAAGGGCAAGAAAGATCCGACGCCAATAATCGAACATTTTAAGAGGAAAAACGTGTACACCAGCCATAGAACGTTTTCGCAAAGACGACGAACATGTATCCCCCCCTTCATGTTGACGAAAGTAAAACTACGTTGAGGTTCAAGTCCAAGAAACGAAGGTTTCTTACAATACATAACGGTTAACGGATAGGTTGACCCTGACTGCACATGAAGATCGCATGCTACGCGTTAGGGTTTAAGAGAAACTATTGACTTTACATGAAAAAATCGAATACTTTCTTTACAGAGGGCACAAAAGTGTACGGTACACAAGAATCGAAGGTTTTTTCTACTCCACCCACGACTCATCGATTGCGGGTGTGAGTTAAACAATCAAGCGAACGTTTCCCGTGTCAGAAAAGCCAAGGTACTAAACATGAAGGGTGACAGCATGGGTATTGTACACTACTAGTCACGATTTAGAGGCGTTGGGTGATTTTAATGGTATATGAGCTTCTGTTACCGACGTCCATAGTGCTGACGTCTGTTAATATCTTGCTAATTAGCTTCCCGAGCAGATCAGAGTAACCAACGTTCACAACAAAGACTCGGAAGTAAGCCGTACATCGGATTTGCTTCAGATAAACAAGAATAGAGACCAAAAACGACTAAGTCTGTGCTATGTTAGCTGTCATGGCAACCCAGTATAAGTGAATGTAAGGGGAAAATATACCCCTTACAAATACAAGTGTTGGCTTCCTTTATTCGATAGCAAACCACCTTTTGAACCTTTTTTGTATGCTTTAGACAGAATTGCCTCTTTCTATCCCTTTAAATCTTTATTCTTGTTTGAGAATCTATGTGTAGACACCTGCACCGAATGAATCTTCGATTCCAACTGACAAGACACAGCAGCAGCCTGACATCGGCCCATGTTTCCAAAAGTGCTCCCCAATATAGAGTACCCAAGTTTCCCTCAAACCGAACAGAATCCCAAGTTGCAGCTGATACTGACACTGATTTGTCACTTGTGGTACAAGTCCCTATGACTACATTCGAAACACATTCTGAGAATTGACCAAGTTAAACCGTGATATCACTTCTTGAAGAATGATGCTTCTAAATCAGTGTAAGAGCTTTTTCATTGGTATCTGACAGCAATAGTTTTCATACACCAAACATTGAGTTCGAAGCTAGAAAAAAAAAGTTCTACGCTCTACACTCTGCCGTGGACTCAAGGACGACTCCACAAAAGGACTGAGGTGCACCCGACTTAAGAACTAAGGACTTCAAACCCCTAACCTAGTCCTAATCTGACCTAACCTGGCCCTAACTTAACCTAACCAAGTCCTAACCTAACCTAACCAAGTCCTAATCTAACCTAGTCCTAACCTAAATTAACCTAGTCCTTAAGTCGGAGTTCGCAGTCCGAAAGTCGGGGTTCGTAGTCCTTAGGTTGGGGTTTTTAGTCCTTTTGTCAAGTCGTCCTTGTGTCGCGTTGCCATTCTGAATCACCGATAGATGCCAGCGAAAAGGAACTGGGGGCAAATGTAGATAGCTAAATGTGAACCGAAAAAAGCTTCCCAACTCCAATTTCCGCCGCAAAAGACTATTATTTCTTTCGTTAAAAGACATTTGGCACATAATTCCGTCGTCGTGAGCACGCCAAGTCGGAGGTTTGTCTTTTCCAGCTCCAGAAATTAATAGTCCGTGCAACCACGGGGCGGATAGCACCGAAAAACAAAAACAAATTGACTGAAACAAAACTCGGTAACGAACTCACTTTCAATTTGGAAGTTGAATGTCATGCCACGATACCAACGTTCGCTTTTCCCAGCTATGCCTCTTCCTTAATCTTCTCCTTGCATAGCTAATTCTCCTTACATGGCTCCAAAAAGCAAAGATCCTTGCAAACTATTAATCCCTGAAATTGATGAGACTTTGCCCCCTAAAATTCAATCACAGCAATACGCCACTAAGACCATTACAAAGGAAACAGTGCCCCGTTTTCAATTCATAGGTCTAAAACTTAAGCTTCCAATTAAGCTGCGGCTGGAATCTTTCACTAAAGACGTAAACAAAATCTGGAACTTATTCTGGAAGTATTCTGGAAGTACGTTCTAGATTATAGGTGTCGCCACAAGTTCCTCCCTCGCCCTAAGAGCAAACAGATATCATGTTTGTTCGGCCGTTAGCCCCAAAAGGGACTTACCTTTTCCTAATGAATCCATTTTTTACAACATCCTCCGTTATAACATAAGATCAATAGTGACTTGCGGGGGTAACGAAAGCTATATTATTACCAGAAAACGATGCCAAAACATGATTAGGGTCTTACTTTCTATCCTGGAGCTAAATTACGATCAATGTCCTGAGCAAAAAGGATGCTCCTCTTGCATGCTCTACTTTTTTCATTACGATTTCCATCTTGTCTCCATACACAAAAAAGGCATTAGGTAGTTTTGGCCCTTTTTCCAGTAGCAAGACATTGTACCGAGAACTCTTGAAGACGCAAAGCATTTGAAACTAAAATTTGGCTCGGACTGTCGGGTTCCCTTTCACCGATCTTGACGATACGCAAGCCTTCCTTTTTTTTTGAAAATTTCGACCGCTTTCCAAGGAGGTAAAAGGAAACTTCCGTTTGCTCAAGCTTAATCGTACATTAGCGCAACATGTGTGGATAATAGTCCAACGCACACAACGAACCCTAAAGATGCTTGAGTTCTATAGATGCGTGGAACACTTTAGATGAAAAATTGACTTAAGAAATCGAGGAGCCAGCTTATGGTCCCGCAAAAAAAAAAGCCAAAAAGCTATACATGGGAACCTTCCGAACGGGGCCCTCCAATTTTTGACAACGTGTCAGCCGAACTTGAAAAGACCCCGCATTCAACAGTTAATTAAATTGGGGTTCACAGAATCGTGACTGGCACAGTGTAATTAAGTTTACTTCACCCTCGCTTGTCAACGTCCCACCCGAAAACTAAAAGAAATAAAACCCTGCTACCAAAACGCACGAAATAACAAACTATCCGGCAACTACCAAACGAAGTACCAACACACAAAGTTGGGTTTTGAGGCTTATTGGAATGAGAAAAATATTAATCGGCTGTGTAAATCCTAAGCACGACTTCCCGCTTTTTCTAAAAAAATATCCAAGTTAAGCTCTGCATTGTTAAAGTTTGATAATTGGGAACTATGTTCTCACATTTTGGTGTACGCAAAGCAAGTCATTTCTTTAACCCTCTCGGACTCAGCCTAATTCTGATGGATGCAAAGTGATGTCATTCTTGATATTTGAAAGATGAACCCTGGTGAGTCTTGCCTGGTGAGTTGTACGATGTTTGATGAAACATCCAACTTGTTAGGAATCTTGCAGTTCTCAAAGAAACTTAATAAATTCTCATCACAATTCCATTGCTGAATTCAGAAGGAACACAATTTGCAACTTGTTACAGTTCCAGAGAAAACTGAAAGTTTAGTTCGCTAGTGATGAGCGGCAAAAACTTGTTGAAAACTGAACTGGCCAATCCAGACTGATTTAGTGGCCAAGTTTTGTGCTAGTCTACGTGGCAAATAACTACGAAATGGCCATTGCTTACACACCAAACTTACATAAAGTTTTCACTCTCCTCATCACTTGTGTTCATAGATATGTACTACGTCTTTAACCAAATCTGACCATGAGCATAAATGATTGGTCTCCTCCCATCATGGACAATCAGAATCACAAATTGGCATGGAAATCTTTTTCTTTTTTTTCTTTGAGTCACGTATATTAGCGATCAACCAGTCTACATATGGAGCGTTGAAACAAGCTTTTTAACAAGGGGCTCTGCTTTCGTCAGGCGAGAGGGAACAACTAAAGATTGGCGAGAAACAAACGCAGGTTTATAAGTGTGGCGCCATGCATGCGCCCCACACCGTCGAGCTTCCCAGGGCTCCGCGCGAACCCACTCCTTCGGCTCCGAAGTATACAGTGCGGCTGCGGCGAGTGCGAACAGCAACTGACACAGAAAGGCGCACTGTTCCAGGAAGATTAGGCCTTCTTTCAGAAAGTAGGGGCGTGTTAAAAACGTTTTGTATGGTTGAATTTGAATGCTAGTCCCTAGTGATTAACCTGGTATAAAAAAGGGTATATGTAGCTATGATAATTACTGAGATATTTGTAAATATATGCAGGAAATTAAAAATCGAGCCGGAAATTTGAACGGCGTTACCATCGAAAGGCTCACAGCATAAATAGGGGGCATTTTCCAAGAATGGTCACTATAGAAGCTTTGCGAATCCCTAGTAGTATCTTTTGTGATCATTGCCTGACTTTTAAATGAACTACATAACGCTATGGCGGCCTGTCATCTAGCGTAAGCTGAAACGGATCGCATGGCTACAACCGAAAGCCAGGTTCGAGGCCGTTTTTAGCTTTTTTTGGTTAAAATAACTTGTGAGTCCTTGTGGGAACATTTTCTTAGGTTGAGTAGTCACATTTGGAGCAGTTTTTATGAGACTTGGAGACACGAAGATGTACAAAAACTGTCAAGGACTACCCCAGCCTTTGTACTTTGATGTCCGCGTAGCGAAATGCCGGTGACAGCAAAAATCCAAATATTACAAAAATAAATAAATATTAATTTTGGCTTGACGTAAAGGTAGTTTCCTTGTCATCTTAAAGTACGTGTCCTTAAATGGATATACTTCTACGCTAAGAGATAAAGCCGCTTAAGTTTTTGACTCAATGCTTTTTATAGACATGTGTGGCCTGGTTTAGAACACACATGTCAGTAAAAAGGATAAGGCAGCACATGCTTAATACTACTTTGCTAACGCCAATACTCGCATTAACACCCGGACATGACATAACATGAATCCTTGCCCGCTCTTTTTATCTGATGTACAAACAGACGAGTCAGTAGATTACAATCGACCCCTTCTTTCCCTAGTTTGTATAGTGCTGTGCTCTAATTCCACGCCTGTTTATATATTACCAAGTTTCGAGCTTTTCCGAGTCAATTAAATCCAATAAGTTATGCAATAACCGATCCGGGATTAAGTGGTCCTGTCCTGTTAATCCCCTCGTGGATTATGCATAGAAAGTGTGGCCTAATTTCATTTCAGTCACCCTACTTTAACGTTCAGCTCCGAAAAAGTTCTAAATGTTCTATGAGGTCCTCGACAAGTTTGAAAAGCTAAAGTAAGGGAAACAGAATTGACAAAAAAATCGAGGTAAACGATTTTTTTGTGTCGATCTATTCACAAAGAAGTCGATTTAGGAGATCGGTGAGCCAAAAGTGAGCTGTACCAAAGAAAATGGCTTTCCGAGGGGCACAAAAACGTACAATTCGAGTAGACAGTCAACCTGCAGACATCAGCTGAGCTCACAAAAAACGTTCGATTCAGGATAATGCCCTCTAAACAATGAAAATCTGAATGAAGCAGGCGCTCAATCATATACTATATATTGGAAAGGAGAGAAAAACAATTCAAATCTAAACACGCGATTTTACTATAACGGAGTTAAACATGCAATTCAGCAATGCGAAATAGATATTGCAGAGATCAAGACCTCACCTGAACGCACGCTGAGAAGTCTAAAAGCGAAAAACCTCAAACCCCAAGGGAGAAAACCCAAGCTCTAAAGCCCCCAGCGTGCGTTTTGTCTGCGTAATACAAAAAGAGAAGGACAAGCCACCCAACACCTTGTCCAATCACGCTAATTTGCATATGCAAATAGCTTGTACCTCATCCCCGACATACAAATGAAGCTACTGAACACTTACTCAACATTTTGCACCGGGCAAACACAAGTTGCTCACTTTCAAACCTCACTTGTTTTCAAAAAAAGTAATGTTTATCACTCGAAAATTCCCAAATTTCGTAACAAAACAACTAATAATCGAAATATTACACTGTTGGCGCTCTGGCGTCACCCAAAAGAAAGAGACACACCGAAGCAAATCGTTGATTTGCCGCAACAAACAAGAAATAAAAGAGTTGAACAAGATTTCCAGCATTGGAAGGCGGTCCAAACAAGGCTTCCCAACTACAACTCTTTAACAATGCATGGAAAAGATCAGGGGATATGGAAAAGCCCTCGACATGCACATCAATAACAACGTAACTTAAACGAAATATCGCTCTGACCGGAAATCATACGTATATATCTCGAATAAAAGTCTCCCCCTAGTGAGACGCTGTGTTGTCTTCCCCCACTGTGCTTTTTCTGGACAGACTGTAGGGTCACGCTGGTGGTCCGATGCCAATCAAGCGCAAATACAACGCCAAAGCAGAGAACAAACGTTGTTAGATCTCAAGATTCGTCGGAACACATCTCACGTATGCGCTTCACTCAACTTAATAAATACCAGCAAGGAACCTAACTCCATTTGTATACTTATACATTTATTTTCTCCTTCCCGAGCGTGAAAACCAAACTTCTGACATATCAAGAAGCCTACCCCAATCTGTATCCATAACAAACCATATTAACAAAGCAAAATAAAACAAAGAAAAAACAATAGAAACAATCTTAATCAAAACAAAGAAAATAAACCATTTCGCCACTTTTCCCTCGACAAATTAATTGGTAAACAACACAATCCGTCTGGGTGGCTCAGGAGGGCGATTAGCAGCCTGAGCCAGGATCATTAGCCATTTAGAGAATGAGATTCATCAGTCTTGGTCTAACGTTAAAATTCCCTGAAGATTCGGCCAAAGAACACGGTTGGGCCATTTGGAGCCTTAAACCATGTCATCATGCGATATGGGTACGTGTGTGTCGAGGAACCCAAGAAATACAGCCTCAGCAAGAACTAAAGAAATAAAATTAAATAGTTTTGCAGTATGGAAGTTTGTTTGGAAAGTGGGAGAAATCGCAGGTCCCTCGGCGTTTGATGGCGCGTTTTGACTGCGTTTTACGCTTTTACGGCATGCTCGTTTTTCCAGATCCACTTTTTTACGGCGTGTAGTCCATTGAAAGCGGTACGCTATGTCCGTGTTCTGCGTTTTTCATGTTCGAAATGGGTTACGCTCGTAAAAACCCAGGGTTGTCTTTATAAGGTCTTAAAGGTCCAATGGTCAAGGCTACCGCTCTGGAAGCATCTATCACGTCTTTAATTAGTCAGACCGGCCAATCTTTCAATGAGATCTGAAACACGTTAAAAAGTTAAACTTCCCAAAAAAGTACATCCTATAATTTATCGTCAAAATATACCTTTTAAAAACCAGACAGATTCATGATTGGCGAGCTATGCAAGAGCTAAATGACTTGCCAAAAAGAAACAAAGAACGCTGTCAAAACTGATCCACAAATTATCTAACCCCTTTTTCAGACCATTTCAGACCCTACGAACATTTACGTCACGAGGTCCAAGAATCTTCGCTGGAAAGAGAAAGACTTCTCAATCTGGGTTTGTCAGGCTTCTCCCACATCCTTGTAACGTTGTTCTATTTGTTCCTGAAACGAGAACATTACGAGATCTTAACGAGAAAGCTCTGGAAGAAAGATTGCTTCCGTTCGCGCAAGTTTGCGTGTCTTTGAAGATCGGGTTATTCAATCCCTTTTTCTATAGCAAAGAAAAGGAAAAGGAAAACCCCTCCCAGAAAAACGCTTATACCTTGATATATACTTATATATATCCTAAGCCAAAGTATCCATCAATAAACTCCGCAATCTCGGGCTGTTTTAACCTCTTCTATAAGAGCTGCTGGAAGCTCACAAGGACCACAGTTTTGTATCCTCATAACACTGCACAAGAACTCCCCGGGGATAGTATGAGGACTCTAGTCATAAAAAAGGAAGCAAAAAGGGGATCCCAAATGCTCCATAAACACATACTCAAGAGTTCTACTCTTGTACCTTTAGTTGGGAAGAAAAGGGGGAAAAAGGACCCCTATGCAAATGCTTTCCTTTTCTCGAAAATCTCAGAGATTCTTAGGAGATGCTTTCATACGTATGCTCTTTGGCTTAAGCTGCGTCCATCAAAAACGCCATTAGTAATAAGGCTGATCGGCTCTTATCCCTCAAAGCATAAACGCACGGTTGACCACTCACTTCGAACCTGTGGAAATGGTGGAAGGAACATAAAATCTTCAAAAATACTTTCGCTAAGCACTTGGCAGACCTCACACTTCTGAAAAACGTTAACAGGAGAACTTAATAATATATAGTTCACGTTGTTAGTTATAAACTTTTCAAAACTTCTTGCATTGACCATTCGAAGCTATTATAATAAATACAAAAAATTGTTAACTCTAAAATGAATTCTTAACAGTTTCCCTGGAAACGTTCCTTGCACCGGCAACGCGGCACAATGACGACTCGACAATTGGACAATTCAACTTAAAGGGGGAGTAGGCTTTCAAGTAAAAAAAATAGAAGTTAGTAGAACAGACCAAATGAAGTGCTCTGGCTGAATAATCCCTTTTTTAATTATAGATACTAAGAGAGTAATTAATTATTAGTGGAATAAGCTCCGCGCCCTTACGTCAAATTAAAAATTTTCCTAGCCTTGTAACATTGGGCTAGTGCGTTTACCTACGAGCGCATTGCAAGTCGATCCCTGAAATCAGCGATGGCCCCATTATCTTCTTTTTGAATGCTCAAACAGATCAGTAGGTGATTTGGTTAACTTAAAAACTAAATCATAAAACTGGGACCTTTTCCTAGCGCCATCGCCGTCCTGCCGGGCCGAGATCGGCGCCTGAGAGCTTTTGGGCAAGTTTCGGTTCGGCTTCGCAACCGACAGGTCCCTGGCAATGGGACCACATGAGACTGTTCCGACTATGCGGGTAACGCTTGCTGCATGGCCAAGTCCGCAACTACAATGTAGAGATAGGAAAAAACTTGGTCCAGAACACAACACTAACGCCATCTAGTGTTGCCGTTTTTATTAAGTATTGGTCACGAAAAGCCCTATAGTCGCCAAGCCATACGATTATTTAAAAAAGTAACTGATTTTCTCCAAGGAAATAAAGAAAAAGCGTTTCAGAAAACTAAAATATTAGTAAGTAAGTGGACAAATTGAATTGAGCAACGAATTCCTAACCCCTTCGTGTACGAAGTACAGTTACAGATTGAAGTTGTAGATGAGGTTATACGCGAAAAATTTTGACGTTCATCTTAGAATTCATTGTAAAGTTCTAACAATACGTTTTTAACAGAAATAAAGTTGAAGCAGTGTTTTATTTAAAGCGTTTGGGAGAATTTTATTATTTAACCTTCGCTTGGCTGTGGGTCCCCCCAAGCCAGTTGGCAAGGTATTATCTGCTCTTCAGGCAGGGGTCTCCCCAGGTACCACCTGGGTCTCTGTGGCCCACTTTAGCGACTTTCATTGTACTGTACACTCATTTAAACCTAACTAGCCAATCAAAGGCGAAAATTGACTGAAAGCTAACTAAACCTGGGGAAGTCAATAAACTAAAACGTCTACCTAAAACAAACTATGAAAAGCACCCAACATCAGCAGAGTACCCTAAACTTCCGAAAAATCCTTCATTGAAGAAGATTGCAGAGTGAATAAAATGCTTTATTCAGAGGTAGAATATATAAAGATAAACAGTAGCCATACGAATAGAGGGAAGTCGGTGATGACACAGAAGAAAGTCCCCTTATGGTGTTCATGACGAATCTTGCGCTCTTGATCTGGTAGCTGAAAGCGTAGAGTTTAATTGGCGTAAATCTGGAATCCATCGGATTGACGATCTTCAAAGTAGATTCTTGAGGCTTTTTCAGTGATGATCCGGGACTTGCAGGAACTTCGAAGATGGCAGGAATCCTTCTTGGGTAGGAGTTCTTCAGGCTTGAGCATTTAGATGTAGAGCTCTGCGTGACCATGTTCCACTTCCTTGGTTTGAACAGGTCGTAGATGTTATTAACGTTCGAACTGCCCGCCAAAGACCGCCCTTGCTGTCTACGGTTAGCCACCGCCATACTGAAAACCTCCAACGATGTTTTCAATATGAATTGCCCGCCAAAGACCGCCACTGCTGTCTAAGGTTAGCCACCATCACAATGAAAACCTCCCAACGATATCTTCATCATGAAATTAACGTTCGAAATGCCCGCCATAGACCGTCACTGCTGTCTAAGGTTAGCCACCGCCATACTGAAAACCTCCAACGATGTTTTCAATATGAATTGCCCGCCAAAGACCGCCACTGCTGTCTAAGGTTAGCCACCATCACAATGAAAACTCCCAACGATATCTTCGTCATGAAATTAACGTTCGAATTGCACGCCAAAGACCGCCACTGCTGTCTAAGGTTAGCCACCATCACAATGAAAACCCCAACGATATCTTCATCATGAAATTAACGTTCGAAATGCCCGCCATAGACCGCCACTGCTGTCTAAGGTTAGCCACCGCCATAATGAAAACCTCCAACGATGTTTTCAATAGGAATTGCCCGCCAAAGACCGCCACTGCTGTCTGAGGTTAGCCAACGCCATATTGAAAACCTCAACTATGTTTTCAACAACTGCAAATGAAGAAGCGGCGATTCTAAAGTGTGACTTAGGGAAAAGTGAACAAATTTAAAACTTAAAAGAAAACTCAATAATACAAACTGCGTGTAAGTCGGCTCTTTGCTATCCTTGACAGTAATCTTAAAAATGGCTTCGAAATCTTGTGATCCATATTCGACTTCAATCCAAATATTCGATCCAAATAGCCTTCTATTTGCTCGCCTGAAAAAAACAATGAGTAGTAAAAACTTATAAATGTAAATTTAAAGTGTTACAACCATCACTCCGAAGCTCCTCATGACCTTTAAACTGAAATCGGATTCGTTAGATGTTGACCTCTTGGCACAGGATTACTTCCTCTTCCCCTTCATTTCGCCACCGAAAACTAGAAGAAAAGAGAAAAATATCAGTACGCATGAAATCAATTTATAAACAAAATGTTTAAAACTTACAAATAAATGTGAACAAACACATCCGCAGAGGAAGGCTCCCAAAACGAGTGAAAACAGAAAACGTATGAAAAGGATCAAACTTGTCCTGATTCGCGTTTGTAGACTTCCGGTGACACATAAAAAACAACAACACAAGCTGCAGAAAACGTGTGAAAAGGAGAAGGACTTTGGAGAAGGAGAAAACTTGCCGGATTTTGTGTTTGTAGACTTCCGGTGACACATAAAAAACAACAACACAAGTTGCAGAAAACGTGTGAAAATGAGACGGACTTTGGAGAAGGAGAAAACTTGCCGGATTTTGTGTTTGTAGACTTCCGGTGACACATAAAAAACAACAACACAAGTTGCAGAAAACGTGTGAAAATGAGACGGACTTTGGAGAAGGAGAAAACTTGCAGAGTTTTTTGTTTGTAGACTTTCGATGGGCAAATAAAAAACAACAACACAAGTTGCACACGTTTGGGACGTTCGTCAAGTCGACCTCACTTCTGCATTTCCGGTTCGGGACATCGTATGAACGTGACAACATACAGTGGTCCTCCCCCTTTCCCCACCTTCCACCCATTTTAGTCGACTAACGTTACCAAAGATCCTGCAACGAAACGTAAAGTAGAAAAAAGTAAGTTCGAAATGTATACAAACAAATCAAAATCTAAACGACATGGGAAAGAAAAAGATTATCTTTTACCTCGACCTGCCGAACACTCCGACTTACAAAAGTTGAATTTGGCTTAGCAGGCAATCTTAGAAACACCGCTGAATGCGAAGAAAGCTCACCAAGGGACCAACCCGAAGCAACTGCACTTTTCACTGCACTTTTCGCTCTTGAAAACACTGGGATTTGAAGAAGGGGCATGAAGGAATCCCAAAGATCAGGCAAATGCTTAAACAGAAGAAACTTCCACTTGCACTTTTCGTTCTTGAAAACACTGGGATTTGAAGAAAGGGGCATGAAGGAATCCCAAGGATCAGGCAAATGCTTCCACAGACGAAACTTCCATCCCTGCCTGGGCTGCGTTCTTCAATACAGGCTCCCCAAATCCGTTGACCACCCGTTAACCATAGAAAAGCTTCGTTGTTACCATTAAAGACCTAATGAATGGCAACAACAAAGACTTTTCGCCGCCCAGGAAATTAAAAGTTGCGGCAAAAGACCTAACCGGCCCACAACACTTTAACTCCTGGCATACCTGTTCCTTCTGGTTCTCCTGATTCCCACAGAAGGTTAGTAGCTACCTCCAAGTAGCAGAGTATCAGCTTAGCAGATTAAAGTTGTAAATTGTGTCGACTGCGAAGGATGATGTAAGGCAGGGATGAAGTAGAGAGCACACTTAACACCAACAAATTTTTTTATTTTTTTACTGGCGTAGGCTTGACCAGCCTTTTGCCAACACCACACTTAACACTTTGAACGCGCACTTGAATTGACTCCAGGTTTTGAAGATCCGATTTGTAATGTTTTGAATATAACTCTTAATCCGATGGATAATGTTCAACATGATTGGTAATGTTCAACTATAAACTCACTACTAGCTTACACAACATCACTGGAGAAAAGCACGTCTAAACTGAGTGCTCGCTAGGGAGCAACTGACTCTATAGGGGTTCTTGAGGGTGCACATTCATTCAACGGCAACAAACTTGTGGATTCCTTCTCTTGAACCTTTCCGGACACGTTTTGGTGTTTATACGAAAACACATGCAGTGTTCAGCAGCTTCGGTTCGGGTTCGTCAATCCATGGTGGTTAATCAGAGAACGGCTTACCAAACCGTAACTTCTTGCGAATTCTGCTAAGACGTGGGTCAATGGCTAGAACCGAGCCCGAGAACCAGCAGCTCATTGCCCTCTGAATTGAATTAACTGAATGTATGAATTGAATTAACTGCAATATGAAGATGGAAAGTGATTAACTCGAAATGAAAATAAGACAAAATTCAAACGTTTCATCCAACAATTTATTCGACTAAGATGAAGAGAAAATTATGGGGGCGTGTATGTGAAAACGGGGGCAGGACTTTCTGTCTGCCCTTGCATCCAATCAAGAGAAAATTCAAGTTTTAACAGCAATAGTAAACCACACCCCTTTTCAAATCTTCTTTTAAGCCAAGGCTTCTTTTGAAAAGAAACACAAGTAAGTCCTAAAAAAAATTCAAAAATTGACAGGGCTGCAAAAAACGCATGCGGTCTTTTCTAAAGCCACACAATAAATAAATCGCTACCAGACCCGGGAGGAATACAAGTAACAGAATAAACTGTCTAGAACATATTCTTGTAAAGGTGCTTGTGTAATGTATCATATAAATGGGCTGGTGTCCAGGGATCGAAGCCAAGAAAAATTAGTAATAAAGCTTAACGGTTGTGTTTTTCTTTTTTAAGGTTGAAGGTGAAAACTGGAGCTTACTTGGAGTGAAGGGAGGGGCTAACAAGGTAGCAAAATTTGCAAAATTATGAATATGTTCCTCTATTACACATCTACTATTTCGTCTCCTCAAGAAACGCCCTCCCCCTAATATGAATTTATCTTTGCCTTTTTTCTCAACTCATTTCAAACTCCCCGAAGTTAGAATTCACTCTTTCGCTAAGTTAGTTTAGTTGGATCTGCGAACTGCATAACACCAGATCGGTCTCGAATATATCACGTAATCATTCAAGAGTTATACAGAGCAAAAAACAGATAATTCTATCGCAGTTTCACAACTGCAAGAAAACATAAAAAAGAATATGAGACTAGCCCAAAAATCCCCCCGGTCTTGTACAGCAAAAACCCCAAACGTAAAAGCGTTTTCCTCTCCTTTTTTTGTGTGTTTTTGCTAGAATCTCAAATAAAGTATGACAGAACCAAAACAAACTCTGGAGAAGCAAAAAAAAAAAACATTTCGACTTACCTAAAGTACTATTTCCCTAACAATTTTGATTTACTGAAGGGATAACCTATAGCTTATTTCAAAACTCTTTGAGTAAACTACTTCCAGAAACTGCCGCCAGATGGTGAAAGGTATCCAAGCAGAAACAGGGACAACAACAAAAAATAGTTCAGAAACATTCTAAGGGCCAAATTTTTACGCTGACCCAATTCCCCCAAGAAAGTACTTTATTCGAAAAAAATAATCATAAAAAAATATAAGCGTAGTTAATGAGGCGGCGGCGGTTCGCTTGTCCGTACAGGCTTTCGTTGAGCCACAGACCGGGCGTGGCCTTGCATGGCTTGAGCTTGATGACCATATGTCTGGCCACGCCCTAAACCAGCTAAAGGGGGACGTCCAAAGCCTCGGCGATTCGCAGTAGTAATTGGCTGAGCTTTAGCCAGCTTCAAAGTGCTACTTGGAGGGAAACTCGCGCCATTGGAGCTTGATTTGGCCACAGGCTCAACGAGGGCACCTCCCGAAGCTTCCACCAATGCGACGTCACAATCACTCGCGTTGAGGCTGACTGTAAGGGTAGGTACGTAACTGGAGGACGAAGTTGAAGTGGACGAATTGGTTGACCCCGCAGACGCCGAAGTTGAAGTTGAAGAAGGAGACACATGGGACAAAGAAGAATGGGGGTTTGAAGTGGGCGAAGCCGAAAGAATCCGATTCTCGGGAAGGACTTGCTGAGTAGCTACGTGGAGTTGTTGCTGCTGGTTAGTAATCGACTCACTGCAAGGCGTTAAGGTACCCGAGACCGGAGAAGGGGCGGGGTTTAGGGTGGCCTCGACGTCGTAATGGTCACCCAAAGTGGCCAATAATAGGTCTTGCAAGAAAAGACTGCGCTGAGCACGGTCTTGCTCCGATAACTGATGACTCTCTGCTGGGCTAGCAAGCCTGTTGATTAAAAAAATAAATAAAGCACTTAACATAAACTAATACTAAATTTAATACGAAAATTATATTTCAATACTAAATTTAATACTAAATCAAACTTAATATAATTGTTAGATTGCTAGGAGGAAGTTGACACAAGGACGCCGGACCTAACCTAACCTAACCTAACCTAATCTACCCTAACCTAAACAAGCCTAACCTTGTCACGTGTTTTTTAACACGGTTTAAGTACTTCCTAACCTCGTTCAATAATTCAATATTTAAAAATGATTTAAAATAATAAAAAATTCAATGTTTTCTTTACTGAACAAAATAAATAATTAAATTTAAAAAAAAACTAAAATAGCTAGAAATTATTTAAAATTTAAATAGCTAGAAATTATTTAAAATTAAAAAAATACCACGCAAAATAAGCTTTTAGAACGAAATCTACGTGTTGTGGTTGGTATATTTTAACGTAAGGAATGCAGTTAAATAAGTAAATAAGAAAAAAATTAATACCTTGAGAGCAAAAATGTTTGGCTGATATTAGTCGTTGTAAGGGCTGTTTCTCCAGCAGAAGATCCACCATTTGCCATTACCGAGGCAGGCGGTGCAACTCCAGGAGCTGAGCCCTGAAACCCTGCTGATGATATGACCTGCGTCTGACGACGAGGTAAGCGGATGGCCTTGGGGGAAAGAAATTACACGGATTATAAGAAAACAGAAAGAAAACAGAAACTGTTTACATTTTGTCTCTCTAGTTGCAACTGCGTATGCAATTGCTGCAAATGACCATTGGTGGCGTTCACAGCGCTGGACTCAGATCCCGCTGAGCTTCCCAAGGCGTTGGATCCCACAGCACTTCCCGAGCTACTGCTCAAAAGATGCCTGGCTCTATTAGTGCCTCGGCCAACACTCGTGAGGCTGCTGTTGCCATTCGCATTAACTTCAGCGAGCACATTGCTTAACCCAAGAACAGCACCCAAACCAGAGCTGCCTGACATGGTAGCAGCTCGCCGAACGCCCGAAAGCTGGGACAGCAATTCCGCAATGGGATCCATGGCTTCCCTTCCGGACGGGGATAACGAAGACAATCCATTCGATGTCCTACAAGAAAGACACCCAGATCCTGTCCATTAGCAGCTCTTCACGTGAGGAAAAAACCAACAAAAAAAAAAACATGAAAAAGGCAAAAAGTAGCTTACCCAAAGTGCATGTTAGGTCTACGAGCTCGGTTGCTCCCACTTCCACGCGTAGGGTGCGGAATACGTCTCACTCCAGACCGTGAACCACTTGACTCGTCGTGAAATTAATAAAGTTAAGGCAAAAACTCAATGACTAAGGCTTACAAGTCAATAAAACACACACAAGAACTTTAGTAACTAGATTGGGGGTTAGTTTCGAAATGCGCTTGAAAAGGATATCAATTCGCGCTGGCCAGTGCGATGTTCCAAGGTCAAATGTGCTGCAAAGTCGTCCGTCAGCTGATTAGGCTCCCCACCAGGCAACGAAGCGCAGATGGGACACACCTTACAATGACAGGCTTTAGATTGAAAAATAGACTTATTGAGGGAGAGTATAGTTTAGGATAGACCTACCACTTCATAGGGTGCGTCATTATGCTCTGCTGTGACGTGATCCAACAGAGTAACTTCTGTGAAGCCAAGTTTGCCACAAAACGGACAGGTGTAGGACTGGGGCTGTTCCAAGTTGGACGCTTCTCCCCCGTAGAAAAGTTCTATTGTTTGGAAAAAAAAGGGAAAAAAATAGATTTGAGAAGGTAAGATCTATTTCTGTTCTTAAGTTCTTAAGAATTTTGAGTTTAAAAGAGCCTACCATAATCTGCTCTGGTTAGGATGCATTGCATGGGATGTTCTGCTGTATGACGAGTCGTTGTAGCCCCAGCGTCATAGCAAGAGGCACACAAATCATAATCGTAACATGTCAGGCACTTGTAACGAAGACCGCGAAAGTTTCCTTTTATACATGAGTCGCAGCTAACACCTACACGAGAAGAAATGAAAAGAAAGTCTGCAATTAAACTCCACATTCTCATAATTTCCTTCCATCTCCTAAACTTCCATCCAAACCAACAATGAATAAAATAAATGTTTTTTCTTGATTCATTCACGCTTCTATTAAAAATACGCTTCTATATCATTTCAGCATATTCATAACGTGTGTAACAAACACTAGATGAACAACAACTTATAACTGAATTAAATTAGTTAGGTCAGGGACGAACGTAACGAACGATTTTCGATAGCACGCAAGCAACGAAGAGTACAAAAAACCTGCTGATGAGTCACGCCAAAGTCATGTTTAAACAATTGTAACTTTGTTCGTAAATTTAAAGAGAAAAAATGAAATACGCAAAAGTTCACCTTCATGTCTTGACATAATGCCCAAAATACGCTTCCTGCTCCTCTGGTTTTTGGCTGCTAATAAAAAGGGCCAGCCTTGTTATGATGACTTGCTTCAGCCTCTTTTAATGCACTTAGTTACTTCCAATGAGCTCCAGTAATTAAGCATGTGTCCTCTGAGGAAGAAAACGTTTTTGCAAACACGAATAACCAGGCCCGTTTATGCGAAAAATAATCCCAAAGTACAACGTCACAACAACTCTACGTTTAGTGCAATTTTTCGGCCATTGCGTGACGTCAGCAGCGTTGCCGTCGCCTGTAAATAGAACATTTTTGGGCGCAGCTTTTGAACTTCAAAGCTCCCACATAACCAGCGAAATGCCAATAAATAACATGAAATCGCGTTAAGAACACTATCTTCTTAAAGTAATGTGGAGGCTGCATTTTGCCTTTTTATTCTAAAGATTATTAATACAATTCATAAGGTGTCGGAAAAAATTAACGATTTCTAAGAACAACTGCAATTGTAAGTTTTTATCTCGCTTTCTAGGAACGAGAATTACAGATAAACTTTCTTCTTTGTAACAATCGACAAGCCTTTCTCCTCTGACACTTTTCCCTATTCTTCAAACACTGAACAACTGATTGGAGCGAAACGATGGATACACACCCTGACCTACGCCCTTTTCCATAGTTTTTTCCCTGATGTTGTAACATCTGAGCGAAGATGTAGAGCAAGATTTCCTTAAATTAATCATATTTCACAGCATGTATTACATAACATATGCTACGTCCTGGTTCTCTTCCATGTGCCCTATTTCTATGCAACCGTTTGGGATTGTACAAAGTTAGTTTTTCACCTAATTTGAAAAAACTCACATCCTACATGATCGCTCTAATTATTGCAAGGACTGAAACAATACACTACATTATCAGACCAAAAGTACCGTTACTGCTTGAATTTACTGGTAGTAAAGGGTGAATGCTGGTATACTGAAAGACTACTGTAATTATAAACGTATCGAAATGGGGGAAAGTTTCCACCGCTAAAAGCGCGGATTATAGGCTTGTCAATTGTTCCTAAAGAAGAAGAAAGTCCAAAGAAAGCTTTCTTGAACGCTACGGTAACGGATTGTTTCCAATTCCAACACCCCAAAGGTGTGCCCCAGTAAGAAAAGACAGAACCGGAAGAGAGCTTGATTGTTTGCGGATCTTTCTATTTCATCCCACAATTCCAAATAGGTTAGAAGAGACTTCGAGAGTATATCATCTACACTGTAAATAGAGAAACGGTGGCTTTACTTCCGCTTTCGCGGAAGCTTGAGTGAAGATGCTACACATTTCCAACTTTCTCACCACATTTCCAGCTCGACTACATAAATGTACAAGTCAAGATTGGGCGTTACCGTCCCTTGTGCTTGTCAGGGCGCAGAAACCCGACCAACACCCAATCCGAATAGAAAAGATACGCAAAAAACGTCAGTTTTATCATAATCATTCAGATTCACAAAAAAACCAAGGCGTCAAGTGGATGTACCAATAGTGTGTAATGCCACGCTCGAATGACTTATTCATGTCATCATTTTACCACAGTAAACGACCTCTTATAACACTCTTGAACGAAGTTTGAATTACCATCTAAATGTGTATATTATACATAAAAATTAAACAAATTAAAAAATCTTTCCAAAGAAGTAAAGGAAAAAAACCACGTAGTTGATAGTTTGACTGATGAAAAGAGAAACGCGATACTTGTAAGTGGTTATAAAGTTTACGCGAGAAACGCTGCTCTGAATTCTGTAACGTAATCAATGATAGTCGTAACCCTGCTGACAACCTTCAACGAGCTTGATCAGATTTTACTTTTAGTAGAGCTTATAACCCTTTACAACTTCACGTCATGGCAAAGCTTGGAACTCAGGTAGCAGTAAAAGTACGGAGCCTATAAGGGTGGAGCCATCACATCTTCTTCCGCCTTGACATGAGCAGGAAGAAGTAGCTCCAAGTGCAGTTCTCCATCAACTTTTCTCGAAGAAAGACACGCCAGTAACAAGTAATCACTGATCAACAACCCTGTGCAAACAAGAAGAGCAAAAGCTTCGAATCTATCTTGTCAATATCATTTGTGAATCAGAAGAAAAAGTGGATTGGCTTCAAAGGGATTCGTAGCAAAAACAAACTGCACAGTTTCAGCAACAGTAAATCACGGTGAAAAACCAATTGGGGCTACCAGTGACATATAGTTAGTGAATCCCAAGTTCCCAGCGCGTGGCGAGTGTCCTAAGCCAGCTCTCAAAGCATGGGAAAGGATGCACGCGCATAACGGAATCAGTGCTTCGGAACGGTAGTGAACCAACTTCCCCGTAATCTTTGCTATTGATGTGTCGTTCCTTACTGAAAAAAACACTAGCCATGGGACCTCTCCAGCTCTTGAGCGTCTATCTGGTCATATTCGTCACGGTCAAGGTATCTGCCAACAACGTATGTCCACCCGAAAATGAAATCCTGCCCTGTCTGTGCAAAAGCCGAGGCAACGAAGTCCTCCTCAGGTAAGAGTAAAAAAAAAGTTTTTTTGCAGTGATTATTACAGAAACGATTCAACCAAATCTTCAATTTACTTTACAGCTGTCGAAGGAGTTCTTTAGAAGAACTATCCTTGGTTTTAGCCATCGTCGCTCGCAGGGTTCCTCACGTGACCGAATTGCTGCTCGAAGACAATTACTTGCCCGAAATCCCGAGTCGGTTTTTCGGGCTACTGTCCATCCGGCGGATCCTACTGTGGGGCAATACTATCGAACGCGTATCGCACCAGTTCTTGGCGGGATTGGAGTCTTCCTTACAAGAACTACATATCCGGGAGAGTCGTTTGAAAGATTTACCCGAAAGCGCACTGGAGCAGATGCACAACTTGGAACGTTTAGTGATCGAGAACAGTCCAATTCAAGAATTCCCACGCGTTTCGGGTCTTCAGAAGATGACCAATTTGTTAATTGATGGGAGTCAGATTGCAGATATCCCGCCGAACATCCTGCGCTCGATGCGATCACTGCGCTACTTCCATTTGACGCATTCTGCGTTGAGCCGACTGGAAGCCGATACTTTAACGCATATGGAACAGTTAAGTGTCGCCAACTTGAGTAATAACGCAATTCATTACATTCATCCTCGAGCATTTCACCAGCTGCCTGCGCTACTCGAAATGGACTTGCGCAGTAATCAAATTCGCGAATTAACCACGGCAATTCAAGCTTTCGCCGAACTACGCAACTTACAGACTTTGACGCTTGAAAGGAACGTGATTAACGAGCTACGTGAACGCACATTCACCAATATGATGTCACTGAAAGCTCTAGGTCTCAATCATAACCGTATTAGGCATTTGGAGCGCGCAACTTTTCAAAATCTGCCGGTTCTACAAACTGTCGACCTCAGCTACAACCTACTCAACGTTTTCCCCTACGATAGTTTCGTTAATACGCCCTCTGTAGAAGAACTGTCTTTTGCGGACAACCACATCGGCAATTTGGCCGAAGTTAGTCAAGTCACCTCCGCTTTACCACGCCTACGCATCCTCAATCTCAACCACTGTGGTATTTCCAGCATTCCTTCAAACGCTTTCACGGTAAATACACTTTCAATTTTGAACGTTTATCTTTCAATATCGTCTTCTTTTACTAGATCCATCCTTCCTTGGAGAAAATCTACCTACGCAACAACTCCATGTTAAACATCGCTCCTAACGCTTTCCAACGGTTGCCGGTACTTACGGAACTAGATTTGAGTCGCAACAAACTCTCCAATGGACCCCGCGACCCTCGATTTAGCAACGCAGACTACCCGACCAACATGGGAGGCTTAAACGGCGCCTTCTGGAGTCTTCCTTCTCTCAAAGTCCTCGATATATCCCTCAACGAATTACAAGCCATGGACAAAAACATGCTGGTCAACTTGCCTTCCCTAAAACTGCTTAACGTCAGTGGGAATCACATTGCTCGCATTGAAGCTCGGACGTTCGCCGAGGCTCCCAGCTTAGAAATCCTGGATTTGTCCGTTAACAAAGTGGTTTTTCTCGAGCAGAGTAATTTCCGGCATCTGGATCGGCTCCGGCGACTCGATTTGCAAGGTAATAACATCAATCAACTGGATGAAAACGTCTTTATGGACCTCCATGACCTCGAACACTTGAATTTGGGCAGTAACGAGCTCTTGCGGCTCAACAGCGACGCTTTTCCTTACAAAAACGGGTTAAGATACTTGGATCTGAGCGACAACTTGCTCAGTGAACTGAATTACAACTCGCTAACCAGCTTGCGGATGCTGAAGTCCTTCTTGGCTGCGCGGAACCGTATTTCGATCCTAGACGACCGTATTTTTGAAGGGAAACGAGATTTGGAAGTTGTGGACCTCTCCGGAAACGATATTTCCAAGCTGCCGTCGCGACTCTTCACTAACTTAATCCTGGTACGCGACGTGAACTTGGCAATGAACTCCATCAATGTCGTGTACCAAACGACTTTCAATCGACTGGAAAGCCTCCAGAAGTTGAACTTGAGTCACAACCAAATTACCGAACTGGAGGGCGAAGTTTTTGTTGATACCAAGAATTTGCGCAGTCTGGACCTGTCCCATAATTCCTTGACCGATTTGACCACCCATTCCTTGAACTTGCCTTCGCTGCAAGTCTTTGATTTGCAACATAACCAAATCAAAGATTTGGCAGATTTTTCGTTAGGCAATTTGCCGTCATTAAGTGAATTACGCTTGGGGTACAACAACATTGCTTCAGTACCCGCGAGAGTATTTAGTGACTCCTGGTCCTTAATTAAGCTGGGGTTGGGCCATAATCAGATCCAGGAACTGTCTCGGGGTGCTTTTGCTCGTTTGCACAATTTACAAGCACTTCAACTGCAGCAGAACCAACTGAGCAACATTCCCAGCGAAGCTTTTAGCGAGTTGCGGTCTTTGGAGACGCTGGAAATGCAAGAAAACAGAATTTCACGCATGGCTACCGATGCTTTCACCGGGCCCGTTATGTTACAAAAGATGAACGCCAGTCACAACCAATTCGACACCCTTTCCGGTCTAGGCATGGACGGGTTAGCTTCCTTGGAAGTTCTCGACCTCAGCTATAATCAAGTGACAGAGTTAGACGACCGCAGTTTACGGCGCTTGAACCGTCTCGTTGAACTTCGCGTGAGTTACACTACATCTAACGTTTCCCTTTCTTTTGCTGTATTTAAACCGTGACAACTCATTCTAACGGTTACATTTTAATGCTCTACAACCGGCGAAACTTTTGTTTTTCTACTTTTTAGCTACTAGCTCAATAATCAAAACTAAGTCAATAACATAAATTCACTTAAGCTATAAGTTCAGTTCAGCCCAGGATCAGTTCAGTTTCAGTTCAGTTCAGGATTCAGATTCGGATTCAAATTTAGTTCAGGATTTAGCTAAGTAAATTGTTAAACAAATTCAAGTTAAAGAAATTGTTAAACTGTGTTTGAGTTTGTTAGATTCAAATCTAAAAGGTAAAATCATTTTAATTGTAATAACATTATTATCTTTAGATGGATAACAATGCACTTTGTCGCATTTCCGACGGAGCTTTCAATGCGCAACAACGGATGCAAGTATTGAGATTGCGTAATAACAGATTGCGCATTTTGCGCGAATCGACTTTCGCGCGTATGCAGATTGAGATGCAAGAATTAGACGTCCAAGGTAAATTACACAAACTCTCAAATCCAAATTGGAAGTTAACACAAGATTCCGCAATTTTTGGATAGGAAATCCTTTGCAGTGCGATTGCCACTTGATTTGGCTCCAGCAGTGGGCGCTTGCGCGAGAAGGACGCAACGTGTCTAGTACTGCGCGCTCCCTAGCATCTTTGCCCAACGCAAAGCCAATATTACAACCGGGCATGCGCAGTGCCCCCGGCAATCTGAAACGCAATGCGCGGAACCGTCTAAAAGCGCGCAACTCCAAGACTTTGTCAGACTCCGGTATAGTTTGTGCATTTCCTCCAGAACTCCAAGGAACACCCTTAACCAATTTGCGTCCTTCGCGACTTGCTTGTGACGCAAACGCGCGCACAATGACTGACGAAGAACTCTGCTCCGAATTCTCCTTCCGACCACTCTCCAGCGGAGTACAGCAAGTGTTTTTAGATTTTCCTTCTCCTTCAAAAGATCCTGACAGAGCCAGTATTAGCACTAGTACCAGCACCAGTAGCCAACCCCCGCCTCTTCTCGAAGACGACTACGAAGATTACTACGACAATTTACCGGATTTGAACTTGGCATCATCAGGCTCAAGCGTTTTAACACCTCCAGTAGTATCCACCACCGAAGCCCCCGAAATAGAGGTCGAGGTTGCCAAAGTGGGCGGAGACTACACTCCAGGTGACACTCCGACTCTCTACGCAGGTATCCGCAAGCAAGGCGCAAATCTAACCGAAGAAACCAAACAAGCAGCATCGGCTCCTTCTTCTTCCGGTTTATCGCTCTTCGGAATTTCCTTACCAGATCTTAGATTCGGCTTAAACTTGCTGCCTGCGTTGATCGGCGCCGGTACTGGCGCTCTGGCAGGCGCCGAGATACTTAACGGTAATAGAAACGACGTTAGTAATAAACGCAACCAATTCGAACACGCTAACAATCGCCCAAACTCGAATCAAAATACGAACCAGAAACCCAGTTTCGGTTTCAACAGGCCAAACAACCCGAAACCTATGCGCGGTCCGGATGCTCAAGATCAATGGGGTCAAGCGAGCAACTTCAGGCCTCAAATTAACAAAAACCTGCCGAGCTTCCTAGCCCCACCTCTGCCAGAGCGTAACGTATTTCCGGGCGAAGATTTACCCGGTTCACCCCGTAAGCCAATCTCTCCTAGCGAAGAAGTGTTCCTGTTCCCCGCCCCCAACCAACCCTACATCCCCTTGCAAAGTGATGGTAACAGAGCCGGTGGCGGTCAAGTCCATTTCCCTGGCTTAAGCATCCCTAATATTGAGACCACAGGATTCAAACCGTTAAGAAACCCTCCCGTCCTCGCTAACGATCAAATTGCAGCGGAATCTGGGGTTAGACAACCGGATCTTTTTGAAAACGGACCCGAACCTATTCCCGAAACGAATTCCGATATTGATATTAACAATGGCTGGGTACCAAATCATGGCATCCAAGGATCACACATAACTTCAGGAGCTTCAGTCCAAAGCCATACCCAGCCTGAGAGCAGTAGTTCAGCCCCAGGACCTGTTTTGGATAACAATACTCCGATATTTGGACACGAAGAACCAATAGATCATGAAAGTCCGCCAGAAGACGAAGAGAAAGAGCCAGCGCCTTCCAATTACTACTCTTACCAAGAAGAAGACATCCAAGAGGAGCACTATGATGTTCAAAGTAGTTCTACCACTGAACCCACTTCGAGTATTGCCTATACTGCCCCGACTAGCACAGAAAAGGCTGAAATTCCATTACCCAAGTCACCGCCAGCCTTCCCTCCTCATCTGCACATGCCCAATGAAGACTATGAGGATTATGATGACGTCCAAAACCAAAAGACTTCGACTACGCCTCCGCCTCTTCATGCTTCAACTGCGTCAGCCCAACATTCCTTCAATGAACCCGACCAAGATGAGAAAGAAGACGAAGACGAGACAGTTGATTATGATGAGGATTTCCCCATAGGCTTTTCCCATGATAGCATCCCAGATTCCCAACACAAGGACTCGGAAACCTCAAGTACGAGTACCGAAAGTATCAAATTAGCTCAACACGAAGAAGAACATCAAGAAGAAGATGGAGAATCCGATAAAACACAAGAAACTGATGATTCCTCTTTTTTGAGCAACTTCTGGGGTTTGCTGGGCTCTTCCAGGAATCAGGCGTCTCAAGAGAAGGATACAGACAAGATTACCACAACTTCCACGAACACGCCGACGCCATCTTTGTTATTGCCCACGCTGTCCAACATCCATTCTGTTAACGCTATTTCACCAACACTTAGTCCGATTGTTCCTCCACGCTTTCCTAACCCTGTTTCTAACGAGCCTCCTCGTATTATCTTAGAAGAAGATTACGAAGATTTAATCGAAGAGAATGAAAGCACCAACGGTTTCCCATCAATTGAAGGCAAATCTAACTTTCCCTTTGGCTCGCCTTCTCACAACTTCCCCACACGCGTGGCGGCCCCTTCGTCAAAATCCAACGTTTTGACTTCCCAGGAAGAAACAGACACGGAGGAGAAGGAGTGGTACTACCGCGATTATCATAAACAGCAGTTAGAACCTTTTGTAGGTCCAGGAGGACCCAACAATAATGCTAACACGCTTTTATCTTCAACAGTAATTACAGTCATTGGTTTATCTGCTGTTGTTCGATACTTGGTACTGCAAATATCATTCTATTGACAATATTATTTAAAAGTATATAATAATAGCTTGCGCTGGTCGCATTCAAAACCCCTTTGTGATTGAAAACGCTCCTTTTTATCTAATATTTTATACCACAATTGTAAGCAAAATACAAACCTATGAAATCCTCGAATTAGACCAATTAATTTCTTTTATTATCATTTCAACCTTGAAAGAACAGTAGATTAAACAAAAATAACCCAATTAGGTTTGCTTATATCATTAGAAACTTTACTTGAAAGATTAGGCTTCAATTCAGTTTCAAAAGTCAACATATAAAAGAAAGATAAACAGTAAACTTGATTTGAAAGTATGTCAACCAAAGTAAGCTTAGCTAACATTAACGCGGAGACTAAGTTTATACTAACGATTTCGTTTCGAACATTTTGTTATACTAGCTGATGAGACAGTCGTTGTAATTCTGCCTTTTTAATCCAATAAACCACTAAAGTTTACAGTATAAACGATAATGAAATACTTCTCGATGATTCTACCTTTCTCGGTCCCGACATAAATGACAACGTACACTATACACTGCACGGCAATCCAACTACCTCATCCGGACAAGTTAAAGCTAATAATATTAGCCTAGACATCAAAATTACGGTCTGTATTTACGTGAAGGAGCTATTCTCATTACGTTGGTCTGAGTGACGCGAACTGGAACATGTCACTTTGCGTAATCTTTACAACTTCACTGGTGGAAATGTGAAAAATGATTTTCTTTCGAAGAGAAATGGAGCAAAATTATCATTATCTTAGATATGCACTGTTACATTCTTTAATTAAAATATCAAGTTTCTACTCTCTAAAAGTCATTACGATTTAACCAGTTTTGTGATTCCTTAGACCAAACAAATAAAAAAAGAATTATATAAAAAGCAGGTGAACTTTATTGATTGATGCGAAACTATAAACGTTGTTGTTATGGCTTCGAAGAATCCTTTATGGGAAGCAAAGCTTTCATATAGGTTTATCCTTGTCTATTCCAGTGTTGCTCTCGACAGGTTTGTTGATAGTAAATGTGTATAGGCTTTCTCCTCTCCGCGCAATCGTATCACCTATCTTATCCTTTTTTTTATTTTTAGTCAACGTATATATAATACACTATTGTCAATCTCCCTTTCTGTCTACTGATTATTATACGGCCTCCCAATCTCGGTTTATTTTTACAATGCGCTGCCAAGGAACTCGGCTTACATACTAATAACTTGTTCATTCGACACGTCCGATGCAAATCGAGTTCACCCTTTGCGTAAATCCTATTGCTAATCTCCTAACGTCTTGTGGCGTCCTGGAAAAGAAATGGAAAACCCAGCAATACAGTGAAAATGGCGTACAAAGTCCTACGCACCCCGTAGTAGTCAATTGCATACTCGACGCGAAGAAAAGCTGTACATTTCAAGCCTGGCCTGTTTCTTTTTATCTCGGGTATAACCTTGGCTACCGAAGCGGTCGATAACACAGAAAGAAATCAAAACTGAAATCTTAAGCTGAAAGGCCATTTCCTAAGATTACTAACACTTCTATATAAAAAAAAACTACCTGGGCAATTAGTAACAAAATAAGATATGCTGTGACATGTAAAGGTACACACAAGGTACGACTGTTAAGTCTATTCCCGCGTGAATATGCTTATCTACTATGTACGTGCGTCACGTGGTTGTCCAAAGATCGATGCCAAGAACCACCCTGACTAAATTAGAACGTATAGCATAAGACACGCGCTCGGCAGCACCCAAAGCTCACTTCGTTTTCAAGCAACGGTGAGTAAAGGCAAGAGAAGTGAAGTGGAGTTGTCTCTAGTTCGGTGTCAGACCGCACAAAATACCTTGTAACAAAATCCAGATACTGACCAAATGGTAGTACGCTTCAAGCACGAGCATTTGAGCGATTTCACCATCCTATTCCAAGAACCTTACAATTTTTACCTCAAGAACCTGCAGTATCAAAGCGCCCCTTGTTTCATTTCCTGATAATTTCTCTAACCTCCAGTCCTGCTTTCCGAAATTCAATAAGCACTTCCTTTTTTAAGAAGACTTTACAAGAATCCTCCCTAAAAAAAAACTTTGTGTTTGCCAAGCAAATAACGAACAAATTTCCCCCTCTTCACATAACAAATTTTGCTGACACAGGATGGTGTGTGGAAATCCCAAAACAATCCCGTTATGGCAAGTTTGTGCCAAGAATTTTAGACTAGAAAAATCCAAATTAACCGCAGCATTAATACTAATTATCCTGTCGAGCCATGTTGTTGATGCTGATTCTTTTGAATGGCGCAATGCGCGATCAATAAGGTTGCACTCCAAAAACGACAATCCCGAGGAATCAACAGGTAGATCCAACTTACATATTAAACAACCATTAAATATTCATATATTTTCTTATATTTGAAAAGGAATATGGCCCTTCAAGTACATGGTCGACATCGGATTCCAATGCGAAGGCGAAGAATCGAATTGCACAGAAGCCGGAGTCGATAACTTTCCTCCGGATGGTTTCACAGCCGAACAACGTGAAAACGGAGCCCTGATTGTCCATTTCCTACTGGCTTTCTATATCATGACTATGCTGGCCATCGTATGCGACGACTACTTTGTTCCATGTCTGAACCTCATCGCCGAAAGCAAGTATTTCAGTTAGAGAATCTGCTCAAACTCACGTATGAATGACCCATCACGAACCGCCCTTTCCTTTTGTTTGATTCTGCAGCACTGAAAATGCCACCGAACGTTGCCGGGGCTACTATCATGGCTATCGGCACGTCAGCTCCTGAATTGTTTGTAAATTTCGTGGGCACCTTCGTCACGAAAGGAGACATTGGTATTGGAACCATCTTGGGATCAGCGGTTTTCAATATTTTAGCTGTGGGGGCTTGCTGCGGCATTTTCGCCGGCATTGTAATGTCCATTCCTACTGCCTATTCCGTCATCTTGATCTGATTCATGTTTTATGATCAGGTGGTGCCCTTGGAATGGTGGCCTTTGACCCGCGACTGTATTATTTATGAAGTAGCCGTGATTGCTTTAACGATCGTTATATCTGATGATAAAGTTCAATGGTGGGAGGCGACTATCCTTGTCTGCATGTACTTCTTCTACGTCATACGTAAGAGCATTTACAAATGACCACAGATTTTTAAAGAAATAATTTACAACGTTTATTATAACAAATTTAGTCCTGTCGTTCAATACGCGGCTGGAGGGCGTGGCTAAGCGGATCGTGAAAGCTTGTAAAAGTGGGAAAACAAGTTACGACCTGGGCCATGTAAATCCTATTCCCATGGCTAGTATCGGTATGTTCTTCTAACACATTAAATGACTTACCGCTAAGAGAATTAACGACTATTATTAATTTAATTAACGACTATTAGTATTATTATATTATTAACATTCTGATCTGCTTGGGTATGTTCTTCTAACACATTAAATGACTTACCGCTAAGAGAATTAACGACTATTAGTATTAAGTACTAAAGTATTCAAGAAACTCAAATGGTATTCTATTAGATCCGATTAACGGGAACCAGAATGCAATCGAAAAAGGCTCAGATCTTGTAGGAAAAGTAGCCGACGCTGTCGAAGAGGAAGAGGCGGAAGATGAAGAACGTAAACAAACCATTTTATTAGTATTTCTCGTATGGGCGGTTCATAACCTTTTGACGTTTTTTTTTCAGCTGTGGATATGTTCCACTTCCCCGAAGGTTCGCTTTTCAAGAAAGCTTTCTGGGTTCTCATGTGGCCCGGCAATATGGTCTTTTTCTTGACCATTCCTGACGTCCGGAGGGATGGATGCTTTAAGAAACTGTACCCTTTAGCATTTTTTATGTGTTTTCTTTGGATTGGCGTTCTGACTTATTTGGTCACCTGGTTTATCACAGTCATTGGTAAGTTTCTTTGACCTTCGGGAAACCAATTTGCTCTTAAAGCTCACTTTATAGGCTTTACCTTTGGTGCTCCGGATTCCGTGATGGGTATTACGTTACTGGCTGCAGGCGGAAGTGTACCTGAAGCAGCCGCTACTCTTATCGTAGCCAGAATGGGTATATACAATCTACTAGAAACGAAAACTGTAATTTGGACTAACAATTCTGTGCTACGTGTTTACAGGGAAAGGATCTATGGGAATCAGTAACTCGGTGGGTTCCAATTCCTTCGACATTATGATCTGCTTGGGATTGCCTTGGTTGATCAAAGCAGCGGCTGCTCCTACGTGTCCTGAAGTTGGAAATTTCGTTGTTATCAATTCGGGAGGCGTCGTCTACAGTGCAGCTATGCTTTTCTGCACGGTTATCATTCTTTACTTCAGCATTGCATTTAACAAATTTCAGTTAGACAAGAAGATAGGGTTTATCTTACTTGCCGGTTACATAACTTATCTTGTGCTAGCTTCCTTGTTCGAACTGAACGTATTTATGACGGTTAATCTCCCTTCGTGCCCCAGTGACTACTAAAAACATGCTTAATAATTCTTAGTGATTGCTAATTGGTGCACAAAGTATTCAGCTCTCGCAAGACTAACAAATATGATCCATGTTAATCAAATATAATAATGAATAAAAGGCTAATATGTTATGCATAACTGTAGTGTTTACTTCCTTCGATCGGTCGAAGTTTAAATTTACAAGATTACCAAAATCGGTCCAGATTTATACTTCTGGTTGGCATTGTTCATTTCAATCTTACATGCCGCAAGACACCGTATCACAATCATTGCTCCAAAATAGGCAGTGGCCAAAACCGCTATAGCAGAGCAAGAATAGAGCAGCAAAGAAAGCCAAGGAGCAAATCGTACAGGGCTGTCTTTCAAGAAAGAAGCCAGTCAAATATAAAACCATGAAAACTGCATGGTTGTACAGCAAGGCCGGATTCAACGGTTTGGGGATGAGCAAAACTGGTAGGAGCCACTGGAGACAATACATTTTGATGCGTCAGATCTTTTAGTGCCTAAAGTAAAGCATACTTAAATTGAATGAAATTCTATTGCATTAAAAAAATACTTTTCAAGTTGTGAAATAGGAGTCCCAGTGGACTGCTTTTTCGAACGAAACGTTTCTAACTGACAGGGACGCTTTTGGACCTGGAGGAAGCGTTTACGCTACTGTCAACTTGGAGCTGCGCTGTCTTTACTTGGCTATTTGCGAGGGGTAGGGCAGCAGAGGTGTTTAGACTTTGAATGTCACTGCCCATGTTCTGGACACTTTAACCTAGACAAAGAAACCGGAAATCAGTATAAATATGATGCATATGTGATACTACCTTCAAGTTGTTTATACTGCATCAAGGCAATTTGCATAAATTCGGAAACTTTCACTGCGCAATTGGTAGCATATTCACAATATAAGCTAAGCTAGTTGGCAGGACAACTGGTTTAGTTAGGCATATTTGGCCCGGGGTCCGTGCTAGACTAGCGTAAGAAAGCGAGCCAAGTGAGGGTCAGCTGTTTGTATAGCCGAGCCAAACAGCCAAAATAACGTATGCTTACCTCTTAAAGATTCCACCTGAAATTAACCATTTTTTTAGTCCATAGGTAACACAACTTCACCTGCCTTATAAAGGTTTGATGTCTCAGATTGAAAACAACCAAGCCTGTACAGTATTGCCATTGTTTCAGTCAGAAGTTGGGGATCATGAGCTCCCCTTCACCCAATCAACCATTCACGACGTCTTTATATGGGCAACAAGGATCTACAGCATTGGGTAATACTGTGTTTTTCACTCATATTTACTTTATTAACGAAGTACGGATTTCCAGGTATGGGTCATTTATCCATTCAGCAGCCTCCGCGCAACCTCTCAGCAGGTTAGGATCATTCCTGTGCTGTAGTTTAAGATAATAAGATTCTAAATTGTGTATGTCTGCATTAGGTGCTGTGGTTGGCGGGCAGCTAACATCACCAAATCGAGGAAGCGTGTTACCAATGAACAGTCAAAGGATTGGAGGCATTCTGGGACAAAGAGCAATAGGAGACAAGAGACCGTTAGGTTTTAGGTACATTTCTCTTCATTTTGTATAAAGTTAAGGAGTTTTTCACTAAAATAAGTTGTATTTTTACATCAGTTCCACACCCAACAGTGGCTCAATGGGAAATCCTGCCTTTTCATTACCAGGTTCCACTCATTCTGTACCTGGCGGTGGTTTACTGGGTCGTAGTTCCTTTTCTGGCGCTGGCCAAGGCCAGGGGTCACAAGGGTTGCAAGCGCCGTTTGGAATGCCACTAGGAGGCTCCTCAATGAGTCTGGGTTTGGATGGTGGTCTCATGCCGTCCACATTGGACTTGTCGGAATTCCCCAGTTTGACGAACCGGATGACGGATGGACTCGGCTCCAATTCAACATCTCTAAGTGCGCGGTCAAATTATGGTAACCCATAATAGCCTCAAAGCAGTTTCTAATTTAAGACTTGGAAAAGTGGGGATCATGAAAGCGCCCTCTGCGGAGCCGATCGAGTTTACCATGAGTTCCGAAGACTTCCCTGCCTTGCCAGGCACGCAGCTCAACTTGGATTTGTCGCAAAGTAACGGCCAAGACTCGAAACCTGCGAGCAACGCTACCACAACGACTAATAACAAACGGGGATTGCAAACGAGTCCTGATGGTATATCCCAAACTCCTCCGTTCTTTGTTGTTCCTACTGGTTTCACTAATACTTTGCATATTTTCATAGGAAAAGTAACCAACATTCCATCCGGTATGGTTACGGATCAGTTTGGGATGGTGGGCTTGCTAACTTTCATCCGAGTGGCGGAAACGGACTCAAATTTGGTGTCATTAGCATTGGGATCGGATTTGACGACGTTGGGCTTGAACTTAAATTCACCGGATTCCTTGTACGCCAATTTTGGCGGTCCGTGGGCGGAGCATCCTTGTCGGCCACAGGATATTGACTTCCATGTCCCTCCTGAGTACCTCACCAACTCCTCCATTAAGGAAAAACTCGCGCCCATGAAACTCAACCGGTACCAGGAAGACTTATTGTTCTACCTGTTTTATACGTACGTGGGCGACGTCCTGCAGCTGGCAGCCGCAGCGGAATTGTATAGTAGAGATTGGCGTTACCACAAAGAGGAGCGAGTTTGGATTACCCGCGCGCCGGGCATGCCTCCTTTAGAGAAAACCACCACGTACGAGCGAGGCACTTACTACTGTTTTGATCCTAACAATTGGCGCAAAGTGGCCAAGGAGTTTTACGTCGAGTATGACAAGCTGGAAGATAGGCCCCAGTTTTCTTCTGCCATGATCCCTCCATCGTCCAACCTGCAGGCTGTTTAAGACAAAAAACGATGACAAAAATGTGCGTTCGTGTTGATGCTGATGCAACAAAGACTCCTCTACGACAAAAAACAATCCAGAGGCTGCAGAAGCGGATTTGTAACTATCCTGTTTTTACGTCGAAATTTATTCCGTATTTTTTTCTTGTGCCGGAAAATACAGTCAGTGGCTGTTCTCAGCCTTTGAACTTCAAAAAAATTAAAACTTGCCTTTCCTGTTCACCTTATTTCTTCATTTAAAATCTTAATTAGGAATCAGTACAATAGATGCCGCTTATTGTGATCACGCTTGTCGAGTGAATATTGATTCTATGAAGCGGAGATTCTAATAACCGAAAATCGGAAATAGAATGCTACGATTAATCGGTGGGTGAAACGAACTGGCTTGTTTAAACGAAAGAAACAGAGCATCCTCTACTTTCTGACACTTTCCCACACGTTTCCTTTTTCTAGATTCACTATACCTGGTATTGTTTATTTCGTACCGATCTTTCAACAATTTTGATAGAGATGATTGAGGAATGTTTAACTTAACGGCCGCTTCCATTTGTGGCAAACCTTTTAAATTTAACTTGTCATAAGTTTCAATGAGCCGCAACTTCACTTGTACATTTAAATCAACTCTGTGCTTGTTCGTCGCCATTTTTATTTCACTACACGTCTAAAACACAACTAACACTGCGCCATTGAAGCCTACTCCTACGCTTATAGTGTTCTCAACATGATATTTCTTTTATTTTACCAGTCAATTAAAGGAACGGGCCATTCAATTGAATAACCCGCTCATTAATTGACTGGGGAGTTTAGAAGGGATTTCTCCCTAACAGTAGTAGTAGGCTCGCAATGACAGGATTGGTCAAAACGACTTAAAAGCAATGTCATTGCTGGTCAATATGCAAAGTCCATTTAGCAATCACTGCTGTAATTTTGTTACTGCACATGTGAAGGTTCTTTTGAAATTGATTCTAGTATCCTAAAGAGTGACTCTAATAACCAATTAAAATGCTACGTAGTTTCTCGTTTTGAATCGGCCTTTTAAACTTTGATTCCTCAAAGCGGCTGATTCTAATATCCTATGAAGTGATCAGAATAAGAGGCATCTACTGTATATTAATGCTTCTCAATCAGGAGTACTTATGGATGCTTCATTTGTATTGCTCTTGTGGAGTACATCCCAGTTTTTTCAAAGTTTTCCTCCAACTTTAAAAAAAAACATGGTCTTTTCATTTGTGTGTTCTGCGTCTAGTCTTTCAAATGTGTATGGTACAACAAGTCTCCGGATGCAAAACCTCAACGTTATAAAACCCGATATATGTATAAGGGGGTAAATGATTACTCTTTTCTTAAGGCAACAAAGCGAAGTAAACGAACAGAACGAACTCAATACTCTTTTTCTTTCTTGGCTTTCTATAGTTCCAGCAGCTGTGACCGAAGATTTGGTGAAAACAATGCAAATCCCGGTCATTTTTTAGTCGCGTAACAAATACCCACACATTTTTCTCTTTCATATAGTTAAAAGAAAACCTGGGAGGAGGTCCGACAAGGCAACACAAAAAGGCGATAGGGGGGGGGGGGGAAACGACCAAACTGCCATTACGGGGGGGGGGGGGGAGAAAACTTTTGAAATAAAATATGAAAATACCAACAAAGTTTTTCTTTTTGTTTGTAAGGATTTCAAAGCAAGTAAGGAAAAAAAGTTTGTCTTTTGTTGTAAAGGGAACAAAATGAGATGGTTGGCGAAGCTATACAGATGGTATGGCACAGTGAATTTGAAAAACGTTTTAGGGGTTGATGTCGGTGTTCTAGAAAGCGCAAGAATGAAATCTGAATCAAGGAAAGAAGGTCGTATCTTAAACTCGACATACTTAGGCAAGGCGTTGATAGTGCTGGTAGAACGATATGCTTGGCAGAAGGAAAACTTGTTAGACGAGGCACTTCACAGGGCCAAGTTCAAGTTTTTGTTAAAGAAAAAAAAAAAAAAAGCGAAATCCTAAACTTTCTGTGGTTACTTAAGGAAAAGGCTACAAAACCGAAAAGAAGATGATACAGCAACAGTAACAATGAATATGTCAAAAAAATAATAATAATAATGAAAATGTCCTAGCCCAATACAAGTAAGGAATTCCACCGGATCCACAATTTAGTATTCCTTTATGTACCCCGTTATTTTGTTTGTTTTTCCCCAGCCCAGGACATTTTCTCATAACTCATTTTAACGTGTTAAACTATAGAATGACAGCCTTTCGTAGGGGGGACATGTGCAGGTGGGAGTAAATTAGTAAAAGCCTACTATAAACAGAAAATCGAAAACCAGGGGGGGAAAAATATAACAAATTGTTATGATTTGTCACAAGGCACTTAACTGTCTTTGTCTTTTGTTATAAAAACGCAGTCAGGTTTTTCCTTTTTCACGAAATTGATTACATTTGTTTACGCCCGTTCACTTTTGGCTTCTCGTAGACTTCTAAAATGCTTTCAGCTTCATATCATTGCTTTCCATAAAAATAGTTACTTGTCACTGATCTTTCAATCTCAAAATTTTGTCTCTTTACGCCACGCACACTTCTAAAAACAGCTTCTTGGCGGTGTCCTTGATAGGCACTTGGCATGGCCATGCACTCCTTTTTTTCTTCCTGATATATGATGCACATACCTAAAGATGAAAAAAAGACTCCTCCCCTGCAGAAAAACACAGACGCTCCATTGCACCTGCACTAAACTGCTTTGCATAGAAGACGAAATTGAAGTCCCAGGTCCATTTCTTTTTGCTTCCCTTCCTATGTGTTGGCGGTAATTAAGGGCATGGCATTCATCTCAATTGCTTGGAGTTGATGAGGATGATTCGAGTTTCGTAACACGGTATAAACATTGTCCACCTCGCTCAGTCGTTCAAAGAACGGAATCAAGTCTTTCAGTTCTGTGTCAGACATGTCATCAAACCATGACGCTACGGGCACCTATTAAAACAATGAAAAATTATAAACATAATTTAAAAAAATATTCCAAATATTGGCATCTCAGTACTCGATTAATTAGTGCATAAAAACTTTCTACATCTTATCCAAAACAAAGAAGAATTGATTATACTTAAATATTATATTAAGTAATATATTTTAGCAATAGGACCTACGCTGTTTTTTTTTGTTTTCTTGGAAAAAAATATATTTTAAAGTGTATTAACTGTATCATAATAATGAAATAATTTTAATTAAACATATAAGGAATTAATAGATCAAAACTAGATTCATTTTATCAAAATTAATTAAGAATTGAATTATGTTTAAATAATAAATTCCTTTGTTTTGACTTTTCTATCACTATGCTTTCGTTCTTTACCCCCATATGGTGGCGCTAGCAGACCTGTGGCAGTTACTCTCCCCTTAGTTTTATCATCCCAAAGCATGTGGACTCTAGTCGTGTGTTCCTGTCATATAGCGCGTTCCACTGGCTGCTTTGGTGCAATATTTTTGGCACTCAAGTGTGTCAAACGTGTATATCTTTACACTCACCGAGTCCCAAAACTATTGCACCAGTGCAGCCAGTGGAACGCGCTACTATAGTGAAGATATCTAGAGTAATATATATCTCGAGTGATATCTAGCGTAAAGATACAAAAAGCGTAAACTCTATGGTTCCTGTCCATGTAAAGACGTCTCCGCATGACTAACAAATAAAACCATCGCTTAAGAATTAAAAATCGATATTTTCCTTTACTTTTAACTCACTGTTCATAAGTTTAGATACCCTAGTTTAAAAAAAAAATACTAACAAGTAAACGAAGATACTTACAGCATTGTCTGGATGGAAAATATAGGAAGCTGGCGAGTTATCGACAATGATGACTCGATGCAAATCCCGTCCTAATCGTCCCAAATCTTTCACATAGTTGCCTCGATAGAAGACACATGATTCGCGGAACAGTCGCGTGCGGAACACGCCCCACTTGTCCAACAAATCCGCCACCGGATCTGCGTACTTGGCCAAACTGGCTGTGAACAAGATGCACTCGTACAATTCCCCCATTCTCTGCAAGAATTCGTCCACATGTGGTCGCTTTAATACGTAAACTTGATGAACGGTCCCATCAATTTCCACAGGGACTATAAAGTCTGCATTGCTGATCGGCTAGACGCAAGACGAACGTAAATAACATAAAATACATTAAAAATTCTGCGAAAAAAACCGGAAAAATCAATAGAACCCAACCTTAAAGGAGCTGTGGACCAGAGTCTCGTCCAGGTCGATAACCATGCACTTTTTCTGCGAATCTTGGTAGCGCAATCCTTGGAGCAAGTACTTGGTGGGTGCTGGCGGCAATCCAGGTGAGCACCGCCCATTTTCCTCCGCGGCAGAGCCGGAAACCACCATCCCCGTTCCCCCGCCCGTACCGCCATTAGCCCCGCCTCCTGACGTACTGCTGGCTCCATTAATTCCAGGCGTGCCTCCGCCATCGTAGGAATGCTTTCGTCGGCCCCAGCAACACAGCAGCGATCGAAATACTCCTCGTTTCGGTTTCTTGCTCGTTTGGATAACCACTGGAAATACAAACCCCAACCAAAAATCAACACCCAACTCAATTTCCCAGGCCAAAAACGTCGCAAAATATAACCTTTTCCCCACCAAAAACAAAAAACAAGCCCTTATTCCCAACCACGTTTCATCTGCACTAACTCAACCATAAAAAACTACCCCGAACGCGAGTTTTACATGCCAAACAGACTGTAAAGTCTTTAAAGCCTCTTCAAGTGCAAAACGCAGTCCCAATACTCCCCAAATTTGCGTTTTATTGGTCTCCAAGTGCTCACAGTTGGACATGGCTCGTTAAAGCATCCCTTTGCTTTGCGTTGACAAAACTCCCGAAAACCGGTTACCGTTATTTTTATTTTATTTTTTTAGCCCCTTTTTTCACCAAACGCTAACCACCTCGTTAATTCCGAGTTGCTGACCTCAAGTGGCAACACGTTCTCGCGTAGATACTTAGGATAAACTTTAATTCAATCCTACGACCGGCACTCCCCCCCTTCCACACCCTAATCTTCCATTTACCTAACCTAGCCAGCTCATTTGCATTTCCCTCAACCTAAACCCAACTCGGTCAGAAGCTCACTTCAGAAAGCTCACCTTGACCCACTCAGTGTGATAATTTACAACTTAGACAAAATATCTTAAACAGAATAAGACAGATCTTAAACAAAATAATTTCTTAAAAAAGGTTTTTTGGGAGAAAAAGGTTTCAGATTCGAGTTAATTGACAAAATTGGGTCAGTTTTCGTGAGAAAGCATGGATCGGACACGGGCATATTCTAATAATAGGAGTTCTGAACGCTTGGGAGCCAACTTTTCTTGTCTGCTTTTACGTGTTGATGCTGACTCGTCGTCTAACCTTTTGCTCTTTCTTTTTTTCAATTCATTCTCTCTCCATCTATCTTTCTGCTCTGTTCCTGACGTTGCAAAGCTCCCAGGAAGCTCGTTTTATTTTTATGTAACTAGAGAATCGAAGAAAAGAAACAAAAGCGGTTCCAAGTGGCGAGTTTCATTCAACGCTCAAACTCACTGCCATGTTAGCGCGATTGAAAATAAAAAAGAAAATTGATTTAGCACTGGCAGTCAATCAGTCTATTTATCAAATTACCACTTAACTTAATTTTAGCTCGTTGGGGGAAAAAGTCAGCAGGCGCTTGGTATTTATTTATTTATTTATTTAGTAGCATGCCACATGCATTGTAAGAAAGAATTTGCGTGTGACACGAAAACTTTTACCTAGTTGGGAGACGGAACTTGTTTATTGTGTTGTTATCGCGTCAAGGTTATGTACATGCATATCTGGTAAACTAAAAGGGCGCAGGAAGTGTTGATTAACACCAGACAAATGGCTAAAAAGGTTACTTAAACGAGATTTTTGTATTTTTGTGCTGGTAAAACTGAGATGAAGATGAAACTGAGATTTATGTCTCAGAGTTTAGATTCCTAAAAGTGCTTAAAAGCTCCAGTCGCACCCACGTGCCCTATATCTAATTTATGCCCCTTTCACGTTATTAAAAGCGTAGAAAAAACAAAGAAAGAGTTTCGGAAACTACAAGGAAAGCTTCTGTGCCGGTTAGACGCTTATCTCGATTTATCTGCAGCTTACGGGGGTGTTGAATTCTATTTCTTGACTAGTCTTGTGATGTAAGTAAGTACAAGGTATTGTGGATAAGTTGGGGGAGTTGAAAAGAAAATTTAAAAAGTGAAAGATCGATGCCTTTTATAGACTCGCGGAAAGAGCGTAACGTTGTGAACTTTACAAGATATGGCTAACAATTTATTAGTTTCAGCTATTTGTTGGGCTTGTCAAGTCTCATTTGTCTCTTAATGAGACTGATTAGCTCCCCTTGACAAGACTTCGAAGAGAGTCCTCTTACCGGATGCTTTTCTTCTGGCTTGAGTTCAATTAGATGGCGAGAAAAAGGATTTTGAATAGAAAGACTGTTACTTTGTGTCTCGGTTTAAATTTGGTTCATTGGAATCCCCATATGGAAGTGCCTGGAGGCCTCACTTTCTATTTATTCTGCATCTTGCATCGAGCTAGCCCTCAGGCCGTCATCAAGGTGTACTGAATAAAAAGCGTTTCTTTTCCTACAAGGACTTAATAACTAAACAAGTGTATTCTGCATATGCAAATCAGCGACGTTGGGGAGTTAAACGGACTGTAAAGATGCACGGGAAGCTGTCAAAAATTGAAGAAAAGTAGCGGCAAGTGGTAAAGGTTGTTGGGGGAAAAAGAAAAAAGGAAAAAAAGGGGCTCAGCATCTTACCTCTGTCTTGAGCAAAGCTGGTTATCTGATCCTCTTCACGGGTAACCTGGGTGATGATGGACGACGCCTCCATTTTAATTTCGACATTTGTGGCCCAACACTTCTGATCACTCCACTGTTGTTATATAATGAGAAAACACAAATTCGCGACAAATTTCAGGAGGACGTTGAGAGTAAATAAGCCAGAAGGCAGGGCCAACTAACGGAGCACAGTACACACCGGAGCGCAGCGCCAAAGCAAATGGCGAAGATGAAAGCTGCGTTGCCATATTTATTTCACTGCTTAAAAAAATCAAAACGACAAGCCTAACTGTCCAACTTGTGTTGTTCCATAAACCTTCTTATATATATTCCATGTACTTAAATACTGTTAATACACTTAATTAGAAATTCCCACATTGCCGTTTCTTTGTTGGTAAACTCTTGAACAAGACTTCGCGCGAGTTTGGGTTTCCTTTGAGAGAAAATCCATCTCTTTTATTGTTAATATATTTAATTAATTATCCAGAAATGCCTACAGTGATCTTACTAGACGTTTCGTTGTCGATGGCACGTCCTGTGTCACTTTTGGATGCCAGCGAAGAGTACCAACGACGACATTTAGCCATTCATGGCATCAATACCTTTTTGGATTTTCTCAACGCGAGTAGCAAATTAGAATTCGTCGCCTTGGTAATTACTTGCAATATGGTTACTTCGTTGAATTAAATGGTGAATTTTCTTAGGTTATATTCTCATCCCGATACGAAGTCCTGAGTAGTTTTACAAGAGACTACGACGTGATACGGGAAAAGCTGGCCAATTTAGAAGAATTCGACAAAACTTCCTTGGAAACTGGCCTACTCGGCGTGGGGACCTTAGTGGCTGAGGAATGGGGCTTTAGCGTCCCTTGCCATGTGGTCTTAGTGACCGATGGTGCGCTGGGATTAGGATCCGCGACCCTTCAGCAAACCTTGAATTCCCTCCACAGCAAAGATCGCAACAGACCGGAGTATAACTTCCCGCTGCCATTCCCCTTTCCCTCGAAATTGCATATACTTAACATTGCCAGCTCTGATGAACCGTCCTTGACCACGAGCTTGCCAGTTTTTCACAAATTAGTCGAGGTCAATGGAGGAGACGGCGGAGTTTACGTCGTCATCGATGGCCCCCTATCCTTCAAAGTATCGTAATTGCGTCTTAACTTCTTTCTTTCTTACACTTGCCTCAAATATTAACGACTTCTTTCTTTAAGAGCGTACATAGCATGTTTACTCGCCTAGCGGAAGCTAGTTTCGCGCCTTTCCAAGGAACCCTTCGTTGCGGGGCTCTTTCCGACACAGTTTCCCTCTATCCCGCTCCACAAGTAACAAGAATCTGTCTTCCAAGACTCGTTAAACGTAATTTATGAACCTTAGCCCTACCACAAAGCAGTCGAGTTTGATATCGTCCAACGAGCCGTGTCAAAAGAGCTGGAAATCTGCGGTTTTCTCGATCTTACAGACATTGCCAGTCCGCCCGCTTACAGTCGACACTTGGTTTTACCCATTCCCAACAAAAGTAAGCCAACTTGTCCCTTTTTCTATCTTAACCTCTCTTTAGTCCCCTCCAGAAGCTTTTCTGTATACAAAAAACATACATTCAACGTACTTTTTTCCTTTTTTCAAACAGATGAAACTAATAACACTTCAAATTCCATGAAAATGGAGACTGATGCCGAAGACGAGTGTGCCGCCCCTTCAGACGATAGCAACACCCCATCCTTCTGCGCTCTTCTCCACGGATCCTTAAAAGTATACCCTGCCATGACAATAAAGTCCTCGAAATGGCTCAAAAACCTCAATTTTCTTTCTTCCTACAGGTTGAAAACATGGCTGCGCTGTGTCAAGTGGCGGAAGATTGGTTTGGTTTGCTCTACTCATGGGCTGATACCAAGAAAAAGTCCAATTTAATGCTCTCTTTATTCGAGCCAGGCTACAACGCCATTCCCTGGCTGGGTCCTTTAAGCCAAATCGGTCCACACTCGGAATACCGGCAAGAAAGCGATCCAGAAAGCGTTAACACTCCCTTTCCGGTGAAATCAGCCGAAAAGCGGAGCTACGCCCAAAGCTGCGTCGTTTGGGTACGTCCAGCGGGTCTCCAAGGCGACGTCCAAAAGATCTTACGGCACGCTCGCAAAATGCCGGACAAAACACAACATTTTTACAAGGAATTGAACCGGTTACGTCGCGCAGCGCTCGCCTTTGGCTTCCTATCCCTGTTGGAAGCCTTGGCAACCATTTTAGAGCGAGAATGCACGCTCTTGCCTGGTACCGCCCATCCAGACTGCGCCTTACAACTGAGCCACGCCGCCAACATGCTGCGGCAAGTCCAAGCGAGGGACTTGCGGCATAATATTACGCCGTTGAGAACAAAGTTTGGGGGTCATGGTAATCAAGATGATTGATGTATTTCCGTTGTAAATTTTGTAAGAGCTTGACAAGGTCGTAAGAGCTTGATAAGGGTCCAACAAGAGACAAATAATACGATGTGTGATCCATTCAAGCTATTATTCGTTTTCTAGAGTTGAGAGTTGAGAAAATAGCAGCTCTAAGCTCTATGCGCTTTGAATCGACTTTGGAAAATAAATTTAGGTGGCACGAAAAAAATAACACTGGGCCTATGGAAGCCCTTTTGGCTAAATGGCTACTCTAAGAATTCAAGTCCAATGACAAAAATGAGCTCTTTTCAAGTAAGAAAGGGGCATGGGCACTAGGGAAGATATTGGAATGTACAGCCAAGCCAATTGGGGCAAAATTTGAAAGATTGTAATGTTTTGAATGAAGGGGGCAAAAAAGCTAGTATGACGTCAAGCTTGGGTCAAGGGAAGAGTCTTTAAGTAGAATGTGAACAATTGAACAGGGTCAACGACGTCTAAATGACAATCAAACGACGTCCAAATGATGCAAAAAATCACAAAGTTTGGGTGGTGTCCATCATTTCTGCTAAAGCTTTTTTTTCCCCTTCCACTTCTGTTTCCTCTTCGTGTTAGCCTTGTTAGATTCCTTTGCTTTGTATTCCTTCTTTTATCTTGCATTTTTACTCCGGAAAAGCTTTGGTGGGCGTCGACGGCTGCAAATCCATAGTTTTGCACACCCAACCTGCGATATCTACCGCCTCCGTTTCCCATTTCCTGGCCCATTCGTGTGTCTAGGATAAATTAAAAAGTTTTTAAAATTGTGTGAAAGTTTGAAAAATTCTGTAAAAGTTTGAAAAATTGTGTAAAAGTTTGAAAAATTGTGTAAAAGTTTGAAAAATTGTGTAAAAGTTTGAAAATTGTGTAAAAGTTTGAAAATCATTATAAATTTTAAGTTTTTTTTAAAGAAAAATTGCGAAATGAAAGAAAAAAATCGATTTTTAAAAAAAATTTCTAACATTTTGGGAAAATGCAAAAAAAAAAAATCGATTTTTTTTAAAGTTAGTTAAGAGGGAAGGAGAAATGACGAATGTCGAGGCTTACGACAAGGGTTTTGAGTGCAGCTCGCTCGGCAGGGTTTTTCTTCAATGCGCGATCTACAAAATCCTTAAATTCGGACGTGAATACACCAGAGGGTAACTTCGGAGGTGGTTCATTGACAATATAGTCGAGTAGCTCGAAAATCGACATGGGTCGAGGTCCATTAGTCCCTCCCAAGAAATGACTTTGCCGGGGCGAACGCGACGAGGGCGATGGCGTCATATTGTCTGGGTCTTCGGAAAACTTGGAGCCGAAAATAGCTGTCAACGTTTGCGGGTCAGGCGGCGGGATGGGATACATGCCAATAGCCATCTCCACCAGGGATAACCCCAGTGACCAAATATCACTCTGAATTGAATAGTGTGTTCCTTGCAACCGCTCGGGCTGAAGAAATCAACAAAATTATAATTTTTTACTAAAAATCGCTGAAAATAGGCAGACAAAGCTACTTAAGGAGTACTTACAGACATGTAACTCCTAGTTCCCACAAAAGAATTGGCCATGGAATCAATAAGTTGTCCGGACACTCCAAAATCACAAATCTTGATCTCCCCACGACTGTTGACTAAAATGTTGCTTGGTTTCACATCTCGGTGTATGATTTGGTGCTTGTCTCGTAAATAAGCGAGTCCTTTGAGTACCTAAACTCGTACAAAAGCAGTAATACATATTAGAGCAATGAGTTTGAGGTCTAAAGATTGGTTCACTTCGTACAGTTGCGGTGATTTTCCCTAGAATGGGTTCTGGTATCTTGCCAGCCTTTTTGAGAATTAAATCCAGCGAGCCTCCATCCATGTACTCCATACAAATGCTAATCTCACCATCGCTATAGAACGCGCCATAAAAGCCAACAATGTGAGGCGAGTTACACTCATGCAAGACTTTCAGTTCTCGAATGATTTGCTTCTTGATAGCAGGTTTAACTTCCAAGTGAATCAACTGCAATTACACGAGTTTAGAAAGGCCTTACGGTCATAAAAATGTGTAAGAGAACACTACCTTTCGGGCCATGATTAAACCTGATGGTCGATGTCGTACTTTGGTGACCACACCCCCGTTGCCAGCCCCTAATTCGCCCAATTTGTCGAAGTCATCATCACTTAGCTCTCCGACTTTCTGTTTTTGGAGCAGGAAAACCTGGAGTCTTTGACGCTGTAGATCATCGATATCCATCTCTTCCAGGCGTTTTTGTAATGCTTCCAATGACGTGCTCCCCACAGTCACATTCCCGACGCTATAGTTAACGCTAATTAATTGAGGGAAAATTAAAAAAGAAAAGTAGAGGATTGTACTCTCTGACTGTGGTCGCAGATACGGCATTTGCGACAGCAGAAGCTGAAATTGGAGGAGCTAAAGTTGCTTGTGGTCTGGCAGCAAGGTCAGCCGGGCTGCAAGCTGGACTGGGCTCTGGTTCAACTGGTGGCAGAGTGAGGTTTAGCTTATTCTTCGACATCTTTGAACGGAAGACGAAGTAATGTTCTGAGATACAAGCCTGAAAGAGGAAAGTTGGCGTTAACGATTAAGGACCAAATAAAGTTTAAGAAGTTAAGAAATTAAGCTTCAATCGTTTCAATCTTTCATAACCGCAATGAAAGTATAAAAACGGATTAGTTGTCATAGCAAACATTATTACAAAATGTTCCTTTTTACATCAAACTGGAGTGTGGAGTAACCAGAAAATTACGCTTACCGAACGATGTAATTACAAAGAAGTATACAGTAACAAACGAACTTTTTACATGAAACGGTTTTGTTTTTGTTTCCGGACAGGGCAACTTGCTGTTGCTGAGCTGAGTATCACTGCCACGCCCACAGACCGTAACATTGCCGGTGGAATTTAAACTAAAAGGAAGTTATATTATTAATTTAGTTTCTATACAATTCCCCTTTAATATGTCAAGATACCGTTAATTCAATATTTTATTGAAGTAATTTAATGAAGGTCTAAGTTAATAATGCTGCGTTGCCATGTTTTGAACTGTCTTCTGTTTTGGGTCCATCTTTAAGAGTGAGTTTCGTACCTATTTTATCTTGTAAATTCTTAGTCATCCTTTGCTTATTTGACTTATAAATGCGTTTTGTTGCTATACTATAGTGTCTCTCTCTAGTTTAGCTGGGATTTGTGTGCAAATTACGATATTTTGAGTGAATGACAAGTTATATTCCGGGTACAAGCATGACGGGTTCCATTCGGTTTTATTTTAAAGAGATGGTAGTACTAGTTACAGCTTTTCGTGTGTGAAATGTGTTCGTTTTCGTTGATTTTGATCTCTAAAATTGGTTTATTTTTGTTCTTATAGAACCATGGGCCGTTACTCAAGGGAACCCGATAACCCTACCAAGTCATGCAAGGCGCGAGGCTCCAACCTCCGTGTTCATTTCAAGGTTAGATAAACGCAGATTTAATCCAAATTCGAACTAATAATACATTCTATATAGAACACCCGTGAGGCTGCCAACACAATCAAGCGCATGCCATTGAGGAGAGCAGTAGCTTTCCTGAAGAATGTCGTGAAACACAAGGAATGTGTCCCTTTCCGTCGTTACAACGGTGGAGTCGGTCGTTGTTCTCAGGTAAATAGTCATCTTGATTCATTTCAACAACCAGTCCTTAATTGTGATGATCCCAACCTCCTGATAACCATGAGGGAAAGGAAATTGTTTCAAGACGAGTCTGATTTGTTTGCCAATCCCAAACTATTTCTTGTTTTCCTCTTTGCACTTGTACTGAATATCTTTTCGCTTTGCTACAGGCTAAGCAATGGGGTACCACCCAAGGAAGATGGCCCAAGAAATCGGCTGAATTCTTGCTGCAGCTGTTGAAAAACGCCGAGTCCAATGCTGATCTGAAGGGTTTGGATGTCGACCACTTGGTTATTGACCACATCCAAGTCAACAGAGCACCCTACATGCGTCGCCGTACCTACCGTGCCCACGGTCGCATCAATCGTACGTTGAATTTTGTGTATTTTCTTTAAGGGAAACGCATGTTTTATTTCTGATGATATACCTACCTCCTGATAACCATGAGGGATAGGAAATGTTTCAAGACGAGTCTGATCTTTCATTTGAAATTAAGAATAATTGTTTCGTGTTGATCTATTTAGACTAACTTGATTTTGTTTTTCCTTTACAAGCTTACATGAGCACTCCCTGCCACATCGAGGTGATTTTGACTGAAAAGGAAGACGTGGTTGCGAAAGCCAAGGAAGAAGAACCTACCAAGAAGAAGGTCTCCAAGAAGAAGATGGCCCGTCAAAAGTTGATGCAGAGGGAATAAGTGGCGTGTATTGTAATGTTAACTGTGAAATACATTCGTACGCTGCGAGATTTGCTATCATTGTCTTTCTGTTCTTTTGTTTTAAAATAAGCTTGCAAAGCGGGCTTTGCTTGGTTGCACTTCCAATAGATGGCGTTTTAGTAGATTTTTATAAAAATACTAAACAGAATCCACCAATTGACAGTCCTCGACTAAAGGCGCTAAGTTCAGAAGGTAGAAATGGCCACAAAACCTAATTTGTCGTGTAATTGGGCGAATATATCTCCTAAAGAGTTGGAGAAAGTCTTACTAGTTGGAGAAGAGAAGTAAATAAAGTACTAAAAGCAGTACTAAGTTTCATGTTGTTGTTTTTATAAAGGATTAATATTATGGACGAAATCTCCGCTGAAACTTGCCTTAACTTAATGAAAGATTCGGATTCGGATGAACTATGTCGAATTACGATGACATTTCTAGAAGATTTCCCCTTGGGAATCAGTTCAATAAATCTACTATCGGAGGTTAGAAGTTCTTCACAAAGTTAGAATATAAAACTAGAATTATTTTAGGCAAGAAATGTCGAAGTTTATGGCCCTTGCGACGAATACATAACTACGATTAAAGGAGACCTGCTAGATGATTTCGAAAGCGTTGCAGTTTATGAAATAAACAGGGAATTGCAATTTCCGTGTAGGACAGTCAGCATACAAGTAAAGAACAACTTTTCACACTTGATTATATAAAAATAAGTTCACTTATTCCGTTACAGTTTTGCAGTTGCCCTGACCCAGACAAATTCTGGCTTTACGGCTTGCACATTACTACTTGTCCTTTAGCTTTACCGAGTAACAAGCTTCCGAAGAGTTTACCCTCCTTACCATCGACGTTCAACAATCCCCAAGTAGGACAAATAATTCTAGCGAATTCCTTGCTAGAGGACAAACTTAGGGCCACCGAACAACGCGTTATGGACAGGTTGGATGAAATTGACAAAAAATTGAATGAAAAACTTGATCTTGTACTAAGCACTCTCGCCAAGCTCGAGACAAAATAAAATAAAAATGTTCGATGCTAAAAACGGTTTCTTCTTCTTCAAAATGCCTTTTCATGAGATGATTTCTGGCGCTTCTTCTGACTAAATAATAAAGAATACAAAATTTGCTTACGCCTACTTCTACTTTTGCAAATTGGTGCATATACCTTGTAGGTTCTTCGGAAGCAGATTTGGCTTTGCTGGTACTTGCTTCCACTTGAGGGGGATCCCAAGCATGCAATTTTTGGCGCCAGGCTTTGACTAATCCATCAAACGCACGTCTGCTGTAAACCTAAGTAGTTCCTAGATGCATCAGCAGGCCAGCCATACTACAATTTTAATGATGTTTACCTTGTATTTATCGGGAGTTCTAGGATGCCCCTTTTCACGCTTGCTTTTGGGGACTGAGGCGATATAGCGATCGTAAGCTAAGGTGTTTCTACCGTAATCAATCTGTTTCTGTCTTCTCGCTAATACTTCGGGGTCGCTTTCCATGCCTTGGTCACTCTTACTGTTTAGCGATGAAGCTTCTGAGTCGCTTCTCCCTCTCCTGGGTTCAAAATAGTTATAATATAGTTCATCTATAGTTCTATACTATTCAAAATATAATTATAAAAAAATATACTTTAATGATGATTTAGTTGGTTTATTGGCATCTTCTTCCTCCTTTTCTTCGTTTTCATCTTCAAGGCACATGTCGTACCAAGACGAACTTGTAGTATTTAGCGATACATCAAGATCAAGATTTCTTTTGGTATTTCCATTTCCGGATTCCTTTTTTATAACACAATCTGAAGCCTCCTTTTCTGTTTTAATCTCCTTCTCTTGCTTTATCTTGTCTACTGATGTCCTACATTAACAAGCTTGTAGTTTTTTGCAATAAATAATATGAATTTTACCCTCTGGTGTGGGAATAACGCTTGGATTTCTGCCGGAGTTCATCACCCAAGCGAAGATTATTTCTAGAAGGACTAGCATTTCTTCTCTTATTGGAGACATTCGAGCTTGTAGCACTTTCTTTTGGTTCCCGCTTTACTTGGACAGCACCTTCTTTCCTATTTTTGTTCATATTTATTAAAATTGCGTGTACTATCGTGATGAAGTAAAACAATCAACAATAAAACTTTTCCCGCCAGAGCCTCAGCAAGTAATCGATCACAGTCAACGTTTAAGACTTCAATTAATATATTTTATTGGCGCATTCGAATTTCGATAGCATTTTAAAGCCTATTTTGAACAATAAATAAACCAACAGAGAAAACAGAAACTAAAAAACGATGAATGAACCACTCTATTTAAAAACAGACACAAAAACCCGGGGGGTTAAAATATATACCACAACGATCAAAACATCATTAGTAAAACCGCAGCTACATTTTGCACTACGGAATCATACTAAGATCCTGAATTGAGCTACTCTTGTGTGGTAGTGACTACGGCGTGGATTGATTCCGCTACGTAATCAATGTTGCCCGTAGTGAGTCCACACATGCTAATTCGGCCTTCGCGCAACAAATAAACGTGGAACTCGTTGATCAAACGGTCGCAAGCTTTCGCTATAAACCAAGAGCAAATTAAAGTCTTTGTTTCCTATTAAAATTGTAGCTTACGGCCCAATCCAGTGAAGGAAAACATTCCAATTTGATCTGTTATGTGATTCCATTTGCCAGGAGTGTCCAATTTCTCCAAACGTTCCCTCAATCCAGCTCGCATGGTAATAATACGAGTCGCCATTTCCTTAACGCTTGCACGCCTATAAAAATTCATGATTGCTAATATCGGCGAACATATTAAGCACTTACCATTCATCGAACAAAGCTTCATCATTGAGCACATTGGCTACGATGCGCCCGCCGTGCTGTAGAATAATAAGCTGGCAACAAAGTTCGTTTTAAAGGGACTTTAATTACCTGGGGTGGATTGGAATAGTTTGCTCGTACCAATAAGGTAATCTGCGACTTAATAGCCGCTAAAGGAGCCGGCGTGTTTGTTACAATCGTCAAGTTTCCAACACGTTCATCTATACGAATGAATTAGTTTCCACACTTTGTGTAGGAAAGGAATGATTTTACTGTAAAGGCCGAAATTCTTGGCGAAAGATTGAGCACAGAAGAGTTCAAAGCCCCTTCCTACAAAGTACCTCACGGCACTGGCATCTTTGTCTAAATCACCGGAAGCGAAGCCTTGATAAGCAGAATCGAAGAACGGGAATAATTTCTTCGCTTGGATTACGTCCGCAATAGTGGCCCATTGTTCCGGGGTTGGGTCAATCCCTAAAACAAATTTTTTGTAAGTATCGAAAAGGATTAGTAGATCTAACCAGTTGGGTTGTGGGCGCACGCATGAAGGATAATTACGGAATTTTCAGGTGCATTATTTAGATCTTCGATTAAACCTTTAAAGTGTAATGCACGGTTCTCGGCGTCCCAGTATCGGTAATAACGAACTTCCTCAAAACCGGCATTCTTGAACACCAGAGTATGATTACCTATAAATATAGGTTATAATCATATAGTAATAATAATAATAATAATCACATAATAAGAATAATAAAAGAAATGTACCCCAAGTAGGATTAGATGTGTAGACGATTTTGTGCTTCAAAATCCTGGCCAAAAACTCGGCTCCTACTCGCAATGAACCGGTTCCACTCAAACATTGGATGCCAGTGGTCTAAATTTGAATTAAAAATATACAACGATGAGGAAAATAGTAGAAAATTACCCTTCCTTCCTTTAAAGCAGCAGAATCTGCACCAAGTAACATTCGAGTAGCTGCTGAGGATGCTGCTTCTAAACCCAAAACGGGCAAATACTCTTTATTGAGCGTTAAATCAGCTGCCATTTGCTGCTCCACTTTCCTGACCACGGGTAAAACCCAGGGTTTTCCATCGTCCGTTCGATAAGCTACGGAATAAGTAAAATAATAATTATAAACGTAAATATATAATAGAAATAAATTAATATTATATATTATAATAATAATATAATAAGTACAATATTATGGAAATGTATACCTCCGACTCCAAGGTTCACCTTCTTGGGATGGGGATCTTCTTGGTAAGCTCTGGTCAAGGCGAAAACTTCAATGGGAGGAGCTACGGTTACGTCTGAGAAACGGGAATCTGTCATCGTTGAATTTCTGCGAGATCTACTGTTAATAGTTTTGTTAAACTTAAAGTAAAATAATTATAATTTATTTGAATCTGACCTGAAACGATATTACCGTGCGATAAGCTTCGTTCCAAACAGAGGAAGGGGAGGATGCAAAGTGCTGCGGAGATTTTTAGAAGCAACCAATCCTTGGCCAGCTCGGTGGTCACGTGGGATTTGCGCGAAGGACGGAACGCATGGCAGTAGCGTTGTGTGTTGATTATTAAGTAGAAAAACATAACTAACTAAATCTCAAAAATGGGGGATAGGAAGAAGGCGAAGTTGTCTAGAAATCTCTTACAGATGAAGGTAATGGGGTTGTTATGTGTATCCTACTTATGTAAATTTGAACATTCCAAAATAATAACTTTTGCTCAGATTAAATTTGTCTTAACAAAGCTTATTTACATAATAATTAGTTGTTAATATTAATGTACTAGTACATTAATACATATTAACCTCTGTGTTGATAAGTATATTTCCAATATAGAGTATATTAATCAATAGTAATCATTAATACTGTAGTAACCAATTTTGCTCTTTATTTTAACCAGTTCATGAAGAGGACGAAAGAAATGGTTGAAAAGGAAGAAGCGGATGAAGAAGCACAGAATATGTTCGCCAGAGACATTACCGATGCCATGAGACATTTTTCGTAATTTTATTATCTTTTAAGTCTTCAAATGAGACTTACAGTGTCTGTCTGTTACATTCTAGGAACAAATACGTGGTTGAGAAAAGCTTTGTACCAATAGAGAACCTCGTGTTCGGTCGATTCTCCTACAAAGGCGTAAACCCTGAGATTGAGAAGATAATGTCCCAAAATGCTCCCAAGAAAATCTCCAATGTTGAAGAGGAAGGAGTTGACGTCAAAGCATCTGAAGTGGTTTCCCGACATTTAAATTCCGGTACTACGGGAATTGCGAAGAAGTTTACCACCAAGCGTAATTGGAGAGTAATGAACGACCCGCATGCCAACGCTTCCAATTCCCAATCCAATAACCAGCGCGGAAATCATCACCAAAGCCAGCGTGGCCACAGAGGAAGGAACAATCGACAGTTTATGAAACCTACAGACGACTAGAAAACTTTTTTAAAGTTTTATTTTCAGAAAATATTATACAATTGAAACTCCGCCAACGCTGTTTAAAAGTTCATGTGTACATCATTTCAGCCATTTCAGACATTTTCTTAGGAATATGCACGAAGCAATCAAAGTAAGCAGCCAGTTCATCTATTGAGGTGTCGTCGAAGGCAGGATAACGAGCTTGCTGGGAACAGGAATTGGGTAAAACCCCCGTTTTATCACCAGCTTCCAAGTCTGCTTCGGCCATCGAGGTTTGGTTTTTCAAACCGCGCCAATTCTGAAAAGTCTTTAATAAGTCATCTTCTGGCTTAGGTTTGGTGGAAGGCCTATGTTTGTTGGTTCCGTGTTTTCGGCTCTTCCGATGTACGTCTGAAACCGTTGGCATGTTCTTGATTGCTGTTTCAAGTGCCTGGACGCTTGTTGATTCGTTTCTGATAACTTCTGGCTTATTCTTAGGATAGGAGGATAACGGAACGACCGATAAGAGGTCGAGGTTTTTTAAGACCAGCTTAGGATTGTTAAGGACAGGGGATCTGGTCGGTTTTACCATGCTGGCGTCGTTAGGCAGAGATTTTCTTATGTTTTTTGATGAGTCATGCACGGATAGCAGTTTGGACTGGGATTTTCTTCTCGTAAAGCCGATTGATACTTTATTAAGGGCTTCGCATAGTTCATCTGGACGAGGTTTTTCAGCACAGATTATCTCCGATGGCTCCAGAACAGCCAAGTCCTCAGCTTTCTGGGCTAAAATTTGGATTTCTGGAGATACTGTATGCTGGTCAAGCTGTGTTTTCATTTCTTCACCCACAGGGTACACTGTACCATTTTCTCGTATTCTAAAACAAAGAAATTCCATTAGAAACCTCCAATACAAGAAACGTTAATACAAACCTCTCTAATTCGTTCATTTTTGTCGATTTTTCCGAAAGTTTTGTCGCGAGCTAAACACCATCAAGTGAGGCGCAAAAAGCACTCGAGCACCATCTATTGAAACTATTTGAAATCACTTTTCATGGACGTTCATCGCCGCCTAGGGATTGAAAATTAAATCTACTTGCTTCTTCCGGTCAGGGTAGGATTTTGTCGTTCTCAGTCGGGTTTTTTAGCTGTGCCAGTCTATGACTGGGACAGCTTATAGTATCGTACCGACTTTAGTCCGTGCTTGGGAGGGTGGGATGGTGAGCCTAGCTCTGTTCTCGCCATAAGGGGCTATAGAATTTTGGGGTGGTACCTGGGGGAGGGAGATAAGCGAATTTTACCGCCGGGCAAGAGAAGTAGCTCGGCGAAATCTGTCAGAAGAAAACTGGCCCACAACACTCGCTAGTTTATCTCGTCTACGTGGTGATCAAGATTCGTTGGGTATACGTTGTTAGCTGTGGCAGTCTATGACTGGTTTTTTAAATTGTTACATTTACGGTATTTCATGTGCGAATTGCAATAATTGGAATTGTAGGAAGGAAGCGACTATTATAATATTGCATACATACATCGTTGGATTGTAAGTACGTGTTTCTTGATATTTTGTGTAGAGCATTCATAACGTAGTTTACTTAATGTTGCTGTTTGTATTTTCAGTTTCGTCGTTTTCTTTTCAGAGCCTACGTCTAGTTGCACGTTTTGAAGGTATAGTTATTTGTATTTCTTGTTAAATTTTGCTATTAGTTGCACGAAACGATATAATTTCATTGTTACGTTTACGGTACTATTTCATGTCCGAATTGCAATAGTTGGAATTGTAGGAAGGAAGCGACTATTATTATAATATTGCATACATACATCGTTGGATTGCAAGTACGTGTTTTTTGATATTTTGTGTAGAGCATTCATAACGTAGTTTACTTAGGTTTTTCTAGCTGTTGCTGTTTGTATTTTCAGTTTCGTCGTTTTCTTTTCAGAGCCTACGTCTAGTTGCACGTTTGGAAGGTATAGTTATTTGTATTTCTGGTTACATTTTGCTATTAGTTGCACGTTTCATTGGTAACTCTAACATTTAAATATGAGGCTCGTCTGCAAGGCTCGATATTCACAAGATTCGGTTGGTACGAGTGAAAGTCGTGGTGTACAATGCACACCCATGGCTTTTGTTTCTATTGCATGGAGTTATTTTGTTTTCCCTGCCAATTGGATTGAGCATGACATGCACCAGATAATGTCAATTGGAGACGAGATTTATCGTACGTATAAGCACGCTCATGCATTCTTTAGCTTTTCAGAATTGCCTCGATTTGTTGGTTGTGGAGATTTAGGTGTATTAAAGACCTTTGTGCATGGTGAAGATGCTTTTGGGTTTATATGGCCATGTACAACACGTTATTGGCATTGGTCTTTGGAAGATGCAGTGAAGCTTGCGGAACACTGTGTAGGAGTGCTTTTTATTAGTTGCTCATTTTGTACTAGTATCATGGAGCGTAGTGGAAGATATTTTGTTTTTGACTCGCATGCGCGTGATGAGTTTGGTCAGCGTTGCACAAGCGGTACTGCCGTCCTGTTAGAGTTTACTTTTGATGAACTGCTTGAGTATTTACGGAGGATGTATGGTTTCAGTGGTAATCCACAGTATGATATTGTTCCTATTTGTTGTCATGAAATTCGGGGTGCACGACCGGATGATACGTTGACAACTGTAGATAAGTGCAGTCGGGTTGCATGTAATCATGTACGTGTCTCATCGGGTAATTGGACTGATCTGAATGCTATTAATATTAACCCACAATTAGTAGATGTTTCGACATCGAAATTTGATACCAAGAATAATTTGAATATTCTGAGAAAACGGAAATACGAAGTTGATGAGAGTTTAACAATAAAACATGCTAAAAAAAATAACTCTGAAGTTTCATTAAAGTATGTTGAAGTAATGGAAGATTGTTCGAAAGATAGAAACGGTGTTTCTCCCTGCATTAATTTGGCCAAGGATCTCACAGAAACGTTACCACAGCCGTTTGCTCTGATCGTTGACGATTCAAAAGGTGATTCAAACATATCTGCATTTGATCATTCATTTTCAGGAGAAAAAGGACATGTAGAATTTGGACGCCACAAACCTGTCATTGAGAAAAAAGGTGAACATGACCAGTTTGTTTGCGAAACGTGCCAACGAACTTTTCTTTCGCGCCGTGGTTTGAGCAGACATTTAGCATTATGTAAAGCTGGTAATTCTAGTAAAAGGACTGACTGTGTTTCATGTCATCAGCATTTTTCTTCTGTTTACAACTTTAACAGACATTTGCAAAGACGTAATTGCAATAAAGGAATAGTTGACAGCAAAATGCCTGTGATCAGTAATGTGCAAGAGTTTACATGTGAACACTGCAGCCAGGCGTTATTTTCTTCATTTAATTTACGCAGACATTTGTGTGTGTGTCCCGTTCTTTTCTCTAGTCCGTCTGTACAAGAGGTGATCAAAAGTTCGAATAACCGAACTACCAAGAATAATACTAAAGGCGAGCAGACAAGACAGGAGGGTTATCTAGAATTTAGTGTTGGTCAATCTAAGCTCCCGAGAACTACGAATTTAATGGTAAACAATATTGAAAGTACTTGTAATTCTTCCTCTGGTAGCCAGACTAAAAATTTCTTGTGCCAAGGTTGCGGTGTAGTCTTTGTTCGAGAACGAGTATTTCGAAAACATGTACGTAATTGTCGGTTTTTATCTTTCGGTGTCACACATTTAAAGTGCAACGATTGTAACGTACAGTTTGAAAGCGGAGACAATTTTACCAGACATTTGGTTTTATGCAAAGGTGTTGATTACGCGGAGAACTTCTATTCTCCTAGAAAATGTGACCAGTCTGTGCCCCTCAGCATTGTTTTCCTGCTCTTGCGTTACGCAACAGCTAGAGGCTTACATAACAATGAACTTGCGGATATAGACATGATTGGAAATATCCGAAAAGTAGGCATAATTGTATACAACTTATTTGCTAATAACAATGTTCGGATATCTGTTGACAACTTTCCTAGTAAATTTTGCATTCCTAACATCGGATTGTCTTACACGTATTTCTCAAAGGTATTGTGCACAACTGTTTCGCCTTCACAATTTAGTACCTATTTCAGTCTTTCGTTGCGCGAGGGTACTTATTTCGTTATACAATATAGGAGTTATTGCATTGCCGTCTGCAGAACAGAAGATAACGTTTTAAGCATATTTTGTAGTCACAATAGCACGCGTAGTTGTGGATCTTATTGCACGTCGTACGATAGGTGTGCCGTAATTAGGAACAGTACAGTAGCTGAATTTCCGAGTATAATACATGAATGTTTCATAGGATGGAACGATTCGAATGAATTTACGATATATTCACTAGTTTTAGCTGTGACTCCCTGCAGAATCGAAAACTGTTGTTTCCTAGCACTGGATTGTATTGTTGACGCTAAAAGGGGATGCCTCAGTTGCTTTTCTAATGAAATCATATGTAGTTGTTCGCATGAAGGGCACCCTGAGGTCTTTTGTCATAGAAATCAAAGAACCATTGACCGTACTCGGAAGGATCTTGACTACCACAATACACTAAAATGTTTCGATACGGTTTCAATAGACAGTCGCGCGACAGAAACTTGCACGACAACAGAGACTAAAACTGAATCCGTAGATAAAGTCATGCGAAAACTGAAAAATTTACTTGCTGAGGGAGCCGATTTTGTTTGTGGTTGTTGCTGTCAGCTATTTTTTAGACGCACTTTATGTACAGTAGAAATGTTGCGGAAAAACGTAGAACCGTTAACTGGCAAGGAAGGTCATCGTGCAAGAAATTTATTTGAAAAATGTTTCACTTCGGTATATAAACAATATGTTTGCAGAACTTGTTATAAGTATATAAAAAAAGGCGAAGTACCTCCAGTATCTGTATTAAACCAAGTTTCTTTCCCGGAAAGACCGGACGAGCTTACAGTTTTAAATGATATGGAAAGAAGGCTAGTGTCTCCCCGTCTCATGTTCTTAAAATTGCAGCCACAACGCCAGGGTGGGCAATCGAAACTGAAGGGAAATGTAATTAATATACCTCATGACATAGACGAAACTATAACCGAATTACCTCGCACGTTTCGTGACTTCGAGACAATAAAAGTTGCTCTAAAAAGAAAACTAGAATATACTCGCCCTGAATTTGTGGAAACTGTACGTCCAAATCTAGTTCGTTACGCAGCAGAGTTGTTGGTAAGACGCCCATTATTTATTGAACATGGTATTTCTTTGGCAGAAAACTGGCAGTTTGTAGCGGAAGAAGAATTGCCGCACATAAGTGCGGAAGAATGCGTAATTGACGGTAGATCAGTGCAACATGAAGATGATAAGAACACTACGTTATCACAAAACGAATTGTGTGACGGTAGTAGTGACCAAGAGGATTCTGAAGACATTGCTAGAGTAAACATGGATACTGTATTACTAAATGAAAACTTTCTTCACGGTGAGGGTGACGATGTAATTCATTCCATAGCACCCGGAGAAAACAAAAGACCATTCGGTGTGCTTACTGATAAATACTGTGAAGAGCTGGGGTTTCCGCATATTTTCTGCGGATATGCCAGGCCCGTGTATGTTAAGAAAGACTCTAGACTAGCATCGTTGGATAATATTGATTGCAATATTGCATTACAAGGGCGCCGTTATCGTTGTCGACCGGTCTCCTATAGTTCTCTTTGCAAGGCCGAGTTACAGAATGTTGACCGTCGTGTTGCTCAAGACGAGGTTAATATTTTCTTCAAACTCAAGAAGATACAGATTAAAAAGATAGCGGACACTATGCGTTTCGCAACACGTATTGTCAAAGGAAAGGATAGAAAACCGGGTACCACATTTAATGCTAAAATGTTTAAAAATCCAGAAATTTTGCACTCACTACAATTCGATGGAGGTTTTAATTTCTTAAGATGCGTCCGTGGATCACCTCCCTATTACCAGCGTATGTGTCATGATTTATTTGCCATGATACGTCAAGTTGGCCCACCGGCTTTTTTTCTCAGCTTTTCAGCCGCTGAAACTAGATGGTTAGAACTCTTACGCATATTAGGAAGAACAGTTGATGGTCGTTCTTATACGAAGGAAGAGCTTCTCTCGTTAACTTGGTTGGATAAGTGTCGTTTATTGAAAGACAGTGTTACCTGTGCTAGGTATTTTAACTACCGTGTAGATATACTATTACAATTTTTACGAAACTCTACGGAACCAGTCGGTAAACTTAAAGATTATGCAATTCGCGTGGAATTTCAACAGCGCGGGTCTCCTCACATACATATGTTCGTGTGGTGTCATAATCAGCCGTGCCCCACTGATTTTCAAGACGAATTGTCGTACGAGGAAAGCTTAATCCGTTTTGTTGATTGCTACGTCACGTGCGAATTATCTGGCGCTTCAGCATCTATAGCAAAAGAAGTACAGAAACACAAGCATTCCTTTACATGTAAAGGAAAAGGTAAAAATAACAAATGTCGCTTTGGATTTCCGAAACCTCCACTGCCATATACAATGATTTTAAAGCCATTGGATTCTGCAGAGCCGAAAGTTAAGTTACAGCAATACAGAGTTGCATGGAAAAAAGTAGAAGAAATCATGAAACTACCCAGTGAAAACTTAACCACTTTCTCCGAATTTTTAAGCAAATGCGGATTTAATTTAGAAACCTATGTTGGTGCTTTACGATCACGTATTCCAAAGAAAACACTATTTCTGAAGCGTGCCCCCAATGAATGTATGATAAATGCTTTTAATCCATTACTTCTCCTGTTTTGGAATGCGAATATGGATATACAGTACGTTGACGATGCTTACGCTGCTGCCTCCTATATTGCGAGCTACATGACCAAGTCTCAGAGAGGAATGAGTGAGACTCTTCGTAACGTAGTGCAAGAGGTACGCGACGGCAATTTTAGTATCAGAGAAAAATTCAGGATGTTGGGCAATAAATTTCTGAACTCATCAGAAGTAGGTGTACAAGAAGCTGTTTTCTTAATTCTACAATTACCGCTGCGAAAGTTTAGCAGATCTGTCATCTTTGTAAATACGTGCGAACCTGAGGAAAGAGTCGTACTCACAAAACCTTTCGCAGTTATAGAGAAGATGAACGATGATAATGAAAACGTAATTAGTGAAAACTTCTTCGACAGATATTCTAGGAGACCTGAACACCTCAGTGATATTAGCTTGGCAGAATATTTAACTAAATACACACATGCATATGTAAAAAATTATTCGCCTGTGATCGGTAATGACGGTTATTGTCTAGAACAGGCTGAATTTTCAGATGATATGACAAGTGATAATGAATTCGAAGACTATTCAAAAAATTGCGAGAAATCTGACAAAAACTCGCAATACACAGTTAGAACGAAACAACGCATCCTACGCTTTATGAATTATCGTCGTGAGGGTAACCCCGAGAAATATTACCACACGAAACTGATGTTATATTGGCCATGGCGAGACCACAAAGAACTGAAAGACCAAAAAACCTACGAAGCGAAGTATTTTCAGAATAACGTGTTCCGTCGTGTACTAAAAGAGCGCGACATCTATGAACCTTACAGTTCTACTGTTGACGATATTTTAGAGAAACCTCTCCACGAGTTTTTTGATCGTAACTATTTCAGCCATATAGACTCGGAAGACGAAGAAGTAACGCAAGAGCAAGAAAATGCCCCTAATCAAATGTACGATCCCGAGTATAACTGTATGCCAATTCCAGATATAGGAAGAGACTTACCGACTTGCAGCGTTGATGATGCGGGACTAGGGAAGGCAGTAAGGGTAATAGAACATTACGGATTACAAGACGAAGAGTATTACAGTTTAATGCGTAGTCTTAATGTAGAACAACGATTATTTGTTTTAGATCTGTTATTTATGCATAAAACAAAAACTGGAAGCTATTGCAGATACCTAAGCGGTGGAGCGGGGACTGGAAAAAGTGTGGTTGTTCGAGCTATTAACGCGTGCTTAACACGGTACTATAATAAGGCTCCTAACTCGAATCCTGATACAAAGAAAGTTGTAATAGTAGCTTACACAGGCAAAGCAGCATTCAGTGTAGGCGGATCAACAATACACAGCACGTTTCATATTCCAGCTGGCAAAATGTTTGATGCTAACAATTCTTTTTTGTCCCTAAATTCACAAGTTCGCTCCCAATTAGCCATATTATTCCGTGACGTACAGCTTTTTATAATAGACGAAGTTTCCATGGTTGGAATAAATATGCTTTATTATATTGATTTCCGTTTGAAAGAAATATTTGGCTGTTCCCGAATATTTGGAGGCAAATCAATATTATGTGTCGGTGATCTCTTTCAGCTACCACCTACAAAGGCCCAGCCTATTTTCAAATATTCAAATACAGGGGCACGTTGCTTAGCCCAACATCTGTGGATAGACAACTTTAAAATTTATGAACTACAACAAATTATGCGACAAAAAGAAGACTTAAAGTTCGCCGAGCTACTGAACCGTCTACGTGAAGGAAAACATACAAAGGAAGATACTTCCTTATTGCGTAGCCGAATTTCTCCGAAGCCCCCTCCACATATACAACGGATTAGTTACCGAAATAACGACGTTGACTGCTACAACCAAAAAGAATGGGAAAATGCGCAAAATGATAAAATTTTAATAGTTAGTAATGATATGCCCATAAAAGGCTGTAAGGGTATCGATACAAATTCTTTATTAAAGAAGTTACCTAATAAAACTACTAGTAGTAACAGTATTCGTTATTTATTCATAGCAATTGATTTGCCTTTTGAGTATAATATTAACTCTGACGTTAGTGATGGTATGGCGAATGGATCCGAATGTACAATTAGAAGATTACCACAAAATTTACCACCTCTAGGTAAAGACAATGTTGACGCGAATTTTAAGCACACGTGTCCTATATTACATTGTTCGAAACAGGCTCCCATTTGGGTAGAATTTAAAGACAGTTCTGTGGGTAAGCATTGCCGTGACAAATATCTACAATTATACCAACAAGACTGCACAGTTTCAAAACAATGGACACCTGTATTCCCTGTAACTTGTAGATACACGTTCCTTAGAACAGAATTCGAGCGACTCCAGTACCCGTTAAGACCTAATAGCTCAAAAACAATTCATCGTGCTCAAGGACAAACGATGGAGCAGGTGGTTGTTAACTTGGCTCACGCAACATGCAACATGCATTACGTAGCGATCAGCAGAGCCAAACGACTTGATGGCCTTTACATTGAAGATCTTAATGAATCCGGTATTAAAGTGTCTTCCGACATAAAAAATGAAGTGGATCGTCTCCGAAGCAATCCTCAAAAACTCACACTGGAGGACGTAAGATCTGTTGTTCTATCTGAAACAAAAATCGTGGCGTTCCTAAACGTCGTCTCATTACGAAAACACATTCCCGACATTCTATGTGATCCTTTCATCGCAATGACCGCTATATTTGCCATGTGTGAAACTCGTTTATGCACAACTGATAGAGACAACGACTATAACTTACCAGACTTCCAGTTACACCGTATGGATTTCGCTACAACTCACCAGGGTAATTCACCTTATGGAATCGTTATTTATTCCAAACTTACTGGAATTTTTACTCGTCTGTGTTCCAACAAATACCTTGAAGTAGCTACCTATCATGTTAAGGAATTACGATTAGCAGTATACGTATTATATAGACATCATGGGCACAATATAGAAAAGTTGTACGACGCACTGGAGCAACTCGTACGAGACGTTGACAGCTCCTTTGAAAGAATTATACTTATGGGCGATTTTAATGTCAATATGCATACTCACACTACATACGCTGCCAAAATTGCCGACATACTCAAACCCCTGACTCTAAGACAGCATATTACTTCCTATACAACCGACTATTCATCAACGTTGGATCATATTTACTCTAACTTACACAATCCTAAAACTGGTGTGTATGAAACATACTATTCAGATCACAAAATTATTCACATTCAATTACCTGATACTTAACCTCAAACTGCCAAGGACTTACACATGCATTATCAATCATATAAGAAGATGAAACATGGACGTACAAATTTAATTTATAAAATAATAAGTTTAAATATAAATATATTTTATGTAAACGAATGTTATGCAAGCACACGAAAACGTTTTAGAACAAAATAAACGATCAGCTGTATTTCATTCCCACAAATAAACAGTTGCTTAATCACTCCTCTATATAACTCGGCGCTATAACTATACTGCCGCTTAACTTCTTTCTCCAGCACATTGACAACTCAACTCAGCTCCAACTCAACCGACTATCGCTTTCCACCTTCTCTTATTAACTCTTTCTGACTGACCCTCTCTTTTTCCAACTAACCACCACCAGAAAACAGTACAAAAAGGACCAATCCCCCCCCCCCCCCAACTCGAAACTCCTCCATCGCCGTCCCCACACAAAAATATGTGACGTATCTGTACGTACACATAACACGAAATAAGAACACACGACAAGAGAACATCTCTCAAAATATCTAAATTCATAATAATATTTCTATCCAGTACAGTATTACACTTATTGACATTTAATCTGTCAAGTGAAATGCTTTTCATCGTAGTTTGCCCAAATACCATTCAATAAATGCTCCCTGTATATACCATACATAACACTTCCTGACATAGTATACAATACAAATTCGAAACACAGGAATCAATAATCCCGCAATTACATTCAGTACATTTCGCGCCTTCCCAACAATTATAGGCTACTTATACGCTCGTACCCATTTTCCAACAATGGCATTTCGCTAAAAATTTCAAGACTTTTTAACCGGACCCTACTGCAGTTGGAAAACTGCAATAAATACAAGTAAGTATATATGACTTCTTATTCTTTCTAATTCTATTTTCTGAAGAAATTTACAAATTGACTCATTTTCAGGAGACTATTCCTTTTCATTATCTTTCTTTCACAACAGAATGCAACAGTGCAGAGAGAACACAAACAATTTAGGACAACTGGAATATTTCTAGTTTATCAACATTCACCACTCCAAGTCCGCTTCTTTCTCATACGCGATGCTTATATTTCTGTCAAATATGAAAACCGTAGATAACTTGCTGAACTGAGAAAAAAAATCACTTTCCTTCGTAATGTAAAAAGTGTGAAGAAAAGCTCCCAGCCCAGCATTGATAAACTACGGGAGAAGACTATCGACAAAAACTATGGTAAAATCATTAAGAACTTTTCTATTGAAAAATTTTTACGAGCTCCCTGAAAATCTTAATTCTAATTAGAATCAACGTTTACTTTCTCTCTAGGACTAATTACGCACTTTCCCATTACGCAAGTTCTACAAGCATGCATCGCTAACACAAACCGTAACAACACCCAAACGTGCTATTTTATATCAACTTAACAAGATCAACAAACGTCCAACATTATCAACATCCTCACTTGGAGCAGCTACAACTGAGACCGTCATTCTCTCTTACAAAAGAATGACTACTATATCCTGTCAATTATCACCGATAAGTAATTTCTCTCCATAAATCCTGTTCGAACTAAAATGCATGCTAACTTTGACTCCCTTAGCGCTACATCGTAAAATCTTAACATAACTTCTTTCCAATCAAATCGCTTTCCTAAGTTTTTGTTAAGAGTATCATGCCACACTCTCCGTTAACGAACTCCAATTTTTGCATGCTCTCTCCGGCTTTTTATCCTATCAAAATCCTATCTTCTCCAAGAAAACAATTATTTAAACATAATCTTATCCATAGAAAAAAAAGGCGCAACATCTACCTACACTTTCTGTGTCGTAAAGTACTCACGCAATTCCACAAAGAAGATACAAACCATCTACTACCGCTCATCCTCTACGGAAAGCGAACGTATCTGCGAACGTATATGTATAACGGATATCCAAACTTCCACGTTGTCGTTTCAATGCGATCGAGCGACACCTGCTCTTTTACATTTGAATCCACGCTTTTCTTGGTTGTTTTTTCTGTTATTTCCGCCATTTTTATATAACCACACTAGGGGACCTTGATTATAGCATAGGATATTCGTTAAGAGATGCCATATTTTTTTTTTCTGTTCCAGTTGATTGGGAGTTTTGAACGGCAGCTTCTCGTTTCCTTTTACTTCTTTTTTTTACTTTTTACGTCTTTTCTCGTCATTGGATTGTGTTATTTTCACGCAGGGTTTTTTACAGGTGGGAAAGTTTCTATATTCGTTTTATTGGGGAAAAAAATCCTATACCATCATCCGCAGAAAGTGCAAATGGATCCAAGTAAAACCAAGCATATATCTTACTCACTTACAAAGCAAGATTATGTTTTTTCGGTGAAAATGGAAAACTCCAAGCATCGATTAAGGAAAATTGTATCCAAAATTTTTGCAAACAAAGCAACGATCGTCGACATTTAACCCAAGTGCCATTTCTTAACTACGTCATCCCCCAACATGACGCCCTTAAAAAACAAAACGAAAGAAACAACTCTAAAAGAACACTTTTAGGCCGCTAATAGTGGAAAGTGCAAGACATGGTACGCAAAAGAACGTGACCATCCTACCAAACTAATGAAATTTCAGAGCGTGCTTTGACACTCGAACTAAGGATGAAAATTTTACATGACTCTCATTAACTGGTTGTACCCTTTGGAACTTTTTTCTTTGCAAATTCACCCTTTTCGTTAACAAAGGGGGGAGAGAACGACCTGATTATTGACTGAATCTTTTTCCCTAATGACTGACCTGAACTTTTGACCGGACCTGACTTTAGGATGAATCTATTCTTCCAGACCTCAACTCTACGATCCAATCCGAGTATAAAAGACCTGACAAGGAACAACCAAGAACAGTCCAGTCACAATTCGCATACAGTACCTTCGAAACAGCACCCTACTACTATAAGGCACACTGAAAAAAGTAAGTAACCATTCACTCTAAAAAAAGTACTTTAAAAAAAAACATTTACTTTTCTTAAAAAATAATGTATCGAACTTTTATAGAGATCAATCCATGGCTTCCAACGCAAACACGGGGTTTATCCATGACATTTCTGTGCTCCGTGACAATCAGAGTCCTTCAAAATTTGGCACCAAGTCCCAGAACTTCAGATTTTTTCTGCAAACGTCCCCAACGCAATACGAGGAATGCATTTCCTTTGTCCCAGGCTCATATAACCGAATGAAGCGTTTTTTCGCCGAAAAAATACCCATCACCATCCGCCCATCACTGACCAGCCAAAGCGAACACCAGACACCTAAAAAGAAGACAAAATACGACGTCATCAAAATTAATCAGGCATCGCAAGTGACCGAAGCAATCCCGCGTCCACCCTTTCAGTACGCTTCTCGCCCACAACAGCGAGCAACGCTTCAAACCTGCACGCAATATCCCAACGAACGTTACCTGATCACCGTCCAGATTCAGCAAATCACGGAGGACCACAAGACCGCAACCGGCCAAATGTACAGAGAGGTCATCATTGCTGACGAAACTTCAGAAGCCAAATTAATCTGCTGGAAAAATCAAAACATAGACTTAGTCCTGAACCAAGTGTATGACATTACGGATGTTGTCTACAATCAGGATTATAACAACATAAGTCTAACGCAGCAGTCTCGCATCCAAGAATCGGCGACAAATCTTTCTGTACCCACACCACCAGCAACAATGGAACCACCCAGACAACTAACCTTCAGCGGAGTCGCTCACTGCAACGTGCAGATTAACCGAACTTGCCTGGCCTGTAAGAAAAAAACAGAATGGGAGGACAACAACGAAATTCTATTCCACTGCGGAAGTTGCAAACGGATGCAGCTCAACGCCACCACACCCCCGAACATTGAAGCCACGCTTGGGTTTCAACACGAATGCGACATCCTTGAGGCTTCAATAAACAGCGAACTCCTGCAAAATATCTTCAGAAAAGCCGAAAACCAGGAGTTGACGCCACACAACACGACCGACTTGGTTATTAAGATTCTTACAGCAACGGACATCATATACACTGTGGATGAACAAAAAAAAGAAGTAGTTAACATTACCCAAAACCCTTAAAGAACCCATACTAATCCCCTCCACTATTTTGTGACATTTCTGTAATCATGTACCTGTATCCAAGACGATTTCAATATAAATGTTCCAATTAAACTGTCGTTTATTAATTATAACACTGCAATTCTTACAGGTAAAACCGCAACAGCTCCACAAGCCGCAAAACAAAGACTATATACCAAACGTGTCTACAATAAAAAAAAGGTTATTAATATACCAATTCTTATCTTACAACAAGACGCGTTCCAAAACGAAATGCCAAAAAAATTGTCACACAAAAAAACTAAGCAATTAAAAAACTAAAGCAATAAAAACGAATACTCAAAATAATGCAATGAAACTACATTAAACAGACAAGTGGCAAAAACGACAACAGATACACCACCTAAGGCCAACGACGTCGTACTCAAATTTGCAAATAAATACACAAATATCGCTTAACTCTCAGCTCTCTAAACACAACACTCCTTAGTAAAGCATAACGAAACTCATTACACACTAACATTCATACCCACAAAAACAAATTACCAAAACTACGCAGAAACAAATAAAACTTACCAAACAAAACAACACAGAATAATTACCAAACAGCTAATTATACACTTTTACAACAGATCAAAACCAGTGTCGATTTTCTTAACATATAATAACACACATCAACACACGCTTGACCACCGTCATTCAACTACACAGCCATCTACCAGAACCACAGAACACCACGTCATCCACAACTCACACGGACTCCCTGGCACAGCTTATTCGACAGTTCATCCTGTCGTCTTGTGCACAGTTTTAATCATGGCGCTGTCAACTGTTCGTGCTTCTCTGTTTTCTCTCAATGCCCAACAAACTGCGATCTATAGCCTCTCTTCCAGGGCCAGGTATTTTAGTTATAATTCCGGTCACAATTGCTTGTTACTGTTTTGCATATCGCTTACCTGGGACGTACTCGGCAACCCCACGTATCGTGACTTTCTTTGACCTTAGCCCCTTAGCTTAGGTTCTATTTTAAGTTCTACTTATGCGTTAATGTTAGCAATATTCAATTTTAACATTTTATTTATCCGTATTGTTTTAATATTTTAGCTCAACATGGTGGTCCGGGGTCGAAATGGCTCCTCCGGATGCTATTTTGGGGGTCACCGAAGCTTTCAAACGCGATACCAACCCCCAGAAAATGAATTTGGGTGTAGGAGCTTACCGTGACGACAATGGCAAACCTTATATCCTCCCCAGTGTCAAAAGCGTAATGAATCTCGTCTTTAAATTGAAAAATTATACTGATGCAATATTTCTCTTCTTGAATTAAAGGCCTCAGATAGACTTCATGCCAAGAACCTAGATCATGAATATGCTCCCATTTCTGGATCCCCCGAATTTTGCAAAGCTGCCATCAATCTAGCTTTGGGCAAGGACAACGAATGGGTTCAAAATGGCTTAGTAATATTCTGAAGGGAAAGTTGAATTGTATGTCTTAATAATGGAACACGTAATCCGTTTTGTAGAACGCTACTGTGCAAGGGATTTCTGGAACTGGTTCTCTGCGAGTTGGAACCGCGTTTTTGGCTTCTTTTTTCCCAGGAGCCAAGGATATTTACTTGCCCACGCCCACTTGGGGCAACCACATCCCTCTCGCCAAGCACGCCGGTTTGAACGTGAAGCAGTATCGCTACTACGATCCCAAAACTTGCGGTTTTGATTTCCAAGGCGCTTTGCAAGACATCGCTGTAAGCTGTCAATCAGAATCCATTAGCGGAAGAACTTGTTCGCTCATTAGATTGGACTTTTGCAGAAAATCCCCGAGCGCTCTATTATTCTCTTGCACGCCGGAGCACATAATCCGACAGGAGTTGATCCTAAGCCAGAACAATGGGCCGAGATGTCAAAAGTTATCCGCGAGAAGCAACTGTTCCCCTTTTTCGATATGGCTTACCAAGGCTTTGCATCAGGTATGCCAGTTAAATCAATATTGATTGATCAAGCATAGATTTAAATGTGAAACTCGTCATCAGGTGACGTGGACGGTGACGCTTTGGCTGTTCGTACGTTTTTAAAGGACGGTCATCAAATCGCCCTGGCTCAATCTTTCGCTAAGAACATGGGACTTTATGGCGAACGTGCCGGCGCCTTTAGTTTGGTTTGCAAGTCAAAAGAAGAAGCAGCAGCCACGCTATCTCAATTGAAGGTCATCATCCGTGCCATGTACTCCAACCCTCCCATCAGTAATTTACTTTCTTATTCGCAATTTCTTGCCGGGATATGACTAACATTAATGATGTTTGATTAGCTGGAGCCCGTATTGTTACTGAAGTATTAAACGACGCCGAATTGCACGCACAATGGTAAATCTGGAAGTGAAGCTTTAAAAAAATCTAAATTTTAATTGGGTCCTTTTCAGGTTGAAGGACGTGAAAGGCATGGCTGACCGCATTATCTCCATGAGACAACAATTGCGCGCCGGTTTGGCCAAAGAAGGGTCCAGCAGGGATTGGGCTCACATTACCGACCAAATTGGTATGTTCTGCTTCACTGGAATGACACCACCTCAGGTAATCAATTGTTTTCGATCAGTTACTGTCTATAGTAATTTATTATTTTATTATATATTATAAGTGATTTATTTATCATTATTATTTTATTGTTATTAGTAATTATTATTGTTATGGTTATTAGTAATTTATTTATTTATTAATTATTAATTGTATTAGTAATTTATTTTTTTAAATTAGTAATTGATAGTAATAAGTAGTTGGGTTTTGATTTTGAGCGGATTTTTTTTGCTTTCTTTGAATTTGTTTTATTTGATTTTTTAGGTCGAGCGTTTGACTAAGGAATTCAGCGTGTATTTGACCAAGGATGGTCGCATTTCCGTTGCAGGCATTACATCCAAGAATGTGGGTTACCTGGCCCGTGCCATTCATCAAGTCACCAAGTAAATTCTAACTTGAGTTTGCTTGCAAAGTTATACTGGTGAATGGAGAATCAGGAACATCAAGTAGATCTAATCTTACCTATGGCTTAAAAAGCGAAAATGACAATGTATAGTTCAAGTAGCTTGGTGTTAACAACAAGGTTATGGGACTATTTGCCATAAATCAGTTTTGAATTTAAGCTATCGGTGTAAAGTAGTGATTGGGAAATGGCAGTGCAAAATTACTGCTGTTTTTGGTTTATTACAGTTACTTCTCTCCTTTCCGAATTTGTTGTACTTTCAGTTTGCGACAATACAAAGTTACAAAAACCAAAAGTGGTAATGATCTTAGGCTTGGGTAGTTTGTAGACGCTTAGTGCGGTAATTTTTACGCTGTGGACTACGAATTTCTGATGCGTAGCTTGACCTTCTTGAGACGGCCTGAGAAATAGGTCTCGTTCGCCGAATTTCTGTGACGACGGATAAGGATGAAGGCGATTCACTCGTCACGGATTGCGCTTGAATGGATTGGAGCCCGTCCCAATTGTACTGATCTGAGGCAACCTTCTTCCACTTGTTGCGACAGCACCTTACCATTAGGATTAACATGGAAATTGTCCCGGCGGTCACCCACACAAGCATGAGCCACATAAGAACCCCGTCTAGGCAAATTGAAGTGAAAGTAGAGACGTCGTTAACGAAATTCCCCACGCTGGCGTTTAGCCGGATGGGTTCACTACTTGGGTAATATTTGGAGTTCAGCATTGGAAAAAAAGGGACTCTCGACATGTTAAAAGGCTAGGAAGGGGAATATTTTTTTAACACTTTCATTTGTTTTTCACTTTTGTTCTTTACGCACCTTTTTAGGCTTTATTGGGTCTGGTGAAACGGACGTGACTTGACCGAAAAGCATTGAGAGAATGACGGTGATACTTCAAGCAGAGCAAACACTGTTTGTCACCTTCTCAGAATCTCTATAGAATGAGTAACAGATGCTTGATTGACCACAGAATTGGCCCAAAGGATTTCCGGTTGAATAAAGGCACTATAAAGCTAAACTACCTGCAAGGTAATTGTAATACATGTGACCGTTGGTTTTCCATATGTCTGGCTATAAGCAGCAGTTTCCTTTAACATCGGTTTTCCTTAGGCAATAAATTAGAACTGTGAGAACTTACTCGTAGTATGGTTTCACTTTTCGGTCAAGGAGATAAGCTCCATTGAGGCGTTTCTAACGGCATTAGTCTGGTCTACTTAAGCCAAAAAATGAGCATTTACCATGTTTCAAAGACGAACTTGGTATCGAGGAGTGTGACACTTTATATGGAGTTTTTTAGGTAAGAAGAAGGAGGAAAGCTTTCTCTTAAAATATAAGTTCTTTGTATTTCAGTTTTGGATAGATATACAGCAGGGAAATTAGGGGTTCAAAGATTGAATTGAGCGATGGCTGTGGCCCGCCAGCGGGATGATTTTTTAGCGTAGTGGGTGTAACTTTCCTTATTTCAGAGCTAAGACCCTCCGTATTTTGTTACGGGAGGTAAAAGTTTTCAATGGAGAAAGGTCTTACGAGTCCTACGCTAGTTCTTCATCCTCTAAAGGGCCTTCTTTTGGAGCCTTTGCGAAGGCGGTTTCCTTGAAGCTTGGCTTGAAGCATGTAATTGCCGAAGCATTCTGCAGCTACTCGATCACATTCACATGTATGGTCCAAGCATCGATCCTTTGTACGTACTGGAAAGAGTAAAGGAATGCGGTCATTAGCTTTGTATACTTTGTACACTTTGTATACTTTGTACACTTTGTTTTACAATCATAACAGACGAACTTACGACAATACGCCTCTTGGTGATGCTCATCCCATCGCCATGAGTAATGGGCTGTGTAAGGTCGTTGCCACAGGAAAGGACAGGCAGATTTCTGCACTTGGGAGTAACAATAGTCATGCTGCTTACAGCACAAATCCGTGGCATCTAGCACGGGACCGCCTCCTCCACTGCCACACCTAATAATTTTAGTTGACATTGTAGTTTTTATTTCAATAGATTGTTAAAAGCCAAACATGAAAATACTTTCGCATTGAAAAGGCACCAGGAAAGAAAAAGGGTGAGAAATCTAGACAAGCCTTAATTTTCCTCGAGAGAAAGTTGGACATCTCTTTTGAGTGTTGAGGAAAGGTACAGCTAACTGTAATGGTTGCAGTAAAAAAATAAAATAAAAGAAGTTGCGGCAAGGAGAGAGTGATGCCTTTCTGGCAGACGCTTCTTTTCTCGAACGTCTTTTTTAAATATTTAAACAAAGGAATTGGAGTTGCACACTTACCAATTCCCATAGAAGAGAAACCGTAATGGATTGGTCCGGGTGTAGAGCGTTACCATATTCCCGAACTGTGGAATGCTCCGGCGTGCAAACATGGGCACATCTTGCGTAATAAGTTCGCCATTTTCGGTGCGGTTGAAAGGAATGGTTTCTTCCAGTTCCTCGACTTCGTACTCGAACTCTCGGTTAACAAAGCTTTTAATATCGGTTGAGAATGGATGTCGAATCTCTTGGTGAGGCTCCTGTTGCTGATGATCATTTTCCCCGACCCATGTCGGCCAATTTCGTTGCGCTTCGCGTTCTACATTGGATTGAGCTCTTCGACCTTGTTCGACTTGTGCATTGCTCCGCCGACCGCGTCGGCGTGCGATGTAATTATACGCTGGGTTCGAGGGTATGTTGACGTTAACTAACGGTTCTTTGGAGGGCAAAAATGGCTGCAGGGACAACCGACGTCTGGTGGGACCGGTACCCGAGGATCGGGCTTGTGCGCGCGTAATATTGCGACCAGTCCAGATGCCCAACACTTTTCCCACTATATTAGCAGTCCAAGATACTCTGGATGCAACTTTTTCCACTGGTTCACGCAACTCCGTTATTTCATCTGGAAGAGGAAAATACGGAGCCAACACCGAGTTAAACAAGTCTGGAGACACATTTTCTGACGCAGTTGACTGATCTTTGTTGGACTGCGAAAGCTGAGTAGAAGCGCAGACTAGAGGGGTAACAAATTGTACAGGTTAGAAACGGTACTTTTGGTTCTTATATTACGAGATTGAACTTACGGACAAGTAAGAAGAGGAAGAAGCCCATGCTCACCGCTTCTCCGAGTGTCTCTCCAGCAAATGATGGTAGGTTTACAACTAGTCGAGAACGTCTAGGTTACTGGGGCATTTTCCTCATTGGACAGTGTGTGTCGTAAACGGGAGGAAAACGCCTTCGAAAAGAAAGCGAGAGGAGAACGCGGCATGAGCTACGATCCGGAGCAATGGTATGTGTACCGCGCTTACTGGTGTATCCATGGGGAACCCAAACCCAAATTGTGGTGCCCTTTATGGCTTTTAATTATATTCCAGATGCATACGAAACTAGTATGTAAATGAGGTATATTGTGCACATAACAGCAATGTAATGCATTTCGTTCACTTTCTAGTACCGACTGTACTAATGTCGTCGCGTTTATGCGACTAAAAAACCCAGACCGGCTCGGCTCCATGTTCTGCCTCTCATAAGTAACCGGGACATATGTTCATGTTTTGGTTAGAAAAGATAAGTATAAATGGACATATGTTGCAATTACCCAAGCTTTTATATCGGATAGGTTTTCGAAAGCGAAAACGAAGGTCTCTGACGCTTTATAATAATGTTGCTGTTTCTCGCCCCCCCAAATTGTGTTTATTCATTCAAGAGAGAGGGAAGGGAAGTTGTCATAGTTATAAATAGCATCATGACTTGTTCCTTTCTTCCGTCAACCAAGCCTTTAATTCCCTGATTTCAAAATGTAGATACCAAATTATGAAATTCATTTGCTTGAATCTTCTGATTTTTCGAAAGGCGCCAAAGTCTAATAGATTCGTAAGCTAGTTAGACGCTACCATCTAGTGAAAGGAAACTAAATACCGGGGGGTTTCTTTAATAACAGTGCCATCTACCATTACCAATATTAAAATAAGCGTCATAAATAAATGTCGGACGGGTGAGACGCCTCAAAGTTTAATCGTGCAATTCTGGGTGGCCATTCTAGTGTATTTACTCTTCATTGTGACATATTCGAGAGCCTAATGGATATTTTACACCGGATTGCATAACCCGTTGCATTCCCCATGCAAACGTAAGTAAAATTCCAGTCCAAATCTCCAATTGCAGAGATCTGTCATACTTGTTTTTAGTCGTCACGCCAGGCTAGGGATGAATCAGGAAACAGTATAGTCCCAAACGGAAAAACGACACAAACAAGTGCAGAACGACAAACCCCCCTTCCTCCCCTTACCAAAGCTCAGCTCTTGCAGGAAACCTTAGATAGCGTACGCTCATTAGTCACGTCTTTTATAGCTCAACTTCCTTTTGCGATTCCTCGTTGTCATTGACATTCAAGGCGAATGAGCTCCATTTAACACCACCTCCTAATCATCCCACCGAGCGTGTCTGTATTACTAGTATTTTCGCCTAGGCTCTTTAAATAGGCGAAAAAAAAAGTTGGCAAAAAAACCTTTGGGCGGTTCCTAAATCTAAATCCCCAGCCTTTCATTTGAACGTATCCGCAACTCTAGCTCACCAACCGGTTTGTCTATTCTCTTCTCTCATTTCTGTGTGCAGCTCTCTGAGCACCTATTTCCTCTTTCTACATTATCCTAGCCCAGTAAAGTGGGGAACAACGTCCTCCAAATTGGATGCTGTATGTGTGTGAGTGTGTTATGCTATGGTACTACGGTCTCAACTTCCTCTTCTGCTACGAAGTATACAAAAGTTAATCCTCGAATCCAAACCGCCAACACAACTTCCTCCTAATGCTAGCCTCTTCCCCCAGCCTCAATCTAGGTTAGTTTCTCCTTTAATTTTCGTTTCATGTGTCGCAAGTTCAAGTGGAAAATCGTGTAGTCGTGTAATCGTGTAAAAGTCTTCCTCCATGAGTAACGTTTTCTTGTGCTTTTTTAGTCTTCAGACGAGTTGAAATAGTGACGTTTAGGGTTTCGGTGATGCTAGTACGAAGCATTATAAAAGAAAGGACTAAGAACCTGGATTTCGTGCTCCAACCCAAACTCATCAACATACAACAACCCTTTAAGCCTCGCCTTCAGTAATTCCAGGTGATTGACCGACGAATCATCGGCCCAGCTTTGTGTACTTGTGCCAGACACAACAGCATAGCACACGCTGTGGTCTTTTGGATTCGAAAAGTTCACATTTTTTATATTACGAGAAGTTGAAAGGCTTTTATTCTCATTTTATTCTCTTATGTGTTTGGTATAGGGAATAGTATTTGCATCTGGTCCAGAGAGTTGCGTAATTTGGCGAACAGTGCATGCACACCTCTCCGAGTTGAACTTAACCTTGAGGCTTATCAATTAACAGTTAGGATTCTGGTGCGACTTGGCTAGACGTGTAAACGTTGGGTTATTGTGCAGGGATTTCAACAGCAGAGAAACGTAGTTGGAGTAAAAGTATTGAAAAATTCCCCAATTTATCTAGAGTATTTATCCATTTTATCTATTTATCTAGCCCTCCTAAGGCTAGATTCTCTAAAGCTAAATTGGATTCTCTGTAAGAGACTTGCGTTGCGTGGAAGATGAAAGGAGATGAAAAGTAGCAGTCGGGAGCCAAAGGAACTCATTTACTTGGATTTTCGGGGAAGATTTTGGAATGTGGGAATGGCAGCGGTTGTTTTTTGGCAAGTCGGAGTGAGGCCGGAGGATCAATACCAGGGACTTTTGCCATCTTTCGAGTCTTTTTTTGTACTCTAACGTATTCTGAAGCTTGTCTCGTGCAATTCATGCAATTCGTGTGTAGGCGGAAGCTATCGTAGAATTGGGGGACGTTAAGTAATACGAAAGCGAGTTAAGGTTCGAGGATTGAGGGAGGAGGGTGACAAACGGCCCTGTCCCCCCTTCTACCCCCCATGCAGTTCGGGTAATCGGACGCAATAAATCTGTCATCTACATGGCATTTTTTTGGTTTCTTCTTGTAACTTCGCTTCCAAGCATCAGCCACATGGTCTTTTTTTCGGGAGCTTCGCGGGAGGGGGGATGATGACACAGACTTGGAACTGAACTGAAGTAAACAAAACATGGAAGAGACGTGACGCAGCTAATGAGCCAATGCTGATTAGGTCTGTGACTTTCCCATGTTCATGTTGTTGGAAAAACGGTAAAGTTAAAGCTGTCCGACGCCATTATCACATGCCTCTATGCGAAGACAGGTGGCATTTCATCAAACTAAACTTTGAAGCCAAACATTTCTTTCAGTTGGAAATTCTCTAAAATATTTGAAACGCAATACAATAGTAAATTACAAAACGTAGAAATAAACTACAATGTTAAGTAAAGTTTCTAATGTATGTACTGTTACAATGCTTGAATTGTTCTATTTAGGAATTGTTCTATTTTTAAACAAAAGTTCAAAAGTACATTACCTTGTCTTTGCGGGAGGAATTTCTGATTCATTTATGTATTTATACAATAAATGCCGCTTATTGTGATCACTGGGTACTAGAATCATCCGCTTTATGGAATCAAGTTTGAAAGGACCGATTCAAAAGGACAAAATTTTAGCATAGCATTTTAATCGGTTATTAGAATCACATTCGGTATTAGAATGAATTGCCAAAGAATCTTCACATGTACAGTAACGAAACTGCAGTAGTGATTGCGGCATGGACTTTGCATATTGACCGATGACATGGCTTTTACGTCGTTTTGAACAATCCTGTCATTTCCAGCCTACTACTACGCTTAGGACGAAATCCCTCCTAAACTCCCAAACTCCCCAGTCAATTAAATGAGCAGGTTATTCAATTGAATGACTAGTTCCTTTAATTGACTGGTAAAATAGAAGGAATATCATGTTGAGAACACTATAAGCGTGGGAGTAGGCTTCAATGGCGCAGTGTTAGTTGTGTTTTAAATTTGTGGTTAAATAAAAATGGCGACGAACAAGAAAAGAGTTGGTTTAAACGTAAACTCTTATTGTGATCACTTCATAGGTTATTAGAATCAGCCGCTTTGAGGAATCCATGTTTAAAAGGCCGATTTAAAATGATAAACTTTGTAGCATTTTAATCCGTTATTAGAGTCACGCTTTAGGATACTAGAATCAATTTCAAAAGAATCTTCACATGTGCAGTAGCAAAATTACAGCAGTGATTGCTACGTGGACTTTGCATATTGACCAGCAATGACATTGCTTTTACGTCGTTTTGACCAATCCTGTCATTGCGAGCCTAATACTACTCCTAAGGAGAAATCCCTTCTAAACTCCCAGTCAATTAAATGAGCAGGTTATTCAATTGAATGACTAGTTCCTTTAAGTGACTGGTAAAATAAAAGGAATATCATGTTGAGAACACTATAAGTGTGGGAGTAGGCTTCAATGGCGCAGTGTTAGTTGTATTTTAGATTTGTGGTTAAATAAAAATGGCGATGAACTTGAAAAGAGTTGATTTAAACGTAAAATAGAAGTTGCGGCTCATTGAAACTTGTGACAAGTTAAATTTAATAGATTTGCCTCAAAAGGAAGCGGATGTTAAATTAGGAATTCCTCAATCATCTCTATCAAAATTGTTGAAAAATCGTTACGAAATAAACAATCGTGGGTGTTGTGAATCTAAAAAGGAACAAAGAGGAAAAAAGGAAGCGAGCGGGAAACTGTCAAAAAGTAGACGATGCTTTGTTTCGTTGGTTTAAACAAGCCAGTTATGTATATTTCTGATTTACATGTTTTTATTAATATTTGGATTTGATTCTGCTAGTTTACTTGCTGTCGTAATTATACAAAGTGCACAATGTTTTCAGTTGGTAAAAAGTTCGGGGCGTGTTCCATATTTGCGAATGTTTGAACGTGGAACAAATTGGAAAGGAACAGGGAGGGTGAAAATTGCATTTGAATAATTTCCCAACTCATAAAAGCGTAGTGCATCCGAACGCCCTGCCCTTGTCACTTCCTGACGAACATAATCAACTTTCTCGTTTGAATTTTTAATCAGACTGCGTAGTGCGGAAGTTACGTGTTAGACTAATAACATAATTATAACATTCATTTTTATTGCACCCTTTGAGCTAGTTTACGCTGTCGAAAGTGTCTTTCCAAAGAGTTGTTTGGAAAGGAAAGAGAAGATTTTAGGAATCTGCTCCTGTGTAAATAATAAGGTAAAAATGGTCCTTGTTTGTAACGAGCTCAAGCAGATATGTTTGTGTTGCGTTTTTTTTTCAAGCACATGTTCACGCATTCCTGCTTCGAGTAGATAAAAACTCCCACACGCTCGATGCACTCACTCCCGAAATCGACGTTATATGATATGTGGGAACCCCAGACAACACCCGTCTCTTGTATAAGCTTGTTGCTTTCTGCATGAGGAAGTCAATATAGAAGACTGTATGAAAAGCTAGAGTTACGGTCAGGGATATATGAGCAACTAGGAACTCTTTAAGCCTGGCAACGACAGATTTAGAAGCGTTTGTTTTTCCTACATTTTTATTGGATTTTTTTCCAGAAAAAAAAATCTTAGAAATAAAAGAGAAGTTTGCTTGGAAAATTTACATCCTTTTATGGGTTGGGAATGGGGACGTTTTTGGTTACCAGTTTTGTGTGTTGGAATGAAACCTGCCCGCATAATTAAGCATTTAAATGTTTAAGCGTAGTTATTAGACCAACTTCTTCTTCCTTTAATGGTTTTGAACCTTATAACCTCGTTTCCCCAATTTCCCCTTAAAAATCCAAATAAAATAAAAGTGAAAATTAGAAACGTGAGCCTTTTCTTTTAAAAAAAATCTTGGGGAAAAAATCGCATTTCTGCGCAGTGACGTTAGAGAGTGTGCGGGGGCGAGTTCTCGGAAACGTGCTGATTCGATTTTGCCGCATTTTGGGCAGGAAATAGAAACAAAGAGTAGGAAGGTGAAAGATTGTTGCTGTGCGGAATTTTTAAACGTTGCATTTCCAGACATCTGTTAAAGGCAGATTCGTTGGAACTTGTAAGGTTTAAGAATATTTTCCCCTAAGGTGTAGTTTATTCTTCATTGCCAGGGAAATTCCTTTATATCTGCAGTAATTTTAGTAGCCAAGGTACTTTTGTCTGAACGGAACTGTTTCCTTTGTCTGCGAGCTTGGAATGGTTGGGAGAGGGGCTTTTTTTGCAAGGCTAAAAGATCCATCTTACGATGCGAAAACGTCTGCAGCATCCCAGTAATGTTAGGAATCCATGGCGTTATGTTTGTCTGGCGAACGTAGGACTGAAACAAACCGTTGTAAAAACCAAGCCGGAGTTGCGTCACGACTCCCGGCGTTAAAAGAACCCGTTCGTCGAGCCAGGAGCTATTATTCATTATTGCATCACTGCGTCATTGCCAAGATATGCCCGGAGTAACGCGACGCGGCTCGGCCCGACCATCCACGGAATGTTCCTAGTCGTTATTTTACACGAGATGAAGAAAACCAACTGTCTCCGAACCTTACCCCTCTCTTTATGCATCTCTTTCAGGCTTCTTTCCCTAATATTTGCTCTTTATGCATCAGCAAGTTTACAAGCTCAATCACAAACAGAAATTACGTTTTCTTCCCGCGATCGCCGTACTGCCGGGCCGAAACACGCGCCTGAGAGCCTTTTTGGAAGTTTCGGTTGGCTTCGCAACCTTCACAACCTTCGCAAGCGTGAGCATATCCGCTGGCAATGGGACCGCACGAGGCGGGCTCCGCTGTACAGTACGCCATGCAAGCGTTGTCGGAACCGCCTCGTGCGATGCCATTGCCAGGGGATGGACCGTCGGTTAAGCCGAACCGAAACGCGCACAAAGGCTCCCAAGCGCGGGTCTCGGCCTGGGCGGATGGCAAGCTACAGCGATCGCGCGATGAAAAAGTCACTATTTTGAAATGGAGTTTTTAAATTAACCAAAGCATCTACCTACTTGTTTGAGCATTCAAAAGAAAGGTAACGGTGCCGTCCCTATGAATCCATGAATCGATTTTGAATGCACTCAAAGGTAAAGGCGCTAGGCCTCCGGTCAGCTGTCCCCCAATGGTATAAGGATAGGAAAATTTGGCGGAGCTTATTGCACTACTAATTAATTCCTTCCACTATTTTATTCCTTCTACTAATTCTAATAAATATTTATTCCTTCTACTAATTAATTCCACTACTAATTAATTAATTAATATTCCTCGGTTAATATGCATAATTGACATTGGGGTTCTTCAGCCAGAACACTTCATTTGCTTCGTTCTATAACCTATATTTTTCTTTTTGAAACCTTACTCCCCTTTAGAAGCTCTCTGTTCACTCTAAACATCCTCGAAAGGTTCATTTCTCACCAAAAATTCAAAATTGTAAATATTTCTGAGGCTTTTGAGCTTTGTCAGATCTCAAAACAACTTGCACGTCATCAAAGGGAATAGAAAGCGTTGGAGTCAACAGACAAGATGGATTACAATTCAGTGATAGAACTAAGGCGAGTTTATTTGTGTATTCCCACAGTTTGGAGTGGTGGCCCTAACGCCATGTCGGTGAGGACCGAAGTGTTGACAGCTAGCCAACCTCGTCCAGGCTGGAATGACGGTGTAAATAGACCCCAGCAGTTCCAATCGCGGTACCAAAGTTCCCATTCCCCCGACAGCTCAACTACGCGAAGTTCGGAAGATTTGCGTGTCGATTCCACGTCGGCCAAGAAAGCCGGCAGTGGCGTCGGCGCCAAAGTCTCGCAACTCGCTTATTTATTCAATAAACAATCCCAGGAGCAGCTCCACCAACTCGTTTCGAACCCTTTGTCTTCCCCTGTGAAGAAATCCCAATCGGAGATCTTCGGCAGTCGACCGTCCGTCATTCCCACGCCAACCGCCGTGGAGAAAATGGACAAAGAAGGCGTGGCTGTGGTCTCCGTGGTCCGGACCGAGAGCCAATTGGCGCGTTTCAACACAGCGCGCGCGCTTTTCGAAAAAATGGGCACCGGAACGACCGTAACAGAGGAAACGCGGACTAACATCCAACGCCATAGTCGTTCCATGTCCTCGACGGATAATCTGAGCAAAAAAGTACCCAGTTCTTCCTCGGAAGCATCCCCGAACCGCTCCTCGCGGAATTCCTACTATTCCTCGCGGTCTCCGTCGCCTTCCCCCATCGAAACGATGCCAACGCCCTCACGCAGCTCGTCCGTACCCAGCTACCCGGATTCTAGAGTGGCAGTAGCTTCGACTCCCATCAAAACGGGCGCAAGTGTGGCCAAATCCAACGGAGTGCATGATAACTTGACAGCGGCCAAGATTTCCCTGTCCAAAGTCGAAGAGACGATGGGGATCTCGAGTCCGGTGATGAAGTCACCCCTCCAGAAGCTGGAGAAGGAAGTCATCATCGAAGAAAAGCCTAAACCAGAACTGGCCGCCCGACCGGGCGCTACCGAACGCAAGTTCTCGAGCAAAGAACTCATTGAGAAGCATAAAAACTGGATCCAACACTTTAACAACATGAAACCCAACAAACCAGCGGTGTCCCCCAATAAACCCGTCATTTTGGCACCGAAACCGTTGGATGTTCTAACACGCAATACTTCGAATGTGGCGAAAAACGAACGAACCCAAAACCCTGTACCCAACAAGCCGCTAGTGAAGCCTGAAGAGCCCAAAAAGGTCGTTATTTTGCCCGTATCAGCAGTAGCCGTGCCGGAGGAGAAGAAAGGGGTGGAGCCAGTCTTACCTGATCCCGTTTTGGCGAAGGTGAAGCTCCATAAGGAAATTCGCGTAGTACAAAAGTAAGTTTTGGGGAATTTTTTTGAATTTCTTCGGATTTTCTAGAGTTTTGTGGGGAAGTAGACACAGGGACGACTCGACAAAAGGATTCCGACGCAAGGACGCCAGGTCCATAGTCGTCCTTGTGTCTACTTACGAAACGACTACGAAATGCGACACAAGGACGACTAGACAAAAGGACTCTGTGTACCCGATGTAAAGGTACACAGATTATGGACCTGGCGTCCTTGTGTCGGGGTCCGGCGTCCTTGTGTTGGGGTCCGGCGTCCTTATGTCGAGTCGCCCTTGTGTCTACTTCCCACGAAATGCGACACAAGGATGACTCGACAAAAGGACTCTGTGTACCCGATGTAAAGGTACACAGATTATGGACCTGGCGTCCTTGTGTCGGGGTCCGGCGTCCTTATGTTGGGGGTCCGGCGTCCTTATGTCGAGTCGCCCTTGTGTCGCGTTGCTGATTTTGTGAATCGTTTTGTGATTGTTAATCATGGCTAATTGGCTCCTTTCAGGGTGGAAGAAAAAGTAGAGTCGCTAGTTACTCCCACCCCAACGCCTGTAAAAGTTTGGAGAAAAGAAAGAGAAGCGATTCTCACAGGACAAGCGGTTATGTCCGATTCGCCGCTGATTGTGCCGCTTAAAGTTGAGTCCAAGACTTTCCTAGATGTCAAGAAGCGATTTGAAATGAAAACAGTGGAAACGCGAGTGGAAACGACAAAGACAGCTTCGAGTTCCGAAGTGAATAAACCGATGGGCGCTGGGAGTTTGTTCTCCAGTAGCTATCAGTCAAGATTTGGAACGTCGTATGTGAGCCAACATTTCATGGGCGAGCAGCAGAAGGAAGTGAAAGGGACGGTAATGGCCACAGAGGCAAATAACAGGCCCGGACTGGAAGAAGCCATCAAGAATGATGAAGAGAAAGACGAGGTTCTGAGTCTGCAGTCCACCGAGAATGAAGAGGACAAGTTTAGTGATTTGGAACGAGAAATTGTGGCGCTGGATGAAGAAAGCCACACGGAAGAACACGAAACACAGCCGGCCGAGCAGGAAAGAGACCAGTTCATTGAGATTCGGATGCCAGAAGAATCAATGGAAGACTTGTCCCATGATTCCATTGAAATTCCACCACAATCGTCCCACAAATTGCCTCTCGCTCATGTCCAAACCCACCCCACCAGTCCTTGTATCCTGTTTGACAGTTTAGAGCCTCTCAACACTTCCGCGGACCATTTTGCTTCATCAGTGACACTGCCCATTGCTGAGGAAGTTCAAGAGTTGGTCCCGGAAGTGCTCCTAGTTGGGAGCCACGTCCAAGTCGAGAGCGAAGAAACCGAAATGTATTACGACCCGTCAGTCACCAGTGCCGAAATTCCTAATCATATGGTGAGCATATCGAATCAAAGAATAGTCACAAATAAGCACATTTTTCAAATGTATTTTTCTATTTCTGTTTATTTTTCTGTTATTTTTTTCCATTATTTTGTTTATTTTTTCAATTATTTTTATTTATTTTTTCAATTTTTTCAATTGTTTTGTTGATTTGTTTAGTTATTTGCATTTATACTTATGTTATTTTATGCGTTTTAATTACTTCAATTGAATTTTAGTTGATTGAATTTGATTTAACTTTATTTTGTGTATATCTCTTGTATAATTTACGTAGGTTTACTTTCTCTGGAATATATCTTGGTTTTATTTTATTTTTACATTTTTCTTCAATTATTTGTAGTTATTTACGACACCTACTCCAGTGGAAGATTCGCCAACAGTAGCTGTAGTTCCAGGCACGAAATTCTTGTTCGATGCTTTGCTATTGGAGGACAATGAGGAGCGACAACTGGAACCGGATTTACCTCCTAGTCCGCCGTCCCAATTCCTTGATTCGTCGACATCCTCCAAGACCGTCACCGGAGAACGAGACGACGATGACGAGGAAGTGACGGACAAAGCAGCCGCGGAAGTGCTCTTGCAAGACGAATCGATTTCGACCGAAATGCAATGCAAATCCAGTCATCTGCTCGAGGAACCAGCGAGCTCAAGTAACCAGCCACCTAAAGAAACGCTTTTTACGGCCCCAGAAGTCCCCGCCAATACACATTTGCCTTTGCCGGATGTCACCCTCCCAATCTTACCCTCTACCGAACCGGATATCATGACAACAGTAGAAGCAGATCAGTTCTTAAGCGCAAGGTAAGTTGTTTTCCGTCAAAAAAACTAATTTTTCTCCACGATTTAACCCAAAAAGTCCTTTAGCTTTTGTTGGTATGTCCAAATAGTTCTTAGCATGACTTAGTTCGTAGTTTTCAACACGTTTTCAACTCACAAACAAAGCAAAACTTTTTTTTTTTCAAATTATCCATTTATCCCGGGAGTAATTGCTCGTTTCCCTTTTGTCTCTTTTGTGTTTATTTTGGGTTTTCGTTTGATCTCTGATGTGTGTTGCACAATTGCGCGTTAATTTCGCTATTGGCAGCATCGTGGCCAGGAAAAGCCGGTAAGTTCCGAGTTACAAGTTAACGCCCGTTTTTCACTCCCACGCTTTTTCGTAGCAGCACCGGTTCTAACTTCTAACCCTTATTTTGACTCAAAACGCCACGATCAAATTACCGTAATTTGATCTTTGGCTTTTACACGAGATCCTATTTAGCACAAACATACATTGCATTGCAAAGGTCGGGGATTCTTTGACCTTAACCTTGAGACCAGCAAAGGTCGAACGTGGTCTGCTTCTACAAGTTATAGCAAATTGCGCTTATAGATAGCATGATGGCTTGGGCTCCTTAGGAAGGTTGATCATTTTAAGATTTAGAAAAACGTTTTCGTATCCGTATTTTCGTTTTTTATTTTATTTTTGTGGCAATTTTAGAGAGCATTCTGGGCTTTCTGAAGGGGGAGCTGAAGAGGCCGCGCATTTGCTAGAGAATAGAGATGCTATGGAAGAAGATAGTCTCGAGTCCTCGCCTTGGATGGTCCCCGAAACTACGAGTTGGAGTGCCAGTACCATTTCAGCAGTTTTCCCAGCCAGCCATGGCGGAGCGAGTACCAATGCTATCATAAATCTGCTGCAGCAGCAACCTCAACTGCCTGAAATCCCCGCCCGAGTTATTATCGATGACCAGTGGAACGAAAATGAGCAAGACCAGGCGGAAGATCAGGAATCAGTAGTGGGACACGATCAGGTAAGGATTCCTAATCTTCAGTGTTCTGGATCCTTCAACAAAGACAATTTTTTATCATTTTATTTAACCGCATTTTATGTTTATTATTGTTTTCCATGAAATGATCGGAACTGACTTTGATCGGAACTGGTTTTGAACTGACTTTGATCGGAACTTTGATCGGTTGGATCTAAGATCCAAAAAAAAAAGATCCGGAACACGGCCAATTGTGCAATTTTGTGGAATTTTTTATTTATTCATGCATTATTATTATTTTCGTTTGAATTTAGGATTATATAGATGGTGGTGGAGGGGAAGAGACGGTGAATTTTTATGAAGATGGTCATTACTGGCTGGAAGAACCTGGTTTACCCGATACGGATGACGAGGAGGAGGAGATGGTCTTCCAGTTTGTGAAAAAGGACACCAAAGTCAAGTTCAGCCGGGGTCCTATTAGAGTAGGTTGCATAACGTGAGATTTGGAAGTGTTTGTGTACATTTTCTCTTCCTTTTAGGTGTTTAGTACGCATTCCGTGGAAGATTATGATAGGAGGAATGATGATATTGACCCAGTGGCTGCGTCAGCCGAGTATGAATTGGAAAAACGGGTTGAAAAGATGGAGGTTTTTGCAGTGGATCTTATTAAAGGTATCCTATATTAACTTTTTGCTCTTTTTTGTTTGTTATACAAACGACCCCTGAAACGCTGTCGTTTTGTGCTGGAAAGAGAAGTAGAAAAAGTTTCTTTCCGACGTTATTAAATTTGGAAAGTCAAGATTATGAACTACGTTTTGTTTTGTTGTTGTAGGTCCTGAGGGTTTGGGTCTAAGCATCATCGGAATGGGCGTGGGAGCTGATGCTGGCCTCGAAAAGCTTGGTATTTTCGTTAAAACCATTACAGACGCTGGAGCTGCTGCCAAAGATAAGCGAATTCAAGTATGTGTCCTTGTTTTCGTTATTTTACCACGTTTGTACAGGAATTCCAGCGTAAAAGTTTCTTTCTGTGATGAGAATTCTAACGCTGTTCATGCATAATTCATATGTAGAATCTTAATGCGTCATGGCTGGTAATTAGGTGAATGACCAGATCATTGAAGTGGATCACAAATCGTTGGTGGGCGTAACCCAAGCGTATGCTGCATCCGTACTGCGGAATACATCTGGATTGGTTCATTTCTTGATTGGGAGAGAGAAAGATCCGGAAAATAGCGAAATTGCGCAGTTAATCCGCCAGTCGATACAAGTAATGACAGCTAAGAAAGCAATATCCCTAAGTAGCAATGTGTATATTTCTTTTCATGTCTTTCATTTCTTTTCAAACGTTTCAGGCTGACAGAGAGCGTGATGACAGACGAAGACGGATGGAAAACAATGCTTTTCAAAGACACCCTTCCTTTGATGCCGGCGAAACGACGTTGGCCTCATCTTCCGACACGGAGCGACATATAAACGTGGCAGACTCCGCCCTTCCACCCACGCCCAATGCAGCGCCCATTCCGCCAGCAAGAACCACGAGCGATTTGGGCATGCGGAGTGTCGCCAGCGTGCTCAGTGCTCAAGAAGAAAGTGTGCAAGTACTGCAACAAAAGTTGAAAGAAGTAAGACCTCGCTTATCTATTCCTTGTCGCTTTTTTCCCATTCCGAGTTTTTTAACGGTCTCAGCCAACTTTTTTTTTAAAAAAATTTATCACTTCCTCTCGGTTATGTGCTTCTTTTTGCCTACAAGTTTGACTTGGAAGTTTAGTTTAACAGGGACGCAAGTGGTACAGTAATTTGGTTCTCTATTTGTGTCCGTGACTCAGGAGTATACAAAGAAGATACAGATGGACATGGATTTAACACAATTAAAAGCTCGGGTAAGACAGTTTGAGTTGTCAGAGCTTGTCATTAACAGCTGCGAGAGAACTTGTTCCAAAGAATGGTTTGGGAGGGAGTGTATTTTGGCTTTCTGTGTGTTAACTTAACTTGAGAAAGCTTTATTAATCCGTGTGTGGATTATTAGAACTCTTGTTTTGGTTGTAACAAAGGACACGTAGGACTAATGGTGACGCTTTTTGATTGATTTCGATGCTGAACAGTCTAATTTAAGAAAGAAAAGACTGTCTGAAAAGTATACAGCGACCTTAATTTGTTCTTCTGTATTTCTTGGCACAGTTGGCGGAATTGGAAGCGAGTAGTGCCAGCCAGCCGGAATCTACGGAAAAATTAGAAGAATATGAAAAGGCCTTGCAGAGTTTTCGAGAAGAAGTGGCGGCTTATCAGAACATGTTAGCGCAATCCCAGGTACAAGATAAAAGAAAACAATAATAATTAAGATTATCGTACTGATAATGAAATAAACGTGGAATTGTGCCTTTTTGGGGCTATTTAGGGTCAATATATGGTGTTGGAGCAAAAATACCATAAAGCCAAAAGGCTTATACGAGGATTCCAAGAACGTGAACGAGATGTATTGCTACGAGTACGAGACCGCGAAATGGAGTATACGAATCTGGTCCATACGTTAAGCAGCAGGGTAAGAACACTGCGTTTCGTTTTGTGGTTTCGTTACTTTCATTGCCCTAGAGTTTCATTGTTTCGTTGTTTACAATGGGTAAGAAATATTAAGTTTCATTGTTGTCAGGCTGTTTCTCGTTTGAAGTTAAATCCAATGAAAAGGTAAACATGTATTTTTAGAAATTATTTGTTTTGCTTTAGGGTAGTTTTCTCTTCGTAAAGTTAGTATTCATAAAAGATGAATTGGCCTTAATGGTTATTTAATATTAATAAATTATAATAACGGAAATTATTGAAAACCTAAGCATATTTTGATCGAAGCCCTGAATTCATTGTTGGTTGCTGTAGAGCAATGGTGGAACGCTAAAGCTACAGCAATTTTGGACTGCTTTGAAGTATTTCTTTTTGGTATTTTTCCAGATATCAGTATTAATAAATGTTATTAGTGTTAAGATGAATTGGATATAACGGTTATTTTAATATAAGTAAATTGTAGTAACGGAAATGATTGAAATCCTAAGCATATTTTGGTCGAAGAAGTCCTGAATTCATTGTTGGTTTTAGTAGAGCAATGGTGGAAATTAAAGCGAGAGCAATTTTGAACTGTTTTGAAGTATTTTTTTATTATTTTTCCAGATATCAGTATTAATAAATGTTATTAGTGTTAAGATGAATTGGATATAATGGTTATTTTAATATAAGTAAATTGTAGTAACGGAAATGATTGAAATCCTAAGCGTATTTTCTTCGAAGAAGTCCTGAATTCATTGTTGGTTTTAGTAGAGCAATGGTGGAAAATTAAAGCGAGAGCTATTTTGAACTGTTTTGAAGTATTTTTTTTTTTTATTTTTCCAGATGGCGATGCTGGAGCAACAGCTCGTGGAAGCGCAGAGATGTGCTGGTTTGCCTGTACATTTGCCGCCTTTACCCTCGCCAACCTTTACTGCAACACCTCAAGTAGAGTTTCAATTTGCCTAAGGGAGTTTAATGCTAATTTCTTTTGGGTATTCACTGTTTAGATTAACTTAACTGAGTTACGGCTGTTAACCAACGAAATTTCTGAGCTCTCTGATTTCGACGCAGCTTCCGATATGAGTACCTTGGAGCGTGATGGTCACTTGAGAGGATCAAGGGTAATTCATTCATAACTTTTTTTTTTCATTTCAATAGGCGTGTTTAATTTGAGTTTATAACCATTCCGCAGTGCTCCAGTTTCCGTGCGGTGAAAGAAGAGTTAGACCGAGCTGTGCCACCTCATAAACCTTTGGATAGTACTGCGGCCAAATCCCGAGCTGAGTTGGCGTCCAAAGGCGGTTTAGCAGGCCGGCAATTACCCTCTTCTTCATCTCGACGTAACAATAGTACAGCCTCCTCTACTTCTTTGGTAAAAAAAAAGAACGAAATGCATATGAATCTTTGGACTTCATGAACTAAAGTACAATGCTTTCCTTTCCAGGACCGAAGTTTGGATGATTTACCGGTGGATAGCATTGACATTCAAGAAACAGTAACAATCCAAAACCATATTCATCATGTGCAATCGCAGCAATACCAAGTCCGAGAACGGGAAACTGTTAGTCAAACCCAGTCAGAGTTTTACAGCTCTTCCTCCACTGCTCCGACAGCCCAGTCCTTTCCAATTGCCCAGATGACCACCACCACCATGGAAACTGCGTATCACCACCAACAACAGCAACAGCAGCAGTATCACTACCAGAGCGTACATTCCAGCAAATCAGGGTCCCATACTCATCCCCAGCTGCCTTTGCAGCCGCCTATTGTCCCCGCAATGCCCCCGGGCGTGACTCCGGCTCACGTAAACGTGACTGACCAGCTCAAACAACTGCTCGTGGAACGGAATAAGCAGCGGAATGAACCCGAAGAGAAATCCCCGGCTGCCTCACCTGTCATGCAGCGCAGGCAAGTGCAAACGAGCTCCAGTCGCAGCTTATCGTCCCAAAACCAGCCGGATCTACGCCACATGCACCAGCAGCCCATGGTCCCGCCTCCTACACGCTTAATTACCAAACCAGAAGGCCCTTTACTCCCCAATGAGTACCCCCAGTTGCCTCCCAGAAGAGATATGCACCAACAGCAGCAGCAGCTAAATACCCAAAGTGGATTTGGCAGCCAAGATAGTGTCTTGAGAAGCTCTCAACGATCGTACCCAGCAGATTACCCTCGTCTTCCTATACGACAGCCTCCACTTGAAGCTCGTTCCAGTCAAGGTACAATTCCATGTCTGTTTTTTACTTGAAATCTTTAGCATCCTTAGCCGCGTTCGTTTTGTACCTTCGACTTCAATTTAGACTAGCCAAACTTCCTTGACTTATCTTCCTTGACTTATCGTAAAAAGCGTTCATTTTAGCCTAAACTTTGAAAGTTTACGGAAGTCAGCTTGGAAAGTCTCGAGTCCAAAACGAACGTTTATAAGCGCAAGTTTACAATTGCGCCACCCATGGCGTTGCTTGTAGAAAATAAATAAAAGCATTGTATGAATTGTTCGATATCGACAAAGGGGATAAATAAACAAGGGGCGGGTTTAAGTTTAAGTCTGGACCCAAGAGTACTCGCTATAGACTTGCCTGACTTGAGACCAAAACTAAAAGTCGACTAGCTAAAGAAAACGCTTATAAGCACGAAGTCTGGCGAAGTCTACCTTCTCCAACGCTTATGAGCGCAAAGTCTTGGGTAGACTTTTAAGTCGGCTTAAACTTTCGTCCGCGGTTCTTGATGTTTCGATTACATTTGTGTTTGGGTTCTTACAGGAGAGCCGTTTTCTCCCAGCGATGCTGGCGTTCTACCTCCCGAATACTCCCGTCACGTTTTGCAGCCTGCAGGCAGTCCCGATAGCGCCCAAAGTGACAGTTTGGCATCTTTGACGGGTTCCATGACCGGTTCGGACTTGTCTGTTAGTACCGGCAATGTGAATGTGGGTCCTGAGACTGAAAGAAAGTTTGGATCTCATGTCTGGCATAGTATACCAGTCCAGGATTGGTCCCCAGAGCAAGTAAGTTTGTCGCGAGTTTTCCAGTATTGATTGGGTTTGGATTTTCATGGATTTGTCGTGACTCAGGTCAGTAATTGGTTAAGGATGTCCGGTCTGGATGCCTATGGCATGATTTTTTCTACCCATGGCATCGGTGGAAATGAGTTATTAATGCTAGACTCGCCGAAACTGAAAGCTTTGGTTCCTGCGACCGAAGACCGAGCCAAATTAAAACGACGGCTCAAGGATTTGAAGGCAGCTGCAGATCGTGAAAAACGCCAAAAAGAACGCGAGAAGAAGGAAAAAGAGAAATTACAGAAGAAAGCTGAGAAATTAGCCGAAAAAGCTGCCAAGCGGAAATAAGGAATAATTGGTGTTGCAATGGATAGAAAACCTAAAGTTGTCTTAATTCTCTTTTTACCCAGTGTGTGTATCTCTTTAGGTTCGATACTTGTTAGATTCCAAGCAGTCTCTTAGTTATCTCCTCTACTTAAAAGGCAAAAAGAAAAAAACAGTTTCTGAGTAATTCTTAAACACGAAATTAAACTAGTAGTTATGTGCTGATTTATTGCGCTGCTCGACTTCTCGCCCCGAACAAAAGCGATCTCTTATGCATCTTCCTTAATGAGAGAAACAAAAGGAAAAACAAAGAAAAGCAAGAGAGTTTAAGATGATTCAAGTCCCTTTTTCTATCGTGACTGTACATGTATATATTTCTGGCTTCCTTTGTTTTTATTACTTGATTTCCTAGCCAGTTTTTATTTATGGTGTACTGTATTTTTGGAGAACGTTCTGGGCAAACGCAGTCTTTTGGCTTACTTACTTTATTTATACACAAATGGCCGGGCTGACTTTTGTTGGCCATACAAGGAATAGAATTGTTGATAAAGAGTAACAAGAAGTAAGGCGAGTCATATGGTGGACTTTTGTATGTGTGATGTCAAGTTAGCACAGTATTGATATTGGCTTTCCCATTCAGTTTTTGTTTTCTGGACGTCCTTTTGTATTCAATGTGCCACCCCCACTCAATTTAGTCCTGCCCGTAATTTGTTGAACGATTGTCCCCCAAATAAATACTTTTATACTCCAGACGTACTGTTGCAAAAAAAAACATTTCGAAAAACGCGCCTTCATGCCAGAACTTTTGCAACTTGACCTTGGCATTCACAAGGCTGTGAGGCGAGTTTTCAGTATTTTTCGCCGTGAGCAGACGTTAACCGGTAAGCCAATAGGTTTGTTTACAGCTCCGGACTTATGCATATAGATGAATTCCACTCTAACGGGTTTCTGTAGGTAAAAAACAACAGCTTACGAACCTTACTTGTTGTGCCCCATCCCTTCAGTTCAGAGACCTTCCCATTGAGTTTGATTTCTCTATTTCTGACATTAAAACATGGCAGGAATAATTATCCGACGTGTAATCAAATCCCCTTCAGCACCTGCTGCTATTGGTCCTTATAGGTAATGTAAAAATAGAGAGCGCGGAATCTTATCCCTTGAGTACTATTTTGTGTTTCTTTACTCTTTAGCCAAGCTATACAGGTGGATAAAACTTTGTACATTTCTGGACAACTTGGTATGGATGCCCAAACAGGATTACTAGTACCGGGAGGAGTTGTACCTGAAGCTCATCAAGCGTTGCAGAACATTGGCCATATCCTTGATGCTTCGAAAACCAAGTACTCAAACGGTATTGCGATTAGTACCTGTTAAGAATTCTTAGCTAAATCTTGCTACTTTTATACTTTATAGTTGTGAAAACGACAGTGCTTTTGGCAGATATGGCTGATTTCGGCGCAGTAAATGAGATCTACAGTCAATGTGAGAAAGCTTGGAATGAGTTTAGATAGTATTAACGCAGAATATGTACTAGATTTCTCCGAACCATATCCTGCCCGTGCCGCGTATCAAGTTGCCGCTTTGCCAAGAGTAGATGAAATATCGTTCTTAACATTATTTTTATTGTTTGTTTGTATCTCAATAGGGAGGACGTGTCGAAATCGAAGCAATTGCGGTTGTGGGAGAAGTGGAGAATGCGAAGGGCGTTTGACTAGGAGCAGCGCATCTTTGAAATGAAATAGCAATGGCACTTGCTTTCGGGTTTAATAATGCGGGGATGTTGGTTTACATACGGTTAAAGTTTAGGGTATAAAAATGGGAAGGGTCAATGTTGTTATATTTTAGTCATGTATTTTTTTCCATATACCATATACACAACATTGAACCACTTTTTATCGTCTATTGCCCTTCTTTTTCTTGTTACCGCTGGCTGCTTGAGACGAACTTGCAGCTTCGGCACCGCTACCAGATGGATTATTAACTCTCGTTTTCAACTGAGGAATCATTTCTCCCAGGTAGAGCAGAATGGAATCCCCTGAAAAGGGAGAGTGTTGATGTTATACAATCTTTGTATATTGCGGAAATGTTATCTACTTGTAGAAAATTTGGGGTTAATTGGTGTTCCGTCATCATTTCTAAGCTGAACGCGGATGCGGCCACGGTGTTGCATTTCTTTGCTAGTCTCTCGCGAATACAGCTTATTTTCAACACCGACTTTCATGTTGGCAGCTGCAAGAACGTCTTTGATCTCAGCGAATGTCGGGGTAGGAACAGACTTAGATCAGAAGAAACGTTTCAGAAAACAAGCCCACATTATTATGGATTGCTTTAAAGTTAAAGGAATGTTTTTTGTGTTTACTTTGCTCTTTGGTACTTTGCGGCCTTCCGACCTGCTTTTGCAGCCGTCAAGATAAGCAGGGTAGATGCAAATCCACCTTTGAACAAGAGTTTTAAAGTAATTCAATTACGTTATAAATCTACAAGAATAAATGGAAAAACTGCACCGTACCTTTCACGATCGGAATGTTTCTTGTTAGGATTCCATGAAGTAAGTACTGGTGGTTGTCCCGACATATTTTCTTACAATATTTAAACTTTAAAGTAGTTTGTCTTAAAGCTTGTTTTGATTTCGAGCATATGGGATCAAAACATGTTACATCCCACCGATCCGCCTTCGTCTTCCAGTCCCTCCTACTCATGTTTCCTAATCTGTATGAAGTAGAATGTTAATCAAACGAGAAACCGCGAAAGTTTGGATTGCTAAACTTCATTCTGATTGGTCTACTTCAGTTTGCCCTTTTGCATTTTTAGTAATTTTGAAAGTAGAATTAGGCGAAAGGCAACGCGACACAAGGACGACTGGACAGAAGAACTCCGGTGTACTCGACAGAAGGAAGCCGTACCTCGACACAAGGACGACAAGTCCATAATCTTTTAAGGGAGCAATAGCATTTCAAATTCAAAAAGAATCTGCTCATTGGTTAAGCTCCAACACGACTAAAAGTTGCTTAAACCGTATTAAAAGCTATGTTTCCCGTCCATTTCTCACTTGACCGCTTTAGACTTTAGTAGATGCAAGTATGTAGGTTAGCCCGGTTCGCATTTTAGAGCTTCGCCTTTCGTTGTTTACTCACGTCAATTTCAGTGTTGTCCTGGTGCGTGTGCTTTTCCTTGGGACCGCATGCTTTCCACTGTGGCGGACAAACAGCACAGTTTATTGTATTAATTGTGCAACAATGGGGAACAAAAGGAAATTAGAAGAAAAAGACAGTGATGAATACGATGTGAAGCCTAAGCATTTGGGCAATGTTCATTTAAGAAACCAAGAAAAGCGCCTGATTATCGTCTTGGAAAGAGCTCAGCTCGAGTCTGTCAAGGTATAGTGCCGTTTCAATGCTCCCCCTCATCTGCCTATTCGATTTATACATTTAATTTATCCTTGGTTTTTCTCATTGCATATGTATTTGTCTAAAAAAAGGTTGGTCGAGAGTTCGAACTTTTAAACTGCGATGATCATGCGGGCATCCTGAAGAAGAATAACCGCGAGCCTGCCTCTTGTAGACCTGACATCACCCATCAATGTTTATTGATGTTACTCGATTCCCCCTTAAACCGTGCTGGTTTACTCCAGGTTTCTTTTCTCCGTTTTTACTTTATTATCAAAACTTATACATTTCCCATTATACTCTACATTCTGTCAGGTTTACATCCACACAGACAAAAACGTTCTCATTGAAGTCAATCCCCAAACTAGAATCCCACGTACATTCAAAAGATTTGCAGGACTTATGGGTACGTTCTTATAACATACCAATAACTATCATAGCTTAAAAAGCTCCATAATCTTTAGTCCAACTCCTGCATAAGATGTCGATCAAAGCAGCTGACAGCAATATGAAGCTGCTTAAAGTGATCAAAAACCCAATCCAAGACCATTTGCCAGTGGGCTGCAGAAAGATTGGCACATCCTTTAGTGCCACCAAAATCATAAAACCGAGCGAATTAGTAACTACTAATGAACCCATTGCGATAGTGATTGGAGCTATGGCTCACGGCAAAGTAATATTCTTACCCCTTTGAATTCCTGTAACTTAATACCCTATTCACGAAAAGGTGGATACTGATTATACGGAAGATGAAGTGAGCATTTCGAGTTACCCCTTATCAGCTGCTTTGGCTTGTACCAAATTTTGCTCAGCCTTCGAAGAAGCGTGGGAAATTCAATAAACTACTTTTCTGTTGACCTAAAAACAATGACTGAAAGCGAAGGAAAGAGATGATCATGTATTTAAACAAAACCATGTATTGTTTTCGTACCAAAAGAATCAAACTAGAAACAAAAGGTTACTAGAATGAGTCAAATGGTATTGCAAAGACGTATCGTTTACCAAACAAGGCCATTGGTCCCCAACCTTCTAGCCGCGGCTTGTTGGAACAGGGACGAGGCAGGTGAGTAAGTGGACTATGCCTCATAGGGCACATACTGAACACCCCCAACCCAACCCCACCGGTCCACAGAAGAATTTTTCCTTCGAAACCGGTCCGCAGTTCCAAAAGGTAGGGGACCGCTGGACAAGGCATTACACAGCATATCACAGCAATCGTGCGTATAAGCTTTCGCAGCGGGTCCCAATTTTCTGATTTCCAGGCGAAAATAGAAGAACTGAGAAAACCCAGTTGGTTGAGCAAGGAATGTGAGCATTTTTCGACTATTTATGATTTACAGTCTGAGCAGTGCACAGGCCAATGCGTAGCTTGGCATCTAACGCTGCAGTAAGCGAGTGAACGACATCCAGCACACAAAAACCCAGCTGCTTCCGGACAAATACTACAGCTAACTATTCCGTGTGGCAACGGTAGTTTCGGACTTGCGTTATTCGAGGTACTGGCTCCGTAATGGGCACTCGAGTTTGGCCTGGAATGAGCGCTAGGTTGCATTTGCATGTACGCAGTAGGTTTTGCGTTGGGAGAAGTACTAGGTAAACCACCAAAATTCGCATATCCTGTAGGAAAATGGCTGTTTGAACCAGTAGCTGCATGGTTAGGAAAATTTTGCAAGTTATACTCTCTTGGCGGAAAAGAATCCGGTCTTGCTGTATGCTTGACTGTATTATGCTCTGTAAATGCTGACCAGGAACTTGAGTTAGGTTCACTTGCGCGAGATTCGCAATGGGGTGCAGTATTGGTGTAGCTCAAATCGCAGGGTTTATCACTTCGTTGAGGCGGGGTAGGCATAGTAGTACTGTTAGTACTCCGCGTAGACTCGAATCCGTGGTACAAAGGTGGGAATGGCTGTCGGCAAAAAGCGTGGGATCGCTTACGTACGGTATTATGAGGGTAAGATGGACGCTGGTTAGGTATATGACGTAAAAGAGCGGGTTCTTGAAGCGGCATAGGTTGGTGCTGCTTAGGGTATACCTTCATGAACGCATTCCACATTCCGGGGTTTGAAGTAAATCCGGCTTCTGCTGGGATACATCGTTTGCCGGGTTCGTTTCGGTACTCGGGAATGGGTTTTCCCAGCTGTTCGTTGGGTGCACCCGAGCGGACGAAGTTAGATATTACCTTAGTATTGCTACAGAGGTTGGGGTCATTAGGTGCGCTGTAATGCGATCCGTACGCATTGGCGCTGTAGTTTGCCTTCCACGGGTACTTGCTGGGATAGACAGCTGGCTGGCTGGTCATATTCGGCGGCAGTTTTGCCGAAACCGCGTTAGAGGCGTGGCTAGAAACTGGAGGTTGTGGGTGCGGATCAGTCGGCGAAGTGTTGACTTGATTTGCTTTGTTAATGATAACGCTAGGGCGGTTTATACTAGTCGAAGAAGAGACTTGCGGCATGAGCACCGGGTTGTTGCTGTTAAAGTTGAAGTTTGGAGCGGAGTTAATTGTATTTGGCAAACCGAGGGCGTCGGAATTGCCCCAGACTAGTTTGGTATAATGTGCTAGTAGCTGATGGTGTTTCTGAGACCAAAGTTCCAACAAAGTAGGGTTGACCATTGAAGTTGAACTTGAAGTTGAAGGGTGATTACTAGCAGGGGCCATAGGGAGCAATTTACGAGGAGCAGCCCGTTCTTGGAATGCGGGATAGCAAATAGGCGGAAAAAAAGGTTTAGGAGCAAGGGTGTACGTAGGAGTAGGATTAGGGTGCGTTTGAGAAGAGTAACTAGCTTTTGAGATCTGTGGTATCAGATTGTCGGTACCCTTTTGGGCCGGTTCGGGACAATGGTGCAACAGTTCAGCGGATTTCACGCGGATCTTGCTAGCGGGTTGGGGCGAGGGAATGGACCTAACTTGAACTCCAGGCTGAGAAACGACTGTATTGGTGAATTGACTTGACATCATTTGAAGTTCTGGAGTACTTCTCGTTACTGTCGAGTTAACAGAGACGGTGGGACAAGGAATGGAATTTAAAAAAAGAGAAGATAGAGGAGCTAAAGATTCATTGTTGATGGCAGAAGCTGTCAGAAGCTTCAGCTTGGCGAGATCTGTGGGTTCAAGGGCCAAGTTGGGAACCTTTTCGATCTGACATTCGTTTTCCTCCATGCACGTCATTTTCGAACGTTTCTTAGGGTGAATTATGGGCGGTGATAGAGCTATTGGAGGAGTTATGGCTGGCTCCAGACGAGGGGGCGATGGATCATAGCGTCTTTTTTTGGGTAGTAAAGCAACGCTTGGTTTTACGTCCGTGGCGCTGACGGGCGAAGTGGGTGGTTTGTTTTGAATGATGTCGACGTGCTTATCTTTGGACTCAGACTCAATGTCGATCTCCAAATCGGAGGATGTTGGCGAGGTCAGGTCTTCGCTGGGAACTCGGAAAAGTAAGGCATCAATAGGCTTTAATTGGGGGATGGGCCTCAGTGTTTCAACCACCGGAACAGGGACTGCTTCCAGTTTGGGCGGTTGTGGAGATAACATCCCAATCTCGGGCATATGTCCTGTTGATTCGGATGCAGCTATGGTTTCTGATTCTGGTTGTGGTGAAGGCTTCGGTTTGGTGACATTGCTGAAGGATGCTTCAGGATACTGCATAGGAATGTTACTGCTGTATGCTTGGGTATGTTGCTTGGGGGTGGGAATCTTGGATATTACTGTCTTAGGCTTAGTTGTGGAACTTGAAGAGCTATGGGTGGATTGCTTATGGAAACATTTCTGCATATCGCACAGCTCGACGTAGCAATCCAGTAAGGAACCAGAGCAGACGATTTTGGGTAAACTCGCGTCTACCTCGGAATCTCTGAGATCTTCGTTTTCCCTTACTGTTGTTGAAGGCGGTGAAGCGGTGGGTGACCTGGGAGTCGCCTCGTTCGTATTTTTACTGTGGTTAGGTAAAAACGTGGGCAGATCACCACTTATTATCTTGGCTTCCAACCAGTTGAATCTGGGTAAATCAGTAGCGAGGCGTAGCGCGCTGAGTTGGTCGTCGTTGCTATCACCAGACGATTTCCTTTCTGCAATCGGAAGAGATCAAAACAAGATGTGAGTCCCCAAACGGCTTAAAAGTTTATTTTTTTTATATTTTCCTCTTTTAGACCCTTTGCATAACCCATTTAGAACCATAACCCATTGAAACCAGGTGCTTTCTTGGCTAATGTTTTCTTTATGTGTGTCACGGGAGAACAAAAGGGCAATGACGTGTCGCAACTGCACAGGAAACAGCTTAGAGTACATGTTTAATAACTCCGGTTTAGGTCGGGATATCGACTATTATATGCGAATGCCACCAAAGAGTTTCTAATGGTTAGTGCATATTTGATCCATTTCGGTTGGAATGTATAAAAAAGTCATTATGGTGTGCTATATAGAAATCAATAGGTGAAGCCGCCCCCCATTGTAATAAGAATAGGACAAAAGGGGTTATAAGGCAAGAGTCACGTGAGGGTATTGTGACAGGATTAAATGCACCAATCCTAGGTAGACGAATTGTTACCCACGAGCTCCAATTCTATTCGTCCGGATTCTCAGATGACGCATAAACAGAGCACCTCAGCGCGAGGGTTGAAAACCCTCCAACGTTCCGGCTCCGGGATAAGGTGTAAAAGGTGGGGGGACAGTTAAAGGTTTTTCTCTATTTTCTGTATTTATGGTCAATACCTTTTTGGATTTGCGAATTCTTAGGACGACCAGGTCTCTTGGACCTTTCGCCCCATAATCCTTCGCTAATACTTGGTCGTTTCGCGGGCAAAACATTCGGTTTCCAGCGTTGGGGCACTGCAGTATCCATGAGCATCTGCCTACTTCGAATAAAGCGGGCACGAAGCGCGCGAGATTCACTCGACGATGGCTCGCCATTGTTTACGTTAGGCGGAATCATAGTCCAGGATGTCGATTCAGCACTTTTCTGAGTCATTTTCAAAGAAAATGGTGATGATTGAGCACTCTGACTGTTTGGTTGTTGCCAAGATAGTGAACCGCAGTAGATTCGTGAAAGGATGTCACTCACCACATATGCTTTTGAATAAGTTTATTAAAAGATGGCTCACTATCGCGTGAATTTCTCGGCAATTGAGGAGTTGTAGCCTTGTGCCAGAATCCCATTCCGTTTTAATTCCCTGGAGCGACAATGACACAGTATATAGGCGTAAATCTATAGACTGTGGACATTGACCGCACTTTTATAACAAGCTTGCACTAGCAGTATTTGTGCTTCATAAACGTCGGGTCGCTTACGGTCGACACTTGTATAAATAGACAAGGATGTTCCCGAAACGAAAAAACAGCACTAATTCTTCTTGCCAGACCTAACGTAGAACCTACACTGGATCGCCTTTCCTCTAAGGTGCATGGAACGCACGCGGTAGCCCTTCATATCCTCATGGAAGACTATGTGCTGGGCTCTTATTGGCTGTTTCCGCGCGAGGCTAATGTTTTTTGATAACGTGTGCGGTACTGAGCACACTATATGCCCCGTTCTGGGCGTCCTTTTATGTCCTGCGTGTGATCTAAGACGGACAGTGCCGACTGATGACGTTCGCTTTTTGTTCCTATAATGTCACAGCACCAACTAAACAGCTATTAGCTCTCTTAACTCCCCACCAGAATCCTTTAAGCAATTTGGCTGCAATTTTCCCTCACTCTAATGGCTTCACCGAAGCTGATTTATATGCACTGGGCACGAGCGCTCCTAATAATTTAGTTTTAGTAAGTGGAGGTTTTTTATACACACGGTTTTAGATCGCTATGAAGTTCACCCACTACGGTTGAATCCAATCCCAAATTGGTAATTTGGAAGGCGGAAATCTCCCCTGCATTAATTTTTTTTTCAAAAATAGGGCAAGCTGAACGGTGGGTGGAAGGAAATTACGCGTTTAATTGCCAGCACACCTGTTTACGACTACTTTGCATAGCCTAAACCACACGCGGGTCACATCTGTTACAGTTGCAGGTGTATAGTGTGTCCTAACTTTGCTGGTGAATTGTCATGTATTATACAATAGCATTTTGCAGGCAAATTTCCACAAATGGGCTAGCCTATAACACGCTCATTCTCCGAAAAATATACATTTCTAAACTGCTGAGACGCCCGAGCTGGAATTTCACTCTTAAGATAAACAACGTTGATGAAACCGAGGTTGTAATTATTTCATTGTTGGCATAACCCTTAGAGAACATAACGTTTATAGAAACAGACATTGTTAAATTTAATTGTTGTATTTAATTGTCCTCCTTAATGGAACGCTTGGCGTAGGATGGGGAATTTTCGTTTACATTTTATTCTGTTTTTCAAGAGGATAAAAAACAAATGAAAAACATAGTCCAGGTGCTCAAAGTTTGCCCATATTCCACGGGTTTGTCGTACCGAAATTCTATGACTAGGGCTGCTCTGGTTGTGACGTTTTGTTATGTTAAAATCGAGCCAAAGAAGTTTGCTCTTTCAACCTAGACAGTGTTCCGAGTGCTCTTCCCAAGCAGCCACCTTTAGAACAATGTTTTTTTTAATACATAAGGACGTTTTAAGTTTTAGAGTTTAATTTAAGAAAATTTGAAAGGCTTTACTTGACATTCTCGGCTGCAATACCATTGACTGCCACAGCCGGCGCAGACAAATTGGGCTGTTTTAGACTGGCAGCCTTGGCACTGTGGGATATCCGTAGCAGAAGGCGAAACCGTCGCAGCGGTCGAACTCGGGTTCGATCCAGGCGTCGTACTGCTCGTGGCGTTACGACTAGTGCTTCTCGTTGGACGTTGCGCATCCTTAAGTACAGAAAAAAATACCAAATATTATGTTTATCATTCCAAACTGGTCCTGGCTCCCATAGTAAGCTCCTTCTGCGACCACTTTTTTAAGCGCATTATAAACATAGAACAAGACACGAACTGAACCCAAGCGAAAATTGACCTGGACAGTAAGAAAACCCCACCCAAGCATGATCAACCATGAAAATATGCTTGTAAGATGAAGGGGATCGAATTCTTTTTACCACGAAGATGATGTCATCATGTTCGCTGTTTCGCCTGTCGTTGGAGATAATCACATGGCCCTGATTGACCAATGAAGGAGTCAATTAAACAAAATCAAACCATTTTGTAGTAATTTCTCTGTTACTGCGTAATTTCGAGGGATAATAGAACAAGCTGAAAGCCTCACAATCTGGATCAGCCAAAACGTGACAAGAGACCAGTAAACTTACTTTGGATGTCGCCAGCAAGTTGGACAAAGTTAGTTCGGCCGGGGTTTGAGCCGTAGCGGCGGTGGTCGTGCAAGTCGTAGCCGAGTGCTCTGAAGTGGACGTCAGAAGCTGCGCTAAAGTAGGCGCGTAGTTAGCTGTCTTTGTTGAAGAAGGTGGCCCACTACCGTGCTCTTTCTGACTGAAGGAGCCTGACAAGGCTGATTGTAAGATTGAAGCTCCTGATCCACTCGTTCCCCCTCCTGCTTTAGCGGCGGCAACAGCAACAGCGGTGGCAGAACTTGGCAAAGCCGAGCCGTTGTGGGCTCCATCACGTGACAATTTGGCAAATTGGAGTAGAACATCTTTAAAACTTACATTCATACCCGGGTCGGGTTTTACAGGCGCTGAATGAGCCCCCATACTCAAGTTCATGGGAAGCCTGGGAGTGGGCTCGGTTGAGGCTGGGCGGGATAAATTCGAATTCAAATTTGGCGCCGTACTCAACGGTCGTGGCGGTTGTTGTTGCTGATGCAGGCGCCTGCCACGCGGAGGGATTTCTTCAGGATGTTTGGCTTTATAATCAGCTATAAGTGATTTGACAGAGACAAACTGCTTGTTAATTCGGTCATTCGAGTTATCGTCATGGTTTCCTAGTGATTGGTTTTGGTTAGCAGCAGCGGCCATGGCAGCAAACGGGTAAGAACTTAACGCTTGGGCCAAGTGAGCCGTGGCTGTATTCTGTGGCTTCGGCAGAATGGGTCGTTGTTTAATGCTGCTGCTGCCACTCATGGAACTGCTAATACTCGCGCTGGAAGTGGAGGGCGCTGGGCGGAGGATTGAATTTGTGCTTTGAGTTCTGGTGTTTGCCTGCGACACGTACTTGGCGAGAATGTCCTGGACAAAAGGGATGACCTGATTGGTGGGAATTTTACTAGAATAGGGAGGCGGGGGCTCTGCATAAGGCGGTGGGTGGGCAAGGGCCATGGTTTTCACTCGTAATTCTTGACTGGTTTGCTGCTTGATCATGAGCACTTCGCGGTTCCGTTTTAAGCGAACAAGCATCTCTTCCTTCATCTTCTGCAGCCGGATCAGATAATTCCATTCCTTTTCCTTCTGGTGGGCCAGGAAACTCAGCGTACGAATGTCTTTCTGGAGCTTTTGCATCGACTCGTCCATTTCTTTCACGTTCATGTCCGGCTTGGGTTTCTTGGCCGGAGGTTCGCGCTCAGTTTCCGAAGAAGCCAAAGGTTGGCCTTCTTTGTCCACGGGGAAACTAATTTCGATTCCACGTTTTAACTTGAGCGTGGCACGGCGCGGTTCGCCTGAAGAGTCTTTCGCCATCTCATCGCTGTGCTGCGAAAGACTCATGACATTGGCTATCATGGGTAGACTATTGTTGGAAGTTTCTTCCATCATGTCCTCGTGATTCTTGGCCGGCGATGACTCCTCATCGTCGTCCAGCTGGATTTGCAAACCCGGGGAAGACGACACGGAAATAGCTCCTGAAAAAATGGGAACGTGGATGAGTCATGTTTTTTGCTTTAAACGTGTTGGCAGGCTGTTAATTACCGTCATCTTGGTAAGGGTTTGGATCTTTGGATCCAAAAACGGGCTCAGGAATCGTAGGCGACAGTTCACCCTCCTTCTCCTTTGCAGTTTTGGCTGGCGACGCCAAGAGAATTTCCTGCTTGACAGGCGAAATGATTCGCTCGGGCTCAACCAAGATTTCTAATTCGGGCAAGATCTCTGCATTGGATAAATCACTCGTGTTCAACTTAAGTTGGGTCTCTTTTTCTGCATTGTCACTAGTTGTGTTTGTTTGCGCTTCGATTCGTCCGTTTGGCACGTTTTCTTCGCTTTTTGAGTCACCGATTTCGGGCACCGATTTGTCCACTTTTTCCTCGATGAGATGCAGTACTTTAACTTCGTCCTCGTCTTTCACCACATCGGGCTCAATAAAGACTGCTTCCGGCTCTACGACCGAGGAAGTCGTGTTGTCCCGCTCTTTAAGATTGTCGGATGTATCTTGTGTTTGTGTCGCCGGCGATCCGTTTCCACGTTGCTCAGTTGTTTTAGGATCCATGGCGAGTGGCACTGAATCACACGGGAGCATCCTATCCACTCACCTGCCAAAAAGAGAAAGATTAGAAAGTATAGTTGAACTCTACAACTGCATAACCAGCTGGAGGTAAGAGAAAAGTTAGGTAAAAGTAAGAGAAAATTTATACGGTGTAGCGAGCGTTTCCGGAGGGTTTCGTGACGTGTGAAAGTGCTGAAATAGTGGGTGCATTCTTTGATAAGATAGGGATGGCACTTGTTCAGTGCAGCTGCAGTTCATCGATGTTTCAACAATAGTCCTTACAGGCCCCTTTTGAACCCTAGTGAACTTCCTTTCCTATCTACCTCAACTTCAACTAGTCGACTTGCTAGTTCACTAAAGCCAACTTTTTTAGTCGACTCCATAGTATGCAGCCATAGTAGCAAGTCAACTACAAAGTTGGCGAGCGCAGTACAGCTGAGCTCACGCTCGTTGCCATAGCTACAAGAGCGAAAGGTTCCGCTTGTTATCATCATTATCTAGCATTGTAGTTCTTTCTATTTGCTTAGGTCCATCACCAACTAATTCAGTAAACGTGTCTCTGATTTTGGAATAATACATTGGGGCATTGTGTCATAATTCGGCGCTTTCTCTCCGAAGCGTCAATTTATCCTGAGTTAGCTGCAACCAGGCCAAGCTGACCTGTAAAAGCTGTGAGAACAGCATCATACTACGTCAATGTAGAGCTCTGAAAAAAATTACCTGACGAATTGACGTTGCAGGCTCCAATGTTGAAAGGAGTGTAACACGAAACTTGGGCGAGTAACTTATTGGCTCCTCCGTGTTTGCATAATTAATGAAGGTGAAACTGGAGCTATATTTTTAACCCGTTGTTACCTTGCGGAATCTATGTTCTACTCTACCGTAAGTCAGCTTTGGTCTACTAGACTTTATGCTAGTGGAGACGCCCATGGGGGCGAAAAGGTAGCGGTTATTCCAAGGTCGAATGGAACAGTTCACCAATAGGATTGGGAAGCCTACGTCACATGGCCACGGAGCCTTCCACCAATCCCGAGCGACTTCCTAAAAGTTTGGAGGTGACACGTAATGTTCCACGAAAGTTCGTTGCCCTGTGTACTTTGCATACTAGTTTTATTAGGTTCCTTGGCCCCGTGTTTCAGTCAATGGAACACTCAGTTCCGCGAATCGTCTTAGCCAAGGCTATACTTTAAAGGTCAACGAGAATTGGACGTATGAAGAAAGATTAAAAACATTACAAAAATCCCCGTAATACATGCCCTGAAACTGGAACTGGTCCGCATATTTTTTCTTTTATTTGTTCCCTTGTTTCTGGATCGAACATTTTACCTTTACATTATTGACTCGCACGAGATTCGAAAGGAAGCCTAGGCGCGAAATAAAAGGAAAAGGAAAACAACCTTCAGACAGTTGCAGGCTATCTTATTTCCCTCGAGTATTGATTTAGAAGTTCAAAGCATCGAAGGTCGAGGTCATAGGTCAATGGTTAGGCATGTGCACACCTTAAGTTCATCTCGCTGTTCCTAGTTTAGTGCAATAAAAAGAAGTTGCTCGTTCCTCGTAAAGTTGTTTTAACCTTTATTGCGTTACATGTACTGTGCTTTTTTATTATAATTTGTTCAAGTCTCGAAGCTTAAGTTGTGCTATATATGACAACGCTGGATTCCAATGACGTTAGAAACGTGCTAAGAATATGGCGGATGGACATGCGGCTAAGGCCGGTCTTGGTCATGTGGGTGTGCTAGATACGATGGGGACTGTTCCATTAATAGTGTTAACCGTGTTCATTGGGGCCATTATCTTAATAATTTATTATGTGTCGCAACTATTTCGTTCCAGCTCGTCCGACGAATCCAGTAAGCTTTAATTACGTCAAATTTGCCGTATTTAAATGTAACGCTGACTTAAACCAAACATGATTTGCGTAGGAAAACAAGAACAGGACGAAGACCCTATCTCAGAGCCTGCCATGAATGACGAGAATACACAAGGCAAACATACAAAAGCTAGCAAAGCACGTAAAGTGGTCAGTAAAGATGCCAAAGCTTCGTATTCTCATCCGTGGCTTGCCAAAAATTTGAAAGGTCACACTGGACCAGCGCTGGATCTGGATTTCAGTCCCAATGGCAAATATCTGGCTTCTTGTAGCGAAGGTAAGTCTCTACTAAGTTACGCTCTAAACCTCTAGTCTTTCTGCTTAAGCAGAGAGTTATTTTTAGCCTATTAACCCCAAACGTAGCAAGCTCAAAAGTAAAAAAAAATCCAACAAAAGAACTGCACAACGCCTTTTTTTCGAAGTATATTCTAAGACCAATTTTCATGCTCTCCATGTGCAAAGGATTGTCAGGCTTACCACATGATCCTGGTGGGAGTGAGCCTGAACCTGAAGCTGACGTGTCCGAGAAACTCGACAGCGACAGCAGCAGCCAACCTTCTGCTTCTTCCAGCAATTTGAGTCGTCGCCAACGCAAAAATCGAACCAAGAAAGAAGAACCAGCACTGCCCAGCGCTAACAAACGCAGCAAACCAATACTCACGCATCTCAGTCGTATGAACAAACTCGCGAAAACCCCCATTTCGACCGCCCCACCACTCTGTTTGCGCCAAACACCTTTAAAACATTACGCCAAGTTGCCTCTAAGTGACGGCGAGTTTTACGAGTACCTGCAGCAGTATATACTCTGCAGCGAGCAGTTGTTGACGCTGGGATTCCCTGTAGATAGTTCCCTGTACCCCGGCAAAGTTGTCATTTTCATGCCCATCAGCAACGGCCACCATCATCATCTGTACAGTCACAACCAGTTTGATGTTAATGCCCAGGAATTTGTCCCTTCCTCCAAACGTGGCAACAACCTACACGTCTCGCAATCCGAACCCGCATTATCCGGAAAGGACAATTTGCTTAATCTACTCCTACCTTCCTTGCACTCAGCCGAGTCGAGCGATAACGATTCAAAGTCTAAATCCAAGTTCGGCGAAGATTCAGAAGACTCAGACGCCACTGGACCCGCCCATTTTAACAATAGCTCCCAATCTCGGCTCTGTCCCGTCATCGTAAAGCACAAACGCCGACTTTTAGCCAATTTAGCCCAGAAAATTTCGCCAAACGTTAACTTGAGCGATCAGTCATTAGACGAATCTCTCGACTCTTTTGAGTTCATCAAGTTAACCCACGAGGAAGCCAACACCAGTTTCGCTTTCCAAACCCATATGAATGTCCCCATGACACGACAAGTACAAGACAAGCACCCGAGTGAGGAGAAAAAGTGCGTTCGATGCGCCAAAGGGTTCTTTCTTACCCATGATGGCGAATATTTAACCCAAGAAAGCTGTGTGTACCATTGGGGCAAGTTGTGTCGCGTCGTCACGAACGCGACGGTCCGCTTTGAGTACACGTGTTGCCGCGAACGCCGCGAAACGAAAGGATGTACCAGCGCCAAATTACACGTCTGGTCCGGGCTAGAACCTGGTATGAACGGTCCCCTTGAGTCGTTCGCCCGCACCAAACCACGTCGAGCGCCGCAAAACGGAGTTTACGCGTTGGACTGCGAAATGTGCTACACCGACCAGGGTTTAGTGCTCACCAAAGTGACGGTAGTAGGCGTGGACGGCCGGTTAGTGTACGAAACCTTAGTCGTACCGGATCGTGCCGTGATTGACTACAACAGTCGGTTTTCAGGCTTAAATGAGCTGGATTTGGCGAGAGCAACCAAAACGCTCAAGGATGTACAAAACGACCTTATGGGCTTCATTAGTGCCGAAACCATTCTCATTGGCCATGCTTTGGAAAACGATCTAAGAGCTTTGCGAATGATCCACCAGTCGGTCATCGATACGGCGGTTTTATTCCCACATTATTACGGATTACCTTATCGACGCTCACTCAAATCCTTGGTGGGCTCCTACTTAAAACGGGATATCCAACAAGGACCTGGACATGATAGTTTCGAGGATGCGCGCGCATCCATGGAGTTGGTTTTATGGAAAGTTCGCAAGGATTTGCGGCATCGTTCCGAGTCGTCGTCTTAGGAAAAGTGAATAGGAAGTTATGACTGCGCACTTTGAATGCGTGGGAGAAATTTCTTAAAGGAATTTAAAAGTATTTTTTCCGGTTTTTCTATTTTATTATTATTGTTTTTAACAAAGAATATGAGTTGTCGTCTTGCGACGCTAGGGTGCGGTTGTGTCGTGTTCCGGCGCCGTGGGAATGGTTTAAGTTTGTTGTGTAATGGGTGAAAGGAATGGAAGTTGCTTTCTATGGAAGCTAAGTATTGAAATAGGCTGCTAATTAAGTTGATTAGGTATTCCCTCCATTGTTGCTTTTGTGAATGCCGCTCGAGAGTACTATTTTCCTGTATGTTTTTTAAAAGCTACTTAAGAAAGCCATTTGAACAAAGTGAATGTCTGTCATGTTTTGAGAATGCCTTGCTCAAGTTTTGGGAATACTTTTTTAACCCAGTTTGTGTCAGAAATGCGAAGGAGATGCAGTAATGATTGTCAAGTTGATGAAGTTGATGAATTTCTCAGGATGTGTGCGTGGAAATAGAGGCGATGCAATTTTGTCCGATGCAATTTGTGTGTGATTTTTTTAATGAAAGTATGAAGAGGGTAGAGAAAGTACCGGACCTCGGTAGAATATAGGATAGTTCTTTTTTTAACTTTTGAAAATTCTGGTTGCGGTTTAATACGTTACTAATGCGTGGTCCGGGTCTCTTTTGCAGATCGCACGCTAATGATATGGACGCTCAAGTTGAGCCAAGAGGCGAAAGAGTTGAAAAGTGTACGCGGACATGTCAGTTATGATTTTGCGTCCAAGTTGCAATGGAGTCCCGATGGCAGAGCTTTGGTCGTCCAGAAAGCTACTGCGAACCAGATTGAAGTGTATAAAGTGGCTAAGAAACCTGACGGAGGCTTCACTTTCCAAGAAGCAGTAACTTTCCCGAAGGTAGGTTTTTTTCTTTTTTTTTTTTAAATCAAAGTAAACAGTAGTAATCACAACCAGTTTGATGTTAATCTCCGCGTAAACGTATTTAATCAAACTAAATAATAAAAGTAAAATAAAAGTAAATAAAATTAGATTAATATAAAGTGGATTGAAAAGCATGGGTCTTAATTCTTGTAGAAGCATGAAACTGATGTCGTAGCCATGGGCGTGTCTTCGACTGGCAAATTTGTGATGTCTTGTTCCGACCAAAATGAGCTTGTTGTGTGGGATTTGAAGGGTAATATCTTAGCTACTCAACATAACAACCAAGGCACAACATTTTGTGCTAAGATTTCACCCTGTGGTAAACTTGTGGCGACTTCAGGTACGAAATAGCTTGCAAAATAGATCCCAAATTTGGTTCCGATTAGGGTATTTATAGTGGATTGAATGGGTTCAATAGGTTTCACACCTGATGTCAAGTTGTGGGAGGTGGCTTTTAGCAAATCGGGCGATTTTGAGAAAGTATCCCGTGCCTTTGAACTTACGTCGCATTCCTCAGGCGTATTTTCATTCGATTTTAGCCCGGATTCCAGTAAAATGGTCACCGTGTCCAAAGATGGCACGTGGAAAGTCTTCGATACCAACAGTAAGTTTTCTGTCTACATATTGCAACAAAAATGTAGAATTGCAAACGTGGAACTTCGAGAGTTCACTGCAGTAGTTACCAAATTTCATGGTATATTAAGTCTATTAGGTAAGTCTAACAGTTGAAAAGCAAAATATCACTGCTGATAAGTTCACTGTTGAAGTTGGAAAGTTCTAAATTTAGCTGTTATAAAAGTATGAGATTTTGTAGTTAAAAGTTTCGAAGCTTCGTTGCTGAACTGCGAAACTTCCCTACGAAACTGCCACGAAACTTCACTGTTGGAACTACGAACGTTCACTGCAAAATTTCGTAGGTGGAACTACAAGAATTCTTTGCTGTAGTTGTGAAGTTTCATTGTTAAAAATTAGGAAATGTAATAGTTGAAAAGCGAAGTATTACCGTTAGAACGTTCACTATTGGAAAGTTCATAGTTGAAGTTATAAAGTTCTAAATTTAGCTGTTAAAAGTATGAGATTTCCTAGTTAAAGTTTCGAAGATTCATTGTTAAACTGCGAACCTTCGTTTTCGATATAATGCAGTTTCTTTGCTGTAAATACGAGGTTTCGTTGTTTAGAAGCACGAAAATCTGAATATGAAATTAACGGAATTTCTTTGTAAATATGCTAAATCTTCTTTGAAAATTTGGCGAGATTTGCTCTAAAAGTTGGGGTACTTGTGTGGGCAATAAAGAGAAGGTTTTTTATTATGTTTTTATGAAGGTATTTGTGTTTCCCGTTCTAAATTTTGCTTTCGCTCTAGTTGATTATCGGAAAGGACAGATGCCTTACTTGCTGAAGACAGGTCATTGGCCTTTTAATGGGCACAAAGCATCAATTGCCTTTTCACCTGACACACGTATGATTGCCATCGCTTCTTGCCATACACTCTACTTGTACTCTGCCGAAACTTGCAAACTAGAAGCGCAAATTGACGAAGCTCATTCAGGTAATTTCTCTTTTCCCCTATCTTGATACAATTCACTACAATTCAACATTGTAGAGGAGATCACGTGTGTCAAATTCGACCCCACTTCCAACTTTGTGCTCACGACGGGCGATAAGCAAATCCACGTGTATCATAACGTGCCTGGCCATAAACTGCATCTAACCGAGTTCCAAGACAAGCTTAAGAAAGCCGGCTCGGGAGCACTCAAAGAACGTTTGCAACAACAATTGAAAGAAACAGAAGAACTTTTGGTGAAACTGGAGACAAACTAAGTGCAAGTAAGGACAACTAATTACAGACGGTGCTATGTATTGGAAAGTTCTAAAGTTTATGTTAGTTTGTAGGACAACTTGAGGCGTTTCATAGTCCATATGAAAAAATCTGGCACTGGGGCACTGATCTTGACGCTTTCCTCGGAATCCTTCCAGGGAGGCAGCACGACATAACCGGCGTGCAAATGCATGGGGATGTTTCGAACTTTGCTTTGCTTGAAATGCAACCTTTGGAGCACATCTTCCGGTAATTTCTGGGGAAAAATAGAAGCGTTTGTCAAAAAATTTACGAATATGAGCAGTTTTCGCTTACCTGAGGCGCAAAACGATCTTTATGGGAATACTTATGGTCTCCCAGGACTGGACAACTCAATCCTAAGCTCAAATGAGCTCGAAGTTGGTGTTTGACTCCAGTTTCAGGTCTCAGTTCCACTAACGATATCGAGTTGGTGTTTCTAAGGATCTGGGAAGTACGAAAGGAAAGCGTAAAATTCGATTTGTAGCAAAAATTCGGAACATACTTGGTAGTTTGTGATCGCTTTGTGAGTATGAGTTCTTGTGATAGGTCTGTTGGGGATAATCGGTCGCAAATTCATTCGCTGTCTTCCGTCAATGGTCGATTCGGCCATGGGAATGTCCACAGTACCTTGTGGAGGTTGAGGAACGCCTTTGATGAGCGCCCAATAGACTTTGGTAACTTCACGATTGTAAAACATGTTTTGCAATATGCCCGCCATCTTGGCAGTGGTAGCCAAGAGCAAAACGCCAGTCGTGTCCCTATCTAAGCGATGAATTGGCCGCAGAATTTCGCCCGGTGGCAGCTTTAGAGCTTCAGCCAATGCCGGGAGGAACTTAATGAGCGAGGGGTTGTGTTTCTTGGATTCTGGGGACAAATCAGAGTCCATTGTGGACATTCCGAACGGTTTGTCGATTGCGATAATATCGCCTTCGCGATAAACGACCCGTTTTTTAAGCATCGAGACTATCAGATCGTCGTACATGCTGGCGTAATTTGGCAGAAATTTTTGGTAGATTTTCCATGCTTCAGTGTCGCCATCTGCTTCTGTTTTGGGTGACTGGGACTCTTTGCGGAGGTTTTCTAAGTAGTCGAGCGCAGTTTTCTTGCGAGGAGGTTCCGCTTCCTTGACTTTGCTCTCGGATTTGGATTGTTCAGTCTCGGATAGTTCAATCGGAAGAGTCGATTCGGGTTTTCCACTGTGCGGGAATAAGTACTCCTGATCGATGGGGTTTAGATCGTCGACTAGCTTCTCCGGGGTGAAATAAGATTTGGCTTTTTTAGAAGAACTTGCAGGAGAATCTGAAGCTGATGGGTCGAAGTAAGATTTGTCGAAGAAATTCAGGCTTTCGTCCTCTAACTCTGACTGTGAGACATTATGAGCTTTAGGTTTAGGCTGATTTTGGAGTGTGGGCTTGACAAGAGGCGAAAAGTACTGCTCGTCCATGTAATTCGGATGCTCTTCGTTTTGCTCACTGGAAACAGCGGGAGTTTCAGAGCTTTCCTCAACTGGGATGTTCTCCCCGTCGAGTCGAATACTACCGAATTTGGTAATATGTACTTTTTCGGTCGTGTTAGGGAATTCTTCTAGCTCCTTCTTCGTCGGGTTAACCAGTTCATGGTACTTTTTCAAAGGTTCACACTTCTCGGCGCTGACGAGGAATTCTGTGCTGCCTTCTTCGTCCCAAAACTTGTCATTCACAGAGCACTGGCTCGATTCTTGATGTTTGTATCTTGAAATAAGCTTGTAACTGTTAAAAAACCTGGAAAGTACACGTCTTTGGGACATTTTCTTGCGTAAAACACAAGATTGCACGCTTCCATGTGACGTTTGTTTACCTAAAAGGAATTGATCCCAAGATTGTACGTATCGATGTCAAAGTATCGATATTCGGTTAATTCGATAGGTAGATTATATATGACAATTTGGCCTGTCGTGTAAAGTGACGGCTCCGTCAGTCTCCTGAAGGGAGTTGAGGCAAATTTGAACGCAAACCGTATCAAGGTAAGACCGAATAGCACTTCACACCCCTGACGATGGCGCCAGATAAACACAAAACGAGCTATTCACTTGACGTTGGCACACACAAAGAATGTAAATATAAACACATGCTTTGACCTTTTTTCTTAAAAATGAATTCAGTTGTAGAAGCTGAATTTTGTAAACAGCTAAAAGCGGAAACTGAGGCCAGTGTTCATAAAGTGCAGGAGGACAAAAAACGAGCGCAGAGACAAACTAAGAGTGCGAAACAACGGGAACGGAGGCAAAAAGTAAGGGAAGGTTTATTGCCGTACCGGTCGCCTGGAAGTAAACTAAAAGCTGTTCGGCCTAGTTCTGAAAACCCGCAAAATCAACGCACTCAGCGAGTACAGAAGAAGTCACAGGTATAAAATAGAGCTGGGCTTTAAGATCACAAGAGCTGTGAAGTTATGATAAATGATTTTCAATTTTCTAGACTTCCGGTAAAGATTCAGCAAGCACGTCTGCTGTCTCTGATAATGAAGAACCTACTAATATGAGAGATAACTTACGCGAACGCTTAGCGCAAGATTATAAAAATATCTTGCTACAATATGAAGAGAACTTGACGACTAGTGAAAACGAACATGAAGAAAACAACGATGAAAGTAGACTTCCGAAGAGGATAAGAACGATACGAGATTGCACAAACCCCAAGGTATAACACTTGTATTTCGTTTGCTGCTGTAACTTGTAACAACTCTTAGAGTTCGCAAAGCCGGCAATCCCTTTTAAAAGATAAGCCCAAAAAAAACTGGCACCATACTACGAAGACCCGTAGGGTAAATTCCTGTTTGGCAAAGGTACGGTATTTAGCAAGTTTTACGTTAAATATGAAACCTGTGTTTTTCAGAATTTAAGATTTTTTTTTTCTTTGCAGGCTAAACAATTACATGATCAGCATGATGCGTGCGTTATAACCATGATCGTTTTTCCCAATAATTCGCAAGTGACAAGCCACGCGTACGGGTTCAATCCTATTGTGGAGGAGTGGCTGCAATCTCCGAACGGGCAATTTTTTAAGAAATCCTTCTTATCACATTGTCAATTAGAAATCGGTAATTGCTTTCGCAAATATAGACCTCATTATTTAATAGTTTAAATAGAGAAAAAACGCCTTTTGACTCTGTGTGACAACGAGTGTCAGTCAACGTGCCTTGTGGCATCCACTGCCCAAGGCGTCGTTGCAAATGAGGATTCGAACCCCACAGACTCTCTTGAAGAAACTGCTCAAGACAACAGTACCGCTCGTGAAGCTGCGGGTGCTTCTGGGCAGATTAAAAGAATGACTGACCCCACAGATGGCAGCAACGGAATTGGAGCTGGCGCCACAGAAATGCGCGTAAATCGTAAGTAGAAACAAATCTGGGGAACAGTAACCTGCAGTCTAATTTTCGGGAAAAAAACGGAGTAGATACAGTAATGGGTATTGGTAGATACAGTAGATAGATAGAAAAGTAGATAGATAGAAAAAAGATGGATAGAAAACTAGATAGATAGAAAAAAGATTGATAGAAAACTAGTAGATACAGTAATGGGTAATGGTAAATAATTTTGTGAGATGCAGTTGTTGATTGTTTCATGAGACAGATCATTTTCATAAGTATCTTCTTAACGATGCAGTTAATTTGTTTACCTTTACTCGTTCGTATATCAATAACGAAGTGTTTTCTTCCAAATAACTTACACTCCGTTTATGTGTTGGTTGACATTTAATACTTAATTTTTGTGTACTTTATGAATTAGAAAATGACCGCGCGGTTGTTTCTGGATCCAGAGGAAGTCAAGAAGTTCGACCAAAGAAATTGGACATAAAATTGACGTATAAAGGTAAAACTTTTTTATTATTTTCAGATGTGTAGCATTAATATTTTACACTTTACTTTTAGGACCAGTTGGAAAGCGTATGTCAACAGAAGAAGTTAAACTAATGGTGAAGCATTTGGCAAACGTCGGAGATACCATTATTATTGGAGATTTTTCGGTCTCCAAAATCGAAGTTTGCCATTACGAAGTAAAGTCACTTCGAAGAAAAAGGTGACATTGTGGGATAGACTACTTGTGGGCTTCTACAACTGAATTCATTTTAAGAAAAAAAGTCAAAGCATGTGTTTATATTTACGTTCTTTGTTTGTGCCAACGTAAAGTGAATAGCTCGTTTTGTGTTTATCTGGCGCCACCGTCTTATATAGTCAGGCTGTATATGAACTCCGAGACTTCAAAATATCGATGTTCTGTTATGTATCGCCATATAAACAATATACCGAAACGAACCAAATAATCGACTTATGCAAGTATATATTAATACTTTTTCGTCTACCTATCGATAATGTTAACTATCAATATGAGTGCCCAGTAATGTCAATACGAATAATTCGATACAAATATTTCGAAAGTTAGTGCAACGCTTTGACTGCATGTGGAGTGACTTGGTTATCTGTAGACAAAGTGCAGAGTTCATTGCCAAGGTCAACTGTATATCTGCGGGGAGTGTTGTTATAAAAAACCCTTTGATCTGACGCAGATTACATCTAATCTAAGCTAAAGGTACAGTACATTTGATCTAAATTATAATCAAACAACAACTACAACTAGTGTTCAAGCTTAGGCTATGTTGCGGGTTTGGGAGACCTGTTTGTTTGTCACGTTACTAGGCAGGGCTTTGTCTGTAGCGCTTGCAAATGAGCAGCGAGATCCACTTTCCCTCTCACAGGAGCCCCAACTGGCTTACGCAGTCTACAATGAAGACAGCAAAGACTTTCATTTATCCGACACAGCTCCCGAAAAGAAGTTGCTCGTAGCTAAAGCGAACTTCACCAACTCCATAAACCAAACCGGGTTAGGCTTTCAATTTCGCATGTGTTTATAATAGCATCCCTCTATAACTCTCTAAGCTTCCGTTTATGTCATTAGCTGGGCTACGTTCGAAGTATGGACCAATATCCATTACCCAGACTCTCTGCAAGCCCGGGCGGCCGGCTTTTTAGAGGGATACTTGACCCATGATCTCATATACTGGCATTACCACAATACCATGGTGGACTACTGCAAAGATCGCGACGAATACTGTACGAAACTACGGGGCTACTTATCCACGAACGCTAAATGGGTCAGCAAGAGTGTCGAGAAGTTGCGGGGCAAAAACGCTTACTGGCATCAAGTACATTCGTCTGCTCATCTTTCCCTAGGCTTCGCTTACTTCGTTTTCATAAAGAAAGTTGTGTAGGTTGGCCTATTTTATGAGCAGTTAGACGGTTTGGCCAAAGGCTGGCGCAAAGCTTCTCATCGAACTGGCTATAAGATGGAGGCCGAATCCTTTTTGTGGCTCAATATAAACGGCGATATGGAAGATTTGGAAGTGGCATTCAAAGCTAAGGAGCGTAGTTCGACCTTCAAAGACATTAACCATGGCCGAGTTTTAGGCTCGGGTTCCTGCTCAGCATTAATTAAAGTCTTGCCCAAGAACCAGGACATACTGGTCTCTCACGTGACCTGGAACTCGTAATTATCCCCGAATTTTGCACTGACTTGACTGTCTTACCCCAAAAAATCTTTCCGAAAGGTACCAATCCATGCTGCGAATACTGAAGAACTATCGTTTGTTCTACCGCTCGGCCCAGAATGTCAACAGTCCTCTAATTCGTGGTCATGCATTGACCTTTTCTTCATATCCCGGCGTTTTATTCTCCATCGACGACTTCACCGTGTCCTCCGCTGGTATGGTCATCTTGGAAACCACCATTGGGAACTCGAACGATTCTTTATGGAAATATGTACACCCTAGAGGCCAAGTAAAACAATTGAAATTCCTTGAAGAAGAGAAAGCAAAAAAAAAAAGAAGAAAAAAAAAAAAAGAAATCTGGCAAGATCCTAAGTTTTTCCTCTAAAATAGGTCTTGGAAGGTATCCGAGCCACCGTAGCGAACCGTTTAGCCTCCACAGCGGAAGGATGGACCAAATTTTTCTCGGACTACAACTCGGGAACCTACAACAACCAGTGGATGGTGGTCGACTACAAGCGATTTAAACCGGGCTTCCCCATTTATAATGACACGCTGTGGGTTTTGGAACAACTTCCGGGTCATATTAAAGCGGCTGATGTTTCTTGGAGGTTACGAAACGAGACGATATGGCCCAGTTACAATAGCCCTTTTTTCCCGGAAATCTTTCGCTTGAGTGGAGCTCCCGATTTGGTTAAGAAGCACGGCGATTGGTTCACTTACGACAAAACGCCACGAGCTTTGATTTTCAAAAGAGATCACCATAAAGTCCAAGATGTGGCGTCCATGTTGAAGCTAATGCGCTATAATAATTACCAACATGACCCTTTGTCGAAATGCGAATGCACTCCACCGTATAGTGCAGAAAACGCAATTTCGGCTCGAAATGATCTCAATCCTCGGAACGGTACTTATCCTTTTCCCGCGTTATCTCATCGCGCGCACGGGGGCACGGATGCGAAGCTTACCTCCTTCGAGTTGTTGAAGCGGATGAACTTTGTGGCGGTCAGCGGCCCTACTTACGACGATTTGCCGCCTTTTGACTGGCGCAAGTCCGATTTTGATGTACCCCACGTGGCTTTGCCGGATTTATGGCAGTTTAAACCCATTAAAACTCAATGGAGTTTCCAGTAATAGCGACTATTCTTAGTTCGAGACTGTTCTCACTTCGATTGGGACAATAGCGACTATTTTCACTTTGATTGGGTCAAGTGTTGAGTCTTTCTCAAGTTTTGAACATGTTTATGCAATATTTTGGATTATTCTTACGGGTTTTTTAGCAATAGACCTCTGCATTCTAAATGTCAGTGTTTCCGCAATGCGATATAAGGTTTATCGTCAATGTTTACTGGAGTCTGGTCCTCGTTGATAACGAGTTTACATTGCAAGTAAGCGAAATTTTATGAACTGGACCTTGGACATGCCAAGAATAGGGTTTTTGTCGGTACAGTCATGGAAAAAACGAGTCGTTCGAGACTTTGTTGAGCCTTAAGAGTCAACAGGCATAAAGGAAATGCTTAATTGACGCTCATATTGCGTTTGTGGATCCAATTGTGCTCTGGGTAAGCCGGGAGGGTTTAAAATGACCATGGCGCCATGTGACGTTGGAATGGAAACCGAGGCTCGGATTGGCTGACGCAAGCTATTGCAGCTACTATTAGTATATAGCGAACTTGCAGTCGGGGCAATTTCGGCATCCTCTCTCACCGGGACCCGGTCAGGCGTTTAAATTCGTGCCGACGTTGGGAAGACCGGTTCTTTCTACTTGGAGCCAGCAAACCGGGAAGGTTGTTTTTAACGAAGGGGTGTTACAATGAGTGCAAATCTGTGGTCTTATCTCGCGTGTGCACTGTTGATGCTAGGCACTTGCCGAGCAGTGGACGATGCTATTCACCCGCACCACAATTACACCCTGCGCTGGCATCGCAACGTCGTAATTGGCAACGGTTTATCGGACGGAGAGCGTGTTCGCCATGTCTATTACAACGGTCTCGTCGCCAAAGAAACCAGCGCAATCATTGAAGACAAGTAAGTTCCCTTCTTTCTCCATTCATTCTAAACGAGGTTGTAGCAGCTGATTTGTATATTTCTATACTTATTATATATGGGTTGTAAATTCATTCTGCTGTTCTTCTGTTTACATTTTGTTATTCATCTCCTTTCATATTTATAGTATAGTAATATTTGTAATATTTATGGTATAGTAGTTAATTAACTTTATAATTTCATATAATTAATGTTCAATTCGTTGTTACTTTTGTCGTTGCCGGCTATAGGTAAAAGTATTGAACTTTTTCAGTGAGGCAGAATTTGAATTTCAACAGTGAATATTTGTACCGCGCTTTCTAACGGTCTTTGGAGCGTTCTAGTTCGTAGGGAAGTTTTCCCTTTATATTGTGAAGCAAAGTGGAGGTGTTTTAAAAGGGATTAAAGCGTTACGAAACATTGTAGGTAAGTGGTTTTTAATGGTTTCTAATTGTTTAGGGCTGGCGCGTTGCTTTGGCAATTATCAGACGGACGGCGATTCATCCAAGTTATCTATGATGCATTCCATAATATGCAAGACTGTGAATACCTGGGACCTTCTACCTACGTAAACAAATTCTTGCGTGAATGGGACCGGGAAGTTCACGCCATGGTGAATAACCAAACGGGGTTGGATTACGAGATTGAGCCGATAAGGAAGAAGAAAGTGGGCGCGAAACTGCGCAAACAGCTGGATTTCAAAACGTTGAAAGACCAATGCAAGAAACAACACCAGGAAATGCGCACGTTAATTGAAGCTCAACAACATGGCGACCCAACGCAACAAAAGGAAGCAGCTAGTCAACTAGACAGGTAAAATCGAGCTCATTTGTCTTTTTTTGTATTGCCCAGCATGCTTTGCGTAATGCGCCTGCAGGTGGGGGGAATGCTTTGTATTCTGGGAACGATTTTACGTTATATTGCGTAGTAGTATGTGGAATCGGAATGACAACATCCATGTGCTACAAACAGTGGGAAGGCGTGGAAACTGGAAAGCTTTTCATTCTTGTTTTTCCTGGCTTGTTTTTGTTTTCAACGTATGGTTATGGGACGCTGTGCGATTTTTTTTTCATTTCTTAACACTCCTATTGTAGCTTGCTGCGTAAGAAACGCGATATAGCCATCATGCCGGGAACTAAGTATTGCGGAAGCGGACACGTATCAGCCGGATATGCAGATATGGGCATTAATTACGGACTGGATCACTGTTGTCGCGCTCATGATCATTGCCTTTACACCATCCGGGGCTTCAAAACACGTTTTCACCTAACCAACTATCGATTTCATACCATTTCGCATTGCGATTGCGACGACAGGTGTGGTGGCTTTTCTTGGCCTTTTTTTGTCCTTTTTAACAATTCACCATCTCCCCAAAATTGCTGTATAAATGACTGCGCCAAGTTTTCTGGATTGAACTATAACTCCTTTTCACAGCTGAACTAAACGGGGCCTTTTAGTTAAACACTTGCTACTACTAAGCTTCGGGAATGCGGTTTGGGATTCCGTATACGATAATTTTATTTCACAATACAAAACGTTTTGGCTCACGTGGATAGGGTTCGTCGGAGCATCGAGGATGTGTTGCGCGTTCCACACACTCAATGGTGTGGGAAAGGTAATCGAGCCAGCAAATACGAAGATCTGGGCGGATTTGCACCTGTGGATCGTTGTTGTAGGCAACACGATTTGCATTGCCCGTACCATATCCCAAGTCTGGATCAACGCTATGGCCTTTCCAACTCGCGCATTTATACCATGATGCACTGCGCCTGTGATGAGCGGTGAGTTTGTCGTGTTGCTAATAAGAATATTTGTATTTTAAAGATTTTAAAAGATACCGTAACAATTTGGGGGATGGTGAATTGATTCTCATTGGAATTTGGACTTTAATCTTATTTTGTTCTATTTTTGTGGATGCGGATTTTAGGTTCCGTTCGTGTTTGAAAACCGCGGATTCCTCCTCTGCTAACTTAGTGGGCAATTTGTTTTTTAATATCATTCAAACCAAATGTTTTGTATTGAAAGCAGAGCGAGTGTGCACTAAGCGCTCCTGGTGGGGCAAATGTGAACAACATGAGTTGCGGAAGCAAGCTTATATGCGTGATCCCATGGCCTATTAGGGAAATGTTAAATCTGTTCGGTTTGCTTTCGTAGCGAACGTTTTTTTTTGCATTTACTCGAGCATATTTCTTTGCTAGAACAGAGTACTTTTAGGGAGTTCCACGTGGCGAACACTTTCTTTTCCTATGTAAGTGAGAGGATTTCCTTTTTTATATAAGTTTTGTGCGTTTTGCCTAGAATGTTTTGAATGTCTAAAAGAGGTCTTGGAGTGCCAAAGAACAATGTTTCAAGATATAGCTTCTGTATTCAACTAGTATAGTGCAACGTTATTAATAGAATCTATGCTTTTATAATAGAAATCCGGGAAGTTTTACACTGGAAGACATCACTCGTTTTACATAATATTATAGATTATAGTATTCCTCTTTTTCTCATCGGGGAAGTGGAGGGAAAGTAGACTTGGTATAGGAGGTTAAGGGTGGGTTAAGGTTTAGATTCTAGAGACTTCCTTGACGTTCTTAACGGATGAAAGTGCCGCCTTCCGGGTGATTCCAGTAGTGGGAATGCAAGGATTGACGTTCATCTTCTTCAGCAGCTGATTGGAGCCATTCGGCAATTTCTTCGCGGTACATGAACGCTTGGAAGATTTCCCTGGTTCGCGATTGATGACCGACAAAGAATTGAGCTTCTTGAGGACCAAGATCTTCGGGCAAGGAATTGAAATTGAACAGCTTGAACTTGCGCCATGCTGCAACCAATCTGTAAGACCAGACTCTGGGGTTGGGTTGTTGTGCCAAGAAATCCAGTTCGTCGCACGTCAACTCGACTTCTTTTTCAATCAGTCTCGTTTCTGCCCAAATAAATCAAAGTTGTTTAATCAGCTTTCTAAATTTTGTTTTACTTTACCTTGTTCTTTAGACATCTGCGCTTTATACTGGATCCGAAACAAGAAACCCTCCAAAACTGACGCTACCACAATGGATAAGAAGACCATTGTGAGCAAATAGAAGAACATGAAAAACAATCGACACCATTGCGAAACCGTAACGGCGTAAGCTTCCATCAAAATGTACCAGTTGTTGACAACCGTGAGCTCAAATAAGGTTACATAACTAGAAACCAGGTCTTGGAAGTTGTTTAAGTAGTAATAGCCCTGGGTTTCGTTGGTTAACATGAAATTAGCTTCTACCGTAGAATTTCTGTCATTCCAAACAACGAATTAGATTCAAAAGCAAGTTGGATTGATGTTATATCCTACTGGCAGCAATTGGTCATGTCGTATTCGGCGAACAGCTCCATACCAATGATGGCAAAGCTGTAGTAAAGGATCAGGAGGACCATTCCAGCGCTGACTAAGCGTTCAGCGAGGATGAATACACTGCCAAAGACATCGCGGTAGCGTTTTTTGAGCTTGAAAACCCGTAAGAGTCTTAAATGGCGTACGACCACTATCGAGTAGTAGCCCATGCACTCCGCGATTAATCCCACGACGGACGTGAAGGTTACGCAGAAGTCAAACACGTTCCAACCCGATGCGAAATAGCGGTACGGGCCATACGCCAGCATTTTGAGTAAAACTTCAAAGGTGTAAACTACAAAAACTTGGTTGTTTACCCAGTTTTTTTACAGTTAAAAGCTTACGGCCAATGAAAACCCAGGATTCCCAGGTGGCGCCCATCTGGAGAATGCCCAAGGAGTGATGACCGGAGATGTCGGCAGTGCGGATCAGCAATAACACACCAGAGATGAGGATAACGGCGCCTAAAAGAGAAACATGGATTTTTTTTATAAGCGAATTTCAGGTGAAAAGTTTCTTACAGACGATGTACTCAAAAACGAGGGAAATTATGAAGGAGTTTAATGAGCGGACAAGTCTGAGAACTAATTCCGGTACGAATGAAGACGGTCTCTGGAACCAGTACGTGTTATCTGGAGCTGTTTTCCATTTGAGGGCCAAAGCGTCGTATATTCCGTAAAATTCCTCCAGGGACAGTGAACCTGCCTTGGAAACATTCAGGACTTTGAACGTTAGGTAAACTTCTCGGTTACCTAAAGAGTTCTCGCCAAGATAATACAGTTAGGCTTAAGCAAATAAACGTGTTTACTTTTGTTGGGTTGGATGTAGCGTAAAAGGCCTTTAAAGTGATGCCAGGAGACTGCGGTTTTGGAATGCATAGATAGGAGCAGTCGAAAAGCGTGTTGACAAGCTTTTCGCTTATGGAGCAACAGGCGCTTGAACTTTTCTCTTTCCCTCGCCGAGAAGGCAGCATAAACGGCAGCCAGCATCTTGTTTAAGTGAGAAATTAGACTTTTAAAGAAATTTTACTTCGTTTGGGAACTTACAAGATTCATGAGGAAGTATAATACTGTTACGAGATAAGAAACAAAAAAGGCAGCTGTCCAGCGATTCATCGCATACGAGGGCATCATTACGTCCGGGAAACTAAAATTGGAGGAAATTTAGGTAAAATTGGGTATTGAAACTTAATTTAACAAGTACGGTACTTGGCAGTGGTCAGGAGAATAAATAAGGAGATGAAGCTGTCCTGCAAGGTGGAAAAATAGGGATCTCCAGTGTCTCCAAAGAGGTAGAATCCGAGGACGGAGTAGAATAGCATGACGAAGAGAAGCAAGCCCAGCATATCAACAGCTGGGGGCAGTGATTGAAGGACTTGGCGTAAATAGCGACGAATTCCACCGCAATACCGGTTATCAACGAAAAAGATGGGACGCAGAGCTCGCGTCACCCGAAAGTGCGAACTTTGTCGTACTAATACTACAAGCGCTTCTACAAACATGATCAACAGGGTAACAACCTATAAGAAATCAAGATTCGTTTTAGGTTATTTTGAGTAGAACAGATTTAGATTCCAACTTTGACTGCAGTGCGAGGGTGTTTAACAAACGTCGTGAGACCGACCCACTTGTACTTCATGACTAATTCCACTGCGACAACAAATAAGGCAGTTAATTCAATACTGGCATGGACGCCCACTGGTAGCTATGGAAAACATAAGAGTGTATTCTTTGATCGTGTTTTTGACTAAAGTTGGCTTTCTTACTTGAAAGAGAGGGTTTGCAGGCTTCTCAACGAAAGCTAGGAGCAGCAGGAGAAGAGAGAAGACGAAATCGAGGCTGTAATACCAATGATTGTGAACCAACAGGTAGACTGGAAGAGCTTCATGGTTTCGAGGATGAGAATTGAACTTGTCGTTATTACCTCCTTCTTCAATAAAGATGGCTGCCTCGCGGTAATTTAGTTCCCAGCTCTTGGCGATTTGCTCTGAGGGGATTAAATCGGATAACGTAGTGAGTTCGGTAAGAACAGGAGCTGGTGCTCCGCATGAACGACGAGCTGTATTCCCGACTTGAAGGGGAGGATCATCTAGCAGAATAATAGGTAAGCTTTTGTAATTCTAGCTTATATTTTAGTACCTTTAGCTTCACCGGTTATGGGTAAAGTATTACCAGAATACTTCCCCATACTCTGGCCGGGCTCGGCCATTCTGCATAGTTTGGGTTTATTTACGCTTTTGGATTTGTTGACTATTCTCACAACCTTGCATCTTTTTATAATAATTTAAGAACGTTAGTAATTGAAATAAATGTAATGAAATTATAGAACTAAATGTATAGAATTTGTTTTAAAACGGAGCTTTTCTTATACAACTTGGAGAAGTGGCAACGTTGTATTCTTTCATCCCGGGCCGAGGAATAACAGTGAGTGTGTTCCATAGATTTAATAAACTAATCTGTAATTATCCGCTACAATTTAAATCATCCGTTTTGTTAAGTTATCGTGTTTGTTTCTGTTTATTATTTTGCATTTTTTAAGCCAAGATACATGTGTGGTGGGATAGTATTTAGACGGTTTGCGTCTTATGATGGTCACATTGGATTTTTGTATAGAGAACTTGTGTGTAGCATAACCCAGTGAAACTGAAAGAAGTTTATAGAAGTGAAGCTATAATAATTTTTGTTTAATTATAGAAATGGCCGACACAAAAAAGCAAGCTGCTGCCAAGAAGCCCGCAGCTAAAGTTGCTGCCAAACCTGCTGCTGCCAAAGAGCCAGCACCTACCCTTGCTGCTGGAAAGTACAACTTTTCCAAATCTCAAGCAGCCCGCCTGTTGTTGAAGAAAAAGACCCTTCGATCACCCAACAGACGTGCAAACTTGAAGGCTGGCAAGGTAAACGTTTTCTTGAAAACATACTTGTAACTAACGAACCAAGTGAATTCTGTGCATAGACCCAGAAGCCTAAGCCTTTGTACGTTGAGAAACCTATTGGTGGACCTAAGAACAATGGCAAGCGTATTGTTCGTACCAAGAAATTGCCCAACAATTACCCCGTCAAGAACTAGTAAGCTTCAAGCCACGAATCATTTCAATTTTTTCATTAAAAACGTTTCTTTAGTGGCAAACCCCGTTCCAAGGTCGTGAAAGTACGCAATGCCCCACGTGTGCGCGCAAGCTTGCAGCCTGGCACAGTCCTCATTCTGTTGGCTGGTGTTAACCGTGGCAAGCGTGTCGTTCTCTTAAAATCCCTGAAATCCGGCCTTTTGCTGGTCACCGGTCCCTTCAAGATCAACCGATGCCCCTTGCGTCGTGTTCACCAGCAATACGTCATTGCTACCTCCACTCGTTTGGACCTAAGCAAGGTTTCGGTGGGCGAGCACATCAACGACATGTATTTCCGCAGACTGCGTGTTCGTCGCGCCAAGAAAGCTGAAGGAGACATCTTTGCCGCCAAGAAAAAGGTAAGCCATGACTTTTAAGACTGTTTTCCAACTAAAGCTTGACATTTTTCTCGTTGATTAGGATTACGCACCTACGGAGGAGCGCAAGAAGGACCAGGTGGCAGTAGACAAGGCGCTCCTGGAAGTTATCAAGGCCCATCCGGATAGGAAATACTTGGTTTCCTATTTGCGAACGCCCTTTGGGCTCAAAACTGGACAGTTCCCTCATCGTATGAAATTCTAAATAACGTTATAGGGAGTGGGCCTTTTCTGCAGTCAATACATCCGTGACTGTAACTCCTGACTACTCTGTCGTTTTTCTTCGTGACCAACTTCAGAATCTCGCTTTCCATCAATAATGGGAATGTAATGTATTGGTACCCCTTGCTAGTTTTCAATATGGAATGTTAAACGGAATGCTTTTAAGCGTCCATAATTGCTCTATAGGTCTTCTGGTCCTCGACCATCTTCAGAAACACTTGGTATTTCTTATCATGGTACCTAGTATTTAAAAACAATTATTTCGTGGTTGTGTTTCCGTTTGGTATACCGTTTTTCATCAGTTTGTGGGTTAACTAGGGTCCCTTTCCCTCCCATGTGGAACATAGCTTCATCCAATGATGCGAAGAGGCCAGACGCGCTAGCGCCAAGCATTGCAGCTCCCAATAGCACACTTTCAGGTTCATCCGGCAATAAAACTGGCCTTTGCAGGCAATCGGCCTGTGTTTCGACGAGAAGGCGACTCTTGGAGAGTCCGCCGCAAATAGGCAGCAACTTGAAGGTGTAGCCAGCTTTCCCCAATTCTTCAACTATCAAACGCGTTCCGTACTGTAAATCAGATAGCTAGGAATCATTGCGTCAAGATTAAAGGTAAACCTACAGCCAAAGCTTGCACCGCTGCCAAGTAGAGCAGTGCCAAATCTTCCTTGGATTGACCCAATGTAAGTCCGCATATCTGCAAAGTACAACCTCGTACATCAACGAACCTACTGATCGCTACATCGACTTCGCGAATGACCAATCACATTGCTTTTCCGTTTAGACCAATCCTGTCATTTCTTGCGTATTGCTACGCTTAGGTAGGGAAATTCCTTCTAAACTGCCCAGTCAATTAAGTAAGCAGGCTATTTAATTCTTTCCAAACTCCCCAGTCAAATGAGCAGGCTAATTTAATTGAATGACCTGCTCCTTTAATTGACTGGGAAATTTGGAAGAGATATCGTGTTGAGAAACCTACCAAAGTTCAAATGACAGGATTGGTCCTAACAACGAAGAAGCAATGGGATTGGTCAATTTGTAAACTGCCATCTAGCGATCACTAAGTTAGTTACTCGTTGCAATTGGAAGAAAAATTATTCGAAATATGTTTTAATTATCTTAAGCGAATTTACCATTCCTTTGAGAGACGGATCAGCTAGCGGGGACCGGTTGCCATGAAAATCTGGCCATATGTGCAAATCCTGAGTTAAGCGCGATACGGATTCGCCTGGTTTCACCATACTTTTCAGTGCTTCATGCAAATTATCTTGTACCGTCCTAGGCAAAGTAATCTTAAAACAGAATCTGGTGTTTATTTCCCTTATATTATTTACTGGTTAGGAGCTAAGGCGGATTTCAGAGACGAATACGCTGGATGGCTCTCGAGTAAATGATCAAGCAACTTCCCGGTCGCGCTTTGCCCACCTTCGTTGAGCCACAAGCCGGGAACCATTGCTCCATAGTAAGGTCCCCATACACCGGCTACGAATGTTGGATTCGTGTTCACAGCCATATGGCATGTGGAAGTTCCACAGATTAACGCTAATATAGTTAGCGTTCGATTAGAGAATTCTGTAATCGAATCTTTCGTGTTTCTTATTCATACCAAGTCTTTCTGTTAAGGCAATTCCGGGAATGTCAACTCTGCATGCCAAGGAACCTAATCCTCCAGCATGAGCATCGATGATGGAAGTAGCTACGGGAGTACCGGGCAAAAGATGCAACGCTTCGGCAGCAGTTGGGCTCAAACCTTTGCCACAGCGAGTTCCAGGCTCCAAAACTTCTCGGCCAAGTTTCTGGAAATCGTTTTCTATTAAGTCGCCTAGACCAACAGCGCGGAGCAAATCAGGCTGCCAGCCTTTTGGTACGGAGTCATCTTCGGCTACTACGTAGAGCCACTTGCATACCAACGAGCATAAGGATCTAATGGTGCTCGGCAATCGACAATCTGTAAAACGTTTCTGTGAAAACATTTTGTTCTAGTACCTTGACAGACTTCCTGTCGCTTTCCAGGTTAAGAAGTCGGGCAGATCGAAGAAGTGGCCGGCTTTCTGCCACGTTTCAGGCTTGTGGTTCTTGAGCCAGAGCAACTTGGGCGTTTGCATCTCTAAGGAAACTGAGCCGCCTACGAACTGCAGGGCTGTATGACCTGTCGCATTTATAGTGTCGGTTTCGGCTTGTGCACGGTGATCCATCCACATAACTACGTTCTGCTCGGGCTCACCTGAAGTAATAAAACAAATTAAATAAACGTTATTTTTTAGTAATCTGGTAAGAAAGACATTTACTTGTACTGCTCACGCTTATGGGATCACCTGCCTGGTCAAGGACTACCAAGGAACAGGTGGCGTCAAATCCAATGCTTTTGACGGATTCAGGTGGGACATTTGCGCAAACAGCCTGGTGTAAAAGTACGTTAAAGCTACAGTACGTGGAGTTAGAAGTACAAGTAAAGGAAAACCGACTTGTATGACTTCACAGCAAGCATCCCATATGTTGGTCGAAGATTGTTCGTAGTGATTGGCTACTGGGTTCCAAATTTGCAGGTTTTTAGTTGAAGTTTGCAGTACTTTACCTTCCCTTGTTACCAAAGCGGCGCGTACGCTTGCGGTACCGACATCAACGCCGATAAAATGCATTGTACGTCAACGGCGCAGTTTAGGAATTGTGGAATTAAATTAGCTTATTTATGTTGTTTATCTATGATAAGGGTGGTAGATTCTAAGTTTCGACACCTGACCTGAGACTAGTTGGAACTAGTGAAGTTTGTAATGTGGATTGAGCAAAAGGATTGAATTGCATTAATTGCCCACCCAAACCGGAGTAACACTACAAGGCCGGCCTGGCCCAGTTTGGTTTCCTGCGTTACCATTTTATTTACCTTTTTTTTCACAGAAAAATTGTATTGTATTTGTGAGCTTATAATAAAATTTACTTGAAAGCAGACACATGGCCTTCTTTTATTATTGTTTTAAAAGTTTTGACTCGTTAACCAAAATTAAGTACGAATGTTTTATTACATTTTAAAGCGAACAGGGGAGTTGATGGGAACAGGGAAAGGGGCGAGGCTCTCAATTTCTGAAGGTGTTGCGTACAGAGAAATACAATGTAATAATGCAAACTTCTAGAGAATACAAGACATGGCTGTAGACAAACCATCGTAGTTTTATAAATCGTACAAAAGAGGAATGCTATCGATGTACACCATACACCAGTTTTGTCCGTCTGTTGTACTTATAGAAGTTTTAGCGGTCCCTATCTATAAGCTAATGACCGAGTGAATAAGGCGTAAGCCTTGAGAACGATAGGTTCTCAGTTCGAAACCCGGTCGTGGCACTTTATTTCGTCGAAAAAACGAAATATTGCATGGCTTCGTTTCCCTATACCCATACTTCCCGGCAAGGTTTCTATACCCATATTCGAAATTGTGATGCTTCGGCATGGCTTGAATATCGGGGATAGAAAACCGAGCAGGAGAGTTGGGAACAGGGAAAGGGGCGAGGCTCTCAATTTTTGACGATTTTTGAAGGGGACCCCCTTGATACAACATTATTCCTTATGGAGAAAAGCCCAGAAAAAGCTTCTCCAGCTTGAAAAGGAGCCACGCCCACTTTTTGCCAAATCCACCAATAGGATTCGTCGTTTTTACCGAGGCCACGCCCCTTTTAGCGATTTTTGGGGAGAAATTTAAAAAAAATTCCCCCAAATATACAAAAAATAAAAAAAAAATTCCCAAAAATATCTACAAAATTCCTAAAAATTCCCAAAAATATCCGCAAAATTCCTAAAAATTCCCAAAAATTTCGTTTTTATTAAACAATTGGAAATCGTACAACAAAATGAGATTTTTGGTACTAGATTTGCCGGAAAGTTTCGTGTACATCAAAAAAGCAAATAAGGACGGGGGCATAGACATTTGAATAATCTTAGAATCCAATTTTTGGGGCTAACAAAGGTCACACATGAAATGGATCTGGAAAACGGAGCGCTAGAGCAATGTTTGGGAGGAACACGTGTTACAATAAGAGCAACAATTGTGAAAACCAGCTTCACAATTCCATTGTATACTCAAAAACTGTACAATAATACACATAGTCGAACGCGAAATCTGCTTTGCTGAACATCGGGTTCCTTCCAATGTGTCAATTTTGCCTTGACGCACTCTACACCAGCTGCAGTAGGAAGGGATAATAATTGATGATTCACAGACAGAAGATCCATTGGTAAGTGATATCAGCAAGGAATCTTGTAGGTCGTTTCACAGTGCTCCTCTTTCTGTACATCCAAATCAGAAAGTCGTTAAACACCTACGGTAAACACATTAGGTCTGAAATTCATATAAACACATTTCTGATTATATATTACCAAAGGGTTTGGAGTAGCGACGGATTTGGCTCTTTTTTTGAAGTTCTTCCAGCGTTAAAAATGCGCAATCCATGAACTTAATCTTGATCATCATTCAATCTTGGTAATATACACAAGTAGGACAATTCCATATAAGAATGACATGCACTTAAGCCTCTCAGGAGTTAATGTGATGTCGAGTTGAAGAAGTTTCTGCTCATTAGCTAACCACACGCAGATTCAAACATTCCTAAGCCATATTAATAATTACGTCATACAGAAGATGAACCGCGACGGATCTATTCTACTAAACTATTAAATATGTTTTAAACAATCTTACCTCAATCCCATACCCAACTGAGCCACGTGGCACGTCCCATGTGTACACTCAGCTTCATTTGCATAAGAGGATGGATCTCCTAAAATAATAAATTTTGCGAACTGGATCAGGCCGAAGATAACAAAGAATAATCCCAGAGGCATCTTATTTGGTCTCATAAAGCCTACATTTAACAAACTCGTATGTTTTAAACGTAATAAAATATTCCAAACTTCTACACGCCCAATAGCGTTTGAAATAAACACCGCACTGAAAACACGCCTAAACTCCACAAGCGAAGCTAAATTAATGCTTACGAATCACAGGAATATTTTCGTAACTTTAAGTAGAGTAGGATATCAAAATTTACTTAAAAATCAACAAATATCATAAAAGTGAATCGTGCCAACAGACTTGCATTGCCAGATGCAGCTCGTTCGGCTGCGCGAACGAGACTGAGGCGAGGCGAGGCGAGGCAGCGAGGCCCAGCTGAGTGGAGCGCCTCTGGCGGAGATTCCCATAGTCCAATTTTCGCGGTTATTTAAAAAATTACAAATAAAAATTACAAGTACAATGAAAAGGACATGTTTGGAAAGTAGAATTTAAGGGGAACATTTTGGGTACAACAAATAAGCACATAATGGATTCCGGGGGAAGGAAAAAGTCTAGTTTGCATGCTTTTATTATCTAATTTTGTGGAGCTAAGAAAGAACACAAACATCCCAACAGATTTGGAAAACTGAGCACCAGTGCATATATGTGCCTATAAATACAATAATATTGAAAAAAAACTCTTATTAAGGAGACTTTTTTGCATCTCTCAGATCGCTTAAACATGCCATAGAAGCAAAATAATCGTGAACTTTAAACACATTATTTACATGCAAAACATGATAACAACCAAGAAACGTTAGTTATATATATAACAATACAAACCAGGGACAGCACAAAAGTATACCTAAAGATTTACTTTTAAGGCCACGGCATCCTGCAAGTAGTTGATACTTTTTGTCAGGAGATGGCCCTGGTGACACAACTATATCCTTAAAATCCTTCCCTTACTTTTACTGTCCTCTGCTCTCGACCTTGAGTTCAGCACAAGTTTTGCAGTTTCCTGCCTGACCGCTATCCCCTGAGTGGCAGCACAATTTCTTCTTACGATTTCATAAACTTTAAACAAGAAATGAAAAGAAACAGAAAGAGATAGTTCAAAAATATTTTTCTATAAGTATATTAAAAAAATACTTTACCCGCTGCTTAAGATTTTGATGAATGACTTATTTAAAATTGTCATAACTTGAACACTATGTAAAAATTAGTGAAACCGATACTAAAATTAAAAATCAGCAGGTTAAAGTAGATTTATACATGCGTGCAGTACTGTCACAATGCAATTTCATTATATTGCATAATACGAAAAATTAAAATGAAAAATGACCTCGCTGTAGCGCCATAGTTCCAGTACACCACGTCCTTATGCATTGACACACGGGCCTACGCTTTCCCATTAAGAAACCAATGAAAAAAATTACCCATAAGGGCCTTGAAATAATGGTTGCTTGCACGATATAATATAGCACAGGTCTCTATAATTACCCAGGTCCCATCTCGTCAGCTGTCATTCCTGATAATTGCAGTTCCAGGAAAAGTCAGCATGGAATAATAGATGTACCAACGCACGGATGAGCAAGTTTCTTTGCAAAGCGAAAAAGGGGGGAATGGACTTAATTGTGTCAGTTCCACCCGACTTGAGCTGTGCACTAATGCTTCTTTCTCCATATACTCTGCATTACACCCGTTGAAAAGAAAACGTCGCCTTATAAATGGCTTAAATTACCCCAATTACAACAAAACTGAAGAAAAAACCCCCTTCAAATTGAAGAAAATCCATAAAATTATACACGATAATTAAGATTGAATCTTACCCTACACTGAGCCCAATAATTCCATATTATTACCAAAACCCGCCCGACAAACGAAAAACGGGGTGTTCCTCCCCGAGTCTCTAGAGGGGTCAACATGCCAAAACCGTTCATCACATTATCAAAAAGGGAGGCACGGGTACTATAGAACTACACATACAAGCCCCCCTTTATTTTTTACTCCATTGTGCCATCTCCCACTGTACCAACTAAATGGAAGGAGGCATCAGCGATGGGGTGGCCAGCTGCACTTCCATCAATCACAAAACGAGGATAAAGCACGCGCTTTTTCTTAAAAAAGGGAAAGAGAGCAGGACATACGTATTACAACAAAACCTAGGTTGCTATTCCTTATTACTGTCGCCGTCCCTGCAGTTATTTGTCATGGTGATACAACCCGGGCTTGCATCACATCAGAACCTCATAAAAGCTGGTGTCCGTACACAATTACACTTTGGTCCCCTCAGCTTATCCCTGCCTGTAAATGAGAAACGGATCCAGCTTATCCTCAGATTATCCCAACTATCCCAACGTGCTACGCAAGGCGTAAGGAAATCTCCGCTTACCGTTCCAAAAACGCAGCATTCAGGGTACACCCAATACACAGGGTACACCTAATACACATACTACACAGCCCCCAAAACGGGGAATACACTATACACAATACAGTACCTTCTGATTGAGTCATCGTCAAGCTCGTGTCATGGAAGTCCCAATTAAGCATGCAAAGCCTTTCAGCTTCTTTTACGTCTCCCGGCTATTGGGGCGGCCGGAGCAAGGAGAACTTTGACGGGAATAGTGTTTGAAATGGAACGAATACAACTAGAACTACAACCCCATGAAGCATGAAAACGCCCTATTACGCGGGGGTCTTTTTGCCTCTTAAACAAAACGGAATACACAAATAAGCAAGCACATTCATATAGGAACAACGAGGGATCAAAAGTCAACGGATCACGTGACTCTTGTCAGCAAAGGGGGTGGGCGTGCAATAGGGTTAAAAAAGAACGTAGAGGGTTTTGTCTTCTGGCTGCATCTCGCACGTGGCACTCGGAACTTCTCATGCACTATTCCACCTCGATTTGGAAGTTTGCATTTTAATGAGCTGCCCACCCAGCTTTCGACACGGCAGGGTCACACAAGGCGCAATATCGCAGTGAGTAGAAGGCAGGAGGGGGGTCCAACAATAGTTGGCTTTCGTCACGCAAAGTTCAATTCTTGTGAAACGCCTTCAAATAAAAAGTTCTGTATAGTAAAAAAAAATGATAAAAAATAAATGAATAAGAAATACGAACATGAAATAAATTACATTAGGGGTTCGGTACCCTCAACTCAAACTTTTGGGGCTTGGATCCACCAGCACGGAAAATGGTCTGTATCGGTCTCTATGGCGTCAAGTTGCAATATCTGGGAACCTTCCTTCCCAGAATCTGTGTCCCCGTTGCTAATCCAGTGCGAAGCCAACATGCTGACCGCCTTTGGGACACAAAGTACCGCCTTGACCATTTGTTGAGACCCGTGTTAAAGCTTTCCATGTCCATCACAAGCTGGAGGGGAGTCCTTCCACAGATCCTTTAAGACCATTTAGAGAGACCATCTTAACTCAAAAGTCTTGGAATATTTCCCTAAACAGAGAAGTTAAATTAGGATATAAACTTTAGGATATAACTAGTAAAAAAAAAGGTACGTTTTACCTTCCGAAAGGGAATAAAAAAAGGGGCCAACGCAGTTGTGGTGCCCATGTAAAACAAGCGTGAGATTGTTGACAGGCATGGCGAATTAAACCGGGGTTAAATGGATGGCGACAAGTGGAACCTGCATTGGAACTGCATGGCACGGTATGGCACTGCAGCTGTAGGATTCCCACATCTAAAATTGAAGCCCGCTCCTTCGTTCTATAAAGCAGTCAAAAGCAAAACGGGAGCTCGCTGACACAAAAGCGCAAGGACTTGTTGGGCAAAGTTTGCATGACATTAATAAATCCGATTTCAATCACGGTCTCACAATAGAATTCACAGCAGGCGAAGTACTAAAGAAAAAAAAGATAAAAAAGAAAGTTACCAACTGGAATTATTCTCTATGATAAAATTAGTCAGCTGTGCTATTTGCTCCCCATTTGTCAGCTCCCATACTTAGCACATGTTGGCCTGAAATATAGTGTAAAAACCCCTTTCGGCTCTGCACCACTTTTTCCGAGTCCTAAAATTTCCCCCAGTCAGCCCCACGTGTTACTGCAGTGATTAATAGTCCTTAATTGGTCCTCGATTGTCAACAGGGTTCATCTTCGCGTCAACTGTTCTTCCCTTAAAACTATCTTTTCGGTTTTTCTTTTGAAGCGTGGTCAAACAGTCCAACATAGACGATCCTGAAATTTTAGCTCCACCGAGTGAATCTTGCTAAAGTGAAAGATTCCTGTTAAGCGACCTTTTCTTATAGTACAGTAGAAGTATATGGCTTTAGCATGATAAAGGATATTCTCCTGCTTGCTCAAGAGTATCATGTATCCTATATCGTTCCCCCTTTTGGAACCTAGCAAATGTGAGGCCGAAATCCGTCCAAGCTCTCTTTTTCTTCCTTGATCCTGTGTCAGCGTAACACACTTCCGTGCAAGCCAATGAGAGCTCATGTGTATCAAACGTGGGCCAATAGGACACCGGGCCAGTACATTGCGCCGTCGAACTCATCGATCTTCTTTTTCCGGTTCTTTTAGCCTAGCCAAGCCCTGTAATCTCTGTTTTCGACATAACGCTTACGTCAACTTAAAGCTTTTAAAAATAAACTAGCCCACAGGATGTTAGACAAAGAAAAATTGGCGATAAGAACCGAGGTTAAACGGAAATCATGGCTCCCGACTCCTTCTCCAAAGCAAATCAAATCACTTGGCATCTAAGCAAAGTTAGACTGTTTTCCCAGACACATATCCCCAAAAACTGGTGATAAGAAACGAGGTTTCACGGAAATCATGCATTCATTTCTGATTTTCCTAAATCTATTTTGCCTTCAAGAACAAGTTGTCACGGTTCGAAGCTTATTGTATCCAATCGATCCAATTGATCCAATTCTTTTAATTGTCCTTATTTTTCTTTAAAAAAAAACGCGAAAACTCACCTTTGGGATCCTTTCTAATCGAACCTGTGATCTCTAACGCAAGTCTCGAATGCAATATACTTGTCACAACAAAACATCTGTTTAAATTCCCTACTACACTTTGAAGAACTTCGGCAAAGGTACAAAAAGCCTTCCATTCCTAGCTAATCCTCATCAAGTGCCAATCGAATAGACATGTCTCCATGCTCTTGTGATTCAATGTTCTTTGTCGTCATGCAAAAAAAAAAAAATGGATGATGGCTCCTGGTTTTTTCTGGGGCGCCGTTGATCCGTTTCAGTGTCGCCTGGTCTCTGTATCCAAAGATCCACACTTTTCCTCCTTGGCTATTACCACGATTGATCTTCTGACAGCCTCTCGAGGGAGGGTATCAAACACGCCTCTTGTTGCTAAAGCCCGCCTTTTGCATTGGCTAACAGGCGCGGTGCAACAGGGAGTGCGCGGCTCATGTCTGCCCAATCGCTTGCTGGACAACACCATTTCCCTCCCAGCATCTTGCTACTCTATGCTATAACGCTGACAGATCCCAAAATCCCGGCTCAGAATTCCATGGACGTTGTCCTTGCCTTGTCCCTCTTTTTCCAGTTCCAGAACTTGCCTGGGTCCCATCCAGTCCTCCCAAAAAACTCCAACTGTGTCTCACTTCCCAATCGCTTAGTTCCACTGACTTCAATTTCACTGTTGTAGCAAAAAAAGAAATTAATTTTAAATTTTACTGAGCTTCCACAAAAGGAAAAAGTGTTTAGTGCTCGGGTCCGAAGAACAGAAAGAAAGAAAACAAAAAAAAACTAAAAATCTCATCTGCCATCCAACCAGCAGAGGAAGTTGTTAAACCCAAGCCGGCGGCCAGCACCGAGAAACCCTTGAGCTTTTCCTTGAGAAGCTTCAGTCACCTGATAACTCGGGACCGGGAAACCCGGGATACTTCCAGGAGCTGCACACCTGTACCCTTTCCATAACCTGTGTTTTGTGTATGTGGAAGTTGGTGTCGTGTTCAAAAGTTTCGCTTTGGGGATTTGGATTTCCCAGTATTTCCTCACATCTGTGTTTGATCACTTGTGATCGTTTTGCACGATGTGCCGTGTGAAGAAGCCATAGAAGGTGCAGTGATTCAAACCCAAATTCGAAAGTTTCGAATACTTGCGAGTTTCGGAAGAGTTTGTGGGAGAAAAGCTGAACAAAAGAACATTTGATTTTCTTATTTAAAAGTGTCGCCAGTCAAGTAATGCTGGCCAATATGTTACCCTACGAAACACTGGGTTTGTACGAGCAGACCAAGCCCAGTCTGGTGTACAAAGTGCCCAGGGTCGTGCCAGACCAGAAAGCGAGGTTCGAGTCAGACGAGTTGTTTCGGCGACTCAGTCGAGAGTCCGAGGTAAGCATGAGCTAGGAGTGCCAATTACAACCAATTTTAACTCCAAGGGGAAAAGAAAAAGTATATACGGGCTTCAACTTGGAACATGGACGAACCTCACAAACCAGAGCTTTGGGAAGAATTTATACTCAGGTTGCACAGAGTCCTTCTGGTGTGGACAGCCCAAGTTTTGTGGGCTGGCTGGGAAAAGCGTTAGGAAATCACTCCGGTGACTTTAATAAAAAAAACAAAACAGGACTATATTTCGTTAATCGTGGGTACACAACAAAGAAATTTTGACAGGTTACGAACATCGACTAGCCGTTTGCGAGAACGGGACGTGAGTCAACGTTAGCAAGGACGAGAACATTCAAACTGGCAACAGTGAATTTTGGCAACAATGAAATACACCTTCCGTATCTAGTACGGAAATTCTTTGATGGTGCTTAGTTGCTCCACAAAACTTGTAATTCATTCTCTCTAAACTGGCTCAATTTCACAGAATAACTATAACTTCTAAGCAAACTTCTCTTTTGGGAGAACCTAATTTTGTTTTCAAACACGAGCGCTTAATTGGACAAAAAACTTCAAAGTTAGTGAAACGCCAAGTTGGATTGCGATTAAAAAAAGTGGCTCGGATTTGCTCCACTGGTTAAGACGTGAACCTGGCAAGGGAACATGTTATGTTCTCTATATCCAAAGCTGTCAGTGGCAACCAGTTGACCGCAAAAGAGGCATATCTATCTATTTCAAGGCTTATTTCTAAGTTTTACAGGTTTTTAAAAGTTTGGTTTCAAAGGAGTTTTGGGGGGCTCGCTATTCAAATCAATAATAGACTCGAGAAGTGTCAACAGTTAATAGATTTATTATCAAGTCTTCCCTTTTCGAGCCTCTGCACCCAAAATCCACTCCAGGTGAGATGGATACTCTTGTATTGACTGTCGGAAGAATTTTTCCACCTTTTTCGGTGGTTCTCCCAGTTCGCAAACCTGGATTGGGGCAGTGCGGAAAGGCTACTTCATTCACCAAGTCAGAAAGCTAAAACGGGGAGGACTATTGTTAACTTTGTGGTCATTTTCAACTCTTTTTCCCCGTGATCCGACGCCCGCTGCTTATTATATGCCCCCGACGCCCCGAAGCCAAACAAGTTTTCTTCAATGAAAGCCCCAAGCGCGCTTTGCGGAACCTATTAAATGCCTTCCAAAATGGCCTAAACAGGGCCATTGTTAAGAGTTAACTCTCCCTTGAATGCCAGAAAGATACTTGAAATATTTTGGGTATATTCCGAATAAGCACGACAGTGGTCTACTGGCGTTAAGGAATGTTTCTTTAGCAAACGTAATTGACTGGTTTTGGGGTCTTAACTTGAGGTCGCTTCAAGTTCTCCTTGCGGTTTCCCAAAGAACTTGATGGATTAGTACGTCTTCTTCCGAGTTTCAATGACTACATTCCTCACAAATGAATAAGTTGCATGTCTTCTTCCGAGTTTCAATGACTGACTCCCTTCTTCAAACATACAAACATAATAAAATAAAAAGCATTAAAAAAAATTCAATTTATTAAGTACGATCGGTTTATTAGGTTCGCTACGTTGGGTACCGCGATCGTCCGCTGGAAGAACGTCAAATGCGATTCCAAGCAGGTTGCCGGGAAGGACACAGCGAAATCGTAAGTTTCATTATATTGTACTTTTTGTATGGAAACAAACGTAATTTACTAGTAAAGTACCCTTGTTGTTGTGAGAGATGCGAGTTGAATTCCTGAGCGAGCCATTTGTTCTGGGAGACGACAGACGAAGCGTCTTGTTAGGGGGGGGGGGGGGGATAACGGCTGTAATTTCTGCGCTCCAACACGCTCCAATTGCTGCAGCAATGAGCTCAGAGGACAGGCCGAAACGAGGAGGGGAATCTTTCTAAGCTTACTTCCTTGCACCGGATAGGTTCTTGCTCTAACAGAACGTAAAGATCTTCGGATCAATACTCTTTGGAAGTATCTTTTTGCCGGTTCCAGTACGCGCAAGTCCTCTGAGAAAACTTAAAAGGGGTATTCCGAGTCCCCCCAATGTTCTTCTAGACCATTCTGAGCCGTGCGCTAATACTAAAAAATATAGTATTATTTTATAGATATATTTTGTCCGGTTTTTCCCAAATCTGGACATCGGCGACGGCGCGAACTGACTTGGCAACCGATCTCGCGGCAGTACTCCGGGACGGCAGTTCCCACGGAATATCTCTAGCTAGGAACTTCTCTGGCATAGAAAAATGCGAGATTCGAGTGGGGAATTTTGCTTCTAATCAATATCTACAGTGGACACTCTTTCCAATTTTTTTTTTTCTGTTGATCGTCGTCAACGTTTGTCCTATTTAGCTCTTTTCAATTAGGTTAAAACGCATGGATTCCTTGTACAGCTTCCTTTTTTCTTCCAAAAGTTATTATCTCCAAACCACACTTCCTTTACCCTACGTTTTTTTTCAACTCTGTATACGTATTCTATAAAAGAACTCTCTATGGATTCTATATCAGAAGCCCCGAGAGTTTCCCTTAGCCCAGACCGTCCAAGTAGCGAGCCCAACGCTTCACGCGTCTTTCGGAAAACGAAAACCCCAAAAGAAAAGCAAAACCGCATCTACATTTCCTTTCATCCTGCTGGAAATTAGAAAATGATATTCAATACGAACCCGATAACCTGAACGTCGAAAGATAGGACTTGCAAGCTTCACAACCCAAATTATCTTAAAGGGAAAAGAAAAAGGACGACAGCGCACCAAGTAACTGATCCGCTTTTCCTGCGATACTTCCAATAGCTTAGGTCGCCAATACTCCCCAAGACAAGTCCTCCAACTTCCGATTAAATGTAAACCTACACCTTCGAAAACAGCTTAGAACCCAAGAAGCGAAACCTTATTATAAAACAAAAAAATTGTAACTAGAGATACTGAAACCAAATTAACCCCCTTGTTTTTCGTTTGACGTAGGCGATCGTGGCCACTGGGACCAATTTCCAGCTCGTCTTTGGGCCCGGAACGTTAGGTTACAACAGTGATGGTCGAGATTGCGATTTTGACAAGGAACCTGGCAAGGTAAGTTTCCCCAACAACACACTAGTCTTTTTAAGTGTCCCTTTTAAGAGGGGAACGCTCGGGCATTAAAAGAACCGCAAGACCTATCGAAACGTACTTTGGCATGTCATTAACGTCGAAACCAATTCTTGGGACATCTTCATTGCCAAAAATCCCCATGAAAAAAAAAAGTTTCTCAGGGCAAATAGGTAGCTTGTGCCGGGGCTCCCAATGTGCTTGGATGCACTTCTGCGTACGGGCCCGGGTCCAGCGTGGGTTGGGAGTGGAAAGCATCGGGGGATTTAGGGAAAGTGGTAGAACGGGGAAAAGAGCCTTTGCTTGTATATACTTGTATGAGCGAAAGAAACAAGTGTCCTTTTGTAGAGTAATACACGTTGCTACTTACTGACCGGTGGGGGCCTTTCTGGGGTCCAATTCCTCCTGAGCCAAAAGGTTTTTAGCTGGAAGGTGTCGTAAAATGCGATGCATCTGATACTTATTGATGCGCACAGCAGCTCTAAGCTCGAAACTTTGCCTCGGTGGCCATAAAACCGCACCCTTTGCTAAATAGCTCGAGAAACGAGAAAAAGGCCTACAACCCAAGATGTTTTTATGGTAGAGGATGGTGGATCTGGGTTTTCCAAGCCTTGTGTGGAGGTGACTTGCTGTCGTTGCTAATAACTTTGGATTTGGAATTTCAATGGGGGGGTTGGGCATCCTTCATTTCCCGAGCGATCTAAACAATGTTTGTGCGCAAATCAAACGTGACAAGAACAGAGGAAACTTTTCAAAACTCTTACAGGTTTGAGGTTAACCACGTGGCATTGTGAACGTTTGAGCCGGTACTGGGAGGCAAATGTGTTGTACAGTTTGTACCGATAACAAGGAACGCACACCGGCAACCAAGCCCAGCATGGTCATGTTGGGGCTGAAAGTGCAGGATAAAAGGTATACTATACACCATCATAACAAGCAAGCTTTTTACGACCCGAAGGCAGCCCCTGTCATAAAACGTACCCAAAACAGAAACATTTTATTAGAATTCGGACCGTAATACCGCAGTGAGCTATTTGCCAGGAATTGCAAAGTTAAATGACTTGATTGACCTTAGGAGTTACTTTTATACCTGGCTCGGGCATTAATTCGAAGGAAGAAAGATCAAGAATCCAAAGGACTTCATTTGGGGACTTCTTTCTCAAGTTTTGAGCCGTTTTACCAAGCAGGGTGCACAAGGGTTTTCGTCACTCTGCGCTCCAGCGCACTTCCCCGGGGGTTGTCACAAAGCATAATTTTGATTTACGATCGTACAACGATTTTAGAACTTTTAGCTGAGGTTTTAGCGAGTTACCGTCAAAAAGCGGTCGTTCCAGCCATGATAACCGCCAACCAACACACCTGTGTGGTTTGTCCGCCATTTTTAAGCGACTTCACTGCCCCCTGTGGGACCACCAACGGCGTTAAGATTCGCTAAAAACATTTCCAATGCTGGGGCAGTATATTTTAACCGATTTCACAGGCTTTTAAACTTCCAAAAAGGATCGACCAACAGTGAATTCCACGTTGTTCATTTGAAAAACCAGCAGCTAAAAGCTCTCGTGCGCACTCGATTGTTTCATTGTTGGGAAGTATACAACCCCCCCAATCCAGTTGCCCCCACCTCGGAAATACAATAAAAGCGAAAATTTCAGCAACTATAGAACGAACTAATGACCAACCCGAGCGCATTACTCGCTTGGTTGGAGCCTTGAAGACCTCCCGGTGTCTATTCGGAACATCCTTGTGGACAAGTTAGCTGCCTTTTTACTACCGACAGGACAGACGCGAAAGCAATGGGCCCACAAGATAACGGTAGAAGAAACACAAGGATGGAACGTGGCTCGCTTCCTTTGCCTGCATGTATAATATATACCTATTTCTTTTACTTAGGCCAAAAAGTCTAAAGGAGTATCGCTTACCTTGCCTATCACCTTTGGGGAGAGCAGCTCCGGGCTCGGCTTCGTTCTGAGACGGGAAAATAGAAGATATATAATACTCGGGGAAGGATTTGGAGGCAGGTTTTTCATTTGAATAGAAATCCCATTAAGCGGGCACTGTCCAGCGGTTCCTTGATGGGCACAACATTGTCAGTCCAAGACAAGAAATGTGGATGGCGGTCTGTTGCTTTTGCTCCGGCTAACATACTCTTGGGTCGTAAGAAGATGCTCACCAGATTAGATAGTTACGGTGCAAGAATGCAACAAAATGAGGATTAGTCCCTGCCAACATAACAAGCTGGCCTGGGCGCACACGTATTGTTGCAAAGGCAACAAGCAGCAGGAGCAGCAACCCCCCCTCCCCCCCAATTCAAACCCGAGGAACGTGCCATTGGACTCTGAATAGGACTACTTTTCTGCGCTGTTTGTTGCTCGGCATGCGAATGTGGACATTCCTGCCTCTTTCGTTCTATTCACATGCGTAATCCTTCTAGAAGAAGAAAAGGGGGGCTTTGAAATACGAAACTTAAGGTTAAAGTGTAATAGTTTATGTACAAAAAAAGGGAACGTGAATTACCCGAATCCCAATCTTGATGGGCCAATTTAGCAAGCTTTGGCAACGCGAAGATCCATAAAATTGCCTCGGCTCGTAGAAAGCTGGATGCGTCCGACGGTTTCTGGGCCATTATGCGAAGCAGCTAAGCATCCAAATCGTCCAACTTGGACCGAAGCGCAGCTGTCTCGACAACGGCAGATGACGGTTATCATACCACTCGCTAATGCGTTCAGACGCTTCAATTCCAGGGCCGCTAACGGGGACTAATTTCACGTAGCTCGCCCTTTTTCCTCCGGATTTCGTTATTGCAGTCAAAGTTTCTCTCGCTGATGTGGATATGACGTCGACAATAGTGTAATTTGGTGCAATTAGTCTAGCCAGGAGCAGGCAAAGGAGGATCCTGGGTGACTCTGGGGAGTGCAATAAGAAACAAGCAAGAAGACCATTACCGTAGTCCTTCGGCCTTTTCGGGGGCTTATTGCTCACTTCCGGACGCCCAAGACATAGTCTGATGTTCTTACACGAGTTCGCTCCCAACAGGGACCCAGCACGAAGCTTATTCTAACCATGCGCAATGTTGACTCTTTACTTGCTAAAAGCTATAACAATCCTTCTAACCATCCCAAACGGCGTAAACGTGACCCAGCAAATTAAAAAACTTGGAAGACCACTTTTTTGTCATAAACGTTATTCCCAAAGAGTTCTGCTTCTACTTATGATTCTACTTTGAGTATACGGGAAAAAGGAGCTACAACTCCATAGCTCTCCTCAAGTTGCAACAAAGACGGGGCGACTTTTTGAAACTACAAACAAATAACGCAGAGGGGAGGCTATTGTTGGAACCACGACGGTTTGGGAGCTCTTCCTCTACTCTTTCTATCCAGTCCAAAAGGGATTCTCGTCGCTTGTCGGCTTTCCAGGTCTAACAGAAAAGGGACTCAAACATTCTCGTCTGTTTGTTGCTCTTTACTGCCAAATGAGTGCCAGAGCCTTGTCTGGTTGTTTACCCATAAAGCCGGGGGACTGATATGGCAACATTGCCTTCAAACCCACGACAGTTCTAAACTTGGTCTTTCATTACACTTTTTTTATGTGTGTACTACTATTTGTTTGTTGGACTTGAAGGAATTTAGCACAAGAGAGAGAGGAAATCAAGAAATTATTGAATTACGCGCGAGTCCCGTGAAAAGGTGAAATTTCTCTACTGTTCCAAGCCATGCAAAAGAGTTGGCTGGAGGGCATGTGGAAAAGACCGGAAGGTTGGAGCCGTGTTGCCCGCTCATCTATCTTCATTAAGTATTCATCAAAAAAGGGACCCCAACATCGTGGAAGCTAAAAGGCACCAACGAACCGACCCGACTCGACTCGACTCTGGGGGCATTACACAAGTGGGTTGGTTGCTCCTTGTTGTCTTCCCTTTCGAGGAGCGAGTATCGTTCGTTACGCGCTCCCTTGTTGTGTGAACTTCACTTCAACAGCAGCTAATTGTTTCCGACAACACTTTTCCAGCCCTCTTTTGCATTGGGAGTGAACGCACCATCCGAACGCGGTCGTAACGTCCAAGCTTTTCACAGAAGAATGAAATTTCCAACAGTGAAAAATGGCCGCGAGGATTAGCGTTGCGTTCCTGATTGCCTCCCAATTAAACTACGTAGATGAACACGATCAACGAACCCACAAAACCGGCTTCTTTTAGATTAAGGTTTCGCTTCTGGTTTTTCGAAACCTTTCCTCGATTCCGCGTCGTCCTTTGGGGTAGAATATTTGACTCTTGTCACACAGTTTATGGAAATTTCTAAGGTTCTACGGATCTTCTCTGGGAACCGCCCGCCGATGACAAACCTAGTTTAGGCCTACGTTTGTCATCCCGAACCTTCATTCCAAGCCCATCTTTTGTCTTTTTGGTCGAGGTATATCTTTACCTTTTTACCTGATTAACTATGCAAGAGGCGTAAAACGAGTCCAAAAGAAAGCTTTGGTAGAGGCGCCAAGGAAGAAAAGGTGGAAGATTTCGAAGCGTGGAGAGGTTTGTCACTTGCAGCGTTTACCTATAAGCGGCACTTTTCTTGGAGCTTTCTTTTCTTTAGAACGAACCAAACATTAATTCCTATTTCAACAGAGGTCACATCATAGCATACGTCATGGGCTTGTCCAGTTAATGAGTTTAGAGGCGTAGGGTTTGCTGGAAATGCGATGGTTAGAGCTGACGCAAACAAATGACCAAAGGAGTTATAGGGAAAAGCAAAAGGCCACAAGGATAAACCTAAATCCAGGCAAGCTTCAAGAAGTATACCGCCGTACGGGTATCTTCTGTGTGTGTTTTGGAGTAGGAGCTTTTTGGTTGCTTGCTACTGCGCTTGACCACTATTTGCCTTCCCTAGAAGGCCTTCTAGGATACGCATACTCGGCATCTTCTACCCCGGCTCTCCGGGGATTTCATCCTCTTCAAGGGTGACTTCTTTGATAGGTATCTCACGCTGGCTCTATCCACTTGTCTCTGACATGAGAGCTTTGGATAAAGGGAACCAAAAGTTTAAGCATTGATGACAAGCTGAGTTGGTCAAATGTAATCATCGAAGCAGCCAAGCTTGTGTCATTTTCATGCGCTCTGACAGCTTCCAGTAATTTAAGGTTTTGGAGGGCGGCCTATTTTACAGGTGGAAATGTGCAAAGGATCCACTCTTGTATAACATAATGTCTTTTCCGGGTGGTCAGCTCACTGTTTTGGAAGAACCAGGTTGCCAACTTTCCGAATCCGCCCACCGGCTGTAAGCACCTGCTCTTCGTCATTTACTGAGCACACACTAGTGGACATGTAATGATAGGTTTGGCTGCTGTTGCAGGAAGGATATGGATACGGCCCTCAAGTTAAAAGTAAATTGCAATGCGCACTGTACACACTATTCAGCCAAAGCAAAGAAAGGCGGAAGCGTCTTTTTCCGTGTTGCTGGTTAAGGCGCCCCTGTATTCCTTCTGTTGTCCGCACTGCATCTCCTCCTTCTACTCCTTCCGAAACTTCATTAAGGTTAATAAACTAAGCAGTAGGTACAGTTCCCCAAAGTGCCCTATTCTTTCCTTTCACGGAGAGGCTTTTGAGTCCAGAAGAACTATATACCCTTGTATTCTAGGACAAAAAGGAGGGGAACTTCACGCTGTGTTATATCACTTCATAAAACTTGCATGGAAGCGCTCATTAAGAGTGCATGTCCTTTTGCGCCTCGTTCTTCAAAAACTAGCTTAATTCAACGCGAACACAACCGTCTCGCAACGCCACGTAGCTCTTTTCCAAATTCACAACTTCCGCCCACCATTACAAGCTCTAAGCGTGAATTCAGACTAGAAACGTTCTCTAGCACCCCTGATCACCATTGGCACCGAAAAACGTTCGCAGCTAGGAATTTCGCAATCGTTTGTGTGGTTATTTCAACTCTATACCATTAGCGCCTACCTCCCAGATCATATCTTCGTACGAAAATCGCTGTGCTATGCCACATCATAAACCTTGGATGGAAGCACTTACTACAGTACACGCCTTTCCAAGTTTTATACCTTTCATGTCTCTGCTACTGTGTGAACGAAGCTTAGGAAAATGTTCGCAGTAGCCTGGGAGCCCAGTGCTGGGGACGTAACAAGCACGGAACACGTTCGCAGTCCTCCCCCCAGCGAACGTTTTTGTGCTTTGAAATGTAGCGTCAAACATTCGAAAAATGGAGCTAAAAGTCCAAGCTATGAGTATTAAGTGGCAAGATGGGACTAACAGAGCCAGAGTACACAAACTATCGAATTCTCATGCATGGGAAAGTCTTGAGGAAACAATGTAGCATAATAGAACGGAAATGACGTCCCGCGAGCTACAGTCCTGCCGTGATAATGATAGCGAAGTACCGAGAAAAGAGACTGTTCAAGAAAGCTTGCAATGCCTTCTTCGAGCTACTCCGACTCCCAGGTGAAAATTGCAATGCAGGAAGCGCGACTTGCACGCTCAGTTGTTCCTTTTTCTTTTTAGTTTTCTTTTGCTTCTCGTGCTGTCTGTGGAGCTCACTTGTCTGCCAGGCCTGTAACGTAAAAATTCAAATGCCATAAAACTTAACGACCAGCTTTTTGTCCTGTTATTGGGTTGTAAAACGCAGTCAGCCCAATCACTCCAGGTTCACCCACTTTTTTTTGGCTGACTTTACATACCACGGCGGCATTTGCCTTCCCAATACCGCAAAACCCCTTTCTTTCTGCCTCACAAACAAGAGTGGTTTCTCTAGGACCCCAATCTGCAATTGAAACCCGAAAACCCAATGTCCAAAGTATTATAGCCGGAAAGTTTGGACCCCAAATCCCCCAATCGTTTTTACAATTCTAGAATTTGCCTGCCTTTCTATTAAGATCAGGGCCGCCATTTTCCACTATATGGTCCCTGGAAAAGGTTCTTGCTTTTAATACTTGAAGTTGAATATGATGCTGTCTACAAGTGGCAATTGAACATCGTTTTGCGACTGACAACTTGACTCTGATCTCATAGAAAGGAGAGGGGGCCCAACAGCGGCAGGCGGCCCAAAGCATATTTCTTTGCAAAGCTGAAGAGGGTCAAGTAGAATAACATGAGGCAAGAAGTGGCACCCTAGGGAGCACGAGGGTTGTAATGACTCTGTTTGTTGGACATCAGACTTGGCTTAAGCGAACTAGGACCATTGTCGCACTTGTCATTGAATCTCTTTTCCGTTTGAAATACTGTATTCCGAATCCTTTTTGCGTTCCCCTTTCACTGCAACCTTTTGGTTGCAGTGTTGAACTGTTTACCCAAGAATCTGGTAACTAACATGGCTGATCCTTTGACGCAGGTGCACATCAAGTCACGACTGATCCTCAACGGAGTTTGCGTACGGTGGCGAGGCTGGGTGGACCAGGATCGTTTAGATGGCGTAGGATGTGTCGAATTCGACGAGGAAGCAGCCAGGGTACGTACTACCTCGATATGTTCTCCTTTCTTATGACGGTACAAAAACGTTCTATTCTTTTAGATCGAAGACGCGTACCGGAGGGAGCAAGTCGAGCGATTCAACCAGCGCCTGCGCGACTTTGAGGAAGACCAACGCGCGTACCGAGCTCACCATGGTGATCGTCAAACGGACCCTGATTTAGTTGAGGCAAGAAGAAATTCGAGTCGTTAAAAGAACACACTTCTCAATCCCAACCCTCTTACCAATTTCAAAGTAAATCGTAGTTTTCGTCTTTCCAGGCGCGGAAAAAGATTGACCTATCCCAAACTCACGCTCAGCATTAAAAACAAAACAAGCACACACAAACCTCTCCTCCATCCCAACCAGACTTTCATTGTTGTCCAGAGTCATTGCGACGGCAATATAACAGGCTATAATGTGCTTGAGTTCCGCTACGGTTTGGTTTGGTTCCTAGTTGATGGTCGATGTACATTTCGAGCTACTTGCTGCAAACCCAAGGTTATTTTTGTCGCAACAAAGAATTTTACCGAGAAGATCCCCCCCCTGCCTTTTAGTTAAGAAAACCTCCCATAAACACACTACAGCAAAGTCACTATACATGTAAAGATGGGGAAATGGAAGTTTGTAAACATTGGTCACTGACGTTGGATTCAACGCTAGTCAGGTGACGGCTATCGAACGATTTCAGTTTCTTCAATAACTTCCCAAGTTTTCTTCCTGTAAACTTCGACCTTCCATCGGAAAGAAGTTGAGCCCGTTATACTTTTATTGGGTACATGTTTTCTGTTCTTGAGCTCTTGTAAACTAACAGCTGTTGGCATGTTTCCTTTAGAAAACTTTTGCGCATGCGTTTAGAGCGGTCTTTGCATGTACTGTACCATATGTGTCTGGCTGCATTCAGTGTTTGTTGAGTCGAAACGACGTGTATAAAAATTGACGGCAATAAATCTAATAAGAAAAAAAGGAAAAATTTTCAGCTAAATTAGTTTCGGTGTAACTGTGCATTCTAGATCCGAATGTGAGAAAGGTAAACATCAATATCGTGCGGACATTCGGCCAGAAAACCCGTTCTGACAAGAGCTAATGATTCAGAAAAATCGACCAACCCTGACATGCAAGGGCCCAGAAAGGAAAAAAAAAAGGTTTAGGTTGAAGGTCCAACAGTAGCAAACATAAGTAAGGACTGTGATAAATGTAAAAACTCGATAGCTCGGAAAAAAAAATAATTCTGTGTATGTGCACATGCACGATTCCCCATCATTAGACAGAAAATCCCGAGGCCTAAGAAACCTAAACATACAAACGATGGCTCTTGCCGATCATTTTTTCCTACGGCCTTTAAACCGCCATAGGTTTAGCTATACCACAGGAAAGAATAAAAAAAAATATATGACAAGGGCGCAGGAAGCTCCCGGAAAACCTATCCATCACATCCACATTAAATGAGAAAGAAAACTGCCTGTAAAGAATATACATGACCCCTGTTTAAGAAAAGTAAGAAAAGCTGAGGGCTTCTTGCATCAGCAACGACAAAAAAAGGTGAAATAGAATAGGCTTCCTGTGCACACGGAGAGACGCAAGCTATTGTTAACCCCCCAACACTAAAAACGTGAACCCCTCCATGGATACTTTGTATAGTTCCAATCATTTGCTGATGCGGGGGCGGACACGGTCCTCAAAAGAGGTCGGCAGAGCCAGTTTGCTACGGGTCATTGAGAATCAATCGTTACACTTCCCCTCTTTTAACCCCAGGTGTCTACAAATAAACCTGTATAGGCAAAGAAAAACTGTCCATTCGGGGAGGATACGGATATTTGAGGAAATTTCTTAATTATGGACCTGTGCAAAGTCGCTTCCTACCTTTCCTGAGCAATCTTATGAAGGCAAAATACATACGCACACAAAATCTTGGTCATTTTAAATAAACTTATAATGTTTGACAACTTTTGACAACTGTTCTAAGTAAAGAGTGAAAATATAGAGTAACCATGGTATGTGACGCCGTACGCCATTTCGTTACGTCAAACCGACCCAAACTATTTCAGTTAGCAACCTATAAACCAAGGGTTTCGCAACTCGTGTTTAACTTTGTACACCTTGACCACTCAGTTAAAAAATGTTAAACTTTTTAGTGCGTACAACTTGTTTTTGTAGCTTTTCAACTGAACAGTTTAACCAAGTTTAACATCGTAACTCTTGCAACTATGTGTTTAACCCTAAGTTTGACAGTTTAACCCCAAGATTTCTTTGGGTTCAAAAAAAAGTTTAACCCTTGTACACCTACCAACGGAGTTATGAACCACTTGCTATAAACTGTTTAAATTGTGAAAACTCAATCACTGCTATTGTAATCAATGTTGATTATAATACAAAGTCAAATTACATCTGAATATCTGAACGTCGTACTAATTCTAGCGTAATTCTAACGCAATACAAATATTTCCTTTGAATCACAAAATTTCTTAGTATACTGCGTCCTAATCGTTTAATTATACTGGGATAGATGAATCTTTTGTGGCAAATTGAAAGCTTTTGTTGATACAAATGTTAACATAATTTGTTGACATAATTGGAAACTACGAATTCGACAAAGTTTCGACCGTTCTAAGAAATAGTAAGCTTAGTTGTTTTGTACTTCCGTGTTTCTGTTTGTTGTTTAGTTTTTTTTAGGTAGGTTATACTAAAACACCATTAATTTGCCGTATATAATACTAAATGCGTGAGATTGGAAGGAAACCATGTTGGAAGATATGCGCGACAGCGAGACATTCGGTAACGTATAATCAACCGCATTTGTTTGCGCTAATATTTGTCTAGGAAAAAGGTGAACAATCATGGAAACGGATGGGAAAAAAGCGTGACTGAACCATAAGGACGAGTTTCTACGCACGAATTCTCAACAAAACAACCTACTCCCACGCTTGGTTATGTTATTTTTGCCCGTTTCTTGCACTTCATATATGCACCACCGGAAGAATGTAATTTCAGTAAGTAAAAACTGGCCATTGCTTCCAATTCAGCCAGCTAATTAGGCTCAAAAGACACTTTTCAACGTCCAGAAACCAGAAACTTCCCCAAAGAACCAAATTCTGACAAAAACGTATGGCACAGGAAATGGAACGATTTCCCAGCTATCCTGACCATTTTAAACCGTCCATCCTTATAACTTGGTAAGATTCAGGTGTCATAAGCTTGAATAAGACATCTCTACCACATTCCTGGGAACTTGCAACTTTTGACACCAGTTTATTGTGCAAGTCAACTAGAACTCCAGAATAGCCCTTCACCACCCTCTTCCTGGGCTTTCCCTTTTGCTTTTTCATGAAAACGTTGACACCTTTAGACCAAAACTTTCCTCGAGTGTTATGCAAAGAGTTGACTTGAGAAAACTCCAGGATTGAAACCCATTTTCAATAGGTTCAAGCCTCCCCAAAGTCAGTGGGCTATGACAACCCCCTAGAGTGCCTTATTTTGGGGTAGAAAGGCCCGATTTTACATTGAAAAGTAACATCTCCATTGAAAACAGGCCCTTTGGAGACTTTTCCACAAGGAGGCTTGAACAACGTTTACTCCACACAAGCTCCTAAGATATTTCCCCTCAATGGCTCTGACTGGAACACATTTGACTGTCCCTAAACTTAGTAACCTACTCCGGTAATAAATCCTCGGGCATATAACTAAAAGTCCGTACAAAAGAGGTGTTGATGGGCTCTCGGCTCTCTCGTATTTGGCTTCTCGTGTTTCATAAACGTATTGCCGATCAAAAGAGCAGAAAAAGGAGATCAATAGGCTTCCAGGCAGCGGACCCTCCCTAATCTCATGGGCGATTATAGTCCAGATCCAATGTCATGAAAAGCGATGCCTTCGATGTGCTCTTTTTGTTGTTCTCGCCCAACACCGCTCTTCTCGAAACGAAGCACACACTATTCTTTCAAAAGTGCAGCGATCCTATGAAAAAAAAAAAAATTAAGGGAAAAAAACCGGTCATAATTACGACGTCCATAAAAGTTGTTACAAAAAGGAGAAAAAGCTCACAAGTTTCGGTGCTTCTTTCAAATTGCTCCTGAACTTTTTATTCCTTGGCGCGCCAAAAAGCCCAAGACCAAGACTATACTATGAGATCCTCCTTTATGCATGGAAAGAGCCAAGGACAGGAAATGAGCGAGCCGCGTATATATAAGACTCACAATATACAACGTCCGTGTAGTTATCTTGTCAACGACTGCAAATAACGGGGTGAGAGTCCGCTCCACGGACGGGCGGCGGGTTCCAGTGTTCGATGCCAACTTGTAATATGCTAGAGCGTTTAGTACCCGGCCTTATGCTCCTGCCTTTTTGTTTCATAATGCTATATACTTGGGAAAAGCTTCTCGGTGTGCAGTCTTCTGGGCTTTTAACCAGAACAGTCAAGCAGGTAAAACGCAACCAAAATGCAAGCACAACTTCAGCGGCTTTTTAACCCAAGTTCAAATCCTTTTGGCTACTTTTCGGATGCAACGAATGGACTCTTTCTACTCTTTAGGCTCTGCTGTACCTGTTGAGTCTATGTTAACAAGTTTGCATAAGATTATAAAGGCTGCTGCCAAATAAACGCGTCTGGAATAGTACTTGGAAAAGTGTCGCACGCGCGTGGTTTTGCATGACTTCCAGGATGACTTTTCGTTGTTTACGTCTTAGTGCCGGGTAAAAACCCTCCGAAACCTATGAAAACAATGCACGACATCCATCAAGCGATTTGAAAGATGTTAAGATGTTTGAAAGACGATGAAAGTTTAGCTGAAATTAATCTAGGAATAAAAGTAGAGGGAAACATATGCTAAGCTTCAACTTACCAGTAAGTTATCATCGGGCAACAGAAGCTTTCCTGAAAGGCTACAATAGCGCATGGGGAAATAGCGAGGGGTGTTTGTTAGTACAGGAATACAGGATGGGATGGGGTATATTACCCATCCGAAGCTTCTCCTCTACTAAGTGATACCCTATGTCTGTTGTCAAAAGGACCGATTCTGACCTGCCGACTTGCCAAAAAGGTCCTATTTTAGCGGGTCATCTCATCTCATCCCTCCTCTCTTTCTAGCCCTCTTTTATGACACAGATTCACACCAGTGCATTTCCATTGCTTCCTAACTTTCAATATCTCAAATGGTCCGTGAACGGGGCGGGAGCCAGAGCGTTTGCCAGTAGTACCCCCAACTTGGAAATTCATAACTTTAACAAAGCGAAAACGTATTAAAAAGTTGTTTGGACGCCAAATCTTAATCCTTAATCGCATCACAGACTTAGAGAGTTTGCATTATGCAAACGAGTCGGGATTTGAACGGCGCTGAAGCAGTGCGGGCATGTTGTTTGCTACGATTGGAATCGATGGACCATTGCGATTGAGATGTTATATATATCTGCATTATAAATAAGACCTGAAAAAGGGGGAAAGGCAGGCGAGGGCTTGGACGGCTTTGATTAAAAGCTCCAAAAAAAGTCTTATAAGGGAACGGAGAGGGGAGAACACCCTACTACTCTTCTCCCTATACATTGAAAGACCTGAAACGAAAAACGAAAATCAACTGTGCTGCTGCGCAGGGCCAAAGCACAAGAATTGAGATGCAACGACCCGAATCTAAATTGTCACGCGGAGGTTATATAACTATATTGGAGGATCGGCGAGGTGCTGACATTCCTGGAGTGCACCATAATAAAACTGCTAAAGTCATAAATTATAGGGTCAATTGATAAGACTCTTTCTGGATAGTCGCCAATAGCCCTCTAGCGCCAATCTGTCGCTTGCGAACGTTTTAAGGAACTCGAAAGGAGGGGAAATCGAACATTTTTGAGCGACAGAAGGAATGCTCGCCAGCTTTAGTAGTTCTTTTTTAGCTTTTCAAACACTGTCTCTTCGTTTGAAGAGGGTTAATACATGTCAAAATTCGAGCTTGGATGTTCCCAGCCCACTTTATGAAGCATGACACCCCCTTCAAGTCGCCGTTGGGGTCCACATTCACACTGTCACACCTTTTGACTTGCGACTGCTCGCTGAGTTCGCTGCATGCACATACTCAAAAGCGGGCGTTCGGTCCGAATTAAAAGCGACGTCGTCCTCCCTTCAGTAATATTCTCTTTTTTTTTTGCTTGTTGCCACTCTCTGCTGGGCCTGTCATCTTTTGTCATCAGTTTTCCAGACCAAGTCAAACCCGTCAGGAGACAGGCTACAGTAAAGCTCTGTTGCTCACCTGCCATGCGCATAGTAGTCTTCCAACTATAAACTACAAGAAAGAAAAAGCATCCCCGTAAAAATTCCTGAAACGAAAACGAAAACGGTGGCAGCTTCGTCACATCGAGATCAAAAGCACCGTAGGACGTCTTTAGCGACGCAACAACAATGCACAGGACTTTTAGGCTTTAGCACATCTGTCAATTAGCATTCAAATAAAGGTTCCATCATCATCATTATCGCCTCCAGGGCGCCAAAAACCTTTTTTCCCATAGTGCCGTGACTCGGTGACTTCCAAACGTTGGCCGTTAATTACAGAAAAAGCGCCCCCTGCTTGGCACATAGGATTGGAAGCGACAAATCCTATAAGCGAGAAAATGGAGGGCGCCAAAATATATACAACGCAAGTTTGTGATGGATGGCTCCACAGGGCGCCGACTAAACTTGTCATTAACTCGTGCTCTATTGTCCGCTATCAGTCTTTTTCCTCCTACCCCCTCTCCCTCTACACAAAAACGAAAATCAAAAACGAACAAGCTTTTTTGGGGCTAAAAACACCAGAATGTCAACAGTGTGTATTAGCATATGAAAAAAAGTTGGTGTTTTCTAAGCTTTTCCCTGGTTGGTGATTCCCTATTCTATTCTTTGTATATTTTTGGGTTATCAAGTAAATTATGCATGGATTTGGGGGATTGAAACCCCAACGGGTGCCAAAAGGGTAAAGGAACACCCGTGAAATGGGCGGTGTTTTCGATAAGGCGTGGTAAGAATGGCTCTTAAGTAGCCAGTTAAACAGGAACACGTGCAACAGGAGATCGTCCCGAAAAGAACAAGGACTTTGATAAATGAAGCCCTTGGGTAATCGCTTTGCAGGACGCAAAAAGGGGCAGCCGAGAATTTTGGCCTGGCATTTGCATATAAAGCTTCTGTTGGCTTTTTGATTTGCCTCTTATCGTCGCCATAGGGAAAGCCAGCTTAAAAAATGACAACCATAAAATAAATAAAAGTTTGGCTCCCAACATTTCTCAAGCATGTTTGGTTCCTTTGCCGCCTGCCCCAAGTCCCCTTTAAAGATTCATTGTTGACGACAATGAATTTCGAGGCGGCGGAATTATTTGTCGAAGAATTTTAATCTGACAAAGTTAGCCCGTCGCTTCATAAGAAAACCCATAGGGACAATCCCTTTGAGCTACAGGCACACACAGAAAATTTGAAGTATTTTAAGCTATAAGCAAGAGGAATTGGCAGTGGAATGCAAGGGTAAGATATAAGGAGGCTAAATATACAAGCTAACGTGCTACAAGTGGTCTTGGCGGATTTTCAGTGTTGGAAGTAACGCACGACTTTGGTGGGATTGACCCTCGTTGAGGGTAAATAGCGTATTTTGTCTATTGAAAGTGTAAACAAATACAAGAAATACTTATTAAAGATGGAGGTCGACGAATTGAGAAAGGTGGCGGCCCAAAAAAAGGATGAGAAACAACGAGAACGGCTCGTGACAACTTAGGAATGCCAAGAACGACTTCAGTATTCTCGACGTCGTGGAAAAAACGCCCCCGTAGATTCTCACCGAAGTTTGCGTCCTCACTCGGTTGCCCGACTTGGCTCAAACAATTCTTCTACTTCTACGAACTACTAATACTCCACGGGTGCAGTGCATCTATCCAAAGGTTAAAACGTGCTCCAGTGCCTAAACGGGTGTTCGGTTGCCGCGTACTTTGCGAGAAAAGGATCTCGAAACGCAATTTTCTCTCAAGAAAACTGTGGTTTTAAGGTAAAAAGTGCAGTGCGATACTAAACCGCGTAAAATTTATCATTCTTCCAACACTAGCTCAGGTCAAACATCAAAGGCATTTTAAACTTTCTCAAATTTAGTTTTCCAGAGGAACTTTCCTAAAGGATTGCGTATCATACGTTGAAAGATACGAAGATTCACGCACAATGTTTCAAGCTAATGTCTTCTACGCATAGGACTTATGACTTCCAATGTTCCAAATAACACAGACAAGACAGTGACCAAAATAAACTCCCTCGTAGCTACCAAATCTGCGACTGTCGCATCACTGCAGCTGCTTTCCCAACTTCATCGGCCGCCGGATCCTTTCAGTAACTCTTCGCTAAATTTCACTCCCTTTTCGCGAATTCAAACAATCTTTCCCTAGAAAGGAAGGTCTCCAAGCTTACTTATACGATTTTCAGCCATTTTTCACTCAATTCGACTCCTTTTTACGGAATCCAAACAGTCTTTCGCTAGGATGGAAGGTCGCTATACCTTTATACTGTGATCTCTAGGCTTATTTGTACGCTGAAGTTTTAGAAGAATCGAAGTCACTTGATTTGGAGTCCGTTCTTGTTTCTCATTTGTCACTCGGAAGAGAGCGCTCGTGAAAGGGACAGGGTGATGACAACCTCGGACAAGAAATTAATACTTTCCATATTGACTAACGTGTTTGACTACTTTCCATATTGACGAAGGGTCACAGGGGACCTTTTCCCAGAACTGAGAGACAGGATAAAATACTTTTGGCATTCGAAATTACGTCCAGAATGAAATTCTAAAACTCCCAGGCCAAGAGGCTTAAAAATAAACACACTCTAGACGCTCTTGTCATGCTCCAATAACCTGTCAAGTGCTTCTTGGAGCATCAACGTCAGCCTTCGCCCCCCAGTTTAGGGGGGGGGGGAAGAAGAATAAGTTTAGGAAGAACCTTTTGAACTTCCTCTCTGAAGTACTAATTTCTGACTCTGATACTATGATATAGGAAGACTCTGAATTGAACTTGAACCTATGCACGCTAATCTGAACTTCGAGCGCAACGAGTGGCGCGTTGCTCCCGACGAGACCATCCAAGTCCTTGATCCAGAGACGAAACGTTTACAAGTAAACCAATAATAAACATAAATCATGACAACACACAAAGAAAAGCATGCCCGATAACGGAAAGAGTAACAGTCTTTCAAACCACAACTAGCCTCATTATCTTGTTACTTTTGCCTGATCCAGGAACTTTACTTGAACAGAACTTCACTTCAGAACAATTGGAAAAGTGCATTGGTGGCCATCGTAGTCATTCTTGCGGTTTTGCTGGGAGTCTTAGCAGCTGTTCTAACATTGGGGCCTATTGACGAGGTAAAATATGTTCTATTTACTGAATAAAGGCTAGTTTGTTGGTAATAATGGGAAATGTTGTATCTAGGCTGCTATATGGCTACGCATTCCTGTAACCTTGCACGAAATTCTGGAGGAAGGAGAAGCGGCCCGGATAGAAGATGTCTACCCGGATGGATGGGCAGGAACGCACGGAGGAGTGGCAGGTGTATGGCTACCTGGTAATGTTAACTTTACTGCCCAGAAAACCGGCCTCACTTTCTCAAAAATTTGACCGCAAAATTGGCATTCTCTCGTACCCCATCAGGAGACAAATTGGCATACTTGGACGACAATGGGGGCATTAGCTTGCTCGATGCGTCACGGAAAATTAACATTGCTCTCGTTCCTAACTCCACTCTGGTAACAACAGCTTGAACTGAGAAGAACAATACTATTTCTTAATAAAAATAAATAAATAATTGGGAATTAACTGATGAAGAATATAAGCAACATTATAACTTCAATTTGGAAATTTTCGAAATTTTTCGAAATTTTCGAAATTTTAAAGCTAATTTTATTCCAGGATCGTTTTAGTACTAAAACGTTTGCAACTGAAATAGTTTGCTAAATAGTAAATTTTCCGAAATTTTTTCGAAATTTTCAAAATAGTAATTTTATTCTACGATCGCATTAGTAGTAAAACGTTGCCAACTGAAAGAGTTGTTAAGAAATAATAATTTTATTCTAGGATCATAGGACATTTTCACTTCGTGAATGATTCTTGTTTTTTATGAATTTTATAGCGATAAATACGAAAGGTTTGACATTGCCTTTCAGCGAATAATATTTGTGATTGATTGGCCATTAGACTATGCTTTGCCAAAATTTTGAATGCCAAGTATCGGTGAATACGTGAAAGAGCTAAGGTACTGAACTGCGTAACTAATGAAAAGGAACGAATTTATCGAGCCAAAAACTGTTAAGCGTAACAATAATTGCCAGTATTTTAGACTAAAGAGTTTCTGCTCCATAAACAAAAAATCTGCAATTATGCGCAACGGACTTTGTTATGGATCCTTGAGTCACGAAGAGCCGTAATCAAACAAACATCCACATTAAACAAGAATTTTAGACTTTCAAACTTTCCTTTTATTTTTATTATTTTTCTATTATTTAATTATAATTTGTAAACATAAAAACTCAAGTTAGTGTTACCTAATTTTATCCAAGTAACGTAGAAAGGAAATCTAATGTCATTCAAATTTTCTCCCACCAACGTCAAAATACGTTTATATATAGAGACAGCTTTACACTCGGGATTTCCAACCGACTGCTGACGCAAGATTCGTTCTCTTCCGCAGCGAACTTTCGGCAGTACAAGGCCAGTACGGTACTGTGGCTCGCTACAGTGTGTACGACGTTCAAGAAAAGTAATTCAAGTTATCAGCGCAATCTTAACAACTCCATATAAAAACAAAGTTTTTTCAATCATCTAGTTATCATTTCCCAATTCGATTACACGCTAACGAGGTCCAATCCAGTTTACTGCAGTACGCAGGATGGGCAGGATCGTCTCATGCGATACTACTAGTACACGACAACGATGTACACTATTTATCCGATTTGGCCCAAAACACCATCGAACGCCTCACTGATACCGGAATACCTGGAGTTATTTACAACGGAGTACCCGACTCTATCTATATCGGTAAAACGCTGACTTTCCAACTCCTTTAATTTTCCTCAATTTTTTGCGAATTAAATCCAGAGGGATCAATGGGTGCCAAACGCATGTTATGGGCCAATCCTTCGGGATCTTTGGTAGCGTACGCCAGCATCAACGATTCCTTGCTGAACGAAGGACATTACATATGGTACCAAATGAAAGGCTCGGAACTGCAGGCTTCTCCCCATGCCCTTCGCTACGCCAAGGTAAACAGTGCCAAGAAAGCACTAGTGCGTATCTTATGGAGGGCTAATCCATCCTAATTCATAATTCCCAAGGCTGGTGGTCCATTACCTCAAATAACGCTCACTATCCGTAACTTGTCAACTCCGGACCAATCCGTGACTATTCAACCCCCGTTTTCATCCAGAGAGTAATTTAAATCGCGTTACTTATTCTTTTTTAAATTAAATAATAATTTAAATTAAGCTATTTGCTGGCCGAAGTTCAATGGGATGGAGAGCTAAGTCTCACCGTGGCATGGATGTCTCGTGCACAAAACCATACCATTATAAACCATTGTCGCTCGCCGAGTTTCCAATGCGAAGAAGTACTTTATCAAAGGACAATAGCCACCAAAAAGCAACAAAATCTAGTTTTTCTTGATTTTTTCTTCCCATTAGGCGAGAAACAGTAACTAAATTAATCACATAAGAAACTTAAAAAGGTGATCACGTGGCTTCCTGAACGAACCCACGGTACTCCAGAGTGCTTTGTTTACTGTATTAAGGCTCCCGTATACCTTAGCTTAGGGATGTGAAACAATCACAGATGGCGCTGATGTATGTTATTGTTTTACGAAAGCCTTGCGTAAGAAAGTTAATTGCCGGCTTGTTTTGCGTCTAAAAAGTACGAGTTACCACAATTTGCTGTAGTAGCCCGATATCTCAAATCAAGTCGTGGAACATTCAGAACAAGCTTTCTGGAAAACTTCAGGTTTTGGCCTGTCACGTCAGATTTGAAAGCCATCTAGAACAAAAATTTTCTTCTTTTTAGCAGCTAGTGCTCAACCTAGATATTTTTAGCTAGATATTTTTAGGCAACGTATTTCACCTAGTTGCAAACTTCATTTACATGTAACTAATGTATTATTCATCGGAAAGAAAAGATGGACTGGTTTTGCACTAGCTAATAGTATGCTCAAGCTTACTGTCAAAGAATTTTTGCATGAAATGTGCTGCTTTTAACGAAAAGTTGTTCCGAAATTCTCTGTGCTAACCGCCTATACCAAGCTAAGGTATACCGGAGCCTTCCCGTTCTAAGCGGCTTTACCAAGCTAAGGTATACGGGAGCCTTCCCATGCTAAGCGGCTTTACCAAGCTAAGGTATACGGGAGCCTTCCCATGCTAACCGCCTTTACCGAGCTAAGGTACACGGGAGCCTTAAGCATGCGAATAAACAATAACCATGGTAACAAACGCCGTAAGCTATGTTATGCGAGTTTCATGACGTCACGACCTAACTGACAGTAAACGGCTTTTTTTATAGACCAAAAAGTTCATCGTATTTAGAATGACAAACTACAAACGATCATACAAATCTGATCTTGTGATTTTGGTGGTTATTGCAAATTCTTTTGTTTTCAAAATTTGACTAGATTTGAGTTAAACATGTTATAGATTTACATGGAGCAAGCTATCAGTCATCACTGGCTAGGAAATCCTCGTCTGTTTGCGTCGTTAAAAGACAAAGGCAGTGTTTTATACGCAAAAGAACTTGAAGATGAGCACGGCGATATTTCCTTGCAATTAATTCACGTTCGAGGCAAAAACCACCGAGCTACGCCCTTGTACCATGATGGCGTGTCCGTCTGCGAGATTTTGGCCTGGAACGAGAACTCCCATCAAGTGTAAATAATGCAAGAAATATTGTCAAATGCAAAAAATAATTATTAAAAAATAAATAAACTCCAATCAATCTTTCATTTCAGGTTTTTCCTCGGAATCCCTTTGGCGACCCCAGCCCAAAAGCACATTTACGTTGTCCCGGATGCTACAGCACCAACCATTGATCCCTTTAGCAGCAGCAGGAGTAGTAGTAGTACTGGTTTGGAATGCTTAACCTGCAAGTTGGGTCCCGAACAGTTTTGCCAGTACTCGAGAGCCGAGTTTAGCGAAACGACCCATTACTTTACGTTACATTGCCAAGGTCCGAACGTCCCGACTCATTTCTTATGGTCAAGGACCGACAACCAACCTATTTTGCCATTAAGGGGCAACGTCATCCTTCGCAACAAATTAATGGGCCAGTTAACTCCTCGTATGAGGTCCTTTGACTTTGAGTTGGCAGACGGATCCACCGGTCACGTACGACTCTACCTGCCCTTGTCATGGAAAGATACTGTCCATGAGCGTAATCACTTTCCGCTTGTGGTTGAAATGTCCGTTAATACTACAGAACATTTGAAACATTTAACTACCTATCTTTTCCTAATTCTTTGTTTTTTTTCCTTTGTTTTTGGGCCCGCTTAGAGCGGATTTTGACGAAATGCCGACCGTAACAGAGCGATGGACTAGAGACTGGGGCACTTATCTAGTCCTTAGTCATCATTTCATTTATGCCAGGATGGAAGGTCGAGAAAGGAGACACGACAAGGGCTCTGTTCTATTGGCCATGGAAGATCATTTGCATATGATTAAGTGCGACCATTTCTTTAATTTGCTATTTAGTTATTTCATTTCGAAATATCATTTGCATATGATTGCGTAACAAAATTTCTTACCTTTTTGAAATTATTGAATTAATTTCGACTGTCATTTGTTTATAATTCTTTACTTCCAGCTTTCCTTTACTTTAATCCTTGACTTTGAAATACTTAAAGACGCACATAACTAAGTGAATGAACCTAGCTAAGAAAGTTTCTTTGATTTCCAAAATTTTCTTCAATTTTTCATTCACTTCTTTTATTGGTAGTTTATTCTAAACCACACGAGTGATTAGCAGTGATTATATCGAAGTTAGAGTCTTTTCAGCTTAAATTAAACCCTCCAATTCTTTTAGTGCCCTGAAAAAGAAATTGTGGTACATCGACGACACTAGGATTGCAGTTTGGGGGAAAGGGTTTGGCGGGTACGTGGCTGCAGCCATAAGGGAAGATGGCCGAAATGAATGGGTTTCATGTAGCATTGCTGTGGCTCCAATAACTGACTGGTTATTACACGGTATACAAAAACAGCTTCATATCGGACAAATTAGATATTTTTAAAGATCTATTTTTTTAATAGATTTTTTTAAATCTTTTTTAGAAGCAACGCTATCTGAGCGTTACATTGGATTACCCTCGGAGAACTACCAAGAGTACGTGACGGGGAATTTAGCTCGGTCAGTGAAGAGAATCCAGAATGATTCTTTACTGCTTATTCATCCTAGTCCATTGGATCCAGTCAAGCAAATGCAAGCTGTAAAATTAGTCAAAGCTCTGACCCGCGAAGGAGTTCGGTTTCAACAACAGGTAATAACTACATTTTATCGGCCAAGAATTCAGTTAATTATTTTTATAATTTTTCTTTCAAACTTTTCAGATGTATCCTCACGCGGATTACAAGCTCCTCAATGTGAAGCAACACATGTACCATACTATGGAACATTTTCTGGAGAAATGTTTCCGGGTCACTCCACTGCCTTTGAACTTCTAAGAAGAACACAATAGTGATATTCCAAGGAACATTATCAAGTTGAATGGATTTTTTTTTTATTCGATACACTGACAGTGATACGCCGCACATCGTCTAAGAAGCGGGCAATAAAACTCTGAACTAGCAAAACTTGGGAAACTTTGGATGAACTTTTTTGAGAAAATGAATAAAGTTGTGCAAGGAATGAAGACAAAATGGTCGAGGTGCAACTGACGACATGTAATAATGGCAAAGAAACAGGCAAGAGTCATGCCGTATGTTTGCAATGAAAAAGTAGCAAAATTATCAGCCTGGAAAAGGCTTGCATATATAGCATTATTTGGTGGTAGAACTGCCTCCTTCAACTCCAGCTTGGGTCATAAGATCGCCAATATTGCGCTCTAGATCTTCGATCCGCGTTCCCATCTCATCAAGTAAAGTCTTAGTTAAGGAGTTTGAACGTTTTAAATGCTGAAATTTCAATCCAAAGGATTCAAAGTGGGTTTTCAAAGGTTGTTATAGTATAGTTTTTAAGATAAAATGTGTAAGATGAAAGGATATTTCTTGACAAGACCTGATCTGACATGGCTTGAAACTTGTCTTGCATCTGTTGGAGTAAAGTTTGTACCTAGAAGCAAAAGTCGCATACCTTAAGTGTTAAGAGTTTAAATGGGATGAAAATGTTAGTGTAATCCTTACGAAATGGGTCAGTTCTTGAAGATTCTTAAGTTCTGGAGTCGAGCCATCTAGTCTGGCATCAGCATTATCGACTGCCAAAGCTCCTTCCAAGCCAGAGGCAGGGGAAATCTCATGAACGCGATTGTCAGCCATCTGGAATAAACACAAAACAAACGTTATTTCTTATCGATTATGTTAAGTAGTACCTAACACAAACATGTCTTTCAATCTTGCTCGTTTAGTTACCTCAACTTCTAATTAGTTTTAGCAGGTGTAAACACTAGACAACACTACAAGAGGCTTAGTGACACTATTCGGAAGAAAAATTTCTCCCAGTACGTGGTGCCACCTCCTGGTACAGAAAGCGAATATGAAGCTTAGAATTTGCAGGAATGTTAGGATTGGGGTGCGTTACTAGACGTCTTTTCGGATGACATCCACAAGTTGTCTACTTCGGGCATTTAGGTGCTCCTTTTGATGCCTTTTCGGAGCGAGTCTCCTAACCTAACCTAACCGAACCGAACCGAGCCTAACAAGAATTCCTTTTCTAACAAAATAAGTAAGTTATAGTCACAGTTTAACCAATAACAACACTAAAGGTCGTTTTGATACGCCCTAAACTCCAAAAGCCGGTCTTTGTATACAAGGTTGTTTTTGAAACGGCCTGAACGTCGTGAATGACCTGAACGAACCTAACCTAACCATGATGTTAACTTGGTGGACATTAGTGTCAGTTAAATTCAGTATTCATTAGTTCAGGTTCATAGAGAGAAAGCTCTATTCATACCCACAGCATGCACGGTTAGCGGTCAGATGGGTAAGCTTTTGGCAGGTTCGATCCTCCGAAAGGCGCCATAAAGTTGTTTCTGACAACACTGGATTTTTACTTGTTTAAAACTGACATAAAACGCCACCTATGTAAAGCTTCTAGAAAGTCAGAACAAATTTGTTTGTTTTATACTACCAAACAACACGTTTTAAATTACCCTATTTTTAAATACTTCTTGCCGCGGCAAAAGAAGGCAAAACCCCAAACAACGGGCTTTAAAAGCAACAAGAGACAGATAATTTACTTCACCTGTCCTCTAGTTTAGTTAATGAGCAAGCATGGAATACAGTAATGAGCATCGTAAGTTACTCCAGAAAATGCTGATGGAACCGTCACAGTCCAAGGAGAGCTTTTACAAACTTTACCAAGAATGTTTTCATGAAGGTAAAATTTTATGTAGCTGTTTCTCACCTCTGATTAAACAGATGCCTTTTAGATGAGTCGGAAAACGGTGTGGACGACCGCACCATTCTAGAAACCTTAAAACTAATGAATACTAAGCTTCGTCCTTTGCGAATGGCCATAAAACAACGTCGTTGCGAAGACACAGGGACGAATTGTATCGTCTTGATTAACACTACAGACTCGCTTGCTACACGGTAAATTTCAACACTGATTAGTGTTCGTCTTTTTAACGCCAATCTTGTCCTTTATTTGTTCAACTTGTTCTACTTCCATCTAGTTCATCTCCCGAATTTAAAACGACGGAAACAGAGCTGTTTAAGAAGATTGTGGAGGCAATTATCGTTTCAGAAAATGGCTCCGTTTCCTCAACCCAATGCCTCAACTTGAGTAACGGCGTGGAGAAATTGAGCAAGACAGAAAGACAGGACGCTCTTAATCGTTTTTGCGCTAAAAAGTGGCTTCAAGATGTATAACTAGCTCGACTTTACCTAGTCAGAGCAGCAATTAAACATCTCTTTCGCGTGCATGCTATCTAGAACAATGGCCGAGTTTCCTTAACGCCGCGGTCCATTTTGGAGTTGGATCCCATGCTCCGAGAATTGTACCCTGAGGAAGTGGCAGACTGCCGCCTGTGCCAAATGCTTTTAATTAAGGTAAAACTCATCCCGCCTCCTTTATATTCCGTCAGGCTTATGGTTTTTAATTATTAGGGCTGTCGATGTTGCAATTGTGACACGAAGCTGCACCTGCATTGTATAGCGGAAATAACGCAGAAAACTCCCAAGTTTAAGTGCCCGGGATGCAACCGGCCCTGGCAAGCTGTTCATCGTCAAGATCCTCTCGATTCCACTCTTATGCAAGAAGATGAGTCAGCTATAGAGGAGGCTGATATGACCGACCAGAGTCAACCTAGCTTACCGTCAACCAGTCAGTCTAAACCTCGTCCTGGATCACGAAAACGCAAAGCTGTTGATTAGTGCAAGTGAACCTTTTCCATACCGTTTACACCCAACTGTTTTTGTAACTGTACGTGAAATTATGTGTATATTCCTACGTAATACAGTATTGCTTAATCCGAACGGGTCTTTTTCTCGTAGTAGTGTGCTTGAAATGATCCATATCACGCTCTTCAATTGCCAGTGTTCTCGTTTCAAGGTCCCGTTATAATTCGAGGGTAAAGGTTAGCGCCAAGGCGTATAATAATACAAACAAATAAGAACTAGCTAATGGGGGGTAGGTTTTAGGAAATGCCTTTTCCTGGTTCTCCTAGAGCTTATACTTACGTTATTAGACTTACCAAGGCTCCGCCCTTTGGGCACACCAGGGAAAAACAATGCTCAATAACATATTTTTTCCACATTTTTTTTTTCTCCACGGTTGGGAAAGACTGGGAGTAGGTCAGTACAAATAAAACGTGATCCAAGGATGGGAAAATCTTTAAAAAATGCTACCTAGAGTTACCTAGACTCGAACAAAAGGTCAGCCAAAGATGATTATATCCACTTTTTTGCCTGGATTCTATTTTGTTCCTTCGTCTAAAGCTTAATTGTGGTGACAAGCTCATACAAATGACATGGGTCGGTTGAGGTTAGGGCCTGGCCATAAAGTATCTGTGCTATTGCGGTTGGCATTTCCGGGTCAAATCATATCGTACGTAAAGTACAGTAAGTGTTACCTTGTCTCATTCCTTGCATGTAAAGTTCGTTAGGATTGAAAGAAGAAGATCTTCAAGAGGAAGGTTGGAATCGCAAGCAAGAAGAGACAACTTCTCGACGTTTGGGAACAACATGCTTGGACAGTTCGAAAATTGTACCTTCAGTGTTAAATCCGGTACGAAAACGTTCGGATGATGGGCTCATGAGCATCACATTGAGACAATTGGATGGCTCTAGGGCTCTTACCGAGTGTCCAGCGGTTTTCACCCAGAAAGAAAGACCACCTTGACACTGTAATCGCGGAAAGAAAAAAGGTGGTAGCGAATAATTCGTTCCGCATTTCTTGTCTTCACAATACTTTTCCAAACCATCCCTATAGGCCTTTTTCCCAACACTGACTGATCAACAATGAAAAGCCCAGCATAGGACGACTGGGCTAAAAGAGTTCATCGAATCCTTCCGTGACACCCAAGCGATGCAATCAAGCCAAACAAAAGCTTCTCCAAACCCTTCATTATTATAAAAGTTTTCTCTGGTTAAGTGTTCGCATATTTTTGGTTACACTTGATCGTCTATCATGAGAAACTGAGCCACCAAACACGTTAAAAGTGTCATCTTTCGGTCATCAACTAGAGCTTCTATTACCGGCCAGGCAATTACGACTTTATTAACTAACCAAGGTCCAATTTAAAACATATACATGCTCTTGTTTCAGCGTTTCGTGTGACGTGAACGTATATTTGAGGCCAAAAAGAGGCTAGTTTAAATCAAAAAAGCTTACAGAATGGTCGTAGAGCATGAATAAGCTCCAGGCTTCTTGTTTGTTGGGGAATTTAGGCTATCCTATTATTAACCTTTTGCCTTTTAATGGAGCTTAGGGGGCTGTTGATGACTTTGGGGTGAAATGAGAGTCTCAAATTCTTCTAGAGTCAAAGACAAAGAAAAAGAACCTCAAAGGGCCGACTTTGATGCTACTTGTTGGCCATAAGGAAGCCCAAATAGCCGCTCATTTCCACAAGGTGCTGGGTACATTTTACGTATGCAAAAGCTTAGGAACACGTAACTCCATATTTAGAAACTTTACACCTCTACATGACTTGGTTTACTTTTACCAGTCACGGAATCTGTCTCCTCCTTCTTTCTCCTTGGCAAGGGTGGCTGAATGTATCACACGACTCTCGAATGTTGATCGCCTAGTATAGATACTACAAAATGAAAAAGTAAAGTACTCAAATCAATTCCCAAACCGAAAAAACAGAATTTCTTAACTGAAAACTCGTTGGCTAACCAATTACGCTAACAATGAGAATTAAAGTTGACAAAGAAACGACAAAAAAACTAATTACAGTCACAGCGACCGTTCGCTTATAGTGTGCAGTAAATTGTCGTTTTTTCAAAAAATCCTCTCACGATTAAAGACGACAATGCTGTAGGGTTGACAAACAACAACGGACTTTGATTTCCCAAGGATTTTCGTTTTCCCTCGGAAAATTTCAATTGAAAAGCCCCCAATAACGAGAACGTTTTTGACAAAAAAAGGAAGATAGTATTGCTACCATTGAAATATTCATTAGCAGAAAGGATCTCACTTCCCTTTTAAAAACTAGACTTCCTTTGGGGGTGACGACAAGAAAAGAGCTAATGAATAGTCAGTAATGGGTATTGAAATACGCAACGTGAGGTCATTGCACGTCCAGTAAACACGGAAACCGTGCTTGAATAATAAGTCAATCTTGCTTGATCTTCTCCAAAGAAAAGCAAAAGATGATGACCGCATTCTGATAGCTACACAATCGAAGCGAACTCAACTTTTTGGCGTATTTTGGTACATGAAAAGCCAGATTTGCACCACATTCTGGGGATTGAGTAACAGGACTTGACAGGATGCTTGATAACCGTCGTTTCTTTTACAAAAACTTCCATTTAGACGTAAAAACCCGGCTTAAATGATATACCTTTGTAAAGTGCATCACAAGTCAATTTTTACTCATTTTTTATTCTTAGAAAGTTCCATTATTCGATGGCGTTACTTGAGGTGCCCTAAATTCGCCGACTTTGATCGTTCGCTGACCAGGAACCGTCCATCGTTCTTCCAAATCGCTTCAAGCTATCGTAGCATCTTAAAGATTAATCTATCTCCACGCTCGTTTGATTTTTCCAATGCGCATTCTTACATGTCAACGAACACAAATGGCTCAGGCAAAAAAGTAGGGGATGGACAGTGAGTCTGTTTCGAAGTAGAGCGTCAAATGGGCCTCCGCATGCTTCACGTAAGCTTCCGTAAGCGTTTATAATGAACCTTGACCAAAAACCTCCGCTATTCGTAAACAAATCCACCTCTCTTTGTCTCTCTTTCATGCAGTTTTATGTTTTGCAAAGAGATAATCTTTAATAGAGACGTCTCTCAGCTTAAAAGACGTCTCTCAGCTTAAAAGAGCGAAACGAGTTCAAAACCAACGCTAATCCGAATGAAGCGTAGATGATATGAGTTGGCTAAGGACATAAAGGTGAGTGTACTGTCCTCCTCTTACTCAGCAGGTGGGAGTATCAAGAGAAAAGGAGGTTTTTTCAATGTTCGCTAGAAGCGGAGCTTCGAGAACGCAACAAAGCAGCGGAATTTCCTTTGGCTTGCTTTTCGAACAAGAGGGGAGGTGCTTCAGCACCACAAAAACTGTCCAGGCATCCGCTCTTCTCTCGCAGACCGTACCTAACCTTCATCGGTAGCGGTAAACTTTTAAAGTTAGGCTCTTGCACACGAAAAGCTTGGGCAATCCCTTGGACGGATAACTGCAGGCCCAGAAACGTTTGAATTTTGCGGGAAAGCGCTCGTAAAGGGATTCGTTAGCGAACGACTCGATACTGTGGTTAAAGTTTCTACCAAATTCCAATACCCGTTACCATGTTCCAGTTCCAGCTCAGCGTGCTTTCGTTAACGATCTTCTTAGCGGGTAAGTTTGTCAAAAAACTGTTGTATTGATTATTGACGTGGGATTAGCCAAGAACCTGTGGAAAGGAAGGTTGGTTTTAATTTGGTACAATCAGTACAAACTTACTGGCCCAAACATGAAAGCATGGTGTTCGTAAGTCGGGGAATTGGATGGGAAAATATTGGCCATTGCAACTAACCAAAGCAAAACCATAACCACGTGGCTTGCGGCGTCGCGTCGCTTTTAGTATTCTGCTTCATATCTACCAAAAGGGGCCAAAGACCTGCTGCTCTTGGCGATTCTATTCTTCTTTTAAGTAACTGGCCAGCGAGCCATCATTTGTAATAAGAACAGGTGTTGTGGTGTCAGACTTCTTTGGTTATTTTTTATTTATTTATTTTTTTTCTCGTTAGGATCTCTTCCCTAATTGCTTTTTTTACCTTCCGAAAACAAAAGAGAAGAAAGCATTCCTTCTGTGGTCGGTATCTTCGATCGCTGCCTAATTCTGCGCCAGTCTAGTCCAGTCTCTTGTCACTTTAAGGTGGTAGAGTGGTAGTCATAGTTGTAGTCACAAATAGAGAAGTTTTTGGCTCGTTAGGTACTCATTCAAGTGTTGCAATGCTTTGCCAAAATCTCGACCTGCTTTACCTGAATCCACAAGTTGTATCAATGGTGCCTCCTCCATGGTTACCGATCGCTGTCGCAGACGCTCAAATGCGAGTTTGGTGGCTAGCTTTCTGGCTGCAAACAACTTCCTTTATTCAGTATACGTGTCTCATGCCACCAGGTAAAGCAAAAAAGAAATTGAAAGAAAAAAGGTCCCAAAAAGTGGACAATATCGGAGACAGGTAGGAAAAAAGTGTATCTCCCCCAAAAAGTTGCCAATGTCATTAACTTCCGGCGTTGTGTACCTTGTTTCCGTAAAGGACAATGCTCCTCAAGCATGGCTGCCCTAGCCCAAAGATTAGTAGCATATCTAACAAGGAGAATACGCTTTTAGCCCACTATATGGGTGGTAATTAAAAGAGCAATAACTAACGGGGAAGTTACGAGATATCCTATTAACGTACAGGTGGACAACCCCTGCAACGAAATGCAATATCTCATAAGCAGGGAAGCAAGCAAAGTCAGACAACCTCGTAAACGAATACGCAAGCTGTTAAACATGATAACGCCATATGCGAGTTAGATTCCTGACCAACCAGTACGCCACGTTTATGCCGAAAAATTAAACAAACTCACTGTGACACGTACATCGAGCGTTCTTTTTGCAGAGAACAATAAAAAATCGAACGTTTTCCTTCAGGAAACTAAGCCATTCGAGGCTAAACAGGAATCTTTATCCTACATAGTAGCAAAATTGTCCGTATTGCCATTCAATGTTAGTAGAGTCCAAGTTTCAACAGTTAAGCATATCAAAATCGCTCTTATTGAAATGACATGTTCGTAGAGTCCAAGTCTCTACAGTTAAGCATAGCAAAACCGCCCTTATTGCAATTTCAGTGTCGTTAAAGCTCAAGTTTTAACGCTTAAGCATAGCAAAAACGATCTTACGGAGCTTTTGAGAAAAAGATTTACCGAAAATCGAACATATCTTGCAGTCAAGATATCAAGATTAAATGCGGCGCTAAATCAAAGATTTTCTGCTGGAGACAAACTCGCTTGTGAAGCAGCCATAAGTCCATTTGACAAGATAGAAAAAAGCGAGAATCAGATTTCAGACAATCAGTTGAAATTGTTAAAGGGAACAAAGAAAGAGAGCGTAAATTGTATCGTATTGAACGCATTTATTGCGTCTTTCATGGTGGGAAAGGTTCCAGGATATTTCCTGTCTAACTGGTGTATCTTTTTAGAATTATTTTTTTTGGCTGTCGTTAAATTTTGAATTCCTGTGGACTAAATTTAAGACTTATTTTTTTTGGGTACAGTTTCAGAACCATGGGTTGCCGCAGACCAAACTCGTCCGTGTCCCAAGTACTGCCCCAAGTCCAACGAACCTGTTTGTGGCTCGGACAAAGTGATTTACAGCAACGAATGCTTTTTGCAGAAATCTAATTGCGACGGTGGTAAGCATAAAACAACCCCTTTTAAACAAGTTACGAGCCTGGTAACCGACAACTTTTCGCAGAAAACATGTCGGTCAGGGTGCCCCAGTAGGTCAAAACTCAAGCTGTGATAATTTCCCTTACAGAACAAAAAAAGAACCCTAATTAGCCTGGTTTATTTACCCAGTTCTGTTTTTATCTTTGTTGTCTACTCGGATCCTCAGATGCGGTGGTAGCAGATCCAGAAATATGTACCAGAGCTAAAGGATCGCTTTGTGAGAACCACTGTAATTCCGAAGAAGATTTGGTATGCGGATCCGACGGTCGGACGGTAAATTCCAGATCTTTTTAATCACTTTAATCTTTTGGAATTTATTTTTTTTTGCAATTTTTTCCTATTTTAGTACCTTAATACCTGCGTTATGATGGTCGAAGAATGCCGGTAAGAGTTTCTGCAAGTTCAGTTTAAGTCCTCGGATAATTATAATTTATGTGGATTGCTCAGGCGAGGAATACGTCTGGCTCATATGGGCCCATGTGCCAACGAAACCGTGGCTGAAGAAGAATGTCCCAAGACTTGCGAAGGTGTACCAGCTGATGGACCCATTTGCGCCAGTAATGGGAACGTATATCCTTCTCGCTGCACATTAAAGCAGCAAACTTGCAAGTAAAGACCCAACGAGCCACTCGCCACTCGTTTTTCTGTTCTTTTTTGTTCTGCTGCTAACTCCGATCTAACACGGACCTTAAATTTGTGTCCTTCCCATAGGCAAGGCGTGGTAGAAACGAAAGAAAAGCATTGCCTATTGACCAAGCACTCAAAAGACTCGTGCTGGAGAGCTTCCAAAGCTGTGTGCGGCTCTAATGGCCAAATTTATGCCTCTTCTTGTCTTCTAAGGAAACAATCCTCCTTGACAGGGTAAGAAAACGTAAAAAAAAAGGAAAAAAATCGGCACAAAGTTCTTTTTTCAGTCATTACTAGCCTTTCCGAGTGTCCCACAAGTTAATGAATTCTCTGTTCTTCCTCTTGTCCCGCCAGAAAACATGTGTTCGAAGTCCCCATGACTTACTGCGCCCCACAGGAGCGTTCAGCTACCAACTGCGCATCGGATTGCCAGGAAGACGAACAAGCTAGTCCAGTGTGCGGCTCAGATGGTAAATTTTTATCAATTAATATCACTCACTTTTTGCGTGACAAGGGTTTTCTCATCTGATTTATATTCTTCTGTCTTACCTCCACAAAAACTATAAAGGAAACATCTACAGCAGCCTGTGTCAGATGCGCAAATTGAACTGTCTGGGGTAAATATTCCTTTTTTTTCATATTATTCGCAATATGGCTCTGCTCTGCTCGTTCCGCTTGAAAACCATAAGAGAAAAGAAAAATTATGGAGAAAAAAAAGTAACATGAAAGCTTCACTCTCATCCGTTTCGCTTCAGCAATCGATATTTAACCTGTCAAAGTAATAAGAAATGTTTAGAATTAACGCTTTCTCTTGTACCTCTCGAATCAGTCAAGCCAATGGGAAAGTCATCCAAGTTGATTGGCTTCGTTGTGCAGCGAAAGCAACGCGTTGTGCCCAAATTACTTGCGGTTCTAACGCCACTCAAGATTCCAGAGAACTGTTTTGCGGGAATGACGGCCAAACCTACACGGATTGCGAGCTAAAAGTGGCTTCCTGTCGCCGAAGCACGGAATTAGCCCACCTTGGCCCCTGTACCAACCTCACCTTGGAAGAAACCGCTTCCTGTGCTGCGATCAGCTGTCCTGAAGACGTGGAAGATGACGAGCCAATCTGTGCCTCGGATGGAAACGTGTACCGGTAATTACTAGCTTATTAAGAAGCGCTTGCTTTGAACTCGGCTCCTTCTTCCTTTCATGAGACAAGACTCTTCCCTCCTCATTCCTCTTCGATGAAATCATGATTTGCGTCTCCCATTGCAGGACGTTATGCGAAATGAAACGCCAAAGCTGTGGACAACGCGTAATTGCTGTTGCTCGCAAGCATTGTCTCATGACCAAATACTGTGGGCAGTCATGCAGCAAGAAAAGCCAGAGCGTCTGTGGCAGTGATTTGAAAATCTACCGTAACATGTGCAACATGTTTGCCAACAATTGCGGGAAATTTGTTTACGAAGTACCCATGAAACGTTGCTTGGCGGTAGCAGGCTTCCGTTTTACCAGCTGCAACCGTATTTGTTCCACCGAATACGACCCAGTTTGTGGTAAGCTTGCATTTTTCTTCACCAAAAATTCTATTACTCCTAAAGTACTCCTAAAGGGCAATTGCTAAAAGCAAGACAACTATCTTCTCTCGAACAATAAAGCAGGAAATCTTGTTTCTAGTTCTATGTTTCTAAACGAAATAGGACAGTAAACGGTAATGAATTTCTGTACAAAGAGTACTTTCTTTCTACGAAAATTTCATTGTTGTTGACTGTCCTGTGGCAGTATATGTATAACAAGCACTCGAAACAAGTTCTCTTTATCGTTAACTCACATTTCATTGTTGCCATTTGGTTTGTTTATCTTTATGCGACCATTATACTTGTTATGGCTTTTCTCCAATCATTTCTTCAGTCATTTTTGTAATTTTTCTTCCTTTTCAATCCTTTTCTTCACACAATTCCGTAAAAGTACAGAATGACTGACGAAATAGTCCTAATGTGTTACATATGAAGCGGCCCAGTGAGTATCACTCTTAGAATATGATTGCTATGGTTCTTAGAGAATAAGTAATCGTTATTATGGTGTAACATAATTATCTTAAATAACATGTATGACTACTGTTATTGTATATTATTTCTTAATATTATAAAAAAAAATGAAAATGTATTGAAAAAGAGAGAAAAAAGACGAAAATTTAAGAAATCCCCACCATCTTTTCAAAATTCCAGGGTCAGACAACAAAACCTACTCCAATGTCTGCTTCCTTGAACTGGAACACTGTAGATCCAGGTCGTTGGTCACCAAGAAGCATTACGGCAAATGCGGAGAGCCCGTACCGGAACCCAAAGCTTATTTATACTAAAGCCTCATCTCTTAACCATGAACCCGTGACAAGAAAACATTCTCCAACATTGGCTCAGCCATCGTATAGTACAGTGCAGTGTAAAACACAAATCGACAAAGAAAAACACAACAACCACATTGGGACGAAACTCGGCCACCTTAGCCCAATCATTTGTAAATTATTGTTTTGTTTACCTTAACAAAGAAAATTCCTGATACGTTTTTCTCCGTTGTTCCATATGCCACTCTCACTGATTTAAGTTTGTTTGTTGAGTTTCTTTTCTAAAAATAATAATAATAATAATAAAAACAATACGTTGTATAATCCCCCGGTGCAAGATGCAAACCTTGTAAGCAAACCTAATGATTTGTTTTTGAGGCGTATGTTACTTTGAATACAGTCGTCCTCGTTCGTTAAACTAAGAATCTGTTAGCTCGAGCTGCGATTTCACGGTCTAGCAATCAAAAGTTATCGGGAGAAGAAGAGCATATCACATCCAAGGGTTGCCAAGTTGTGGCACTGGTAAAGTTGCATCCCGGTGACTGAAGACAGAAATGAGGACTATACAAAGTTGGGTATATGTCGAGACAGGCACATTGTACAACAACAACAATGCTCTACAACTTAGCTCAAGTTTACGGAGGATGTTACAAGACGTTATAGAGTAACCTGCTTGCTCCGAGTATCAAGTGGATCAAGAGCAAGGACTGCCAGTCAAGTCTTAAAGGGCAATAGCCACGAGTATAGCGTATTGATATTTGGATGGATTCTTATTGTACACATTATTCTAAGAACGGGAAAATTTGTTTCAAATTTTTCCGACTAACCGTTTCCGAGTTATTGGCTTGCGAAGTTTTGGCAATTTTCCCGCCACTAGAACCGTGACGTCAATAACGGGAACAGCGCTAGAGTTGTGGCTTACGGGCGCTTCGTATACACTGGCTTTGTGTAGGCTTCCTCTGTGCTGTGTGATTTTTAGTGGAAAAAATGGCAAGTAATCTGCCATCAAAGACAAATAACCATAGTGGTAACTATTGTGTTGCTTACGGTTGCAATAACAGTGGAAGATCTGGTGTAGGGATATATACATTCCCAAAAGACGCAGAAAGAAGACGGCAATGGGTGTTGCAAGTGCAAAGGACTAGGGCTGATTTTGTGGAAGCCACATGTAAATCGGCGTCTCTCTGTGGTGATCACTTCACCGAAGATCAATTTGACGGTAGTGTTGATCGACAGTTAGCAATGGGATTTCGGGCTAAAAGGCGTGGTAGGAGTTTGTTGCCAACCGCTATCCCTACTAAGTTTGATAGGCCGGCTACTGTGTCTGGGCTGCGAAGTCCACCCAAACCTCGGAAAACCTCAGCTATTGAGAAAAGACAACGCCATAACGTAAATATACTCCAACGTTTGAAGACAAAATAGGGTAATGACATATGCACGTTTTAGATTATCCAAGAATTGCTGCTTCAAGGCGAAAGTACAAGTTCTGTCCCAACAGTTGCCACAAGCACTTGTACGTCAGACTCGGTGCCTGACTTAGTTTTTTCGGAGTCCACACCCGCAATTGATCTGGAAAACAATGAAGAAGAAGTGACTTTGGCCGAAGCTAACATGAAAGATTTCTCTTGTCAATTTTCCGGAGTTGAAATGGCAGACTTTTCTTGTCAGTTCTCCGGTATGACGACCCAAGACTTCTCTTGTCAGTTTCCTGAGGACGGGCTACTTTTGCCGGTAAATAGGATACCAATGCATATCAAACGTTCTAAATTGGAGAAACTATATGTAGGAAAAGAACCCGCTTCCAAGAAGCAGTACCTTTACCTCAGAAAACCTGAATAGTACCCTAACTGAACAGGGCTATCCCTTTGACGACGATGTAGATTTTGAACCGGACGACGAATACGAGGACACGGAATCGGACATTTCACCCGTGAAAGAGTAAATTATATTGATCCAAGAATGTATTCTATATAAAGGCATTTACTTCTAGGGAACAAGCTAGCTCTCCAATTCCACCTTTTGATCAAAGAAACAAAGAACGCAAATTTATGGTTTTCGAGAGTCAGTTGCGAACTCAGATCGCGAAGGAAGGCAGATCGCGAGTTCCGCCACCCATGTGCAGCACGTATTATCATCCGGATAAGCGGAAAGCTGTGGACGAAAAAGTTACTCGCTTCAAAAAACCGAAGCAAAATAATGAGTAACAAAAAGCTTAGCTTGGGAAACGGTTTCTTTCTTTTTTTTTTGTCATCTGACCAAGAATGAGGGGATTTTTACGAATGATTTTTAGCCCTGAAAATAAATGAAAAGCTTAGCTTATGAAACGGAATTTTTTGTTGATTTCATATGACCTTAGCCCTGAAAAGGGCTCGGGCAAGGCCAGGGTCGAAAGGCGTCACGCATCGTTATCAGGCGTCAGGCATCCACTCCGAGTATCCGACATACTGGCCAGTTGGATCTGGAAACTTGCTTTTGATGAAATGTTCAACACATGCTGGCAAGGGCTTTCTCGTCCTCGCTCCCAGTATCTTATACACGTTCGTGGTAACAGCACGGTAGGCGCTAAACCTGTTCCTCCTAACACATAAAATTTTACTTCAAAGCTTGATTAGCCATACTTTATGAAATACCTGTTGGGATCTACATCATCAGCAAACGGCAAATGTTTTTTCCGGGCACTAGCGTAAGTACACCAGCTAAGGTATACATATTCCAGGACTGCCGGATGCAGCAAATGAGGAATAGCTTCCATTTCTGTATAGCACTTTGCCTGCTGATGTGGAAAGTCCTCGTTATTAGCGTCGATTTTGGCTAAAAAGTGACGATTTCTCCTGCAACAGAAATTGTTGACAGGAAGAGGCATCCTAACGCACTTCCCACAATCACACCTACAACATACTGTACAGTTAGAAGCACGTGATGTTTTATAATAAGTTACCAGTCAGAAACTTCAGACTCTCCAGAATCTCCAGGTCCAGAATCTGCAGCTACAAGTGATGTTGAAACACTAACACTGGCACGTGGGTTTGGCATTGGCAACCTTTGAGCCCTATATGGCTCAAACTGGTAGGCCTGAGCACACGCAACTATTGGCACAGGAATGACAAAAGCCTGGTCCAATTCCGTCCCTTCATCCTCTACAAAGGGGCTTCTATCAAAATAAACGCTCTCGTCGAAACCTTCAGCCATTTTACTCGCTTTGTCTATCACTTTGTATACACGAAACGCAGGTCTGTGGTGCGCCAAGGTGCCGTGGCTCCCGTTATTGACGTCACGGCGCCACGTGACCGCGTTGGGCCAATGGCAAAAATGCCCGATTTGAATTTTAGATTTCTCATGTTCTGAAATATCGCAGTTATATTTTCGCGTATGATAAAAAGACACATAAAACTGTAAACTAGATTTTCTACTCCATTTTATAAGACAAAGTTGTTTTTTGGTGGCTATTGCCCTTTAAAGGGGCAATCAAAGGCCGTGGATACAATAGACTTGATTACTTGACGTGGAAAGCGGTGTTGCCTCGTTTCCTGCATCTTTTGAGGGTTAAAGAATAGGCCAGTATTTATTGAGCGAAAGTAATGGGGTGAGAAGGGTTGCCAGCCGGCAGCAGGGCACTCGACCTCTCTCTTTCTATCTCTCTCTAAAAGTCAAGTCAGCCATGCTGAAGGAAAGCTCTCGACGACTTCCAGTAACCTTGGAAAACGGCCAATTCAAGTTTCTGGCTGTTTTAACTGGCTACGGATGAAAGCCCTTATTAGATTTTGGCTAGAATAACCCTCACAGTAAGCTTTATATAAAGGCCAAAGTGTTTCGCTAACCCGACTAGTCACTTACTTACGAGTCTTGGGGCCCTTGACCTTTCACTACTTTCAAGGCCAAAAGGGTATTTCAAATTAGCCAAACAAAATCCCAATTTTCCAGCAGTGTTTTCTTACCACTTATTTTGCATAATTATTTGATTATATTTAACCAGTAAGCCTTCAACTTACTACCACTTTAGACATCATGCTAGCGTTACTGTTTTCTGACAATAAAATCGATTTCCTTTCATAGGTTTTTTATTTTTCATCTATTTTTTATAGCAGGAATTCCTGGGGGTCACAAGCTATTGCTAGGTTAATCTTAGACAAATACGAGTTGCATAATTAGGGAAACTATACTGGTAAATGTAGGAATTTCGAAGCTAAAGCGTTTAATATCGATTTGTAGTAGATCGATGTATGCTATATCGATTATACATATTGAATGTACACAAATCAATTTCTGGTAATTGTAATTAATGAATAAGAACTATCTCTTGAATTTATATAGATTTAGGGTATCGATTTTTATAGTATAACGAATTAATATAGGCATTGATGTCTGGGAATTATAAAGAAACGAACGAAATGGGAATATAGTTTCTGTTTTTACGTACTATTTTCTTGCGAATATATACCCATTTGTCCTATATGTATGCTATGTAGAATTTATATAGATCGATTCCTAGTAATTCTAGATAATGAGTGAGGAACTATTTCCTGAATTTATGTAGGTTTATGATACCGATTTGTTTATTGTAGCGAATTAATGTGGACATTGATAAACAAATGTAAATTTGTAAATGTTGTACATTTGTAAATAAATGAACGAAATTGGAATTTATTTTCTGTTTTATAAATTACTTTCTTGCATATGTATTATGGATTTGTTATATCGAATAAAAAACTTACAGAATTTGTCCAACAAGTATCGATTCTGTGACTTGTCAGTAATGGAATAAAGAAAGCACTTCTCACGCATCTTAATCTTAAGGATTAGACCACATTTGGTTCCGAAAATTGTGCAATAGCAACTGCAGCTTTGGCAGCTGTCGGCCAAGTTTGGTTCCGCAAATTTTAATAACGAATAATTCAATCCCCACAACTATTTCGTAGCTTTTCCAGTCAACTTTCTTCCAGAAAGGTTAAAATACCAGTTTTTGCCTGTGAATAATTCAACTCCTCTCTGCAGCTCGAACTTCGCGTCACTAAGCGGCTTGCACCTTCAATTTCAAAATAGAAGCCATACTTCTATTTTTTAATACATATTTTTTATTTTTAATCATCCTCTGCTACTGAGAAGCTTTCCTTACTACATTTTTGTTCCACCTTAACATTTTTGTCGTTTTCTTCCTCATCCATATTCACACATCAGCCAAAGTTGTGTGGGGAATGGTGCCTCCCAAGGGTTTACACGAAATGACAAAATGCTTAACCTGCTTTAATTATTTCTTCGCGGAAGAGAAGAAGACGAAGCGGAAAATAACCCCAAAAATAGGGTTTTTCCCTTATCAATTTTCCAGCATAAAACCACACATAAGATGGTTAGGATTTCTGCGTTCGTCTCGCTACTACAGCATAGTAAACTAAAGCTTCACGTCGGAACAAGAAATCCGAAACTCGAGCTCGAATACAAAGAAATGGGGGAAGAGGAAGAAATTTCTCAGTCTCAATTCTCAACGCCAAAAGACCTTTACCTACGGCCTGTTTTCTCCAAATCTCCTGATACCCACAAAAGGCAGCAAGGCGAAACAAGAGCTTCCAAAAGACTGCCACATTTCTTCGTAGATCGTCTTCCGCCCACCTAAGGAAAAGGTCGCGTTCTATGGAAGAAGGAGTGTCAACATCAATTGCGGCAGTGATGGGAGGCGAAGGACAGTGAAGAAAAGGGCTCCATACGGCGAAAGGTTCCCTCTCGGAACCGAAATTTCTGCCGCAATTACAGACCGATACGGGACGAAGAAGAATAGCCCCCGGACCCAAGCGGTCGTTCGTCGCGCTTTCCTACCCCTCAGGCTAAGACCGAAAAGGGAAGAGTATCTTCTTCTCCTGTTTTCAATTTACAGCTCTTCGAAGAACCCGAAGCCAAAACCCTCCCCAGAAAAGCCCAAAGCTTTCCTGGGGGGTGGGGTTAGTCGTCTTTGCACGTCTTGCCTGAGGAATCGATAACAGTTCTTCGTTATCGCATGGGCCCATAGCATTGGCATCTTCTTTATCCTCCTTCCCCTTAAACCAAAGTTGCAAAGGATACAGAGAAGAAAAGCTTTTCAACAATATCTTCTGCTCGATTGTTGCTCAAGCGTCTAAAGCAACAGGGCCACGCCAACCCCCTTCTGTTGGCGTTGTTTTGTTGGGTCTAGGTTGCGAAGACACTCATATCAGGCAGCCAGAATTGTCTAGGGGCTTTAGACACGCATTCAAGCGCGGTTCGGAAACCAAATGCCTTGAAAAATAATGCCAACAGTCAAAAATTGAAACCGCATAAGGGATGGCAACAATGAAAAGCGGCAGGCCAAGCCACTGGGGACCGAGGCTTACATGAGGCACAAGGCCGGCGTGCAGAGACAGGTCCCAACCGAACGTTTCCACCGTTAGGTATAGAGCAACGTAAAAGACATGATTAAAAGACAAGCGTTATTTATGATTTTTTTTGTGTGGTAGAAAGAGAACTTCAAAAGCTATTTCAAGTTTTGGGAATGTTACAGCTGGGGATCATTTGGTACGAGCAATTGGGTCAAAGGGAAACCAATAGTTTAAAGGTCAGACTAGAGGATTCTTTTTTTTTCGCATTTCTGTGCTTCTATCGTAGCATTTCTAGTCCTAGCCCAGTCCATTTAGCTCACATTTTTCTAAGCTTTTTTTTTCGGAGAACAAATTCCGGGAAGGCCCACTGACCACGAGATCCTTCCTCGGAATTTGGTTTTCCATGTTGTTTTTCTAGGAAGGGAAGTAAGCACAATAGAGATATCAATTATAGATTTAGATGTGTAAAGATATATCTAGGAACAGACAGGGCTAAAATCTATTTTCTCGTTGTAATTTTCTTTCTATTATGCGCGAAATAATAACTAAGTTAGTAAAGAAAGAAACTTCACAAAATAGTCACGCCATGACACGTCCGTGTCGCTACGACACGCTCGTGACGGCATGACACAAAGTTTGCACGCCAACAACTTGTGAATAAAAACTTTAGAGCAAATTTAATCACTTTAACAATGCTGCAGAATAAATCTTTTCAGTCTCAACTTGTGATTTTGATAGCTATTTGCTCTTTAACAGCACCTTAGGGATCAACATCACAGCGACGGGGCGTGTCCTCGTTTATCTCTGGAGGCCTGAAACGTCTTCGCTAACCGTTGTTGTCTCTATGTTTTGGGGAACTTTGGAGAGATAAATATGTCGGACCCATTTTTCTCTTCTTAATGTTAATATTTTGTTTCTGTACCCCTTCTGGAAAGCATTTAGCGAGAAAGGTCACAGGGCACGAAGGTCGTACATCACCGTGCTTAGCGAGGGAGCTCTAGTGCTGCCATCTCTCAAACCGTCTTTCTGGATATGAACAATGCATGGGTAAACTATATGACAAAAAGATTAGGTAGGGTAGGAGGGAGAACACCGAGCAAGTATAGTTTTTAGCCAAGGGGCTCTTTGAACATAAACTTCCGATAATGAGGGGGAGTAGTGTATGTTTAACCTTTGGAGGAAAAACACACAGGGACAGGGGTAAACGAGGAAAATTTTAATGAAGCATTTTGGAAGGACTTGGAAAAGCTTTGAAATAAGGCATTTCATTAAGCGAGGAGGAAAATTAATTACACTGATGCGCCCCCAGGATAACTTCTTTTATAGCTTTTAAGCTATGGGTTTGCGAACAGGAAAACCCCTGTTGCAAATTCCAAGTCCGTTCTTGGGGAGATTCTGGTTCATGCAAATGATCTTCGCAAGAGTAAACACACAAGTACACGAACCCTAAACTGAATTTTTACTGGCACCCAAGGTTCATTTGCAAAACTACTCATGGAACGTCACTTCAAACCAGGGGTATATTATCATAATGTTATAAAAATATTTAAAGAAATCTTACGTAAACGGCGTTATATTTAAAGAGCCATAGCTAATAACCCACTAAAAGGCAAATTTCTCTTTAAAATATAGAACAAAACATTCAGTTTCTAGGAATACCTTCTTTGCATCATCCGAGGAATAGCAATTAAGTATTAAAAAAGGAAATTTCACGAACGATTGTCAGCGTGGCTTTCCTGACGCCATTGACGTATCAGTATCCCTGGCGGGCAACGCGACACAAGGACTACGGTGTACCCGACTTAAGGACTAGGTTAGGTTAGAACTAGTTTAGGTTAGGCCTAGTTTAGGTTTGAACTAGTTTAAGTTAGGTTAGGTTAGAACCTCGACTTAATGACAAGAAACCCCAACTTAAGGACTAGGTTAGGTTAGGGGTGTGTAGTCCATAAGTCGGGGTTTTTAGTCCTTATGTTGGGGTTCACAACCCTTAAGTTGGATGCACTGTAGTCCGTTTGTCCTTATGTCTACCTTCCCTCTGGCGCCGGAGAGCTTTGTTTATCGTGTCAAGCGCTGGAACTGGACAGTTTTGAAACTGAAACTGGACTGGACGCTTACTGAACAGTAACGTGAACAGGTTACTGTTCAGTAACCGTGGAAGCTAGCGCAGTAGGCCACGGCATGACCCGAACTTTGCATCCCAATAACTCATGTACGGCTATTCGGTTCATCCTTGGAATTGGTAGGAATGAGTAAAAATGCGAGTATTTTTAGAGCAATTATTAGCGTAAAACTTTTTCGAGTAAAAAATTCGTATTTTTTAATACTTCAAAAGACTATTCCTGTTTCTAAGTTTTACAATGAATATTTGAGGTTATTACAACAAACATTCAAAATTATCCAATAAAATATTCAAAATTATCCAATAAAATATTCAAAATTATCGAAATGAATATGCCGAATTACTACGCATATTATAAATAGTCCCCGAATATTCTAAGTCACTTTTCTGGTACAATTTCATCACCTTCGGGAACTACTGATTTCAAAACTGCAGCAAATTGGAGTGATTTGTGTGAAAAGTTACAAGAAGGTTAAACAAGTCGCGACCATTCCAAGGTTTATCACTTTAGCATTTGACACAAGCGAGCACCCAAAAGAAGAGGGAGTAGCGTTCGAATTGGAGGCGTCCGTTGTTGCAATAGTCAGTTTCACATGTCGTAAAACGTGCATCTTGTCTCCGAAGATCCAGCATGGCTGAACCAATGGGGTTTCCAAAAGATGACCAACTCCCTCCCCTCTTCAAACCGGAAAACTCCGCCCTTCGGTAGTTCTAGGAAAGAAATAGCGCAGTGATCCTAAGTTGTCCGGTTAATACTCTTCGGTTCTGCTTCTTTTGGGATATTATTATAGTCCTGAACGAAGAGGTCAAGTTTCCATAAACTTTTCTATTCTCACTGCTGGACTCCTCTTCTTTTTATGTCTTTTACTCCGGCCCGACTGCCTTCCGTCATAGATCTATGAAAACTGACGGAATTTCTCCCAATAAAACAGGTGGAGAGATGAAAAATACTTGGGGACACTCCCTGGGACTGCTGTATATATATGACCAGCACTTTTGGATAGGACTCCATTGTTTGCCCAGAACGCTTGGCAAGAATTTTGAAGACGGCCAAGAAAATGCTTTTGTTGAAGGTGGTGGGGGGTGAGAGAGGGGACAGAACACAAACCCTTGGAGCTTTAGAAAGCCGGGAGGAAATCTCCCATGGGGTTTTCGAAGGAAGTCTTGGATGTTCCTGGAATAAAGTCAGGAAAATGGGCAACCGAATGGGGGAGGAGCTTATTTTCGAGTCCGTTGGCATAGCTTTTGTACTAGTACTTTCTCCTTCATAAGCATGACTATTAAAAAAGCTTATGCTGTAAGAGCTTTATGGCTGAGAAGTATATGGATTTCTTCGTAAGATTCCTTGCAGGTTTGATCACTGGCTGACTTTGCCAAGATTTTCTTCCTTGCTAACACTTTTATTCTTACTATTTATTATTTTTTATATTCCAGTACTAAAAGTGACATGGTCTACAGCAAAGGCTTTTCCTACGACGTCTTTCCTTCCGGGATTGTTCCTTGTCATTCCAATGTATAGACGCCACTTTCTTACGACATCGCACTGATTTTTATGGCAGCTATAGCTGTTAAAGCTAGTTGGAGAGGAGATAGGCTTATTAACACAGACATTCGCAAATCTAACTCTTATTTTGGGCAAAAATCCCGAAATAAAACGTCTTTTATGCCATTCATATCCTTCATCGGAAAAATAAAAGCAAATTCGCAGTTCTTTCAGAAAGAAAAGACCTTGTAGTGCTAGAAGGAGCAAAGAAAAGGTGAATTTAAGAAATTTCTTAATTTTCATTAAGAAATTACCACTTATTTAAATTATAAGCTTTCCTTACCATGCAAAACCAGATTTTCTTACTTAAGGCTCATTCGATCATTTTATACAACTACTAAATTAAAAGCTCTTCGAAAGAATTTCTGTAGGTAGCATAGGTATACTTACCATAATAAGGTATACTTAGCATCGATAAGACGTACTTAGCAAAAAAGTACACTTAGCATCAATAAGCTAAGTATATAAGCTTATTGATGCGAAAGATTTACAGATGGCACTGATACCTGCTATTGTTTTGTGAAAGCCTTGCATAAGAAAGTGAAAAAGAAACATAGCTAATAGCTGGTAAAGTTTCAATGCTTTTTTGCTGCTGAAAAGTACCACTTATCACCACAGTTTGCTGTAGCAGCACAATATCCCAAATCGAGGCGTCGAACTTTCGGAGCCAGATTTCTCGAAAACGGCTTATTACGTCAGCTAAGCCATTTAAAAACTATTTAAAAGCTATTTAGAATAAAAGTTTTCTTTCCTTAGTAGCGAATGCACACTCAAAGGACATCTTTAGGCAACGTTTTTTCACATAGTTGCAAACTTCCTTTGCATGTTACTAAGTTATTATTCATTAGAAAAAAATGTGGATTGGTTGTGCAGCAGCTGTTTGTATGCTCAAGCTTACTGTCAAAGACCATTTTCAAGAAATATGCTGGTTTTAACGAAAAGTTGTTCCGAATTTCCCCCTGCTAACCGCCTATCCCAAGCTAAAGGATACGGGAGCCTTCCCATGCTAACCGCCTATACCGAGCTAAGGTACACGGGAGTCGTCCCATGATAACCGCCTATCCCAAGCTAAAGGATACGGGAGCCTTCCTTTGCTAACCGCCTATACCGAGCTACGGTACACGGGAGTCGTCCCATGATAACCGCCTATCTCAAGCTAAGGGATACGGGAGCCTTCCCATGCTAACCGCCTACACCGAGCTAAGGTAAACGGGAGCCTTAGATGTTCAGCACAAAGGATGGAATTTTGAATTTAAACTTCTGCATTAGCTTCCAGCGTTAATTCGTAAAGATAAACTTAATGAAGTTGCTTTAATGGGGCTTTGGGAAGGTACTAAACTCGCACATTTTAGGGCTATGTTAGAAAAACATCTCCCGTCTTGGAGATTACCCAAGACGTTCGTAAAAGAACCTTATTGCTCTTTAAGATTCCATATTCCATTTCGCAGGACGAAAAGGAGGCGGAGCTAAGAAGTATCTCTTCCTAACCCCTCTCTTAATCTATGTGACTTTGCCTGTGTGTTTCCGCAATCTCTCTCCAAACCCACGCAGTTCTATGTGCTAAATAAGCTGCGTGAATGGGCCATTTCTCAAACCCAGATTCAAGTTTCATGCAGTAATGCGGCAGTGCTGATGAGCCTACGTAGCTTTTAGGCTTGTCTTGACATGTCCCCTCTAGTTCCTTACGAGGGGGACCCCTAATTGCATCTACCAATGATCCTAAAACCTTCATGACTATTTAGTGATGATTAAATCCTTCCTCTCTTTCCTCTCCTTTATCTCCTATAATATTTTTCTTAAAACGAACTATTTCTGCTTAAAATTCCTTTTGCTTATTATTACGTCATCCCCAAACCAGAACCCCCCCTAAAATATGAAATTTACAGGGAAAAGCGACAACCCACTGTTTTAAATTGCCTTGTTTATGCCTCCTAACAGCCGCCAAACCCAAATTTGCCTCCATTTGCAGGAGTTTTTCGGGGGTTCAGGGTAGGTTGAGCACCACACATACTCAATTACTGAAACGGTTGGTGGCCTGCTGTGCGACAAACTTTGCTTTCCGCTGGAATTAAGCTCCGAATGTCCCCTCTTCCCCCAATCATTTTCGCTTTTTTTGCGGCAAATAAGTTTCGTAAAACCCGATGAACCCCAAACTGAAAATGTTTCAATTGCGTGACACTAGAAGCTCGCCGGACTCTACGGTATCTGGTCTCTTCCTGCCCCGAATTACCTTGTGAGTTGCACCTAATCACTCGCTCTTTTTAACCCTTTTTGTCTTTTTTTTTAATTTAACTTCTTGTAACGATATTTGGACGCTTCAGAACCGCATGCAGCAACGGATTGTAATTACCCGGTTGGGTTTTTGCATGGTACAGATGGGGCGATAGCGCGATAGTGCGATACATTCCATTCTTATTATCCCGTGCGCGAGCCCATTTGCCTGTCAGTGAGCGCGGTGAATACGATCCCTTACCCTTGCAATTTTCCATCAGATCTTCTGGGAAACTCCCAAAAAATAAAATAAAAAAAAAGAATAATTACTTGCAGCTTTTCCGCTATATAGTACCAGCCAAAGGGGCTTGACGAATGACAAATGTCTACAAGTACAATCCTGGATGGCTTTAACTCGGAACAGCAAGACAAATGCTAAGCTGGAGACATATTTCACGTCTTTTCTCCTTGCACAAGTAGGTCTTACTTCTTTTTTTTTCTCCTCTTCGCACACACAAACAAAGATCTTATTAAACCTGCTATTCTTCTCCCACCCCTCTACCTAAAAAATATATGCTGCTTTATCTCTGCTTCCTTTCATTATTTTTTCCTTTTACCAACACCAACCCTCGGTGTATTCGTATTATAGATTGTATTTTATATTGTCTCGGATAACTGACCTCCTTCCCCTTTTCTAGGGTAATTAAACATCCTTTTTACGACTATGAGGGTCTACGCGTGCTTTTTTTTTTGTATCTTATGTTCTCCACGCAAGAGGGCAGGGGAGGAGTGGGTTGGAGCGGGGGAGGGGTTAATGATGATAAGGGTACTTACTCTAAAACGAAAGAGCACGCTGTTTTCAGCTACGTGTCCTCATGCGTGCAGGAAGCATTTATTAAAGAAAGAGGTTTGTTTAAAAGGCATCGATTATCCAAGAGAAGAATAAAAAAATCGCTTAAGGAAAGGAATCTTTGAACTGGATTGGATTTGCAAATAGGTTCGGTGCAATCACACGCTTTTCTATTGGTTTTGTATTACTTTGTGCGTTATTTTGATACCTTGAACTGAGCCAGAACTTGAGTTCTTGTCTTAATGTAAATTAGTGACTAGTTGGATCAATCCTCTGATCATTTCCGACACAACAACAGCGTCACCTTGGGGTTCCGGGAAAAGGGCGAGGATGATCCGTTATTGATGCCCTGGACAATAAATCATGAAAGTAAAACGAGTCTTAGAAGTTTTCCTTTGGCTGGTATACCAGTATCGGATGTTTTGCGTCTCCTCCACCTTTTGCCAGCTATCCTCTGTTTCTTTCTGCAAGTTCGCCAGCAAAACTTTTGGGACCGAACGGAAATAAGGCAAATCCTACGCGGTAACTAGGAGGTTCTTTCTTATCAGCAAAGGACTTTTTAAGCTTCCCATCCCTTTATATGACTCCCAAGAGACGACAGACCGACCCATTAGCTTCCACATTTTATAACGAAAGGAATCTCATTGTGTGCTCTGCCTATAGGCCAAGTTCCTGTGCCAAAAGTCCGCCATTTCACGGACAGGAGTGAAAAACTGGACATTCAAAAGAATCCTATTAGATCAGCTGACTAACCAGTACAGGATTTTCGTTCCCAATCTTTGGTTAACTTGATTACTTTGGGTTGAATTCGATGTCAGGTTTTCTATTCCTCGCACAGTTATAGATGGCGTAGTAAAGGAATAAATGTGTTCTAAGGAAGGCGCGAGGTAAACGCAAGCCGGAGTAGACGGATGTGTCCCGTTTAGGAGCAACATTAGACCGGCTCCATTTCAAAAATTCATTATTGAGTCGTCGTGGCATTTAGTGAGGCAGGCCCGAACTAACGCTACAAGTTCCGGCCTGACCTTATTAGAAAGGTCGGCAGCTTTTAGTTCTGACAGGATAGTATACAACTTTCGCCTTGAAAGCAGACTTGGCATTGAGCAAATTTAAAAGTTGGAGAATCCGAGCTAGACAATTAGTTTCGAGCCCCAATTAGTGGGCAAAAATGTAGACAAGAGTGTCAGGGAACCTGGGTTTACAAGTTAGGACTTGTTTAAACGCGCTCGCTCGCAAAGATGGGAAAGTTTCTTTGTTAGCGGGAGCCGTTTCTCTCCGCGTGCCAAGGTGAGGCAGACATCAAGAGCTGAGCTTTATCCGCTCGCATCGGCTCGAATTCAAAGCATAAAACTAGGAAGAAGCCAGAAATTAAACGAAGCCACACACATTTGCCCTTCCCGCACGTATAGACTTAAGGAAGAGTGCAACAATACCTTCAAGTGTGTTTGTGCTAACTTGTCGAACATTCTCACGTCGAAAGTTTTTTCTAGCCCGGGCTAGTTTGTTTTCCTTGTATTCTGTATCCTCTTTTTTTTGAAGGCCTTCTTTCCTAGCCCCCTTTCTAAAATAATGCTTTCATCTCGACACGAAAAATGTACTCCTTCGTATATAACCTACGCCGCAACAATGCTATTGTTGCACAGCTCCACAGTTAACAAAAGAGGTCAACCCCAAAAAGACTTTAGTAAGCTTCCCCCAATTTTTTTTATTTTGTGTGTATGTAATGGCAAAAACAGCAGTGGGGATCTTAATGAGCTTTCACAGTGGTTGTGAGTCTAATCGTTTTCACTGTCGCAAAGCTGCGAGCCGAACACCCAATTCTTCTCACGTTCCCAAATGTAACACAATTGCCCCCATAACGCTTCACCAGCTTGGCCCATTCAAATCTGGCCTATTAGGCGTAATTTCCTCGCTATTAGAAATGTTTCCTTAAAAAAGACTTCAAACGAATCCGACAACTTTTACGGTGGTGTTCAAGCAATTTTCTAGTACCTAACTAGAATAGACCATTTTAATGATCCGAAAGTTACAACTGCATACATAGATTACCAGGATTTAACTACGACAATATTACGCAACACATATGTAGATTACGTACATAAGAGACAATCGCCGTACCATATGGTACTACAATTTATGTATACTGTACTGTGTACATACACATAATGGGCCAGGCCGGAGTTGTAGTGTTACTCCGGTTTGAGTGGCAGTTCCTCAACCGTGAAAAGTTTGTGAACAGAACTAAGCAAGTGGCACGTGGCCGGGTTTCTTAGCTCTGCTCCGGCTTCCCTAATGACGCCTCACAGCCCCGGCACTCCGAGTGTTAAAAGTACCGAATCAGCCGATTTTTTGACAATTTCAGCGCAAACGCATTTCCTCAATGTGTTACACTGCAGCTCGTATGCGAAGCTTAATTAACTCCACCTATTAAATGGCTCCTTCCAAGTGAACTATCCTCGCAAATGAAAACCATCTTAGCCTGCGAATAATTGGCACCCAAAGTAGCCCCCGTAATTCTGACAGACGCAAGCGAAAATTACACTCAAAATTCGCTGAAATACCTTAGAATTACTTGGAACATTTTGTCCTGATCATTTCACCTCTTGCCCAATTCCATCAAGTTTCCGTCAAGACATTCTACCCGAAAAACCTCGTTTAGAACTTGTCCCAAAAGGTTCCCAAAGCAATTAGCAAAGAAAAGACAGTACTATAGTCAGCAGGAGCACGACAGGCAGATTTTCCACAAAGTTTTCTCTCTGCGATCCCCCAAAAACAAAGCAAGTTTTCCATACAACGTGAGAGGACAATATCTCTCGCTCCCAAGACAAGGACTACTTGTCAAAATTACTTTACTCTTGACTTGGGGAGGATGAAGCTGTTCCATAATTCAATGCCAACTTTTCTATCTTAATGACAGGTTTTGGGGTGAAATGAAGGAAAACAATAGAGAAAAATGGTCACTTTTTTTTCCGAGACACCGAAATCCGATCCATTGCCTTTTCTTCAGGGCGCTTTTCCTTTCCAAACGATCAATACGAAAGATCTGTATTTATGTATTTTATTTTATTTTGCTTCGCGTCTTCTTTTCCGTTGCTTCCGTTGCTCCGTACTCCACTATACTTCCTTAGTGAAGTGCAATGGGACTAAAGATAAATAAATGTGGAAAAAGTAAAAGAATCTCGCTAAGGAGAGAATACAAGGATAAATATTACAAAACTCGGTGGTCCCAACAACCCGTTCTGGAGGCCTCTTTAGATTAGAAGAAGTAGTTCTAGTCTGTTATGCATAACGTACACAACACAACACCATCAGGCAGGCTGTTGAAGCTTAACAATCTATCATGGCGGCGCCGAGCAAGCCCATTTTTTATCCATTTTTTTTTCGTACTCCTGTACCCTATATATGTGCAGTCCTGTGGCTGACAACCTGTCATTTGCATAAGGTTATACCTATGAATAATGATGGTCACTGGTCGAAGACAATTCTAGGTTTAGGTTCCCTTGCATCTTGAAGGTTCCTGAAGGCCTAAACTAGTTTAAAGGCTTTATATAGTGTGAGCAAAATTAAAAAAGAAAAAAATACTAAAGTGATCCAATCGAGCTATATTCGATCTAGATACTTACTTCTTTCACCAAGATAGTGTCCCATATCCCTTAGCTTATAGATGCAAAGCAGTCACAGATGGCGCTGATGTTTGTTATTGTTTACAATATAGAAGAACGAAAGTTCAGAAAATAGGATCTTGTGGCTTTTCTGACGTCATAGGCATAGGATTATCCACGGTACGGTAAGTATTTGTTTACTGTTTTTGGAGGTTAACAGTTACCGCGAAGTCAGGGACGCGACACGTCCGTGACATCACGATCCAAAGTTTCTATGCCCATAACTGGTAAATTGCCGTGGGGCGAAGTACGTTGTTCTTGAAGTAAGGTAGACGTACAAAGATCTACCAAAATCTCAACACGTAATTTTGGTGACTACTTTCCCTTTATTAGGTAAAGGGGACATTGATTTCCTATTCACACTCGGCATGGATTTCCCGGGGCAAAAGAGAGACACTTTACACACTAACTCAACTCACACGCCTGTTACCCAAATACGATTCGTTACGTCCAAACTGAAGTTGGTGCTCTCTGTTGCACAAAAAAAGTACGAGGGTTCAGCGCTGAACTATTTAGACGCAATTTGGTCGCACGCGTCGCAAGAACAGTAGGACGAGTAAGTATAAAAGACGCGATAAGTCACGTAGTATCTTAGCAATATAAAGCGTTTCTCCAAGCTTCTTCCATAAGAATAAAGCAACTGAAAGCATTCCCTATTCATAAATATTCATCTAGAAAAAAAGTGGACAAAAAAGATTCTTAGGTACTTGAATGCACGGAATAGACAGGTTTCTCAAATTTTGCTACGCTCTGCATCTCTTTTACAACGAAGCGAAGGTTAAATCAGTGTCAGGATATGATTGACAAACGCATTGTTGCACCACTCACGTTTTACTCACTTTCCAGAGCGCGAAACTCCAAAACCAATCGTTTCATTTTCAGTCCCTTACAACTACTTCGATCATCCTTCTAAAAATCTCAAAAATCGAAATTAAAAACCTAGACAAAGTTAACAACAAGCTTAAGTTAATAATCTATAATGTCCTTACAATAAATCTCGCTTAAAAAGCTCTAGGCCTGCTCCCAAAGGAATACGACTTGGCAGGGCAGAAATTCCAGGGCAGAAATCGAGTTACATTCCAAGTTGACACTAAAACTTTGGCTCTCACTCTCTTTTCCTTGGTAAAAATAAGCGCAAAGTTGCTAAGTTCAAGAGAACTTTCATCTTACAAGTGTAACACTCACGTTCCGACCAAACTTGACCAGTGGAATACAATGACTGCACCAGTGCACCCTCAGTGCGCACTAGTGCACTCCAATGCAGTTCTTAAAATGCCTGCGATTCTGACGGACAGCAGGTTAATCGAAAGTCTTAAGAGTTGGCCGGTCGAAAAGCATTGAATTGCACCCTGGCTTTCGCATACGTAATTGCCTCCCTGTCGCCATTGGACAGCACCTCGTTCTAGTGACAAGAGTCCCCTCTTCTTCTTATTAGCTTCAAATCAACCAAAAATCACCCACTAATGATTTCACGGCCTTTTAAGTAAAAGTTTGTTGATTGTAAAGAAAAAGAACCCCCCTCCTAAAAAAAGGAAAAGAAATAGATAACGCTGTCGTGAGAACTCGGAATTCTGTCCAAGCTTTCCCACCGAAGAAATACGGAAATACGAAAAAGATGCTTCGAGAAACTCTGGGGTCCCTCGGCCTACTCCGGCATTCAGCTTCTGCATAATCCAGCAACTCGCAAGAAAGGCACGCCTGATTCAGTACCCCCTAAAGAAAAGTTCCCAGTAGTTTTCGCCTTTTCCTTCCAATTTTTTTCCTCGGGCGTGTGTGTGTGTAAGTGTACACCTTCTCCCCAGCAATTTCTCGCAGCTTTTCCCAACGGCTTATTGAAGTCCCAATTTTTCCTGCTCGCGCTGCAAAGTAAGGGAAAAGAAACACGGGAGCTGAGGGGCCTTGCGGAAAAAGGGAATTATTCCCTAATCCGACCAAGTCATCAAGAACTGCTTGCCGGATTCTTTTCAGTCAAGTATTACAAAAAAGCCTCGCCTAGCCTTCCAGGAATGAAATACTTATTTTTTCTCATCTTCACTCCTCCTACCAGCAGCAAAAATACTGCATACCACTGCTGCCAAGTTCAATAAAAGGTCTCGCAAAATAAAATATAAGATGGCCCCAATATTCTCGCCAAAAAACCCTGCTATAGTCAACTTCAAACGTGGGAGTGCACAAGCCAAATCAATTGCGGCACCGGAACCCTTTCCTTGCTCCTTCTGTATTCAAGAAGGGATAAAAAAGCGCCCAGTAAGTAAGCATACCAAACCCTTTACATGTACCCCCTTGTTTTCCGCCCATTTCCTTTTTTAGCATGGAATCGAGATGTTGCAGCAAGTCTTAAGGTAATTGACATAACCAACATCTGATGGTAACGGAGATATAATGTGTTTAAAACGAAAAAAAAAGAATGTAAAAGAGGCACTGAAACTCCTTGTAGCTCATAAAACGCTGTCTTATTTTGCTTAAAAAAATAGAGAAAAATCTGGATTTTTTTCTTATCCTTGGGAAGAGAAAATATCTAAACGGCGTGTGAACGGGTACAAATGAAATGCCCTGGGGCCATATGATGTAGTGAGACGACAGGCTACAGCTTCCTATCATAATGGAACAGCTCGTCCATTCACATTTACTTAACCCTTCTTTTTCTGAAAGAAAACAGTATTTCTTCCAAGATTTTTCTTTTTTTTTTAGTTTCTTTTACGTCACCCCAGATACCGTCAATTGCGATGTGAGGGAGCGAGAGGAAAAGAAAAGAAAAAATAAACTGCTATAAGAAGGATTCCAGAACTTGAATGTTGCACCAGGGGCTACTCGCAAAACATTTTGGCTCGCCGAAGCGAACGTTTTTGGGGGCAATCCGAGCGAGTTAGTGGCCGGGAAAATCGAACAGTTTTGGGTCGACTCAGATGACATAGACGAGGTATATGTATACCGAGCTTTCGGCGACTACTGCGGGGATAAGGGCTGAGAAACGCCGTAGCAGTACCAACGGACCAGGGAAAATCGAACATATTTAGGAGATTCGTTCAAGGTTCGAACATTTTGGGTTGACCTGGGCGCTACCAGGATAGACGGTGGGAACTGCTTGACATAGGGGAGAGCCCTTGTGTCGAGGTGATAACCGTGCTGCTTGGAACTGAGAAACAAACGTTTTGATGCAGCTGCTCTGTGTCGTGCGTTATGCACTCTATGGATGGGAAATCACATATTTTGGGGCAAAACAACACGTACGGTTGGTTCGGGGAAGCTAAAGGGGAAGAAACAATTTTTGTATTTTTTCTGCGTTTTTTTTCCTGTTTGGAGAGAAACAGGAACGGAAAACTACAGCCGGTGGGAACGGCTGTTGTTTAAACTATAAGGCAAATCGAGTTACTATATAGCGTCCAGGACGAAGAAAAGCCAGAAAGAGCGGAGATTTTCCATAAGGTTAGATGGGAGGCCGCGCAATGAAACAACAGTGAAAAATAGAAGGTGACCCTGGCGTTATTTCGATTTGCTCTCACATAGTTCCGACTTTTTTTCCCCGTTTTTTCTTGTGTCTTTCTTGTGGGGCTTTCATAGTAAAAGAGGAGGGTGAAGGCGACTCATGCGACGTTTACAGCAAGAAGCGAACAAGGGCGAAGCCAATGTTTTCGGGTAACACAGAAGGCGGTACCCTTAGCCACAAGAAAACGAACGTTTTTCTGTAACTGCACTGGGAAGGACTTGCAGCAGCTGACGCAACAGTGAAAATCGAACATTTCAGTACGCCGCTTTAACTTAACGGAAACCGCGGTTCAAGGAAAGGGGTTCGGTAGGTTCAGTTGATTTTCAGAAATTTCAGGCTAAATGTTGTTGTTTGTGATTAACAATGGGTTGAGGAAATCCGTGTCGACACGTTTTGGGTACTGGAAGTTTCCTCTGTAATTTGACTTGAACGAAATTTCTTTTAGCATGTAGAGGGCTCTTACAAATGGCCTAGTGTCCGTAAGGTTCAGTTAAATCAAACACCCCGAGGCAATAGTTGCGAAGTGTATACCTAGAGGTAGACGGGACAAGTTAATGACAATTAATTCCTTCTACCTGATTTAATCCCACTTAAATCAGACATCTAGGAACGATTCTGTTGAGGTTAATAGAGGAACAACGTTCATTAAAGTAATCTTCATTAATAAAAAGGTTAAAATTCATTCAAACGACCTTTAGTTTGTCGTCTGAACTCTCATTAACATCCCTCGTGCTGTTCCTAGTTGAGCTCGATTAACTTTAACTGACATTAGCGTCCCGGCTAGCCTAGGTATAAGGAGGGCTCTGACAAATGGCCTAGTGTCCATAAGGCTCGGTTGAATCAAACACCTCGAGGCAATAGCTGCGAGGTGACGTGGGAGTGGTTGGCAAAGCTCTTATGGAAAAGTGTATACATTTGGTAAGTTTGGGGACTATAACCTAGGCTTTTAATGTAAACATAAGGCTCAGACTAAAAGCCTTCGTAATTAGATTCATTGTCATGGTAACCAATGCCTCGGTCCTCCAAGTCCACAAACATGCAAAAAAAAACGGTTTTCTAAGAATAAAACTATTTTCCGCCATAAGGCTTGGTAGCCATCTTGAATCAGTGTTATTGTCGCGTTACCTAGGCGACTCTTCAAGACGTGCAAAGAGCCTTTGATGAAGAGGGGTTACGTCAAAGCTTTTCGTATACGGGGTTTACCTCTCATCAACAAAATAGCCTACGATATATTTCTATGTCTAAAGAAGAGCTCATTTGGCTCCCAGAACCTTCCCTACAAGCTTTCGAAGACTCCTATAAATTAACGGCTTTTCGAAGATGAAGAAATAAATCTGAAGAAAACAAGATGGACCAGCTGATTTCGCAGTTTTCGCAGCAGAGCCATAACTTGACGTTGATTCCTTTTCAAAGTTATCCCATTCGTGGGTTCCAAAACATCCAAATATCATGTAAAGCTCGACTAGCAGTCTTAAAAGCAGATAATTAATTATCTGGAGCGGTGGTAGGCATCCGAAAGAAACTACAAGGAACAAGTTTTGACATGCTGCCTTGCTATCAGAGAGGATCAGAGAACAACAATCCCAGGGTACACCCAATGCCCTTTGCCAAATAAAGTCGTCGAGTCTTTCGCTGCGCTAATAAAAACAAACCGTCACTTACCTTGTCTCTCAGCATCGCACAAGGAAGATATGAACCGAACCGAACCGCGGAAACTTCCGTTGATGTTATCCTAAGACCTTCAAATACTCCTTGCAAAGAAATAATTTTGTGGAATTACGTTCCTGGGTTTCGTACCATTCGTACCATTCGTACAAATTCCCAAATCCCTATCTTCTGGAATGTCGGATGGAATATCGGAAAGTCATATATCTTCCAACAATCTTCCAATATCCTCAAGAATACAACAAGAGATTGTGATTACCACTTGACAGAAAGTGGGATTTCGTACTTCAAGATATGAAACCTAGAAAGTTAGAAATACATCCGTTGATTGCAAGTACAGTCCTTCAGAAAGGTGATTAAACACCTCCAGTATGAAAGGAACAGTAATGCCACATTTCGAAACACGGAATATTTCTGAACCTGGAAGCGTCTGCGCGGGCCAAACGCACAGCTTTGACACGACACGGACGGAGGCAAGTCCCAACAACTTTGCAGACTCTCCAGCTTCCTCGGTTACTCTGGAAGAGCATGCCGTGCTGCGTGCATCATCATCTCTCCTCACCATAACAACACAACCCCTTCCTTGTTATCGTGCTATTGTCCGCAGCAATGCGACTACCCACGTCAACGTCATTCACGTGTACGCGACTCAGAGTCCAGTTTCGCATTCTGTATTAGCTATGTGATCAAATTGCTGTCTGCCAGCGTTCAGCTCCGTCGTTGTTCTTCGCCCAGGGGGGGTCAACGGAGCACTACTTTCAACCCTAACGAACCCTGTTTCATCTTGGTCCTCTCGCAGATCGTGAAGAAAACTTCCTGTGATTATGAAAGCAGTGGCCAATTGGAAAGATTGTTTACACTAAAAGTGCAACTTTTCCATTTTCAAAAGCAGCTCGGGAAAAGACCCAGAACATCGCCCGAGACAACAAATCCGAAACTCATGAATAATGTAGAACTTGTCGGAAACTTCCTGTGCCAGTGCTCTCCATGTGTTGTTATGTATGGAAGAGGAACCTCTTGCCAGCCTAGCTCGTTCTTTTTCGTGTTCCCTTTGAAGATCAACATTTTCATGTCATAAGAAAACGGAAAGCGTTAAGTGTATACAGTACTACACACGATTGCTCCCAATAGAAATAACCTTCATAGAAACTCGCTTCCCCACGTAAAAAAATAGAAAAAGAAAAAAAAAACTTGGCTCTGTTTTATTTTTCTTCGGGTAGCACACCGCAATCCCAAACTTAATTTCCAATTCCAATGAGTGCAAGCATGAATATGGAACAGCACATGCACGAATTGGACGAGTGGCAGACGGATTTGGAGCACCATTTACGCCAATGCAATTGTACCTGTAACCACATGGGTTATGGCAATTATTGGACGTATCACCAGAAGGTATGGCCACGCGACACAAGGACGACTCGACAAAAGGTGCCCGTTTACCCAACGCAAGGACGCCAGGCCCCGACACAAGGACGCCAGGTCCATAACCTTTTAAGGGACCAATAGTATTTCGAGTTAAAATGTCTCTGCTCTCTCGCTTTTTGAACTAGAAATTCTATTGGTCCGTAAATAAATTAGGGACCTACCGTCCTTATGTCGGGGTCCAGCGTCCTTGAGTCCTTTTGTCGAGTCGTCCTTCTGTCAACTTCCCCTATGTATACCCAAAATCATCCTCAAATAGACAAGAGTTGACATAATTCATTCTTGCCCTTTCCAACCAAAAACAAAGTCAAGCGAATTCTTGGCTAATGAACAATTATAAATTTTTTGGCAAATTTAAACTTTTGTTCTTGCTTAAAGTTGTAAGAATCAAAAGGGACCTGGGATATCTGTAGATTAAACAGGAATTTAATTAAGTCTCTGCCGAAATTTTCAAATTTTCGGGAATTTAGGAAAGTACTTCCAGGTAAAATCGATGTGCAAGTTCTCGAATTTGTATTCTTTTCACACTTGAGGAATTCTGGAGCATTTGCCGAATTCCATGACCCGTTTCTTTCCTGAGTGTCTCGCCGAAAATCACTGGCCTTGGAATAGTTGGTAATCGGAATGGTACAGGATTGGGTTAAGGGTTTTTTGGGTTATGATTTCTTCCGTTTTAGTTGCGAAATTTGATTAGAGCGCCGAGGGGAAGAGCTTTAAACGCTTGAGAAGCAAGACAGGAAATGTCCATTTTGGCACGGAAATGAACCTGCTCCATCAAATTGGATTATAGCAGTCCAGAGTGGACGAAAGTCTATGGGACTTTGCAATACGTCAGGCCTCAACTCAAGCTGATCTGAGCTCGAGAGCATCACAGCTTTGGGAGAAGTCCTTTCTCTTAATACTTTTCGAAGATCTTGACAAGTCCAGTGGAGTTAAAAAAGAATAAGACACAAGAGAGAACGAGAGAAAAGTAAAAGACTATGGGGGGGCTAGAACACAGCCAAAAAGGAGAGCCAACACATGTGGCTCATGTCAAGATTTCCTTCAGGATTTGTCTAGACAGTAATATTATTACTTACAGTCCATTTCTAGACATTTTCTACTTACTCTTCATCTTCTTCTTTCCACCAAGGCACAGGACAGCCTTACTCAGTACTTCAAATCCCTCCAGTAAGGGATTATCGGTCAAATCCATGAAAGGTAAAGTAAATACTTCAAAAATAACCACCAAAACCGTAAAAATCGCTGAATACGTTGGAAAGTGATCCTCAACTCATAGTCTTTTGTGAGTTTGGTTGCCCTACGTTTTCGCTACTTGCGCACAAATTGAATGGAGACTAAAAAATAAAAAAAAAAATTCAAAAAATACCAAGAGAGTTTTCAATGACACATTAAAAGGCTACAAAGAACGAAAAAGGATGAGGTTAGACGAGCAGAAAAACCTGCTCAACAATAAAAAGCGTTCGACTTTGGTCGAGAAGGCACTTAACAGACAAAAAACGAAGAGGGTAGAATCCTATTGACATTCTTTAATCAAACCTATAACCCGTAAAAAAAAAAAAAAAAAAAAAAAAAAAAAAAAAAAAAAGAACAAAACTTCGAGAAAATGAAACGAAGCCAGACAATCTTCACGAAACTTGGCTCTCAACTCATATAAAACTGGAAACTGTAGGCTTCCACTCATTCCAGGCACAAGATCGAAGTCCATTCCGGACCCAAATGTTAACGAAAACTTCTTTCTGGCCAGTATTCTTTCCTTTCTGGTAATCGAGAGACTTGGAGTGTCCACGGCGAATGTAATAAAACAAACGGGATAAATCCGCAGAATTCATTATTGGTTACTGTCTTGTGCCTGCAGTAGGAACGAATCCGGTTTTATCTAGGAGTTCAAATTTCATTGTTGCCATTTTTCTTTATTGCGCCATTTGACTTGTTATGGCTGTGCTCCGGTTATTTCTGTAGTTCTACAGAAAGTATTGGCGAAACAGTACTAACGTGTGGTGTATGAGGACGCCAGGACTCTACGAAGACCGGCAACGCGACACAATGCGACTCGACAAGAGGACTACGATGTACCCGACAGAAGGCTTACGAACCCCGACTTAACGACTACGAACAAGGACTACGGTTCCATAATCGTAGTCCTTTTGTCGAGCCGTCCTACGTCCCAGACCCACGACAGAAGGACGACTCGACAACAGGACTACGAGGTACCCGACAAACGGACTACAAACCCCGACTTAAGGAAGACCAAACTTAACCTAGCCTAGCATCTAACCAAACTCACCTAAACTAACCCTCTACAGTGTGCATCCTAAAGAGTTACCCTCGAACGTCTCTGCACTAGGAATGGCAGTATTACGCTCGATTCGTGGGTTAGTGTTTAGAATGTGGGAGGGGGACTTCCGAACAAGTTCATACCCGTGTTAAGCACGTAACTGAGCAGCAACTGTGGTACCCAGCGCCGTATGGCCACGCTATAGCACCTATGTGACGTCACGACGCAAAGTTTGAATGCCAATAACTCATAAACGGCTAGTCCGAACAATATGCAACAAAGACCTTCGTTCTTAGAAAAAGTTATACCCGCAAATATTCACCATCTCAACGTATAATTTTGTTTTCTTTTCCGCTTAAGCAAAATGCAGTCAAATTAGGGCTCGGAGCAGTATCCTACAGTATTCTGTCGTGATGCGCTTGGGGCTTTTGAGCCCTGGATTATTGACACGTTGTGAATTTATTGGCACGCTTCATAGTCACGTGAGAGACCGAAAAGCGTTTGGGGAAAAACTTTCGGGGGTCTTTGCCTATCAGACAAGGATTAAGTTACTATATAAGAGCTCAATAATCTCCTAACACACAAGCCTGGAACGCCCTTTCTTTTCCTTCCGATTGACTGGGTTCTTCCGAAGAAACTTTTGGATCCCCAGAAACTTCTCTCGTTCCATAAACACACTTCACCTCCTAATATCTAATAGTTGTATACACACACTTCATCTTCTAATCCTTCATTTTGTCTCTATTCAATTTTTACTTAATTTTTTGGTCTTCGCTAGTTTGTTTACCCTTGTTTGTTTTGCTGTAGGTAATGCTGGCTATATCCATGCTATAGATGTTTGAAAGGCTCCAACTTTAAACTAAAAAAGAGGAAAAAACATGCTTTCTGCCCTTGCTTCTATTCCCAAGGCAAAATGGAGCCTTAGAACAAGACTAAAAGTCCCTGTAGGATTTCTTTAACCGTTTCGACGACGACAAGTTAGATAGACTGTCTTCAGATTGCTAATCAATTAAGACTTGGGGAAGACGGGAAAGGACTACAGAGGCACACACACACACCCAAACACAAGGGACAAAAGCTTACACCACTACCGTATAGGAGTCGAAACGAGCGACAATAACTTGTTACGTTAGCAATTTCTACCCCCATTCTCGGAAAAACAAATGGAGTTTCATGCAGCTCTCATGGCTCAATTGGAGAACCTTTTGGAGGCCCCAAAAGCGAACGAAGGGGCTATATAGATCGGAGACATTCATTGAAACGATACAATGAGAAACTGACGTTCTCCGATTCGGGAGGAAAATGAAACGTGCACACGTACCGTACTACAAGCCACATGCACCGTATTAAACGGTTTGGGGCGTTCCGAAATGACTGCGTTTAACTTTACAGTCTGACTTGAGGGATTAATTCATTTAATTCACTCAATTCATTTTTCAAAGAGGACAAACAGTGAATATGGGGGAAAAGGAAAAAGAATAAACAAAAAAATGGCTTAGCTTTATTGAACATGTTACAAAGTAGAAAAGCAGAAAAGTAGTACTTGAATAATGATTGTCAAAAGAGCAAGAAAAGCTTGTTGGAGCATAATTTACCATGCAAGATAACCTTGGATGGGGGGGGGGGACACGTACTGTAGTACATGATCAATCTTTTCGCCTCCTTGAACACGAGCTTAACTGAATTCGCACTTTGGACCGGGTTTTGGAAGCCCTTTAGAAAGTCTTTTGCCAAAAGGGCGATCCAGTTTGAAAAACGTTCGCTGCTAGTTACATACAACAAGCGGTGTAGGCAGGGACAGAGAGGGTGGGAGGAGCTAAAAAGAAGCTAAGTTTTCGTAACGCAGATGGCATAAAGAAAAAAAAGGAGGGGAAAATCAGGCCTGGGAAACAGTAAAGATATCCGCATCTTTGCTCGCTTTTACCGTTTTACTCTGTATCTTGAATGCAAAAACAGCCATGTAAAAACACGAGAAAAGACAGAAAAAACCTGGGCCTGATACGAGGTTGTAGCTCTTGCCCCTTTGCTCCCCGCGAATCAATAGCTTTTTGTTGTTGCTAGCACGAGTAGAGAGAAGAGGGCATAGGAGCAACGTATACAAATATACCCATACGATTAACGTTTTGCCTCCACAATTCTGCAATTCACTCACTGTCCTTCTGTCTATGTAACCGTAGCAAACGGATTGTGAAAATTGGGTGCTTTTAACAGACACATGTGCATCTAAGTGCGAGTATTTAAAGCAACGTTACTTTCATAAGATGACGGCACACTTTAGACTCGTGCTACACGAGCGGAAAGTTGATCATTTGTACAGGAACTAACTTAAACTTCGTACTAAGAATATCTTTAGCTAGTAAAGGTATACTAAGCATAAATAACATATACTTAGCACCAATACGGTATATTTAGCGTCGATAAGGTATACTTAGCATCAATAAGCTAAACATACTTTGGCGTATGATCGAAACTCGGATGAAAAGTCACAGATGGCCTGATGTTTGTTGTTGTTTTTCGTAAGAAAGCCCTGAATAAGAAAATAAAACAGAAAGAAACAGCTAACGGCCGGCTAAGTTTGTACTGGAAAGTTCAGCTTGTCACCACAGTTTGCTTTAGCAGCACCATGTCCTAAATCAAGTTGTCAAACATTCGGAACAAGTTTTCACCGAATGGCTTGTCATGTCCGATTTGAAAGCAATGTAAAACAAAAGTTTTGTTTTCTTAGCAGCTAGTGCACATTTAAAGGGGCAGATTGTTAGTCAAAGTGTTTCACATAGCTTCAACATGCTTCAACAGGCTTCATTTGCATGTTGCTAATTTAGTATTCATTGGAAAGAAAGGTCGATTGGCTCTGCACTAGTTGATAGTATGCCCAAGCCTACCGTCAAAGAACTATTCTATGAAATTTGTTGGTTTAAACCAAAAATTGTTCCAAAATTTCCCGTGCTAACAGCCTGTACCAAGGCATACGGAAGGCCTTCCCATGCTTACCGTCTATACCGAGTTGAGGCATACGGCTCAACATATATAGCCTTGACAGCTCAAGTGCTATCCAATAAGACCAGAGTACAAGCCCCTGCCACCCTTTGCAACAACGTGCTAGGAAGTCATTTAAACCTAGTTTTTCAACAACGTATGCAACAAACGACACCCTCTCCAACACAGATATAAAAGGACAAGCGAAGGCTGTTTATTGCCAAAAGTGTGTGCAATCACTCGGAGGAATTTAAGCTGCCGATACTTTTTCCCTCGCCTCCCCTTCCATGGAGTGTGAACCCAAGGTTTTTGGTCACAGGTGCAACGGGTAAAAAATGGCTGAAAAGACAGAATGGTATCCATCGAGTCTTCTTCTTGCTCCTCCTTGGAAAGAACCACGTAGAAAATTGGAAACGAATGTCTTTTCCGTCAGCAAAAAATACCCAAAAAATGATGACAATGTAATCAAACGGGAAACAGCAGATTTATGGCCCAAGCCCAGTATTTTCCTCTTGTCCCTGAGAAAATCACAGAATAGGACTCCTACGGCGAGTTACTGTTGCGTATACAGAAAAACGACACTTCAAAGGTTCCTTCCACACAGCACGCAGTGATTAAAGCGACGTACGCTTTGTTCTTCAAAGTAAGTGCCGGAAATCAACGCACCAACCCAAACAAGTGAAATTCGGAACGTAACTCGTGAACTCGTGACAAAACCACCAACCCCCTCACCCCCAATAAGGAGACAAATTAGGATAGATTTACGCTATACTTCGTTATCCTTAAAGGACAAAATAATCCCCCACCTCCTTCCCATAACATATGGACAAAAGGAGGGTGTCAAGAAGCTCTCTCTTAAAATCAGTCTAAATCAGCTCGGGTACTATATACGACTCCCCCAAGTCGTTCCCTTTCCAAACGCTCCCTCATTGATTTCCAACCCAATTTTCTCCTTCCCTAGCGGAGAGTGTAGTTCCAAGATTCTAACTGCCAAAGAATTCAAATCACCAGCACGGCCCCCCAAACGAACAAGCCTATAAACAATGCCTTAACAAAACAACAAACTAACTCCAAAGATCAATGAACAGAAAGACTTTAAAAAAAAAATCCTCAATTTACACCAAACACGAAAAAGCCTTCATTTTAACCAACTTCTTAAGTGTCCTCTACATGCCAAACCTAGTAAAATAATATTTCTGAAATTTCCTTCATTTCAAAGGATCAGCTAAACTATTTTCCAAATATTCACTCAAACTCTGGTAAATAGCTTACGACTGCTTTAAATTCCTTGATTTTTCGGCAGTCAGTAAGAATCTTCTAAAATGCTGACATCTAGTGTTAACGTTAAGTCATACAACTACTCCAAAACTTACGAAAATCATTGAAATAATCCAAAATTCTCCGTTTAGGATAACTGATACCATACCTTTCATAATTCCCTCATGTCAAGAATAAAAAAGTGCTAAAGAACTGCATTGTAGAACATTACTTCATGAACAAAATCCTCTTCGCTTAACTCGCAGTAATCAGTAGAAACATCATTTGGAAATTCCGTCAATTTGCAACAGTCAACCGAGGAATGGTCGAAAACTTTCCAAATTCATAGTAATAATAAAGAAATACACAAATTCTGTCAGTTTGCAAAAATCAACAGAAGCTTAATTGCTAGTAACAAATAAGGCTCCATTTTACAATAACCAACACTATAATTTACTCCGCAAAATTCACTCAATTTATACAAGAATCAATATAAAAAATAACCTTAAAAGTTTCTGATTGTAAAATCAATGCTTTACAAGCATCTCCCCCCTCACGGCGTTCGTAATATGCTCGATAATTGCAACCAAACTTTGAATCCATGGTCCTGACGAGAAAAACGCGTTGACAGGGGAGAAATCCGTGCTCTCAACTTTCCCAACTTTGATGGCGCTAATCAAAACGCAAAACCTTCCCAAGCTCACGTGCTTTACTGTTACTTTTCGGACACACCAAGCGTACCAAGAAGGATACAGGGTTGGTTTGGTTCAAGTTCTAGTCTAGCTAGCTTGCATTTAGTGTTAACCCACCATAGCATCTTCCACCCCCACCTTTCCTTTCCTTGCTCTTGCCACTAAAAGATCAGCACATAAACTTGAAAATCCTGGATGCTCATGCTGCATATGCAGTAGTGTCCAGCTAACTAAACACGGGAAAGATACTCATCCAATCCGAGTGCGACTTTGACCCTTAGCTCACTACTGTTTCATTGTTGACAACAATGAAATGATTTTCTTTAATGCACTAACCGAGGAAATCCCACTTTCCTTATTCCATTTACCGTTTCATTGTTGGCAACAATGAAAAGCTTTCTTTTAACCGACGAACCACAAACCGACGAAATCCCACTTTCATTGGACGGGTATCATCTTTCCCTTGTACTACTACTCCCGGAGCTGAATATTACTGCACGTGTATAAATGCTATGAAGCTCGAAAAAAAATCCAGGAAAAATCCAGAAAAAAGGAGGAAATAAAGAAAACCAGGATGTGGATGTTTGTATGGGACAAAATTGCATTCACCGATCCCCCAGCTCTGTTTTGAAAACTTACTCCTTTTAGAGGTTATAAGGTACTACAAGCGATCCGGGGAGAATAAAAGAAAAATACAAAAAAATTGACAAGCTGACGTATAAAAGCATCCTAACTCGCATGGTGAGGAGAGGATGCCACGCAAGGTGCTTTTCTACACCCGAGTAAAGGAAAGAAATCTTGCAGAACATGGTATGGGAATCGGGGGTGGTGTGTAGGGCTCTTTTGACCCTCATAGGTTCTGGCAATGGGCTCGTAAAAGACGCCAGGCTTCCCGTGTTAATAAAACGTCCTCCGTGAGTCGAGAACCAAAAAGGAAATCACGGTGAAGCACACACAAAACAAATATATAACACGTTCCATAATAGAAAAGTTTTCTTACATAGAAACGTAGAAATAAACTAGCTAGTTTAGGGGTCCGGAACAGACAATTTCTTTCATGTGTTACAGAAATATTCGTAGAAATAGTTTTTTTGCAATGACAAAACAGACCTTTTATGCTTTTGGGGGTAAATAAATAGCTTCATGATTCCTAACACGACATTTTGACAGTGTGCACCCAAGAGCAGAGGGGAGGACGAAGAGGAGGGGAGAGGAGGGAGGGGTCATATTGTCGTATCATTGCGTACAAGTTTTATAGTTTTCTCAAGTGGGTCACCAGGCACTACCACAGCATCAGCAAAGCGATAAGACGCGGGTGGAGACATCGAAGACGTCCATCCCATACTTGACGACACGGTGTCCCCCGTCCGCCCTTTTCGTCGGAGTCGTTATCACCCTTTACTGAAAAAGCCTCTCTTACTCTTTCCCTCGCCTTCGCTTTTGCTGTCTAGCTCCTCGAGCTGTTATTGAAACCCCCTAGCTATAGCCAAGCTTGAACCCCCATAAAATTTCTCTAACCCCTGAGAGAAAAGAACGACATTTTTCTCCCTCGCCAAAAAAACAAACAAAAAAAAACATTGGAAGAGTCATAAACAAGTTTAAGAACTCGGCCTTCTTAAACGCGCGTTGTCTGGAAAAAACAGACATAAATTGAGGTTAAAGATGGTAGCTTCAATGTTCCAATGCGAGGAATAGTAACCGAGTTATGGATGGTTGAAGTTGGCGGGGAGTTGCGACCCGCGCGTCCTAGCGGCCATGTCGTGACGTCATACCAACTCAAAACTTTAGTTTCAAACTGCACAAGTTAAGAAAAGTTGCAGAAAAATGCACACATTGTCATTATAAAATAAATAATCTGGGTAAGAAGAAGATAGCTTCGGCGTTCTCATGCGAGGAATAGTACATGAGTTAGGGATGATTGAAGCTTAATAGAATTTGCGTTCAGCGCTCCTAGCAACCATTTCGTGACGTCATGTAAGGACGTGGCAAGACATAATAACTCCCAAAATTTACCTTAAGACTGCATAACTTGAAAAAATTTACTAATTTTTCTTGTTCTTAGAACATTCTAAAAATTAACGTTTAAAGGAAATTTAATACAACATTTTAACAGACCTTTAATATGCATCTCGTGTAAGTAGCGTTATAGCTTGCCTTTTTTTGGTAAGCCACTGTTAACTAAATAATAAATGTAAAAAAATGTAAATGTTTCACATTTCAGTCTTCTACTTCGAAGATTTTACTATGAATGACAATATCATCCCAAAAAATGGTAGGATGCGAAATATTGAAAATATGTACGAAAATACTGAAAATATGTACGACGTAGCAGGTTTAGTTATATTTTGTGGAAAACTGCTACACTTCCTGTCTGCAAATATAAACGATCTCAGAGATGGCTTACTGCTTAAAAAGCTTCCTTTCCGCTTTGCAGACGGTTGTAAAAACGCAGGCTTTTATACGTACCAAGAGAAAGCAAAGCCAAAAAGCAGCAATGTGGGCATTTTTTTTGGAACGATATAGAAACGTCAGCAACACCCAGTACACAATACTCTATATGCTACAAAATCGCCTACGCGTTTTTCTCCCCTCACAATTTGCAGAAAAGGTGGAAAACAAGCTCTTCTTTCCTAGTTTTGTTGCTGTCGCAAAATTTCTACCTAACGTCAAAATAGACATTTCCACTTCAAAAACGCTTCCCATTCTAGCGGATTTTTAGATATTAATTTTTGTAAAGGACATAACACATAGGTGAGAACATTCTGATTCTGGCTCAAGACACAGATGTGTGAGAACAACGTATCAAGTTCATCGGATTACTTAATTGGCATAGTTGGAGAGCCCAGTCGTGTACATCTGAATGTACAGGGCTGTATGTACATAATTGTTGTACACAATCGTCACCTTCACCTGTCCAACCGTATACATGACACTACTCAACGAGTTTTACACACGCTTTAATTACTTCACAAACGTAATCACAATAAAGTCACTTTTCCTATGCGTCGAGACTTGTGGGCTCTACTGTACGCCATTCAGCAAGCGTTTTCCGCATAGCCCCAACCGCCACGCGCGGTCCCATTGCCACGGGAAGGGCTCTGGTTGCTAAGCCGAACCGAAGCTTGCCCAAAGGCTCTCAGGCGCGGGTCTTGGCCAGGCAGGACGGCAAGTAACGGAAAGGTCACTGAATAAGTTTATTATTGAGTTGTTAAATTAACCAAAGCACCTACAGACTTCTTTGAATATTCAAAAAAAGCTAATAGTGCCAATCCTTCGAATCCAGGGATCGATTTTCCATGCCTTCATAGGTAAAGGCGCTGGGCTTTCGTCCAGCTGTCCGCCCATGTTATAATGATAGGGAAATTTTAAATTCCTATGAAAGGGAAAATTCCTATGAAATTTCCTATCAAAATTTCTATCAAAATTCCTATGAAATTTTAAATTTCTATGAAAGGGAATATGCCTATGAAATTTCCTATGAAAATTTCTATGAAAATTTCTATGAGAATTCCTATGAAATTTTAAATTCCTATTCCGCTAAATAGTTAATTACTCGCTTAATACGCATAATTGACAGGGGTTCTTCTTCAGCCAGAACACTTCATTTGATATGTTCTATAACATATCAAATTAAGAATATTGTTTTTCCATTTTGAAACCTTAACTCCTCCCTTAATAGAATACTTCCAATGCTAACGGTCTCAATTTCTCTGGAGAACTAGGAAAGCACGAACAAGTTCATGTTAACTAACCTCCTGCACTATATAGTCAAGTAATGGTCTTGCATTCGAAGTCAAGTAAAGTAAAGTACTACTCGAGGAAGAAAGGCTTTCATGCATTTATAAAGACCGTCTATAGCTTTTTACAGCCCACGGGATTACTGTTGCGTTTTATTCTTGTTTATAGGAAGGGCTGAGTGCTGTTCCTGGGCAAACGCTAGTCAGCGAATTAGATTTGCCTCCTTGGGAGAATTTTCATCGAGTAGACCATCACGACGCCCATCATCACCATCATCATCACCATGCTCACGCTCATACTCCCGGAGCATTGGAACCTATTTTACGCGGCCAAAACGGAAATGTACCGGATATTCAGCAAAACGAGAGCGACTCCACATCCCGGAGTAGCAAGACAGGTAACGTTCACCCAACATCTGACTTACGGCTTTCTTCCTTAATTTTGCTCTTAAATAGCACAGCCCCATAAATAAAAAAAATGAAAATAAAATAACTAAAAAGGAAATGAAAAAAAATATATTTTCTAACTATTTTAATAGTTCCAAATTTACAATTCTGCGGCCTGCCAGACGCTCCAGTAGGTCTGCTTTGTGACATTTCAATGCAATTTCCCAGATTGCATCTGCTCTCAGCTGACTTGCCAGTTTCTTCTCCAAGCCTCTTTTTTTTCCACCCATCCAGTAATACACTTTTTGATTCGAGGCGAGATATGCACGAGACACCGAAACACACACAGACACACACGGCCGAGATGAGATGAGCGGCAGATAAGTCCACGTTAGCTGTGTTTTTCGACGTTGATGGCTTTGGAAAGAAGAGGCAACGTAACAAACGTTGGTAATATACAAAGCTAACGAGGTTTTGTGGGTTTGCCACGTTTGCCAGCCCCAGCTCCCGACAGCCTTGCTCAGTATCTCGGAAAGCGAAAGCCGCATATAAAACCTTTTTGCTCCTGGGGCTTACAACCGTACAAAAAACTTTCATTTCCTGGATCTAGGAAGAAAACCACTAACAGGGAGAACAGCTTACCATTACTCAGTCGCTAAGAACAAACTGGCATTCATTACCAGCTCCTCAACCCGCTTGCTCTGTTTGCTTCTAAGAAAGATAAATAAACGGAAATTCAATCATTTTTAGCTTCAAATCGCTCCATTCGGATACAGTTAAGAACCTTTCAAGTGATTACATTTCTACTATTTCTTTTACATGACAAATCCATCTTTGACACCATCATGTTACCTCACAGCTGATCCATAACGCAAGAACTTTGGACTCTGTATTTGAACGGGTCCTTCCGGCAACGCGACATAAGGACGACTCAGTAGGACTTCGGACTCTGTATTTGAACGGGTCCTTCCGGCAACGCGACATAAGGACGACTCAGTAGGACTTCGGACTCTGTATTTGAACGGGTCCTTCCGGCAACGCGACATAAGGACGACTCGACAATAGGACTACGAACCCCGATTGAAGTAATACGGACCCTGAGTTACGGACTAGGTTGGGGTAGGACTAGGTTAGGTTAGCACTAGGTTAGGTTAGTGGTTTGTAGATCCTTAAGTCTGGTACCGTAGTCCTATTGCTGAGTCGTCCTTGTGTCAATGTCCCGTCCTTTTGCAAGATTATATTTCTCCTATATGGAAAGTTTCGTTGTTGTGTCATGATAACTTTGTTTTGCGAGTCATTTTACTTGCCCTTAAGCGTACGCAGGAAAGGGAGTTCGTTAGGATTGCTCGTGGCCGAGTTTTGACTGATCTTTCAGTCAAAACGATTTTTCCAAGGGATTTTTCGTATATTTTGTAAGAATTATGAAGATTTTTCTGAGAGTTTGAGGGAGATTTCTGCAACGAAAATTCTGCGAACTTCTCTAAATCTGGAGATATTTTAGAATTTAACTGAAATTTTTTAAGAATTTTGAAGAATTAAATTTTGAAGAATTTTGAAGAATTAAATTTTGAAGAATTAAATTTTGAAGAATTTTGAAGAATTAAATTTTGAAGAATTTTACTGCGAATTTTTAGAAACTGAAAGTGTTTCTGTAAGTTCTGAAAATTTGACATTTCTGCAGATTATATGACGCATACTTGTGCCTATCGAGTGATACTTCCATAAATTTACAGCAAATTTTAATAATGTTTCTGCGAATTTCCAAAACCTGAAGGATATTTCTGCAAATTAAAAGGGCACTTCCGCAGATTGATTCGAGTTTAAGGGATATTACTGCAAATGCATAACAGCTTTCAGGTATACTCTGCGGGTTGTTACAAACTGTAGGGTATTTCTGCCAATTTCTTCAAACTAGAAGATACTTTTAAAGATTTAGTACAAGTTTCAGGGAAATCTCTACCAAAGGAGGGCTACTTCTCAAAATGTATCTCAAATTTCAGAAATATTTCTACGATTTTCATAAACTTGAGGACATATCTGATAAATACAACTTTGAGGGATATTTCTGTCTAGCGGTAGGATACTTCGGCTAATTTACTACAAATTTCAAGGCTATGTCTGCAAATTTCCTGTTACGGAAACATCCAAACAGATTTATCGTAAGATCAACAACTGTCTAAAGCGAAAAACCCTTCCAGTCGCAAATAAACCCGAAGATCTATTCGTTTTTATTAGGAGTGACGATGTCAAGTCCCAGCACGCTAATGCCAGTTGTTTATCTCCTCGCAGATTTAGCCTCTCTCTCTGCGTGTAATCCCAAAGTGTGCCTTAACCAGCCTGATGAACAAGGAGGCACGGTTAATAGAGACATAGCACGGCTTAGATAGTGCATGTCAAGACACACTAAGGCTCGCCAGCGTAGCAATTTACGACCTTATTTCTGCTCCTCTGGTCTCTCTATACCAGTCTCGAACGTTCTCTAACCCCCCCCCCCCCCAAAAGTTGATATTTTATTTCATTTTTCGCTAGTAACGTTATTTCGCTATCGTTCATAAAGATACACCCAAGAATTTATGCACGTTCTTTTCTCTCTCTCTTTTTCCTATTTTTTTAACGCATATCTGTATTCCAGTAAAAAACCCTTTGCCCCAAATCCACGCGAACTCATGTCGTCGAGGAGGTTTCTCCTTTCTATAAATACAGTATATGTCACACTGCACCATCGACAGCTTTTTCGTTTCTCGCTCGCTTGTAATACCGCAAAATATGTTACCTACGACTCGGATATATAACGCCTATTAGAAATATATTTCTTCTCATTTCCTAGCCTACGGCATATGTATGCGTGTGTGGGTATACATATAGCTACCCATCCTACCCAGACACAACCCAACAATGAAAAAAAATAGCTATAGGAAAAGCATCAGAAGATCACGAAAATGGACATCTGTTCTCAAAGACCATACTGCCCCCTGTTACCAATTCCAATCCCTTCCTCAACCCAAAAAAGTAAATACATAAGTTAATACATGTATACCCATCGAAAGTGATAATATCTTCCTTTGCTTGGATCGGAAAACCTAAAACCTTTTCAAGTCGATATAACGATTTCCGTTCCGGTGCCAACTGGCAAGTAGTATCGGCAAGAAACGCGAGAACCAATGTTTTTCCTTTTTTGGTCCTTCGAGGGTACTTTGGGAGCTAAACAAGGTCCTAAAATGTCAGGAAAATGCAATTTTTTTTTTCTCAAGAACCTTTTCCTAAACCCAAATCCAGAATCTTTAAATAGGCCAATTATTATTGCTATTTTAAATATTTTTAATACTTTAATTTAATTTGTGACAGTGTTGTAGGGTATTATAACTGTGGTAGAATATTCACTTGATCTACTTTGTTTAGTGATTTTAGTTTGCAAGTACACCCCTCTTCTTTTTTAAAAATTTTATTTTGTGTGTTATTCTCATTCTGAAATTATGCCAAGGAAAGAGTGGGCCACGTGCCACAAAACCTGCAGTTTTACATTTACAATAAGACTTGTCCCCCTTTATGGGCATTTACAAGCGAAAAGAGACGCTGGGAGAGAAATGAGCCAGGATTTTGAATACATATAAGCAATGCTTACCACTGAAGCACGATGCAAACTGTTAAATTCCTTCCCCTTCTTTCGTTTTCTGTTCTGCTTTATTTTTTTATTGTTTTACTTTTTACCCCCTCGTCAGCTGTTTTGCTTAAAAGAGGATTCAAATATGCACGGATCATAGCACCGTGACGTTTTCCTCTTGTTTCTGGATTTCTTTCATTTAAGGATCCATTCATGGATACGGGAATGTAATTATAGCGTCAGGGGCAGTTGAGACGCTTGTCAAACTAGCTCAAATAGGCGTAACTAATTTGTATTTCTTTTTTTTCCTCTCGTTTTGATGCGAACTAATGATTCACGTCACTTTTAATTTGTGAATTTTTTATCTACCCACTTAAACGCTTTCTTTACTTTGAAATATTGCCGTTTTTATTAGCCAGTCCTTTTTAAGGTGCTCGTACTTAATTAAGATTTAAAAAGTTACGTTTAAAAGGAAAAATACTCAAGTTAATATAAAAATTTCTCACGCAGAAATAATGAACTACACAGTAATTTTAGGGATTATTTGAACGCTAGTAGCGAGATGAGAAATAGAGTGTTTTATACTAAGAAAGGCAAATATATTTGTAAAATAACGTTGTTAAAGGCTCCTGTATTCCTTAGCTTATTGGTGCGAAACAGTCACAGATGGCACTGATGTTTGTTATGGTTTTGCGAAAGCCGTGCATTCGAAAAAAATGACATATATAGGCATTTGCTGGCAAAGTTTCTTTGCTTGTTTAGCTTCTGAAAAGTATAACTTGTCACCACAGTTCCCCTGTGCTAACCGCCTTTAACAAGCTAACCTTGGTAAAGCAAGCTTTACGAGAGCCTTCCCATGCTAACCGCCTAAACCGAACTAAGGCATACGGGGACCTAATTCACAAAAGCCGCTTTAGTTCAATGACAACTTTACCTTCGATTTCCATGAAATAATTACAATTTCCCCTCGAATCTCAAGTTGATACTGTTAGATTCCCAAATTGTTTATGCTCCAATAACTTCTAACTAAACCTTATTCATGTTTTTAATCTATATGTTGTGGAAGTAAGTTTTAATACATGTCTTGTGTCACTTTTACTGGAACTAAAATGAGCTTGCAAGATCATTGGTCACAACGCTCGCAAGTTTTAATATCTAACCACCTTAAAAGCGTTTAAACGATAGTTCAAAGGACTCTCTCTTCTCTCTTTGTCTGCTCAACTTTCTGGGTCAACAATTAAGAACGGATTAAATTCACTGCTCCTCCTCCTACTCCCCCAAAAGTTCTGAGGCTGAGGAAAGATGCTGTTCTCACGTTCTCACCGCGATTCCGGCCAGTGGGTGACGAGACAGAGCACTATTCTCTCCACAAAGCGGTTTACCAAGATGACGGAAAATTGGCCAGCGATTAAAAATCCGAAAGCTCTTCAAAAATTCAATTTATTTCCAATTAAAAAAGAAAAAATATCCCACTCCCCTCAATTTATTTATTTTTTTCTCGCCCTCCATTCTGGAACTCATTTTCTGTGCAAGGAAAAATAATACATTGTGGAAACTAAGCACTCATTCTTTTCTTTACTTTCTTTTTCCTTTTGGGGTGTCTTGATATAGATCTGGGAGGCAAGCAATGGTGCGTATTGTGTGTCGTGCTCATGATGGCCCTCGCTACCGGCGTGGGAGTGGGCGTGCCCTTAGCATTACGCTCAGGAGCTTCGCTAGAAGAAAGACTAGCGATCGTCAAACGAATTCTGGAAGAAGTTCCCTTAATTGACGGGTACGTATAACGTTACGGTAATAAATCCTAAACTATTCTGTATACCCCCTTTCCCTTTCCCTAAACACATGTAAGGAGAGCACTAGGAATCGCCTCTTTAGACCTAATGAAATGAAATATATACCCCAAAGATAAGTGTTTCGTTCTATCGTTTTTTTTCTTCTTGATTTCACGCTCCTGTCTCCTGTATTTTTGCCTTCCTATGCCTTCTAAGCATGCCCTTTTGGGAGGTAAGGGCAAAAAAAAAAAAAAATCTTTCGCCAGCTTTCTTGTGTAAATACTTGCCGTTACCAGCCTCCCTGTCTCTTTTTTGCCCCTTCTCTTTTCCTGCTTTTTAGACCCATTCTCATGCACAGCAGCATCTTGGGACTCATTCCTGTTTTCCAGCCCTGCATTACTCTCCTTAATTCAGTCTTAAAAAGGAGCTTCTATAGCTCTCTTATTCTACCATTTTTCGACAAAAAGGAGTTCGTGACCTAGGTTAAACTTGACTTTTCGCACTCCATTTGCCACTCTGCACCATGCAGTGTACACTTCTTACTGCCGAACAAAAACTTAAAAAAAAGGAAAATAAAATAATGTTCCTGGCGAATGATGCGACACGATAAGAAGTCGTGGCATGACATGATACAAAGTAAGGAAGAGAAACTTTAAAATCGTAAATTTATTTTTCGCAACCAAAATTATGCATAGCCAAAAAAACTTGGCTTCGGCAGCAACTCCTATCAAGGCTTTCGAGAAGTTACTAAAACTTTAAAGCTAAACTAACTTGGGAGAGTAACACTGAACTACTTCTCCGAGCTCTCTAAACCAACTGAATTATTTAGTTTTTTTTACTTTAATGACAGGGTAATAGCCGTTTTGATGCATGATTGTTCTAAGAACGATTAACTACGTTTCAAATGTCTCTGAACAGCCGTTCACGAGTTATAGGCATGCAAACTTTGAGAAATGACGTCACGTGCGTCCGCTGGCGTGGCTTACGACGCTCAGAGGCGTGGCTACTGTTTACTTCCCGTGCGTAAAAGAGTACACTTAGCTGCACGTTACTAGGGATACCCTATGTCACCCATTTGACGTATAGCCGATGTCACCTGTATTTACACGCAACCAACTATATGACGAAAGTGGCCAGCCAAATCGAACGGTTTAGTTTAACGTTTTAGTCACCCTATGTCACCTACGTGACGTCAGGCCGCCGCGCGATCATATCTTTGGATATTTCGATCGTTAAGAACTTAATAACTACTTCACGCACGATTGAAAGAGAAGTATCACTAGAAACTCTATTCTTTCCTTACTTTTTTACAAAAGATGTTTCTTTTGGTGGCTAGCCCTTTAAATGAACCCGCAAGAGGTGTTTGAATTTCCAGCCAATGAAAGATACTAAACCAAACGATTCCCAAGGTTAAATAGCTAAGAAAAATTACAGCCAATTAAAAAAAATGAAAGTAATTGATCTTAAAAATAAGACTAATTTCTTCTGTAAGACTCTGGATTTAATAAGTCTATTGTGTTTAACTTGACAAGGGAAAAGCAAAAATCCTACAAATTTCGCACAACAAATGGATTCTCAATGCTCTGACGTCATTCAATCATTCTCGCAAGGTAGTAAAATTCTACCTTGTCAAAACTATCGTGCCAGTGACTAAATTAAGTGTTAAACAAATGTAGCGCTCCAAACTTCACAACTTTTACTTCTATTTTTTTTTTAATATATCTCTGACGTTTCGGATTTCACAGTTGGGAAAAGATATGCCACGCTCAATAAAGTTTTGTTGTTGTAAGCTCAAAGTGCCAACTAAACCAAAACTGAAGAACGGGAAGATCCGACAAAGTATTTTTTTTCCATTTCTTTTATGAGTAGTACTGTGCACACCCAACAAAAAAAATTCTGAATTAGTGAGGCAATTAAATGATGCCCTTTATGTCAACCACGCCCTCCTGAACTAATTTCTTGGCCCTGTATCATAAATGATACGCGCCTGACTCGGCATATTTCTTCAATATAGCTTCGTTCTTTTTTTTCCTCTCCAAAACTGACAATCAGCGTGAAATACCACACGGCGTAGGGTAACCTGCACTGCTGTCCTTTTTCACACCTCTCTGGCTGTCGTACCCGATTCCAAAACCACTCCATCGTCTCCCTGTCCTCTGGCCTTATTGATTTTTTCTCTCTTCCACCAATTTTTTTCTTTTTTTTCTGTTTTCTTGTTGGGGCCACGGAGAAAATATGTCCGGAAAGCTAATAAATGCCCGTGTTCGTCAGCTTCGGCACTGGTCTTTCTCTCTTTTCTATTCACTTTTCCTCGCTCTCCAAATTTCTGCGAAAGAAATGCCCCAAAAAAGAACAGAAATGAGTTTGAACCAAACTTCCGTCTCTACTCACGTACCGAAGTAGTTCCTATAGTAAACTTGAACCTCAAGCTGGACCGTCACCTTTAGAAATTTGCCCATAGAAAGTCAAAGTACTCCTGGCATGTGGCTGTATTCCTAATACGGCTGAAAAGGAAGGAATAAGGAGAAAATGATAAAAGAAAGTGAAATAAAATGATTTGGAAGGAGGAACGTTTGAAGACGGTGAGGATGGCATCCAAAGTTGATGTAAAGGATCAAGGTTTGAAACGCAACTTCATTATGGGGCTTTATTGAGTCGTTCCTTCTAATATGCTTGCGGCGGAAGCTCCTTCTTCGTCGTACGTTCTTCTTCCCAATAAACGCTAAAGTAAACTACATTAAACAAACTTTGGCGAAGACGGGAGAGAGAGAAGCGCTTTGGCCTTCCCTTACGTACTTCGGAGAACGTTTTAAGGATGTTTGTAGACTACCGCGGAACAGACCGATGCTACTTTTTCGACCAAGAAAGCCTTTTCGCTAATGTCAATTTATATTTGCTTTGCAAGGCATAACGACTTACCGTGGAATATCCGAAAGTTCGCGGGCGGAAGATTATCCAATTTAAACTTGTCCGGAGACTTGAGAAGCGTGGAACCTTGGAGTCGGAGTCCGTGGTCCCATACGGATCTGCCTCGATTACGAGAAGGTCGAGTTGGAGCTCAGGTACTAATATTATTATTACTAGATTTTATTTTTTTTAACAAAACGTAAATATTGAAGAGGCTTAAAATAACGGAGAACCTGAATTTCAACAGGAATAAAATCAAATAAAAGGCACGATGTTATGTTATGCGAACTTTTTCTTCTTTTTTCTCTCTATCTTTACTGAAGACTTGCTTGTTAAAAACTTTCTATAAGAAGGACTTCTAAGAAGGAAGGACTTTCTAAGAAGGACTAAGAAGGAAGAACGTACCTTTGTCATTGCTGAAGTATATAGTTCCCTAGATAGAAGGCAAAGTGAAAGGAAAAATTGAAGCAAGTTTTAGTTTGTGAATAAGGCAATTTGATCAGTCACTATCACGTGTACAGATATTTTTCCTTAAATTGATTCACTCTTTCCGCTCCATAAGATGGGAATTGTGATTTCTTTAATGTTCTTTTTAACCTACGTGGAAAATAAACACTTAACGCTCCCGTATACCTTTAGCCCATTGATGCGAAACAATCACAGATGGCACTGTTTGTTATTGTTCCGCCAGTGCCTAGCTAAGGTATACGTGAGCCTTAATTTACCTTAATAATTAATTTTGCTTCACTTCATGCACGAGATTTAGTCGAAACTTAATACATTCTGAATTACAGTAATTTTCAGACAAATTCGTGGCGTCTTAGGTTGGCCTCGGAAGATAGTTTGTGCACGGAATATAGTTAAGGGAACCCGTGTTCAACTTGTTGAGATCAGACGCGAAGAGTAATGGTGCAGCTTAACGAAAGTGGACAGTAATAGTTGAGATCTGACCCCTTGTTTTTGCTCTCTTTTTCATACGAGGATGACACGAGGATGACAAAGTACCCATGAAAATAGCTTCGCGAAGTCATGTTTATCTTCTTTTCTCTTTGAGAAACAGTTTTGGGCGGCGTTTGTTCCTTGTGGAGCGCAGTTCCTGGATGCTGTCAAGTTAACGTTGGAACAGATTGATCTCATCAAACGTTTGGTCGCCAAGTACCCGGCCTACCTCAAACTCGCCCTAGATGCCCAAGGTAAGCTATACACGATTCTTCCACAAGATTCTTGGAATTTCAAGTGACACTTTGGTGTCTTCATTTCGCAAAACTCTTCGTACGACAAAGTTGCAAACGACGTATTTGACGCTTGGATTCAAGTTTTGGCGAGTTTAATGTCCCATTTAAGAAACCCACGGCGTGAGTCGTGCGAGTCCAGTTTCACCCGGACTTCCGTATAGTTACGGTTAATTAACGTCCAGGAAATTCTATCTTGGGAGTTTTAGGACAGGAACCTTGTAGCTGGGCGACAGTCTTGGCAACATGGCAAGTACGAGTGTGCTTATGCAGGCAACGACGGAGGTACTGTACATATATGGACGGCACGAGTTATGTCAATTAAGGAGACCTCTCTCTCACTCTCTACTCTCTGGGCATCGTTTTCTCATCGAGTTCTATATAAGCACAGAGAGTAGTTTTATGACTTTCGACGATGCACAGTAACAATACGCCAATTTAGTCCAGGATGTTTGTTATATACACCGGGGGACGTATAATATTCCCGTTAATCAAGCAACACACCGGACTTGTCCTGTACCCTGAAGGTGGTTATTGGCTACTTCCCAAAACCAGCTGCACACAAAATTAGCCACATTATACGCCAAATGATCCCTGTAATGGACTACCGAATTCCTATCACGCGTGCGACATAGTACAGAATCCCTTAATTACTCCGGAAGTTCGGAACAACACCGTAGGAGGTACAGTACTTCTCCAGATTTAAACATCAAATGCAAACTAACAAGCTTTTGCTTTCAACGTTTATCCATCATCTTTTATTTACTTCTTCACATTTTAAATTGGAGAAGTAACACCCGTGGGCATCACAGTTATTTCATCACACTGGGACCAGCGTTCTGGATCGATGCTTTTCGTGTGATCTTAGATCATTTTCGATCGTCGTCAACTTCTGTCAACACGATCAGATCAAAGGTTGCCAAACTTCAGAAAATTTAGATCTGATCGAAAAAGATCCACATCGATCAGACTAGATCAAAGATCCGCTCAAAGTTCCGATCATTTTATGTAAAACAATAGTAGGAATAAACTGTGTTAGAAACAGAATATAAAAAATTTGGAACGGTGACCATTAGATGGCCTGACTTTGGATCGGTCGGGATCGGTAAATTTCCCGTAGAAGTCGATCAGATCACTATTGGCAATCAGCTGATCTATTCTTCACTGAGTGAATAACCTAACCAAATCTAATCTAACCTAACGTTTAAAGCATGTTTTAATTTCCCCGCCTCTTTTTTCCTATAAACCTCGGGCTTTATTTTGCAGCAAGCGGCAACGCTGTGGCTGGGTCGGATTGGAGTTGAATCTATGCCAACGGGATGGCTTGGCGCGCAACTTGAAAACTGCCTTCCGTTCAACTGCGTCCCAGGTGCATAGTAGAACTCGAGACGATCCCTAAGCATGTCTTGACAATACTGACAAACGGAGGGTCGTTTTATCGCCAACGAGAGCTGTCCAACGTAAAAACTGGTGAACGGATCAGTTCACAATAAAACGCACCCTAACTATACCGAGCATTGCAGTCCTCTTTCCGGTAAGTGGTAACAGGTATGGACAGTTTCCAACGACCATAGCGAACTGTCACTTCTGGTCAAAATCGGACGTTTTAGTTTAACTAACTATACCGAGCAGTGCAGTCCCCTTTTAGGCAAGTCTTAACAAGTCTGGACTGTTTTCGACGACCACAGCGGCAAGTTCTAACAGGTCTGGACTGTTTCCAACAACCCTGGCGGCAAGTCCTAACAGCAACGCGCCAGTCGACTCGACAAAAGGACTTGCGAACCCCGACTTTGGGACTAGGTCAGGTTAGGTTAAGACTAGGTTAAGTTAGGAGTTTGTAGTCCTTAAGTCGGGTTTAGTACTAACAGGTCTGGACTGTTTCCAAAGACCGTAGCAAACTATTTCTACTGGTAGTCAGCAAAGGGGGAGAAAACGAAAGTTTTACGTGGCACTAAAAGTGTCTGTATATATACATAAGCTTCCAAGTTGAAAGATGCAAAGCTCCTTCACGTCTCGGGGCTTCTTTGGGTTGAGTTACCTTAAGAGACTCGAAATCTTCGGGTAGGGAGATTCTGGCCCTTATTGGCGATAAGGCAGTCTGAACTTTTTGTGTGAAATGGGGTAGTATAGGTCTCCCAAGGCCCGAAAGCAACTTAAATTGAAGGTAATCAAATGTTGGTGTCTTCTTTCTAGGAATCGAAGAGACTCATCGCGATGGGAAGATCGCGAGCCTCATTGGAATCGAAGGGGGGCATTCCATCGGCAACAGTTTGGCCGTTTTGCGCAATTTATACGAACTAGGCGCCCGGTACATGACCTTGACTAGTACCTGCAGTACCCCTTGGTAATGCTCATTTCATTGGCCTATTCATTTCGGAACGTTTTATGATTTTATATTCGATTTCCTGGGTATTTTTTCTCGTGGAATTGCTTGTAATGGCTCCTCATTTGCATGACAATAAATACTTATGCTTGCTGACCTTTCTCTTCTTTGCCAGGGCAGACTGCTCCTTTGCAGAAACCGATAGCCAGCATTTACGACATGGGGGACTCACAGCATTCGGAAAGGTATTACCTAAACGAACCCCATTCAATCCCAAAACGTATTTTCAACCAACTTCAAACTCCCAACATAAAACTAAGCCAGCTTTTCTTTAACTCTCTTTGGGCTGTAAACCCCAAACTACCCACGTTGCTACCGTCGCCAAGCATTGCCAAAAAGTATTGACACGCCCACCCAGATAACTCAAGCTTAGCTCGGAGATCATTTAAGCCATTTCTTACAGATATTCATCTCCATCTCTGTTTTTTTTTAAAAAGAGGCATAAATTACTCACTTTATTTCACAATAACCTCACGTTTAAGCAAAGTAGAGGTTGAGGTTCGGGAATGCGCTAGGACCAAGCATCTTGAGCAAGATGGAATCCAATTGAATATTTTACTTTTAGGGACGCCAGAAGGAACAGAACGCCCTATATAGACGTCGTGGAGGAAATAAGACAGGCACATGGGAACCACTATAGAAGTGATGGCTCCTTTACGGCTTTTGCCAGTCGAAAATTTAACGAATGATAATTGCCCTTACAAGTGGCTTGGCGCTGGAGTTCCATCAGGCTCGGCAGAAAAAGAAGTTATTAAAAAAAAACATTCCTAGACCGGCAGAGCTCACCAGATCTGCACAGAAATGTAATATAGCCCATGAAAGAAAGGGCCAAAAAAAAAAGCTATAAGATCTCGGAAGCAATTGCACACCTAAGCGAGGCAGAACAACGGCATAATAACCCTAGATACAAAAGCTACCTTCTTTTTTTTAGTTATCGTTATTAACCTTTGTTAGATTGCCTGTAACCATAAACAGTGAGCCAAAACGCTATTGACTCGATTTTATCCTTGATTCGCTACTATAAACGCTATTTCACCAACAACAATAGTCATGCAAGCGTAAAGCTTGTAATACCCGGTTTTTATAGAGCTTGTTTTTCAATTCTAGGAAATCAAGCTGCATCTAACATGGGGAGACCTTGTGGGTGTTTAAAAATAAAATAAAAAAATAAGACTCCCTAGAGGAAATTGAACCAATGTAAATATTCCCAGCAAATTAGTGTTATCTTATGCATAGGAAACGAAAACCGACTGTTCAATTGGGGGCATGAATAAACGTAATATGGATGAGCTTTCGACATTGTGATTGACGTTAACATGGGCAAAGTTTTGCATGGGGTAATTAGGATTTGCATTCGAAAGAAACTTTCGGTTCGATTTAAACCGGCCAATGGTAATTGTTTTCTTTTGTCAATATGCCTTTGTGGGTGGAGCCTCGAAGTGAGGGTCAAAGAGAGCACCTTGTTAGCGTGGGGTGGTTGCAAGTGCAAATAATAGGAAAAGAAATAAGACTCTTGAAACTGATGGAAAGCCAACACTGTTCTACCTTAATGGAATCGATCCATTAAAAGCGTCGTGAAGTAAAACTCGCGAGTTTTTCCCCACTAAGAAAACGGATAAAGAACTCTCTAAGAGACTTTGCACGATCCGAAGAAAGTTTAACAAGGTTCAAGAGGAGTTCCTCCTTACCCTCCATAGTTACATCCATCGAGCAAAGACTTGAACCGCAGTAGTGCAAACAGCAATTGACAACATACTTACAACATACAATTCTTACAACATACCCTCCAAAAACTACCCAACTTTCTTTTTCTCTTGCACGTCCGTACGCCACTATCACAATAGCTGTCGCTATAGCTGCCAAGTTTGTTTCCCGCTACCAATCAGGCGATACAAAAACGAACAACAGAAGAGTGAGTTGGTAAACAAGTTCACTAAGCCACGTGTAAACAGTTATTTGTACAACACATATTTCTTCCTTCAACCACTTTTGTTCCTGCCCCAGCACACGCTTGAAGTGCATTTGCACCTCAAAAAGGTTGCGAAATGCGATTGAATTTCAAAACATGCTCTTACATTGTTCCCTCAGTGTTTCCAAGGAGACAAATGTGGGCTACAATACGACCTTGAAGAAACCTTCAATACTTTGCTGTTGTTTTTTTCACTCTCAAGTAGGGCAATGTAGTTTATGTTCCTTTTCAGTGCACGTGTCAGTTATTGACACGGTTCAGGGCAGTCGTTGCTGGCCGGGACTCGTAGCGTTACTCCGGCTTGCGCTTTCCGGTTACCCAACACTGGACGTCGATACGGTAACCGAGCGGATGCCCATACAAGCGGGAGTAGTGCGAAGAGTCGCGGGCAGCGGGTTGGGTCATAGGCGGTAACTTCTTCACTGGATTTGAAAGCCGAATATGTTTATTTTCTGTTTTAATAAAAATTGGTATGACACACGGTACTATTCCTCTTTCATTCCCGTAGTTCAAACTCTACAATTGTCTTCCATTTAATTAAAAAAATCACCAAAAGTTGCAAAAAGCCCAAACTTTGAAAGTAGCATGTTCGCTGACTTGTTGAGTTTTTCTTCCCAACATTCAAATAAAGCTTGCAACCATGTGAAATACATTGCCTAAGTACATGTCGTTTGGTTTCGCACTAGGTGTTAAAAAAAGAAAACTTTTGTTTTAAATTGCTTTCAAATCTGGGGTGACAAGCCGTTTTCGAGAAATCTTGTTCTGAAAGCTCGAAAACTTGATTTGGGACATTGTGCTGCTACAGCAAAGTGTAGCGAAAAATTGCACTTTTCGGAATAGAAACTTTTACCCGCAATTAGCTGTAAGTTTCTTTTTGTTAACTTTCTTGCGCAAGGCTTCCACAAAACAATAATAAACATCAGCGCCATCTGTGACAGTTTCGCATCAATAGGCTAAGGTACACGGGAGCCTTAAACCAAACAAGTTAAAGATGTTACAATTGAAAAGCTATCGATTAACTTGTCCCGAACCCCCGCACACCTCTGGAACATGCCAAAAACCTCTTTATTAACTTGTACTTATGGATTCGTTTCAGTTGGTCATTAAAGAAATGAACCGTCTGGGCATGATTGTGGATTTGGCTCACGTGTCATTGTCGACCATGCACGATGCCATTACCGTGTCCAAAGCTCCTGTCATCGTTTCTCATTCGTCTGCCCGGGCTTTGTGTAACACATCAAGGAACGTGCCTGACGAAGTGCTACACCGAATAGTAATTCCATTTGCAAATTGCCTTTGCCAGTGTAAAACCTGCCAGACTTTGTAACACAGCTTTATGGAGCAATTCCACCTTTGCTACTTTATAGAAAAAGCTCAAAAAACTAATCGAGGAGTTCATAGCAACGCATAAGTGTGCACAACAGTTTTTTTTCTCATCTTTCTCTCGTCGCTTTTAATTGCTCCATATGCTCGCAGCACTAGAACAGAGTTCATAATAAATTTTTTAATTATCATGTTTTCCCCTTTTTCCCTTTCTCCTCATATAGACGACAAATGGAGGCCTAGTTATGGTAAACTTTTTTACTCACTTCATCACTTGCAATAAAACGGCTACCTTACAAGATGTCATTGGTAAACCTCCTTTTTACATCATTTTAATAATTAATTGTAATTGCAAACCTCATTTAGCGCATATTAATCACATTCGCCAAGTGGCAGGCATAGACCACGTGGGGCTTGGAGCGGGTTACGATGGCATCAATTCGTAAGTCTCTTCGTTCCTATGACAATTTTCAATCACAACCTTCCTCAAATGAATTATTTTTTTTTTATTTTTTTTTAAGGACGCCACGTGGCCTGGAAGATGTCTCGAGGTACCCTTACTTACTCGCAGAGTTATTAAAAGACTCGAGCTGGTCGATAGAAGACGTACAAAAATTAGCAGGCTTGAATTTTTTACGGATCTTTAAAGAAGTGGAAAAGGTTGGTAAGATGTTGTGATGTAAAACAGAATACATAATAAAGTGTTTCCTTTTTTTCCCTCACCAAACGAAATCTTCTTACCAAGATCTGCTTTATCTTCTCCTTGATGCAGGTAAAAGAGGAATGGAGAAAAGCTGACGTTTTGCCCGAAGAAGCTACAATTTCGACGGAAGATGTCCGAGGCCATACACAGTGCACCTATCTGGGTTTATGACCTTAGAAACACAAGACTATAAACGGTTGTTAGCCCCCCGCCCCCGAAAAAAAATTTTAATGCTTCCAGCATACAAATGCGTTCATGCTGGAACTCCCTTTGAAAACAGGTGCTCCTCTTCCAACCATGCAAACGGATCTTTTGTAGTTTATAACGAAATGACCCAAGTCCTGAAAGCTTCAAGATTGCTCCTCCCTTCTTCACCTAGTTTTGACAATCAAAAGGGTCTAAAGGCGGTCGTTCCTCCGACTTCCGCTAGGACCGACTTCCCCAATGAGAAATGCTAACGAAAAAGGGGGTTGTGTAAAAGCATTCGTGGATTGTCCCTTCCAGCGAGTTTGAGTAACATATCAGCACAAGTGGCCAAAAGATAAGCCCAGCGTGAATTCGAACTCAATTATTAAACCCCCTCATGGTTTACCCCCCTGATCCTTCACTTCAAACTTCTGGTATGAAATACCTTTCCAAATTGATCACCACCTAGGGGAAACCGTGCAAGAAGTGGCGGGGAAAGTGTGCTTGAAGTCACTGCGCATTTTAACAATGTACAGCCATTTGTACCAAGAATAGAATATTCATAAGACAAACTTTGCTAGTGTGACAACTGAATAGAAATCTGACTAACACCTTGTCTTGTGATTCATATCTCCTAAACAAAGTTTGGCTCTACCTGCACGGAAAAGACGGAAAAGAAAAAGAATACAATCAAAGAAAGACAAGGAATAAGTTTTTAAAGAAAACTTACTTTCGAGATGAATCTTTGGAGCCGCTGAAGTAGGTCGAAGGCACGGGCTTTAGTAGGAAGATTTCATAACAAAATTGTAGTCATATCGAAGTCGAGAAGTTGACAGTTCACTTTTGAGTGTCAAGCGTGAATTACTTTTCAACACGCATATTAGCATGTTATTGAAAAGTTCACACTAAGCATTGGCTAGCCCGACCGTTAAGAAAGCAGCAAACCCATAAAGCGGATTCAGTCAGGTTGTGGGAGGTGCCTAGAACCACACCAGAGCCTTATTTTTGTTTCAGGCGGGGTATTTTAGGTTAGGTTAGGTTAAGTTAGGTTGAATTGCTTAGGTTAGGTTTAGTTAGTTTATTCTAATGGTTATAAGCACCCTACGGCGTAGATCGCTTCAAAGACTAGGAAACAAAGTAGACCACGTGCACGTATGCGGGTTTTATGCGGTTGCTGAAAATTCCAAGAGGCGCCTTCTCCAAGATAGCTATATCCGGTTTTATGCGTTTGCAGCTTTCTAAACAGTCGGGCTAGCCTAACGGGTACATCCACCATATGCTTTCATTGGTGCCCGAACTGACTCCGGCCACCTATTGGGAAAAGTTGTCACTAATGCAGGGGTTGCAAGTGACGCCTTGAGCCGCCGCAGTCTAGAATACAGAAAGATATGAACGGACTGCCATTTGCTCGGAAACTTGGAATCTGACAGTGAATTTGTAGATCACGGATATGTTTGCTGAGAATCCCAATTCGAAAAAATGCGATCTACCCAAATGTGTAGTATGGAAAGAATAATAAAAAGCACATTCGCTTGAGAACACTCCGGCCGGGACGTAGACACAAGGAGGACTCGACAGAAGGGCGCCGGACCCCGACATACGGACGACAGATCCATAATTTTTTAGAAATAGCATTTCAAATTTAAACCTATCTGCTCAATAAAGCACCAACGAGATTAAAAGGTCGTAAAGCCGTAGTAAAAATTTCGTCACAAGAACAACGGACCCTGACAGAAGGACGACGCTATGGCAGCCAACCGGGCTAAAGGCCAAATTTCAGAATTCGTTTAAAAATTAGCCATCAGTCTTTAAAATGTGGACATGGGCTCTAAAAAGTTCATGTTTGGGCAAAAATAACTTGGTAAAAAGACAAATTTAAATGTCATTGCTATTCTAGACTACATTAGCCTCATTTTGACATTTCCTGTTTCATCGTCCAAAACATGAAACGTGAAAAGACTTAGTAACAACAAGCCATGTTTATTCGTGACTGGGATGTGAAGGGGCCTATAGGTATGCGGGAACAGGACTAAGAAACCCGGGCAAAATTATCTCGTTTCCCACGGTCTTTCAGTTTTCAGTGTAGGGCAACAACGCGACAAGCCGGAGTAACGCTACAAGTCCGGCCTGAACAAAGTCGGTTTCCTGCCTTATCTTTTTGGGTCCTTATAGTACGGGATAACTTTTCCAACATAATCCAATATACATAAGCGTATACATGTCTGTTGGATTACGAGTATGTTGCAAAATCCAATAGGAATCCAATATCCATGCAGTACGAAACAAGACTCCATGTGGGAAAAAAAGTCATCCATTTAATTTTGTCTGTAGCCTTTCTTGTGTCAAATAATGTATTTTGTACTTATTCAGCTCTATATTTTTCATTATATATAAAAGATTTCATTCCAACTCTGGTTCTTTCCATACACACTTGGGTAGATCACATTTTTTCCAATTGGGATTCTCAACAAACATAGTCGTGACGTCAACGCCTACAGTTTCACTGTCAGCTTCCAAGTTAGCGAGCAAATGACAGTCCGCTTCCGGATAAGTCAGCCCTATTACATATTTATATAACAAAATTACTGATAACGCATTACTTTGATGTACCCTTCATGAATGAGACTATCTCGCCTGCCGTGTAATTCCGGTAGGCCACTCTATCGATGCTATCATCCGCTGATGCGCAAAAGGCCAAGTCCTAAGTTAAGTTGCAAACATTAGAATGGTCAACATACTATTACAAGTTCAGAATACTTCGACTATTTGAACGTATTGCTGATCCAAGAAATCTCCATGACCGTAACCAGTCGCATTCAAGAGCCATTTGGGTCCCGTTAGAGAATCAAAAAAGCGGTAATTACCCAATTCCTCGGGTACACACGGCGGATTACCTTCATGCCCTATTCACATACAACAACCAAAACAGTTGGTAACTCGGGTCCCAAGTTAGTGTTAAAAAAACAAACCCGGGATACTATCAAGCCCCGCCACCATCTGCAGTGTAGGAATTTCAAAGTTAAGTACTTCGCCCGGATTGATGACAAACAACGGTACGATGCCGTAAGGATCTGCTCCGTCCACAGGACTAAGCAAAATCAAACCAGTGAAGTTCAAGCAATGTTCTTTCAGTATGGTTACTCCAACATGAGCCCCAGAGCTATGTCCTGCGATAAATTCTCGACTGTCGTCCACGTGCATATCGGGAACGAAATCTGTTGCACAATTCGATTTATTGTGACGGATACTGCTTAATGTCCTTATACCTTGGTTATGCAATCGCTTTTCCAGGTGGGTGGAAACGAAGGTGAGAGTTTTGTCCATCCAGGTACTATTAAAGGAATCTGTTGGGCTACCAACTTTCCACACCGCAATGGCAACAAAGCCATGGCTTGCTACGTGCGTTAAAACGTCACTATAGGCGATTCCCGGTATAATACCTGTACAATTTCCCAGGCTATTTGTAATAAGAAATTGGAACAAAAACTTTCCCAGCATATTTACCGCCTAAGCCTCCCACTAAGAACAGCACGGGAAACGTCCCAGTGGCGTTCGGCGCGTATACGTTCAAATCGGTGTCCAAACCCGGCGTCAAAACATTCAAAAATTCGTGATAGCCCACAGGGAGCGGGCCTAATTGGAAGACATCGTAATCGTAAGCCTGGGAAGCAATTACGAGAGTAAGAGTGAAGCACAAGCTTAACCACATTGTCAAAATTAATAACCAAGAGCAGTGAAATACAATTTCGGTACTACTGTACTAGTAACCAAGAGGAGTGAAATACAATTTCGGTACTGCTGTACCAGTAACCAAGAGAAGTGAAATACAATTTCGGTACTGCTGTACCCTATTTATACCTCACGGTCAACAGAGTATCCCCTCAAAAGGCATAGTTTGACGTTGAGAAGATAGTCAAATTTTGAGATTTGAGATAGCTCATGATAGATAGCTCAAAACAACAAACAAACACGACATGCCTTTTATTTTATTTTTTATTTGCTCGACATCCACGTTCATGAGCACTTTGGTCGTGGGTGGATCAATCAATGACTTGAAAGTTAAATGTTTTGATTGTTTTCAGTAATCAGGTACTTGACGCTGGAGGTCAACTGAGCCTTTAGAATGGAAACCCCCTGATCAGAGCGGATCCACTGATACAATCGTTAACTAAGCATTGCCTATCTTAAAAACGCTACCAGATGCTAGGATTCCCACATTACATAACCGTAAAAGATATGAAACTCAATAAATACCCTCTAAATTAGCCTAAATCTCGTTTTCTCTACGTTAAAAAGCTTGTGGTGTACAAAATTACCACGAATCGAACCGTAAGATGATTCGCACGACTGTAATTTGCTTAGTTGTTCTAGTCGCTTACGGGGCTGCTGAATGTAAACACCCTAGCCCCGCAGCTGATTACACTAACGAGCATTATTCGGGTTCATGGTTTGAAATTGGAAAAGTAAGTATAGAAGAAAGTTTAGTTTCCGGGAATTCTTACGTGTTATTCCGTTAGATCCAAACGCCAGGAGGGGCCTATTTCCAACGTGACTGTGTGTGTGACGTGGCAGATTTTCAAAGCGAGTTTCCTGCTACAGGTTTAGGCCATGTGACGTACAGCTGCCGCGAATTGACACCAGATGGACCCTACAAAAACGCCACCGGTAAAATTTCCAGAGAAATTGGATAGGAAAACATATAAAACTAAAGTTAATTTACGTTTGTATCAGCAACGTTAAAGCCTGGGGAAGTGGCGGGTAACTTTGCTCAATCTTTCGCTCCTCTTGCTCCCACTGTGGATTACAACGTAATTTGGTTGGATGGAGATTCCGCTATTGAATATGACTGCGGAAGTACGTTGGGTGTCCTCAATTACTGCGTCCATTTCATGTCGCGAACGACTTCCATTGAACCTGCCAAGTTTGAAGCCATGATGAGCTTTGTTGGTAAATTTGCATCACGAAAATGTTGAGTTCCATTTTGTCCTAAAAATCCACGCGTTTTCTAGAGAGCCTTGGGTTGAATACGGAAAACATCGAGTACCACGCTGTTCTGCAAGAAGGCTGTTGGTAGGCGTAATAATTCTGCATGCTTGGGTTTGTTTTCCCGGCCAATTTAAGAAAATGCATCAATTATATTGAATACAAAAACTGATCGAGGTCACTAACATTCAAGTCGTTCTGGTTGTCGATTGGTTATTAGTATCCCTTGGCATGAGATAGCATGACTGTGTCAAGCGCAACTTCCTTTTCCACCTTATCGCTCCACTTCCGTAAGATTTATGTTACCAGGCTAATGCTAAATGCGTAACAAATGAGCATAACAAAAACAAATGAAGGTGAACTTCAACTGGAGGTGAACTTTTAGTACAATAACCCTTTCGTTGGGCCTAGGTAGAAGTCTACCATCTTGGTAGAAGTTCACAAGAGATGGTATCGAAAACGCGGAAAAACGTCATTCAAAAACTTATCCTTCTCTTCGAAAACAAAGAGCCTGCGCCTATCCAACGGATAATCCCATTGCTCTCTTTCTCTAGTAGAAAGACATCGTCGCTGAAGGAGTGAACAGCCTTGCCCTGTAGGCCTAAGCACCGTATCCAAGTATTCTCCCTGACTAGGTCATTCATAGCTCCGGGCAAATAGGTGGAAGGAAGGGAAGCCTGTAGGAATGCATCAAGGAAATGGACCGCAGGTGAGCAAGGGAAACCCGTCCCTGACTTTAAACGATAGTTTGGAACTTTAGAGAAGCCCACAAAAGCCGAACGAGAACGAACAGGCTTCTGTCAGTTCACCTCCGTCCAAGGTAGTCTGCAAGGCGAGTTGTTGTTCGCTCCAGTCTCCAGTCTTGCAAGGGATGACCCTTGACGCATAAGCGAATGTTATTGTGGGTGTAAACAGTTTGTTTGGTCAGTTGTGCCTAGTATTATGACTCATTGCTAAACCAATCGATCGTTCTAAGTTATTTTAAAATGTGTTATTTAATCTGGATATCTTTGTGCATGAGCGTGATTCCCTCCGTTCACGGACACGGGCGTTTGGTCGAACCTCCTTCTCGGTCGACGATGTGGAGGTAAGCCGAATTCTCTAAACGAATTCTAGACACGCAGGTTGAAACCCCGTTTCTTTCCCCCCTCATCTCTCCTCCAGACGAGATGACTGTGGCGACATTAACATTAGCATTTAGGTCAGGAAGTAAATATGACCTAGGTCAATCTCTTGTCTTCCTTGGAAGAAAATAAAGTAGAGACTTTGCACTTGACCTACTAAGGAAATGCATTTCTTTTGTCACAAGGGGAAACAGAGTGCGCGAAAGAAAGAAGAGGCTTTCCGCTTAACAGATCCGCTTTCCTAATTTTTCCTTAAAATTGAAATTCCAGGTACGGTTACGCTACGCCTCATAATTACAACGATCACGAGTTGTACTGTGGCGGATATTCGCGACAACATACGACCAATGGGGGGAAGTGCGGACCTTGTGGGGACCCGTGGGACTTGGCTACGGTAAAAGTTTGACTTGATACAAATTATCCCTTATCTAACGGTACTATTTACAAACTTGTACCCTCGAATGGCATTGTCTTTGGTGCAACGTGATTTAACGTCCAACGCAACACTTCTTTGGGCCAGTAATAACAGGCAGGAACAGGCGGGAACAGGGAGAGAAGTAAATCAGGGCCCTCGAATGGCATTGTCTTTGGTCCTTATTTAGTTTTTACATGTTATTGTACTTTCAAAGAGTTTGTATTTAACGTCCAACGCGACACTTCTTTGGGCCAATAATAACAGGTGGGAGAAGGGAGAGAAGTAAATCAGGGCCCCCGAATGGCATTGTCTTTGGTCCTTATTTAGTTTTTATATGTTATTGTACTTTGAAAGAGTTTGTATTTAACGTCCAACGCGACACTTCTTTGGGCCAATAATAACAGGGGGGAACAGGGTAAAGAAGTAAATCAGGGGAATAAGCCAACTTAGGGAAGATACACGAAGGGAAATCGGGTTCGGGACTGGTTACACTAACGTTATACCACCAGCTCTTTTACCATTACGATGAATATTCCGACTGACTGAACTGAACTCAACTATTACGACTGAACTCGACTTCGATTGAACTCGACTTCGACTGCACTGTTACTATTGAACTCAACTTCGACCAAACTCGACTTCCACTCAACTGGACTTCGATTGAACTCTTACTATTGAGCTGTACCTCGACTGAAACTCGATTTCGACTGAACTCTCTTACGACTGACGAACTGAGCTCGATTTATCCATACTACTGAACTCGGGGGTTCCCTTTTTTATAGCGCCGCTTTTTCACTTCAACAACCAACCCCGCTTTTTCACTTCAACAACCGAGAACCATCAAGGACAGACATGCGGGCCCTCCACAAATATACTGCTTCTATAGTTTTTACCAAAATCCTACTCGAATTCCATCTTTTTCTAGAACTCATGTAACATCAGGAGCGTACGATATTGAACGCTTCTCGAGTTAGAATTCGGCTTCAAGGGCTTTTGAAACTTTCTTTTACTGCTTCCTCTTCCTGCCATTCTCGTGTGCGCGTGACGCAGAGAACGTGCCGTGTTCGCGCACACTGAGACTATATTAACAAATGTTATTTACTCGTTTCTTGTTAAAATAGCCTCGTCCTAATGAAAGTGGGGGAACCTATGGGCAGAATGTGATTGTCCGGAACTTCAAACGCAATAGCATCATAGAACTTGGCGTAGAGTTGACAGCTAATCATTACGGGTACTTTGAGTTTAGGCTGTGTCCTCAAACACAGCCCACTACACCTGAAACTGAGGAATGCTTCGAGAAATACCTACTTAGAAGGGCAGATGGCGAAGGAACCAAGTAAACAGACATGAACACCCCAAAACGCCATGTTTACATATATATTTCACTTGCTTGTGCAGATTTTTCCCAGGACCTGGTACCGGCATAATTTTCAGCTCTTCTTATGAATTGCCAGCTGATTTGGTCTGTGAACAGTGCGTGCTTCGCTGGGAATACAAGGCCGGTAATTCTTGGGGTATTTGCGCCAACGGAACCGGCGCTCTTGGCTGCGGTCCGCAAGAAACGTTCCGCGCCTGCGCAGATGTCAAGATCACTACTGAGGAAGAACCCGCAACGACCAAGCCTGTGGTACCATCCAAATCGATCACTGCTAAACCCGACAAGTCTTATATTCAGCCTACTTGGCGATCCACGAAGATTCCTACTACCTCGACAGAATCTAACGAAATCGATGTGGATCGTATGGAGTCCAGCTCGATTCCCTCCCAACACGAAGAAGAGTCAACCGGATTGGGCGTTTACACTGGAGTCGTTATCGCTGCAAGCGCGTTATTATTTGCGTTCCTTTTAATCAGTACAGTGATCTTGTACTTCTGGAAGGGGCGTGGCTTGGTGAAATCGTTCCTCCTCAGTTGCAAGCCTAGTCGGAAGGGTCAGCCGAAGAAAAAGCTCACCCTTCCCGCCCATATTGCTTCAAACTATAATGATTCAAAGCGACTATCTTTAACGATTAGTGAGCCTATTAATGTGGCTATTAATGGTATTGAGGTACCACGTAATCCACTTCCTCCTGTTTGACATTTAGACTAAAATCCTGTGATAAGAATCCTCGTTAGTTAATCTTTTTGATCATTTGACGTAACATTTTTGTGTAACTATCATCGCCTCATCAATACAGACACATCCAATTTCCTAAATCTAAACTTGCAAACAAGAAATAACATTAATGTATGAATAATGAACAGGAATGTGCACACACTAGTTCATGAAACGGTAGTTTTTTTGTTAAATTAAAGAACTTATTGTTTCTTAAGCCATCAACGAAATAAATCCATCAATGTGGAGACTGAAGATGGGGGAATTTTTTTCTTATTTTTTTCGCTCGGTTCAAGCACGTAAAATAGCTTCCATAGCTTGGTAGATAGCATGCGCCACGTCAGCAGCACGTGATTTCAAGGATAACTATAAGAAAACCCAACCAAATATCATTAGCTTTCTAATTCTCCAATTCTAAGTAAACGATCTTTTTCCGTTTTATTAAATTTCTCGTTCTAGTTACCGTAAAAGTAGAGCTTCCTGGTTGGATTTTCAGTTCAGTAAGGACCCAAATGCCATTAGCCAGTTTGATGGATTGGTAAAGCATATCTTGCCCTTCCACATTCCTCTTAGCTATGGTAAATACATTGCTTTGTTGCAACTTGGCTGAAATAGCATCTAAAATGCCAAAAAACGAAAAAAAAAACACATGAGCCCCGTTTGTTCGTTTTACTTAGACTAGCCAAACTTCCTTCACTTACGATTATAAACGTTCGTTTTAGTCTAAACTTCGAAAGTTTACGGAAGTTGACTTGGGAAAGTCTCGAGTCCAAAACGAACGTTTATAAGCATAAGTTTACAATTGCTCCACCCATGGGGCGGAGCTTGTCAAAAGTAAACACTATACGAATTGTTCGTTTTTCGTCTGGATTCCAATAGCAAACTATTGTTTTGTTATGTGGGGCAGTTAATTTCTTCCGCTTATAAGCGTTCGTTTTAGTCTAAACTTTGAAAGTTTACGGAAGTCGACTAGGAAAGTCTAGAGTCCAAAACGAACAGTTATAACATAAGTTTACAATTGCTCCACCCATGAGGCGGTGCTTGTAGAAAGTAAACAATATAGGAAATGTTCGTTTTTCGAGTAGGGTTTCAGGTGCAAATTGTTTTGTTCTGTGGGCAGTTAGTATCTTCCACTCTTGAATCAGTTTTTAGTATTATCCGGACAATTGAATATGTGGCTGAGGAAGATGTTGACGGGATAATGGTCTCCCATTGGTTGCTTGCAACTTATGCTCGTGGTTCTTGTCCCAAAATTCAATACTTCGATAAAATAATCGTTGATTGCCAATTAAAAATAATTAAAGACCAACTAAAATACATTAAAAGTAGCGTATTCTTGAAAGGCATGCAGTCTCTTGGCATGCGCGTAATAAACAAAAGAAATAAACAAGGGGGCGGGGTTAAGTTTAAATCTGGGCACACGAGTACTCGTTACAGACTTGAGACCGAAACTGAAAGTCCACTTTCAGAGTCTAAATCGACTAGCTAAATAAAATGCTTAGAAGCCCGAAGTTTACCCATCTCGAACGCTTATAAGCGCAAGTCTTAGGTAGACTTGTAAGGTAAACTTTCGTCATAACGAACTTCTTTGAAGATTAGCTTTCACTTTACCTGCGGTCATGGGAATGTTGGTGAGAGTATACTGAGTTTCGTTCTGAGCAGGAATCTCTTTCCAGGTGCTTAAGAAAATACGTTTATCCATTGCTCCGTCTTCAGTAAACAAGACGTGCATGGGCACCAGCACAGCAAAATATAAGACGTCAATATTATTCTTTATGGCCACCTGCCAGAGTAAAAGGAAACAAAAGGGTTAGTCCTCACTGAAAACAGTAATAAAATACAATTTTTGAAAAATTACCTGCAAATTAGTCAAAGGCTCCATACGCTGCACCGGTCCATTCGTGGTCATAAGCAAAGATGTGTCATAGGACTGGTTCGGGGCCAATTGAGCTGCCACTTGCAAGGGCTGACCAGGTGTCAATCCAAAACTGTTCCCCAAAAAAAAAAAAAATTATGACTCGAAATTTCACATTTGGATGAAAATTGAGAATCGTACCTATTTTTGTTCACTTGAATAGCAAACGCACTCATCGGTTGCATTGCTCGATTCGCGAAGCTCATATCTATATAGACTTGTCCGTTTCTCCTTGCGAATGTCCCACTAATCTCCAAGCCTTTACCACGAGCCGCAGGCAACCAGACAGTCTTGGGTGGTATGTATGAAGCCGAAGCCGAAGTCAATCCAAAAATATCTCCTAACAAGCCCGTGGTTGAAGCTGGAGCTGCACTCACAGCAGTGGGGGGAGCTGAAGGTTGACTATCGTTCAACTACGACGCAAAAGCCACTGTTAGTTATCATTTTCTTAAAAAAAATCCTTCTTTCTGCCTTCTTACAAAGCTATCTAAGCCTCCTCCGAGTAGATCCATCGCTGGGGAAGAAAACATTGAAGGTCCACCCACTCCGACTCCAGCCACGCCCGCTGAAGAAGCAGGGGGGGTGGGGCCACCCAAATCCATGCTTAACAAGTCTCCAATCAAGGAGTCTTGCACAGGCATCACTGCTGGCTGTTCCCCAGTTAAACTTCCTTCTAAGGCGTCCGAAGAACCCGTCCGCGTAGGCAACGCCCTATTTTTAACAAGATTTATTAGGGAAATGCTTAAATATTAGCGTTAAAAGACAGAATATGGGCATGTACCTGCGAGCTGAACCTAAGCCGCGCCCCTCGACGAAGGCGGAAGGTGGTTTATGGTACACGGAAGCCAAGGAAGCGATATGGCAGACCAACTCGTCCAGCAAGGTGGGTTCAAGCAGATCAGTTTCTTCGGAAATCAAGGGTTTTTCTGCCAAAACCACTTCCCGAGCTGCAGCCGGATCCGTGGACAATAAGCGCCAGTAAATAAAGCCTCTGTCACGCAAATCAGGGTTATCCGACTCCTGAGTAGCCAAGCTTAACGCCTAAACAAGACGATTGGCGTTGAGTGGAACATTAGTCTCGTTTAGAAAGGTTTCACCTGCTGAACGAGCTCTTGCGTGTCGGCAGGACGCTTCAGAAACAGCTTGACGATGGCAGTGAGAAGCTGAAGTTGGACTTGACTGCTTTCATCCTGGAATCCTTCCAAAAAACTTTCTAGTAACTCATCAGCATTGTCAATGCGCTCTGCGTACTCTCCAATGATCCAAATCATTGATGCTCTGGAAAAAAAAAATGGTTCGTTAATTTCATAATTTATTCTTCTAAGGTAGAAGAATTAGAAGTACCTTGCTTCAGGCTCATCTAACGTGTCTAAATTCTCGCACAAGGTCGAAATGATGCTTTCGTAGCGATTAGGATACTTTCTGAAAATATCTTTGATGACAACAATAGCTTCTTGCACCACATAGTTGACCTTTAGAAATAAAATAAAAAATAAATGTAATTAAAAAAAATTGTAATAAGAAAAATTAAGAAGCATTAAGATTCGTTTTTGAAAACGAAATTTGATTTACTTTAGTTTGAATAAGATCTAGGAGCGTTGAAACGCATCGTTCCGCAGACTGCTCTACTTTAATAGCGCAACGTCCAATGGCGCGAACAGCTTTCCTCACAAAATCAACATCCACCTCTGTGGCGTACCTACAAGAAATGATGTATAAGCACTAAAAATAAATATTTATCAAGAAAAATGATTACTCTTTCAGCTCGGATAAAACTTGAGCGATATTGGCTTGGTTAGCCAAGCGAATCATGATATCTAGCTTCTCGAGTTTCACATAAATAGGGTCATTGTACTTGACGAAGAAGACCTTCATCTCGTTCTTCAAAATATCGGGACGTTTTTGCACGATTAAGTTGATATTACGCAGAGCTACATATTGGACCTAGCAATTTAAACCAAAAAAGTATAGCGAATAAGTACAGAAAGAAAATGAATGGAAGAAAACCTCAGCTTCAGACGAAAGGAGTGTCACTAAAGGAGGTGCCAGCTTTTTGGTCAGATTAACAACAAAATCTGAGTCTGGAGACATCATTTCCATGAGTTTCATAAGAACTTTGACAGCCGACAGTACCACAGCAGCGTTAGCATGTGCCAAACGAGGGGTAATACGTTCACAGATGCTACAGTAGCAATAATTTCGATTCATTAACACACAGAAACACAAGAAATTACTATTTTTAAAGTCACCTTTGGGCCTCTCGATCATCTTTGGGATTGTAGTTAGCAATCGAATCCAAGATAAACACTTGTCCCCATTCAGTACACTCGTTCAGCGCAGTCAGGAGCTTATTGATGGTTTGGGTATTCATTTCCACTAATGTAACTCCTGTACTGGAAGCTTCGTTGATTTCGGACAAGGCAGCCACTGCATTAGCTACAACCTAAAGCGGATATATTTAAAAAGAAATCCTTTCTAGCAAGCTCACCATAGGATTGGAGTCAGAAAGAAGCTCTTTAAGCTGATCAAGGAAGCCTTGATCTTCGACTAGTGTTGCGCTAATGTCGTGCAACTTGGCAACGCATACAGCAGCGGTTTTGCGAACGTAGGGATCTTCGTCTTTGAGGCATTTCCTCAAGGGTTCACACAAGTATTCCGTAATCTTATCCACACGAATACAGCCCATGGTTCTTACAGCCAACGCCCGAATCAATGGGTTAGGATCTTCGCAGTCTTTCACGAAAGTATTGACGGCCATGATCGCCATATCCGGCTGGCTTTTCGCATAGTTCATTAAGTACAAGTAGACGAGTTTTTTCAGCTCCAAATTGTCCGTTTGCATGCAGTTGATTACGTCAGGAAACAGGGCAGATACATCTTTTCCAACCGTCATAGAAGCAATTACCTACGATCAATATAAATATCAGAGTGCTTAAAACTTAAATCAAAACAAGGGGGAGTATCCTTTGATTACCTTTTTAACAGCCTCTCTTTTCTTCTCTTTCTTCTCACTATTCAACTCGGACTTGAGTTCGAAAATCTCCCCTTTTTTCGTCGTCGTAAAATACTTGGAATCCGTCATTTTGTGGCCTGCCATGCAAACAAATTTACGTTTGACTTTGTGAAGATTACTTTAATACGAAAAGGGGAATACGCCGGACAGGAAGGACTACGTAATTGGCACAAAAACTAGGGTAAAACACACATTAAGATGTACTTAAGCGTATAGGAATACTTGTCTTCTTTCATTTTCTCAATATTTACCTAATATATAGTCGGATGATCCAGATAAAGACGGATAAAGTTTGCCCGATTCTTTTGAGGGGCGTAACCTAACTGAACACAACAATGGCGGCGCCTTGTTGGTAAACAACAGCCAACTGTAACCTGTTTATTACCCAGCCACCTTTGCTTGTTACCACACAAAATGGATCGTTTGTTAAGACCTAATCTCCAGCGAAATTACTGCACACGGCAATACTCTTTCGAAGCCGAAGATTTGTCCCTCGCAAATCAGTACGTTCCGCGCTACACAGCCGTTCACGATGAAGAACCAGGCGATACTGACAGCGACAATCTGCTTAACTTAAGTCTAATGAACATCTTCCCAGCTGTTCCAGTTAATTGCATTGTTACAGATCGTCAAGCCATCGAAGATGAACTGCCTTTAAACTTAACCGGGAAAGACAGAGAAGACGAAATCGAGCGACGTTTACGTCAAAACGCTTTGGAAGACGACTCTTATTACTACCGCGATCCGGACTCTTTTCGCCGCAACAATCGCTATGCCGATGAATACTACAGCAATACCTACTACTTTGAAAGTTTCGGTGAACAAATCCCTTGCACTGCAACCAGCAAAACCGCCCAAGTCTTCGTCGCTCCAGATTTCTTGGGCATGCATGAGTTGCAAGACTTGAGAACTCATACAGACAACTATTTTGAGTCGAATCTTCTATCCCAAGTCTCTACTCAGACCTTGGACCTCTCTGTCCAAAGCCTGGACCTCTCTTTACAGAACCAAGGCCTCGCTTACCAACCTACTGAATCGCTCACGAATACATTCGCGTCCCAATCGAGTTCTTACGCTCCAAAAGCCACCAATTGCCACCAAACGTCCACCGAACTCACACGTCCTTTACCCCCAGCTTCTTCATTACCGTTACCCTTGTCCATCACTCAATCCTTCCCTCCAGTTCCCTCGTATAACCAAATCAGTCCTGAACCGTTGGCGCTAACTTCAAACGCTGATAAAGACGTCGCGAAAAACTACAAATGTGCTCAATGTGCCGCGGAATTTCGTTACCGAAGCGAACTTCAGAGCCATGTTACGAGCCATGAAAACGTGAAACCTTTCAAATGTCGCGAATGCGGTTTGCGAGTTTCCCGACAAAACGTTTTGCAACGTCACATGCAAATCCATTCGCAAACTCGTAATCACGAATGCTGCGAATGCGGGAAAAAATTCGGCCAAAAATACGATCTGGTGCGTCACAGCCGGACTCATACTCGCAAAAAGTTGCCTTTATCGAAGCCCAAGGAGAAATGGGAAATTTGCGAAATTTGTGGAGCGACCATGAAGGATGAAAATGGGTGGCGATTTCATATGTGGCGTCATACGAAAAATACTTCTTATATAACCCTCCCTAACAATATTGATGTAAACGGTGAAAAACCGAAGTTGTCTACTTGATCGGTTTTTTTTTGGTGAATATAAAACATCGAATCGATGTCTAAATTATTTTTCATAATTGAACTCTACAATTAACACAGTTTTTAAAAGGTATATGGGTTAGGATCGTAGGACCGAAGGATGAGGGGGCGTGAAGATATAGCCAAGTTGCCAGTTTCTTTCCTTTTTTTATAATAGATAAAGACTTTCTTTATTTGGCGCGTAGTAGCTATCGTATGCCAAAACCATCAACGTTTCTCTTTCTTAACATTCAAAATTTTTTTTGCGTTTTTTGAAAAGAAAACGTTCAACTTTGGCATAGGATAACTACTTATTTTGAGATCAAACGCTGCACCTGAGTTGCACTGAAAAGAGCAAGGAAAACAAAGGGACAAGGTCCAACAAAATAATTAAAAGGCGGAAAGGATGTAACGCGTAATAAAGGGAGGGGTGGGTGGGGAGATAAAGACATCTTGGGCGAGTACCTTTTGAATAACAACGCTGCTTTGGTGTTCTCCATCAAGGGTAAGAAAAACAAGGGAAAGAAATCTGCAAGCTAAAAGAACGTTCCTTCGAGTTTGGTCAAGCTGCCTCAAAACTGCGTTTGCAGGGATACTAGTGTTAAATTAAAAATAAATTACATTTTCGGAACGCAGTTTCTACAGGAAAGTGGAACTACCTTTTTCGGTAGGGGATCCCAACGTAAGGGAAGATAATGACGAGGATAAATTCATGTTGGATGACACGGAGAGCATGGAAGGATACTGGGAAATCTCATTATCGCCATCTTCTCCTGGCAAGCAAGTTTCCACCATGGCTTCCAAACAGTTCACAAACAATTCCGCGTTCTCCGCGGTGCAGTTCGACTACAGAAAATACATTGCTTTTAGTATTTTGGGAAAACTACGGCGAGCTGAATGAACAATCTCTTAATTTTATATGAAAACTTTTATATTTTTGAACAATTTTTAAAAAGGATACTTTAGTAAAGGGTCCAGCGAAACGCCACAGTCCACCAAATCCGCAACTTTGCAAGTAATGTAACTGCTGTTGGGAAGCATCTTCACACGCTATCATGTTTTGGATGATGCTTTGCACCGCATTCAAGATGCCTTGGTCATGGCACAAGGAAAGAACGTTGGTAATCCGAGCATCCAACAATGAATGGCTAGTCGAAAACAAACCAAAAAGCGTACATATAGTACAAAAACACCAAGATAGAATGTAAACATACATGATGGGAAACACTCGTGGAAATACTACAGACGCTTCAGCCAAGTATTCGTACAAGACTCGCATTTCAGCTTCATCGGTCGTGTACTTGACCAATGTGGCCAATACTGTGAGTACGAGGGCTTGCGTAGGGAAATCCGTCAAGACATCCGGGTCCAATAAGACATTGTTTTCATTGGAAACCGAAACCCGCGTGCTTCGGTCCCGATCCTTGGGTGGTGACGCATCGCCCTATAGAAAGTTACTCTTGTATTTCAACAATCAAAAAACGTTCGTTTATGTCCTCTCCCTCCCCAACACACAGAGATGCAAGGCGATACGATTACGGTTAAAAACCTTCGATTTCCGCTGCAGTCGCTACGCATGCTCCAGATTCGAACGTTTTAAAGCTCCCGCTAGCCAAACCTAGTCTCCGTGCAGCCTTTGAAGGTTATCATGCAAAGTTGGTTCCCTTTACTCACCTTTAGCTCAGTTTTATTGAACCGGAATTCGGTTGAGAAGAAAAAGTTGGCTTGTTTTTGTTTACCTTAACACTATGACCCCGTTCCAAGGTGCGCTGGTCTCGAGTAGTGGGGACGGAAAACGACCGTTGCGTTTTGAACACAGCCCGAGAATTCTAAGGGGTGAATTCATTGGAATGGAGGGAAAAGGTTATAGAAAAACATACATTACATTCACCATGCAAAAAGTGTCCAAACATAACGGAGTTAGTAATCGTTTCTGCTGCCCATGTTTGTCCCCGTCCCCACAAGATGTGTTATAAAAATAAATAAATGCAGAGCAAAAAGGGAGACACCCATCATAAGCCACACTGACCAAAAAAGTCGGTAGGGGGTCAAAGATTATATATAAAAAAAAAAGAAAAAAAAAAAGTCCTTTCTCTAGAAAAACGTACTTTGCCTAACGACGGAGCAGTTGTGGCTTCTTGTGTAGGCATGGACGAAGAGCGCTGGGCTCGAAACAAAAGTCCCACTTGCTGAGCCTCTAAGTCCAAACTCCGCCATTTCCCAGGCTAATTATAACATAACCCCACGTAAAAAGAACAAAATTGTGGGGAAAATAACCATAAAGATCCATCACATTAACCCCGTCGTATACAAAAACCTTTTCACCTTTTCCAAACCCTCGTTTAGCCCCCCAATCCAAACTTAATTTCAAACTTCCCCCCCGAATTCTCAAGAACGATACCAGAATAAACAAGTTAGAAGGTCGTACCTGTTGAGTAGAGGGTTGTTTCTGTAAACGAGCTTGAGTTAACGCATTCTGGTCTAGCAACTCCCATGATTTTTGACGCCGCCCTGAAGGAGGTGTAGCCATGTTCTTTTGTTCGCAAGAAGGTGTGGCTTGCGTGAAGCTAGTAGGGATGGGGCCGGTGGCGATCACACTGGGAATGGTGGCCATGGAAAGGGAGGGGACTAGCAGGTGGGTTATAGAGGAAACGGTACTACTACTCGAAGGTGTGGTATTCGCTGTGGGGACTGGGGAAGGGACAGGGGAAGAGGAGGAATTGATTGTTGAGAGGGAGGTATGGCTGGCTGAAGGGTGGAGCGATGAAGGCAGAGCTAGATGGGGGTGACTGTGACGGGTGGCCAAATCCAATACACCCTATAAAAACATCAAAGTTCATTACAAGTCCAATTCTTCTTCATTTCCGCTAACGTTGGCATACTTGATGCAGGTGTTCTGAAATGCGAAGCTCTACTCCGAAGCCGTCTCCAGTACTGTTTTCCTGGATGCGAGTGGTGGAATGTCTAGCATGGCATCGACTTCTTACCTCTTCGGATACCGAGACCAATGCTAAAATTTTTTAAAAAATAAAAAAGTTTAATAAATATAATTTTTCAAAATTTGTCGAAATTACAAATTTTTTCGAAATTTTCAAAATTTGTCGAAATTACAAATTTTTTCGATATTTTCAAAATTTGTCGAAATTACAAATTTTTCGAAATTTTCAAAATTTGTCGAAATTAAATTTTTTTTCGAAATTTTCAAAATTTGTCGAAATTAAAATTTTTTTCGAAATTTTCAAAATTTGTCGAAATTACAATTTTTTTTTTCGAAATTTTCAAAATATACATAAAATAAATGACTAGATAAAACTTAGATAGTTATACTCTATGTATGCGGTCTAAAATGGGAAACTACTTGTACCAGTTTCCAGCTTTACTAATTACCAATTAAGTGTTCTAGTTTCAGTAATCGTGTGAGACTTCTAGTTACAGTAACCCAGACGGTTTACCTGCTAAGTAAGCAACGGATTCTAGTGTGACTTCAAATTTGTCTCGCTTGTGAGGTTTGGCAATGGTACCCAGTAACATGGACAGGATCCGGGCAGTTCTTGAGACGGTAGTAGGCGTGGGATGGCGAAATCCCTTGAGTAAGTGTCCCACCAATGCGAAATGAAAGTTAGCTACAATAAAAACGATAGTAATTCATTAAGAATCAGTGCATATGCGTACAAACATGTACTACCTTTGAAACTTAGACCCACGGCTTGATCTAATTGCTTGAAATGCCACTCAAGAGGCTCCCGTGTGGACATCATGACTTGTTCCAGTGTTTTATCATCAAATGAACCTTGAGATTCTAACGTATGCAAGTTCTGCTCCAGTAACGACAACCCAGACGCATAGAGCGAGACTTCATCAAGCTGTAACACCGATACAGCCACCCAAAACAAGGCTGGATGAATAGGAGATTCCTATTTTCACCCAGAAAAAAAAAATTAAATGTTTTTAACAATACAAGGAAATTCAAGCATTACCGTTCTCAAAAGAGGCTGAAGCCTTGTCAAGCACATGACAATGGCATCAATCAAGGTAACATCCACGAAGCTCTCCAATGCCTTGACCAAAATACGCAACAGTTGCTTCACATCATGGTCCAGTATTGATTTACCTAACCAAACTCGTATTACATCCTTCTCTTTTCCTCAATGTAATATGTAGTTAAAACGTCAAGTTTCACTTACTTATGCAGCCAAAAACAATTAGAGCTCTAGGCTGCAAAGCCGGATTGTATCGGAATGCAAAGCTTTTAGCCAAAGTGGTCCATACTTGAACCCAATCACAGTCGGTAATATCCCTCGCACACGCCTAATTGAAACAACGTTTCAGTTCTAAAAACCGTTTTCAAATGTCTTAACTTACCTCTAAAATCTCAAGCAATGCGTCCGTAATAATTTCCAGACTCGTTAAGGACAATCTTTCACGATCTGCGTTCGACCCCGAAAAACTCCGCTCCACATTATGCCTAACCCCAAAATTCCATTAAAAAGATTAACGACTTAACTAACTGAATGTACCACCGTTCTCCAGCGTGTCTATAACTGGAACGAAAGGCAGTAACAGCCGCGGATTTGACTTTGCTGATCCCAAACAAGAGGTAAAACTTGGGCAAGGAGAATTCGTCCAAACTCAGGTTCAAAACTCGTCTCGCTTCCTCTGCAAGTAAAAGAAAGCAATGAAAGAATCACTTTTTCGCTTCTTTGATTCAAGAATCTTACCTGAGAAGGTGGGTTTGGTGCATGTGCACAAGGAATGGATAATGTTGATGACTAATCCGTGCAAGGAAGCTCGCAGACTTAAAGGTCCGGTGCAAACCAAGAAGGATATGATATGGAACAAGTAGGGCAAGTGTCTTGCCACGTCCAAGCAGTTGTTGAAGGAAAGCATAAGCAAGTATCGGGCCAAAATCGCGATATCGTCCCACATAAGATGCTGCTCCAAGCTAGCAGTCGGGGAAGTGCAAGTTTTCTCTATCACGCGACATAATCTCGCAATAACTTTCCTGGCCACGAGCTGAACGTTGGCAGACGCTAACGCTACTGCTGTATCAGCCATGATCTCAGCTTGAGCAGATCCCAGGCCGCCAGTCACTGATCTCTTGATGAAACTATCCAGTACCATGTCAATCAGCTCGGAAACCTGGTCATGAAACCGCACGTTTATAATGGAATTTATCCTTTTTAAGGCAAAAGATTCGTTTTACTTGTCCAATATTGCCCCAAATCTTGGCCTGGATGGAAGGATACATCTCAACTTCTTCTATGGTCAATGTGATGAGTTTATCCAGAATGGTGGCAACTCGTTGGCGCTTGGCATCATCGGAATGTTTGCAGTTACAGAATCGCACCAAATTCGGAAGCCACGGTGTCATATATTCAAGGCAGAGATGCTTCAACTCGATAGTGGAAGCCCTGAAGCCTTGGATACACTCTTCCAGGAACTCGAGTGTCAAATGAGGCTCGTTGTGAGCCAACTTCTCGCTCACGGACTTGATAAATAAGGTGTTGTTGGATGGAATGCATAATCCTGTACCCCAGGTAGAGAAAAACATTGAAATTTGGATCAATACACTCAAAAGAAGCGTTTTTGAAGCCAAATTGACCTGAAGTTTCCAGTAATTGTCCTTCGATTCTTAAATCAAAGGTTGCAGTGAGGGCACAGAGCAAATTATAGGCCGCTGTCCTCAAATTGGGGTCTGAAGATCCTAAATTAAGCAATGCCATGTTCAGTAGCGTACCAGGCACATCTTTAGGTCTGATCTTCTGATGCACTGTAACGGAATCCTGCGAAAAATTGAAAGAATATGGGTTTAGGAGACGACCAAACTGACAATTTTAAGGCAACTCAACTTGAAAGTTGAAAAAAAGGTTGCTTACGGGTTGAGAAAGCTCCCAGCGAGTGCGAATATGGATAATGGCTTGCACAATGCTATCGCAGTCATTATGAATGAAGGATAACGGCCCAGATTCATTGGCGATAGTCAAGGTGAACTGGTTATCATCCACCAGACAGACCTCTTCGATTTCCGAAGCGTAATACACGTCATTTAACAAGACGGAATGGGACAGAACCTTCGTTTTCTCGGCTGAGGTCACTTGAATCGCTGTTGGGCCCACCTTTTAAGGCAAAACAATAGAAATTTGGCTTTAATTTAGTAGAAATCACTATATTTACCTTGATGGCCACTTTGGTGTCTTTGTGGGATAATTTTAAAGCGTTGTTGAACACTTTTAGGTCTTCGTCCAGCGAAAGTGTGGCCCCAGGTAGCTTTTGCTGGTCAGGGTCGATGAAATCGGATAATTTGGCTGGCGAATCGATAAAAAACAGCTTACGATTGCCCTGAAACGCAAAGTATACAATCCTTTAGTTTCAAAGGTTAATAGTTTCTTTCAAATCGCTTACGCGGAGTGGAGCAAGTATCCGATCATGGTATTTTGTGTACTCCCGTACCCAGGAATTGCAATTGTAGATATAAGCAGCGTGGATGTTATCGTAAGCAACTTCGGGCAATACGACGAACCATTTTTGCAAGAATTCCGTCCTGTAAATCGAGTAACAGAAGTGTAAAGCTTACGAAAGTTCCACAAAAACTTCACTTAAGAGATTTTGAATCTGTTAAAAGGTACCTGAATCTGTTATCTGAACACGTATGCGTAAAATCAATGACCAGTTCAAACGGTTTGTTGCAAAACGGCTTCAGGGTCAAAATGACATGGTAAATAAGCAAATCCCCGTTAGTTTCCCCAATCCTGAAAGACACAATGATTCATTTAACTGTTCTATTGCAAGAATTCATGAGTCTTTACTTATAACGTCTAGCAATGTAGTAGAAGACAGGATTTCCGGCCTTGGAAGTGCCGGCTTGGTAGAAAATGTTGAGGGATTTGATGGATTTGAACTCGTCTTTCTCATGCATGTTGTGTTTAGACATGATTTCCTCAAATTTCGTACTGGTCATGTCCATACTGCTCCATCTACGCAAAAAAAAAGTGACTAAATCAGTTTTAAATACACCAAAACTCCTGTCTAGCCTTCAAAAGCTTCATTAAAACTTGAACTCAGTGTGCTAAATACGAAATATGTGCAAAATGTAGGATAATAACAAAACACCATACTGGGAATCCACTGGTTTATGCTCCGGAGGCCCCAGGTAAGCCAATAAGGTTGCCATTTTGTCGAAAGGCCTTCTTCCCACCGCTTTGTGGTCTCGGCTGCTGGATAGGTAGTCGCCGATCTTTTCTTGGTGGTTCCAGAGCAGGCGATGCAAGGCTAAAACATTCGCATCGCTGATAAAAGGCATGGAATGACTCGTTTGGTCTGCCGTTTCACAATCTGACGCTATTTGAATGAAAAACCTATGGAAAAACAATAAAACTCCAATTATTTGTTACACTTTTTGCTTAAATCAAGGTAGTTTACCTTCTTCCAGCTTCAAAATGAGAGCGTAGCAGGTCATTGAAAGGGACCATATGTTGCTCTTTGCTGAATTCTACGTGATTCGCAATGTTTTGCAGAATCTTGGACAGCAACATTAACCCGCGTTTAATGGGCGAAGGTGGTTGACGGTCAACCACGCCCATTTCATACGGCGACACTACAATTGAACCCCAAAAGACACTTTTATATAGATACTTTAGAATGAAGGGGGTTAACTACCTATGGCAGGGTTGATAAAACGCAGGAATATGACTGTCCCCACAGCTCCAATATTGTTCTGCGGGAACTGCGGATACCGTTTGCTCAATACTTGGTACAAACAATGGCACATGCTACGTAATTGAGGAGGGAACCTTTGAAAAGCCGACAAAACGATCCATTACTCCGTTTTTAAGGTATAGTTCGTGGTTACTTACTTATCAGAGGAAGATACGATGGCATTGAATACTTTATTGGTCAATGCTTGCAAATTCTTGCGGTTTTCTTCAATATTTTCTTTAGGATCCAGTCTGCGCCCAAAAGAGGCTCATGAAATGCATTTTAAATGACAGTAAGGTATTGTACCTAGCTGGATCAGCTTCGAAACTAATGCCAGGCGTATCTAATAACGGTTTGATGAGCGGTTCCAGCAAATTGTGGAGATATGATGCGCCATAGATCTTGAAGCAAAACGCCATAACTTTGCTGGCCAAGGAATTCCCCCGGAATAAGGTCTGCATGCAATCAGACACCTCCACTTCCTTATAAAACATATTCCACAGCAACGGCGACAGCAAATGCTTGGCGTCAAACAAAGTAACAAAAACCCTCGCCAATTCGTCCTATAAATACAAAAAATTGGAATTCCTGGCATAAAACCGAGTGGGTTTCATACCATCTGAGGTGTGACAACCACACTGGCCAACGCCATGGCAATAGGCAACTCGCCTTTGTCCCCAATCATCGTAACGAGCTGTACCAACTGCTCAAATCGATCCGCCAACACCGTTTCAGCCAGCGTATCAAATTCCGTGCCTTGTTGCAAAATCTTGGTCAACACCTCCATGAAAGCAGCTCTGGTTTGCAAGTCTTTATGATATCCCAACCCTACGAAAGAAAAACTTCCTGTTTGAGTACTAAGAAACCTCAAAATGTCCAAATTTCGCCCCATTTTCCCAAAATGTCGTGAATACCTATTGAATGCATAAGTCCTGAGTCGATATTCGCACTGAGTAAGTTCGACATGGCTTGAATGGTGGAATTTCTTAGCGTGCTTAGCTTGCCGGCCACTAATCGACCCCTAGAGACCTCCTTTTCCATTTCTGACGCCTCGGAACAATCGTTCAGCAGATTCATAAACAGTGTAAAATACCTAAATTACCCAAAATATTTCAAATAAATCCCAAATCTTTAGTCTTGGTTAGTCTTACTTTAAGAAAAGCTGGGATTTGGCTTCCATCAAGTCTCCTCGATCGGATTCTTCAGGTTGTAAAGGTAAACCACGCAATAACGCTGCTACAGCATCCATGCACGCTTGATCCAACTCCCTATATCAGAGTGTTTCGTTGGATTTGGCCTTCACTATGAGGAAAAGGTACCTAGTTATGGCACTGACGTCTCCGGAACCTGGCGGCGCAATTTGGTGCGAGTTGCCCATCACCCAGTCCGTGAGATACTCGACCAACTTGTTCCTGAACTTCATTTCTTGCCTAAAAGCCAGATCGTCTCGTTTCTGCATCATGGCTTCGACCAATTGACATAGCTTAGTCTTGATGTGCAGCGCATGTACTGTTGTATCCAAGTGCCTCACGTACCTTCACAGATTTCACCATTTTAATGACCTGTAATTTAAAACCCATGCCAAATTTGCATCTTCTTTACCTCACAATTGCTAACATCATGCCTTCAATGCTAGTTACGCCCAAATGCTCCGAGGGTTGGTCTGTCTTGGTTTCCAAGACGTTTTTCATGATAAAAATGATGTTTTCTATGAACTGAGTGTTCACGTCTGAAACCACAACCTGAAAATATTGCGAAAAACTAGTAATTGGATCAAATACTCGTTATTAAAGGTGAATTTGGGGTAGTTTTACCTGCCCTTGTTGATCAAAGAACTTCTCCACAATCTGCTTGATTTGCTCAAACAAAATTGGATACAACGCAGGCGACATTTCATGCCCAACAAGTTCTTTCACATGTTTCTGGATCTGCGCCCCAAATTTCTCGTTGTTGCAGACCAAAAGCCGCAATAACTGTCCTACGAACCTGCAAATCCCCCCCAATAAGCGATTAACTACAATCAGTTACATTCAACAGACAAATCTTACTGCGTCACTGGGCAATATTGCATATCTGGACCCGATGGCGTCAAAACTGTGGGTTTTCGCGTATCCAAAGTGGACGAGGAAGCACTGGAGGCCTGTCTTAAGGAAGGCGACCTTCTCTGCAAGCAAACTCCGCCTAGCGCGCACAAAAACCCCGTCATATTCGCCCATTCATTGACCTGATCCTAATTTCCCAACGAAAAATCCATTCAAACACCATTTTCTGCTAGGATTATGCAATTTTGACCTTGTTTACCTCCAATTCATGGTCCGTAGATTGATGGGAAGCTCTGCGTTTGCCCGCATGGCGATGAAAAGTCTCGCCCATGGGCGCTTCTTCTGATTTCGCCTTGGGATACGAGACCAAGTTCCTCGTGCTTACTTCCCAGTTCAAAAACGTGTCTTCCCAAGCCTAATTTTTGGAAATTTTACAAGTAAAAAGAAAGTCATTATTATTTTTAGGTAAATTATTGACAATTGTAGGACGAACTTGTTGACAGCCATGAGTGCAATGCTCAATCTTTCTTAGCAAAGCCATAATTCGCTTCTGCAAGGCTGCCCGACCTAGGAAACCAACCCCAAATTTATTTAAACCATTAAAAGCTTTGCCTTGAATAAAAAAAAAAAAAAAAAAAAACGTTTTAGAAACAAGTTAACACCCATAACCTCTTAGAATGTTACCATGAGCCAAAGGTTGGCACGGAATACGTGAATCCAAGCTGGCTGTAATAGAAAAAGCCGCGTGTAACAAGTCCAATTCACGTTAATGTTGCATAAAGGCGTTACAAGAGACAAAAACCATCGAAAATTGAGTCGTCAATTTGGTTTACCTGTGGTTAAGATGGTAGATGCGGCAGCTAGCTCGTGGTACACGTGGTAATTGGGTAGTAGATACGTCACCGTAACTTCATCCGACCCACAACGCGTGTCAGCCTCTTCACAGAGCAAACTAAAGCACGACATGGCTACCAAAACAGCATCCATGTCAATCGACCATAGATACATGAAGAAAACCACCTGAGGATGACATGGAAAGTCAATATCAAACTGGTTAAAACTTCAAAAGAGCTAAATAAATAAATCGATCACTTCAAGTTTTATGTGCGCCTGCTTGCAAATTGCAATATGACTCCCCACATTGGCGTATTCTTTATGTCGGAGTAAAAACGCGTTTCGGCAGACCAAGATCTCTCGCAACCATTTCAGAATCTCCGTGTAGTTCACAATCTGGTGCTGGATCAACTTCTGGGAGATGGAAAACAACACTTGCGAGCTGGAATACAAGTAAGAGAGGTTAAAAACCAGACAAAAATGGCAACTAATATATTCGCATTTCCAAAGGATGGATTACCTCACATCCCAGAACGTATTAATGGGCGCTTCGGGATTCCACATCTCAATTTTCTCAGGTTGATGCAATTTCAGCAAAGCTTCCATGGGTTCTTGGGCCACGTCACTCATAGAAGGCTGGTGAACCAAAGATACCAATCCATTGATCAATTCGAGCGTAGAGGACTGGATTTCGTGTCCTGCTTTGCCTTGGCTCTGTTCAGATTAACAAAAAAAAAACAGAAAAATCGTGAAATTAAGGTTTCCAAAGCTAATTAAGACCCAAATTTTACATTCAGCATGAGTAACGGATCCGCATGAATGAGCCGAACCATCCAAAGGAGCAAGTTCTTATAACTAGGCCCTTCTTCGGATGCCTTTTCCTTGAACTTCAAAGTGCTCACCTTTTCCTTCAAGGTTAAGCTCTACGGAATAGAAAAAACGTTCATTTAGCTTCCGCAAAACGCGTTCTTTTCGTAAAAGAAAGCTACGATAAGTTACCTGGCATAACTACAACGGTTAGCATAAGCGTAATTAGCATAAGGATGATTATACTACGTGAAAAAGTGGAGTTTTGAAGGGTATACCTGAATCATTCGTAGTGGTGTGTGGGAAATGTAGCCTTGGGTCACTTTGTTCAGTGTTTCCGTGAACATGGCTCTTAATTCGGAGGACTTGTTGTAGACTATGTCTATCTGAGGCCACCACGCCAAACGAGGCTGGGTGATGATTCTAAAAAGCAAGAAATATTGAGAATAAACCTTTAGATTTTAGAACGTTTCTACTTGTAGAGGGAGCAGACCAAGACGAAATGGTAAATGGAAGGGGAATTGGGGTTAAGACACACTTTCAAGGTGTCATTATTATGCGGATTGATGCGGAAACATGAGACAAAGCAGTCAATCATGAGATCGATATCTTGGTTCATGTAACTTTGTCCTCGACTGAAAGGTTTCAACGTATTAAACAAAAGCATCTAGAAAAAGAAAAAGAATTAGGCAGGGTTTTTTAAAAAGGATTTTTGAACGGATGTTACCTTTAGATCATTGATAATAGATTGGACTAAGGAAAACACGACATTATTTGAATCCAGGAGATTAATATACGTAGACACTTTGCAAAGTTTGACGCCAGTGACAGCTGCCGCTTCGGCTAATTGGCGACTAGTGCCATGAGAAGCCAACGCTTTCTTGAAAGAGTCCAGGAACATCTTCTTCTTGTTGTGCCGTGGGGAACATGGTGCCCCGGAATCTGCGTTGACGATCTCTTCCAAAACTTTGGGGGACACCACCAGCAGCATGATTTGCAAAGGCCAAACGGCTGCGCGGCGTTTATTGTTCTCCGCGAACATGTCCAAGCTATCGAAAAGGGTCTCGCAGCATTTGGTGAGGTCGTCGTTGGGCGTTTTTTGTAGTTCGGCAAATTCGTGGGGGTAGGTGTCCATCCAGTTCCATATGGCCTTCTCGATGGAGGATATGAGGACCAAATTGACCGATTTCCTTAGTGTTTTCGACTTGACAATGGTTTCTGGACGGGAATAGAGAATTGAGTGAGCCTTGCCGGGGAAGGAGGAATTAAGACAATATTTTTTTTACCGTTTAAAAGCTTGACTAAGCGATGGATGTCTACATTTATGTGCTGGATCAACTCGATATCGCTCAGATCTGGGTTTTCTTCACTGCAAGTGCTCATTTCTTGGAGCCGGGCAGAAATACGGGAGAAGACTGCATTGAAATTGTTGAGACTGAGAGCAAAAAGAACTTTGGAAGCCAAGGCTTTTAACTGCACAACCATGGCATTCTCATTTGGCAGATCTAAACAAGTCGACATCCAGGGATGCGTTTATTATCAATTTTGAATGGAAAAAGAATCATATTTACCAATAAACTGGCAGATCTCTCGTAATAACAACTTGACATTCATAGCTTCATCATAGCGTGTTGTATCCCTTGGTTGACCGCTCAAGCACTTCTCTAATGTGTCTAATACTATAAGCAAGGATTCGTAATAATTTCTTTCGTAATCTGGGCCATGGGGTCGCTAGAATTTGGGAAGATAAAGCGATAAAGACTCTTTAATCGCGATAAGGACGTGATTAAATATAAAGTTACCATTTCGTTCACTCGCTGCAAGATCTTAGTCAAGCCTGAGATTACGAGGGAGAACTTGTACTTGCTGATCTGGATAAGACAGAGTTTGTTTTGTCCCACCATTACCCGCGCATGAGACGTCTGTGGTCCATTTCGACAAGGTAGCTATGAAAAGAAGATCAAGCATCATCATTGACTCTTTGAAAGGGTTAAAGTATTCTTCATGGAATAACAATAACTCCAGCCGAACTCGAGCAAAGAACAATATTCGCTAAATACAGTAAATACGCAGGCCAAGGGAGGGGGGCAAAGGGTGGGCGTAGGCGGTGCAAAGTCATGTTGAGTAAGGTTTCCGTACCTGCTCTTCAAATCTGATGATTAGTGAAGAAACCCACTCAACGGGTTTCTGCGTGGCCATTTTATGAACCAAAAACATGAAAACGACGATAGATTTTTCACACAACTAGAGCTGCCAAAACGCCATGATAATCCAAAGAAGTAGGAAAACACTCGGAAGATTCAATTCCGGTAGAACCCATCCAACTTTACCCCACATCCTTAACCACTAGAGACGCGGGCGGAAATCTCGTGCAACTATGCCAAACTTGTTAGGATCACCCAAGACGTCACGCCAAATTGAAACGCCTCCACGCTGATCATTCGGAACAGAAATTAATTATGCAGATTAGCTGTACCTCCAAAAATTAGTATGCAAAAACCAGTCCTCCGGGTTCTAAAGAAAGTTGAGGCTACGCAAAAACATAGACAAGGCACAGAGAATTTATTAGGAAATTTTCCAAATTAAGGAACACAACCCAAAGCTCCAATAACAACGGTTTCTCGCAGGTGGCGGTCGCATGTATCGATGATGTAAATTATGCAAGTTCGTGGAAACCTGCATGCTCCTGCGTTTTCCGTTCGGCCCGTGAGCGGTTTTGTCTTCGTTTTACTTCACTATTGGAGATAGTCACGGAGGTGAATAGAAGTTCCTCCTCAGGGAAACCACTCTGTTTTGGCGCTTGTCATCGTCAGTTGCTTACAAGCTTTCGCTCGTGTAACATGCCTGGTGAAGTCCGTAGTTAGGAACTAATTAGCTGCTTCAGACCAGAAGGCGTGGTGACACTTGCGCTAGACGATGTGCCTGGATTGCTCGAATCGTGGTACTTCCAAAAGCCTCATACGGACTCGACGACAAGTGTTCCTTCTTACATGGCTATGATCGAAGGTAACTATACGAAGAACGCTCCGCATACTTGTACTCCAATCCATAGTTCTTACAGAGCAATGTAGATGAGCTGTTATCCTCGTGCCTCGTCCAATTACGATTTTTTCGCTACCCGATATGTTGAACGATGTCGTCATGTTGCGTGTCTGAAGGAACTTGGATGCTAGGGCAGCGGGCATGTAATGTTGGTTGTTGAGAGGGAGGACCGTCTACACACAACACATCCCGAAAGCTCTTTGCCTCTTATTGCGAGGCATTGTGGAGAGGCGCCCCGTGTCGTCTATTGATTTCCTTGGAAAAGGTGAAAAGACGCGAACATGAAGAGTGGATCTATGGAAAAGGAACCAGCATAAGAGGAAGAACGCTAGTTATGCATCCTATTATCTTTACGTCCGCATCTTCTCCCCAAAAAGAAGCACATGGTTCCATGTTCTTGGATTTGAACGGTTTAACCTTCAATAAAACGCATTGTTAGCATTACACAATGTCAGATCCAAGGAAACAAAGCTATAATAGTTTTACTCTTACTTTTACGACACTTTCTCTTATGGCCTTGTTTCCCGAGCCGTAAAATGGAAACTTCAGGGACTTTCGTATCCGTAGGCGCGGGTCTGGTTCGGTTTTCATTGTAGCTGGCCTTTCCTTTTGCTGCAATAATGAATTTTGTATTATCATGTGCAGTACTGTACTGTACACGCTTCCAATGGCGCCCATCGCGAACCATAATGTATGACGCACCTGTTTGCATACATTTAACGGTACTCGTAACGGACCCCTAGGGTTTTCTGTCTGTAGGTTTTCACTTTCAACTCGAGCTTTCAATTGGAATAGACATACGGGAGAGCTTGGAAGGGCAAAGGGTACCTCTCACCCCGAACAAATAAGATCAATTCATTGAGCAGAGGCAAACCAAAGCCACGAGAAACTCTTGTTAGCCGTTTTTTATGTATCAGATGACGTAGTTAATTTACACATACATTGTAGGCGAACACTGTTAAAAAGTTGGAAAAAAAAGTTCAAAACTCATTTTCTTTTAAAAATTTGTCTATAACTTCCGTGTCGTGTGGCACATGAAACATGGACCAGGAAACCGCTATAAAAGTTCGACGCCGTAGCTTTTATGGTTGCTAAGTTACTACCCGGGTGTGCACTTTATTCTTTTACTAATACAATTTTTCATTGCTCATTTTTGTTTTAGAACCGCATACGGTACGCAGAATGGAGAATAATTGGAGAGCAAAAAGACCGCCGAAACTGGGACTGTTCCCCAGGCAAGTACTTTTCTTTTAGTAGTCGAGTTGCTGGTAAGAAATTCGAGGGCAGGCTTAAGCATTAAAAGATAATAAAAGTATGCTACTTCAGGTACAAAGTTGCACTCAAACTGCCTTATAACATGTCGTATAACATCGACAACTTGAAGTACTAGCCAAGTGGTGGGATTTATTTGAACATTCGATCCTTGCAATTCCATATTACACGTTGAATGCTCTCTTTTTCAACTAAAATTCTAAGTTAGTAAATGGAAGCTACTCTTAAAAGATGTTTACTAAATCGTTTAGTAAACTCTAACGTAATTTGCTCTTTTTCTTCAACTGAACTAATCAATAGAACTTTAAACTGGACTTTTCCACTAGAGTAAACAGAAGCTACTCTTAAAAGATGTTTAGAAGATCATAATTTATCGTTTAGTGACTAATAAGACAGGTCAAAATGATGTTGGCAGAATAATAGGAACTTGCAATTACAACATCTGCAGAGATAAAAACAGATAAATCTCATGGCGTAGGAGATTACTTTGTATTCCTGGCACAGTCGTTCGTAGTTCTGCTTTTTTGACAACATGAAAGGAATTTGTAAAAGTAAAAGCTTTTACAAATACTGCGTAATACCCCAACTTTAATACAATGAGCCTCTATAGTTGAAGTTGGCGTTTTTCCCCACGATGTCTAAGAAGTTCTCTAATACAAACTTTTAGTAGTCTTTTCTCTCATGCTTACAAGTTCATTAAGAACGAACTTTAAGCCCTTTAGAATCCCCAAATTAAGTCTACAATTCTCAATTATGTGCCAGGAAAAGCAACACCTCTTTTTCGCTTCTTGGAAAACCCACACTTTTATCTCCGTTGTTTCGCCCCTCCTTCATTGTGGCTTTGCAATCACGCACAGTCAATCTGTCCACGACGTTTCCCGGAAACCCGAATCGTTCGATAAGTTGGAAACCTACGGGCCCCTCTAATTTTATCCATAACTGAGGTCGAATTATTCAAGTGACAATACAGTATCTAAACCGTATTGTCAATGGTCTAACTTAGTATCGAATTATTTCCTTCCCTTATGTGTAACATCCTGATAATAAAACAAACCCTTGAGGCTAATAGACGCAGGAACATCGTATAAAAATTATCCTTTTTTTATTTATTTTATTTTTAATTTTATCTTTCGCTTTCTTGCGAGCGCGTTTGCGCCGATAATGCTCCAATTCCGGGTTGCAGCAGTGGAACATCCACGAACGACCCGATCCCCCTCCTTCTCGCGTTCTCTATCAGCTTTGGCACTCAAAATGTTCCGTAATACATGTACACACATTCAGTCTGGTAACAGCTCATGGCCCGACCATGTATGTAGTTTTAGTTTAGACCAATCGGATCACCCCTCAACACGAGTAGAGTATTTTCTATACATTAAGAAGACCGGGCTTGTAGGTCTTTTAGTGAAAACTGGTAACTCGGGAGTGACAAGTGGGCTCAGAATCCATCACTAGCATGTCTCTTTTCTCATTTCAGCGTTGACATGCTTTCAGTTGAATAAATCTGAATGCTGAGCTTGGAAGTAGTGCGTCAGTCGCAGTCCATAAACCCGTAAGCAAGTGGAAATACGAATTTTACTTGCGTCACGTCCATTAAAACTTGCCTAATATTTGTACAGAGTGGCTCGGGGCCACCTCAGAAGATAATTACACTGAGCTCTAAACTCAACACCAGAAATGCTGTACAGAGAGAGTAAGAGAGGGAGAGTAAAGAAGGAGATAAAAAGAAAGTGGTGATGAAAACGAAAGTATAACGAAGATTCGAAGGCAATAAAAGCTAACAAAATCCAGCAGCTTGGGATGACAAATTACACTCATGGGAGAGGCAAGGTACGGTTCAATGTTACTAAAAACTAAGAAGAATTATTCAGAGCCCGTTATCTTGCACCTCTTTTAATAACACGCTTCGTCAGATGTTTTTTTCTCGCTTCAACGAAGGTTTTTGCCTCGCTGGTAAACAATTTAGCTGAGGTTCTAGCGAACTTTGCACCGCTTTGCGAAGCCGAGATAAGCATGTTTAGACTATCCCTTCAAACACTATACATGAGCCTCTGACCTTTGCTCATATCATAGACAGTGTACAGTACAACAGTGAACGCCCATTACCTTAATGAATGCCGCTGTGAAGGTTGGTTCTCTTTCCACAAGCCCCCGGGAAACCCAAATAATGCAAAAGAAAAGGGAAAAATCTACCCTGGCTGTCTTAAAGCAACTGAAAACCATCCAAAGAAGTTGGCTACACACACCATCTTGAATGACAACACTCCATCACGACCTTTTGGAATGATAAAACGTTCAATCCTGAAAGCTGGTTCAGCAGGCTAACGAGAAACTGAGAAACTGCGTAGAAAGTGAGTAGGAAGCTCAGCAGTTTCATAATGAAGAAATCATTCAAGCTTTTTGGACAGAAGCTACACTAGACTAATTTTCTTCTTTCTCATCACTCAATCTTGGCTCCGCTTTTCTTTCATAAAAGATAGATCAGGGGGGAGACAAAGGGGAGACATTAAAACCTTTGCTTTCAGGCCCAGATTTTCGAATAAAGTTCTTGGAGAAAGAGAGAAAAACTAGCAATTTCCAATCTGGGGTCGCGTCTTTCCCTTTCAGGAATATATGTTCTGGATTTCCATGTGCGTGAGCACAGCAGTGCTGGCACACGTGACGTCAAGTAATTGATCATAACACCCCGATGAAAGAAAGGATATGTTTGCTGTCCTTGACGTGTAGGCCAAAAGAAACCGAGATCCGACGACGTATACGGCGGAATATGTAAACAATCTCCTCTAGGAGATCCTCTAACGACAACTGGCAACGGCCATGGGCAATAATTGGGGAAATGGATCAGCAATAGTCATAAGTTATGTTGCTCAGCTGGAGCTTGTCGTATAGCCGACAGAGAATTATGGTGCTTTTGATGTGCCTTTTCCTTTTTTTCTCATATGTTAGGGTAGACGGTATGGATCAGAAATGTAAAAGTATTACAGCTAACTGCGTACCTGAGTAAGAGAAATAAGGCTATTACTCCACATCCACTTAACAATGGCCGTTCTCAGAACATTCCTGTATTCCTAACAATGAATGCTCCATTGTCCAGAACTTTTGACGGCATCAGCAGACACCCCATATCGAACGTTTTCTACTTCCCTTGTGGCCAACTTCTCCTGTTTGGCTTCTCATGCAAGTTTCTGCTGTTATTTCCATGTTTTTATTCTCACTTAATTCAAAATATATACATCCGCTACACGCAATCTTAGAATACCTTTGAAGCTTCCTTGTTTTGTATATGTGTGGTACGACAAAGAGGTTTCGTATCTATTTCCCTCTCTTCTTAGTGGATTTCATTTCTCTATTGTAAAACGAACAAAACCCGCAAAAAAAAGCCACCAGGGCTATAGGCATGTTTTAGAACGTTCGATTTTCCTGGCGGAGCAGTTGCAAGCGAAACCACTTTCCAACTTTAGCTTGACAAGGGTTTTAAGCCACAGGCTGGCGAACTTGCATGTCTTATGATGGATACTCGAGTTCTTCCACAAAAGAATAGGAAATAAGTAATGAAATTGAGGTTTTCGATTTCCCAGCAAGCTACCCTTTTGACTTGTTGAATGATCTAATTAGTTGCAAAGCTCTCCTTCAAGCCTTTCTCTCTTCTCTCCTCCTTCTCAACTTCAACTTGCTCTGAAATCTGACAATAATGAGGACAAACTTCACGGAGATCCAGTTAAATTTTGAAGAAAAAAAAAACGCAGAGAAATCTGCTACAAGTTCCTCGAAAGAGACAAAGACCTGACCACGAGAGGGACTATATCAAATTAATTCCAGGGATTAGATTTCAACTTGGATACTTGGAAGGATCACGTGGCTGAGGTATTGAGTTCAGCAAATAGGATGAAAATTATTGAGATAAAGCAAACTGAACACGTTTTGTCGAGCTCTTCCAGTGACCGTCTTCCATTGTAGCAGTAAAAAGACCCAACATTAACAGCATACGCTAAAAGTAACTCTAAAATTCAGTTAAGACACCTTCCAGGCTCTCTAATGTGTCAAAGATGGACCCTGAGTTTACTGGAACTGCAAATCCAATTCCGCGACTCTTATTCGACCTTTTTTTCTCTCGCTCTTGCACTTGACGGGAGTTAATTATGTTCTTATTTTGTAGGCAAGGGACCGTCTTGGAAACCGACGGTATTAGCGACAGCATGCACGGTCCCGAGCCAAGTTGTTGCTTGCTAAACGGCGACCCCCACCACGAGCACGAGCTCCCCAAAACGGAACCTAATAGTCCAAAGAAATCTCTCAATTCAATTCCTGCTGAGAAGCAAATGATGAACCAAAGTTGCCCTATCCCTGTGCCTTGTAAAACTACAAACAGTCCGCCTACGTCTTTAGCACCTGACCTGCACAACTCAAGTAATTGCTCTCCGGCACTCGAAGAGCAATTGCAAAATCTCAAGCTCGGTGAACCAATTCTACCGGCCGCTTGGGCCAAACTGCCTCCCCATGCAAGACCTATCTTCCCCAATTTCCCGTATTCACCGGCGTCGTCTCCTAGAACCAGACATCGACCACTCAGAGAATGCCAACGAGTTAGTATTGAGCAAAACGGAGACTATATCCAACTCAATCAGTATCTGCTCAAAGACCCTATCGGCCAAGGCTCTTACGGCATTGTTAAACTCGCCTATGACGAACAGGATGACGTTCACTACGTAAGACAGACTCAATTTCCCCATGTCAAAACAAATATAGGCTACAATCACTTTCTCTGTTTGCCCTTTTCTAGGCAATGAAGATCCTATCCAAGAAGAAACTTATGAAGAAGGCAGGAATCTACGGTAAGGCTCTGATCTTTTGTCTAGGGATGCCTAACCACCAAAAGTGATGCAAATAGGATAGAAATCTCATCAGTATTTCCCATCCATTTTCTTTTTAACGGATCAATCGAACTGTCACATCACGGGCTACTAGACAATTGCGTTTGGTATCACGATAAGCTTAAAGAAAAAGGAAATAAAAACGTCGTCTTATAACACTCTGACGCCGTTACCTTCAGAGGTGTCGTATAAGTAAATAAACTTGTCCTTTTCCATTGATCAAAGGTGAAGCTATCTCAAGGGATTGCTAAAGAACGGTCAGGCAGAGTCTAGGGAAAATAAAAACAGAACTCAATTTAGCTTGTTTCTTAAGAAGAGAGGGATGCCTTACACCTTTCCTTAGTTCAGGAGCAGAAAAAAAGGAAAACTGACTGGTAATGCAATTTGTGAATCTGTATAGGTCGCATGGCGCCTAGTCGGAAAACTCCTGGGAAACCTGGCTTGGAAAATCCTATCGAGAAAGTGCATCGTGAGATCGCAATTCTCAAGAAACTCAATCATCCCAACGTCGTTAAGTTAGTCGAAGTGTTAGACGATCCCATGCAAGATAACTTGTATCTGGGTAAGAAACAAACTTTCAATCAAATTATGATCAATCTGATAAATCAGTATAATGTTACTCTATAACCTTCTCTAGCAAGTTTCTAATCTTCTCCATTTCAGTGTTTGAGCTCCAAGAAAAGGGCGAAGTGCTACAAGTTCCTACAATCCACCCCCTGAGTGAAGAACGAGCTTGGCAATGCTTCAGGGACGTAGTTTTGGGCATTGAATACCGTAAGGAAATACGGATTCACTAAAATAAAAAAAATAAAAAATACAAAAAAAAACTTAAAATACCATAAAAAGTATTAATCTATGGTGGGGAACACAATATTACCTTTTATAGTTCACTATCAAAAGATTGTGCACCGGGATATCAAGCCATCCAATTTGCTGTTGGGCGATAATGGAAGACTGCACATAGCGGATTTTGGGGTTTGCAACGAATTTGATGGCAACGATGCCTGGCTAGATGGAACCGCTGGTACACCCGCTTTTATGGCGCCCGAGGCTTTACGGAGAACAGCTAATAAGTTCTCGGGCAAAGTAAACACTTTGGCTCGCTTTGGCAGCGTGCTTTTGACCCTTTCAAAATACTACCCATAAAACAAAAGTTTTCCTGCTCACGTTTTCCTTTTCTTCTTGTTCTTTTTTATAGGCAGTAGACATATGGTCAATGGGCGTAACCCTCTTTGCGTTTGTTTGTGGTCAAGTTCCGTTCCACGACGGCAACATTTTAGCACTCTACAACAAGATTCAAAACAGCTCTCTCAAGTTCCCTCCGTCGCCCACGCTATCGGCAGAAATTAAAGACTTAATTGACCGAATGCTGCAGAAAGACCCTCCCGAGCGAATAAGCTTACCAGAAATAAAAGTATACTCTCTGCTTAACAAATTACGTTTAGTTTTAACGGCTGGTTAAAAAAAAGGTGCATCCATGGGTGACCAAGAATGGAGAATACCCGTTACCCACGGAAGAAGAAAACTGCCTTTGCAAAGTGGAAGTGACCGAGGACGACGTGAGCAGTTGCGTGCGGTCTATACCACATTTGGATACGTTAATCTTAGTCAAAGCTATGCTCAAAAAGCACTCATTTCTGCACCCCTTCCGTAAAGAACGTTTTCAACTGGCGGGGCGTTCCAATTCCGCCCCAGGCTCCTACGATTTCTACGAAGAACGGTAAATAAATGCCCATTTCTAGGCCCATTTGGGTTTGCACAGCTATTACATACACCTTTTTTTCACTTGACCCAACATAACTTTTATTTTATCCATTTATCTCGTCCACGTAGGCGCATTTCCATGGATTTGGTGCTGCCTGCAGTTACCGAAACGATCGACAAGCCCGAACTTCCGACACTAAGTCATAAATCTTGATATTGGAGCCCCGAAGACCCATTCCAAAATTTCGGATCTAACCTTACATTACATTTAACATTTTTCAAGGCAGAATCAATTGGGAAAGAACCATTATCCGTACCTTTTGATTCATCACAACCGGGAAATGAGCCTCGTGAGGTGAAAATTAAACCCGAAAGGGTTTCATTTTAATTCCGAAAGGAATTAAACCCAGCGTCTTTCTTGCTCCCTTTTCCATAACGTTTGTCTCTCTATCTCTTCATTCAAATTTTAAATAGTAAGAAAAGTACTACCTTAAAATTCCTGGACAGGATATTCTTGTGCAGACGAACCTTACAAAACTTTCGAAACCTAACTTGCCTGGCTTTGTACATATTGTGAAAAAAAAAGTTCTATCATCCCCTTGACAGGGGGTGTACATTCTAGGTATACACCACGTTTTTTAGAGCATTATTTAGATCGGGCTCAATTTTTGCACAAATTGTAACCTTTTTCATATTGCCCATGGGAAGAGCCCATATTCCATTCCCTTTTTCTTACCTTTTTCCTAACCTAGGACTCTTTTAATGTCTCTCGAATTCCAATATGTCAATGAAACTTTTGTAATTTATGCAAGAGCACATCTTTTTCCATATATCAATACAAAGTTTTGATACTTGAGGCCAAAAACGGAAAGACTTTTGTATGTAATAATAAGCACTAAGAGACTTTTCACTGTGGGGAATTGGGTTAAATACTCGATCAGCCACACAAGCCCCTCCCCCATGCACCCTAGGCTGGTTTGCTGCAACGTTTTCAACTTCCAGTTTACGAATGAACCAAGTTTGCTTGCACTGTGGTTTAAAACCGGGAACAAATAATACAAGTTATACACTACAAAACTAGAAAAGAATCTACATGTTGTTATATCATCGATTTGGATTAGATTACCAGTATTTTATCATTCTAATAAGGAGATTCATTATTTAGGCATACAGCAGGAGATTCCTTTTGGCCTTTTCAAACAGTCTTGCATTGCTTCATTGTTAAACTCACTATATATAAACTCAACAGAATGACGTCTATACTGAAGATTTTGTTCGTTTTCGTAACATAATGCATTCTATCTTTAACGGTTATTAAATACGGAAGGAGTCATGCTTCGAATCAATATGTTTCAGGCGGAGATACACATCAGCTCCGATCCCTTGCATGGATTCCAGGGTCAAAGATCCTCCCAGGTATTCTGCATAGGCTCTCGACGTGGGTAACCCAAAACCAAAACTATTCAACCACCCCCAAAAATACAAACTTAAATTACACGAAAACTTAGACATTTTCTTTAAAAAAATTCTAAGTAATATTGAGCTGTTACGAAGGGGTGGTCATACGTACAACCTTTCATGTCACGCAATCTATCAATTTTTAATAGAGATATGAACAGCAAAACTTACCCATGCATGGGTCCTGATGTGGGTCCAATATTGACAGTATCTACTATAGTTCCTAAGGGATCTTGGTCTAGTCGCTGCTCTGTACTAGCTTCGGCAGTGCTGAAATTGTATTGCATCACTTTGGGCACCAAAGAATGTGGAATACCGCCTCCGCGATCCGAAATTCTATACAAGACAAAAAGGAAGCATGAGTCTTAAAACCCGAACTGCAACTGACCAACTGAACAATTGACTCGCAATTCTAAACATTTTATTGGCGACTAAAATGTTTAGAATTTCTTGCTTCTTTTGTTAAAGAAGACTGTAAAAGGATAAACTAGAAGTGGGGGAGCTCGATATCATGTGCCAAAGAATAGCCAAAGTACAATACACGTGCTTACAATGCTGGTAACGTACAGGTTCAGGCAAATTTAATTGACAATTCCGAGTTTGGGCCATTGATAAACCTTGTTCGAGGCGTTTCGCCAATTTTAGGATGAATACCTTCGCAAACTCTTCGCAGTCAGGACTGTTTCTGTGCTTTCGACCATCGGTAAAAAAATATAGGTTTTACAGACATTTGGGCTTCATGTGCACTTTTATTCATTATACTAACGCCAGTATCTTTGTCAATGTATGCAACTTACATTTATAGACAAAGAAAGAACAAATACGCCATGCGTAATGCAAGGCCTTGTGTCCTACCACAAGCACTATATTCAACAACGAATACACGCTTACAATTGTTTACATTGTACGCTTTGATCATGGTTTGTATGATAAGACCTGACATGGCAATGAAATTGTTCCGAACGACTATATGGCTAAGTTCATTGTTACATTAGGTTTCCATAGGCAAAGCTGTCCGCCCATCATGCGTGCTGAATATCAGACTTGGTTCCAATGCTCCATCCTTTTTCTCAACCAGTATAAAAGCATGCACACCCCTCCAACGAAGTGTAAAACTCCATTCCGCCTTTGAAGTCTCACCCGAGTTACAATATGACTACTCTACTCTACAATATGACTGCAAGTTTACAAGCAAGAAATTTACTTTGCCTTCATTGTCAATTCGTTACAAGAAAGCGTATTGTTCGATTCGCAATACAGGTTGGCCTTACTTCAAAAGAGAACGAAACATGTTGCTATAGCCAACAATGAAAACACAACGAAAACAATTGCAATGTATTTACACCCCCGAAAGAGGGCCTGCCATTGCTCCCTGCGTGTAAACGTCCGATGTAGTGTACGGTAGTGTATGTAGTGTACTACCGGATTTCCTCTTTGCAAGTACCCACGCCCGCAATATACACGTTTGTACAAACTGTGCCCACGGCTTAACGTTGGTTACATTTGCCCAGTTCTATTAAAGGATGACCTACTATGATCTCTCCCTGGGCTTCTTGTTGTTACTTTGCCTACCCTGTATCGGTAAGTGCTTCACTACTTTAGCTGAAACTAGAAGATTTAAACAATTTTTCAGCAAACGCGCTAGCCTTGACTGCCTATACTTGCGATAGTATATCTTCTGCACAAAATGTTCTTCTTTCCAAGCCTGACTTCTATACCAATTCCAGCGTACAATGTGCCATTGGGTGCAAAGCCAACCTAACTTGCTATATCTACACCTTAATCGGCAACCAATGCTACTTCACAGCGGTAAACGGAGGCCCACATTGCAAACTAAAAGTAATATCTTATAGTGAGTTCCACTGGCTGCACTAGTGCAGTATTTTTCGCAGCCAGTGTGTAAAGATATACATGCCTGACACACCAAGTGCTAAAAATATTGCACAAGTGCAGCCAGTCGAACGCGCTACTAGAGCTCACAAACACTAGAAAAAAACATTTTGCACGAAATTAAACTTTCCTCTTTCTATTCTATAAAGACATCTGCGACTCCCGAAGGTGAAGCCCTCATGAGTGGATTGACGTGCGCAAATGCTGGCTTCAAAAATACAACTGTTGGTTTGCGTAAGTCTTTAGTTACCAGCTAGAACGAAAATGGGATTTGCCTGTAGGCTTTCCGAGCATTTGTGTATGTTTTAAGATCAAACTCTTTCAGTTCCACCGTGCAGCAGGCTAAACTGCAAATGTGGAAGCGAAGTATGCGTTGATAATCATACCAATACCGACATCGAACGGGTTCCGATCCTTACACCTTTTGATTGCTGGGTAAGATGTTCCCTAACACCTGACTGCATCTCTTTTTCCATAATGTGGCCTTTGTGTTTTCTGAGCTATACTAACTGCTCAATTATATCCCCGGGTGTTATTTTTTGCAAATGTGTGGCTTGAAGATAAGACCCACGTACATAGGTTTACAAAGTACATAGTTAAACCTATATACAGTGCTAAGACCTATAACGTAACTGCACCAAGTGTATCTTTCCCTTGTGATTTCTGTCAACCTTTCGCTTTTTGCACGGTGAATATACGAAAAGTTGAACAAATAGACTTACCGCAATACAAAGTCAATTTCATTGTTGGCAATGGTGACATGAACAGGAGGCAGTGCATGGTCGCTGACTTCGGGGTGAGATTCCAAGGTTGAACGTACGGCGTTTTTCAACAATTCCGGGAGGATATAATCTAAAGGCAGCGCGATGTACGGAAAACAAGCTCCGATATGACCGGAAAGTCGGATGTCAGGGGCTCGTCCATACTTGTGGAACGCTATTCGACGCACGAAGTCGGCCCACTTCTTCACCATGTCTTTGAGACGCAAGCCCACATTAATGATTCCAAAATTGGCAGGATTGGACTGCAAAGCAAACCATTTTTTATTAGTAAATTTAACAATTCGTCATGAATACGTATGGCGAGTTTGGCATAAAATTAAGAGCAGGAGTGCCAGAAAGTGAATACCTTTTCTTCGCGCAAGGCCAAGTGATGCATGACCAGCATGCGGATGCCCAGACGTGACGTTAAGGTACGGTCTAGAAAGTGACGAACGGTTTCTTCCTGTTGTACGTGTTTACGACATTCTTTAAAACCAGCAGCCAGTTGGGTTACCACGTCCTTATGGTCGTCTAAAAGGCTTTGCAACAAACGGCTGTACGCTTCTTCGTCTTCCTGGTTTCGAATCGGCGGATGGTTGTTGAGAATATGAAACGCCCGTATGTACAGCTCATGCTAGAATATTTGAAAGAAAAGGTCATATTTCATTTCCACAGTAAGAGTTCATTAGTCCCACTACCTTACCACAGACAAGATGGTCGGATTGCAGCCTACGATAAAGGGCAATGATCTGAAACCTTGAATACGATGCGCAATACGCACAGGTAGTTCCATGTGCAAGTACTGAGCGCTTTTCAACAAATGACGACCGTCATGGCTCTTGCCCGAGTATAGCATAGTGTAAGGTGTCAGGCGAACGGATGGCTACAATTAAAAGAAATACGAAAAATGGATACGACTCTGTTTTTGTTACTGTAATGTGTAATTACCTTCGCGGCTGAGGCGTCGATTTCACTTTGATTGTAATAGGAGGTAACAGTCTTATTTCTTTCTCGTACACTGCTTTCCGAGGCAGTGTTGGCCCCGAATCCTGAGTAAAAACGTCTTTGTTGTTGTGACAAACGAAGCCATGTCGTTCCTCGGGAAGGTTTTGGCAGGCACTTGCTGAAACTCATCCTTCCAAGTTCTATTCTTAGAAACCGAAATAAGGAAAATAAGACTTATTTTAAATTTAATTTTGTATTCCATGTCTCCACGAAGTCGAATAATTTCGGTTAGTTTTGGCGTTATGATTGCCCAACCGCTGTGAGAGTGAACAAAGCATCATAAACAAACTAGAAAAAAGGTTAAAAAGGCACCGACGTACATAATATAGATACAACTGGAACACGATTTGGATTATAAATGAAACAGAATTATATTTACCGTACTTTTCGTGCTAATTACCCCACACTTAACACACACAGGAAAGAAAACACCACATTCGGACATGCACGTCTAAGTCCGAATGGAAAAGGTGTAGGAAGAATGCGAAATGCAAACGGCTTTTCTTTGATTGACGCCTTCTCGACACTTTGCCCTCTCTGTAGTCTCATTAGCTTGTTATGTTGCTAAAATGTTCAAAATAAGTTCGAGAGGTCAACTAGGGGTGCCATCATTTTTAGTGCTTGTTTGTATTGATCACTCAGATAGATAAATAATTTTAAAAGCAAGGAAACTGTGTATCTAGTCTAGATAATATGCGATAAGCTTATGTTACGAATGCATTTCCTTGTATTTGTTTGAGCTATATCGCACACATAAACCTCAGTTCCAATTATAAATCCAACCAACGTGTATCGACAAAAGCTAGAGAAGAAACTTGAGATACCATGGGGGCGTCAATACCGGGTTTTCATATGTGGTATTTACTACTTATAGTTGCATCAAACTTACATCTTTACGTTTCGGGTGGAATTTTATACCCTCGCGAAAGCGAAACCAGAGAAGTGAAATCCCTGGACGGAGTTTGGCGATTCCGCATCGCTCCGATTGGCGATCCCGATATTGGTTTTCGCGAACAATGGTATTCCAAACCACTTGATCAGGTATAATCATAATAGAACTTGTATATTGTATGTATCTAACATCTCAACAATTTCTTCTTTGTGTATTTCTGGGAAGAATACAGTCAGGACAGGTGTTACCTATGCCGGTACCGAGTTCCTACAATGATATTACTCAAGAACGTACTATTCGGGATCATGTGGGCTGGGTTTGGTACGAGCGCGAGTTCTTCATTCCGAGTTCATGGAAATCGAGCACTTCCCCAAGTCGCATTTTCCTCCGATTTGGCAGCGCTAACTATAACAGCATGCTGTGGGTCAATGGCGTTCATTTCTTAAACCACACTGGAGGTTTTTTACCCTTCCAAGCTGATATTACCGACTCGGTGAAAAGTGGGGCTAATTTCGTGACGCTAGCTCTCAACAATACTCTTACCCCTTATACACTTCCGCAAGGGAAAATCATCTTCCACAACGACACCACCAGGTTTGTCTACTGGCCCGTGAAATATTTTTAGCTTTTTACTCATTTTGAGATTTTCATAGATACCCAGAAGGGTATTTTGAGCAGCAATTCAATTTTGATTTCTTCAATTATGCGGGAATCCACCGACCTGTGTACCTTCATACGACCCCATTGACGTACATTGACGACATTACGGTCCAGACTGACATTGACCCTAAAAACAACTACGGATTCGTCTACTATGACCTAGCCATCAAATCAGGCACTAAAGCAATCAAGCATAAGAACCTGGAAGCTGCCAATGTAACCTGCCGAGTAGAACTTTCTGACCCGGTTAAGAAATATATCGTCGCTGCTAGCGATTCCTGTAAAGGGACGTTGTCTTCAAACAATATTGGATTCTGGTGGCCGCAAGGGATGCACGATACTCCTGGTCGACTTTACGTTTTAGAAGTAATAATTTCAAAAATACGTATTCCAATAAAAACATATATTCTACATCTACTTCGATATTTGGACCTATTAAGGCGAAACTTTTTGATGGGACAGAGTTTGTTGATATTTACCGCCTCAAAGTAGGGATTCGGAGAGTTAGTTTTGATGCCAACGGCGTTTACATCAACACTCTTCCATTTTATTTCCATGGTTTTGGTCGCCACGAAGATGCGATGGTAAATAAATTAGCATACACGTTTTTCTTCTGAAAAAAAAAATCATAGATAAATAATAATATAAATATATCAAATATATAAGACATATAAATTAAAAATATTGGTTTAGTTGAGAGGGAGGGGAGTGGATTACGCCACTATTGTCAAAGATTTCAATCTCCTGAAATGGATCGGTGCTAATAGTTTTCGCACGTCCCATTACCCCTATGCTGAAGAAATCATGGACCAAGCTGACGAGCAAGGCATCGTGATCATCGACGAAGCACCTGCTCCCGCATTAGAGTAAATTGAAAGCCTTAAAATGTCACTTTTTTATGATTAATCACCTAATCATCTCACTTTCTATGACCGTAATTATAGTGGCTTTGACGACGCATTGCTGCAACTGCACAAAGAGACCATAAGCGAGTTGATACAGCGAGATAAAAACCGACCTTCAGTTATTATGTGGTCGGTTGCCAACGAACCTCAGTCGCAGAAACCCGCAGCGGAAAACTACTTCAAGTAATTAAAAAAAGAAGGTCAAACCATGAAAGAATGAAAGAAAATTAGTGATATTTCGGGTAGTTGGCTTTATTTCATTGAGGGGCTGCGATTTGTTGATCGTGATTCTAATAGTACTTCTTCTTAGTGTGCTCATTAACTATACACGGGAATTGGATCCTTATCGTCTAGTAACGGCTGTCCTTAACCAACGCTTGCCTATGGATAAAGCTGTAATTCCGTTTCTCTTTTCATTCTTGGCTTTTCGTTGCTTTTCATTATTGCTTGTCATACCACTTTTGTTTTTGCTGTTCGCTGTTCTCGTCCGGAGCTTGGAATCCTTGATATCTCCTTAGTCGTATTTGTTCTTTTTGTTACAGTTTGATTGTGTTTAGCATTTGTCAGTTTGAGAGTATTATATAACTTGTGTAATTAGGGAAGTCATTAACTTTACGAGAACCTTGGATCCCAAGCGATTGGTAACCGTAGTTAATGCCCAAGCTCTGAGCGGTGACAAATCTGTAAGAATTTCCGTTTTCCTCTTTGCCGCTTCTTAATTGGCTTAATGAAGAGAGCTTTTTTTATAAGATTATGTTAATTATAGGCTCAATTTGTGGACGTGATCTGCCTTAATCGGTACTTTGGCTGGTATCAAGATACGGGTCACACCGAACTCATCACCCAGCAAACCATCACCGAATTTACACAATGGCATGACAAATATAAGAAGCCCATGATGATCACCGAATACGGAGCGGGAACTCTATCTGGATTGCATTCAGTAAAAATTTCTGCAAAATAAGTTTTAAAAAAAATTGGCTGTAAATGCGTTGTTAGGATCCGGGCTTTTTATGGTCTGAAGACTACCAGCTGGAGTTGATGGAGCAAAACTTCAAAGCTTTTGATGCATTAAGAGCTGAGGGATTCTTCGTAGGCGAGATGATATGGAACTTTGCAGATTTTGCCACTCCGCAAGGTAATTGCTTTTTGCGATTTTTTTCAAGATTTCTGGGTTGGTATATTGCGGTTGGTACGCTCGTTGGTTTGTGTATTTTGTGTAGACACGACACGGCCGATGTATAATCGCAAAGGAGTGTTTACACGTGATAGGCAGCCCAAGTCAGGCGCTCGCATCCTGCGCCAAAGATACCAGAGTTTAACCAAAGCCATGAGTTCCAACTCGAACTGATTGCATCCCAAAGACTTTAGTAACTTGAGAGTCCCAACACTAAAAGTATCCGTGTCTTATTTCCTCCCTCTTTTATGTTCTCTAGAAACATTCCGGCCACCCGGTTGCATGAAGGGAGTGTTTACAAGGGATCGCCAACCCAAAGCTGCTGCTCGACTAGTGAAGCAACGTTATTGGCAATTAGCCCAAGGGCATTAACTGATTTTTAAGTGTTGTTCTTCAAATGTAATTCATGTACCCAGTAGAGCATACAAATGAACCATTGAGCATGATTTTATCGAGTTGGCTTCTGTTGGGAATGTCTTGTTTATTTCTGCCCTTTAGAAGGTAAGGCGAGTGTTGGATGTCAAGCGACTTTTATTGGTAGAAGGACAACAAACTGGATATAGGCAAGGGTAATTTGCATAGGAGGAAGGTTAAGCAAAGGCTGGACCTGTTTTTTGTCGCAGTTGGAATCATAGTGGAGCTAAATGGACTAGGACAAGGGGGTTTTAGTTGACGGGGTATATAGGCTTATCCGATTCGTTATCATTTTGCCTGGAAGGTGAGATTATTCCGTCTCTCTCTCAACCTGTATACACCTTTATGTTCTAATCAGGAGTGTGTGCCTATGGTCGCATTTTCAAAGGAAAGCGAGACAAGGTCAGTATTGTTTGCTGCTTCTTTTGTTTTGTTGTTTCCTGTGTGTCGTGTTTGGGTTTCTTGAACTAATTTACATGAATGTCTCGCGTGGATTGTGCTAGTGCATATCGAAACAATCAGTATTAAGCGAGTTTGTGTTTCCTTTCTATTTTGTTTTCACACCCCTCCCCCCCATGCCTGGATTTGGCTGCGGATCAACACTTTAAGGAGTAACATTAAAGGTTAAAGGGCGCCCTTGAAAACTGAAATCTAAATCTGCCTTATAAGCAACAATTATACAAAAGAAGAAAGTTTCCAAAACGTGTTTTCTGAAGCCCATGTCTGCAGTCGCGACGAGTCAATCATGTGGAGAACTTGTGGTAAGACGTATCGGGTCTACTCACGCAGGTACGGGAATCAACTTTTTTTATTGCACAATTTAACGTTCATGTGCTTTGGAAACGTTCGGAAGAGTATCGAGCTTTTAGTGCTCTTTTAAACTCGAGTCAGAATCAAACTAAATCCTGATGTGTCGCGCAGTTTTCGAGCAGTTTGCTTAGCGTACGTCTTGGGGAATACGAAATTTTCCCATCGAATGTCTCTTAGATTGGCGCCAAGTTCCCAAGTGCTACTAAAAGCTCTAGAATCGCAACGGCATGCCCACGTTTTGGAAGCCAACAACTCCAATGTTAAGAGTCTGCTGATATCGAATTCCGCGAAGGAGCAGGGGCGGCGCGGGGGTTCCAAGTAAGGTTTATTTTCTTGCATTACGAAGCAATGATTGCACTCGAATAGTTATTTATAGTTGTTCCGCCAGCTTGCCTCTACCTTTCACCCAGTTACCTAGTGCCAGTGCTTTCCCTTTAGCGAGCACGCTTGAGTTGTTGTGGTCCGGTTCTGTAGGTCAGGTTCATTTGCACATCCATCGTCGCCATGCGGCGCTGGGACCGATCTTCAAGGAAAGGTTGGGTCACGTGGAAGCTGTGTTCTTGGCCGGTCCGGCCTTGTATCGTCAAGTTTTGCAGCAAGAAGGCGTTTATCCCATACTAATGCTGCCTCAACCTTGGCTTGTCTACAATGAGATGTATGGCCGCAAACGGGGCCTTTTTTTCATGTAGGACTGTCCTCTAGACCACCTCCAACCGCATTCCTGAGATTCTATTTTTCTCATGCATAGGCAAGGCGAAGAATGGGCCAAGTTTCGACAAATCCTAGCGCCGCTTTTACTCTGTAATCCGAAACTAGACAGCGTCTTGTCAAAAATCGCCGACAGTAATGTGAATGAATGGGGAAGACTGCGAAATGTTCACGATGTAGAAGAACGATTGTACTCCTACTTTCTGGAAGGATTGGTAGCTACTGCGTTGGGGAGTGACTGCGAAACTTTTGATCAGTTGCACGAATTTGTCCAACACGTTCATACGATTTTCACGACGAGTGCAGCAATGACTCTGGTGTCCCCAGAATGGGCGGCAAAGCTGCGATTACCTGTCTGGAATAAGTTTGTCAAAGCTGCTAATGGGGCTTTGGATATCGGTAGATTATTTGCAATCCATCCGTTTAGTTTTAAACCTTTTCATGAAGATACCCTACTTAGCGTTGACAAATTTTCCGTTGTTTTTCCTTTGCAGCTTCGGATTTCATAAAGCGGAATTTGAAAGCCGGCGAAGGCTTGGGAGGCCAGCTATTGGACAAAGGCGTCCCTAAAGATGACGTGGTACGGATTGTCACTGATCTCTTTCTTGCTGCAGCTGATACAGTAATACGTTCAACTAGGGGATTTCGAGCTTAAGAATTTGATCTTTTTTAGACTTCTCATTCGACCCAATGGGTTCTATACCTGCTAGCTTCACATCCAGACATTCAACAACGGACCAGGGAGCAATTGCTGATCAAGAACTCGTCTATGCTCAGAGGAGTCATCAAAGAAGCTATGCGACTCTATCCCGTAGCCACGTTCCTAACACGAGTATTGCCTCAAGATGCTGTAGTCGATGACTATCTCATCCCACGCGGTGTAAGTCGTCGGTTTTTACCTATTTAGGTCCTTACTGTGATTATACCCTCGTTCTAGACGTTAATTCTCTACTCGGTATATACAACTGGTCGAGAAGAAAAGTATTACGATAAGCCGGATCAATTCTGGCCTGAACGCTGGTCCAGACATCCTCAGTCCAATGTGGCGTTATTGGGAGTGAAAGATCCCTATGCTTCCCTGCCTTTTGGTCATGGAAAGCGAGGCTGTGTAGGGCGTCGTTTAGCAGAACGACAGTTGGAGTTGTTTCTTACCAAAGTATACTTATGTTCAGCGATTCTGTCGGCTTTTTTGCTTAAAACGCTACATTTCTGTAGATATTAACAAGCTACAACGTGTCCAGTCCAAATCGTGACGTTTCCCTGGTAATGCGGTTACTTGGGACGGTAAATCAGAAAATTCGATTGAAGTTGAGCCCATGTTTGCAAAGTATTTCGCCCCAGAACTGGTAAGTTTGTAAGCTTACGATTTTTTCACTAATTCTTTACCCGTTTAGTGAATTTGAGTTCTTTGTCCGAGGTAATGCTACTGTTCAATCCGTTACATATCAAAGCTTTTTTTTATTATTTATTTTTATTTTAGTTCTTAGCGTTCCGAGGAAAGCTGATTAAATAGTTTTAAGCAGGACTAACGTATGTCTTTAACTCAGATGTCGGATTTGGAAAGGGACGGTGGGAAGGATCAGGAAAAGGAAGAGATTAGCCGTAGTGACGAAGGAGAGAGCAGAAGAATAAATTGGCAAGAAGAACATAGGATCTATCCACGTATACGAACGGCCTCGGATTTCTACGAAACAGCTCGTTTAACGCGCGAAAAGCTAATTCACAGAGCTGCCAACATAACATCGCATCGTAAAAGCTACGAAGCTCTTCCAACTCGTAACCCTGATTCAAGCGATTCCGAGAATGACGCCAACAGGAATTCCAAGGTCGGCTCTATCCCAGCTAATTACTCGACCCTGCTAGCCCAACCTCGACAAGAATCAAAGGTCCCGGATCCTCGCGAACCCTTGGAGTCTAAAGGGAAGCCGCTGATGAAGATTGTTGAATTAGAGAGTAAAAGCAAAAAGGCGGATGGACCCAAACAAGATTTCTGGGGCATTTTGATGGCTTTTCTGGCCGGGGCAGCCTTTACGATTTCGGCCGTGGGGATCAAGCTGGTCAGCCGGATGGATCCTACCATGATTCTGCTCGTGCGAGTCTGCATCCAATCTACGCTGCTCATCCCGTACACGATTTTCCATCGCCGGAATTCGTTCAGCGTAGCAGGTCACCGACTCCTTTTGTTCAGCTTGGGAATTGTCGGATCCGGCGTGCTCATTTTCTGCTTTATTGCCTATGCACGCTTACCAGTTGGCGACGCCACGGCAATTATCTTCTCGAGTCCCATCCTTGTCATCGTTCTCAGCAGTTTCATCTTCAAAGAACCATGTGGCGTCTGGCGGTTAATTGCCACACTTTTACTCTCAGCTGGAATCATTTTAATTGCAAGACCCTCAGTTATCTTTGCACCCGAGTCTCACTTTGCTGCAAATCACCCCTTCATTGACCCTTCGAAAATACCAAACGATGATTTCTTCATTCAGTTTCAAATATCAAACGTTTCGTCACCCGAGCTGGAAGCGTTGTCCAGCCTGGCGGAAAAAGAGAATTTGACCTTGCTCATTGTACCTAATCCCAACGATCTGTCTATCATTGCGTCGCTTTTGCAAGCAGTAATGGCGAGCGTCCCAACATTGATGAAAAATTTCGGCTTGCAAGAGGGCGCCACCTTTGCTAATATGACTGACAGTTTTACGAACGACACCAGTCCGTCAGAAATCCCCAAAATTGAGCTAATACTGCCTCCAGGAACCGAATATGAGTCAATGGATACCTTTGGAGTGGTGGCCGCCATGTTGAGCACGACTTGCATGGCTGTGAATTACATCATCACACGGCAATTGAAAGACGTGCATCATTCCACGGTATTGGTCATCTACTCCTGTATGGCTGTGGTAAGCAGTTCGATTGTTGTCGCAGCTACGGATAGTTTTGAGTTGCCAGAGAATGCTTATGAATGGGGTGTCATTGTTGGCATCGGTTTATCAGGTGACGCGTCTTTTGCTGTTACGCAAACATAGAAAGTGAAGGGCACCCGCCAGCCGTACTAATGCTGAGGTTGTAAATATATATTTCAGGTTTAGCTGGACAGGTCTTGCTCGTGCTATCCTTGAAAAGGCAAATACCTTCGGTCGTAGCTGTAGTCCGTTCGTTGGATATTGTATTGGCTTACGTATTTCAAGTAAGAATCTGTCTGTTTCCATTCAAACCTCCAGTACCAGACAATAATACTTTTAATTTTTTTTCTAGGTTTTGCTGTTTAATGATATTCCCAGATTGTCAAGCTTGGGAGGGGCTGCTTTCGTCATGATTGCCGTATTGATTGTCACTTTCGAATACCATTTGAAACAGCTTTTCTCTTGTCCTTGCGCTACAGATAATCATTCTTAAAAAAGTTGCCCAATTCTGTAACTTTCATTTGTAAGTTTTTGCCCCTGTTTACCACGCTTTCCTTTCTTTCGTGTAAGCCTATTACGGCCTAGACAGCTAATTAGTTGTGTGACGAGCTCTGTGTGATGTTCTTAAAGGTCACCAATATCGAGCCCAGTGGGAAATACACACTTTTTTCTCCAAATTTGTTGAGAAAGTGAGTGGTCAAGGTTTACTGGCGAAAGGTCAAGGATTATTTCAGAAATCGTATAAAAAATGCAAGCCAAGTTCATCGCCAGCACAATTTATTGCTGGAACTGCTACCATGCTCATCGTCACTTTTTTGCTGTTGTCGTGTTTAGCTAACGTGTATGCCCAAGGTAAATTCAAACCTTTGATTTTTAGAAAAAAAAAACAACTTCAAACCCCGAATTACTTAAGTGTAATGCTTTTATTTTTCCTTTTTAAACTTTACCAGTGGATATAGCACAAGCGGAACAAGCCCGTAATAAAGCAGCAGCATGGTTGGCGAAAGAGAGACGTCGTGATGGAAGCTGGAAAGGTAGCACAACGGCTCGGATTGTGACATCATTGCAACTTTTAGATTCCAACTGGATCCACAAGGATGATCATGCTGACTCGCTCCAGGAAATGAACAAGGAAATTCTCGCCATGTTAATCAGGTTAGGCACGGTATTTTTACATGTCGAGAAACTTTTTTTTTTTACTTTTAACTTATAACTTTTAATTTTTTTTATTTTAATTTTTTAATTTTTAACTTTAATTTTTTATTTAAATTTCTTTATTTTTTGTTAGGATTTTTAAGTTTTTTAATGATTTTTGAGGATTTTCTATTTTTGTCTGGGCTATTTTATACAGGACCAGGAATATGACTGAAGGTACGGCTGAAGAAGGTGCCGAAGCAGTTGAAGCTATCATGGCCACGTGTCAGAACCCGCGGAAATTCCAAGGGATTAACCTAGTTTCCATGCTCCGCAACAAACTGGACAGTATTCCTTCTGGGACAGGAACCAAGTACGTGCGACTTTAATGTACTTACCCGTTCTCTATAGTGCTTTCATGTCCCCTATCGTCTTAATAGGAACGTGGCTCAAGTGATAATAACGATCTTAACCTTGTGCAATGCGGGAGAAAAAGTTCCCGAAAAAGCCGTCAATCGAATTAATACCGAGTTGAAGTTGACGACCTCTGGCTCGTGTCCGTATTGCGTGGAAGGCGCGAGTCTAACGCTGCTGGCCGTTCAATGCTTGCGTCAATCCCAGCCAGAAATGGCCATCCTCCAAGGCCTACGGACTCGTCAGAGTGCCTTTTTGAAAGAGAAGCAAGAAAAGGACGGAGGATTTGGACATCTCGTAGCCACGGCCATGGCTTTACAGGTAAGCATTTAAAAAATTTAAGAGATTGGCAGGTAATCTTTATTTTTTTTTTTCTCCTTTTCTTTAGGCAACAAACGCTTTGACTACGACTCAACTGAACGTAAATCCTGCCACAGCTTTGTCTTATGTGCTCAGCGACCAAGATTCCGCTGGCAGCTTTGCAAATGTCGACGTGACTGCCCTAATTCTGCCGGCATTGATTGGCAGATCCGCTTTGGATATCCCTAAAATCAATTGTGCACGTAAGTGCCTTGTCAGTGTAGCTCTGTCTGTCAATTTTAGTATTTTGTTCCACTATCCATATTTTGTTCCACTATCCGTTGTAATTTGTATTCATTTATTACTTAAATCTCCCAATGTAGCAAAACCGGTGGAAAAGAAGCCTGGTATGCGTCTTGGCATGCACGATACGATTTATGCTCAGCGAGAAGTTGAGAACGATGTCACTGGACCTGCCGGCCGCACTTTATTGCAGATTTTGAACGACGAAGCCAAGAAGCACCCTCGTGCCTTCAAGTATTACTTACCTTAACCGTTATTCATTTGGCAACTTTCACCTGACTTTCGTATTGCGCGTTCTTTCCAGGTTCACTACTGCTACCAATAACGGCGTGACGCTTCTGACAGGCATCAATGGTGTCATCAACGATAGCAAGAATAATTGGTTTTGGCAAACTATGCGGAAAGCTGACGGAAACAGCCCGGCTCAGCCCAACGGACAAAGCTTGGACCGGATCGTGCCTACCGAAGGGGAAAAGTACATTCTGCGATTTGGCCGCGTTGTTTCGTAAAAGTCTTGTCAGTTTCTCTTGTCGTTGACATGTATTCGCACAAGATTCCCATGTTACTTGGCATTCTTTTACAAGAGAGGCCTGTGCAACGTAGACGTTTCCAGGAATATAAAAAAAAAAAACTTTCCTCCCCCGATGACTTCTTTTAGTACTTGTAAGGCTTTTTGTTACTTTTCAAACCGTGTACGCGATATCTTGCTTGGCAAGACGCACGTGACAACGACACTATCCAACGTAATTGTCGTGTAACTTTTGAAAAAAACGTAAGCTTTCACCCTTTTCGCAATGCTCTATTTCCTCCTATCGTTTCTACCATTCTCAGGATGTGATTTAAAGGCTTGGAACGACTTGAGAATTAGGTTCAGTTGGAAAGGATTGGTCGTGTCGTGTGGATTAGAAGCTCTTAGAAAATGCTGCCGTGGCAAGTAATTTGAGGTCTTTTTTTGGAAGGCATCACTTAAGTTCTGAATCTTCCATGAAACGGTGTAAAATTGTCAGGCTCAGGTTCTCTAATGTCTCAAACTTGTCTTAGGGGTTATCTTTGCTTTTCGCAATTCCTCTGGCCATTTGGGCCGCGGAAGGACGCGACTCGTACTCGGGATGGCACGGACAACTTGGCAAATCCAACGTGCCTTTAGCCTCAGACATAGTGAATCATTATGCTGAAGAAACACAATGGCGTGCTAAACCTCATGAATATCACCTAAGTTCTGCAACTTACCACAAACCAAAGTCCCAACATATGCAAGCATCAAGTAAGTTCCCAGTTTCCTTGAAATACCGAAAAAGAAATAGTCTTGTAAAATAATTCTTGTAAAAGGTCAATCCCAAGGTGGCGAAAAGAACCAAGGTGGTTCCGAAGCCCAAGCTGATTACAAAAGCCAAAAGGGGCATGCTGATAAGGAAAACTATGCAAAGCACAACAAAGGAGACCATGCCAAAAGCCAGCATGATGCTTTCCATACAGCCAAAGGAATCGAGTACGGTGGCAAAAGCTCCAGTGGCGACGATGGAAGCAAAGGCGATAAGAAAACCAGCTACCGTAACGGCTACCATACAAGCGAGTCTAAGAAGTACAACAAAGGCAAAGATGATAAAGTAAATCATTCTCATTAAGATCTTTAACGTTAAAAGAAGATTTTGGGGTTCCTAAACCTGCGTTTCTGTATTTCCAGGGAAGTTACTTCGAGGGGGATAAATACGATGGAGGGAACGACAAGAAGAGCCATGGATCGACCGGTCATAAACGCTACAATGAAGAACACGAACAGTTTGGGAAGGGAGGAGGTTATAAGAAACAAGTCTACGGACACGGAGAAAAATATGGACACAAAGAAGACCATGGAGATGATGGATCCGACAAATCTTACGCACACTCCCATTCAGGCGACGATGACCATTACGGTCATCATGGACATGGAGAAGATGGGACTCATCAAAGCCATCATGATTACTCGGATCATTGGCATCATTATTAAGCGAGCTGGAACTCGCCTTGAAGTGTTTTGCAACTTGGGGGCTGGATAAATCCCTTAGTATAAACTTTGCATACATAACGCTTGTATTGAGCTGAGCATCGCTAGAATACACTCAAAGTTCACAAACTTTAAGTTTTGGCGTGTTTCTCGATGGATTTTTTGGCAGTACGCCCTAATGGTGTGTCAGTACGAAGGAAGTTAGATGGTATATTGTTGATCCAAGCAAGGTCTTGTTGTCGGTAATTGCAAAGCGGGTAAGCTTCTTCCTGATTCGTCCGTGCCTGTGCTCTCAAAGTAGGTCAAGAACATTTTTTTCATCTCGGCTTCTTCTAAGAAGGATGAAACTAGTCATTTACATGGCGAGGGACACAGAGCGAAAACATCGAGAAGACGTGTTGTAGTTAGCACGTGCTCAGCCTTTTTTACTAGAATGGAAACGGTTGTTTGTTCCAACTTCCAATGTTGCCAAGACGCGAGGTTTGCGTCGTGTTGCTCATTTCTCTTAACATATTCAGTTTCAACCTGTAGATTACAGTTAAGGTTAAAGCTTTTTAGGCTTCCTTCCTTTTTAAGAAGGGAAATTTTACCGAACGTCATTAAGAAAGGTAAACTGCTAGGGTGTTATTAGCCGCTTTTTATAACCTTGATGTCCTTTCCTTCCCAAATTGCCACCAATAATTTTACCCAAGCCCTGTAATTGTGGTCTGCAGGTGGTTATTGAACACGAAGCTTGGACTCTTTTCGTTTTTAGTGCCACAAGGTCGCTTATAAATGTGACTAGGTGATAGGAAAGCAGCAGGGCTATATGCGAGTAGTTGGTATTCCAACTTCCGCATCTCAGGAAGAGAGTGAGTTGGTGAAGGCTACGGGAACATCCGAGTCAGAATTCATTAACTGTTAAAGCCTTCGGCGTCTATTCTCGCATTATAAAACCTTCAGTTCCGGTCGTCCATTCATTCGTTTCGCCGTGCTTGGAAGTTTCAAACATCTTCTGCTTTAGTGACTTGTGGAGAAGAAGTGTTTTTTTGAAACTGGTTCACTATGGTACGTCTAGTTGATTAATGGTGCTAGCCTCCAAGCTTTTGTATTACTCAAGTATATTTCTTTCTGTAGGAGTCTGGGTTGGTTATGACAAGCATTTGGTTGTACGTAGTATTGATGGCAATGGGCAGCCAGGCACAATCGATACCGGGCTACAAACCGTTAGCCTACATTAGGTAAGAAGTGTGTTTCAAGCTGTCTGGGGCGTCCACTCATTTGTATAAATCGTGTAGGAAAACGAGTCCGCCGGACGGTCAAATGAATGACATTTACCAAGGCATGGAATCCCAAGTAGCGTCGTTGCAACCTGGCCAGACGATCCTCTACGCTTCAGTTCCGTTGTACGCGCCTCTGAGCAAGGATCCGGAATTTCCAGGTGAATCGTATGTGGTCATGGCCGAGAAGGATGCTGTTATGAAAGACGCTCGGGAACGGCGGCTCTTGGAAGACGTGCTTCTGGAAATGGGCTTCCCATTAGACCAACTGACTGAAGTCGACAGCAACGGCCGCGTTGTTCGTCTGTACGGAAACCCCGAGAGCGGAGCCAAGGATCCGTGGTCGGCAGGGGACGCTGGCCCAGTAACCGACTCGAGTTTAACGGACTGGGTCACCGAAATCACCTATCAAGGAGAAGCGGTATTTCAAAGCGATGTCAGTCAAGAGCAAAGCAGCGTTCACTTACTTCAAAATGGAGGGAGTAATCGAGCCACATTAGCTAAATTAGCTCCGCGTCTAAGCCCATATGCCTATGCTCGAACATTTCCAGACAAGGATACAAAGTCCAATACAACAGCAACGACAATAACAGGAAATTGAAACATGAGACTCCCTCCCATTTTCCATTAAAAAAAAGGAAAAAATTAAAAGAAAACACTGTTGGGTATCGTAATTCCATCCCCACAATATTTTTGTTATTTATAAAGCTTTTATATTCGTGCCACTCCAATATACAGTACAATGTTAAAGAATGTTTGAATTTACTTTTTTAATAAAAATGAAAATCTTTGAACAAGAGGGACGTAAACTAGAAATGAAGCCTTTGGGCTTTTAGGAAAGGATCAAAGGCCAAAGAAGCTTTTTTTGCTAATCCAAACCCACGGCTCCAGGAAATTCAATTGAGTAACATCTCCAGCAATATGAGCCCGTATAAAGGTATAAAGAAGCCAGGAAAGCGCGCTTTTCATGCAGGCTACCCTGTATTTGCCTCCTTAGGTATTTAGACGTGGGGGACACCGACTCGGAAATAAAGAAGCAAAAATAAGGAATGATTCTTAAAGAAAAAAGGAGAAAAAGGGGAAGCTGAAATGCTTGAGTCAAGCTCGCGTTTCCCATCAGCCGCCACGCGCCGCGGTTCTCAGTTGAAATTCAACCGGCACTGCGAGCAGAAGCGTGTGAGCTGCTTCCAGCGAACGGTCACTTGTATAATTTGTGCGAAAATAGCCCTAACCCACAGTCGAAACAGCCGTTCATATGTTCTATTTACAGCCTACTCGCGTGCTAGTGCTTTACGACGGTCAATTCCGACTTTAATTGACTGCGTAACAGGTAAAAATAACGCCATGGCAGCAGATCTGCTTCATGTACAACTAGTGTACCATACGTACACAACTGCATCCATTCAGCTGCCAAGCCACGTGGCTTTGATTGACACGACACATCTGCTGCAGCCATTAAACGAAAAACTAGCTTATTTACACATGCACCCGGGATACCACGCGCTCTTGATATTTTTTCCCTTCTCCCGGCGTTAATTAATTTGTGTCCGCCTCATTTTTTTTTTAAATCTTAATAATCATTTCCTCCCAGGCTCCCAAGCTTAGGCTTAGCGAAGGCATCTACACTGGGGGGAAAAATGAACACGTCGAGCTCAATTCCCTCCAGTTTGCGAAAAAGAAGCTTATCACTGGTGCACACTGCTCGGATAGTTCGACCTCAATTTTTTTTAACAGAATTTTTTTTCGTCTTCCTTCTTTGGGCTTTGGGAAGCTTAGGCAAAATGTCAGAGCCAGGATTTTCTGGGGAGAAATCTTGAATATTACAAGTGCTGTCGTCTAAGATGAACAGCCGATCGGGATCGGGTGTGTCACTGGTCATTTACCATAAGCTTTTAACCCCGAGAAAATGTCAACTCTTCTGCCCGTTCTCTATCTACAGCGTTTTTGAGAAGTTGGAACTCTGCCCAAAAGATCCGGTCGACTATATAGCTGAGAGCTAAATGTTCCGGGACGGACACAAAGCTAACTTCTGTCTCTTTGCCCAAGTTCTTCCACCAAGAACCTCAACTTAATTACCAATGATAACTCCACCCCCCAACTGCGGACTTGATCAATAATCTTAACCACATAGAATTTGACCGGGTTTTTAACTTTTCCTTCAAGAACACACATCCTTCCCACAAACTGTCGGGGGAAAGCAGAGGGAGAAAGAGAGAGAGAGAGACTTAGCACTAAAACCTTGAAAGCGAATGCTAATCGAGCCGACAGTTTCCGGCACAAGTGAATGACGTAGATTCCTGCAAGGAAGCATGAATCTTCTTCCACAAGCGAAAAGCGAACCGCACTAAAGTGTATTTGCTCGAAGCTTTTGCAGTAATACATTTCTATTCTAATGTCAAGCTTATTGTACATGCACTCTTTCTTCCATAAGAAAGATGAATTACTGAATGAATGAATTTTATGAATTACTTTCATAAGAAAGATGAATTGCTCAACATTACTATAGCTTCAATATTTCTGTTTTTTTATTCTCAAATTTCTTTCATAAAAAACCAAGCGATTCTCGGGAACTGTCGGTCTCGAGTTTTAGTTTCCGAACCTACCCGAAATCTTATATTAGCTTTAAACTATGTGTGTATGTGTAAGAAGACCAAGTCTAAGGCATCGTTATATAAGTTTTTTTTTATGGAAGAAACGTAATCCAAAAGCTCTTGAAAAGTGTGTGTGCTATAGGAGAATGCGCTCTTGATGAGCACCAGGAGTTGCTACGACAGCTGTTATACAAACCAGAAGCAGTCTACAGATGCAGTATGCTTTGCTATAGTCCCATTTGAGGGTGCTATTTCTTTAGGTGTGTTTGCATCTGGAATTTGACCGCAAAAATCCCCAAAAAAACTCGCTGCAAATACCATATGGCCTCCTGGAGAATCTTTGGGGCCAACTGGATTTCCTTCTTCTTTCTCCTTCCCTTTCAATTCTGCTTGTAGAGGAGAAAAAAGCAAAAAGAAGCGAGATCAAAGACCAGAGCAACGAGAGAGACAAGAGAGGGAGAAAAAAAAGTATAAAGGTCCATTTTTCAACGCAAAAGTAAAAATCGGAAGCCATTCTGGAATTGTGTAAAGAAAAAGCCCTGGCCTATTGAAAGCACAGCGTTGTGAGAACCCTGACAGATTTATGGGCAGTAATTTCTGATCCGAGAAAACTTAGCTTTTTCTAACCCCTGTAGGAATAAAGAGCGAAATAGAGGGAGAGAAGGGGTACAAAGTTTTTATTCCTTTATAGCGTATTATGTCTTTCAGCTATGACCCGAAGCCATCATGAGTCGTTCGATCCGCAGACTACTGTTACGTTTGACGGCGTTTATGAGCCTTTTGTCGTTGGCTTCTTTGGTCTTGCTCGGATTTTACTCGGTCGAGTCCAATATAACCCAACAACCCCGGATCGAAGGTAAAAATAAAAAATGCTTTATTGCCACCTACCACGGAAGAATTTTTAACGACTTGAAACTTCCCCCAATTCTTTCTTTATTGTTTCATTACCTTCTTTCCCCACAATAGAAGACATTACTCCTGCGCTGCAGACCCAGTTGCGTGCCTGGCTTAAAGAACGCGAGGATTATCGCAAACAATTGGAGCAATTAAGGGCTGAAGTAGTTCGACTTGGCCAAGAAGCCAGAGCTGCTCGTCAAGGTTCGTTTTCCAGACACAAAACACTCGAATTAGATCCAAATTTCGTGTCCAAGCCAGAATCCTATATTACAAAATAGCGATTTTTTATATTTTTCTGGAAATTCCTAGTTTGCAATTAGAACTGCTTGAGACCTCTTATGATATGATCTTATGTATTTTAGGTACTACACAAGTCAGCTAACAGGATGTCTTTTCAATAGGGAATTCTTCATGTCCCCGTCCCAGCACCGAGGACAAAGGAACTGAGCCGGTCTGTCGGAATTCCTTTATTAAAAAGCAAGTATGCGTATAATCACTGTCGAACCATGCATGCATTCCAGAGCGGACTTGGATGTGTTCTAAAGTCCATCGTTGTGTCCTTTATCTTTGGTTTTTATGCTTCAATAGATCGAATACGCCGAGTTCCAACATGGAAGACGTTTACACAACGAGTATGAAATGGTTCCATACTCGTATTTCACCTTTAATAAATTGTTCCCTGCGGAGCCTGGTCTGGGACGTCGAGTGGTGGAAAAGCCGGTGGGATTCAAACGCCAAGATCTCATTGAAGCCTTAACTTCGGCCATTGCCGTCCTGAATAATAATAACAACAATGAAGGCGAGCCATCTGCAGCGGGCAAAGGGTCTTACAGTGCTCAAGATTTCCTGGAAGGCTTTTATCGCATTCAACCTTTATTGGGAACCCAGTACGAATTATGGTTCAAGATAAAACCGAATTTAACGGCGACGCCAGCGCCACCGAGTCCAGCGAGTGCTAAACTAGTCAAGTCTGTGATGAACGCTTCTGATAATGTCTTACTCTTCCCGCATTCTGAGCATGGCCTCGTGCAAGTCAAGTTATTGCGCCCATATATACCATTAGTGGGAGTGAGAAAGCAAGTTTTTCCGCAACCCAATGGGTTGGTGAATGTTATTGTCCCGCTGGCGGGGCGGCTGGCGGCTTTTCGAACGTTTTTGCGCCATTTTGCCCAAGAAGCCGTTCGAAAAGACGGCCACGTGCATTTAACGGTCGTGTATTTTGGAAATGTGTCCGGCTGGCGAGCTGTTAAGAAGGAATTGCAAGCGTTGAACCAAAATACGGGCTTCCAGCAACTGCGCTTGTTTCATGTCAACGACACCTTCTCGCGAGGCCATGGTTTGCAAGTATAATCAAAGCTTCTGCTTCTTTTTTTAGTGGAGGGGGGCTGTTTTAATTAAATTCTCGCTCGAATTAGAAGCGCTCCGGAAGGGAAACTAAAACAAACTCCCTCCTTCCTGGGCTTTATTTGTGTCCTTTCAGATTGGAGCAAAACACTGGGAAGGACCCCCGGAAGACGTGTTATTATTCCTTTGTGACGTGGACGTCGTCTTTAAGGTGGAATTTTTGGGGCGATGTCGCCGATATGCCAAACCGGGCAAACAAGCCTATTTCCCGATGGTTTTCAGTTTATACAATCCCGAGATTGTTTATGATTTGCAGAATCTTGTGCTGCCGCCTGAACGTGAGCAATTGGTCGTATCCAAAGATGCGGGGTTCTGGCGCGATTTTGGGTTTGGCATGGCCTGCACTTACAAGTATGCCATAAACAAAAAGATACAATAAAAAATGGGGGTTATTTTGCATTCCTTTTGTTTAGGTCGGATTTCCTAAAAGTGGGAGGGTTCTCTGACGCGTTAAAAGGATGGGGCGGGGAAGACGTGCTGTTTTATCGCAAGTTTTTGGCAACTCGCATGCAAGTCATGCGATCGCCTGATCCGGGGCTCTTTCATTTATGGCATCCTAAAGAATGTCCTTTAAATCTGTCGGGCGAGCAACGACGAGCTTGCCTGCGATCCAGAGCACTCAGCGAAGCGTCGCACGAACAATTAGGATTGCTAGCTTTCCGACAGGAATACTCGATGAATTTCTCTAGGTCAACAAAGAAACAGAGCGACAAAACTGAGCTGTCCGACTTTGGACGTAGATGAGAATAGATTATATGAGGAAAAACAAACGCTCTCTCGCCTGGACGGCACAGCTGCTAGGGTCCATAGCCTCTCATTTACATCTTCCATAAAAGTGCCAACCGTGTGTTGCTTTGTTAAAACTTGAACTTTCCAGTCTCTTACTAGACAAAAAAATTATCAGCGCAAGTAACAGTGTCACTGTGTATAATCGTGCCCTTGTTACCTAGAATCCACAGAAATAATAGGTTACATGGAAAAGTGACTTGTATTCCGATCGTAATATATTGAACTTGGTTTATTCTTTAAACGTTTATTTTGCTTATAATTCTTAGAACTCATTAAGACTAAATGCTACACAAAACAGTGGAGTCACTCGTAAAGGTTACAGATCACATTAAAAGAGAACATATCCAAGCACTTTAAACAATTATGCTTATCTAAGAAACATAGTATAGAAGAATATTGGCTACGGGAAGCGCCTTTGTATTTCATAGTTTTGCATTGTTTTGTATTGCTTCGTATATCATAGCCATGCATTATATAGGTGCACTTTAGCTTCAACTCGAAAAGATTGCAGATAGTAACTCGCGAGATAGCCCGCTTTCTCGAGAGACGGCTCAACATGAAGCAGCATCATGTAGTCATGTTCTCCTCAAACGCTCTTGGACTCGTTACCAGCTTCATTCAAAGCAATTCGTTTTGAATTATTTCTTCTAGACAAGAAGTCCTTCGTGAACGAAAATATAAGAGTTTGGACACAGTATACAGGTATATGTATGTATATACTTTGGGTTTGGAAGCTTGTAAGTACGGATTCCAAAGGAGTTGAAAGTTCTCTGAGCTGACGTGAACGGCGAACGCCTCATGCAGACATTGAACAGAACGGCTTTGTGAAGACTTTGTATACAGATTAATTGATGAGCAACGAGACCGAGTACAAGCAAACGAGCACAGACAAGGAAAATAAACAGAATTGCATGCTACAAATTACATTCTGGAAATGTTTCCTTTCCCTATATAATCCCTGTCCAAGACTAAAATAAAAAATTAGTTATTTGCGCGCGTAGGTTACAGATAAAATTTGAATGAAAAAATATTCAACTAGGGAATATCTCTCTCTAACTAAGAAACCTACTATCGAAAAACATTTATTAAAGAAAGCGCCTTTCATTTTTTCATAGTTTTAACCATTATTTTGGTGTATTTCTGCTCCAACGCATCAGGAATGCAGCATATTTTAGCAATAGATGGCGAAAGTTACTAGCAAATCTCAACAATTTGTGACGAGGAAATCCTGCACTTGGGAGCATGAAAACTAGGAACGTTCTAGAGCGAACGTCAAAACCAAAAGAAGGAAAACAAACAACAACGGACGGTGAAAGTGATTTTCTTGATTTTTTGTCGAAGTGCGTACATCTGGATACGCTGTGATTAGCAATCTTGTAAACCCAGCCGCACATAAAAACCTTACTTTTTCTTTGTTCCTAGTGTAAGTCAATGTCGTGACAGGGTCAATCATTGCACTGACAAAAACGGGGGAAATAGGCCAATATATTTATTTAACAACAGAGAAACCCGACTTCAAACATTGAGGTTGATTTAAGATCATCAATGCTGTGTTGGGGAAATAACGTCAATGGGGAACTGGGTTTGGGAGGTTTGGAAGAAGAGCACATTGACTTGCCCTGCAACCAGCAATCTTCACTAGCTTGGGAAATAGAAGACAGTAAGAAGAAACCATACTTAAATCCCCTTGCAATTTGTATAATATAATTATTCTGTATTATTTCAGTTGGATGTGGTCCTCGGCATACAGTCTACTTGCTGGCAAATGGCTCAGTTTACAGTTCTGGGATGAATGATTATGGTCAGCTTGGACATGATAAATCTAGAGTGCGTCCTGGTAAGTATTTTGTCCCCATTCTTTCATGAAGCTGAAAGCGAGGGTTTTCTTATCCAAGCTTACCAAGTTGATACGTGCCAATTGGCACCAATAAGACACCCGTGCCAATAAGACACCCGTTTTATGACTTCTTTTTTGCAGAAAGGGTAGATGCTTTGCAAGCCCATGTCATAAAACGCATAGCCTGTGGAGCGTGCCATACTCTGGCAGTTAACGAATGGAGTCAGGTTTTTGCATGGGGCTCAGATGAAAAGGGGCAATGTGGTTTCGGAGCGGAAAGTGTGCGAAATGTCGTCAAAATGGTAAAATCCTTGGCCACAAAAACAGTGGTTCAAATCGCTTGCGGAGCGTATCATTCCCTGGCCTTAACAAACAGTAAGTATTGACTAAACCATTTAAACATTCTCATCTTACAAGAAGTTTTTACGTTTTAGCCGGTGAACTTTACGCATGGGGAAGTAATGAACACGGACAATTGGGCATCGGAAGCAAGGATTCCTTTGAAAGCAAACCAGTGTGTGTTTCATCCCTGAAAGGTCTTCCAATAGCCTTTATTGCTTGCGGAAATAACCATAGTTTTGCCGTCTCCAAGTCTGGTAACCTTTTCTTGTCCTTAACTTTAAAGCTAACGTCGGGCTATTATATTTAGGAGCTGTTTATGGGTGGGGCAAAAATTCCTTTGGCCAACTAGGTATTGGTACCACTGATGATCGTTTATTCCCTACTCAACTCAAGTCTTTAAGACATATGCGAGTAACGTATGTTTCTTGTGGGAGCGAACATACTGCCGTTTTAACTCAGGTGACTTAAAAAAGCTTTTTTTTTTTTCTCCGAAAGGGTTATAACCGTGTTTTTATTATAGGATGGTGGCGTTTTCACATTTGGAGCCGGCATGTACGGGCAACTGGGACATGGGACGAATGGCAATGAGTTGACGCCTAAAAAGGTTTTGGAATTGATGGGCAGCACTGTGACTCAAGTAGCGTGTGGCAGGTAAGGGCGTAAAACGAATTTTCATTGTATCAACATGTTTTTGTACTAGTTTTGTCTTAGGTATCACACCTTAGCCTACGTACCCTCTCGCGGGAGGGTTTACTCGTTTGGTTTGGGTGGGTCGGGCCAACTCGGCATCAAAACCAAGACCAACGTCAATAGTCCGCATGTTGTACTGGGACCTTGGGTTTCCCCAGGTGGTGTAGCCGCCATGGAAGTGGACCAGCCACCTGCTCCCAATGGTAGCATATCCAAGGACATGCCGGTTTATGTCCGGAAAATCTTTTGTGGCGGGGATCAGAGCTTTGTTTTAGTTTTACCTTACATTGTAAGCAAATCTTGTAAGCTTTCGGTAGCATACAATCAAGGCGTTTCTTACTAGAATTCCTTTCATCCGAGCGATTACCGGGTCCGACCAAGTGACGCGAGCATTCTGTACCTAGATTCTGACAAAGTTAAGGCCATTCGCGTGGTGGGAGCGGATGAATCTGCAGAGGATGAGCTCTTGAGGTATAAATAATACCAAATCGATGAAATTTTCTGGTTAATTTTTTTTTTTTTTGTCTTTGTAGCTATGTAGAGGCGGTTTTTAGCAACATTGCGTGCATGTGCTCTTCGTTTTTAAGGTCAGATGATAGTCATTTTGGTTGCTCGTCCAGAAACCATGGCCTTGATTTGGAATTAGCAGCAGAGTCTTTTTCACAAATTAGCAGAGTACAGAATTCAAGCTTTTCAGACCTCGTAAGCGACCGAATTATACACTTTTTTGAAAAACTAATATTTTTTTTTATTTTATTTTTGAAAAGATATTTGATTGTTTCACCAAAGAATTAATTCCAAAATTGCCATCCTCTCCTCCCGATGTGGAAGTGATGAGGGTTTTTCTCATCTTGCCTCTGTACCACGAATTCCTACATGCTAAACACTATAGCATGCTGCAGTTACCCTTTGCCTTAGCAATTCTGAAAATGCCATCACCAGCAAGCAAAGTTTTGGGTAATTTACCTAAAAAGCAACAAAAAATCCGTTTTGATAATTCGGTATATGTTTTTAGATCACTGGTGGGCGTCAGTCAAGTCCGACTATCTCTTAAGATTAGTAGAAAGCTACAAACGCATCGTAGTCCATGTACTATCGTCTCTAACTGCAGCAGATTCGGACGTAAGTACCCAACTTCACTCAAATCGTTTAATTAGCGTATGCTAAGAAGACCCCCTCTTACGTCAGGTCCCTAATCTAGTTCTCTCTGCTTAGGAAAGGAAGATTGAGCCCTTGAAGCTGAGCTTGGAAGTGCTCCGCAAATTGAACTTGGTTAACAAGAATCTGGCGGGTCAAAAGATTTCTTACGAAGCCTTTTACATCCCTGAAGTGACGGAAAGAATTAACGTGAAGAACGACTACGTTAATTGGTTAGCTGACTTCGCATCTGCCAAGGTACATTTTCCCTTTTGGAAAATGTTTAGTCTTTTTTAAAGTTGTTCCGTTGAGCACGAGTTGCTGTTCCTATTTAGTTATTTCCGCCTTGAGTTTTGTTAATTTTTGTGTAATTTTATTATTTTGCCTTCTTGGTTCGTTATTTCGCCACCTGAAAACTTTGTGGATTGTAGCGATGTTTATATCGGGTAATAATTTAAAAACTAGGGTTCATTTCGCACGTTAAACCCGTATGCGCATTGCTTTTCCAGAGCTAGGTGTTCGCAAAATGCAAAAAAATGCATGGGTTAACGCGCGTTTCTACTCCGACTAATGAGGGATTTGATTCTTTTAGCCTCGAGGATTCCATTTTTGCAGCTATCCCTTCGTATTTGACTCCCAGGCCAAGACATTATTGCTGCAAACGGACCAAGCCATTCAAGTACGCTTTTCTAGTCATTTTTTTAGCAATTTTTGGGTTTATTTTTGTAATCTATGTAATATTTTGTAATATTTGCAGATGCAAACAGCCATGAATGAAGCAACGTCAAGAGCGTTTTCCTTCCCTCAAGCTATGTTTGCACCTATGGACCCTCAAGCTGTTCAGTTTTTAGTTCTCAGTGTCAGCAGAACTAATCTAGTGCATGATACGATCTCGCAATTGAGCGCCTATGGCACTTCAGACCTCAAGAAACCTTTAAAAGTACGTAGGCGTTTTTGGGAAATTTACAGCCGCATTTAGAACCAGTTTGATTGCCATTTCACGTTTTGAAGGTCAAATTCAAAAACGAAGAAGCAGACGATGCGGGAGGAGTTCGGAAAGAGTTTTTTATGCTACTTATTAAAGAAATCCTAGACCCCAATTACGGGATGTTCAAAGTGTATGAGGAAACGCATGCCATTTGGTTTTCTGAACATTCGTTTGAAAGAGAAGGAACGTTCTTCCTTATTGGTAACTTCTGTTGTATTCTGTTGTATAATTTTAGCTATGAAAACTTATAACGGTGTTTTCTTGCAGGATTGCTGTGCGGATTGGCCATTTATAACTTCACCATTATCAATTTGCCTTTCCCTTCAGTTCTATATAAAAAATTGTTGAATGAAGTCGTTCGATTGGACGATTTAGCTGGTTTGTCGCCTACAATGCTCAGGTATTACCCTTCGCCTTAACGTGACCTAACGTAACTTAACGTAACATTTCAATTTTTTTTTTTATTTTTATTTCATTTTGTAAACAGGAGTTTGCACTCGTTGTTGGAATACGATGAAGACAACGTGGAAGACGCATTTTGCTTGAACTTTGCTGTAACCACAGAAGTTTTTGGAGAGATTAAATCCGTTCCTTTGAAACCAGGCGGTGAAGAAATTGTTGTAACTCAACGAAACAAGTGTGTCGCTTTATTTAAATCCGTCCTTGTTATGGTTCAGCGTTTATGGTCTGTTTAGGCAAGAGTATGTGGATTTGTATGTGGATTATTTGTTGAACAAATCAATCGATGATCAGTTCAAAGCGTTTAATACCGGATTCCATAAAGTGTGTGGAGGACGGGTATTGGAGCTCTTCCAAGCTCATGAACTCATGGAATTAGTCACTGGTAAGATCAGTATTTTCTCTTGTTTGTATATACTAAAAAGAAACGGGATCTAATTTTTATCGTTGCGTAGGGAATGAGAATTACGACTGGTATGAGCTGGAGAAGAATGCCGAGTACAAGAATGGCTTTAGTGCCAATGATCCCACGATTCGTTACTTTTGGGAAGTGTTTCACGAATTGCCTCTTGAGCAAAAAAAGAAGTTCCTTTTGTTCTTAACTGGATCTGACCGTGTGCCAATCCTGGGCATGAAAGCGATTAAAGTAAGGCATAGTGTGTTGGTAATCGATTTTTTAATGTATTTTAATATTCTTTTCCAGGTTGTGATACAGAAGATTGCATGTGGTGAAAATTTCTTGCCCGTAGCTCATACTTGTTTTAATCTATTGGATTTGCCGTTGTACCAAACCAAGGAACGATTGAAGTATAAGCTCCTCCAAGCGATTCAGCAGTCTCAAGGATTTGCTTTGGCTTGAGCAAATGCTGTTAAATTGACCTGTTCAAAAGTTTTTAATGTACCAAGACACAGATTATAAAAATTTGAAATATTTGAAAAATATCCAAATCGTCTTGTTCAAGTTCGCTAGATGGCGAGGCGTCGCAGTCGCAGGCGGAATTTTTGGCGGCTTTTTTCGTGCTTATTGTCAAGGCAGAAGTGTATTTTTGTTAGTTCCAAATTGTCTTTTTTTGTGTTTCTGACATTGTATTGGCACGAGCCAAAGCAAGAAGCAATAGCACAAAGAAAACTTCCACAAGGACTCAAATGTATAGGCCCAACAAACCAAAAGTGAGGACCAGGAGTTAAAACATCTGTACAAAGATCCACTTTACACTTTCTAATCCTAAAGTCAGGTAAGTTCGATAATTTTTTTTATTATTTTAGTTATAGGCTTCACCATTAATGGCCATGTTAGTCGAAAAACGTAGAAGCTGAACACAAAATAACTGACCTTGGCTTGCTTTAACTTGAGCGTTTCTTCCCAGAAAAAAAGGATCAAAAGAGTGGCTCTGTCAGTTTGAAAAGTAGTTTCTTTGTTTGAAATTTTCGAAAGTCTTGGGCACCTTGGCGAAATAGTATCACGGTAAACTGTTTTTATACAAACTTAGAAACTTGGCAAAGTTACATTCATAGTACTTTAAGGTGCATTTTCTTCTTAAAGTATTCGTTTTCTTTTGTCGATTCAAAAATGCACAATTCCGTGCTCCAAATGCAGATTGAAAAAAGGTATAGGAAGCTTACAACATGTCTGAGGGGCGAAACTGAAAAATCTCTACATATCAGTACCTTCCATTATGGTAACATATTCCAACCCAAAGTGTTGTGTACCGGGAGGAGCCCTGTATGTGGGAAATCCTCCGGGGATTTGATTTTGTCCGAAAAACCCGCGGTAGTCCTTCTGTGGGCGTTTAGGCTTCAATGAAGATTCGTCTGAGTTCGAGTTATGCTCGTTCTGGCCACCAGGGGCAGCACCAGGTCGTCTCGGCGGCCATACCTGTAAGCAATTTCCAAAGTAATCACTTCGTTGTTCTTTAATATGTAAACTAAGTGCGTACTTGATTTCCTAGCATGCGAACGGGTGCTTTCTTGAATACCGGTTCCGAAGAAACAATGGCATTGGGTTGTTGGGTGTAAGGGGCTTGTTCGCGTAAAGGCACACTGTGGTTAACCGCGCCCCCTGCTAGCAAAAGTGGTCGTTGAGGTTCGCGTTCGCCTACCAATTCCGTGGACGCGAAAGGCGGAGGAACGTTGCCACTCATGTCGGATATCGTTGCACCTGTATCTGAAGAAGAATCACCGCCTCCCAAAGGGCCCTGTAAGAGTTTAACAGGACAATCGTTTAATTCACTATGAGGTTTTACTTCCGCGACACTCTTGTTGATCAAAGATCAAAGCAGTGCAGTAAGTTTGGACTAAGCTCGTACTCGTAGTTTTGGCGTTGTAGCTAAGCTAGAGAGCACAGGGCGACTGAAAGAACTCGAAAGACACTCGCAGGGATCTTGGCTGAGCTGTCCAAGACGACGCCCACACGTGGGGACGTGGTGGAAGACGCGCCAGTATTTCTAGCCAAGAAAAGTAGAGATTCCGAGCGTCTCGAGCGCCGCGTGATCAGCAGTATAGTCATCTTTGTACTCATATAATTAACTGGAGCGAAAATAAGGGTAACTAGGGCGCCTTGTCCTAAATTTTGACTATTATGAAACCCTGCTTCAAGTCTTCGTTATCCAGAAGTCTCGGGTGATCCTAAGAGTACAAGTTGGTCCCGAACTTGGAGATTTTTTCTTTTTTCTTTCCTCATCACGTTAATCTAACTTGGAACAGTTGTTCTAAACTTGTTATCGTTATAAAGAAGTCTGACGCTCGTGGAAAACAAGATTCTGACGATATTAACGAGCTATGTATGTAACCATGTCATGTTAAAAACTGAAATACTGTACTGGGAGTAGTAAATGCGGATGAAAATGTGAAAACTTGGATTTTTCCTTACTGGAACTTCGTATCAAGACAGACCTGAGGCGTTTGTAAAAGCCCAAGAGTTCTTGGCCGATCCAGTGGTCATTTTTAACTTTGCGTAGGTCGAGCATCGAACGCAGGTTGAGTCGACTAGCGATACATGACATGTATACCAAAGAAACGACCACCTTGAAACTTTTCATCCAGTTTTGGGTCGCATCTTCTTACGTTCTTACGATTTTTGGTACGTTTCTTGGAAGACAGCAAATAGCAGTTTTTATTTTGACTGCGGCTTGCTGACAAACCCAGGGGAACGACTGCCAGTTGGCCTTGTCATTTACTCTCGGAACCATAGGAATTGCTAGACACACAAGTAGAATGTGGAGCAAGCTGCGAGATCAAGTCCAGTGTAGCATTGTTTGTAACTTGCCTTCGCACTTGGCAGAATGACAGCACGTCAGTATGACAGGGTGACCAGAAGCTGCGAGCTGCAGATTTTCGTCGAAATAAGGTCAATAGGTAGCGGCGAGATACAGCTGGGCTGTTACTCATTAGCATGCTTTGGGTGACTCGAAGTGTTTGTGTCTTGTGTCCCTTTAGCTTGGGCTTTTTACGCCGGGCCAATTTATTTTTAGTTGGGACCCAAAAAGTGACTCACGGTGGAGATTAGCCATGCCAAAACGCTTTGTCACGGCTTTAAAACACACGCTAACGTTTAAAGTAGGCGGGTTTTGTACCTGTGGACTACGGCCTGGTTTCGGGGGAACTGGAGGCGGCGCCTTGTGCGGGGTGAACGCGGAAACGCTTCCGAGTTTCAAGTTATTGGCGTCGAGGGCGTCGAAACTGTTCTGGGGCGAAACGGGTGGCCAAGCCACGCGTTTAACTGCAATTAGAAACGGCATTAAGATTTCTTCGTCGAATAACGGTTCGTGGGGATATAGCAAACTGGCAAAGAGACAAAGTCTGGAAACACACGGCACACTGGATTCTGGGCATAGCTTTTGACAAGGTTCCACCAGGATACAAAAAAGACTTGCGGATTATGCGATTTTCATCCCTGGGTTGCTTGTTTAGAGTAGTAGATATACGACGCAATTCTGGCACAGCAAACGCCAAAAGGGAATCACACCACACACCAACAATGAAATGTGAAATGCCACCCAACAGTGAAATATCATCAACAAATGAAACGCTACGGTTCAACAAGAATGAAAATTCAAACAGAAGAGTACATGAGTTCGATGCTTATTACCACCAGCGACTTTGTTTTATTTATTTTTTACTTTTTTTTTAATAGTAATGGATTTTCTCAACCACCAATTCGTTCTTGTTTCATCAATTCTTAAGTTTGAATTGTTTCAAACTTAAGAATTGTTAACTTAAGAATGGAAAACTTAAGAATTGATGAAACGATGATGAATGATGATGTTGATGAATTCTTCAAATTGATATTTCATGAATCGTGACATTTCACGAACAATGCAATATGGGGTATGGGTGGACTCACCTGCCTTTTGGCATTTTGTGTAAAAGGCTGGACTTTGCTTGATAGCTAGAGTTTGCGGAGGCCACGAATCTTCAGCCATGCCCACACGTCTGTGTCCCATTAGTCTAATCTCACCTGTGCTGATGCGTTCTTCTTCGGCAACCATTTTGAAGACTTCGGATTGCGCCAGATGTGGTGCAGCTAACATGTGAAAACGGATCCTAAGACAAGAAAAGAAAAAAAATGCTGAGGATTTATTCAAAGTCTATAAGCTCCAGGAAGTTTTCTCGGAATCAAGTAAGAACGGAGGGGGTGTTTGTTGGTCTTTGCAGCTTGGCAACCTCACTAGTTGAGGTATTCCGTTAGTTTGTTATTTTCTCGGGTTTATTTAGGCTATTTCCAGCCTTCGTGAAGAAAAGGGTGGTGCAAGACGATATACTGGAATGATACGTTGACTGACAACTCGTCAGGAAATTTCCTAGGCCTGCCAGCATGCCAGCAAGGCTTTAGGACTCGTTTCAACAAGGTTGAAGAGGGATGTAATGAACGGAGCAGACAGCTTTTCCGGGAGGTTTCGCGTCTGGAGCAAGAATTTCACTCCCAATGTATCCTGACGTCACCCTATGTATTTGTTCAGTAAATTGCTCTTACCCTCAACTGCTTTGCATTCCTTAAGAAAAGGACACACTAAAACTAGTTAAGCGTCCTTTACACGATTAAGAGCTACTCGAGAAGATTGCTGGTAAGCCGGATATAATGACGTTGCAGTATTATTGTGTTGAGCAACCAACCTTCAGGTGCGCAATTAGACTTATTAGACACGACTGAATTTCTTTGGCTAACTAACTTGTGTTAGAAAGTTTACGTGGTTTAGAAGCAGAGAGCTTGCATCAGTCGGAATTCCCTAGGAAAGTTCCCGAGGCAACTATCGCAATTCGTCCAAGATATCGAAATGGTCGTCATTGAGCCATTTCGCCTGTCAAAACTTATAAACTTTCTCGGGAAAGCTTTACGCTACAAAAAGGATTGCCGGGAAGTTGTAACACTCGAGTCAAAGCTTGACAGAACCAAAGCGGCCGGGACAAATCACTCACATCCGGTTTAAAAGTGAAAGGAATTAATTACGTAAACTTGCGTTTTCCGGTCAGCCGCTAATCCCGATACTTGCACTGTGCGTGCGATGGATGGGCTCACAAGTGTTTCCGTAGCCAAGTTAGCGTAAAGCAATTCGCCCACGCGCTTATGAAGGACTTGTTTGACGCCTCGAGTGTGGGTAGTTTGGTGGAGGAAGAGATGATGACTAACCTGGCTAAGATCACAAGACTGAATGCAGAATCCCGGGGGTTGTTTCTGTGCTCTGTGTAAGCTTAGCAATAGAGGAGAACGCCCATGGTGGGCTCGGATGCGGGGGAACATCCTCTCAAAGTCTTGCATACCGCCCAATATGTGTCACGCCCTTAATTTGGAAAGCTGGCTATTAGCTCATGACAACTGAAACAGCTTATCCAATTCAAACGCCCTTACGATACGTGGAATACGTCTTAGTGGAATGCATCAGGATTTCAGGGGGTACTGTTGCAAATGGGAATTTAAACAAGATAGGCGTGCCTCATAAGCGCTGGAATGCTCTCACAACATTCTTTTACAACGTGAGTCTGTGCGCAGTTTTGCACGTAGGGAAGTGAAATGTTCTTTTTGGTAGTTTTATTCGGGCCGAATACTCGAGTGGCCAGGTGACAAGGGATGCTAGCGTGTCCAGTGCGACTATTTTGGGGAAGGGGGAATAACTTGCATGCTAATGACATGACGGCATGGCAGGAAAAGCCACAAGAACATTTTGTGGCGTTTTTCCAATAAGCCAGGAACATTGGGCGAAGCCTGAGAGTTTTTTCCTCTGTTTTCCTTTTTACGTCCCACGTGTGTTACTCAACCAACTTCATCTTTCCAACTAGGCGTACCATTGGAGGTTGAAGAAACCTCTTTGTTCCGAGAAACCGAGATTGGAGTCACTTCTATTCCGATACTGGTTATGGATATGAACTAAAGTTGCGCCTGAGCGGCCTAGACATGCAAATTAGCTTTGCTCCAGGACTTTCACAAATGCCTAATCGTTCATAACAAAGTCTAAACAAAAGTTTCCACGGTCTTTACAGATGCTTCTACTGTCTACTGCTTGGAGAATTGTGAACATAAACGAATTTCTTTTGATGAATTAAAGGTATCCACCACATCCACGGTACGTTACAGATGCTTCTACGGCTTGGAGAATTGTGAAATAAATGAATTTGTTTTGGTGAATCGGTATTACCTTGGCTTTAACGCTCTGAATTCGTTTCAATGAGGTCGGCGTTGAATTTCTCGTTACGGCTTGTTGTGGGAGCACAATTACAAGAGACTTGGAATAAGAAATACAGTACGGAGCTTTGGCTGGTGCGTTTGTATTCTCTTCCCACTCGTGTATGAATGGTGGACTAGCTAAACGAACGGGATAAGCAACGAAAATCCCAACCTACTTTTCTTTTCCACGAGATATACCTGTCTGACTGCGTTTTTTGGACTTAGCCCTTGGCTTTTATAGAGTCTTTGCAACTTGACTCATGAGCATACGGCAATGACGTGAGGGGCTTTTTCTCATAAGCAAACGGCCCGACATAATAATGAAGTGTTTTTTGGCCGGGTCTTTGTGCTTTGCATACCCTTTGTTGGCGTTCGCATTTACATCCCCACATCAAAATGCTTGCAAGTGACAAAAAACCGGTTCTGTTCTAGAACCAAGACCAGAAGCGTTAAAGAATGAACGAATTGTCTTTTTCCATACGAAGAATCGTGCGTCTAGCGCCAGTTGTGTTACTCCATCGAGTAAGTTAGTTCTAAATCATTTTTGTTGGACCAAACATTTTTGTTGGACTATAACTAACAAGTAACAACCTTTACTACTTAAAGTAGAGGTAGTAAAGTAAAGGGCTTCATTGAAGCCAGGAAAGGAATTCCTTTCCGAGTTTCGGGTTGCGTAGGAAAGGATTTTGTTCGAAAATCTCAATCCGACCTACCGCAGCAGCAAAGTAGAGTTGTCACGAGACCTCCCAACTCGGTTTACAAGCGAACAGATTACAAGTGAACACATAAAGCAGGCTTCCCATAGGGAAAATCGAACGTTTCTTGGGAAGAACTGGGCTTAACGCTTTACCCCATACAGATTTCAGATCTCCTCAGCGAACGAATTTGGCAGTTTCGGCTCCCTAGCCAGCTCTCCTGCGGTTTAAGCTGTAGCGGTGAAAAATGTTCGAAAACTTCCGACTTGTCTCATCATGTGGCTACACTTGAACAACGCGTTACCCAAGAAAGGCTATGCGGACAACTCCCATGCAAAAAACTCTTACAAAGGAGGGGAAAAAGAGGAGAGGTGCTGGCCTTTCATGGACTTTAGAGCGTTTACGACTTACCCTAGAGCTCCGTTATGCAAAAGACTTGCTTGCTGAGCCAGCGTTTCAGCGACCGCTTCGGAACTGTACAAAGCCAAGGGCGAGTTGTACTGTATATGCGAAACACAGACTTGCTTCTGGAATTGGGCCATATCGGGCCTTATGTATCAACTGCAATTAAAAAGAAGAATCTAAGACGGGACATTGATACCAGAGACTACGCTGTTGTTTGCTTATCTTTTAAGCGTTGTTTTGTTTGATAAAGGTAGAGGAAGGTTTCGCTGGTTACGAAAGGAACTTAAGGTGAAAGCGGTAGTTGGCCATTATGCTAATTAACGTAGATACTCACTAGGCGATCGCGCAAAAAGATACTGCCAGCTGCTTTGGCACAAAACTGGCGGGGAAATGTGTTGAGCGCTTGAAAAAGGGGAGGAAAAGGGCGCCTCAGCTATTTTGGGAGATTTTATGTGGGACTTTTGCAAGCCACACAGAAACAAGGGAGAAGGAGACCAAAAGTTTGTCTGAGTCACGGACGTTGATTTATTGAGCATAATTATTTACAAAATCTGGGACGTATGCATGTTTCACGAGTTTAGGTTTCGTTCGTCAACGATGAAGCTTGTTCAGATAGGAGAAAGTTGGGCTTGAGTGACTTCTGAGGAGATCCCGGTTTAGTTTTCTTGAAGTTTTCGCGCAAAACACGAAACAAACGACTGGCTTTCAAGGGACCGATCCCTGGACACAGACTCAAGTCTTCTTCTGAAGCTTGGAAGATGTTTCCCAGTGTGTTAAAGTTGGACAGAAGCGTAGCGGCGTCTGTCTTGTTGATGCGTTTGATGGTTGTCAATGCATCCACGACCTTTAAAAGCAGAGACAAGAGTCGTTTCAAATGCTTTCTACGAATTGAGTTTACCATGGCAAAGGAATTAGTGTCGGGCTTTTCCATGATGAGATCTGGTGGTTTGTGCTCGAAAATTTTGTACGTTTCAATCATCTTGCCCGCTTCTTCCGGACTCCAGGCTACCATTAACGTCAAATCTGCCAAAAGGCAGATTTTGGTTATCTCCTTAAGTGGGTGGTGAGGCTCTTGGACATCCACCTAACCAAAAGAAAATAAAACCTGCATAGTCTAGTGGATCTTTTGCTTAAATTTACAGATTCCTATACTTGTACTAGCAATATTCGAAGCTCGTACTGTTTTCCAAGGCTTTTCAGGCGATCGTAGATGTACTTTGGATTCAGGTTGTGGTATCTGAGGCTCAGGAATAAGGCACATGTAGTCTGCCCCATGACATAATCAGGAATAATCTCTCCGTACTCCCAGGCGACATTTCTGATGGATTTTAAGAGAGGGTTTCCTCGCTAAATGAACCGTTTCAAGAGTGGGCATATTTTAGAATGAGGTTAAATACCTGTCGAGGGCTGACAACGACGGAATTTGGCTTGTAGGTAATTTTAGAAGTGCTAGCTTCGGAGGAATCTGCAACTGCATTATCTTGTGCAGAAAGAGAAACTGGGGCTGCTGCTTCGGCGGCGACTTGTTTGTAGGCTTCAGTTTCCTTAAGATTCTGAAAGGCGGCTGCAGAAATATAATGAGTCTTAAGATGGGTTGGCTTTGAACAGAGTACCAAGCGACTTTCTTACCGGCAAAATTGGACATCATGATTCCTTGTTGTTATAAGCACGTGCATCTGTTTTCTTTCTTTCACGTCGATGACGCAGATGAAGTAGCCACCTAGCGAATATTTCTGTTACGTCAAAAAACCCTTCAAATGGATAATCCATTTATACCCAGTTCTTAATTTAGGGCTAATGCATCTAATTCGAACATTAGTAGATACAATACTGTATTGTGTAGTCTATCGTACTAATTGTATTGTCTAGAACCCCGTATTGCCTATTGTATTGTATCGTAAGATTTTCTAGCGTATTTTCTATTGTGTCGTCTTCGCCTGTTTCTGTTGCGTCGTTATTAATTTAGAGCTAATGTGTATAATTATAACATAGTAGATACAGTACTACATTGTGCATATGATAGTAATTGTATTGTTGGGTTGTGTTATCTAGAACCCCGTACTGACTTTTGTATTGACTTTTGTATTGTATCGTAATATTCTTCTAGCGTATTTTTTTACCATCTACAGTAAAGCAAATACCAAACAATTTAGAAATTCTAAAGAGTTATGTCTGTGCGTGATTGGTTACTTTCAGAGGAAACGATACATTCATGGTTTATTTGAAAACGCGTCTAACGGCGTTTTTTCTGTAATTAATTTGCCCCGCAAATATCTGACTCGACGAAATTAATTTTGGGGCTCATATAGTGCTGTCATCTGGCGGGCAGAAACTAATAAGTCCAATAAAATCAACGTTCTCGTCCCGTTCTCTTCATTTCAAACGTTTTCCAGTATAATTTATGGTGTTGTCAACTACATAAGTGGCCATGAACTCACGCGCTTTAACGCTAACTATGGCTCTTTTAAAACCAGATATAACAAAGATATCTTATGGTAGAAAGGTAAGTAATGTTATTTTTCTCGCATGCATTTTTAGCTCCGCCCGCTTATTTACTTGGCGGCGCTTTGGGCGCCGTTTTTTGAAGGATATTCACGAGTTAATTCTCAGTCACGGTTTCTACTTTGTGCGATCCAAAGAACTAAAACTTAGTAGACAAGCAGCAGAGGAGTTTTATGCTGAGCACAGCGGCCGATTCTTTTTCAATCGACTCGTTACCTTCATGACTAGGTAGCTTAAATTACTCCAATTTATTTCCTGGTAAAACTATTTCAGATGTGTTCTTATCACTTCAGTGGGCCAGTTTTGGCTCACATTTTAGCCCATCCGTTCGCAGTTGCGCAGTGGAGAGCCATTATGGGTCCTACACGGGTATTTCAAGCCCAATTTGAATCTCCAGCGTCCATTAGAGGGTCCTTGGGGTTGACAGATACCCGTAATACATCTCACGGCTCAGGTTTTTAGCTATTCATTCACACATAAGTGTAAGTAACTTAAACTGTTTTGGGAATTAGACTCCCTCGAGACCGCTCAGCGCGAAATCAAGTTTTTCTTCCCTGATTTCGACTGGTCTCATTTCTTCTCCGAAGAAGAACCGCTCCTGCGTTCCAACCAATGTACATTCGACGATGAAGCTCTCATTCATAGAATCACAAAGCATTGACAGAGTTTCAACAACATGTGTATTATTATTAGTCATTGAACGTTATGTACATAAATTGCTCATGATAGAATTCACTTGATGTTCCTCAATTATCTAACTTTACAAAGACTTTTGGTCTCGACAAAATGCGAATTCCTTCTTCCAACTTCGCCATTTGTTGCTCCAATTCTTCTCGTTTGGCTCGTATTCTCAAGGTATCGTTGCGCACCGGCATTTTGTTCATTTCCATAACAGATTCCTCGTAACCTAAAACGAAACAACGTGTAGTTGTAATTAGGCTTAAATGCCTTTATAGGTAATTCATGCGTGTTTTTGGGGCATTTGAAGTACTTTTTTGGAGCATTTCAAGGGTTTCTAGTCGTTCAGACTCGGCCATGAGCATATGGCCAGGTGGGCATTCAGGATCAGGCTGATTCCGAAGCTTTTCTTCTTCTAAAGCTGCCCACTCTGCCTTTCTTCGCTCGAGGTACCTAAATTAAGCAGTTTTAGCTCCAGGCCTAACTTTTTTTTGCATAAACGTTTACTTGGGAACTTGGCCATGCAAATGCGGAGTTCCAGCTTCCGCCACTTTGCTTTTTACTTGCACAGGTTTTACTCTGACGGGCACGTTCTTGGCTGCTAGAGAATTTAAGCGCACAAAGTCCATTCGATCTGTTTCCCGATTCTTATCCGGCTGCTGAGAAGTACTTGGCACTGAGATGCTGCTCAAAGAGGAAGATCGAGCTATTGTTCGCTTTGTCTGCGTTGAGTGGTTAACTACATTTTGAGACAAGGAAGGAAGAGGTGACGGTAAATTCGACGATGAACTCGCTGGACGAGGGATGTATTTAGTCGTTGGAAAGTCTTCAACAGGCTCGTATTGGAAGGCGTATTCTTTAATGGAAGGAGAGACGACTAATTTATGGAAAGATAAGGGCGTTAGCAAGGGTTTATCGCAGAGGGGCTCAGCTTGACCAATTTCTTCAAGAAGAGCCCCAATTCGTCGTCGACGTTCTGCAACTTTCCGCAGCGTTCGATCCGTGCTGCTGGCCATGGACAGGTCACTAGGCTCGGGTGTTGTGGGGAGTTGGATGCCAGGCACTATATTATGGCCGTTCATGAATTTCATTGTTCCAGGCTCGGGTTGTTGGACTTGTTGCCTAGGAACCATGGCCCGTTTGCTAGATAAGGCAGGCAGACCTTCCAGGAAAGGCCCGGACTTGGAATGGGCTTTCAAAAACGTTCGATTTGCCTGGCAAAAACAAATATATGACACAAAATACCGGATTTTAAAGGGAAAAAATAAACTTTGAAGGTTTACGACATTATGTTACATGATTTGGGCCTGATGTTCCTGTTGTGGCCGAAGGTATTGCAGTATGCTTGGTAATGGACGCGGGCCAAGTAGCTTTTAAAGGCTGTGTTCGAGTAATTCGTTGATTGCTTTGCTGTTTCGCCATGGATAGACCAGCCTACGTCTTTACTAGTGCACTGGCATGTCTGTTGAAAAGATTATTAGATACATTTATTACTCATGTGAGTTTTAGAACGTTTCTGTTACCGTATGGCGAAGCTTTTTCTTTGTTGTTGTTTATTGAGGTTCAGAGCGTTGCTATGGTATCGCATCCACGTGACCGTACATTGCGCTAAAGTAAATTCCCGTTGACATTTCGGTTAGCAGGAAGCAATGTTCGCTGGAGAAGACTGGGGGCCTTGGCCTCGCCGAAGTCACTTTCTTGGCACGAAAAATCAAGAGGAAAATGGTACTCTTATTTCCCAGTTGACCTTCCAACTCTAGAACAGCGGGAAATGGTTGTTTACCGAACACAACTGTGCTTGACTTTTTGAACTTTCACAAGTTTTTTGCCCCTTATCCTCATTACATCAGTTTAAAGTACAATGCCAAGGTTCTGACCTTTCCTTAAAAAAATAATATAAATAAATACCAATTTAAACCAACTCGTTTCTTCAATTGTTAAGATCATTTCATTTTGTTGTTACTAACTTCAGAATCAGAATAAGCGGAAAGAGGATGTAAGGATAAGATAAAGAGAATAATAGGAAAGATATTGCCGGCCTAGGTCAAGTTTATTGAATAGTGGAAGCACGGATAACAAGCAAATTTACGGAAATAGATACTATAAGAAAGTGTCATCCGTATATTGACGACTAGGTTTGCCAGCTTTCTCGTTCTTGACTAGAGGATCTTCTACTAGCTTACGGGGCGTGATACCAAAGATATCTTCATGGTAACGCTTCTCATCCTAGACAAGAATAAGAACCGTAGCTTTCGGACCATAAGATACTTCTTAGAATTCTAACTTGAAGCATTAGCATGAAATCAATGACTTGTTCGTCACTAAGTTTGCCTGCTGTTTTGATCAATCGTCGTAACGCTGTAGCCACGCCCTCGGCCATGCTGCAATCACCGCAAACGTAAAAGTGACCACCATTTTCGGATAACAAACGATAGACCAAGGAAGATGCATCGAGTAGCTTGTCTTGAACGTAGCTCTGTAATCAATTAGAAAATTACAATCATTTGATGAACTGTTCCAAGACGAGAAAAGATTTGAAAGCTTTTTGAGGCTTTTTAAGAGTTAGGCTTACTTTGGGCACAGTTGGTTGGCGAGACAGAGCCAAGAAAGCGTAGTCCAACACACCGGTCTTTACCATATCGGATTTTTCCTTGGAGTACAAATCTACGCCGTTGGTTCGGCATCCAGTGAACAGAACCATCGTTCCCATGGCTAATACGTTCGTTTCACTCCTACGCATCATATCCCGATGCTGCCAAAAGCTTCGAAACGGTGCAATACCTGTCCCTGCACCAACCATGATTACCGGTTGACTAATATCGGTCGGCAGATGAAAATTCGAGGAACTAGTCAAATCAATCTTACATTAGACCAACCAATTTTCGATTAGGGTTAGTTTTTACCTCCTGAAGAAGCATTGGACTGTTGAACCGGGCTTCGTACCAGCCAAGTAATGTGAACAGATGCCATTTCGCGTTGTTCCGCCTAATTAAAGCGAGATAATTAGCAAGTCACGCTTTAAGTTGGTTTAGAACGAGTTTTTACAGGGGGTTTCGTAAGTGACTACCGCTAGGGTGAGATCAAATTCATATTCAGCGGCAGCTGGCGAAGGAAAACTGGAAAGACTGTAAAAACGTGGTTGCAGAATCGGAAGCTGAGATACGAGAATAGCCGCGTCCACCTGAATGGAAGGGAAGAGGTCCATTGTTTGAAGCAGGTCCGGCCAATTGGTTTGTTTCCACATCTCGTATTCAGTAGCGTTCTGAGAAATGTGTCAATAAATATCCCATAGCTCAAAACCCGTTAAAAGCCGTGTTCAGACTACCGTTGAGAGCTGCAAGAGGCGTTGTTGGTCGTTAAGGTTAATAGCGCAAGTCGCTAACGTGGATAATAAGGCCTGGGAAGGGGGCGTGGTGACATCCAAGTAATACGCAAGAAGCTCGTACAAGGAAGAAACCGGCAAACGATTCTCGTCCACCCAATTCTTCTTAATATCTCCTATTAATAAGAAGGAATTTCACTTTCCGAACACGTGACTTTCCAAAACTTCCGAAACACGCGATTGCAGTTTAAAAGGAACTAAAATCTAATTTAAAATTAAATAAAGTAAATAAGAAGTCACGTAGGACGGAATTCCAATTCCTAAGGATAATTGAAGGTCGACGGAGGAGAAATTAATTACGGTTACCTGCGGAGGTTTTTGATGAATTCAGGGTCTGAAGCTGCAGAGGGGACGAAAGGTCGGGGCAACGAAACAATTTGCCCATAATTTGTGTCACCGTGTCGTGGTTATTGACCGCAAACACGCCCACATGGTCCCCTGGCTTGCTTTCAATTCCCGTGTCAAGTTTTTGGCCCAAATTGAGCCGAATATGTCGAGTCGAATGTCTTATTAAGGAAATAAATAAAAAAAAAAATAATAATAAATAATTTTTTCTGCCAGACAGGGATTTGTACAGAAATACTCACTCGTAGACCTCAGTGGTGATGTTTTCATTAAATATTACGTTGCAGCTCTTAACCTTCTTATTGTGCACGCAAGCTAAACCTATCTCGCGTTGAAAATCAACTTTTAAACATTGTTAGTTACTTACAAAATTTAATATTTCTGGACCTGAAGTTAGAGGATCGGCAGTAGGCATGGCCACAAAGCGAATATGATCTCTTGCTAGCGTATGGGGGCGTAGAGGAGCTTGAGCCGCTTCCATACTAATTACGTCTTCAAGGCAGAAAATCTCGCAAGCGCTCTTTCAAGACAAAATGGAATTATAGATCAGGTTAACGGAAGAATAAGCTCAAAAGGAAAGTGTAATTGTTACGTGGAACACTTGTTGAGCCCAGTTTTTGAACGCTTGTTCTTGGCCATTCGTTTCGTCCCCTGTGCTTAACCGCAAAAGTTTCTCTCCCCCCAATTCGCCCAACAAGTGATCCACGTATTTGCCAAAAGCGCAGTAGTTGGGGTAGGCGCTTGATCCCAACGCGAAAACCGCATAACTGAGATTCAGAAAGTCGTAGAAAGTTTATTTATTATTTTTGGATTTTTTTAAAAAATTTTTACCGGAGATTGCTCAGGGGGCCCAAATCACAGCCCATGTCTGAGGTAACACTAGAGGTGCTTTGCAACCGCTCAGAATGATTACCACCGGCAGTTGAGTTATAACCAGGCGAATCGGATTGACTGTTCATTTTAATGAAGGATCGCGAGCTTTTGCTATAAAAGGATGAAAGGGAAGATTATGGAGCTCATAAACTGCTCACGTGAAGGTTAATGGTCAATGTCGTCTTAACCTGTTGGTTTTGTGGGGAAAAGTCGTGTTATTACCGGAATGTTTCGTCAAGGCAAATAACTCTTGGGCGAAGGTCTGTGTTGAAAGTGTTGTAGTTTGGGAGAAAGAGAGTTGTGATCGTTTTAAACTAGATCGGAAACTAGAGTTAAGCTTACTTGACCGTTCTCGGGAGGATCGCCGTTCCCGAAAGTCGACGTGACGACCAGAAGCAGAGCCTCGTGCTCGAGATTGATCATATCGTACTCATCCATGCATGCGACGTTTGCGTTGAACGCATGCTGGAAGACTTGGGTCAAAGTGCGGGCGAATTTCTCGGATTTCCCGGTCTCTGTAGCGAACAAAATCGTGGCTTTAATCCGTTTGGACAAGGCTTTTCCGAACAGATTCGAGGTGAATTTAACCGCTCTGTTGTAGTGGAGGAATACACAATAGTTGAAGGGATGCTTGTTCTCTTTTATGTGTAATGTGCGTGTACTTGGCCACTTCTTTGAACTTGAGTTTGTGTTTGTTTTGAGAGGAAGAATTGGCGTTGTTTTTCCAAACGTGATGCCTCCAGGCCGGCTCCTGTTACACAATAAGACCAAATTACAAAGCAAGAACTAAAAGATTGTGTCATTGGGTGCATCTGGCGTGTAGGTTAGGGTCAATGAGAGAAAAATGTGGCTAGACTTGATATTCGTAAGAAGGTTTTAGGCAGTAATTGGCCATTTCTTGGTGAAAAACGGGTGTCAAAGACCCGGAAGTCGGCGGCACGATCCAAATCCAATCAGCCGGACAACCACCTCGCAATCGAGCTTCGTTCTCCACATGCTTCAGAAACGATTCTGCGGCTGAATAATGATCCACGATTGTGACGTTCGCTTTCTAAGTGCAACCAAGTTAGAAACTTGGAAGGAAATTTTGGATCTTTTCTTACTTGAAAACTGTGCAAGACCGCCAAGTTAAGCTCCACGGCTGCTTTGTCCCGCCATAAGCTGTTATGCGAAGTCGTATCCAGGCCCATTTTGGTAGCGATGCTCTTTGAAAGGCAAAAGGAATGCAAACTTCACATAAAGCACTTTTCAACGGGGAATGGAAACGGATTTGAATAGTAGAAAGGCTTAGGACTTTTTTTTACTGGCAAGGTATTGTAGCGGTAAGGATCGGCCAGATCACGTGATCCAATCTCGGTGACCATGTACCATCCGTTGAAAGGCGCTGCCGTGAATTCCAGGCCCCCGCAATCCAGTTTCATGTTACAAACAGCGGGTAGTGCGTACCATTGCAGATTGAGTGACGAAAACCATTCATAACTGTCAAGGGTTCTTAGACTCCTGCTTCAAACCTTGAAAACTTTGATATAATGCCTACCTCGGATGCGTTAACTGAACTTGGAGTATTAGCTCAGGTGGAATGTGGAACCATTCCGGGTCTTGGCCAGCGACTTGCAGTACTAACGGCAGTAAATCGAAGCGACTGCCAGTTCCGGTCCATCCCAAGCGCGTACACATCTGTTTGCGTCTAATTTTAGTACAAATGGTACGATTACAACTATTCCACGATAATTACCTGCGTGAATTGGACGTTGATAGGGTCACCCTTGATGCTCTCGTCGAGTTGCTTATAACCAGCGTAGCCGAAAAACTGCGGATTCCAGATACGGAATTCTCCTTTGGCGCTTTTGGGGGGGAAAATCGAAATGGCGGACCTGAGGTTCCCTTTATTGGTCGCGTATTTGATGTGGTTGCAAACGGCTTCGAACATTTCGTGGCCAGTGGTAACGTGACGGGCGTCAAACAGCTTTAAGAATGTTTGAAACGCAATTGAAGACGGGAAAAGTACAATTAGGTTTGTTACTTGAAGTTTGGCCCATTGGATTCGACCTATACATCGAGGCGCGTTTCGCCAAGCTAGTTTTGCGCCAAAATTTAACTCGATTTCAGTCATGGTGTACGTTCCTTTTTCCACAATCTCGTCTTTCACCGTCTCCCACCGGGTTTGATGCAATGGTGTATCGAGCCTGTTGAAAGCCAAGTTTAGTTTTAAGCCTCCTTAGCTGGAATTTCCGCCATGCTAAAACGGGTGCGAATGGGAGTGCAGGGGGATCTTAGTACATTTGAGAGACTCGTGTTTGAAAGGTCTTTGTGGATTCGTGTCAGGTGCAAACTCGTCCCCTGTCAAGACTCGAAATCATGGATAACTCCTAGTCTGCTCCACAAGTGTCAAGATATCCCAAATGGGAAGTCACACTCGTGCTTGACTCTTCAAGTCGCTTGGGAATTTCACTTGACAGGAAACACAATTGAAGAGTATTGGTTTTGACCGAAAATTTTGCGCTTAATGACGGTGAAAAGGGTAAAAGCCACACAAATCGTTTTAGACTATCAGTTTATAATATTAAGAAAAAGTAATGGTGTGGCGATATTGATCGAGCCAGCTTCGTTGAAGGGGTTAAGTGTACTCGACATGTTTTTCTTCCCCCAGCACATCAGAGATTGATTATAGGGTGAAATGAAGATGTGCTTGGTACATAGTTCCTGGAATACGCGTCCTTCAACACAATCAGCAAAAGTGACGCGTCCAAGTCGTGGTTATGCGTGGCTTGCGGCTAAATTGGCTTAATTGTGTGTTGCTTTGGATCAGGAATGCTGGTCAATCTCGTTGCTTGGGTTTGATTATTGGGTTAGCTTATGGGCGAAACTATTTAGGTGATTTATGGCAGTGAAAGTATAAAAGAGAAAGAAAAGAAGAATTTAAAATTGTGGTTGCCACTCACCGTCTAACGGAAGCAAAGTATTGTTGGTAGAAGTCTTGGGCCTCTTCTAATACATGTGAAGTACTTCGTAGTTGGTTAATTTGATCAGCCGGAACATTGTTTGATAAGGGGGTGCCTGGGCTGATCAAACTTGCCAGGCATATTTCCTTTGACTCTGATCTTACGCATACGGCCTGTGTAATTGCATTAATTAGGTCTGGAAAAAATCTAGAGCGCCTAAAAGACAAGTTTTGCGAACTTTGGGACGCAGGTTCGCTCTACCATACAGTAATTGAGGGAGGGAAAGGTCGCCAAGCATAAAACAGACAAATTTGTCTGCCAAGCAAGCGTAGTAGTTCCGAGAATCAATTCTTGGGACGGTTGGAAGTTCAGTTTCATTGTTGCAACAATGGAATTCCCTACCGCCTTCGCTTTAGCGAATTGGGGAGAGAAATTTCATTGTTGTGAAATTTCAACGGTGAAATTTCCGACAGCCAATTGGGGAGATACATGAAAAGCGGAGGAACTTTTGGTATCTTTTTGTTGGTGTGTAAACGTATTTCATTGTTGCTGTTGAGGAGTTGAATTTAGTTTCGCGGTGGAAAAACAGTGTGGGAAAAAATTGAGTTACCTGACAAGCGGACGCGTGGAGCGTATCGGAAAACTGGGCACCTGTAGCTAAGTTGGTTAATTTGATAGGCTTAGATTGAATGTGTTGTGAAGCCATTTTGAGGAGTAGATTGTTGTTGAACTGTGCAGTAACTAAGAATTCGGAGAGTACAGTCCAGGAATTTTGTGCCCTGGACACCGTGTTAGAGGGAACTAACCAAAGAAGCGCGCATCAGGGCGCAATTCTGTTTGCTCCTCCCTGTGATTGTTGCTGGCAACTCACGAAGCATTCCAACAACGTTCGTTTCAGAAAAGGTATACTACATGTCTATCCAAAGAGCAAAGGCAAGTGAGATTTTTTATCTCGCACCCATAAAATTTTTATCTCGCACCCATCAACCCTAGTCGTTTCTAATAGGTTCCCTTATTCTTCGTTTCCTTATCCGTTTTTTTGTTTTTTTTTGTTTTTGCTTTTCCCCCCAATTTGAACCATGTCAGCAATATACCCAAGTTAAGAGTGGAACACAAACCCACTCATAATGTTGTGGTGATTATGGAAATCCAGATTGTAGATACCGAAAGAAACGCAATAGGCATAAGCCTACGCCTATTAAATTAAAAAGAAAAGAAAAAAAAAGGCAATTGAGAAAATGAAAGCAGCTCGTTTTTGTTCTTTAGTTTATTGTGCAACCAGAGTTTTTCATTGTAGCGTTGTTGCGCTCGCTCCTTCTATTCCGGACTATTTAGAAAGATTTTAGCGCCGAAGGAGTTCTTTGTCCGGTTTACGAATGTATGAACTCCATGAAACGGTGATTAGTGTTGAATAGTAGAGTTTGTATACAGTGCTAGAGTTTCCCGGTTTCTTAGCATTGGTCTAATACCCTGGTCACGATTTCAAGTTCATCTTTTCCATTAGGAACCCGATTTTCGAGTGAGGAAAGGAACGCAGAACAAAACCAAGATTTAGTGGTGCAAAACAAGCATGAACAGCAGTCATTAGGAATAAAATGGGAATAAAAAGCTTTTGTGCAGCAGCCATAGTTATGATTACTAACATCGTTTATTTCTTAACTGTCACTAACAAACCTCATCGAGGCGTTTTTGTTTCTCCGTTTTTCTCCGCCGGGTATATCTTGCTTTATTGTTGTGGCGATCCCAGTCGTTGTCGCCCAAGATGAAGAAGTGATGAAGGTCGAGAATGAAAGAGTTTACGAGCCATTTTAGTGCGCATGAGTGAGAGAGGTTGTCTGCGTGGGAGAGAAAATCGACGTCGAGGTTTCGTAATTGTTTATAGATACTATTCGGGCGGGTTGCGAAATTAGAGCGTGTGATCGCGTATTATTACGGAAAAGTAAAGTGAAAAGCATAGGGCACGGTAAACGTGTGGGTGTGCCTACTGCAGTAATAAGAGCATAAAGTGCTTGGCAAGTGTTTGCCATGAAAAGCCTCGCATGGGAATTGCAAGGAACATCCCAGGTGCTTGATGTGTATGTTTGTGTAAGTTAGTAGTAGTTTGGGGATTTCTTGTAGATTTTTGCACTGTAAATGGAGCCGATATGTGTGTTCTAGGAATAAACAAGACTATTACGACAACTCTACTATTAAACTACTCTAAATTTCTACATTTCTAATCTACATTTGAAATCTCTAAATTTCTAATTAAAACTCTACTATTAGACTATTAAACTCCACTCCCCAACTCTGTTTCAGCCAATATTTACAGTGAAGGGAAGGAGAAGTTGGAAGGTTGTTTGGTACAAATGAAGTAATGGAGTCTTGTTTTCGGCGCCCTCGATGCATAAATCAACGGCCAATGACAATGTCTTCTTTCCGTGATTGCAGTTCCATGTTCGTCTGCCAAAAAGCTAGCAGGGAGTCAAGTTTCAAAGGTAATGTATTCTCTACATGATTATCACCTTAAGCTTTTCCATCAACAGTGTAGCTTAGCATTACTTGAAAAGCTGGAAGCGAGGGACACGACGCGAAGTAGATTGACTGAAGCAAACTCTGAAGTGGCAAGACCTGCAAGGACGAGTGCGTGAGTTGCATGGCATTAGCTCTGCATTAGGAAAAAAAAGTCAAAAAAGAACACGTTGAAAATGACGGAAAGATTACCCCAAACGGATAAAATTTTACACTGGATCGTAAAATTGGATGCACTCCCATGAATGACGTAAGCTTAACACACATTGATTAAAATCTCATCTTTTTCTAGTGTTTATTTTATTTTTTTAACTTTCTTGGCAGAGCATATGTGGTGCATGCCCTCCGGTGTGTCCACCACCTGCAGTGCTAACAAGAACCGACTAATCTACTCTCCAAGTGGAAAAGCTTTCAGGCTGGGACTACGAGGAAAAGATGGCCATGGCCAAATACACAATACTGCCTAGAGCATGGCTCAGGTACCAGCCACCGGCAGACGGCTTTGCATTGGGTTTGGGTGCTTTGGTCCCGCGTGTTAACATTCCGTCCATCAGTCGTGCAACAACCTTCACCTGTGGCTGTGCAACGTCTCCGAGTCGGTTATCAGTGCAAGTGTTGCGAGGTTTTGGCTCGTGTGGCAAAAAAACGGCAATTTTTTTTCCTGAAAAATTCACTTATTTATATCAGTTTTGGGCTCAAAAGTTTTTGTCAAAGACCATGAAGCTCTTGTTTGTGGCCCTTTTGGGTCTGACCTCCGTCTACGCAGGTAAACCATGTGGACGGGTGAGAAATGGCAGCATTTAATGCGCTTACAACGCTTAGAAAGACGTTTTTTGAGAAGAGAAGTAATTAATGTAAGCACCCAGGCTATTAAAGAGCGGCTCAACCGAAATGAATACTTGCATGAAATAAAGTTTTCCTAGTTTGGCCCTAGAGGCAAGATTTAGTCGCTTCTCCAAGGACGCGAGTCACTGTATAGAAAGAATTCAGGAAAAAAGATTCCCTTTTCAACATTAGGGTCACCCACAATGAAAATCGAGAGATAGGCGTTGGGAAACCACTTTCGGTACTTTAATTTTTTATTTTTATTTTGTTGAGTCTTGCCCATCTGTTTTGCACCATCATCCGTCTTAGCTCAGTATTCTGCTCTGGAAGGAAAACTTTTGATTTTGTTGTGTAAGCCTTGCATGGGATCGTGAGCACAGCTACATTGACCCCTTGTCTTGGAATAATTCTTCGTGGAGTAATTGCTCATGAATTAAGCGTAGATTGTTTAGGGTTTTCAAGAATCTTGGTGTGTATGTAAATTTGAGAGAATAAAACTTAATCAAGCAACTTCTTTGTTTCTTTTATGGTTCATTTTTAGCACCTTTGGAGCTCGACACAGACATCGCGGACGTCCCTTCAAGGAGACAAGAAGGTAAGTTTTTTATGTATGAAAAAACAAAGATAAGTTTTTATTGATGGTAGTAAGCGATTAGCGCAAGCATTGACCTTTTGGTGCCCGGCCTGCGGGGCAGTCACGTGGTGCTTTACGAAACGAAATAAAACTTAGTTAACGGGAAGCGGTGAGATGTGTGGTGCCGCTGTTAGGATTTATGATTAGTTAAGTCGGTTAGCCTCTTGTTGAACCTTTGGGAAGTTTGGGCGAGAAATTGTAGAACCCTTTTTCTTTAGATCGTCCGAGCTAAGTTTTAATGAAGTTCTTTGTCCGTTTCCTCCACCAGTATGCTGGTACAAGGGCGAACGCGTGCAAGATGGCGGTCAAGTTAACACGGGCGAGCCGTGTTTGAACTGCATGTGCAAGAAAGGCGCGTTGGTGTGCGATTTGCAAGTGTGTCCGCATTATCAAGATTTGAAACTGCCCCCTCCAGGATGTTTCTTGGTGGAGCGCAAAAAGGCGTGTTGTCCCAAGCTTGTTTGCCGTGAGTAGCGAGGAAAGATTGGAATCCAAAATCCCCGCGTTTCAACCTGTTTTTCGTCCCTTCTGTGTTTAGCTGGCAAGGAATCGAATCGCTTAGATCGTCAATCCAAAGAACAGTTGGCCGCCTGGAAGCTAAAGCATGACATCAGACAGCGTTTAATGAAGCAATTAACCAAAACCGTATCAGAACGCTCAGGTAAAATTTCTGTAATTATTTCCAGAATTTATTTTTTATTTACACAGAATTTATTTTGTTTATACAGATTTTTTTTGTTTATTTCTTCAATATAACTTGTTTATGTATGCAGAATTAATGTAATTTATGCAGGTTGGATGTTGAATTTATGCAGTTCATTAGTTGTATTTGTTCTTAATTCGTGAATTTTCGTATTTTACATATTTTGGACAACACATTGATGAGCGTTTGTACGTGAATACTGATGAATTGATGCTTTTTAAAGGTTGTCTCGTGAATGGAACGACGTACGGAGATGGATCAGCAATGATGACGTCGACTACTTGCGAATACTGTTACTGTATCCGAGGCGAGCAACGTTGCATGAAACCGCGTTGTGCTCCACCTATGCCTGGATGTACTCCGCGGTACCGATCCTTGTCGTGCTGCCCATCCCATTACGATTGCTGTGAGTAGGTTTCTTACCTTTAAAGAAAGAGAGAGAAAAAGTGAGGAAATCCACGCTCCTTTAGTGATTTGTCTGTGTGCTCATGAATTATGGTTTATTTGTTTTTAGCGGCGGCCATTGACGCGCTGACTGGCACAGATGGTAAGTTTTTTGCTCGAAAGACTCTGCTTTACTTTATGTTCTTTATGTTCGAGAGTTCGGCATGACTTGAGGCTTATTTCTTGGGTATTAAAGCGAAGATTTTGTGGGAAAAAGGAAAACGGACGAAAAAAAAAAGTTTGGTGTCCGGTAGAATGCATTGTAGTAAATTGGCTGGGTTTCGAGGTTTTCGACTTGACCTTCATGTGTTTTAAGTATATGCTTTAAGTTGATGATGGGCTGTCTGTTGTTACTTTTTTTTTTTAGTTCAGCCTTTTTTCTCTGATGTGTTACAAAGCGAAACTTTCTTGATTCCAGGTTTGTCTGCCAGGAGGGGGAATAAACCAAGTTTGGCTGGCGTGCGTGGAAACGACCGGATCATTGACTTATTACCTAAGCAGAATCAAAATCAGCCCGCGAGCGGGCATGTTGTCAAACGCCAAGTTTCCGAGGTACAGAAAGAGCTCCTTTTCATTATTCTATTCTGAGAAGCCGGCACTTCCTATTAGCTTTTATACTTTTTTATGTTTCCTTGTAGGCTGCCATTTCAGAAAGCATGACGGAGAGTGCTGTCAGCGACTTGACCACTCCCGGTGCGATTGTTGAGGAAAAGCCTGAGGGTGAGTTTGAAACCACCGAGAAAGAAGACCCGGAAAAAGGAGCAGAAGAAACAGACGATTCTGGCCGTAAGACTAGCGAAGCTTCGTGGTTTAGCAAGACTGAGAGCGAAAACAGCCCTAGTTCCACCGCTGCCTCGTCGACCACACCAATCTTATCAAATACCACCATCGAGCCTTTCAAGCCACTGGAGAAATTTAGCGAGAAACCTGAAGAAAATACATCAGCAAAAGCTGAGGAAATAATGGACGTTCAAGAAGCACCTGAACCACATCACCATGGCATGGAAGAAGTAGAATGGAATCATCCTCTCTCTCCAGCAGGAGCTTTCGATCAATTTGTACCCATTTTGATGCATCCTGATGACGAGGAAAAAGACATGCTAGTTGAAGTTAAGTCAGTTATGAGACCAGGATCCGTGGATGGATTCCCATCCCAGCCAGAGTTTATACCCGGTAAGCTAAGGCCCATTGGAATGCCTTTGCCTGATGTGGAGCAACCTGATCCTGAACATATTGACTACGGTTCCACTGAACCACCTTCCCTTTGGGGAATTTCGTAAGTATTTATTCTTTCTGTCTAACCTTCTTTAGTTCCTATTTTACTTTCCTCTTTTGTGTTCATATTCTTGTTGCTTTGTTGAGCCTGGGCGAATTCTTCAACAGTTATTCGCTTGCGAGTCCATTTTTGTACATTTGAATGTTAATTAACGCCTTAATGGCGCAATCTAGCGCAGCTTTCCTTTACTACATGCAAAGTCCAGTTAAGCCAAGCACGCCAGATATCAGTTCTCAAAGTTTCATTATTGACTTTTTAAAAAGATGAGTGTCTTTTTGGTCATATTTAATGGCTAAGATAGAGAACAATGGCAATGCATTGAAGTTTTGTGTAATCCTATTGAAAATTACTGTATTGTAAATGTAGAATCATGAAATTCGTGCCGAGTGACGCAGTTACGCCCGTGATGCCCATTGTAACGGCCGGTGGTCCTGAAGGGAATTTACCAGTCAGTGGATTCGCACTTGAACGCAACCCTTTAGGTAACGTTGCTTCCTTGCTTGAAACGCTTGTTTAATATTCTCACCTAAAATAATAATAACAAAGAACAAGATTTAACCAACTCGTGCTTCAGCATATTTCTTTTAAAAACTTGTCCATAAATTAATAACATTGCATTAGGAACACGGGGTTCTGCCTTATCCAAAACGTCTCACTCCAACGGTAAATAACCCACTGACACTTACTAGCTTCTTTGAGCTCCGATAATAACTCCTTCTCGTTAACTTGGAGCTCTTCTTATAACTTTGCCATTGAATATGGACTGTTTTAAACGTATTACGTTCGTGAGACTAACTTGGAATGTTCGGTTTTGTGCAGAATTTCTACTACCGTCTCGTCGACCAGATTCCGAAGATTCTGCAAACTTCCCCAGTCAGCCTTTCAAGCCCATGCCCTTCCAAGGACCGCCCTTTCAGCGCTTCAGTTCGACTCAACCACCTCGGGTATTCGCCACGCCCCCTCCTACCCCGCCCAGAAGTTTCCCATCTACCACGTCAGAGCCTACTACCACTACCACCACAACCAAAGCGTCTAGTCCGACGAGCACTACACTTTCGCCCTTGCTGGCCTTCACAGTAACTTTCCCGCCCAGACCTACAAATGGAGTAACTACGACAGCCAAACCCTCGAAACCCGAATCTGGGAATAAATTAACTCCTCCCAAAGCTTCTCCTGCAGACACGCCAGCCGAAAAAGTCGACACAAGCTCTAAATTACGAATCCAAGGCTGCAATATCTACGGCCATATGTACCGAGTGGGCGGAGTTATTGAGAAGCTCTCAAATCCTTGCATTGAATGCATTTGTACCAAAGCTGGAGTCGAGTGTAATTCGCTCGCCTGTTAAAAAGTGCTGGACGTTCTTCTTAACCGGGGGATTTGAGAAAACATTACTTGGTTGAGGTACTGGCTCGACTGGCCGGAGGGAGAAAGGGAATAGGGAGTGAACTTGGTCTTTTGTCACAATTTCCCGTGGTTCTGTATAGGAAAGTTTTTCTTATTTTGGAAAAGAATGTTTTCGGACTGCCGCGTCTCGCCTTGTATTTTATTGCGCCTCTTTTTTTAGCCATTACAAGAAAAACTCACGATTTTCACCCCCAATTGTTATTATTGCCCCCCGCCTGGCGAATTTATCTCAGACTGTTGCTTATGACGGTTATGGTTATCGTTCCAAGTGCCTTCCACTGGGACTATTATGGTCCAGATGTCCCATATGCGTGCTTGCGCTAATTACAGCCAGCCAAAATCGTCGAGATTTTGGGCTTTTTCCAGATCCACTTATCCATATTTTTCGTAATCTTTGTACAATTACAGTAGGCGCTTATTGTGGTCACTGGTTATTAGAATCAGCCGCTTTATGGAATCAAATTTGAAAGGACCTATTGAAAAAGATAAAATCATAGCATTTTAGTCGGTTTTTAGAATCACACTTTCGGATATTAGAATCAACTTCAACAGAATTTTCGCAGTACAATAACGAAACTACAGTAATGATTGCTATGTGGACTTTTGCATATTGACCAATGGCATGGCTTTTACGTCGTTTTGACCAATCCTGTCATTTCCAGCCTTATTGAGGAAATCCCTTCTAAACTCGCTAGTCAATTAAATGAGCAGGTTTTTCAGTTGAATGACCAGTTCCTTTAATTGATTGGGAAAATTAGATGGGATTTCGTGTTGAAAACTACGTTACAAGAGGTTAGGTTATATGTAACGTTTACGTGCTTAGGCTAAGACTGAGTGTATTAAAGTACATGGCTGCCTTCTTATACCAGGTCAAGAAGGTAAAAGGTTAATTAGTCAGGTCATGGTCACTTAGTCAACATGGTCAACCTCTGCATTAGTCACGTAGTCATAGTGTCAAGTCTCAAAGGGAATCAAGGATATAAGGAGGTTACAACATCACATTAATTATACTACAAAATAACAAGATCAAACTACTATGAAGGCACTCTTACGTATAGGCTAGGTTAGACGTCCTTCTGTCGGGGTGCGGAGTCCTTGTGACGTGTTTTTTTAATACGACTTAAGCACTTTCTATTCTCGTTGGCAACTTAACCAATGAGCAGAGACTTTTTTAACTCGAATTCTATTAGTCCCTTGGAAGATTATGGACCTGGCGTCCTTGTGTCGGGTACACGGAGTCCTTTTGTCGAGTCTTCCTTGTGTCTACTTTCTCCTAAGCGTAGGAGTAGGCTTCCAAGGCGCAGCGTTAGTTTGTGTTTTAGACGTATGGTTCTATAAAAATGGCGACGAACAAAAGAAGATTTGATTTGCATGTAAAGAGAAGTTACGGCTCGTTGAAACTTACGACAAATTAAATTTAAAAGATTTGCCACAAAAGGAAGCACCGTTCAGTTAGGAATCACATATTAGAAATATTTTAGGTTATTAGAATCTCTGCTTAATAGAATCAATATGCACTTGACAAACGTGATCACAATAAGCGGCATCTACTGTACGGTGATTGTAAAAGAATGGTTTAGATGGCTTGTGTTACGTAGATACTCGTGCCGTCGAATCAAGATTTGGATTCCGGAAGAATTCCGAGTCATATCAGCAAGTTTGGCGGCTAATTGGCCCACTATAGAGAGAAATGACTCGGGGATTGTTACCGGGGTGAAACTGTGCGGAGAAATGCAGCTTTGTGATTCCAAAGAACTTCAACATCTGAACCAGTACCTAAAAACCCTGAGCTGAGCTGGGATCCGATCTTAATTGACGAGGTCCATACTTCACATCTTTTCTTAAGCTTCTCTGCCAGCATCCGGAGTCCCTTGAGAGTGTTACACGAACGCTACCCAGATTGAAAAGCTGTCAAGGAATGAATAAGAATTTTGACAAGATCGATCCCCATCTATGCAAAAGAAAAAGAAGCCTTCGGAGATTGAATTCAAATGGCATTTTTTTTCTCTTAAAAGAGTCTTCTACCCCTTCTTTTCTTTCTTTAGAACAGTTTAAGCTTCTAAAAGGGTGGATGGAGGGAAAAGCCTTTACTATTAAAGTTACACTATGCTGGCTTGTAATCATAGTCTTTCATTTTAGGGCTAGGAGCAAGTAAATGAAGTTTGCGCTCAGGCAAATGAGATTGCGAATATTGTCCTTGCCTGACATGGGTTCTTACCCACGGAATTTCTGGAGGAGACCAAAATGGGCGCATGTGCTTTGGCATGGCTTTTTAACTTTGTGGCATATGTGAGAATCTGACGACGTACACGCGTAGGGTATAAGGAAATGGGGGACTCTTTTTCTAACCTGTTGAAAAGAAGCGACTGTGGCGGGCTTCATTCCGGCGACGTCCAGCCAAGAGACAGGAACGAGCAAGTGCTCCGAGTTTTTAATTAGAAATCCGAAAATTCGGATTGTTTTAGTTTCTTGGGTCGGATCTTTCGGTTTGTTATACATCGCTTTGGGAGCTGCGACATGACTGGAGCTGGTGGTTGAGCTGAATTTGGGAATCGGACTCAGTTTGTAGTCATGTTTTGCCTAAAAAGGAGAGCACTGTTTTGCCGGTAAATTTCTGTGTTTATTTTTTTAATTAGAAAAATAAAAATTCCCGAAAATTTCTTTTCGATTTCCTGATACATAGTTTTAGATTTGTTAAGATTTTTTGTTTCGTAGTTTCGTTCGAAACTGCTCTTGGTAGAGGTTTACACGTTTCAGAATTTGAAGTAATGAAGATTTTTGAAGTGATTTTAGTCATTCGAATTTGAAGTAATTTTATTAATTCGAATTTGAAGTAATTTTATTAATTCGAATTTGAAGTAATTTTGAAGTTGAACTTGAGTGAATTAAGTTGAAGTTGAATGAATTTGAAGCAATTTTATGTAGTAAATGAAGAAGACGTTTCGTGAGTTACAGAAAGTTTTGAATTTGTAGGCGTGGCTCGGGTTCGGTGACCAATCCGGACGCTGTGACGAAGCCGGCTTCGCCTGTGGACGAAAATGGTGAAGTGAGGGAAACTTGGAACAAAAAAGTGGACTTCTTACTGTCGGTTATTGGGTTTGCTGTGGATCTGGCTAATGTTTGGCGATTCCCTTATTATTGTTACAAAAATGGAGGCGGTAAGCCAAGCTCTTATTCTCCTGTGTGTACTTGGAGTTAACAATTACCCCCCAAAAGGCGTTATTAACGGTCATAGGTTGTTGCCTGTTTCGGTTAGAATGTCTTAGAAAGAGCCATTGAGCTTTTTCCCGCGAGTACTAAATGTCAAATCTCCACATGTTGGGCCAAAATCATGACCGTTTCTTACTGTCGGCCCGGTCTGCGGAGAAGATTTCAACAGTTTTTATTAGCTCCAACCATATAACACAGCGACACGAGATAGCGTAAGAGAAAGAATGGTGGGAAGGGAGAAATCCACAAACCTCTTATTTGACCGCGCGTTAAAATATCCTTTTCTTATAAGTAAGACAAGTCATAACTTCTAGTTAACTCCTTAATTAGTTACAGAGTGATGGATTGAAGTGATAGCCAAGTTTCTGCAACTTTCACGGACTAACACATAACTTTCAGAGGAATGGAGTTGTTGCTCTCATTTCGAGCATAGGTTCATGGGAAACAGTAACTTGGTCTAGGAAAACTGTCAAAGTTCGTTTTCATGTTAGTTATTAATAGAGATCCAAGCCACGCGCCCGTACGTTGGATTAAGCTCTTCTTAATACATCTGGATTGTCTATTAGAGGTTAAGTTCACGGTTCTCATGGGTGGGCACACAAGGCAATTGAGGTCTTTGCTTTGCTCTTGAGTTCCTATTTTCTTATCAAGTCTTCCAATTGTTTCCCCCGGAATGAATCGATGAACTTCGGGGCGTAGTAGTGTATAATGCTAGTTTTTATCTTTGGTTGTTTTGCGTGAGCTGTAAGGGAATTCGGAGGTGGAAGGGGACCAAAAGCTTCGTTAACAAGAGATTGCTTCCCGATCATGATGAAGCCCGGGTAGATGGGCAGTAATAGCTAGCCCAGTACTATCTTAATTAAGCCTTGGTGTTCCGCATTCTTGACTGTTCCAGCAACTGCATTTTTATTTTTCGAACGCTTAGTTTGGATTACGGTTCTGTAAACAGTATGCATTACAGTTTACAGACTCTGTGAACGCTCAGTTGGCAGCTAGGAATATACTGTTTGCTCAGGAATTAGAATGAGGTTACGCTTGCGAACATGACGTGGAATTCGACTTGTCGATGTGGAGTGGTTTGGGAAACCGTCCCGTGTGAAAAGAAGTTAATGAAGGCAGCTCTTGCGTGCTCTTGCGAGGGGAAAAATGGTGTCAGGTTTCCTTGTTTTGCAGTGATTTATATCTGGAAATGCGGGCTCCCCCGAAAGAGCGTCAAGAGTGTGAAAATGTGTCGCTTGTCAGGCTCAAGGACTCCCGAGCTAAGTTAAGTTTCTTGTAATAGATGACGGATTGCAGAGAAGTGGAAGCGACTTTTTTGCTATGGAAATTCACTCAGCTTCTTTCACTGGTGGCTTCCAAGGAAAGCCAATAGTTCAGTCATAGTTTTGTATATAGTTTGCATAATGTGTTTATGTTTACATTTGAGTAAATTTGGGGTATCTTCAACAGGTGCGTTCCTTATTCCATATTGTACGATGCTATTTGTGGGTGGAATCCCTTTGTTTTACATGGAGTTGGCACTGGGACAATTCTACCGCAAGGGGGCTATTACGAGCTGGGGAAGAATCGTGCCATTATTGAAAGGTAAGTGGAGTTTTCAGTGAACGAAACGGGTGAGACTGGATGAACTGGATAAACTTGGATGAAACTTGAAGAGATTAATGGCTCGTTACTGGATAGATACGCTATTGTGTCCATCCCCTTCTATGGCGCTTATATTTTTAAGTAGGGTTGGGGATTGCGATGAAGTAGCTTTCTTCGCTGAATGGGACAAAAGTCACTCGTGCAGGGTGTAGGGATTTTTTTGGGGGATCCTCTTGCTTCGATACTCGTAAGTAAAAAGGGACCTGGGAGAAGGCAAGAAAGAAGACGCTCAACAACCTTTCTAATCCAGCGTAAAGTGCTTGCAACCAGAAGATCGGCTTGTGCTTGGGCTAGTGAAAAGATAAAGTCTAGCTATTTTGGCTCGCTTCTTTTTCTCTTTTTTTCCATCTCCTTCTTTCCGTGCAACGGCAGATAATTCGTATTATAGAACGTAATTCGGCCTTGCTCTCCAATTCTCGGTACATATTGCAGAGCAGACAGCCGATAACGCTAACGGAATTCGATAATGTTGATGGTGAACAGCGAACTGTTTGTGTAGGGCTTAGGGGACATATGTGAAGTAAATATATCCCCATCGTGTGATAGGTTTCACCAATTTCTATTAAACTTAAGTATTAAAATTCCGATTCAAGTATCCGAAATTGGATACTTGAATTCCGAAATCGGAATCGGATTAATCTCAAATATTAAAATTTCGATTCAAGTATACGATTCCTAAAATGGACTCCTCTGAGTTAGCGTTGTCGAAACTCGCAGTCCAGGCAATCCAAAGTTTTGAACTGGGCTCGCCTTATGGACGTATCTATAATAACGACTCGAGAATACTACGGTTTACTCGACGTAAGGACTACAAACCCCTAATTTAACCCAACCTAGTCCTTAGATCGGGGTTCATAGTCCTTAAGTCGGGGCTCGTAGTCCTAAAGTCGGGTACACCCAAGTCCTATTGTCAAGTCGTCCTTGTTTCGCGTTGCCTCTCCTTGTCGCGTTGCCTAGTCACCCTAGGTTGCCGCGAAGCAAAATCGAACGTTTTTAAACCTCTGAAAACCGTTGGAGAGTCTTGTTTGGCCAAATGGTTGACTGCTGGGAAGCAAATCGAACGTTTTTAAACCTCTGAAAACCGTTGGAGAGTCTTGTTTGGCCAAATGGTTGACTGCTGGGAAGCAAACCGAACGTTTTTTGTTACCATATTTGACACATGCATCTTTTTGGCGCGGCGTCTAGTAATGGCTAGTACGCAAAGTTTTATAAAGGTTTCAGTTTATTAAGAAAGTTAATTGTGAGTTTTTTGCAAAGGTACTGTACGGCTACTTTGTTTGTAGGGATTGGTTATGCTGTGGCTCTCATCGCATTTTATGTCGACTTTTACTACAACGTAATCATTGCGTGGGCCCTTCATTATTTTCTATCATCGTTCAGATCAGTTCTGCCATGGGAAAATTGCAATAACACGTGGAATACGCCTCGATGTTTGGAGGTAAGCTTGCTGTTTAATGAATCGTGGATCAACTAACTCGTTTTCTTTGTTGTTTTTTTTGCATGTATTCACAGTCTACAAAGATCAGCAACGAAAGTCAATTTGTGGAGATTGATGGGCAGTATGTAAAGAATTTCAGCTCGCCAGCCTTGGAGTATTTTACGTAATTTGATTCATATTGTCCTGGGACACTCTATTAACTTTCATTATTGTTTATGCATATCTTATTTGACAGGCGAGGGATGCTGGAGCTGGATAAGAGTACCGGCATTGATGATCTCGGCATAATCAAATGGGATCTGGCCCTATGTTTACTTGTCGTGTATCTCATTTGCTACTTTAGCCTCTGGAAAGGAATTTCAACATCAGGCAAGGTAAAGAAAATGTTTTCTTACTGGGAATAGTGCACACACTAAAAGCTTTCGATGCTCTTATGTGCACCTATTTTGGATTTCAAAATGCTCAAAACTCGTTTTCTTTTTTTAAAGGTGGTATGGTTTACGGCTCTTTTTCCTTACGTAGTCCTTATAGTGTTGCTGATCCGGGGAATTACTTTGCCTGGCTCAGCCGAAGGCATTCGTTACTATTTATCTCCTAATTTTGCCGCCCTCCAAGATGCCCAAGTACAACATACTTTCAACTCTGATTTTAGCAGAAAAATATATGTTTTCCCTGTAAATTGCCAGGTATGGGTGGATGCTGCAACCCAAGTTTTCTTCTCCTTAGGGCCAGGGTTTGGTGTTCTAATGGCTTTTGCCTCTTATAATCATTTCCATAACAACGTGTACAAGTAATGAACGGCTGACACTTTTTCTTTTCTGTTCTGTTTGGTTTTCGGGAATTAACAAACGTCATTTGTTTCCAGGGATGCAATACTTACAAGTTTAATTAACTCGTCCACGAGTTTCTTGGCTGGATTCGTTATATTCTCCGTACTCGGGTACATGGCCAACCGATCTTCCACGCCTATCGACAAAATCGCTACAGAAGGACCTGGACTTGTATTTGTGGTCTATCCAGAAGCTATTGCCACGATGCCGGGCTCCACGTTCTGGGCGTTGATGTTTTTTATGATGCTTATGACGTTAGGCTTAGATAGTTCGGTACAACATTACCATTTTGTTACCGATTCAAAAATTTCTAACGAGTTCTTTCGGTAGTTTGGAGGTTCGGAAGCTATCATCACAGCGTTTAGCGACGAATTTCCCATCATTGGTCGTAACCGTGAAGTTTTCGTCGCGTTGCTCTTTACTCTTTACTACATCGTGGGTTTAGCTTCCTGCACTCAAGTAAGATACCTTTCTCCATGTGCGTTTGCGGGGGAGGCGATATTCAAATGACAATGTGTGTGTGCGTTTCTTCTCCCCAGGGTGGCTTCTACTTTTTTAATCTTTTGGACCGCTACGCTGCTGGCTATTCCATTTTAGTGGCCGTTTTGTGCGAAGCCATAGCAGTGTCATGGATTTACGGTATAAACCATCCGTTAAAAACACTTGGAAGAATGCATAACACCCTCTTTCTTCTTATTCTCGTATGTGCCCGTAGGCATTCACCGGTTCCGGAGAGACATCAAGGAAATGATGGGCTTTTACCCGGGTATTTATTGGCTCGTTTGCTGGAAGTTTGTCGCACCTCTTTTTCTCATGGTAAAATCCATAAGCTTTGCATTACCTTCCTTTTTTTTAGTATTCTTTCAATGATATACTGTACGTACTTCACTTTTTTCGATACTGGGTGGGACCAATAGGTAATTATCGTCTATGGACTGCTCGAGTATACGCCATTGTCTTACGAAGGGTACATTTACCCGCTCTGGGCTAACATGTTGGGATGGATGATTGCCGGTTCGAGTGTTGCCATGATTCCTGGAGTGGCCGTTTATCAGTTTTGCATCACTCCTGGCACTTGTGCACAAGTAATTAAAGTCTAAACTCTGCTGAAGAGCTTTTTCCAAACAGTGAAATGCTTGTTAATCGTTTTCCAGCGTTTGCGGATCTTAACGACGCCGTGGCGTGAAACACAACCTACCGCTCCAATTAACGGAATTGTTCCTGCTCCTGAAGAGGATGAAGAAGAGGAAGGACATGCTTACGAGCCTGTTCCTTCTCAAGTTATGATTGCATGTGATGATGAGCCGACGCCTGTTCTCGTTTAAGAAACATGAAGGTGTTGTGGACTGTTTTGACGGGTAGTTCTGCGGTAAACTTTTTAACTGTGCAAAGTTTTGTATTGAAGTATTTTGTATTTTAATTCTCTCTCTATCTCTCGGGTTTTTCTGTTTGTCGTGGCATTGGTGGATGTTTTACCTTGCTTTGTTTACCAAACTTAACTTGCTTGTCTAGGATTAGCCTGCTTAACATAGCACTTTGTAATGTCACCCTGTGGTCACGACGTATGCATACGTCGTTTCTTACCATCTTTTAACACAAAAATCACTTCAAGTTGAAGTGACGAGAAGCATTTTCAGGATCAGCCGTGCTGGGAATGCTTCTTGGACACTATTGTGATAGTTTTACTACCCGCAATTTTTTAATACCTACACGAAAAAATTGGAAAAAAAAGTCTGCATTTTGGTTGGTTATAGAAGTTATAGAAGGTTCATAAATTTGTATTGGAACGGATTGGAACAATGAAAATTCAATTGGTATAAATAGGATAGGGATATCTGTTTCCAGTAGGTAATAAATTCTAGAAATTAAATAAGTTTCAGGTACTAAATGTACTGCGTTAGGTGGCACAAACACAATGGGTTTCTGGGCAGTATTGTAAGGAACATAGCGATTGACACCAATCATTGGATCCTGCTACGGATGCGAACGATCCGATAGCTTTGTACGTTTTACAGGCTCCTGGAGCTACGGGGCCGGCTGGTCCCGCTCCTGCAGTTGGTCTAGGAGTTGGAGGAGTTGGAGGAGTCTTTCCTCCAGCAGCAGTTGTAGTAACTGTCGTATGGTGATAAGTTGGTCTAGGAGTTGGAGTCGTTCCTCCAGCAGCAGTTGTAGTTTTGTGAGTTGTTGTAAGTGTCGTGTGGGGATAAGTTGGTCTTGTTGTAGTCGTAGTAGTAGTTGCTGGGATGACAGCTGGCCTACTTGGAGCACTTGGCACCGGTGCAGCGCTATAGCGAATACAATCCAGAGAAAGTGTCATAAGTTTAGTAGACTCGTTTGAGTAGAAGCTTACCCTCCTGTGCCTGAAATGGCGACATCTGCGCAAGCGCGGAACATTTCTTGCGGTCCACAGCCCAGCATTCCAGTACCGTTCTCACAAACGCCCCATCTGTTTCCAGTTACGTAACTCCACTGCAAGAAGGAGAGAAACATTAGTTAACGTGTACTGCTAAAGTTGTGAAATAAAATTGAAACACTAAAGTTTAAAATGCAGGATTAAAACTTGTAATACTGTCCCATACTTGTAGAACGCACTGAGTGCACTGCACATTCTCAGGCAACTGAACTTCGATAGTATACATGCCGGATTTGAGATCGTTGACGTAAGTTCGGTCACTACCATCCTTGAATCTTAGTGTATACCTAAATTATGTTTACTTATTAAGTTTGTCAGCTACTGATGCTAATAGTTCACCTTTCAAAGCATTCCTGCTGGGGATCTTGTTTTGGATTGTTGTTGGGACAGATTTTGAATTGATAGTACCCACGGTGGACTGCAGTAATCTCGATCGTCAAAGAAATCGTCTAGAGGTGAAATGAGTCTCTTTATTTAGTGATAAGAGAAAATAGATCCGTTTTTTGTACCGCTCCTGATATGTAGTTTCTGACGATGGTTCCGGTAGCGTATAGACCCCCTGGGGCTTCGTGAGGCTTGATGGGCTCGTCATAAGCATCTCCGCAGATCCCGCAGCGTCCCTCGTTCACAAGCCATTGTCGCTGTGGAAGCAAGAAAAATGGGTGAAAAATCGATTAGGAAATCATTGCAAGTTGCAGAATCCCAATTTTCCGTCTCTTACTTCAAATCCTCCACAGAACGCTTCCATGTCGTTGGTGTCATGGGGAGTCTTGAATCCGACACGCCAAGCTGTCGAACGGGAAGGCGGGTCGTACATGCGTCCATGTCCCAGCACTCCGGCAAGTTGCGTCACGACGACCTAAACGAGCAGAAACGCCAGAAATATGAATTACTGCGGTGTACTTCGGCGAAAACACTTACCAAAAGGCACAAGGCAAGACAGAAACTTATATTTTCCATAGCGTTTTCTTTTTCTAGCGAGTTTTTTTTCGTAAAGGAAATGTACCAATGCTCGATGTTGTGAGAGCGAATACTGGATTAAAGTACTGGGTGATATGCAGACTATATATAGCTCTGTCGACCTTAAGCCTGCCGATCGTAGGTCAGTCACCACCATCTGGTACCCTTTGACCTGCTTGCGCCTCCTATCATGTCACGCCTGGCATCTCGATAGAGGATTAATTTAATCGCGTGTTTCGCATAGTGCGGCCGATTAAGATTCCTGGTGACTTTGCGACCTAGCCCTGCTTAACTGAATGCCACGGCAGTTTTTTCATGCAGGTAAGGTACCGTTACATTAAATGAAACGCCCTTCATCCCTAGCTTTATCCCCAGCAAGGTTAAATCTTTTCCGATACTTCGGTCGGACTTAGCTTTTGGTCAATTGACATGGAATTCGACCTTGTATTACATTGACACTGTATTACATTGACGTTTTAGGAACTTTCAGGGAAATCAAGATTGAAAATCAGAAGCGATCTTTCTGCAGTAATTGAAGGATTAGAGGAGTCGGACGTACTGTAAGTCGTGGAAGTCATGGGAACAGCTTTGAACACTTGAAGTAAAACGTCTTATGGCGCAAGTGCTCTCCAAATCTATAATCTTGCTAATGTCTGTATAGTGTTCATAGCGGCGCATAAAGACGCCCCTGCTGACGGTTTTCCTTCGCTTTTTTACCCCGGAATCGTGAGAAAACTCTTTTATTGAAGGTGAGCATCACTGCAAAAGACGCAGATGTAATACGAAACAAAGTTAAAGTCATGCTAATCTCTTTCCTCGCGGATAGGCTTAACTGGCTGAGAATGTTAAGCGAATGGTAACGCATCGTTTGTGCGGATTATATGGAAGGGAAACGCCGCACTAATTCTGTATATTGACCTGGAAGGGATTTGACGATTAAATCCCCACCTCTCTCTCACTCTAACGGTAATGAAGATTTTCTGCTTAATATCCTTCAGGTTATTTCTTTGGTATTTTTGAACCGTTTCTGCTCGGAATGAGCAAGAAATACTGTTCGCTTGAGCCTTCTCATTAGCAAAGCTCTCGGCATAATGATCTGCACCCGGAATGAGTTGCGTCTTATCAATTTGCATATCCCGTAGCGTTCCAGCTGCTGTTTTTATGTCCAACGGAAGCTGGAACCAAAAAGCGATTTGCTTGCTGAGTTAACAATAAGAAAATGTAACTCCTCCAATCTCTCGAATCTGCGTTTGTTGTTCTCTTTCACTCTATTCAGGTACTGTTAGCACAGTTAGCACACATGTCGTTATGCTAAGTTTGTGTCATATAGATGCAAATGCTGAATCTCAGCGAGGTTTCCAGTTTTCGAGGGAAATTGCAATGCAAAATGTGCCCTAACATATCTTCTTTGTAATCCTCGGTAACAGCCTTTGCATAGGCAGAGCATATCGCATCTTTTTCCACATTTTCTCCTGTTTTACGGTGTGGGGATTTTCCCGCCGCCAAGTGGTACATCAGCGTGTATTGCGTGTTTGTTTCGCGCGCATGTATCGATTGGCCGACACATATCTAACCCACCAACAAAGCTCCCAAGTTTTAGTCGCATTGGAGGGGGCTCTACAAAGGGTAAAAGTTGCAGACAGGCCCAGTGCCCAGTATCTTCCCTTTTTATTATTTTTTTGCTTCTTTTTCACGTTTCAAGACTCCTTGAACGGTGTTTTGGAGTTATGTGTTTGTTAGGCTGCATTTCACCTCGGTTCCCTAACTCAGTGAAGTAAAGTAATTCAAGAAAACGCTCCCTGAAAACCCTGGACGGCCGTGCATGTTACTACGTTAACGATGGCCGTAATATTCGAAGGGAATTCCCCGCAGACGGTGTGTTGCTAGTACGTAGGCAATGGGGAATTGCTGGACGGTGGGCGGTTCAGCAAGAGGTGGAGGTTGTTGTCCCTGTCCGCCTTTGCACATCAGCTTTAAGCCCAAGTATTAAATTTTCGTTTCTTATGTGTGCTTTTATCCTCGCATACGTGAATTTTCATTCTTGTGGCCAGCGTCGAACAAGCAGAGTAAAGAACGTTCCGGAAGGGAAAGCCTTTCAGAAAATCATTGTTGCGATGATTACCCAAGGCTGTGGAACGAGTACAAAAAAGTTGGAACAAAACAAGAGCACACAACCACAGCCGCAAGTAAACACGAACTTGGTTCGTGCTTGGGATTTTCGAACAGTGTAAAAGCTTTATCGCTCGCGATGGTCTTTATTTAAGAGGTCTTTTTTTTTCTAGTCCGCTTATTGACAACGTAGTCTAGTAGAAAGAACGTCCGCTAGCAGTGCAGGACCGTAATGGTGATGTCTCTTTCTTCTTTTGTCGCATCTTTTAGACTGTATCATCGCACTTCGCGGAATGGTGTCCGACTGCAAGATGAAACGACCCCGGATGATGCCCCAGACGAATACTGGCCCACTGGGTAAATAGATGCTCACCTTATCATCTTCCCTCCCCCCCAAACTTGCCAGCGAACATTAACTTTAGACTTGTCTGTGTCATATTTTTCCAGGATCTCTTTGCTGTCGCGGGGAAGGATCAAGGTACCTACCTTCTTTTATAATTCTTGTGCCACACAGTTTGTTTATCATTTCGCGAACGTTAAGAATTTTAAGATTTCATGAATAGAGTTATCGAGCGTGGGGCATTTAAGCCGTCAAACCTTTCAGTTGTAATTGCGTCATTTGTCCTTGACAAGTTTTGCTGTATTGAATTAAACCGTAGCCGTTAAGTATCGGTTTTTGTGCCTTCATGTCATAGAGGCCTGAAAACTCCCCAATTCCAGCTTGTAGTAATTCTCTCATTTCCCAACAGCCTCGCCTATTTCCCCGCCCCACCGTTCATAAAGTCGATCCCCAGGGAGTGGCTTTAATGTCATTTTATAGTGGAGGCGGGGCGTAATTGAGTTAACTTCTACTTTTATGTATGTGAAGTTGAAAGCAACCACAGAGCGAGGGAAAGTTAATACTTTGCCCGGTTCAGATCTAACTTGATGCTATCCTGGGGTTTGCAGTACTATCGGCCCACTGATCTGGCCCGGGAAGACCTGGAAGACTTGATATCAACTTCCGGCCGGATTCGGACGCCTACGTCTACTTCTTGTGCTTCATCCAGCAAGAAGTGGGGCTTTTCTCGACTTCCGTACCGGCTTTCCAATAAACGTTCTTCGGGGCAACCTTTGCAGTCTATTAGGTTACTATTGATATAGAAAAATGAGTTTTGGGAGTAAAAGAAGAGAAGGATCGTGGCGAACATTAATGTAATTGCAATTATGATTCATAGAAACGTGGAGACTGGGAGTCATTTAGCGGAACCTTTAATGGAAATGAGTTACCCTTTATTGGATGCTCGAGCATTAGCAGCCAGGGCACTGCAACATAGCGCTTTTCCTTCGTTTTTCTTGGGCGCTGCAGTCGCTACTTCCAAATCTAACGAATGGACCAGCACGCGCTTTTCCACTCCACCGTCTTCCTTGGATCTCGAATGGGAACATGAAGGTACAGTCTTGTATATTCACTCTTTCAACTTGGTTATTATTACTCCGTCGTATTCGGGACCTGAATTGCGAAATCTCCTAGTTCAAAGTTGCTGAAACCGGGAACGGGTTTTCAAAGGTGAAAGGGTACAAATGCAGAGCGCAACGTCTTTGTTCTGGGGGAAAAGATTGGGAAGCTGAGTGAAATGGATGGGAAGATTATTTTTCTTTATTTTTTCATTATTTTTCTTACTTATTCAAGAGAAATAGAGCCGAAAGTATGAAAGAGAAAAGAAGAACCGACTGGGCTATCATTTGTCTGTTTTTCTAACTGACGTCTGTGATGCTTTACGGTCTACTAGAGTAAAAGACAAATAAAACATTGAAGAGATTCAGTTTTCAAGAGCTAGCTAATCTCAGCTTCATATCCCTTGGGATTATACCCAGCTGAGCGAGAAAATGCTTCCCGCAAATATAATCATACTAATTCACTTGTGTTTATTCTTTCGGCTTTTTCCTAGGTTTACTTACGCCTTCGGGAGAAGAAGCCGGGGAAGCAATGGAAGACGACGACGACATGTCTGTTGATGGCAATACGGTAGATTCCGCTAGTGTAGTGGCTCAGTCGCGTTCGTCTTCTGCTTGCAATTCCTTGGAATGGGACACGGATGGGGATAATTTTCCAGGAGGTAAAGACAGAGAATCGGGACCAGGGGAAAGGAAGACAAGTTCATCCCGTGGTTCTCGTAACCGAGATTGCCTTTTGCATTCAAAGCTCCTGGCCGGTGACAGTGTAGTAGAAGGGTGGCCGACTGTGATGGACACTTGTGAAAATCGCAAGGGACCAGTATTAGTTACCATCCCTTCCCCGTCTTTCGTTAATCGAACCCGCGTGATTCAGCTGAGTCAAGACACAAACACGGCTAATTACCTTCAGTGTCCCAGTCCAAACAACGCGAATAATCTGGACGCCGAAACGAATGAGTTACTGAAGGACATTGAGATCATGACTCGACGAACTTTGGCGGAAACAGGCCATAGTTTAGCTGACTGGGAAGCTTGAAGTTTTTCTCTCAACCAAAAAAGCGTTGTTGTGTGTGTATCTTTTTCTATTTAAAACAAAAAGGAAGCGGAAATGACTGTAATAACCTTTGCACGTTGGGAAGCTGGGTGCCTTATGCAGCTTCTGCTTTGTGTAGAACGCATATGCGCCCTTTGGTACGCAAAAGAAAAATATCCAACAACAAATTGTAGAATACTTGTAGTAAAGTAGGAAATAAGCTCTCGCCCCCACCCTGCGTCTTTCTTCGTGTCATATCATTTCATCGAGAAGTATAACGGCAATTCTATCCCAAGCAGCTCTCTGACCAAGTTGAGTGAACCATATTTTGTCATGTAGAATAACTACAAATACACCAAGAACAATTGATATATGAGAAAATATTAGTAATTAGAATATAGCCACGAGAATGGTTCGAAAGATTGCAAGCATACTAATTCGATCCTCGAAACATGTATTTCCTTGCTGTAACTTACTTATTACTTAATCATGTGTTAGATTATTTATGAAACATCCGAGGACTCCGTGTACCCGACAGAAGGACGCCAGGTCCATAATCTTTTAAGGGACAGATAGAATTTCGAGTTTAAAAAAGTCTCTGCACATTGGTTAAGCACCGAGATTAGAAAGTGCTTGTGCCGTATTAAAAAAATATGTCACAAGGTTAGGTTAGGTTGTGCTTTCTTTCGAAAAGCAGTTTCGAGTCTTGTTGTCGTTTAGCCAATAAGGAGAGGCTTTTTTTTAACTAGAAGTTCATTGGTCTCTTCAAAGATTATGGACCAGGCGTCCTCGTGTCGGGGCCCGGCGTCCTTGCGTCGGGAGCACGGAATCCTTTTGTCGAGTTGCCCTTGTGTCTACTTCCCAATTTGTTATCAGCTCTCATTTGTGACGGCGTTAGACTCAAAACAGCCGTTCCGCGTTTTACTAACCGAGCAAAAATGAAATAGCTTTAATTCAGTTTGTGGTTGCCAGAAGTAAAACAGTTTTTATTTGTATCAAAATAACGAATTTATTACGTTACATTATTAAAATAATTTAATATTGAGGATGAATTTTAGTTATATATTTATCCTATATTTGATTAGGTTATGTTACTTGTTAGATTGGGTGAGGTGATGTTAGGACAGCTGTTAGGTTAGGTTAAGTAAGGTTTCGTTAAGACTAAATTTCTTGTATTTTTCAAGTTTCTTTTGAAAATTTAGCATACAGTTTCGCTTAATTTGTAGTTAAGCATGTACCAAGTTTCGCGGGATTTCGCTCGCGTTTTCGTAGTCTTATTCGCGTTTCGCTTAATCCACCCGTTCACTTTCGCCACCAGTGTATACAGATAAGCATGTGCTTGTTTTGAATTTTATTTGGCTTTAATGTGACAAGTGAACTCGCTGACAGTGGAAATCTAATGAAACCAGACAGTTTCCATTGTTGAGCTTTTATTTGAAATTCAGTTTTTAGTATGCATCCTTCAAGCTGTAAAAGTCCGCCTGGACAAGAGAGACTCAAAACGCAGAGAGAATCGCCTAGAACTACGCGGTTGATAGATGATTGGAAGATTCGTCTAAGACTGGCATGTTTTATGGATATAAATCTTTAAATATCTTACTTTTAAAGTTGAATATGTCCATTCGTTTGTAGCAATGCCACGCTCAATTAGAAGCTAAGCGTGATGACGCCAAGCTCCAAAGAAGGAAGATTTGTTTCTCTTCAGAAGTAGACCATGCTATTCAGAACCAGATTACTCAAATGTAAGGATACATTTTATTTCTCTAATTCTTAATGATGCATATTTAATTAGGCCTTTTGACGCTGTGAACAAAGAGGAAATGGACGTTCTCCTTAAAATAATGGCAGATTTAAAAGCAGAGCTGATGGCAGCGGAGGAGCGGAGGGAAAGAGAGTTTCTAGAAACTTTGGAATTTGAGGACAGAACTATCCATGGAATGATAGATTACTTGGACGAGAATCAGGTCTTTTGTCCCATATGTCAGAAGCACTATCTACAGGAAAGCAGCAGTTCTATTGTCTGCGTTTGTGGACTCGATTTAAAAGCTGATATTTCCCTTACTTGCTTGGGAGAGCGATTACAGTCAGCTTGCCATGCTCATTCTCAGGCTTGTAATAGAGTGCCACGGTTTCATAACGTATCTAGGTCAACCAAACCTTACCTTGCGGCTCTGTGTGGCCACTGTCGATTTGCTCGTGTCGTGTGTGAATCTTTGCCTCCTCATGACGACTTTTTTATGGATTTCTAGCTATTTTTGTAACCTTGAACTGATCATTCTTGTGGGAATTGTAGAAAGACCACTGTATTGCCCAAGTGATTCCCTTTTTGTATGCATTTCTAGCTATTTATGTAACCTGACGAGTCTGGGTACATTCTGCGTGGTATGGCCGTTGGCATTTTATGTAACCTTGTGGGGAATTACAAAAATTACTACGTTCCCAAATTATGCGATAGGTGGCTTCTCTGAACTCTTTTTCGATCGGGATTGTTATTGTTGATTGTTATCACTTAACTATCAGCCGGTTCGTGAGATTTCAGCTTGTTTTTAGTCTAATTTCATAATCAATCTAAAAGTACTTTAATTAACACTAAAAGTATAATGCAGCTCTTGGAGTGTAAGCAGGTTTTAACAGCCATTGCGACGACTGGTGGTTCTCACAAAGACCAAGCTGACAGGTTGATAATCTTTGCCTTTACGTTTTGCGTATCTAATTAGTAATTAACTAATTTCCTTGTGATCTTATCTTAGGTATCGCTCTATTTTGGAACTAATCGTTCAGTTAGACGAAGATGGTGTTATGGAAGGGCTCAAGTTTTTCATTGAAACAAGTAGGTTAACTTAAGTAAGCTTTTGAGATGGAAGAAATTAAGCAAGCTTGTATTATTCTATTAGTTGTAAACGAAAATGTGAGCTTGGTGATTAGCCGACAGTTGCTTGGTGATGTGAGCAATCATATTATGAAATTAAAGGACACAGTAGCCAAAACTGTCACCCATTTCGCTTTGGAACGTGTTCAACCACGAGTTATATCATTCGAAGAGCAAGTAGCAGCTCTGAGACAGCATTTGGCTGATATTTATGAGCGTGAACAGAACTGGCGAGAAGCGGCGAGCGTTTTGGTTGGAATTCCACTAGAAACCGGCCAGAAGTAAACCTTCTTAACTTTAGCTTATATCCCGTTATTAAATGTTAACTAATGTAGGCAGTATTCCCTGGATTATAAGTTGGAAACTTATTTAAAAATCGCTCGGCTTTACCTAGAAGATGGTGACCCCATTCAAGCTGAAGCTTATATTAACAGAGCTTCCATCCTCCAAGTAAAATACCATAAATCTGAACCCAAGTAGCACAAGTTGGTCGATAAATGGTTGAAATGACGTCACCGACGTCTGAAATTGACGTCACTTTGTGACGTTAAGACGGACTGCAAATTGTATGTCACCTTTACGTTGTATAATCGTCAAATTTAGACGTCCAAGGTATCGTCCGTTTTAGGTCGAAACAACGTTGCTCAGAGTCAAGTATATAGTCCTACGGGGATTTTTCTTTCCCCAACGATTAAAAGATTACCAAAGATTGCAAATTGTATGTCTTTGCAACGTTGAAATAACGTCACTTTTTGACGTTAAAGGTCAGAAACAGACGTTCCTTCGACCAACTTGTGCTACTTGGGAATTACAGAAACACACAAATTGATTCCATTTATTAGACAGAAACTAAGAATGAGCAGTTGCAAGTTTACTACAAAGTTTGCTACGCTCGCGTATTGGATTATCGACGCAAGTTCATTGAAGCAGCTCAACGTTATAATGAACTATCCTATCGCCCAATAATCCATGAAGATGAACGCATGACAGCCCTCAGAAATGCGTTGGTGTGCACGATTTTAGCTTCCGCAGGTACGATAAAAGGGCTTCTTTTTCAAATTTGTGACTGTTATTACGGTTTTACAGGTCAACAGCGCAGTCGAATGCTTGCCACGTTGTTTAAAGACGAACGTTGTCAACAATTACCGGCGTATTCCGTGCTGGAGAAGATGTACTTGGATCGGATCATCAGGCGCTCGGATTTGGCCGAATTAGACGGTTTATTACAACCGCATCAACGTGCTTTGACTGCTGATGGCTCTTCCACGATCTTGGACCGCGCAGTCATGGAACATAACCTGTTAGCTGCTTCGAAATTGTATAATAATATTGGGTTTGGGGAGCTTGGCACCCTTCTGGAAGTTAATCCCGAGAAAGCCGAAAAAATTGCTTCTCACATGATCACCGAGGCTCGAATGTCTGGTTCTATCGATCAGATCGACTCCGTCGTTCACTTTGAAAGTAAGTCATCTTACATAATTCAACCTTGTTTATTGTGTTTATACCTTATTTCTTTTTGCGTACAACAAAAGGCAGAGACATGCTCCCTTCTTGGGATAGGCAGATTCAATCGTTGTGTTACCAAGTAAATAACGTAATTGAAAAGATCTCTGCTATAGCACCCGAATGGATGGTAAAAATTACCGAAGAGCAGATGCAGTAAGCGGTTTCCTGGCAGATTTATAATAACTTGTGGATGCAAAATATACACTTTCAAGTGTCAGTTTTTTTCTTGACGGTATACTTGAAGTATCAACGGGCGAAGTTGGTTTTTTAATTTTGGTAGATGTTTTCTTCACTTGTGGGTTCGTATATAGTGTGTCGGTCATCAGTTTGCACGTTTCGTGATTGTCGTAAGTTTAGGACATCGTCGTATAAATCTCCTGAACTGGGTGTCCGGATGACTGAAGCAATGAACGGCAATCTTGGTCCGCTGGTTGCGAGACTAATATCGTCGTATATTTCTTCGGATATTAAATGTCGTTGTTCTGCTGGGTGGGGTTTCCGTGTTTGATTGTTGGTTGCATGGCCAATATCGTCGTAGATACAATCGATATCAATTGAGTTGACATTTTGTTCTGGCCCAGAATGGCATTGGTTTAGCCGGATGCGTTCGCTTTGAGTAGGTGCTGACGAACCGGAATAAGGATGTGAATTGTCGTTAAAGAAAGAGGCTTTAATTTTTTGGCTGTCCGAGAAGTTGATGTACGAATTTTCGTTTTTGGACTGCGATTCGGCTTCTTTCCGTGCGCTGCAGGCGGAGTATGAACTGCGAGACAATAAAAGAAACTCGATTGGTAATAACTTTCCAGCTTAAAACAAATAAAAGCATACTCACCTTGATTTTCTACAATAGAAACAGTAGCTGATGCTCACTGTAAGGATTGCGCAAACTGAGAAGCATACGATTAACGTAAACGGGTCGAAGTTTTCAAAAAACGATGACGACAAGTAGACATCGGGGGAAATTGTAGTGTTGACGAGAGCAGTTGTGGAACTTTCTTTGGTCGTATTTGGTAAGATATACAACATATGGTTAAACGGTGCATCATCAAGAGTTGTCGAAGTCGGACTATTGTTCATGTTTGAAGCTTAACGGTTGTAAGAAACTTAACTATACTAAGGACACTCACTAATGAAAGTGGCGAGTATTGTAAAAGCAAGCGTCTTTTTCCGACGGTTTTCCTTGTATGATCGATAAGCGCAAAACATACTCTTATCTGACCGGATAAAAGATCCGGGAGAACGAGCGGAAGTGTTGTATAAATTTGGTCTTTTTAGCTGACGTTCGGGGAATTTCGCTGACTAAAGGAAACTACTGTCGATGGGACAATAATATATGGCGCAGATATATCCTTAATAATAGAATAAGCATTCAGCAGTGTGGAAATATGTTGGGTTTCTGGTAGTTATTGCAAATCTAAAGGCGGAAATTCGCGCTTCGAAGTATTTGAGTTCGAGCTCTTTCAACATTCGCGTCTTTGGTAAGCAAATCGCTGTTCAGTGTGAAGAGGGTGGCCAAGCATACTGTAAACCCTCAATTTACGCCGTCGATTGGGACCGTAAAAACATCGTGTGCACTAAAACCGCGTAAAGTGAACTGTATGATACGTGGGAAAGATAGGGATGCGTTCCGTATTCTTAAAAACTTTACTCCTATTGCAAAAAAAAGTCAAAAGAATTGCAAAAAAAAATTCAAATTTTAACTCATGCAAGTATAGAAAGGTTCTAATCACAAAAACGTATTGTTCAAGTAGTTATTATTTATTTCAGTGTATATAAAAATAATCGCAAGCCTTAAATCATTTAAGGCTTGCGATGCTTATCGCAAATGCGATGCTTATCGCAGATGCTTTAATGCTTGTCAAAAATAAGCATTTAAGTTAAATGCTTATTTTTTGGCGAGTGCTTTGTGGCGGCTTTAACAGCGCTTTTCACGAGCTGCATTTAAGAAAGCTGGCAACGCTGCTTTTGTGTCAATATGGCGTCAGCCCGCTTCTGTTTGTAGTGTCTATGGTTTCGGAGAACTCTTTTTCTTGTGACATTATTCTATAAAAAAGTAATGGCTCGCGATAAAAGGTAATTACTTATCATCGGATTGTTAGGAGTATTGTTTGGCTTACTAAAATGCACACTAAATGCAAATGACAAACAAAGCCGGTTTCATTCCTGCATTCAAGAGTTTTAGTTTTTGTCTTGGCGTTATCCGTGTAATAATTTTTACTAGCTGTAGAATGTTTATGTTTGATTGTGTTTCGTACTATATATTGGTGTACTTTAGGGGGCGATCTAGAAGCCCATCCCCACGCCGTTCAACCCAAAAACGAAGTCGGCGTTCTCGCAGCAGAGAAGATAATAAAGACCGGGATAAAGAGAAAGATCATTCGTCTCGGTTAGTACCATACTTTTTTTAGTCATTTACTGTCATTTTGGATACGTTTATTAACTACTTTGTGCGTTTAGAAGACGTAGTCGATCAAGAGACAAATATGACAGCCGTAGGAAACGATCTACAAGTAGAGAAAGGGATCGTGATAGGAAAAATGTTTCTGTGCGAGACAAAGACAAGAAACGTTCAAGGTAAAGTCGCTTTACTGAAGGTAGCTAATATGGTTTTAATGTTATTATGTTAACTAGTCCGGAGAGAAAACGTCGATCTCGATCTCGTTCCCCTCATAGTAAACCAGTTGTTGGCAGTACCGCCGAAGCCGAAGCGGTTGTGGAAGCTGTTCCTGACGATGAAGAAGCTAGAGAAAAGGCCAAAGTAAGCTTGTCTGAACTTTAGAAAGTAAACTTACAACTAAGCGATGCTATTAACTAGGAAGAAGAACAATTACGGCTAGAATCCGAAATGCAGAAAAGAAGAGAACGCATTGAAAAGTGGCGAGCTGAAAGAAAAAAAATGGAAGATGATGCCCTTGCTGAAGCCTATCGTGCAGCTAATCCGTTGGCCGAAGTCGAGGGATCAGGCAAAAAATGGTCATTAGAGGACGAGGATGACGAAGAGGAAGAAGCTGAGAACGAAAGCGCTTCGGCAAGCCCTAAAGATGATGACGAAGATGTGAAAAGCGAGGTACCGAAAGAAGTTGACATGGAAGTTGTGAAAGGAGAACCGCCAGAAGTAATCAAAGAAGAAGTGGCTGAAATAATCAAAGAAGAAGTGGCTGAAATAATCAAAGAAGAAGTTGCTACTCCGGAGCCTGAAGTTGTGAAAGACGAAGAACCACAACCCATAGCAGAAGAAGATGACGAAGATCCTTTGGACGCGTACATGAAAACGGTCCAGAAAGAAGTCAAGCGCGTTCAGGAAGTTGATATGAGCCGCGGTTTAGTCATGATGACTGGAATGGTGAAGAAAACTCAACCCAAGAAGTCCAGAGGGGAGCTAATGGAGCAAAACCAAGATGAACTAGAGGTAAATCACTTGACTTACAAGTTTTCGTTGTTCACTTCTCTAGTGCGTTGTATTTCTTCATTTGTAGTATTCTGACCAAGAACACAGTGAAGATCTGGCCTCCGCCATGTCCATGGGTCCCAAACCTAAGAAAGAACTCAAGATTGACCACAATACCATCGAATATATGCCCTTTAGGAAGGAATTTTACAAGGAAGTGCCCGAAATTTCTCGCATGACCCAAGCCGAAGTTGATCTATACCGCGAAGTAGGTTTTAGAATCTAATTTATAGATTTTAATATTTTTTATAATACAGGAAATGGAAGGAGTTAAGTTCAAAGGCAAGAATTGTCCCAGACCAGTCAAGAGTTGGGCTCAGTGTGGCGTTTCCAAACGAGAAATGGACGTTTTAAAGAAACAGGGATTCGAAAAACCAACTCCTATTCAATGTCAAGCCGTTCCAGCCATTATGTCTGGCCGTGACTTAATTGGTATTGCCAAAACGGGCAGTGGGAAAACTTTAGCCTTTCTTTTACCCATGTTTAGGCATATTTTGGATCAGCCTCCCCTAGAAGAAACCGATGGACCTCTTGGTATCTTTCCTTATCTATAATTACCTCCAATTTTACGTTTGATTGCTTTTTTTTGTTCTTTTTTTCCCATACGGTCAGCGATTATCATGGCTCCTACTAGAGAACTCTGTTTGCAGATTGGGAAAGACTGTAAGAAGTTTTCCAAACCATTGGGATTGCGCGCAGTGTGTGTCTATGGAGGCACGGGGATTTCCGAACAAATCGCCGAATTGAAACGAGGAGCTGAAATTGTCGTCTGCACTCCTGGAAGGATGATTGATATGTTAGCTGCTAATAGTGGTAATTGCTAATTATAGCGTTTATTTTGTGGGGTTGCTAAGAAAAAGGTTGATTTTGAATAGGGAGAGTGACGAATTTAAGACGCGTTACTTATATTGTGTTGGATGAAGCTGATAGGATGTTTGATATGGGCTTCGAGCCTCAAGTGATGCGAATCTTTGACAACACGCGTCCAGATAGGCAAACTGTCATGTTTAGTGCCACTTTTCCTCGTCAAATGGAAGCCCTTGCTCGTCGAATTCTGAACAAACCCATTGAAATCCAAGTGGGTGGTAGAAGCGTAGTTTGTGCCGACGTGGAGCAACATGTTCTTGTCCTTGAAGACGACAATAAGTTTCTAAAAGTAGGATTTCATTAAGCCAAAATTGAGTGATTTATTACATTGTACTGTGACATCTTTTCATCTTTTTAGCTTCTGGAATTGCTCGGAAATTACCAAGAAAAGGGCAGTGTCATTGTTTTTGTAGAAAAACAAGAAAGCGCTGACGAATTGCTGAAAGATCTCATGAAAGCTGGATATGACTGCATGTCTTTGCATGGAGGCATTGATCAATACGACCGGGACTCTACTATGACCGATTTTAAGCAAGGAAAAGTTAAACTTATGGTAAGTAATGATTCTTTAGCCTATTCCATAATGCTAGTGTCTGCGTGGCGTAAAAGCACAATTAATCCGATGAATCGATAATCGCTTAACCAAATCTTTTCCTGTTACAGGTGGCAACATCTGTAGCTGCAAGAGGTTTGGATGTCAAACACTTGATTTTGGTGGTCAATTATGATTGCCCGAATCATTATGAAGATTATGTCCATCGTTGTGGACGTACGGGACGAGCGGGTAATAAAGGGTTTGCGTATACGTTTATTACACCAGACCAAGAGCGTCCTGCGGGAGATATCATCAAAGCGTTGGAGCAATCGGGGACTCCAATTCCGTCTGATCTCCGGATGCTTTTTGATCGCTACAAAGCCAAGCAAGCAGCGGTAATTTTTCTGTTTTTTTTTTTAAATTGGTTTCCAGGTTCAGTTACCTAATTTTCGTTTGTTATTCAGGAAGGAAAATCAGTTAAGACTGGAGGAGGATTTTCAGGCAAAGGTTTCAAGTTTGACGAATCTGAAGCACAGGTTGCGACTGACAAGAAACGTTTCCAGAAAGCAGCTCTGGGTAAGCAAATTTCGTTGCTTGTTAGGGTGTTGAGGCGAATTCTCACCTGTTTTTTGATTGGGTGTTAGGTCTACAAGATTCGGATGATGAGGATAATGTGGAACAGGATATCGACCAGCAAATCGAGACATTGATGGCCTCCAAACGAATCGTAAGAGAAGTGAGTGCTGCCCAAGCACAGGCTCAAGCGACTACCACAACGACAGCAGGAGCAACCCCAGTTCCTGTAGCGCCGCCAGTTACAGTCAATGCTCAAGGAGATAAACTTGAGCTTGCAAAGAGATTGGCGTCGAAGTTGCAAATGTCCAAGTTTGCAGGAACAGCTGAGGCGAGCTTATTGACCGTTACCGCGCCCAATTTTACCGTAAAGATTACGTTACGGTGGTACTTTAGCGTATACTAAGGTTATGTTGTAACTTACAGGCAAAGAGTGTTGCTGAGCAGTTGGCTGCCAAGTTAAATACCAGACTCAACTATCTACCGCCTGGATCAGAAGAGTCTGGAGGAGTAGAAGAAGGGGAAGAGACTCTGGCCGCCCAGGATACTTTTCAAAAGTTCGAGGAAGAGTTGGAGATTAACGACTTCCCTCAACAAGCTCGGTGGAAAGTTACTTCGAAGGTAAAATCATTGAATAAACACGTTTTTTATACACAGTGGTTTGATTGTGTTTGGATATTTTGTTGAATAGGAAGCCTTGGCTCAAATTAGTGAGTATAGTGAGGCTGGAATTACTGTTCGTGGAACGTATTACCCGCCCGGCAAAGCACCGGCTGAAGGAGAACGCAAACTGTATTTGGCCATTGAATCAACAAATGACAGAGCCGTATCGAAAGCTCGGGCTGAGATTGTGCGACTTTTGAAGGAAGAAATGATGCGGTTAGCCACCTCTTCGTTCCAAACCAACAAACCGGGTCGGTACAAAGTTGTTTAGCATAAAAATCTGTGAAAACCTGGAAATTGAAAGGCAAATACATTTTGTAAGTGTAGTTGTATTAATGATAACAGCTGCTTCGTGTGAAATTTCCCAAATCCAAAATTAGACGACGATACATCCCAGGATAGAATTATTTTAAAATTAAGCAAAAGATTTGTAATTTATAAAATAAAAGCGAAAATTTGGGAAATTTTTTCGTGATTTTTCATAAAATCCGCTTTAAAAGGGGGCGTGGCCTCCAAAATGGACGAATGCTATTGGTGGATTGGACCAAAAAGTGGGCGTGGCTCCTTTTCGAGCTGGGAAAGCGTTTTCTGGGCTTTTTTCCATAAGGATCCCTGCACGATCAAGGGGGTCCCCTTCAAAAATCGTCAAAAATTGAGAGCCTCGCCCCTTTTCCCTGTTCCCAACTCCCCTGCTCTCTTTCCTATTTCCGATATTCAAGCTCATGATGCCGAAGCTTCACAATTTCGAATATAGGAATAGGAACCTTGACAGGAAGGCATAAGGTACAGAGAAAAGGAGCCATTTAATATCTCGGTTTTTTTACGAAATAAAGTTCCTTGACTGGGTTTCGAACCGAGGACCTCTTGCTCCGAAGGCTTGCGCCTTATCCACTCGGTCATCCCCATGTTTAATTTATCTGTTGAAACTCTTATGTATATTATATAGAAGCAACGGTTTAGCTCTCCGCGCTTTGCCGTTTTGAGCTTTCCTCGAACTTTCCTCGAACTCCTCGTATTTTCATCGAACTTTCCTCGTACTTTCATTGTACTGAAAACAATAATACTTTGGTTAGTGAATAGAAAAAAATTATGACAACACAAGCAATAATATCAAATCACAAAAACTTGTTTTTAATAAAATGGCATGTATTTTTCTCACAACTTCACAGATGAACCTCATTCCAAAAACACGCTGATCTTGTACATAATTTCTCTTCTTCAGCGTATGCAGAAGTGTCCAGATCGTATTCTTGTTCGTACTGTTCCCCACTCCATAGCTCCGGCAAATCCTGCAACGCAGCTTGGTATGGGCGTGCGTAAGATTCCCTCGACGTTGACTTGATTTCGCTAGCGTCAAATACAAATGGCCTCGTCGCACGACTGCCCAAGTGTCAAAAGTGGCACAATAACTGCCACTATACCACATACAAAACATTCAAAAGGCACGATAAGGAAAAAAAGCGTTAACCTGCTCCTTTCCGAAACTTCTTTATTTCATTGGCTTACCACAATTCATAAAAGCGATCCATCCAAGACCAATCAAAGTTTTTATTCTTACTTTTACGTGCATTCAGGTGAACTTGTTCTGGGTACGCAGCCACAAATTCGGCTAAAGGCGCTATCCGCAGCTCAGGAGTGTGAAACAAGTTTGCAAATCTCATACATTATAAATACAATTCACTAAAAACCATTTTTTCAAGTTCAATCAGCCAGCAATCACACGTAGAAACATGGTACTTATCACTGAAGGGGGGATTTAAATACAAGAGTCTAAGGTCTGGCCGGCCAGATGCTTTCTTACTTTAGGCTTATCGCCTTTAGACGGATCCAAAGGAGTCGAATTCTTACGTGGATTTCCCAACGTAACCAATGCCGACGCCACTGCAAGTCCCACCTGTCCTGGCGGCGTAAATTGGGCTCCACCCGTAGGTAATCTCACTAGCAGTGACAATACTGCTGCGCGGTTATCTCCACAAGGCTCAAGAGCAATTGGACTCGGCCGATTCTGTAAACCAAAAAAATTACAATAAATTAACAAACTCCAGTATAAACGCCAAATTGTACCTTGCGCCTCCTCCTAATCGCTGTGGTGTATTTCTTCGAACCGTCTTCCCCAAAACAGGATCCACTGCCATCTTCCAGACAATTCGGCCACCAGACCTGCGTATCGAGTAATTCTCGGTGATGGCCTTTCACGCTTCCATTACTATGTGTTGCTGAAGGTGTTGATACAGGTAAAGTAGTAGGTGGAGCTGTCACAGGTTGGTTTGGAACGATGGAACACGACTCGGTAGTCGGCGTTTTAGGAGTAGGAGTTTGGAGCAAGGGTACCGCTGGCTGAATCTCGAGCCAAATCTGAGCAAAAGGGCGGGAGGCCATTTGTTCCATTTCTACGAACAAACGTTGTCTGCGACGGTACAAGTCATACTTTTGCTTGATTTTCCATAAAACAGCAGCAATAATCAACAAAGTTAAAAAGCATCTGAAAATAAGAATCCAGAAATAAAGCAATTATTGATCAAACAGGTTATAAATTGTAAGGGGAATAGTAAACTTACGTCGAGAATGTGATAAAAAACTGTAAGAGATCCAATTTGGGATGTTGCGAGAAACTGACTTGTACCCAAAGCGGGGTAGTAAATTCATATACATAAATATAAAAAGTGGTATTTGCTTCAGATCCAAACGAATACTCTGCTTTCATGAATCTGGACTTGAAACTCAAAAAAGTATGGTTCAGCAATAACCATTTCTCGTTACCCGATTCTATACAAAAAATATAAACATTTCAACATTTTTTAAAATTAATTTTTATACAATTTTTTTTACCTGTTTTCACAGAAATATTCATCTTAGCTTCCGATGAGCATATAATACTAAAATCTGCATCCAAATCAGGTTTTGTAGGTATGTTTCTGAAGTGGATTTCAGTGTAATAACGATCTTCCCGTTTCGACATATTGAAAGTGAACTGGTAGTCAATTGCCAATATATCTAAAAAAATATTCAAAAAATATACAAGAAATATTCAAATATTCAAAAAATTCAAAACATATTCAAAATATTCAAAATAAAAAAATATATATTCAAAAATAAATAAATATTCAAAAAATATTATTAATAAATTGTCAACAACCATTTTATAAATACTTATCATTTTTTCTAAAAAAACAACTTACAATAACACGATCCTCCATCCGTAGGATCCCCAAAATATTTATTCGCTATGTCGCAGCTCTCACATCGATCTCCCACAACTCCTTTAACGTTACAATTGCAGCGTCCAGTCTCTCTGTTACAACTGGTTCCATGGCCATTGCACTCGCACACTATCAGAACAAACTTTCGTCACATTTTACCAAAAGAGGCAACTAAAATCTTACCAGTGCAATTTCCGCCGTTCATGGGATTGCCATAAAATCCCGGTTTGCAATACTCGCAATGAGCTCCTTCGGTATTATGCTCGCATTCATCACAAATTCCCCCCGTGGAGCTGCAATGGCTGTGTCCGTTGCACTGGCATAACGGACACGCCGTGAAATGCCAAAACGGTGCAGTACAAATCAAGTTCCAATCTCTTTTATTGCCTCCACTCAAGCAACGGCCAGTCCCACTCTGCGATCCATCATCGCACCAACCACAACCAGGGTCTCCCAAACACTCGCCACAAGACTGATAGGCGCTACAACCGGAAACCCCTAAAAAAAAAAAATAATAAAAAAAAAATCCATTAGACCCAGTTCTGTCACAAAAAAAAAAAGGAAATAAAGAAAATAAGACAAATATGTAGGAAAATTGCTTAGGGAAAAAACGCACCATGGGCGTCTTCCTTGCATTTGTCTTTCAGTGTGACCCATTCACGACACTCGCCGTAAGGGAAAGTTGGAATGTACGCGTTTTTTTCCAAACAGCGTTGTTCTGACCGACACCACAGACATCTGGATGACGTGCAATTGCTGCAGGAAGTGCGGTTGTAGCAAGATACGTCACAGGGGGAATCTTCTCGGTCCACTTCGTTCGTGGAGCCGCTTAAGATGGCCTGGCAGCTGCTGTGCTCCGAAGACCATCTGCACTGCGAAGCTGTGTGACACGAACTGCAGGAATGCAGGGTACGGCACACTGATGCTTCCAAATCGGTTTGGGTGTACGCGCTCCCCCCCTGTAACGTAATAAAAATTCATTTGAAACAATTCTGAACGTACTTTTCATATTTTTTTTTATTCTTTTTTTGGTTTTGTACTTTGATCAGATCCTTGCACTTGGAATGTTGACAAGAGTTTCCGCACCAAACGCAGTCGAAACTGGGCTGCATTTGCTCGCAACTCGGACGCGAGAGTAAAGACGCACATAAAATACTGCTATTCAATGTGCGGCTTAAAGGAATCGGCCACACCCCAGCCCAGTTGCTGTCTGAGATATTGACATTGCACTCCTCCGCCCCTTCTTTGCTGCTGCTGGTTAACGGTTTGCATTTGTGTTCACTCCAGACACATTTACGGCCCGGCAACGCGCCCAAGCAATGTTCTTTCCGGGCCAACGTTTCACAAGAGCCAGGAACATATTTCAGCAAATCCCCTTTGGGCTGCCCATCAAAACCCCCGAAAAACAGGATCATCTGGGGATTGGTTTCGGCCGGAGAGGGAAAAACGGCCGCCAAGTGACCGTAACGCGGTACATCAACGCCTTGGGCTAAAAGGGACGCGCTAGGAAAGTCCAAACGGTACCAAGCATCGCACAAAATGTCGTAGCCTAATAGATCGGCCGTATAACACTTGGCGCCTTGGGAGGTGGCCGTTTCGTTGTGCGTGTTACCGCCAAAGACCAACATGAGCCCCGAACTCATGACTGTAGTGTGCAAATACCTCGGCGAGCCACTAGGCACCAAAACTCTCCTACAAAAACGAGAACAGTCTATTCTCAGACCGTTTATGACTCAAATACCCTTACCATAGCTTGGCTGAAGGATCGTAGGAGTACAGACGGTCGGTAAGAGCGTAGGAAGCGATATTTTCCGATACGTAACCCCCAAATACATAGATCTTCTTGGAAATGGGGTCCCATACACCGCTGTGGCCATAACCGCCTTTTACGATGGCACCTGAAGTGGTTACAACACTCCACTCCCCAGTCACTAGAAAAAGAAAAAAGGAAGTAGTTTTAGAATGAGACAATTCGAAGGGAATCAATAGTACCAATGTTATATTCTTGAACGAAGTTCATGTAGCCGTAAATGGGCGAGTGACCAAAGATGACGATCATTTTATCCTTTACCAACGTCGCAGAGTGGCCTACTGATGCCAAAGGTCCTACAAATGAAAGGCATTGCAATTTTGGATAGTTTTCCGAGGATATTTGTGGAAAGTTACCGCAAAGTTTCAGCATACAAATGGATTTTTTGACGGTCAAACGTTCCCAGACTCGGGATTCCATATTAAGAGCCCATATCTCTTCAGTGGTTTCCTTGGTGTCCTTCTTCATGCCTCCAAACATGTACAAAATACCCTGGAAATACATTCCCAAAACAACTATTTACACGAGCTTCCATTTTTAAAAGCCACGGTGTTATGCAAGTAGTTGATCTTTTTGACAAAAGATGGCAATAACGTCTTACCCCTATCCACAACACGTTCTTCAGAATTAGTGACAGACGGGTGTAATATATCCCGCTGTGAAATTGACACTGCTGTGTCAACTTCGAACCATGAATTTTTCTTTTTACAGCTAATGAAGTGAAAGAAAGTGCAAGCCTTAACGATTCTTATCAACGAAAGTTGATGAGAAGCGTTAACCTAACCTAATGCATTTCTAATCCAACAACCAATTTTCAACTCGAATGACACCCTTTTGTCATTCCTTTTCCAGAGAACGTTTTGCCACAATATGACACAGCACTGTCAATTTTCACCTTTAGGTTTTTAACCGAAGAACCTGATAATGACGCAACTTGAAACAAAACTTGAAACACCAATTTAAAAGAAATTCAACGATCTATATTACGACGTACATTAATGCTATATTTAACGGTTAAAATTATATTTTAACGATATTTTAGATATATATTATTTAAATTTTCACAAGCTGAATAAGTATAAATAAAACGTATACTTAAACCTTTTGACGCAGCAAAGCATATTCTTATTAAGATATTTTTTTAAAAGGAACTGTTCAATTATATCGTTAAATTTCTTTTAAATTTGCGTTTCAATTTGCATAATTCTCATGATATAGGGTATGGCATCAGTGCCATCTTTTGACAAAAAGATCCATTTCTTGCACTACACCGTGGCCTTAAAGTTTGTTTCGAGTCTAATTTTGAGAATCCTTCCAACCTCGAGTATAACAACTGAATGGCCATATCGATGACTAGGGCTCTCTCCATTGCCTTTGGTCAACACACTCTGCCAAGTGTTGCCTAGGAACGAAATTCAAATCCGTCAAACAGAAAATACCCAAAAAAATGCAAAACGTGTTTTTAAGCTTACTTGTGATGTTGTACGCAAGAACTGGTTCTGTTTCGTTCACGCTGGTAAAAAACTCGCCTCCCACGACCCACAATTCATCTCCTTTAGGTCCTACTCCCCCGGCAGCCGAAGTACGGGTTAATTGGGCGGGGCTTAAACCCGTATTGGGTTGCAAAGCTTCCCAGTAGCTAAAATCCACAAGCTGTGAGCAATCTGCCCCCGCATAGCCTTCTTGGCAACGACAGGTGTGTTGTTCTCCATCGCAGGATCCATGGCCGCTGCAATCACGTGGGCACACGGCCAAATGACATGCATCGCCATGGAATCCCGCATCACACGTACATTCTCCCTCAATGCAAGCTCCGTGATCTGAACAAGGAACCAAACTGCTCGTACTGGGACAACCATTCTCCCTAGTAAATACATAAAAACAAGAATACTCGTCAAGACTAGCTCTTCAATTCCTTCAATTTAAAAAGAACCAGAATTTTCCCCATTTTTTTAACTTTCATTACTTGTATGTGATGTTGAAACCTGACATGTTGTAGGCATGGTCGCTATAAAAATGGACTAGCATGGATCCCGAGGTCCCACGCACTTCGGGTACTTGGCGGACCTTGTAGCCAGGCTGGACGGTGATTCCCGAGTATACCGCCAATAAAGGAGCTCGGATGCTGTCGCCATCATAGACGTAGAGATGATCCCAGGTGCACTCGGTGGCGAAGGAATCTAAATGGAGTCGCAGGGATGTGTTTGCTTGAGCTTCCAAGAGCCATGTGCATCGCATATTAATGGAATAATTTCCCGGCCCGTCACTAAAAAGCCCCTCTTTCCCATTGAGCCTAATCAGAAAAGATAATTACGTAATTATTAGTTCAATGGTCAACGAAAAAGCACAGGTGTAATCGCTTCGATGGATATGCCATTATCTTGAATACATATGGTTCGTTGATCTTGAAAATTTGCCATAGCACATTAAAAGGACGATACTGTCGTACTTGGGTCGTTGACCTTCAACCATTGACATTTAATCTGCACATCAATCCTTGTCTTTTATACCTGAAAACTGTACTAGACTTACACGGATATTCACTAATGAATCTGGTTTTAAAACTAACAGTAGAGTAATAGGTCTATACTTGTGACAAATTCTGGAACTTGCAAAAGAGGCCAAAATTGAGTTCGTTGTGAAATTCCAAGCCAAGGTTATCTTAGATTTTGATTAATAGTTTGTGTTTATTTTTACCCTTGTCTTCTAGAACATCGTCCAGAAACATCCGGACTCGCAATTGAAAACTCTACAGGCTGCTCTGCTAAAGGAGGCGACTGCAAGTTCGGATCTATGTTGAGAACATGAGCCAACGCACAGTTGTCACTAACGCAAGAACTCGTCACACACCCTGAGTCTCCGCAGTCCTGGGCTGCTGCAAAACCACAAAACATACAAACATATACAAATAAATTCCAATGAGGCATAGCACAAGTCACTTTTCGACGGTATTTTGCTTTATAAAGGAAAAGCAACACTAAATTCCAATCCGCCATCACAGGTCACTTCCGTGCCTCCTCGGCTCTGCTCTTACTGACGTCAGGAAAACAAAGGCACTGACGACTAGGAGCTGTAGAAGTACATCCCACCAGGCTTAAAACAAACTTTCAGAAATTTCAAGTTTTCTTTTTATTGCCACCGACAACCGTTACCTGAATCAAATACACAATTTACCATAAAGAAAGCGTAACAGTTTGCTTATTGCACTAGAAAGGGAATGTAAATCGTCGTCGTTTTTTTGCTTGGATTGTTCGTTTCCTTAAACTCTTTTATGGCATCTGAGGCGGTTTGCCGATTCCGCCAGCGTGATCAAACACAGCTTTGGATACGTCCACTGCCAAACGATCTGCTTCTTCTTGACGGGCAGCTTCTGCATAAACGCGGACAATATCTTCGGTACCAGACGGCCTGAAAACAGGAGCAATTGTTATAGCAATGACTTTAAAAGAATTCTTTTCCAAATCACCTTACGAAGGACCTTCCTTTATTCACTTGGCTAGCTAACTCATTAATGGCTTCTTGAAGGCCGACAGGGGTCACACAAACCCGCTCGGCATCAGCCGTTGTTATAACGTTCCGATCCTAAAATGAGAAAAAAGTCTCCTAAAGTCATAATTTCACAACGAAACCTTAATTCTGTACCTTAACCGAAACCTTCAATTGGCGATTGGGCAAGTCCTTGTACGACAGGTCCCATTGCTCGATACTCCATTCCCAGGCATGCAAAACGGTTTCTACCAGCAGCATATCCGATAGGGCATCTCCTACTGTTTGATTGATAATATCCAAAAAGAGAGCAAAACGTTGGGCGGCTTCTCGTTGGGCGGGTTCTAACCTACGATCCAGACAAGCTTTGAAAAAGGAACCTCCAGGGGTCAATAAACTGTCTACTTATCGTCTTGTGTGGCATTCTTTATTTTCTCTATGGCTGAGGGTTTTAGTACCACAGTTCCGTGGCCATTAGCTTCGAAATACACACCGATATCGAAATCCAGGGCTCGGTGATGCAAATGTTTGACTCCGGTGGGTACGCAGGCTACTTCCACTTTCTACGTACAAACAGATATGCATGGAAGTTAAAAAAAGGGGAAGGGGATATGAATTTACCAATGTTTTGGTGATGTACTCAGTAGAATTCCCATTCGCGTACGCAGTTTGCACCAAACCAAGATTCAAATCTAAGCCACTCGAAGTGACAAGCTCTTTGATAAAGCCTGCTAATAAAGTAGCAATCTTATCCCCATCCAAAAGACGGAAGTTTCCTTCAGAAGTTATGTAGTAATACACCAGCCTATCTGCATCCCCATCCAAAGATACTCCGCGGACTCTGGGCTCCAAAGGTAAGCCTTCTGGTGCGCGCTGTTCGACTTTTACGTAGTCAGCGCCGCACTGGGACCATAAGGGATGTTTAGAGAGTGCTGACAGACGTAACATCAAATACCTTGAAGTTGAGCTTGCCTTCCCCTTTATTATAGACCTCAATCTGTAAACTGTGGCTTAGTAGTTCTTGAAAGCGTTGAGCTTTCAAGTAGCCGACACCGTTAGCCCCATCTAAGCGTACGTATGGCTGGTAATTTCCACATGCACTTACCTAAAGAGACCAACATTAAGGATAGTCATCAGTACAACTCAAAGACGTACTTACTTTACCACGGAATTTCTCGAAAGCAAGGCTTAGCTTTTCAAAATATCCCTCTTCAGTAGGCTGCCCGTACCCTCCTTGAGTATTGTAGCAGGTTACAACATAATGGAGTTGGGGTGTTGAAACAAGACCAAAATCTTGGTACACACCCTTTAAGACTTGTACTCCATCTACTACAGCTTGTGCTAAAGCTGGACTGGAGGGTCTAGTATACACAAAAAGGATTAGGATTACAATTATAGTTCTCTTATGACCACCCAGACCTTGTATCCATCCCTACAAAAACCTTTGAGGGTAAGGTAAGGTCAATTTTGCACTCATCCACGATCGTTTGCAAGCAAGCAGACAGTTGTTCGTTCCTGAAAGTTGAAATTAAAGTTACACAACGTAAAGGGTTATATAAAACACCAGCGTAAGCATACGGAACGTTAGCCAAGTTTGTGGCCAGTACTTCCCAGTACGGTTCCAACATTTCCCCATGGGGATCAACCAGCTTTGCTCCATTGTCTGGCTCTGCATTATGCGACGCAGTTACCATGACGCCAATAGTAGCTGAGGAAAATGTTTAACAATTAAATTAACCTTTACAGTAATTCGAGACATGTATACCTTTGGTAAGCTTTGACCTTAGGACAGCCAGCAGTCCCATCCTGTACATAACATGATCCAACAACTCAGCCCTAAATAAACAAAATCACGATAGGTTTAGACACTAAATGAATGAGGAAAGCCAAATTACTTCGTTCTAAAGCCGGCTGTCCCATATTGAATCACTGTTTCTAATTTTCGAGCATGTTTTTCTGTGCCCAGTTCTTGAGCAGCTGTCAAGATACTGGCTGCCATGATTACGCTCGCCGACCAATACTACAACACCATCTATTGAGTGATTTTCATTGTCGCGAATCCTGATGTTAGGCACTTGTTTCATTGTGTTCGATTAGTCATAGCGATCAACAGTCTATAATCTTTTTCAATAATAACTGGACTAATAATGGCTATCAAACAAGCGGTTTTTAAAGAAGATGAATTCCAAGAAGCGCTAAATCAGGTTATGAATTTGACCAAATCGTATGAAGAAATGATTTCCACGATATGCAACTATCGAGGTAAGTTGTATATTGAAAAGCAAATCTTGCCACTAAGGTTAATTATATATTAGTCATCGTGGCTGAACTGACGTCACAACTTGAAACGTGTCAGGAACGCGCTGACGAGTTCTGCAAGAAGAGTACTATCCCAAGTACGGAACTACGTCAAAGGTCAAACACACTGGCGCCAATGGCGGTAACAGAAAGTAACCTTGAGTGACCCGCTTCATCGAAACTAAACCGCCGAAAGTTCCTCTTAATGCGACCACTCTTACCTACCTTCAGATTCGGTTAATTACTAACAGAGCTTGTAGCTCCTATGTTTGCTTCAGCAACGAAGTTGATTAACCCGAACACTTGTACTTCATTTGTGTTCAATAAATTGACGTTTTGTTCCGACTTCAGTTCAACATTAAATATTTATTCAGACACACTAAATAAGGCAGGTTTCTTCCCATACACACAATATTAACCTGCCAATAACAGTACATGGGAGGCTGTTCAAGTCAATATGGCAATAAATAAGTCATGCTAAAAACTACAATCAAAAGTATCACAGTCAGAGTGGAGCTGCCGCTTTTTTAAAAGGTTTAACAACGAGATTCTCTTATGGCTGTTACAAGATCCTCAAAAGCTCCTGAACACACAAGCAGCGATGAAAGTGTAGCACACTTAACTGTATGCCGCCACATCTCAAAACTAAATAAAATAAATAAAAAAAAATGCCCTGACAACTTTGCCCATTCAAATGCGGCAAGGGTATTTGATAGCGTACAACTGGCAAACTAACTCTGCCTTCAACACATGTCATTCTTCTTTTAGCAGGCACACGAATGCTGTACACTATATAAATATATATATAAAACCATAAAGGTTACGGCAAGATGCAAAGAGAGCTGGCTAAGTCAGCGTTTTACGCTTGGGTGTCCTTCGTCCATTGGGTAAAATATTTAATCGCAAACTCCAAGAGACCGTGATATTGGTTGAGAACAACATAGTCGCGGAAGTGACGCGTGGAAGCGTTATCCTTGCCAATGTCCCGGCAATTGTTCATCAAACTGCGTTGAGCGTCAGGTTCGGGTTGGATTTGCTTCTCGAACAAAGCACCTTGGAGCTCGCAAAGAAGGGCTCTGAGTCTGTTCTCGGTTTGTTTCAAAGGAAGGTAGAAGTCGTCTTCATCGATGGCACTGTCCATGACAGTTTGCTCCAGACTCACAGCGATTTGTTGGAAGGACAAATACAACGACTTGAGAACAGTGGGCAAATCAGTTACATCCTCGTTGCGGATATCTTCATTGGGCAACCAAGGGATCCTGATATAACCGAAATCGTTGGTATGTTCTTCCCAGCTTCTCTGGAATAGCTTTTGCGCCTATAGCAACATAACAAAAACAACGCCAATTAGTCTCCTGGTTCTCAATGAGATCACAATGAATGCAAACAAGCAGATGCGACATGTCAAAAACCCTGGCCCATCATCCCAACTTGCATGTTTTAGAGTCACTCCAATTTAGATAAACTTTCCCTTTAGTTCTCTTTTTATGCCATGCGTAGACCCAATTTTCCAGTGGCTGGGTCGCTGACCTTTACCTTGGCTGCAGACATCCTATAATTAAGATGACAGGTCACGGGATTGTCCCCCTCTTTTCATCCACATGTTCACTTCGAGCCCCTTATCCCTCACATTTTTAACCCCCACGCGGTGGGGAACTAGAAAGGTGCAAAAAGGTGCGGTAGAGAAGCAAGGTAAAAGGCATCTTTCTCTCTTTTCTTTTCTTTCAAAACCTCCAAACGGTTATAAACAGCAGCATTCCAAGCCTGTGCCAACGTGTACCACTAGATATAGTAACACTTAGCAACTCTTTCTTTAACCGGAACTGCAGCTTTTCGCATCACTAGACTTGCCTTGACCTGATAACCAAAGATTGACCGGGTTTGACCTTTTCACAACCCGCTAAGGCAAGAGAGAAGAGTCAAGATCTTGGCAATACAGACATTCCCTAGCCGGACAGGTTTGGCGAACCCCAATTTCCGTCTCGGAAGTCGCACTCCACTTAAAAAACCCCAATTTTAGAATACTACTTTAATCACACGACGCCGGCAATTTTTGTGCTAAACTGCTGGGACTACAAATTTCTCTTTTCTATATAGATACACCTACATAATATCTCTCTATATGTATATAGATAGATAAATAGAAGTATATATAGAAAATTGGGGAGGTAAAACATTTTACAGAAAATATCGCTCAGAAAAGTCCTTGGCAAGTTCGTATATTAAAAAGCTCGGGAAGTTCAATTTTCTTTGTGTTTAAAATTAGTATAGCCAAGGTAGTTTTCTCTGGGTCATGATTCTAGGAATAGGTTCTTGTACTCCTGTCATCGCCTTCGTGCGTTGCGATCATCACCGCCGGGGCCCTGGTCGCTTTTCATTTAGCATTTTTGATCAAGCTTTTTTGAATTAGAAAGGGTTTAAGGTGAAGGAACATAAAATTCAAATCAAATTAAAATAAAAATGACAAAAAAGCTGCTTAGAACTGTTTTTTTTTTCAAAGAAATTTCCCAAGTTATGCTCCCATTCGAGGGTTTACTACCTTTGGCTCAACTGCGGTGGTAATAAGGATTGGAATGCCCATGACGTCGTGGAATATGCGCTACCACACCAATAGATCACTTAACCAAAGCGGACCTACCGAAATCGCCCTTTTCTTGCAGTGTCTTCAATCCCCCCTTTTGTATCTTTCACTCTGAAATAGCTCCAGAACTTGAGAAAAAGCTTTAATGTTATCAGCCCGGTCCATCTCGCTCTCCTACGGTGACGACTTGGAGCTTACCTAACTTTAAATTCTGTCCCATCACATTCAGTACAGTGCTCTTTTTCCCTTTGCCAAAAGTATGTGCAATGGAAGAAGAAAAACTTTGGCCCTTTCTTCGCCAGGTCGCAAATCTTCGTTTCCAAAATAAACCCCCCAAAATCATCATCTCAATACCCCTTGTTTCAACGCGTTGTAACTCCTTTTGGGTTGGGTTTCTGGGCCAGGTTCTCTTTCAATTCGCCCCTCGTTTCAAAGTATTGAGCAATAGTCAGAAACTTACATAATCTTCCTTGAAGGTGTTGAATTGCTTGATGGCTTGCTCGACGGAAAGCCTGGTTTGCGTGACGATCTCGGCGTCGCTCAAAGAAGACGCGGGAGTAGGCGATCCTTTTCCATCGCCCAACACCGCTACCACATCAAAACCACACGGGTTGAACCAATAAGGTTCCAGCGAGAGTTGGTCTTTCACGGCATCTTTGTGATTGTCGCCAAACTGGTCTTCTCCGTCAGTGGAAAGTTTCGCTTTAGGTAAAGGAGCCGCCATGATACGCGCCGGGAGTGTTACAATGCAAGCGAGGTAGAAGAGGATCACGCAAACGGATTGGAATTCTGCACAGAAAATGGAAGAAAACAAATTAAAATAACTTTTTTGTACTATTTTTACTATTAAGAGACTATTAAGAGAGTGAGTCATCTCTCCAGTATGCCTAAAACTTCCACTTCCAACCGAATTAGCCCAAAAATCTCATTGAATGGACACGCTTCCTCTCCTGTCGCATGACTCTCGGCCTATATATGCTGCGAAAGCATTGTGGTTTCCTGATTCATGCTTTGCAGACGCCTTCGAATGAGTAAGCTCACGCAACATTCGGTTATTACAAAACTTGCTTTTACTTCTTTTTTGGGTGAAAAAAAAAGCGAGCGATCTTGAAAAAATATTTACAAAGAAATCTGTATTATTGATGATTTCCCTTCCTACTATTACCGATAAGGTAAACAGCGTTTCCTGGCGATAAAAAATGGTGTAATTAAGGCCACTTGCACTGTACTGCCGAACGGAAAGAAACGTCATTTATCACATTCGTTTGGTACCAAAAAAAATTCTTGAGGCCCTACCTCTTTTTCCAAAAATGTAAAAAAATACTCAAATAAAAACATCCACGGCCTATAACATGCTGATTACGCTTACAAAAAAAACGGCGTCAGAAAGATCCATTACGGCAGCAGCTTTCGACCCCAAAAAAAATCCTCTTTTTTTTGAGCCTACGCGCTCATAAAAAAAATACTCATTTGTAATAGTTGACGATGAGCAGAAGGTTACGTTGTCAGAATCTACTTGTGAAAGACAAAGGAGAAAGGAAATTCCGAACAAACTCAAAGTTACTCGTCAATTGGATTAAAGTTAATTGTGTTTAATTAAGTTTAATCCAAGATTGAGGCTTACGCGGCGACTGTCCCGGGTCAACTTCCACGAAAAATGACTCTTGACCCTTAACTCACAAGAATGGGTTACCAACAACAACTTTCTGAAGCCTTCTTGGACACGTGGAGAGTAAATTGACTCATCCGCAATCCCCAGAACCTTCGTAAAAGGGACTTTGGTTAAAAAATTATCATACTCAAGGGGACGAATCTTTTAACTTTGTGAATTTCCTGCACAAATGCGCGAATTTGCTAGAGCATTCGACAGTATTTATGTAAACAATCCTAATCATCCCTAATTCGGATTGAAATGTGAAAATACAAAAATAAATTTGAAAAACTTACTCGTGCAAAACTGTTTCCAAGAGTTGGTACGGGAGGCTGCGGATCTGCTCAGGAGCAATCGCATTACCTCAGGTGTAATAACAGGCACCACCGACATGTTATCGAATGAACTCATGGTGTTTGGAATAAAAGCTTTTCAACTTGTCGCGATATTTGGAATGTCGTCAACGAAGAGAATCGTCAAAACTCTTAGGGTTCGAAACTTGGAACTTTTTGAAAACTTGGGAGACTTGTAGCCCAAATATGCCAATTCCAAAAGGCAAGTGGTCAAAGGTTTGGTTGAGCCGAGGTATTTCAGACCAGGGTTTTGTTGTTGTTGCTGATTGCACGTCTTTAGGACTACTGATTGTTCCCGATGCAGGTCGGAGCCATTTATATGAACCCGAAGGAAGGCGTCCACCGTACTTGTCCATGGAATTCGACGGTCTTCAATGAAAACGACCTACAACGTTCGGGATGGGGCCACGTGGGATTTGGTTTTGGTGGTTTTCCACTTCCACAGGCCCTCCTACTCCCGGGTTTACTCCAAACCGCTTAGCCACGGAGGGGCGTGGCTTTCAACTGGTACCCCTTTTTACCTGCAAATCCCTCCCCTTTTCCGCTCTCTCTCTGTTACTCTGTCTCTGTGTCTCTCCCTCTACCTAGGTGCTTGCTACGCTTTCATTCAAACTCGGAACTTGGGGCCAAGCGTCCGTGACGTCAGTAGTAAGTAGCCGGAAACTCGTTTTTACCTTGCCGGAGAGCGGGGCATCACCGTTCCACTCTTGCTTGGCGTCATGTGGAATCCCGCAAACCGGGTCTTCTAATAGTCTTTCCTTCATATTCAAAACCTGATTTCACCCACCAATTTTTTTAATAAGGCCATTCTGTATGCTTTCATTCCTGCTTGAGATTCAAACATTCGGCCGTCAAAGCCAAAACGGAAGCTACGGCTGATGTCAACTAGGAACCATCCCCAAAATGCTCCTTTTTATCAGAGGAATGCCCACCTTATCTTGTTCGGCATTCTTGATTACGAGCAGTGAAGATGACTTAAGCCTTTGCAAATAGGGATTGCGCATGGGGTAGCGTGACGTCAAGAGGAATGCCCTAGGTGTCCAAGAATCTGGTACAACAACGTAAGTGAAACTCCCCAAATATCTTCCTCAAAAGGAAATTTCGTCCTGGTAACCAATAACCGCACCCTTTGACGCGATTGCAACCCTTCTACACGTAAGATTGCAACGTAAGATCCGCAATCATGAGGCATCACTTTGCAGTACCCACACGAAAATTTTCCCCAAACGTGCCAAGCAGCTTGTCAATAATTTTTAAAAAATTCCGAATCACAGACGTCAAAAATTCTCCCATAAAGAAACTTTCGGCACTTCCTAGATCTTCATCTCCTGGATTTTTAATATACCTAAGAATCCGCGCCACGTTTTTCCTTACAAATGAGTCGTTTGCCGGTGTGGTTTAGTTGTAGTTCCTTCCGGAGTACAGATTCCTGAAATTCTATGGGAGACCTCTTGGGCATCCCCAAACATGTCCCAAAAAGGTTGACCGCACAAATCTCCAACTCTCCTTCTTTTGGACCACAAGGAAAGCGTCAAAACGCGGAGATTTGCGGGTAAGCTTCCGCCAATTTTCGCATCCGACCATACTGGCGTACCCAAACTCTACCTCAAGATGTCTCCTTCCCAATCTCACGCAAAAAAAAAAAAAAAAGAAAACGGAAACAAAGAAAGAAAATAGAAAAGCTAATGTCAAGAAGACTAAAGGTTATGAATGAATGACGGATTTTATTATGGTTGAAACGTAGGGATTCTCCACCTACGTTTCCTTCCCAAAGGATGTTACAGTTGCCCCAGCAATCTTCATTGCTCTGCTATAAGGCTTCCGTATGCTAAATATAAGCATCATGCAGAACCTCACTGTTCGGTTTTGACGTTTTGGACGATGAAAATGAAAACCCCTTTCTTCTTCTTGATCCTTTCTTTTGCTTCATCTTGTCTGTACACTCTCTATTTCAGTGTATTGCACTGCGGTGAAGAAACTTAACCCAATACGGAAAACCCGTGTGGAATCTTGGAAGACCAAGTAGGGATTTCTACATTAAGCAACTCGGGAGAAGAGCGAGGTTTGAAGAAAACAGCAAACAGCTATTCTAAGCAAGTCGGGCTTTCGATATCATGGTGAACAGGAGGAAATTTTCGGCAAATGGTAGAATGTAAGGACGAGCAGTTTTCCTAAGGTCGTTTTGTAAGCCGTCCCAGGTACGGAAACGCATTCACGATATTCCAACGGTGGAATAAACCCTTGTGACGGTAGTCGTAAATCGGGGACAAATGAGCTATGTTCGTCCTAAATAGAGTGCCAAGCAAGAAACGATTAAGACATGAGGGAAAAACTCAACTAGACAAACGTTTGATTTACCGAATTGAGCAATTGACTGGCGTCAGGGCTGGTTGCGAGCCATAAAAGAGCATTACCCACTAATTATTTCTTCAAATCTCAGAACGTCTGAGTGTATTAATTGGTCAGATGTCGTTCATAGGATATGCCGGGTAAAATCCGATATCCGGTAGCCCCATATAAAAGTCTAGAAAATGTTCCAAAGCCCATAGGACAGATCGTCAAGGTGACATTAGACACACTCTGGATACTACTAGTGTTCTACGTTACCGACATTTCTGGGCCTAAGAACTGGTGAACGCTTTTGATCTCATCCAAGGGTCTTAGCAAAAAGTCAGGCTGCCTTTTCTGGGGTAGAAGAAACTCGTCAACGTGCATTCAACGTGTAGGCACAGTGCTTACATGACATTGGCGAGGTACGTCGGTAGGCGTTGATAGCCTGTCCTACAAGGTTTTCATACTTATAGGCGTTGGATTTAACTTCTTTCAGGGTTTATTTGCGTAGTTCTGTCGTTTGCTATTGCTAGAAATGTCTCAAAATGGATGATGTGACCTTGGTCACGTTGACACTAAGAGGGTCATGGTACTGGGTTCCTTTCCTGGCTAATTTAATATACTCGCATTTAACCCGAAAGACTTAAGTTTTGGTGACGAAATCCCAATTCATGATCAATTGGATTCATGACCACCAAATTGGTGATCCATTCAATTCCAATTCAAGATCATTTGGATGAAGAACATACATGAATGCTACGACAATATGTTTGTTTGGGGTGGAGGTGAAGATGAAAAGAATACAGAAAGAGTTGCTGAGGGGATAATCCAAAATTGCAAAAATCAGATCAAGATTGACTCTAATTAAGTACTTATCCATGAAGTACGTCTTTAAAAAGTAAACCGTTCGACCTTGTCGTGCGTTTGTCGATGGAGTCACGTAGTAATAAGGTTATTAGGGCGTGGCTATCTTTCGCACGGGTTTCCAACACTAGAATTAGCTATGTCCAAGTATGGAAACGTGACTGAATCCTAAATCCGTGCCGAGGGCTTTATCCATTTTTGATCTCAAGTCAATTTTTAATAACCTCGCTAATCTAAGAATAATGCAGATCATAAGTAAGATAAACTTGAAACAGAAGACAAAACATACAGGTTGGGTTTTCGCGGACATAGAGGGGGGTCTTTGTACTTCATAGTCCGTTTTGCTCAGGCTCTTTTACTGCCTCTCAGTTGGCTTTTGAAGGATAAGGGCGATAAGCGCATCGTTGGGCGTTTGTTTGTGTGAGTGTCAAGAGCAAGAGCAAGTGAGCATTACAAATATGGGACGTTTAAAAGGCATTCCAACGCTGATTTCCCCGGACTTACTCCACGTGTTGAGCAGTATGGGCCACGGGGATGAACTAGGTAAAGTAACAAGTGCAGCTTACCTGTTTAAATTGGCAGAATTCAAAGCTTCCCAGACGACCACAAAACGCACAAAACACAGCTCAGGATAAGTGGGTGGTTGCGTTTTAGGCTTCGGCTTCGGTTTGGACCTGGTCCTGGATCCAAACTGAAGAATCCGTCTAACACAGGGCGGGAAAATTTGAATTTGTTAAAAATAACGGTCACGATTGCCATTATTTCTGGTTCGTTTACCATAGGGATGGTAAAGCTAGCAACAGGACAACAGGATCACAAGTCTTTTTTATATGTTGTAAGTAGTTCAGGGACCAAGCTAATATTCACTTTAAAAAAGCCGGGAAAATTTGACCATTTTAGAACATAACGGTCACTTTTCTTTTCACTGGCTTTGGTTTACTTTCTTAGGAAATTTTTGAGTTAGCAACAAGACACATTGGAACTTTTCTTACTGCATGCTAAAAATAGAAGTAGAGTCGATGGTTAAAAATAGACCACACGTCGTTTCAAAGATCGGCTTAAAACTAGATATTTTGGTACGATAAGCGCAGACTTTGATTGGACTTAATACCTACCGAGATTCCCATAAGAACGCGCGTTAAAACGGAAGACGGATAATGCTGTAAAACTCTAGAAAGTTAGAGCGAATTCCTTGCTCTTCTTTAAAACAGCATTCCAACTTGCGCCCAACGACCTGGTCTTTGAACTGATATCTATCTTGTGATCAATCTTGCTGCTTACTGATCCCAAGACTTGCCGTCGAAGATTTAGACCCCTGTTAACTAGGAAACGGCAATCATGTCCACTAATTACCACTCCATGTCCCTGTGTTTCGAAATCAAAATCAGGTCTAATAAAGTAATTTTATTTCCGGCTTGGGAATTATAGGACTTATTTTACCCTTGTGACATCATAAATGAAATTCGCAAACGCAGTACAAGATATCTAGGGTAAGCGATAATTAGGTGATAAGATATTTGCAAAGTCCTATGCACTTAGTCCGTGTAGATCACGCACTTAATACGTGTTCTTAGAATATTTAGTTTATTTACTTGGTCAGTACGCCTTAATTAGAAAGATCCGCTTCATGCGAAAGCTATAGCTTGTTAACCTAAATACCTTGAGTTATTAGTGGTTAGACGATTTTGACCAACCGACGTTTGTGTACCCGGTATCTTTCAAAACCTAATCGAGCGTCTCATCGCCTTTCAGAGTTCAGGAAATTCTCATTTGTCAAGACGAATTCGATGGAATATTCCGAAATCTTTGCATTTCAGGCAAAACAATTATGTTCTAATATCAATCTTCTTAATCCAATTCTGTTGAAGAAGAATTACGTGGCTTTCGTGACCGAAACCATATTTACGGAAGTCAAGGGCTCACGCAGTCTCTAATAGTGAGAAAGTCGCACTTCTCAGCCTTATAAGGGCATGCACTTCCGATCACGGATGCCAATCGTAATTCTTGTGACTACCGGAAACCACAACTCTATTCGTATGGAAACCAGCGTCTTGAGTCGAGTATCATAGGTACTAGAGGTTCCAGAGCTCAAGACGTTTCGGTTCCGCAATACCGTATTTACTCGAGAGTTCGGGTACATCCTGGACGCGCTTGGTACCTTTCTACCCGCGGATCTTGAAAGCGTGGATTTTTGCTCATACACCTCTGCTGATGAACGCCGTAATGGAATCAGGGGAGACGACAGCAATAGTTCGCTGATCCTGTCCCGTTTTTTTTGGTCGCGTGTATCAGTCTTATTTGGGTTATAACCGCACAGGTTTCTGTTGCTGGGGAGGGCTTGGGATTAAAAACGGCCGTCGAGTTGTTGGGCTTCTCCGAAAATTGCCGTCAACGTTGCAGGCTTATCAATCGCAACCAATTTTATATCAAGATCAATGTCTTAAGGACGTAAATAGCTGGTTCGGGACATACTTGTGAGAAGCCTCTAATGCCAACAGAGTAAATGTACCTAGAGCGACTACCATCAACGCGACTACCATCCCTAGGCAGCTTGGTCTTCAACTACGCACTTACATTTGCATCGGTTCAAGTCAAAAACCCGGACGTTGTCGGAAATCCTGTTTCCTACGATCATGCGGTTGTATCCTAACGCGTGCTCTTACTAAACTGTAACAAGGAAGGGAAAGCCAAAGCTCAGTCAAGTCGAAAGGTTCTTCTTTTCAAGTTTCATTTATCACCAAGAGGACAGCAACAGGCTCCCCAACAATGAAAACCTCACATGTTGAAGAGCCTGTAACTATCGATTACGCCCGTTAAACGATGAAGAAGGGTCCCCTCTTGTTTCGAACAATGAATCCAGCAAAAAAGAGCCCAAGGGAAGGTGTCACTAATAAGACAAGTTAGAAATCGGTTAACAAGGAATGCCAAATGTAGAGAGCCTTGTATAATCAGATACCAAAGGCAAAAGTTTACATGATTTCTCGGAAGGATCAATTCTGGACTAGGCACAGCATTGTTATGGGTATAGTCAAGGTTACTTTTACTCTTTCGGTCCCACATTGGCCCAGGTCAGAATACATTGATATATAGACAACGGAAAAGGACCCCCAAATCCCTGTATAGATTGAAGGGGGATGGTATCAATACCTTCGGATCCCCTATACAAGAGTGCACACACCGCACGCGAGATTTGCCTAATCAAATTTCTCCGAAGTGTGTCCCTATAGTCGATTGTTCCTTTTAGCCCAGCGAAAGATAGACCCGACGCAGCAGAGCCTACGGTTCAGTTGTACGAAAAAAAGCACTCCATGTATACACATTATATGCATCTAAATAATATCAATATAAAAGGCACCCAAGGCTGAACTGTGCTGCTCTGTCTGCAGAACATATCGTATAAGAGTTTGGCTGTCTCTAGTCAGGCTTGTTACAGCATCTTATGTAGATATAGCTAGAGCCAAAAGCTTAGGGAAAGGTTTTCGAATTTTCGTCTGATGCCGTGCACGCAAAAGACTATTGTTTCACGCGAGGAAAAGTTCCACGAAATATTACTAGCAACATTGGCATGACAAAAAACAGCTCCCGCCCCTATATGCAATTCAATGCCAACATAGCTGGTCACCCTCGGCTTTCTTAATGAAGATTAACCAGACAAGTTTATGAAGGCCGGCATTTCTCGTTTTTCTTGACTTGCTAACATTTCCAATTAACTTGGAATTCGGCGCCACAACATGAACCAAATACGTTTTGGGCTAAGCAGCTTAGCAAGCAGCGCTGGCCAAAATAGGACATTTAGGTTCCCTGTAAGCCATATTGATAAACAGGTGTTATTGGCGAAGACCTTAACCGTGCTCGAGGAGCAGTGCAAGTACAGTACTACAGGCCAAGACATAACGAGGCCAAATTGTCTAATCCTTTCCAAGATGGAAGCAAAGAGTCATCATCGCTTGGGATAGTCAGATCTAAACGTCCGGAATTCCAAGAAATGTGCCTTCTTCGCCATTCTACCATAGTATATACACAACTGACAACGGTGAGAAGAGTCTGGTCCTTCCACTGGCAGGTTTTTCTCGGATTGCGAGACACAATCAGACATTAAATGCGGTGTCAAAACAACGCTCAATCCTCCGCCACTTTTGGCCAAAACGTCTCAAGTTTATTATACTGCTTCGTGGCCACATCCCTCAGCCTTTCATGCTTAAAACAGACTGGAGATAACAATGCAGTTTGCTTCTCGCTTAGATAGTATTGCAACACCTTGACGGCTAAGAGCTCAGCCAAAGTGACGTCATGACGGTATGTCAATCACGATGTATAGTATACACCGACAGACTTATCCGAGAACAAGGAAAAGGGGACGTTTTCCACCTCAGCAACGTTTACAATGCTAAATAGTATCCCGCACACATCACTTTCGTGTTGTAAACGACTTATTAGGAAAACACTTGCAAAGGTAAATAGATAAACAAGTGCAAATAGATAAACAAGTGCAAATAGATAAACTAGTGCAAAGGTAAATCATTGGCCGTCTTCGATTCTGCAATAACTCCCCCGCATTGATCTCTTTCCTTGTTTTACCATCGCTCTGGATTCAACAGGTGTTCCGCGTAGCACACCTGGATTTTGGGCTTTATAGGCGATGACAATGTGTACCAACAATGCGCATAACGTAACATTTTTGGGCTAGAAAAGGTTCCCAAAAGCCGACACCTTTTTTACGAACACCTGATCCGGCCCGCGTGCGGACCTAATTGTGGAGTATGTTCTACTTATAGGCCTAATAAAGCGACAAAAACCGGCGGCGTTACCCGAAACAGAATTCACGGCAGGAGTCCGGTATCACTGGCCGAATCGTTTCCGATTGACCGAGTTTGAAGCAACAGTTACTCGCTTAGCTAGCAACTCGCACGCTTTTCGGGAAATTAAAGCGGTTACCTTTGTCAATTAAGCTGAATTCAAGAAGAATCCGTTGGAAAGTGTGAAGTCGGCACAGAGAACTCGGTAATTCAGAAATGCTAGCTTCAACTGAGTCCACCGAGCTATATTTGGTTACCTATATGTGGCCCAGGCCCTTAAAAACTGCTCAGGAATTCTAGGAAAGGTGCCAAGAAGTATAAAGCAACAAACAAGAAAGCAGACAGACACCAGCCCAACGTCATTTTTGCGGGTTAAATTCCCCAAACTGCTTTCCCTGGACTACCCCGGTTTCGAATTCTCAATACGACCTGAGAACGTTTCTCTTATCTTTTCTGTTAAATATACCGCAAAAACCAAACCGAAAACAATAGGCTTTCCGAAGCTTCGCGAACAGGAAACTCCACAATGATATTTGGAGTTCAGTAATGAAAGAATAAGTGGCGCAACTCGTTAATCACGACCTCATCAAGTTTCCAGCGACAATGCTCGAAATAACCGAAACAAAACGTCTTGTCTTGACCAAATACGGCATCTGGAAAGTTGCCCCTTGCACCTTTTCCTTGCAGGGCCCTCATAAGCTATGTAAAAAAGAAAATACAATCAAATAATATATTGTACATCAGAAAGTGTCAACAAAAAACGCAATTTCCTTTACAAGAATTGAGGCCGTGTATACTGTCAACAAAACATCCAAGGGGAAACAACCCCAACCTACGCTGCCAAGACAACTCGCCCCGTTTTACCATTTTCCCAAAAGAGTTAAACAGGTATATCGAAAGGGTGTGACAATTGCTGCCGCGCGGCTTTTAAACGAACCGGGGCTCCCGTCTCATTGTGGGCACCAAAACTTGTTGCAGCCTTCTCTTTACTCCGCTTTTGTCATCGGAAACAATAGAAACGCATCGAGGGGTCTGCTTTTGAACCTAATTCGATTGGGGAAAGGGGACGGGTCACGTGACAGACGCTAATCACCAATGGTTAGTACAATTCATTGTTGGCTGAACACTGCCAGACCCGTCCATTGGCTCCCAGACGATAAATAAAGGCATTTTTGCATCCATTACGATGTCTCCTTCCTGTTTCAGAAAAAAATGTAAGGGAAATTAAAATTGCTTAAAATAAAACGGTACTGGATTTTAGCCTGTTTCCGTAACAATCTGCTCTGCTCTGCGAGGATGGGTCAAGGTGAAGGCTGTATGACTTGGCAACGTCTTGTGGACATGAAGAACCAGCAGGTCCAGCAGGTATGAGCGTGACCAAACATCTTTTCAATAGACGCATTTCCTAGAATCAGGAACTGTGCATAAGGCTGCGTTTCTATTTTTTATATTGATTTTAAACAACAATAGGTCCTATCTCAGCGTTTAGTAGCTCTACAGTTTCTTCTACTCTCGCATCTATATACTACGACGGATTATGTCATTCTAACTTGCGTGTTCCACTGGTTGCACTGGTGCAATATTTTGGCATTCAGTGTGTCAAACTTCTACATCTTTACCCACTTCTATTTTTTATATTGATTGTAAACAATAATAGGTCCTACCTCAGCTTTTCGTAACTCTACAGTTACTTTTACTTTCGAATCTATATACTACGACGGATTGTGTCATTCTAACTTGCGTGTTCCACTGGTTGCACTGGTGCAATATTTTGGCACTCAGTGTGTCAAACTTCTACATCTTTACCCACTTCTATTTTTTATATTGTTTGTAAACAATAATAGGTCCTACCTCAGCTTTAAGTAGCTCTACAGTTTCTTTTACTTTCGAATCTATATACTACGAGGGACGCCGTCATTCTAACAGCGCGTTCCACTGGTTGCACTGGTGCAATATTTTGGCATTCAGTGTGTCAAACTTCTACATCTTTACCCACTTCTACTTTTTTATATTGATTGTAAACAATAATAGGTCCTACCTCAGCTTTTAGTAGCTCTACAGTTACTTTTACTCTCGAATCTGTATACTACGACGGACTGTGTCATTCTAACTTGCGCGTTCCACTGGTTGCACTCGGTGCAATATTTTGGGCACTCAGTGTGTCAAACGTGTATATCTTTACCCTACCCTGATTTGCGAAATACAAATGCGATCTGAGCTTTCTAGAAATTTGGGGCAAGTTGTAGAATATCCAATCTTGGCCTCTTCATACTATTTGGCTGGGCACGTTTTGGAATCATAAGTTTCTATGCGTCTCCTATCTTACCCGCCTATCGGGCGACCAATAAAGTTTGTATACACAAAGAAACCGAGCAGCAATACAGTACTGTGCACTATACTGGTATTCGATCTACCCTGTAATTCTGATACATGGTAATAGCACAACCAAATAATCCTTTTTCTTAAGGCCTAATACTATAACGATAATATAGAAAAAGACGAACTTGAAAGATAGCGTACTGCAACGATATTGCGTACAGATAGAAAGAGAGCTCTTTAGAGACCTTCACGCGAGTAAGATGGTAATCAACCGGATTATAATTTGCCTGCACTTGGTCCCAGCCAAACCAAAAATCGCACTCAACCGAAAATCCCTTGAGACGTTCAAGCGACTGTATAACAAGTTTCTAGGTAGTGTTTACAGGAAAAGCTTATGATTGATTATAGAAGAGCAAATTAGCGAAAAACTTTTTGGAAGATGCCAGCTAATACCTCGATCACTTCTACAACATGGGGAACCAGATACCAGAACACCCATCAGAGGTCACCTGGTAACACCGGGGATTATTTTGGGTGAACTTGCCGCGCTCTCTTCCTCAGAATCCTAAGATTCACTCCATGGATTCCCTACTGCAACGTAGTCTCAACGAAAGCTTAGGAGTTAGGTCTCTCGAGGGACACCTAAGTCTATTACGAGCCAATAACGAAACCTCCTTTTTATAGAGCTTCTCAATAAAGCTCTGATTGAAATCTATAAACACTCCAAAAGTTAATACCCAATTGACTTGTATTTACTTTTTAATGATCGATTGTTTTTATTTACTCATTAGTGATCGCTGATGCTAACTTCCCAACGAGTTCCACCTGCGCTAAAGGCCCACGCGAGGTTAGAGCCGATGGACACTCCGCCACGGCAATTTTGGAAGCAATTTTGACCCTCATGCCCCTGGATACCTATGTTTACGCGCCGGTAAAACCCCACACTTGACACATCTTCCGAGAATTGTAACTAAGCCACTTAATGCTAAAAACGTTTGGTCCAGGCTGCTGTTATGAGCATGACGGATTCCGATAAACGGCGTGGTTTACCGGATCCTCCGGCCATCAAAGGTGAATTCCAAGCGTTGTTGGACGCAGCGGAAAAACGGAAAGTTCCGATCCAAGAAGTCGAACGTTTCGACTTTTACGAAAGGGCCAAGAAAGCCTACGCAATTATCCAAACCGGGTAAGTATTTAACTCCATTTCTTAGCTGGATGGCTTCAAGAAAGAAAGAAACTAAAAATTCCCTAATTCGCACTATAGCTTGTAGAAATTCCTCAAATTCAAATACTGAATTCAATCTTTTCATTGTTTAGGGAAACGGCGTTGTATGGAAACATTGTTCTAAAGATGGGGGTTATTTCGTGAAAACCCACCTCATTCCTTTCAACTTGTTAACAAGTGCAGTGTATTCGGACAAACACACTTGTAATTCCCTAATGATGGAGGAATAAAATGTAATGTTTAATATACTGGGATTAACACAGATAAATGGGTTGTAAAAGACACAGATTACAGTTTTTGTAGTACCTAGTGACCACCCTAGTTGTTGTCCAGTCTACATAGAGATAAGAAACGAGGCTTGCTCGAAGATAAGATGATCCAGGGGAATTTTTTCCTGTATTTTTTGGATGAGTAATAAGAAAAGCTTGCGTTATATGATAAATGAAAGAATAATATGTCGATCGGTTATTCTATTATTGCATGTGCCATATAGAGCACACGGGAGCTGTAATTCTCCTCATGAGGTAATGACTAACTATAGCTTTTAGGTGTTTTTTTACCACTGGTCCTGGTTAGTTTCGACGATATGATTGGGTGTCGTGCGATAAGAGTAGGAATTCACGAATGGTTAAGAACGCGGTAAAGGGGCAGTTTCTTTAAAATAATGAATACATTCGCCACACTTCGATAAAAGCTAAAAACGTCACTAACTGATACTAAATTGGCATAAAGGAGGGCACACTAACTGCAGACCAACACATCAGCATTCGCCTTTCATTGAGTTCAAGTTTAGCTGTGTTAATAGATTTGGATTTTGCTAAAAAGCAGCATTAATTAACCATTTGAAAACAGGTTTTGGAGATTTGAACACTTCGTTAGACAATCGCACAGACAACGGAAGACAATCATCGCAATCAAGACAATCAAGACAATCAAACGCAATTCGTTAGATAATCGCAAAGTTTAATTGTATTTTGCTTTAATTGTATTTGATTTGCATCTTGCAAAAACAGTAGCATTCATTAACATCGTTAAAACATAGTTTCGGGAGATTAGAAGGCTTTGGTTAGATAACGTTCAATTGTCTCAAATTGAATTTTCGAGTCGAATTGTTGTTTTTCGTATTTTGTGCTGAATTTTCTGGAGTGGAAATTGAAGTTTGATGAAAATGGCGTCCACATTACTTTCGATTAAAGGTAAGATACTTTCGGCAATCCAGCCTCTGAAACCCACGTACCTAATGGGACAAAACTTGCATTCTTGGCGTAGCAAGTTTACTATAGCAAGTGATTAGGTTCTGTCAATGGACCGGGGGTTTCATGCTCGTATCTAATCTTTATACCCGCCCCCTGTAATACTAAAGAAATTTATGAAATTCTCTACAGCGGTGATTATCGTCAGTCTCTGTCTACCGCTCACAACAGAAGCCAGACCGTCTTTCACGCCGCGTAACCAGGTTTCCCACATGGCCCACAGCGAGTTAGTTTTGGACTCGCCTCCTACTGAATTCGGGTTTTACTCGCCTGCCTTTGATGCGGACAGTGCAGCAGAGATTCCGGTAACATCGAGCTCAGCAATACACGAACTAGACGATACTACGGCTGAAGTGGATGCAGTAACCGTAGTTGAGCAACCAACAACTTCATGGCCCTTATCGTCATCTACTATGGCATCAAACACGGCTTACATGTCACGTGGACGGACCAATGTTTTGGCGGCTCCAGGTGTTCCCCAAGGAATGCTCTCCCTCGACCCACCGTTTTGGGTGAATCCTTGTGGCACTAGCTGCAGAAAAGGACCTCGTAGTTCTAATTCCAACGACGACACAGCGCTCTACGCCCAAACTTTATATGTAGCAACCGATATTGCGCTCACTAACGCCAATTCTTTCCGAGATGTCTATGTAAGGTTTATTTTCACAGCTTGTCCGCCTGATTTGGCATTGTAAACTTTATACCTTTCCTTTTCCGCAGATACAGACAACATTCGGAGTTAACAGTTTTGAAGAATTCGCTGCAGATTGGGCAGACTTTGAACTCGATTGGCTGCCCACGCATGAAGTCATCCCGAAAGAATTGGGCGAAAATCTGACTTCTTCTTACTTATCTACACTGCAGGTATTTCTATACAATGATACAATTAGCAAGAAGAGTAAACTGAAGTGACAAACAATCCTGTTACTTAGTTTGATGTGATCGTCAGTACAGGATTTACTGCTATGCAGCAATATGCGGTGGGGCTCGAGCAATTGTTGGAAGATAAGTATTACTACGAAGCCCCGTTCGCGAGGAATTTTTTAGATCTAACCCTAGATGTGAAATCGGTAAAGATTTAAAGCTACGATAAGACTAGGAAGGTTGCAATTTTTACTCTAGTTGTTATAGGAGGTTTTATGCACTTTGAGCTCGGCAGTTGACGGCATGGGCATTGTACGCCCTATCGATGTAGGAAGAAACGTCATGCCTGATAACCAACGTGACGTACAGGACTATAGCATGCGTGATATGAGGGACTTCATCATCTTCAGAGACCTCATTAATGCGTTGGAGTACTACAACCAAGTTTCACGATACTTTGTGACAAAGAAAGCCATGTTGTGAGAAGGACACTTGTTTTCCCACCGTGACCACACCTTTTTCTTATCTATGGTTTCCCAGCTTATAATATTTATTAGTTATTGCAACGCTTCATGTAAGATATTACTATTCTTTTATAAAATACAATTTTGGAAATTTTGGAACCCATATGAACAGAGCAATAATAAAAAACACACATTTTTTTTTGCTCATTTTATTGAACTTTAAAATAGTAATAATACAGTTAACATTGAATTTACCAGTTATTTAGTTGTCCAACGCAACGGTCTCCAAAAAGTACCAACAATGAACAAACTGACGAGTGACGACAGACCACAAAATTGCAAGCTTGAAAGTATCCACATTTTTCTGATAGCTAATTGAAGACATGTTTTTCTCGTGATAATCTTACTCTACAAATTTAGGAAATTCGAAATGAAATGTTCTACCTGTGCACAAGTTTACCAGGAATCCATTTGTTTTCACAGCAAACACTTTTTGCCCGCCATTTTTGATTATTTGGATAATTTTACAGATTGTTAAACGTACGCCATCTAACGTTGTGGATCTAGAGAGCAGTTCGGGATGCCATAAAGCATAAATTCGATTTATTCTACTGCGGTTTTGGACTTTCTTTTGTTTATCGTTTCTTGTACACGAAATGATACTTATAAGACTATTTCCAACCGCAATGTTTGCTCTTCTTGCTCTAATTCTACACCTCGATTTCATGCCTACAGTTTGCATCCACCATTATGTGTAACGAGCTATTAATGTTAGGCGTTATTGACAATTAGCCAAAAAATATCCAATGTGTTCCCACATCAAAGAACGTTTCACTACTAAATTTGCGTAGCTATTTTTCTTGCATTAAATTAAAAACAATATTTAACTCTCCATGAGTATTATAATTAAATTCAACTATTCTACTATTTCAACTGTAGAAAATAGTTGTGGCAAAAGAATCGAGATATATTCATGATTAACTGGATGTGTTCCTACTAAGAATTACATTTACATTTGGCTTAAAGAGTGACTTCATAAGGTGTTCTGGAACTCTTTCATGATTTGCGCTTCGGAAACAGAATTTTCAGCTTTAAAGCTATCGCTCAGTACATTTTCGATTGAAGGTCAGTTATAATTAGCTCATAGAACTAGACTTGATTGTAGCATCTGAGAAGTCGAAGATACAAACCACAATCTTCTAAAGGTTGCACTACGAAATGCTACAGATGTGGAAATCGTTAATTCAGGGTGGTTTCGTGTTGTTCTCTTATCTTTGGTTACGTATATAGCCAAGTCCTTATACTTGAAACTAACCCAAACTGTAAACTCTAATGATGCTTATCGTCAGTCACTCTCTGCGATTCACAACAGAAGCTCGGCCAGATTGAACTCCTTGTAATCACAGCACATGTCAGCATTGACCGAATCAAGTTCTTTCAATCTTCGCCTTCCTTTGATTCAGGCTGTTCCGCGGAGATTCTGGCAACACACAGCTCAGCAATACCAGGCTATAACGATAATGCCGCTGAACAAGACAAGGTGATAGCAGTAGAACAATCTATAATTGCCCGGCCCTTATCATCAAACTACTTTGGTGTCTAACGCGTCTTACACATCAAGTGGACCGACAAAGGTTTGGGTGGCTTCCTGTAATACCCAAGAGAATGCTCGCCCGTGTGGATAAATCCTTGCGATAATAGAGGGAAAGGATCTGTTCTCAACGGCGATACTACGGTTTACGCATAAACTTCATGTAAAGCAAGTATTGCGCAATAATATTGCGCTTTAACAACTACTCTTTAGGAGATACCCATGTCAGATTTCTTCTTACTAGTTATTCTGCCTACACCATTTGATTTCTATTGGAAACTTTATACCTTTCCTTTTCTCCAGATACTGACAACATTTTAAGCTAATAATGCTGCAGAATGGACCAATTTTTAACTTGACTGGCTGCCTTCGCAAGCAGTAAATTTTCAAAACTTGATTCAAGTTATGAAAAGTTTAAATACATCATATAACTAAATCTTTTGACGCAGCCTACCAGTATAGTTTTATTAAAGATATGTTCAAGAAAGGAATTTTTAAAATTATATCGTTAGATTTATTTTAAATTTCTGTTTAAAAATGTAGTTTAACATTATATATTTCACTATATCTAGGTGGCATCTACCGCCAACAATTCAAAACGAACGTAACATCCCAAAACCGCAAAACAGAATTCAATTCAATTGAATTTCAAATTGAACTCAATTGAATTCAAATTGCTCGAAACTTTAAACAGTAAATTAATATTTAAGCTACACACGGATTCATGTACAAAAACTAATGTATATTATGATCTTAACTGAGCTACTGATAAACAAAAAAGTGGTTTGTCCACGTGAATGTTCAAGACTTATATTTACATGCCTTTTTTCCGATATTTGATACATTCTTTCATGGGATAGATTCATTTTTCACAGAAAAAATGGGGATGGGGAGTGTTAATTATTTCCTTTTTATCTTTTAAAGCCGACACAACACATGTGCGCTCTGCACCGAGCCTTTTCCTTCCCTATGCACATGGCAGTGGGTTTTTGTAGGTAGAAGGACATAACATACAGGACGCAACTTATGTCGCATACATTCGATTTTTTCCGCAACATTCATTATTAACTCTTAATCTTTTCAAAGGGCGAACCAGGGCTAACATGGCCTTTCTTTACTTACAAGAAAAAGGACTTCCGCGACAAAGGGGAGAGAAGGGAAATATATCCAAACAATAAGCGTACCATACCATACATACGAAAACCAACCTCATCGAGAACAGCGAAAAATAGTGTGGGGGAAGGGAACTATTTCTTGCTTTTTTGGACGAATAGAAATAAAAAAGAAAGATTTGTTTTCAGACACAAGACGCATACCGCACTAACACGTGAAACATCGTATCCCTTCCTCTCAGATTTCACGACTTGCTCTCATTATTGTAGTTTTACTTATGTACACACTTCACAACTAAGATAAACAGGATCAATGGAGTCTTTAACTTTTTCTCAGAAAAATTTGGGATCACAATTCCCTCCCCCGCAACTCAACAACTGTCCATACCAATAAAAAACAATCCAATTAAAAACAATCTGTCTCTTTGAAGCCTGTCACTAAAAATAAAGACTGACTCCCCCCCCAAAAAACTAATAAAAAATAAAATAAATGTAGGAATATTCCAAGCCCACAAAAATTTTGCTTTTCTTTTCCAGAATCCAGACTTCTCTATTAGTTCAACGCAGGCGAGTTTCTAATACTTGAGGCCTTAGTGATAATTAATTAAATTATTTTATTTTCTAAAAAAATAGAAAAACACCAACTCTTCTCTCTTCTTCCAATGAAAACTTGTCCAGTGCAAACTTGCTTGGCTCTTTGATTTGCACTGCTGGTGTTCATCAAACAAAAAAGCGGGGGGAAAAAATAAATGTTTGACAAAAAGTGCGACAACTTTTCATATAATTTTTTTGTCCGTCTCAGAATAAAAAAGGGTTTAATCTTTGGCTATTCTATATACAGAATCCGAGCTAACTCTTAATTCAATTCAGGTCTCGCGTTTCTTTAAACTCCAGAAATGGCCCAACAGCCTACTGACTCAAGTCCTTTATGTTTACGCTTTCCCCACAAAAAGAATTTCGAAAAAAAATAAAAACGGAATAAAACTACCATCTCTATAGGCTTTCCCCTCGAGGACCAATCCGGAACATTACAACCCATTGGGACACTAAAAAAAAATCGAAAAAAGGGGTTCTATTCTTGTGTTCGATCCACGGAGATCCATAAAATATCCACATCGTATCTTTAACGGACACGAATGCAGTTCTTAGTTGTCTTAAATTAACATAAAAAGCCCCAGCAACTAGGAAAAAGCAGTTTTAGCTTTTAAGCTTTGACTTTTTCGTTTCCCAGCCTCGAAAAAAGCCTGAATCTCGTAAGTCAGTCCTATCTACAACACAAGCCCCGCCTGTCAACAAACAAAGAAACGCCCCTTTCTCCTCCCCTTCTTTAAAAAAATGTTTTTGTACCACACAACGTAACTTTTTTCCTTTCTAGTTTGAAAAGGGATACTGAAGACTATAGTAAAGGACAATCTGAAGCTTAAATTTCACCATTCTTGCCGCAACTTTTCTTAAATTCCAGACCTTTCACTTTTCTGCCGAGTCATACACACTCCTATGCCGTTCAAGAGGAACTTGCTACGTAAAAATTAGCAAGTGTTGCAATCCTCCTTTTCTTGCTTACGATTTGGTTAAAGCTTTCAATCTGGTGATTGGGGTACTTTTTGTTTCGCCTTACTCCTTCCCAGGACCTCCAAATAAATAAAATCAAATAAAAAAAAAATCTTTTTTGAAAAAAAAATCCCCTTCTCTCATTTCCCTTCCCAAATTCTATAACGTCCAGTCAAACAGAACAAGGTGCATCGAGGACATGGGTCATCATCCCACTGGTTATTTGTGCAGGGTCACTCACCTAAAAACAGAAGAATTGAAGATTAAGAACATCCACTTTTTTAAATAATTGTTTAATTCGTACCCTTGTCCTCTTGCCCTTGTTCCAAAGCTTTCACGCCGGCTGATACGTGTGTTTAAGCTTCTACGAGAGAGAGCTGGAACGTGCCCAGGGTAACTCCGCTATCACTGGAGACGGACTGCACCGAATTTTGATCATCCGTATCACTCGCATTGCTGCCGTACCCGATCACGTCCACTTCATCTATGGGCAAGACAATAAAACCTTCTACAATAATTCGCCATGACGCTCCTCTTACCTTCGCTCGCATATGAACCCTTCTTTTGCTGACCAGACAATGGAGATTTACCTGATTCCGACGTGGAGGACAAGGAGGAGGCGGTGGAAGTAGAGCATTCGGACAAAGACACTGAGCGACGTTGGAGCAAAGTATCCCGTTGAACCGAGAGTTGTTCCAACCGCCGTTTGAGGTATCGTTGTTCCCGGAATAATTGCTCTTTGTGTTGGGCATGCTTACGATCTCGCTCTTCTAAGGTCTAAAAAGAATCCGAAATGGATACAAAAGAGAGGAAAAATAAAAACGGTGGAAAATACAATAAAAAGTCGAGAAAACGCCCATTAATCAGACGGGAAAACCAGTAATTTGAGACGAAACATAAGAATACGACTCTCACTAGGGGATTTCAAACCTTACCCACACCTTACCTTGATAAAATGCTTCGCTTTGGTCAGCAACCCCAACGTCGTGTGTCTCGAAGAATCGGTCCCCAACGGGACCATATCTTTCAGCTTCTCCAGACAAATGCGCAGGTGAGCTCTCCTATTATTACAACAGAACTTTAATTAACAAAAATACATAAGAAAATGCCAACAAAAATAAATACACAATAAATTCAACAAAATCTTGGCGTATTCGAAGAGCTAGGATACTTTCAGTATACTCAAATTAGTATCTATTATTACTCTAAATTATCTAAATTAGCATTATTATACAAATTCAGTTTTTAGATTTCATTCAGTAAAGTTAAGACCACGGTGTAGTGGAAACTCTTATGGCGCCACAGAAGCCAAATTTTGATTCGAAAATTCGAATTTTCTGTGCAATAGAATGAAATTGTATTGTGTATTGTGACAGTAATGCATGGGATGTATTTATCTAGTGCACCTAGTATGTTTTTGTTAATACAGTTTCCCATACATTTGTATGTAGAGTTTATGAAAGTTTATGCAAGTCTAGAATTTACGAAAATTTTAATAAATCGTATCAAAATGAAACGATCTGACTGCATTAGATTTCTTAGTAAGATAGTAAATAAGAGTTCTTCGCTTATCTCTTGCTGTTTCTTTTAATTTCTTGTTGAAAGTTTATGAAATTTTGCGACATTTAAAACATTGAGAACACAACACGTTCTCCGCATTTAGTGACAAACGGGTATAAACTATCCATGAATTTTTTACAGCTAATGGAGTGAAAGAAAGCAGGCCCGTACCCAGGGGGGTTTCCCTCGAATTTTTTTTCCTCCATAACGATAAACACATACAACCTACCTCCCCACCAAAATTCTGGGTACGGCCCTGACTTGACCCCCCCCCCAATCCTGGGTACGGCTGTGAAAGAAAGTACAAGTTCTAACGATTCTGATCAGCAAAAGTTTATGAGAATCGTTAACCTAACCTAGTTAATTCCCAATCCAACTAGCAATTTTCAACTCGAATGACACCTGTTTGTCACTCTTTTTCGGAGAACGTTTTGCAACAATGTGACACAATAGTGTCATTTTTGACCACCGGGTTTTAAACTGAAGATTGGTTGACAAAGGGTATGCCATCAGTGCTCTCTTTTGACAAAAAATTATCACCTACTTGTAGTACACCGTGCTCCCGGGAGCTATTCTACTCTAAATATATTATAACTATACTAATAAATTTAAAAAATAAACATAAAAGGAATGAAACATAATTTTAACATATTCTAAAAACAAGAACACTCCCCACCACATAGCGCCTACAAAAATCACCTCTTCCCTATTTCGGCCTAGGGAAGTCGGAAACAAAGAACCATCTCACGGAACTTTACACTTCTGCTCCATGTGCCAGAGGCCCAACTCGTTTCCCATGACAATCACACCTCTGGAAAAGGTCCAAAAGATATCCTCTATCGGTCTATCGTTTACATAATCATACCCTCCCTACCCCCTACATGCACTATCTCTTTACAGTGACGTCACAGGACGTTTCCCACGCCGCAAAACCCCCAAAACGCCACAAAAAAGATCCCCTCCACTCAAATTCATTCGGCTTTTAACTTTTCTTTTTCCCATTACTTTAATGACTATTTTGCCACCTCGGCCATTACTAGCCAAACTAGCAACTAAATAACTCAGCCCGGGGGCGGAAGTCAATGTCTGCGTAAAGGATAGGGGGGAACTTTGGCTAGCTTACAACAGGTAAGCCAACGACCTGTTTCCCTTCTCGCTCTACTCACACTCGGTGGGTAATTTACATGCACCATACAAAAAAAGTTACAAAAAAGTCGCTTACGGGCCTTTTTCGTTTCTCCCTTTTCCGAGTCTTTTCTTATGGACGTAACTCGCACCCAACAACTTCTTGCGCTTATTAACAACACAACAATAAGCCTGCTCGACGTCACCGAAGGTTGCGGATACGTGACTTTTCAAAGACGGACCAAACCCCATTCGAAGACTCCAAAATAGCGAACAAAAGAACGCCTTGCCATACTTACACCTTTGTATAAATCATAGGACAAACCCACGCCCAGCCTTGCACTTACCGGTTATGATAACCCTTATGAAACAAACGGGGGACGGGGTTGGTGAAGAGGGAATACGCGGAACAAAAAGGAAACCCACCTATTCTCTTTTTTTTTTACGACAGTTGTTTCCGCGCACATATCTTTACCATCACTCCCAAAGGATTGAAAGAAACAAAAAGAGGAAAAGGCGCTAACGCTAGGGTCACAGAGTACGACGCGGAACATTAAGCCTGAACTACGGGTCCCTCTATGTTAGCGCGCCGACACCAACACTGAATTCGTTCGACGACTCCCTAGTCCTGGCCCGGGCTAAACGCAACGCAACCCACGGCTTGCGTATCGTATTGGCCTATCATAGCGAGGCTTCTGTAAGCGGTTAGGCTGGTTAGTACACTTTTAAGGCACAGCAATAAGGTTTCCTTACGCTATGTTTACCTTTTTCTTTGAGCCTCAAGAGTAACTAACCCTAACAACACAGTAGTTACAGTAGTTGGTACAGTTAGCACTATCTTCAGTACTATGTACAGTTAGTACTATGGTCAGTACAGTAGTTGGTTTCTTACCAAGATGGACGAATGGAATGGATTTTCTCTAGGTTACATAAAGGACGCGTTATTGATCAAACTCGCGCATAATAACAAAGAAGATCCTTTGTTGTCGATGGTTTAGAGTCGCAGAACGAACCAAAGCATAGAGGGAGAGAGCGACTCTTTTCCAGGAGGTTGAGGTCAAAAACAGGCCGAAGTAGAAAAAGCCGGAGAAAAAGGTCCCAACGCTTTACTCCGGCGCCTTGCATGCTGCTTTGCATATGTATATATATCTGCTATCTAAACAAGCCCCTAACGCGCTAAGAACACGCACGTATTATAAGCACAATTTATGGAATAGTAGCTCGCATACTAAAAAAAGAACCGCGTTCTGGCCGTCTTCCCGCTTTCTCAGAAACGCCAAAACACAAGCTGTTGCCTTTCTTGAAGCTTTTTGACGTTATGGTATGGCAGAAACTTGTGGCAGGACTGCTTAAAGAAATCCATTTGCCCAGCTAATTATGCAATCGCTTCAAGAACGTTGTACAACTTAGGAACCAGAATTTTACGACCTATTTAGCCCTAGGCATTTCCAATGTAAAGCTGCTATTCATCGCCTGCTCCATTTATATGCATACTTGCATGCTTTCCCTATCAGCGGCCCAATAGCTTCCAAGAAATGCCACTAGAAAACATTCCTGATACCTAAATACCTAAACCAGCCTCTTCCCTAGCCTACGTCACAGCACTGCCCTTGCCCCTAGAATCGCATCTTGTTGCGAAGAGCCAAATATAGTAAGGAATGACGGAATGACTAGCCATCCTAGTAGGCCTACACTTCCTGAACCCAAAAAGGCGGTGCATAGAGCCTACGGGCGTTACGAGTCGAGCCCTAGCCCGTTTTAGTTGATAAGAAGAGGGAAGCTTATCAATCTAACGCGGCAGCTCAACGCTCTATATGCAGCGGTCGATCAATAAGACGAGCACTCGAGTAAACCGAAAGTCCTATTGAGAACTTGCAGTACAGAATGCACCGAGTGAGAGCGAATATGGATTGCTTTGACACAACGGTTATCACCGCATGACGTAATCGATTATCACGCGTAACAGCCAGGGCTGAACGTGCGCAGCAGCACATAGCATGCCCCAATGTATACACTTTTACGAATGACCTTCTTGAAAAGTTTTAAGGACAGGCAAGAACGACAGGTGTCGCAAGTTCCCAGATGCAGCAAAACCAAATTCCGTTGTCCCAAAACATTCCCATTCGAGGGACGACCAACTGTTTCTTCATATTTTCCCTTTTTTCGTCCAGCTAACCTGTCTCTTTTGTAAACAAACTCGCTTCCTATACTCGCAAAGTCGTCTTCCCAAATTCCCAAGTCTCCCTGTGTTTTAGCCTCCTTAAAAAAAGGAGTAAGTAAATAAATACAAAGTCCAAGAACCCGTTTTTACCCCATTTGGGTTTCTTATCTTCTTTACGGGTAAAAGAAGACGAACAAAGAGGAGGAGAAGGTAAAAAAAAAATCCAATTTCCATTCGCCTAACCAACATGTAAGCTCCTGGCACACGTGTGCGCTGACGCGGCATGGTCCTCTCGTGGAAAACGCTCAGCTTAATCAATCTAATGCCTTGGAATAAGCAGTTCCCTGCCACAGATCCCATCCATCAACGCATATGCTGGTCAACTGAAACATTTCAGTCCCAACCTCAAAGCGTGCGAGAAATTGAAGACACGTGGTGGGGAGCATCAACCAAAAAGCCATGTGACTCACAAAAACGCTACCTGTTTTTCTCCAATTCGTTGTGCGTCGACCTAGAACGAAACAAAGAACAAGAAAAATTAGGTTTCCATCAAATTCAACAATATTGCGATCCATACATCCATGTTACTCTATATCCATGTTACTATATTGAGCACCAATTCAATACACAAATCCCTTCCAAACTAAGCTCATTAAAAGCCCTTACACAATTCCTGTAACCTTACGGCTTTCACGTTATACTTTCAACTTAACAATTTAACTCAAATTCAATTTCAACGAAATGTTAGCAATAATAGAACCTTGTTTATTATTTGCAAGGCTCACGTATAGCTTAGCTCGGTATAGGCGGTTAGCATGGGGCATTTCGGAACAACTTTTTGAGAAAACCAATCCATTTCATGAAAAATAAAATCTTTGACAGTAATCTTGAGCTTGCTAACCGGTAGTTAATCAGTAATACATTAGCAATATGCAAGTTTGCAACTATGAGAAATACGTTACCTTTATATGCCCTTTGGTTCTGCACTAGCTACGAACTAAAGAAAACTTTTGCTATAGATTGTTTTCGAATCTGGCGTGACAAGCCGTTTTCGAGGAATCTTGTTCCGAAAGTTTGATGATTTGATTTGGGACATTGTGCTGCTACAGCAAACTGTTCTTACTTTCTTTCGCAAGGCTTTCGCAAAACAATAACAAACATGAGCGCCATCTATGACTCGCTCCCGTCAATAAGTTAAGGTAAACGGAATTCTTAAGATGATCTATTCGTCGTTAATTAAGAATTAGTTAACATGTATACGTTACTAATTAAATTTATGCCTTTTAATGAGTTCATTAATATTTATTAATTTATTTATTCCTTTGCTTTGATAATTAAATTTTCATGTAGTGTAAGTTGTATGTATTAGTTATTTATTATACTTTTTACTTTAATATTATCTTTTATTACTCTATTAATTTTCCTTTATTTACTAGATATTTTATTAGATATTTGCTTAGTGTATTCTTTCTTTCGTATTTGTGTATGATAACACTAGATATAGTATTCCTATGTAATTGTACATTATTATTTATTTCACCAATTTCATTATTAGTTATTAAAATTTTTCAGAATAATGTCAGAGTACTATTATTTTCTATTATCATAATATAATGTACACATCCTGTACAGATATATTTGTATTTAAATTTATTTTTATGTGTAATTCTAACATTTCTAGATATAATTTTCTTCGCAATGGGGGCTTGGCTACTCATTTCCCAGCAAAGTTGGTCAACACAAAAGGTCACCCCACGTGGTTTCTTTTATTTCATGTATTTCGTGCTCGTTTCAGGTTACCAGGTTTCCTCCCTTTGCTTTCCTTCAATGTAAATGAGTACGACAACACGCGACCCTCACAAGTACAACACTGGATCCCTAATTTGTATTCCTTTGATATATTACGAGTTTGCCTAGCCTAAATATTTGTATGCGCGTCATAAACCTTCGAACTTTGCACTCACCCTTATTGTTCTCTCCCAACTCAGTATATCAGTCTCCCCCGTATTTCAATAACGCCCCCAGGCCTACCAAACTCCAACATGAGCTCTTACGTTTTAATTACCCACTTATACATCCACCCTTACCGGTACCAATGAGAACCTGGAAAGGGATATAGCTTACTCCCTGTCCCCCAACCCCGAAAATCCATACCCTCCCTCACTAATTTGCCTCTATCTACTAAAAAATAACTAAAACAAATACGAGAAGACACCACAAAGTTCCTCGCTCAATAAAAGATGATAATTTTTACGACTCAAGGGAGTGTCCGGTTGAGAAATATGTGTGAAACCAGCTGGATGAATTTTTCTTGCTGCTGGGCAACATTCTATAATAAGCCGGAGCACACAGGTGCCAAAATACCCAACTGGGTGCAAAATAGCTCACCTTTCTTCGTCCCTTGGCACGGACCGTACAGAAAAAGTTCCATCTGGGAGCGGTTCAGTAAGTATCTGCTAAAAGCGCAGCACTACTCATTCAGTAGTGCACTCTCTGATCTTTTATTACTATTTTCCTCTAAAAGACGGATTCAATCCCCGATTTTTTCTTTTCTTTTTTACAAACTATAATAACCTAATTCGCGTTTCTCGGTCCTGCTCCGTTACTGCTAGCAACACGAAACTGTTCCGGTTCCTCTTACTTCCCCCCACACTCCATGTGGCATACATTCTTTACCTCGAGTGGGATCAAATACAAAGAAAACAATTATTAATAAATAAGCTGACAAAAGGGAACTTTGGGGCTTCCGTTTGGCAAGCATAGAGCATATTACGTCTTATCTGCGGTCCCGGACCCGCTCAGCTGATTCCAAAGTCTGATATTCCTAACAAGCCGGGATATGTCGACGGAATTTCCATCGTATCATGGTGTCATAGTAGAGGAGACCGTTTGTCTGGTGTGAAACCACGTATCCAACTCCCTTTCCCGAACTTCTAAGAGGAACTGCGTCAGAGAACTTTTTTTCTTCGTTTTTTTGGGTTTTTTTTTCAAGAAAAGTTTCTCATTCTGGTGTCACTTTAAGTAAAGGGATCCGGGAGCTTTACAGCTTGAAAAGACGCTTGTCACATGGCTTTGGTCAGACCTCAGACGTCAAAAGCTACGCCATACGTGCAACTTCCCAGGTGGACGCCCTTTCAGTGACGTCACAAACCCTAATTTTACTTATGACGCCATAACCGCAAAGGCAGTGAGGCAGGCTCCAGGACGTAAAATACCTTAAGAAATGAATGTCAAAACCTCTCCAATGACTTGCGGGGTAGGCATGAGAGACTCTACATCTAGAGTTGTGTAAACTAAACGCGTAAACGAAAAATGAATGTGGGGAAATATTACCTATTTCCCTGAGATTTTTTGGCTTTTCTGGCAGTATGGGATTCTTCGGGCATAGGTAGAGTCGACGCATAGCCATGCTCTGCTTCTAAAGGGGATACATAAAATATGGAAATTAAGCTTCGACTTTTTTTTAATATTTTTTTCTGTTTTATTTATTTGTAGAGCGACCCGCGAGTCGCGTGTTTGCATGCACAATTGTTTGTCACGTTGCTCTTAACCCAGAAAAGGAATCAAATCTGAACTTCTGCTTGCTTCTGCGCCTTGTTCTACTTTCACTGTTGCTCGTTACATGACTCGAGTCACGACTACGCAGCTTTACTACGGGAATCCAACAAGAATCCAGAATTGCCAAAGCAATACAGGAAAAAGGAAAAAAAAACGTTCGCAGGACGGGACAGCCACAAGAAATGCATGTAAATAAACCATATCTCGTGCACCACGGAAAGGTTCCCATTCACTTGACGGGTTAACTCGACAGGACAAGCAAAATATATAAAAAAAAATAATAAAGAAAAACAGCCAAAATTACATGCCTTGTTGGGAGCTGCACCAATCTTTCTCCTCTCCATGCACACTCTACATTCGCCAAAAGAAATGACCCGATAACTGCGCCAAAGGATAAGAGATGCACTTTACTCCCTTCCCTCTCGTTTTTATGCATTTTTTTCTTCTCCTACGTACGTTTATGCTTGTTGAAACTTGTCTGGCAGAAAGTTGATATTCGTCACGTTCCTTTCTTTCTATTTTGTCTATTACCTACTCAATCGCATGGACTAGAATAGTCTCGGTTACTATAGGCATAAAAAGTGGGAAGTAACACACTGGTTTCTCTCGTTTATTTGAAAGCAAGGCAACAATTTCACGAAAAAAAAAGCGGGAAAATGTCAATGGTCGATCTCTCATTGTTAGCTTCATCGATTTGGAACAAAATCTCGGACACCACGACACTCTTCGTTTGCTTTCTTAGCAAGCAGGTGCTTCGGAACCAAAGAAATATAAAATAGAGCAAAAAAAATAAGATTTCCTCAATAAAAATTGACGTTGACGTTTCCTTATGTTAGGTCTTGGGTAACTCAGGTTCTGTGATGCTGTAAAACGCCCTGCCTTATAGGGTTTCAAAGAACAAAAGAAGCCCACTTAGGCCTAGGCAACTTTTCAACTTTCAGAATAAACGGCCGTGGCACATAATGCACGTATTTCCCTCTTTTCAATCCGGTCTTTGGATATAAAAGGTATTAACCAGCTGTTGGCACCTTTCTACAGCGTTTGGAATAGAAACCGGACTTGTGGCTAAAGGAAAAAAAAATCATTGTTGTAGTATGCATGAATAAGACTAGGAATAAGACCAATTTTGTAGGTTCTTAGTGTTTAATTTTTAAAAAAAATTAATGATTCGTTGCCTGCTTCCGTCCACGTCATCCCCCCTGTTTCCTTCTCTCTTCCTTTCTCTCAAGTCCCTATCCGTTCCCGTAGTCCGTGTTTCGCTGAGCAGCACACGTGACCGAGGCTAAAGCCACGAGAACCGCGTTAGATTGGCGCCGGTCGGTTTGCATGGCTCGATCCTTCAAGCGAAACCCGGGCCTGGCCCAGCCTTTGTTGTCCAACAAAATGGGTCAGGGACCCTTTAGCCCGTACTGCTCCTTCCCGAATTGCTCGAAAATCTTGTACGACAACCTTACGATTTCATAGGGTTAAATAACTTCACTAGCGGAACAATAGGAGTATTTGTTGGGGGGTTAAATAAGGCTGGTAGAGGAGGTAGAAACGAGGAAAGGGCGGCTTTTAGGTTTGTTGTGTTTTTTTTTGCGTTTGACTTTGAACGAAGACATTTGTTGGTTGTTTGTTTACCTCGTTCACGTCTTTCCAGGTACTCGGCAGCTTGAAGTAGCGCAGCAATCTTGTTCATGTTAATCCTTCCACACACAATTTAAAACCACCAGCAAAAACACTAGCTTCAGTCCACCACAATCCGAGCACGGGGAAACCACGGTAGAATATATTCGAGTCAGCTATCGAGCACAAACTGCGCAGCAGTTTGCTTTGCTTAGGTTACGCTTCTCGCAGCTCACGGGGAGAGGACAACGACAATGATAGCTCGTTTCCGACGATGACGCCATCTGGCCAGGGTCTCGTCCAATAAAACGTTCCTTAGTTAACTGCGACCTGTACGACGGGCCAATGAAAAAATCGATAGGAAAAGCTAAACTGGGACGGCCTTCAGCACACGTGAAAGTCATGCCGCGGGCTCAGCTTCGTCAACAAGCTGGCAAAATACGGAATCGGATATGCCCTACAACCGTGTATTTGTTTATCTGATTTATGAACTTGTTCATGAGTGAACGTAGACAGAACAAAACCCTTTCGAAATTTTGAGAATAATTTAAGTCATTTTCTGTATTTGCTTTTGATCGTTTTACGCTTTACGGATCGGATCCTCCTTATGGATCTGTCCGCAAGGCGCTAACGGTTCTTCTGCATCTAATCTTTCCCGTCTAGCATTATAAACAGTTTGGTAGCAAACAATAAGCTTCCCATGATATTAACGGAATACTGTACAAAGGAGCAATGGCCTTATGACATCTCATTTGCATGATTGGCACAAGCTCCTAAATGAAACGAATCAAAACGGAAATGGGAAGCTTTTTGTTGCAAAAAGGGCAAATTTATTCTTCGAATTGCGTATTAATGCCATCTCTCGGCTACTTAACTAACCACGTTAAATGAACAACAGGTTCTCCGGCTAAAAACCCGGTGGTCACACATGACACTGTCGTGTAACAGTGTTCTATTAGGTGCAAAAAAAAGAGTAACAAATAGGTGTCATGTATCGCGCTGGTGGTTTTTACTGGAGAACCTTAGTTGAAAATTGGTAGTTGAATTGAAAATTAATTAAGTTAGGTTAGTTTAGGTTCGGTTAGTTTAAGTTAGGTTAAAAGTTCTCATCAACTTTCGTTGACGAGAATCAAATTGGTCGAAAACAGGTTTACATGACACCCTCTTTGTCATCCTTATCCAGTGAACGTGTTGATGACATTTCAACGGATGACAAAGATAAGAACGAATGGCATCTCATTTGCATGACTTGCACAAGCTCCTAAGTGAGACGAATCATGACGGAAACGGAGCTTTTTTTGGCGAATAATTTGCAAATTTTCTTCCTTGAATTGCATGTTGTGCCATCTAGCGGCTACCAGCTAACCATATGAAATGAAATTGTAGCTACTAGCATCTAGCGGTTGAATGTGAAGGATTAGAATGTTCTCAATTCGAAAATAATATCCGGATCGACAACTTTTACTTTTAGAAACGACCTAATTTCTCCGGAGTTAGGGAAATAACGGGATCTTCCACTTAGCTACCAAGCAGAGCAGTTTAGAGCACAGGACCATATGGAAAGGATCGGTGGTCTTCTTTTTTAGCAGTTCAACTTAACCTTGGATTCCTACTTGTGACGTGTGACAAGTATTCCTGGCAAATTTTCATTGCCGTAGAGAATTGAGCAATCCGGACAGTTACCTGGATTAGCTGGCGTGTGTCCTTGGATTTATTAGTCAGAAATCGTGCTCGAAGCTGGGTGGAACATGGCGTTCTGATCTTGAACAAACAGAAACACACCTAGAATGGAAATATACCGGAAATTATTTTTTGTGGCGCTGAGTAAGTTCAAACCTCCCCATACGTGATACTTCCTTTGGATCGTACTTATGACTAATGGAAAATTGTAGGTGTGTGGCTCTGCCAAGCCCAGTTTGGTGAGAAAGAAAAATACCAAGGCAAATCACTGGGCAAAATAAACTCCTACCATCACCAAGTAAAATTCTAAAAGGCCACTATTTAGTTTTAAACATGCCTAAGTTTGATAACGACAATTAAGTAATGATAATTTCCAGGTGAACGGTGAAGTCTATGCTGTGGACGAATACACATTACTCATCAAAAACTTTGTGTACGATGGAAATGGCATTGATACATATTTCTGGGCTGGTCCTTCCATCCGTCCAGGTCCGCAAGGTTTCATAGTGCCCGACGATAAGGGAAAGTAAGCTATTCATTTTAACCCCCACAGGATTACAAAATTAAATGCTATTGTTTTACTTTTCTTTTCCAGAACGAATGTCTTGTCTTATTATCTAAACAAGGACTTTACCCTAACTTTGCCAGACCGTAAGAAATTGACCGAAATTCGATGGCTTGCGGTCTACGACCTCAATTCACAAGTAAGCAAGAGCGTACTTGGCATACTGTAATGACTAATTAGTTTGTTCTAGGAAAATTTTGGAGATATTTCAATACCAGATGGCTTTGAACCACCAGCAGCCCAAAGGCTGTCCGAACTAGCTCACCGCAAAGAAGGAGTTCGGTCAGCTCCGTTAATGGTTTTGGATGCCAAAACCATCCTCATCCCAGATCTGTTTTACACTGGCACAGGCACTTCCACTCATTTCTGGGTAGGAGTAGGGCCTCAGCCTGGGGTGAAAGGCACCAAAGTGCCAGACGAGAAAGGATAGTAAGTCGTGATTGTGTTTTTTTATATTAATATCGATAATTTGGACGTTTTTGTATTACAGTTTGGGTCCTATACGACAATATGATGGCGAAGACGTGGTTCTGGCATTGCCAGGCGAAATGACGGTTGGTGATATTGATTGGTTCAGTATTTACAACCTCGAAACGGGCGAAAACTATGGGTCTGCAATCATTCCCAGCGAGTTAAATGTTCCTCCATCCCTTTTGCGCGTCATCGTAAGGATTTTCTCTGGAACTAAAGAACTTATTGACGTTTTTACGTTCATTCTAGCCCCATACCAGTAACCTTCCCAATTGCGAGCAAATGCACCGGGACGTGCAGGTATCGTGGGAGATCTTTGGTCCTGCTATTACTATTGAAGTTGCAGCATTGATAGGTAAATGTCGAAGTTAACTAAGCAGATAAATTGAAATATCGTAGTTAAACAACCAAATTTAAGAAAGTTTTAAATACGTGCGTCATATTGTTGCAAAAACGTTCTCCGGAAAAAGACTGACAAACGGGTGTCACTTGAGTTGAAAATTGGAAGTTGGAAATGAATTAGGTTAGCTTAGGTTTTAACGACTCTCGTCAACTTCCGTAACGTGTTCTTTCGTTCACTCCAGTAGCTGGAAGAAAAAAAATCGTTGTTCGAAAAGTGACACAGTTACTGTCATTTTGACACCGGTAAACGTTACACACGTTTGTCACTAAATCCGGAGAACGTGTTGCGCAAAACAATAACAAACATCAGTGCCATCTGTGACCCTTTTGAGTCAATAACTCAAAGTATACGTGAGCTTTAAAGTTCAAACTTAATCAATTTTTAAATAAAATAAACACATAATCTGTAAAAAAAAAATAAATAATAATAACAATAACTAAGAAACGCGATATTTTAATCGCATCTAGGTGATAATGAATACGTTGCATTTGGACTGAGTGGATCTGACACGGAAAGCGTTATGGAAGGCTCAGATGTGGCTTTACTATACGTGGATAGTTTCCAAGGCTACGCAATTGATTACAACATCACCGCCAAGTCCACTGTAAGCTCAAATTTGATATTAATGTTATGCTGTGGTATTAATATCAGTTTGTAGTGCGTAAGCGTGCTTGGTGCGTACCGCGGAGTGTGTAGAGACGACCTTTTGGGTGGTACAGACTCCTTCCAGTTCTTTAACGTTTTGCGGAAAGATGGATTGATCATATTCTCGTACAGACGCTCCCTAGCACCACGTATGCTTCCTGGATTACTGATTGGAGAGCTTATATGTTAATACTTATCCTTTTATTAGCTGATGCGGGTGATAAGGCGTACCCCACTACGGGCACGTCGTCCATAGTATGGGCCGTAGGCCATCTAGATGCCAAAAAGCGACCTACATTCCATAGACTATGGACTCGGCATCATACTACCTTGGAATTTGGCCGCAAAGACGAAAAGAACTGTCAGCCGTTCACCGAATTGGGAAAGAAAGTGTAAGTGTCTGTCTTTTTACAGCTAATTTGGAGTAACCTTTATTTTTAAAATATTTTTTAGAGTACCGTGGGAACCAGTGGTTATTCACGACCAATTTCTTCGCTCCTTCCAGATGCGGTTGGGGCCATCTGGTGGCAAACGAGGTTACGAAGCTGTAACAGGTAAGATTTGCCTTAAGGGGACTCTTTAGAAAGTTGAATAACGTTTTAAATGCATAGGACAACCTGCCAATGATATGGTGTGGTATGTAAACGGGTATTTGGCCCCAGAAATTTATCTCAGACGCGACTTGGCCTATACTTTCGCTGTAGAAGGGGGTAATGATCCCCATAGTGCGAACCTTTATCATCCGTTCATCATCACAGATGAACCCTTGGGTGGCTACGATCAGCTGAGTGACGCTGAAAAGAAAAACATTCGGGTTTTGGCTGGAATTGAGTACACTCGTAGAGGGACAAGAGCAACAACGGGTATATTTCAATGTTTTTATGGAATTAATTCTATATTTTTTGTAATAAATTTAACTGTAGCTCGTAACTTCTCATTAGCGTTAACAATAGTCATGATGATGTAATAAGATTGTAGAACTTTGGCTAATTTTGGATTCGTTACATTTATTTGCTTTATTCCTAGTTGGTCGGTATTGTGGTTGGGAGCATCGCGGTCGTGATAGGCGTTTGGATGAAGACTTTGAAACTTTCGTAAAGTTCCGTAATAGCTTAAAGCTCAATTGCGGTGATGGTAAGGATTTTAAATCGTGCGAAAGTTTTGGAAGAGGTTTTTTAAGAGCAATATCTGGTTCGTTTTTTCCTAGGAGAGCGAGGGGTATTGGAGGTTCACCCTAATTCTTCTTGGCCTGATACGGTGTATTATCATAGTTACACACATTCCAATATGGGGTGGAAAATCAACGTCGTCGATAGATTCGGCGGCGTTGCAGGACAGTCGTCTAGTGCATCGACTTGGACTGTTTCTTGGATTAGCCTGACCATGGCTCTGATTCTTGCTTTCTATCCTTGAAAAAATACTGCCTCAAAACGCAACATGTTCTTCCAATGTTTTTCTGTATTACGGTTATACTCATTTTATTGGATCTGCAAGAACTGCAAGAACAGATGTTTGTGTTGATCTGTACTATTGCTCTGAAAAAGAATATCCGTCCATGAATAATACATCTCATTCAGTTTTATGGGTATTGCTATCTCCTGGAAGAATTCCGGGACCTGTTCGTTCTGTGGCAGAAATGCCGAGGGGAAATTTGTAAATTATTTTAGGGAGTTCTTACGTCAATCGATTTTCGAATACATTTTCTATGCGAGGAATTTGATTATGCCTATTTTATTTATTATGTTTATTTATATATTATTTATTTATTCATTGTTGGTTCTATTCTTTTGATACTTTTTAGATAGTTTCCCCAAGTATACCCATTTGTCATGGGTTTTCATTAATATGGATACTTCAGCTACTGGATCTGTAGTTATGAATGGAATGCTAAATACAATAATACGTGCTTACATTTTATTATTATCATTATTCTTATCATCATCACTATTATTATTATTATGATGATGATTTGATCCATACTGACATTAGTTGGGTTATGTATTGTAGCTATAGCCAATATTGTGGCCATTTATCAGTTGCTACAATTACAATATATAGTCAATGCCTAAGCTAGACGGGACGAGTTAAAGTTAACTCTTCTATCAGAGTTAATCCCACTTAACTGAGTAATCTAGAAACAACTCCGTTCAGGTTAATCAACATTAACAGTTGATTGAACTTTCCAATGCATGAGGTTGTTCCAACTCTCTTAACTCTAACGAACATTAGCTAATTCCAACTAAAGCCCCTTGTGGACACCTTAATGCTCAGTAAGTTAAGCACAAGTTGATCAAATAAGCACATTTCGTCACTTCGAAAAAAGTGTTCCTGGTACAATACGTTTGGAAAAGAAACAACACGCATATGAAAGAATGAATCCCTTTTTGCTTCAATAATTTTCTTTCTCTTTAAAACATAACACATGGGCGATCCGGATAGAAGTGAAGCACCCTTTACATTATTTAAATATTTTTTCATTAACAGAATACGTTTACATATTTTTACTTGTCAAAACATTTTCACTGGCCAAAAGTGCAGGCACGCACTTCCATCCTTTCCAGTTGGAAAGACTTATCTGACTGGAAAGCGTTTAGCCGTGTGAAGGTGCTACACCTTCACATTTACGCCTTAAGGCCTTATACGCCGTATACCTTAGCTCGGTATAGGCGGTTAGCATAGGGAATTTTGGAACAACTTTACTTCAAACCAGCAAATTTATTAAGAGATTATTTGACAGTAAGCTTGATCATAGTATCAGCAAATGCTTTTTTATGCAGCTTTTTATGCTGCTTTTATGCAGTTTTTATGCAGCTTTTTTTTAATTATTAATTTTTATTTTTCTAATAGACACATTTCATTGGTATATAGGACGCTGGTAGGCATTATCATAAGAGGTAGCCTTTTCTTGGTGAACGGGTCGTTGGTAGCTGTTGTCGTAAGAGGTAGGTTTTTCATAGTAAACCGGGCGTTGGTATAATCAACCTTGTTTTCCAATTAATAGTAAATTAGTATCATGCAAATGAAGTTTGCAACTGTGTGAATTAATTGACATTAGCGTCCCATCTAGCCTAGGTATAACTCATGTCACGGTGTAAAAGGTACGGGTTGATACTAATAAATGCACACCATAGAACAGATTTTTTTTCCTATTCTCAAATTATATATTTAAACTTCTTGTGTACATGAAATATGCATACAAGCTTCTAATAGACACATTTCTTGCTCATCGCATACTTACTACAAAGGATTCTTTTAGTGGGCAGCAGCACTATAATCTCCCTTTACAACGTAACCCTGGTTGTCGTAAGAGGTAGGTCTTTCTTGGTAGATAGGACGCTGGTAGGCATTATCATAAGAGGTAGCCTTTTCTTGGTGAACGGGTCGTTGGTAGCTATTGTCGTAAGAGGTAGGTTTTTCATGGTAAACCGGGCGTTGGTAGTCATTGGACTTTTGGATGACTTTGTCGGTGTAGTCGTTGGTTCTGTAAATAACCTTTTCTAGGTTGTAGTCATTGGACTTGTAAGAGACGGCAGGAGCAGAGCTGTACTCATTCCTGGCGTAGCCGTAGTTTTCACGGGCGTAGGTGGGGTAAGGACGAGGTTTATATGCGACCTGAGCAGTTTGCACGGTCGGAATAACGCTGGCAGAGGAAGTGCTAGACAGGGTTACGATTCCAGCACCATTGCCCTGACGGTAACCACCATTGTAGCCTTCATTACTCAAGGGGGCCAGCACAATTGGTTGTTGGTGGGATCCCTGGTGACCATCGTAAGCCTGGTTACCGTAATGGCGATTTTCCCGTCCATAGGAGTTATCGGTAAAGATAGGGGCTTGAATACTAGGCGCTTGGATTCCTTGGTACCCGACAACTGGGTTTACGACAGGGGAATACACGTAAGGGGTCTGGACCACAGGGGACTGAAGTATCGGTTGTTTGGGGGCGTAAGTTTCGTACGCAGGACGAGACTGGTAGACTTGGTCAGCTCCGTACCGATTGCCATACGAGTACTGGTCCAAGTTATCGGCAGCTGCCATCGCAATCAAAGCCAAAACGACAAACTGTCTAGAAAAGTAAAGTCAACCAAATCACGATTAAGATACAACTATGAAGGAGAATTTTGTGTGCTTTTAAAACTTACTTCATGGTTGTTGGGTTTGAAGAAGCTGTTCCGCTTTTAGACTTGTTGAATAAGAAAGAGGAATGGATCGAATGTGATGGTTAGTCCAGCACAAGGGTCAACTTATATAGTAACGGCTTCTGCAGAACATCTTGAGCTGGGGAACTCGTTTGGTTGCATAAAGCGCTGTCTTGGAACAACTTCCGAACCAGTTCAAGTCCACAAAGACTTACGAAAATAGCTTGTTACCTCTTGGACAATCTAGATCTTGAAAGGTCAAAACCGTTTAATCAGTATGTGTGTCACCCAGGTAAAAACTGGATTCTGTAAAGCAAATCCGTCTTACTTATTTTTAAACACACGAGCGAAAACAACTACAAAAAGTAGTTGTTTTCATTCATGTGTTTATAAATAGTGTTTTCTCTTTCCAGCGTAAATAGTTCAAGCAGATGATCAAATGTATAAATCAACGCTCTAGACTTTAATCTAGCCTAACTTCACAACTATATCTGTTCTACGAAGTTTAAGAAACCCTTAAGTGCCTTACGTACCCATTTTTCTCTCTGAAGTATGCTTTTCCGCTTTCTTTTGTTTTATTTTTTGTTTAGAAGTAAAGGATGGTTATTCGACTGAAACCTTGTTGTCCCTTTCACCTAATTCTGTCTCCTAGCTTTCTAATATAGAGTTCAAAACCTTCGAAAATGAAGTCAACTTTCTTTTTTTCCGACAACCGTACCTTTTGACATGGACAACCTGACTTTGATCCCGGAACAATGTATAGTTAAGTGGTGCTAGAGCCTGATCCACCTAGAGAAATGTTGACTTGAAAGACTCGTTTCACTTTATGAAGTCGGTTTTTTTGTACATTGAATAAGCAATCTACGCCCATCTGAGTTCTTGTTCTTAGGCTGGAGAGAGCTTGTAAGATACTATAAGGCCTAAATATGTGAAATGTCCCTTTTAAGTGAGGAGCATACAACTCATGTTAATTATTGTATCTTATCGCATGGTTAAAAATGATTCACAACTTCACAATGAAATAAGAAAAACTTCCAGTTAAGTTTTTCGGTCTTGTTTAACCAATCGCAATGTTGGCCGTTCGTTTCCACTTTGTAGATGCTAAAAAGTGCCTGCTGGCGCAAAATCATTTGAATTTACCACCACTCAACTGTAGTTGTTATCAACCGTGTGAAGCACAATTATTTTTCGTTGTATTTTGAAGATAAAAGCACACTAAGATGTAATTAGAGTGCCGTTAGCGTTAGACCATCGTCTTCATAAGTTTCATTCCAATAGCCGGCTTTGCTAGGGACTGTTAATTCGGTCGGTCTTACATTTGGATCATAACGAGAAGGATGATAGGGTTGAAATGCAGCTGTTTGGTTCTTCCAGCTGGTTTGCGGTCTTTCGTCTGAAGGAGCCGCAAATGCCGGGGCAGTTTCCATGTCAGTATAGCCGGCATTAATTCGTTTTTTCCAGCAGACCACTATAAGAACGACGAGAATGACAAGCAGAATGCAACCGGCAGTCACGCCGCCAATAAAAGCGGCGGACTGAGTGAACGGAGGCTTGACCGTAGTTGGAACGTCTACATTAAATATGCATAAGGATTTAGATGAAGTTGATCTTAAGGAAAAGTTGGTTACCAGTGAACCTAGAGAAGTCGCTAGACCCTTCTGTGCTAGTCCAAGTGACGGTAGGTTTTGTTGTAGGTTCCGTAACAGTAGCTGTTTCTTCAGTGCTCGAAATGGTCGTTGGAATCGTCGTAGGTTCGGTGGATGGAATGGTTGTCGCTTCAGTAGTGGGAACCGTTGTCGGCTCATTCGTGGAAATAGTTGTCGGCTGAGTAGTCGGAATCGTTGTCGGCTCATTCGTCGAAATCACCGTAGATTCAGTAGTTGGAATCGCTGTAGCTTCAGTAGTTGGAATTTTTGTCAACTCAGTAGTTGGAGTCGTCGTAGGTTCGGTGGATGGAATGGTTGTCGCTTCAGTAGTGGGAACCGCTGTTGGCTCAGTAGTCGGAATCGTTGCCGGCTCAGTAGTGGGAACCGTTGTCGGCTCAGTAGTCGGAATCGTCGTAGGTTCGGTGGATGGAATGGTTGTCGCTTCAGTAGTGGGAACCGTTGTCGGCTCAGTAGTCGGAATCGTTGCCTGCTCAGTTGTCGAAATCACCGTAGATTCAGTAGTTGGAATCGTTGTAGGTTCAGTCGTTGCAATTTTTGTCAACTCAGTTGTTGGACTCGTTGTCAACTCAGTACTTGGAATCGTTGTAGGTTCAGTTGTTAAAATCGTTGTTGGTTCCGTAGTTGGAACCGAAGGTGCTGAAGAGCTGGAAGAGACAGGCACGAGACCCGGTGTGACAAAGAGGTCCATGGTTCCTGACAATTCTTTGTCATCACAAGTTTCGCATTTGATATCGTAACTCCAGGCTCCGGCTTCCTAATTAAAGCTTGTTTTAATAGATAGACCAACACAAGCTTTAGAAAAGTGTTACAGCATCATTGATTTCTAGTGCCCAGACACCTAAAGTACACTGGTAGATAGGGGTTATTGCCAAATTCCAATTGCATGTCTTGGTGCTCAAGGAATACGGATCGCCTCCTGGACTTGTGAAAGTTAGCGTTAAATTGTTGACAACACTGCTCTGAAGTACTACAGAGACCGGTCCGGGGTTAGACAACTCGAAACTCTTAGTTTCTGCATCACTAAGATCCACTTCTTTTGCCAGTGCCTTAAAAAGATAATTTTGAATGAGCTTCAAATCTATAGACACGAGTTGAAAAGAACGCATTACCTTCTTATAGATGGGAAGAGGGGATGAAGCGAGTTGTATTACTGCGCTGCTTGCATTGGTGAAAAGGCTAGCTGCAGTTGAAAGTCCAATGAAATAATTTCCTCCAGAATTTAAAGTGATACGCTGCAGGAATGCTGTCCGTACAGAATAGGTAACTTGTAAAGTCGCCAGTCTGATATTATTATCAAGTAGCAGTTTTAGTGAGTCCATTTCTGAATTAGTTCCTTCGTTGGGTGAATAAACGCCAGATAAGAAAATGACACTTCCCACGTCGACAAACCGCTTTAATTTAGGTACAACATCTCTCAAAGCTGCGCCAACATCGCGAGTAGTAACGTTGGAAGATAATTGCAACCCATTTATTGCATCTTCCCACACGGATGTGTGATTACCAATCGCCAGTAAGGGCATTATTTCCTGAACGTAAGGAGTTTGATCGTCGCCCGAGTAAGTTCCAATTCCAAGCATTTGAGTTGGGTCCAAACCATCGACTAGTTCTAAGAGCGCGGCTTTTATGTTCACTAAGTACTGTCAAATGAAGTTGAATTACAACAAACTAGCTATGGTTTTAGTTAGTAATACCGAAGCGGAAGCAGGTTTAGCCATATCAAGTAATGCGTAAACAGCTGGAAGCTGTACAATAGATTCAGTAGTTGGAATCTTTGCCAACTCAGTAGTTGGAAACATTGTAGGTTCAGTGGTTAAAAGATCCGGTGTGACAAAGAGGTCCATGGTTCCTGACAATTCTTTGTCATCACAAGTATCGCATTTGATATCGTAACCCCAGGCTCCGGCTTCCTAATTAAAGCTTGTTTTAATGGATAGACCAACAAAAGCTTTAGAAAAGTGTTACAGCGTCATTGATTTCTAGTACCCAGACACCTAAAGTGCACTGGTAGATAGGAGTTATTCCCAAATTCCAATTGCATGTCTTGGTGGTCAAGGAATACGGATCGCCTCCTGGACTTGTGAAAGTTAACGTTAAATTGTTGACAACACTGCTCTGAAGTACTACAGAGACCGGTCCGGGGTTAGACAACTCGAAACTCTTAGTTACTGCATTACTAAGATCCACTTCTTTTGCCAGTGCCTTAAAAAGATAATTTTGAATGAGCTTCAAATCTATAGACACGAGTTGAAAAGAATGCATTACCTTCTTATAGATGGGAAGAGGGGATGAAGCGAGTTGTATTACTGCGTTGCTTGCATTGGTGAAAAGGCTAGCTGCAGTTGAAAGTCCAATGAAATAATTTCCTCCAGAATTTAAAGTGATACGCTGCAGGAATGCTGTCCGTACAGAATAGGTAATTTGTAAAGTCGCCAGTCTGATATTATTATCAAGTAACAGTTTTAGTGAGTCCATTTCCGAATTAGTCCCTTCATTGGGTGCATAGACGCCAGATAAGAAAATGACACTTCCCACGTCGACAAACGGCTTTAGTTTAGGTACAACATCTCTCAAAGCTGCGCCCACATCGCGAGTAGTAACGCTCGAAGGTAACTGCAACCCATTTATTGCGTCTTCCCACACGGTTCTGTGATTACCAATCGCCAGTAAGGGCATTATTTCCTGAACGTAAGGAGTTTGATCGTCGCCCGAGTAAGTACCAATTCCAAGCTTTTGAGTTGGGTCCAAACCATCGACTAGTTTCAAGAGCGCTGCTTTTATGTTCAGTAAGTACTATCAAATGAAGTTGAATTACAACAAACTAGCTATGGTTTTAGTTAGTAATACCGAAGCGGAAGCAGGTTTAGCCATATCAAGTAATGCGTAAACAGCTGGAAGCTGTGCAGTAGATTCAGTAGTTGGAATCTTTGTCAACTCAGTACTTGGAAACATTGTAGGTTCAGTGGTTAAAAGATCCGGTGTGACAAAGAGGTCCATGGTTCCTGACAATTCTTTGTCATCACAAGTATCGCATTTGATATCGTAACCCCAGGCTCCGGCTTCCTAATTAAAGCTTGTTTTAATAGATAGACCAACAAAAGCTTTAGAAACGTGTTACAGCATCATTGATTTCTAGTGCCCAGACACCTAAAGTGCACTGGTAGATAGGAGTTATTCCCAAATTCCAATTGCATGTCTTGGTGGTCAAGGAATACGGATCGCCTCCTGGACTTGTGAAAGTTAACGTTAAATTGTTGACAACACTGCTCTGAAGTACTACAGAGACCGGTCCCGGGTTAGACAACTCGAAACGTTTAGTTTCTGCATCACTAAGATCAACGTCTTTTGCCAGTGCCTTAAAAAGATAATTTTGAATGAGCTTCAAATCTATAGACACGAGTTGAAAAGAACGCATTACCTTCTTATAGATGGGAAGAGGGGATGAAGCGAGTTGTATTACTGCGCTACTTGCATTCGTGAAAGTGCTAGCTGTAGTCGAAAGTCCAATGAAATAATTTCCTCCAGAATTTAAAGTGATACGCTGCAGGAATGCTGTCCGTACAGCATAGGTAACTTGTAAAGTCGTCAGCCTGATATTATTATCAAGTAACAGTTTTAGTGAGTCCATTTCCGAATTAGTCCCTTCATTGGGTGCATAGACGCCAGATAAGAAAATGACACTTCCCACGTCGACAAACGGCTTTAGTTTAGGTACAACATCTCTCAAAGCTGCGCCCACATCGCGAGTACTAAAGCTGAAAGATAACTGCAACCCATATATTGCATCCTCCCACACGGATCTGTGATTACCAATCACCAGTAAGGGCATTATTTCCTGAACGTAAGGAGTTTGATCGTCGCCCGCGTAAGTACCAATTCCAAGCATTTGAGTTGGGTCCAAACCATCGACTAGTTCCAAGAGCGCGGCTTTTATGTTCGCTAAGTACTATCAAATGAAGTTGAATTACAACAAACTAGCTATGGTTTTAGTTAGTAATACCGAACCGGAAGCAGGTTTAGCCATATCAAGTAATGCATAAACAGCTGGAAGCTGTGCACTTTCTGCGAAAGCATCACTGTAGGCACTACTCTCTATCGAGGCACCTTCTTCTGCAAAGACAGTCAAAACTGTCAAAACCACAACAGAAAACCGTATGTTAGCCATGATGACACATGAAAAGAATACTACATCCAAGCTGCTCACGTTCAGCTTTATGTCATGGAGAGGCCAATCGGGACCTAATCATATCGCTGATAAGGAACAGAAGAAGCTGATAGACTAAGTAAAAGAAGAATGTCTATAGCACGATTATCGTCCCCTAATTCTGAATTCTGGGGAAATAGTTCTTGCCGTAATCACTTCGGTCATAAAGGAAACGTCTCGAGAAAACCTTCAACTGATACAACCATAAAAAAGGTGTAAACTCATAACTCTAACTCAAACTAAACTCATAAACTCATAAAAAGGTGTAAACTCATATCGTAATACATCAGGCTATCTTTTCATAGATAGTAGAAATGCAGTTTAATTCAACTCGTCAGATTCATTTACCAAATGCAACACGACATACTTCCGCTGATAGGATCTAATACATATATCTCTAATCATCCAACACAACTTTCCTGAATTCCTTTCATAAACATTCCTTCCATAAACATTCCAAATCTTCTTTCTGAATAAAAAAAAGTAAGGGAAAAATTCTTAGATCATTTTATAGCTCCCCAAGTTCCAAGTTTCAAAACTCCTGGTTTTCAAACAAGGTAATCTGTTACACTGCCCCCCCCCAAAAAAAAAAATCTTCAACTATTTTAGTTTCTAGAATCCAGACTTCCAAAACACGGCAATCTGCTACTCTACATTCATAGAAAAAATAGGATACAGTTTCTCTCGTATTCGAATTCCAACGTTCTCTTTCTTATAACAAACTAGGCCAAACTAGAACAAACTAGAAAAAAAAGTTTCTTTCCAAGAAGTATAGAGTGTAAAATAACATCAAATACCAGTTACGGTATAAAAAATGCGCCCCTATTAAATAAGATTTCTGGTTCCAGCTTTTCGTGTTTAACGAGTCAACACAAAACATGTCAGTTATGCATAAATAAGGGAACAAAAATAACCAACGACCCTTAGAATTCCTGCCTGTTTTTGTAAAAAAAAAAAATTAAAAACTCAATTTTGGCATTCTAGAAAGCAAAGGTGTATTCGTCGCTGGAACAGGTTAGCGTCCACGATGGCCGAGTGACACAATCTTAAATTAGTCTTATGAAATACTACAAGTCGGATGAATATCACAGGCAAAGCGTTCCGAACTCGCTTTATAACGCTTCCTCAGTACTAACCCAATCTAAAACACGGTAATAAAGCCTAAAGGATCGTATTACATAATCCTTTTTTATCGCAATTAAGGAAAAAAGAAAACCGGTTTCACCGTAATGGTTTTTAGATCCGTCCTGAAGACATTTGCTATGACGTAAAATAGTCTAGACTCTGCTACAAAAAACTCTCACAAGTCCTTTGACGAAAGTGCGGAGCCTACTCCACTAAATAATTAATTACTCCGTCAGCAGGAATAAATGAAATAAGGGGTTTTCAGTCAGAACATGTAATTAGGTCTGTTCTACATCATTTTTTTCATTTTGAAACCTTACCAATTTTTTTTCCCAATTTAATAGGGGCTTGAGCATAGCTCGTTGCCTCTTCTTTATTGACTATTTCTTATTGATACACAGGCTTTCGTACCAGGTAGAAAGCCTGGTACCAATTTAATGCGCGTAAGGAATTCATGCAAATCGTATTTCCTTCCATTTTATTTCAGCCTGTTAATACTTCATAACAGTTGTGACCACAGTATAGAGGTTTACTTTAACCTATTTACGATAAATGTGACAGTTGTTGACGGTTCTTAAAAATCCTAACCAGTACAAGGTATTCAGTTTCCTGCCTGACCGTTATATTGTGAATGGCAGCACAATTTTTCATCGTAATTTCATGAACTTGAAACCAAGAAAAATAAAAAACAAAACAGAAAGAGAGAATTCAAATATTCTTTTTTTAAAGCATCTTAATAATGAAACCCATAAAACCATATCGTATGCAACATTATAGAGAAAAAATCGACCCTGTAAACATCAGCAAACTGATTTACAAGAGAGACTAATATGGGAGCAACAAGTAGCAACAGTGAATATAGCGACAATGAACTTCGACACATTTTCAAACGGCGACAACAACGAAAATTAGAGGCTGTACAAGGCAACAAAGGCACGTGCTGTCCAAAATCAAACAATTAGATGGGCACGCCGTTCGCATCTCTGCAATTTTGTGCGAGGTACACTTGACGCCATTCCGCAAGGATTAATGTGGGAGCAATAAGAAGCAATAGTGAATAATAGCGACTGTGAACTTCAATACAACTTTAAGCGGGGACAAAAACGAAAACTACTGAGGCTGCCAAAGGCAGTTAAGGCACGTATTGTGAGAAATTAAAGAATCAGATGGGAACGCCTTGCATCTCACAACTTTCTGCGAGGTACACTTGGCGCAACTCCGGTTGCTATCCCTGAGTAGGAAACCAGGAGGACAGGAGGGTGTGGATCCTTTGGGAGCATTACAATTGGGATCAGTAACGTGCGGCGTGATCCGGCAATAAGTAGCAATTGTGAGTAGCGACGTTGAACTTCGACACACCTTTAAACGGGGACAACGACTAAAACTACACAGGCTGTACAATGCAACAACGGCACGTTCTGCGAGAAATGGAACAATGAGATGGACACGCCGTTTCCATCTCCGCAATTTTCTGCCTAGTACACTGGACGCAATTCTTTTTGGTAGAGCTGAGTTGGAAACCAGGAGGACATACTTGTTGTGCGGACGGTGGACTCCGTTCGGTTTCTTTGGTTGCATTAAAAGGCCGACCAGGACCATACGGGTAATTTGTTACTGGTATCCTGCCAACAAATCCTTTTACACAACCATATCCGTCGTTGGTCTCATACTCTGGAGGATCAGAAAGGCCAGGGAAACCGAACGAGTCTTGTAGAGAACGTTCTGGACGGTAATTATCCAATTGAAGCTCCGCATGGGTCAAATTGCAGAACAGAGCCCACAGTGCTAGGATAATAACTCTCCAATACGAAATTACCATGGCTGAAGTGTGATACACGAAGTTATGAAACTGTGATGAAGTGCTGAAAGAATGCTTAGACCTCTTATCGTTAGAACGATTGTCACCCAACTACAACGCAAGAAAGCGGAAGTCGGGGACGCAAGTGTTCAGCCCAGAATTGGCAAAAAAAAGTACTTAGCATATTTTAGTGAGTGTGGGTTAGTCACATCAAGGTTAAACACGACTGTACAGAGTAAAGGAAGTCTGTATCGTCGGCTTTAACTTTTGGGGTGAAGCTCAAAACGTCAAAATTCAACTCATCCTGTTCTTTTGCAGATATTATTTTTGAATACAGAAGTTTCTTACGCACTGCGTACAGTCGTGCACCAAACACTTGATATAGTAATTAGTTAGTCGATGAAACGAATCACGAAAACTTAGTGTGACTAAAAACTTCGAAGTTTGGGTTATTTCACAATTGCAAGGCAGAGTCTGCTATGAGCTGTTCGGAGGTACTTTAAAGGCACGACTAATACAGTTTTACAAGAAAAAAAATTCAAATGCTTCTGACGCAATCGATGAGACCAATGGGGGCGATTTTATTCTCATAAATTGGTATTTTCCGGGAAAATTACAAATACAGCTGTGCAGGAAAAACAGGATACAAAAAGAGGGGAAGTACAGCTTGTAAGGAGTTTGCCAAGCCGACCTTCGCTGGGATTCGGTTCAACTATACTTCAAACCCGGACGTCTAATTAAGGAAAGAAAATACATGGAAACAATAGCAAAAGCAAATGTTACGTCAATCCGTATGGATCAGGTTCGAACTAGCGACTGACACCTTTCTTTAGTAAGTATTGTACCATCAAACGATAATCAAATAACCATCAACAGTCTGACAGTCTAACCATCAACAGTCAATCGTATTTCCTTCCATTTTATTTCAGCCTGTAAATAGTTCATAACAGTTGTGACCACAATATAGAGGTTTACTTTAACCTATTTACGGTAGTTGTGACAGTTGTTGACAGTTGGTAAAAATCCTAACCATAATCTTCTCATAACCGTAATCTTCTTCCCGACTGGGCATCATTCTGTGGAGTACACCGAAGTCCTCTTGTCGAGTCGTTCTTGTATCTACTTCCCCAAGAAATACCGTCCTGGTCAGTATGTGAAAGCGAATGACAATTTACTGCAATAGTTCCGAATCACACCGGGATTTCAGAACTATAAAGGATACGCTACTTAAAAAAAAAATAGGATCTCATAGTGCAATACAGGATGTTAAACCCAAACTTCGGAAGTTTGGGTTATTTCATAATTACAGGGCTGTATCGTATGCAACAGGAGAAAATATCGACCCTGTAAGCAACAGCAACAAACTGATACACAAGAGAGACGAATAAGGAACAATAAGTAGCAATTGTGAGTAGCGACGTTGAACTTCGACACACCTTTAAACGGGGACAACGACTAAAACTACACAGGCTGTACAATGCAACAACGGCACGTTCTGCGAGAAATGGAACAATGAGATGGACACGGCGTTTCCATCACCGCAATTTTCTGCGAAATACACTGGACGCAATTCCTGTTGGTAGAGCTGAGTTTGAAACCAGGAGGACATACTTGTTGTGCGGACAGTGGACTCAGCGTGGATCCTTTGGGAGCATTAAAACCGCGGTCGCTCTCCCGAGGACAACCAGGACGATGCGGGCAATTTCTTACTGGTATCTTGTCAAAAATTCCAGGCATTCCTTGTTTCCCTGAATCACCAGTGCCATATCTGTCGTTGCTGTTATACCCTGGAGGACCAGAACGGCCAGGGAAACCGAATGAGCCTTGTGGCGAACGTTCTGGACGGTAATGATCCAATTGAAGCTCCGCATGCGTCAAATTGCAGAACAGAGCCCACAGTGCTAGGATAATAACTCTCCAATACGAAATTAACATGGCTGAAGTGTGATACACGAAGTTATGAAACTGTGATGATGTGCTGAAAGAATGCTTAGACCTCTTATCGTTAGAACGATTGTCACCCAACTACAACGCAAGAAAGCGGAAGTCGGGGAAGTAAGTGTTCAGCCCAGAATTGGTAAAACAAAATACTTAGCATACTTTAGTGTGTGTGGGTTAGTCACTTCAAGCTTAAACACGACTGAGCAGAGTCAAGGAAGTCGGTATCGTCGGCTTTAACGTTTGGGGTGAAGCTCAAAACCGCAAAATTCAACTCATCCTGTTCTTTTGCCGATATTATTTTTGAATACAGAAGTTTCTTACGCACTGCGTACAATCGTGCACCAAACACTGGATATAGTAATTAGTTAGTCGATGAAAAGAATCACGAACATTTAATGTGACTAAAAAGTTTGAAGTTTGGGTTATTTCACAATTGCAAGGCAGAGTCTGCTATGAGCTGTTCGGAGGTACTTTAAAGGCACGACTAATACAGTTTTACAAGGAAAAAAACATTCAAATGCTTCTGACGCAATCGATGAGACCAATGGGGCGATTTTGTTATCAGAAATTGGTATTTTCCGGGAAAATTACAAATACAGCTGTGCAGGAAAAACAGGGTACAAAAAGAGGGGAAGTCCAGCTTGTAAGGAGTTTGCCAACCTGATCTTCGCTGGGATTCGGTTCAACTATACTTCAAACCATGACGTCTAATTAAGGAAAGAAAATATATGGAAAAAATAGAAAAAGCAAATGTTAGGTCAATCCGTATGGATCCGGTGCGATTTAGCGGCTAACACCTTTCTTTAGTAAGTACTGTACCATCAAACGTTAATCGAATAACCATCAACAGTCTGACTAGATTTTCCGGTAACTGATCGATGTAAGGAAACCTCAGTTTGTAATCTAGTAATATTTTACGTACGTTTTTGCCTTTCGTTAGCCTTTCCTTTATTAGACTTGCATTTGCAAAGCACCCAGGAGGCAAAGTTTTTAAAACAATACAAAAATCAAAATGTAAAAAGCGACTTCGAAATTAATACCCAGTAGTAGGTACAGACAGCGCCGCTTTGTGGGATTTATTTCAGCCATTTTTTGGGTGTTATGCTCCTCTGAATGGGTATTTTTGTTGTTGTTGTTGGGGGTCGACATTTCAAAAACAGTAAGGTTAAATATCTAACTTCCGTATTAATATATACAGTAAATACCCCGACTTACGCAGTTCCTGATCTTGACTGAAGCAGTTTTATTTTTGCACAGTTTACTGCTATGCAGGATGTGAATATCAATGCCATACGTCTAGTTTTTCCTTCTCAGCCTCGCAATGAGATTTTTCCTAAAGAATTCTTAGCTTATTTCATTACTTTATGTAGCGGTTGAGGGTGGCAACACTGCCTGCGGCAACCCTGCCGCCCGCTAGCTTCAGTGTACCCCGGCTTACACTGTACCCGACTTACGCGGTTCCCGTCGGTCCCACCTATCGCGTTACTTCGGGGTACTACGGTACATACATTTAACATTTTAGTCGCAAGAAATGAGAGAATGTAAAAGCTGATAGATGGGACCTAATTTTTTTTTATAGTTTGAAAATAGCAAGTTTGGGGATATACCTTTCTTAGGATTGAATCCCCTTTAAAATGTAGTATTAAATTTTAAAGTATTAAAAACACCCTTAGCTGGTGCCCCCGCTCTTGCTTTTTTTCCTCCTAGAAAGGGGGGAACTGTTACGAGACAAGAAACGATGCAAGTTCTTCAAAGTTTCGCTAAAACTGAACTGAAATGTATATACGGTGATGTTGAACAGTAAAGATGCTTACACAAAAGTCAACAACGAAAGCTTTTCGAATTAAACTAAGGTGTCCTTGTAATGCAGCACCTGCATTGATTACGAAAAATGTTACAATTCGGCGGACACGTAGCCGTGGATCTCAAAGGTCTAGTAGTGCATATAACACAAAGTCCGGATTGGCTAGTGGTAGAACCAGGAGGGCATCTTGAAGGAACTACCCGACGTTTAGTACCTCCTCCAGTATTGAATGGATTGTCTTGATGACAACCGGACGGGTACGGGCAGCTAAGCTTACGTACTACATTCGCAAATGAAGGTCCGTCAACCTCTGTTCTGCTTCTGGATTGATTTCCATCAATAGAGCTCATGCTTACTAGCACAGAAGCCAGTATTATTGCAAGTGTAATCTATCACGTTCCCAAATGTAGTAAGCATTATAACAAGGAATTTAAGGGAATTTTACCCAACGAAACATTGCGCTTAGTCTGCTATCAACTGTTCGGATCAAATAAAGGACACGGTGAGTACAGTTTTACGAGGAAAAACGGAATACAAAACGAGGGGAAGACCAGCTTGCAAGGTGTTGGCCAACCGGAATTTGCCTTGGATTCAGTTCAACTCCTTCAAACACAGACGCCTTGGCTATCAAGAGGCCAATCGGGCCCTAATCATAGTGCTGATAACGAACAGAAACTGATAGATTAAGGAAAAATAGGACGTCTATAGCACGATTTTCGTCTCTCTGCCGAATACAAATACTATACTGGTGTTACACTGAATACTGTACTAGTGATGGCACGTGCACAATACTTCTACGTGGTTAAAGGAAACGGGTAGGCCTTGTGCAGAACGTTCTGGTGGGTAATTACCCCATAGCGTCTCTGCACGGGTCAAATTGCTGAACAGAGTACACAGTGCTAGGACCAGAACGCTCCAATACGGAATTAATGATTGAAGTGTGGTGCACTAAGCTAAAGAACTGTGACACATTTTCCGAAAGAATGCTAAGACCTCTTATCGTTAGGATTGTCACGTGACTACAACGCTAGAAACTGAAAGCCGGGGCGCAAGTGTCCAGCCAAGAATTGGCAGAAAAAGCTTGGTCTGCGTACTTTGGTAAGTGTGTGGGCTAGTCAGCACTTCAAGGTTGAACAAGTTTTTTGGCAGACTAAAGGAAGTCGGGGTTTAAACCGGTATCGTCGACCTCAACGTTTGGGGTGTGGGTACAGGACCGCAGATCACAACCGGAAAATCCAACTCGATCTCTTCTTTTCCCATTCTTTTTTAAATATAGAAGTTTATTATATAATGCAATGAAATCAGGTACCAGATACTTTACATAATAATTAGTTAGTCGATGACAAGTCAATCATGAAGATTTAATGGGATTGGTTACTGAATTTTTACAGAGTAAGCTTATGGGACAATATAGTTAATAACCAATGGTAAGCATCTTTACGCCTTGTTTTCTGTTTAATTAAGGCTATTACTGCGGTTAGGAAGTGGAGAAGCTCGACAACAAAAGCAATCGGTGATGGTCAAAGAGTAGCAGCCGGGTTTACAGTTATTCCCGCGTGAAAACCGCCAAGGAACGCGTTCTTGGTGGCAGAAAACGCACGAATTACCCAATTCGACAGCTTGGTTCGGGCAAGGATCGCTTTTCTGGCGCCGAGACGCTTTTTTCTTACGGTACAAGCTCCGGTACCAGCCCACAACGTGTTCTTTCCGTACGTTGGGTACGTAGCGATATATTGTCATGTCGTCTTGCCCTACCTCGCCGATTGTTGCACTATTGTTGCACAAAACCGCACCAAAAATCGTAAGGAAAACCGTAAGAAAAATCAGGCAGCTTTTCTGAAATAAACCTCTTGCTATTTCAACCGTTTCTTAGCAATATTAGAAAATAATAAAATGTACCATTTTGGGGTATTTAAGTAAAAATATCCAAGAGTGCAGTAAGAACGTGAGAAAGGTCCGAACTTTGGTGAGGAAACCCACTACTTTGGAATGAGAAGTAATGTTCCTGGTCCCTTTATAGGTTCTCATGTACGTCTTCATTGGAAGCAAACCCTGTAACCGTGAACTTGAGAAGAGTAGCAACAACAGATCAACGACGTACTTCCTGTTACTAAGATCATCAGGATACAACGCTTCTCCTTCATTGCATTGACACGTAAGCAAGACCTTGGTTATTCTGAGAATGTCGAAACGCGTGTTGGATTTTTTTGGGTTTGATCATAAACAAGTTACCAGATTAGGTTTCTAACAAAAAGAGTTTCAAGGCTAAAGACACGCGTTAATCAAACTACGCATTATTGACTATTTAGTCGGACAAGAGGATTCCACGGTTTGCATACCGGTTTTCATTATGAATTTCTTCTGGACGACACTATCATTAAAAGTTGAAAAATTTTCTTTCAAAAGCTAAGAACTCTCATACTTTTCCTTAAAAGTTCGATAATAGATAAACGTAAATTTACGAAGGATTACTACTATCTATGGCTGATCACGATCATAGTTTCTCGGAAAACAATGTAAGATTAATTTAATTCTAATGAAAAATTAGTATCTCGTTTGGGTACATAACATTAAGCTTCTCTTGTAGTAAGACAGAGTTTGAGCTAACTAAGTCAAACTTTAAGTCAAACTACAGCGCTAGTGGATCTTTAATCGTCTTCCGCAGTCTTTTTTGAGTTGGTATTGTGCTCCATTCCGCAAATAAATCAGAAACACGATAAGTGACGCCATCTATTCACAAACGAAGCTAATACCAGCCTAAAGCAAACGAAATACATTCATTGTTGTCATTCTAAAGTTCGGTGTTCTTTCTATTGAATCTAGTGATAAATAAAATGACGAAGGATTCCCAAAATGTTGACTCTAGACTTAAATCTAATGACCATTGTGATTCTAAGGAATGTGGCAAAGTAATTCCAGTTGACAGTGACGGTACCGAAAAGGACGTCTTATTAGAAAGGTATGGTATGAAGACTTACTTTTTACATTTTAGCGTGTTCTATTTTTCATATAAAAAGTTCTTCAAATCTATTTATCACCACACCAGTGATCTAACTTCCTTGATTTTTCTATCTTAATAGGTTAGCAACAGAAGAGTTGTTACGCGACAGCCAAAGAGCTAAAACCAGGGCAGAAACTGGAGGCGCGTTGGCATGGGGATTGAAAAGGAAACTCACTCCAAATACGCGCTTTATCCGAAATACTTTAGTTTCCACAGTCACGAGAAATATGTCACGTACACACAAACGCTCCAGAGTCAACCAATCAAGCCCTATCTCTTCCATAACTACAAGAAACACGCCATCATGACATCCTTAACCGCACGATAGAAAATATCGTAGCTGCAAGTAACTACAATCAAACCTTTTCATCAGTCTGCTCACTTATCTTCGCTACTAGAATGCCTCTTTCTTGGTCTATGAATAGAAGCCCTTGGCTGCCCAATCAGCGTGCAAGAATACAAGGAGTTGGTCACGTTCCATTGTGTCGTTGTTCAGACCTTCATAGGCTCGTCAGACGAAATAAGCAGAATAAACTCCCCAGGAAATGCGCAACAAATTCAAGAATTACTCTCCAAAAACATTTGCTTAGTGCCGAAATTACCTGAGCATGCCAATCTGCAAATAATCTGTACTTCATGTACACATAAAAGAATAAAATAACATAAAATGTATCCCCAGGAAGAACTTTCGAGCCCCATTGTCGATATTTGATGTCCTGCGTCTGTATTTTGGGTGTTTAATACACATTCCTGGGAATTAATGCTAAGTTGCTTCTGTTTCAACTAACAAAGATGCAAGCCTGGCCCGCTGGGTCTTCTCATGGCATTTCTGACTGATCCTAAGAAGGATCCTAGCGTTGCTGAGCCTGTAACGGCGCCTGGAGTTGCAGGATTCTTTCGGATAGTATGAACCGTCAGGTCCCGGTCGCCTTGTCCTCGTCCAGTGACTTCCACTTCCACCACGTGCCATTCGAGCTGCCTAATCAATGTTTAGGGAGCGCGTTAGAAGTCTCCCAACTTGTATACGGTTCTATCTTACTCGGAATCAGCTACTAGTCGCCCTTGGACCCCATCGAAGCCCAGATTATGAGCTGCTAACGCGGCAGCGGCCATTGTATTCACGTTATTGGGGGCCAGAGAACACAGATCGCGTACTGGGCCGTGATAGAGCACTAAAGGCTCCTTAGTTTGTCTAGTATCATCAGATAGTTGCTCCAGATACTTGGCGTTCTTTTCATGCATGTCTCCGGTTAGTTTAAAGCTTGACGGATGCTTAGTCATAGTCACACAAAGCGCCTAGGAGAAGAAAAGAGAAAAACTAAAGAAGCCCTATCGATTTTACTCTTCCTTTTTTCCTCGTTTGAAATTCCCCTTTGAATAAAAGCTTATCGCACTAGGGTATGCCTTGTGCATGAGTTTTGGTTTACTTTAAGAGCGCCAGTATCGGCCATTTTTTGGATATCTGCGCCTCCCCAGAATGCTCCACTGGGAATGTATAACCCATGCTGGAATTCTTGAGCAGTTTGTCTCAATTTTGTCTCTGTAGCAGACTTGGCGAAGGCAGTAGGCGAACCCACGAAGTAATCGCAGCATTTCAGGAACTCTACCCCATACTTACCCCCCAAAATAGCTTAAATTCTTCTCAACACCCAATAGAAAGTTAATACTTGCTCGCTAATGCAAGGATGCGCCACTTCTATGATCAAATCAGGCTGGCATGTGCCAAATTCACCCAAGTTCTTTAGAATCTTGTGCTGGGGCACATCATGAGCAGTGAATGCGTCAGGACTACGGTTCCAAACGAAAACTATTTCGATATCTTCCTCTTGATTTAGTGTCGCCCAGAGATATTGGCCTTTGGGAATACACCATCCCAAGAAAAAGCAACCAATTACGTCTTTGAATTCACCACAGAGAGAATATTACGTTACCCAAATGACCAAAACCCACGATTCCAACTTTTCGCCGTCCAAGCATAGTTTGTCCGAGTTTTTAGGAACGTTGAGGCGTTAGAGACTGTGAAGGACTTGCTCAATTTAGGGTTTGGACACTTCGGAGGTCTGTTGACTGGCGCCCCACAGGTATGAACCCCCCAAAAGATAGTTGAATCGACGATCGTTCCTGTTTCTGAGTGTTTGGCGTTGCTAGGCGGCACCAAGTAGTCTAATTTTGTTAACCTGTTTGGGTTTTCTAAGTTCTCCAGTCAGCGAAACCGGTTTTTCTTCAAAAGAAAACATTTCCAAGCCAACGACGGCCCGTGTAATGTGTTGGAGCAGGATTCGTTACTACTTCTACTTTGTGAATTTGCAATTCAAAGGATAAAACCGGAACTTTGAAACTTTGAGGGAAAGTACAAGCTTTTGTAACCATGCCACCTAAATTGGACAATAAAGTAAAGAATAAAGGCAAAACGAAAGCAAAAGCGCCCAAGAAGAAAAAGGTTCGACTGAGTGAAGAAGACCGAGTGCGACAACAAGAACAACGAGCGGCTGTCGAGGAAGAACGGCGTCGCTTACGTGAAGAATTAGTCCATACTTTTCTTAGGGTATTTAGTGGGGGAAGATAAATACAAAGAAAAACTAACCTGGGATTTTTTAAAATATGTATTTTTTTAATATGTATTTTTTTTAGCATAAGTTAACACGAGAACATGCCTTAGCGAGGTCAAATTTAGCCAAAATTACCGAGAAATGGAGGAAAGTAATGAGAGAAGCCAAAGCTGAGGCTTTACAACAGGAATTGACGGTAAATTCGCCTTATTATTATGTAAACAATACGCCAAAAGGTAATCAATAGAACGTTATGTTCTCAAAGTAAAGCGAGCATTACCTAAAAACTATTGTGCTGCTTTTTTAAAAGCATGAGTACCCTTGTTGTGCACAATTTGATAACTGACAGTTGTCAAGGTTACGCCTTATGTGTTACTATAAATACCAGCTACGTTGCACTGAAGACACTTCCCCGTTTCGAATAGGCTTTGAATTGCTAATCTTACTGGCTACAAGGTTTATTTTGGCAAATATCGTGTACTTAATTATAATATATTATATAGTTCATTGATAAGCATTAACTATTAAGTGTTCTACTGTAACTATACTGTAATTTCGGAAAGAAATGCAAAATTTCCAAAAATTGGATAAATAGTATTAGAAACACTTTAGATACTGTACTGATATAGCCTACCTTAATAACGTTGTAATGTTTCTACAAGGTATCTGCGCAACCTTAGAATTTTCTTTAAGAAGCATCAATGAATCTTTAAGTTTAATTAAGAATTTGATGTGAAGGTATAGATTTAGGTATAGTGTAGGTATAGATTTAATAAGTTTGATAAGTTTGAAGTGTAGGTATTGATTTAATAAGTTTGACGTATCGAAGTGAACATCCGTGTTTTATGTGCGTTTCCTAGGAGTTGCAGGTCGATTTCAACCGCAAGTTAACCTTGAAAGAGCTGCGTATCGCCACGTTATTTGATAGCATCGACAGTTTGGAAGAACGTCATTGCGAGATTGCTGGACAGCACCAGGCTCGTCTGAAAGCCGCGCTCTTCCAACACAGCAAAAAACTGCAAGGCTTGCAAATGAGCTTCAGTCAAGATATGGAACAAATCACTGCAAGTCGCCGGCAGCATAATAGTCAAGGGATGGCCTGCTACGGTCAAGATATGAATACGGAGAGGGCCAATTTGGAGAGTCGGACCCAACAATGGGAGACCGAGAAAGACAGAAACCAATCTGCTTTCCAAAGTCGTCATGACGAACTAGTGAACCACGTAAAGGCCCCGACTTCCCTTCATTCAGGATTTTAATTAAGAGGGATTTGTGCCCTAATTATGATTCCATGTCTTCTTTTTCATGTATTTCCCGTCAAAAATGCTAGTGGCTGGAAGAGCAGCAGTCCACTCGCTTGGTCCTCGAACGTCATATCGAGCATATGTGGTTCCTGATCCAGGAAATGCTCATCGAGTACCACGACACGCAAGAAAAGCGCACAACCTTGTTCCATGAGCTCAAAACCCAAGATGCAGCTCGCACGAAGGCTTTAGCTGAAGACGAAGGCAAACTGAAGGAACTCACGGTACTGGCCAGGCATTACTGTCTGGTTATTTCAAAGGTTAAGCGAAGCGGAAGAGAGTCCTAAAGCGTTTTATGAATATAATAGGCTCAGACGAGTGCCATTAAAGCTCAACTAGCGTCTGGCAGCAGCGGAAAATTAACGTCGATCGAAGCTCTCACTCACGACAGAAATGAGCTGGTAACGCAGCAGCAAAGGCTGCGTAGTCAGCTAAAGAAACAACAGGACCGGTACACAGACCAATTAAGATGGATCGTCAATGCTGCTGCCGATACCAGACAGGTTTTACCCATTATTTCTTAATAGAATTAAGCCACCTTCTATTTATTTTCCTCATTTCCTTGCAAGTTACGCTAAGTAAATCAACTTCTCAGCCCCCTACCCTCTTTATGAAGTAATAAACAAGGGTATCAAGCTTAAGCCTACACGCCTTATAAATATATATAAAATAATAAATAACTCGAATCCAAAACTAGTCACTGCATAAAAATTCCTTTTCAAAATTTCGAATAATTATAATTATTTCGGTAACAAGCTTAAGCCTACACGCCTTATAAATATATATAAAATAATAAATAACTCGAACCCAAAACTAGTCACTGCATAAAAATGTCCTTTCCAAAATTGCGAATAACTTTAGAAAAAGATTCGAAAAAGTTTCGAAAAAGATTTTGAAAAATTTCTGAAAAATCGAAAAATTGCTACGTTCCCGTATCAACTGCATTACAATGTAAATTAGCCCATGCATGAAATTACTAATCAAATTACCCTGTTGCACTAAATTCATAAAGTATTCGCTAACTGAATTTGAACCTCAATAAATTTATACCGAAAGTTAGATCATTACTAATTTATGCATTAAGGTAAACACCAAATTAGCTAAAAAGTCAAAATTCATTGCACTAAAACCTAAATTCCCTTAAATTTACGATAAAATTGGGTCGTATCGTACAAAGTCCTAAATCAGTCTCTAAATAAAACGAACCGACTAATCTATGTAGATAAAATAGCACGAAAGAGCTATGCATCCAATTAAATCCTAAACTACCTAATAAATCACAAGTAATGAAGTCAAAATATCTCGTTACTTCTTTACAAATTGGAAAATTTTCAAAATTTCGAAAATTGCTCAATTCCCTAAAATTTAGAAAAATGGCTAAAATTGATAACATTACTATCTAAATTAGGCTCCTATATTATACTCTAGTTGACTTTAACCCTTAATAAATTTGTAACAAAGGTAAGATCCTTTGGAGATCCTTAAGAACCTAATCTTTGCCCTAAAATAAGCACGAAATTAGCTAATAAATCACAAGTAATGAAGTAAGAAAATCTCGTCATTTCTTTTCATGGCTCATTTCACTAATGCTTATATAATTTATGCATTTTAGACGCTGGAAACGTGGCAAGGGAAAGCGAAGAATTTATGCCAATTTATGGAGCGTTGTAGAACGCTACAAACGCAAGACGATTTGGTGGAAGGCCAGAAAAGTACGAGCGAGACAGGATTACCGGAGAAATACAACCAGTTCGACACCTTAGAACCGCTTTGGCGGCTGTTCAACAAAGCGTTACTGGAAAAGGCGGCATTGCAGAAGCATTTACAAGGTTTACAGCCCGTGTCTGCTCAACCTGTGGATCTGATGACTTGCATCAAAGTCCAACCGTGCAGAACGCTGTCCAAATTGCTGCCCAAGTTGCCGATACCAATCTTAGCCAACTTGACTCCTCGACCACAGCCAATTCTAGTACCAGCTCCTTCTGTTGTCAGTAGTGAAGCTTCTCTCTCACTATAACTGTCCCGATTCTAGAAACCACTTCCTAATTCAACTTGTAATTACACTTAAATTAATCTTAATTTTCATTCTTTTAAATAATACATGTCGAAAGGGACGTGGACGAAATTGAATACAATTCTACGTCAAACGCCAAACTCGGACTCAAATGAATTTGTACACAATCTTTAACTTTTTTTTTTTTTTAATGAACTGAATTTTAGTAGAATTTCACTGGATTTATTACTTTATTCTCATAAACCAACTGGGAACTTGGTCCAACCATTCAAACCAACCCGCTCAACGTCTTTATAAAACGGAGCGTTTTTGTCGGGGTACGTCACATTCTTCCGGCTTAGGTACGCGCCCCAAAAGCCGAAGGATCCTACCGAGATAATCACGTGATCACATAGCGATAATATGGCCATATCTGTGCCAGGATCCTCCCTCTTTTCAGGGAAAACCATGGGAAACCGCGTGTGATTCAAATGTTTTTTACACCACGGTACGTCATCACTGAGGATCACGAACACAGCCCGAGTCGAGCTAGATGTACTGGAATCTGCATTGGTATTGTCGAAACCACTTACAGATTCCATAGCTGCATTCATATAACGTTCATCCACTACGGTGTCATGCCACCGTCGTTGAATGTACTTGACGTAATCAGTCCGGCGGACATGTACTCCGACCGCCATTTTGGCTCGGTGAAGTTCTTTGGCTCTTTTCAAGTAATTCCTAGCTTTACCAAGGACTGCTGGATGGAACTGGAACTCCTTGATTATGGCATCCCGGTACGGATGGAATCTCTTCAACCCGGCGTCGTACATAGGGATCTGTAGGTTAATGCCCAGCTGGGCAATACTACTAGGCACGCGGATATCATGTATGACGGTGCAGTGTTTAGGAAGCGTTGCAGAAGACGGCAGCGTTAAGTAAGGGAAGTATTTCTTCAGCTCGGAAAGTACGTTTGGCGGTACTACGGCGTAGTATGAGTACTTTTGGGCCATGGAGTATAATGTGGCGTAAGTTCCGATCAAGTTCCCCAATCTCCCTCCTTTAACCATGGTCAAAATCGGTTGAGAAGGACAGCTGTCTTTTCTACTTAACATAGTAACAGCACCGGTACTAATGTTGGAAGTGACTGCAACATCGTTAACTTCGACCGTGCTAAGATTGGATGTGATTGCAACGCCAGCAGCGGGCTCAGCATTAGCAAAGTTCATTTCTAGCGAATAACATTGCAGGCACCACACTACGAAGCAAATCCCAGAAAACCAGGCAATACCCTTTGTACTCTTGTACAGTTTGCAGAAACGGTTCTGATCCATGCTTCTAAGAGAAGTAAACATTCGAAAGCTCGCGACGACAAACCACAGTTGCTAAAACATACTACACAAATAAAACATCTTCCATGAATTCTCTCATACGCACAGTGCGTATGAGAGGTGTGGATACAAGGAAGTACAACACAATGAAGATAAGAACAATACAAGGAAGAACAATACAAGGAAGAACAATACAAGGAAGAACACACAATACAACATAAAATACAACACAATACAACACAAAATACAAGGAAAAACAACAATATAAATGGGCAGTTCTGCAATATGCATACAGGAAAACACTAGTGTACGGAGGTTGTTCACTGGCCTGAAATTTCGACAAGAAAATGTTTGTTCCTTTCCACAGAATGACTAAGCTTTACATGTAAAGTGACTCCGAGCTCCTGAAACCGAACACGAGCGGTGATAAGCAAAATGGAGACTGAATTCCATAAACTGCTACGCTGTTCACTCCCTAACTATTCCGCAATTTTTAATGGGAAAGTCCCCTGAGTCAGATACAAACTGATTCCAGGGAACCAACGTCATTGAAACTAACGTCGGAGGTACGGCGGAACTTGAGGAATGAAGTCTCACTGCTTATGGGAGTCGTGCAAGACTGCTAACTGTGGTCAATGCTTTCGTTTTAGGCAGTGTCGACTGAAAGGGGTAAAGCCGCACCATATCCCTCTATACTGTGGACTGAAGCAGGCTTTTCGCAGAAAACACCGCTATGACCTGTGTTTTGGGGGCTGCGGCTTCGGTTCTAACCTCGTTTGGATCCGCGAAGCTGAAAAACAGGGAAAATGATGTGAATGACCGAAACAGATGTGAATGACCGAAAAGTTGGAAAAGCAGAACCATCAGCTACTTAAAAGTTATAATAGAAGGTAATAGAGAGGAAACAGTTGCACACAATAGTTACAACAGGTGTTGTGGGGTTCAGTTATACAGTATAACCCTGTTTTAATCCTTGAAACTGAAAAAACAGGGTAAAAGATGTAAATGGACCGAAAAACACAATCATCAGCTGTTTAAAGATAGGGAGTATGGAGAGGGGAAGTAATGGAATAAAGGGAGCAAAAATAAAAAGTAAAAAAAAGAGGGTATGGAGAGGGGAAGTAATGGAATGTGCAAATTTCTTTCTCAATTCGATGAGTCCTCAAATTAATTGCAAGTTACCTCAATAAGACAGGTGTAAGTTAATAATTTTAAAAAATCCCAATTAGAAATGGTCGCAAATTTATTGGAAAGGGAAATTATTTGGAATTAATTGAGATGGATTAGCCTGATTTATTTTAAACTAAATTGACTTGATTTTTCTAACATGTAGAATTTTTTTAGATTTTTTATTTTTTTAAATATTGTGAAATCGGTATCGGAAATTCTTAGTGACCTGTTAGTTAGATTGCCTTTGCATTCTTTGATTTGTCCTTGTCCTGGGATCCCACCTCTCTTCTTTATTCGACTTTCCTTGTCCTCTCCCGACCTTTTCTAAGAATCCCAACAACTTCTTTTAAAACTAACCTTGACTGTACCCCTTTTTCTACATATCCTCTAGAGAGTATTTTTGCCATATATAAATATACCCAATATAGGTTAAGGCAGAGTTCTTCCAGCTTTCACCACTTTGACACAAGTTTTCTGTAAGTAGTCAATTATTTCAAAGCGTTGTTAAATTCCAATCATCAAATTTAATCGTCAATTTGCAGTCATAGGAGTTATTGGGTTGACGACTGATTGTTCACTGAACAATCATAACGAGTACACCCTTTTCTAAGCACAACGTAGGGACCCTTTTTCTTTTAAATCTGATTCTAACGAGTAAATCCCTACAATCGGAGAAAAATTAAAACACAAGAAATTTTTAGATTTTTAGATGGTTTTCAAATTTGTGTGGAAGCACCCAAAAGTGTACAATACACATGCATGTAGTCAATGTTGTAGTCACCCCCCCCCCCCTCCTTCCCCACATGGGGTGGTACCATGATACCACCCCACCCTACCCTTGTACTTATATAATTTTAAACATTGACAATGTACAACCGTAGGCATAATACAGCCCGAGGCAATAGGCGCGAGCCTACGCCGGTTTTATTAAAAAAAAAATGTTGTAGTCAATGTGTACAATACACATGCATGTGTGTACAATACATGCATGTAGTCAATGTTGTAGGAATACTGGGAATTGCCGAGTACACAATTTAAAAAAGGAGCTGACGACAACTTGAACTTTAATGAACAATAACTGGGCTAGATGGGACGCTAATGTCAATGAAATGGTAATCAAGCTCAACTAGGCCAGAACGGGGCATTGTTGGCACAGTCCAGACGACAAACTGAAGGATCATTTTAATTACGCTTTAAACCTTACCAATTCGTATTATTTACGATTAAGGCGTATATGAAGATGTAGTATCTCTACACAGTTAAACAGTTGCCCGTCAAAAGTCTTTCCAACAGCAAAGGAATTGACGTTTTATGTACATGTTTGGCCAGTGAAGCTATTTTAACAACAAAACATCTACAAAAAATATTGTTTTTAGGTAAAAACTTATTGAAATAATGTAGAGAGGTACTGTAACTGTATTACTAACTAACTATATTACTTCTAACTGTATTACTCACTTGTTATGTTTTAAGGAGAAAGAAAATTACTGAAGCGAAAAGGGATTCTTTCTTTCATAGTGTTGTTTATTTTCCTGACGTACTGTACCAGGGTGAAACTTTTCCCAAGTGACGAAAATTTGCTTCTTTGTCAACTTGCGCTTACATTAATGAGCTTTAAGGTGTATACACGGGATTTTAATTGAAGCCAATTTTCGTTACAGTTAACAACTTGAGAGTTGTAATAACTTCGTGAATTGGGAAGCTTAATCAACTGTCGCTCATTAACTTGAACGGAGTTTTTTCTAGACGACTCAAGTGGGATTAACTCAAGTGGGATTAACTCAAGTAGAAGGAGTTAGTGGAAATGAACTTGTTCCGTCTCGCCCAACTATTAGTTAATCAATTCTTTTAACAAAGTTGTCAAGTTGAAAGCTTAGCCCATCCATTCAAATGAACATCGTTAATCTGTTTATAGAAGGGTGCATTTTTGTCAGGGTACGTCACAGTTTTCTGGCTTAGGTACGCTGCCCAAAAGCCGTAAGAGCCCACGGAGATAATCACGTGATCACACAGTGTCAATATTGCCATGTCTACTCCTGGATTATCTGTCCTTTCAGGGAAAACCATGGGAAACCGCGTCTGATTCAAATGCTGTTTGCACCAGGGTACATCATCACTCAGGACCACAAACAGAGGCTGAAATCCTCCTGAATGAGTCAACGTACTGCTCTTCACATTCGTATTCCCCAATTCACTAACAGATTCCATTGCTGTATGGATGTAGTGCTCATCCACGATCGTGTCCTTCCAACGTTCCTGGATGTACTTGATGTAGTCCGTACGACGGATATGTACTCCCACCACCATTGCTAACTGATGCATTTGCTTCGCTTTTCGCACGTAATTTTCAGCTTGGCGAAGGATTGCCGGTTGGAACTGGAACTCTTTCAGGATGACGTCACGATAGGGGTTGAACGCGGTCAGCTGGGCAATGTACATAGGAAGCTGTACATTAACCCCAAGTTGGGAAGTATTGCTAGGTACACCAATCTTGTGTATGGCACTGCACTTCTTAGGAACCGTTGCGGTAGATTGCAGACTTACATGAGAAAAGTACTTCTTGAGCTCGGAAAGTACGTCCGGCGGTACTAAGGCATGGTAGGAGTACTTCTGAGCCAAAGAGTATAACGTGGAGTAAGTTCCAATCAAGTTTCCCAACCTTCCACCTCGAACCATGGTCAAAATTGGTTTAGTAGGACAAATCTCTTTAACAGCACTTGTAGAAGCAACGGATTTTAGTGTTGGGAATCCGAATCCCATGTGAAAGATGAGTACGTAGATCGCCAGCAACGTGGCGAACGCGAGACCCACGCATTGATTCGTTTTCCAATGACAAGACGGTCTCATGGTTAAAAATCGCACAACAAATCGAACCACTCTTCGGCACAGTTTTGAACTATAAGATGTGAAACTACACGTACCATAATAGAATGACATGAAATCCCTTCAAGCAGTCTCTAGAGCTGGTGATTAGGTAAGTTAAGATCAATAAATCCATAAAAGGGTCACAAAGGGGTGGTATCGTCATAGAAACAAAGGAAGATCACTAGTCTTTAACAGAATTAACCTTTATTGCATTCACTTCTATCGTACATTGGCGGTTGCTCTTTTCACACTCTCTGAGAACTGATACTCCAAGAACTATAATTAGCTCTGAGCCTGACAAACGACGACGCGTTCTGAAAACCCCATACTTCGTAACACCACGCCTAGCAACTGTTTGTGCGTAAACAAGTGCAAATAATGATAACTTATCACTCTTCTTGGCGTCGTTCTTTAATACTAATGCGTTTAAGTTGCGCTTTATCAAGTCCCATGATAAGAGGCCCATTAACATAAGATTGTCAAGAGACTTGACAATCAGTGAAACTTAGTCACAATGCTTCTCAACTCGCGTTTAACTTCGTACAACCTGACCACTCAGTTAAAAAATGTGAAACTTTTTAGCGCATATAACTTTTTTTTTAAGATTTCTTTTTTAAGATTTTAAGATTTCTTTTTTAAGATTTTAAGATTTCTTTTTTAAGATCTTAAGATTTCTTTTTTAAGATTTTAAGATTTCTTTTTAAGATTTTAAGATTTCTTTTTTAAGATTTTAAGATTTCTTTTTTAAGATTTTTTTTAAGATTTCTTTTTTTAAGATTTTAAGATTTCTTTTTTAAGATTTTTTAAGATATTTTAAGATTTATTTTTTAAGATTTTGTAAGATCTTAAGATTTATTTTTAAGATTTTTGTAAGATTTTAAGATTTATTTTTTAAGATTTTTAAAGATATTTTAAGATTTATTTTTTGAAATATTTTTTAAGACATTTTAAGATATTTTAAAGATATTTTAAGATTTTTTTAAAGATTTTTTTAAGATATTTTAAGATTTTTTTAAAGATTTTTTTAAGATATTTTAAGATATTTTTAAAGATATTTTAAGATTTTTCTTTTAAGATTTTTTTAAGAAATTTTTTTTGTTTAAGATTTTCTAAGATTTATTTTGGTTAAGAAAAAATTATACCCACCGAACCCCTTGGTTTCAGTTCATCCACAAAATGAAAATTCGAAAGTTTATTTAAAAAAAAATTTTTAAGAAAATTTCAAACTCGTTTAGATAATTCAAACCAGAGTTATCATGCTAATGAACCTTTATGCCGAACTTTATCTCCATGTTTCCTGCCAAGTTTATTAATTCTTAGTTACCTATTTTTCCTCAGCCATTTATTTCTTTTTCTGTACCTCCCGAAGACAAAACTTTCTTTTAACTTTAACAAAGTTGAGCGCTTTTATCGCAACTTGGAAGGACCCAGCTTGTTCTTAGAATAACCCTCTAAGGACTTCATCAACACCGTCTTAATTTTCTACTTGGTTAACCATCACGCCCAACAATTGCAAAAAAATTTCATTAACCTTAATTCCGTCCTTTATCCTTCCCTTCAAAATTCCAAACTTTCCAACTTTCAAAGAACCAAATTGCGCATCCAAAATGGAACCAAGCTCTCAATTGAGCCATCTTTAAAGCTTTGAAATGATACAATGGTGGAGAGTCTAGGAAGTGGTTTTCTCTCGCCAATGTATTTGGTCTACGCATGTACATGCATTTGGACGTACTCACGCAGACGGTGTGAAGCAGAGGAAGCCTTTCAAGGTAATAGGATTGGATTGGGAGAGAAAAGCCATACAGCCTTTTCCCCCTTTTGTGTCGTTCGTCGCGCTCTTTAGATTGACCTTCGCATAAATAAAAAAAAATAAAAAAAATGAATTCCTTCCAACAAAACACGATCCTTGTCAACCATTTCATTGTATTCCTGTTTATTGTATTTTTATTATATTTTTTAAACGTTTTATTCTATTTTTCAAACCGCGAAAGAAGAGGCGTACTGAGTGTAAAAAAAAATAAAAAAGTCTTTACTGAGTGTAAAAAAAAATAAAAAAAGTCAATCGAGATTTTCGGGGAAAACGGAATTATTTTGTAACCTGGACAACCGATCCCGGCCAGAAGCGTCCGCGCTCTGACTGTCTTTAATGTTCCCCGTGCTTCTCTTTTCAGAGCCAAAGGGATCTTCCGCCAGTTTGGAACAACCAGTAGTCCTCTCCCGGTCGTCCGCCACGGACACGCTTCCTTGCTGGCCGGTATTGGGTCGAATTACACTCTACCAAATCCCTGTCCAATTGATGGAATTTAGACTCCCCGCGGAATGTGCCAGTAATACTGGTCACGTTCCTTCCCACGTGAGCCTACTCAACAAAAAAGAGCGAGAGAACACGAAAAACAGAAAGGGCGCAAGTTCTCTAACTTAATTCTGCAGATAATTTCTTCCTTGTGTGGAAAGGTGATGAAAGCTGTTCATCAGACGAGGAAAAGGACACGGAAATGTTGAGTGAGTAAGAGGAAAGGAGGGAAAAACAAGGTTCCCCTAAGCCATGTCTGTGTGGAGCTAATGAACGAACAGAAATAATAAGAGAAAAAGGAAAAAAAGGAAAAAAAAAAACTCATTCGAGCTTATTTCCATATTTCAATTTCAAATGCAGTGGCGCAGACTAAGAGAACATGCTAAGTGACTCCCTTTTCCGTGTTTCCTGACTTTTTCGCCTGTTTTTTTGCCACTAGCAGAAACCCCCACGCGTGGCCAAAAGGAGAGGATTTGCAGTTTGTTGTTCAAGGAGACTTGTTTGCATAGACCCTTGCCAGCTGTCAGTAAATTGTGTTAACGTGCCTACGACTACGAGTGCGGCTTTCCCCAAAGACCGTGTTGCGACCTGGGCGATATTAATATAAAAGAAAAATCTGCAGAAATATCACTGTCTTCGCCAAAACGCGACAGCATGACAGCTTGGCCTATTCCCAGCCTCGGTGTACCGCAAAGAGTTGCTCTTTGTTGTTCAGTGTAACCGTAAATCGTCCTATGACAAGAAAAAAACTTTTTTGGGGGGAAGAAATTTATTTCTGCGTTGAAGATTATCGAGATTTATGGCACCAGGGTACAACTAACAAAGGCGATTGAATGGAGCACACTGCCCCAACATTGCCACAGAATCAGAAGGCAGAAATGCAGAAACATTTCTGTATTGCTGAAGAATGAGATTATATTGAATTACTGCCGCAGGGAGTAAAACGTTAACTAAAATCATTAAAAAATACTGTATTTAAAACTTACCCAAGAATCCAGTTAAAGGGGAAGAAATTATGAACGTTGTTAAATAACTTCTGCAGAAATATTAAGCTCATTGTGAATTGAAAGCAATCTGAATATTGGTACATTTCTGCTAAGAAGAATGAAAAGCGCTAAGAAGTTCAAGTACCTTTCAAGCTTCTGAACGACCAAAAGTGCAAGACAGAAACACAATGAAAGAAATCCTTCAGAAATATTGCTTCATTTCTGCATCTCTAGCACTTGAAGATTCCTGGAAATTCCTGCTATAAAGATTGGAAGAGATAGCAAATTCAACTGTTATTCGAACCGCGCCTTCGAACGGCCCGAAGTTCAAGACAGAAATAGTGTACTGCAATATTTCTGACACCTAAATCGAGTTAAAGTGTACCGTAAGCTACTCGCAGCGGAGAGAGAGAGAGAGAGAGAAAAGAGTGATGATCCTGGAGGGTCGATTGCGCTAACGAACGCAATTTGGGATTTCAGAGCCGATACTTTTCATGTTCGTACCAGCCTTTTCTCTCCTGATGAAGAGGCTGCAACTTGCAAGTGCCACGACCATCATCAACCTCGTCGATTTCGACCTTTTTTGTCTCCTGTTGTCCTCCATCAAGTCCCCTTTGGCCGAAACTAACATCTTGAGCATTTGGCAGCCTCACAAAAGAATCAAAGAGTAGGGGGCAGGTGGGGCCTTTCAGCCTTCGCTCTTCATCAAGACTGCACTCTCTCCTCCGAAAACGTTCGAAAACAACACGAAATGAAGCTGTCAGTGTCGGCCTATCGCGCGTCCTACAACCTCTCGGAGCAGCGGATCCTCGCGGGTCCAGTCCCCACGTACGGGTCCACCAACGCCCCAGGCCATGAAGGATCGACCAACGTTCCCCCTAGTCCAGCCCTCCAGCAGCGGGTCGAGGGGCCCCATGATCACCCTGACGCGAGTACCATGGCTCTGCCGCAACTCCAGGTGGGTTTCCTCACAGTCCACTGAACGGGTTAAGAGGTTCAAAGGGGGTCTGCAGTAATTCAGAGAAAAAATAAGACCCACCTCCTACAGTTCCGGGAAGTCTATTCGGGGAAAAGAGATGCTGCGAGGGCAACACAATTAAACAATGAGAAGGTTCCAACGCCTTGCGTGGAGGCGTCACAGTAAATGCATAATTACTTTCGGGGAACAAGAATTAACAACTATTTCTTCCTCTGCTCCCTGTCTTTTACTTTGCTCGAGGGAAAATTGCAGCCTAAGTGGCTTTAGAGCTGCACGGGAAGTCTTTGTAAAACGACTTTTTAAAACTTATTTACCTTTTTAGGAAAAAGCGTATCAAACGCTTATTACTGGCTTTTAAAAGGAAATTTCTGCCCATATTTGCCGTGGCAGCAATACGGTCAGAAATCCATGTATTCAGGAAGAAATTAATAAGCCCCGGAAGCTTGTGGGAAACGTTCTAATTAAATTCGCTCTAAAAAGGAACGTAAGACTTTCTATTTTTTTACGGTTTTTTCGGTAATCATTCTGCAGTTGGAAAAGGGAATATAGCTAGCAGGCTTCAGGAATTCGGAAAAAGCTTAGATTCCGCCTTCCTAGAGCTTCTGCTCCCATTTCTGTCCCTAAAGCACGAAGGGAATTTTCCGAGTTAATATTGACACGGACTAGCAAGCGGACCACAAGGGGGAGACTGAGTCTGCGGGCTCCCAGTTCACCGGCGATGTATTTCTGCCGACAAAAGAACCGCAAATACTTGTTCTTTCAAATCAACAATATTTCTCCGAAATTCTCCGTCTCCTGTTCTAGAGAGCCCGCGTTTTCCTTTGTTTTCAAAGGAATAACTTCCACAGTTTATATCTTCCGCGGTTTATTTCTAAATGTCTGCACGACTCACTAGACACATTTCTTTGGAATTCCATCATCTCAAACCGAAAAACGGCCTTTTCTACTCCACCTGAGATGCGCAAAAGAAAAACAGCGATGGGAGGCAGTTTTACAACGACTTATACGACTCTGTCTTATCTATGCTTGAAGATTGGGGCCCCAAGGTTGGTTGAATAGCCTCTTAGGTGGAGGATTCTTTTTTCCTCCAATTTGAAGAATTTTGAAGAGTTCGGGGCGACGCAGAATGACGCGTTCAAAGAAATTACCAGAAAAAGACGAATGTTCAAAAGCATACTTTGAATGTATTCAAGTATGGACGAGATTCCGAGCATGTGGTAAAAGGTTAAGCTCTCTGTCGTGCTAAAGTTTTCGCGTTCGCTCACTGGCTTAGCTCAGGGAATGCGCTGTTAAAGAGAACAACCGAGCGCTACGGAGCAACACACATGCACGCATACACGAGAGCCAAGGATTTGCTCCAGAGAGGCCTTCTTTCTCAGTGCTCGCCAAGCAAACGTACCAAGACGACACTATATTTGCCTGCCAGAGATATTTGCCTGGTACTTTTGTAATTTCCGTGACCAGGTTTCTTCCAATACTCCGTGATTAAAACCAGTAGCATACCCGTTCCTCCCATACGAGGAGATGGAGGCAGACATATCGAAGCAATGAATCTATTTCTTCCCAAAGTGTCGTCCATTCTCTCCGAGCTCGGAATCGTTTCTTCTTGGTACTTTCTTCGCTACTGAATGAACTGAATCCCATGGTAAAAAGACAGCTTTAAGGGTGGGGTTCGGCAGTAATTCGGCAGTAATCATGGTCATTACTGAACTGTTTCACAGAGTGTATGGATTTCACGTCGGCCTGGGGCTGTAACCATATCTTCACTGTTTTACTGCCGATCAAAAGTGTTTTGTTCACCTAAGCGACTTCCCTTGTGTTTCTCTTGTCCCGTTTGTCAGAAATAGCGAAGAAATGGTTTGGTTGCTGGATTTGTTTTAGTGTGGAGCCAATTGTGCACCAATCTCACCAGTCATCCCGATCGCTGCAACTTCCCTTATCGATTGACAGGTCTACATTACTTTTACCCCTCTTGGAGTCTTTTATTTCTGTCTACTTTCTTCTCCCAAGTTTGGATTGGAACTTTTTATTGCTTGCGGGACCTTACGGTGAAAAAAATAAAAAAAATAAAAAAAAAAAATCGAAAGGAAGTTTCTGTAAATAGAACAGGTAACTTAACATGTAACTCTAGTTCCGACTCTGGTCCGACAACTTTACTTCACGATGGAAGTTTATTAGGAAAGGTAACACGAATCATGAAAGAATCAAATGCACGAAGGGGGGCTCTCTTCTGGCCAGGTTGCTATGACGACTTGATCCTTGATTCAGGACGGCTCGTTTTAGCTTCAAGATGCTGTCTCTTGTGACGAATGGACCCGCCGGACTAATATTATCCTCATTTTCGGATCTAATCCGCTTATTCTCCCGAGATCTTTTTACGAAGTAACGAGAGCCTGAGCTAAGCACTTCTGCGTCGTTACCCGACTTGAATAGCTGAGCTAAGACGGTCGAACGATGAACTTAGAAGTCGTAACCTCATGTACGTCATCTGCTAAACATGTTCTTCGACATTGTTTCCTTAGTTGGAAGGCCAGGATATGGCCCAGGCCTCCTCCACCACGTCGCCAGTACAGCCGTCTGCCAGTACTCCCAGCGAGATCATCCTCAACCCTACCGCCGCGGCAGTCCATCTGTCTACCCCGGCCGAAGTACGCATTCCAAATACTCCAGGTACCAGGTGAGTCACGCCTTCCCAGCTTTAAAGCAAGCGCTCCCTTGTACCCGTTTACACACGATACCAGGTACACTACCACAGACCGACGAAGCTAAGGAAAGCTACTTGAGTTTCGAGTCGTATTGACGTAGATAAGCGGTACGTAAGGAACACTACTAACTGGAATTTTGGCCACAGATTTTGCTAGCTTTTGTGTTAGCGGTTTATCTCCTTGATGTGACGTGTTGTCGTTCCTTTTTGATTCACGGCACAAATGAATGCCAAGGATATTCCACGCAACGCAGGCAAAGTATTGACGGTTTGCTGGTTGACTACACAATAATGTAGATGGGGGTGAGATGACGCGGATGATGTGACACGTGGCGTACCATGTACATGTTTGCAGGCGAGTCGGCCAAATGCGTGCGCTTCAGCGGGAGAGCAGCAACATGATCCGATCTTGTGACGTCAGTACGTCCAGTGCTCGACATCACTGGCACCAGCTCCGTTATGCCATGTTCTGGTTCCGTCTCTTCCGCAAGAAACGCAGGTCCTTTTAGCACCACCCTCAAAGACTAAAAACGCTTTCTGACCCACCTTCCTACGGTAGTTGTGGAAAGCGTTGATTTCTCGCTATTGCATTGTGACTTGTTTTTACACACTGTGTGGGTCTTTGTTTTGGGAAATGAACACTACTATCAGCTTTGAGCTCTAACCAAAAACATTGCTGCGTCGTATGTATTAGGCCCTTGCGGAGTGCGGCTTCTTCTATGGACGTCGATGAGGATTGTACTCCTCATCGACTCTTGTCGACCTGCTCTCGCTCCCATAGCGTAGGCGAGCGACAATGGACGCGGGTCAGGGCCGTAATGGCTTGGTACACTCGCCTCAGGCGGATCAAAAGGTAGTCCCCCCTTACCCTAGCTCCGAAACTACCGTATCCAACTCGTAAAATCGTAAAGTTCGTAATCCTCCTTCGAAGAAACAAAGATAATCCACTCTCGCACCCCTTTCTCCTCGCAGGGCATGTTTCGACAAAGAAAAAAAAAAAAGATAGCTTATACTCTTGACCCCTTGGAATGATGGCTGCTGACTTCCGGTAACTACTGCCAACCTTTTGCCTGCCACTGGGTATCGACCTGTAAAAAAAATACAACCTGTTTTCTTTCCCATATTCCCTTCCGCTGCACACCAACTCCAACTCTACTCCTCTGTAAACAAAATTCTACTTGCAAAGCTCTTCACACCTTTGGTTGTTGTGACCCGAAACGTCTGTTAAACATTCAAAGCTCACTGGTTGGAAAGCTTCTTACTATCACGTGTGACCGTCCGTAACACCTTTCTCATGTGTCGTAGATGTTGTACTGTTTCAACTTCATATATAGTTAGAGCGTTCAGCTGTGCTGTGCCAGTACAACCCAGTACTTGAACCCCCTTGCGACAATTTTTGCTCACTCAATCAAGTCAGCCAGGTAAAACTGTGTTTCTTTGCTTCGGACCATTACCCCTCAGAACGCGAAGCAACCAACGATGGATGAAGCTGCGAACGACGGTGCAGTTAACCGGCGCTATCGCATCGTCGGTCCAATCCAAGAAGTCGTCCCTGAAGCGTGAAGACTCGTTCATAACGCGGTTCTCCACGCGCCAGATCCCCGAGGTCCAGGTAAGCTCCGATCCAAAAGAGTCCCTCGAGGTCATCATCATACCTTCTTCAGGAAACGTTCGATACGGGGGACGAGACAGACGGCCTCGAGAGACCCAAGAAGAAGCGCCGGAAAAAACGGGGTACCGTCATCAACCCGGATGGAAATGTGCTTTTCTACTGGTTGTTCGTGTTGACGGGTTGCGTGTTGTACAACTTGTGGACTGTGATCGTCCGCCAGGCCTTCCCGGAGCTCTATACCACCGCCCCGGTCTTCTGGATCTGTACGGACGTGTTCAGTGACGTGGTGTTCCTCTTGGACGTGGTGGTGCAGTTTCGTACCGGGTACTTGGAACAAGGGCTCATCGTGGCCGAGAGCCGGAAACTTGCCGTCCATTACGTGAAATCCCAAGCCTTCCTGCTCGACATGTTTAGTTTGATCCCTTTGGACTGGCTCATCCCCCGCGACATTCGATGGCGCCCGCTCCTCCGCTTTGTTCGCTTCACCAAAGTGTACCGCATGTACCATTACTACTACATGGTAGAGTCCCGGACCATCTTCCCGAACATGTGGCGGGTGCTGAACCTGGTCCACATTTTACTCCTCCTCGCCCATTGGTTCGGCTGCTTTTACTACCTCTTGTCCGAGGCTGAAGGCTTTCGCAGTGACTGGTCGTACCCGCCGCCTGAGGGCGACTTTGGGACCCTAACCCGTAAGTACCTCGGGTCCCTCTATTGGTCCACTTTAACCCTAACTACCATCGGAGACCTGCCCACGCCGGAAACCAACGCTGAGTAAGTCCATCTATCTTTTCATTGTTGCTTTTTGGCTTTTCATTGGTGTTGTTTAGTTTTCATGGCTGCCGTTCAAATCGAATCCCAGTCCATGGATGCTTTCTTCCCTCTAGTTTCCGTTGTTCGGAAACATGGGGTGTCGTTAGGTTTTCATTGCGGCCCTGCCCCTCGCGGTAGTGCTGTCAGTCTTCATTGTTGCCTTGTGATAGCAACTGACTGTTTTCTATCTTTTCTGTCATTGTTGGTTTGTGGCCGATTTTGAGCTCCAAAGAAAAAGATCTTGTCTCTACTTTTCATTGCCACTTTGGACTTTCATTGTTCAGGGAATTGGGTTCAAATGCCTTAAGGACCCTCTTTCTTTCTCTCTCTCTCAACTGTTTGAACCCTTGCCACCTTTCTTGTGGACTTTGGGTTATTTTTCATTATTTATGTGCGTGTATATGGTATATATCTATAGAAAAACCAGGCGTGTGTTGGCAGCTACATCTGGCCTACGCAATACCACTACCACTGGACCTCGCGCCCTCCCACGCCGAGGGTTCAAATCCCGCCTCCTCCATCACGCTACGAACACAGGGTGGGTATACTGAAACCCTTCACGTTCTCCCTTCATCTGAAAGATACAAGCACCCAGCACAAGAAAGCGCAATTCTTGTCGAGTTCATTTAATTAAGGGTTGCTTAATCAGGCAGAGAGGGAAGGAGGAGGAGGTGGAGGATGAAGGGGGCGAGGTTATGTGGTGGTGGTTAGTCCATGTTTGTTCGGCTGGGTGATCCACCACCTTGTCTCACCCCCCTCTTTTCCACCCCTTCTCCTTGAGACCAACAGAATGACCTAGACCTTTTATTTCGTTGTCTTCTGTGAGAATTTTAATTTTTTTGATTTTTTGGGGGCGTCTGTGAATGAAAGCTTAAGAAGAGGTTAAGCCAGACATGTAATTCTTCTTATTTTCTTCTATTTCTGCGTCATGGGTACGCCGGCAGATATGTCTTCACGATTGCGAGTTACTTAATTGGAGTCTTTATTTTTGCGACCATCGTTGGTAATTGAATACTCTTGGCGGAGGCGGCAAATGAATGTCTTCCTAATAGTTTTTTTTACTCTCTCCTTTCTTCCTCCGCCCCGAAATAGGACAAGTTGGAAACGTGATAACGAACCGTAATGCGAGTCGATTAGAATTTGAACGATTGCTAGTAATACATTTCAAAAACAAAATATATAATTCCCATTCGTGGATGTCACGTCCCAGGATTCTCTCTTAGGATAGTGCCAAACTGTACATGCGACACCACAAAGTGCCCCGGAATATGCAGCGGAGAGTTCAACGCTGGTACGATTACTCATGGTCGAGGTAACTAGACATATCTTCCTCTTTACGATCCTCTTTACGATCCTCTTTTAAGGGTGCTATACGTGGTATATCGCACTGAAATTCAAAACTGTTGTATATTTTACATCCAAGGTAGGCGTACCTTTCATAGCTCTTGGAACTGTTTCTTGAATACATTGTCAGTAAAATATACAAAAATACCACGTATAGTTCCTTCTCATTTCTGAGATAAAACACATGGAATAACTCGAGTTTTGTCAATGCTAAAAGAGGACGAATCCAAGGAGGAGGTGATATAAATTCAGCCTTGCGGATCCTCCCCGATAAACTGAAGACGGAACTGGCTTTACACGTCAACTTGTTAACTTTGAAGAAAGTCAGTATTTTTCAAGAGTGTCAGCCCGAGTTCCTTCACGATTTGGTGCTCAAAATGAAGGCCTCCATCTTCACCCCAGGAGACATGATTTGTCGACGGGGTGAAGTGGCCCGGGAAATGTTTATTATAGCGGACGGAATCCTCGAAGTAATCAGGTACTGTCCAAAAGACAGAAATACAACGTTCGTCTCCTTATTTCTCCCCATCTTTTCCATTTCTCTTCCTTTTTTGGGTTCTTTCTTTGCCAAGCGAACATGGGAAAGTCCTCACGACCATGAAAGCCGGGGACTTTTTTGGCGAAATTGGGATTCTCAACTTGGACGGTTACAACAAGTGAATCTTATTACCATAGCTCCGTCCCGAACTGTTCCATGAAAACCGCGGAATTCCATTTCCTTTTTTTTATCTCTTTTTCTTCGGTATTAATATAGGCGAACGGCTGACGTACGCTCAGTCGGGTTCTCGGAACTGTTCAGTTTATCGAGGGAGGACGTTCTGGCAGCGATGAAAGACTATCCCGAAGCTCAGGACATTCTGCAGACCTTGGGCCTCAAACGGCTCATGGAGGCACGGAAAGCAGCCAGTCAATACCGGGCCAATCAGATCGCCGCTCGTAAAGCGAAGAATCGGGGGCCAGCGGAATGCAATGACGAGTCCGGTGCGAGCCGGAAACTCGCTGATCGACTGCTATCGGATGTCAAAGGAATCAGACAAGCCCTCCGCAGGAGTCACAGGTAAGATTCATCCGGCAATGACTCTTCTAAACTGTTTTTTTCAGAGGTTTTATTGGATTTTTACCAATATTTCTTTGTAAGAATGAGAAAAAGATAGGCTTGTTTTCTTAAAATAGGCCCATAAAGTCTCAGTTCCAGAGATGTATGACTTGCCGGTTTTTTATTTTTATTTATTTTTTTAAGAATGAGAAAAATACAGGTTTGTTTTCTTAAAAAGGCCCATAAAGTCTCAATTCCAGAGATGTATGACTTGTCGTTATACGAAGAAGAATAACGAATGTATCACTTGTTGAAACTTTCAAGATTTTGAGGCTTGCGTCCCTCTCGTGACGTCATACATGTTGTGGGGTTAGGGTACCAAGCTTGTTACAAAAATAGTGGTTATAAAAGGGGCAAATTCGGTACTTTTACAACAGTGCAACTTGAAGAAGGTTGTTTGGTAACTTTGAACAACTTTTGGCATTATCGGAAAAGACCTCTAGTGGTACCAGTCTTCTGAATCTTGCCTTTTTTTTTAACTCTGAAGCAATTCTAGTTTTTTATTGTTTTTATACTCCGACAGACTTAGCCAGAAAACGCACACAAGCCCACAATTAGAACCCTTTATTGATTGTTACAGGAGCAGCAAGACTAACGACGAGGAACACGAACGTCGGCCTCTTAACTCCCACAAAGTGTCCCATACCTCCAAGTCCACTTCCTTAACGTCCCAGCGCGGTTTACTTCGTCGAATGCAGCGCGTTACTTCGGACGAAGACCACATGATCACTACGCTGGACGCCAATGCTCGCTATAAAGAGCGCGACGAGTTGGCCAGCGACGACACCGCGGAAGTAATCGGAGCCGGTTTACCTTTAATGCAACGCTTGAAGCTCCTCAAGCAAAAAGAAGACCGGGAAGCTCTGGCGCCCAGCCATACGCCGCACGTGCAAGTCCACGCGGTGTCGTCGGAATCGGTGCCGCTTCTTAAATCGGCCGTAGTTCCTGTCCCACCTGCTGGCGAAGCCTCTCATCCACCGGAACCGATCGGTGCCGGATTACCATTGCTCCAGCGTCTGAAATTGCTCAAGCAGAAAGACGAACTCGAGAAAAAATCGAACGCTCCTATTCCAAGCAATCTCCCTCCTTTGCAAGCGATCCACACTCATAATACGAGCAGCAAGGAATGTGCCAAACACACAAAGGACGGACAGGGTGCCGATCAAGATTCGAGCGGGCGTCTTTTACTCCGACCTATATTACCGTTCCATCAATGCTCCGAAGTAAAAGAAGAAACGGCAGAAGACATCAAGGAAATCGAGCAGGAAAGTATTCCCTTATTGCCCCTGAGTTCCGGTGCTTCCAAAGAAGAAAGGCGCGTTGGATTCAAGGATCAAAAGCATTCCTACACGTCCTTGGGCGTCATGGGTAGTACCCCTCCGTCCACGTTGCCCGATGACGTCACGTCCCACCACTCGAACTCAAACCTCCACGAGAACGGAGCGACGCGCGGAGGTAAATGGCGTCGCCGACTGAGTCATAAAGGGCGAGAGGCCCTCGCCAAGGCCAGAGGTCGCACTCGCTGGTCCTTATCCGCCTCTAAATCTAATTTGCACGAGGAACCTCATCCGCCGGCCCCGAACCACAAATCCAATGGTCGCCCTAGCGATTCCATGCTCCCTCTAAACTTCTTGTCGCACCGGAAGGGCGCGTCGTCGACCGACCTCCGTGTCCCACGCTGCAACAGCGAAGGTGGTATCTTTCATGCATACCGCCGACAGCAAACAGTTCCGGTCGTTACGGACGTGGAAAGTGTGCTCACTGACGTTTTCAATCATGTGCTTAGCCCGGCTTCCCCTTCCGCCCTCAATGCCTTGGCCCTTAGTCCTTCGACAACGCACCCTCCGAACGGTAACCGCAGGACCAAGACCGTAACCCTCCGATCAAGTTCAGACGGTCGCGTCCAGCACCAAGAGACCAGCTTCACCCTCGACGACAGAACACAGGAAAGTATAACCAGCCCGGAAGGTTCCTCGCTTCGTCCACACCTTCTGCGACTCAACCATGACTCGCGGAACTACGTGTCGGTCGACGACCTCTCGCCGGAATTTACCGTCCTCCCGTTCGTGAAACGACTCAAGATCCTCAACGAGCGCCAGAAACTCGCTGAATTAGAAAGGCAGCTCAAATGCTCCCGCAGTTTCAGCCTCGATTCGACCGATCCCAGCGCCGTCCTTGGAGAGCTGCCGGGCGGCCTCGTCCGCTCTCAGAGCAACTCGGGTGCGTTGGAAACCGCTGTTTTTGCGCTTAACGATAACGCGAACAATCTGGAAGCGATTCCGCACGACCAAGTGGCTGAATCGGTGCAATTTTCGCCGTCCACGTCCCCGGAGAGCAACGAAACTCCGGAACGGCGCTCGCTCAAGCATTTTTTACGCCAATTATCACAAGGTGACACCCGACCACCGTGGTTCAAAGCGCCTCAGCAGAAAAGGCAATTACTCAGGTCCCAAACCGTGGAAGGTTACGCAGCTCGTCATGCACAATTCACGATCGGTGGACGCTACACATCATACAACGAGACGTTATCCTCGCCCCCGACCCCTCAGCCCCAGCCTTTGCCCCTCATTACCGATACTTCCGACGAGGAGGGAAAAGCTGACAAACGATCCTCATCCCCAAAGCTATCCGCGCTAACTGACCAGGCGGTTGTTATTCCAGCGGAGAACAATTCCTGCGACTCGCCGCCTCTGAAGCCTCCTCCACTCTGGAAATCGTTAGGAAGTAATGGCAACAAGGAAGGAATTATCCTGGGCCACGAGGAAGAATGTGTTACAGACCTACTTCTGGGAATTAAGCAAGTACTCCAAACACGACTGGTAACTTAGCTCGGTTTCCTTTTTCCCTTCTGTAACTTTTTCTTACTATCATTAATTTACCTGACGCCTTTTGGTATCCGCAAATACAGGAAGAGATCCAAAATCGGTTTCAAGAGCGAATCGAGTTCTTGGAAGCTGAAGTGCAACGTAGGGATTCAACCATCCATCAATTAAGAGAGCAATTACGCACTCTTACCCAGGTAATTTGGTATCCAGTTTCAGGCCCGAATGTTTGCAAACACTAGCAAAAGGCTAATTGATCCGCAATTACATTTACAATTAAGTTACGGAATCTTTGGATGGATCGCAGTAATTTTCTCAAATTACTGGCTTCGTAGTTACGGAGCAATTTATAACAGAAATGGATTCACTTCTAAAGGCATCATTGCACTGGCACGCAATGGAACTAAATTCTGTGCCATTTCCTTAATTCTAGTGATATAGAGACATTATTAGTTATTATTTCAATATAAAGTAATATAAAGTAATGACTAATTAGTTCTATGTTTTGAACAGGAACCACTGAAGCCTTATTCTAATTTCTGTGGCTAACAAAAATGTTCCTATATCTTTTCTTTATTATTCAAAGCAAAATTGCATCTGCATTTTGTTTACATTTTATTATGGTATTTTGCAGTTTGCATAAGTTAGAAGGCATTGAAATCTGTAAAAGAATTCCCAGGAACACATTTCAATTTCTGGAACTTGCACAAACGTTTAGTTTATACAATAGAAACTAGGACGTTTTCCTAACAGTCGAATAGGAGGATTACTTTTGGGGAGAGCTTATACTTCTAGCTGTGCAACTTGTAATTTGTTCTCGAAAGCTCCTGGTGTGGAGACATTGGCTACATGTGTTTTGCCTTGGCAGAAAGAAGCCGAGAAATAATTTAGACAGAGGGTAGCTGGCTATTCCAGCAACATGGGACGTTCCAGAGAGCCGTAAGATTGTCGAAACTTGCAGAGCAAACATTCAGATAAATGTTACAGAAGCTGTATGACTTCCCTTTGCTTCCACGGGATTCTCCTTCTGACATGGAATTAACTTCCTCCCCAAAGCAGCACGCTCGTAAAATTAGATTTACACAAAGAACAGCCGTTAAAATGTGTCAAGTTCAGTGAAGAAGTAGTCACTGTCTAGTGATATATAACTTCATTTTAAAAACTACCACAACACTCAATTTTTAGCACTTTCTCATGGTAGTTTTTGCTACCTCACTTTTTGCTATGAAGGGACGCTTCTTTTATTGTTAAACTGTTTAATTGCACGCTTTAAGGAACACAAGCGCAACACATGCTAACAAAGCGCCAAGCCGCGAGGTGGAGAATTCCGTCTGCAAAAAGACGCCATGCATAGCCACGGGTTACTGACGGCCAATAGGAAAATTAGTCTCATTGCTCTTTAAGCTAATTTTAATTTTCCTTACAGTTCATTTACACTTAACTGTAGGTAGTAAGCAGTTATAAATCAGATATAAATCAAATAAAGACCAGATATTAATCAAGATTAGATATAAACCAGTTATAAATCAAAATTAGATATAAACCAGATATAAATCAAAATTAGATATAAACCAGATATAAATCAAAATTAGATATAAACCAGATATAAATCAAAATTAGATATAGACCAGATATAAATCAAAATTAGATATAAACCAGATATAAATTAAAACCCAATTTTTAAACTTTTTCTGTGGTTTAAAATGTGTTGTTTTGGAAAGCTACTAAGTATATCTGACAAGTAAAAGGTTTTTCAATTACATCATTTGACGTAAGCTCTAGTTGGAAGGAAAACTTCACTCTAAAGCTTTGCCTACTGCTTCCGAAGAATTAACTAAATTATATATGGCATTTAGCTGCACGCGCGCATGATCATATCTTATGCAACGCATTGCAAAATAACATAAAAGAAGCGTTAGGTCCCAAAGTGCAACAGATCGAATATGTTATTTTTGTTTCTCTCATATGAAAAAAGCATCGTAATTCGGTGACGACCCCACCCTCCACCAGGACCATAATGGAAGACATTTCTGCCGAAGAAGCGGATGCCGAGAGCGAAGCCAGTAGTAGCGACAGCGATGAGAACCCAAGTCACTTTTTCATGGTAAGCGCTTCCCCTTGTTAACCCTTGTCTACCAAGCCATAATACAACCTCTTGCGCTTTTCGTTTGGGTGACAACAGCGCAACCATTCAAGAGACTCGATTATTCACTACTCCCCTACCGCAGACGATGAAGTAGGGCAACACAATGACAGCGTGGCAACCGTAAGAGACTCCCTGGCTTGGGACGAGTTCTCTGAAGACGAATTCCAAGAATCGCAATGTTTGCCATCCCCCAACTTGCACCCTAACCCCGTGTCGGTGTTCACGTCAACGAGCCCAGTTTCTGCACAAGATCAAGAAGAAGCTATGCTAGAACTCGAGTTTGGATCAGCATGGACCCGACTTCGCAGTGATACCGTCATCAGCGTCGAAGCTTCGCAATCTTCGGATGAACATGATGAAGACGAACGGTATAATACCGTCGGAGCTCATCAGCCAGAAACTTATCCTGTTTCCAGGAATAGAAAACCCAGTTTGAAGAAAAGGTTACAGAAAGCTTTCAGCTCGGATTTCGCCGGTTTCCACCGCCAGCGCAATCAACTCCGGGTCTGCAAAAGTCTAAGCCCCTCTTCAGAAAACCAGCCTGGTCCGTCTGCTCCCAGTAAAACGCATCGTTTGCCCTGTCTTTTTTTCAGAGGAAGCTTTAGCTTCCGAGGAAGAGTAGGAGAAAGAACTAATTGGTTATCATCCTTTTCCGCAGGTCGAAATCCGTTCCGCTCCTTATTAGAATCAAGACCTGGTCCTGGCACTGGAGCTTCACAATGCCATCGCCAAGGAAAGTTTTTCTCTCGCCTCCGTAATTCGGATTCCGTACCTTAAAAGATCCATGGTTTCCTCCCAGCGATCTTTTACATTACACATACATAACACACTCGCCCTGACGCCTGTTTCGTGTTACTCTCAGCCACAGAAATGCTCTACAATTAACCTCACGTGTGTCCTCATTACAGCCTCGCCAAATAACCCTGAAAAAATTGACGTTTGTCTAGCCTCAATCGCTTTGTACATTGCAGACACATCCAGAGCAATAAAGGCCTAAAGTATATTACCTTAACTTGCTTCCAGTCTATTTCTATAGATTTTTACCACGAAGCATCTTTATAGACCTATTTTCTTTCGTACAAACTTATAATCCTCTTGAGTATTTACATCCAGATGAGAAAAATGTTCGAAAACCAACTCCACTGTCCTTGCGCTTTTAAAAACGTTCGATTTTTCCTCCAACCTTACTCTTGTAGAACCTTCAAAAATGTTAAGCTCTTCCAGCTACTTTATAAACGATCTAATTAAAAATATACCTGCTTTCAAGACTACAGACGGCGCCATTTTTCTCTATAAACAAACACCCTGCAATTCGACCAGGTCCAAGACTAAAACCAATTCCTTAACTTACTGGACAGGCGTAAATCATTGATGAGTGCACTGCACTTGTAGAAAAGAAATATAAATAGCTCAGTTTTGTAGAAAGATATGACTGTATGTTCATATTACATAACCTGCCAACTATACGTCAGATAAAGTACGTCGAGATTTGACATTTTTGTACATTCCAGCGGCTTGGCATCGTCGCAGAAAGCTTGAATCCGAACTGTTCATTTTCCATTCGAGGCCTCGCATAAAGGCCACATGTCAGAAGAGTAAAACGAAAGAAAACAAGAGAAACACAGGGAGAAGAGACGGTTGTCTTCTCTTTACAATTTTACGTCTTTTTCTTTACAATTCTTCAAAAAAAGCGACCCGCGCTTGAGTGGACCCTGATTTGATCTAGAGTTATGTCAGATACACATAAAACAAGAACATCAGAAACTAAGCAAACTGAATTGTAACCCAAGCTTTGTGGGAACTCACACTTACCTTCCTCAAAGTCGAGTATTTCGTCTCTCCCATAAACATTTGTTCCTGGTGAAATTGATCCATTAAAGTCTGGTTCTCTTCTACTTTCAAGACTTCAATCTCGGATTTAAGTTCTCGGAGTTGATCTTGCAAGTGCTTGGATTTCTCCAAGTACTCCACCCTAGTACACAAGAAGAAAAGGTTTATTTAGTAACTAGAATTTCGTACCCCATGCAAGTAGAATTTCGGCACATATTGCTCTTATTTCTTTGTAAATAAGCTTGTTGTTGGTTGGCGTATACCAGCTTCCTACACTCGTGTTAATGCCAACGAGAAAACAGTCCACTTGGGTTGTTTCCGGTAAATATTCGTGCCAGGAACCAGAAAAATCGAGAAAAACAAACATGTCCCTTCCGCACCCTTAACTTCTTTGCTGGATTGTACTACTCATGCTTTTATCCCATATGGCCCTTTTCCCTTCATTTCCTGCCCGCTTTTACCTAACCGGGGGCACTGCGTTTTTCTTTCTTAACGCTCAGCCAGAGAAGCGTTAATAAGCCTCAATCATGTTCTTCACGACTGTCACGACCAACAACACCCCCAAAAGGTAGCTGAGCTTCATTACTCGGAGCTTAATTACTTAGTCAACACAATTTTTGCGATCTCATTTGCTGGAAAGTTTTCTTTAAGAGAGAAAAAATGAGGTTTTCTCTTCATTTTCTTCCAGGGTTCGTAATTTTACTTTCTTTTTATACTTTTAGTTTTTTCTAGTTGTTTTTTTCTGGCTCTCAAAGACTGAAACCTAAGTGTGTAACATGGAACTCGGAGGAAACTCATTTTACCTTTCTTTTTCAATTTCCAGAGAGAGCTGCTCCATATCCCCTTCCGTCAAGAGTTCCACGTTGTACCCATTCGTGGATAACGGCAAGGAAAGTGACAAAGGCAAGGTCATGGGGTCTGACGGGTTTAATGGCAAGGGGTCTGCTTCTTCCAATCTCAAGCTTTGCAAATCCGCGCGTAACTCCGCGTTGACGGCCTGGGTAGATGGATATAGATTCGGAGTACTGGCACCCTGTTCAAAGGAAACGGAGAAAAGAAGGATATACAAATTTGAAAGCGAGTGGACAAGACCACCAATAATTGGAATGACTAATTACAGAAACTGTCGTGGGCAATGAAGAGGTTTGAGTGAGGACTTCCACAAGTCTTTTCCTCGTTTGTGCTTCCGCCATTCGAGCGCGGACGAGTTCTTGCTGCAACTGCTGGGCTTCGGCTGCTCGGCGCTCCGATTGAGCGACTGCTCGCGAAGCGATGCTTTCAGCTTCGACCAATTTGCGTTCGACGAAAACGCGCTCTTCCTCGCTCTGCAATGCCAAGAAGCTCATTAATACAACTTTTAATATGTGTTTTCCGTGGATAATTAAGCTAAGCTGACAAGTCATTCACCCAAGCCAGCGGATGTTAAATTGGCATCGCTAAAAAAATCCTTTTTTTTTAAACCATTTTTTTTAAGAAAATTTTAAATTTTTACAATTGGTATAGTTGCCAAGCCCGAATGGACTGACCTTGCATTGAGGTCGTTCTTTACAATACATGCGTTACCTTAATAGCTGAAACACGGATGCGTTGGATCTCCCGTTCTGCATCCGACGCTTTCTGGGTCAATAACAACGCTTCTTCGTCGGCAATTCGCGCTTTTTCGGCTAAAAGCTCGGCGGATTCCTCGGAGCGACGTAGCTGCTCTTGTCCCAAACGCATCTCATCTTGGCACTGTAATAATCGCTGCTCCAGGGCCGTTTTGTCGCGCTCCGCAGCTTCCCGCAGCTGTTTCTCGCGCGCCAATTTGTTGCGTTCGAGTTGACGACGAACTTTTTCTTCTTTTGCTTGCGCTTTCATTTGCTGAACTTCCATGGAATCCGGCTTCCGCCTCCGCATAAAGAGATCGTGATTTCCGATGCACAGATCCAAAATCTAGGAAAAATTGCTAAAGACTCATAACTTATTTGGTTTGAATATAATCTCGGCTTGTTCCCTCCTTCGCAGACCAGCTTTTTAAATTTGCATACCTTTCTGTGCTATTCAAAGTTTTAATACCATTTTTTTTTATTTTCTTCTTTCTGATTATTTTTCCGAATTTTCTCTTCAAGAGATAAAATCTACTTGCTATCACTAAGGGGTGTTTTAGGGATAAAATACATTAAAAGATGGCAGGAGTTCAAATGGAAAGTGCTCTTCTTGCAGTATTAAGCAATGCCAAAGGGATTACTACATCTTTTTTCGCTACTTTACAGCTTTTTTTTACCAATTTGTTGATGCGGTGTTTATCCGAATAGAAAACGAAAGGCGGAGCATTTCGGTCGACAGGTTTGATGGTAAATTTGCGGTCATCAAAAGCGATATTCCGTATTTCGCTCCATGGAAACGAAACTCGAGCCGTTAACTTGTTATCCTGCTCGTAAACGTTCAGTCCCAAGGCTGTAACGCCTAACCATAAGGGGCTCCCCTTTTTGTTCTATTGGAGAGAAAAAATAAAAAAGAGAGAAAAAATAAAAAAAGAGAGAAAAAAACATTTCAAGTGGACGGTTACGTCTCTTTCAGTCAAAAACTCGGGGAAGGGATCTAACCTGAATAGGAAAGTAGTTGACGCCATACATATCTAAATCCTGGGCGATTTTCAAGTACTCCATTTCAGCCTCGTCACGAGACAACCCTCGGTGATCCGCATACCAAACTTGGATACGCTCCTCCCACATTTGGGCCGTTAATTGATACTGGGAGAGAACTCGCTGAGGCAATAAATCTCCTGTCGAAGGTAGTCCAGTGTTGGTTGTGGCATCATGATCGCCATACTAAATAATAGAAATAAAAAAAGTTCCTGGAAAAGTCAATAAAATGTAATATACAAACTTTGGCTTGCAGAGCATAGGAGGCCAATAAGACTGCGGCTTCGGGTGGACAGTAAATGTCCATACCTAGAATACTCTGCTGGACTTGTAAAAAGAACAAATGTTGCGTCACGGGCTGGACTAACTCCTCGGCAACGTCCTCAGGGAAGAATTTGGCCAGGAATAAGAAAGGAACTGGAGTCTGCTTAGGAATATCATGGTCTTGGACTAGAACAAAAAGAAGGGCTGATTTGTGGAGCAAAAACTGTTTGTCTGAATTGAAATATAGTACCTCGGCGGTCCATTTTTAGCCAGGCAACGAAGCCTTTGGAATCCGTGTATTGCAGTCCAAAATACCACGTTTCTCGGAGACCAATCGTGCGGCAAACCAAATCAAAGAGATCCCGACCAGTTGCTTTCCACTGTTGGGAGATAAAACGGGTTAGACGTGATGAAATTTGCCATGTCAAGTCCGATTATTCCCTCAGGGAGATGTGCTTATAAGTTATTCTATGTTCATGTCCAAGCCAGGAGACCGTAGATTCCCAAACAAGATCAAAAGCCATAGACGTGTAGTGGATAATTGGTGTTTAATTGGTCCAGCTGACCGTATTTATATTATAATTAATCAAGGAATTAGGTTAATAACGCCTAATGCAATTTAGACGAACACAATTTAGAAAAGGCCAACCCGCACTGGGATTTTCGCGTTAAATTTTAGATGGGGAGAGACAAGTTGCAAAGTTTAGGACGTGCTTTGGAGAGAAACTAGTTGGGGGGTTGTATTGAAATTCAAATGTAATCTAGTATATTATAGATGCATTTGGGGCAGCCAGAGAGTGTGCAATTAAGAGTACAATACAAAAGAAGAAGGAAGGAGACAAATTGTACAAATAAATAAGGAAAAGGCGAAATTCCGTGCCTCCATGCTGAACTCCAGCTGGGCGTCCATGGTGCTGACTTGCACGGGAAATGTCTTCCCACATTTTTTGCGTCTAAAGTTCATTGTTGTTCACATGATACAGAAATGACAAAATTTTAAGAGTGACTCATGGTTCAGTTGTGAAAATGCCGTCCACTCCACATATCAACAGTTGAGTTGAAAGTAAACAAATCAAGAAGCGAATTCTCAAATTCCTGGTATCTAAACGGCGAACTAATTCATGCAAAGTAATGTTTAACGAAATGCGAACCTGTTTTGACTTTCCTTACATAGCTCTTTTCGGGAACGCGACACAAGGACGACTCGACAAAAGGACTCCGTGTACCCGACAGAAGGACGCCGGGCCCCGACAGAAGGACGCCAGGTCCATAATCTTTTAAGAGACCAATAAAATTTCGAATTTAAAGAGTCTCTGCTCATTGGTTAAACGCCAACGAGATTAAAAAGTGCTTAAGCCGTATTTAAAAATACGTCACAAGGATAGGTTAGGTTACATTAGGTTAGGTTAGGCGTCCTTCTGTCGGGTTCCTGAGTCCTTTTCATGTATTTTTTAATACAGCTTAAGCACTTTCTAATCGCATTGGTGATTGCCAAGAGCAGAGACTTTTTGAACTTGAAATTATATTTTTCCCTTAAAAGATTATGGACCTGTATGGCGTCCTTGCGTCGGTTCCCGACGTCCTTATGTCGGGTACACGGAGTCCTTTTGTCGAGACGTCCTCGTGGCTACTTCCCCTCTTTTCGGTACTTGACGGTGTTTTGATTTAATTAAGATTCTTAAAAATTTCACAACTAAAGCACTTTAGAAAAAAATTAAGACCAACATACTAAGACACGAACAGAAGATACTGAGAACATACTCGAGGCTGAATCGATTTTACTTATCAAAATTAGTATACTGTTTACAATAAAAACCATAATGAAGTCATGCGAAACCATCTTCTTATTACTGAGAATTTGTCAAATACATTAAACTCATCTCCTTTTTTCGTTCTGCCAAAACTGATTTTACTTTGCTATACGCTCCTATGCTAGTAGTAGGTGGCGACATTTCGAGGTCGCCGATACCGGAAGCGAAATTACCAAATTTGGGAAGGCGAGAATACGGAGAAAACCGAACCGATATGGGTGTTCCGTAGTCAACTCTCTTGGATGACCCCAACCTCGGAGATTCCATAACTGGGCTAGAATTAGACTCTAATGGAATCACTGCGGATTCTTTGGCGTCACTAGCTTCAATCTCGTCCATAACAATTCCCGAATCTTGTGATTCTGGCAATGAGGGTTTCGAGATCGTTGAAGGAATATTTGTTTCTCTTACAGGTGAATCAATGTCCAGAGTAAAGGGTTCGCTTCCATGGGGTGAACTTACGTTTGGCAAAAGTTCTGGAGTTTGGATTGCTTCGTTTAGCGGTTCTAGTTGGACACTATCTTGGCTTTGTGTTTCCAATTCACTTGCTGTAGCCAAGTCTATTGTACTTTCGCTCAGGAAGCCCGAATTCCCTGTCAAACTATCCTCGTTTGTAAAATCGACCGTGCTCTCGTCTTGAACCATTTCAAGCTGGGAGAGAAGTAATTGTTTTTGCCTCTCCAGGTCTTCCAGTGAACTACTTTGAATGTTTCCCGAATCTACCACCTCTTTAGTATCTTTCACGTCAGTGCTATTCTTCCGCTGTCCAATTTTGCTTTCTAATGCTTCGTTTCGGAGAGCATAATCCGTTTTCAGCTTGTCAATCATAAACTGCTTCATATGGTGGTCTTGCATGGGAGGGAGATAACGTTCTCGCGTCTACACAGGAATAATTTTTAAAAAAATCCAATTAGTTAGGAAAATTATACTTACTGCTCTGTCATAGTAATCTTCAGTTTGTACATTGAATCCAGGGAAGTCTAAGATCTTGCGGAAGTCATACTGGAAAGGAGTAGCACACTTTCCATTACTTGCTTCTCCTAAGGAAGGATACATCAAGATTAAAATTGGGGAGAAATATGGTATTTTACCAGCAGCTGTGCTACCATCATCGATGCTAATGCCTGACTGTTCCATTTTGGCTTCTTCCAGCCAACCAGGAGGGTAACCATATATCCTCATTTTGTATATGAAAGGAGGTAAATCCTTAGAGCGTAAATTCATGGCGTCGCGCAAGCGCCTGCTAATTCGGCCAGGCTTAATGTGATCGAATTTGTTAATCCCGTCCCCATGGTACCTAAACGCGTACAAATAGTGTTACTTTATTATCCCAAAGGAAATATAAGAGATAAAAGTATACCTGGTTTTGGGTACCGCATTCGCTAGAAAATCCAAACGATTTTTATTGATGGCAGCTTGGTTTCTAGGCTCGGTACACTGACTAATTTGATGGGGCCCTGAGCAATTGAAACACTGGGCAAACGTAGTAGGCTCTGGAGTTTTTTGCTTCTCTACTATGCCCACTTCATGCTCTAATATGCCAACCACATCCTACAAGTACAGCCCAACAACAATGAATGTATATTAATTATGAAAATAATAGTATTATAAATCTTACCGTATCAAAGAGTGTTCGGCTTAACTTGTTGGCATCCCCACTTGTGTCAATAGTAAACGAGGGCATTTCATCGCTGGGCAAATCAGCGATGTCCTAAATCACGAGACAAATAAACACATGTTAAGTTCTTAGAAATAGAATGTTAATTGTTTCTGAATTACTAGTTCTTGAACTTACTACGCCCGGCGGACAAATGGTAGATTCCTCAGCAAAACTTGTTTCTGCAACGGAATTACTTTCTTCAGTAATAACAGCTTGTGCTTTCATGTCCATTTTTTAAAAAGCAGGATTTATTTTTAAGTGAAAACCATATCCTTTCACGCTTGTTTACCAGAACAGTAAACGAAATGGTTATCATCTCAATTGAAATCGATATCGCGTTTAAAACAGACGCGATACTTAGAAAGGGAGGGAGATTCAAACTCAAATAGAATAGAAGACCAATATATCGTTTCTCAAGAGGAAAATTTGTTCTTTTTGACTTTGGGAGCATGAGTTAACCTAAGAATCAGACACAAATTACTTCGACGTAACACAACACCGAAATCTAAACCTTACTTGTGTTTCTTGAGGCTACTGGACTGATTGAAGGCTTTATCGCAGCCCGGAAATTCACATTTATACGGCCGCTCTCCCGCGTGAATTAATTCGTGTCGTAAAACGTGCGAGACGTGGCCAAATTGCTTCCCACATTGACTACAGCAATAGGGTCGCTCTTTCTCATGTGTCCTTAGATGAACCGTTAAGTCGCTCTTTTTGAAGAAGACTTTCTCGCAAGAATTGCATGCAAAGCTCCTTTCCTTGATATGATCCCTCCTCACATGATCCTACACAACTAAACTTCATGAAAAGAGTTCCAGAAAATACAGTACGGCACCTTACATTGAGCAAGGTTCGACTATTGTAGGCTTTGGGGCAGTGAGGACAACTAAAGGAGAGTGATTGGTTGTGTTCTTGGCGCAAATGTGCGGAAAGCCCTCGTTGAAAAGCAAATGTTTCATCGCATAACGTACACTTGTACTGGCGCAAGCTTTTATCATGGGTGGCTGTGAAGAAAAATTAAAACGATTAAAAAACAATTCCCTGGATACAATATTTTACCTAGATGATTGTTAAACGTATCCTGTTTCTTAAACACTTTTTTGCAGTGTTGACAAGCAAATTCCGCTTTTTTTCTGCGAATTTCTTTTTCAGAAGCGGGCGCTTCTTCTTGTATTACATTCGCGTTGATGACGTCCGAATCCGTTGGGATAATACTGCTAGATGATTCAATCGGCTCTTCTAAATCCATTCTATCCTTGCAAACCTCTTTTTCGCCATTCCAGACGCCTAAAACTTGGCACAAGGCTTCAAAATCAAAAGCTGCGCTATCTGACAACGTATCATTGGCTTTCGCTTCCTCAGAAGTTTCTGTTGTGCGCAACTCGGGTAGTTTGACCGAAGAAAGACCTATGTTAAGTAGCTCTGAATCCGCCTCGTTATTACAGCTCATTTCCACCAAGAGTGGTATTTCCATGTGCAAATCATGAGCCTCGATCGGTGGAGCAGGTAAACTGGGTTTCACAGGCGGGGCAGTCAGGACTACACTTTTGCGCTTAACCTTCTCGCACTTGTGTTGCCGCCACTCAGCAAACCGCGAAAAGCTTTGGAGACAGGCTGTACAAGATAAAGTTCCTTTTTCAGCGTGGTCTTTCTCGTGACTCCGCAGATCTAGCCGTGTTTCGAAGCATAAGCCACACACTGGACAGTACGACTTTCTCGGAGATTGAGAAACTTGGCTCGAAACGACGCCAGGATGGGCTTTTCTTCTATGAGAGCGGAAAACGCCACTGCTTTTAAAGGATTTCCCGCAAAAACAGGTGAAAGGCAAAACTGTGGTTTCGCTATGAGCGCTTTCGCGATGGTTATGAAGGGCAGTGCTCTGCGTAAACCGTTTGGAGCAGAGCGAACACTTGTAGGGTTTCGTTCCTATTAACAAACGAATAATACGATACAATTAAATCACTTTTAATAAGTAAGTAATCACTTTTAAAATAAGTTTACCATTATGGCCGCGCATGTGTCGAATCAAGTTGGATTTATGATGGAATTCCTTGCCGCATATTTCGCAGATACACCTTCGCAATTTGAAGTGAATGTTGAGGTGGATTTTTAGGTCGTACCTTCGCTTAAAGGATCTGAAACATACGGGGCATTTTAATACACCTTCGTCAAAATTGGCCTCAGTTTCCGTGTTGGAATTGACGTTTTCGGCTAGCGGAACAGGTTCAGGTTTAGAAAAGGCTAAGAGGGCTTTGACAGCCGCAATTCTTTCATCCCAAGTTAGAGCTTGATCTTCGGTTTCTTCGCTAGCTTCCTCGTCGAGCCCTTGCTCTTGCCAATTATTAGACTCTAAACTGACAGTGTCGCCGATTTCCCTGATGGCAGCTTCCAACACGTCTTGAGTCTTGGGCATGGAGACATTATTAACGTCATCGTAAGGTTCTTCGTGCTCGTGGAAGTCTTCGAACGTTAACTGTAGGACGTTTTCTGAATCACGGTTGGTTGCAGCGAGCTGTAATAATTGTTGAGGCTCACCTACTAAGCCCGAAATGGTTGCAGTCGTCTCGTATTCGAAAGCTGACAAACAGATTATGTTTATAATAGGTTGAGGCTCCATTTAGGTCCGATTTATTAACACATATTCATGATCTCTTCTTTCAAAACACGCACAAACCGAGAAAACAAAACGGTCAAGGTTTGGAGGAGCTTGACTTTGAACCACGAACTAGAAACTACAATTGCGAATTACGTACTGAAACTAAAGTAATCTCTCGACATTATTACGTACTGAAACTGAAGTAATCTCTCGACATTATAACTCACTTAAGCCTAATTCACCACTAGAAATTCGCCACATCATTATTCGAAGGGAAAAAACATTCTTGTCTTAATCTGAGTTAGGAAAAATCTATGCAAAATGACTAAACAATACAAGAATATCTTAATGTTCAAGCTTGAATTGTATCAACCATCCGACCAATTAGGGACCAGCTTTGTTACATTGTAATGCCACGGCAATACTGTAGCTTGCAGAAGCCTTTCGAAGAAGGATTTCGGAAGGATTTTGAAGGGAATTTTAGTCGATAAATTAGACTAGAGTCGAGAAAAGAAGCCAGGAAATTGCTTATCCCTTTCATAGGAACTGTATTAATTACTACGGAACGTCAGTAATCAAAAAGACCAGGATGCCAAGGGAAGGGAACTTATCAGGTGAGTAAATTGTACAAACAAATTTGGAATAACCCAATAAATTTTAAAGACGCGTTTTTGCAAGGTAGAATACGATATTTCTTTTTTTAAATTCACCCACACCGGCGAAAGACTTTCTTCCTTCCTAGCATGGCGGTGAACACGAACCCACAATGGAAAACGTCGTGAAAGTGTCCCTGGAACGATTCCCGTTGGTTTTTGAGAACCAGTGCAGTATGACAAAAACAGTGATGGCATGGCAGCAAAAAACTTGGGTCGGACTTAGTCTTATAAAGGGAGCGTTTGCATATTGGACGAGCTAAGGAATAAAAGTTTCTCTCAGCATCTAAAAACTCTCGTTTCTACTTAACGCTTTCCTCAAAAGTCTTACAGAAGGGAATACAGTACTCTCAAACCACTCTATAATACAGAATCTAATGTTTAATCTCTAAGGTATCGAAGCCTTTGATCCTGCTTCACAGGTTCAGTGCGGCAAAAATCCAACAAAGTCATAAGTAAGGCCCTGGGTAACAAAAACAACTCTCATGCAAATCTCCCAAATTCCTTCGACGCTCTTTTTCAAGTGTCCGTTAACGAGTCCCTTACGTTTAAAACCATCACACCCCTCCCCAATTTGACTGCTTTAACAAGTGAAAGCCTCCTCCAGTGGGCGAGCAAGAGTACATCCGCAATGGAAAATGCAAAATTCTGGAGTTTTGCCGAAAACAAGGTAATAAAGGTGAGTCGAAGAAGAAATGCATGATGAGAAAAGAAAAAGAGAAATCGCTGCTAAAATGACAATTTGACTAGAGTTTTCTTCGGCGTCCTCTGCTCACATCATGGGTGTGAGATTGGGCCTTATCATCATAATAAGGGAAGTGTGTTTTTTCTCTAGAATAAGGCTGATGGAACAAGGCCAGCTTTGATGGACCCTCCTAGTGCCAGTATCAAAGCAGGGATACTCAAGGAAAAGCCAGAAGCTCCATTGCACCCATCCTTTCCACTGCATGTGCACGTCGTGACGTAGATTTCATGCGTTCCGGTTCGGTAGGCACATGCCGCTTCTCCTGGTTCGCTTGTCAGCCAACCGCAGGTCCGGATAACTCTGATTTTATTCTCCACTGCAGAGACAAGGGAAAAGATAAAAAATGTCATCAAATTAAGCTATTTAATTACGGTTAATTGAAAGATATGAAGGGATTCCCTATTATTGTACTAATTCTACCCAAAATGAAAGCTACCGTTTCCCGTAAGGTCAGTATTTCTCAATATTACAATGACGCAATAGTCAATACCCGAAACGTAGCCTAGTGAATCCATCTATTGCTCGTAATTGGAACTTTCTGGGTTACTCCGGTTACGTCGCTTGGTCGCTATTTTCTGGTTCTGATTAGTACAAGTAACATTGGGATACTGCAAAGAGAAAGTACACACCTTTCTGAGTGATTTTCCTGCACATAGTCGCGTTGATGCCTTGTAGATGCGGTCGTTCAATTTGGTCGCAATCTGCCTTTTCGATAGTGTGGGAATCAAAGGGGTCAGCACAGCGAGGGTCGTACGCTGAATTGCATTCCCAACATTTGATGGCTTGACCTACAAAGACAGAAATAGAAGAAAGCAATAAAGAAAACAATTATTGATTCAATCCGACTGCACACACACAACCGAAACAAGAACTCTGTCCAGCTAATTAGATTACCTTACAGCCGGGATAAAAAAGAAAATAGAAACTTCTGAAAGGTAAGAAAAACTTGTTCGAAAACTAGGTTTCGTCACGTGATATACATGAAACCCTGGGACGGGAGCGCTGTTACTCATATCGATCCGCTTCGTTTCGTTCGACGACCAGTCCGCTTCCTCTGTACCAAGCCAAACCCGCCTTTTCCTCCTGGATTTTCGCCAGAGCTTTATCCTAAACGTAATGCGGTCCAAAAAGAGACCCAATCGCCAAGATAATCTCGCCGCAAAAAAGAGAAACATTATCGTTTCAGACCATATCCCTCCAAACCTGACTTCATAGGATACGAAACCACAGTTTGGAACACTCTGTGTCATTTCAATCGTGTGAACCAAAAAGTAATATGCAACTCAACGCTATTGACTCAAGATCAAAAGCAAGCCAACATCACAACGGAAAATCGATCTTTAAACACATTGACTTTCAGATTAAAACAGCGAGAATATTCCAGTCGACCATGACTTGCGCAATAGCCTCAGACAAATGTACTGGCTTGATAAAACAGAAGAAATAAATACTCATCAACGAAAAGCCATACTTGGCGTCTGAGGTGGCAGGCGTAGACGGTAATTACCTCTGTCAACAATAAGTATTAGTTGGAGTTCTCACTGCTGGATCTTACTGCGAGGCCAATGTTGGTTTTACCACACAAGTCAACGTCGATAAACGGAATCGATATACTTGGTATTCTATGTACCTTGTTGGGGTGCCAGTACGAGGATTAGGAGAGCGCAGGTAACTGATACAGCCAAGCTGCTACTTCGCCAGCCCAGTTCCATGTTGAAAGGTTTTAGCAGGCAAACTTGGACGCAGATATGTTAACAAAACTTCCCGGAAAATCGTCAACTGGTATTGAGGGTATTGCCGTTATTCCTGCTACTCCGCTTAGCAATTACGAGAATCCGCCAACAAATCCACCTTGGGTATACCCCACTCATATATTGATCCAACCGTCGTGCTCTGATCTTCTCCTTACACGAAAAAGGACAAAAGGAAGAGTTAGTCCTCCAATTGAAACCCTCTCAACACCGAAGTCAAGTCGCTGTAGCTTGTATCTTACCAATACTTATCCTACTTTTTGAAATAAATTAAAAAAGACATTACTGCTTTCGTTGATAAATTTGTGCGAAATTGGAAGCAGTCGGCACTCTTGTTCAACAAAACGGGTTAGATAATGCCACCAAATCGCAAAACACAGCTCAAACTGTGATCAGCCCATAAATCTCAACCCAAACTAGTACCCAAATTTACGCCAAATCTTCCTCACAAACTTTTCACTCCATGGACAAGACCTGTAAAAGATGACTGGGCCAATGCAGCTAGCTTTGGCATTGATCTTTTCAGAGGGATCGCTTCCTCTTGGCTTAGCAAGACGTCACACTATTGGCGTTTGCGCCGTCACCATCCCTCTTCACCCTCAAAATCGATGCCAGTCGAGCCTTCGTAAGCAGAAACAATTTATATAAAAAAGAAATAAGACGATTCATATAAAATACAACGGCCTTTAAGTTGGGTTATAAACCACGAGCGTAACTGGTTTTTATTGTAAAACCATAACAAAAATTGAATAAATTATGAGATTAAATAGCTAACGTCCATCACGTATCGTCATTTTAAACCCGAGGGCGGATCTTGTAAGCACTGCTGCCTTGTTTAGTCTTCTTGGGTACTTCTGAGGAATCTTCGTTGAAATTACGTACATATTTAGAGGGATACTTGTCAGTTTCCGGCGACTGTCTTGCATCGGTCGAGTAGCTGGGTACTTGACGGGTCGGGTACCTGGGTGACTCGCTGTCGCTGGAATAAGGACGCGACGACGGGCGGTTCGACTGGTAATCAGGCTTGGGACTGTACCGATAACCACTCGGCAAGTTGGAAGAGGGCGTGTCTTCGCTGCGACTTGATTGGTAACCAGGGGCGTTGGCATTCCGCTGTGCTTTGTAGTAGTTCAAAAGGTTTTGGTATCTAGTGGCCTCAGCGAGCTTTTCGGAACTGGAAGTGCTGGAGTCTCTAACGTTGTCACTACGAGAATTGGAGCCGTATTCCTCGCGGTTATACCCACCGTAACCTTTGGAATGGGTCAGTCCTTTCAATAAGTTCCCACCATGCTGGAGCAAGCCTTCGGCGCCGTGCTGGAACAATCCGCCACCGAATCCACCGCCATGTCCGCCGCCATGTCCGCTGCTATGTCCGCCGCCATGTCCGCTGCCATGTCCGCCGCCACCATAACCTGAACCATGCCCGCCGCCGTAGCTGCCGCCGCCGTAGCCGCCACCACCGTAGCCGCCGCCACCGTAGCTGCCGCCACCACCGTAGCTGCCGCCACCGTAGCCTGAACCAAATCCGCCGCCATATCCGGCGCCACCATAGCCTGAACCATGTCCGGAGCCATGGGCAGTCGGGATAACACTGGCTGAAGACGAACTAGACAAAGTAATGACCCCGGAGGAGTGGCCACCTCCATACCCACTTCCGTGTCCGCCACTTCCGTGTCCGCTACTACCACCAAGACCGCTACCATAGCCGCCGTAAATTGGAATAGTGATTTTCTTGACTTTTTCTTCAGGCGCGCTCCCTGCTCGTTTCAAGTCAGATGCCCCCTCCTCTTCTTGCTGTTCAAGTGCTCGTAAATTTGCGTACGGGTTAGGCTGGAGGTTGTAATACGGCGACATGTATTGCGAATCCTGATTAGCGTCCACACGGTCCACCATATCATATTCTTGGGCACTGGTCAATGCCAAAATGGCCAAAGACAATCCTAGAAACCTACTGTTGAAAATATCGTCGATAGATTATGAAGTTACACCTTAACTTAACGAAAGTACACAAGATAGCTTACCGCATGGTAACAGGAGTTGTATGCAGCTTCCTTTGGTAGTTCAGACACTTGGAACACTTGGGATAAGAATGTGATGGTTCCGTCCTGATGCTTGTACCTTTTATAGATGGGTACTGAACTTGAAAACACCAAGCTCACAAAGAAGTTCCGCAAAAGAACAACGATCAGGAACTGGTTAGGGCAAATTGATACAGAAAGGACACAAAGGGAAGTCCATAGTTTCCAAAAATAGTCTCGGTCACTAGGGTACATAAAAACGAGACCCTTCAAACTGGTATTCTTTGCTTAATGAGGTTCTCCGTACGCATAACAAGAAGTAGAATTTTCGCGATCCATTTTGTGCTAGCTGTAACTGTTTTCGCAGTTTCTTCCTTGACTACTTAATTAGTTAACTAAATAACTGTGGGGACTTAATAGCGTGGGGACTTAATAAGTCCCCACGACACTTTTAAGGCTATATAAGTGCATGTACGATTTTAACAAGCGTGCTTAGAACTCGTTCAACTACATTATATAAGATACTTTTCTTTACGGAACTAGAGTACAAAAAATCAAAAACACCTACAAACCTGAACGAACAGCACTGACCTCCGAACACCCAATGACCCACTAGATCCTTTCTCAGAATTCTTCAAAGTTGTCCAAAAATATCCTCCCAAACGTGCAAGCTAACCTCCTAACCTGTTCGCCTTCTCCCCCAAAAAAAGGGAGCTGATAACACGATTATACAAGTTCTAACCCTTCAGAAAATACCATCTTGACAGTCACTCTACGCTTGTTCTACTGGAATTTTAGAATAATTACAGAATGTTTCGGGGCAAATCAAGAAAATAAGTAAGGATCTTGCTATTAAAATTGCTACGAGTCTGCGGATTGGAGTAGAACGATCAAGTAGGTCAGTATTGCGGAAAACATTGTCAAAAGCGTGGAATTCGTCATGGTATATAGGCCATACGGGTTCATAGATACGGAGCGACCATGCAGTCGGTTCATAAAAAGGTGGAGGATTCTATCAGCGCTATATAAGGAAGTTAGACCCGTTATGGTTAACTGCAGCTTCTCATATTGATTGGAGATGCTACTGCACAACCTGTTGAAGCAGACCATTCTCACGAGGTAGAAGATAAAGTTAATCAAGTACGAAATGTACATGGATCCGGCCACGGATTTTCTCCTGATGGTCGCGTAGCCCAGCACGCAGGTCATGAGGAAATGACCTCCTTGAACAGCCAGAATAATCAAACTGAAAGTACGGCTGAATTGGTCTATTAGTCTTATAATGGATTCCGTTGCTAGCCATGCGTTCTGGATCTGTTCCGTTCGATCATCAGCTACTGGAACAGCTGTTTTGGAACGTTTCCTCGCAAAATTAGCTTGAGCTGATGAAACAACTCCACTTTCTGGTAGAAATATACCGATGTTAGACAGATGGGTTGTCGCCCAGTCCGAACGAGCGGCAGGATCCATTTGCAGTAGTGGTAGTACCCGGTATGTGGAATCCAAGGTTTTGTTGATGTGGGCGAAGGACAACGACAGGTAGTAGCACAAGATACCGATCCCGAGTTCCCCCAAAATGATAAACACCCATCCATATGTGATATGGAGGGTATGCAAGAAAATCGCTACGGCGCCAAGAAATCCTGAACTGAAGTGCGGCTCGTAAGTGAGTAACCCAGCTGTAGGGTTCGAAACGACGTAGCTGACGACCGATACAATAGAGGCGATCCCCATGATGGCGTACAAGACAAACATAAGTCCTAAATATTTAGCAGATCTCTCAGAGCAACTGAGCCGGTGGCTGAAGTACAAACGATCCCAGATGGTGAACAGGGTTCTAATGGAGCGGCTTTTGAAGGCAAAGAAGAGATGGGTAATGACAGCAGGGTAAATAGACATACACCAGATTGTTCCGTCTATGAAGATAACCACCATTCCTAATTCTTGACCGGGATCGTTGGCGTGGGCAAATAAACCCCAATATACATGACCTACGACGCCTAAAACTACGGTCATGGTAATCAATCCTCGGATGAGGTGAAACCAATGGGAAGCTCGGTTGGGAGGGACTACAAGTGGAGTTTGGACTGCCCAACAATCCGGCAAACCTACCAAACTAGTTATACACACCACAGGTTTTAAGAAGGTTAGAAACGGTAACATTTTCCGAATCTTTAGAGAGACAAGTGACTACAACCTTGCTCCAGAACAACCTAACAAACAATTGAAGGCAAGTTTAGGTCACACTGGATAGAGTACCATCCCTACCATGTATCAGGTCAAGGTACTTTGGGTGTAGGTATTGTACGCATGCGATTCGATTTGGTTCAGCTTGAAAGGTGCTTTTTCGTGGCTTCCTGAAGGATATAAGGGTAAGAAAGAACATAAGAAAAATGCTTAGTCACGTACAATAAGCGTTCTAGCTGTGACAAAAAAATGACAAAGGAGACAAGGATGACCCTGGACCAAACCTATCATTTTGATGGTGATTGGGTACACCTACGCACGCAACAAGTTATTCCTGGGGAGAGTAAGTACGCCAATGGACAGATATTACCCCATAATGTCTCTTGTGCAAAAATGAATGTGCAAAAAACACATTACTTTGTAAACAATAACCGTTAGTAATACCTTCGAGTGATCAGATGTGTTACGAGAAGACCTTTTGTTTCGTTTTATGTAGTGAAGGGAAAGCGGCACATGTCATAAAACGAGCCAAAGTGAGTTGACATATGTACTAATCTAAGAATTGTTCTTTGCACTTCACTTACCCTCGGTCACTCCTTCAACAAAATTTGAAGGGTATTACGTGAGTGCACTCACATCATAGTGTACTGTCATGTACTCATGAGTTTGTGACAATTCTAGCGATCCTAGCAACATAATGCTTTCAATGCTATAATGTATGTGTGAAGTATTTGTATTACAATAAATGAAATATGAATCCGTACACAAATCAGTTTTAGCTACATTGGGTTAACCTAATTAGGCGTTTCTGCAGAAATAGTACCCGAATTATGCCAACCTACGTATCACGTGTGTTTTTGTTTACCTTTAGCATATCACGAGTTGTGTAAGTCAGATAATTGCTGTAAGTATATTGTGTATTGTAAGATAATTGTGTAAGTCAGATAATTGGTACTACTGCATACCAAAAAGTACAGTGCTGTAATGCCTCTATACAGGCATTAGTTTATAGTACATCTAAAGCTACTTGTCTTGGGAAATGAACAGCCTGAACTTGGGCACAAATTCAGTTTATTCTTTTGCGGTCGAGTGAACTTTTGCAGGGCTTTTTATATGCTATCGTCAATCACCAAAAGGAGAAGGGTACTTCTGTTGAAGGAATGCATTCCAAATATTACGGAATCCTAACTCCCATTGTTCTGCTTCTTACTGACTCCAGCAGTTAGTAGAATAACGCCGTACGTTATCATTCTCAACAACGCTTTTATTTATTTCAAATGGAAAATTACATTTGTTTAGAGTTTGAATTTGAAGTTTTTTTTAAATCTTTCACCGTAAATTCCGCACTTACTTCGAATGATATGAACTCTTACGCTGCCTTTTCTCCACAGAAGAAGAAAGTTTCAGTAAATTCTTTCGAAGCAATACAATAGTTCAATAGTACGAAAAGTACTTATAAACCGAATTTTGAAACGGCTGCAAACCCTGGTAAACAACATGGCAGAAAGTGTCGCAATGGTCGCTAGTTACTAAAAAACCCCGCTAATTATGAAATGGGATTGGGGCAGTAAGCAAAAACTGCCCTTTGAAGCCACTCAGGCCTGATTATACGCCCAGACGAAACTATGTACGCAGTTAGTGATAAGTTTTAATTTTCAAACTTCTTCTACCAAGATTACAATTTTCCAACATCTCAATTATAAACTCATAAATCAAAGTCCCAACTTCTACGATAACTTTATTTCGCATTTGAATTGGGATGAATAAGATATGCTGAACGATCTGACTATCTTTCTAGCGTTTCTAAAACGTGTTACAGGTGGGGATAATCCACAACGCAAAACCGGAAGCTGTGGTCCCCGTAATGATGCACACTGAACATTCGACATGCACAAGCTAAAGAAAAATAGAGAAAAAAAAATCAGGAAAACTTGTTTTAAAGCTTAACATTCCAAAAACAACGCGCATCAAGATCGGAACACCCTTATTAACAAAATCATGATGTGTGGAAACTAAACTGCTTCTTTAAAAAAAATAATAAAAAAATATGATAAATCAGCCTGCTTGAAGATTTCCCCACTTTGAGCCCACCAAAGCCTACCAAATCTTGTTTGTGTGACTGGCTACGCGAAACGTTCTTCAATTGCACTACCGAAACAACATGGTCCGGGAGATCAATCACACGGCTCATCAGTAAGTGAATTCACGACAACTTTCTCCCAAATGGCGATTTGAATCTTGCCACGTACAAACTCGAATGAATGAACCAGTTCTACCAGCTTCTTTCGTCTTTTTTTAAATCCACTATGTACACCAGGATGTCATGATTTGAGCTCAGGTGGACATGTGCGTGTCTTCCAGCCCCTTTCTTTTGAACCAGACTTGAGTTAACAGTTCAACGCTTGCCGAAAATCACACAAACTTATTCAAGCGATACGAATGGCTTACTTTCCTTTCGGCAAGTTAACAGCATTTCTTTTTCTGAGGTTTGCTTTTCCGCAGGTTTACTGTATCACTGGTTGTGTTGGCCTGGCGCTCTTTCTCTTCCTTTTTTGACTTCAACACGAGCCTCGTAATGGCATTAAACATCTAGAAACGCACAAACGATCAATAAATTACGAATCAGAAACCATTTGAAGGAATTTGTTACCTCGTCTACGTTCTTATTGTCTTTCGCACTTGTCTCGAACAGCTGAATCCCCGTTTGGGATGCAAAACGTTGAGCATCCTCTGTTAGAACTACTTTTCTCTCTGGTAAATCATCCTTGTTGCCCACTAAAAAACCGCAGAAAACAGACATTCGTATTTGATGAAGTGAAAACTTGTAAGGAAGGAAAAATACCTAATATTCTGTTAACCACATCGCAATTATTCTCGATTTCTAGCAACCATCTCTTGACATTCACGAAGGACTCTCCCGAATTGACGTCGTAAACCACAATAACCCCATGCGTGCCTCTATAATACCTAAAGAGTAAAGAAAATTATAAACTATAGTCGTAAAGCTTGTTTTTCTAATTAAACTCGTTTTTTTACGTGGATGTGATTGTTCTAAAACGCTCCTGTCCTGCTGTATCCCAAATTTGCAGCTTAACTTTTTCTCCATCTATGTTGACCGTCCTAATTTTAAAGTCCACGCCAATAGTTGTGATATAACTGGACTGGAAGACGTTATCAGCGAATCTCAGAAGCAAGGAACTTTTGCCAACGCCTAATGCAAGATAAAGAAAGTATTAACAAGCTTGTTACGACGTTAAATAATAAGCTTTGACTAGCCTTCTATACTTACCACTGTCTCCAATGATTAACAGCTTAAATAAATGGTCGTATTCCTTGTTACTGCCCATGTGTGACATCGTTACAATTGGCTTATGATAACTGGCCTTTCAAATTGTTCAGATCGGATCAGTTCACAGTTCAATAGTCGAATTGGAAGCCAGAAGCAAAAGGCGATGCAAAAAACCACACCAGAATACGCCAATTATAAAAACGGAAGCAAAATGCTCACTACACGAACGTAGTTCAGGCTTTATAAGCCATGACTGAGCTACAGCAATACGTAAACGATTAAAACATAAATCCTCGCTGAAATTTCAAAGAATGCACTTAAATTTAAGGCTTCTTAAAAGATGACTAATTATGCCTGCAGGAGACCCGCCCCCGTGATCTTCCACAGCTTTACAAGAAAAACACTTCCAAGATTGGCCGCTAGATAACGCTACTGAACTTCTGAAAAATATATTTAGATAAGCCCAACTAATTAGGGTGACCAAATACTCCTTGAGTTCAAAACGGGGCATTTGAATCTCAAAACGGACAATATGTTTTCAGAAAAAAAAACGGAAAATGTACTGAACTTACCACTTTAATGAACTTAAACTCCTTTTGAAGATCGTTATTAAAAGTAATTAAACGTTATTTTTAGCTTCTACTCTTTCTCAGCCTCGAGAACGGCGGGGAAAAAAATTTCTTACGAGCCCAAACGGTGAGTTCAATCAGAAAGGAAGGCGCGGTGCTTAACAGTCGGTCTACTACTGCAATTCATGACTTTGACAAAGGACTTCAGTACAGTAATAGTCATTTATTATTAATGAAAGTGGAAGTAGGTTTAGTCTTTCTTTTGAAAAACGGGAAAAAAAACGGCATTTTGATAAATTTCGTTTTAGCTTTCACTAAAACGAGCACTTAACTGAATTGCAGAAAGATAGCATTTGTGTATGCAGCAAACAATTAAACGTTATTTGTTGTGGATACGAAGAGAACGTATGAGAAACTCTTCAAATCGTTAAATGCAGTTGACGAAAATTCGAGTGAAAGCCGGCAGTGGGAATTCACAACTCAGACCAGAAGGTTTCAAAATGAAGCTAGACATTCTTTCGAGCTTTGAATTGAAATCAACAGTTCATCCATTGTTTCGCGTATTGAGGCCAATACAGATTCTCACCAAGGTGCTCCTCTTCATACCAGAATGGATTAACAAACCGGAAGCATTCCAACCGAAATCTGTTACAGAAATCATCTTATTGAGCTTTAGCTGGGTATTGGCAGCAGGCGATGCAAGTTTGCTGGGCTACGGAATGTATTCCTTCGTACAATCAGTTGGGAACAAAGTAGAAATTTTGAGAATACTCAATCCGTTATTGTGGGTACTCTGGAATTCCACGTCCCTTATCACTCACGTGTTTATACTATGTAACTTAACACGATTGCCAGCCTTTTTTTGCTCACTGAAAGATTTCACCCCTCGACACGTACTCTTGCAACGATATAAAGTTAAGTGTAATTTTAAAGTTATAACAGGACTTTACTTTGTTTTTATTGTTATGCAACTGGTATCCAACTTGGGGCTGATATTCTTCATGATGGATAATTTAGATGTTCCTCCTCTTGTGTCATCTATTTCCTTTTTTAGAAATGGTCACCTGCTTTATGTCGTTATTGGCTTACAATTTTACATTGGAATCTATTCAAGTGTTGGCATACTTACCGTAGATCTAGGAGTAGGCTTCGTTTTTTATTACTTGGGAATTCGATTTCGCTTTTTGTCCCTGTACTTGCAAGATTGCTGTTCAAATGTCCGACAAGACTCGAAAAATCACCCTGTAACGCAAGCCATTCCATCGATTTGGCAAACTTACGAAGATATCTTAAAGCTTTTGGAAAATGGAAGCTCTTTATTTGGGCCGTTAGTGTTGATCAATCAACTGAACCACTTGATCAGCACCACGGTCTTCACGTATGCGGGAATGCGCAGCACTTCCACCTTGACTATGACAAGTGCCGTGGTTTATGTAGCGAATTGGATCCTGTTCAACTTTCGTTCTATAGTGTTCAACATCCTAGTCAGTCAAGTAAATATTGAACACGACAAAATGCAACAGACCTTAGCTCGGTTAGCTGCAACGTATAGCGAACTGGATCTACAAGACAGTCCGAAACAAGCCAAGGAATACTCTGTGGTGAAAAACCTGTTGAATCGCGTGCAGAACCATGTAGTAGCCGTGAGTCCATTAGGCTTGTATAAAGTCACTTCTGGTACTCTATGCATTATGGGAGGCACCCTAACCGCCTATTTAGTGGTACTCTTACAATCAAGCTTCTCTGCCTGATAGCTGTATTGCAGTTGTGAAATAATCTATAGGTCCATTAACCACACCTTTCATTACTACCAATGTTATTAAAACTAAAAGGCTTGTGTACAGAAACACCTTTAATACGCAAGTTGGATCGATTTTTTATCAAGAAAATTATTGTTATATTACCCATCAAGTCTTGGGTAGCTACCTACGATCTTAATATCGCTTACGCACACTCCGTCCAACCCACCTCACACTCTTTTCCGCCCCCATATTCCGACCCTGACATTAAGACCGATATGGAGAAATTCAGTAAAGTCGAAGTAATAGAGCGAACTCAATGGATATAAGTTTTTTGTGAGCTTAAGTTAAAAAGCCTTTAATTATATTCTAAGAAGTCCGTAATTAAATTGTAATTGCCTTTCTGTGTTGTAGACACGAAGTAGACATACAAACCCATCTCAATCGGTCTTTAGTGCAGTTCGGAAAAATTTATCCGGTCAAAAACATAATTTACGACAATGAAGAGCAATTATGTCAAGCCACTGCCAGTAAAACCCACAATTCATCATCTATTTCGTGTATTAAGACCAATACAGGTCATTTCGAGGGTGATTTACTGCGTACCAGAATGGATTGACAACTCAAACTCATTCCAACACGGATCTGTTACACACATTTTCTTATTAAGCTTCAGCTGGCTTTTGGCGATTGGTCAAGCAAGTATATTGGCCTACGGTGTATATTCCTTCATAGATTTAATTGGAAAGAATGCTAATCTATTAGAAACATTGAATCCGTTGCTATGGGTACTCTGGAACTCCACGTCCTTGTTTATTCACATATTTGTATTGTGCAACTTTAAGCGTTTACTAGCATTGTTTAGCTCCATAAAGAAATTCACCGCTCGGCGCGCCCTCTTGCAGAGATATGAAGTTATCTGTAATGTTAAAATTGTGATGTCACTTTATGTGGCGCATAGCCTTATTCAACTTATGTCTGGAATAGGCTTGGTTTTCTTCATGATCGATACTCCACATATTCCTCCACTCCTAACATCATTTCCCATGTTCACAACTGGTATTTTGTGGTACGTCGCAATAGGGATACAAACATACAGCGGAATTTATGCAACGGTTGGGTTAACTACTGCCGACCTTGGTATAGGCTTCGTTTTCTATTACTTGGGCCTTCGATTCCGTGTTTTGAGCCTGTACTCTCAAGACTGTTCCTCGTTAATCCAGAAAGATTCCTTCCATCCTATAACGCGAGGCATTCCAACGATCTGGAAAACTTACGAAGATATTATCAAGCTGCTGGAGGATGCCAGTTCTTTGCTTGGATGTTTGGTAATCTTCAATCAACTGAATCATTTGATTGGGACTGCAGTCTTTACGTATGCTGGGATATGCAATGCTCTTACAATGACTATGGCAAGTGTCACGAATTATATCTCAAATTTGATCGTCTTCTACTTCCGTTCTGTAGTGTTCAACACCTTAGTCAGTCAAGTGAACGTTGAACATAACAAAGTGCAGCATGCGTTAGCGCATTTGGCTGCAACGTACCACGAAATAGATATCCATGACAATCCTCAACAAGCTAAGGAATATGTAATGGTCAAGGACTTGCTGAATCGCGTGCAGAACCATGTGGTAGCCGTTAGTCCATTCGGATTGTATAGTGTCACTACTGCTACTCTTTGCACCATGGGAAGTACGGTTTCCGCCTATTTGGTAGTGCTCCTACAAACCAAAACTTAATGCCAGATCTGTTTAAAATCTGTATTGAATTCCACTTAATGTTTCGATAAGGCTAAACACTCCTTTTTAATGTTATCAGTCTTGAACCAAACTATAGAAAGTTCCACTATGACATTAGTGTAGAAACGTATTGCTTCGAACCCCACAGCAAAATTGACTTCAGCAATTCTTTCTTGTATGGAACTACCCATTAGCATGTAATCCAAACTTAAACTGTGTGTAATGTTTTAGTACCTTGCACGCATGATGTTCAACCCATTTCATAATAGTAGCCTACCAAGACAAAAAATACAGACAAATAAAAGCTAGCATGCCATAGTAACGTTCAACTAATGGAGCACTTTTGTTGACAAGAATGCCATGGTATTCAATTTGTAACTGCCCTTTTCTTTGTTGTGGATAAAAAAGAAGAAACGAATATAGAATACAACTACATTTTTAAAGCAGTACGACTTAGTCTCTTGGACAAGGAAGAAGACTTCAATAAAGTGAAGAGCGATCTCATAAAAAAATTTGCAACAGAAACCCGTGTTCATCATTTGTTTGACGTGTTAAGACCCATACAGATTCTTACAAAGGTAATCTACTTCCTACCGGAATGGGTAGACAAACCAGACCCTTTCAAATCAAAATCACTTATGGAATTCGCCGCTTTGTTTTTCAGCTCGTTCTTGTTCATATGTGCTGCTTCTTTACTGAACTACGGTAATTACGCATTCGTGGATATAGTTGCTGGAAAAGCTAATATGGTTTTGGCAATGAATCCCTTGTTATGTGTCATTTGGTATTTTATGCCTATTTTCATCCACGCTTTTATATTTTGCAACTTTAAACGTTTACCCATGTTTTTCAACGCTCTGAAGAATTGCATCACTCAAAATACAGCGCTCCAGCAATACCAAGCTCAATGCAACAATAAAGCGGTAAAAATATTGTATTTAGCTCATACCCTTGTTCAGTGTATATCTGCCATAGGCATAGTTTTGTTCCTGTTAGAAAATCCGACAAGTCGCCCACTCTTTACTTCTATTACTATTTTCCAAACTGGTCCCTTGTGGTACATTGCGATGATATCGCATGTGTTTCTCGGAATCTATGCTACAGTAGGTCTAGTTACAGCAGATCTAGGTGTGGGTTTCATATTTTACTACCTGGCCCTCAGGTTCAGCGTCCTTAAGCAATATTCGCACGACTGTCGCTCCAAAATCCAGAAGTACTCTTGCCATTATGTAATACGAGGTATCCCAACGCTTTGGCAAAGCTACGAAGACATCCTGGACATGCTGAGCAGTGCAAATTCGCTTTTCGGGCCTTTGGTGTTGGCCAACCAATTCAACCACTTGATAGCTACTGCAGTCTTCACCTACGCATTAATACGTACCATCTTCGACATGCCTGCTTCAAGCGTCGTGGTTTATGTATCAAACTGGATCCTCTGCTATTTCCGTACAATAGTCTACAATACCCTATTGAGTCAAATAGACTTCGAACACAGAAAATTTCAACGATCTTTAGCTCGTTTGGCTGCAACGTACAGCGAGTTGGACCTTACCAATAATCCAGAAGGAACCAAAGAATACGCTACACTGATACACTTGTTGCATCGTGTCCAGAACCAAGATGTAGCAGTCAGTCCATTTGGGTTATATACTGTGACTTCCGCTACTCTTTGTGCCTTGGGAAGCACCATTGCCGCCTATTTAGTTGTTCTCTTGCAATCCAACAATTCAGCTGTATAAATTTATGAAAAATTACACTCTGCTGCAGAACTTAGTCTCCTTTAATTTTCATAAAAAGACCGTTTCCAATACATAGAAATGGATACGATTTCATTGGATCCAGGTGGTACCAGGAAAGCAAAAGCTTGAAAAATTGTCCCATTGAACGTTGACTGTGATGTGCCGCAATACTCTAAAACTACTGTATTCGTTGAACCTACGTTGATCAGAACCACCAGCGGCGGGTTTTATGAACTCGCTGAAATCAGCTGGTTGATCAGATACCACATTGACCACCACAAGATAAAGATTGGAAGCATTGTTAAATATGGTCCTAAACTTTTACTTTTGTTTGTTCACAAATGTATTACATATGTCCTTGTAAAATACTGGTGTTATTCAATTCGCATCAGTATAAACTGCTTTGATTTATATGAGCTTGTACACTGATATGACTAGCCAAGGAGTACTCAGTTGTGAAAAAAAACTTGCCGAATCGCGTGCAGAACAATGTATTAGCTGTCAGTCCATTCGGGTTATATACTGTCATGTAAGCTACTCTTTGTACTATGGAGGCACCGTTACAACCTATTTGGTTGTGCTTTTCCAATCCAATACCTCTGGATAGTACATTTCTTTACACGACAATTAACACACCTCCCTCATTATGATCAATCACATTATAACATGTGGAAGGCACGTAAGGGAATACTTTTGTAAACACACCCACTTGGATCGACTTTTTGTCGAGTGAAATTAACAGAGCATTTAGCCCCATATGTCTTGTTTGCTCCATGGCTCACCATTATCTGTACTTCGTTCCAATGCCGAATTTATTAACGCGATCTTAACAGCACTTATTGAAACTGCGTCCAACACATGTCACATTATTCTGTCTACAGGTAAAAGCCCAGATAGACCGATAAGACAAGGTTGCCAACAGTGTAAGTGATTGGCAGACAATAGTTTGCAGGCCATTCTGTTTAAGCGATCATTTTATTGAATACTCATGGTATAGCGTATAAAAATGTTGCGGCAACATTTTGTTGTGGATACGAAGGTAGTAAAGACTACCACAGAGAGGCATTCTTCAGAGCAGTACGACTTAGGCTTTCCTACCAAAAAGAAGAGTTCCACAATGAAGCACTATTCTGTCAAGCCATTTGAAAGAAAACGTACTGTTCATCATCTGTTTTCTTTGTTAAGACCCGTGCAGATTCTCACAAAGCTAGTTTACGTTATCCCAGAGTGGATCGACAAACCAGATCCTTTCCAACGGAAGTCGTGTATGACATGTGCATTGCTGGTTGTAAGTTCATTGTTGCTAATGTTTACAGCATCCTTAATGACCTATGGTAATTACGCATTCGTGGTTTTATTTATTGGCAAAGCTAGTATACTTGAGGTAATGAATCCCATGTTATGGATCCTTTGGAATTTTATGCCAGTTTTCACTCACGCTTTTTTATTAAGCAATTTAAAGCGCTTACCATCATTTTTCCAGTCTGTGAAGAATTTCCCCACCAGAAATGTAGTACTCCAGCGATACCAAGCCCAGTGCAACAAGAAAGTGGTAGTGATGCTGTATGTGGCTCATATCCTTATCCAATGTGCATCTGCAGTAGGGGTAATTTTGTACCTAATTGAAAACCCGAATACTAGCCCACCTCCTCTCCTTACCTCCATGACTATTTTCAGAACTGGTCCTTTGTGGTATGTCGCGATGGCGTCTCATTTATATCTGGGAATTTATGCAACAGTTGGTTTAGCTACAGCTGATCTAGGTGTGGGTTTCATATTTTACTACCTGGCCCTCAGATTCAGCCTCCTTAATCAATATTCGCACGACTGTCGCTCCAAAATCCAGAAGTACTCTTGCCATTATGTAACACGAGGTATTCCAATGCTTTGGCAAAGCTACGAAGACATCCTGGACATGTTGAGCAGTACAAATTCGCTTTTCGGGCCTTTGGTGTTGGCCAACCAATTCAACCACTTGATAGCTACTGCAGTCTTCACCTACGCATTAATACGTACCATCTTCATCATGCCTGCTTCAAGCGTCGTGGTTTATATATCAAACTGGATCCTCTGCTATTTCCGTACGATAGTCTACAATACCCTACTGAGTCAAATAGACTTCGAACACGGCAAATTTCAACGATCTTTAGCTCGGTTGGCTGCAACGTACAGCGAGTTGGACCTTACCAATAATCCAGAAGGAACCAAAGAATACGCTACAGTGATACACTTGTTGCATCGTGTCCAGAACCAAGATGTAGCAGTCAGTCCATTTGGGTTATATACTGTGACTTCCGCTACTCTTTGTGCCTTGGGAAGCACCATTGCCGCCTATTTAGTTGTTCTCTTGCAATCCAATAATTCTGGTATATAATTGTTTCTTTATTTCCTTATTTTTGGCAGAAAGGACATCTTTTAATTCTCCAAGGTAACCTTTTCATGTATTAAATACCTTATACTGTATACCTTTACTGTTTCAAATACATTTCTGCTCTAAATGTGGACCCATTTCTATACTGGCAATAATTTGGATGTAGTTTGGAACTGCCAGGTCCACTCATTAATTTATCAGCTTTTGATCTAACTGTCCTCACTATTTACGCATGCTCCCTTCCCGTGTCTTCTTCTTTTCTTTTATATTTTCCTACAAAGCGTTCAAAAGACAAGTGCAATTAGAGATCCACAACACTTGCTACAGGAAGTTCTTCGAACACTAGTTACTATGGCCACTCAAGAGTACGTTATTCCTTTGAGACGTTATATTGGGCCCCTCAATAAACTGGCTAACGGAACGTTCGCATTAATTCCATGGGATTATGAAGCCCAGTTTTCCTGTTTACGTTACGCGGTAGTTATTCTCAGCGGAATCATTCTGTGCTCCTCAACAGCTTACGGATACTACCTCCTATCCGTTCGGTTGCTTACTGCTAAACCCATTGAAGAACTAGTAGAGACGCTCAACCGGTACATTGTCTATCCTTTAGCAGTTACGTTTTTCGTCACCTTTATGAGGAAGCGGAAATCTTTGAACCGATTCCTTCAACAGTGGAAAGAATTGGAAGAGCCCCTCGATAGCTACATGAAGAACCAACAAATCAGTCTCGGCTATTACAGAATGGTCAATGTTGCCTGCTTGATTAACCTCTTCATCCTCTCAGGCTCCCTCGCGTTCTTCACGTGGAAGACGGATACGTATTCTTTGTCATCCATCAAAGCTGTACGAACTTCGCCGGCCTTCTATTTTGTTTACGTGGTTGACATCATGGCCTTTTGCAACGCAACACTGCTAAACTACATGGCGGACGTTGTGGCAAGCTTCGCCTACCGCAATTTAGCTTGTGTTTTATTGAAGATACAGAACGCCTTTGAGAAAGATGTCGACGATCTACTACAGAAACTACAGATTGACGAGTTGCAGGCAGCAGACCCTTTTATTTTTCACGAGAATACAGTTGCTTGGATGGAAAAGTCAATGTCAAGAGGAACTCGCAGTCGTGGTACAAAGAGGGTGCTGGTGTCTTTCGAGGACACCATTGATGCCATGTGGAAGCGTTACGAGAGCTTGAATCAACTCGTAGATGAAGCAGGAGATTACTTTGGGGCAGTACTTTCTGTGAGCTACGCTGGCTACTTTATCATCATTTGCAGTGTGACGTACTTTCTCCTCGCATTGCTGCGCAAAGGGAGCAGTGACGCTAATCCTTTCAATGGCATAAGTTTCCTGGCTTACATGTTGGGAAATATCCTCTTCCTGATCAAGATTGTGTTTGTAAACAGCATGTGCAGTCGGTTACCCGCTCAAGTGACTGCCTTTCAGGTTAGTATTAACAAGACGATGAAAAGATGCTGGAAAGAGCTTGGGAACGATGAAAAGAACACTTTGCAAGCCTTTTTGCAACACGTCCGCAGTAATAAATGGTCAGTTTCGCCTCTCAACTTGTTTACGATAAACACTAGCACTCTCCTTTCCATGACAAGTCTTATTGTTACTTACATTATTGTCTTGCTCCAAAGCAATTGCGGATAAAATTTCAAAACGATACATTTTTATGAAACTCCCCTTTAGTATATCAACTTAACAACTTCTTGACCAACCTTCTTCACTTTTATCTTCCTATTAACGTATAACCATTAAGCTTATACTTCGGCCACTAGGAAATTACTTTAATTAGCACGCTCATGTTTGGACTTGTAACTGTATCCAATGTGGAGCGATAAAAACTGTCTTTTCTATTGACTATTACAGAACTTCTACCAGAAAATAATTCCGTGTTCCTACCCAGCCATTTGCCAAATTACTTGCACTAAATCATGTATACTGTATTGATCAGAACTATACGGACATGCTCATGCTCATTTTAAAAAGTTAAAACGCTTTTAAGAAAATTAAACACGCTACATTCTGTGGGCAGGGGTCTTTTCCTGATTAGTCGCTGTCAAACAGTGCAACAAGAGAAAGCCAAATTATGGCCGCTAAAGACTATGTAATTCCTCTACAAAGAAATCTAGCTCCTGTTACCAAACTACTAATTCTAACTGGTGGATTGCTATCATGGGATTACTCCTTGCAGGGTAACATAGTAATCCGGTATCTGCGCTATGTAATGACTGCCTTTTTCGGACTGGGTTTGTGTGTAACGTTTGCGTTAAATAGCTACCTACTCTTGCAAGTCATGACAGCTCCTGACATTCACGTTCAGAAAGTCGTTGAGACGCTGCTTAGGTACCTTGTGTATCCTCTAGGTATCGTTAATTTCGCACTATTCACTCGGAAACGTAAGTCAATCTACACATTCATGCAAGACTGGAGACAATTGGAGGAGCCATTGGATGCTAAAAAGAACGTTGCAGTAAAGCCCTTGCAAAATTATCGTCTGGCTGCCAATTTTATCTGCGTTCTCGTCATCGTACTTACTGCTATGTCTGCGTACACTAGTACAGCCCATCTAGACACCATACTCTCGCTAGTCTCATTAGACGTGATTCTAAAATCCAAAATGTATTACATATTTCTTGTCCTAAGCGTTCTTATTTCCTTTCACTCCCTGCAACTAAACGCTCTTGGGGACATTTTTCCCGCGTACGTGTACCGAAATTTCGCCATTTTATTAGTCAAGATCGAAACAGCCTTCCTGGCAGATATGGAAACCTTTGGGAAACAGAAAAATCCAGACCAGCTTCCCTCTTATACAATCAGTTCTTTTCTTCCAAGCGAGATATCACCATCAATCCTTAGGAAAAGACAATTCTGCGCCGATCCGCCATTGTTATCCAGAAAAGACGTCATCAACCAGCTATGGAAGCGTTACGAGCATCTTGACAAGCTTGTGAAAAAAGCAGGTGACCTGTTTGGATTTTCTCTCTTTTGCAGCTACGCCGTTGCGTTTTACACAATCTGTTGCGCATTTTATTGGCTTGTATCAACTGTTCGTGCTCAAAGCAAAACTGGTTCCCTTTCAGACGATACTTTCATTCCAGTGATGAACATTTTTATGTGCCTGTGTTTTATAGTCAAACTAACGATCTTAAACAACTTGTGCAGCAGCTTGCCCAACCAAGTAACCCTATTTAACACCAGTATAAGCAGTACAACCTACAAGTATTGGGAAGACCTTCAAATTGAAGAAAGACAGCTATTGCGATTCCTTTTGCGTCATTTGAAAATCAACAACTGGGCAGCGACACCCCTGAACTTATTTTCAATCACTACCAGCACTTTGCTGTCCATGGCTAGCCTTATTGTCACTTACGTCATTGTTTTACTGCAGTATCAGCCCTAACATATATATAAAAAACGTTCCACTTTGCTCCCCCACGGCGTCAAATGTCACTTTCGCTATTGTTTTGCTGTCGAAAACCTTATTCAACTTTAATCATTCCAACCGCTTGTTCATAGAAAACGCCCGTTTCTTGTGTCTAACGTGTCTTTGATGTCACCTTCGCTTAGTATGAAAACAAAATTCACTTAAGTCATTCATATTTGCAGCTATTGGAAATTGTATTATATTTAGTTCATTTAAGCTAAGGCTGGGAAGCCAATGATGAACCATCCTGAAGAGTTTCATGAATTTGTAACCAAAAAGTCCATCTACGCCATTCAGTGCACTATATACCGACAATTTCTTTAACACTTATTGATCCCTATATTCTCTACCCTTTTTAATGTTGCATAGTTAGTTTTTAACGCCGCTTTATGGGCAGAAGCAATAGGCGCGTTCTCATTCAAAACAAGGACCACGGACCACAACACAAGGACGGTTCAAGTGACCAAGAGCATTTCAAGTTCAAAAAAAGTCTCTGCTCATTAATCAATGAGCAGCAGAGACGCTTTGAACTTGAAATTCAAGCGCCAACGAGATCAAAAGATGTTTAAGCCGTGTTAAAAATTACGTCAGAAGGACAACGGACCCCGACTTAAGGACTACGAACCCCGACAAAACAACTACGAACCACGGCTTAAGGACTACAAGGCCCGACTTAAGAACGACGGACTGCTGCGTCGTTGCGTTTTACTTACTTACCTGGAGTAAGTTCAAATAAAAATGTCCATCGAACGCCATGTCCGTAGTGCTTGCGATTATTGTCGTCCTTCTGTCGTGGTCCGTAGCCCTTCTGTTGCATTGCCGCTAACTTTGTAACTGCATACACAATTTCTCAAAAATACACTAGAACAATATGTATGACAAGTACATTACCGCCAAGATGTTTAGTAGAAATCTCTTATAATTGTTTCTTTAGACTATAGAGAAACAGTGTTCAAATCGTCCATTTTATTTAACGTTCCAACAGGGGCGTCGCGAGGGGGTTTCCATTGGGGGGGTGGAGACCTTAGTTTTACCGACTGTAGTTGACGATTTTACCGACTGTATTATAGTTTCTATCTTATATTTTCTATCGACTATTAAAGATTTAAACAGTTATTATCGTAGTTATTTCCTTTAATTTTTCGAGATTTATTGAATAATACTCGTTTTATTTTCATTTTCCGAATTTTACCGACGGCGACCCAAATTTTACCGAATCGGTTTTTGGCCAATTATTGGGGGGGTGGTGCACCCCCCCAAACCCCCCCCTCGCGACGCCCCTGCGTTCCAATAATGTCTACAATCTCCTCGTTAGCCCAGGTAGACTATAGTCTCACCGAAGTAATCACAGCCCCGAAAAGGTAAACATCAGTCGATAGACTCAGTGACATTTGTACAGAAACACCACATTAGAAAAGGCTCATTAAAATGGTCACATGTGTCCATACCCCCATCAGGCTAGGGGATTGTTACGTTTTCCTTTACTTTAAATAATCATAACAACCCATTTCTAGCTCATAATTATAATTATTATACAGCATCTAATGCCCCCCAAAATGTGAACACAAACAAGCTTCCTGGTATTGTAGCTATTGAAAATCCCTTGCTCATAGCTATTGCATTGAAGTGCATTGAATACGCAAATCCCAACCTTATAAAATCTCATAAAAATAAAATCAATCTGGCTTGAAACTTGCTTTAAAATCCCTCACCGTTTTGTCTCTTTGTACTGCGCTTCAATCTAGCTATGTATCACATTCAAATAAACTGTCCATGATAAGCCTAATTTAAAATATGCTCGTAGTGCCGGGTTTAATATTCCTTCTGCAACAAGTGCTGAGCCAACAATTTGCGAGAAGCCACTTGCCAGGCCAAAGGCTTTTGTTCCCTTGCATGTCGCTTTACGTGTTTGGTCAAGTGATCTGAGCGCATGAAACGGCGGTGGCAGGCTGGGCAAACAAACTTCTTTTCACCAGTATGCGTACGCTTATGACGAGACAACTCATCCGAACGTGAAAAGCGACGTTCGCACCCATCCCAGCTACAAATGAACGGCTTTTCCCCTTTTGAAAGTAAAATAAATAGTAGTACAATAATGTCTGTATAAAGTGTGACTAAATTACCAGTATGGGTTCGCATGTGAGCTTTCAAGTGAGACGATTTAAAGTAATTCTTGCCGCAGCCTTCAAAGTGACATTCAAAGATGCGCTTGCGCAAATCAGCTTCTTTGGGTGGCGTAGCCGTTCCTGGATTGATTGCTGGTTCAGCACTGAAAGCAGGAGACGACGGAGGCTGGGCCAAAAGCAAAGAAGGCTGGACGAGTGCCAGGTTTTCTAGCCCGGGTCCCAAAGGCGTTAGAACAATGTACGGGGTCTGCTGAGAAGAAGTGGGCACGTAAATTCCATTTCCAGGCCGGCGATTTACGACCAAATTGGCATTCGGATTCTGCGGCTGAAAAGCCGTCAGCTTGGGAGCGATGGGTTTGGGATGCGTCATGAGATTCTTTGGAGCGGCAGCCACGGGCCACGACGAAATGGCAAATGGGATATGCGAAGTACTCAATGGATGATTCAAGTGATGATTGATGTGATGGTATTGTGGTTGCTGAGGTTGGATGAAATAAACGGGTTTGGGAACCACTCCTTCTCTGTTAGTATCCTTGTTGGCCACGAAGATCTCCTCCTTGCCAGTACTCATGGCCTTGAGGAGTCTATCCGTATTCTTATTTTCAACAAAGTAAACTTCAGCCCCATCGTAGGTCACCTTGAGGAGAAAAACGGAACGAAATTAGGTTGATCACGTGACTATATACTTGATATCCCCTGCCCTTCGTACTTCAAGCTATTGGGGAATATACGTCGAACAAGTCACTGAGAGCTTTTAAGATAAGCTTATCTCTCGCTTTAAACTTCAAGAGTAATATCTGAAATTACCCTTTTCTTATTACAAAACTTTCCTTAAAAAAAAGCAAAGAAAAAACGAAGCGAGCACAAAAAGTACCTACCAAGTCACCAAGCCCAGTGTTGGATCCAGTAGCCTTGGGTTCATTTCCAGGCTCCTTCTGATCGTAAAATCCACGTTTGGGGTCTTGGGTATTATCCTTTTTGGCTTTGGGTTTTTCTTCAGCTTCCTCCTCGCTGGTAGACGAGTAGGCGGGGCTTGTTGTGCCGTCCTTACGTGCGTGCATTATCACGGATACCGGTACGGCCGTCACGTTACCCGGACTGGGCGTACGCGGGGGCGTATAAGCCAGCAAACCCTATTTATGATGATTTAAATTTTGTTTAAATTCCGAAAAATTGTAATTATTTCATTGTAATTATTTTAATTTTGTCTGGCATTTACCTTCGCCATATCAAGGGCGAGACCTCGTCCCCTATGCAAAGGGGTAGTAGCTTCCTCCCATTCCATAATTTCACCCTCTTCCTGAGCCGGGGGAGTAGGCGGAGATTGGCCACGTTGTTCCGAGAACGTGAGTAAAGTTTGGACGGCTTCCATATCCACTTGTCGGTCCTTGATGAAACAAAATAGAAGAAAAAAGCGCAAAATTTAGCACAGATCACTTTACGTTAATTTTCACTTGTTGAAAGTCAAGTACCCTCTTCTTAAACGGTAAGCGCTGTAAACAGGCAGTCTGGAACCTTGGTTCACGTCTCTGGACGTACTTCACCATCGCCATTTTTATGTTAAATAAACTTTTTTTTTTGCGGTCGAATCGTAAAGAAGGATATCACTGTATGAACTCGGGAGTAAGTTACTAAGATAAAGGCCGCGGCAGAAAAAATACGTGTACTGCGAGCAAGAGTCGGCTCTAGCCTGAGGGTTCGGGTACCAGGACCTAACTCCCCAAGCCCATACTTTATAATAAGTCAAAGGCGGGGGAAAATCGTTACGAGGGTGCCGATAGACTAAAGGAGGCCACCGACGAGCATTGCCAAGAACACTGGGAGTACCAAGGGAGGTCAAAGTGCAAACGGGCTCTCTCTACACTCCATGTGCACGTGACAGGTAATACAACAGTCCAAAAGGTGGCACACAGTCAATCACGTTCTCCACAAGGGGGTGGAGCCTATTTGCCCCTTGTCTGGCTTGGCTGGCAACCGCTATAACGCTTGAATGTGAATGACCTCGACGAATTACATAAAGCCTACTTAGAATCCCCTCAAAAAAGTATCTAAGAAACCTTTTAATAACACACAGCCATACTCAAAAAAATTGGGAAAAATCAGTGCCATATTTCCCTGAAAGAAATGCTAAACGGCCCAGTAGTTCTCACTAAAAGGCCCCAAGTTTTTTCCAGAAACGCCTCCAGAATCTTAAGTCGCAAGCATTAGCATGCGTTCCGATATTCGAGGGCCACACTAAAAGAAGTTACCTAGGTATCAAATGCTACTTCAAATGCAACGTCACAATACTGCGTGACCTCACGCTTTTACGTAACGCAGAAATTTTTCCGAGAAGTTAATTCATTATGTCGAGGAAGTGAAAAAAATTTTAATGAGCGAAAGGAAAAGGGACAAAAAAAAGTTTAAGAAAATAATGAGCTTATATAACGCGACTTTAACATGGGTTAGAGCACGCTTAGAACCGGACATGTCCAGTTCAGAGCCAGATTTTTTCTCGGCGGGGCTTTTTTTCTTTTACCTACAGCTTCGCAAGCTAAATGAAGAACAGGACATAGTCCGTGCTTGGCACGCGGGCCAAAAATGCCTTGTGCCAAAATCACGAACAAACTCTATTCTCATATGCTTAAAATGGACTATATGAATCGTTAGGAAATGCATTTTTTTCCAATAGCTCCATAATTATCTTCCAATTTGCTCAGGGTTAGGTTAAAAAAAAATCAGGTAATTACTGCACACCTGCAAATCACGTGAAACAAGCCTGATGTACCCTGCGAACTATCCAGGCCTGCGCTCACCAAACCTTTTTGGTTTAACTCCTTTTTTCTTTGTTCGATACCAACAGGTGTGACCCTTCGCAACCTTCCTTACCCCCCTTTCAAAATCCGCTCTTGTGTCACCAGAGCTCTGATATAAAATTCCGCTAAGCTCGCTTGGTGATAAGTCGTGGCACTGAACTTTAATCGCGTGTCCTACTCCAGGCTTTAAGCGGAAAAAAAATTAGTCAAAACAATTGGAACTTACTTCGCAGCGTAGTAAGGCAGAAGGGGGTGTCGCCGGTGGGGATAAGTTCAACAATGGTGTGTCTGGCGAAGCAATAATGATATCCGTATCGGTGGAGTAAGAATTGGGCTGAACGCTGTCACTTTCCACGCACATTTTCAAGTTTGGTTTTTTAGTTTGTCCTGTTTCCAATTTGGTCAACTTTTGCACGATATTTGGATTGAAGAAACGGAAAACGCTTTGAACTGTGTCAAAGATTGCAAGGAACCAATTGTGAGAAAAATGGACTGGTTTGCTTGATTGCGTACACGACTATGCGGCGTTTACCTAATTAGACAAATGTCTAGGACTTAAAAACCGCTGCACCAAAGCTTCTACTTCTTCTTCTTGGTATTTTTTTTCTTGTTTCCTCCCTTCTCTTCTCGTTAAGTTAGCGTATCCACGAAAAAGGGACAGAAGCAGGCGTTGCTGAGGTGCGGTTTTAACCTAGTAGGCCAATTTTCAAGCGCGACACGCCCACTCTACCAATTCCGTTTCACTGGAGATCATCACTCCAGAGCGTGATCAGGCACCGATGTCCACGTGGACAAGGCATGGTCTCTCCCACCTCCCCTTGTCGCCTCCTCAGAGAGTGAGAGAGGTTTAACGCGCAACGCAGTCCCCAAAAGCCCCTGAAGCGCGCATGCGTTACTCAAACGCACCCGCTGCACACCAAGACTTTGTTTGAGGGGCATCTTGGCATTCTTTCCTCCCTTGCGTTAGATAATGACTAGGACGAGGCCAGATCTTTACATACTAAACCAGACTATACTGGTCTTTCTACAAGGGAACCCGCTTAGGCCGTTCGTAGGGGCGGGACTTCTTGGAATTCTCTGTATAAAAACAGATTTCGCAATCCAAACGAGCCTACCTGGCCGAAAACAGAAAAACAAGTCTTGGGAAATGTAAGAATACTATACCCCCCTCTTCCTTCTCACGTGAAAAAAACAGAAAAAACACGTTTTGGGAGTTTGAAAATATCAATATTTTCGTATTTTCATGTTTTTAGCCGAAAGTAAGTGGGTCAGGGTACACTATTAGTTATAATAGGAGCCTAAAAGAGCGTGGCAGGCTGAGCAAATTGATTCGCCGAGTTGCGTCAGGAACTGGTTCACTTTTTTTTTCTCCCTTTCTTTGGGTTCCCTTAGTTCTTGGCTAGTGATAGGAAAAGCCTTCGAGATATACATGGCCAGTCTTGCCAATTGGGTCGTTTTGGTTAGGTTTCTTTACATCAGCGAAACATCTCAGGAACACGCTCCAAAGCTTCTTTACTTTTATTGTAACTTTGGTTTCACTGCCCAAGTATGAAATCTATAACATAAAAAAGGAACAGGACAAAGTCCAAGGGTACTAAATCTCGCTGTAAATTACGAATTCGCGTTTTTGTTGCGATGGACGTCGGCTTAGTCATACAAGATTAGGCAGAAATGGAAATGTCTGGGGTCAGCCGTACCTTCATTAACGTGATTACTCCTTAATTAGGTGGGAAAAAGCACGTGGCTCTGCCCCTAGACTTCTGCATACCAAGGCATTGTCATGTAACCATTATCAGTGATTCCGTACCTGTCGCCTGTTTATAGGGAAGACTCAGGGTTTCATACTTTTATTGTAACTTTCGTTCCGTCGCCCAAGTATGAAATCTATAACATAAAAAAGGAACAGGACAAAGTCCAAGGATCCTAAATCTCGCCGTAAATTACGTATTCGCGTTTTGTTGCCTTCATTAACGTGATTACTCCTTAATTAGGTGGGAAAAAGCACGTGGCTCTGCCCCTAGACTTCTGCATACCAGCGCATTGTCATGTAACCATTATCAGTGATTCCGTACCTGTCGCCTGTTTATAGGGAAGACTCCCAGGAAAAGAAACGCGCAAAGTCATAGTTCAAAGGGTTTGTACAAATTTAAATCAAGATTTGGTCTCATGTATTCCATTTATTCAGCCTTCAAACATTCCCGCAGCGAGCAATAAATTCCGTCGAGTGAAATGTAAAGCAAGGACGGATGTCGCTTTCGTGGGGTACCGCCCTAACCGAAACGCTTCTACGTTGCGTTTCACGTCAGGATTGTGTGAAATGTTGACGTCCTCCAAAGAAGATTCTTCTGTCAACTGTTGAAAGTTCCACAACAAGATCGAGCAATCCAAACTTCCTGAGAAAAAATCCGGAAAAGAGCGATGTTCACCCTTCGGAAGAACGAGTTTTTTTGTTTTAAGAAGGTACCTGTCGCTAAAATGGTCCCTTCGCGGCTAAAACACAGGCTGTACACTGTATCATGATGGCCCGAGAGTTCCGCCAACAGATGACCGTGGGCCATGTCCCAGATTAGCACTCGCTTATCCGTAGCTCCGGATGCGAGGAAACGCCCATCGGTAGAAAAACATAACGCGTACACCGTGCCCTTGAATTTTGAAAATACAACTATATTCTACTGATCGGCAACTTAAGGATGATTTTTTTGCTTTTTACTTTGTGTCCAGTCAACAATCGCACACACGAGCCTGTAGTGCAATCCCATAATCGTACACTGCGATCGCTGGATCCTGTAGCTATGTAGTTGGAATTGGGGTGGAATTTGACACACTGCAAAAAAAAAAAAAAAAAAAAATATTGTTTCCTATTCAAAGATGATGGGTAATAATCTATACGTCAACATCAGCATAATGGCCAGCAAAAAGCCGCAAAGGTTGGTGGTGATCCGTCGCCCATAACCGAGCAGTGCGATCATGGCCGACAGAGGCGAAATAATAACCATAAGGGGAGAATTCCACGTCCCAAACTGTATAACCGTGCCCTCTATATACCACTAAACAAGCCCATGTCTGCAGGCTCCATAATCTAACTGCAACAATTTTTTTTAGTAATTTGTTAATGTTAGGCAAATATTAAATAAATGTCAATAAGGAAATAAAAAGTACTGGAAGCGTCTTCAGAGGCGGATAAAAGGGTGGCTCGGTCAGGACTGAAGCTGAGGGCATAAACAGGTCCCGTGTGGCCTAGAAGGAGGCGCGTACTCTCTGCATTACGGTCATCCATCATCCGTACTAGCACATCCTCTAAGAATCGATAATCCCATCGTTAGAAATGGTCAAATTCGAAGATAATTACGGAATTTTAGTTATAATTCACCAGATTCTCGATCAATATCTGCCAACTGTTCAGCTGGCTTCATAGCTCGTAGCTTTTGAGGTACCAGACTCCAGACTTTGACGCGCGAATCGGAAAACCCGGCTGCCATTATGGAGGAATCTTCCGTTACTTCAATACATGTGACCCTAGTTGAAGAATGTTGGTTTTAATCAAGAGAATTTTAATACACAGAATGTTGGTGTGCTTACGTTTCAGGCGAATTGAGCATAGTGTAGAAACAAATGGAAGGCAGTGTCTCAGGACCGAAGTTAACGCGTTTGGATGCTTCGCGCAAGGCTTTGATCTTCTCTAGTTTGTCAATATCTCGCCTGAAAGGAAATCAATTAACACAATTCATGAAGCCAACCCATTAAAGAGCTTGGATTACAAGTCTGGGAGAGGTAAACGAGTGGCAGGCGGCGCGTTGGGGTCGGTTTTCGCCTTTTTAGACAGCAAAGGATCTTTCTTGGTTTTCTTTTTCTTGGGTTTTTCCCCTCCCTCGGCATTCCCTTCCTCCTCCTCTTCTTCCACCATCGTAAACTGGATTTCAGGTTCTTTCAGAAGTCCATAAAAGACTTTGGTCTTGTTTACTGTAAAGAAAAACGTTTATTTCCCATTTTAGAGGTTAATGAGACGAAGTTCTACTCTGTCGAACAGCTTCTCCTTCCATAGCACCAGCAGTGGAGTCAATCTGCGCTTTCCCACGCGGAACGCCTTCATACATATCCAAATAAAGGTGTTCCTGGATGATGTTCATGACTAACTGGTTTCTCTTATCCTGCATAAAGCGCTTAAGCACTGAATAAGTGTCTCTTGACATTCGGACTGTAAATTGGCTGGATCTAAGGCAAAGTATTCTAGGATTGAAGGAACAGATCTGATACAACGTAAAACTTACTTAAAGCTGTCTATAAGATTATTGCCAGACATATGCTCCTTTTTAATGACATACGACAGTTTTTGGATGTCTTCCAAGTAGTAATCTTCTTGCGTAGAGCGAAACTTGGTGAGAAACCGGATTGCTTGTTGACTGTGGCCATTGTAAATCATCTCCAGGTACATGTGCACGAAAAGTGGGTACGAGATCATGGACAACTCATGCTAAAAAAGACAAACGTGATGAATATAAGTTATAATGCCAGATTTAAGTTAGAAGATACCTTGTACATGTCTAATGTGTTTTCAATGAATTTTCTGAAGGCGGAATAAGCTTCGTCATAAGTATCAGGGTCCCCTTCGCTTTGATACGCTGCGAAAACATTGCTGGCATCCTGATCTAGCAAAGGAGTTGTTCCTAATGCGTCCTGTTTTTGCCTAGCTTCTTTTTTCAGCAATTCTTCTGTGTCCTACGAATTTTAAGTGTATTTCATAATAGCTACATCACTTAGATAAACTCCAAGGTAGATTAAGTTACCTTTAAGTTGTACTTTCTCAGAAACTGGAGTACCGTCAACAAAGAATCCTTCTCTGAAGGAATACTACTAGTACTACTGTTTTCGATTGGAGCCACACTTGAGGTAGTATCCATAGGCTCATTTTTTGGTACAACATCGCTAGGGGGATTAACTGGGTAGGCACTGGCTGGTTCCGTTGGTATTTCTTGTGATAAATGTTCAAAATTCGACAGAGGGTACTCCACTCCTTGTTGATGTTCCGCCATCTTTATTTTCTTTCCGCCAATTTCCTATAACGTTGCCCGCTCTGTATATTTTTATTTTTAAAATAAACTTCTTATTGTATTTAACTATTATTAAAATTACATACAAGAGCTGTAGCTCATAAATAAAAAATAAATTGCGTAGCTGCTCAAAAAGCAAAACACAATCTTTGAAGGCTTGGCAGCGTCGGTCGTCCAGTTGGTGTATTCTTCGATCTCGTCCTTTCGAGGTAAGCAGTTGTGTCAGCATTTTCCCTAGTAAAATCTTAGTTAATCTAACTCATCCTGTGCTAAAAATCTAATAAACCTTTTCTTTATTGTATTCCAGATTTAAGAGGACATCATGCGCGCAAAGGTGTGTAGTTATTTTGACAATTTAGCCCGTTCTCTTAGCCACCTCATTGTGCCCCTCCATGGGCTGTTTGTACCTCCCAATCTCTTTCTTTCCAGGATGTATTCCCTATTCTAACTATTGTTTTCTTGCACTAAATAGTGGAGGAAGAAGCGTATGCGAAGGCTGAAGCGTAAACGCAGGAAGATGCGCGCGAGGTCCAAGTAAACTGTGACCATAGCCTAAATCCTCAAGTTCTTGTTCTTCATCCCTACCGTAAGTCTAGCTTTAACATCTACCTGGGCCTTCTTACCTAGTTCCCTTGTAATTTCATTAGAAGAGTCGCTCTCCATCATCCAAGTACATCAGCTTCGACACCAGGCAGGACCGACCACGTTTCCGCTCGCGTAAACTGTCGAGGAAGAACATCAACTTACCGGAATGCAGCTCCATGGCCGAGTTCCCTACGTGGAAACTTGTTTTACACTTGTAACCATCTCCTGCGAAATAAACAACCGCCACGTTTTCACCACAAACACGTGTTTATCCTCATTTTTACTATTCTCCTGCCCTTCATCTTTAGGTTATTGGACTGTACAATTTGTAATGCTTTCGTATGTCGGGGAAGGGGTGAGAAATGCACACGGTAAAGTATCATACAAAAGTGCCTGGAGAACGAAGTGTTACGATATACTACAGAGACATATACGTTCCACATTCCCTTGCACCCAAAAGAATCTCCAAAGCAGCTCTACGCCCAAAGTAAAACGGACAAAATAGCCGTTTCTAGTAAGGAATTGAGAAGTGGGGAAAGGTTTAAACGACGTCAGGTAAGGCAACACGACAGATAGAACAGACAGGCTCATTACAAAAATACCAAATGGATCTTCCTGGACGCCGTACTTTAAACTGAAAAATTAAAAAATACTGCCCAACTACGGGGAAAATCGTGTCAGGAAAAATAAAGAGACAATATTACTGCCTGTGTTTTTTTTTTTGGTATTGTGTTTCTATACAAGAAGGGGAAAGGAAAGCCTGGGGGTAATAATAATAATATGAACTTTGTAGAGAAGGGAAAAATGCAGGGCTTTTTCGATTCCAATCAGGGTGAACATAATTCGTCGACCAAAACAACAGGAAAGTAAGTTATAAAACGTCCCAAGAATCAGTGATTTATCTTCATTTTAAACCTCGCCCATGTGTTTTCTTTTAAAAGGTAATTAAAGCAAAAAAAAAAAAAAATTAAAAAAAAAAAATATTTTCCGGACCAGGAATGTTGTTCACGAACGCCTGAGTCCCCCGACCCACCTCATTTTTTTCTTCGGCATTTTCTTAATTTTCCTTTTGAATGGATCACACAAAAGCCGCAACAAAATATGAACCAATCCCTTGTAAGACACAAATAAAGTGGCCAATGTTTGTTCCTGGGCTATGGAAAAAATGAATTGGACCAATGACAAAATCCCCCCTCCCGACTTTTTTTTTCACCCACCTTTTGTTACGTAAGCCAATAATAAAAAAGCAAAGGTTTTCACTTGCAGCATCCAGTAGACGCTTTTTGACTGTCGTCTGCCCTGTCCAATCGTCGCCCTTGTCCGCTGGTTCCAGCCGGACCACTGATCTCGTTCTTGGGCAATTTTTTTGCTGCGAAAGGATAGTAAAATACGGTAAGTTCCATAATGGGTAAGACAGTAAATAGGTCTAACCTATGGCCAGAAATATGTCGTTAACATTCATTGCGGTTTTGGCGGACGTTTCCATGAACAGTAAGCCGTTTTCTTCCGCATAGGTCTTGGCCTCGTCAAATTCGACCGTACGTTTCGTAGCCAAGTCTGCTTTGTTGCCTGCGAGGGCGATAACAATGTTGGGAGCTGCCTGACGCTGTAATTCCTTGACCCAGACTTTGGCACGCCCAAAAGTATCCTGAAATCGATCAAGATCATTAGATACAAAAGCCGATAAAATTCTTAGAAATTAGAGAGCTTTAGATTCATACTGCGTTGGTGATGTCGTAAACGACAATGGCAGCTTGGGCACCTCTGTAGTACATGGGAGCCAAACTGTGATATCTTTCTTGGCCGGCTGTGTCCCAAATCTCGAACTTGACTGTGGTGTCATCCAGACATACAGTTTGCGTGAGAAAAGCAGCTAAAAAACGCAGAAAATATTATTTAAGGTTTTTTTTAAGGTATTCTAGGGAGAGTTACCGCCAATGGTGCTCTCTTGATATTCGTGGAACTGTCCCTTGACAAAGCGTAGTACCAAACTGGATTTGCCGACTGCAGATTCACCCAACAGTACGAGTTTAAACTGGCAGATTTTACTCTGTGCTGCCCCATTAGGTCGCTGAGCTGTTGTGCTTGCTCCAGCATTGGCCCCACCGCGATTAGCCATTCCTGAAAAAGAAGCAAATCTATGACAATAAATCACAGTAAATATTTTTTGACAATGTTCGAAAGACGGAAAAGCATACTCGTTTAGTCACTATATTAAGTTGGTGATTAGAAAATAACAATAGCGCAGTCTAGTTGCATGTAAATTAATACATCCTGATCTCGTTTTGCATCTTGATTTGCCTCACTTCCTGGTTGGTATTCTGATTCTGGCTCTGATGGCCTGCTCCAAGAATCACGTAATCAACGTCCTATAATCTTCTCAAACGTCAAAGCATGGCTCTCTATTCTCTTTACTGCAACTGCTGACGTGTCTATACCGCTTATATGAAAACAGTAGTTTCTCACTGACAATGGACAAATAGTAATACGCACTAAATCTGTTTTCTTGGCCAGAAAAGGATTAACGAGTTAGTCAGCACAAAGTTGCCTGTTTCATGAGGAAATGAAAGTGAGATTAGAAACATAACTTACCTAGTATGCGAAATTACAAGCTTATGTACAAATATGTGGACGACGACACTTTTTCTAAGTAAATACACCGCAAATTAACTTGGAAAATGACAGCCAAATATAACGCAACATAACAATCGTCTGCTGCACCGCCCCTTCTGTACTTCTGCGCCTGGACGCACCGCGCCCAACAGTGTATTCCTACGCCACTAATTAGGAACATTACTTTTAAAGAATGAACAAAGCACTTAAGATTGATTGTAGCCATTTTCAAGCTAAACTTTTAAAATAAAGGAGTAAATACCATACATTTACTCAAAACTAATATCGAATTCCTGCTGGAACTACTTTTTGCTCAATCGCATCAGCGCATTTGTATAATCTGAGCGTGGAAAACAGGGACTTCCAATTAATTAGCGCGAAACGAAGCGAAACACGAGACAAAAGGATACCTAAACTTCTGGTGATAAGCCTTTTTCTTTACAAAACAACGTTTCATTCATTAGCTAGCAATAATATCACACTGATTTTCGAACACACAAAAAAATATTTATTTGTTTTTACCTAACAAGGTTATCTTTTCGTTTTTTTGAACTTTCGCACTTCGCCTTCTTGGTTCGCTAAAGACGACATCAAGTCCTTTACCTTTCTCTTACGTTCATTATCCCTAAGCAATAACAACGATTACATTACTTGTATCTACGCAATATAAAAGAAATATACTTTTCGATTTGATCCCGTAATTGTTGTGACGCCAAGAAAGAATTATCTCTTCGTATTTCCCTCAAGGCTCCCTTCATCTCGCGCTTGTACTTGTGATTCAATTTCGATCTTTCTAATTTCGCTTCAGATCCGACATACTTCTTCCTCCCATCAAAACTGCATACAAGAAACCAATTTTAATCAGATCTAAAAACCAAGTTTAAAACTTACTGTTCCTCAATTTGTGGTTCATAAAGACGTAACGCTTTAGGCTTCTTGGCAGCATGGAGCAACCTCTGCATCTGTTTCGTTTTATTTACCAAAACTGCCTCTAGTTGCTCCTTAATTTGGATAACTGCAGGGGAATAGTGCTCCCAAGGAACCTCTTTCAGGGCTTCCTCTACTGCTTGCCTCAAAGTGGAAAAGGCGGCTAGGTTTTCCCATAAAGGCATCCAATGATTCAGCAAATTCAGTACTGAATATAACGCCCATGCCTTGAAGTTCGCGTCCAACTGGTGCTTTACGCGATACTTCAATGGCTGGATTTCCCAGTCAAGAATGTTCTCTTCACTCGAAAGCGCCAATAGATGAGCTCCAACACCGACAGGCTTAAATGGAGGTGGAAGGGGCGTTTCCCATTTCTTTTGATCGCCGTAGGGTCTCGCTAGTTTTAAGGCGTGGCTCAGGAAATGGAAAGCTTCCGGACTATACCGTTTCGATAAACTCGTGGCCTAATTTAACACAATTTAACACAATTGGATTAACGTTTGCAAATTTTCCCTTGTGAACTTCAAATTTCAAGTTTTTTACTTCACAAAGCAGAGCGCAAGCAGCAATGCCTCGCGCTAACGTGTTGGCATCATGAACAGGCGTGGCGGAGAGGGCATGGCTTAACAGCACAAGGGCTGGACTGGTCACTGGATGTCGGAAATCCGAGCTGGGATACAGCAACAAAGCTAACTTGACGAACAAAAGCTATACATACGAAAGAGTTATTAAGATTCATAATTCATAGTAAATCTGTAAGTGAAAGTTATTACTGTATGAAGTTGTAGGCCATTTCTACTCTTTGATTGCATCAAATGCTGCTGTTGTTCCTGAAGAACTTCCTGTAAAGTCTGCGCTGCTTCGACGCCTAAGCCTGTGCACAAGTCGTATAAGGATACGGTCCATCCGCCGACTAGTTCGTGGAGAAGATCCGCCCCTTCTTCGCCTTCCTGGGCTAAATCGTGCAAGTATTGGAGGCACAAGGGTAAGAGTCGCCCCGCATGGCGTTTCTGTTCAGGTCCCAAGGAAGGATGATTGCACTTCAGCATCCGTTCCAAGACGATCACATGATCCGACCCAGTTTTGCCTTGCAAGAGTGTGCACAATGCGTCGTAATCCTCCGGCACTACGAAACGATGGTTTATTAGTGAGATTTCCTTGGAACTTAACCTATTTCACCTGCAAACACATAAGGTAGCTCTAGCTTAGCAGCTTGGGAGCCTAATGTGGAAAGTTTGCTGGGTTTCTTCTGAACTTTCTTGCTAACTGGAACTTGTTCCTCATCGTCTTCGTCAGTGCCGTCTTTGGACTCCAAATCGGAATAATTATCTTCATCCTCGCTTTCTTCTTCTTCGTCTTCGTCTCCCTCATCTTTGCTACTTTTTTCTTCTTTATCTTCATCGTCCGATTCTTCTGTATCTTCCTGTGTGGCTAAAGCGCCCGCTTTGTACTGCAAAGGTGCAGCTTCTTCGGTTTTCCATCCATAGCCGACTCTTGGTAAAGTAAAACGATTAGATCGTTTCCTCCGAAAAAAAATTTCGAGAAAATTTTTCGTATTTACTCGTCGTCCAATTGGTCAGCGCTGCGATGACTCTTCCCAGCGCCATCTTCGCCCACATCGCCTCTCATTCTCCTCAATCTGTCAGCTTCCAACGCTTCTAGTTTGGCTTTTTCTTTTGCCACTACTTGTTCGGAAGTTGGCAATTTATCCGTTACCTAGTCCAATGCATTTCTAATAATTTAAGAAAGAAAAGGTGGTAAAAGACACATACCTTGACTTTGCGTTCAAAATGGAGCTGACGAACTAGGGAATCGTAATCTTCCGGTCCAGGTTTCACGGAAGACATGGTAAACTGTGGTTTGTCAGTTTGGGCGGGTTCTTCTTTCGCTTTTTCTTCGCGAGCTCTTTGCAACGCGTTTCGGAGGATTAATATTGGATCGTCAGGATGCAAATCGTCCTTTGGAACAGGACGTTTTTTCGTTTCCTCTTTCTTGGAATCGCGAGAATCTTTCTCTGTGGCAACGTTGCGTGGGAGCAGGTCCATCAGGTCTTTAAAGGCTGAGTCCAATTCCTCGGTCAAAGCGTGGGTGTTGTCTTTCTCTTTCTGGGCTGCTTCTTTGGTTTTCTTGCTTTGCAGAATAAGTTCGGCTAGATAGTCCTTTGGACCACGTCTCACTTCGTCAGTCGAACCTTCTCCTTCTTCTTTACGGCGCAAAACTCCTCCGCCGAAATGGGCGTTCTTCACGAAATTAGCTAAGGGAACACTTTAGTTCAACGGTTCTTTTTAAGCAATTTAAATGGTGTAATTATGTACCGCTTAGTTTTTCCTCATCTAGATCATCGTCGCTGCGAGGATCATCATCAAAATGCTCCAGTTGGTTCAAGCCTTTGCCCCGATGAGTTAATTCTTCTTCATCCGCCAAATTAAATAGTGATTTCTGATAAGAGACCATGTTAGTTCCCGTTCCGGGTAGCGAATAAAATCTAATTAATTACTTTATCATGGGTTTTCATCCTCTCGGCAGCGTAACGCATAGACATTTTGTCTTCTAAACTTATAGATGTGTTTTTCTCACCGATACGCTTGTCCATAAACACATTGGTTTTGAAACGGGATTGGTATTCCGGGAGCAATGTTCTTTGTCTCTATAAAGCATTTATATCAGCTTTGCAATGACTTTTAATTTTACAGCAAATAAGTGTACCTTCTTTATAGCTTTAGATCTGGAGACTCCGGGAAGGCCTTGATCATGCTTGCTTTTTCTTCCCAAGACATCGAACTTTTGCTTGTTGGTCTTAACCTCGAAGGGATTTATGGCCTTAACGGCTTCGATGATATCCTGCTTTTTAACCCCTACTTTATCGGCCGTTCCTTTGCCTTTCTTTTTACCGCCTGCGAAACCAGTAGACTTCCTCATTACTGGTTTTCCCATTCTAAGTCTTAAGTAAAAATGACGCGATGACACAATTTCGATTTCTCACTTCTTCTAGCTAAATTATTTTACCAAAAACACAAATTTGACTTGGATGTTTTATTCTCTTATGCACTTGTACCACGTGCCATTTTGCAAACACGACAATCGATTACGATTATTTTAAAAGGTATCGATTTCGTTATCGTCGCGAGTCGGTGAATCACTGGGTATCGTCGATTTCGATTCAACATATTATCAATATGTAGTGGGAATTAAATAAATTCTTAAAAATCCCATTTTAATATTATTATATTAGTATTAATTATATATTAAGGTCAAATTATTAAAATTATATTAAGACTAAATAAAGTTATTTAAGTTCGAGATTATAAGTACTACTTGGTGCAAGAATTACAAATATTCAGCCTATGAAGTATAGGTTAATTAAAGGCAAAGCAATCAGAAGTAGAGATTTGTGAAGAGATCCTAGAATCGCGTTCGACACGCGTAAAGAAAAGAACTCAACATTTGGCGTGGACTTGTGTATTTTCGCTGGCCTGCACAAAAAAGGCATTTAAGATGTTTCCATGGGAGCAGCGGAGGTGGTAACCGGTGCAGCTGCTGTTTCCTCGGTGTATTTGCCTTTATCCTTGCCCAAAGCCGCCAAACGGCCCTTCGCACGTCGCTCCAAGATCTTTTTGCGGTCCTTGTCCATCTTGAGCTTAACAATCACCACCTAATGAACGCAAACCAAAAATCAGTACTGTAACTCCATCTCGATCATATAAAAATAATTAAAGTCAAATTAAATGTTTTCTGGCTAGTAACGCCTACGTCTTTATCACTAAAGAGTCTGCCTGCGAACCAGAAAGTTTACTTTACCCAAAACGCAGGAAGCATGGACTTCTTAATGAAGTTCTGCTTTTTAAGGCGAATGGGAATTAAGACTCTTAAGTCTTTTGTATGGGAAAATGGGATTTACCTTCGAAGGGTGAATGCCGACAGGAACGGTTGCTCCATTAGCTTTTTCACGCTGAATACGCTCAATGTAGATAACAAACTTCTTCCGGTAGCATTGGATAACTTTGCCCACTTGCTGGCCTTTGTAGTGTCCGCGTACAACTTGCACCTCATCATCCTTGCGGATGGGAATATTGCGAACGTTGTATTTCGTTTTCAGCTCTTTTGACAAGGGAGAAGTCATGATCTTCCTGCGAATATGGGAAGGGGCATTGAAGTGCCTCTTGCGGTTCTTCCTTCTCGAGGAAGTGACATCCTTGTTCAGTTTCATGGTCCTATAACAAGAAAAGAATGATTTAGATTGAAGAAAAATCTTTACTATTCCAGTCAAAGAACTTAGTTTAGCATTATTAACACTGAACACTAGTACTTTCCGATCACCCTAACGAATATCAACGTGTAAGAGCATACGTTAGATTTTACCACAACAAAACATGCCACAAATCTTGCTAAGTGGTAAATTACCAAGTTGTACAAGAAATAAAATATGCAGTGTGAATCTAGAAACGTAATCCGATATAAATCCAACTTATATAGGCAAGGATGACGACGATAATTTAAGATATATCAGAAAACTATTTTACCTGCTCTCTGTGACACACAGGCAACACAACGAAAAAGGCAATTGGTTTAGGCGCTAGGTCAGAGATGGCGTGGGGAGCTACAAAATAAACTAAGTAAATATCGGTTTAGGAAACTGCACTCCACTGGGTTCCTGAATATTTCTGCGATATGGCAGGTATATTAGCCAGAGTAAGTGCAAATTATGCAATAAGTAATATAAGATTAAGTAATAAAACTATTTCTCTAGAGCCTAGCGTGCCAAAATCTGGCGTATTCCAGTGTACGTACTCTTGCAGCTCGTCCGCAAAGACCCTTTCATGCGTCTCCTGCCAAAAATGGTAAACCAATCACTGTCTTTTCCGAAGAGGAACTAATGATGAAAGAAACTGTCTCTAAAATGGCAAGGGAAAAAATCAGCCCTTTGGTTCGAAAAATGGATGCCGAGTCTGAAATAGACCAGTCAGTAGTCGACGCACTTTTCGAGAATGGGGTAAAACCTTAGAAATAAAAATCGCGTGTAACTTTCTTATGCTTCATTAACTTTGTTATATTTTACTTACGCCTTTGTTTCTTTCCAGTTGATGGGCATTGAGATTGGTCCCGAATATGGTGGCACAGGCTCCACCTTCTTCACTGCGAACATCGTAATTGAAGAACTCGCCAAAGTAGATCCGGCAATAAGCGTTTTCTGCGACGTCCAGAACACGCTTATTAACACGCTTTTCCGCAAGCTTGGCACCTCGGAACAGAAGCAGAAATACCTTCCTCGCTTAGCAACAAACATGGTAGAAATCCTAAAAGTTGCACTCTGAAGATAAATTAATTAAATCAAGATTTACTTTTTAAGGTTGGAAGTTTCTGTTTATCGGAAGCCGAAGCAGGCTCGGACGCATTTAGCCTCAAAACACTGGCTGTTTTGAACGGAAATGAGTACGTTTTGAATGGTTCCAAGATGTGGATCACCAGCGCTGATCGCGCCGGGGTGTACCTCGTGATAGCCAACGCGAATCCGTCCCAAGGGTACAAAGGAATAACTTGCTTCATCGTAGACGCAGGGACTCCTGGTCTTTCAATAGGAAAGAAGGAAGATAAGCTCGGGATACGCGCTTCTTCCACCTGTGCGGTTCATTTTGACAATGTACGTGTCCCCAAAGACAATATCCTGGGTGAATTGGGCCAAGGCTACAAATACGCCATTTCTATGCTCAACGAAGGACGAATTGGCATTGGAGCCCAAATGTTGGGTCTGGCAGAAGGCTGTCTTGAAGCAACTATTCCTTATTTATTAGCTCGCAAGCAATTTGGCAAACGCGTTTGGGATTTCCAGGTAAATAATCTAAACCGTTCAATTTTTATACGCTGAGTGTTAATTACTTGGTGTGTATGAATTAGGCTGTGCAACATTTAAGCGCGCAGTTAAGCACTCAAATAGAATGCGCTCGTTTGCTGGTTTATAACGCAGCTCGACTCAAGGAAGCTGGCTTACCCTTTATCAAACAAGCTGCCATGGCTAAGTACTACGCGTCCGAAGTTGCTGCGCTGACGTCATCGAAATGTGTGGAAGTAATGGGCGGAGTCGGGTTTACGAAGGATTTTCCGGTGGAGAAGTTTTACCGGGATTGCAAGATCGGAGCAATTTACGAAGGAACGTCAAACATCCAGTTAAATACTATTGCCAAACTAGTGGAACAGGAATATCAGTCTTAATTTTAAATCCCGCGCCTTAAGCCAAAAATCGATCTGGGATTCAGTACAAAATATGGGGAATTCCCGCTCCAACTTGTTGCTATGGTCGCAGAAGTAGGAAGGAGTTTGTAATCCTCCGTACTGTGAAATTTGTAACAAAGCAAAGAGAAATAGAACATTTGTATAATAATACAAACGTGCAATTAGTTAATCTCATTATGACACAAAGAAAGGAGCGGGAGAAGCATGTTGAAGCGTTGTTAAATTCCATTTCAGAGACTCGGCCAGATGTTGATTTGTTGCTGCAAACTTGGCTGGCTCATCCAGGAGCAAACTGTGCTTGGCATCGCATTCTTTGCTTTAAAAGCGGCTACCGCGCTGTAAAAGAAATTTCACTCTTTGTGGATGCCACAAGTGAAGATGGGATTGTCCGTGGTACTTGGAAGGACTTGGCTAATCAACTCAACTTCGACTGGAGAAACATAAGAGTAACTAAGAATTAACATAAGAGTAAGACATAAGTAACATAAGAGTAAGACATAAGTAACATAAGAGTAACATATAAGTAAAATAAGGAACAAAAGAGTAACACAAGTAACATAAGAGTAACACAAGTAACATAAGATTAACACAAGAGTAACATATAAATAAAATAAGTAATATAAGAGTAACACAACTAACTTAAGAGTAACACAAGTAACACAAGAGTAACATAAGTAACATAAGAGTAACACAAGTAACATAAGAGTAACACAAGTAACATAAGAGTAACACAAGTAACATAAGAGTAACACAAGCAACAGAGTAACTAAGAGTAAATAATAATTACAAAAGAATGAGAATTAATTATAAGATTGCTGTTTAGATCATCGAGAATCGCTGTGGGCGAACTAGTCCTACTGTTTGGGTACTCGAGGAGTACGGCAAAAAGCCTGATGCAAATGTTGCTGCTGTTTTAACAGCTCTCCATAAAGAAGGCCGCAAAGATATTCTTCTCGCTACCCAACAGTACATCGAAAGTAAAAACTAGCTTGGTCGACTGGCTTATTAAGTCAATTTTGCTTGATTTGACAGATCTACTGGAAGAATGCGCGCGCAGGGCAACGCAAACTCCTATGGAATTGGTGGCTTTCGATGAAGAAGACATGCGAAGCGATTCAGGTTATGCCGAAAGCAGTGACGGCGAGGTTGGCACTTTTGAAATGCGATACCAAGAGTCTGGACAGAGTATACATGGCGATTTACGTGGAGAACCTTCATTGGACGTGAAGGTTCTACAATATGCTTCTTCTACGTCGGCGCCAATTGCGAGTACTCGCAAAATAGTACTCCTAACTTTCGCGTCAGATGGCGCAGAAACAGCCAAACAAGTAGAGGCCATTTTCAAACGCAACCGCGAAGGGTTACCCATGATGGGCGTGGTAATCCTGGAAGATTACCGCGAATACTTGGAAATCGACGCTTGGGCAACTGTCCAAAAGTGGTTTCACGATGTAAATCGACTCTTTTACCTTAATATTCTTACAATCATTTCAAAACTGTTTTCCATTAGGTGGACTTTATCATTCCTATACTAACGCCCAAGTACTTGAGCACTGTATTGCCTTCAGAAAACAGCGAATCAGACGATGAGCAGGACCAGCACATGTCTCTGGATGCACAGTACGCTCGGATGATCTATTCCTTGATGACCAACGAATATACGCGGAAATTCAACTGCCTAAACCTGCGCGTGCGCTCTCTTATGCCCGATGAACACGTCGCCGCCATCAAATCCCATGGTGCCCTCACTGCATCACTCTTTTGGCCCTGGAAAAAATCCTCCGAAGCCGAATCTCTGGCTGTTTCTTTACTAAATCGCAAATATCGGCCTCCTAACTCGATCACTTCTCAGAAAAATTGCAAAAGCTGAAAATAAAGAGCCCAAACTCGTCTTTTATTGTATTCTGGAAATTGCCAAAGCCAATGAAGAACTCTACACTTTCGCCTTCTTCTTTTTCTTCTTCTTCGGTGTTGATTCTGCTTCTTCGGCTTCTACTACTGGCTCTACTGTGGTAAGAAATTATAGTCAGTCTCCCGGTGACAAATACACATAATATAGAAACAATTTTACCTTCTTGGGCCTGCCGTTTCTTCTTTTTCTTCTCAGACACGGGTCCGTCCTCGGCGCCATTAACTGGCTCTTCCGCAGCAGGAGTTGCAGCTCCGTTTGTGTCCTTCTTCTTCTTCTTTTTGTTTTTCTTACCAACCACTTGCTTGGCCATCTCCATCGCTTCAGCCATAACTTCGACGTTTTTCCTCGGCAAATCGCCGGTTTCGTAGAAGCGCAAACGCTCTTCTACTTGCTCGCGTAGTTTCCCACCAAAGACGTCCGAAGGTACCTCGGTGAAGCAGTCGATACGCGAGGCGATGGAGCATTTGTTGGCCAAATAGCGCGAAATGCGACCTTTGTTTTTAGTGCCCGCTTTGCCGATGAAAGTCGAGTGGAAGATCAAGCCATACTTGGGGGTGTTCCCCTTGGTTTTAAGAGCTCGAAACAGAGCTTTTTCGGCTCCCAGGATCTGAACAGTCGACGCTGGGTATTTGGCTAAATTGGTTAAAGATCCCGCATGGGAAATGAGACGAGCTCCAACTTGCTCGCCAATTAAAGCAGACAAATTGGGGGCAACGCTGTGCATTTTAGAGCGCAGGTATTCTTGTAGACCAAGGCGGTATTCAGCTAAGCCTATCACTCGCGTGGCGAAACGCTCAATGTTGATCAAGTCAATAGGAGAAATATCCATGCCTGGAACAAGAAATGACTTAGAAATTTCCATTTTTTAAGACATTAAAAGTAAGAACAGGAACGTAGAGGTTTTAGTAGAGTTTAAGTAGTAGTTGAGGTTTTACCCATTGAACTTCTGGAAGCTTCGATGACGGCTTGGGCCTTGGAGCTGTCCATGATGAGTTCCTCGAGTTCAGGAAGTTTGTCTTCGGACAATTCTTTGCGGTTTTTGATAAAACGAACCACTTTGGCGTACATGTGGTTGTCGGGAACAATCTTAATGAGCTCTGGGAAATGGTAAGAGTACCATTCACGAATCCGCATAGAAAATGTGTTGATGTCTTTGTCAAGTTGGTCCAAAAGAGCAATGCTCTGAATAATCATGTTGTCGACACGATTCACGTTGAACTTGACTTTGGCGCGAGAGTAGCTGTGGCCCAAACCAAGTTGTGCGATTCCAGAGGATTGTAAGGTGAATCCCTTTACCAGGTTGTGGTAATGGAAGCGAATGCCTATAATTTACAGAATTTATTGGATCTTATTATTGGACCTTAGGAGAGGGAGCAAAAAGGAAAGTACCTCTTATGATTTCTGGAACTGCTCCGGTGTGCTGACAGGTGATTCCCAAGGCTTCTATGATGGCAGCACCCAATTTAGGTTCAATAACACCTAGGATGACGGATTCCTTGTTTTTCTTGCTGGGTTTGGGTAATTGGGTCTCCAAAAACAACTGTAATTCCTCGGTTAGTAGACCTACATGCAGACAACAAGTAATTTTTACTTTTTTCGCTTAACATTGAGAGTAAAATACCTTCGGAGACGCTGTTCATGTTTTCCAAAGCGTGTGCAGCAGATTTGAAAGGCGAAAAGGCGATGAATTTGACGACCGAGTTAAAACGCGACAAGTCGGAGACCGATTGCTCGACTTGAGGTAGCAACATCCCAGCTTCCTCGAATTCTTTAACGCGAAACAGGGCATAGCCTGCCGCATGTTCATATAAAATGAACATTTGCGTCTAAAAATGTGAAAATTAGAACAAAAAAACTTAAGCTTTCACATAGTTCGGCACAGCCATCGCGAGTCACATGTAAACAGTACAAGTAGGACGTAAACAATCCGAATATCACCACATATCTAAGTCATCCTAGTTTTAAAATGCCAAATAACGTATCAGATGAAAGAGGATACGAATTAGAAATACTTTTACGCTAAAATCACGCTTACCATGGCTGTATATTTTTTGTTTTATTTGGATTTACACCACTATAACACACATTGCCATGCACTACGATTTTAGCGTCACCTTGCGAGACTTGTTTGTATATATCGCTCATCTATTGAAACTTTAATATACGAAAGTTACGCGGCAGTTTTGAACATATACCATTACCATTACGACAAGGAAAAAAAGGGTAGCTTGTCGTATTCTAATTGGTTTGTATCATGCCGAGCATTAAAGTTTATCCAAAAATGACTTTTTTTATCGCACGTTGTTACACGTGCCAAGAATATCTTAAAAACAGATTTTGGCAACTGCGAAGCTAACCGAGTGCAATAACCTTCATCCTTGATACTCTCTCTTACTACAATCGTTTCATGTTAAGCAAAAAAGGAAGTTACCCGTGGCATAAATGTCCTTGACTTCAATCCAAGATTGTCCAGGAAGCCAGTAAATAAGTGAAGCAATTATTGCACATACTACAAAAGCGTAAATGCCCTTGACTTATTAAGACCCACAGTATATATAGTAAGGAAACGATTTGAATTATTGCACAAAAGAGCCATTGCTTTGTATTTCACTTTAGTTATTCCCAGGCATCAATATTTACGTAGTTCAGCCGCCTTTGAGTCAACCCAACATAGGACATTACTGTCGGTCTCACTTTCCACAGTCTCATGTCAAGTTGATGAGCAAATATTTCATAAATCTCACGGCATAAATCTCTACCGTTATAAGCTCTTTTTCTCCTTCCCAAATGTACAATTTCGTGTAGTCATAAAGTACACATCTCTACCTCCTTGTCAAAAACGCTTCGATGGGCAAAACAAACTACCCAACATGCCCTTCATTTGTAACATAATAGTAAGCTGGCCAATTATACAATTTAAAATACAAATAAAAAACTCGACAAGGAAAATCAAGTCCCCTAAAAAGGCACAGAATGACTGCTTTCGTGAAAATGTCTGATGTTCATATGGCACAGTGACAAAAAAACAGGTTTCTTCCCCATTTGTAACGAATGACGACGTAAATTACAGTCTTGAATGAAAAGGTCCCGCACTCTTTTAGTATTTACGTCGCACTTCAGGTACAGACGATACCGTTGGAAGGATATAGAGGGGTTTCTTATTGTTTTCTTTCAAATAACCTCATTTACTTCAATTATTCTCCCATAACGTTATCGCTAGCGTTTTCACCAGTAAGGTCCATCATTGAGCAGGTGGTTCCAGGACGAAAAATCCGCCCAGGAAGGCAACTCGCCGTTTAAAACGCCAACAGCTCGCTGATTCGGACTGTTGCAAGGCCTGTGTTTGGTACTCTTATTCTCAGAAGGCGGAGTTAGCGGTGAAGGGGGCGGCGTTTTGGGCAGCGGCTTCTGCTTCTCAAGTGTGTAATTCTTGCTATCGTTCGAATCCCAAAATTCGTTGGCGTCGCTGTTGAATCGTACACAGAACTGGCACGTTTTCACTGTGTCGTCATTGGGGATCGGAATCTTGAAGGAAAAGGTCTCCAACAGGTTCACGGCGCCCGCCGCACAAGCCGGGGATGATGCACGCACGTATTCGGCAGGATATTCTTTGAAAGTCGCCCAGTTGTCCCATGTGATCCGTATCGTAACCGCTTTATTGTAAGAAACGTTGCGAACTTTGACCGTGCCGACCAAAGCAGGCTCGGCCACGCCCTCTTGAACCACGCACGACTCCAAAGACACGTTTTGGCGTTCCACCCGCGCCCTGAAGTCGAGGTAATCTGCAGCAGGCTGGCGGAAAAGAACATCCCAACCGGGCGTGGTGACTTCCGCAGTGACTCCCCCTGTAACTTGCTCAAGGAAGTCGGCGCTCCATCGCGGTGGACATTCTGAAGGTTCCGTCATAACTTTGATCTGAGCGAGCGCCAACCCACGGTCGTCGGCAAAAATGACTCGTTTCTTGTTTCTGTGAAGGCCCAGTGGTGTAGTGGGGGAGTCTAATGAGTCCACTTCTGGCGAAGACGGAGGTGAAGGTGTGGTGGGCGTCTTCTCTGCCTTTCGTAGAACTAAACAAGAGCGAAGGGGCGTGGATGGAGCAGGAGATAACATGGCAGCTGTGGGTTTCGGACTGTAGAAACTGATATTGCTGTTTTGATTGTTACTGTTGTTCATTGCGAGCCGCCGGAGCGTACGCAACGTACTCCGCGCAGACGGCGAAGGAAGGAACTGGAGGGCGGAATCTGTGAAGGCAGCGTTAGCAGCCCGGCATGGGACAGGGCTATAAAGGGGCGGGGATGCGGCGAGCATCATCTTTTAAGCTTCTTTTGGGAATATAACAAACGCTTTGGCTTTCCTTGGCAATGCCAAATGGCAATGAACGGCAAAGACTTCAGAGCTTCTCCCAAATTAGAATCTATAAAAACCATACAAAGAAAAAAATAACATAAGTCAAATTTAACTAAGGTTGAGAATGACGCAAGTTCTCGAACTATGTCCCTTTTTAGAAATCACTCCTAGCTTAGCAACAGCTTTTTGGCAATATGCCAACACAATCTATTTGACACCATGTGAAAAAAATAACAAAAAACAAACAAACTAAGACCGAAAACAAAAAACAGCTGAGACGAAGCCAACAGACTAAAAACCCCAAGTTACCGGTGCAAGGAGAAAGGTAATATTAGTCAAGTGAACGGAGTCGAGTGTTTTTGAGGTACCTTGAAGTGTATTTGAGAATAGCAAGTTCTGAAAACATGACACGAATTACACCAGGGCCCTGGCCCAGATTTTTAAACTTTGTCTCCAGCCAACACGTTTGAATATGGAATACTCATGGGAGGAACACAGAACACGGGCCAAGGTGCTTTTACGAATGCCTGTCCTTGCCTTCCGCCATGGGCGACCTTCACAAAGATGTTACGAATTAGTCTACCAACCCCCAACAAGGTTTAAAAGGCCTAGGCTTTCTATTTTAAGGTCCAAAGACCGTTTTGCTCGTTTTCCTGGTTTCGAAAGCGAAGCTATTGTCGAAAACAAGCGATTGAGCAACTGGGAAAATTTGGCTCACGCCCATGAAAACCTCACAACCAAAGAACGGAAACAAACTGCAGATAAGGCTCTAAATTGTTTACCGTAAAACAAAAGTACAACTTACTCGTATCAGTCTCGAACAGCAAATGAAGAAAAAATCCTTGGTAAAATGGCTCGCGGTGTAGTAATTCAAAACTTTTTCGTCGGCTTAACGCTTTCTCTCGACTTTCACTCCAATAAAACATAAAAACGAAGCGGGATTTATGTAATGGCTAAAGGCTTTGGAGCAACACTTGTGAGTTAAAAACAGGAAAAATGAGACGCTCAAAAGTACAGTTTGGCCAAAAATAGTTCAATTTTGTATTTCGTAGAGATTTTCCAGGGAGCCCGTGTGGCAAACCCCTTGACTCGACGCCGGACAAACCACTACTGCAGCACTACTAGTACGAGAGAAAGGCTTGTAACATTCGGGGCACACGTGAATCAGCAGTCACGGAGTCAACAAAGCAGGTTTGGTAAAGGGAACCACCCAAAGCTCCTGCGAGATACGACAAAACGAGAAACGACAGGGAGAACCTATGTTGGTCGAACAAATATATGGAACTGAGGCACCGTTGGTGACGTATCGAGCATCCAAGGCCTGGGTATCACGTGAACGATCCTTGGCCCCACGTGTTCGAATTTGCATTTTAGCTAGCCGGTTCTACATAAGCCGCGCATTATGCAACCTTGTTTGGAGCTTGTTACCAAATGAAATAAAAAATGTTTTTGTTGTTCTTGGAGAGCTACAAGTCGAGGAAGGAGTGAAAAAAAGAGAAAGAAAGTTGGAGAAAAGCATGTGAATAGGGAGGGACAAAACCGTTTGCGGTAAAGGGGGTCGAGCAAGGTCAGGAACGGAAAGCCCTTTCCGGGAACAACGGAGCCAATGTCTGTCGACACGTACAAACAGCTTTCCACCCCCAGTTACTTTCCTGGGAATTAAGCGAGTCAACACATCAACAATGATTGGAAATGAGTCAAAATGTAGACCGATGTAGACTCTTAGTTTTCTCCCTATAGTTTCTAGCTAGCCAAGCCAACGGAACGGCCTTGGATGAGGAGATTTTGGACGATTAGAAGAATCTTACCTCCCAAGTTGATCACGTGATCCCTGAATGCAGGCAATCTACGTATTTCTTCGCACGTGTGGACTGTAAAGGCTCTATTTGTGCGCCCATCAATCTCATTGACCTGTTGCAATCAAAAAGAAAAAGGAGATTAGACTCGTGTGAGGGCAGCGAGCCAGGAAATTCATATGATAAAGGCGCCAGTCTGCCTGGCCATGTCCCTGGCGTGTTTTACATTGTCCCTTAACAAGCATTCGTGGGAGCTTTGCTGGAGCAAGTAGTGGAGATAAAAAGAAGGCAGAAAAAGAGTTGGCAGTTGATAAAAAGAAGACGACACAGATACTTGTATTGGCTTGGCTTCTACGTGATCCAGGCAAAGCACTTGCTATGTTGGCATAGAAAATGCAGGGCGTTCATTCGCTGGAGCTGGTCATCGTACGACACCGGGGTTGAGAGCGACTCGAGAGTTGTACGGTAAAGTAGATGCAGGTTTTCTGGGTTGCTTCAATATTGAAACCATCAGGCAGCAGTCACGTGCTCGTCTGTGGGGAAAAGCGTGTTCGCAAAGCCTAAAGGAAATAGTCTATTATTGAAGGTCGAACAAGGGCGCAGAGGCTTCAAACTTACCCCATGCCTAGGCCTATTTTACTTATGCAGAGGGGCTCAGCCCCAGCCTTTCTGGTTAGGCATGTGTTGTTAAAGTTGAATTGATGGAGGACAGGCGGATATGCAGCTCGAAAAGCCTTGTTACCGAACCAACGTGAAAAGAAGTCGGCCTTTTACTGAGTTCTCTCCCAGCTTCTCGGTTGAACGAACTATCGTTGACCATATATAGAAAAAAGAAACATTAGCACCGTTTACTTTTTAAGTTAAGTAGCATTTTGCCATTATAGACACGACTTTTTTGACGCAGATTTAGCCAATTATATTCAGTTGTTAAACGTCAATTGAGACGGTTTGTAGACAGTTTAAATTCTAACAATTCGGTTACTGATATCAGTTTTTTAAATTAATATTTGGCTTTCTTAAATAATGATTATTATATACAAATGGCGATTTTCTTGTTTTCCACACTTTGAAAATGGAACATGAAAATGAAACTATGTGAAGGAAGGTTTATAGTTATAAGATAAGTACTTTTGCTGTTTGTATATAAATACACATTACCTTGAACTTGTGAAATCATTTCCTTTAATTAAATTAACACTTATTAGACTGCAACAAGGAAGCCGTTAAATGCGACATAACAAATCTCAGCGCCATCTAGTTGATGTTTAAACAAAAATGGGTCAATCCGAAAATTGCGCGGAATTTTAAAATGCTTTTTTGAAGTGTCACCTGAAAAATAACTTTAAAACGCTCGTGATTAGTGTGTAACGCAGCAAAAACTATGTATTTAATAGTCAGTTTAATAGATCAGTACATATTATTTATAGAGGTGTATCACAATGACTTGCTATGTGATTATTGCGTAATATTACATTAGGTAGTTCAGTAGCCCCAAACCGAATTTCCTTCATACAACTGAGGAATTTCCAATGAATTAAAAAGGCACAATTTGGGTGTGCTTGTACTACTATACATTGAGACCATTTATTTCTTTTTATTTAAAGGTCACCCTTAAAGTTCTCAGTTCCATTGGCTTCACTGGGAAATCGCCAAAACCATTAACAAGCTTTTCTTCTCCATCTCCCAATCCTGTCAATAAAGTCGTGCGAATTTCTGACACAGACACGTCTAAAAATTCTGTTCCCCGTGGTAATGCATTCTTCTTTTCTCCTCTGGTAAAACATTTTGAGTTTTCGCCTGAAAAAGGAACACTGCAGTCGTACCCACGCCTGTGAACCACCATGAGCGCGCTTTTTGATGGAAGCTCCGCCTCTTCCGTTTTCTCTGACAACGTTCGCAGCGCCAGTAACTGCACTTCGCATGGCCATGCTTGATTAACCAACGGTAGAAATGGCGTCAGTTTCAAATCCGGAAGCGTTACAACCCATTGACTGGAAGGATATGACAACTGCCACGCCCTTTGCACCGCCAAAAGACTCGGTTGGTTCGATTCTATATCCACATTCGGTTCTAGCAGCAGCCAGAACTTGGTAGTCGTTGCTTTCGAGTCCATAACACCCTCGCCCAAGCCTCTGGCGTCGTCGTACATGGTTTTTCGATCTAAAACGCATTCTAAAGCCCCGTCATAAAACCCCGTACATCCATGGGCTCTTCCGACGAGCAAAGAAAGTCTGCGAGTCCCATCTTGCAAGTAAATCATATCTGTTACAGGGTAATAATTCCCCTCCACGCCCAGTGACTTTATAGTGACCCTTTTCTGCATTTGAAAACCGTTCTGGTCCGTGAAAACCACACCCTTGTTGTCCAAATCCGTTTGAAAACGAATGATCACGTCATTGCCCCGAAATTGGGGCATATTACTAAGATCCAATCTGTTCTCCATGTACACGCCTTCTTGCAGCGCTGGGTCGTGGTAAATAATAGTGGAATGCACGAAACTATGACCAACTAATACTGATACTTCCGATGCTACCCGACCACTCGTGATGTAAATCTGCGTGAGTTGATCTTTAAAAGCTTTCCAGTCAGGTTCAGATCGTCCGGTATCCGTCATAAACAAATAGGCGCCGCTGTGGTACGGAGCGGTAGTGTACGCGCCAAACTGCAAGTGACAGCGCGTCTTTTGGCCCCCTGTACGCTGCCAACTCTTCAAGAGACCGGATTTCCCGTCCACTAGCAGCTTAACTGCAGAATTCTGCAACAAAATATCTCCTACTGGCAATTTGGCAGTGTTGAACGGCAATTTCCCATGCATGTCACTACACAAGGGGCAGTAGACGTTAGTTAAGCTTAAGTTTCTTCCGCTAGGTGTCTCTGGAAGCGTTCGGATAAGGAATGTAGAGATAGATAGTGGGGCTAAATGCGCTACAAAGACTAATTCAAAACAGTCTTCGGAATATTGTAGAAAGGAGGTAGATTCTGAGGAAGATTTGGCAAGGAACCAAATGGGATTTACTTGGAAAGTTACTGGTTGGCTCTGGGGGTTCAGAACTTGTAGAAAAGGGGCAGAGACACGAGTTTTTACCACTTCTGTCCGCCAGTGAGGGTCTGGATTGTATAAAACAAGGCTTTGTTCGGAATCTCCTGAGTTTGAAACTTCATCCTGTCCAAAATTACGCTCCAAAGAAATAGATAGTTTACTAGGCGTATCTTCGTATTTGGCGCGTTCCGAGTCGGCAAAGAGTAAAGAAGAATTCGTGAATGAAGAAAGGAGCAGCGAAGCGCAACGACTTTGTAGTTTTTCGACGTTTTGCAGAGAGGTAAAAAGACGCTGGCCATAATCGTGCATGACGTGCGCTTTGGAAGTACCAGTAATGGCGTCATGGTGCATAAACAACCCCAAATTTCGTCTAGCCGTCACCAATTGCTCGTAATTATGGTCCAGTACTCGGCGCCAACGTTCTGCTATACTATTCCGCTGCCGAATGTGTGCTGTTGTTAAACTGTATATGATTTCGGTAGCTCGCAAGGCAGATTCCACTTCCCGAGCCAGTTGCTTAAAAAGAGGGCGGGTACTAAAGTATCCCGTCCAATAGGCAGCCCTTCCTTCGTTGAAGACATCGGCATATGGAAAGAAATCGCCAGAAAGTACCGGGAATCGATCCAGAGACCCGTGAGCCTTAATTTCGTCAAAGTATTGACTCAAGGTACCGAACTGCATTTGGGTCTGGTACCGATCAGGATGAGCATTAATGTAATCGAACATTTTCTGGTAGTTCTGGTACTGCTGGGTCCACTCTATAGCGTACGAGTACCGAAAATCATCGCCTAAGGGTACCAGAAGGGCGTGGTTATCTGCCGGGTACAGAGTACTGGTCTTTCGGTACTGCTCTAGCAGTAGCTCAGCTTTGGCTTGAACGTTGAAGTCGTCTATAGGAACGGTCCGTGCTCGGTCCGCGTTGTACTCTCCCGGTATCTTCCGGAAATCGAACTCGTCGCACACCATGACGTGCGGGCCGCATGTGTGGCGAATGGGATACACTTCATAGGGTAGATGGTGGGTCAAGATATCGTCGCTGCCTGTCGGATCAAAGCGCTGTCGCCAGCGGAAGTCCCCTGCACGAGCCCAACCTAACCGCGGTTTCCAAGCGTAGTGAATTCGCTGAATAATCGTGTTTTCTAATCCAGATTTCTTTAACAAATACGGGGCGGTGGCACCATGACCAAAAGGATCTACCGACCAGGCTGACTTAGGCTTAACTTTGAACCTGGACCACACCCACTGATGTCCTGTTGAGTGGCAATACAGCTAATAAGGGGATGTTATTTACAAATAGAGACAAAATTTACAAATAGAGAAAAAAGTACTGGTTTTAGAGCAGTGGAACAAAGGAGACGTCGGAGGGAAACACGGAGGGTATTTTAAGAATACATGAACTTTTTGGGTGAATCGCTGCTGGAAAGAAAGGAATCATTACCTTCAATCATCTGGTCCAACATACTATAGAGATGGGGGCTGGCTTCATCCGTCATGACCCACGTCCCGGATGTCAGTTCGAGACGTCCATTTTGGATCAGATTCCGTAGAATGGAGCGTTTATGGGGGTTGGCCCTATGGGGAATCCAATTTCATAGTCATAACCATGTCATAACTTCTATTTGGGGGGGATGGGGGATGTACATAGGAGAGGATAGACTGGGGATTCTTTCTTTTTTCTTGTTTTATTTCTACCATTGGTACCACCGAGCTAGGAAAACGACTTCAGTCCAAATAAACGTCATGTTCGGCAAAAGTGGCAGCTGTTCCACAAGATTATCCAGGATTTGGTTGACGGAATTGGTTGCGTACTCTTCAAAGGTGGATAACCAACCAGGATCTGCGTGAGAGTGCGGCATAACAAAAATCTTAAAAAAAATAGAAAAAAAACAAACTATTATTAGCTTTTACTAAACATAGCGAGCTTCAAAAGTGAGGGGGAACCTTTAGAGGGCGTGGCGACTGAGTGAAATTCTTCTGCAGATCCATATAACGAATCTCAAACTTGTGGTCGAAAAACTCACGGCGAGACATCCACGCAGGCTAAAATTGTATGACAAATGACAGATTTCCTGATTAAAGTGCAAAGAATTGTTTTAAATTTCAAAAGGTTAACTTAAGCTAAAAGACTAAAGTAATATGAACATGACACATGAGCATGAAACTCAATTACGTGTAGCCGCAGGCTGTCGAACATTAGCTTGGCTGTGATATTAAAAAAAGATGGAACAGAAAGTCCTTACGGGGTTTTAATAAAGTCTTTTAATCTTTGCTTTACTGCGACTAAAATATACGTTTTTTATTGGATTCTTTCGCTTAAAAGCGCTGAAATCCTTAGTTCAAAAGGAATAAAAGAATAAAACAAATACAGATAGATGAGAAATGCCCGCATTAAACTAGAACTGATGGAAACCAATGAAAGCTGATATGCGAAATTATCATGCAATTCGTAGGAAAATTGACTAATTTAGTAAGTAGTATCTGCGATTACTTAAAGCTATATATTACTAAAATTAAGCTATATTTCATAATTATATTATAATATATAATACACAAGTAGGTAATCATAATACCTATATCAATGTGTACATTTAAGCCTTCATAATTTTCATAATTTAAGCCTTCATAATTCTTGCATTAAGTAACTATTACACACCTAGTAACCTTCAAGCTTAAAGTATTAATGTAAAATAATTATATGTACAGAATGTCAGGAATTTGCTCACTTGGAAATCCAATTTCTGGAACTCATTTTCGGTAAGAAAATCCGCATGAGCTTGCGGAATATTCGGACATGCAGAAGTGGGAGCGGAAAGAGCACTTTGGGGTTCATAATCCGCTAGGTTGAGTTGCCATTGACCCGGATTATTTGCAACGTGACGTGCATTGAGGAAATTCAGTAAGAAGAGTGTTACGACCGCGAAACTGCACGCAAACAAAAACAGGCGAGCATGACGTACCATTCGGCAACGAGGAAAAAGGCACATGTTTTTCAACGCTCTTGTTCCGCTTAACTATATTCTTTTACACACCTGTACACACAGAGAAAATAAATTTAAATTAATGCATAATTAGTACTCCGCATCAAACAAACGTACGCCCGCTCCTGAACGGGAAGAAATAATCCGAGGAAACGTTCGGTCTCAGGTGTAAGAACTAAATGGAGCATATGGTAAGTCAATTCTTTACGTTCTACACTAGGACAATTATATATTTACAACTGACAAAAAGATTTTTTTAATTGTCTTCTACTTTCCTTCCTTTGACGATCAACTTTCCTATTCCGGTCATTGACATTCAGGTGAAAACAATAAAGCAGTCAAACTGTTATCTTACTAATTTTTTCTGTATTGTTTTCGAGGCTTCAACGCATAACTCAATAGTTCATAGATTGGTAATAAGCTAAAACACTAAATGAAAAATGGCAGGGGGTGGGGGATAAACAAAATGTATGAAATACATGTCTACGACTTCACTCATTGACTTTCGTACCTCCTGACCCACTTATGGCCGGTAATCTAAATAGAAAAGAGCCCCCGAGGGAAAAGGATAGCTCCTTTGTGGCTTTTACTGCCTGAAGCTAACACCATGTTTATTTACCTTTCTCGCTTAGAATAAAAAGTTTGATAACTTTTTCCTTATCCCCAAAAGTTAAGGAACTTGGCGGTTATCGATCAAACAAGAGCACCCTAACGCTCCCGCATTCGAACACAGTAAAGCTTCATTCACTTTCGGAGGTTTAAAATGTAAGGTTTCAATCAGCACGTCATCGTATGGTTAAAATGCCCACACGTTTTCTAATCGGCGATCCCCGCTTTGCATGAACTGCTGGTTCAAGAGCTTTGGTGCAGGTTCTCGTTCAAGAGGCTGTACCAGCACGACTGGTCCCTCGGTAGCTCGACTCCAGCGTTTTGGGCTTTTTTAGTCTGTTCCAATTCGGTTATCCATTTTGTATCTATGATGCATCCCGCATGTCGGCATGTGGGTCCATCCGAGTTTCTAATAACCAGCACAAGGCGTGGTTGCGCACCGTTTCCTCGCATTCTTTATCGACTGTTCAAATAAAAAAGCGGAAACTAGTGAAAAATGGCAAGGGGTTGGGGGATAAAAAAATTTACGAAACACTCGAGGTACCAAGTGTTAAATAAATCACTCACTCCGGAATAGGAAATGAGCGACGAGGGGGATATTTTTTATTTTCTTCCATTTTCTTGGCATGCGAGATAAGGAATCAAAGGTGTCCAAAGTAAATGGTGACGCCCTTCGGACTAGGACGTGGTTTCGCGAATGACTATTGTTATGTTTTCCTTTTCCTTTTTTATTGAAGAAGGTTAGGGAAATGAAACGTAAAAGTCAATACTTGGAGAAGGCGCCATCAATCAAGTCATGTCTATAGAGTTTCGATGGCTCTTTTTCTGATGGTCGTTATTCCTTGGGAATAGGGGAGGATGGTACCCATCAATCCGAGACACGAAATGTGATTCCGATACGATATAAATAGGAGCGAGTGGGTGCGAAATCCGATTTCCTATAAATGGGTGACATCAAAGGGACAGAGCAATAAGAACAGATTAGAATGAAATGGGACTCCTGTTCGTGCAGCAAGCAAAGATAAATAGCATGTAAAGACGGTTATCAGTCTTGATTCAAGCGTTCGCTTGTAACATTACAAAAAAAACTAACTTTAAATTATAAATGTAACTATAACGGGTACTTCGTAAGATTGTTAAGTACAATCGCTGTATAGATCACTGCCACAGGGGTACTTGCTGTTAAAGAACGTAACTACTGCAAGTGGCATCGCTAAGAGTAATTAGTACCCTAAAACGGATTTCACCGACTTACATTGATTACATAACAATTAGTAATCATTATGATATAGTAATTATTTACTTATGTAAGCTATAGTAGCCATTAATTACTATAGCTTACATAAGTAAAATCCGATACAAGATTCAACAAAGAAATGCGGGAATTTAGAATTTCAACGTAGTTACCGTCATCCACATCGCTATAAACACGCAAGATTGCAAGTTGCTAGGAAAATGAAACTGGAGCGTAAGTATTAGCACCTTTATAACTTCAATTTACTAGTTTTTAGAACGTTACTCTCGAATATCTATTATTATTTAGATGAACGTGTTCTAATACACAAAATTCACTATTTTTTAAGCTTAAAACCAATGACTGTCAAAACCGAAAACGCCGCGAATGTCGGCTTTAGAAAGCTTTTCATAGCCTGTGTTAGATGGCGAGAAGACCTGCCTTGTTTATATAATAATTATTTATTAGTTTGCTAAAACATTTCCGTTCGCTATCGCCAAATTATCGCCAAAAATGGCCGGCAAAGTCGTAATCGAAGCTTCTGCTAAACATACTGCAACAGTAAGCACTAATCTTCCGTTATTCGTTCTACGGTTTTCGTTATAAACGCTTTCTTATTATTAAAGGTCATATTTTTCCATGGATTAGGCGACACCGGGTAAGCTAATTACATTAAATTACGTAGTAATATATCTTAATTAACTTCTAACGTTTTCGTGTTCAGGCACGGATGGGCGAGTAGTTTAGCCGACATTAAGCCTCCTCATGTCAAGCTAGTGTGCCCTACAGCGTAAGACTTGCTTTTTGTCGAGAATGCTCTCGTTTTTTACTGCCAATGTTTTGTAATTTAGTCCCACGATGCCAGTAACGTTAAACTCTGGATTCCGGATGCCGTCATGGTTTGATTTGAAAACCCTGGATATCAATGGCGTCGAGGACGCCGAAGGCATCCAGAAAGCATCCTCTACAGTGCATGGATTAATTGAGGAGGAAATCCAAGCAGGCATTCCATCGAATCGCATTTTAATTGGAGGATTTTCTCAAGGCGGAGCTTTGTCCTTATACTCCGCATTCCGATGTGTTCACACTTTGGCCGGGGTCGTCGCATTGTCCTGCTGGCTCCCGTTGCGGGATTCTTTTCCTACTGTAATTCTTTTAATCAAATGCATTCCGCTCGTTTATTTTTGTAAAAAAAAATAATAAAAAAATCGCTTTTTTCTACATATTAGGGACTAATTGGAAATGCCGATACTCCGATCCTTCAATGTCATGGAGATTCCGACCCCGTAGTCCCTTTCCGCTGGGGGAATGAAACGTCCACTTTGATGAAGAAGTTTGCAAAACATGTGGATTTCCGCAGTTACAAAGGCTTGTCTCATTCCTCCTCAGACAAGGTAGAACCACGTTGAAGTTTAGCTATGTTTATGCTTAAGATGAATCGTTTCTGTAGGAACTGAAAGACGTGAAGACTTTCCTAGATCAGAAACTGCCACGCGTCTGATACGGGCTTCTCAGAAGCCAACAAAAACCATGCAATCCAACGTCAATTTTTGGCCCAGTCTTTTATCTCGCCTCCCTCCCCCTCCCCCGTTTCTTGTGGTTAAAGTAGTGAGGTCAGTTTTGGTCCCTTTCTCGGTGTAATCATGAAACAATATAAACACTGTTGGATGGAACTTCACTACTCTTAAGCATTCCGTGAAATAAAGCTACTTTGTCTTTGTTTTTATCAAAAATGGAAGCAACGACACTCGCAGTACAAAGAACAAGGTCTAGCATTAATCCAGAAAGTTTCCCCAATTCATTAGTAGTAACAAGCATTAGTACTAACAAGCATCAAAGTTCCGTCCATGGGTTCAGGGTACAAGGTTTCAAGGATCCGGGTTTCACCCACGACAACGACTGGGCAGATTGCTACGGAAATGAACAGAAATGGTGAGTTTACAAGAACTATGCTTTGAATTAATAATCATACTTTGGAACTCTGGATAGATTTCTGAACGGGGCCATGTAACGCTGGACTAAAGGCCGAAAACCGTAAGAAATGTGGATCGTCATTCCGGGCCTCATATAGGGCTCGTTTACATAGTGCTATGGAGCTGATGACTTTCGTCTGAAAGGATGACCTGTCTTGGGTGTACCTTTACGCCAGAAAAGAAACAGAAAGCATAAGATAAAGCAAAATTTTCAAACAGGAATACTTTACATGGTGGCGGCCTCGAAATTGAAGGGTTTGGACACGTCAATGGTAAGAAAGGAACGTTTCATGTGGCGCAGGATCTGCCATATTCGGTTTTCTTGGCTCCAAACTGGAAAGTGTGCTGCGGTGTCCAGTTCGCCAGTTAAAGGGTGAATTTGAGGGTGAAAGATCGGCGGGTTAAACGTCACTTTCTAGTTAATAATTACGATTACGATTAATAACGATTACTTTATTGGAAAACTATTTATTTGATTGGAAAACTAAGTTTGGAAATTTGGAGAAAACTTACGTACTGGACAAGTTCCTTCTGGGTAGGTTTCTTCAATGAACATATCGAAGCGAAAAGCTCCGCCTTCGTAAAGTCCTTGCTTAACAAAAAACACTCCAAACCAATGTGTTGGAGCGCTGAAAGAAGGTATTACGAATATGTCGCGTAGCGACTTCTGTTCTTGGACCAAGTTACTGGAATAAATTCAAAATTTGAGTCAGATTGTGAAATCGAAATTGAAATTTCTTATGGATTACTATTCTGCCATGATGCTGTACTCAAGGAATACAGGACTGAATCGCTGTCTAACTTTTTCGGAGGGTGGTTCATCCTTCTTGGGTCGGGAAGTCCGGGCAGGAGGGGGACTGGCGAACGTGGCACTGGGGGTGGTGATTTCTTTGAAGGGTAGTTGGCGACGAAAAGATCCAGTTTTGGAAGGCGTTCTTACGAAGTTGTTGGACGGGGGCGTTCGGGGCTCATAAGCCAGCTCATCTCGCATAAACTATAAATATAACAAGCCAAAAGTAACGGTAAACGAATATAGACAAATTAATAATCGAGAAGCGAAGCAATGGGATACGGTTTTATTTCATGACACGAACAAAGGAATAGAAATAGAATAAGAAACTATTGAAAATTGAAATTGAGCGTTAGATTTACCTGAGATTCACGTGGTATGGCGAATTCCATTCTTGTAGATCAAACTACTCAGCACCTAGGAAAACAAGGCCAACACACCCAAATACATGCCACAAGGGCACACGATCCGCTTTGTTTTCGGGATCAGCTGATCGACAGCCATCTTGGCTGGGACTTAAGCCTAAGGGGTTGTTCCTCCTTATTTCTGATTGGTCAGCCGTTTATCCCAGGACTGAAAACGAATATTTAAGCGTTTATTAGAAAGAATAGTCAGGAGTACACAATTTAATGAAACAAACACGATGTACTTCTTGCTTAGCAAAATTAACACATGACAATCATTAAGAAATGGATTAAGCATCTTCCAAATGCTGCTGAACCAATGCTAAAATGGCATTGTAAATTTTGACAGCTGGGCCAAGCTTCATATGGATCAGGTCTACCAAATCGTTTTGGTTCATTAACAAGAACGCAGCTCCATCAATTCTCTGCAATTCCCAGACCAAAGGTAATACAAGAACAAGAACAAAATGAAATACAAGAACAAAAGAACTCGAAGGGATGAAGCCGTGAATTACCTGCTCGACGAAGGCTTCTGCTGTTTGATTATCGCATCCACAGCATCGTCTTACGTACTCCGCCACCTGGGCAGGCTCCCAGTGTCGTACTTGCTCTCTTTTGACTTCTTCTGTGAAAACTTTGACATGGGCAGACCAACTAAAAGGGGTCACCACGTTCGGATTAGGTATCGGAGGCAAACTGTACACAGACGATTGAATTGCAGTTGGATTCGGCGCTGTAACAATACTGGAAAGAGGCGGGGGAGTGAGCGAAGTTGCTATTGAGCAGGCTACGCTCCCAGACGGTGGCGGCGTTGGGCTTGGTGGCGGAGTAGGACTCACCGGTCTCCTTTCATCCCAAAACGACTTTTTCCTACAAAAAAAATCCAAGTATTTGTCCCGGAATTTCAAAATATTGCACGAAAATTCAAACTTACACTTGAACTTTGACTTCTGCTTCCATCCAGTCGCTTGGGGGCGGTATCAAGCCGTCATTATTGGCCAAACTCACCACACTGAGTCTATCTAAGGGCGTAAAATCCTTCTTGACGTTGCAGCTGGCGTAGGGGCAGTGCTGAGCTGAAAAATGCGTTGAATAGAGCATGTACTGGGCGTGTCCCAGTCCTAGGCAGCCCGGTATAGGACAAGATTCGCCTTCCTCATCCATCGCAGCTGGTGGAGCCACGCCTACTAGTTTGAAACGAACAGGATGAACTCAGAATGAACTCAGAATCAACAGAATCAATTTATTTCTAATCAAAAAGAACCTTCGCTGCGAGGGGGTTGCAAGGGATGATCCGTTTTCTGGGCCCAACCAGGTGGATGGATATCCGGGCTATCTTCGTCGCACCAGAAATCCAACTCTGCGTTCCACCCATCCAAATGTAGCTTAACTCGATGACTTCGGACTGCTGCCACAGATGCCACACGTAATAATACTGGATTCCGGGGATCCATGACTTCCAACTTCATCCCAGTCTTGAATCCCATAGGTGGGCGTGGCCTAAACGCCTTAAGGGGCACAGCGGTGCTGCCTGATTTGTCCAAATAACTTTCCCAGTCAAACTTCTCTTTGGGGTTAAAATCTATCAAAGACCCATAAATCATATACAAGCTTATCTATGTTTAATATACTCTAAAGCTTTTACCACAGGGAGCAGTTAGTGGGCGTTCACGAGATTCGCAATACCCAACTGCATGGGTATAAGGGCTCGTGGGATCAGCCCAGTAGTCGTATTGTTCATCCCATGAGTCGAAATGGACTAAAAACTTGTCTGGAGACAAGACGTTAGCCACAGACGCTACACAAATCAAAGATGAGTTTTTCTTGTCCACAGCTTCCAGTTTCATTCCTCTTTCAAAGCCACAAGGTGCGTCACCCTGTCACAAACATCGATTTTAAGGTGAAATAGAAAATAAAAAAAAAAAATAAGGGAAATTCTAAAAGAAAGTTGTTTTTTTTTTACAGAAACTTCAATTATTGCAAAGGCGTCTTCGGGTGCGGGTTGGGCGTTGGTGTATTTGAGATATGCCTCCCAATTAAAGGATGGGAATCCTTTGGGCGGTTGGAGTGTTTGTCTGTTCTTTTCGCACCAGCCGGGTGGGAAAAGCGTCCAGGAGTTGGCATTAGCCCAAAAATCGTAACCGGAAGAGTAGCCGTCAAAATGCAATCGTATCCGGTAACCTTAGCCAAAGATTTGGTTACAGATGTGCTTTTTACTACTTAATCGAAGTACCGATGACTTGGACGACTGAAAGAACGCAGAATAAAGACTGGTGTTCCGGGTCAATGCCTTCTAACTTCATGCCGACCTCGAAGGGATTACTGCGTGCTGGAAAAGCGTCAAGAAACAGCTTTTCAGGGGCGCCAAAGGATTTGGTTTGTTCCAGATACTTGGGCCATGAGAAGGAGCAGCTTTTCCCATCCGCGATGCTAACACTCTACAAGGCAAATCGAGTTTGGATCAAAGGAACTCTGGGTGTTGGTATAGTTCTGGACTTACTTTAGAAGGGGTTATAGGGCATGGGGGTAACATGATTGGTATCAGGGGTTTTTCGTCTTGGTCGTCGCAATCAGTCACAAATTTGGCGGAAATAGCTTTCTTGTTTTTACGTTTTCGCTTCTTGCCTTTATGTTCAAGTTCTTCGAGGCTGGGTTGGAGTTGAGGAGAAGTGATGGGGGAATGGGCAGCGTCAGACGACGCAGGAAGCTCTGGTTCCAGCGAAGGCGGCTGATGGTCTTTGGCGCAGGCCACTGAGCAATAGTTGGGGCTATGGAAATGGGCGGAGAAGCCGTAGCAACTGCAGTTCAGACACCGAGAGACTTCTTCCTCGTTGATCGAGACTTCAGGTAGATTTACGACTGCAGATGAAACGAAAGAAGCATTCTAAGATGTGTTAGATCTTTGAATTAAGACTAGTACCTTTATTAGGAGGTAAAACGAACCCACCATCGTCAGCAATCTCTAAGAGCCCAAAATCGTTGACTTTAAACTTAAACAAAAGAGATTAGAATGAATGAATCGGAAGGCGAATGAGAGTACTTTGAAACTGCTTCCAGGTAACGTGCCAATATTATCTTTCCATTGCAAATTGTTTAGTTGGGTGTATTGCGGTTTGCTTTCTCCTTCAGACATGCTTTGCAGGTCTTCTTCTGGAGGGTCGGGTCGAATCTAATTGTATATATTTTTGGTATTAAAAGACATCACTTCTATGAAAGACGAAGCGCGAGTATTGTCAAACTGACTCAACTAGGAATGATCTTAATAGTTAAGGAATTGATGAATTCTTACCTTGAATCTGAGTTTAGGAATGGGTTGGGGAGTGTTTGGCATGGAGGTTATTCTCTGACCTTCTGTTTCTGCTATACAATGCGTCATCGCGGGGACCTAACAACACAAGTAAGATAGATGAGCGACCAGCGTTTAAACACAATTAGATTTTACATCTGGAAGTTAATTATGTTGCTCTTGCAATTATGCTATCGAATTTCTAGCGAACTCCGTATTATCTCTCCACCCCGAAACGGAATAACTAGTCACGTGACTGATTCCCCTATCCTTCTAAGCCGGCCTACTTTCTTCTAAATGTGTGACTCGCGAGCACAGATTTAAAAGTGAAGGGTTAAATACTCGTGATGGTTCTTAGGTATATACTTATTTGCAAAAAGCTTGATGTTCACAACTTACCTGGTTGCGAGAAATTCGGTTCAGAAATACGGGTTAAAATACCCGCACTAACTATCGTCTCAACTCCAACATCTTTAGCCATATCGATACCGTCTGAACGTGGGTGCAGGTAAAATGCGAAGCGCGAAATACAAAACTCGATATTTTACATGCGAAGCGCATAGCGAGAAAAACTGCGGAAAAAATGGCATAACGATTTATTGGATCGTATGTCATTCTTTATTGTTTAATAATGTACATTTAAGGTTAAGTCTTATAATATGAGCGTATGGAACATTGCATTACTAAGTCTGTCACTAACACATAACTCTGGCAAGATTCAATCAAGACTGAATCCGGATGGTTATATATTTCGAAGGTGTTTATGGGTTAGGAGGAAAGGTAATTAGTTCTTGAAAGTTCTTGCTACACTACAAGTCTGACAATGCCAAATGCTGAAAGATTCTAGGGTGAAGATGACAGCAATAACACAGAAATAGAACAGTTTTTCGCTGTACTATATCAAAAGGCTTCTTTCTTATAGACTAAATTATTTAAATCTATTTAAGTATTAAAAAAGTTAGTTATTTAAGTTATAAGTATTTAAAATCATGTTCGAATTTGGAACCGTTTGATTCGCGAATAGAACCTCGAATGATAAAAAGGGAAAGTAGACAGCGAACCGAAACACGTTTCTGTCAAAAGTATTCCAACGAGCGAACGGAAAAGACGTTTTTTGGTGCTTGGAGGGTTTTTATTGTTTTGAAGTGTTTTTTCCACCCCAATCGGATTAACTTGTTACCCGCCGAGTGCCTTTTAGTCTTAATATTGTACCTTATCAAGATTTCCCCGTTTATATGTAAAATGTGTTCATCAAGGGACGTTTTTCCCAGGTGGTTAAGTTGAAATTTTTACAGTGCGCGACCTTCCACTTCTTGGTTGGACCTCTGAAACACCATGGCAGGCACTAAAAGAGCATGGAAACTACGTAAGCCTTGCCATCTTTCCTAATTTTATCGTATATTTGACTAATTCCAATTCTGTGCCATAATTTGTTCGAGATTGGCCCATTCCCAGGTTTCTTTGTTACCTGCCCGCAGCTTCTAAAAGTTGCAGGTGGCCTTTCGCAAAGGCTACATAATCACCATGACCATGTTTGGGTAGCATGTAGACGCGAGAGCGTTTGTTTTCACTCAACCTCGACCTTTACTACGCTCCCATAGGTGCTCTCACCTTTAGCCCGTGAGGCCGAGTATTCATCTCCATTGAAAAACTCATTGCCACACTCCAGAAATGATTCTCCAAGGCTGGGATCTACATATCGTGGCCTTTGGCACCATTTCCTCTCTCGTACGTGTTGTTTTCTGGGAGCCATGTACCCTCAACACCTCCAATTACCGGTTGTTAAAAGGAGTCTGCCAATTATTGCCCATGACTAATAGTGTAGCATCCGCCTTCGCCTGACTTTACACGCTAATTCAAAAACTCCCTTTGTTTGTTTATTCACAGAGGAATTTTCAGGCCATAATAGCATGGTGACATGTGCTTCATTGGGTCGCAAATCAGGTCGCGTTTTAGTCACAGGCGGCGATGACCGGAAAGTCAACTTATGGGCCGTTGGCAAGCCAACCTGCATTATGGTAATTCATTTCTTTTTATGTTTCTACTAATACCCGTTCTTTCTTTCTGAAGCTTTCTTGGAGAGCGTCTAAAGCGTCTGAAGCGCTTCCAAGTGTCTCCTGAAGTTAGAGTTTTCCCAGGTTAAGCGCCTCTAGGCTTTGGAATTGAAGTTTAAAAGAAGACAGGGGGAGGGGAAGAAGGAGCTAAGACATTGTTGCTCTCGTTCCCACGCTTTGATGAAGGGGAAATTGGAGGGGTCTAAAGAGTCTTTAAGACGCATTACACACCTCCTAAGGCAATTCCGGTGCATTTTCCCTTGCATTTTCCCTTGCAGGGGAGGAACGACTCGAGCGTGAACAGAATTTGCCCCTCTAATGACTCAAAGGTGGGCAAGAGCAACACTGGGTCCTTCCAAACGGCCTTGGGAGCGCTTTTGGACCGTGAACAAGCAGCGGGTTGCCGGTTGCTTCCCGTCTAACCTTCCTTAAGAAGGTTATGAGAGTTGTGCATGACATGGATGATTCCTTCATTAAGAGAAACCCTCAAAGTGCCTCAAAGTATCCAGGTCCTATTGCTTCATCTTCAGAGTTTAGCTTTTTTGGTTGATCCGACAGGATTCGCACTATGCCTACGGGAGTATCGTCTTGAAATCTCGTAATTTGGATCATTGCCAAACCGCCAGTAGTTCCTAACAGTGGGTGATTCATCTTTATCAGTTTTCCACCTGACTGAACTCAAGTTTTTTTGTTTTTTTTTTAATATTGGCGTATAGGCATAAGCCTGTTGCCAAAGTTTATTATTAAAAAATTACATTTAAAACCGGGTAAGGGAAAGGGATATAACAGAACGCTGTCACATTGGGCGGCCTTTGGAAACTGGCAAGCCCTTCACCACAGTATAGAGGTTTACACAGTATGGTAACAGGGGTATCTTCCAATGTTAAGGTTTTCTGAGGACCTTCTCGGTCCCCAGAGTAATATTCAGCTAAAAGGCCAGAAAACGAAAAGGTACATTCGCAAACCTCCCAGTGCAGTTCAAAAAAGGTCACAACGGTTTACAAAGCGCGTAATTTAAATGTATTGCTTTAAACTATGTGAGCTTAAAATAAAAGATGAATTAACTAGGCCAAAGCACAACACGTATACACATTCTAGACTATTCCGCGTTACCCAGGTTGCACCACGAGGAGGCAGTCTATTTTGCAACCCATACATAGGTGTTTTATAGTATACAGGTTTAACCCCATATACTATAAAATACCCATGTATATTAATGTCTCTATGTGTTGTTATGACTCTATTTATGTCTATATACGAGTTATCCATTACATTGGTACTTTACAACTATCCCTAAATGTTACTAACTTTTGCAAGTTTAGTATTTTTCTTAACACGTTTATCTACGGCTCTTTCTGCTACAGCTACATTTCCTTCTTTAAGTGTATAGTAAATCCTAACTCGAGCGAACAAATAAAAAAAAATAATCAACTGGAAATCAACTGTTTTTTTCCGAAAACACTTTCAAATGCGCACGTTGCCGGTAGGACCCTACGTTAGCCCAAAACTCCCTAGAGGGCCCGAGAGAAAGGTCACCAGTCCCCCGTTTTCTGAATGTTTTCTTCTCTTCTCGAACCCTTTTTCTAGTAGATTAGGAATGCCTTCATGGAGGTACATGGGCACAGTCTGGGAATCCATCCCCCATATAAGCCTTCGTACCCTCACATCCTCTTGGGACCGAGAGATTTGTCAGAAAACCTTAACATTGGAAAGATACCCCTGTTACCATACTGTGTAAACCTCTATACTGTGGCCATTACTTTCTGTAAAAATGTGTTTTTCTACGTTGAAAACTATTCCAATTCCCTACGCGAAGTAACGGGTAAAGACAGAATAACGAAGCTGAAACAGAGGTCAACGATAAGGTTTGCCTTTCCGTAGCTCACTACTTGCAAAAAATGCTCTTGGCCAACCCGTCACTCCCCCCCCCCCCTCACTTCACAACACCATTTAGTCGACCTAAAGCAGCGAAGTTCGAAAGCACAACTTCTTCCCTTCCCCCTTTCTTTACATGTTTTCTACTTTTCCTCTAAGAGACCAAAGTAATTGTAATTGTAACGTTATTTGGCCTTTTTTTAATGTACTAGTAAATTACACTACAATTTTCGATAAAGTACAATGTAATGAGTACATTACATTACATTTCAACTGAGCGAAAATGTAACGAGCACATTACAGTTGCTTTAAGATAAGTAGTTTACAAATTAAGATAAGTAGACATTTTTATTTATTTACAAATTTATTAAGATAAGTAGGCATTACAAATTATCATTACTTGTGATGATTACACAACACTGTTGCCAAACCGCCAGTAGTTCCTAACAGTGGGTGATTCATCTTTATCAGTTTTCCACCTGACTGAACTCAAGTTTATCATGTAGAACTATCTCTAACCATGGCTACTTGAATTAAAATGTTATTTTAATTATTTTGTTTTGTTTTGTTGCCTACCTGGATATAATCATATCATCTTTACATAGATGACTTAAATCATTTTAGGTTACCCTCGTAATTTTTTTATTAATAATTAGCTGATTTTTGTGACGAATGAATGATTTTGGGAATTCATTCTTGGATTTCTACGATTGTTTGTTGAATTTTAATTAATTTTAATTAATTTTTATCGATATCTATAGAGTTTAAGTGGACACACAACTGCCATTTCAGTGGTTCGGTTTTCACCTTCGGAAGAGTTGGTGGCAGCCGGAGCTGGCTCTGGGGCAGTCAAAGTTTGGGACTTGGAAGCTTCTCGTTTGGTCCGAACCTTAACCGGGCATCGAGGAGCAGCTTCGGCAGCCGATTTCCATCCTTATGGCGACTTCTTAGCTACAGGCTCGGCCGATTCTTCCATCAAACTCTGGGACGTGCGGCGCAAAGGCTGTATATTCACCTACCCAGGTCATACCGGGGGCGGAGTGACTGGTTTACGTTTTTCGCCCGATGGCCAGTGGGTGGCGTCAGCCGGAGAAGATGCTTTGGTCAAAGTCTGGGATCTCCGTGCTGGCAGATTATTCGCCCAATTAAGCGGACATTCCGGACCCATCACCGATTTGGAATTCCATCCCCATGAATTCCTCTTAGCATCCGGTGGGGAAGATCGACGACTCATGTTCTGGGATTTGGAAACCTTTTCGTTGGTGTCTTCCTCCGAGCCTAACGATATCACCACGCCCCTTAAGTAAGCCCAAGGAAGATAACTTGCTTTTTTAACGAATTCATGTATTTCTGTCGATTTAGAGTCGTTTTGTTCCATCCAGAAGGCACTTGCTTGTTTAGCGCAGGCAGCGAAGGGCTTAGAGTCTGGGGATGGGAGCCTTGCACCCCCCATGATGCTATACCCATTGCCTGGGGCAAAGTTCAGGACATGGCTACCACCAACACCCAATTAGTAAGCGATTAGCTGGAGTTTCGGCGGAAACTTTGTTTCATTTTGGATGTTTTTAGATTGCAGTGTCGTCGCATTTGGGTTCGGTGCATGTATACGTGGTGGATTTGAAGAAAGTGAAGCCTATACAACAGCCAGCTATGACGGCGGTCAGTAATGTAACCTCGAATGGCAGTTCTGAAGGGACTTCAGTACCGTTTCGCCATAATCAGCCCGCTAGAAAGAGCTTTAACAAGGAAAGGACCCCGCAGCAGCACCGGCAAGAATTGGCGAGGTTGAAACAAAGAGCTACGGCCATGACGGAAGAGTCGAGCTCCTCCAGCACCGAGGCAGAGAACGAGAATGAGTCTTTTCCAAATGGCGTACCTGATATTCACGAGTATCGATCTGCTTTCTTAAGCAAACGACGCGAACGTTAGTTGTTTTTTATTTCTGATCATTTCTGATCATTTTTTTCTAATTTATCATTCATTTTCGATACTAATTCCTTTTTGATTATTTTCGCCTTCTTTTTGATAATTTTCGCCTTCTTTCCTTGTTTAGTGAGCCGAACCCCACCCCCCGAACAGGCTCCTCCCTCTAATATACACGGATACCAGGATATGCATGGTAATTTCCTGCAAATGACTTAACCTGAAGATTTTCCAACATTAAATGTCGATTTTATGATATTTCAGAAAATAAAATCAAAACTATGGCTCCTCCCCCGCCAGATGTGCTACCTGCACCACCTCCTATGCGACCCTCACCTACTTCCTCCCCTTCGCCACCCCATGACCACGCCTCCAGGGCATTTCCCTTACCCCCTAAATCGAATGCAACTAGCATTAGCACTCGACCGCCTTTACCTGGCAGAGAACGACGGATTTCTCAGTCTGAAACAAGCAATCGGCCTGACCTTATGCCGCCCAGCTCCGTTGCAGTCAATGCTGGTGCTACGTTACCCAGGGGGCGGTCCCAGCAACGGAAAAGGGAGGCTCCACTTAATGCACCTTTCCGGAAGGATTCGATCAAAGAATTATTGCAACCTTCTAACTCTTCCTCCTTATCTGACACGGAGAACAATGCCAGGTGACATAGAACAGCCAAAAACGTTAAATCTAACTATTTAACGGATAAAATAGACCTAGAACGGCCAAAAACGTTAAACCGTTAAAAAACGTTAAATCGTTAAAACCACAGTATAGAGGTTTACACAGTATGGTAACAGGGGTATCTTCCAATGTTAAGGTTTTCTGAGGACCTTCTCGGTCCCCAGAGTAATATTCAGCTAAAAGGCCAGAAGACGAAAGGGTACATTCGCAAACCTCCCAGTGCAGTTCAAAAAAGGTCACAACGGTTTACAAAGCGCGTAATTTAAATCTATTGCTTTAAACTATGTGAGCTTAAAATAAAAGATGAATTAACTAGGTCAAAGCACAACACGTATACACATTATAGATTACTTCGCGTTACCCATGTTGCACCACCAGGAGGCCGTCTATTTTGCAACCCATACATAGGTGTTTTATAGTATACAGGTTTAACCCCATATACTATAAAATACCCATGTCTATTAATGTCTCTATGTGTTGTTATGACTATTTATGTCTATATACGAGTTATCCATTACATTGCTACTTTACAACTATTCCTAAATGTTACTTCCTGTAAATTCCTAAATATTCCATACATAGGTGTTTTCTAGTATACAGGTAATATACATATATTACATATACTATAAAATACCCATGTATATTAATGTCTGTATGTGTTCTTATGACTATTTATGTCTATATACGAGTTATCCATTACATTAGTACTTTACAACTATCCCTAAATGTTACTAACTTTTGCAAGTTTAGTATTTTTCTTAACACGTTTAACTACGGCTCTTTCTGCTACAGCTTCATTTTCTTCTTTAAGTGTATAGTAAATCCTAACTCGAACGAACAAATTAAAAAAATAATCAACTGGAAATCAGCGTTTTTTTCCAAAAACACTTTCAAATGCGCGCGTTGCAGTAGGACCCTACGTCAGCCCAAAACTCCCTAGAGTGCCCGAGAGAAAGGTCACCAGTCCCCCGTTTTGTGAATGTTTTGTTCTCTTCTCGAACCCTTTTTCTAGTAGATTAGGAATGCCTACATGGGGGTACATGGCACAATCTGGGAATCCATCCCCCATATAAGCCTTCGTACCCTCACATCCTCTTGGGACCGCGAGATTTGTGAGAAAACCTTAACATTGGAAGGATACCCCTGTTACCATACTGTGTAAACCTTTATACTGTGGTTAAAACGTTAAAAACGTTATTTAACAGATAAAATAATTTCCTAATTTTATGTCTTTGTTTAATATGAAGATGTGGTGCCATTCGCCATAGTCCATCAGAGCCTTCTTTGGCTAGAAGAGCAGCTTCCCAGACGCGATCTTCGTCATTGTCTCGACCTGCCCCTTCTTCTCCTTCAAGTCGCCCAGATGTAACTGGCGTGTCCGTACACATGGCCTTAAATCAGCAGAAAATGCAACCCCAGCAATATCCCAAGCCTCGATTACCAGTTTCAGCGCCTTTTAACCACTACGAAGAGCCTTCACCTGTTCCAGCACCTAGAAACATTGCTTACGTACCCCCGCTCAGCGAACGACCCCCTACAATCGATCCTAATCAGTTCTTACCCGTAAAAATCCTTAATTCCTCTCAGGAATTGGGTTTCTAATGTTCCTTTTTGGATCTTCTAGAGAAAGTTCGCAAGTACACCAATGGTATCGGGCGTTTCTATGAGTCATTTGGATGCCATAAGTGGTTCGTTGGAGCTGGAACAAATGGAAGCAGTCCATATGTTAAGTCAGGGACATGTGGCCATGCTTACGGTGCTTTCAAATCGTCATCGGGCGTTACAAGTGGTCCATAATCTTTGGGTGCACCGAGACGCCAAAGTAGCGGTGGAAACGGCAGTGGATATGGGGGATTCGGCTGTTATTCTGGACCTCTTGAGCGTTATTATCTTCAGACCGTAAATCTAGTGGCATTCCGCTTGTTTTTTTGTGAAATTCATGTTCGTTTTACGGTTTAGGCATCTTTGGAGCTTGGACTTGTGTGTCTTGCTACTGCCTTCCATTGCGGAAATGTTGCAGAGCGAATTTGAAGCCTATGTTCATGCTGCAGCCAATGCGTTACGTCTCGTTATCAAGAATTTTGCTACTGTTATTAAAACAAATATTCTGGCGCCTGTTATGGCGGTTGGAGTGGATATTTCAAGAGAAGATAGGTAAAAATAAGCTATAGTTAAAGGACTGGCTAGGGGCACAGTTTCGTATGTTTCCGTGGTGTAGCGGTTATCACATCCGCCTAACACGCGGAAGGTCCCCGGTTCGATCCCGGGCGGAAACAGTATTTTTTTTACGTCTCACTATCAAGAATTTTGCTACTGTTATTAAAACAAATATTCTGGCGCCTGTTATGGCGGTTGGAGAGGAAATTTTAAGAGAAGATGGGTAAAAAGTAAGCCCTAATTAAAGTACTGGCTAGGGGCACAGTTTCGTATGTTTCCGTGGTGTAGCGGTTATCACATCCGCCTAACACGCGGAAGGTCCCCGGTTCGATCCCGGGCGGAAACAGTATTTTTTTCGCCATTTTCTTCTCCTTTTAGTCTTTCCTTTATTTTTTTTTACTCGTCTGTGGTTCATTTATACTTTTTAAAATTTATTAGTACCAATTAAGAATTAATTTTCAATATTTTATAATTTCTTATTTTTAATTAAATTAAGATCTAGGTAGCGAAACAGTGTTCTTTGATTTAGTTCTAGGCTAGGCTTTTGTTCTAGGTTGTTCTTTGACAAGGCTAGGCTTGTTTATGTTTGATTTGTATGGTATTGTAATAAGTTAATAATTGTTTGTTTTTTTGGGTTCTTTTTAGGTATAATAAATGCATGGCCTGTTATAGTCAGTTGGTGCCCATCCGTGCCTTTGTGCTAAAGCGTCAAGCAGTTGCGGGAAAATTGGGACACACGTTTCGAGAACTTCATATCCTCCTGCAAGCTTTGGATTGATACCTGGAGTTGGAGTATTTAAACACACCTGTTTTTTACTTAGTGTTTTTAACTATCGTTTCCACGTACGGCTCCGCGTTTTTGTGCAGTGCAAAATCCGTCCATTGGGCCTTCGTTGGAACTCGATGCAAACTTAGAACCGCCTTTTACGTCAAAGAGAACAGTATTGTTCTTTTTCTTTTTCCCTTGTTCTGTATCTGAGCAAAGCCATACCGAGTTGACAAGTTAACAAAGAAAAGAAGAAGAAAATTTGCGAAAAACAATTTAGGGGTGTTGGACCTTAGTTGGACAACTTGGATCTCAACTTTTACATCCCATTTCCGACACTGAATTTTTAAAACGCTAGAGTACTGTATAGTTAAGAGATAATGTACTTTGTACTTTTATGCGACTTCTTTGGATAGTTTAAATGGCCTAGTGTAAATGAATGAGACAATTTCTAATCATCGCCAAGAGCTCTACAGGGCTCTATTGATTGCTACGTCACTAATGTTGTGAATGACGGGTGAAATATTGGTGCATTTGAGGTCGTGCTGTAATTCTTAAACAAAATAACAGGTTGTTTAGAAGGGAGTGTGTCTGTTTTAATATTTTGAACTTTCATAGATCCCGCTTTGGGTGTTTGACATCCAGTAATTCCACACCATCTGATGGTGAAAGTTAAACGTGCTTTCCTTAGAAACGCCGTTTGTTTATTTCCAGAGGAGTTTAGTCAGTTTGTTGTCAGCTTTTTAGTTTACTTCTTGCTGAAAGCATTAAACGTTAACAGATTTTCCTTATCCTGAATGCCCTGGTTTAACCTGGGGCTTGTTAAGTAAGTTAGACTTTCTGTTTATTTTCTAACAAGCTTGGGACTGGAGTACTTTTTAACCGTTAAAGTTTCATGTCGATGTAATTTATATATTCGTTTGGCGTTTGGCATCTGTTGTATTCTGTAAATCAAACCGAGGCTAGCGTTGCAAATAATTTTGTTTTATTTTCAAGTTGTATTTTGTAATTTATTACTGATTCTGGTTGTAGATTAGTTGAAGGTTTTGAGAATGGAAAGGCGGATTAAACTGAGAAGCTTGAATAGCCACATCACATGTAAGATTTGTTCTGGGTATCTAATAGATGCTACAACCGTCACAGAATGCCTACACACATGTAAGTTTGTTCCTTTCTCTTACTCAAATATGTGAAACTTTAAATATGCGTGTGTTATCAGTCTGCAAGAGTTGTCTGGTCAAGCATTTGGAGGAAACGAATACATGTCCGGCTTGCGACATTGTTATCCACCAATCCCATCCTCTTCAATACATCAGTTTTGATCGTACTATGCAAGATATCGTCTACAAACTCGTCCCCAATTTACAAGACGGTAACTTCTCATTCACTCTGTCTAATATTCTTACATTTCAAGCATTATTCTAACCCAGGCGAGATGAAAAGGGAACGCGAATTCTATAGACAGCGAGGTCTGCCCTGTCCTAAAGACGTGGCAGCCAATTCCGAAGATGGTGACATCAAAAAACCTCTGGAGGATGTCCATAGCGAAACGGGGAACAATCGATTCGACGAACAAGTTCGAGCTTCAAAGTCGATGTATTCAAGTTCTAATGGCCTGGGTTTCTCTTAGGTTACTTTATGTTTGGAAGCATCCTCTCCAGGCGTGATTAGAAGCCTCAAGAAACGCTATTTACGGTGTCCTGCGCAAGCTACGGTCACTCACGTCAAGAAATTCATCGCCCGAAAAGTAATGCCCACAATGGACGCGTACAAAGACGTAGAAGTGTTGTGCAACGATGAACTTTTGGGCAAAGACCACACACTGAAATTCGTACTTCTCACACGTTGGAGATTTAAGGACCCGCCCATTCGTTTAACCTATCGTCCTCGCCACGACATCTTGTCCTAATTTTGTCCACCCCAATTATGTTTGTGTGGTTTTCTTTGACTCGTGATAACAATTTATACCGTATTTTTATAACTTTTATAGCCTCACTATTGCTAGAACTACCTGTACTGGAATTCTGCTATGTGGAAATGCACAGTTGGTTCTTTTTTGCCCTCAAGATCTTGCGGTATGTGTGGGATTTTCCAGATTTTCCAGACTTCCCGGACGTATGCGGTTTAATCCCAGAGAGCAATTTGGATCACACCGTCGCTTGCATCTACTCGATAAAGATGCACGTCTTTGCACTCCTGTTCCTCCTGGCCGTTCCAACAGCAGGTATTATTTAAACAATATTTTCTAAATAATTAAACGCAGGGGGTGCCTTTCTCAATTTGTAAAATTATTTCGTTTAAATTCAAATTAAATTTAAATTAAATTAAAATTATTTCATTTAAATTTATTTCATTTATTTCACCATGTTCTAGTGCTGGCGGATGATCCTCAAGATGGGGATTTCTATGACAGCATCGTGGATATAAGCGATGAACCTCCAGAGCCACCTATGGAGTATTTTGATCCCGAATTGGACCCTTTTTGGATCGAAAACTTAAAAAAACAATCCGAAGAGGTAGTTCGAGAAGGCAGATCTTTGGCTGTAAGACCAGCGCCTGTCAATACGTGGCAGTGTACTCCACCTTCAGCAGAATCGTAAGGATATCCTTTTAATGGCAAGTTAGTAATTAATTTGGTTTAATTGTGTGGTTTTGCTGGCTATTTTAGAGTGATAGAGGGTGAAAGAATCATTGCAAGAAGGCAACGTACGAAGGTTACTTTCACTAGCTTCACTAAACTTTCTGATAGTGAAGCTGCTGCCGTAGCTGCTTACTTGAGGAAATATAATCCTCAAGCTCTATGTCCGCGAACAAGCTCTTTCAGATTCGCCGTACCCGTAAAAGGCCAGTGTGCCTGTTTCGTAAAATGTGACAAGGTAAACACTACTATTTTTCCGTTTAAAAGCCGAATGGATCCGAATAATAAACCATTTTAATGATGTTAATTTGTGAAGGCTCCTAAAGTTGTTTCAGTGGAACGTTGTTTGAATGGAGCAACATTCCAAGCGTCTGGTGCCGAGGAATTTGTCTTGCGCCTCGAGGGAAGTGACAACAAGGTCTTTTTCGAGAGTAAGCCAAGATTGCGAAATTTTCCTCCGGAAAAATGGGAATTTCGACTGTTTTTATTGTATTTTTTTAAGGTCGTCGGGGTGATTGCATGCCTGTGGGGAAGGGAGTTCCTGTTTGTGGTGTAGCTCAAGCTAAACAACAGGAAAATACGGTAAAGCAAAATCCGGTGGCCCAGCCCCTTCATCCAAGGAGTGGAAAGAAAACCAAACCCTTCTTCCCACCTGATTGGCCTCCTTACCATGGCGAAGAATACGCTACAGACTATTATTTGTAACTTTTTCCCGTTTTGTAATGCTTTCTCATGTTACCAGTTTAATCAGCTTTACCAGCTGTTCAAATTAAAGACTGAAATCAAGACTTTTCTATAAACTAACTTATCTATAACCACAAATTACCCTGATTTTGTTGTTTTGCAATTTCCTTTGACAAAACGTGCTTTGAGGCAAAGTTTTCCGAAAACTTCGTATGAGTTTAATAGAAGGTCAATATATTATTATTAATCGTAGACACAGTACATTGGTTTGAGAATCATACCCTTTGATATTCTGGCCTTTTACCTGAGTCTCCTCTTCGGACTGAGATAATCTGGCCCAAAACCTTTACATTGGAAACTCTTGTTATCCTACTGTGAAACCTACATTACTGTGGTCGTGGATTCAACTTAGACTGGAAAGAAAGCTACATTGTACGACCAGCGACAGCAGAATAGGATGTTTTATTGCACTTATCAAAGAAGCTAATGGAAACGATTGGTCTAAGCGATTGATAGATTAACGGTTGATAAACTAACGATTGATTATTTGTACCCCTTTTCAGAGTTCAAACTTTCAAGAAACAGAAAATGCATTTTGTCTTATGACTTCGTGTTTTTTCGCTGAATAAAATATAATAGACTTAAGACTTAACTTAACTTTTTATAAGACACAATAGATTTCCTTTTATTCGCTGTTCTCTACTTTTCGTCGTCAGTCTGTGCGTCAGTCTTGCTTTTTGTCGGGGTCTGCTGTCCTAATGACGTAATATTTAAGATGGCTTGAGCACACTTTAATCTCGTTAGCACTTAACCAATGATACTGGGCCCTTAAAAGATTATGGACCTGTTGTCCATGTGTCAGGGTCCGGCATCCTTCTGTCGAGTACACCGGGATCCTTGTGTCGCTTTGACCTTGTGTTTACGTCCGTGTAAAGGTAGAATTAGAACCACTGGCGCGCGTAAAATTGTTGTTCTCCTTTTTCACAGTATCTAACCAAAGTCGGATACGCATTCTATCAACCAAGGGAAACTCAGCAAGACCACAGTTATTGTATTGTATATAAATACCGGTATACTTTTCAAGTATGGTAAAACCGAAGCGGATTTTGTGGTGCTTCCAAACCAAAGCTTTGTACTTTGCGTTTTGCAAGCTTTGAAACAGGAATGGGACATTGGGTTTCGTGATATGAAACCGAGTTTATAGATAGCGTAACCAATTCTCACACAATAGGCACGTATGGTTGAAAAATAACTTCCGGACATTTTCAGGTTAAATACTGAAGTGCGATTTGAATGCGATTGTTGTCTGACTGTGCTCGAGAAAGATGCACGTCTTTGTACTTCTGCTCCTCGTGGCCTCTTCCGCCGCAGGTATTTTTTAAATATCTTTTGAAGAATTAAAAATGAATCAACAATCAGCAATCCACTTATTTATTTTTTTCAATTTACGTATTTCACGTGAGAATATTTCGGTTCGTTTTTATTTTTCTAGTGCTGGATGAGCCTGAAGATGGGAATTACGACGACCCCATAGGTATTTTTTAAATCTTTTGAAGGATTAAAATGAAGCAATCAATTTAGTTATGTTTTTCAATTTATTTGTGTACTTTACGTGATATTATTTTATTTCATATTTATTTTCCTAGTGATCTATGAGCCTCAAGATGACAATGATGACGATCCCATAGATTCCGACGACGAATATCCTGAGCCACTTTGGGAAGACGAAAAACCTCATTTGGCTTACTCTAATTCGTTGGAAAACTATGATGAAGAATCTGATCTTGAAGACAAAAAGAAAAGATCTTATAGATCAGCAGATTCATGGCAGTGTGCTACTCCGTCAGCAGAATCGTAAAGACTTATTCTTATTATCTTATATAAACACCTTTATTTAAGTTGGTATTTTATGCATGCTTGGTTTTAGTGTGAAAGAAGGGGAGCGAATAATCAGACAACGTAGATCAATTAAGATTTTCCCCCAGCATTTCCTTCTTTCAACTGCCGAAGCTGCGGCGGTTTCTGCTTATTTGAGGAAACATAACCCTCAAGCACTTTGTCCTCGACCGAGCTCTGTCAAATTCGCGGTTCCCATACAGAACCAGTGTGCCTGTTTCGTAAAATGCGACAAGGTAAACTAGTACCCTTTTCCGTTTGAAGCGAATAACTACTAATTTAATTAAATGATTTTGTAAGGCTCCTAAAGTTATTTCTGTGGAACGTTGTACTAATGGATTAACCTTCCAAATGAACGGCCCTGAAAAGTTCCACTTGCGTTTGGATGGAAACAAGACTACTTTAGACAGTAAGTCAAGATTGCGACATTTCCCAAGAAAAGGAAATTTAGTAGTTTGATGTTGATTTTTTAAGGCACGGGAGGTAATTGCGTGCCTGTGAGGAAGGGAGATCCTATTTGCGGTGTAGCTCAGTCTAAACAACAGCAAATAAAGAAGACTCCGAAAAAGAAGACTCCGAGGCACCAGCCTCTTCGTCAAAGGTTTACAATGTCCCCCTATTAATTAGTTTCATTTGAACGTTGTCGTTATAATAGCAACGTTCGAATGAAAACATAAAGTGGCAAGTACTATCCTTACAAATATGTTGCGTATATTCCTAGAAGAATTTCCATTTCTATTTTCTTTGAATGTATAACCGGCCAGCAAAACTTTCTTTCTTCATTCTGAGTTAATTCTGTGTATTGAAACTTTGACTACAGCATTACTATCCTTTAAAATTATGGATGAATTTTGAATGTCAAGTCAAATACAGTTTATTTGAAATAAACTAGATTTTAACTCGAATAACCTGGTTAATTGTTACATCTAGTAACTCTGCTTTTTAACAAGAATTTCAGCATAAAAACCATATAAAAGCTAGAAATACTTGAATGTACTAGATTCACCCATGATCCAATTTCCCCATTAGCATGTTCTGAACTTTCTACATTTTTAAAAACTTGACAACTTAATTCAAGATACGATAAGACAATATAAAACAACCAAAAATAAATGCTTGAAATATGAAAGCATATATATCCCTTTCTAATAACTCGATTCCCACAGAGATCCGTCATTCCTCATTCCCTCAATCCCTCAGCACAGCGTAAACGAATAAAACGGCTGATGATTCGTTCGCAGATCAACAACTTGGCCTAAGAAAGAGTCGCAATTTTTTCCAGATTGCGCCAGAGAATTAGTTGAACAAAGGAATACTTTATTGCCAGTGTGAACGTATATATTACTAATTGGAAATAGTATTAGACGCACATTTCCGGGATATTATGGTTTTGTAACTTCCTGTGTCAAACGAAAATGTGGTTTGTGGGGAAGTTTCTGAGATATTGGAATTGGGTAAATATTATAGGAGAAAGAAAATGAATATTGTTCTTAGTCGGGTTTTCAACTTTGACTGAGAAGAAACCTAAAGTTCACCATGAAGACGCTTTGGCTAGCTGCAGCCTTCCTTATGTTAGGTAAATTCTGTTTAAGATTTTCTTAAAATACGCCTTGTTTTTGTCAAGGGTTTTAGAATTGTTGAAGGTCTTAGAAAGTTTTACAAGTGCAACAGTGTTTATAATCTGGCGTCTCGTATGTAGGTTGTTCAAGGGGAGAAATTTATTCTCGTAAAGGAGTAGCCTATTCGGTTTCTCTTGATGAGGATTTAGTAGAACCTGTACAGCCGGACTATGAAGATGATAATGATGACCAAATTGGCGGAGTCTTAATTGATAGTCCTGACGACGACATGGAATCAAACGAAAATTCAGACACTGTTAAATCTGGTGCCTACATAATCCCTGAACGTGATTCGCAGCCAACTTTCCAGGAATATCTGGACCTTTTAGAGACTGAAGATGACAAAAAGGATGAACTTGATACCAGAAGTGCCAGTTTGCCAGGCGACTATTTTCATTGCTATGGAAGCCCAATGTAAGTTTTTTTTATTAGTTAAGACTGTTTATAATCTCTGGTTTTGTCTTTTATTTTTAGACAAAGCAATCAATTTGTCCAATTTCCTGGTAATGACCAATACTTGGAAGGAATTGCTCCAGTTCAAGGGCTCCATCAATCTTCCTGCAACCCACGGTCTCCGTCCATTCCCCACGAAAGTTCCTGCGGTTGTTACATTGGCTGTCCTTCTGTAAGTTCCATTCCCAACCAAGCAGGATTTAAATTCCATTCCACATTGCGCTTCGATCTTATGTAATTGTGTATTGTTTTTAGGGTTATCCGCAACTTCTGCGATGCAGGGAAGGGTACTTGTACGAACGTCTGTCCCGGACTTGTCTCCCAGCCAGGGAAGTTCGAAATTGCGGCAGTTCGGTAGCTCCTCCCCGTCCAGTTCTTCCTCCAACCCCAAAACCGACTCGTCGTCCTGAACCAGTTATCGTACCAAGTTTACGTTGTCCTGCTCCTTCTGGCTTGTTTCCGCATCCGACCAATTGTCTTTTATACCTCAACTGCGATCGTGGAACGCCCCATATTCAGACTTGCGGGCCTAGAACAGTCTTTTCAAAGAAACTTCGCGTCTGCGTACATCCAAATAAAGAAGATTGCGACGCTGCTGGACAGGTTATCAACGGACGACCACAGAGTCCATGGGATTTTGAAGCTGAAAACATTCCAATTAGTAATGAGATCCCAAGCAGAGACCAGCAGCCACAGAATGGATGGGGATTACCTGTTGGTCAGCTTCCGGCGAATAACTGGCCCCTAAACAGTTATAACCGGCAACAAAATCAAAGGGAAGGAGCTTGGCGATAGATAATGAACAACCGATTGACGATATGAATTAGTCGAATTATATGATGTGGCCAATGACTCTAATGAAATTCGAAACTTGATTGGTAACTTTCCAGATAACAGTAAACGCTTACGACGTTCCGCAGTAAGGTTGTTCAGGAAATGCTCCATAAGTCCCTGTATATGGAATGTTTACAAACTGTATTAAATGTCGGTATATTTAGAGTTTTTTTTAAAACCGCGGTTTCTGCAATTACATGCAAATCATTACAATTATTCTCAGAATGATAATAAGTTTTAGGAATTCATGATTTCTTTCGTTGATTCCTTAAAATGTTATGTTTTTCTTTAGCTTATCTTTTAATCTAAATTAGTTTAAACCTTGTCTTGATGGAAATATACAAAGTTCCTGGAATTATTCAACTTAGAATTTAGTGCAAACTCCAATATTAGACCGGTTGCGTTTGCAGTTGGTAAGATTATTACTTTTCAAATAAGCACAGGAACGATATGGAAACTGGTAGTACATAAAGTCACCACTTGGATTTGGATTAACACCCTTTTGTATTTTACTAAGGTATTACTTGCTTCTAGATCACAACCATCACCAGAATCCTCCAACTTGTATAAAATAGCGTTTTCCACTAGCTCTACAGAGTTCCAGAATAAAAACATTTAAGCAGCAGTTGCAGCTTAAGCCGAGTTTTACTACGGAAAATACTTGAAAACTAGAGTTCTAATTATTAAGTGTAGAAACACATGAAAGTTATGCCAGCAAAGAGCAAGTTAAATTTGAGAAAAACAGACTACATGAAAGTACCGGTCACTGAACTTCAGAACTTCTTAAAGCTTAAAAAACTTTAAAACTTAGTTGAAGATATGAAATACCCAAAAATAAATGCTTGAAAGACGAAAGTAACAACATATATCCTTTTCTAATCACTCAATTCCCACAGGGATTCCTCATTCCCTCAATCCCATTATAGCAAAACGGATAAAATTTCTGATGATTCGTTCGAGTCGCCATTTTTTCCAGATTGCGCCAGAAAATTATTTGAACAAAGGAACACTTAACTGCCCATGTAAATGTATATATTACTACTTGGAAAATTAAATTAGCCACAGATTTCCAGGATGTTATGGCTTTGTTTACTTCCTACGTCGAATGAAAATGTAGTTAAGGGAAAGTTTCAGAGATATTCGTATTGGGTAAAAAGAAGAAGGAACTGTATTGCTGTTAGTCGAAGTTTCAACTTCGACTGAGAAGAAACCTAAAGTTCACCATGAAGACGCTTTGGCTAGCTGCAGCCTTCCTTATGTTAGGTAAATTCTGTTTCAGATTTTCTTAAAATACGCCTTGTTTTTGTCAAGGGTTTTAGAATTGTTGAAGGTCTTAGAAAGTTTTACAAGTACAACAGTGTCTATAATCTGGTATTTCGCACGCAGGTTGTTCAAGGGGAGCAGTTTATTCTCGTAACGGGGTACTAGAGTACTCGGTTCTTTTCGACGAGGATTTAGGGGAACCCGTACATAAACGGCTGCAGCCGGAGGATGAAATTGATCACTATGACGAAGTTGGCGGATTCTTAACTGATAGTCCTGATGACGACTTGGAATCTAGCGAAAGTTCCGACATTGATGAATCTGGTCCCTATACGATCCCTCAAACTGATCCTGAGACAGATTTCCAAGATTATCTTAACAGTTTAGAGACTCTAGACAATGACAAGGAAGAACTTGCTAGCAGAAGTGCCAGTTTGCCAGGCGACTATTTTCATTGCTATGGAAGCCCAATGTAAGTTTCTTTTTATTAGTTAAGCCTGTTTAAATCTCTGATTTTTATTTTATATTCTAGACAGAGCAATCTTAATGAAATCCAATACTTGGAAGGAATTGCTCCAATTCAAGGGCTCCATCAAACTTTCTGCAACCCACGGTCTCCACCCATTCCCTTCGATGGTTCCTGCGGTTGTTATATTGGCTGTCCTTCTGTAAGTTCGATTCCAAACCAAGCAGGATTTCAATTCCACGTTGTGCTTCAACCTTATTTAACGGTGTATTTTTTTAGGGTTATCCGCAACTTTTCCGATGCAGGGAAGGGTACTTGTACGAACGTCTGTCCCGGACTTGTTTCCCAGCCAGGGAAGTTCGAAATTGCGGCAGTTCGGTAGCTCCTCCCCGTCCAGTTCTTCCTCCAACCCCAAAACCGACTCGTCGTCCTGAACCAGTTCTCGTACCAAGTTTACGTTGTCCTGCTCCTTCTGGTTTGTTTCCGCATCCGACCAATTGTCTTTTATACCTCAACTGCGATCGTGGAATGCCCCATATTCAGACTTGCGAGCCTAAAACAGTCTTTTCAAAGAAGCTTCGCGTCTGCGTACATTCAAATAAAGAAGATTGCAGATTGGGCAGGTAAACAGCGAACTTTCACAGGACTGAAGTCCATGGGATCTTGAACCTGTACACAATACACGAAATACTAGGATCCCAAGCAGAAAACATCAGAATGGATGGTGATTTGCTGTTGGTCAGCTTCCAGTGAATAACTGGGCCGAAAGCAGTTATAATCAGCAACAAATTAAAGAATGAATGAATAAAATAATGAATTAGTCGAATTATATAATGTGGATGATAACTCTGATGATATTCTGAATTTGATAATTAACTTTCCAGATAAATGAACGCCCAATTAAGAATTTGTTTAGAAAGGTTTCTGCAATTGCATGCAAATAATTACGATTATTCTCTGAACGATCATAAGTTTTTGGGACTAAATAATTTGTTAACTTATTCTTTAGAATGTTCTGTTTCTCTCTTATAGCTTATCTTTCAATCTAAATTAGTTTAAATCTTGTCTTGAAGGAAATATAACCGTTCCAGGAAAGTATCAACTTCAGGAATCTTTGTTTTTTTTGCTAGAAATTTGACTTTGGCGTGTGATTGGCTAGCGTATAAAGATTTAAGGATTTCTAAAGTCGTTACAATAAGGTAAGGCGACACAAAGACTCAAGTGTACAGAAGGACGCCTGACCCCGACACACGGATGATAGAACCGTAGTCTTTTAAGGGTTCTATAGCATTTCGAGTTCGATAGTTGTCTGTTCGTTAGTTAAGCACCAACGAGATTAAAAAGGTGCTTAAGTCGTATTCAAAATATACTTCATAAGGATAACAGACACGGACAAATGGACGACAGTCCCGAACAGAAAGACGACGGACCCCGACACTAGGAGGACAGTAATCGCTAGTACCACGGACGAAAGTCAGGATTGACACTGCAATTTTCGTGCTCATTTCTGAGTTGCAGCAAAAGCCATGCAATTTCCTGTCTGACCGCTATTTTCTGGGTGGCAGCACAATTTCTTGTCGTAATTTTGTAAACGGAAAACATGAAATTCTCGGAAGAGATCTAGATTGTGACCTAGATCTTTACATCCCATTACAGCACAAATAGTACTGTTTTACCATCACGTCAGTTACTGTTACAAATAATGTCATTATACTGCACAGGGAATGAGAATCTTTTTGTCACAATGTGCCATGTTGTAGCGCCATAATTAAAAGAGGTTAAAGAATAAACTGGCCTTAATTAGTTCGATTTAACACACCACTTTAGATTTTTTACATAGTGCGAGGAAAGGAAGTTCTTCAAACCGCAATTACGGTAGCAGTATTCTTATCAAGTAAAGCAAGGCGGAATCTGTATGTTTCCTAACCTTTCCTGTGTTCCTTGGGTTTTGCAAGCTTGGAAACAGGAAGTGGAAAATTGATTTCATATGACTAGAAAAATGGCCAGCTATTCTATTCTGTTGAACAGAATTCAATAGGAACACGAGCTTAAAGTTTACCAGTCTCAAATTGTCTCTCGACTCGAAAAGAAGACCAGTGTTAATAATGAAGACCTGGCCTGTTTGGCTGATTTTGGCCTTCTTTATTATAGGTAAGTTGATCGCCCACTTACTTAACTTCCTTTTAAGTTAATTCCTTTATCTTGAAACATTAGTTTTTTGTACGTGATTAATCAAGTTGTCGTATTTGTATGTCCCCCTTATTTTCCTACAGGCTCATCAGCTTATTCGTTTGGAGACGACGACTATCTGTCAGATTATGCCGTAGATCAGCCGTATCTAGATCTACTGGACGACCCAAATAACCTTGGATCGGAGTCTTCGAATGTTCAAGACTGGGATGCCCTTTTTGAAAAATTAATGAATGATCCACAATTTGCAAAAGACTTTGAGGAGTATCGCAAGGCAGAATTACAGAAGAATAAATACGAAACCAGGAATAGTGATACCCAAGATCCTTACTTTCACTGCCGTGGACATCCAACGTAATCATCTTGTTTTGGGTCTTGACTTACTGAATTAATGTTTATATATAAAGGTATTCTCAGTTGAGTTCTCAAAACGCTGGAATTGGTCAGCAAACTTCCGGTGATATTTGGAAAGACGTTCCCTTGCAAAAGAGATTGAAACGGTCCTCCTGTACTCCTTTTACTGCAAACCAACCCCACGATAAGTCATGCGGTTGCTACATTGGTTGTCTTAGCGTAAATTTCTTTTTTTCTTCTTAAAACCTTCTCTTTAGAATCCTCATTTATTTCTTAGCTCCACTTTGTATTTAACTTTGGGTCTTTTACTAGGGTTCTTCCCAACTTCTACGCTGCGAGGAAGGTTTGTTGTTCGACAGTCAGGTCCGCACTTGTCGTCCAGCCTGGGAAGTTAGAAATTGTGCTCGTTCGGTGGTTCAAACAACTCCACCCCAAACCGTAGGTCCTAAAACAGTCGGGATACAAGACGTACGTTGTCCTTCAGGGTTTGGCTTGTATCCTCACCCCACCGATTGCCGACTATTCGTCAACTGCGATCGTTACAAAGCTCATATACAAAGCTGTGGACCGGGTACCGTCTTTTCGAAGAAGCACAAGGTGTGCACATATCCTAATCAAGAAGACTGTGGCCCTCCTGGAGACCATTCCGAGTACTCTTCCGAGCACCATTCCGAGTACTCTTCGGAACAAGAGGATCGAGAGGGATATGGGCAGGTTCAAGTTGCGAGCAATAGTTGGTCCTTAAATAGCCAACAACTGCAGCAATCAATTCCGTCTCCACATCCCATTCCAGTTGACGTACACAATGTACGTTGTCCTGAAGAGTTTGGCTACTTTCCTCATCCTAGCGATTGCCGCTTATTTCTGAACTGTGATCGGAATATCGCCCATGTGCGAAGCTGCGGGCCTGGGACTGTCTATTCGAGGAGGTACAAAGTCTGCGTGTATCCAAACCCAGAAGAATGTGGCGGCGTTACTGGAGGTCAAAGCGGCGGTTACTACCCTGAACCAGACGGTCAAAGAGGATCTGGAAATCTTCGGTTTCCATCAGATGTGGACACTAACCCCGTCCAAAAACCAGTAAAGAGTTATTGGGTCCCAGGCCATTTTGAACAACAACAAAATGTCTGGCCAGAAGTTATTCCGGTTCCAACAAAGGCTCCGAAAGCAGCAGAACGAACAGCAAAACCTGTTGTAACTACCAAGATACACCCAATCTTGGTAATAAAACCGGCCCTAACAACAAGAACAACAGTATCACCGTTGGAAAACGATTATGATTCGTCTATTGAACCGGGTATGGAGCGTCGTCGCAGGTAGGTACAAAATTTGAAAGCTAATGTTTTTGGCTCGTACGTTTCAAATCTTTGTCTTGCGTTGATTTAGGAGGGTATCAGGAGGAAAAGGGGGCCGCAAAACGACCAAGAAAACAACACAATCAACACCAGTAACCACAGTGTAAAGGTTGCGCCGGTAACTATCATCTGGTCATAAAAATGAGCGAGGTAGCAATTTTGCCATAATCTGAGTTTTGCCTTGTTTAAGCCTTTCACTGTTTTATAATGTATTTGTTTATTAACTTGAGTCCATAAAATAAACAAAATATGTGTAGGTTAGAAACTTTTTTGTCATACGTTAGGATAGTACACAATTCTTACGTTTGGGAAATGAAGCCACATTTATTTTAAAAATGTGTATTTTGGAGAGTATTTTGAAATCGGCGCCAATGTCATTGTCGTTATTGATCTGTTTTTAGTCAAAAATGAGCCATCTAACGGGCACATTATCGACTATTTCTAATATCATTTTCGCCCTCCGTAATGATAGTTGATAGTTGTAGACATTGTAGTTCCAGATACTGTTGCGTTTACGCTGAATTACGAGAAAACTTTTTTTGAAATCCCCACACAAAGCTATACTTATAAAAAACGAAATTATTAGTGATTGTTACGAAATAAGCTATGGTACTTTTTTAACTGTAAAACTCTTTCATTACTTTGTTAATAAGGTTTAGATGAATAAATAAAGCGTCGAGAGTTTCTTCGTATGTTATCGAAAATGAAAGACTCGCCCTTTTCTCTGGTCATAGAACGACATTTACCATTGTTTTTCTGTTCACAATCTATCACTAATGAAAGGAAGTTAGACTCGATAAGCTAAAGCGCTTTTGCAATTCGACCAGCTTCACGTTTGATATTATACGAACAATAAAGCGGATTTTGTGGGCGCTTATCATGCACATCCTATTTCCACATGTGATTTGTTGTTGAGAAAGGATGCGGTTTGGTAGTATGACTTTGAATAAAACGGTGAGGAGAAGATCAAATTCTTCAGTCTTGCATTGAGTCTTGACTGAAAAAGAAGGCCAGAAGTTCTTAACCATGAAGACTGGACCTGTTTGGTTAATTTTAGCCGTTTGTATGTTAGGTAATGGACGTTTATTTCCTCTTACGCTAAAATCTAATATTATAATTTTAAGTATAATCCAATATATTTTCTCTTTAGGATGTTGCACTGCCAATGTTGGGCGTGCACTCGACCCCTATCTGCATTGCCGTGAACCTGATAGGTAAGCTTTTAAAAAGAAAAGAAAAATCAACTTCTTATAAAAGATGAATCTGTAGAGTCAAATTTAACTCGCATGGTCAAAGAATCAAAAGAAGTTCCTGCACTCCCACTTCTCCGAAAATGCCCCATGAGAAATCTTGCGGTTGTTATATTGGCTGTCCTACGGTAAATTCTAAGATTATTTCCCCCCAAAAAATACTTTTGCTATCTTGTTTTTCTATTTGTGTTTTTTAGGGTTACTATAAAGGAATGCGTTGTGATGAGGGTTTTTTGTTCGATCGTCGTACCCTGTCTTGCCGGCCCGCCAGGCAAGTCACTTGTGCTGATTCAGTGGCGCCAGTGACCACGCCCCCACGTAACCAATTGGTCCTTCGTTGTCCCTCGACAACTGGCTTGTTCCCTCATCCCACTGATTGTCGTCTTTACCTGAACTGCAATCGCGGAGTTCCGAAAGTGGTTCAATGCCTTTCTGGTAATGTTTTCTCGAGGATCCTTCGCAACTGCGTACATCCTAGCCAAGGAGATTGCGGGCCTCCTGCTCAAAACAATCAAGGAAATCAGAAGCCTACATGGGGAGGTTGATGTTGAGTAGTTTGGCTCCCAAACGAATTTATATTCAAAAAGTATTTAATCGCTACAGAAATTATTGTAAGTGTTCGTTTCTGTGTAAGCTTCAAACATCTATATATCGACACATTAGTGAATTTCTCGCTTTCTTCTTGAAAAATGTCAACAAGATGTGAAAGAAACTAAATAAATCTGTAATACTTCCGATATTGACGAGATACAGGATTTGCTTGTGCATGTGAATATATTCTCGGTTGAGTTTTAAGGAAATGATGGAAATTTACTTGTCTTGAAAAGCTCTACAAAGGATCTTCAAAAACATTCGAAATCGACCAATACTCAATGATACTAGACGCCATTTTGGATAAGGTGTAAGCCTGTGAAGCGATAGGTCGTGCAGTCAATGCATTTTATTTCGAAAAAAACCCCCCAAAAAAACGAAATATTAAATGGTTCCCTTCCTCTGTGTCTTACACCTTCCCGGCAAGGTTCCTACACCCACATTCAATACTGTGATGCTTCGATAATGCTTCGGTGATGCTTCGATGCTACCATGGATTGACGAACCAGAACCGAAGCTGCGCAGCACTGCATGTGTTTTTCGTATAAACACCAAAACGTGTCCGGATAGGTTCAAGAGAACGAATCCGCAAGTTTGTTGCCTTTGAACGGATGTGCACCCTGAAGAACCCCTATAACGTCAGTTGCTCCCTAGCAAGCAGTCAATGCAGACCTGCTTTTCTCCAGGGATGTTGTGAAAGCTAGTAGTGAAGCTAGTAGTGAGTTTATAGTTAAACATTAACAATCGAATTAAACATTATCTTCGAAAACATTACCAATTGGATCTTCGAAAACCTGGAGTCAATTGAAGTGCGCGTTTAAAGTGTTAAGTGTGGTGTTTGGCAAAAGGCTGGTCAGGCCTACGCCAGTAAAAAAAAGAAAATGTGTTGGTGTTTGTGCTCCCTACTTCATCCCTGCCTTACATCATCCTTCGCAGTCGACACAATTTACAACTTTAATCTGCTAAGCTGATACTCGCTACTTGGAGGTAGCTACTTACCTTCTGTGGGAATCAGGAAAACCAGAAGGAACAGGTATGCCAGGAGTTAAAGTGTTGTTGGCCGGTTAGGTCTTTTGCCGCAACTTTTAATTTCCTGGGCGGCGAAAAGTCTTTGTTGTTGCCATTCATTAGGTCTTTAATGGTAACAACGAAGCTTTTCTATGGTTAACGGGTGGTCAACGGATTTGGGGAGCCTCTACTGAAGAACGCAACCCAGGCAGGGATGGAAGTTTCGTCTGTGAAAGCATTTGCCTGATCCTTGGGATTCCTTCATGTCCCTTCTTCAAATCCCAGTGTTTTCAAGAGCGAAAAGTGCAGCGATAGACCGGTGAGCTTTCTTCGATTCAGCGGTGTTTCCAAGATTGCCTGCTAAGCCAAAGTCAACTTTTGTAAGTCGGAGTGTTCGCGAGGTCGAGGTAAAAGATAATCTTTTCTTTCCCATGTCGTTTACATTTTAATTCGTTTGTATACATTTCGAACTTACTTTTTTTCTACTTTACGTTTCGTTGCAGGATCTTTGGTAACGTTAATCGACTAAAGTGGGTGGAAGGTGGCGAAAGGGGGAGGGGGAGGACCACTGGGTGTTGCGACGTTCATACGATGTCCCGAACCGGAAATGCAGAAGTGAGGTCGACTTGACGAACGTCTCAAACGTGGGCAACTTGTGTTGTTGTTTTTATTTGTCTCCAGAGTCTACAAACACAAAACTCGGCGAGTTTTCTCCTTCTTCAAAGTCCTTCTCCTTTTCACACGTTTTCTGCAACTTGTGTTGTTGTTTTTGATGTGTCACCGGAAGTCTACAAACGCGAGTCAGGACAAGTTTGATCCTTTTCATGCGTTTTCTGTTTTCACTCGTTTTGGGAGGCTTCCTCTGCGGATGTGTTTGTTCACACTTATTGGTAAGTTTTAAACATTTTGTTTATAAATTGATTTCTTTGCGTACTGATATTTTTCTCTTTTCTTCTAGTTTTCGGTGGCGAAATGAAGGGGAAGAGAAAGTAATCCTGTGCCAAGAGGTCAACATTTAACGAATCCTATTTCAGTTTAAAGGTCATGGGGAGCTTCGGAGTGATGGTTGTAACACTTTAAATTTACATTTATAAGTTTGTACTACTCAATTGTTTTTTTTTCAGGCGAGCAAATAGAAGCCTATTTGGATCGAATATTTGGATTGAAGTCGAATATGGATCACAAGATTTCCAAGCCATTTTTAAGATTACTGTGAAGGATAGCAAAGAGCCGACTTACATGCAGTTTGTATTATTGAGTTTTCTTTTAAGTTTTAAATTTGTTCACTTTTCCCTAAGTCACGCTTTAGAATCGCCGCTTCTTCATTTGCCGTTCTCCTAGTACTTCAGGAGTTTCAACTGACTGACTTTAACTGACTGAACTGACTTGACTTCTAATTAATTTAATTGTTTCTTTAATTTTAAGATTTAGTTCGAAGTGGTGAAGTGAAGTGCGGTGAAGTGCAGTGTAGTGCATATTGAAAACATTGTTGAGGTTTTCAATATGGCGGTGGCTAACCTTGGACAGCAGTGGCGGTCTTTGGCGGGCAATTCCTTTTGAAAACATCGTTGGAGGTTTTCATTGGGGCGGTGGCTAACCTTAGACAGTTGTGGCGGTCTTTGGCGGGCAATTCCTTTTGAAAACATCGTTGGAGGTTTTCATTAGGGAGGTGGCTAACCATAGACAGCTGTGGCGGTCTTTGGCGGGCAATTCCTATTGAAAACATCGTTGGAGGTTTTCATTAGGGAGGTGGCTAACCATAGACAGCTGTGGCGGTCTTTGGCGGGCAATTCCTATTGAAAACATCGTTGGAGGTTTTCATTGGGGCGGTGGCTAACCTTAGACAGTTGTGGCGGTCTTTGGCGGGCAATTACTATTGAAAACATCGGTGGAGGTTTTCATTAGGGCGGTGGCTAACCATAGACAGCTGTGGCGGTCTTTGGCGGGCAATTCCTATTGAAAACATCGTTGGAGGTTTTCATTAGGGCGGTGGCTAACCATAGACAGCAGTGGCGGTCTTTGGCGGGCAGTTCCTATTGAAAACATCGTTGGAAGTTTTCATTGGGGCGGTGGCTAACCTTAGACAGCAGTGGCGGTCTTTGGCGGGCAGTTCGAACGTTATTAATATCTACGACGTGTTCAAACCAAGGAAATGGAACATGGTCACCAGAGCTCTACACCTACATGTTCAAGCCTGAAGAACTCCTACCCAAGAAGGATTTCTGCCTTCTTTAAAGTTCCTGCAAGTCCCGGATCATCACTGAAAAGCCTCAAGAATCTACTTTGACGATCGTCACTCCGATGGGTTACAGATTTACGCCGATTAAACTACACGCTTTCGGCTACCAGATCAAGAGCTTGGATTCTCAAAGTACATTGAGCTGGTCCGCTCATTTGTGATGGTTCGTCATCCAGCGTCACGCGCGTCGCCAGCTGGAAGATTTGAAAGGACCCAGAGGGATTCAAGTGTGGGTGGTGGGCTCGTAATTCTAAAATTATACAAATGAGATGTTTTGCTTCCCCCGGAATTTCTTTGTTGCCTATTTGTTACACCAAAACGTTACACCCACATTTGTTACACCCGCAATTTATTTGTTACACCCACAAAATCTAATTTCCGAAATTTCCTTTTTGTTGTACGATTTGCAATTTTTTAAATAAAAGCGAAAATTCTGGAAATTTTTTGGTGATTGTTCGTAAAATCCGCTAAAAGGGGTGTGGCCCCGACAAAAAGGACGAATCCTATTGGTGGATTGGCGCGAAAAGTGGGCGTGGCTCCTTTTCGAGCTAGGAAAGCGTTTTCTGGGCTTTTTTCCATAAGGATCCCTGCACGATCAAGGGGGTCCCCTTGAAAAATCGTCAAAAATTGAGAGCCTCGCCCCTTTCCCTGTTCCCAACTCCCTCCCCTGCTCGGTTTCCTATCCTCGATATTCGAGCTCGTAATGCCGAAGCATCACAATTTCGAATATGGGAATAGGAACCTTGCCGGGAAGGCATATGGTACAGGGAAAGGGAGCCATTTAATATTTCGTTTTTTGACGAAATAAAGTGCCTCGACCGGGAATCGAACCGAGGACCTTTGGGTCCCCAGTCGTGTGTGTTATCCACGCGGTCATGAGCTTATATATAATAGTCGTTGAAACACCTATAAATACAACTATGAACTGAGCCGGTGTACAGTGTGAGGGTAGCATCCATCTTTTGTTCGATTTATATAAATTTGACGGTATGCCCATTGCCATGACTTGTATTCTCTAAAAGTTTGCATTGTATCTATTCCTTTGTATTGTATTGAAAAGTGTAATAAAAAAAGCCTTCCTTATTTTGGATTGTGAGTCAAAATCGTTCGAAATAATTACAAGGCCATATAGTCTTACAGTATTTTTATTAAAAGCTCACAAATACAAGTTCTCATACATTATTGTATTGGCTCGGTCATTATTGTATTGGCCATTGATATAGCATTATTCCTTATGGAGAAAAGCCCAGAAAAAGCTTTCCCAGCTCCAAAAGGAGCCACGCCCCCTTTTTAGACAATTCCACCAATAGGATTCGTCCATTTCGGAAACCACGCCTCCTTTTCTATCGGTTTTTTTGAAAAATCACACAAAAATATTAAAAATTTTCTTTTTTATTAAAAAAATTAGATATCGTACAACACAACGACGTTTTTGGAAGCAAGATTTTACGGGGAGCACTAGGGGTACATAGAAAAAGTAAATAAGGCATTCCGGGGCTAGGATGGCAAATATCTCATTCGAATAATTTGGGAATCCAATTTTTGGAGCTAACAAAAGTCAAAGATGAAACATTTGGAAAGCCGAGCCCTAGAGCAATGTTTAAGTCAGACACATTGTACAACAAAACAAAAAACTGTGAAAAACGTGTTCGATTTGGGTGAACATTAGCCAGCTAGCGGCGAACCCTAAAAGCTTATACAAGTTTCACCAGTTGTCATTTCAATGACACATTTTAATTAAAATTCCATAAAATGTACCATCTTATGTACGGGCTTTATAAACATGTTTTTCAAAAAGACGAGTACTATGTATTAATCCTTGGCTTGGATAATGCCGGAAAAACCGTAAGTTCCGTATCAATTTAGTTCAGTTAAAATAAACGATTGGTTTGTTTACTTTTGTAAGACATATTTGGAAGCCGCTAAAACGCATTTTACAAAGAACTACAGAGCTTTAAACCCCAACAAAATCACCTCTACAGTCGGTCTAAATATTGGCAGAATAGATACTGATGGCGTTAGCCTAAATTTTTGGGATTTGGGCGGTCAAGAAGAGCTGCAATCTCTGTGGCACAAGGTAAGATAAAACCCCCAATCCAACTAAAACTGTAACCTAAACCATATTAACTAATGACGATCAGTATTACGCCGAGTCTCATGGAATTATTTACGTGGTAGACGCTTTCGATCGTGAGAGAATTCCAGAGTCTAAAGAAGCTTTCGGTAATAACTTTTCCCCAACAAAAAATACATAATCTCTAAACTGGTTAACTTGTTGCAGACAAAATGATTGGCAGCGAAGCACTGAATGGTGTTCCTTTACTAGTCCTGGCTAACAAGCAAGATCTGCCTGAGTGTATGGGCGTACGCGAGGTAAAACCCATTTTCAACCAAAGTGCGCATCTAATTGGCCGCAGGGATTGTATGGTAATGCCAGTTTCCGCTTTAACTGGGTAAAAACCTTAAAAAACTCCCAGAAAACTTTTTTAAACTCTTCTCTTTCATAGAGATGGAATCGATGAAGGAATTCACTGGTTAGTCCAGTGTATGAAACGCAACAAATTAGTTCGGCCACCCAAAAACCAAGATGATGACACGTGATAGAATGTCGTACATTCCAACGAAACCGATTTGGTGGCTGCTATGGCAAAAAAGAAAGAACGTTGCTATTGTGGAACGTGTATGCAATTTAAAGAAAAATATAATTTACGAGAAATTACTCTGCAAAATCTTCAGTAAGCTGTGCTTACAGACCTTCTTTCCTCTTCTGAGTCTGCATCACTGAGAAGATCAGGAGATCGACTAACATTAGTTCCAGTCCCAGAGCGAGAACTTTGAGCCGACTCAGGTCTCGATTGACGTGTTCTACGTTGACTGGGCACAGCTTTGTGCCTTTCATCTGGCTGAATCTCGTCCTCATCTAACGCCACATCCGATTCATCATCCTCTGGCAATACTTGCTCGTCATCCTCGCTTTCTTCACTGTCTTGGCCTTGAGGACTACCTTGGGATAGTATTTCGTTTCCAGTCAAATCTTTGTTGCGTAGATTCGCGATGAGACATGCAGAAGCACATTGGTTCCTTGCATACATAGCTTGGACGCGATAAACGAAGATTTCCATTGATCTTTTGATACCAGGCACTTGTGTTGCGGTGAGAGTATCTGATTTTAACTAGAATTCATGAACATGATAGAAAATTAGAGAAAAAGAACAAAAATTCATGAATGTTAGAATTTACCTTTGTATCATTGCAAATTCTATGCAAAAACCTAGTTGAAGTTTGTAAAGCTTTAACCAACTGGGTACTCGCTTCAGTTTTGGTTCGTAACAACTGATCCAATCCAGGCATTGCATATTTTGTGAAGGCATCGACAAACATTTTAGCGTACTACGTAACAAAAAAATTATTCAACAGAATTAGTAAGGATTCTAAGAATAACACGTGTTTGTTTTGATGAAAGTTTAAGTCGACTTAAAAGTCTACTCAAGACTTGCGCTTATAAGCGTTCGCGATGGGTAAACTTGGGCTTACAAGCGTTTTATTTAGTTAGTCGACTTTAGACTTTGGAAGTCGACTTTCAAAGTCGACTTTGCAGAAGTCAAAAGTCGACTTTCAGAAGTACACGTTCAGAAGTCGACTTTCGAAAGTTTCGAGCAACCAATGTTTTGAAAGTTGCGAACAATAGTTCATTGGCAATGGGAAACAGTTCATGAGTTTTCCCCTCACATCTTCCTCAGCCACATCTTCGATTGTCTGGATCATTGGAAAAACTAATTCAAGAATGAACTTATTCAAGAATGAATTTACTCAAGAATGAACTTATTCAAGAATGAACTTATTCAAGAAAAAGTAATTCAAGAATGAATGAACTTAACTGCCCCACAGAAAAAAACACTAATCTACTATGAAAATCCATTCCCGAAAAACGAACAATTCGTATATTGTTTACTTTTGACAAGCACCGCCTCATGGGTGGAGCAGTTGTAAACTGTATGCTTATAACCGTTCGTTTTGGACTCGAGACTTTCCTAGTCTACTTTCAAAGTAAAGACTTCCTAGTCGACTTTCAAAGTAAAGACTTCCTAGTAAACTTCCAAAGTTTAGACTTAAACGAACGCTTATACGGGTAAGTCAACAAAGTTTAGCTTATTTTAAGTCGAACGTATAAAACGAACGCGGCTATAGTCTTAACTAGAAATGGTAATTATATTGAAAATACTAAAACCTTACTTTAAGACAAACAGCCAAAGTACTGCGCCTGCTCCCCACTTGGACAACGCCCACTAGGGCACTCAAAGCTTCCACACTTTCTCGCCAATTTGCCAGCCACTCATCAGGGCCCAACTGGGACCCAGTTGGCGTATCGAGCTGCAGCTTTTTCTTATTTGCACCCGTCTGCACGTCATTTATGAGAGCCCAAAACAAACACCGATAATACACGCTGGATGAAACCCTGTACAGGAAATTGAATCCATTGTTTAATCCCGTTTAATTATCAATAAAAGTCATTAGTAATTTCGAAAATCAGAATCTAATTCTATGCGATAAGCAAAGTTAGGCGTTACTTTGTTAATGTAGAATAGTTGTCTGACGATGCTTCAGCTGTCCTGCTCAACGCAATTTCTTTCACTTCCGTTGCCAGTTCTTTTACAGTTGGCTTAGGATCGTCTTCGTACGCAAAATAAATCTTGAGCAACAGTTCAATTCCAGGATTTGTCCCAGCTCCTGCGACAAAACCTGGCCACTCGTGCTTTAAAAACTTTTTGGCACACGCGACTGTACCATAAAATAACGAAAAGTAACGAAGTTAAAGAAATCCCAGGAATTCCGAGTCAATCTGTACCTAATTGACGCCGTATAAGCAACTGAAAAGGGCTTAGTTTGAAAATAGCTTCTAGGCAAGCTACCAACTGGGTTCCGGCTGCAAAATTCGGTACATAGTCCTGCAAACTGAGCAGAAATTCCATTGCGAATCTGCACAAATCATCCAAACTGCTTTCATTAGCTGTCATTGACGTATCCAAACGATTAACCAATCCCGCCAATGTTCCTATGCATCAATTACATTCAAATCTTAAGCTTTACGTTCCTTCAAAATTCAAATTTCCTTACTTTTGAGCAAATTTTCGTTCCGCGAATCACGAAATCCGTTCCAACTTAACAACCGAGTTAAAGCTTGCAAAATCAGCTTGTAATCGCTAACCAGCACTTGCGATTCATCCACAATCCAATCATCGTTTCCCATTACATCCTGAAATCAAGAAATCAAGAATTCAAAGTTCAGTAAATCGAAAAGTAATAGAAATAAGTGAAAATCCCACTCTGAAATGACTCGAAAGGACTTCCAAATGTCGACACAACTTCGGGACGTAGCAACAACATTTCTCGACGTAGATTTCGAACGTAACTTGGTCCAAAAACGCAAATTCTGCCTCTTCCGTGCCATTTTTCCGTGCTGCAAACGGACACCGTCTTTTTGGCGCTCCCGCAATGAATCGATGCTCCACTTTTGCCACATAATCCTCCAAAAGCCAATGCAACTCCTCAGGACCAAAGTGCATTTTCTACAAATGACAAAAGACAAAAGACGTTTGTAAATGATTTACAAACGCAATCATGAAAGGAATAATATTCAAATTATTTTTTAACAATGATTTACAAAACTGCTTACAATGTTATCTTCCTCCTCAGGTTTTAACTTTAAAGAACGCGACAATAACGCGCAGACGTCCAAGTCAATTTCGCGAAACAATAGCCTAAGGACTTTCCAATTCACATGTTTCAATTCCTGCTTTAGAATCCCATCAGTTTCCTCCATTTCCGGCTGTACCATCGTCCCGCAAGTCCCTCCCAATGTCTGAGTGACTACAGGCAACGTCATCGCAAGTTCAGTACCTTCAACTTGCTTTTTACCACCCTTTTTCCCCTTCTTGGACCTTAAACATAAGTTTCCGTTTTAAATATGATTTCGAAACGCTTGAACATGTCTACTTTGCAACAGATTTCTTCCGTGGACCCCTTTTTGTAGGACCCAGCCATAATTTTCCCATATTGGAATCTCCAGAGCCGAAAAACTTGGATAAGGGCGGCTCAAAAGTCTGCTGGTGTTTCAAACACTCGAACAATTTCTTCTTCAGCTCAACCACATGCGTCAGTCTCTTAAAAACCTTCAAAAAACGAAACTAAGTTTCTAAATTGGATCTCAGAGGCAACAAGATAGTTACTTTAAGGCGAATATCACTGTCGCTTGCTAATACAAACCCACCGAGGAGTTCAATCAACCAATTAATGGTGTAAATGAGCGAGACAGATACAATGGTCTTCTCGTGAGTCTCCAAAGCCATAAAACGATCAGGTTCCAGGAGCTCGGGAGCCGGGCAAAGAATTGGGGCCCCCAACAAGGCATCAACGTCCCCCAAACTGCTATCAGTGGCTTTGGTGACGAAGCGAAGTAATCGGAACGTTGAAAACAAGGCTCTGATACTACAAAAACGTAACAAAACCATTACAACATTATTTTTTTTGGAAATTAACAGAATCAAAGGATAGACTCACAAATGGTGAGGTTGCTGCTGAAGGGACACATCCGCTGAGGCATTGCGAGCTACCAAAGGACCAATATTTATGGCAATCGCAGCTGCTTCTTGGTATTCCACCTCGAATTGGATCGAAAATTTCAGTTCATCACTAAAGAATTTCATTTAGATAGGAATTCATCGAAGATTTCAATCAAGGACTTACATAGTCACTACCATGTTTTCAGACGTTTTGTCTACCACATAGAAGCTCTCGAAACGTTCAGCCAACTGATCTTTAAGGTACAACTATGTCAAAAGTTTCAAAGTTAACCGTAAATTTAGAAAAATACCCTGAAATTAACTTACCACCATCTGTGGATGGAGATCATCATGAAAAACAGCACAGGTCAATTCATCCATAAGCAATTCGTATGCTTCAGGAAACTGTTCAGTAGTTCGAAACAAAGTTTCTGCAAAAAAAGAAAATAGTAAGAAATCAAATAATTGCCTAAATAGTAACTAAGTAGTTTACTAAGTAGTTGACTGAATGCTTGACTAGTGAGTTTACTAGGCAGTCTACTGAGTAGTTTGACTAATGAGTTCACTAGGCAGTCTACTGAGTAGTTCACTAGAGAGTTTACTAGGCAGTCTACTGAGTAGTTGACTAGCGAGTTTACTAGGCAGTCTACTGAGTAGTTGACTAGCGAGTTCACTAGGCAGTCTACTTAGTAGTCGACTAGGAAGTTTACTACGCAGTCTACTAAGTAGTCGACTAGGGAGTTCACTACGCAGTCAACTAAGTAGTCGACTAGGTAGTTCACTACGCAGTCAACTGAGTAGTCGACTAGGTAGTTTACTAAGCAGTCTACTAAGTAGTCGACTAGAAAGTTTACCAGGTAGTCCACTGAGTAGTTGACTAGGTAGTCTGCTGAGTAGTTGACTAGGTAGTCTACTGACTAGTCCACTGAGCAGTCTAGTGAATAGTTTACTAAGAAGTTCATTGGCAAACCTAAGAGTTCCAAGGCCTTTTTTAAGCCTAACCGAACCAAATTCTCCGCGCTGCAAATATCTTCATCAGCTAAACGGTTTCCTTCACTCGCCTCCAGGCTCACCGTAGGACTAGCCATGGCTCTTAAAGAGGCCACGCCTCCTAGTACTCCAAAGCGCTTGTACTGTCCTTTGGCTTGGTACAATTGTTTGGCAATCGTTACTTGTAATGACTGCAAAACCACTGCATAATTCCGATCTTCGTGTCCATTTTCATCATATGCTAACGTAGCTAGGATTTCCATAATCTTCCTTGCTTGTAACAACGTAACATTGTCCAGCAATTCCAGCAAATTCTGAAGCCAAATTAAAAAAAAAAAGAAAAAAAAAAAAAATTCTAAAATCCATTTTTACAAAAACTAATAACACGAAGGAAATAAAGAAGCTTACGACTAGAAGCATTCCACAATGACACATAGCTCTCCGGTGTGCTTTGGCCAAATCAAGTAAGATTCCCAATGCAGTTGAGGCAGAGCCGACATTCTCGTTCTCTTTCTTGCCAACGTGCTCCATCAAGCCAGTTACGACTTCAACCCGTGCAAAACCAGAGCAGCATTGAAATAACGTTCTTGAAATACCATTGAAATAACCCCAGAATATCGTTAAAATAGAAAACAAAGTAAGAAAAAAAGGGAAATGTTTTGACTTTACTTGTAGAGTACGCTCCCAAAAGCAGAAATGACGGGTTCAGGCGATTGGAGTAATGTATTAGCCAAGAGGATGATCCTGCTAGCGTGTTTGCCCCAAACAGGAGTCAAAACTTCGCTTGTTTCGATAAGAGTGCTCTCGTTTAAGAGTCCGGTCCTTAGCAAGTTCCTCAGGAGGCTTTCCACCACCTTTTTCTTGCCAGTAATTCCATGTAGCAGGACCAAAACTACCAAATCTAGCGCATAAACACACTCCCCCTCTTTCTTCACCGCCTAAAGATGAAATGAAATCCAAAAGCTATTAAAAACAATCCGAAAGATGAAATGAAATCCAAAAGCTATTAAAAACAATCCAAAAGATGAATTGAAATCCAAAAGCTACTAAAAACAATCCGAAAGATGAAATGAAATCCAAATACTATTAAAAACAATCCGAAAGATGAATTGAAATCCAAAAGCTATTAAAAACAATCCAAAAGATGAATTGAAATCCAAAAGCTATTAAAAACAATCCGAAAGATGAAATGAAATCCAAAAGCTACTAAAAACAATCCAAAAGATGAATTGAAATTCAAAAGCTACTAAAAACAATCCGAAAGATGCTAAAAGGAAGTCCTATTTTGTTTTTTATAATTTTACTTTCATCCAAGCGACGTTCAGTTCCGTTTTGCCACGCAAAAGGGCAAAAAGATTGTCGACAACGAGCAAAACCAAGTCTGAATCTTCTTGGACAGCAGTCGCCGCTCCACTTCTTAGTGGCTGCTTACTGTTTTGGTTCACTATCAAAGCTGTATGTAAAGGCTCCCTCAGACTGTTTACGATCTACGAACACGCCATTTGCATTAGATTTCGCTTGTTTAAATAGTTTGTATACCTCTTCGCATTCATCCAAAGGAAGATCCGATAGTAAAAACTTGAGCAACGCCGACAAATCACGGAGGGGTGTGGTCGCCACCTTATCCAGGACATTCATTCGCAACTTGGAAGCTTCCATGGGTGGAATTTCCAAGTTTTCCATAGCGTCCAACAACGAAGCAAATAGTTCAGGTTTGGTACCCAACATCTCGCTTTAGAAGGTTACGTAAACGATAATTTCTGTTAAATAATCTTTTTTGTCACGGAAAGAAGCTCACCTTAGTGCGAAAACAGTCTCCAAGCGTCCCTCATCAAGAACAATACCTGGCAAGGCTGTAATAATGTCGCACTGGGCCTTAAAACCCGCAAAATGTATGTTATGTTTCAATTTGCTCATTTTGTGAATATTTTTACCCAACTAGGAACACGTTTCAAGACATCGAGGATCTTCTGGGCCAATAGTTTGGGTTCCTGGACTTCATTCAAGCAGCCGAGTTGTGCTAAAATCATTCTAGGCAAATCCACGTCACGATGAGTGAATCTACAGAAGATTTTGACTAGAAATTCAAGACAAATTCAACGTTAAATCTTTAAAGCTTACCCAGGGTCAACCACGAGTTCTACGAATCGGTTCAGTAAATAGTCTATGAATCTGGACTGGAATTGAGTCACATGAAGCAAAAGACGAACCAAACTGTCTTGCTCCGCGTTCCGTGCACGACAACCAGCGGCAGTAACGGTTGGAAGCATAGCATTTTGAAATACGGTTTTGTCTGTGAACGCATTTTTGGCGTCTTCCATAAAATCCTTCAAGTTCAGCTCGACATTAAAGCCTTGGTTTATTCGCTCGGTGAGTCTTTTCTGGAAAATAGCTTGATCCACGTCTAAAAAATAGAAAAAAAGTTTAAGTTTTAAGCAAAATAAAAACAAGTAACAATTGAATTGAGGTACTTAATTCATTCCGGGAGTTGCTTTTGAGGTAAAGCCCACATTCTTGGCAAATTTCTGGAAGGGTTTTTATATCGCTGAGTAAATTGTTGGGATCCGCATTAAGGTTTGGAGTTGCAAGTACTCCAATTAGAGAAGTGGACAATCTAGGACGTTTACTCTCAGGCTCAGGGCAAAGAAAGCGAGGAATAGGCGTACTGCTCATGGTTGGCGCTCCGTGTTCTTCCAAAGTCGGCATTTGGAAGTCATGTGACGCCACAGGTTGTTGGTAAACGTCTGATATTCCACTGGACCGGCTTATGGAGCGATCTCTACTTACTTCCTTGCTAGGAAGCTCATGGCTATGCTGGGTAGGGACGAGAAATATATCATCGTCGTCGTTCTCAATCTCATTCTGATCCTCTTTTGGAGGTTCTGATGTTATCGAGCGCTGACTACTGCTCGTGGCTTTTGCAGTAGATATATCGTTGCCGAAACGACGAAATGTAGTTTCGAAATCGACTGCTGTTGTTTGAACTATTGGGGTGGCTGGAAGACTCGTAGCTGTTTTGGAGAATGCATCTGCTGCCGCTATACTAGTGCTTGGTAACTGGGGTGAACGAAACTGGGTCTGTCTTTTGTTCTTTGACAAGCCAAACCTTAACGCCATTGCTCAGTGATAAACTTCTCTGCTGAGTGACATAACTTGAGGTTTAACTTCTAGTTTACAGCATGAAAAACCAACTATTCTTAATACAAAATAATAACGTTTTCCTAGTAGAGAACAAATTGGACTTTGGTTCGATGTTCTCACGCATTCCAACGTAAATAATTGAGATTCACGCCATCTGCCAAACAAAAATCTAGTTAACTGACTATTTGAATGGAGCTAATGTCTACAAGAATCTAAAGATTCTAAGATAATTACTGAAGAAATTTAAATGTTTGAATTGTTCGAATTAAGGCACGGAACTCGAAGCACACAGGTTTGAAAATCGTCTAAAGAAAATTGAGAAATGAAAACAGCATTTAACAGAGGATGACACTTCATTTGGGCGATTCAGATATTTTGCATTCATTCGCATGATACACACGCATTAATTTTTACCCTGTCAAAGGATAACATTGCCATCTACACAAGGGTATTTAGGCAGTTTAAAATTGCCACGAAAACAGGATCTTTCTTCCAGTGGACTAGAATAAAAGGAGAGAATTCTCGGAACTTGATTGCTAAAGTTTTCTCTCCCAAATAAAAACAATAATAGAAAAATCCCCAAAGAGAATTAGCACTAGCAGTTTTAATGTTTTCTTTTGCCTTTCTTGAAAAATTGGCCCAGAGATGGAAAAAACTCAATATATGAACAAGAAAGTTTGAGTTGTTTTTTTCTTCGGGAGGGACCAGTAAATCAACAAGGAAAGAAAGAAAGGAAAATTAGTTAGAGCATTTTAAATAAAGTAGCGAACACCGGCCACGAGCAAGAATTTCTCAATAAAAAGCTCCGAGTCGAGGACGGCGATATGAGCTGCTCGACCAATGAGCGTATTAGCCGTGGAAGGGAGGGCGTGGTGAATGTCATAGCGCACAAGTCGCACCGTAGGACTAGCAATGATGGGCTGCATGATGTGCTGCACCATTTCCTGGTAGGCTAAACCCAACGCAGATGTGTCCCTTACGGCTCCACGACACAGTTCGATCCGCGCCGAATGCAGCGGCACATAGCGGTCTTGCGCCGAACCGCACAAAACCACGTTTTGGAAACGATGCAACTCACTCTGACGTGCCAAACGGCACAAAAACGAGTCTCGAGGATCGTCGGCATCTTTTAACGACAGTTGCAGCAAAGAACCCGATTTTTTCCATCGCTGCATCAACCAGAGCCCTTGGATCGCAAATAGTACAAGAAAATAACCCAAATGCGTGTCATAATCCTTCTTTTTTTTTTTTTATCTTAAACTTGTTTATTAACAAGTTTAAAGTGTTTATGAAGTGTTTCTTACCCATATTGACGAGTCCTGAACTGTTGTAAAGGGTTCCCAAGTGTGGCCCAGACAAAGATAAGAAAGTATGAAGTCTTGGGAGCCAAGGTCGCATTTGAGGCCGAGTTAACGCAGATCTAATAATGATTGTTCCTAACGAGTGTCCAATAAAACTGATCCGGGCAGGCGCTAAGCCATAGGCTTCGATATGGTATAGGATTTCTGATACGAGTCGATCTGTCATAGCTTCAAAGGTTGAGAACGTTCCTCCCTATATATTTGAAAGTCAAAATAAACGAATTTGCGAATACACTATTTAGAAAATGAACGAGTGTATGAAGTTCAAGTCGTACTTGATTGCGTTCGGACATGAGGAAATCTAAATTGGCACCAGGTAAAGCCAATTCCAGGTACGTTTTGACCAATCGCAAATCTGCGGAATTGCCGTCCAATCCGTGGACGCACACGATGAGATGAAGACCGTCCGGTGAAAAGGGACGATAGTCTTCTGAAATGTGGAAGTAAGGCAAAGCTGACGCCAAACGCCCTCGCTCACTATTAGATGATACATGAATTCAATTACTACTTCCAACCTGACATTACTCCACTTAATTAATTATGATATTGTTTAAAAACTAATGAAACATATCAAGTTATGGGAAATAAAGAAAGGAAAGTCTGAAAGTGAGAGATGAGAGTAAATCTACCTGTAGAGCATGCCAGCAAAGTTAATTTGCCTTTTGAAATCCTCTTTAGCTTTGAGAAACGACAGAGTTCCATCGCCCAGCATGGAAACCAAGCGTTGTCGCAGCTTTTCCTCGTTATCTACGCCGCCATCAGCTGTTTCACCCTGTCCCCCATTCCGCTGCTTGTCCCATTCTTCCTCGCTGCCAGATAACAACAAAGTACTCGCGCAAGAGCACTTTCGTCGCGTTCTATAACCATACCAAGAAACCACACTTAGAATTCAACTAATTCAACTACATTTACCTGAGACAAACAGATACTACAATATCATTTTTTAATTAATCAACTAGTTAACTAACTAGTAGTAGTTGACTAACTAGTAGTAGTTAACTAACTAACTCATCATTCAAATAATCAAGAACCTATTTTTTTTATTAGCTTAAGGCTCTTGTATACCGTAGCTTATTGATAGAAAAGAACCACAGATGGCACTGATGTGTGTTATTGTTTGCTGATGTTTGTTATTCCTTTTTGGGCAAAACAATAACAAACATCAGTGCCATCTGTGATTGTTTCGCCATCTGCGCCATCAATGCCATCTGTGACTGTGATATCATTCAAATAATCAAAAACCTATTTTTTTAAATTAGCTTAAGGCTCCCGTATACCGTAGCTTATTGATGGAAAAGAACCACAGATGGCACTGATGTGTGTTATTGTTTGCTGATGTTTGTTATTCCTTTTTGGGCAAAACAATAACAAACATCAGTGCCATCTGTGACTGTTTCGCCATCTGCGCCATCAATGCCATCTGTGACTGTGATATCATTCAAATAATCAAAAACCTATTTTTTTTAATTAGCTTAAGGCTCCCGTATACCGTAGCTTATTGATGGAAAAGAACCACAGATGGCACTGATGTGTGTTATTGTTTGCTGATGTTTGTTATTCCTTTTTGGGCAAAACAATAACAAACATCAGTGCCATCTGTGACTGTTTCGCATCAATAATCTAAGGTATACGGGAGCTTTAAACTTGAAGCAACACTCTTAGTAGATATTATCTTCTTAAAAATTAATACTGATCATTATACTGCAATGAATAAAACTAGGAAGAAATCTCAACCTAGGCGAGGTAATATGCGATCCCATCGGCAAAGACGACAAGGAAACGGATCGTAATCCCATAGCGCATTTGTCCACTTTGGACACTTTTTATTGTTTGCTGATGTTTGTTATTCCTTTTTGGGTAAAACAATAACAAACATCAGTGCCATCTGTGACTGTTTCGCCATCTGCGCCATCAATGCCATCTGTGACTGTGACATCATTCAAATAATCAAAAACCTATGTTTTTAGTTAGCTTAAGGCTCCTGTATACCGTAGCTTATTGATGGAAAAGAACCACAGATGGCACTGATGTGTTATTGTTTGCTGTTTGTTATTCCTTTTTTGGCAAAACAATAACAAACACCAATGCCATCTATGACTGTTTTGCATCAATAATCTAAGGTATAAAGGAGCTTTAAACTTGAAGCAACACTCTTAGTAGATATTATCTTCTTAAAAATGAATACTGATCATTATACTGAACTAAATAAAACTAGGAATAAATCTCAACCTAGGCGAGGTAATATGCGATCCCATCGGCAAAGACGACAAGGAAACGGATCGTAATCCCATAGCGCATTTGTCCACTTTGGACGCAACTCCCACTCCCTTCGCTGACGTCACCGTATCCGTCCGGGCAACACTAGGTACCAACGTTTGCGAAGTCGAGGCCGAAGTGGAGGAATCGATATGAGGCGACGTGACCGGCAGTAAACACGGTTGCGACACGGAATGGAGTAAAAGTGGACTCGAGGACGTTTCTTGGATTCGTTCTCCTAAAGGCGCATCAGGGGGCGGTCCAAGTGCTAACGACAGTGATTCTGCAATGCTTTGGGCCAACGCTTGGATCAAGGGATTCGGCGGCCCCGGTTTATGCAATTCCCTTAGCAATAACTGCAGTAATCGGAGCTCTTGTTGGGTAATGACATGCCCTTGGGTCACTGGGCGTGGTCCTAGCAATGTCTCGACATTTAGCGGTGTTCCATCTTCCTGTAAACGCCGGTAGATCCCTGGAACTCCTGTAGGAACTTCGTGTTTCCCATATTTCGCTTCGTTCCCATTCTCTACGCCTTCTTTCACGTTGGGCGTGGCTAAGGGAGGGTCTTGAAACTCCTTCGGAGGCGCTAAGGGTGTTTGCCACTCTGGCAAACTTTCCTCCAAACTCTGCTGCCATTCCAACGCCACGTGGGCTATACACGCGCTGGAACTCTTCGGAATGGCTTCAATCGGAATGGGTGGGCGTGGTTTATCCTCCATGGGGCTCAATTGCACGCTGGAAACCTCCTCCGAAGACGGACAATGCGACGAATGAGAGATCCACCCACTCCGTTCGCTGCTCATGTCGCTCAGCGACGACGAATCCGATTTCTTCTCTGTCAAATCGCGTTTCATCAGCTCTAGCTTCTTTTCCTTTGAAACGTGCACATGTTTTGCATCTCTCTTGCTTTTCGACGAGCTTTCCTCCTCTCCATCCTTGCCGTTCATAATTAAGCCTTCCGCGAAGCTAAAACCGGGCGCCCTGATGGAAGAATCCCTCCAAATCGGCGCTTTGGGCGCACCGGAAGGGGTGGAATCGCTCGTGGATTGCGTATCATCCAATTGCTGACACCGGGAGCGATTCCCTGTCCCACATTCCGACCCCACTAACGATCCCAAGCCGGAAGTGGACGCTGGACCCGGGCTTACATTCGGCGAAACGCCCCCTGTGCCTTGGGAGCTCCTTCGTCTGCCGGTAGACTGCGATTCTTGGGTCGGAATCGGTTGATTCTCTACCACCAACAACGGTGTCGTGAGAACGGGATCTGAGAAAGAATGCCCACCTGGTGGAGCCGCCGGGGGCGGAGCATATGGACGTGGACAAGCTAACGCCCACGCCCACACACTGGACAGATCCGGCAAAGATTCCGCTGCTGACGGTAATACGGCGCTTTTGGTCGCGCGAATGGGCGTGCTAACCGAACCCACTCCCCGAGCGTGATTCTTGAGGTCAAAGGGTAAACTCCGACTTGATTCCAACGGTTTATAGCCCAATAGAACCACTCCAGGCTTCTTCGGTGATGACGTCACGGGAGCGTGGCTTCCCCGGTTGGAGGTGGAGTTTAGCTTGATCTTGTGTCTAAGGCGATGTCGCTTCTTCTGGGAGGTGCTGTCCAAGGTACTGCAGCGAGATCTGCTCTTCAACTTGCTGGTATTGACGGTAGACATGCCTGGTAATACTGGATTAGGCGTTTGGAGGGGAGTTAACTGTGATTCCGTGGTCTTGACTGAGTTGCGCTGCGGGAGCGCAGGTGGTACCGCGTGGTTTGTATCGCCGGCTGCGTAGGATCGTCTCCGTCCATGTGCAACGCCGTTCGTACTGACAACGACTGGTTTAGTGCCTTCTGTAGGGTTGGGAAGAGGGGGTGGGGATAGTTCAGAGGGCGTGGCTTGCACCGAAACGGATTTGGCGGCGGGACTGCTACTTTTGGAAGCGGCGATACTCAATTCTACTGCTCGCAAGTAGGCGACGAGTTGTTCGAGAGTAATATCGCCTACGGCGTGATGGGAGGGGTCTCTACCTGCGTGCGCAGCCGCCAGACGTCGCAACATTTGCAGCGTTTCGTTCCTTACTTGGCCTTTGGGTGATTTGGAACCATTTTGGGCCCGACTGTGGCTCAAACTGCGGGTACGTTGTGTATACAAACCTGCTGGGGTGGCTCCACCTCCTGGGGAGGAGGCGGCGCATGATTTAGCGCGCAAGACGCACTCGGAAAGTTCTTCGTAAACCGGGTTGGACTGGTCATCTTTCCGCGTGGAGCGTCGAGGTAAGGAGGCGGAGCTATAGGGTGTGGTGATCGTAGTAGAGGAAGTGCTGATGACGTCAGCAGCGTCGCCATTTACCAAGGTATCTCTAAGAGTTGATTCGGTGAGCGATTCTGGACTCTTTTCCCATTTGCTCGGCTCGGCGTTGGAGGGCTGAGTCAGACACGGGTTTTGATTTCCCCAAGATATTCGACGGGCGTACTCACTAGAGTCTTGGTATCGGTCCTCGAAGATTATAGGCAAGGATGTGAAATCACCGTTTATTTCGGGGCAGTGAGCGGGTAACGGCGGCAGACTGGATAGGTAGCGCGATTTGCGTAAAGCGTCCGAAATGTACAAGTAAGTCTGCACGTTGGCATCGTAACAGCCGGCTGCAGAATGACGAGGGTTTTCGAGGACGTAGAATGCTTCAGCGAATCGCTTAACGCGTTGCGTGTGATGTTGCTGAGCGAGGTATTCGCGTACAGGATTGCTGCCAGGGAATGTATCAGCTACCATCCGCCAAAGGAGGATGTTTTCTGCGCATAGCTGGGCGATGTCTGCGTTGGCCATCGCTACAAAGTCCTCCTCACTATCAACGACCTAATCATACATAATGTAAGTTAGACATGGCAATGCAACGACTTTCTAAAGATTCGAAACTAGCTAACGAATTTCTAACAAAATTTGTCAAATAAGTACTTAGGGAAACTGGGTATTACTTGTGCCAGCTCGCTCATTCCATGCAATCTTCCTGCGCAATCAGATGGCTGGAGAGGTGCGCGTTGCCAAGGTGGCAGTAATGCCATGAATTTTTCCAAATTGGCACGTAGAGAATCACCAGCGGCTAATAAGAGGGAGCAAACATCGCGATGGACTTGTCTAGCATGCGCTAACCGCCAACCAGTTAACGGTCCGCCATTACCATGCCCACCCCCGCACTTGCTCGTAGCCTAAATAAATAAACAAAAATGATAATAACAATAATAATACTGGTAATAGTATTGGTAATAATAATAATAATGGTAATAATTACTACGAATCATAACTGTAGCCGCTTTCGTTTTGTACGTTTGACTTAAACTAGCCAAACTTCCTTGAATTACACTTATAAGCGTTCGTTGTAGTTTAAACTTCGAAAGTTTACGGAAGTCGACTAGGAAAATCTCAGAGTCCAAGTCCAACGGTTATAAGCATAAGTTTACAATTGCTCCACGCATGGGGGCGGTGCTTGTCGAAAGTAAACAATATACGAAATGTTCGTTTTTCGAGTGTGGATTTCAATAGCAAATTGTTTTTTGTTCTGTGGGGTAGTTAATTTCGTCCATTCTTGAATTAGTTTTTAATATTATCCGGACAATTGAAGCTGTGCATGAGGAAGATGTTGACGTGATAATTGTCTCCCACTGGTTGTTGACGCCTATGCCTATGCAACTTACGCCTATCTCAAAATTCAATTCTTATCTTATCTCTTATCTCAAAATTCTTATCTTATCTCAAAATTCTATGCTTTAATAAAAAAATTGTTCATTTGCAATTGAAGTAATTAAAAAACAATTAAAATATATTAAGAGTAGCGTATTCTTGAATAGCACGCGGTCTCTCGGCATGTGCGTAGTAACAAAGGAACTAAATAAACAAGGAGGCGGGGTTAAATTTAAGTCTGGGCACACGAGTACTCATTATACACTACTTCGAAGTCGACTTTCGGAAGTCGACTTTCAAAGTCTTAAGTCGTCTTACTATTTAAAACGCTTATATGCCCAAAGTTTACCCATCTCAAACGCTTATAGGCGCAAGTCTTGAGAAGACTTTTAAATCGACTTAAACTTTCATCACTTAAATCGACTTAAATTTTCGTTAAAACGAACGCGGCTTTTATATTCTTCCAAATTACTAAATTACCAATGTGCCAAAGAAAACTGATTCTAGAGTAGATTCAGGGTATCTTGCTAATGATCTAGAGCTGTGCATCCACGACCGATTACTTCTCGGCGCACTGAAACGACAAAAAGGAGCCAAAAATTAGACAAAGTATTCTTTGCAAAACTATAAAACCAATCGAGCGAACGGAAATAGGAACTTGAAGAAAGAAGACTACTCACCAACTCTGCACCAAATGGCGCACACTTCTCCTGTAGGGGAGCAGCGAAAAAGGTGGAAAGAGACAAAGTCAATTGAGGATCAACTGCAGTCATGCGAAGGATGAAAGGGTCCAAAGGTGGTTGTATTTTTACTTGATATACGGCTGGTGCAAGGTCACTAAAGACGCATGGACCGTCAATGCCACGGCGCCTAGGTGAAAATAGTCAAAAAGGACCGGCAGGTGGTAATGGAGACCCCTGGAGGGTGACAAATGCAGCTGTAACGTGCGAACTGAGACCGGGGCGATAGTGGGCGTGGTTTCAGACACCGCTGGACCAAATCCTTGCTCAGCGAACCACAATTCGAGGGATAACTGAGCATCCAATCTCTCCAACGTTTCTTCAATCTTGTGTTTCAAAGGAAATGATATAAACAGGTGTAACTCAATACTTCTTTACTTAATTTACTTTATGACTGTCCACTAAAACGTGAAGCCGGTAGTGAATTACATCATCCAACGCAACTTCTTCGCTTCGGTAAAGTATCTGAAACGTTTGGCTTACTGCAGAGCCATTCACGACGCACGCCGGGAACAAAATGTTAGCCGCACGAGCGATAGCTGTACTAGCTAAAGAGGCGGAGCTACTCGCAGTTCGTTTCTCGCTCGTTTCAGTTGTTTTGGGAGCGGAGGGTCCTTCAGTGGCCCCAGATGTGGAGGAGGTGGAGACCGTCCGGGGGCCATTGGAGGGGTGGTTATGGGGGTGAGGGCTTGTCACGCGATGCAAACTAACTTCTACTTTCGTGGGGATCTTCGGGGAGGTCCTTAGGGCCACACGGATTTGATAAACACTACGGAAAAATGAAAATCACATTATTAATCAAGTTTTCATGCCGTTTTTCGATTGGAAGGGACAAGTGGGGGGAAAAGGTGTTAACGTGACACGCGAGGGCAACACCTTGGCCCGCACTTGTTACAAGGTTGAACTGTCGTCTCGAAATGGCCTATATCGACCTGCGCAATGCATTCCGGCAGGGGCCAACTTAGAAACGTAGTCGCGCATTCTTCTCGCACGTCCAAGCTGTTCCCATTCATCCTTTTCACATGACGGATGTAAAAAGGAACGTCATTTTTCTCTTTAGACAATTTTCTTAGGGAGAGTAGATAAGAACTTATAGAATAGGCTAGAATATTGCTTTTGGCTTACGCGTTACGGACAAAAGAATGAGACAGAAGGTTAAGATTTTGTAAGGATTCGTAGACGCTTACCCGCGTTGGAAGAGATCAACATTGTAGAATTTGTGGAGCTCCACGACGAGTTCTAATGTAGCTTGGAGCTCACTCATTTTGACGAGTAAAAAGCAGTAGACGGTTTCAAAACGTTTAGCATGAACCCCAAAATACGAAAGGATTAGAACGACTGTGATCGGCGATTCCGAACACGAAACATCACTGAATGTGAGGCAGCTGTTTCCTAAAGAAGAGGGAATAGTTAGTAAACCACCGAGCAAGTTTCCGTGAACATGAATTACCAGAATCCAGTAATTTCACGCGTTATGTAGACAAACGGGCGAAATGAGTTTTCGTTTTCGTTCCAAAATTTGAGCATGTATACAATGAAATGGTCAACAGCGGTTAATAAGTTGCCTGGGCGTAGAAACAATACAATAGTCAGTTATAGCAATGATCACTTGGCGACAGTTTGTACGCCATACTGTTCTGTTTAACGGGAGTTAAATCTACTTTTCACAAAGAAAACAATGCAGGGGACATTTTCCCTCCCTACTCTATCGATTACACATTATATCGAACTGTTACTATCGCCGAATTTTTAGCAATTGATTCCAAGTCTAGCATCGACTTAACTATCGCAATTAGCAATGCCCGTAGTTACTATTACAATATCAATTTCTTAATCGTGTTCAGTGGCTAATCGATTTCTTTGCCTTTGAATCTCAGCGCGACAATTTCAAACTCTATTAACATGAACTACATTTATAGCATGAATCAATGTTAGATTGAATTTTACAGCCCAAACGAATAACACAAAATGAGATGTCTGCTTGTTAATCAAGCTTTTAAATGCAAAAACCTAGAACTCGATGCACAGACAGAGATTTGATCAAGTTGTCGCAATACTTCCAAGGCCATATTTCACGAAAAACAGCTCGAAACGACCAGAAATGCCAATCCCCGAGCTCAACTAGGTCAAAAATGCAGATTAAACATCCTCCTTAGAAACAGGTCACGTGCGGAGATTGACAGGTACACAGAAAAGTGACCACCCAACCTGTCAATCATCCTCCTAGATCCAGTAAGGGAACATATACCTCTAGAAGCAAACGGGCAGGATAACAAGGCCACATGATTGATCTTATTAACCCCGTCAGCTCTACTCACTTTCACTGAGCTTTCCCACAACAAACCCATGAACCCCGAATCCTATAAAAACCCCGCTTGTTTTCGCTCCCCATTTCATTCGACAACTGAAATTTGACTGTTCAAGTTTTACCCCTTTTCTCCCAGGTGAAATTTCTTTAGTGTGTAGACCCCCAATTTTTAAAATGCGTCCAGCACAGGTAAATATAACATGTATAGAATCGTAATATAGAGTATTTCAAACCCGCGTAGGCAGATTAAAATGTAATTTCTATTAACAGTATTTCATATTGTTGCTGGGTGCACTTTCACTCGAATGGAGCTCTTCGGACGGGCTCCCACAGTCACGCCCACCGTACCGTCGTGTTCGCCTCTTCTCTAACGCTCCCATTCAAGCACCGCCTGGTTATAATGCATTTAGCAATAATTCCCAATTAGCTCCCACAATTCCGTCTTCTCGACTGCAAGATAACCCCAAAGTCGAAAGAACGTATGTCCAAACCACGCCCAAACCCCGTGTGTACCCAGCCTACACCTACCCAAGCCCCGCCCAAGCCACGCCCAGACTTCGCGAAGAGGTTGAAGAACAATCTGATTATGAATATATCGATTTTGAAGACTTTGCGGACGATTTTGTAAACGAAAGGAGGAGACCCGTAGATCTACCGCAATTGGAAACGGAACGGGGAAGAGTGATAAGGCCTGTTTACGCAAATTATCCGACTTATGTGGACGCCCCACAAGCCGCAAAAGTTCGTCCAGCACAAACTTACTACGCTGAAGTGGGCGAAAAGAAGAAGCATGATCAAGCTCAAGCGTACGCTAGTTTACTCGACGCCCAAAGCCCGATCGCAGAACAGGCCGAGTGGATTAGACAGATGGAACTGCGAAAGAGGATAGCTCAGGCCACCTTAGCTCCGCCCACAATGCCTCCTACGACAACAACTACCAGTACTACTACGACGAGTACAACTACCCCTGCTCCAGTCACTATTTCGCAGTTGAAAACCGTGATGATGAATCCCCAGCAATTTGACAGCTTATTCGACCAAGAGGAATTTAAACAGAAGCGGCAGAAATACCGCTTGGTGAAGGTCGCCGACTCTGGGAAGACAGAAGAAAGGATTCAGCCTAAACTGCAAAAAATGTACGAAACTACAACAGCGAGATCTCCATTCAAAACTCAAAACGAACAACGCTACCTGGATTATGGTCCACGCCCCATTACCAAACAAGCTGAACCTTTTACAGAGTCGAATAGATACTACAAACCTGACTTAAAAACTCAGGACGGACAACGCTACCAGAATTACGGTCCATCAGCACCCGTTACCAAACACGCTGAACCGATTACAGAGTCGAATAGATACTACAAATCTGACTTAAAAACTGAGGACGAACAACGCTATCAAGATTACGGTACATCTGCACCCGTTACAAATAGACAAGCTGAATCGATCACAGAGTCGAACAGATATTATAAACCTGACTTGAACTCGGGAAGAACAACTCAGGAAGAGCAACGCTACCAGGATTATAGTCCGCCACAAACCGTTACCAAACAACCTAAGCGTATTAGAGTGTCGAATAGACACCGTAAACCTGACTTAAAAAATCAGGATGAACAACGCTACCAGGATTATGGTCCACGACCCGTTCCTAAACAAGTTGAATCTATTACACAGTCAAGTAGATATTACAGACCGCGTACGGAAGAAAAAGTATCTGAAACAGAACCTTCTACAAACACAAACTATCAATTTAGCACCTTTCTAGACGACGGACTGAAGGACAGTCTTCAACAACGCAAAGAATCGAGCAAAGATGGACAAGTAATATTTTTGGTTATTTTTAATGAGCAATCGAATTAGTTTCTTACTTTGATAAAGGTGACGGGAATGTACTCGTATAGTGACGGGTTCTTCCGACATACAGTTCACTACCGAGCTGACGACACTGGGTACAACGTTCTAAGGTAAGTTGATCTGAAACTTTTTTGGAACGGTTTTAATCAATTTTGATTTAGTGAAACGCACGAACCTATTGGAGAAGGACCCTTGGAAGACGAAGAGGGTATGGCTAAAGTACAAACGAGTTTTAACGGCGAGGAGAGCAATTATACTGTGGACGCCAGGGAGATCAAAGGAACTCGTTATGTGTCTCATTTGTAGCATTTTTACCACTAGAATACACTCATTTTACCCGTTACCGAAAGAAAGTTAATTCTGGATTAGCTGGGTTCTTCTTACGTTATGCCGCAAGCGTTTTTACATTATTTTACGAATAAATTGCTTTAATTTTCTGTTGTTTAACGAAGTCATGGGCGTATTTAAAGTCATGGGCATATTTTAAATTAAACCACATGACTTTGTATAATACAATAGGACAGAAGAAAAATCATTACAGAAGACAATTTGACACCTGAAAGAAAAAAAAAATGAAAAGGAACTGCATAAACTTTTTTAAATAAAGTACTAAAGTTTCGAAAACTTACTTGAAAACTAAGTTATTATTTTCAGCAAACTCGCAACCTGCGGTTTCACCAAAAGTATCTTGAACGTGTGGCCAGTTTAGCAAGCAGAACTGCCAGACCTCCTTTTTGATCGTATTTTTTCAACGAATCCAACACTGGATTGGCGCTTGTTGTATATCCTGGAGATCTTGCGACTACCTTATTTTAGATTAGATACTATTAGTATATAAGTATGCTTATTAATTATAAATATACCTATAATCATTGAGAAGATTGCACTGCAGCTATAACTGAGCAAATTTAGGCAAACAAAATAAAACTTCCCGCAGAAATAAAATTGCAGCGTTGCCTACAACGTTTGCTAAACAGCATATTAGCATAGTTATGTTTACATTCATTTCGTATGTTATAATTAGATGTCTAGTTAAAACCAACACGCAAGTAGTTCTCTACGAGATATTTCATTCGAATCTAAAACTTTGGCAATGGCGCCGAAGCGGGAATTTCAAAATTTAATTTCAAGTGTTCAAATGTAGCTTCCCAACCAATCTTTCTAAAATGTTTATTGCAAGGAGAAAACGACATAGTTATGAACTAGACACATATAATGAACGTGTTTATTTCTACGAATTTAAAATAAAAGTAACAACGCAAAAATTGGCGAAGGGCACAGTCAAAAAAACACAGTTTGGCCCGTTCTTTGGTATCTCCTTCCGTCAGCTGTAGCAATAGCCCAGGGCTGCACAACTGCAATGTAACTTTGAGAAGGCTAAACCCTAACATAAGTACAGAAAGAAAAGGCATGGCGTAGGCTATACAAGGAAGATGTGAAAACATGGGAGTTGCGTGTGAGCTGTCACGTCTTAGGACGTGTTCGCAAAGACGAAAAAACACGAAGACGAATTACTATAAAGAACGAAAAGAAAAACGTCCACGAAAAAGGATTGTCGATGCCTCTCGTTCATCTGTCTCATTCTTTTTTTAAAAGGTTTTTCTGTTCGGTTTGGATCTGTTCACACAGTTCATCTCTTATAACCAACTCAACCCGTGCAGCAACTCAAGGGTTTCGTTCCACTTCTTCCTGGGAATGTTTAGCCAAGGCCAAAAGAATCATCGTCAGCTCTTTTTTGTTGATCTTTCCATCTCGGTTAAAATCGCAGCCCCTTAAGATGGTCTCTTGAAATTCTGCCAAATCTTGCGCATCGTAGTCCTTCTTCACCAACTCTAGTAAATCTTTCAAAAATCCACCTAGTTCTTCATTCTCGATGGTGCCATTGTTATCCTAAACCCCAGAAGAACGGACATTTGCATGAGAAAGGCTTTACAATTCTTCACTTTTTGTTATTACCCGGTCGTAGAGCGCGAAAACTCTCTCGATATCTTCTTTACTGAGGACTGTAGGTCCTTTGAAGATTTGCCGGCAGAGAAAGTTTTCTTTCACAGGAAGCAACTTGGCCATTTCAGATAGCTGCAGCTTGCCGTCGTGATTTGCATCAAAAACTCGCAACTAAATCAACAAAAAAGCGGGGAAATAATTGTATTTTCTTGCCTCAAAGGGAAACCTTTGTGGAGCATTTTTTATGTTCGTTTTTTTTAACTTTACCATCGTGTCTGTGTACTCAATGAGCTTATCCTCCGTGACATCATTGCGCTTAGCTTCATTCAGCAAATCCCTTAGGAAATTCTTCAGTTCATCCGCTTCGATATAACCACTTCCATCGGCGTCATACTCGCGCCAGATTTTCATAAACTCCACAGAGGAATCCAACGGATTATCGAAACGGAACAACAGCAAGAAGTTCTCCTCCATGGGCAACAACTGGGCGAGTTCCCGGATTTCAATCTTTCCATCTTGGTTGTCATCGTAAGCTTCCAGAAAACAAGCTCTGAGTTCCACCAGCATCGCATCCGATATCACTTCAGGTCCCACATCGCTCGAATTTACCGACGATACAAACTCCCTCAAAAACCCATCTAGCTCACCACCTTCAATGTATCCATTTCCTATTCCAAAGAGAACAAAACAGAAAAGGAATAAAGCCCCATGAAGAAGTATTTCCCTCTCTGTCGCTCTTCCAAGCGTCAGTCGCGTACAATAAACTTATTCTGTAGGAAAAAAGAGACGGAAGAGATGTAAAGAGTTTTATTCTTCTCTCGAGAGAAAGTCCCGCATTGCGGAGAGAACATACGCGGAAGAAAACGACAACGACACTTTCAGGCGGAAACCGAGTTACCCAGGATTACATTACTACTCTTTAGACCCCACCCCCAACCCTCCCATCCTCTCTCCTTCTCCATCTCAAATTTTGCGTCTATGCTCTGCAGCTGCTCTGGCTGCAGCTATCGATTGAAAAGGCGTGGGGTACATTTCTCTTCCTTCCCTGGATCTTATAAATACTGAAATAAATACTCGAGCATCCCCATACAGGGGCAACAGTCAAGTTAAATTATTTCTCCACATCCAGGACCGAAACAAGCTACATAGACTTCATGACGCAGTTAATTCTAGCGAGTTTATATTAAAAATGTTCACATGCTCACATCGTAGTTTTGCCGAAAACGCGAAGTTTGATAACGTTAGCCTAAAAAATAGGAAGAGTCTTCAATACGGTCTTCAACGCTTGTGGGCGGTTCCAGATGGCGTTAGCACCTTCCTTAATTAAAAAGTTATATTTTACCTTAACTAAAAAGAGCTCTAAAAAGTACGGAACTAGTACTTATGAAAATATGGGATGTGAATCACGAAGACACGAGCTTTCTTGTACAGTTCTTCTAAAATGGCTTTTAGTTTTAGAATTTTATTGTGCATATAAACTTCAAATAGCACTTCCTGAACAAAACCTGCATGTCTATGGCTTATTACTTTGAATAAACACTTAGAAGACCCAAAAATATAACTTTTATTACTGTCTAGGGCCTCTCTATCTGTCCATCAATTCTTATTAGCGTTGTTTTTTAACCCCCCGTGAGAAATCTAAACGACTCGCCAAAACGCAATGCTTATAAATCAAGCTTTAAAATGGCGTGTGCACGTATGCTTAGCTACGATTAGTGCCAGTGCGTGATAGGCAACGTTTTATCACAACTTGAAAACATCCGCTCTTACAAAAAGTACAAAATACAAACTCAAATTAAAAAGAAAAAACCCATCTTTGTCCGTGCTCATCTGCGAAATTACTCCCCCTTCAAAACTCGTAAATAATAGTAAAAAAACGACTGATATTACCGTCTTTATCGTAATGACTCCATACATCCATAAATTGGTGGGCGGACAGTCTTTTCAATTCGCGCGAGTCCGGATCACGGAATTGGCGCAGAAAGTTGGAACAGCGTTCCAAGTTTACTTTTAAGCTCATTTCCTGTCAAGAGTAAAGAAAACAAGAATACAACACCACAAAAACTCTTCGCAAGACATGTCCGAAATAAAACAAAGGCAAATGTCTTTGGTAGTATTGATTGTATAAAAGCCCCTTAAGCGTGCTGGACAGCAATTTCATTTTTTTTCCGGGGGCTTACATCCTCATTATAGGGCCCTGTTTCACATTTCTGCTTAGTCATTATGCAAATTAACTCTTCTTTTTTCCTCTCTAAGTCTAAGAAACATGTCAACGATTCAACTAGCTAGAAAATCAACTCAAAACTCAGACAAATTAGCTTAGGCAAACGCTTGCAGTGCAGGAATGTTTGAATGCAAACGAGAAAACTCTTACGTTTTGAATCCGGAAACTTTCAAAATTACTTCCAGTTATTGCCTCGGGGTACGGAGAGGACGTCTGTTTGCAAGCACGCTTCAATACTGACAGCTAGCACAAAGAGAAGCTTTGGAGTAGTGGCCATAGTCTGGGTGTTTAGTACGCAAGACATTTCTGATCCGAAACTCAATCGGAAAAGGGCGGGGCGTGTCCTATTTGCTCCCTTTTTTCCAATTCACCTCCCAACCCCCCAAAAACTAGCTACAGGTGTTGCATGGAAACACGAATAGCTTCCATTTTGGTCGATTTTTGTTTTTGATCCATTTTTTTGCCTGTTTCCCCGCTTCAAAATCGCTTTTCCTTCGGATCGTGTTCAATGGAGGCGTGTCCTGTGGTTGGAGAGCTTGGGGAGCACCTGTAAATACTTAAGATGAAGTAGGAATTGTTACAACTCCTTTACAAGAAGGATCGTTAGCGAAACACGTTACCTCGTTAAGAAAATTCTTTCCCTTTTCCCGAATTTTCCTTTTTTTTCAGTTTCTTTCAGTTTTCAAGGGCCGTAGAGGAAAGCTGCAGCAGCCATAGAGCACGCGCAGACCAATCAGCGTATGGATCCAGCAGAGAACCCTTGGATATAGCCTCAGGGTACACTTCCACGACTTTTTTTCCTCATAAGCTTTCCCAGGCGTGTAATATCTTCTTAGATCAAACCGTTTTCCTCAAGTTTGTTTTTTCTTCGGGAGATTCGTTCAATTTAGCCAGTGGGGTTCCCCACCAGCTCCACACCAACGGAAAGAGGCGTGTCTCTGTTCTCTACAGCCCTTTTATTCCAGCTCTGGGTTCCCCGGAACACGCACACGCCTCATCAGCCTAGCAAACAAGAACAAAAAACTTGAGAATTAGATCAATAAACATTATTTTTCTTGTTTCTTGGAGTTATTTTTGCTGTATTGGTCCTTCCTTGACGGAATGCAAGAAAAAACATGGCACAAGCACAGTTCCTAGTCGTGCCCTAGAAACGCCCACACTAATTTAGCAAACTTATGCTCTTGTTTGAAACCAAACTTTGCAAATAAAGGAAACCAACAACAAAAAAAAACGGAATTAACTCGAATTAAGCTAATTAGCAACACATTCACTCATGACAGTAATCTACCGGAGGCGTAAAACACGAATTAATCGTATCGAGCTTCCTTCCGGATGCTATCGAACGCGCAATTGGCAAACGCCAATTAACAAGACACTAAAAACGATAATACAAAGAAAAAAACTCGCTACGTTCGCCAGTTTAGAATTTAAACGCTTCATCAAATTGTCCAGACAGTCACCTTCCGGGACCAATCCCATTTAGACTTCTTGGCGGGTTCTGAAATTCTCAGAGGAATTTCGGAACCTTAAGAGTCCACAAAAAAGCCATTTCAAATTTGCATTTAGCCATTTGACATTCCAGATTTTCATTTCTGCTCACGTCTCAATTTACGACTCCGCAAGTTCCACTAACGATCTAAATCATCCTCCCAATATCGAAGCGATCACCTTCTTCCAAACCTATCTTAGTAAGCCCCAAAAGAATTCCGTCCAAACTATCACTACCATAAAAAATAAGAAAAAAAAAATTCTTCCGTATGGGGAAAAAAAAGTACAAAACCTCGGTTCAATAGTCCGAGAAAGGACTTGTATTAACTGCCCTCCTCCATATAGGACGTAGATTATGCCCCCAGTACCTGAAAAATGCCTGAAACTTATGCTCGCTCTAAAAAAAAAACTTCATGTAAATCCCCAATTCTTTTCCAACGGAAATCTGCATTGAATAGCCCAATAATGACCAATAGTCTCCTGGTTTAAGGATTAAGTATGGGGCCGTGTATATATCCGATCGTCAATCAGCCAGGAAAGGACCTTAATCTTTGGTAAAATCCCAGTCTCAGACAAACGAGACAGCGCGTAGGCGTGTGAGCCTGTTATATATGTGACACGTATTAGGCGTCAACAATCATCCCTGGGAGGTTCAGCGACAGCTCCGACACCTCCTCGCGGTTCCATGTTGCGTGTCATGCAAAGCTTTTCCATTTTAACGACCCATTGTTGTCCTTGTCTACCTCTCTCTTCCTTTTCCTCTTCTCAGTCTCTTGCTTACGGCTGGCCCTTACGAGCATCTCCCATCTCCAGAAAAACAGGTAACTCTAAAACAGCCCGACAAACTAGATAAGAAAAAAATTAGGAGTAGAGGCTTCCTCATAAATATATCTTGTATTATAATACGCGCGAAAAGGTGCTGATTTACACGTACTCGTAAATCACGACCAACATAAGAAATTCTAAAAAAAAAATCTTCCAAACAAATCTTCCAACCAAATCTTGAAGGAACTAACAAGCTCCACCCAAGGGGCATTTTTTGGCCTGCCTTCCATCAACTCTTTAAGGAACTCTTCCATCAACTCTTTAAGGAATGAGCTGAACACGGTGAATTGAATATCATCTCCACCCAAGAAGGGGAAAAAACCTAAATAAATAAATCCAAATCTTTTATTTAAATAAGATTATTTTTTGAAAATAGTTTTATCTGTGGAAAAATCTTGTTCCCGGCTCTTTTGCCCTACGTCGGAATTTCTTAAAGGGGCAGAAAAACAGTCGCCCCATATGGAATAGATTTCCGGACTCTGTTTGTCGGTTTGCAGGTTCACCTGTCCACCTCTTGTCAGAAGAAAAAGGGGAACTAACACTGTGGCAAGACACAATACGGTACCATCGGTATATTCCTCTCCTCCTACTCTTCTCGTTTGCCTCTGGTCGCTATTTTACCTTGGACCACAATGCACCAAGTAAGACCTAAAAGCTGCTCCCGCAGAAGTCATCCAGTCGTCCACCAACTCCTGGACCCACCGTTTCTCCCAAATTGCTTCCCTTTCTTGAGATCATTTCACTCCCTTTACAATCTGTGCAACGAAGATTTCAATTTGCCCGAAGGTTAATTTCATTTTCCCCACTCCCTGCACCCTTAAGAACTCACAGTGGGTTAAGATGAGACTTTGACTGCGCGAAGACCAAGTGGACGTGGCTTTGCGTCTTAGGAATAGTGGGCGTGGTTTTTCATTTATTTCTTAGTTTTATTCAAACAATTAAAAAGCCAAAGAACATGCAATGCTGGACGTTTATGTTGATCCTGGGAGTATGGGAAAGTGTAGCCACGCCACCTCCAAGCCTTCCGTCCCGCCCTACGGGAAGAACTACCCGCAGACGGGTTACGACCACGCCCCCTCCACGTTGGGGAGCGGATGCTTTGGCAGAACGCGACGCACAAATTGCGTCTGCGTTGCTGGAAGTTGCTCAAAACCAGCCTCATTTGCATATGATGGTTCAGTCCGTAAGTTTCCTAATGCATTTTTTTAAATTACAAGATTTTTTATTTATTTTTTTTTAATTTCAACTTGAAATTTAAATTCTAAACATACGGTGGCTATAAAACGCTGTAGAAGGAAGTTCTGGCGTTAGGATGGGAGTCCCAGGTAGAATTTATAGCGCCTTATAAGGAGCTATAGGTGCGAATTAGAATATATGGAAGTGGCAGAAGCCACGCCCATCATAACAATATTCTTGTCCCGAAAAAAAAAATAACAAAAATTCACATCTTCCTTGTATTGTATTGTTTTAACAGTTAGGAGAAGTCTCGGCCGGGACGCAAAGATTACAATTGGCAGTGACCCGGTTGGAGGAAACCCAGCGGCTTCTAACTGATCGTATTCAAACTTTAGGTAATTTTCTTTTTTTTATTTGAGTTTTCTCTCACAATTGAAAGGTACAAACCTGTTCTCTTAATTCCCTACGGGAGCTTCTAAATCACGATGAGGACCGAGGCGAACACCTCGTGGTCTTAAAACAAACAATCCAGGAATTGAAACAAAACGAGATATTTCAGGAATTTCTATAATTTATTCAAGTTTTTTTTTCCTGGGTTTTCTTTACTACTCAAAACCCTTGAGATCGGTTGACAAGTTGAAAAGAAATTACTTAATTAACGCAAGTATAAAAAGCTAAACGGAAAAATAAACAAAGATTGCCAAAACTTGAAACAACACACAAAGAGGACAACTCTACTGAAGAACGTAAACAAAAATTATAATAAAACAACAAACCACGATTCGGTTTAAGAAACTTTCGTTTGCTTAATAATGTTAATGATTCCGCTGTGACTACGACAACAAAATTAAAACAGAATAAGAGAATAAAGATGTAATTCAAGAAATGCTAGTAGTTCATAACAATCTCCCTGTAATAACAACTGCGCAACCTTAACAACCTTAACAACGTAAACACGTTCCAGCAAGGACGCAATGCTACTCCAAATTTAAGCTCTAATGAAATTTCTGGGGCTTAGGAGAGAAAATGTCGCTGTTGGAATCGCGCTGGACGCAGAGCGACCGTCGTTTCGAACGCGAAATGGGACAACTGCAGCACAAGATGGAAGACTTCCTCCGCAGTACTAATTTAGCCGACAAAAGGTAAATCAAATTACGTCAAGGTGTCCCTCTGAAGTAAACTAATGACAAACTTCCTTTTATGGTCTCCTTTCCCCATAGCGCCGATGGACTCGCTCACAAATTAGGCCATGTGGGAGCTCAATTAGACGTCTTACAAGAGTTGCTACTCGAGAATACCAATCACGTGCGGGTCAAGAGCAATAGCCGCTCTCGTAAACGACCCAAACGTTTACCCAAGACCCGAGCCGGTTCTCCGTCTATCATTCGTCGCGACCTCTCCCACATAGACACGGTAATATGAATGAAACTACAATCAAACTAAAAATACACAACAAGAGGAAAACTCCCCAATAAAGTTAATTAAGTTAAAAAAAAACTTCACTCGACTAATGACTATGTTCATCTTGACAAAAGGAATCTCAATTAGCAAACGGCTGGAGCCAAACACTGGGCGTGGCTCACGCGGACATCGTGAGGGTGGTCCGTGAATCGGAATCTCATCTACAGCACCAAATTTCGGTTCTGGCAGCCGAAAACAAAGTCTTAACTTGTTTCCTGGACCAAATTTTCGTCTCCGCCAACAATACTTTGACTCCATCCAGCCTTGGAAAGGTTCAAAGCTTGTCAGACGACTCGAAATGCCATCTACGGTGTCCCTAAACCTTCAAAAAAAGAAAACTAACATCTTCGTTGTAGACGAACAGGATCATATTATGCTCAGAGACCAGAACTAATAAGAATGTAAGGCGATTTTCGTGTATGTTTCTTCTCAATACAAGCCCCAAAAAGCTCTTCCAAATGATGGAGTACTAAACTAGAACGACTTACTTGGGCGTAATCGTAGCCCTGGGCAAGGTAAGTGCGCTTCCAGTGGGTCTTAGGATTGCTCATTTACATAATTGAGATTCGTACTAGCAAAAACCCGCCTGGTCTTTGGCTTTTCTGTGATTACTCAGACTAATGGAGATGGGGAGAAGGGATTAAGGTCAGATTTCGTGCCGTTTGGGCCAGGAAATAACAGTCTTAAAGGAGTTAAGCACCAAAAAGGAAGCTTATTTGCTTAAATACTTCCCTTTCCCGCCTTAGGAAGATGAAAAAGCTCGGGATTTTCCGACCCAAGTTTGAGCTGTGGCTGCGCTGCACTTAGGCTAATGAGCGAGGGAAAAGATATGCCGAAAGTTTGGCGAAACTGAATACTTTATAAGAAACATTAGAGCAGCGAAGAGGGTTGCGTCTTTTGTGAGTCTGTTGTTGTTAATAATGAATTGGGTTGCTCGGAGAGAGTTGGGATGAAAACGCATTTGGAGATGTGAAAGACTGATAAATGAGACGAAAGGACGTCAAGAGCGTTTGTGCATTTGTGGGGCACGGGATGATGATAATAACGAGTTCGAGGCAGAACATGTCCTTTTCTGCCGGAGAAGGCTTTTCACAACACCTTGATTTTATCACTCGCTTTTTCAGTCCTTAACAGAATTAATGGTCAGTTTTAAATCAGCTGAGTCCTGTTTAATAAAAACGACCATCGCTTGCCTTTTTCGAACATCGGAAACATGTTACACGCCTAGATTACACGTGTTCGTCCGTCCAAAGGAGTTGGAACTTGGCTTGATAGTCCTATGAAAGCCAGAGCAAGGAAAAAATTCTCTGGTCAGGGCGTTATTGATTATCTGCTACCAGAGCGTCGAATGCATAATGGATGAGGGATTGGAAAATCGCTCAAAACGTTTTCCTTTCCTTTTAATATAATGTACTCTAGAGTTATGTCGGACAGCGACACGTTCGAATGTCGAATACCGTACCATATCTATTGTCAAATTTACACATAAATCAATGTTATAAGAATGTTGACGTACTTGGATTTATGGAAGAAATAAAACATTCCCATATTGCACTAAAATAAAGCCAATAAAGCATGAGAAAGTCACAAAAACGCCACGAAAACATTAACCTTGAAAAGCACGCAGTTCATTTTTGCGGGGGTTGAATATTTTGGTTGATTTTCGCTGCAAAACTGGCTTTGCACGCCATCTAACCATAGGTTAATTTCGGACCTAACATAATTTAAATTCTAATTTGCCTCCCATACGCCATCTAAGTACGGGATAGATTCCATTTTCACGTGCTTGTATTGATTGCATAGTATTTACGTTTTCTATTTCATTGGGAAATTTAGTAAATTTTAATTTTACCTTAAAACGGCATTTAATATAAAGATAAAAGGATGGTACAATACATAGAAGGTATGTTAGTTGAAACTATAAAGTGGGGTGTTTCGTGCTAACAGAATTCTGTTTTAATACATAATACATTACAGATACAGATTCGTCAGTAACACCGGTGATCGGAAAGCGGTCTAAAGAAGAGCTGGCCTTAATAGCAATCGGTGAGATCATCCAGGAATTGGTCAAAGCACATACCGAAAAACGCGATGTCAATCTCAACAAGCTTAAATGCTCCATTTCCTCAAAATATGGCTTGGCCTCGTCTCCCAGATTGGTCGACATTATTGCAGCAGTCCCTGCAATGCACAGAAAGACAATTGTGCCTAAGCTAAAAGCCAAACCTATTCGGACAGCTAGTGGGGTACATTTTTACCATTTTTGGTTCAGTTTGCACCTTTCAGATAAATAATTTCTCATTCAAGATCGCCGTGGTAGCTGTCATGTGCAAACCACATCGTTGTCCCCATATCAACATGACTGGCAACATCTGCGTCTATTGTCCAGGTGGCCCAGATTCTGATTTCGAGTATTCGACTCAGTCCTACACTGGCTACGAACCGACGTCCATGAGAGCCATCCGAGCACGCTATAGTCCCTATTTGCAAACCCGTAGTCGAGTCGAACAGGTACATTTACCTTCTTTCGTCGCATTTAAAGTCTTAATCAACAGAATATGGTCTAGTTAAAACAACTGGGACACAGTGTGGACAAAGTAGAGTTCATCGTCATGGGAGGAACGTTTATGGCCTTGCCAGAGGAGTATCGGGACTACTTTATTCGCAATTTGCACGATGCTTTGTCAGGCCACACGAGTACCGACGTAGACGAAGCCGTCAGGTAGAAGAAAATTGAACTGTTCATCTGTTCCTATTTTGTTGATTTTTTTTATTTTTGTTTGTTCAGGTATTCAGAGCGTAGTCCTACCAAATGTATAGGAATTACCATCGAAACTCGTCCTGATTACTGCCTGAAACGACACTTGTCGGATATGCTGCGATACGGATGCACTCGCTTGGAGATTGGAGTCCAATCCGTCTATGAAGATGTCGCTCGTGACACAAATCGAGGTCATACCGTCAAAGCCGTATGCGAGTCTTTTCATATGGCTAAAGACGCTGGTTTCAAGGTGGTTTCGCATATGATGCCCGATTTGCCTAACGTAGGACTCGAGCGCGACATTCAGCAATTTATCGTAATTTCATTACAAGTTTTTAAAGAACTAAATTAACCTTTTGAAGTTTTTGACAGGAATTTTTCGAAAATCCAGCGTTTAGACCAGACGGACTAAAGCTCTACCCAACATTAGTCATTAGAGGTACTGGACTGTATGAGCTATGGAAAACCGGCAGATATCGCTCCTATCCCCCAGATACTTTAGTTGATTTGACAGCCAGAGTTTTGGCGTTAGTTCCACCCTGGACTCGGGTTTATCGCGTCCAGCGTGATATTCCCATGCCGTTGGTCACGTACGTGATAACTTTCTAATTTTACGGGATGCGCTTCATGTATATCTTGGGTTCAGATCCGGAGTTGAACATGGAAACTTGCGAGAATTGGCCCTGGCTCGCATGAAAGACTTTGGGACGCAGTGCAGAGATGTCCGGACTAGAGAAGTTGGAATTCAAGAAGTTCACCACAAAGTTAGGCCTTACGAGGTAAAAAGTTACTTGTTTCCTTCTTATTGCAATTCTAATTCTTGGGTCCTTCCTAGGTGGAGCTGATTCGCAGGGATTATGTGGCTAATGGAGGCTGGGAAACGTTTTTATCCTATGAAGATCCCAAACAGGATATTCTGATTGGCTTGTTGAGGCTTAGAAAATGCTCTGACGAAACTTACAGGTTTATAAAACTTTTTTTGACTTAAAAATCCATGTTTCTGTATTAAAAACCTATATTAATTGCCTTAAAATTAGGGAAGTATTCCCTGACAGAAACTAGTGTATTTGAACATGTGTATTTGTGTATTTGCAGACAGGAATTGAAGGGACAATGTTCGATTGTACGAGAGTTACACATTTATGGAAGTGTAGTACCTGTCAGTGCTCGCGACCCTAGGAAATTCCAGCATCAAGGATTTGGAACGCTGTTGATGGAAGAAGCAGAACGAATTGCGAGAGAAGAACATGGATCAGATAAAATCGCTGTTATTTCTGGGGTGGGAACACGGAACTATTATAGGAAATTGGGATATGAACTTGAGGGGCCTTATATGGTTAAAATGTTGGAATAATTAAACTTTGTATTGGTTTTGACTTCAGTGGAAATAAAGATTTCTTTGTTTGACTTCACCAGTTTCGGATTAATCGTTAAATGATTCCACTATAATTGACGAAATAAAGCAATCAATAAAACAGCGCAAGCCAAATTCGCCCTTTTAGGTTTTAATTCATTAATCTTAATTAAATTGAGCCTTTATCTTTAAGTTTTATTTAGTTAAACTGGTTTTATTTTTCTAAAAAAAGCAAAAATGTAGAATTAATAAGCAATACGGTAGATCATTATTTTGTTTTCCTTCTGTAATTCGAAGAGACATCCTTTAGATAATTCGAATATGGCTTGGAACGTTTTATAATGTATAGATGGCATGCAAGTACGAGCACTGTGGTAGCTAGTAAATAAACTTGGTCTGTTTCCTTCTTTAGGGGGCAAAAATGGTATTTTATTTTGTTAGTACAGGTAAAGTAAGGTTAATTAATAAATAATAATTTAATAAGTTGTTCTTTCATGTCTTTAGCTGTTTCCCCTTCTGTGACGTTGTTTATGGGCGAAGACAAATTTGAAAGTATGTATGGAATGCATTTTTAGATAAAACTTGTAAGTTGTATTAAATGAATGCAAATCTTGGTTTAGATGAGGAGCTGATTAAATGGGGATGGCCAGAAGACGTTTGGTTTCACGTTGACAAGCTTTCGTCTGCCCATGTGTACTTGCGGTTGCATCCAGTGAGTAATTTAATGTTAGAGAGTTAGTCAATTAAGTGAGTATCCTGCAATTTAATTAGGGACAAACCATCGATGACGTTCCGGCGGCCGTTTTGGAAGATGCGGCTCAATTAGTCAAAGCTAATAGTATCCAAGGTAATAAGATGAATAACTTGGAAGTGGTATACACCATGTGGTCTAATTTGAAGAAGACTCCAAGCATGGAAGTTGGCCAAATTAGTTTCCATAAAGACAAAGAGGTAAAATATAATTACTGTACTTTTAATGTGCGTATAATAGTGTGGTATGGTTCTAGGTTCGAAAGATTAAGGTAGATAAGCGCGTAAATGAGATTGTGAACCGTTTGAATAAAACCAAGGAAGAAAAGAAGCTTGATTTTCGGCTCTTAAGAGAAGAGCGGGATCGCGAAGAAAGGGAAGACAAGAAGAGGATCCTAAGAGAACAGAAAGAGCGCGAGAAGGAAGATGAACGGAAACGACAGGACGACGCTGAATTTCGCAGTTACGACCGTTTGATGAAAGCTGATTATATGAAGACCAACAAGGAGGATTCGGCGAATGATTCCGATGATTTCATGTAATAATACAGCGAAAGGTTCATCCCAAATTTCCTTTGTATGCAAATAAACTGTCGTGTCACTTTCGGCATTTAAATCTCGCGCTTACATTTCAATTTGTCAGACATATCCATCGCAAAATCAAAGTCTATCCCATTACTGTTTCGATCCGATACCAACTTTGTTTACATCTCCTATACATTGCAACACCTAACTAATTGGTTTCACGAGGTTTTCCGTCACCAGTACGTGCTGCCACCTAGTGACGCCACACTTTACTAAAAATATGCGTACCATTGCACATTTATTTTTAGCAAATGTTTCTTGAAGTAATCACCATTGTCTTTAAGTTTTTATATCTTACAATATAACTGTGTATTCTTGCGACCACTGTGCTTATAATAGGCTATTTCAACTTATTTTCATCTCATTTTCGTCTCATTTTCACTTTTTAGGATGAAGAGGGCTTTATAAAAGTTTCCAAGAAAAAAACCGCGAAACGGAAGATCGTTGTCCACCATCAGTTGCATACAACTAATTCTTTAGAAGATTTTGATTCAATCGTCAAGTACTTCAAGCTCATTTTTCAAAGAAATAACCTAACAGCGAATTTTGTGTAGACGGCTCGAAAAGTGTGTTGTAGAATTACGTTCCTCTGAGTTTCTAACTCGTTTCCTGGATCTTTTAGATCGTCAGGTGCCCTCTTCGTTTAGCGAAATCGTCTGTTACGGCCTAGGCCGATTCTCAGACTGCAAAGTAGCCCGTCTCCAGTGTGCTTTACTCCTAATCCTGCAAAGCCATCTCTCGCACAATATTCTTGTTTTCGACCCGGTCTTTACCCCCGTCGAAAAAGCCGTTCTCCAGCACCTTAATATCCACCTTATCTTAACCAACGAAGAAGGGAAACGACCGGTAGCTCGAGAAGGCTCCTTTTTCATTCTTCCCCATTGTCCAAAACAGTTAACCAACAATTTGCTATACGCCAACTGGTCTCTCGAAGCCCTCAATAGCAGTCTTATACTAAGTAACAGCTTTAGCCACATCGTCGAGTCCACCCCAGCTCGGATCCTCAAACAAGAAGCTCCTCATATCCTTAAAATTGGCCCCTACGTTCAAGAAACTGCCCTTCCCAAAAACGTCTTTCATTTAGACGACGTTTTCAACCATTTATCCTTCCATTCCTTCCCATTGTCCAATTTCTCTTCTGTAGAAGACGACTTCTGGCTAGATAACTCCGAACCGGACTACTCCGAGACTTTCTCCGAAGAATTCGTCAAACTGCAGCTTCATTAAAGCTAACTGAAAGAAAATGAACAGCCACCAATTAATACGTTCATTACTTCACGAGTTACGCACCCTAAGACCTGACCATCGCTTAAGGAACACCCCTTCCGCCAGTTATGTCTTGAATCTCTTTCGCAAACACCAGGTCACTGGCGAGCTAACCTGCAAAGCTGAAGAAGAAATGAAACACTTGGCTTCCACCTACACAACGTATTTACATAGCAGTCGGCGATCTGAGCAGTTGAGAAGCGAATATAATGGGCGTGGCGAACGCACTGTCCAGGAAACTGCTTCCTTAGTGGGCTTTAAACTCCCCCACGATCCCAAGTGAAGTCGTAGTTCTTATCTAATATGAATAGAGTTGTAGAGAACGGTTGAATTTACGTTTTAAACATGAAATCTCCCACAATTGTGCTAGTTTGGTGCCTCTTAGACATAGTAATGGGCAAACTTTGTCCAGATGGGATGTTTTGGTGGCCTCAAGGCGGAATTTGCCATTCTTGGCTAAACTGTGAGGATATGGCGGATTTAAAGGTTGGAGATTTGGTAGGATCTGGCGCTGTGAAGGCTATTTTCAAAGCAGAGTGGAAGGAATACGAGTTGGCGTACGTGGAACTGTTGAATGATGAATTTGAAGCCGATTTTTTGCACGGTTTGCGAGTTCTGAAGTCGCTTCAAACTAGCGATCTAGTGGTAAAGCTTAGAGGGGTTTGCGAGTCAAAGATGGTTTATTTAACCGAATATCATGAGTTGGGAGATGCTCGTAATATTCCGCGAGTTTTGAAGGATTCTGGGCCGGATTTTGACCGGCCGGAATTTCGTTTAGGGTTATGTGCTACCTATGCGAGGATTTTAGCTCAGTTACATGAAAACCGGATGGTCATGTGTGATTCCAATAATTTACAAAAGACCTTAAGCCAGTACTTGGTTCGTAAAGCGGATTTAAAACTCTTGGTCAACGATTTGGACTCTGTAGCTGGTATGCGTGAAAATGAAGATAAATCTGTGATTCGATGTGGGCCAAACGTACTTGAAGGGGATTTTTTGGCACCTGAACAGCGAGGGGAACATGGTTTAAAACTAGGATACAATGAAAAAACGGATATGTGGAAGCTTCCTGCTGTTTGTAGCTATTTCCTCGGAAAGGAATTGAGTTCGTTTAGAGCTGTATTGCCACGTTTGGGCAAATTGCATCGATCCTGCAAGAACGAAGAGCCTAACTTGCGACCTAATGCGAAGCAAGTTGCTGAAGAATACGATTATATTATATGGACGCTTTTACATGACGAAGAACTCTAAAAATATGTTGTAAAAACATTTTCCGGAAATACATTTCTCAGATTTTATCATAATTATGGTTCCCCCCACTCCTAGATGGCGAGTACGTTCCCTTTTCGATGTAAAATGATCTTTGAAAAAACACAATCAACACGAAATGCTCGTGCTTTATTAGCTGTGACAACAGCTTAATATATCGTCCAGACTTTAGCCTTGCCAGTGGGAGGGTGGGTTGCTGAGCTTGTCGTTTAAATATTTGGAGAAATTAGTTGTAATACCAAATAGTTAGATTCTATGTCAAACATGAACAGCCCTTCTCGCTCGTCTTGTGCGTCTCCCTTGTCACATTTAGCAGAAGTAATTAAAAGAATTAAAGTTGTCGCTTAAGTTATTAAATATAATTGTCGTAGGGTGCTGGAGGATATGATTCCTTTGAGAGCGACGAAGAAGGAGCGGAAAAGAGGCATACACGCAAAGATTTAGCCATCAAGCTGATACAAAAATCCGAATCAGGTTAATTTCTTATCACTCGTTCTCCACATATTTCCTAATTTGTAACTAAACTCGTTGTAAAAGGCCCTCGAGCAAAGGAAGTTTTCGCTGAAGAAGAACGCAAAGAAGAATTCAGACGCGCTCGTTCATCGATTCTGTCCTTAAACGCGTATGACCGTCACAAACGCTTAGTTAATGACTACATCCTGTCCAATCCTGGTGATACAAAGCTGCTTCAACGCGATACGTAAGTTAAAATCAGGTATGTTAAGCAAATTAACGTGTTTCATTTGCTCTGCAGGACCCGAGATCGCAGAGATATAGACATAATCCGTGAAAATCATCAATTCTTGTGGGACGAAAGTAGCTCAGCCGAAACGTGGGGATCCAGATTAGCCAAAAAGTATTACGACAGGCTTTTCAAAGAGTATTGCATCTGTGATTTAAGTCGTTTTAAAGAAAACAAGGTAGAAACGTTTTCAATGCTATTGATATTTCGTTAGTATCTTAAGAAATGTTCCCAGGTTGCAATGCGTTGGCGAATAGAGAAAGAAGTAGTAGAAGGCAAAGGCCAATTCTTATGTGGTGATCGCCAATGTGCAGAAAGAGAAGACCTGCGAACCTGGGAAGTCAATTTCGGTTATGTGGAGCATGGAGAAAAGAAAAACGCTTTAATAAAACTACGTAAGCACAATAAATGTAACCTTTTTAATCATCCAAATTTTTGTAATTATTCTCGTTAAAAGGACTTTGTCCCGACTGTTCTTACAAGTTAAACTACCATCACAAGAAAAAGGAAGTAACCAAGAAGAAAAGGAAGCATTCCAAGCAGAAGAAATTAAAGAAACGGGCAAGGAAGGAGCGGGTTGCCAGTTCTTCTTCCTCGGAAGAAGAAACAACAGAGGAAAAACTCGCTGTAGATACTGTAGAGACGGAAAAAGCTGAAGAAAAGAAATCCGCATCGATCTGGAAAGAAACAAGTCAAGCAGTGGAAGAGAAAACGCGTGAAGAAGAATTCGACGAATATTTGCAAGATTTATTTCTCTAAAACCTGATTGGCTGGCCCAAGAAAGCATACAAAGACTATCTTAAATAACAGTTCCTTCCCATATTTGGCACCCATAAAATATCTTTCCTTTACAAATCTACACCCAAATTACAGACAATATTACACAGAAACTGGCCCGACAAAGTGAAATGGGAATTGGCTACAAAGTGAAACACCACTATTATTTTGGGTTAAAAAAGCGCCTGTTTTAAATCCACAGGTTTTTTTTAAGAAACAAAACACCAAATGACACACAACTTCCTCCACTTTTTTCTTACCGATTCAGTGCAGACGTTAAGGCACGTTTCTTTTTTAATAGATGTAAAACGTAAGAATGGATCTTAAAAAGTCCTTTAAAAGACTCGCGTGAGATTCCAACAGAGGGCGTGATCACGCGGATCCGCCCATCCTCCGTTTCCTTTCTTGAGTTTGGCCACTTTTACACCCCTCGGCACATTTACTGTGAATTTGGGGGGAAATAACTGCGGTTTGAACAGCCCTAATGCCCACTGGACTTTTTTCAGCACTTCTTTGGCTTGACAATCGTATTTCTTATGATGAACTCCGCTGTTTCGTTTAGAGAAAATAGTTAAATATGTTAAGAAACATTTAACAAACAAAAAGTAGAAAATTCAAAGGTTATTACCATTCTCCTATATGGAAAACCCGAGGCACGCGGGGGAGCAGCACTGTAAGCGGTTTATCGAGGCAATTATGGGATACGGCTTGCAAACTCCAGTCCCAGTTATAGTCATCCAAGGTACAGAACAACTCAGCGCAGTGCTGGAACTTTTGCCAGAGATTTCGGTTTAAAACCATGCCCATATTGTGCTTAGAAGATGACCAAGGCACGTATTCTATCAGTCCGCCGTCTGCCGTTACCTAGAAAAATAAATTTATCTCCACTCCATTAAGGTTTCTTCAGTCCTACCCGTAAGACTTTTGGATAAGACCCCAAAGTGAGCAAAGCAGGGGAAGGTTCGGGTCTCGTCCACTCGTTTTGGATTCGAGTCATAGCGTGCAAAGTATAGAGCAAATCTTCCGCTACGTAATGATCCTCTTCAAGCAGAATTACTGGCCCGTTGAAGCTTTCCGTAATGCGTAATCCGCCGCCGAAGATGTAATTTGCTTTCCACCACCAATGATGCTTGGTCTGTGTGAATCTGGCTTCGCGATAATGTCCATACAAGTCTGGTGTCTGCGCATTGGTACAGCCCAAAGCATTAGCCCTAGAAAAGCCATTACCATACGTTTTAACCGCCCCAAGAAGGGAAGAAAGGAACAAAAAGCAGTGAACACAGCACAAAGCAGGGGACAAAAGTGCTACCGAGAGTAGATTCCATTTGCTTTGCATATTTAGTTCTTTACTTGTCTTTGGTCACGTCGCGAGGACAATCGCCTGGCGAATCGCCCGGAAAAGTGTGCGGATGCGTTTGCAAAGAGTGCGGAAAGAAAATTTGCACCACGGGCGCGAAATCAATGGCGGAGACCAAGGCATTGATGTCTTCACTCCACACGTCATGTGAAAATACGAGCAGGGCGTGGTGGACGTCCTTAACGAGAGCCAAACTCACCACTAATTGACGCAAATAGGCTAAGCGTGTGTGGACTTGAATGACGATTACAGATGGATAAGACGTAAATTGGCTTTCGTTGTTGGATTCAACATGGGGCCACGGGAATGATTCGATATTGTGGACTTTCTGACGACGGTTCTCTTCCTCTATCAAATGCTGGATCTCGGGGAGCGTTAGGTTCGCTGTGTGGTTCGATACACTGGCCGGAGCTTTTATGGTTAGATATTTCCGTAGAGCCAAGGGTACGGCTGATAAATTGGCTTCTAACCTGTACATAGTTGTAAAAATGAAAGCTTATGTAATGTTTTCGGGCTGTTTTACGTGTCGCTGTCGCTGATTTTGTCGAACCATTTCCAAGCGCCTTGTCCACCGGATCGGGGGGTGTTTTCTGTGTTTAAACTGCCCTGAAGAATGGAGATTTGTATACCAAAAAAGCCTATCAGACAGAGCGCCAGGCCTGCTTTGACGATGTACAACATGATTCTTTGTTTTTGAGAAAATAGACCCATTTGGGACCAGCCCAAATTGGGTCTAGAAGTAAATGGAAAGAAGTTCTAAAATAATAATTTTAAGAAACACAGGACTAATCCATGCTAAAAATCACCGAAAACATCTTAAACTCGATTTGTTTTCGTGTTCCTGAAGAAACTCAAGACTTGTTGACGTTCACAAAGATAAAAAAAAAAGACGTGTCAGTAAACGCGAATTGAGAAACTTTCAAAATACTAAACCGCGATTGGCTGGTATTTATGCATTACGTCATAAGGGGATGATTTATAAACTTCACGTTTCTTTGATTTTCGCTTTGATTGCAACAGACGTAGTTAGCGCGGTGAGTCATTTTACCAGAATATTATTTAAATATTAAGCTCGCTCAATCCAGGTTGTAACTGTCATTCGTACCAGACGTCTCGAAGTGCGCTGATTAAGCGAAAATGTACCAACAACAGCAACATTATCAGCCACCTCCGCCTCAGCAAGCGGATCGAAATTTCCTTCTTAGTGTATTTCAAAGGTAACTTTTTCTTATTTAAATTCATCATGTCGACAGATTTTTGTCTCCGTGCTTTAATCAAGGAAATTTGGTCAATTACGATTGGAAAATATGGAATTTCGAGATTGAGTGTATTAATTAGAACTGAACCTTGTCTGTTTATTATCGTGTAGTGTTGACAAGGACAGAAGCGGTAGTATTACGTCTGAAGAATTACAGTCAGCTCTCTCAAACGGAACATGGACTCCTTTCAACCCCGAAACGGTTCGCCTAATGATAGGTAATTTACATAATCGACACCTGCGATTGACAGGGTTATCGCCTAATGTCACCATGACTGAACTGTAGGGATGTTTGACCGTCAGAACCGGGGGACCATCAATTTTGAAGATTTTGGCGCCTTGTGGAAGTATGTTACAGATTGGCAAAACTGTTTCCGCAGTTTCGATCGCGATAATTCGGGCAATATCGACGCCAATGAACTGAAAATGGCCTTGACTGCCTTTGGCTATCGCTTGTCTGATCCCACGTACCACATGATCCTTCGGAAATTTGATCGCTTGGGCAAAGGCACCATTTACTTCGACGATTTCATCCAATGTTGTGTTATTTTACACGTAAATCGACCAAACCTAGTTAAAAACTCTTTACTAAGTAGGCTTTTTGTTCCCAGAACCTTACCTCGGCATTCCGGCAACATGACACTGACATGGATGGTGTAATAACTATCCATTACGAGCAGTTTTTGCAGATGGTTCTGAACACGAGGGTGTGAGTATCGTTTCAAATGTTTGCTGGAGAAAAGACACAATTATCTGTGAACTTCCTGAGCCAAACTGTCTTTGAGCCCATGCTTTCCGCTGTATTCGTTCTTCCATTTACACAGCACTTTTACGTGTTAAAGCTAAAATACAAAAAATTTATAAAGCTCCGAAAAAAAAGAAACAATTATGGATTCAGGCCGTAATAGCGCTTTCTGAAGAGTAAAACGTAACCGAAGCAATGCAATTATTCGACATGACCTATAAGGGAAATTTTAGTAAAATTGCTCATCTCATGTTCTTCGTTGTTTTACTTCGAAAATCATGTCTTGGTAACCGTAACAGAGGGTGGAACCAAAAGGATTGACCGTGTTGGTGGAAGAAGCTCTTTTGAGCACTATAGGAGATTCGCTGGGCTTTAACTTCTCCACGATCGAATCCCAGCGAGAATACGCAGTAACCTAGTACAAAATCGATGAATTTGAATGTTCAGTACAATTTCACTTTGAAGTAAATGTCACAGTATAGAGGTTTACACAGTATGGTAACAGGGCTATCTTCCAATGTTAAGGTTTTCTCACGACCTTCTCGGTCCCCAGAGTAATATTCAGCTAAAAAGCCAGACAATGAAAGGGTACATTCGCAAACCTCCCAGTGCAGTTCAAAAAAGGTCACGACGGTTTACAAAGCGCGTAATTTAAATCTATTGCTTTTAAACTGTGAGCTTAAAATAAAAGATGAAGTAACTATAGGTCAAAGCACAACACGTATACACATTCTAGACTGTTTCGCGTTACCCAGGTTGCACCACCAGGAGGCCGTCTATTTTCCAACCCATACATAGGTTGTTTTATAGTATACAGGTTTAACCCATATACTATAAAATACCCATGTATATTAATGTCTCTTTGTGTTGTTATGACTATTTATGTCTATATACGAGTTATCCATTACATTGCTACTTTACAACTATTCCTAAATGTTACTAACTTTTGCAAGTTTAGTATTTTTCTTAACACGTTTAACTACGGCTCTTTCTGCTACAGCTACATTTTCTTTTTTAAGTGTATAGTAAATCCTAACTCGAACGAACAAATTAATAAAATAATCAACTGTTTTTTTCCAAAAACACTTTCAAATGCGCGCGTTGCCGGTAGGACCCTACGTTAGCACAAAACTCCCTAGAGTGCCCGAGAGAAAGGTCACCAGTCCCCCGTTTTGTGAATGTTTTGTTCTCTTCTCGAACCCTTTTTCTAGTAGATTAGGAATGCCTTCATGGGGGTACATGGGCACAGTCTGGGAATCCATCCCCCATATAAGCCTTCGTACCCTCACATCCTCTTGGGACCGAGAGATTTGTCAAAAAACCTTAACATTGGAAGGATACCCCTGTTACCATACTGTGTAAACCTCTATACTGTGGTAAATGTCCTAATCCGTGACGAATTATACCATGATAGTAGGCTGGGTGAAATCGACCAAGTGACCCATGTCTGGCATAACTTTATCCACGGGTAATCCGAGTTGGAATTCGCAGCGATGGTACATGTTGAAGTTGTAGTGGCCTGGGTAGTTGGTATGCAGAACTATCTTCTTCAACAAATGGCTGTAGCCATCAAAAAGCAGATCCTGTGATAATAAAATACATTTGAGGAGAATCTCACATGAATGCTTTTTGTTGTTAGTACTAATCCGAGTGTGAAGTAGTTGAAGAAGTAGCCTGAGTAAGCTCCAGGAACACGTCGATGAGGTTGAGGGCTGTGGATGCGCATTTTGTCGTCATCTTTGTAGAAAATGCGGGACGGACTGCCTAAAGCACTGAGGATATCTTGGCCGCTTTGTCCAAAGCGTATTTCTTGGAAAATGGTCTGTTTCTTAGGCTCCAAAACGCCTGCACTAGCTTCGCACACGTAAGCTAAGCGCAGGCCTAAAGTTCGATGTGCCACATCGTCGCGAATTACTTCCAAGTTTTGAAGATATGGGTGAGCGAAGAAACAAGAAAGCGGAAGGGGCGGAGCTTTGCAATCGGCTAACTGTGCACCTTGAAAAATGCACATGCGACTGGCGGTAGGCGAGAAACTGCTTGGGAATTGGAAAGATCCCAAACCGCGAAGAAAGCGAGGCTAAGATGGAAGATTAGTCACTTAATTGGATTAAGTTTGGGGCATTTTTCTTTGTATACTTCGGGCGCTTGTTCGACAGGGAATTCGAAACACAAGCCTCGGAAGTTAAGAGCAAACATCTGTTTTTCGCTGTTATAAACCCCAGGATGGGTAGCACCAAAGGATTGATCGATTTGGTCAATTGTAGGTGTTATTGTAGGCGAGTTAAAGTGATTTCCGCTGGACAAGACGAAATGTACTATTACTTTTCAATATCTTTTAGCGATAGATTTACCAATAACGAAGTTTAACCAGTTTTAGGTTGAATATTTCGATTATCTTCAAGCGCTGGAAAGTGGAGTCGAATAAAAGTCTGAGTCCGTCTTGTGGCAAGCTTAAGATCAAATCAGAAGCCAAGGGATCCTAATTATAATTAAAACGAATGTTTGAAAGTTAAGGGAATTTATTCTGACAATTTCTTTCATTACAAACCTGTTCATTATAAATAACGTGGACTTTCTTCATGGTTATCACTTGAGACTGCATAATACTGACAGCCTGCGAGAAGTGCATACCTATAAAAAGAATATATTTCATTTAATATTGTAGTTTTTACAATGAAATTGAAATTAAAAAGAAAAGAAAAATTGACCTAACATGAACTCCCATTGTTCGCAGCCAATAGATCTTTCGGGAACCACTTCCAAGTCGAGCATTTTAGTGAAATTAAGAGTACTTAATTACGAAGGAACTGAAACAAATTTTGGTTTCATCCGAAACGCAATTTACTGTGAGTTTATCATCTTTGTTTAGCATGTGACGTCACAATGGGCGCCTAAAGAGAAAATGAGCCACGATTAACAGTTCCTAATCGGAGTGCAGACAAGAAGCGGAATTGCGAAATGAAAAAAGGTCAAACAAGAAATATCCTCATAGTTTTTTTTATCTTGTATGACTAGAAAACCTCGTTTAGAAAATCCATACATTTAAAAACTTCGAAAACGCAGCTTCGGAAGAATACTTCATGTAAGAATGTAACAATAAAGAGCTTCGTTTAGAAGAACATGCAATTTCCAGAACAAACATTATTTATAACCAAGATTGTAACAGGAACTATAAGATGTTAGTGTTTCTTTAATTGAAACGGAAATGAAATTGATAAAATAACATCCAGAAGAGAAACGGTAACAGAAACAAACATGTAAAAGTAACGTTTTCAAACGGAAAACCAGAAACGAAAAGGGAACGAATTTCCTCCGGAAAATACAAGTGCGAGTAAGGGTAATGTTACAATTTTTGTTACCCACTATTGTTACACAATAGACAAATTTTTGTTACACACTTTTGTGTATCAGATGCTAATTTGCGACCTCAGAAAACTAGAGGATACTTAGAAACTCCGAAAAAGCAATCCAAAAACCAACTTCGGCTTGGGTCGCATTTTTTATGCTCATGCACGCCTAATTTGCTACTTTGCGACCCCATTAATAAGTTGGAAATATACAATTAAGTATTTATTAAATGAACTTTTAAGGGGTTTTAAGTATTTCTTTCATTTCATACATTCCTCGCTTTTGCGTTTCAAATTTGGATATTCAGAAAAAGGCAGCCAATAAAAAAACGCCTTGACTTTGGAAGGGAAATATTCCCTTCGTAGTAGGCTTACGTGACTTGACAGGGATGATTTCCCTTTTATCCCGTCAGACTCCGGACCGGCAGCTCTTCGTTTGTTGTGAGAGTTGCAATGCAGCTGCTATCTGTGATTTGATTCCGGGTCTTTTTAACGAAATTTGTCGTTTTGCACGAGCCGAGTCTTGGGATGATTAATTCCTAAACACCTGCTATTTCAGCTTTTCCCACAATTTCGCTCTTTTTTTTTTAACCCATCCTGTTCGACCCGATTGCCGATTATTGATCGTTTCTTCAACACGAACTCTTCCGCAGCCGGCTATATTGTATTTCGTCACCACACCGTTATAATTTGACAGTCATGACCCGGTATTTAGGACTACTGAAAAGGTAACATCAATTATTTCATTCGCTTACGTAGACACGCTTTCCCGTCATGTTCTATCGCAATATCAGTATATTTTACACGTGATCGAGTCCGAAGTTAAAAATCCAAGGCTCTAGGTTATTGTCACGTCAAAAACTGACGAGCTTGCATTGTGGCAATGTTTCTAATGTACCGGATACTTCGGCTTACGCAACCTATAACAAGTACACAAAAAATGAATAAAGACTTCGAACCCCAGAATCAAAGGGTGATCCGGACTCTCTCCTTTCTGTGCTCGGTAAGAAATTGGATCTGAAAAAAAAAGTTTTCCTGCCTCAAGCCCTTGATCTGACCTTTTTCAAGTTTCTAGACTTTGGGGGACTTGATTTTTGGCATGTTTGTTCAACTTTTTACTGTCGTAAACAAAGCCATTAAAGCTGTATAGCTAATGAGTAAACAACTCGGGATACATAGCCTGCGATAATGTGTGCTGCACGTAAGGCACGTAGACGTTTGATCTAAAAGCAGGTTCTTTCCCGTTGGTCTTCCACCACGAATGAAAATGAAAAAAAAAAACTCACGCCTGTTTTTACAAGGCCAAATTAGTATTTCTAGTTTTGCTCAGGGTCAAGTTGTTTACTAGAGACCCATCCAGAAAGTTACGGGAATACCTTCACAGACCGTGACGATAAGAAAGTGACCCATGCGTTTTCATCCAAAGTTCATGCGCCTTTTTTGGGGGGGGGTGCGAAGTTGCGTTACTTTCGCGGTATCCTGTCTCTTTCCAAAGTCCCAAGTTTCTTTGAAAGTAACTTAATATCTGCATTCTGAGAAAAAAATTCTCTGATGAGACAAAAACTCATCAAAGAGAATGAAAGAGAACTAAAAATTTCTCTAAAACGAGGGAAAAGTTGTCGAACGGGACCTTTCAAAAAGGTTTTAGGCCGTTGTCCTTGATAGAAAGAATTGGGGGGTGTATTTCGTCTAGGTAAACCTGTTTTCGACTTCTAGTCTTTCCTTTTATAAATAAATTAGAAATCCATTTTCCTTCTCAGTAAAAATACCGTAGGCTGGAGGTGTGTCTCAAGCTGGTTTTCCGTATTTTTGTGAATTTCTGGTAGCTTGTCAATGCATAATCGGCAATTCAGGATGACCTTTTTAAAAGAAAGGATTACACGTGATGATCAGTCGTTGTTCATTTCTTTAAGAGAGCAACAACACGTGTAAAGCTCCTGTTAGGAGGGGGAAAGCTCGAGGTGATAATTGAATTGTGTATGCCAAGTCGAGCCCTTTACGAGTTGACCAATTAGCAAAGCTTTAGAGATCCGTAGCTCCGCCTTTTCCTCTTGAATTGTACTGAAATGAAGAGAAAATGATGCAACTTAATTTGAAAAAACGCATATTCGCTGCTGGAGATATAAGTTGCGGGAAAGTGGGTATGACCCACAGTTGCTCATGGACCAGTCAAGATATTTTTAAGAGATTACAATCCTGGAATTCTAGAATTCTAAATTGTGGAATCCGAATTCGAATTCTGTTTCGTTTTTTGAACAATGATTTCATCAGTTTCCTGTGCTGACCCAAGGTGTGACAACGATTTCATTCGACTTATCACTTGTCTTCAAGTTTAATTTTAAGAAAATTTCAAATTGAATTTTAAGAAAATTTCACATTGAATTCTAAGAAAACGCCAAATTTAAGACGAAAATTTGATTTTCACGTTTCTTCAAGTTTAATTTTAAGAAAATTTCAAATTGAATTTTAAGAAAATTTCAAACTGAATTTTAAGAAAATTTCACATTGAATTCTAAGAAAACGCCAAATTTAAGACGAAAATTTGATTTTCACTTTTCGTCAAGTTTAATTTTAAGAAAATTTCAAATTGAATTTGAAGAAAATTTCAAATTGAATTCTAAGAAAACGCCAAATTTAAGACGAAAATGGATTTTTTTGAATTAATAAAGTTTTTATTTTAGGTCGAACTTGATTGGGTCGCCATTTTTCAAAAGTTGCCTCTCTCATGGAACCGGAATGGTAAATAACCGCTTTGCGTCTTCGGTTTCCGGACAATTGGGAGTTTTGTCGCCCAAGGTAAGTTTAAGGAATTTAAGTTGGACTAGTGACGTTTTTGTTTCTAATCAAAAACGGTTTCATTTTAGGTCCGTAGCTTCGTAGACGAGTGCGTCAGATTATGCCAACCTTCGCAAATCCATGTTTGCGATGGATCCGAGTCAGAAAACCAACACGTTTTGGGCGTTATGCAGAAAGAAGGCATGATTGAATCCTTGCCAAAATTGAAGAACTGGTAAGAAACCAAAAGACCATACGTTTAAGGCTGTATAGTAGTATATTGTATGAATTGTCAGTTGGTTGGCACACACGGACCCCGCGGATGTGGCTCGAGTGGAGAGTAAAACCTTCGTAGCGACGCCTACTCGTCGCGAAGCAGTTCCCCAGGCTCGAGAAGGAGTCAAAGGTCAATTAGGCAACTGGATTGCACCTGACGATCTGAAGAAGGAGATCCAAGATCGATTTCCGGGCTGTATGAAAGGTAAACCTTCAATTTTCTGATGATTTTCTGTTTTCAGAAAATATGAAAATTTCCATTTTCTGATGTTTTTCTTGACGTTGCATAGGTCGGACGATGTACGTGATTCCCTTCAGCATGGGTCCAGTGGGCTCCCCCATGTCCAAAATTGGAGTGGAAGTCACGGATTCCCCTTACGTGGTAGCTTCCATGCGGGTTATGACCAGAATGGGGAAGAACGTACTCGACGTCCTCGGAGAGGGCGATTTCGTGCGCTGTCTCCACTCTGTTGGTGCTCCTTTACCTCTGCAGAAACCTCTTGTCAATCACTGGCCTTGCAATCCGGAGAAAACCATCATTGCTCAGTACCCACAACACAACGAAATCGTTTCATTTGGCAGCGGCTACGGTGGCAACTCCCTTTTGGGCAAAAAATGCTTTGCCTTAAGAATTGGCTCTACCATAGCCAAGAAAGAAGGCTGGCTGGCCGAACACATGCTCGTGAGTTCCCTTCTAAGTTGAATACTACCTCAAAATTGTATCTAACGCAATTTTCGGCCAATTTTTTTGTATTTTTCTATATAATTTCATGTTTTAAGCTATTTCTTGTTCTTTTTTTTCAGATTGTGGGCATTACAAATCCAGCTGGAAAGAAGTTTTACGTGGCAGCAGCTTTCCCTAGTGCATGTGGCAAGACCAATTTAGCTATGTTGACGCCCACTTTACCTGGCTACAAGGTAGAATGCGTGGGAGATGATATTGCCTGGATGCGGTTTGATGAAGAGGGCCGTTTGAGGGCTATCAACCCAGAAAATGGGTTCTTTGGCGTGGCGCCAGGTACTTTTGTTGGCTTGTTGTTGTTTGCCTCGGACCAGGACGGGTTAATGACTTGTTTTTGTTCTGTTAATAGGGACAAATCATGCCACGAATCCTAATGCCATGGATACCATTCAAGAAAACACCGTTTTTACCAACGTGGCCAAGACCAGCGATGGTGGCGTGTACTGGGAAGGCTTGGAAAAGGAAATCTCATCAGACGTCAAGATTACCTCCTGGTTAGGGGAAGAAAACTGGACCAAAGCCTCTGGCAAACCTGCTGCTCACCCCAATTCCAGATTTTGTGCACCCGCATCCCAGTGTCCCATCATTGACCCCGCCTGGGAGGATCCCAAGGGCGTGCCCATTGACGCCATCCTTTTCGGCGGCAGAAGACCCAGGGGTGTACCTTTGGTCTTTGAATGCTTCGATTGGAAGCACGGCGTGTTTGTAGGAGCTTCTGTCTCCTCTGAAGCTACAGCTGCAGCTGAATATAAGGTACTAATAAGTAATGCTAATAATAAGTAAAAATAAGAAGAAGAAACAATAATAATAATAAGTAATAATAATAAGAAGAAATAATAATAATAAGTAATAATAATAAGAAAAAACCATAATAATAATAAGTAATAATAATAAGAAGAAACAATAATAATAATAAGTAATAAGAAGAAGAAGAAACCATAATAATAATAAGTAATAATAATAAGAAGAAACAATAATAATAATAATAAGTAACAATAAGAAGAAGAAACCATAATAATAATAATAATAAGTAATAATAAGAAGAAGAAACCATAATAATAATAAGTAATAATAATTATGAGTAATGCTGGAGAATTTTATCTTATTTTTGTAACATTTTCCAGGGAAAGCAAATTATGCACGATCCCTTTGCCATGAGACCCTTCTTTGGGTACAATGCTGGCCAGTACCTGGATCACTGGCTCAGTATGGAGAAGCCTGGCAGGAAAATGCCGAAAATCTTCCACGTTAACTGGTTTAGAAAAAATGCCGAGGTAAATAGAGCCGTTGAGGTGTATAGACAGTTGTATCTTATTGTGGAAAATCGTCTTTAGGGAAAATTCTTGTGGCCTGGATTTGGAGAAAACATCCGTGCATTGGATTGGATCCTTAAACGTTGCGAAGGAGCCGATGTTGCCCAGAAAACAGCAGTAGGCTACGTTCCCAAGCCTGGTTCTTTGAATGTAGAAGGCTTGAAAGAGAAAGTGGACCTCGATGAGCTCTTCAAACTGCCCAAGGACTTTTGGCAAGAAGAAGTGAACAATCTGGACCATTACTTCACCGAACAGTTTGGCAACGATTTGCCTAATGCAGTCAGAGAAGAACTAGACAAACTTAGATCCCGTGTCCAAGACTCTGTTTAAAATTTCCAGCCCAACTGTTATGTTTCCTTTTGCTAACGTTTAACTGTGTTTTATTATTATTATTATTTCTTGCTGAAAGGAGCTTACAACACTCACCATTCCATAAACAAGGGGACCAACAGCACAATTACACATTCCGTATTTGCTAAAGTTCTTGTAAATTTATTTCTTAACGTCTTCCTCAGATTTTATCTTTTTTAAAAAGACCAAAAGGTTCTATTTGTTAGAAATTGTATTTTGCTCTCGCTTTTACACGCAGAGAAACACCTAATTGATGTAAGGTTAAGGAATCCTAAACGCGCAAGAATGCCAGTGACAATAAATGTGGAAAAAATGGCTTCCTTGTGTTGTGATTCTATGGCATGGCATTAACGCGATCTTTCAGAGCTTGGATCTCGTCGCGGATATCCTGAGGCAAGTCTTCGCCAATCTGCTCGTCGAAATACTGCTCCACACTTTTGACTTCTTCCAGCCAGAAATCCTTCGGCACGCAAAAGAGCTGATCTTCGACGGATTTGTCGAAGCCTTCTAAACCCTCCAAAGGTATAGTTCCTGGTTTGGGAATCAGACCCACAGGAGAGGGCTGTGCAATGTCCTCACCATCACACCTACGCAAAATCCAGTCCAGAACGCGAATATTGTCGCCATAACCCGGCCACAAGAAATGCCCCTAAAAATGTTCCAAGTTTCGATTATTATCGATTATTAGACCGTATATTAGTTTCGATTTCGATCGTATATTAGTTTCCAAGTTTCGATTATTAGACCGTATACTTTGCAGAAGCAAAATAAGCGTAAAATCTTTCCCAATTCTTTGGTAATTAGCAATCTATTTCTTTACTTTCATAGGCAAGGCTTCGGCAAAACAATAACAAACACCAGTGCCATCTGTGAATGTTTGTAGCTATCTATTTCTGTAGTTATGTCTATGTGTAGCTATCTATTTCTTTACTTTCATAGGCAAGGCTTCGGCAAAACAATAACAAACACCAGTGCCATCTGGGAATGTTTCCCATCAATAAGCTAAAGGCATACGGGAGCCTTAATGGCTTTTTTTCTAGATCTAGTGAAAAGAATATCACCTGTGCGTCGCGTAAGAACCAATTCACGTGGAAGATCTTGGGCACTTGGCGTTCAGCCTGCTCCATACGCAGCCAGTGCGCAAAGTACTGGCCAGCGTTGTAACTCAAGAACGGACGCGCGGAAAAGGGGTCGTGCATCACTGTTCCGCTCTAAACGCAGAATTTATTTATAAACTTACAAGTAGAAGTAGTTTTTACCTTATATTCAGCTGCTGCAGTCGCTTCAGATGACACAGACGCTCCCACAAAAACTCCTGCAAGGCAAAGGGCCAAAAAAAGAATAAAATGAGATATGATTCAGACCATTTTGGGGATTTTTACCGTGTTTCCAGCTGAAAGATTCATAAATCAAGGGCACGCCTTTAGGGCGACGTCCTCCGAAGAGAATAGCATCAATAGGAACGCCCTGGGGATCCTCCCACGCAGGATCCATGATGGGACATTGCCGGGCGGGGCAGCAAAAGCGCGAATTTGGATGCGCAGCAGGATGACCTGATTGTGGAGTCCAATTTTCTTCTCCTAGCCACGAGGTAATAGTCACTCCAGGGGCCAATTCGCTTTCCATGCCTTCCCAAAACACGCCCCCGTCGCTGGTCTGTGCAACGTTGGTGAAAACCGTGTTCTTCGTAACCATGTCCATAGCCACAGGATTGGTGTGGTGAGTCGTACCAGGACACACCCCAAAGAATCCGTTTTCCGGATTAATGGCCCTTAATTTCCCTTGTTGGTCAAAGTGCATCCAGGCAATGTCATCACCAACGCATTCTACCTTGTAGCCAGGCAAACTGGGCGTCAACATGGCCAAGTTGGTCTTGCCGCAGGCGCTAGGAAACGCTGCAGCAATATATTTCTTTTGGCCCGCTGGATTCGTAATTCCAACAATCTGGGAAGACTTGAGTGATAATCTTAAATACGTAAGGAGGTAAGTACCAGCATGTGTTCAGCGAGCCAGCCTTCTCGACGAGCAATGGCTGATCCTATTCGCAAGGAAAAACACTTTTTGCCCAGTAAAGAATTGCCTCCGTAACCGCTTCCAAAGGAGATAATATCATTGGTCAAAGTTCTAATGAAGCATAGGATATAATCGTAATTTGGTCTGAAAAAGGGGCAAATTAGCAAGAAGGTAAGGGTTACTTATGGGCCACGATGACTTTTTCAGGATTGCAAGGCCAATTGTTGATCAGCGGTCTTTCTAAGGGTAAAGGAGCCCCTACGGAATGAAGGCACCGTACGAAATCATCATCGCCCAAAACGTCCAGTACTCGACGGCCCATACGAGTCATGATCCGCATGCAAAGCACCACATACGGCGAATCTGTGATTTGGATGCCGATCTTGGACAACGGAGAGCCAATGGGGCCCATACTGTAGCCCAGCAAGTACATCGTTCGACCTGTAAGGGAAATGTTAACCTGCCCGCTTTGGAAAGGTTGAAAATCGAGTAAATTTTACCTTTCATGCAGCCAGGAAAACGCTCATCAATGGCCGCTTCAAGTTCGGTCGGAGATATCCAATTGCCTAGCTGACCCTTGACCCCCTCTTTGGGAATGGGTACGGAATCGCGTTTGTTTGGAGTTGAAATGAAGGTTTTACTTTCGACGCGGGCTACATCAGCGGGATCAGTTCTGGCTAGCCAACTGTTTCCGAGAAATTAATCATGGGTAGGTTTTGTATTATATTGGTACCAGTTCTCGTATTTGGGCAACGCATAGATAATGCCTTGTTCTTTCAGCGTCTCGATGAGGATCTTGCTCTCCGTTTCACTGCCATCGCAGATATGGATATTGTCTGGCTTGCAGAGCTGGGCGCCATAGTCCAGGAACTCGAGCTCCTGTTTTATGAGACAAAGAGGGTATTCTAATAGTGAAATAATAACGGATTTACCTTATGGTGCAAGACTGACAAATCACCATACGTGACGGGAACACCGGACACTTTAGGCTGGTCACAATTATCCAAGTATTGGTGGGGCGGATGAGGAGCCATTTTTAAGTTCCACTGTGGACCTAAACGGAAATCGTGCTGTGAGCGGGCAAATACGAAATCTGTACGTTCTAGAAGAACGAACGCCTGGAGCGGAATTCGCGAATGGTGTGTGCAGAATAGCGAGGGTCGCACGACCTCTCTTTTCACTTTTCACCCTCTTCTACCTGAAACGAAACATATCGGGCAACCTCCTGTGTGTTTAACTAAGGAGATGTTAGTAATTCAGTGGAATTTATCTTACAAATATTTACCACCGAAATTCCTCGCAGTTATGCACTTGTTTTGACCTCTCTTTTCGCACTCTTGAAACGAAACATACCGGACTTTCTCCTTAGGCATTTAACCGAGGACATACTAATAATTTATTTTAATTATCTTTATAAATATTCCCTCCGAAATTCTTTACCCTGATGTATTCGTTTACGAAAAAAATACGAATACAGGCATTTCAGAATGACGTGCTATAATTGCCAATAGTGTATCGGAATCAAATGGATGTAATCGTTTTTCGAGTGTAACCCTTAGCGGAATTGCGCACTTCGATCATAACTAGCTACGGGTCGGATGCACGTTTAAGTACTCCTAAGAAAGTGACTATCTGTGAGTGAAAATAAGGAATTTCCAACAAGAGTAAGGAACATTTATAAAAGCATACCAGCTTAATCAAGTTGCTTGCAAAAATCGATGTGAGCTTAAGTGATTACTCTAACATTTCAAGATACATTTCGTGTTTTACGTTGTACTTTGGCGGGCTTTTGTGTCACGCTTCAGTCGTATGCGTTCAGTGCATTGTGCATAATCGATTCTTAACTTGATACCATACTGAGGTCTGTAACTTGTTCCAAGATGGCGGAATATCGATCATATTAATCGATTCAACCCAGATCGTGATAGTGAAAGTGATTAGCGAGCTACAGTATCGATTCTGAGCAACTTTTTAGACGAAAGGTAAACGTTTCTCTAGGTGAGTAATTTGCTGTTTGCAATTGGAAGATTCAACTACACGCCTACAATTAACTGCTTATAATATAAAGGCTATTAAGGAGCTATGACAAGGTAAGCGTCATATCTAATTTATACTTTTCGTTTCCCTGTTTCATGTTTCCCGGCGTTTGTTTTAGTTTTGCTTGCTAACAAGTTAGTAAGCAAACTCGAGGGGGCACATTTTAAAAGAACTAAAAGCCTATTACTATTACAAAAAAGCAGTATCGAAGTTCACTCTGAGTCTGAAATTCTCCCAACATCATGACATAACAGTAAAATCGAAAAAGCTGAATCTTAGCTTACGTAAGAGTTCTAAAAATATATTCGTACTTCAGTGCGTCATTTATGGCGGTTTAAATTGCCCTAATTACATCGAGTCAAATAAGGAAGTTTCTCATAGAGTTCGCACATACATTGTTTGGCTCTATCCGTGTTTGAATTCGTTGTATGTCAGCATGACTGGCATGTTTTTTAGTTCTCGGGCATTCCAAGGTCATTTCTCGGTATCCCAGCTTGTTTCTTATCATCTCTTTCAACCCTCCGTTTTGAATAGTTGTGGTAACTTTGGTCACTTATTAAACCTGAAATTGTCCACAGCTTCAGTCGATTCGCACCTCCCTCCACCGAAACCATGATTTCGTTGACAATTCCCGCTCAATACGGTTACGTGGTCTTGATAGGCATAGCTTCTGCCTTTGTGCTCATGTGGCAAGGTATTCAGGTAAAAAAAAAAAGTCTTTTCATCTATACGAAATACTTTTAAAAAACAACAATCTCTTTATAACATAATACAAAGGTTGGGAAGATGCGCAAGAAGTTTAGCATCAACTACCCTATTATGTACAGCAATGACAACAATCTCTTCAATTGTTACCAGCGAGCCCACCAAAACACGTATGTGACTCTGCTTTTCTACCTATAATGTGTTGGAACGTTTCTGTTTTCTAAAAGAGATCCAAGTTTAGTCTGGAGAATTACCCCCAGTTCTTGATGCTCTTGTTCACTGGCGGTTTGCAGTATCCTTTGGTCAGTGCTGTGGGCGGCGCTGTTTATTTGGCAGGGCGCATTGCCTATTCTTTGGGTTACTACACCGGAGGTAACATTCTTCTATTCGAACCTTATTTATAGCTTCTATTATGCAAAAGACATTGGAATGTAACAGTTCTCTTGACTGGGCTTTATTCTTAGATCCACGTAAGCGAATGCAAGGCGGATTTGGATATTTGGGCTTGATTGCCATGCTGGGATCTTCTGCCGCCTTTGCTGGCAAACTCTTGGGTTGGGTTTAAACTTTGAAATCTGTTAAATTGGCTCACTTGACTCGCCAGTTTTTTAACGCTATTTTCTCCGTAAGTGTTTTAGTTGCGCGACGTCATTTTTGAGCTCGTTAAGTTGTTTCAAGTCGGATGTATTTGCTTAAAAAAACGTACATTTCTTACGAATATAATTTAGATCCAAAACTGGGTGGAAGAGACGAACGAATGTATGAAACCTTAGCCTCTGTGCGAGCGGGTACCGATTATATCGTCAGCCGTGACGCACCTTTTGAAGATATGGAACATCGAGATTAGTTTCGATTTTCTAAGAAAAATTGCCAATCAAGTTAGCGATTTACCGGCAGAGCTGAGTGTCGTAGTAGGATCCAGTCGAGCATTCCGTGACCAAAGCAGGAGGACAGCGACACCGGCATGTGGAATCGTCCCAATAGAGCGGGTCAGAACAGCTAGGCCTGCCTTTCACAGGTTTCCCGTTTTGGTCTACACGACATAAACAACGACAGTTCTTGGAGTCGTAATTCTGTCGTTCGTTGCAGTGTTGCGCTTTCACTTTGCACTCGCAGCGACACTTGTTGTGTTTCTCGATCGAGACTTGCTTGATGGTCATTTGCGAAGCGGTTGAACTCATAGCCACCACCTTTAGTATTTAAAAAGGAATTTATTGTATTATTGAAGACACATTGAGACAGTTTCAGTTCAGTTCAACTCAACACAGTTCAGTTCCACACAGAAGGTAGAAAGATCAGGAAATAACTGAAATTCTTACCTTCTTGCGGATCATGGTGATGCCATTGGGATCAGGAACACATTCCAAAGCTTCGTGTTTGCAACAGCCACCACATCTTTCGATCAGAGCGCAACCGGGGAGTAAGCGAATCATGGGGTTCGGATCTTTGGGGATTTCCACCGAGATTTTGCGGGGTTTGCAGTCAGCGGACTTGTCTTTGAGAATCTCGTTCACTTTCTGGAGCGTGTCGGGATCGGGCGGCAAGGCGGAATTGGATTCGTCGTTGCTCTTTACCTTGGGCCGCTTGTCTGTCAATTTTGGTTCAAATTTAGTTTCGGATCAAAGAATTAAATTAGAAAAGAAACAAATTGTTGTCACTATCTCACCTTTAAACGTGATGGCGGAAGGGGATGGTATGTAATCATAACATCGTTTTCTCAAGGCAATCGAAGCTTTCTATAGGGTAAAAAAAAGTCGTGAAATCTTTTTGCAAACTATCCGTTTTGCGACATTGTGTCTCGCTTGAAAACGCTTACTCTTACCAGTTCCTCGTCCTGGGGAATGTTATTTCCACGCCAGAATCCCTGCATGACTTCTTTGGCAACGGGGGAAAGACAGATTCCAGGCCCTCCGATGTCGATCATTTGCAGCAGTAAGCTTTCGAGGTTAGTCACTGTGCCATTGAGTGCTTGAGGCTGCAAATCAAAAGATTTTTTTATGAGGAACCTTTTTTTTCGAATTTTTTTTCTTGATTTCTTTACCGATTCCGTGCTGGGGGAGGTATTATCCTGGAAGTACTTTTCTCTCGATGACAAATTTCTCGGTGTTGAGCGGCAGGGTACCAAGGGAGCAGCGACAAACAGGCAGACGACGATGATCACGTATTGTTGCTGGGCTGACATGTTCGGTTGGGATGATTTTGACTAGCACTTTTGGAGAGCAGTGAATTTGCACAAAAATTGACTTGGGAGCAGAGAGGGTGGAATTGAGGATCTCAACGAGCTATCGAGAGATGTAGACGCTAATGATGGAGCACATGGAGTTTCAGCGATGGTTTATATACGTCTGCTGCAAAGACTGGGAAGAGAAGCCTTTTCTAGTGTATAAACGTCTGGGGATTTTCCCTTGAAGGTTCGGTGCCGCCCTTTTAAAGCCCCTTTCATGTGTGTACTGGGTTACACACACATGAGTGGTTTTAAACAAATAATTATTCAGACAGAAAAGTTCAAAGGTCGCTTCGTTTTTTGTGAAGGATTTGGGGGGGATGAATCTATACATGACTAACAGTTTGTCTGGGCCAGAAGCTAATTTTAGGTCATTATTACGATGTGGATCGTGGCACGTAGTGTGTCAAGTGGGACAAAGGAAATTGCGGTTTTTATTTTCAAAAAAATGAGTTCAAACTTGGGTTTGTTATGCAGCTTTTCTTTAAAACGAAGATAACGTGTAGATTGTCTGGACGGATGGAATTTTTCCCAGCTTCTCTCTAAGACAGATTTCTGAGTATTTGTTTGGTCTGACGCAGCATGGGGTCTCCCGTATTAACAGAACAGGCCGGGCTTGTTTTTATTATTTATTTAAGCGTTTTGAGGTAACGGCAATTCCGAGATTCTGTTGAAAATCCGCGAAAAGGCTTCCGAGAAGTGGAAAGTGAGAGAGAGATCTCGGGGTAGTACGTAAGCCAACGCCAAAAGGGTAACTACGTCCGACTCATTGTTTAGATTGAACGAGTTCCGTATTTACGGATTGCGTCCGAGAAATTTCCCCTGGAATTAGTTGACGGATGACGACTTTACGGACTCTCCTTCCTAATTGTTTGCTTGCGTGGGGAAGGTTCGTTTCATAATGGGGTGGTGACAGTTTGTTTAAGAACGTTATATGCAGATTTGAGAAATTGTAAAATTTGAACTTCGTAAGGAATAAAAGTAACTACGAACTTCGTAAGGAATAAAAGAAGTGAATAGAGAAAATTTCTAATGTTTTTAAGTGGAAACTTGCTTTGAATTTGTAAAAAGTATTAGTAATACGCTGGGGCGTTGTTGGAGGGTGGAGGGTGGTAATTCATGGCCTGAGGTAGCGCCGCAGGCATCATGAACATGGGCTGGAAAGCGTGCATTGGCATGGACATAGGGACGGGCACGTGTTGGATGATGACACTGGGCCTATTGGTAGCGGGCTGGACGTAGAAGTCATCGGCGAGGGCATCGTAAGCGTGCCGGCGACGCCGCATCAGTAGGGGCGATTCGGGCAGGGCGGGGAGGAGCGGAGCGCGTTGAGCCTGGTACTGGGACAGTGCTGCAAGCGTCTGTTTTCGGTGGGTCGGTTGGGCCTGGAGGGCGGCTTGGAGCGCCAGCGTGGCCGAACTTCCCGGTCGAACGCGGTGTTCGCGCTCGAAGCACCAGCGGAAGCAGATGAAGTAGAAAAGTTCGATGCAAGCGATGACGCTGAAGCCGAGTCCAAAGCCCAGCAAGCCTCCCATGGCCGCTGTTTGTTATTATTATGTTTACGATGATTAATATTGTAGAATAGCATTCATTTTTCTTAACACATATATAAGAAAAAAGGAACTTACAAACAAAATCTTCCCAGGCGTAGCGCACCTCCATTGAGTATCGTATGGCCACTTTGTCTTGGAAATAGACCGCGATTGGAACCATATTCTCCCTATGAGATAAAAAATAATCAGAAAACATTGGATCGTTAAATGTATATAACTGAAACTAAGTTAGCGCATGGGAAGAATTACCTGGCATAGGTTATTAAAGACTCTGCGCCTGGAAAATTTTCGTCATTATATTTAGTTGTATTGCGCAAACGGCGAAATAAAGCCGAGCCATTAAACGCTGTGCCAGGGAAAGGCGCAGAGGACATGTGCACCTTGTATAGAACTTCCGAGCATTCCGGGTAACATTGTGGGCAGTATATACCCTAGCAATAATAACCAAAATCAATTCAGTAGGTGAAAAATTTAGGAACGATTCAAACCACTCTGACCTAACTTACTTGGTCGCTACGGATATCAGCTGTAAAACGTTAGTATCAATGTATATTAGTAAACATGAGTAAACTTTTGAAAAGCAGCTCTTGAAATACTTACACAACTTTTTGGCGAGTTTGGGTAAATTATCCATACCACAGATAGTTAAATTGCTAGGCACTTGATGGAAATGAGGGGAATTGTGGAATTGTTATGAAAGAGTTTTGTAAAATTTTCAGAGGAATTCTTCTCTACCTGGGTAGAAGTAGGGCCGGCATCCGATTTCCGTCATGGTTAATTTGGTGATGCATTCCATGAGACAACGGGCTGCCGTATATTTCCTAAAATAATCCAGTTCGGCTTCACCGTCATAGTAACAAAGTCTTTTTTCAAAACGGACGGAATTGATACTCGAGTCGGCTACGATACTGATGGGCTCCACTCCAATATTCATGGCACTATCCACTCCGAGGATAAAGCCACGGTCACTCACGTCCGGGAACTCCTCTTTGCCATGGAGCGAAACCTTTGAAGAAGGAAAGTAATTCTTACAAAATGCGAGTTCTCTTTGATCGTTTCAAACAGCATCGAAGTAAAAGAAAAAGGAAGGATGTACTTTAAAACCATCGAAGTTGGTCATGATGCTGCTGTAGTCTTCGCGGTTACTGTCCAGTAAGACTGTTAGACCGGCGAACCTAATTTGTGGGAGTAAATTTTCAATTTCCAAAACTTCGTTTGGGTTTTAAATTTAAGATAAGGTTTGAGGAGAAAGACTTGCATTCCTGCGCTGTTGGTGTCGAGAATCTTCTTGTTTTCCGATAAGGGGACGAACATTTTTATGTCTGCCGAATCGTCGGAAGTCATGTTGGTAGAATTGAGACCCGTGTCGTAGTCTACAAACGCTGCGCTAGCCAATAGTGCCGCTTTGCTTTCGTCGTAGAAAGCATCCCAGATTCTAGTAACCAAACAGTTTTTAAGGTATTCGGGCTTCTTAAGGCAAGTAAATGGAAGTAAACGAACGTCATGTTGACTTCCGGAATAAAGACGCGAACATTCTTAGCGTTGAACGAACAGCAATAACCGTCGTCAGTTGCCCGTCCAAGGAAAATGGATTGGCAATCGATAGGATCGTCTTGCCAGGTGCAATCTGCCAAGATTTCTTCACAAGGCGTTTGACACTGACGGAAAATTGGAAACATTTTATTTCTGGAAAAACTAAACCTAGGCTAATTTTTAAGAAAGAAAAACCCTAAAAAAATGACTTAAATATTAATTAAATTTAACATTAAAATTGAAGCTAAATTTTAAGTCCTAACCCTAACCTTTTTCATGATGTACAGCATCTCGGTGACATTGATATTGCTATCTTTCATCAATTCTGCCAATCGGATGGTATCGTTAAGGAATTTGGAGGGTAAAGCCAGATCAGGCTTGGTCATGATTCGCAAAGCGAGTTTCATATCCTCGTATGTGATCGCATTATATCTACCAGCGAGATTATCCTCTTTTAAATGAACCGGAAAAGGGATACGTTACGTACCGTGGATTGGTCAAAAGTTCTTCCAAGCGTATTTTGGACACTTTATTCACGTTACAAACCGTAAAAGCGGGAAAAGGCAGTTCATTCAAAGGTACTGCTGTGGACTGGATGGACGTTAAAATCGGCGACTTTTCCCATTTACTCCAGTAACTCCAGCACATGTAGACAGCGAAACCCGAGGCGATCGAGACCAAAAGCACCCACATGATTTTCTCCACCTTGTGCGTTCCATCCTCGCCCACGTATTTGACCTGTACAGATAACAGTTTCCCCCCGTATGAACTTCTCAAAGGATCAATGTTAAGAGAAAGCTGATTGAGAGAAAGCGGAAATGAAAACAATCAGGACTGACCCCGTGGAGCGCACTGTTGGCAGACCATTCTTTGCCCAGTTGGATGAACTTCGCCGTACTTTGTTTGCCTTTTGGCATAGCGAAGAACAACAACCCTTCTTGAACTTCTTCAATGCCCCACCGATCATACAAAACGTTGCTACTTTGGAAACTACTTTGTAATCCGATTTTGGAGCTCCAGGAAGTGTCGGTTGAGCAGCTAGGAAGACTCCCTTCTAAGTGTACCAGCTCTGCCTATCGAGTCTTTTATCCTGGCTAACAACAGTGTGAAACTCATTTTTTCATCCTCTTGTGATGTTATAGTAAATAAAAGGGATGAAATTCAGGTGCATAGGTTCCCTGGTGACCCGAATGCTAATGTGGGGACTTTCATCCACTGTTATTCTTGATTAACAACCGCCTGACTCATTACAAGGCCAATTTGGAGTCAGTAGAGCGCACTCACACGCACTCTGGCCTATCGTGAGTTCCTTTTCCTGCTGAATTAGAGCACCCTATAAAATATTATGCGAGATACACCTCACCTCCTTATTTGTGTAACTACTGTATGCTGTTTTCTGCGAATACATTTTTATTTTGGGGGGGTCAGCTTTAGAAAAAGGGTCAACTGTGTTCGACTCAATTATTCTTCTCGTTCATGAAGGTGAAAGATTGAAGAAACTTGTTCTAGGAAGAGAATTCAGTCCCTTTTTAGGGTGGACAAGGGGATTTTGAATAATTGAATAGCGCGTGAGAAGAAGAATAAAACGCAGTGGTACAGGGTCCATTTACCGCAGTACAGCAAAAGGATAAAAGTGTCGGAATGGCTGACGAAGATGAGGCCCAATTGTCTTCCCCCTTTTAGTTTCCCTCAGGGTCAGTCATCCAGGTGGGAATCATTGGGATCGAGGTCACGATCGGCAGATGGACCGGTTGGAGGAAATAGGCTGTAGGCGTGGCTTTGAGGTGGCCTGTGTAAGGCGTCGGCATGATTTGGTAGGTCCTGTGGCGCCGATGACGGAAAAGGGTGGCAGCTGAGGGAGCTGATGGGAATGATTCAAACGCCGCGGGCTGTTTCGGGGTTTGAGGAAGTGATTTCGGCAGACATTGACGGATTCCGAAGAAATAAAAACACTCGAAGACTGTTATAACGCTGAAACCCATGCCCAAGCCGAGAATTCCCCCCATAGATGCTATTGAAAATACAATTTTAATGTTTACAAAATTTAAGGAACCGTGAAGGAAAGGGAGTCGGACAAAAACTGAAGTTGAACTATTTGCGGAATTTCTCCTTACCTAGGAAATCATCCCAGTGATAGCGAACTTCCATCCTGTACGCCATGCAGGTCGCTTCCTCGTAATAAAGGGAGAGGGAGACTACATTTTTTCTGGAATTATTTCAGAATTGACTTTTATGAGAAATGACTTTATTGGCTTGTGTTGGCTAGTAGTTATGAAAAGACATCGACTCACTTGAAGTAAGCTTCGAAAGTACTGTTGTCCATAAGAAGGTAATTGGAATGACTGCGAAGCTTTTGGGCTAGTTCAGTGTCGAAGAAGTTCTGTCCAGGGAAGGGCGCTCTGGACAAGCGATACTCGTAGATAGAATTGCTGCAAGTAGGCAAGCATTCAGGGCAGAGGTTTCTTTTATGGCGGGACCCTATAGGATATTTATTTAGAAAGTTAACGCCAGGCTTTTGTTATAAACCAAGCGTTACGGAGAATCTCAGCCAGCTTTGGAAGTTGCTCGAAATCGCAGATCTTGTGGGAAATATTGACTTTGGGGTAAAGAAAAATAGGAGTGAGCAGACTTGGCGATTGTTTGGTAGGTAGATTGCCAACCTGGATAGAAATAGGGTCGACAGGAAATGTTCTTCATCATGAGGCCGGTCAGGCAGTCGAGGAAGCAATTACTCGCCGAGTAGGACTTAAATTCCTTCAATTCTCGCTCGCCGTCCACGTAGCAGTTACGGGAACTTAAACTAACGGTCCGAACGTCCTCTCGTGCTTTGACTACGCTGCACTGAATTCCGACATGGACTTGGGAATCGAGGCCGATAATAAATCCGCGTTCGCCCACGTCAGGAAACTCGATAGGATCATGTAATAATAGCTTTTTTTTAAGGGAAATGAAGAAAACGATCGAAATATTTTCTTATTTACTATATTCTTATTTAAATTTTATATAAGAATATTCTGAAACGATGGAGATTAAGTTATCGGAAAATTTTCAGACGGATGGAATTTACCTTGAATCCATCAAAGTCACTCGTAGTCACGGAATAATCGTCAGTTCGACCGTCGAGTGTGATAGTCAGGCCTAGCGAAATCACTTCACTATGTGAAAACTGATGCAATAGACTAAAGTACCAGCAAAGATGCCGGCTGTCTGGGAATCCCGGTACTGCTTCTCTTCGTTCAACACGTAGTCCGTCGAAAGGCTGATCCTCGCACTCCGGAGGGGCAAGTTAGGCGTTGGCGTTGTCCAAGTACCAAGGAAGACTTCCCAGTCACTTTAAAAACAAAACAAAAAAAAATGGTATTAAATGCCAAAGAAAATTATGTTTTTTTTATGTTGCGTACGTTTCATTGATCTGAGGGATAAACATTTTGGTTTCTTTGGCATTAAAAGTGCAGGCGTAACCGTCATCCGTTAGGCGACCGATAAACAAGTCAGAGCAATTAAGATCCACGCCCTTCCATTCGCAGTGAACGATAATTTCATCGCATTCCACTTTCGTCTAAAATTTTACGTAGAATAAATACTCAATACTTAGAGGACGTAACAGTAAATCACTTTTTTCATTATGTAGAGCAGATCAGTGACGTTAATTTGCGAGTCTTTTAGTTTCTGCGTTAACCCAGGTACTCGGCTGGCGTTGACATCGTCCCGGATGAGCTCAGGAATGGTCATTAGCTTCAGAATTAACGGCAAATCAGCAGAAATGTTCTGGTACCTAAATTCAAATGAATTAAAAAGTAAGTAAAACGTTGATTCATCTATTCCTGTGAGTTTGAGGTTTTGAACCACAATTCTTACTTGGGATTTTTCATAATAGTCTCGTTTAGTTTCTTCTTAGAGAATTTGTTGACATTGCAGACAGTAAAGGCTGGGAAGCTAATGCTTGTCAAAGGAGCGTTGGTGGAATCGAACGAGGTAAGCAAAGGTAGATCCTTGGATTTATTCCAGTAGGTCCAACACATGTAAACCGAAAAACTAGCTGTTGCAAGGCACACGACAAACCAAACCAGTTTCTCTGCTTTGGTTGTCCCTTGCTCGCCAACATATCTGAGCCTAAATGGAATAAACAGGGAAAATGAGGATCTGGAGTTCTTTATTTTTGTTTTTTATTAATTTCTTTATTTTACCCTTGGATGCCAGTATTGGAAAAGAAATCTTGGATATTAGTCGTAAATCTCGTGCACGCCTCCTTTCTGGACAGTACCATTGCCTTGGGAGAAACTTGTGATCTTTGTGTTCACGTGTTTAGGAATGCTCGTGAAAGAAAACTAACTAGGCCGCGTTTAGGTGAGTCGGCTTTAAATGAGTTCCCTTGGACATCCCACGCCCCAAAAGGGATACAAACTTGGGTAATGGAAAACGGGGGCAGAACCCAAAAGTCAAGAAGCACTAATGGATTCCTCACCTGAAAAATATGGCATTCGCAAGAAGAATATTGTTTTCCGTGTTCAAAGCTGTTGGGCTCGATTTTCTTTCGAAAACTGGATCGATATCAGAGTTAATTGGGTTCTTATGTGAGTTTTACAGCCTGCTACGACTAGAGCAGTACGAGCGAAGTATCAAGTAGGGTGTTTCCAGCTGTTTATTGGCTGAGTGAAACCGAAGAGATGGAACGTGTCAAGCAAATTAAGAGGACAGTCGGGGGTAGCTTTATTATGAGTACTTTACTGGATCTGCGGGGTGCACAGTACTAGTCTTCTAGGCTATGATAGTGCGTAAAACCACTGATGAAGGATCTGCGTAAAACCACTGATGAAGGATCTAAGAAGGCGTGGTAGATCGATGCTTGGCGTTGTTGGTAAAAAGCCAGCGGGAGCTGGATCGACTGCATCATAAAGCCCCGTTAGGGTGGCCTGGAGCCATGTAGGGAAAAGGAGGATCTCGCGGATCAGCTGGACCGGCCGGTACCCGCCAGAACGAAGGCTTGGCAACGGCGGGTATGTAGCTGTTCACATTTCCAGTTTCACTAGCGTGGTTTAAACTATCTCGGGGATCAGCAAGGCAGTGGCTGATGTAGTTTTGGAGATGTTACAGGAGAAGCCGTGGACAGGATTCGGATAATTCGTATCGCTGAGACGAGGCAAAGTGGGAAATCGGAATGATTCGCTCGCCGTAGACTGATTCCCATTCCAAGCGGATTGGTGGAAACAATGACAAGTTGAGCTCTGAGGCGTAGTTTGAAGTTTCTGAGTTATACGAAGTTTTCAAAGAGTAATAATGGGAATTTTTAGGAATTTTTGTATATGGGAGGTGAAGATTAGAAAATTTAGTAGATTTTAGGTGGGGTAACTTGAATTGAAAATATTTGACTTTGGATGGAAATAAAGTGAAAAGAGTTATTGCCAGGTGTAAGGTGGATTGTACGCCATTGGCTGCTGTAAAGAACTAGGCATCATGAACATGGGCTGAAAAGCAGGCATAGGCATAGGTATCTGGACCGGCACTTGCTGGACGATGAAATTCTGCATATTGGTTGGGGGCTGGGCGTAAAAGTCGTTGGGAAAGGCGTCGTACGTGTACCGACGCCGCCGCATCAGCAGTTTGGGCGAATCCGGCGGCTCGGGCATCAGTGGAGGACGTTGAGCCTGGTACTGAGCCATTGCTGGCGGCGGTTGTTTTCGGTAATCAACCGGCTGGGCCTGGAGGGCGGCTTGGAGCGCCAGAGTGGCTGAACTGCCGGGTCGAACGCGGTGTTCACGCTCGAAACACCAGCGGAAGCAGATGAAGTAGAAAATTTCGATGCAAGCGATGACGCTGAAGCCGAGTCCAAAGCCCAGCAAGCCTCCCATGGCCGCTGTTTGTTATTATTATGTTTACGATGATTAATATTGTAGAATAGCATTCATTTTTCTTAACAAATATATAAGAAAAAGGAACTTACAAACAAAGTCTTCCCAGGCGTAGCGCACCTCCATCGAGTATCGCATGGCTACTTTGTCTTGGAAATAGACCGAGATCGGAACCATATTGTTTCTATGAGAAGAAAAGTCAAGGCAGTGGATCCTTAAGAATATACAGTTGGAAGTAAATTTGTAGTAACAGGAATTACGCGGCGTAATCGATAAAAGCGTTTGCATCTTTAAATTTGTTGCTATTATAATAAGTTGAATTTCTCAAACGGCGAAATAAAGCGGAGCCGTTAAACGCTGTGCCAGGAAAAGGCGCAGAGGACATGTGCGCTTTGTATAAAACTTCAGAGCATTCCGGGTAGCATTGAGGGCAGTACGTATCCTAGCAAGACAAGAATTCGTTAATTGAAAAGTCTAGGAAGGATTGAAACAGCCCCGACCAAACTTACTTGTTTGCTTCGAGTCTCAGCTTTATATTGTGATGAAATAGGTCAAAATTTATTAGTAAAATACATACCACATTTTTTGACAAGCACTCGATTTGAAAATACATACACAGCATAGTAGCGAGTTGGGGTAAATCATCCAGACCACAGATTGCGAATTCACTAGGCACTGGATTGAGAAGAAGACTTGGAATTTTGTTCCAAATTAAGATAGGAATTTAATGCTTTTACCTGGGAAGAAGTAGGGTCGGCATCCGAGTTTTGACATCGTTAGTTTGGTGATACATTCCATGACACAACGTGCTGAGGTATATTTTTTGAAATAATCCAGCTCTATTTCACCTTTATAGTAGCAAAGTCTTTTTTCAAACCGGACGGAATTGATACTCGAATCGGCATTCATAATGATGGGCTCCACTCCAATATTCATGGCACTATCCACTCCGAGGATAAAGCCACGGTCACTCACGTCCGGAAACTCCTCTTTGCCATGGAGCAAAACCTTGAAGCAGGAAAGCAATGGCAATTCTTACAAAATGCGACTTCTCTTTGATCGTTTCAAACAGAATCGAAGTAAAAGAAAAAGGAAGGACGTACTTTAAAACCATCGAAGTTGGTCATGATGCTGCTGTAGTCTTCGCGGTTACTGTCCAGTAAGACGGTTAGACCGGCGAACCTAGTTTGTGGGGTAAACTTTCAACTTCCAATACTTCTTTTGGCATTTAGAATTGAAGATAAGATGTGGTGAGAAAGACTTGCATTCCTGCGCTGTTGGTGTCGAGAATCTTCTTGTTTTCCGATAAGGGGACGAATACTTTTATTTCTGCGGAATCGCCGGAGGTCATGTTGGTGGAATTCAATCCCGAGTCGTCGTCTACAAACGCTGTGGTAGGCAATACTGCCCCTTTGCTTTCCTCGTACAAAGCATCCCAGTTTCTAGTAGCCAAACATACTTTTTCTTTCATTTGGGCTAAGTAAGAGATTCTTAAGGAAGGTAAGAAGTGTACTGACGTCATGTTGACTTCTGGAATGAAGACGCGTGCATTCTTCGCGTTGAACGAACAGCAATAACCGTCGTCAGTAGCTCGTCCAAGAAAGATGGATTGGCAGTCGACTGGTTCGTCCTGCCAGGTGCAATCTGCCAAGATTTCCTCACATGGGGTTTGAGCCTGAAAACAACTGTAGTCAATTTGGTCCCGTTTCTAAAATCTGACGGTGACGATTGAACTCAAGGAAAGTACATTTTCATTTTCATTTGGTTTTCCACGCATTAACTGGAATGCGGGAGCAGGCTTCATGCCTTTTGCTAATCAGTGTACCTTTTTCATTATGTAGAGCAGCTCGGTGACGTTGATATTGTTCTGTTTCATTAAGCTAGCCAATCTGATCGTATCTTTGTGACTTTTGGAGACTGCAGCTAGGTCAGGCTTGGTCATAATTTGTAAGGCGAGCCTCATGTCCTCGTATTTGATTCCCTTGTATCTGTTAGCACGACAATGCTCTTCAAATCAGCGGTAAAAGGGTTATATTACGTACCGTGGATTGGTCAAAAGGGGTACCAAGAGTGTTTTGGACACTTTATTCACGTTACAAACCGTAAAAGCAGGAAATGGCACTTGACTCAGAGGTACCGCTGTGGACTCGATGGACGTTAAAATCGGCGACTTGTCCCATTTGTTCCAGTAACTCCAGCACATGTAGAGAGCGAAACCCGCGGCGATCGAGACCAAAAGTACCCACATGATTTTCTCCACCTTGTGCGTTCCATCCTCGCCCACGTATCTGACCTGTAGGGATAACAGTTTTCCCCCGGTATAAACTTTTCAAAGGATCACTTTTAAGAGAAAGCTGATTGAGAGAAAGCGGAAATGAAAACAATCAGGACTGACCCCGTGGAGCGCACTGTTGACAGACCATTCCTTGCCCAGTTGAATTAACTTAGACGTACTTTTTTTGGCTTTTCGCATCGCGAAAACTCTCCTACCTCTTTCGAACGCTTCCACGGACTCACCAAACAAGAAAACTTATCTCTTGAGGACTGATCTGGGAGCTGACTTTCTGGTACTGGCGACAGTGATCTACCCTCCAACCCTTAAAAGTCTTCCTCAGACAGTGGATCACCTCCACTGCCCGACTCTTCCGATACTCTTGGATAGCAGGGTTGAATCTCTTTGTCGTTATATGCTCCGTCTTATGTTACCTGAGCCAGACAATCGTAATACATAATGGAAAGGAAAAGGATGAAAGTCAGGTGCGTAAGTTCTCTTGTGACCCTAAAACTAACGTGCGCGTCATCCGAAATTTCCTTCACCAATTACTATCCGAAGCCTTTTATGGGTCTTGGGTCATTATTAGACCTATATCCGCATGTTGGTATCTTTAGCTATACCGTCTATGAATAGTCAATTGCAGTACTGACTTACTAACGAATGTGAGAAACCAAAGTTCGACCCTTAGTTGGTTTGCTGTTTACGGTTTTGGGATGTACTCTTCTCTGACAATATATTCGTCAAAATTCTAGGAAAGTGCCAGCAGTTGTCTTAATTTATTTTTATATTCTTCTTTTTATTGACGAGGGAAAAGATTACATCGGAAATTCGTTTTCTCTTGAAAAGAACAGCGTCGGTTTAACAGTTTCTCTTAGCGCATGAAGAAGGGCACTTGCATATTGAGTGACGCGTGAGAAGTAAAACAGGACATTCATATCGGAAAAAATGCGTTGGAACGGCTAGTCAGGTGATCTTTAATACTATTTCGTGTTCTTCGTTAATTTCGGGTACATTCAGCCGTGCAGGTGCTAATCATACGGATTGATGTCAGGATCGGCAGACGGACAGCCTAAAGGAAAGTTGACAGTATGCATGGTCTTTGGGAGGGTACAATAAGGCATAGGAATGAATGAGTGGATTTTGTGGAGTCAACGATGAAAGAGGCGGTCTGGGCGTTGTTGGTACACAATCAGCGGGAGCTGGATTGACTGAATTGTAAAATCCAGTAGAGGGCCACGAGTCACGTAGTGGAAAGGATCGGCTGGGAGATCAGGAGGAGCGGCCGGTACTGCCAGGCGACGGCGGCGGTGTTGCTGTTCAGATTCTAGTTTGACTAACGTGGCTGCAGCCGATGGGTGGTCTTTGGAAGGCGATAACAGCGTGGAGGAGGGATTAGCTTCTAAAGCTAAACTGGACGAACTGCCCGGTCGGGTGCGATGGGAGCGCTCAAGACAACAGCGAAAGCAGAGAAAGTATAAGACTTCCATACAAGAGATGAGCGAGAAGCCAATACCCAGGCCCATCAGACCTATTTATGACAAAATGTGTTGTTTCCTAACGGCTCCCATATACCGTAGCTTATTGATGCGAAACAGTCACAGATGGCGCTGATGTTTGTTATTGTTTTGCCCAAGCCTTGCATAAAAATGTAAAAAAGAGATAAGTAGCTAACATTCCGGCAAGTTTTCAACGCTTTTGGTTTGGATCTGAAACTTTGCTGTATGTTTCTGTTTTTACTTTCTTATGCAAGGCTTTCACAAAACAATAACAATCGCTAGTGCCATCTGTGACTGGTTTCCATCAATAAGCTCAGGTATACGGGAGCCGTAAAAGGTCACATTTCGAAATACATCCAAGTACTTCTTATGCCATTTGAAAACCTTAGTAAATGATGAGTAGAGAAATGAAACATAAACCAAGCTAGTGTAACTTAAGTTGTAAGAACATTAAAACGAGATTTGGTAAGAATACCGCCGAGAGCAGAGACGAAATCTTCCCAGCCATAACGTAGCTGCATTTTGTAGCGCATTCCCGTTTTCTCTTGATAATAGAGATTGATAGGGATCATATTTTCCCTTCAAACCAAAAAAAATTAGGAGGAAATCTTAAGGTTGTCTTATTATATCTAAAGCAGAAAGATCCACAGGGAAGGACATATAAATCTTACGAGACGTATTGGATGAATGTGCCGTTTTGGTACATGGCAGAGTACCCAGGATTGCTTGCGACGAGTCTTTTGAGCAACAATGAACTGGAGAAAGCTTGACCAGGGAAAGGTGCGTAGGAGAAGAAGGGCTTGAAGTGGATGGCATTACAAGTTGGGGCGCATTTGGGGCAATAAATGTCCTGATCGGCACGTACTTCCGCTTCAGGACATTACCCGAAAAAAATATAAAATACATTAAACTGCGATCTTGAGTTGACTAACTTGATCCAATTTACTTAAGAGTTTGGCAATGGCGGTTAAATTCGCGAGGGGGCACATGGGCAAACTATATGGAACTGAAAATCCACAAGAGTCAAAGTCTTAGTATTAATTAATGTTTAGTACATAAAAATAAAAATAATCCTAGTATTAATTAATGTTTAGCACTAATAATTTTTTTTTTTAGTTTAGCATTAATAATTAGTATACCGTAAGTACATGATTTGTGTGCCAGTATTACTGCAAAAGTAAGTGAAGAAAAATGAAATCCCAACCTGGGTAGAAGTACGGGCGGCAGTTGTACCTTTCCATCATCTCCGCGGTTAAGCATTCCATGAGGCAGTTACTGGCCGAGTACCGGTCAAAGTAGTACAGCGGGTACTCATCTTCCATATAGCATTGGCGTTTGCTGAAATTCACGCCTCGTACGGCTGGATCGGCTGTTACTAGAATGCCTTCGACACCAATATTGATCTCAGAATCGGCGCCAGACAGGAAACCCCGATCACCCACGTCAGGGAAGTCATCCGAGTCGTGGAGCAAAAACTGTGTAAGGAAATCTTCATGGAACCTTGTAATGCACTTGAAACCGAAAGCGTTACCCGGAATCCGTTCACGTTACTCGTAGTGCCATTGTAATCGTCAATTTTTGCATTCAGAATCACGCTCAACCTTTCGAAAAATAGATAAGAAATGCAAGTCGGTGTAAAGAGAAGAAAAATTAAAAGTACGTAATAACTCGTTTACCCAGCGAAAATTCCTGCACTATTCGTGTTTTTCAAGGTAGCGTTGGTGTAATGAATGGTGAGATTCTGAAAGTTGATAGGCGGGGGTCGATTCGGAAGAGTGTCATTCTTGGCTAATGCTGAGGCGTATCTTTCTAAATAATTTATCCATGCACTGCAATTTGGGAAAATTTTTCGTTAATATTTTTCGTCTTTATGGAAAAGTTTTCGTTCAAATTTTTCGTTTTTTTGGAAATTTTCTTTCAAGTGTTTGGTTTTTTGGAAAAATTTTGAAATTTCGAAGACCTTCAAAAAATTCTAAAAAGTTTGAAATTTCGAAAAGTTTGAACGTTTCGCTGGAGTTTTACGTTTCATCTACGTAATTCAGGAAGCCTTGAACGTTGAAAGCGTTGAAAGAACAACAGAAACCATCGTTGGTGGCTCGTCCCATAAAGATCGATGAGCAAGGAATAGGTTTATCTTGCCTAATTAACCCAGAGAATAATTCCAAATTATTAAGTAAAATTACTCGAGACGTGAGTGAGCCTATATATACCAAGTACAGTCGATGAGGATTTCATGGCACGGAGTCAACGTCTATGACAAGAAGCAAGAAGGTATGTGTCAGATCAAATTAATTTCACTTCACTTTCGTTTTAATTTACGCGTATTTTAATAATATGAAAGTTCAAGAGCTGCCAGGCAGTGTTCTGGGACTTTCTGGGAAAGCTCCGTTCGTTCCGGAACGGGAACGGAGCGGCGTTGCATCGAAAGTTGCAGTTAATTGAGCAGTTTTTTTCGCGAAATTTACCGTTCCGACCACGCCATATAAGTGCCATACAAGTGCATATATAATGCATGATTTTTTAGTTTCAAATTACTTGTATTAAGCATATAGTTCTTAAGTTAATTTTTTATGAAAGTATCGGATCTTTGAACGGAACTAGTTTTTAGCTCCGTTCCTGAACCAGTTCTTTTGTAAATTTGCCAGAATTTGAGCGGAACGGAGCGGCAGAACTTAAAGAATGAACGATAAAGAACGACGTTCCGAATTAAAGTTCCGGAACACCGTTGCCAGGAAGAAATTTCTGGATGCTATAGTTCCTAAAGTCTAACGTAATATCTATAACTGTTCTAGTAGTTGTGATGAGTTCTCCAGAATCAGAAAATTAAGAACACGTCAAGATACAAAAATAATATTGAAAGGTCAAACCTCTCTCATGAGAAACATCAACTCGTCCATGGTCACCCCTTTGCTTTCCAATGCATCGGCCATGGACGGAATTCGAGGGCCAAGCTTTCCGGGGAGAGCCAGATCCACTTTGTTCATGATTCGCAAAGCCAGTCTCATATCCTCGTAATTAATCCCTTCATATCTGCAGATTTCAAGGGTACCAAAAATTCAGAATCGTGAAGAAATTAAGACAATTTTGACAAACTTAAATTGGTCTTAATTAGTCATCGAATTTTTCAAGAATGCTCGCTTCTTCGAAATGTCAAAATTTTTCCAAGTTTTCTATACAAATGTTGCGAATTTGGGACTTGCTTACCGTGGGTTCTGCATGAGTTTCTCCAAGCGACTGCGGGATATTTTATTATTATTGCAAATAGTGAGTGCAGGAAAAGGCACGTCTTTCAAAGATACTGTAGTGGAATCGAAAGAAGTAATAACCGGGGAATCCTCCCATTTCAACCAATAGTTAAAACACATGTAAATGGCGAACGAAGCTCCTGTAGCGAACAGTACAGACCAGGCGATTTTCTCCAACAGCGAACTTTCCTGTTCACCGATATATTTGACGCCATGCAGGGAGGATTTGGCTAAAAAAGTAAAAGTACAGTAAAAGTACAGTAAAAAAGACAACAATTACATTAATCTAAACCATAATCACAGTATAGAGGTTTACACAGTATGGTAACAGGGGTATCCTTCCAATGTTAAGGTTTTCTCACAAATCTCTCGGTCCCAAGAGGATGTGAGGGTACGAAGGCTTATATGGGGGATGGATTCCCAGATTGTGCCCATGTACCCCCATGTAGGCATTCCTAATCTACTAGAAAAAGGGTTCGAGAAGAGAAGAAAACATTCAGAAAACGGGGGACTGGTGACCTTTCTCTCGGGCACTCTAGGGAGTTTTGGGCTAACGTAGGGTCCTACCGGCAACGTGCGCATTTGAAAGTGTTTTTCGGAAAAAACCGTTGATTTCCAGTTGATTATTTTATTAATTTGTTCGTTCGAGTTAGGATTTACTATACACTTAAAGAAGGAAATGTAGCTGTAGCAGAAAGAGCCGTAGTTAAACGTGTTAAGAAAAATACTAAACTTGCAAAAGTTAGTAACATTTAGGAATAGTTGTAAAGTACCAATGTAATGGATAACTCGTATATAGACATAAATAGTCATAACAACACAGAGACATTAATATACATGGGTATTTTATAGTATATGGGCTTAAACCTGTATACTATAAAACACCTATGTATGGGTTGCAAAATAGACTGCCTCCTCGTGGTGCAACATGGGTAACGCGAAATAGTCTATAATGTGTATACGTGTTGTGCTTTGAGCTAGTTAATTCATCTTTTATTTTAAGCTCACATAGTTTAATAGCAATAGATTTAAATTACGCGCTTTGTAAACCGTTGTGACCTTTTTTGAACTGCACTGGTAGGTTTGCAAATGTACCCTTTCGTCTTCTGGCCTTTTAGCTGAATATTACTCTGGGGACCGAGAAGGTCCTCAGAAAACCTTAACATTGGAAGATACCCCTGTTACCATACTGTGTAAACCTCTATACTGTGACCATAATTTTATAATTCTGGTAGAAATTTTATAACGAGTTAGTTTTACCAGTAAATTCACGAGCAAGTTGTCCAAATTTGGGCCGTTTTCTCTTCGGAACATTTAGAGACACCATTGCTGGTAGTACCTCAGAATCTGACTCCCTTAACGTCTACCATAAAACTTTCCTTTTATACTAACGATACTAAACCTCCCAAAATAAGATATCTATCATACCGCCCCACCATTCCGATAATCGTTGAAGCCTCTATTACTGGTCCTCAGACATATGGATAAAGTTAAACAAACAGATCTCTTTTATATTTCCAAGTCATTTTTGGTTTTCTTTTTATAAAAACTTTCCTTCTAGAACTCTAAGAATTGTCCTTGGGGCAATGTGAGACATTGCCTTGGGAGCAATTTAATTGCCTAGTGAGAGCAATGAAAAGTGTCTGCTTTTATGTAATCCAAGTAGCTTTCAAATAAAAGACAAAAACCAGACAGCGTTCGAGAATATTGCTTGGGATGATGTCCATCGAGTACAAAAAAAAAATAAAAAAAAATGAGATCCTACCCAGTGTAAATACGTACTTTACCGCTGTACCTTGTATTATAGCAGATTACGATTCATCGTAGGCAGGCACCATTATCGAAGGCTTTCTGAGAGAGAAATATATGCCCGAAGTGTGGGTCATTTATTACCTATGCATGAATGTCCCACCAAGTCCCCCAAAAGCAGGAATAGTACCCTAGTTTCTTAAATAATTTGCCTATGGGAAAGAATAACGCACAAGTTGTTAAAGGAATACTATTGATGGGGACAGAATGTATTCGTATATACAAAAGAGAGTATTTTTTACAATATGCAAAGAAACAAAAGTGACACATTTTGAGGGGTATATTTACATAAACACACACTCGGGGACACAAAGACGTGTTGGTATCAATTGGGACGCGGGTAGACGTCACGCGGGGCAAGAGCTAAGCCCTCGGAATGGAATGCGCTTTGGAGAGCTTCGTGCAATACTTGGTTTTCCAGGTTAAATAACGATTCGGCTTCAACTTCGTCCAGAGGGGTGTCTGGGATTGGTTCGGGGGCCAGAAATGGGGCAGGGGAGGAGGGAGCGGTGACTGCTGCGTGGTATTCCGGCGAAGAAGTATTGACTGCGTGCCAAATGGCCCCAAAGTTGAATCTGAGACCTGACTCCATGATGACAGATTCAAGAGCTTCGCGCTCAACAACGTCTTGGAAGTCATTGGCAGCAGAAACGGCTGCATCGAAATCAGTTTGAGCGTTGATGTATCGGGTCAGCTGCTCCACAGACTGTTGATCCAAACAAGTTTAATGGCTTTCATCTCACTTTTAGCTTTGTTTCTTTACCGAGTTGTAGAAGTTATCTAAGCTCGCTTTGGCTATGAGCAGTTCTTCGGAAATCGGGAGATCATAGCTGGCTTTGGCCAAGTTTTCGAGCTCGTTGATGGTTTCCATCAGGAATGGTAGGGTATTTTGCATGAGCAAGGCCGCTCTTTCGAACCTAATTTGCAGAATAAAACAATTAACCTAGCGTACTTCAAGCTTTCAAACGATTCAAACATGAAAGTGGCTGCGTTGCTATGAAAGGGCTAACCTAACCTAGGGATTCGCCCAATGTGCAGGTCCTATTCATTGTTGCATTCGCTACTGCCAAGCACTGAGTGAATGAGCCATTCGTCCAATAGCTTCGTAGGCAGGGAAAACAACGGCAAAACTACCTTGATTCGCAATTACTGGACTGATAAGAGCTAACATTGATTAGCTAAATCGACAGGATACGTCACTGTCAGTTGAATTGCAACACTTGCCTTTGCCAGCACCCCCGTTATTTGCGTTGTCCTTCAAACGTTTAATAATGTATTATTTTCAAAGCTGATGTCATGTTTGTAACACAAATACATTTTAATAGCAAGGTAACTAGTTTTGCTAAACTTACAAGGTCATAACGGGGCTTTCCATAGATATTTTTCGCTAAATAGAGTAATCAAGTGTAATCACAACAAAAACAAACGAATGTCAACAAATGACGGACATGTTGAAGACGGCCATCTTTGATCGCGGAGGCGGAGTTTGTAAAATGGGATCTCTTTTTTGGCGCGAGATGCTCAGCTTTTCAATGAAGGGCCGTTGGAAGTTAATTAAAGTGAATTATTCTTTACTTTGTCGTGTTTTTTTTATTACTAGAAACTAATCCATAGTGGCTTAAAGTGAATTCCTGTTCATTAGGTGCTAAATATTAACAAAATTATACGTAATCGCCACAAGAAGCCGTGACGGCCTCAAAACCTTGCCAGTTTTCCGGGATATCCGCCATTTGACCGTTCATTAAGGAGTTCTAAACCTTCCTCTTTCAATTGTCAAGTAAGAATTTTCTCCTTATTAGCTAGGAAATGTTATTAATAATATAATAGACGAACCGCCCTTGTTATTTTCTCTTTGCTTCCGAAAAAGACAATATTCGTCAACCTCGGCAGATCCTGCCATCTCCGAAGCCGTCTTTCAAAGGCTTTGTGCAGTGCATTGGTATGGTTAACAGCAATGTGTGTGTGTGCAAAAGTTTTCTAAACTTTTGCGATAAGCTCTCGACTCTTTTATTTCAGTGCGTTACCTAGTCGCTATATATGGAATGCTGTTCCTACGTGGCATGTACCTCCCTGGGGTCAAATTTCCCGGGTTGACGCCGCTTCAATGGGCCCGTTCCAGCACCTTGACAGCGTTTTATAAGGGGAGGAGCAAAAACAAGTCCTACTTCTGCGCTCCTAGAGTTTCCTTGGATCAGACCGGTACAGTGTTTCGTATCAAACGTAACTTGTGCAAATCTCACAGTTTCGCAACCACCATGTTGGACAAAAAACCCTTTTTCCGGCTTCCCAAATCGGTTCAACCGCTCAATTACCAACTGTCCATCAAAACCGACTTGGTTAAGTGCGTTTTTGAAGGGCGAGAGAACATCCAATTAAAGGTATACACAAACCCTTTCTTTAATAAACTTTTAGGACGTCAGCATAACGATTCTAAAGTTAACTGTGGTTTACTTTCCCAGGTCCATGAGGCTGTTGACAAGATCCAGCTCAATGCAGCCGATTTGCAGGTAGAAAAAGCCACTATTGTGTGTCAGGGCCAGACTCACGTGGCGCAAATCCATCTGGATAACGATGCAGGAGTTTTGACTTTGTCTTTGCCCGCTACTGTGCCTGTGGGAGAAGCATTGCTCAAGTTGCACTTCAAAGGCGAGCTAGGTGACAAGCTCCGGAGTTTCTACCGCAGCAAGTACAAGAGGTACACGTTGCAACCGATTCATTCTAGAATTGACGATTCCTTAACGCTGATTTCGTCTTTTTTCATCATTTTTCAGCTCCGAAGGCGAAGAACGTTACTTGGGAGTGACTCAGTTCGAAGCTGCAGATGCTCGCAGGGCTTTTCCATGCTGGGATGAACCGGCTGTCAAAGCCACTTTTGACATTGCCTTGTCCGTGCCAAAGGATCGCATGGCCATCTCCAATATGGTATTTGCACCGTCATCCAGCGTTATACAGGAAAACTAAGTTAATTGTCCTATTTTATAGCCTGTGGAATCTGAGAAAGACATGGCGGAGGATGCTACATACAAGACTGTGACTTTCCTTCGCACACCCAAGATGTCTACATACCTAGTGGCTTGGGTTGTGGGCGAGTTTGATTACGTGGAAGAGCAGTCCTCGGATGGGATCAAAGTACGAGTCTATACGCAGCTCAACAAGACCGAGCAGGGTCTTTTTGCGCTCCATGTGGCCTCCAAAGTCCTGCCTTACTACAAAGACTACTTTGGCATTGGCTATCCTTTGCCCAAAATGGATTTGATCGCCATTCCTGACTTTGCGTGTGGAGCTATGGAGAACTGGGGTATGGTTACGTATCGCGAAACATGTCTCCTGGTAGATCCAGCCAATACTTCTGCCAGTAACCGCCAATGGGTAGCGCTTGTTGTGGGACACGAGTTGGCTCATCAATGGTTCGGCAACCTGGTCACCATGGTAATGCTATTTTTTAGATATTTTTTTTATTTATGTATTGATTCATTAACGACCCAATTTCGGTTAGGAATGGTGGACGGACTTGTGGCTCAATGAAGGCTATGCGTCCTTTGTAGAACATCTGTGTGTGGAGCATTTGTTCCCGGATTACCAGATCTGGAACCAGTTTGTCACGGATACGTTTATTCCCGCTTTGGAATTGGATTCTTTGAAGACCTCCCATGCTATTGAAGTGCCTGTAGGGCCGCCTGAGGAAGTGGACGAGATCTTTGATGCCATTTCGTACAATAAGGGCGCGAGTGTCATCCGGATGCTTCACAACTACATTGGCGATGAGGTAATTTCATAATTTTGAGATGAAAATGGCTCAAATTCTGGATTTTTTTCTTAGGATTTCCGCAAAGGCATGCACCTGTACTTGACGCGTCATCAGTATGACAATACGGTGACGGTGGATCTATGGAAAGCCTTGGCGGAAGCCAGTGGGAAGTCCATTCAACAAATCATGGAGGGATGGACCCTTCAAATGGGGTTTCCCTTGATTAGTGTGGAGGAAAGCATGGAATCGGGCAATCGACGTGTGCTGAGCTTGAACCAGACTCGCTTTCTAGCGGATGGCTCCACTGATGGTAAGCTTTTAAAGCGTTTCTAAGCTAAACTTCCAGCTTATTTTTTTATTTTTTTCTCTTTTTTTCTTTTCTCATAGAAACCAAATGGATGGTACCCGTCCAGATTTGCAGTGGCCAAGATCCCAAACGCATTCTGAAGGATGTGTTGCTAGAACAGACATCAGCCGAGATAGTTTTGGAAAACGTGGCTGAAACGGACTGGGTGAAGTTGAATCCGAGCCACATTGGCTTTTTCCGTACTCGATATCCCTCTGCCATGCTGGAGCGGTTTATTCCAGCTATCACGGATCTCTCCATGCCTCCTATTGACCGTCTCGGGATTATGGATGACCTCTTTGCTCTTGTAAGTCTGAGTTCCCAAAGTTTTGAATTGTCTGTGTCTTTTTGTTTTGTTTTGTTTTGAATTGTTTGCTGTCTGTGGCGTTTATTTGATTGATAATACCATTTTTCGACGTCAAAAGGCTCAAGCCGGTCAGTCTAGCACAGTGGAGGTCCTGCGATTGATGGAAGCATACAAAGCCGAGACAGAATTCCCTGTTTGGAGCACTCTGACAGCAGTGATGGGCAAGCTAAACACGCTGCTTGAGTATACGCCCCATCAAGACCAGTTTAAAGCCTTTGCCCGGCTGCTGTTGGCCAAGGTTGTAAGTGAACTGGGCTGGGACGCCGCTGAGAATGAAGGTACACAAGACTGGGATCCTAATTCCTTTTTTTTAAACATAATTTGGAACAATTTCAGGACATCTCACCACCATGCTGCGCAGTCTCACTGTGGGTCGAATGACGAGTTTGGATGATCCGGACATGGTGGCTGAAGCTCAGCGACGTTTCCAAGCCCATATTTCGGGCGAACGGATCTTGGTGCCCGATATCCGTCCAACAGTCTATCGCGCAGTGCTGCGCCACGGTGACAAAGCCACTTTGGAGCAGTTTTTGAAACTCTATCGCGACGCCAGCATGCACGAAGAGAAAGATCGAATTCTACGAGCCCTGGGAGCCATCCGCGATCCCGAAGTCCTGAAAGAAGTCATTCAATTTGCAGCGACGGTAAGATTATTGGGGATTTCCCAACAGCTTTCATTAATTACCGTTACTTTATTGCTTTATTCTTTTCAATTTTTTTTTAAATAAATAGGAAGCCCGGACCTCGGAAACCATCACCACGCTCCTGTCCGTCAGCTGCAGCCGATTAGGACGAGACATGGTCTGGGATTACCTCAAGGAAAACTGGGATATGATCGTTGAACGATACCAGGTCAGATTTTACCAACTGTCTTTTAATTTAGTGCCGTTTGTTTCGTTTGAATTGATGCTAACTCGCCTGATTGCACGTTTCCCAACAAAAAGTTTCGTTTTCCACATCTATAGCATCCCATAACTCGTTCAATTCTGCCACGGGCCAAGTTTTGGTGTCTGAAATCGCTTGATTATTTTGCCATTCTTCGTTTTTGGTACTCGGTTCACATATTCACTCGTATTAACAACAAGAATTTTGTGTGATGAACTTCGCGTGTCGAGTCGTTCTTATGTCGAGTCGTCCTTGTGTCGACTCGTCCTTATATCGAGTCGTCCTTGTGTCGAGTCGCCCTTATGTTGAGTCGTCCTTATGTCGAGTCGCCCTTATGTCGAGTCGTCCTTATGTCGAGTCGTCCTTGTGTCGATTCGTCCTTGTGTCGATTCGTCCTTGTGTCGAGTCGTCCTTGTGTCGAGTCGCCCTTATGTCGAGTCGTCCTTGTGTTACGTCGTCCGCATTTGGTTTCCGTTGGTAAGACATTCACACAAGGTTTGTTGGTTGCTTGGTGTTCCCCTGTGTATGTCAGTCTCTCACACTCGCATGTCCTCTTCTGGGAAAAGCTTTTTGTTACAAAGTCGAAACGTTTCTCCATCAGGGGATGTTCCTGTTGGCGCGTTTGCTGAAAAGCTTGATCGAGGAGTTTGCATCGGAGGAAAAAGCGCTGGAAGTGGAAGCCTTTTTCCGAGATCATCAGCATCCAGGCACGGAACGAGCCATTCAACAAGGAGTAGAGTCCATTCGCCTGAATGCGGCGTGGTTGAAGCGCGATGCGGAGATCATTGGCCAATTCTTGAGCCAGAAATAAGACACTTTTATCAGGCTTTTCGTCGTAAGTTCGGGAATTTGGAGCTAATTCGGAAAATATTTCATTCACCAGTTTCTCATTTTTTTTATTTAGTTATTACCGTTTTTAATTTTCTAAGAAAATTTTTTCCTCGATGCATAGGGTTTGGAACGAAAACTCGTGTGCTCGTTTTCTCTAGTTATACAATTGTTCTGCAAACCTAATTAACTACTCCGGAATGCTGAAAGTATTTTCTCTTTGTATTTTTTCTTTTCTTTTATACTGAGAGGATCCAAAGAAAAAAAGGCAAATGACTAGGTGGCCACACCCCCTTTCATGAAAATGTCAGTCTGCTGGAGTTTTTTGTTAGGGAATTCCCTTCCAAGTCAAATGCGTTGACTTGCGGGGCGCCGAGATTTTGACAAGGGGAAAGACCTGTCCGCGGAGTATTATAATCAACCTGCCAAGTCTGTTCGTGCTTGTTTCTCACCCTGGACACTAAACATTTGCCCGGAATACTTGGGAATTTGAACATTTTTCTTGAACACAACTGATTTTTTTAATATTTCTGGGGGGTATTTCTAAGTACGAAAGCAGAACGCATCTTCAAGCTCGAGCTCCAGGAATTCACCGTCCAGCGAAATCAAAAGAAAATATTATATAATTAAAATGGATTTAATTTTTTATAATGCAATTGTTAGTAATAATGGAACATTAATGCTTCCGTATACCTTAGCTCGGCTTAGGTGGTTAGCATGGCGACTTTTGGAACAACTTGTGAGAAAACCAGTACATTTAATGAAAAATTCTTTGACAGTAATCTTGAGCTTACTAACCAACTTACTTAACTAACAGGTAGTGCACAATTTTTCCAATGAGTAATAAATTGTCAATATGCAATTGAAGTTTGCAACGATGAGAAATACATTACTTAAACAGTTGTCTTTTGGTCGTGCACTAGCGGCTAATAAAAAGAACTTTATTTATTTTGCTTTCAAGTCTGACAAGCCGTTTTCGAGAAATCTTGTTCCGAAAGTTTGACGACTTTGACGACATTGTGCTGCTACAGCAAACTGTGGTGACAAATTGCACTTTTCAGAAACAAGACAATCGTAGAAACAGACGGCAATTAGCTATCTGCAGTATTTCTTTTACTTTCTTACGTAAGGCTGTCGCAAAAACAATAACATACAGCAGTGCCATCTGTGACTCGGTCCTGTCAATAAGCTAAGTTATAGGGAGCCTTAAGGCTCGGGTTTATTGAATTTGACTCGGGTTTCCAAAGCAAATGGAAGAGAAATAAGGCAAGACAAAAGAACTTGGGAAGTGGATTTTCATTTTATTTTATTTTTATGGTCATTGTCAGTTATAAGAATGAGAACGTCCCTGAATATCTTACATCTTCGGCTAGTTTAGGGAGCAAAATAGTTCAATGTTGACTAATCAAGTGCTTTTCTATCAAGATAAACTAGATCTTTTAAAAAAAAAAATTGTGCTGAAAATTGTTGAGTAGTTTTAGTCTTTTTAGCGAGAAACTAGCAGAAGTGTTTCGCCAAGAAAGAGGGAGTCAGCCCTAAGAAACTGAGTTAAGGAAACGCTATTTGGGAAATTTTTGGCAAATCATCCAGTACTCGGAAAAAGACCACCAACAGCTTACCAGTTCCAAGTCGTACCTATTATCTTTCTACAGCCCTCTAACTGTTCAGGTTTGCTTGTCTGTTTTCGAGAGTTGAGTCCACATGCGAAGCATGAGCGATTACTTTTTAATTGTTACTTTTCTGTTTTTTTTTTCTTTTCAATCTGCGCTGGTTGAATTTCCTATGGATCGGACAAAAAAATACTTTGAATTTATTTTTCCAAGGAGAGTATACAAATTGTTGAAAAAAAGGTCAGGTGATGACGGTGAGTCTTAAGTATTCTTTTGCTAATGATCCAAAAACTGAGTTCGCTAAATTATGATCCCATAAAGTAAAAGGGGCCCAAAGTTCTGCGGTTTTATGACTTTGAGCGGAGAGATAGATTAGTTTTCGTTTTCGGGATTATTTCATGGGTACAAGTATGTGTCAGGGGATGTAGCCTGGTTTTTAATTTTTTTTTTTTTTTTTACTTTCCTTCTCACGTTGGCATCTAGAACAAGAGTCTGGAAACGGTCTGAATCTCAACTGCCTCATTAACCCTTTTGCGGTACGACTAATTAATTACTTGGGTATGCTGGAAACATTCGCCTTTATTATTTGTTGCGAGGAACTGGATTCCTAGATCCATCGTAATGATGCCCATTAAATTCCGTAGGCCTTGTGGCGCTTTCCCATGTTTAGAATAAGGATTGCGTAAGCTTTTTGGTGCCCCGGATTTCCTTTTTTCTTCCCCCTTACAGATTCAGATCTTGTTTTCTTTTTAAACATTTTTTTTGGTTTGTTCCTAATATGCTTTCTTGGAAAAAGCAAAGCAAAGAAGCTTGTAGGTTAATTTATTGGTTGTCCTTGGTGAAACGATTCATTTGGTCTGGAGCCCACAAAAGAAATGGGAGAAGAGGCGGGGTTTGAAGGGGAGCAGCTCATTAGAAGCCTTTTGGGGGAATTTTTGGAGCGGCTCGGAGCGGCCAATTGTTGTAACAAGACCATTTCTTCCAGAAAAGGAGGGGCTTAAAGACGTGTAAAGTTCAACTGGCTAGAGTTAAAGAGCTGACAAGTCCTATTTCGATAATTAGTGTTGTCGTTAACACGCAAGCTAAACTTTTTTTTTTCTTTCCCCCAAGACTCTTTATTTCAAGATTCTTCCCCCTTATTTCACACAAGGTTAAACAGGACGCCTGGAAAATAGATTCCATTTCGGTCGTTGCAAACTTTCGTAAATTGACTATAGTTTGTCAACCAAGGTGCTGCTGGTTAGCTTTCGTTCCGTTTTTTGGATCGCCCCAAAAATATGGTGTAAAATACTGCGAATTATCGGAATTCTCCATTGAGAGGGATTCCATTTATCGGAATTCTCCGTCGAGAGATGGAAAAAAGAGAAAGGGGGAAACAGGTATGGAGTAATGAATGGAGAAAGAAAGTCCCGACAGGAAAAATGAAAACTTGGGATAAGGAAAATCATGAAATGTCATGAATTGGAATTCGTGAATAAATATAAAAGCCAGATCAACTTGGGACAGAACCGACACCGCTGTTTGTATTAGGAGGTTTATTTCATGGCGTCTTTACTCAGTGACATAAATCCGCCAGATGCGGGGAAGTTTGTGGAGGGGAATGAAAGGAAGACTCATGCATCACTGACAGGTGTGGGGCATCTTCGAGGCTGGAAGTTGGAAGTCTTGCGTGACAGTTGGAAGTTTTGATAGAATAGCCATGATTGACTCGTATCAGTGCAGTGCCTTGGCAGAATTGCTCACTTTGTAATCACTTTCCTCTATTTCTCGTCTTTTCATTCGAAAGGCTTGTCAGCACTTTCTTTTTTTTTTTTTTAATATTGGCGTATAGGCATAAGCCTGTTGCCAAAGTTTATTATTAAAAATTGACATTTAAAACCGGGTAAGGGGAAAGGGATATAACAGAACGCTGTCACATTGGGCGGCCTTTGTAAACTGGCAAGTCCTTCACCGTAGAGAGTTAAAGCTCGAAACTTGAAGAGTGGAAAACGCTATAAATTAAAACTTGGACACAATCTAATATTCGCCTATTTATAACCAGGCTTTTCCTTCGTTGAACATCTCTTTGGCAGTGCTTAGAAAGGTTTCTACATAAGGGAAGGCTCTTGGATAGGTGAGGAACTGGGCTGGAGAGAACTGGATTTGGTTTTTACATAATGATCTGATTAGTTTAGCGCGTGCTTTGTTAAGCCATCGACAATGTATGAAAATGTGCGCTAGACTTTGCTTTTTCTGAGTTGAGCAGGGGCAGCAGGAAGACTCCGCTTTTCTAATTTTCTGGAGATGTTGTAAAGTGGGGTAGTGCTGTGTTCTAGTCAGTACTTTGTTCTAGTCAGTACTTTGTTTGTACTTAGTACTTTGTTCTAGTCAGTACTTTGTTTGTACTTAGTCAGTAGTTTCTTTACTGCACATTTTTTTGACGTTTTGGGGGCGTTTGAGGCATTTCATTCGGGTCTTACTTCACTGCAAGAATATCTACTTATTTACGTTTATTTTTATTTTATTGCTTATTTATTTACTTATTGATAGATCGGATTTATTGACTTGGTCTGTTGGAGCCCGGTACCTGTTTCTTTGGTAAAGCAATACAGTTAGGGTAAAGTTGGCGTGAGGTAATATACCTTTATTGCAGTTTCGCAATATCACGTACGATCTTTTCTTTTTTGATTTTAATTCCGCAAAAATCCGAATTCAACGGATTCATCGAGCGAAAGCAAAACTAACGATGGAAATGTAGAAAAAATAATACAGAAATCCGTTGCGAACTTTATGAATTAGTTACTAAATTAATCACAAACTAAATAAACTAGCAGCTGTACATAAACATTCGTAAACATTTATGAACAGATTATTAAGCAAATAAATTGAACTAAGTTGACAAATTTAAGAAAAAAATTCAAGTATATAGATTCAGTTAGAGGGCATTATAGCAAAATTTGTAGGATATTGTATTTATTGTAAATATTACAGTGATTTTCATGTCTAAACATTTCGCTCGGTGTAGAAATTTGGCAATTTCAGCGTTGCGTAATATTTCTGGAAGAAACTGGTCTTGAAATTGCATGCAGTTCGAGACATTTGGGTTCCTTTCAAAGGAATTTATGATCCATTCAGGTTTGTTTTAACCATGATGTCATAAGCCTTGGTTTTTTTCCCCGTTTGTCTATAATTCCGCAATTACTGGACTTGTAATGGGAATCCGTTGTTTAACACTCGGATTTTTGGAAAGAAAATGCGAGAAAAAAGAAGATTTTTTGTGATGTTTCGCGATGATTTTTCCTCATTGTCACGATGCACGATCCTTACTTGTTTCTGGCGAGGTCACACACTGAATCGCTTCTTAAGGGGTTAGGCAAGCCACGCCTACTCTCCTCGGTAAGCTATTTGAGCGTTTGCTGCATTTCTATAAGTATTGGTGAAAAATGAGGTCTTCTAGCAACTTCTTTGAATATATGCTCTACTTAATCTATGGGTGAATGTTCGAGAGTGACGCTAAGCACGCTTACGTTTAGCCCCGATTCTTTTATGTATTTTTTTTCTGGTTCGTACATACGTGTGGATTGGGAAAGTTTCACTTTCCATCTTTTGATGACAGGGGTAATACCAAAGCCCCAGATTAATTACCACATGGCTCAGCGATAACTGGGTTGTAAAGAGCAACTTCTGGGGGCTCTCTAATCTTTGGGACCCTGCTATTCATGTTCACTTTAAAAAAAAAAAAAATATATAAAATAAAATAAAAGTCAAAAGAAGAGTCCCAGGTGACAGTAATCATGTCATCACGCTTTTCCCTTCTATAAGAGCGATCTTACCAGTTCACAGACGTTAAGTCTGGAGCGAGCTGAGATACGAAAAACTTGAGCAAATATAAGAAAGAAAGTTTTCATGGTAAGGTATGAAAGAAAAAGCTTTGGGCAAGGTGGCTCACCTTGATATCGTGCTTTATGTGGTCTAAGGCCAGGTAAAACAATTCCAACACAGGAGGATTATAATAGAATTTTAAAAAGAGGGAATTTTGAAAGAGAAGAAGATAAAGGAGAAGAGTAGGAAGAGAAGAAGACAGAGAGGGAAGTAGAGCTTCCAGGCAACCACGTGCGTGAATCATTAGAGTCAGGGCACGATGAGCTCTGAGCAATTACCCAGAGGTTTTTGAAGTAAGCAAATCCGGGATCGTTTTTCTGACAAGTATTCATTCCTGCTGGCGGTCAATCCTGATTTGGATCCGGCTTCTGCCACACGCTTCTTTTTATAGACCAAATTACGGTACTTTGGGACGGAATTCTCGGTGTACTTTACACAGAAACTTTCAGTTTATTCACAGTTTTCAACTTTGACCAGCTGCTATGAAACATCGAACTAGAAGGGAATGTTAGGCTTCGGTTGAGTGCAGTAATTTCTATCTTGGCTTAGAAATAACATTAATTTATTTGAAATATTTATTCGTTCAGGCATTTTCCACTCTTTTCCACTACAAAAGAGAATCAAAACTGGAATTTTCCGTTCAAAGTTCTTGATTTTCTGGATATTTTGTGCTATTCGTGGCTACGTTCACGAGTTTAAGCTCAGTCTCGTCGTTAGTTTTTAATTAATACAGCGTCATTTATTTAGCTCATTAAATAGTTAAATAATACATTATACTTAATACAATTCATGCAGTTCAATCATACTCCAGACAGGACCAGACAGGACCTGCCACACCTATTCTTTCATTGCCGAAGGTTAATCAAACAACGCGGCGAACTGCTCCGCAAATTCAGCCAGATAAAGATCCACTTTAACGCCAAGGGGATCCTATCGAGCCCGGTTGGTAGTCCTGCTTGTAGCCCGGCTTCCTGCTTGTAGTCCGGCTTGCCTCGCAGTGCCTCAACACTGAAAAAGAAAGATTAATTAATTAAAAAAAAAATTAAAAAATCCTCGAACACTTCGGTAAAAAGTAAGATTTAACCGCTGTTTCAACAATTCTATTTAACCACTATTTTAACAATTCTATTTAACCGCTAATTTAACAATTCTATTTAAAATTTTTAACAATTAAAAATTCCCTTCAATATTCAACTGTAAAATGACCAAGATATTTTTTGTTCGGTGTAGGAATAAAGGTGAGTTGAACTAATCCCCACCATTGCAATCGCGTTGAACGATTTTTCTTTTTATAATTTTTCGCAAAATTTCAATCATGATTTATTGTATTGTTTTAGCTCGATGTAATCCATTGAATTCGGATCTGGCGAAATTAATTTTCCTTGAAAATTTTTTTAATTTTTAAATTTAGTTTAAGTGTATATTTCTATTCTATAAATGTGTAGGTTTATTACTAATTTATTTAGTTTGATTCAGTTTTGTATTTATTTAGTTTGTATTCTATAAATGTGTAGGTTTATTACTAATTTATTTAGTTTGATTCATTTAGTTTAAATGATTCATTTAGATTAATTGTACTAATTAATGAAGTGTACTGCGTTGATGTACAAATTCGACCGTTCACCGCAACAGGCGTCAGCCTACGCGGGTTAAATCAATAAAAAAAAAAAAAAAAATTCATGAAGTTCGGAACAAATTTCAGAGAAACTAATATTCGTTTCTTGGGAATTTCTATACATAGTTCATGGATTCATAGTACCGGGAGCTTGAAAAGAGAAATTAATCCTTTCTAGTTTGGAAGGATTGAAAGAAAAAGTCTCACATGAAGGTAAGAAACGAAGCTCGTATATGTAGAACTAGTGTGGAAGCAAGTCGTTTTCCCCATTCTGACAAGCTGAAAAGCCAAGGCGAAATGCTCGCTCTCACCTTCTGATTGCCTATTCAGAAAACCTTCCTTTTCTTTCTGTCTTTTTTCTTCATTTTTTTAAACTCATTATCGAATGGAAACGTTTGGTGTGATATGGACTTGAAAAGCTTTTAAGCGGCTGCCAAGGTGGTCACTGGTCAATACTTTCTGCGGCCGCAGACTCTTGCTTCTTTTTGTTTCATTAGCAAAAGTTTACCAGAGGATGACGAGGCTAGAAAATCTCCTTCCTTCTTACCGCAACCTGATCACTTTTTTTTTTAGATTTTTTGACATAGGTGCTGTATATCCTTGTAACCCTGTAGGGGAAATATGGGGAATGAAACTTCCCTATTCTATTTAAAAGAGAAAAAAAAATTCTTCTTTTCGTGCAGTTTGCGGTGTCGCGCTAGAGAGATGCAAGTGTGTGTGAGCTATGACTGGGCTATATATCGGCGGCTATTGTGGTCCAAACTCTTTTGTCTGCCGATAGATTTGAGGTATTAGATGTCAAGAATGTGAGATGCTCAAGCAAAAAAAGAAAAAAAAAAAGATGGTAATGGAATATACTCCGAAGCACAGCTCCGAAGTAACAGCAGCAAGAGAAGGAAAAAGAAAGAAGAGTCAGCATTGTTGTCTCAAGTCCAAAAATCTGAAATGTTTAGCGGCGGATCCTTCTTTGACTTCTCTCTTCGGTAGCGCTTTTCAGTACCGTTTGCACCTGAGCAAACACTTTGACTCTATAGTCAAGGCTTCCCCCCAAAACTGCGCTCTTCACTTTGAAAATATTTCTTTGATTTCATTATATTTTCGAACTCTTATTTGGTTTATTTTCTATAATTTATTTGATTCCTTTTCTAGACTTCATATAGTCTTGTAGAATTTTTATAATTTTCTAAATATTGATTTAGATTGTCTGAATTGGATTCAAGGCTTCCCCCCAAAACTGCGCTCTTCACTCTGAAAATATTTCTTTGATTTCATTATATTTTCGAACTCTTATTTGGTTTAATTTCTGTCATTTATTTGATTCCTTTTCTAGACTTGATATAGTCTTGTAGAATTTTGATAATTTTCTAAAAATTGATTTAGATTCTCTGAATTGGATTCAAGGCTTCCCCCCCAAAACTGCGCTCTTCACTTTGAAAATATTTCTTTGATTTCATTCTATTTTCGAGCTCTTATTTGGTTTATTTTCTATAATTTATTTGATTCCTTTTCTAGACTTGATATAGTCTTGTAGAATTTTGATAATTTTCTAAAAATTGATTTAGATTTTCTGAATTGGATTCAAGGCTTCCCCCCTAAAACTGCGCTCTTCAATTTTAAAATATTTCTTTGATTTCATTCTATTTTCGAGCTCTTATTTGGTTTATTTTCTATAATTTATTTGATTCCTTTTCTAGACTTCATATAGTCTTGTAGAATTTTTATAATTTTCTAGAAATTGATTTAGATTTTCTGAATTGGAGTTTCCAACTCTCAAAAATAGCGTGTAATTCAGAGTTAACTCTAGGATTTATTTTCTAAAATTTATTTTTGTTTTCTAGAAATTTTCCTTTTCTAGCATTGATGTAATTTATTTATTTGTACGATTTTCTAAAATTTATTTTTGTTTTCTAGAGATTTTCATTTTCTAGCATTGATGTAATTTCTTGATTGGTGCGATTTTCTAAAATTCATGTAATCTTCTTGAATGTGTTTAATAATCTTCTTGAATTTATATAATTTTCTAAAATTTAGGTGGATTTCCTCGATTTGATTGTCCGACCTTAAAAAATAGCGTATATAATTAAGAGTGAACTCTATGAAAGTATTCCCATAAAGCGAGTTTGAATAGCCTGATTTATGGCTCCGAATTAATCAAGGAAAGTAATAGGAACGTCCCTGGCTAGCAAACAAGTGCAGCGCATTAGCGAAGCGATTTTTCATAGTAGTTTTTTTTATTCGTATTATTACTATTATGTCCCTGGGAGACGGGCAGGCAAGGCTAAAGAAAAAGGGAAGATAAGACGACGGCGTTGAAATCTCGGGGGGAAAATAAGCGAGTGCGGGATCAGGTGAGGTTAGGCGGTCCCATTTGTTGCCAGTTCCACAGGTCCGCCACCAAGAATGAGCCAGGTGACGTTTGACAAAGTAGACATAGCCATAAAAATCACATGAAACCGACAAGGGGCTAAGAAGAAAAAAAAAGAAGAAAAGAAATGAAATAAAGATTCTAAAGGTGTTGGTCGTGACGCACGCTTTTAATGGCGGGATCTGGTTTCCCTTTGGCGGACTCTTTTTAAGTATATTATTTTTTTCCTTTTTTTCTGAATTAAAAAATAGGTGTCCCAAGAGTCGATGACACACCACAACACAATGACATACTTTCCGATCATGGTAATTAGTTAGGCCACAAGAGACCATCTAAGAGACTCTTGAACCAATGAGATAAAACCATGTTCCTGTCCTGGACCTACGTTAATCCTTTTTTTTTTTTTTTTTTTTAACTGTCACCTGAAACGGATTTTCCTGGCTTCGGCGTTTCCTTTTTTCTTTCTTTTTTTCAAAATACTAGATTGAAGACTAAAACAAACGTAAAATGGGGAAAAATTAATGTTAAGAAATTTGAATTTGGCGGGATTCATTATTAGTTATAGAAAAGTCCACCAGAGCATAAAAGATAGTTGTTGGTATTTGATTTTTTTATCGCAAAAAACAAAAACTTTTGTTTCAAAGGCGAGAATTTTCAATTTCAAAGTTGAGATTCTCAAGCTTTTTTCCAATTGAAATTAAAATGGTAATTTGTGAATTTCTTGAAATTATCGGTAATCTTTTCAAAGATTTTTTTTAATTTCTTCGGAATTTCTGGGACATTTTTGCACATTCTCTTGATAACTTTTGCGGGCAAATGGAAGTTTATGCAGGATTTCCTTGACCATTTTTCTTGAAAAGAAAAACTTAACAAAGTTACGAATTTTAAAAAGTGTAACTGTTCCGGCGGACCAATCCTGTAATTTATCGGTAATTCTTTTCAAAGTTTTTTTTTTTTTAATTTCCTCGGAATTTCTGGGACATTCTTGCACATTCTCTTGATGACTTTTGCGGGCAAATGGAAGTTTATGCAGGATTTCCTTGACCATTTTTCTTTAAAAGAAAAAATGAACAAAGTTACGGATTTTAAGAAGTGTAACTGTTCCGGCGGACCAATCTTGTAATTTATCGGTAATTCTTTTCAAAGTTTTTTTTTTTTTAATTTCCTCGGAATTTCTGGGACATTTTTGCACATTCTCTTGATGACTTTTGCGGGCAAATGGAAGTTTATGCAGGATTTCCTTGACCATTTTTCTTGAAAAGAAAAAATGAACAAAGTTACGGATTTTAAGAAGTGTAACTGGTCCAGCGGACCAGTCCTGTAATTTCTAGCCTACTACAATACGCTTATACGTAGGATAGACAGGACGCTGATGTTCGTTAAATGTTTAAGGACCTCAGCTAGGCCCAGAACGGGCAATAGTTGATGGAGTAGTCCCGTCTAGCCTAAGAGTTAGAGGAGTTGTAACAACTCCGTCAATTGAAGCTACATCAACAGTTCTATATATTCTATATATTATGGCATATTTCATTGCTGCATTCTCAGGTGCCAGTGCCATCTCGTGACGAAAAATGATCAACTACTTGAAGTATACCGTGGCCTTAACGTTGTTATTTCTAGACGATGGTATTAACTCAAGTAGAAGGCAATTAAGGGGTAATTAAGCAACATTGGTCGATTCAGGGTCGCCTTAGAAGGGTTGTGTTGAGAACCCTCCCTAAGCTTAGAAGTAGGCTTCAAATGACCGGATTGGTCTAAACAACGGAAAAGCACTGTGATTGGTCATTGGCAAAGTTCATCTAGCGATCAATAAGTTCGTTACTGTACGACTTGGGACTTGACCTGTCTGACTACGCGACCTCGGCGAGTTGATGCGCTCGAGGCTTGTGACAGTTGACCTTTTCGGTTTATTATAGGTTTACCGACTCGTTGATCTAAGGAGATAGACGCGATAAACCACAGTATAGAGGTTTACACAGTATGGTAACAGGGGTATCTTCCAATGTTAAGGTTTTCTCACGACCTTCTCGGTCCCCAGAGTAATATTCAGCTAAAAGGCCAGAAGACGAAAGGGTACATTCGCAAACCTCCCAGTGCAGTTCAAAAAAGGTCACGACGGTTTACAAAGCGCGTAATTTAAATCTATTGCTATTAAACTATGTGAGCTTAAAATAAAAGATGAATTAACTAGCTCAAAGCACAACACGTATACACATTCTAGACTATTTCGCGTTACCCAGGTTGCACCACGAGGAGGCAGTCTATTTTGCAACCCATACATAGGTGTTTTATAGTATACAGGTTTAACCCCATATACTATAAAATACCCATGTATATTAATGTCTCTATGTGTTGTTATGACTATTTATGTCTATATACGAGTTATCCATTACATTAGTACTTTACAACTATTCCTAAATATTACTAACTTTTGCAAGTTTAGTATTTTTCCAAAAACACTTTCAAATGCGCGCGTTGCCGGTAGGACCCTACGTCAGCCCAAAACTCCCTGGAGTGCCCGAGAGAAAGGTCACCAGTCCCCCGTTTTCTGAATGTTTTGTTCTCTTCTCGAACCCTTTTTCTAGTAGATTAGGAATGCCTACATGGGGGTACATGGCACAGTCTGGGAATCCATCCCCCATATAAGCCTTCGTACCCTCACATCCTCTTGGGACCGAGAGATTTGTGAGAAAACCTTAACATTGGAAGGATACCCCTGTTACCATACTGTGTAAACCTCTATACTGTGGGTTTACCGACTCGTTGATACAAGGCGATAGACGCGATAAACTGTACGGACGTTGTTTCACTTTAGCTGAAAGTTTGTAGTGATTCAGAAAAATCGACTCGTACATGTGAAAACTTGGTAACCGTCTCCGGAGTTTGTAACAGTAACGTATAAAGGCTTTGATTCAAGGAATGGAAAGGGGTTCTAATGCACTGCCTATATATAACAATGGCGCTTAAACCGAGCTCACGCTATTAACCAAAAAGGGGGAACGATATGCATCGGCCCATAAACGCTGCACGACAAACCTTGTATGAACCCTTTTTGCTCCTCTTTTGGACCCAAGCAATAATGGTCTATTTTTAGTTTCATATCAGGACCTCCGACTGCTTCTCGTTTCTAGGATTTATCTCAATTATTTATGGCGCTTTTTCTCTTCCACCCATCTGATCCCATATCTCAGCATCATTGCAATTGTTTTCTTTTCTTATCTTACTCGCTTTATCCGTTTTTGTATTTACATTCTTCTTTCTCAGCCAAATTGTCATGGAAAACGTTCTATTACACCCAGACAAATCCGTAAAAGGACAAAAAAAACAATTCCTAGAATTCCCGATGGTCATTAAGCTCTTAACGAGATCTCTATTGTTGTTTAATGTGTCATTTAAAAACTAATACTAAATAAATAAAAAATAAATTAATACAAATAAAAAAAACTTGCACCCAAGAAAGGCTTAGAAGTAGAAAGTTACCCCAACGCTCAGGCCTAAGTTCACAGTGGTTTAGTTTTTCAGGTCACATGCGTGAAATTTATGTTAATTATAAAGTTTTACCCGCGGGAGTTTGGGAGCATGTGTGAGTGTACGTATCTCCATTACAGGATTTGAAAAGAAGCAGGCCTAAATTTGGTCACGAAATTCGTGGTCACATTCATGCTTTCATTTCTGTCAAGCATAAATGTAACTTACGACCCGAGTTTTTATTTTAGTCTAGTTTTGGGTTTCGGGATAACAGATTTCTCCTGGTTAAGATTTACGAGGTCAGTCTGAATAGAGTCACAGCAAAGTTATAATTTGAAAAGCTGCCCCGTCTGGGTGGGCTTGTCTTTTGTATAAAGAAGATCTCTTCCCGTAATTGCTGTGTGTGATACAGGGGATCCTTTAGAGTAGAACCACGGTGCTTACAGAATTACAAAGGACCAACAAGTTTTTATTTCCATTTCTTTTTGGATTTACTTTTTATTTATTTAAAAAATAAAACAAACTTTTGATTTATTTATTTCTTTTTTGAAAAACGAGAGTTAACGAAAAGGAAAATGGTATAAATGAAACAGTTTTTCCAGTAGCTCGGCCCCTTTACCCCCCAAACTCTAACTTAACTCTACGACAGGCCATAAATCAATGGGACTTTCTTTAAATGACCTTTGTGAGACTTGAAAGAAATATTATTAAGAAAAGAAAAACTTTGTGTTCGACTCAAACACTGTTGCCAAGTTGTAATAGCACATTAGCTTGGTTATTTCTTTTATTATTTTCCAGCGTTTTATTTGTGTTTTCTTTTCAATTTTCAACTTTGCGTTATTTAGTTTTTTTAAGGGAAAGGGGCTAACGAGCGGCATCGTTAATTTGGGTTGGTCATGGGAAAAACGACTAATTAGGGCGAAAAGGGGGAGTCCACTGATGGCCACTATATACTTCCAGTTAAGAAATTATTCCGTGGTTTGTATCATTTTTTTTTTTTTTTTTTTATTTCTGCTGGGGGAAGGATATCGTTGAGCGGTTGGGGGTTTCGCATTACCAGGAGGTGGAACGCTATGGGAATTAAAATTGATTCATGGAGTTAAGCAAAGATGCAGCATCCGGGATGGCTGAATTTGCGAAAAAGCCAGTGCGACAAGCTTGAGTAAACGAAGCAAAAAGGTTCTTCTTTGAAACCTTGCAGGAGGGTCTGGAATTTCTGATTGGCGTTTCGCTACGGATGGGTCCATGCCAAAAGTAGGGATACCAACTTTGGAGCTTTTTTAGTGTGTGTCGTTTCTTTTATTTCCTTTTTATTTTTGGCCTGGAAGTAATACATTTTCCAACCAGTGTTGAAAACCTAGTCAGGCCCGGCCGTTAACCGTAAAAGAGCAAGCGTTTCGAGTGTATCGCTTCATGTAGGATCACTTGTGGGACTTGTAAAACCCAGGAAGAGCGATTAAAACTGGCAGGTTTAGCAATTCTGATGCCTAGAACCTCAAGTTTGGGCGAGAAAAATTTCATAGCATGAAACCATTGATAAATCCATCATTCGGGCTCTGTCGCTTAGTGTCGTAGTGTCCAGTACATTTCTGGCGTTTTTGGGGGGAAAATTCAGAAAATTCTAAAGACATTTTCTTATTTTTTTCTTATTTTGTATTTCTTTAAAAGACGTTTTTTTCTCGTTATAATATGGATATTTGATAAATCCCTTCATTTTTAATAATGTTTGGTTGTGTTTGGGAAAAATTTTAAGCCTGTTTTAGAATTATAATATTGGAAAATAGGAAATAGGATTAGAATTATAATATTGGAAATATAGGAAAATAATTTATTGGAATCATTTTTAAATGCGTTATTAAACGATTATGATATGGTTATTGTAAATAATCGGAATATTTTAATAATTTGAAGTGCCCTTTCAATAAAGGTACGACACTATTTAAATGAAAGAGCATTCCAGTATTTTTTAAAAATAAGTTTTTTAAAATGGCTTCAATAAAGTACCTCTCAATCCTTCTTAAATAAAAATTCAATCTAGCTTAGAAATCTTTGACAACTCTTTGACAATCCTTGGCTTCTCTTCAACAAGCTAAAACTTTTTTTTGCCTTTTTATTATCGGCACTGAATTGCTTTTTTGCAAGTGTGTGAAAGTATGGGTGAGCGTACCAGTTGCCTTGCGAACTTTTTTCTGCCAAATAAGAACGCAAATTTATGGGTTATTTAAATGAGCAGTTTTGGGTCAAAATACACGCAGTTAAGAGTCTTTGTTATGGATTTTGAAAGCTTTTGGCAGGTACAGGTTTCAAGTGCTGAAAAAAGTTCTTGTCAAGTTCTTGTTTTGTTCCTTTCGAGTCACAAGTGAATTTTCTTGGCGCAAACCTCATGGACAAAGATGCCAAAACTATTTTTTTTTTGGCTCTGAGGAAGTACAAATTCATTTGAAATCGTTTAGATGCAAACGATTGGCTTACGCGTGCTTTAATAACTGTTGTAAACTTGGCTTTTTTTGGCTTGGGCACACACAAGGAGCCCGTTTGGCTTGCGAAATGAACCCAATTTCTGTTCGGCTTGCGTGGCTAATGCGGCTTGGCCAAGCAAATTCCTGGTGCTCGGATGCTTCCCAGCCTCCATTTTTGATGCATTTTCAAGAATAAATTGTATGTTGTTGAAACTCGAAAGACAGTACCACGACCCCAGTACAAGAGCGTTTTGGAACTTTGAATTAACTAGTAGCATACTTTATGTGCGCACCCTGGCTCTCTTGGCCTTTTTTGTTCAATTCTTATTAAAAACGCGGAGTGGAAGACACATGCTGCTGTTCGGGTATGGCAAGGAGCACCCATATCGGCTGCAAAAAGTGACCCAACTTTCTCGTCAGAGCCATCTTTAGATACTCATGATGGACGCTCTGCTCATCCCAGCCGGCAGCCACAACAGTGCAAAGGCGGGCAGAAGACGCACACAGCATCCAACGGATCATTGGCTCATTATACGCTTTTACATTTTCCTTGTTTTGGAAGGTGAAGAATGATTCTCCCAGTCCAAGTTTTCAGGGATCCCAAACTTCTTAGTGAACAGCTTCTTTTGAATCTTGTTTTCGGGATACGATTTTGCAGACCTCCCTTTTGATGTCATATGTTTTTTTTAATTAACGCTACGTTATTGCTTTTCCTCCCCCCTTATAGCGAACAAAGTGTATTGAGATCCAAACGATTTGTAATGATTCGAGACTCGAAAGGCGGACAACGTTTATTATATGGATATGAGCCGGGGTTATTACCTCAGGACTTCCATTAGGGCCCACCCCGGGAGTCGTCTTGTCGATAAGTCGTTAAATCCCAGTTTCATGGGGTAATAAACGTTGGGTGTTTTTATATAGAACGATTCACACACACAGGCATTCCTTATTATATTCCTTCTGGCTTTTATGTTTTTCCAAAATGGAAAATACATTTTTTTTCCGGACAACACCTCGTAGCTCATGTTTGGAAAAAAAAGAGATCTAGATCACTTCACAGCATGGGACTCGAACCAAGCCCACCCCCCTCCCATGTCCAAGAATGAACTTACCTGTCTTAGCATCAGCTAATTAGGTTGGAGTCCATCAGCTCGGTCTGTTAGGCCTTCTTTATATCAAAGTATCTTAGAAAGTTTCAATTCAAATTCAATTCAGTTTCAACTATTTATTCACTTCAGTTTCAAGAGGAACTATTTTCAGAAAGTTTCAGTTCAAATTCAGTTCAGTTTCAACTATTTATTCAGTTCAGTTTCAAGAGGAACTATTTTCAGAAAGTTTCAATTCAAATTCGATTCAGTTTCAAGAGGAACTATTTTCAGAAAGTTTCAATTCAAATTCAATTCAGTTTCAAGAGGAACTATTTTCAGAAAGTTTCAATTCAAATTCAATTCAGTTTCAACTACTTATTCAGTTCAGTTTCAAAACTCAGGAAGGATAAGAGGAATTATTTAGTCAAGTCAGTTTCAAGAGGAACTATTTACTCAATTCAATTTCAAAATTCAGGAAGAATAAGAGGAACTATTTATTCAATTCAGTTTCAAAATGCAGAAAGGAGAAGCGGAACTATTTATTCAATTCAGTTTCAAGAGGAACTAGTTTCAGAAAGTTTCAATTGAAATTCAATTCAGTTTCAACTATTTATTCAGTTCAGTTTCAAGATTCAGGAAGGAGAAGAGGAACTATTTATTCAATTCAGTTTCAAGAGGAACTATTTTCCGAAAGTTTCAGTTGAAATTCAATTCAGTTTCAACTATTTATTCAGTTCAGTTTTAAAATCCAGGAAGGATAAGAAGAACTATTTATTCAATTCAGTTTCAAGAGGAACTATTTTCAGAAAGTTTCAGTTGAAATTCAATTCAGTTTCAACTATTTATTCAGTTCAGTTTCAAAATTCAGGTAGGAGAAGAGGAACTATTTACTCAATTCAGTTCCAAGAGGAACTATTTTCAGAAAGTTTCAGTTGAAATTCAATTCAGTTTCAACTACTTATTCAGTTCAGTTTCAAAATTCAGGAAGGAGAAGAGGAACTATTTATTCAATTCAGTTTCAAGAGGAACTATTTTCAGAAAGTTTCAATTCAAGTTCAATTCAGTTTCAACTATTATTCAGTTCAGTTTCAAAATTCAGGAAGGAGAAGAGGAACTATTTACTCAATTCAGTTTCAAGAGGAACTATTTACTCAATTCAGTTTCAAAATTCAGGAAGGAGAAAAGGAACTATTTATTCAATTCAATTCAGTTTCAAAATTCGGTTTCAAAATTCAGGAAGGAGAAGAGGAACTATTTATTCAATTCAGTTTCAAGAGGAACTATTTTCAGAAAGTTTCAATTCAAGTTCAATTCAGTTTCAACTATTATTCAGTTCAGTTTCAAAATTCAGGAAGGAGAAGAGGAACTATTTACTCAATTCAGTTTCAAGAGGAACTATTTACTCAATTCAGTTTCAAAATTCAGGAAGGAGAAAAGGAACTATTTATTCAATTCAATTCAGTTTCAAAATTCGGTTTCAAAATTCAGGAAGGAGAAGAGGAACTATTTAAGAGGATTTAAGAACTTTTTGGAATGTTTTTATGGGAATTTTGGAAGATTTTTTTTTTTCAGCGAGCGAGTGAGAAAAAACATGTACACGTTTTATGTTTTTTGAATGCTGAATGGGCCCAGGGAAGGACTCATAAATTGAAATTTGGGTGTTGGGTCTGACGCGGAACACCAGCCACTTTTCTCATCCATGCCTAACGAATGGGGTCCGCGATAACATCGACGCAACCAAGTTATGGCTCTTTACGAGTTGCCCATGTAATCAAATCAACTTATGGAACTTATGGTGGCTTTTGTCTCTGGGAGCCCAGAAAATGGCCTTCCTTTTTTCGGGGCAAGTCCAAACACGTGGGACTGGCTTGGCTTATTGCTTGTTAGTTTTTATTTCTTTCAAGACTTTGGTTGGAACTCTAATCTATGACGGAAATCGGACGTTCTGGCTTACCGTTCCTCAAGTCTAAGGACAAGTCTGGCGCGGTGGTTATTTGGAAGAGGCGGAGCTGTTACAAATTAAAAAGGAAGAGCGCTACACACATACACATATATACAACATACAGACAGACACAGTCTATTAAAAAAATGGGGGAGAACCTTCACAACGCCATAATGTCACGAACCAAATGAGTTTGCTCTTCTTGTTTCCTTAACTGTTTTGGTAGATGGCTTGGGGCTGGGAGGCATTTGTTCTATTCCCTCTTCATCTGCCTGGTTTTCTAGAAACGTTTTGTCTGTTGTGCCATTTGCTTTGGCAGTAGGGGCAAATTAAAGCGTGCCGGTGAGGAGTTGGCAGGATTTTCGCTGCTCAACTAATAATTACCGCTGGAAATTGGGGAGCTGTCAATGAGATGCACGCGGTTCAAAATGGATTTCTCGTTTTTCTTTCTTTGGAAATGATTTCACTTTCGGATTTTTTTTTTTTAGATTTGTAATAACGGAAAGGGCGAGAGAGTTGCGAGTTCAGAGCGAGAAGAGAGAGAGAGAAATGATCTTACCAGCTCCGGGTTCATGATGCTTAATGATTACTATAATAAGAGTTCGGCTTTTCGGGTTAGTCAAATGAATCAATTTCGTCTCATTGCACTAGAGGGCAATCAATTATACATTGATATTAGACAGCGATGGAAGTAGTGTATTGATACTAATCGATTTATACCCTTTCAATCAGTGTTGCGGGTCGATAGGCATGGTATTGACCCGCCAGACGCCAGTTGAATACATTCATGGCCATTTTACCTTCCCATTCTTAAACTGACAGGAATTTATGGAATAGTGTACATTGGTACTGTACGTCGATTGAAACCACCTTAATCAGTTTTGAAGGCTGTTAGTCATGGCTATTGACACGCAAGAGGTAATCAATCCAACATTGACAGATTCCTACATTGATGTGTTCTATGTTGACAGGAATTTACAGAGTATTGTACAAATTTTTACGTATATTGATACCAATTTAATCCGTTTTATAGACATTACACTTTGATGTTCTATATTGATAGGAATGTATTGAAGTATTGAATATTGCACATTTGATAGAAGGACTAGTACCAGTTTAATCCGTTTTGAGGGTCGATAGCTCCGGCTTTTGACACGCAAGACGTAATGAATTGGTGCAAGAAGGCGGAAGATGAGTTACACACGTATTTAAAAATCTAAATAAGCACGGTAAGGGCAAAACGTTTTCCCTTCTTCTTCAAACGAGCATATAAGGTAGGCAAAACACGGTGATGTATACAAGAAGGTATATAAACGTTGCGGGGTCCATTTGCAAGTCCAATGGGTGCTGCACAAGGGGGCACCCTACTACGTTCACTTTGCAGCAGAAAGAGTTCCATTTTAAGAGGCGAGAGAGAAAGAGACAGAAAGAAAAAAGAAAATACACTTTGAAACAAGCCAAACAAGAAGAAGAAGACCCCAAAAAGCCAAAGGTTCAGGGTGCTAAATGGGGGCCCCCATTTCTTTATGATGGGTGCCGTATTCTCAAAGTGCTAACTTAGTTTTTTTTTTTTTTTTTTTTTTTTACCACTAACTTTTGCTCCTGCACTGGGTGCAGCCTTATTCAAATGAGTTCTGTGTATCCGCTCATTTCTTTTTTTTTTTTTTGCGCACGCGCATTTTCGGGTGGCGATTTCCAATAAGTTGCTGTACTAGGATATAACACACCAAAACATTTCCCCAAGAAGCTTGACTTACTTGACCCGGGACACGACCGCGACCACCTTCTGCTTTTTCCTTCTCCCTTTTTTGTTTTATTTTTCATTTAAGCTTTTTTTACGGGTAATCGCTACATGCATCACGCTGTCCGACATGCTCTCTAACCAGCAAGTAGAGCACCTCGGTTCCCACGCCTGCGACTTCAATATCCAACAACAGGTTTTGAGAAGGGTAAGGCAAAACTTTGAAACGAAATACAACAGAACATAGAGAGAGAGAGAGAGCGAGAGAGGAGAGGGGTTTGCTTAACATAGTTTTGTTTCGGTTCGTTCCAAACTGTGTCTCGCGTGCAGAAAATCGCGGCTCGTTACCTGGCCTGCTATATAATGGAGTGCGACTATTACCCTGGCTATTATGTGCACTCCATCCTTTTTTCCCTTTTATGTTGTCGAAAGACTTTACTATTATTGTTATTAGGTATTATGGCAGGCAAAGTAAACTTTCCCAAGCTTCATTTTTGCCGTCGTTTCACCAAGCTCTTTTCTCTGAACTCTCAAGCGTAATACCTAGGCTAGACGAGACTTGTTATTGTCAATTAACTCCTGCTACCAGAGTTAATCCCATTTAACTGAGTGCTCTAGAAACAACTCTGTTCAGGTTAACGAGCAGTAACTGTTGATTGAGCTTTCCAATAGTTGATTGAGCTGATTTAGTTGATTGAATAGTTGATAGAATAGTTGAATAATTGATAGAATAGTTGAATAGTTGATTGAATAGTTTAGTTGATTTGATTTAGTTGATTGAATAACAGTTTGATTTAGTAGTAGTTGATTAGTTAGTTGAGTACAACTCTTATACCTAAGCTAGACGGGACTAGTTCATGGCCATTAGCTCTGAGTTAATCCTGAGTCAATACCCTGCGTTAATACCGTCGAAAATCTAGAAACAGCAACGTTAAGGTTACTGGATCTTAACTATTGATGCAGCTTGCCAATAGATGGAGCTGTTACCACTCCCCTTTACCTAGGCTAAACGGGTACTACTCCATCAACTATTCCCCGTTCTGGGCCTCGTTAAGCTCGATTGACATTTCGTTGACATTTGGCGTCCCGTCTAGCCTAGGCACAAGGAACGTTGGCAAAGCTTTACGTACGCTAAATGATGCAATGGGGGCATCGTGAAAAAATTGCGAAAAATCTAAAATAGCGAGGTTGAGCATATAGAAGGTTAGCTTGAAGAGCAAAATAGGAGGGTCCAAGATCCACTTGGTTGGGCTTTGGCTTTTTCTTCTTTTTCTTTGGAGTCTGTGCAGAATCGCATTAATCGTAGTGGATCGTGCGCAATCGTCATTTAACCTTAATCGTGTCTAATTTACGAGGTTCATAGAGTCTCGTTAGCTCTCTTCGTTCCGCCTATTTAAAAAAGAAGAAAAAAACTCAGTGCTCAGCGGCGCTTTTTGAATTGGAATTAGTTAAGTTCCCCTCTCCTTCTCTTTTTTTCTCTCTCTAACTCTGACTCTTCGCAGGCTGTGAATCACTTCGAGTTCCTTTGGTCTACCAGCCTTTTTTTCATTCTCTAGAGCTGATAAATGTGTAGCGCTTGGCTTGATCTCGCATGGCAGGCCAAGTTCCATAACTCGCGCGCTGCTAAAGTGTGTCATAGCAAAAGAATCCTTGACAAAATTGGGGTCCGCGAACCAAAAAGGCTTTCAAACTCCTAAACATAACACAATGTCGGACACACCAGGGAGGAAAGATCATTTGCAATCATTAAGCTCTCTTCTGCCAGGACTCTGACAGAAAGCGACATTTGCTTGCATTTGCTCAAGCTGGCTCAACTCATCAGATGCACTACATTGGGAACCCTTTCAAGTAATACAAGTCTGGGTGGCCTTTTTTTTTCTTTATTTCCTTACGTCTATTATGAGTTTATTACCTTGAAATCTTTCCGTGATGCAATTATGATTGAAGAAGATTATGCAAAGAATGAAGAAGATTATGCAAAGAAGATTATTAATGGCTCCGGGGAAGTAAAATGAAAGGAAAATCGCCGATTTCTTTTAACCAGGAAAGATTTATTGCTATTCCTCTAATTCCTTTATTTAGCTTTAGAAAACTAGTGAATCAAATCGTTGATATACCTCTCAAAAATACTAATTGTGAGGTTTTTCTTTTATGGACGATGCAGTTTTTTTGTAATTATTATTGATTTTTTAAAAGTAACATTCAATAGTTAATAATATAAAACGAATGAACCGCGCCAGAATTCAAATAGCTAATCTTTTCTTACAGCAATAATAAGTTAATAACAATTATTATTATTGATAATGGATGATGCCAACGTCATCTTTTTTACCATTGATGGTTATCTGTAGTGTTATCTCGTTAGGTGGAAGGTAATAAATGTTCGCCAAAATAGACAGAAATTGATCAAGTCAGTTACCATACCATATTGGCGATGTAAACATTACAAAGTTCCCAGTATCGATGTCTTGAGTTATGGGTGGGCAAGTAAAGAAGTGAACGCAAAAGGAAGGTTGGATGTGACGGAAAAAAGAAAGAGCAAGGTCAGTTTGAGTAATAATAAAATCAAAGTAAAGGTAAAGAAAAAAACCTAATTTATTTGGTCGGTAAAGACCGGTAAATACTTGACCGAGTCCATGAATTGTGGCTTCGGCAATGGAGCATTATTATATTGAAGGGCAGACCATAACAAGCAAACTTATACCAACTGTGGCTGGGGCTATTATGGAGCCAGGGGAAAAAGCCAAGTCATTTATTTCCAAAGAGCTCTAGAACATAGCTGTGGACTTGCATTCAAATAGCCTTCTTAAAAATATTTCAAGGAAACTTGAAAACAAAACACTAGTCGCTTGAGGTCAGAAGCCTTTTGTGCTCTTGTGTGTAGCGTGCGCACAATTTTTGACTTCGATACAAGAGTTTCCAACAACTCGTTACTTGATTGGCGTCATCATTTGGCGGCCCATAACTCACCCATCTTTTATTTTAACATTCCTCTAAGAGAACGATAAATTGCGGTTCCGAAGCCAAATTCTCGCCTTCCTTACAGACTGATCACAATTTTCCAGGCAGAAAAAAATCAAATCAAATTCAAGCCCCATAACCCAGAAATGCATAACCGGATCCTTGGTGGCACTTTTTCCCTTTAATTTGTGCACGAAATGTGTATTGACAAACGCACTCCCCCCTTGCAAAAGTAAATAAAAATGAAATAAAATCTTTAGTAGGACTGGCGGTCAGACCGTCCGTTACAGAGCATCAGGTATAACATTGATGTTTAGTTGATATGCAAAGACACAAAGAGGTTCAAGTCGCGATCCGGATCTGGTACCTTTTTATTGCCGTTAGTAAACCCTAAAGAAGAGAGGGACTCTGTCAGATGACCCAACTGTTTCTCGAAGAGGGATCCAAAGCGCCGACTCATCTTTGCTCTGCAAGTCGCTCATGCTCTTGAAAGGTATTTCCAGTCAATCGAGGAGTAGGAAGGTATTCGATCCGAGCGAGTATTAAGGTTCCTAACCAGAACTAATTCCAGTCAATCAAGGAGTATGGAGGTTCCTAATGAGAACTAAAAGATCAGACGTATCGACACGTGGCTAAGGGCGATGCGATCGAGAGCTCGGGAAATCAATGGCTTAAGTAGTTTTGATAATAGCCGAAGAAAAATAAAAAAAGTTTGAAGAGCTTGGCCGTCTTTTTGACTGAACCGTTTTTGCGTTCAGGAGCGTGAGGTCATCCCCAGGTCTTGGCAAGCGATTGTGCTCCTTTTTGGCTTAGAGAGGGAAAAAGAACAAAAAATTAAATTTATGCGTGTAGGTGTATACTGGACGTGCTGCCGCAGCACGTTTACAGGTAGACACAACGAGGAACAAGGGCTTTGGGGCCAATTAAAAAGGTTCTGTCGCAGCATTTTCGCTTGCTGTCGATCGCTATATTTTTTTTTTTTTTTTTTTTTTAGTATTAAACCAACGTGAGCATCTGCTCTTTGCTAGTCTGTATTATTATATAATACAATTTATGGACAATCACTTGCATTGTAATTAAGGACTTTTATCTTTGGGGCCATTTATAAGAATTATAAAAGGGCCCTTTTTTTCTATAAAAATAATTAGAGCATTTTTAACAAAAGAAACTATAGCAGGGAAAGCTTTAGCATTGCAAAGGAAAAGATTCGGTGTTGAAATGTAAAATTAATTTTGAGAGCTCTTTTTAATAGAATTGCTCTTTGTTCATTATGCCATCTGCAGTGCAAAAAAATAGTTTAAGATCTTGATTTATCAGATCGGCGCAGAGTCAAAATCGATCGCTACATTGCTGTAGTTATATAAAGGAAGAAATTGGGTTAGGGGAATCAAAAAGTGTGCAGTTTATTTTGTGTCCATTCAATTTGGTTTCCATTCAATTAATAGAAATATTAAATTTAATGCAAGTATCAATTATCATACTATAAAAAATAAAATAAAAAAAAGCCTAGTAAAATACACATAGTTAGGAAAAATATCAATATTAAATTAATAAAAATACCAATTAATATAATATAAAAAAAAAAATTTACAAAGCCAGAAGATCCGCGTATTCGGTGCATCAAGTCAATAAAATTCGGTGCATGTCTGCAAATAAAATGGTAAAATTACGATAAAATTGTAGTAGCATAGCATACAATTAGTATAGCATACTACTAGAATTTGTAGTAGCATAGAAACAGAATTTGAAGGTAATTAGAAATTTCGGTATTTAAAAAAATTCGATAAATTATGAAATTTCGAAAAATTCTGGAAAAAATTCGTGTTAGAATGAGAAATTGTCACAGGAATTTCTTATATTTGGTTAATTTTTAAATTTGGAATAAATGTGTAGAATTTAGAAATATTGACTGGGAGAACTTATTATGCAGCTCTATTCTTTGAAATTTATTTCCGGGCGGCATAGTTCCAGTACCGCACGGACCTACGTCCGCGTAACGAATGTCCAATTAGCGAACAATGGGCAAGGTGCAGTGGAACTGAGCGAGTACGAAACCCCCTTTTTCTTTTTATTAGTGATTGTTTTTTCTAGTTACTGTCTGCTTGGTGAACTGTTGACCTTGAAATGGTCTTTTTTCGTCTTGTACTTGCTAACACTTTCAAAAGTTAAAAAGAAGCTCAGGAGCAGGTGGGGAAAAAGCTCATTTTTTCATTGTCAGATCGTCAATTCCACCATTACTTTATTCAAAAATAAAGAACTAACATCGAAAGATGCGTATTAGTCTTTTCCTATCCAGAATAGTCCAGAATTATAAAAATAAAAAATAAAATAAAAAAAAAAGTTAGATCTCATGGCTCAATAACTGCTCCCAGCCTTAACCACCTTCCATTGCTCATCTTCAAACGGCATATTATTTTGCTGTCAAAGAGCAAGTTTCGCTTGAAGAGCTTGAATCATTTTTTTTTAAATTTTTTACCTTGGATTTTTATAAATTAGCCCGTTTAGTTATTCAGATTCTATTCATTTTATGTTTGACTATTCATTTTATATGTGTACGTGCAGTCAAATCGTACACTGACATACACACTCACATGTGTTTTTCTTCGGGATCCTGTTTCATGTTTAGGGATAAGCTGTAAATAGAAAATCCCTCTTGTTTTGGGTTTTTGGGCGGCCAAAGTGCCAAGAGGGAAGTAGGAGGTAAAAGAAGCTAAAAAAGGAACCGAGAATTTTCTACGGCATCGCACGTGGGATTTATGGCCCGTGTTCAAGTGTCTACTAAGCGCTTCTTGTCAGGGGCCGCACTTGGGGGCCACAATTTACGCATCCTTATGGCAAAACGCGAGAAAAAAAGCCCAGTCCCTTTTATTTTATTTGGAATTTTTTTTATTATTTTTTTAAAACAGTCCAATTATTTTTGATTTCTTTAAGTTAAATTTATTGTTCTGTGATTGGGCCTATATTCCAACCTTTCCGTTCGGTGCTGGGCAATTCTAATTTTAATTACTGTGATTTCTATGTAAACTTAATAATCTAATTTAATCCCAATAATTAGCCGAGTTTCTTGGCTTTTTGAAATGTATCTTGTGTAATATTTATTCTTGGTTGGGAATTTAAAATTTTAATTGAAATTTTTAATTTAAAATTCGCGCGCTCGGAAAGCATCTTAAAGCGACGTCATTGGCTCACTGCACCAGTCGCATCGGATCGGTGTTTTCGATAAGCGTGAAGTGAGCGAAAGCGCCGTGTTTTTAAGTCTCCTAAGATTTTTTTTTATTAACAAACGATATAAATACAATATATAGTAATGCCAGTAATCTAAAGTTATATCACATTATAAACATTATAAACAGTATAACCAGTGATGGGAAGTTTACAGTTTTAGAACGAGTATTTTATTCACTTTGAAACTGCGGAGAGTAAGCCAAAAAAATCTTCCGACACGAAAGGCAGCAATTATGAATGACTTAAAAGACAGAATAAGACAAAAAGACTTGAATTATTTGGTGGCGTTTTCAATAAAAAAAAAGACTTCTAGTTTAAAGCAAGCCCCTGGAGCCATTCACACGTGTGTAATTTGCGAGCCCCCACACGCAGAGAACAGAAGAGAAAGAGCCAGAAGAAAAGGACTGTTTCTTTAAGGAGTTTATCCCTGTTATGCTCACATAGTTTGTATACGTTTTTACAGGGCTTTTTTATGGCTCCTGCAAAAGGCCAGCCAAGGTGCTTTATGACGGCGTCTTGGAGATGTGTGGGCCCGTCCCTTCTCACGTTTGGGGCTCCGCATATAAGGAATTTCTTCGCCAGGAGAAGACAGGTGTCATTTCGCATTTTCTCTGCTCGTAACTTTTAGGACTTCCGGTTAAAGGTCTCCTTTTGCATAATGCAGCCACTAAAAAGCCCTCAAAAACCGTCTCCTTCTACACACTTTTTCCTGTTCGTCCTCTATTGCTCTGGCTCCAAACTTTGGCTTTGGGGTTCTGTTGCCAGGGCTCGAGAAAAAGTCGCTAGGATTAGGGGAAAAACGAATGTTGGACTTCAGATTCCAGCATTTCGGTGGACCGCCAACAGTGGAATGAAGCCGAGCTTCCCAAACGTTCTTCGTGGAGTTTGGAGCAATAGCACGCAATAGTGTTCTTCTTGAAGTTTGGAGCAATATCACGCAATAGCACACAATAGCACGCAATAGTGTTGCTCTTTAATGGAGCAATAAGAAACTGTTGGCCGCAAGAGCCAGCAAATAGAGCGTTTCATCGAGTTTCTCGAAATAGCTTGTGTATCATGAACGAAGTAGTAATGAAGCTGTTAAAGAAAGAAAATTCCAACAAAGAGTCTCGTGACATTCAGACGTCACAGACGGAGCTGACTCCGCGGTCCCCGGAAGCTTTGTTTACTGTTTTAAGCATGGAAGTGCACCGTTAACCATGTAGCCAGCGTCCCTAAGCCGCAACGTAGCACCTCTGTGACGTCACGATCCAAAGTTTCCATGCTCACAACTCGTGAACGGCTCTTTCCAAAGATTGGAAACAAAGTGAATCGATCTTGTAATGAAGTAAACTACCAGCCTCCACACAAATCACAACATGGGATTTTGGTGGCAGTTATCCATGAAATAGTTCAATTCCAAGGTTAGCTTTGCCAGATTTCCCTGTCTAGTTTGACGTTGGTCCAGAAAGTAACCCTTTGTTACCCAAACAACACCAACCATTCGTTAATATTTTCCCCGAAAATGCATCGATAAGAGCCGATTCTTGTCGATTTAGTTTTACTTTCGTGCTGACTTTCATGAAGTACTTTCGCATTAGCTTCTTTATTGATGTAAATGAAGGAACTTTGAATTTTTGGATCAAGTTTGCGGGGTTTAATTGGATGTGGGGAGTGTTATAGTTAACGCTGCAAGTTCCTTATTGACGTAGGAAAGGCGGAGTCGTTGGTTAATTGAATTTGAATGTATAAGGTGAGTGAAAAGTCTAAAGGTGTTGTGGTTAGCATCCCCCCACCCCCCCAAAAAAGAAACTTTTGATGATTATCACTTGAACGCTGATTATATGGATGCTCGAGTTGGGAAGATTCAAGGTAAGAAAAAACGCACGATAGAGACAGAAAGAAAGAAAAAAAATTTTGAAAAAGCCCATATGGCGCCTGCGTGGTGATATGTAAAAAGAGGGGATCTGGAATGTTGTTTGACAGCGCACAATTAATGGGCGTTAGAGTGCAGAGGTTTTCTTTTTGATTATGCCAACTCATTTGCGAGTTATCACTGATGGTACCGCTTTTTTAATTGAACAGCTATACAATTTTCCTGCTGGTGGCCCGAAGGATGTCACCTTTATTTTCGGATCGACAGATGTCGGGATTTCGGGCGCTATATTAACCCGTCAGCTGTGAATAGAAGAGTTACGAAAACATAAAAAAAACCGCAATTGTTGTCCATGTGACTTCTCCGAACATTCATTTTGTTGCCTCTATAAAGTTACAGAAAAAAACCTTTCCTAAACCTTAATTTTCCTAATCAGGATGCATTTGCTTGCAATTCAGATTTCAGTTATTACCTTTATTTAGAGGCAGTTAAACCTCGAAAAGAGTTTGGAAAGTTTAAAGTTTGGATTTTAGAACTGGTATAAATTTTTGCCAGCAGATATTTAAAATGACAGGAATAATATCTCAGGATTTTCCCAACAGTACTTTGCTGGCTAATAGATCGCTAATTTATGTAGGTGGGGCTTCCAAAAGATGTAAGCTCCGGTGGTCTGTGTATATTTTACCCATCACACATTCTAATTGACAGTCTCAACTTGTGTCAAGTTGCCGTGTTTTTTTCATGTTCGCATCCTCCGGTTCCTGCACATGCAAAAGAGGAGCAAAGAGTCGAAAAGGAAGCAGGGGAACAAGTTGAAATAAGGCAAAAGGTTGTGTAATCGAAAACCATGCAATTGCCGTTGTTTTCCTGCTTGGGAGCCTGTTTTTCGAGTTATGCACAACTTGACATGCATGTATACACACAGGTGAAAGGCGTTTATGGTAAGTTCCTCCAAACTCTTTTGTCTTTTTTTAAAGAAATTTTTTACTTTTTGGGAGCATTCGAGAATGGGCACCTTAAACGGCGAGCCAGGTTGTGCGCTAATTTAGCGTGAGCAATTGCTCAATGGTTCCGAGCCGTTTCGTAGAAAGGTACGGTGGTATGCACAACTTTTTGGGGGGATTCTTTGGGACTCGAAAGCGATGGAATAGGTGGAAGGTAAAGACAAAAAGGCCTAGGAAGGTGACAAGTGAGAAAAAATTATGGAAATTGGGTGCCTTTTTTTTGGGTTACTTCTTCCATGTACTGACCTTTGGCGAGTTCTCAGTCGTGCAGAACACATCACCGGAATCCAAATTGGTTTTCAAAAGGGACTTGGCGAGCTTTTTGGTCATACTCTGTCGTGACATTTGAGTTCGGTTTTGGGGGGTATGGTAAGTACATAACGTATACATTAAGTGAGTGCGTCCTTGTCAAACTCTCACTCCAGAGAACTTTCCAAGACATGCTGTATGCTCTCTGTCATTCTTTCTTAAAGATTCGTATGAGCTTTATTTGGGAATTACATATTTAAAAAAAAAGTTTCAGTGAATTTTCAGGCTTATTTTATGTAATTATTGTAGTTATTTCATTATTTATAATATTATATTAGCTTTAATATTTATTAGCTTTATATTTACTATAATTCTTCTTCTTCTTATAATATGCTATAGTATTATTATGATATTATTATTTTATTAATGTATTGCTAGTGTTTATACATTTTGTCTTTCCATTTGAAGAGCCAAGAAAAGTTTTGATTCGACTAGTGCGTATGGTTCCTGCTGGGAATGGCGACTCGGAGCTGTCAACAATGCTGTAATATGCTCCGGGAAAAAGTGCTTACGAGGCGTCAGCCCCCCTTTGGGGTCCCTACTTGACCTTTCGTGACTTTTGCCAGACACTCTGGAGGTTGCAAGTAGTGTAAGTTTAGGCAAATTTTATTCCTTTTTTTGGAATTGGTCGCCCAAGCTACGATATTCAACAGGCATTAGCGTACGTTTTTCCATTTCATGAGCTTCCACTATTCAAAGCTTTTCAAGTGTTCACAGAACTGTATTGAAACCAAACACAAGGCGGAAAAACGGATTTCAATTCCAGTTTGCATTTGCAATTAGGCAGCAGACTCGAAATGAAACGCTTTCGCAAATTAAGGAACTCGACTTTGATAAGCTTCGGCTATAAAGTGGTAAATGGAAAAGAAAGTTGTGAGTGTGCAATATTGGCGCACGCTGACGTCATACGTTGTTAGGTGAGCTGGCAGTTGCATATATCCGAAAGACTTGTGGATACGTGCAACTGCCAATTTGCATACATGTGGCTCCATGTCCAAATTCAGCCAGTTTCTATTCGCTAACCGCGGGGAAATAAGAAAGGATTTTTTTTTAGTTATCTACAAAATCCTCTGTCCATTTTGGTTGTTTTCTTAGAAATAAATCACTAAATAAACAAACAATTAATTAAGCTGATTCATAATTTATGGATTTATTTATTTATTTATTCAGTGGTTTTTAATCGCTATTCCAAAACGCATATCATCTTGTTTTCGTTCCAGAAACTAGAAAATTAATCAATTTTCTAGAAATCAATAATTCAATCAACAAATAATTAATCAAGCTGATTCAGAATGTATGGATTTCTTTATTTAATGAATTTTACTCGCTATTCCAAAATAAATGTCAGCTTGTTTTCGTTCCAGAAACTCTACATCGATTAATAAAGAACATCGGAGGTATTTATGCCCTCAGGCGATTAACATTATCAATTTTTCGATTTCTTTTTTATTCATTTTTTAAGGGAATTCCACAGTCACAGTCACACACCATATGCTCGGAATTATCGTATATTGTGAGCCAGCTCCACTTCTTTTTCCTGGAATTTTATTAATTTATTTTTCATCGAAATAATGATTAGCGACCGGCTGTCATGGAAACGAACGGATTCCCAAACTGTGCTTGAGGATATTGAACGTGGTTTTCATGCAGGCTAGTATTAAAAAAAAAAAGAATTCAAAAGGAGAGTAATTTGGGCCCGCGGTGATGAACAGTTCAGCGAGCCTGTTCTTGTTCCTGGACCACCCAATTTTCTTAATTTCTCTGGTTTCTGAACTTCCTTCTACGGGGCCAAAGAAGGAAAAATATAAACTTACCTGATACTATAACGAGCGCTCATGCCTAAATGCGTTCGAGATTATGCAAATTGACCTCCTTGTTCTTAATCTTTCTGGTTTTCCTGGTTTCCCGTCCTCAAAGGGGAAAGGGAGTGTGTTATGGGCTGTGCTGATTTACCACAGGTGTTGCTATTGACACCTGAGAGTAATGGCGATCAATAAGTTGATTGGCCAAATACATGTTTGTGAATAAAAAAAAGTATAGAGCGAAAAGCGAAAAGAAAAGACACCTGTGTTTTTGCGCCCCAACGATAGAGATAGATAGAGGTAGCTCAGTCGATCGATTTGAAAGCGAGATTCATGGGTACAGGGTCACAGCAAGGAACGGGGATATTGTTTCTTGTCGTTCTTTCTTTTTTTATTTGTTTTGGAAATCTTTTATTCAGTTTTTTAAGCGTAAGGGTTCCTGGATTTATCTCAATGAAACGATAGTAATTAAAAGTAGCTCCTTACGCCAAAGATGCGATGTACTACGTAGAAGTACGATGAAGTTAAAGTACGTAGAAGTATGATTCACTGTGTAAATAAATACGATGATGTACTGTATGTATAAGTATGACGATGGACTGACCGTATAAATACGGTGATGTACTGACCGTATGAGTGCGACGATTTAGTGAATGTATTACCACGATGATGTACTGTATGGATTAGTACAATGACGGGCGCTTGTTTCCTTTACCCCCCACATTCTAAATACTAACCCGGGAATGTCCAGTTTATGAAAAAGGAACTTGGTATTGTAGTTTTTGTCAGCACCCCATGAGTGGTTCGTATGCTCTGAAACGCGATTCACCCACGAAACCCGCTACAATATGTAGGTTCCTAGGTTACTGTTTAGGATGTGGGGAGTACAGTGAACCAGCGCCCAAGGATGTACTGTACAATAGGCCTACCTTTCTTGCGTTTTCTGGAAAGACTGGAATTTTTTTCTGAATTAAGGTGGTAAAATCAGGAGTATTTGGAGATTTAAAGAGATTTAAAAGAACACACGAAAGAGTATTTGGAGCCATGTTTCTCTTTAATTTATTTTATTTTATTCCAGATTTTCTTCCGTTCTATTTTTTCTGAATTAAAAGTTTCAGAGTACAGTTACAAAAGTACAGGATTTTTTTCTGGGAAGAGGACGAATTTCGGGAGTTTGGGAATTTAAGACTTGAGATCGTGGCAATGGAAAATTGAAAGCGATGCCTAATCTCGAAAGGGCGAAAAGCGCTAGGATAATTAAATTAACGTCTAGTAAATTTATACATGATATAGCGTTGAGTCAACAAGGAATTGTGAAACACCCGAACAAAAAGAGGGAGTGCAAAAAAAGATAATCAATTTACGAGTCATAATTCGCGTTTGAGATTCCGTTTAATCAAGAGCAGAATCCCAGAAAATAAAGAAGACGAATTTATGAGAAGGCGAGATCGCCACTCGGTTGTCAAAGTGAACTTTTCGCTTACATAAAACAAAAAAAAAATACGTGTAATAATTTAATATAAAAAATATGATACTAGAAAAAAAAATGATGGAGTCTTATTATCATTATCTATTTAGTTCATTGGTATGCCTGGGAAGTCACGTTGGTTACGTCTGGTGTGTGTCAGCACCTGGCTTAATTTTCTTTTTTTTTTCGGTTTTGGATTTCCGAAGTTTGCATAGTGCAGCTCATTAAATCAAACCAAGAGCTGGCCTTTCCTCGCTGTTGAGTTACGACGATGGATCAAAAACAAATATAGTTTATCCAGGGTCTTTTTTCATTTTTTTCTTTTTTTTTTTTTTTTTAAGACGGATGATTCTCTTTACTTATTTTTCATTTTATTGATTGCTCTCCAACCATAATCGAGAATGCGCCCACAATTCTCACTGGGGAAAGAAATGAATTGGAATGATACACCCAATTAAAAAAATTTAAATTTTGTCGAATAATTCCTTTCTTTTCGTTTCACATTTTTTTTAACGAGTCGGAAGGGGATTCAACTTTGGAGTCAGGCAAATTGATTTAGAAGTTGTTTGGGGAGGAATATAACCAGACGCCAATTTTTCACGACAGTTTTTATGAAGGGGGCGGAGCCAGTCCCGACAATAAACTGGCGTCCGTCGAGTATAACTTCCAGCTTCTTCGATATTATTGATTTCGGCTCGAGTTCCTTTACCCTAAAGCTGTCCTTTCTTTTTTTAGTTTATGTTTCTCGCATGTGTGAATGTGTGCGCATGCGTGCCTTTTAGCCTTTCGAGTTCGCATTATAATATTTTTAAAAAAATGTTGGGAAGTCTGCTGAAGCTTAATGAAGGGTGCTCAGTTTTAAATGAGGTGAAAGCTCACCTCTTCACCTTTAGCCATACATGCTTATACGTTTCCATTTTTGCCCCAGAAAAGCCATCGATCAACGAAAACCCAAGAGTTAAATTTGCCGCAGATTCATTTAATTTCCTTTTATTTCCACAGACCCACACACGTGTTGAATTTTTGAATGCGCTTCGAGAAGCTTGTTTCTGAACTTTCTGAAGATTCTAAAGATTCTGAAGATTCTGAAGCACACCAGCACAACTTAAGGCCACGGTGTACTGCAAGTACTTGACCATGTTTTGTCAAAAGATGGCACTGGTGTCACACCCTTTCTCATTGCAATTTCCTGAATTTGCAACAAGAAATTCAAAGAAAAGCAAAGAGATCGTGGAAAAATTAGTTTTCTAAACATATCTTAAGAACGAAATCTGCTTTACCTGCTGCTTCAGCTTTGGTTAAAGGATTTATTGGAAATTTTCATAACTTGAACACTATGGAAGAAGTTCGTGAAACCAATGGTAAAAATGAATGGCAGCAGGTAAAGTAGATTTCACCATCGCAATACATTTCACTACGTTGCACAGAGAAGGAGAATTTTCGAATCCAAATTGACCATGCTGTAGCGGTAAGGTGTTCCAGTATACCATGTTCCATGTCCCAGCCTTAATGAAATACCAAAGTTGTAATCTACCCAAAAGGCAAGCCAAAGGAACCCCCTGTTCAAAGAAAAGAAAAAGCCTGTTGAAATGACTTGCTAATACGGCCCCGAACACGAGAGAAGAGCAAGACCTACAACGATGCTGCAAGCGAGAAAAAATAAATAAAAGAATGGATTAACCTTGGCCGCAGCCCGGACTCACGAAATAAGGCAATCTACATTAGAAAGAAAACGGTCTGGGGAAGTCTGAATTTTCATCAAGTATCGCACCCAAGTTTCGTTTGTAAAAAAATCCACTTTGTGTACAAAGTTTTGTGTATAAGAGGGAGCAAAAGAACCCATCACAAATGAGATACAGAAACGACGCCTCCCCAACCGTGTTACGCCACTCAACTTTGCATAAAACTGGAGACTTTTTGAACTGCTTTTCCACTTTTTTTTTTTTTTCGTTCGGCTTGTTTCAATCTTCTTCGCTTTCGTTGTTCGGGCATCTTATGTCGACATCTTATATATATCTTATACGAAAAAGTCGCCCACCTTGGGGATTTTTTTTTTTGTATTTTTTTGTATTATTTTTTTTTTGGCACCGCTATTCTTCTGGGGGCTTAGGAAAGCTTCCAGGCGAAGGGAATAAATATTTGCACTTAAGTAAACCCAGAAGAGCACCCAAGCCTTGTCGATGAATGCCCCGATTAACCCCCAAGTTGTAAGTCGTAACTAAACGACCACCAACACCGCATAAGGCGAGTGTAGTAACTTATGCAAATGTGAAGAAGCTTCTAAAGACCTTTTTTTTTCTTGGGGATTTTGGTCTCTCGGGCCAGGAAAGTTTCATATGGGTTTGCTAGTGCAAGGCTTTTTCAGGAAGATGGAAGGTCCTTTTTTTCTATGCTTTAAAGGGGAATTAGCATATAAATTTATTGAGGGCTGTGTGCAATGGATTTTTTTTTTTTTAGATTTTTTTTGGTTAGCTGGTTGAGTTAGGAAATTCTCTCTAAGTCGCTGGTTTATTGAGAAAGCGAGAGGAGAAAAAGAAGGTGATGTTGCGTTTGGGTTTGAAAGTTGGTGTAAAACAGAGGTGATAGCCAAATTAATGACGCGACATTCATTGGATTACTTATAGGACGAAGGAGAGCGATGCCTATCTGGGATAAGAAAGACTTTTGGAGGCCACCTCGGGAAAAAAAGAGTTTGGGACGATTTTGTTATGCCTGTCCTGGAAAATAGTAGAGGTCTTGTTTTAATATGAAATGAAATAAAATTATTTTTAAGAATAATAGTAATAGGAATAATAGTAGTAATTTTTATTAATAATAGTAATAGGAATAATAATAGTAATTTTTATTAATAATAGTAATAGTAATAATAATAAAATATAACATAATATTTAGTAGCATTTAATAATAGGATACAAATAAATAATAATTTTATGTGAAATGATATGATATGAAAGATTAGGTACCGATTAAGGAGTTCGATCTGTATTTTGACCGATATTTAGTTCCTCTTTTCATATTCGACATGTTAGACATTATGGATTTTTTTATTCGTATTTTATCAGCCACGAGAACTATTGATCTGAATGTTTAAATTTGAAACTGCTTGATGGGATTTATTGGTATAGAATAATTAGGCATACATTGAATATTTTTTTAGACTTACCTAGGAAATTGAAATTTCTGCTCAAACATTCTACTCGTGCTTTGATTGTGATGAACAGTTTGCGGACCTACCCTTTTTATGAAGTAATGCTCTATTCATTAGGTTGAAGCTCATTGCTTATGCGTATCTAACCAAATTGCTAATATTATTTAACCAGTACTGGATTTTTTTTTTTTGTAAATTAAGAAGCATCCATTTTAAATATTTGTAAGAATTAATTGAGTTAATATCATTTTTAAGGGGGGTTGGTTTAACGGTCAAGGGACGCCGAAACGACGTTGCATTTGGTCAAGCTGTTCCTGAAAACTTTAGTTAATTTTGTGTTTTTGCCCGAACTCTTTTGCGCGATAATGAGCGTAAATGGAGTTGTTGGCAGTAACTGAAGGCCCTCCCAAGTTCTATTTTGTCAGGAGACGTGGGAAAACTTGTCCTTCTCTGGCAAGTCCTCATAATTGCGTTGGCTTATAATGACAGACACTTGGGGTATGAATAGTCTGTCTATAAAGACAACACTCTGGTGTGTTCACTTTTTTGTTTCGCTTCCTTTTTCTGTCTATTTTTTCTCTCCTCTTCTATTTTAACCTGAGCACCCTATCGCAAAAACCAGGTGGATCTAACTCGGAATGATGAGGATGATAATGAGTTTAATGAGACTTTTGCCCAGTTTCAGGACGTTTTTAGGTTTTGCGCTTATACGACCCCCACCAAAAAACAAAAACAAAAAAAGAATCATAAAAAAGCATGGTACATATAATATAATCATAATGGGCTAAAAAAAGCTGTCCCAAAAAACACACGGTCGTAAAACGTATATACCAGTTAGATGAGATGGGTGATGGTGCTCTTTGACTTTCCCACGAACTGATCTGTACTAGACCCAAATTTTTTTGGGGATAAACATATCAGATAAACATATCACCTTTCTTTAAAAAAAATCAACTTGAAATGACTTATTTTTTTAATAATTCCAAGAAACTTAAAAAAGTCGGAAAAAGTTAGTAAAAAAGCATCTTCACACATAGAAAAACTACTCCCCAGTCTATTTTAAGAAATTATTTCGAATAATTTCTATAAATGCATTAAACAAAAAAATTGAAAAAAAAATCGGGTGAAAGAGAGCCGACTGCTATTTAGTCCAGTTTGGTATGTGAAGGAGAGCCTATAGACACTTGTCCACCTCTGGATAAAAAAAGGAAATACAATAAAACATAAGGGATTCTATGAGGGTCATGATTCGAGTCGTGGCGGCGACAAAATGGTCCAGTGGGTCCTTTTTTTGTGCCCACTGATGATTATTATATCGAGCTCATGTCCTGTTGCCGCGTTGCAACAAGTCCGCGCGAGGGAAACCATGGCAATGATGAAAAATAATGGGATGCCATGTTTTTCCATTGTCGTGCGGGGTGGAGTATAGTGGAGAAGCCGGTACGACATCCAATAATTCCCTTTTCTCTTCCCACGGCCTGTGAACTGAATACCATTTGCTCGGTTTGACTTGCCGTGAAACGTTCGCATTACCCAGGTGACAACCCACATTCCGTCGTTTCCGGATGAAACATTTTCTCGTTGCTTATGAATGCTCACGAGCGATTATTAGAGCCTTAGAGCTTCCTTTTCGCAATCTTGAACATCGCTTAACTAACTCCACGGAGTACATAAAAGATCGTGCATACGGAATTTGACGCTTTCGGATTTTCTTTTATTTATTTTCTCAAAACTTCAGTTTTCTTTTATTTGCTTGAGAGGAAGAGGGGGGTCTGGTGGGAGAGATAGAGATAATAAGATCGTGGTTTGGAGCTTTTTCGGGAAAGGGGGCCGAGAAGCGATGTCATTATAGGATGTCTCAATTATGGCGGAGGAGAAAAAGTTACTGCGCGGAAACCACGAAAAACCTTTTACCACCTTGCCCCCCCACCAACCTCCCGCCCCTACTCGGGTAATGGGAGAACTAATTGTAGGGTTAAAACAGGACCCAGAAGTGGTGAAATGGAACCCGATGAAATGGAATGCTTGAGCTTGGAGGACAGCCAGAGAGATTACCGAGTAATGCGAAACTGTGTGTGTATGTGTAAAAAGGCGGTTAATGAAAAAACGTCGTGTTTCGGTCAAAGGGATCGTGACTCGAGATGACAAATGGAGCGCTCTCACTTATCATCGTTTCCCATCGACACAGGGAGAGAACGCTTGAAAAAAGGACACCAAAGAACAAAAGGTGGAAAACGAGAGGCTGTTTTTTAGGGTTAATCGGGCGACAAATTGTCTAATGCGTCACCTCTCACGTTGTTAAATGGTTTTATTGGTAAAAAATAAAGTCCTTTTGTCTCCTGATGGGCTGTTATCGCTGTAGAAAACATCACTGGGAATACAGGGTCGGAATCCTTTTCTATACTGCCCACATTTGTCTGTCGTCATTAAGCTTAAATTAATTATATTTAGAAATGATTGTAATTCTTAGGATTAAATACTAATTCTTAGGATTAAATTCTAATTCTTAGGATTAAATAATAAGATTAAAGTGAAGTAATGTGATGATCAAGGAGAACTTGTTGAATTATTCCAAAAATAATGTATATTGCAATGTCATCCAAGATTCACTGTAACATGACGTTAGAATCACGTTAAGGATAATTGTAAAGTAAGTGTTTATATTATTAATGTTCAATTTAAATGTTGTATGTAATTATCCAAAGAATCATTTTACGATTACTGTAAAATTACTTTGAAATCAGTTTATAACCTTATAACCAACTAAGTTTATAACCTTATAAACTTAGTAGGTTTCAGTATTCGTGTTCCGTTTCAACGATGGAAGCGTGGGAAATTCAAACCGGAGTGAGGAAATTTGTTGAAATAACTTTCGAAATGGCTGCAAGAGTGGTAAAGGGTGAATCAGGGAAATGGCATTTAAAAGGGCGGATTATACGTGTGTGTCTGTGTGCAAGGAAAGTCATAGGGTTTTTGTGATGTTGTTAGAGATGGGTTATCGTTAATGCCCCAGTTTTGGGATATGACGACAGTGGTATCGTGGGAACCCGAACTCGAAACAATGGGTCGTGTGTTTCGGTTTCGCCAAGACAAGACAAGGACAAGACAAGCACTTCTCACATAAAGGAACCACATTCCGCACGTTTTAGCTTAACCTAAATGGTTTTCCTCGGAACAAACGTGCTACGGATACGCATAGTTCGCGTTCCCCGGTCCATTTTTCAACGATATATCCCTTTTTAGCCCCGCCCTCTACCCCGCCCTCTGCCCCGCCCCGCCACCCAAACTGCTCTAATTAACCCACATTACCAAATGGAAAAATTTCTATAAAATTACACCACCTTTAAGTCTCTTCGTTCTTCATTCTCAATTCATTCTATTCCTATTTTAGTCCAAAACTGAGTCATTGGATGTGGCTTAGCTTTACCCAGACCTTAAATCTACCCAACGGGGAAATCCTGGTGACGTCATGATTTTCCCCTTATAATTTAAAATTATTCCGCTTTTCTTTCCTATTACATTGCCTCGCTTCTATATAATATAAATTAAGTAGTTATTCATTAATTATTCATAATTATTACGTAATGAAAACTAATATGTTTTGTAAAAATGCACCGTCTAGACGTAAAAAAAGGCTATTTATTCATGAATATTTCACTCTTTAACGTTAATATTCTGTTATTTCGTTTCGTTCATCTTCTCCTTGTAGTCTGGGAAAAAACCCACCACAAGCCTTGAGCAAATAGCATTAGACTTGCAAAGCGGGATCAGTGATCAAGATTAAGGAAATAGAGCATATAGGCAATTTGTTCGGCCTAGTCCCGAGTACACGCACACCGCACACCAGCCTCTCTCTTGATACCTTATGCCCCTCTATAGTCTTAATACGCTTTGCCTCTAGCTCTATAGTCTTAAAAAGCTTACCTCGAGCTCTATAGTCTTAATAAGCTTCCCTCTAGCTCGACGATAAGAACCCTTTGCGTTTAATCACGGTCACAGCGAGGTGCCTGTCTATCACTCACAACGATGATGATGAGAGGAAGCTGGACGTGTACATATACACTCATGGATGTAAGTGTGTGTGTAGTAAAAGTCGTCCTGGCGGTAGAAATCACGTTAATAACAACCTCTTACTCAACTTCAAAACCTTCCAATACAAATTTTTTGTCCTTTATTTTTTTTTTCTGCACACACGTGTGGATTAGAATATTATAAACTGTTGGCCTAGGCACATCAGGAAAACTTTCTCGTTTGATGCATACCTTTCCAGTCCCTTTCCTTTGCCCATTGGACCAGTCCCATCATAACTCACAACTCCGAAATTGTCCCTTCTTAACGAAATTTGAAGTCATTTATTAACAGCACGTTTACATGGATTTTTCTTGCCAAAAAAAAGTGAGAAGTCGATATCACTTGCTTTATTTGGGTTGTTTTCTTTTTCATTTTATTCCCCCCCAAAGATTATTCCCAGGCCAAGGATATATAAGAGATCCGAGTCTTTCTCCAAGGGTCAGTCACGAATCCCCTGGCACATGCTAATTTCTCCCCATCTTTTTGATGGGGGATTTTGCTGGAATCCTAATTTCAAATTATATTGGGACAGAGGATGAAAAACAAGAGTGGTTGGAAGCTATCTACATGGATAACAAGTGGTTTCCATTTTATTTGTATTTTATTTTAAAAAAAAACTTGGATGTTTTTTGGCTGTTGAGGGGGGCATGCGAGATGATTTCTTCTTGAAGACAGGATCACGGATGACATGCTCATGATCTCGTCTTTCGCCTTGGAATACTTTCCGGACTCTACGATCTATCTATTTGTCTATTCCTACCCACGTTACGCTCTCCGTGTCTTGCGTGACACGAGGTTATTATCCCGTCAGGTCGTAAGAGGGAAACAAATCTCATTGAAAAAAAAAAGTTAAAAAAAAAAAAAAGAGCAAAGGTTCGATGAATGCGTTAGCCCGAATGAAACTGACTTTTCGAGCTGCGTTTAGACGGCTGATTCTTATCGGGGCTTAAGCATTCGACAGCTTGAATGGTCCCGAGCGAGACAAGATGAATTGGAGTAGAGTCATTTGCATATCGGATTTTTTTCCCAATATTTCGCCCACAACTCCAAATTCTTTCCTACGCTTTGGTTTCTTAATTTCCATACGCATATTCATGCTCAAAGAGGTTTGATGATCTTTTTTTTAAGGAAATCTAAGTTTGTGATCTTTTTTTAAAGGAAATCTAAATTTGTTGGGTAAAGATTTTGAGAAGGGATCTCTCCTCTCCTCCGTTTGCATGCTGTATAAAATCCCTGTCAAAAGATTGAATCGAGAGAGAGAAAAGGAGGTTGGAGAGAGAGAGAAGGAAACGTTCTATATCAAAGAGGAACACCATGACGCGGAACCAATTGATTCCGGAGCAGGTAAAAGGTTGGCATTTGGCATTGGCAACAATCATTCAAAAGCACGCAGGGAAGGAACTTGACGCCATATAGTCAGTCGCCCATCCTTTCTATTGCAAGGTAATCTGGGATCAAAAAGCGTTGGCGGCTACGCATTCCCGCCGATTGAAATCTTCTTACTTCTTCTTCTTCTCCTTCAGGAGAACTTGGAGGATGTAAATGGCCGTGTAACAAGGTGATGAACTGGGTTGGTATTCTGAGGAGGTTCATTTGCATAGGTTATGGGTGATCCAGCTGGCAACGATTAGATACATTTCCTCCTCCCAATCCATTTTGTCTTTCCCTGAAAACCTGAAAACCTTCTTTTGTAATGAATTCGGAATAATGCGCATATAATACAGTTAACGATAAGCAAATGAAGGTTCTAAGATGTCTGGGAGGATGAGTTCGGATGCATCAGTGCAAAATGATCAATGAGTCGCGAGATGAGATTATATCAAGGTAATTGACGATTTAAAACGGGAAAAGTGAAAGAAATAAGGAGAAGCAAGAAAGAACGAGAGAGAGACGTTTAATAGATTATATTTATATGTACTCTTGCTCACCCAAGATTGAAAACGATGAAATCTTTGAAGAGAATCAGATGAGCTCATACGACACTCGAGAATCTTGCTCAAGCTATCAATCAGGTGGCATCGATATCACGTGACCGTATAGTTTATTGTATCAGGCAAGCCAAGAGTATACGTATGTTTTGTCAAGGTGCGCAGGCGAGGACTATTAATCTTTCTCTAGAGAGCTTTAAGGATCTTCATGCGTTAATATTGGACCACCTTATTTCTTTTTTACTTTCATTTCAACTCGATTTTCCTTTTTGCTCCATTGCTCTTAAACATCTGGAAAAGACTAATCATGTTACAGGCAACGCGACATAAGGACGACTCGACGGTGCACCCGACTCAAGGACTACAAACCCCGAATTAATGACTAGGTTAGGTTAGGATTAGGTCCTGCTATGTTAGCACTAGGTTAGGCTGGGATTAAGTTAGGTTAGGTTAGGACTAGGTCACGTTAGGTTAGGTTAGTTATTTGTAATCCTTAAGTCGGGGTTCGCCGTCCTTAAGTTGGGTACACCGTAGTCCTTCGGTCGAGTTTTTCTTTTTAACCTTTTATGCGGAACTGAAATCGAAATTTAATACTACGATCCAATTTTAATGTTATAATCTAAGGACACACCTTTCAAGCATTCAAATACCCAAACTGCAGTTAAATGCACGGAAAGTTCAAGTAAAACGTAGTAAAATTTTTGCAATTACAAAAATTTGTAGCAAGAGTGTTGACGCCCATGTATGGTAAAATTACCACCAATTTGCTTACCCTGTACCCTTTTTTGGATTGCGAAAGTCTGGAATTCTGAAAAATCTGGAAATCTGGGAATGGATTAAAGATTGGGAAGCTGACGAATTCCATTAGTGTGTTATAAATGTTTTAGCCGCTTTTTGTGAGCCATGCTAGATAGATTTATAGTCCGTAACCGACCCCAACAGCGAGTGTTTTTGGTGTGTGTATGTGGGGGGGTGGTTGGGGGGAAAGATCTACATATTATCTCCCTCGCTTGTCTACAGCACTGGGACAATTTATTGTGACGTGTGCCCAGGTCTTGCTCTGGCTGATTAATTGCCTGGGAAAACTGAGTTACTCTTGAGAATTGCCTTAATGTTGGTCTCGACGTCTCGACGCTAAAAGATATAGTCTTACTTGTAATTCATTACAAAAAAAGTTCGGATAAATCTTTGACATGCCTCTTTTTTTTCCTAACCTACGTCTTATTTCTTTTTAACGAAAAGAAAAGTCTTACCTTCATGCTGGAACGAATCTTCCTCCCAAGTGTGAGGATGGAATGTTTAGCAAGTCGTAAAATTCGTAAGTTTCGTAAGTTTTATAAAAACGATTGCAGAATCACATTTTACCGATCCTTTCTAAAATCATTAGAAATAAACACAAGTTACGATGAATATCACCGTGTCAGATTCCATTCGCACGCAGCCAAAAAGCTCCGGTTTAATTGTTGGCGTTTATTGCGGCGATTTTTTATTTTTTATGCCGTCCCATTAAAAAAAAATAAGGCACAGATATTTGCTCATAAGGAGCTTTTTTATCGTTCCAGAGGGGAGTTGCAACCAAATTGGCGCTCGTAAAAAAAATGACGTTGGGATTTTTGACGATCTTCCGTGGAGCCAAAGCATCTTACCTTTCACCGTGCAAACTTTGACTAATTATACCTCTGCTCGAGCTGGCATTTATGATTTCTGCTTCTTACTTCTTTAAAAATTTTATTTCTATTTTTCTCACTACTTTATGTCGCTTCTTCCTATTCCAAAATATCAGTAATAAGCAAAACATCCTGGCGGGCACAGAAGAGGAGATTGGTAAGATTCCTCTCCTCTTCTCCGTCTCTGTAACCTGATTATAATAGTGCTATGATATGTATATTTAAACGACTCAGCATCTTTTGGGCGATTCGCAGCGTCTGTTTAATTGCATACGTGATTTGATCTCATAAAGGGAGAGGAGCATAAAAGAAATCCATCCTTTTCCCAGAAAGTTGATTAAGCTCCCTGTGTTGATGGTTTCTGGGGCTTTGGGGAATTGCACACATTGAAAGGTTTACAAGCCAATGGAAATAACTAGATAAATAATCCCCTGAGGCGTCTTTTGTTCAGGTGGTGCCTGTATATCTGTGCACGTTCTATGGATGTGAGAGAGAGATGCTCTTGTGATGCAACCAAGAGATTGCGTTTCGCCTAATTCGTTCGCGTGGAATTTCCGTTTCTTCGCCAGCGGATGATTTGAGGGATCATTGTTGTGCCAAAGCGACTGGTAATGAATGGTCGCCCCCCTTCAACGCTTCTGCACCCTTTTTATTTTGCCTTCACAATCAAAAAATATCAAGAATGTTTTATTTTTATTTAAAAGGAAGATCTAATATGTATCGTATTAAAAAAGAAAAAGAGGAGGGGAAAAGCCGATCTTAACGATCCAACAGATCCTGTTCGACCCGACAGCTTATGGCGACTCTGATGTAGTTTTGGAGCAAGCCACAAGAGCCACAGATCCGACGTTTTCCAGCAATTTATGCTCAACCCCGTCAACAACCGAAGCCTCCATTGCCTTTTTCGCTCCATTGTTTAATAACCAAGCGTGTTCTACCTTATAGTAATCTGGCCAAGTTCAAGCTACTGCCTTATAAATCTTGTTCCCCATATTTTTTGAGAAATGTTTTTAGTATTTTTTTCTTAAAAGAAATAGCGTTAGCTCAAGAAGTTTTATTCCGTTGGCATTTTACCTGTTATTTTGTAAATAGCCAGTACGTTATCAAGGCCAGATTCGATGATCTTTTTCTGAAAATATTTATACGAAACTCGCACTCATACTACAATTCAAGAACGTTACGATTGTTGTGTTTGACGTTTCATGGGTTCTAGAAAAGGATAGAATTCGAGGAGGATTTTGGTAACAACCATAAAGAAGTTCAGCCAAAAGAGCTCCATCAAAATAGTTCAGTCGTAAGAGTTGAATCGAACGAGTTCAATCTAACGAATTCACTCGTAAGAGAGTTAAATTCGAACGAGTTAAGTCGAAAGAGCTTAGTCGAACGATTTCAGTCGAACGAGTTCAATCGAACGAATTCAGTCGGAAGAGAGTTCAATTCGAAAGAGTTAAGTCGAACGAGTTGAATCGAACGAGTTCAGTCGTAAGAGTTGAATCGAACGAGTTCAATCTAACGAATTCAGTCGTAAGAGAGTTCAATTCGAACGAGTTCAGTCGAAAGAGCTTAGTCGAGCGAGTTCAATCGAACGAATTCAGTCGGAAGAGAGTTCAATTCGAACGAGTTAAGTCGAACGAGTTCAATCGAACAAGTTCAGTCCTAGGAGTCGAACCAGTTGAACCAGTCGAACCAGTTTGAACTCAGTCGAACCAGTTCAATCGAACGAATTCAGTCGTAAGAGAGTTCAGTCGAAAGAGAGTTCATTCGAAAGAGTTCAATCGAACGAGTTCAATCTAACGAGTCGTAAGAGATTTCAATTTGAATGAGTTACATCGTGAGTTAAACGAGTTGAATCGAACAAGTTCAGTCGAACCAGTTCAATCGAACGAATTCAGTCGTAAGAGAGTTCAGTCGAAAGAGAGTTCATTCGAAAGAGTTCAATCGAACGTGTTCCATCGAACGAGTTCAGTCGTAAGAGTTCAGTCGTAAGAGTTTAGTCGTAAGAGTTCAGTCAGTCGTCAGTCGCTAAATTCAGGTCTGGTAGCTCAAGTCTGGTACTAAATTGCTACGCGGAACATTCCAGAAATAGTAAACTGTATTGATGTCCGTCTTCTTTTCCTTTTGAGACTGTGAATATGAATATGAATATGAATCTAAAAAAATAATAAAAAATTTCGGACAACTTTTCCTGGGCGTCAATTTCAAACTTTGTTTTTAGGTACAGACTTAATATGCTTGGTTTGGACAAGTTGCTGAAGTGTTGGAACTAACCGAATTACGGTTCTCTGGCACGTTATGCAAAGTTGTATGTGCCAAAAGATATTTCGGCGGGGTAATGAAACAAAAAAGATGAGAGGGAAAAAGTATCAGCGCTTGACGGCTCCGGAGCACGTCAATTTACGAGGACCTTGCGCGCGGTAACAAGATAATCGATTGGACGCCTCGATAACAACATTCTTACTTTGACTCCCAAGCCCCACGATTTCCTCTGCGCGCTCCTTTATTTTTTTTTATTTATTTTTTTACTCCCTTTGACCCAAAACAAGAGAGCCTCAGCGACAGTTTAAACTATGCGCGAAAAAATGAACCGTAAAGGTTTAAAGAAAAAAATAAAATCGAGCTGTATTCCTTTTTATCTCCCGTGCGTCGAGGTTTTATAATAATGCATAGCATATTTTAACAGACTTTAAAAAAGAAAAAAAAATGACTCGGGTCCCCTTTTTTAGCTTTGAGCAGTCCATAAGCATGGATCACCACACACAGGTTTTTATGGTGATGGAAAGGGAACATAAAAGTAACACGCTTTAAGCTAAGCAGAGCTTCCCATGATAATGTGAATTTGTGGGTTTAAGGAAAAGGGGGGAACTAGCTAAACAAACACTCGATAAGACACGCTTTAAACTCATTTCATTTTCTTACGCTTACAGAAACACTAAACAAAAAAATAAACAGTAATTCTGAAAAACCGTATGGGGTTTTTTCGTCCACCATTTCACTGAAGAAATTACTTTGCGAAATGTTCGAAACGCCGGAATGTTTCGTTAGCCCGACTATGACACAACGAGCCAAACCCCGGAGAGGCGAATCGCTACAGGTCGTCCTAATAGAACAACACAGAGATTAAGTTTGTGCTGGAAAAGCTTCAAATCAAGGCAGGTCACGACCTTAAGCTTGATGAACAGCTCCTCTCGTTGCCAGCTCCTGCCATAAATACCAATACCTCTTTTTTTTTTCTTCCGTGAGCTGCGAACCCCCCTGATCCTCTCTGTTCGCTCTCTTACCCGTGGAACAAACGCCAAGTCCATTAATGGGCAACAACAGCACTTTGATCCGCCATTTTGCGTGATTAACAGTCCACGGCTACTTAAATTGCCTCAGCATTTTGAGCAGCCCATATAAGCGATATACGCGTGCTTCGTGGGATAAAGGGAAACCTACTTGGAACTCTGAGGCTCTGATTGGATTTCCTTAAAGTTTATTTTCTTAAAAATCTTAGTCAAATTCGTGAGTCTTCCTCGTCTTGCGACTCCAGCAGAGATTGTTTTCCCATACTCGAAGCCAGATCGGATACGAATGATTGAAACGGAATTATGTAAGCCCGTTCTATTTAAGTGAATCTTGGAGTATTAATGTGTTAGACTATTAGTCTTGGAAGCGTTGTTATAGTATTCTATGCTGCCCAGATTTCAAGCTGGCGAGCTTTTTCAAGCTTTCAAGAGTTGCAGAGCATTCAAAGAGCCAATGCCATAAAAAACACATGTTGAGATTCTGATGGATTCGTGTAGGTTTCATTATGCTAAGAATGTTGAGTTTTGTTTCGTTTCTTTGGGAGCAGCCGTTCACGAGTTATGGCCACGCAAACTTGAGGTTTATGATGTCACGGACGTATCGTCGCGCGGCTTATGGGCGCTTTATAGCTTGTTTGCTGTTTGCTCCCATCACTAACACAGTAAAACAAGAAAAAAGATACGTCTATCACGCCATCAAGTCACGTAGACCAATTTTCTAAAATTCCTTTGGTTAATAGCTTACTCAATACTTTAAACATGATGGACAGGAATCATTCGAAATTTTTTTCTCGATTTTTAAATAAGCTTTTTTGGGGGGGACGTAGACACAAGAACTACTCGACAAAAGAACTTCAGTGCACCCGACTTAAGGACTACGAATTTCGACTTAAGAACGCAAACCCTAACCTAACTTAACCTAGTCCTAATCTAATGTAAACCTAACCTAATCTAACCTAACATAGTCCTTAACCTAATCTAGACCTAATTTAACCTAATGTAACCTATCCTCGTCGGTGTTCGTCGTCCTTCTGTCGAGTCGTCCTTGTGTCGCGTTGCTGTTTTTGTGTGGCTAATATGAACAGGCTATATAAACTGTGGCTGTTAATTCTTAGGCGAGGATTGGGGGTAAAAGTGAAATTCCAAAATGGTAGTAGTAGGATAAAGGGCGTTAGTTTTTGAGATTGAATGCGATTATAAAGCTTTTGAATTTAAAAACGCATTTGGCGCTCGGCATTCAGCAACTTTTGGGGTTCAGAAACAAGTTATGGTTCGCTGTTGCGAAGGCTTCGCACACTTTATAATTGCGGGTCTGATAGCTCATATGTTGGGAAGGCGTCAGAGCCTGACATTTGCACTTAAAAACACATATCCAAAGCGTTTAAGCTTCACAGCTACCAATTTACACCTGTCAAGGAGCCCCTTTTCATCATAATCTCCGAAAAGGGGAAATTTTCCTTATTTTTTCCTTATTATATTATGGCAGGTGACCTGTTATGAGTGAAGCTTCACTTCTTGTGTTTACAGAATTCCGAGAGGTCACTCTTTCCGGTTCGTTCTTATTTTCTCTCTTGATATTCTTTTCGTAGCAGAAACTTTGACCCTCCAAAGTCATTCAGAATCTTCAGGAGTCTTTAAAATGGACGATATGGTCCGTTTTATGGCGCCATCTGTCTTCATCATGTTATCAGCTTACGGGAAATATAGGTATGCTGTTCCACATGCACGTCGTAAAGTCATTTTTTCGTTACGAAAGGCCAATTCTCCCAAAAGCATTATTGCTTCTAGCCCTCAAATAAAAACAAAAACGGTTTTGTTATTTCTAATGAAAGGATGTGTTGGGATGCCCATATTGGCTTGAACTTTCTTACAAGAAAAATAAATCCTGAAGAAAAAAGAAAAAGAAGCATTCGAATGGGTCATGTTGCCAGCTGAGGCTGTTAAAACCAGTGTTTCTTACTTCCTTTTTTTCACGTTTTTTAGCACCCAACATCACGTTACCGTGTGCAACTCCGCTATAAACGGATCGGGACAACCAAACTTGGACTTGGAAACCAAACTAAGCAGCTAAGCTGCTATTTACTTGATGTTGTTTTCTTACGTTCGTTTGGGGACGATTTGCGCTTACTTGCGCTCCTGTGATGGTCAACCTTTTGCATACTTATTAGTAACCACAAACGCCGCCCCCCAAATTGGGGGCGCTCTTTCCCTTGGCGTTTCAAATTTCAGCGAATTGAAATTTTCAGCGCATTGAGTTTAGCAACGAGATCCAAGTCTCAAATCTGCGAATCTCCTTCAACAATTTTCACCTTTTAACTATAGCTTGCTGAAGACTCACAAACTTTCAAGACAAAGGGGGCGGGGCTTGTAGGAAAGCTTATTTGAGGAAATTGCGGTATCCTATTTAGATAATTATAGGGCACGGGGTTTTATCTTTTCGGTATATAGCTTTAAGGCTTTTTTTTACCTCTTTTTTATTGCTTTTCTTACATTGTTTTGTGGATTTTTGGCGTTTGAAAAAGCGACGTATGCCAGGAGGGAGAGAGAGGGAGTCCTATATACATAGGATTATGGTTAGGACTTTGGAGAGAAAAATGTGGGCAGGAATTCAATTTGACATTCTTCCCCAACGCGTGATTGAAAAGAGTCCCGGCATCTTTTTTTTTTTTTTTTCAAAAGTGCTGCGTTTTGGGGCGTGGTTAAGAAACTGGGGACTTTAGGGCACAGCAGGCGGAATATTAGTACAGTCTTTTTTGGTTTAAAAGACCAAGAACACAACCCCCGCCGATTCTTTGATTTGCTCTCGTTTGTTTCCATCCCAAGACAGTCCCATTACTCTTACCTTTTCCTCTGGCGTAAGAAACGAGACTTGTTGTTTCAAAAGAAGATTTTTTCTTTTCATCTTTAGGCACCTTGGAATGCTTGGAAGTGCCGTGTAATTCCCAAACATTGATAATCATAGTCTTATTTTTTTTAAAAAAATTTCCCCGTGAAAGGGCTTATGAATCTAAACAGCTTTTAATGCCAATAGTTCTAATTTTATATAAATATCAGTTCTGTTTTATATAAATAGAGTTCTCTATATAGTTCTATTTAGTTCTATATATAGTTCTATTTTATATCAATATATTCTAATTTTATATAAATACCAGTGTCTTTTTGGACAGTTTGGACAAACCTGGACTTTTTTATTTTTTTGTTTTCTTAATCTTTAATCACTTCAAATTTCCGGTGTTAAATAAATTTCAAGTTTTATTTAAGAAATGAGTACAATGAGTCGTGATGGAATCTGATTAATAATGATTAGCTTTGAGAAGCTGCCATTAGTAACTGACTAGTGTTGGGAATTATTACGTTAGTTGCGGTACAGAGAACTTGCAGTTTAGCTCCAAATCGAGCTCATCCTTTCTTCCTGACGAAAAAACATAGTGGAAACTTTTGAAATATGAGCTCGCGTTGGTGTAATTTAGCTTCAATGGTCGTTGCGTTTTAATTCTATACCTTGTTTCTAATTTCTATTTTACCTTTCAGGGTTAGCATCGAAGCTCTCATTAATTAGAATGTTTGTGAACAGAAATGAGGCTTAATTCACAGCTTAGAGGAAATATCCAACCGTTTTGGAGCTCAAGGTTCAGGTTCAGGTGGGTTCATATGCAAAATTAACTCTGTGGAGTCGAGGTGCGAGCGAGAGGAGTGTAATGATAATAATATGTTTCCGACGTGAGACAGATATGACCGTGTGGTTCTTTTATTTTTCTTCAATTTTTTCCTCTCCCTCCCCAAAAAGAAGCCGAAAAACTAAAACAAAAGCGTGTGTAGATGTTAGAAAATGTATGTGTATGTGTGTGGGGGGTGCAGGACACGCGACCTCTGCGTTCATAAATCGCTAAACTAGGAAGTGTCCTCCCCTTTTCCAAGCCCCAAGATTTGCTTCTTTTCTCTTCTTCTTCTTCTTGAGCTTGTTTTTTTCTTCTCAACTCTCCCAGACGCAACGCATCGAACCTCTCCAATTATCCCCCTTAACTCAAAACGATATCTCCTAGCGTTTTCCTTGAGTTGTAATTTTCTCAGCTTTTCTCAAATCCGCTTCTTTTATTTTCTAATCTTCGCCCTGTTGAGAAACCACTTCTCCAAATGTAACCTGTTAGCAAATGTAACCCGTAATCTAGCAAAATCCGAAAATTTAAAAACCTCTTTGAAAATTCTCAATAATTTCAGAGCCCGAACACTTGTCGCCCTATGGGATTATTCGACAGTCACTCTCGGATGGCGTAGGAGTTTTTGATCTGAATGTGTAAACGATCAGTGCCTTTTAAAAAGCCGGAAAGGTTGTGTGACGGTGGGAGTTGGGACAGCCCCATGATGGATGATGGAGGACATCCCGTTGGGATTCGGGGCCCATCCTGTTAGGTCGACTAGGAAGGCACAACATAAAACCTAACCTAACACCAGCCAAACGGAATTACACATACCCACACCACACACACACTCGGATTTTCCCACGCATGAGAGCGATTTTCCTTTAGCTTCAATTTATCAGACCACTATTAGCCAGAGGAACACAAGTTAGAGGTTAAACATTGGAATCATGCTGGGGGAGTGGTCCAATTATCCCGCCACGAAGATCCATAACAAGCAGGAAACACCGCACTTTTTCTTTTGCTCGCTTTTGGCCTAAATCAAGCGGCACCATGTGTGTGTTGCTTTGAAAGACTCACGGCTTTAATGGACTGTATTTAAAAAAAAAAAGAAAAAATAGTTCTAAAAGGGTGGATTTGGTTTTACTCTTTTTTTGTCTTATTACTTTTAACATTATAACGCGTCAGAGTCAACCATAAAACTGCTTGGGAATAAAAACGAGCACAATTAAACACGTCTACTTTTTCCCAAGAATGGAAGAGAATCAGCATGAGGATATGAAAATAGCAAGACAAGGAGGCTGGGCTGCCTCCCCCAAAGTGATTCCCCGCGGAGCCAAATTGTTCCGTTTGGTGCAGTTTTCCATAACTACCGATATTCCAAGACATGCGCGTTTGATGACATCACGATCCTATCAAGTCCCAAATCTTGCTCTTTCTTTTTGTTTCTCTTGAGCGGAAAAAAAGATAAAAGGCTTTTATTTTATTCATTTTTTTTCTGTCTCCCTTTTGAGTTACAATATGATCAGGCTAGCCCGTGAGCACGACAATGCTACTTGGGGTGCAAAGTCGCTTCATTTTTCTCCTGGAATTTTGAATCAAAACAGTGACTCTCGCCTCCAATGGAATGCATTGAATGTTAATCGTATCACCTTCATTGGGACGCACTTGAATGGCAACGCGACACAAGGTCGACTCGACAAAAGGACTTCGGTAAACGACATAAGGACGAGGTTAGGCTAAGTTAGGTTAAGGTTAGGTCGAATGCAGTGAGTGATAACCGTATCGCATTCATTGGAATTGAACCTAAAGAACGCACTTATGACAACGCGAAACAAGGTCGACTCGAGAAAAGGACTTCGGTAACCGACATAAGGACTAGGTTGGGCTAAGTTAGGTTAAGGTTAGGTCGAATGCAGTGAATGATAACCGTATCGCATTCATTGGAGTTGAACCTTAATTGAACAACTTGTGGCAACATGACACAAGGTCGACTCGACGGAAGGACAACGGTGCACCCGACTTATGGACGGCAAACTCCGACTCAAGGACTAGAAACCTCGACTTAAGGACTGCGAATTTGGACTTTAGGACTACAACCCCCGATGTAAGGACTAGCTTCGGTTAAGTTGAGTTAGGGGCTTGCAGTCCATAAGTCGGGTGCACCCAAGTCCTTTGGTCGAATCGTCCTTGTGTCGACCAACTGTGTGCCGGCGAAATCGAAGATTACGTAACGCTTAGAGAGTTCTCGGCGGGCTTAGAACTTTAACATGGCAGTTGTAATGGCATGCTTGTAACGCTCGCAACCGATCAAGAAATAAAATGCAATAAAAAAAAGTTCCAATCGTAATCTTATGCATGACGTGTTGGGCTCGTTTTGGCCGAGGCACAAAATCGCTGTCATTTGTTTCATGCGCGGTTGATCAGAACTAACGCCGCGCAGTTTTGATGGAGCACAGCAGGCCACACTGTGGCAACAAAGGGTTGGGACTTTTGGGGGTTTGGGACTTAAAGCTACCCATTACTTACGAGCCAAAAGTTGATGTGCTTGATGGCTAATGCATTCATCTCTCGTCTATCTTGTTCCGGGCTTATATATAAGATGTGTGTATGCATATGTGGGTCCCAAGAGTGTGTTAGTGAGCGCAAAAAGGTAAAATAAAAAATAAATAAAATAAAATCGAAGCTCTGCTTGTAATACTACGAACGATTCGTCGGGTTTTTGATAGAGTTGTTTGTTGGCCAGCCAGAACACAAGCCATAAGTGAGCCCCGTGCTGGGTCCTCTTTGCCATGCATGTTTTCTGCCCTGGCCATCCTCTTCTTAATGAGATGAGAGATATATACGTTATCCGGCTTTTACACCAACAGCCATACTTATATGACATCATCTACCGGGAATAAATCCCTGCCCCCTTTTTCTTCATCATATTATCGGCAGACTTTCGCTAAAGCTTTATCAATGGAAATTTTCAACGCCAGTTCCAAATCTAATTTTGGTTATTAATTTTTCAAATATTACAATATTGGAAGTTTGGAAAGTTTCAAGTCTTACAATGTCTTTCAATTTTACAATATTTCAGTTTTGACATCTTAAAAGGTTCAAAATGGGCTTTACTTGCTACTTCAAATCTTTTAAAGATGTAAATGTTGAATTTTCTTAGGACTTTAACACTTGGTTTGTTTAAATGTAGAAATAGAAAATTACGGTCTTGGATTTTTTTAATTTATGAATGTGAATTCCATCTAATGTTTTAAATCTGAACGGATTTAAAAGCAGGGAGTGACTGATTCATATTATTGGAATGTTTTCTTATGGCATTTAGGGGCAAAGAAGTGGTAAAAGGGGTGAATTTGGATAAAAAAAATGTCTCTACGCACGTGCGAGGTATTATAGCCCGATATGGGATGGGATCCCCTGCCTGGGTTTGTGGCGAGTTCTTGATCAAAGCACATGAGCCCTCGTAGACCAGGATCCTATTATCTTTCCATATCGATCGCAAATCACGTCAAGGGGTCTTGGGGCTCTATCTTTTGTATAGTTCTGTTGGCATGATAAACACAAAGCAAGAAAGCCACTCCAATACATAGCTTGAGAAGAGAGAGAGAGAGAGGGAAATGCCAAGATCTTGATTTAAGATTAGGTCCTTGGATTCGCCGGGTTTATAATCGTTTGTATCATTCCGATATGACTTTTTTTTGCAGCTGGGCGAGCTTCCATCTGGTCTCTCCCCTTTTTTCTTTTTTTAAGAAAGAACGCGTATTGCGTCATCTTGATAGCCCCCACAGTCTGTCAATTAAAAATCTAGCTTCTCTCTCTTGCTCCTGACTTGGAAAACAAAGATTCCAATAAAAGGAGACAAAGATTCCAATAAAAGTGTTGAAAAGCACTATTCTTAAGCAACCTATTTCTAACTTAATGTTTCACTTTGACTCCATTGCCAGTTAAGGCCTGAGCTTATTGATGCGAAACAATCACAGATGGAGCTGATGTTTGTTATATTTTGGGTGAAAACCTTGCATTAAAAAGTAAAATAGATATACGTAGCTAATTTTCGGCTTGTTTGGCTTCGAAAAAGTACAACTTGTCATCCACAGTTTGCTGTAGCAGCACAATGTCCCAAATCAAGTCGGAACAAGATTTCTCGGAAACGGCTGGTCAGATTTGAATGTAATTTAAGATTGAATGTTACTAATTCATTATTCATTGGAAAGAAGGTGGTTCTGCACTAGCTTTTAGTATGCTCAAGCTTACTCCTGCCAAGGACTTTTTTTTCGCTCAATTTCAACGAAAAGTTGTTCCAAAATTCCCCGTGCTTACCGACTATACCGAGCTAAGGTATACGGGAACCTTAAGTATCCGTATTCGTCATTTCCCACTTGTTTGAAACAATAAGTACTCTCTTGCGCCATTCCTTTTTAGTATCAGTCTTGTTAGTGTAGGAACCTGAGAATCTCGGAAAGCCTCTACTCTTCTTAACCCTTACTGAAAACAATAGAAGAGATGCTAGTCAAAGCAAGTCCAAGCTGTCGAGAAAGGACTTTCTGTTTAATTTAGGGCGTTTGAATCTCTTACATTCTTGTGTAGGTATCCCTGGAAGCCCAAGATTAGGAATTTGATGGATCGCTGGTGCTCCCAAGACATGTTAAGAGAACAACCACAAAGCAAGGCGCAGGAGCACAAAGGATGACTTGAACAAGATCCGGATGACTTGATGATGAACACTTGACCTCTTCACTTGCCTCTTTGAACTCGGTTGGCCGTCCGTTAGTAGCTAAATCTCGTCAATCTTTCAGACTTTCCTAATCCAATAACCTTCTATGGTAATCCATTGCCTTGGCTTTCCAGTTAAATTTCCCAGCTCATCCCTTGATGCTTTTCTCTTTAAGTTTTTCTCTTCTCTTTTAATTTTGCCTTGGAAGTCGGGGACTTAACTTTGTTTTGGTTTGCGTAGGTGGAAAGCACTCTAATTAGTGTCGTCGAACTCAATGACAAGGCAGACAGCTCAGATTGTCAGGTCTATTAACCCAACCTGCTAATTTGGAGTTTCCCAAACCCTTCTCCGCTCCAAAAATAAAAATAAATGCTCAGATCTGAACACAACAGATTGAGACTCATCAACGCGGCCAAACAAGTTGAAGGTGCGTGTGATGCGCTCATTTCCATCTTAATCGTCAGTCAAGATAGATCGGGGGCCCGTCAAAGTCTTCAGTTTTTGCCTTACTGGTACTGGGTCATCCCACTGTACTGCCGAAAAGCAAAAAAGAAAGGGGGGCAACACACACAATGTTAAAAAAAAGGGAGAAAAATTCCGGTGAAGGAGAATTTCACCATTAACCCCCCCCGTGGTCAAGAAGATCACGTATCACATTGGGGATTACCATACAAATGTGCTGTTTTAATTTTTCCAGGGCAAGGCACACACAAAAGAAATAGTCTTACAACCAAGGCAGCCAACTTGTGAAAAAAGGGGGTTGGGGGGAAGAGATAGATAGGTAGTGTGTTAACCAGACGTGCTTTATGGGTTTATGCTCTTATCCACACCGAGTATAACGCGTCTCCATTCATTATCCTGTCTAAACACACACACAACTTGATTCAAGATTCTTCTTTTTTTGCCTTGTATCCTTTCACGGGTCCAAAGTGTGAGGAACATGGAGGGATAATTATCACGACAATTTATTGACGGATGTCTTCACCTTTGTTTTATTTTATTTCTTTGGCACTTTTGGAAAGCTGGCAGTGGTGGCTTAATATGCTTAACATGGGGAAGCCAGTGTAATAATTTCTTATGCGAGAGACACAAATTCTAGAAAGACAGAGAAGGACAGAGTTCAGTTAAGTGCGCTGTTAGCATGCGTCCAGGGATATTGCCAGGTCTTTTCTGTCTCATTCTATAGTCTAGACTACGAAATGACCTAAAAGATTGGAACTTGAAAGAATAAAAATGGAAAATTATCAGTCCGAGGGAAAGCTCTAGAACACCGCGGATGGAATCTTGATTTCCTGCCTCCGCAACATATCCAAAGTGCCCTTTCGCCTCTTGGTCAAGGCGGTCAAACTAGAAGTCTTTACATCTACCTCCTTTGTGTAACGCTTGTTTGCTTTAATAGATGTAAAATTAGAATTTCAGTTATATTACAAATCTTGAAAGATATTACGAAACTAAAAGGCTCGAACGCAGTGCATTTCATTCGTAACTGCGGCGTGGTAAGGTCTATGGGATAAATACAGAATCTAAGTAGGATTAATATGAAATAAATAGCGAACTTATATAGAATTCATATAATCTAAGTAGTGAAATCACAGAAGACCATATTGGATTGAGCTACTCAATATAGATTCCATTGAAAAATGACTCAATGAATGAGTCAATGTACTTTTCTAATGCAGTTAAATGCATCAATCTCTTTGCTGGTTAATCACTTATAGAGCATACAAATAGACTTAGAAACGTAAGTAAGCTAGAACTACTCTAGAAGATGTAGCCAAGTTCTCAGTGATATCGCGAACCTCGGTAAGCATGATTGAATTGAACTAAAAAATTTAAAGCTTTGCTTTCTCATATGCTTCCAATGTTTTTTTTGTATTGCATTTCTCGAAAGACTTGGGTAGCATCTTCGAAATTGCGTGTAAAATCTTAAACAGTGAGACCTCTTGCTATGGTTTTAGGGTTCCCGCATGCCTTATTGATGCGAAACAGTCACAGATGGCACTGATGTTTGTTATTGTTTTGCGAAAGCCTTGCGTAAGAAAGAAACACATAGCTAATGGCCGGCTTGTTTTGCAAAATGGTGGACTGGTTGTACACTAGCTGTTAGTATGCTTCAACTTACTCTCAAAGACTATTTTCATGGAATGTCCTGGTTCTAACGAAAAGTTGTTTCGAAACATGTGAATTCCCCATGCTAACCGCCGCCACCGAGCTACGGTATACCGGAGCGTTAAGGAAAGCTTCGAAGAAATCCAAAGACTTTCGTCTAGGAAATTTAGTTCCAGGATTGTGCTGGGGATGGGGCATCTATCCTCTTGGCAAAGAAGCCAATCTGGGTCCTTGTTATGAAAACTGTATGTGCGTGTTATGGCACACACAGAGTCTTTGTTCAGGGTGGGGAATATTCGAAGAAAAAAGTGTAGGACGTAAATTCAGGGTAATAACCACAGGAAAAGCGTAGGAGTCAAAGTCGGTTTGCGTTGTTGTGGCTGTACTGAAAAAGTCCGGCTTCTCTTGCGAGATGATTTAGGGACTTGCGCCGACACTTAAAGAAAAACGAGATGCGATGACGGCTTGGCGGCTAACAACCAACAAAAAGATGGGGTTAAGCGCTTTTCTCTCTCTAAAGTTCTCTGAAGGTCCCATGATGAGTTTGGAATTTGTGTGACTCTCACAAGTTTCTTATTTAACGAGGATCCCGTAAAGGCACACGCGATTGCCGTATTGCTTATGAGGGAAGCTTTACCGTGAATCCCTCAGCAGGGGGACATTGGAGGGCCAATAAAATATTTTACAAAAAAAAAAGACCAGCAAATGCAAAAGGGGAGGAAGAATAATGAAATGAATAAAAAAGCCGTGAACACAAGAGCAAGAGAGCGATAATCCATGCCATGGCACCGTAGCGAAAGCTTGAAAACGTTATAAGAATTAAAACTGTTTGGATTCCTTCCTTTTTTTTGGGGGGGGGGGGGGGTTATAGTTTCCCTTTGTTATTTTTCTTCGTCTTCGGCAGGTGATCAAAAAGCTCACAGGTGTTTTGCGTGATCAAACTCACTTGGTTTCTGTCTTATTAAAATATTAAAAAACTGGAAATGCGCCTTTGTTATTAGCTTTATTACGGATACTCACGGGTTGATCTTGGTTACATCAAAGGAAAATCAAAGGATAAATAGAAGGAAAAAAGAATACAAAAGCAGAGCAATAACAGAAACATAAAGGAGTACAAGGGGTAGAAATGGAGGATGGTTTCTTAAATAGAGAGTATAGAGGCGCTTTGGAAATTCCTCTAATTTGACATTTGCAAGTCAGGATTGATTTCGTGAGGAAAATCCCTGCAGTGATCTGGATAATTCTTTTTATAGCGGATATAACGTCACCCAGCTGGAGACTTTAGTCCAGGGCAGTAATGTGGATCGTGAGGAACCCCAACAATGGCCCCCTAAAAAAAAACCGGGATCATATCCTACTGGGCAATATGGCGCGAGCTACTTCTTAATGATTCTAATGGCGATTTTTTTTCTTTCGGACAACAACGTACAGCTGGAACCTTCTTACAACAGAATGGTTGGAAGCTTAACACTTAAGTTGTAGTACTAAAATACAAGATGTAAAAACTACAAATTACCGTGAAAGGTGCCACTTAAGAATGGAAGTTGAAAGTCAACATAGGAACTCCGACTTAAGGACTAGGTTAGGTTAGGGGTTTGTAGTCCTGAAGTCGGGGTTCCCAGTCCTTACATCGGGGTTTGTAGGGGTTGTGGTCTTTAAGTCAGGGTTTGTAGTCCCGAAGTCGGGGTTCCCAGTCCTTACATCGGGGGTTGTAGTCCTGAAGTCAGGGTTTGTAGTCCCGAATTCGGGGTTCTCAGTCCTTGCATCTGGGTTCGCAGTCCTTACATCGGGGGTTGCAGTCCTGAAGTCAGGGGTTGTAGTCCTTACATCGGGGGTTGCAGTCCTGAAGTCAGGGGTTGTAGTACCGAAGCCGGGGTTCCCAGTCCTTACATCGGGGTTCACAGTCCTTACATCGGGGATTGTAGTCCTGAAGTCGGGGTTCCCAGTCCTTCTATCGGGGTTTGTAGGGGTTGCAGTCCTTGAGTCGGAGTTTGCAGTCCATAAGTCGTGTGCACCGTAGTCCTTCCGTCGTGTCGTCCTTGTGTCTACGACCCCACCACCCATAATTTTCCTAGAGGAAAAGTTGAACATACGTCATGCATCATGCCGATGCGTTCATGGTGTACGAAGTTTCTGCAGTTACGATGGTCAGTTTATATAGTTATGCGTGAGGTTATAAGTATGAACATTTGAACCGACAGATCAGGGAGTACACGAAGCTACAAGCGAGTTGCGAATCGCTTGGAAATAAGTATAAGGAAAGCTTCGTATTAAACCCTCGTTTGCTGCTCACATTCTTATATTTTTTTCTTTTTCTTGATTTATATTTCTTTGCAGTGTTACCTGGCACATCAGCATGCTGTCTGTCCGAACGACAGATGGATTAGGCCTGGATGGTGTATAGGGGTTTGGTCGACCTGCCACTGCAAGCTTATATGCGTGCTACGTTGTCTTGGCATTTTTATTTCAGTCCAAGTCAGCCACAGAGAACGCGAGAGCTAAAGTCAAGACAAGGGAAGAGAAGAGGAGAGAGAGAGAGTTAGTTGTCGGATGTTTTGGACACAGAAACGAAAAAGGGTTCAGGTTTGGGGGGTTTAGGTCCGCAAGAGAGACCGTTTGCGTGACAAGACCTCGTAAATATCCATTGGTGTGCAAACCTCGTTGGCTTCATTTTTTGTTGTATTATTATTTTATTTTTTTTATTTTTTTCTGGGATGTTTTGTGTAGGTTCTGGAGGGGGGGAAGGAGACTGTTTTCTCTGGGAGTTTGGGATGCTGTATGCTGTGCATGGGGCCCAAAGAGTGCGCTATGGCGCTCTCCTCTCGTGTGTGCTGACATGAAACGTCATTTTCATGCCTGGAATTAGCATACTTTCCTGACGTTACTAGCGGCTTTTATGACCGACGAGCATGATCAGCCTTGCCGCCCCTTTCCGTGTAAACCTGGTGCAACATATCCTCGGATGGAAGTTTCTTTCCCTTTTTATGTCTGTTTATTTATTTATTTTTTTGTTTCTAGGGATACAACGGTATTACTATTGGAAAACTTGGGATTTTTTATATACGCATCCAAAAAAAAAACTTTGGGCTGGAATTTCAGTTTCTCTCCTACTTCACAACCCGAGTTAGTTTCACTCTTCTCTATTATATGAATAATTTACCTAGTTCGGCCCATGTAGACAGTTTTTTGTTCTGTTTACTGGGGAGCTGCGCGGGAGTCCTGTAAAAAAAAAGGAAAAAATTATTAGGAAAAACGATCTCTACCATCGGTGTTTTTATTATTATTTTTTTTTTGCGTGTTAGGCTGTGTGTGTTCCGTGCTCCGCCGCTTTTATCCTATTTATTACGCAATTTACATAGAGCAAGACAGTAGTTTTCGTTGGTTCGGAGTTTGCGCGAATATTAGAATCTAAACGAGTTCCAACGTCAAACAAAATAGAATTTCCATATATTTCTCCGGAACGTACGTAAATAAGTAGATAAGCAAATAAAAACTATTGGTGTTCTAAATGTTCTAAATTCTATATAAATCAATTAAAACTAAGTAAAGGAACATGTTATAAATTCTAAAAATAAATCAATAAAAATTGTTCGAAATTTCTCTAAATGCTATAGATAATAAACTATAAAGGCTCGGAAATCTTTCTTTGAATTTTTTGTAATTTTTTTTTTTACGCCCAAAGATTAAATTCCTAGTGAAAGGACTAGATAGGATCTAATCAGCTGACCCTGAGATGTATGATTAGAAAGTAGAGCGAGCCTTCTTACTTACGTGTACTTTTACTCTTGTGTATAGTGTACCGTGTGAACGAGTTTTTATTTTTTATTTTATTAATTTGGTTTCATGGAATTTTCGCTTAAGCTCTTAACACACCCACTTAGCATGGATCTGGTGGTATGCTTATAAACAAGCTAACGCTCTATAAGGAAACATTATGATGGTTCAAACTGGCAACATGTGCAGCTGCGTGTTCTTTATTTATCTTCGTCGTCTTCTTTCGAAGACTTCGAAACTCAGCTCGCAGGGTCTTGCCAAAAAACAAATAAAATAATAAAAAGGACGTTGATGGGATTTGCTCGCTTTGTGGCTGCACAATTTCACGGGTGATTTACCGGGCTTGGAGTAGTGAAGTGAGTCGGCTGAGCTCATCGAGTGCTTACATGCTTACAATAACTTTGGGGCTTACGTATTGACTAGTATTGACTATTGATAATACATGTGTGTAGAATAAGTTCAGTCTTTATTTAACTGATTAGCTTAGTGAACACAAAGGAAAGAAAAACCTGTATTTCTTTTAGCTAGCAATGTACAGCAATCTGAAGCTTTCCCGTAAAGCGCTTAAGCCGGCTATTGCTCTTGATCACTTTTTTTTCTTAAAGGAGGGGGGTAGAGGAACCTTATGCTTTGTGGGGAGTTGTGAGAGTTGTTAGTAGCTTTGGTAAAGAATGGTTTTAAAAAGGCAAAGAAAAGGAGTTTGTTAAAGGGGAGAAGAAAAAAAGTTTCGATTCTTTTCAGTTTCAACGTTGAAAAAAGTTCTTCCAAGTCCCTTTTGGCGTAACGGGACTTTTCTCACTTGATTAGGTGCTCAAAACGTGGCGATCGTATTGCTGCGTATTCAGAAAGTATTGTGGGAGATGAGAGAAGCGGGACATGGGAGAAGCTTTCATTTTTTTCTTACTCGTCTTTTTTTTAACCTCTAATTCCTCCACAGCCACAATAAAGGCGAGGTTTTTCCTCTTCACTTGGTCGTGGCTGTGTTCAATGGTCAGCACCGAGATTCTTCAATGCAGCATGACCCTAAAACCGTCCTATCCGATTAAAGTCAAAAGCTCTCCAGGAGTTCGCTTTCATTGAAGCGATACTTTTTTTGTGTTTAATAGTAAAAAGAAAATCTTGGTAGTTAATAGAAGAAAGCTGATGCTGATGGCAGATTTGCGGTCTACTTTACGGATTTCAGAGACTCTTTGGGGCGATTTCAAGTCGCGTAACGCATACAAACGGTTGTCATCATATTTTCTTTATGTCAGTTTTTTTTTTATTTTTTTTTTTATTCTAGAGCCGAAGATAAGCGTATACAACCGTTGGTGAGGTACTAAGGGGAGTGAACGAGTCATTTGAAATGGCTGGGAATTCATTTGGCCAAATATTCAGGTTGGATTTCTGACGTTTTGAAATCGTAAAAGTTACCAAGTTCACATGTTGTGATTTGGTGGCATTTAGTCTATAATCTTCTGGAAATATCCTTATTCTAACGCTCTTTCACAGTTGGGGCATTGATTTCTCGCCTAACATTTCCTACTTCCTCCACCATTTCCAAGTAATGACTTCTTCAGGGGCAATTAACCTCCACAATCACGATTTTGATGGCTTCTTGTAGTCTATATAACGTCAAGTTTATTCCAAAGTGGGAAGTTGGAAGTTTATTCCAAATTGTTTGGAACAGCTGTTCACGAGTTATGGTCATGACGTTATGGGCGTGTCAGGGTGTGGCTTAGGACGCTTGTTACCATGGATGATCGTTTACTTCCTGCTCAAAACAGTAAACATCGCTCTCTGTGTACCGGGAGGACCGCACCGCTGTGACGTCAGAAAGCCGTAGGAACCTGTTTATTGAAATTTCTTTCCCTAGTAGCTTCATTACTGATTCTCACATGGCAAAAAGTAAAATAGAAAGAAACTAGAAACCCTAGAAACTAGAAACTAGAAACCCTAGAAACTAGATTTTAGGTTCTGTTTTTAAGAACAATTTACTTTCTATTATTATCCTTTATTATTATCCACACAAATTATTATCCTTGAATGGATGAACAATTGGATGGAAATGGGGTGGAAATTGAGTATACTTGGATGGAAATTGAAGAAGGCAGTTGGAGGGGGAGAGGATTAACAATTATGTACCAAGTACTAGGGGGAAGAAAAGGACTGGAAAAGGGTGAATTTATGGCTTGATAGAGGATGCAAATGCAGGTCAGGCCGCACATGCAACACAGGTTGTTCCTGCGTGACACGCCGCTGATTGTCACGCTAATCTATGATGTCGTCCGGTCCCGACCCCCTATGGCTCCTTCTCCTCTCTGTTGCTCTCTCTCTCGCTCTTTCCCTCTTGCTGGTACCCACAACCTGCACTCTCATCTCCACCCACACGCTTAAGATTCTGCTGTTCCAGCATCTTTCTCTTCTCTCGATGTGGCTTTTTGGATGTCTCTGACTTATACGCTGCCTCGCTGGGAAGACACTTTGACCTCGCCGATGTTAGTAACTACATCACTGTGAAAAGACATACAATACGTACAGCCCAAAAAACGGCGGGGAGAAAGAAAACAAGAACGAAACAACGAGTCCCTGTGATGATGGTGGCTTCATTGAATTCTGCCTCCTTCCATACCTTGGCCGAGGAATATCTTGGGAGGAGCCATAAAAAGCCATTGCATATCAGTTTTTTGGCAGGGGATTAAAAAAATAAAATAAAATAAGAAATAGGGAGACATACTAACAGGAAAAAAAAAAGAAGAAGAATCACGATAAAAGACAATGCGGACATGTGGAACCGCCAGCTGGGAATTAACGGCCATTTGTGGGAAAAAGAAAAATGCCATGTTGTGGATAAACCCTTACTACCAAGTCGGTTGTAAATTTCAATCAGGCGTAGCATATTTCCCTTACCTTTTTTTATTGGTGTGTCTTATTTATTATTTTTCTACTATGTGCAAGTCTGATCGCAATAAATTCTCCCAAACGGTTCTTTGTCTCGATTCCCGATTCCGCAGAGTATTCCATCCTTTACTGCACATTCTACAATGGACGATTCTTTTTTTGGCAGGAATTGCATTTTTCCAGACACTATTCACTTAATCATTGCAATCTGTTTCATTTGAGAATTGATCTAAATAACATGCATTGAGTTAGTTATTCTTCTCAAACTTGAACCACAAAATCCCAAGAATTTAAGCATTGAGCTATTTATTCTAAGAAATTAGCTGGTGAATTATGGAATTTTTCAAAAACAAACCTTATTGGACATATTAAACTTTAACAGACAATGCTGCATTTTAATTGGAATGTTACTATATTCGTTCCTCTGGAATAGTACTTTTCCGACTTTTTTGTAGTACTTTGTTCCTTGTTTCGACATATTCTAATGAACCATGAAGTGAGTGAGGAGCTTGACGATTGCAACTTAACATTTCAAAAATTTCTTCCCCAATTATCTTAGTCTTCGTATCCAATCTTGGGAATAGTTATGCCCGATCAAGTTAGTAACTTCCAATTGGTTCATTATAGCGTTAATGTATGTACGCATGCGCAGTCCATCATAAATTGTCAACATGTTCAGTTTCGAAAATTTCGAAAATTCCTTCCCCAATTATCTTAGTTTTCGTATCCAATCTTAGGAATAGTTATGCCCTATCAAGTTAGTAACTTCCAATTGGTTCTTTATAGCGTTAAGGTATGTACGCATGCGCAGTCCATCATAAATTATCAACATATTCAGTTTCAGCTGATTTCTCATTTGCTCACAAGACAGATGACTCGAATGGTATTGTCGCCATTCTGAAATCAAGCCCAATACCTAACATACAAAATCAGCCGAGAATCCCTGTTTAAGGCCACTGTTTGGTGGTTAAATCTGCTAACAGAACGGAATGGAAACTTCCCGACAGTTTTCCTTTTCCTTAACTTAGCTCAGAAGGCGACCTAGAGAAGCGGATTAGTTGTAAGTAAAGCGAACCAGACCGTGGAAAGAAGCGTTGAGAGAGTCATGATTTGGGATTATCGTCCAAAAAGAAAAGCGTTTTTGAAAGGCATTGGCCGATGTTGTTGTGTTTGGTGGCTGTAAGCGAGCCCTGCTGCGCGTTGTTGCGGTTCTTTGAAGCATCCCCTGCCGTGTGACGGGGACATGTTTCATGGCGCCTGTCGTGGCCCATGACAGGCCGCAATTTTCTCTCCCTCTCTCTCTGGCGCTCTCTTGCCTCTACGCGCTGCACTCGCTCGTAGTGCTTCAGTGGATCCTCCAGCGGATAGAAAGAAAAGAAAATCTTCACACATACATATCTCGAGTTAATCGGAGTTGGAGTATACGGCTGGTAGTGTTATAGAGTGTGTGGGGGGAAGAGATTGTTTCATGCAAATGTTCCCCCAGTTATGACGCCCGGGGTTCGCATAAGCTTCAATGACATGAGAAAATGGTGACATACACGGACCGTGATTAGGCGCGACATGGGAGATAGTTGGGGGAGGTTTGATGGCTTACCGGTGATAAGCCATTTTTTTCCCCCTGATTCAAAAAGTGGAACCCCTCGAAAGAAAAGGGGGAAGAAGAGGCTTGTTGTTGTACGCAAGTGGGTGGGATCGATTAGGGAAGATGATGTGAGAAGAGATATGCGATGTGACCAAAGAGCTCGACGAGTATTAGAGAGATCCGGGATAAAAATCTGTACTCACACCTGAGAACCTGCCTAGCTTTTATTTGCTTATTATTATCTCTGCAAGCTCGTAAATTCCCCTGGTCTTTGGGATTAGCCACTTTTGAGGGGAAAAAGCTGCGCATTACCAGTCGTAAATTGAAAAGTTTGCTTCACGAGACGACCTCAAACAAAGCGGAATCGTGACAAAATTGATCCTTGATCGACCACGCCCCCTCAACACACAGCAATCTCTTAACACGTCGCACTTTAATATGTAATTTTCCCTGATAGGAAAACTCCCTGCCTTTTTTTGTCTGCGACGCCAGATTAGAATCATAATAAGCGTCCAAGACTCGTAAGCTGCATCGATATCTCGGTTTGATTTTCCTTTTTTGATCACAAAATAGCATAAAAATGAATAGTGGAACAATAAAAGTAAATCCTCAAGTGTGGATAAAAATGGGAAGGATTTCAAATCAAAAGAGAGGATTTTGGAAAGAAACTTTTTCCCACATCTCGTGAAGAGAGTGATTCGTGAAGAAGATTGCCCTGGGAACGAAAAATGTCAGTAAATAATAAGCTGGTCGTAAATGCAAAGTGCAAGCTTTCAAGTGACATGGAGAGTGACTCGTCACGAAGCATCAATTCCCCGCCTTTTCATTCTCTCTCCTCGCGGAAAACGTGTCGAGGTAAAAACAAGCATAATAAGCGAGACAAGTATATATGTATCCCGTATGTCCTGGCGGAAATAAAGAGGATTTTGAACAAAAAAGGACGAATGGAAAAAAATAATAGGGTGCGATATGAGCTACTTAGATGTGTATACGTGGGCTGGAGGGCGCCATCATCGCGTGATGAACCATTTCCGGTCGGCGCCTGACATTGACGCGACACTTGGATGGTATGACTTTGCTGCAGCTGTGTATTATATTAATAAATGAGTCGTCCTTTTACAAGGGGGAAATGATTTCAAATTGGGGCAAGCGGGATTATGGTAGAAAGATAAAAATAAAAGAAAGGAACATAAACACCGCTCCTGTCGTCGTTGAGGATCATAAAACTGTGTCGATGGAGATGGAAAGGTGGCTTTTAATGACTCAATTATTCCACCGGAAATGCATATTCTTTCTTAATGCCACCAATAATGCTTGCCATAGTGAAACCAAGAGTTATATACCCATAAATTACGACGACGTCTGTCTTTATTTCACTCCCGGCTCCAAACCAAAAATAACAGAAATAACAAGGGGCAATTTTTATCCGTAAAGAAAGTGGAAAATTGTATACCTAATACTGTCTTTTGTGTCCGATTATTGTGTAGCCACCTACGTACGTTATGATACTTGGATAGAAAGATGAGCTACGACCTTTTCAACCTTCTAAATTAAGTACAAATATTACCTGCAAAAGACAGAGATTAGGCGGAAATGAGATTATCATTTGGCACATACTCTAATTGATACTTTCCAAGTCTGTGAGCGTTCTTCCTGCTCCTCAGCAATCGTGCTTTGGTATCCAAGGCCTCGTCTAGTCCGTATCAAACTCTTTTCATGTATAGAAGAGTATAGAAGTGTACAAAATGAACTAAGAAATAATGTGTCACGTGTTAAAAAAATTGTTAAAAAAGCAAAAGATTTGGGAAATAAAAAGATCCCCAGTTTTATTTTGTTTTCCTGCTGTAAACCCATTTATTTCAGCTTTTTTGTGAAAAAGAACTGAAAATCCTAAAAAAGTTGTAACCTTGCAGTGCCTTTGGCTTGACTACAGAGCTACACTGCGTCTTAAAAGTACCTTATGCTAATACTGCACCATCTTTCCGTCAAATGGAGCCAACGAAGGTCGACTTTTTTGCCGAGCACGCTTTTGTTGGAAAGCTCGAAAAGACAGAGCAGAAAGCTTCACGTGAAAGGAGAAATCTATACATGAAACGACAGAAACACACCAGCCGCGTTATCATTAACCTGTATAGAGCCAAAAAAGAGATCATGAATTGAATGCTGAAGTGCAAAGCCCCAAACTCAAACTCCAGGGGACAAGTCTACGAGGAAAAAAAGCCTGAAGAAGAACGGAGCAGGTGCTGTATATGTCTTCTCCAGCTTTTCCTCTTTGTTTGGTGTAGATATTTCCATTTTAATTCACCTTCGTAAGAAGGAAGAAGAAACGAGGTAAAGCACCCCTCAAAATAGTATTGCCTGAGGCATGCCATTGATTTGGTTTCGAGTAAAAAAAGAAAGAGCTATGTATTGCATGTGCCGCTCCCTTTATCCTTTTACGGGCCTGTGGAATGAAGGCGGTACTAAAGGCGTTTTTTTGTCAAGACATGTATACTGAGTAGTGACATTACACGTACTAAGGCGAGAAAAGGGGTCTAAGGACTAAACCTAAAGAAAAAAGAAGAGTATTCACCTTTAGTATTAAGAATTGAGCATTAGAATTAAGAAAAGCGTTTTCTTATCATTATTAATATGATTTATAATTATTAGGGCGGCAATGAAATGCCTTTTGGGATAGATTTCTCGTTTTGTTATTTGAAGGGTTTAAATAGTACTGCGACTATTTAAGGTTTGAGTTTCCAGGTTTGAGTTTTTACTTTGGTGAGACAAAAAAGTGAACTGAGAGCAACGCCCACTCGTAAGTGTAATGGCCACTTTGGGGACTTTTGAGCCTTCAAAGACGTGCATTTTCAGGTATGGGGAAGCTGAAGAAAGAAAAAGCGGGGAAATTAGAGCTTTGTTTGCGATGTCCAGGTTTTTATGCGTGTTTTTTTTTTTTATGAAACTGGCATTGCAGCGCCAGAAAACACATGGTCTGCTATTTGGGTGACGTTGAGTTGACATCTAGAATAGGAACCCGGAACAGCGAAACAGTAGTACCGCACTGTTTTCCGTGTCTTGTCTTTATTTTTTTGTCCCACTCATTTCTAAGTTTATTTCATTTTATTTCTTTCATTTATTTTCTGTCCTTCATAAAGAGGGGGCAAAGACCATATTCAGATCGCGCAGCTGCTGGGTATAGAGCTAGATAAGTAATAGTGACAATCTTTGTGCATAGCTCCAAGATCTGACGCAAGTTTTCTCAAGAATGGAATAAGCAGCTCCATTGTTAAACCACTAAGGGGTGGAGTTGCTTTGGAGACTTTGGCACTGCCCTGTGCTCTTGGTACACTTAAGGAAACTCGCAGTTAGATACCAGCTCAAGAAACTTTGTAGAGTTGCACTTTAGGGACTCTTCAAAACTCCTCTTCCCAAGTTTCTAGTTTCTTTGGGCAATACCTTTACAACCGGCTGGTGGTGTGTCGTCAGCATTGAGAAGTGTGCACCCAGTTTTCCCCACTTTGGGCGCCTTTTGCTATATATGCAGTTTAAACATTGACTCTTTATGACCGTCTCTCTGTCTCTCTCGATCTCTTTTGTCTTGTATCGCTTAAAAGAAAATTTAAAAAAAGGAATCTCGTTCATGCGTACTATCATCCCTTCTTCTAGACCTTCTAGACTGAATTTCTCATGCTGGTCTTTTTTCTTAGTCCAAAACTGGGAGAACGGAAAAGGCAACTTTTCTCAGGTTTGAAGTGCAATGTCAACACGAAAAATGAGGGAAAATCCGAGCAGGAATGAACGTGAGAAAAATGCAAATGGACCGTCAACATAAAAAAGCGATAGTTCTGTACCAACCCAACCCAACCAAACCCGAAGGAGAGGTGCCAGGTTTCCTCTTCTCTGAGGTGTTCGTCACCTTGATGGCAATATTGACACGGCTGGACCAAAGGTGTCAAGTCCAACAGCATTTTTTTTAGGCATCTTTCACTTTTTTTAAGGGAATTTCTTTATTTTAGTGCAATAGAATGAGAATGAGTCAATTGCTGGCTGAAAGTCACCTCGAATATTTGACTCTTGGCACTCGACATTCCGAAACTTTGAATGAAGAAGAAGCCCTGTTTTCTAAGATTTTGGAGTAATTCGTCTTTGGTTTGCCGTTTTGGTTTTCAATAGTGACATATGAATGTTAGAAATAAAGATCAAAAGTACTGTGCTCAAGTAGGTGCTTACGAGGCACAGAAGCCCAAGGAGGATCTCTTGAAAAGTCGTAGTAAAAGTTGTAGGGAAGCATTTTACTACCACTCGAGGCTTCCGAGAAGTTTCTACTCTTCTATGGCAGGCAGGCATGGGGCTGGTTTGCTCGCCATCAGTGTTTTCTTGACGAGCAAAATCTACTCAATACTTGACTTACAGCGTGGAAAACGCCTGTCGACATGTTTGCGAGGTGTGAGATGGATGACTCAGGTTCCTCTTTTCGTTCTCTTCAGTTTTCACAAACCACGTCTTGTTCTTCACTCTTGATATTCTTTTGGCTTCCCAAATGCACATTCTTTCTCATCCAGTGCACAAAACAGGCTTAAACTGAAGTAAAATACTAAGAAAATAGAAAAAGAAACGAACAAAAAAAAACGGAAAGGGAATGTTTCTTGGTTGTCGTCACTCTTCGCTAAGTTGCTAATTGACTCAAAGGCCAAGCCGCCACGTTCTATATTTCTTTATAAACATTACAGCTTTAATTTTTTTGGTTAGGATGAATTCTGTCACATCCAGTGGCCCCATAAAGTTTTTCTTATTTTTTTGCTGTTGTATCAGACGCTATAATCAAACCAGTTCATGATTATTGCATTCTTCCTTTTATATTCCGCGTCGAGAGCCGGAAAGAGAAAAGGTGACATGTCTTACCTTCTAAAAACCTTCGTCAATTCACAAGTTGGGTTGAATTTTGGTGAGTATTTACAATGCAACTTACAGTGAAAAGCAGCTTTAATCGATTTCCTCCAATAAATGTAAACTACTTTAAAATTGAACAGCTTAATAGGAATATAAACCTCATAAAAGTAACTTTACTCGATTTACATCAAATAAATTTAACTTAACTTCAAAATTGAAGCTTTTTGTATTTCTTATTTTAGGAGAAAACCCAAATTGTTCTATCTTAATACTCTTATAAAAAAAAATCTTAATACTTCTTAAATATCTTAATAAAATAATACTAAATCTTAATACTCTTGAAAAAATCTTAATACTCGTATAAGAAGAGTGTTGTTAATTAAGAAAAAATACTTGATCCGCGTAGAATTCTTCCAACTTAGTGACACAATTTCAATGCGCTTTTGAATCTTATTGTATAGTATGGTTATATAAAGGAAAAACAAATAAAATGTCATATAAGTGGTTGGGAATTTCTTGAATCGTGTCAAAATAACAAGCATAGACTTTTTACTATCTTTTCCTTATCTTATTCGAAGAGATTGCTCTTTAAATTCGAGTTTTCCGGGTTTGGGAGCTTTGATTGACGGTCTAAGATATAACTTTATTAGCCCAAAAAATAAAATAAAAAAAATGTCAAAAGCTCTGAAAGCCACAGTTCTTAACGTGCGGATCGTACTCTTGGATCTTGACTTCTAGAAAAGGGGCAGGGCCATAAATATAAAGCAAGACGTACTATACATGAAATAAGATTGCACCTTGACCCCGCGACTTTGGGAACTGTCAGGAGTTGGCACCTTGCATGGTTTGAAAGAAAAAAGAATTTCAGAAAATTTCGTGTGTATGTGTATGTTGCTGGTGTTCGTACGTGCTCCCTGGGCAGTCTGTCTCTCCGGGGATAATAGTCTTCTCTCTCTCTCTCTCTCTCCAATAAAATTATTTGAAATGCTTGTGATAGTTATATTGTGTGTGTGTAGGAGCGGCCTTCTTCTTTTTTCTTTTATTGTATACTTTATTGCATTTTTTTAAAATATATAATAAAAAAAAGTTTCCTCACTTTTTCGTTTGGCTTCCCCCAACCACCCTTAGACACACAGCATGGCATTTTTCTTATAAAATATAACATGGGGCCAAATATGGCTCACGCACCGTTTCAAAACCCATTATTGTCCTCTTGGCGGATGGTTAATGTGAACCTCATCTCGGGGTTCTATAACAAAACCTTATTTTTTATTGTATTTTGGCCGTGTGTGTGCGTTCTTTTTGTCCTTGCGCCTCATAAAAAGCGGACGAATTTATGTTGTATGTGTGTATTTCTGTGGCTCCTTGCGAAGAATGCGAGTAAATCACGGGGACAAAAGGTAGTTTTGTGCAGAGCGCTTGAGTAGCTGAGAAGGGTTGTGATCTCCAATCTGTGGCAGCTTTATGTCCGACCTGGGCTCCAACTACCTCTGTGACTTTTTTTTTTTTATTATTGTTTGGATTCCGAACCTTCTTCTTCTACTTCTTTTAAGGAAGATTCGACCCCTTTTACCGGTTTAGCGCTCGGGAAATAATATTCTTATTTTTAATATTATTAATAATATTAAGATTCTTATTTTATTTTTATTCTAGATTAGAGAATAAAGGGTAGATTAGAAGGTACATTACACCTTGCGAGATTTTTCCAGAGGTGGTTTTCCCCTTCCCTTCCCTTCCCTCCCCCTCCCACCACCCAATGGGGGGGAAGTTAACTTCTCGTTTGCCAGCTTAATGAATGCCTCATGTCCAAACCAAGGACGTGCAGCTTATGGTAACGTGTGGTGAGTGTGCGCCATGCGTTACGCAAATTACGATGGCTGACGTGATAGAAATACGGTCCCGTAGAACGTTCTCCGAGTCAGCGTTATTTCCCTTTCGGTTTACGATTTTTTTTTTTTGATTTTAAACCTAAACTTTTTTCTAATTACTCATAGAAATTCATTGATGTTTAAGGGATTCCTCTTTATTTGCCTCCTGAAGTTACTAAGGGACGGAATTACGATTTAATTTTTTTTTATTTTATGCTTAAATCCGAAACTTTTTTCTAATTACTGGTAGAAATTCATTGATGTTTAAGGGATTCCTCTTTATTTGCCTCCTGAAGTTACTAAGGGACGGAATTACGATTTAATTTTTTTTTATTTTATGCTTAAATCCGAAACTTTTTTCTAATTACTAGTAGAAATTCATTGATGTTTAAGGGATTCCTCTTTATTTGCCTCCTGAAGTTACTATGGGACGGAATCTATGGCTGTTCCTAAATGGATCCGGTGATTCTGGAGGGGTTGAGGTCGTTAGGTTGAGGTTTACAGAACTGGGTAAAAGCAGATGTCGTTTTTGCATCCTATTTTCGTGTTCCACTCTTGTAATTCTCTCTGGGTGATGGATGGTGATTGCTGGTCTAATTCCACTTGTACATTTCCCCCCTATAGCTCTTGTTTTGGAGCGCAGGTTATGTTAAGAAGGCTAAGAAGGCCAAGCAGGATGATAAGGGGCGAAATGGAATTTAAAAAGTTACTGCACCCGGGCACCTTTATACTTGGTCAATTGTGGCATTTCTGAACGGGAAATGGATGGATGAGGTGGGAAAATCTCGTTAGATGCCAATTGGCACGTGCGAAAGTCTGCTTTCTGTGCCAAAAACTGGATAAAATTTGAAGCTGAAAGGAAAATCACCCTCAGGGAATGCATAACAAGTACGTTCTTTAAATTCCTTTAAAACTCTGAAAACTGATCTAAATTTCTTGAGATTTCTTCTCACTTCCTTGGAATTTCTTTGAAATTTCCTTTACTTTCCCTTAAATGAATCGAAATATCCTTCGGTTTTCTTTAAATTTCGTTGCCGTGGATTCCCTGATCTGTTTGTGGAATTCTTGGAATAGAAAAAAAAACCGAAAGGATGAAAAAATAGACGCGAGGAGGTAGAAAGAGAAAACTAAAATACTAGATAGGGAACAACAACTTTAAACAAAACGAATGAAACAAAAAAAGAAAGAGAAGAAAAGGCGGGTAGAAAAAAAATCTGTAAGAAGAGGAGGGTATTATAAGAATTTGTGGCCCCGATCTTTGGAAAAGAGAAGGCTAAGACAGCGTCATGTGAGAAAAACGTGGTTGGATCTCGGAAGAAGGGAAACAAACATGTGAAGAAAAAAAGATGTCGGTTTTTTTAAATGTAGAGTAAATCTCTAGAATAATGGCAAGAAAGGTGTGCTATTCATGGGAAGGGCTCTTATCTTCCTCTCGGTCGAATGATTCCGGCCCCCCCAACACGTTAATGACGGGTTGGTGGCTGTGGCCTATTTTATTGGCGACGGAGGGAGGCGTTGATGAAGTCGATCTCACACCCTTCGGATCATAACCTTTATCGACATCGCTTTGATGTGGGCTCATTATCTAAAACGGTGCAAGAGCGTCGTGATGATGGACGTCTCTCCTCCTCGCTCTATAATTTATCGTACAAGGTATATTTTTCTTCTCCGGGGCACAATTTAAACTGTTTTCCCGCAAAAAACAGGAGGGATCCCATAGAGGATAACGTTATCTAGTATATACCTGGCTTTTCCTAAATAAGCGTGATGAGTTCGTTTCGTTTTTTGTTTTGTTTTGTTTTGCTTTGGGAAATCTTCCTGGTCTCGACTCTCTCTTTGCTCTGTGTCGATAAACATAAACGCTTAGAAGAACTTTGGAGTAACGTGTAAAGACAGAAGATTCTGGGAAAGTTGTCACAATGTTCGGAACTTGAAAGCTCAAAATTAAGACAGACTTGGGGTGACAGGAAGGGAAACAGGGAAATTTTGAGCAGAGCCAATGCGGATTTAGAATGCTCGACTTGTCGCTTTACTGTTTCAAAGCGGGCCAAACAACGCAATCGTGCATGAATTTGACAAATTATTTCAAAACAAATCGTGTAACGATTTAAATAAGTAAGTTCTGGACTATATTACCAAACGTGTCGTTGTAGTGCATTTAAGGGATGACGACCCTGTTGTCTTGCTCCTTTTTCAGCCCCCCCCCCCCCTCTATTGCTTAAAACTAAAAATAAGAATAAACAGGAAATTCGCTACACATTGGGGGAAGGAAAATCGTTCTTGTTCTTGTTCTCGAATCTGGAGACAATTTTTCTTTTGTTCCGGTTTTCGGATATTTCAAAAGTTTCCAGGAAGAGAGCACAAGAGATTCTCTGGAAGCTCCAAGTCGTAATCATCCGGTCCGACGTGACGTCAGCGTCCACTTGGGTACTGTGCTACACCAGAGCCGAGGAATGCGTAGGAGTGCGTGTGGTGGGTTATGAAACTAGTATAGCTAAGGGACTCGACTGCAACCTCGATGCGAGCCAGAGGAGCACAAAAGGTACAAGTGGGCTATAGTTTTCATCATTTTCCACACGTGTGTTGATGCTTCACGCTCATTAACATGCATACCGGAAGTGAGGTGCCATCACCGGGAGAGGTAGGGCTCCCATGTCTGGTCTTACGTAACGTAACTATAGTCTCTTTGGCCTAAAAGGGCAATTGCGAGCAGCAGCCCTCCAAAAAAACAAAAACGGATGACATGAGCGTGGGCGCTCTACGGGTCGCCACCGATTCGAGTCATTGATTCTCCGCGTCAAGGGCATTTCCGATGACCTAAAACTCTCTCCCAAAATATGTCAATTTTAGAATGATCTCGTATCTCCCTTCCGTCGTGGAACATACTGCAAACAGGACAGAGTGGAAGGAATTTAGAATTTCCAAGAGCCCGCACACGAGAGGAGATCTCATGACAAATGGTAGTTTTGGAACCATTTCAGTTGACTTGCTATGCAAATGACCTCACCTTACTGGGGGAATAAGGAAAAGGGGGGGTTGATCGTTGATATGCAAATGACAGCTTACCAGTGGGTAGTTGAGGATCGCTGGTTACTTCCCTCGACAGCTTCTGTGTGGTGATCTGGGGAAAAGGGGTTTCTCCCTTTATTGCTGCTGCTATTATTGTTGGCCTTTTACGGGGAAGACTGGGACATTTTTCTAGGGCTCTCTGCCAATTCCTTGGCTACATTGTTTTCTTCCTCCTCTTATTATTATTATTATTATTATTATTATTATTATTATTATTATTATTATTATTATTATTATTATTATTATTATTATTATTATTAAGGCCATGGTGTACTGCAAGGATTTGATTATTGTTAGTCAAAAGATGTCACTGCTGTCAGACCATTTCTCAATGTAATTTCGTGAGTTTCATGCAAGAAATTAAAAGAAACAAAGAGATAATTGAACGGTTATTTTTACAATAGTATCTTAATAGCAAAATCTACTTTATCTGCTGCTTAAGATTTTGATGAATGATTTCATTGGAAATTTCCATTACTTGAAAACTATGGAAAATATTAGTGAAACCGATATTAAAAATTAAAATCAGCCGGTAAACTAGATTTATACATCCCATGCGTTAGTGTCACAATACAATTTCATTATATTGCACAAAGAATGAGGACTTCCGAATCAAAATGTACCATGCTGAAGAGCCATAAGGGGTTCCAGTATACCGTGCCTTAACATCATCCTATTTTATTTACATTATTTTTGTATTTATATTAATTTGTAGTTGAATTCTTTGAAACATCTTAAGAAGATCAGTAGTCTATTCGCGATCTTGTGGGGAGCGTAAAAAAACTTTACACTGTTATTTACACGATCCACTCGAGTAAAAGGCGGAGCAAAGCAAAGTACTTTGCTCATTTTTGTGTGATATTTTTTATGATATTTTTTTTCCTCTGTGTATATGTGTGGAAACAAAAGGTGTCGTCGCTTTGATTACCTGCGCTCTTCTTGTGATACCGATGTGGCCGGTTCTGTGGGCTTTGGTATAGTGCAGAAGAAGGAGCATCATCTCCTCTCCCGGAGCTGTTCGGTCATCATGTTTCTTTGGACGGTCAATAGCACACCTTTTTCTTTATTTTTTCTGTATGTGTTGCATCTCTCTTCTTTCTTCTTTTTATTGCTGGTGCCATGCCCGTATATACCGCACTGTATTTTATTTTTTTAAAATACTTTTTGTGGGAGAACTTGTCGCTTGTCTTTAAGGAACCAACACCTTTCACGGCGCATAATCTTTTATACTACATCGGAGGAGTTTTAAGTTTCCAAGAGAGAGAGGATGAGAGAAAGGGAGGGAAGAAGAGGGGGCATAACAGAGAAATTAGGGTTCTGGTACCGTACATCTGTTCGTGTAGCATGGACTGGTTCAAGTACGGCTGATCTCTTCACCTGCGCGTAGATTTGGGTCTCGCTCGGGGATGGCGTCTATAAAAGGACTCTTTGTTGTAATCTGGCCTGATTCGTATTTAACGGCATAAGCTGTTTGATTTGATGGTGTTGAGGATTTGATGAGGGACACGGTTGTCTTTCAACGAGGAAGGGGATTCCTATCATGAGCAGGGAATGCTGTAGGCAGTTTGATGGGAGCGGCTTTGGTTCGTATCATGGTGGTAGAAATGCGGCTGAGCTTTGCTGAGCATACACGCTTAGCATATTCTCTTATAGCCAAACCTTAGTTAGGGGAGAATTAAAGAAAACCCTGTTCGGCGAGTGATGATGTGGATCAAACAGTGTGGAGCTTTATTGATTTCATGGAAGGCTCCCAGGTGCAAAGAATGCCATTAAAAGATTCAAAGTGAGCCAAATTGTCCAGACACAAACCTGCCATTTCTTCTTTGCGGTCATCGCTTCTAATGACAGGTTTCCAGTTTCTTTGCGAAGGTTTTCTCTTATCTAAGAACGCCCCCTCCTTATAAAAATGCTCTTAATTTGGCCCCGACCGAAGTTTCGTTTGCGCCCCTCTTTTCAATTCCGATGATTACAAAAGCCATTAGTCTCGAAATTTTCATAAACTGATACAAATCCATGCTCGTCCAAAGTGGTCTATGGTTAAAGATGCCCGGGTTTAGGCTCCCCTACCTTAGCTCGATATAACTCTGGCAGAGCTAGGTATCGGCACAAGGACGACTCCACCGAATGGACTACGGTGCACCCGACTTAAGCACTACGAACCCCTAAACTAGCCTAGTCCTAACTTAACCTAGTCCTCAATTCGGGGTTCGTAGTCTTTCAGTCGGGTACACCGTATTCCATTTGCTGAGTCGTCCTTGTGTCGCGTTGTCATCGGCGGTTAGTTGTTGGCATGCCTAAATCGGCAAACTTCGGAGCAAGCTTTCTTGAAAACCAACTTTACTTCCATGAAACTTTTGCCTTATACTTTTTTTCTGCATTTCAGAGTGCATTACCACAGAAAGTTTTCCATGGTCAGCGTATTTCGTTTGCTTGTAGGTGAATTTTGCAAAGCGAATTCAATGGTTACAGTATTAATTTACAGATGGCTAATTTATCATGAATCGGAGAAGGAAGTTTCGGCTGCTTTGCACTAGCGATGGCTATCTTCAACTTAACTGTTCAGAAAGTTCCCTGACAAGGTGTACGGTGTTTAGCTAAATGTTGTTTCAACCTTCTCCATGCTAACCGCAAGTACCTTCCCATGCTGAATGCTCATGCTAAGAGGAGATCATCACATTATACGGCGTCTTCAAAAGTTCCCCCCAAAACACACGAAAAACAAGAACAAAAATGACCAAGTGACAACTTGGGTGTAGGATGATAGATACGACCATTTGACACCAACTCGCTTAAATCGAATTTCTAAGATGACAAACACGTGTAAAGTTTTGAAGGATGGAAGTACTTCTCCCCCGAGAGTCGTCAATAAGGATATACGTTCTGTTTTCTGTTGTGTGCTCGTGTTGTGTTATGTATGCGTGTGTGTCTGTGTGTGCGATCCATGAATAAGTGAATGATGGCCCACATAGACACCGAGTCAAGGGGCGGAAAGTTAAGTTTGTGGGCAAAGATGTGGGTGCAGCGCAGCTTCGGAAAAGCGCGGGAGGTTTCCTGGTCTTGATGGGACTATCATTTAAAAAGCCCCTGCCGATTGCGTTAAGTGTCTTGCTGGGGTCCTGGGTGTCAAAATGGGTAGGGAAAACGACTCCAAGAGTTGATCAACCAGCCTTACCGCCAGCATGGAGGCCCGGATATACATTACGTGAGTTCTTTCCTTGAGGGATGACAAGGTCTTGTATGTTAGGTATACGTACCAAGAAAGCCACCATCCAATACCCAATACCTTGGATCCGTACCACCTCTGTATTGAAGCTATCACACCTGCACCTTCTCAGGTCGATTCCCATAAAGAAAGGGGTACTATACTAGAAGAGGACATCGCTGCTGCGAAGATGTCGGCGCCAGGAAGCAGCCAAGATACTTGCGACATCTTCTTTTCCATGTTCTTCCTTGTTTTTTTTTTAGTTTTTTAAGTTTATTTATGTGCGGAATGGATTTTGATGGTAATGGTTCAGAGTTAATAGCCGGGGAAAGTTTTCTTCCATGCTCTTTCGGAATTTGGATGTTGAGGAAAGGGGTAATATAATTTTAGAAACACTAAAAACGACAGAGAAAAGAAAAGGTGGGTTTGTATGTGTGTGGTATTAATGTGTGTATGTCTAGCGTTTAGGTCGCAGACGGGGGTTTGTGTGAAAAGCGTGGCCAGGTTTGATCGGTGATATGCGGGGGCGAGAGCCTTCACTCGCGAAACGGTGATGGGGATTTTTTTGCTTGGTCATTAAGCAAATTGAAAGTTTCCTTAGCATGACAGTCCATTTTATGAGTTCGAGAAACGAAGAAAACCCTCTCCACCTCAACACACTTCAAGACTGTCTTGTTTCGCACTTCCCGCGAACACGAAACACACCTCGTGGGCGGGGTTTACCTTGTTTCCTTTGGCGCATTGGTCCTCGACTCCACTCTCTTACTATTATTAATATTGTTTTCTAATTCCCATTAATTCATGCTTAATTTCACAGTCACTATTTTTAAAAAATTTCAATTCACTCAAATTCTGCGAAATGAATGCCTGAAAAGGAAGAGGATTAAAAATAGGACGAAAAGTTTCCAAATAAGTCAAAATAATAAAAGGCGAGGTATCTTTTTTGAAAAAGCAATTAGCTATATTTTTTCTTCAAAATTTTCACTTTTTTTAGCCGGTGACCGGGAGGGGGGCGGGAAACAATTGGGAGAGGAGGAAGAGGAGGAGAAGAAAGCCACGTTTTCTTCTGTTTTCTGAAAAAAAAGGGGAAGGAAACAACAAGTATTGAACAGACTGGTATTTTACTGGCCCCAAAGTCCCATCCACTCAATTTTTCCTTGATTTTTAAAAATAAATTCCAATTCAAGTCATTTTTCATAAAAAAAAGTTCTTCCAACTGCAAAGAACGAATAGTTTAAATTTTTGGTTTATAATTTAGATCAAGTTAATTCCCCATCTCTTCCCCCCTTTTTCAAAAAGACTCGGCCGGTTTTTGCCCCAAAAAAACAAGGACTGGCCACAAGCTTTTGGAACAATTACTTTTTTTTTTAGCTTTTTTTTTAGAGAGTAGAAAATAATGCTCTTGCGTATAACTCTACTGGCCTCATCAGTTTTGTAGGACTGGCACCAAGATATAATTGATTTGAAACAGTATAAAAAAGAAAAACAAAAATGGTTCAAAAAAGGAGCACAAGAAAAATGGCATAAGAAATGACAAATAATAATCAGATAATACATCCTTAAGTAAAACACTTTAAAAAAGATACTGGGATTATAAGGGAGCAAAAATCTCTCTCAAGATAGTTTCACTAGCAAAATTTTCACAAATACTGGCCTTGCTATAATAAGGGGAATTTTTTGACGAAAAAAAAAACAGATGTTTTTTAATCTTCTTCTTACCATTTTCGTTACGAATAACACAACCACAACCTTACAGGATCAACGGTGGATACGTTCCACCTCTACTCTCATTTTGTTATTTAGGCACTTTGTTTGCGCATGCTTAGAGCATTATGGTTGCACTTTGGGGGCAGTACCTTTTCATTTTTTGTTTACTTTAAAAAGAGGCGAATTAGAAAACTCGTCCATTTCTGGCACTCGACAACTTTCCTTTCTTTTTTTTTTACTCCACGCTGCACAAAAAACCGGGACAATTTGGTAAATAGTTATAAACACACAAGAGCAACACAACTCACACACAACTCGGGTTATTTGGCATCTTTTACTCTGGGTATGGTCGAATTTTCACGTCTGTTTTTTTTCTGCCTGCTTTTGGGGCCGTATTTGCCCCTCAGACTTGCATACAACATCTCCGCCGTTTACTTAAAAGATTCATTACTTGAGTACTTTACGAAAGGTCGGCGTTTACTGGCAAACAGACACTCACACACAAACCACATATTACACAAGATCGCTCCAAACGAAGAAAATTCAAGTCCAAACTTGCGCTTGTACTAATAGAAACGAACCGGGGAGAACATGCTGTGCCCTTTGCTCAGCAAACTCGACCAACTCGGTCAACTTGAGGCGACAGCGATGTTATTTCTCTCTCTCTCTCTGTCTCGTTCGCTTGGTCAATACAAGGTTTGGCCTTCATTTAATTTTCTGGTATTCTTGTGATTTCTGGGAGGGTGGTGTATTTTTTGTATTGATTTTTCTAATTAGACAGAAGAATCACAGACGAAGGGAATCATAGCGACTTTCGGGTCAGATCGAGCGGAGTCGCAATGTGCTTCCGATTGGACACGCGATCGTGTTCGAGGTCGTCCAATTCGTCGTCGTCTTCCTCGTCGCTGCGCTGGTACAAAAATACATGCTCGTCCTCGTTGGTCGTGTCGTGGAAGTCGTCCATATCCGAGTCCATGTCGCTGCAGCGCGGACTCCCGGGCTCGACGCAGGTCTGCTTCCCTTTGAAGGAGAGGTCCATGGGAGTATCCTGCTCCGCCAGGGCGGCGCGCGATTCCGGCGAGGCGGGGGACATTAATGGCGTAAGTTTGGGTAGAGTGTGGTGGTGGTGATTGTGCCCGCCGCTACCGAGCTGGAGCACCGTGTCGATATGGAACTTGCGGGGTAGCAAGGTGGCAGAGTTGTTTTTGACGCTCGAGGAGGTCACGAACCGGGACGACCCGAGACTGGCGTTATTATTGCTGTTATTGGTCGTGGTGGTAGAGATTAAGGAGGCGGGTTGGGCGGTCGGGAAGTGCGGGGGCAAGAACCCGCCGCTGGCCGCCACCACCGCTGCGTGCTGCAAATGCTGCTGGTGCTGATGCAAGTTCAAGTTGGCGGCGGCGGCCGCAGCCGCCGCGTGTAAATGGTGCGGTAGCCCGGCCAACGTCGGCGCGAACAAGTCCTTACCGTCGTAGAAAGAATGGATTGGCGTTAAGGTGGCACCGAGCTTGAAGTTGTAAGGGTGCAGAGGATGGTGATGGTGGTGGTGATGGTGGAGGTCGGGGAGGTGGTGGTGGTTGGGCTTCACTTCCGAGAGTTCCACGGAAGAGGAGTCCGAGTTGTGCGAGTCCGCCGGGGAACTCACAGACGGCGAACTCGAGGTCTTGTAATCCTCCGGGTCGTCCTTGTTGCTACTCGACTCGTTGGACATGCTCGAGGGCAAGGGTCGGAGGCCCGTCCCCGTCGAGGGATGATGTCGCTGCTGGGACAGACTATAGTGTCGCCGATGGTTGTGATTGTGGTTGTGGTTATGGTGATGGGGGTGGTGGAAGCCCGACGAGTTGTAGGAATTGTGGTTGTTGGTGTTGGCGCTGGCCGAGTGCGGGTCGTTGCCGGAGCTGGATGGCGGGGGCGGCGTGGACTGCTCTTGCATGAGACAGTGGAGCTTGAACCAGTTGGAGCGACGGCCGTAGCGCGATCCGCTCTTGGACATGCCCACCAGGAGGCACTTGCGCAGGCGGCAGGCTTTGCAGGACGTACGGTTCTTCTTGTTGATGACGCACTGGCCGCCGTTCTTGCACTCGGAGATGACCGACAGGTTGTTGTACGACCGTCCAAAAAACGACTGTATTCAAGAGAAAAATTGACAAAAAAATCCGTTTTTAAACTGTCTGGTCTCTTTTTCTCCCCCCAAAATTCCCCTCGTGATGGATTCACATCAATCGATCATTAAAAAAAAAGTCTAAAAAAAACTTGCGGGGGACACAAATACCCAACTTTAAAGCATTATAAAAAGCAGTCATGCCTGGAGCGAAAAAGGAGAATTTTTCCGTATTCCAAGCGAAAGGGAGCGGAAATTCGTTGCCCCACGCCCTTGTTTCCTTTCTTCTTATTTTCTTTCTTTTCTTTTCCATGTGTGTGTGTAGGTTTGGGTTTTAGTGATTTTTTTTTAGACAAATAAAGCTTGCAATTATCCTAACGAGCAGTATCGACATTCGTTCCGGTCTGCGAGCCAAAGGTTACTGAGTAAGGGCTGGTTACGAGCGACAAGTGTCGTCTAACGTGCTCTATTTAGCAAGTAGTGCTTTTAGTGGTTCTTTTTTTCGAATTCAAAACTCATCGATGCCAGTAAGAATGAGTTTTGACATTTATTTTCATCTGTCGGATTTTCAAGTTCTCCGCAACTTTCGATTGCGTATTGTAGCGGAACCGTTCTGCAAATGCACGTCTTTTTTTCTTTCTTTCTGGGCCACGAGACTTTTCATATCGAACTCTTCCAAGCGTAGTGAACATTACGCTTACTATTCATGTGCCGTCATCCCACCCTTTTACTATCTTATTTAATTTTTTTTGGACCCAATGCTGGCCTAGTTTATGACCGCTGATATGGAATATATGGAATAAATGGAACACACACACAGACCCTGACATATACCTGCCCGTATACCGTTCAAAGGGTATTCTTTAGTGTCACTTTGTGCTCGGCTAACCGAAGCTATTTATGCAAATGTCTTTTTAGAGTTATTTTTTCCTCAAAGGAATTTTTAAAGGGTTTTTCCCTCTCCTTTCACTTAGTGCGGCTTAGTTTTTTGTATTCTTTTACTAGGTATAACTTGTGCCACCGACCTGTTTATTGACCATCGTGGCTAATTAATAGACTCGCGGGTTCTATTGCGCCAAAGACAGTTCTCCTCCGTAACGTTTCATCTTTTTATAATTGCACTTTGATACGCCTGTAAAATTCAGAAAGAGGCACACATGCACATGGGGTGTTTCTGGCGAAGAGGCAATACTTTTCCTTGATATAATGGACGCGAGCAAAATAAAAAAAAAAAAAAAAAAAAAGAAGAGAGAGGGTGGGTGACGGCGTATTAATGAGCGTAGCTAATTGGTGGTTTGGCCCTAAACTTTCTGGTCCAGGTTGTTAATCTTAGGAACGTTGAATTTTTTTTTTTATTAATTTTATCTGGAATCTATAATTTCTTTTCTCGGAGTCGAGTCCGAAAGCTTGGAACACACTGGGAAGGGAAAACAAAGTTGGGAGTTTGGGGGAGCGCGTCAAAAGGTAAAAAGGTAAAAGGGAATTTGCTCCAAGTGTTGTTCCATGTTGTTATACATATGCAAATGTTCTCCAAAGGAGCGAGAGCTGGAAAGAGAGAGAGAAAGATAAATAGAGATAGAGAGAGAAGAGAAGAACGAACATCCACATCCTTAACGTTATAGTACGTTATATTACATACACCAAACATATCCACAGCAACATATTTTTTGTATTTTTTTTTTCTTTTTTACCTTGCATCCCTCGCACGTGAAGGCTCCGAAATGAAAGCCCGCGGCAGGTTCTCCGCATACTTTGCAGAGTTGGTTCATCTATGCGAAAGAAAAGCAGAAAAAAAACAGGGGTTTTATTAGAACTCGTCGTTTTTCCTGCTGGTAATAAAGAGAGTCATAATCAGTTTCACGCATTTCCGGAATGAGCGTTTCATGTGCGCACTTGAGGAAAACAATGGGGCGCAGGAGTTTGGGAAAAACTCACAAACCAGAGCTCAGAACAAAAGAATAGGGGTCACTCATGCAATTTCCCAGGGCGTGTGCAGCAACTCTTTTTTATGTGTCTATTTCATTTGGAATGTATTTACTTTTAATGTATTCCGTTTTATTCGCTGTTATTTCATTGGACTATATTTTAGGTTCATTTGTTTTTATTTTATTCTACATTGTTCTGTCTGACATCAGTCTGTGCTATTTTGTTTTTCGTGGAATCAAACTTGGCACCCAATTCGGTTTCTAGTCTTTAGATCTTCAAACTTTAGAGGAGAGAAATCAGTCTGACTTTGCGAAACGTTCCATGAAGGAAGGGGGGACTCCCGTTTTCTTTTACTGTCTGGAAGTTAGCGACACTGTATTGATAAGAGATACATCAGGTTTGGGATTTGGGCTAGGTTAGAGGATGACAATTGGTCGAAAAAGTGGATAGATTCCAAGCTTCTTAAACTCCTTTATCGGTCTTCGAAAAACTTTCGCAACTTGTGGAGAAATCGACTATGCAAGCTTTAGAAGCACTACATGCTTGTTATTCGCGGTTCGCGTCCGATGTAGACATGGAAAGTTCGTTTTTTCTTGTTATAAATGAGGTATTGCCTTGTATTGTGTTGGTCTAAGGTATTGCGCTACAATTCCCATAAAATTATGTAAGTAAAATAAAACTAATCTCAATTAAACAACCATGTTTGTTACGCCTGCCCAGTTAATTATATTTTATCCAATTTAGAACTTATTCAATTGTATTGCGTAGTACACCTTCAGTATTTCTATCAGTGAATCAGTATTTCTTTGAGTATACTTTCAAACTAGAAAGCTGCTCTTCGTTTTTGGAGACATGGAAACTGATCTGGTTTTAAAACAATCTTCAAAGAAAGAAAAGGGAAGTAGAAAAAAAGGTTTAGTTTTGCCCACGCTGTACTTTCACGAGGACTAGTTATTTTTTCTTGCTTACGTATTAATTACTGGTTAGACAATTTGGAAGTTATGCGCTCTGGCTTTGTGGTTGTTCGTTAAGGTATAGGGACGGTGAGAAAAATTGGGCAGATTTCCTGAGCTCTACAGCGATGTATTTTTCGAAGGTGATCCCATCTGAGCGACTTTCTCGTATTCCTGTTTCGAACAATCTATCTTTCTCCATCTTCGGACTAGCCCACGAGTTGGGGTTAACCACAACGTTCTTATCAGAGCAAAACGCATCCAGTCGTAAGCGACCGCCGCCCTTTATTAGAAATGCTGGTGGGCCAGATAAATGCACGGTTGGTTGCTCCTTTTTTTACCTGCTAATGCTCTGGTATATCTGTACATAGATAGATGATATAGGTGAGCAACTTCCACATCGTATCACACAAGAGATTTATTTAGCTCAAGGCTTTCGCGCTGCCAAAACTGTACACATAGAGCTATCCTGGGAGGAAGATAAAAAAAAAAGAAAAAAATTCGCTTTCAAACTCATCTCACGTGAACCGTGATGAGCTGCGCTAACTAGAACGTGCAAAAGAGCTGCTGTTGTGCCAAGGATCATTTTTTGGGGGTCTCCCACTTTTGTAGTTCTTCTCGCCAAGTGAAAGAAAGAATGAAAACACTTGTTGTAAGCTTTTGGCTCCAGTCCTGTTTCCCTAAAAGTGACTGGTTAAGCTTACTCATTTATTGCGGTATAACCCTTCTGACTATAAAGCTAACTTGCTGTACATAAAATCTCCCTAATGGGGCGGATTTTTTCTATCCCCTAAATATACAAATCTTCCCTCTTCTTCTTATTATTATAATCAGCATTTACTAAGTTGTAGAGCGGTTTTTCTCTCGGGTTCCAGAAAAAAGCTTTTGTAACCGAAATGGAGTTGTCGTGATGATCAAGCAAGCCGTGCAGCTTTTCATTACAAAGATTAAGCTGTTTTGGGACAGTCTCTTCTCTCCCTTTCTCTCTTCTATTTTTTTGTATTTCATTTTATCTTTTGGCGTCTCTTGACTTCATATTTTCAGCTCTTTTTCGCTCTTGTGTAAAATGTCGAAAAGACGGCGTGCGAAAAGACGAAAAAAAAACAACGGTATTCTTCGGGGGAATCAGGTTGAGAAAATAAGCTTTTCAGATATCTTTTGGGGGGAAAAGTTCTCTTCTTAAAGATTGTCTGCCTCAATTATGTCATCGCTTAAATTAAAAATGCCAGGCCAGCAGAATGTTATAACCCTTTTCAACAGTTACATTATACTATACAGAAGAAAAGAAGGAAAAAGTCCGATCTCTGTTATGCTGTTATGTGACCATCCCCCCCCCCCCCCCCCCCAAAAAAAAAAAATAGAAGTACCGGAAAGTCTTCGTTTTTTTACGGGGCGACGCTCGGACAATGGGCACTTTGGAGCTTTTTTTTTTTTTTTACAGTTTCCAAGAGTGCAACTCGACACTTTTCTATAGAGTACCAGCAATCTGTCCAAGCGCAGTCAGGAAAAACTGTCCCCTCATGCTCGTAACAGGTTGCTGGCGATCTGCGCATGCGAAACACTCTGAATTTTCTTCTGGCGTCGTCTAAACACCTTACTGTATGATTGTATCCAACTCTTGGACCATCCCACGAAACGTTAGAGTATCTTAGTGCATATTTGAAGTCTAGGAATGTACAAAATAAAAATAAAGTTTAACAATAAACCATTTGGGGCTTCGGCGCCCACTAGGAAGAATAGAATCTGTCTTCCAGTTTTGATGCGAATTTCTAACGACATTTTTTGGCTAGTTTTTTAACAACATCAATAGTTCCAGAGCCACAGATGATCTCTACAAAGTGAGGCATTTTCTTTGGCGTGCTAATTAAAAGTCGTAATTTTGGACCCCAAGACTGGAACACATGGCACAGCACGCCCCGGCAATTTGCCTTTAAGATAACCATCCCAGCGTGTCCACTGGTGGGAGACCCATAGATCCATATTTATATCAATTCTTTTCTTTCTTTTCCGTCTGGCTCCTTTTGTAATTTAATTCTATTTTTTTAGTCTGTTTAATTTTGACTTTCATTTCGGCCAAGCTGTTTTATAATGAGGTATCTACGGCCCCTTTGTCCCCTTTGCCAAGCTTATCGCAGTAAGGCACCGATGTACTGCACGTAGTTAACAATTTTTTTGTCGAAAGATGGCACTGATGTCATACCCCTATGTCGTGTGAATGCAGCAATTTTAAACAAATTGTAAACAAAAATTCAATACAAATTTAAGAATATAATTGAAAAATTATGGGTTAAAAACTATCTTAATAAAAATATCTTAGGCTGCGTCGAAATATCCGTAGGCTGCCTCAAAATAAATATAATTTATTTAAAATTTGTCATAATTTGAATCAACATGCTCTGTGCGTGTGATTGGGGCGGTATTAGTAAGACAGACCAACTTTTTTTTGTCCTTCCCAAGAAAGTCGTAAGGCCAGAAAAAAAGATAAATGAAAAGGGGAGTTGAGGGAAAGCTGAAGCGTGAAAGGGTTGACATGTCATAAACGCAATCTGTTGGGTTTTGTTTTGTTGAGGGTCCGCTCTGACCCGAAAGATAAGCTCTCCTTGAAAGCTGTGATGATCTAAGAGAGTCGAGAAAGAGAATCAGTGTCGAGAATAGATAAAAATGGTTGTGGTCAGCTTTTTATGTGGCGCACGGTGAAGACAGGGCCACCCTGGTGCTATAGGCTCTTACCGGGATTCTAATAGCGAGCATCTCAGCCTTTTTATATTGGCCAGTAACGCGAGAATGTGTGGCTCCTCCGCCGTTAATGGCATTTGCCCTATCTATATCACCTGCGCTAACGTGATATAAAACTGCGACCGCACACACGGTTCAGCTTTCGGGGACTTTTTTTTAACATTATTTACACGCATTCGAGAAGTCCGTCGGTTTGTTTCTCCTCCACCATAGTAGTACAACTTTTTCTCTTGTACTTGTGCTCAACAGTCTATTTACGTTAGCGAGACCCAATAGCCAAAGTACTAATCTCGAATCTTCATCCGGGGTACAGGGATGATCTTTTGGGAATGTCCTAAAAGGGTATTTTGTCGAGAAAGAATGTGTCCAACTATTTTTGAGGTGGCTCGCTACAGGGCGTCGAGAGTCACTTACAAACCACTTTTTAGTGCCAGGCTTGGATTTACATTAAATTTCACCTCATTCTCCCTTACAAGAAGAAAAAAAAAGGCGCTAACGAAGTATCCCACGTGCATTATGTCGACCCCCTTGGAAGACTGAATTTGCCCCCCCAACTTGGCTCGCAGCAGGAATCCCTGAGAAAGGTGACGGCCACCAAAAACGGCCATTGATCGTGGGGGTCTCATTAGCTTATGAATCAAACTATTTTCCTACATTTTTTACTTCTCTTCTTTTTCATCTGGCACCCTTAGGTTTGCCACCAAGATCAAAACCTTAGTCTTACTTTAAGAGTATCGCGTGAATGTCTAATATTTCTTTATTTTTTTCTGCCTTTGGCAGCTTCCAATCATGTTAAGCTAGGGACAAGAGTGAAGGCTTACTTTGAGAGTATCGCACGAAATTCCGTCTTGATGAGGCGAAGCGAAGAGCGCCATGAAAGTGGTTCAGAAGATATTCCAGACGTGGAATGCTGCAAACAAATATTTTTTTTTCTCTTGTACTGGCCGATTTTGAGTTGGTAAAATCGTATTGTCTCACATCCAGGGACCGAGTTGAGTGGCTCAAGTGGTTCAACACCTTTGGTAAAACTATGCACCTCCTCCGTTGATAGCTTCGTTAAGCTAGGGAATTTTGCCCCTTGCAGGAGTGGGGAAAACTTGCGCAAATAGCTGCCACGAAGCGGCGGTCCGTACTTCGGAGTCACTTATGTGGACATAAGAGTATCGGATGTTGCGGGTGGTACTTATGTGCACTGGTTCTCTCCGGTTTCTCAGGTTTTATTTCATTTCTTTTTGAGACCCACAAGGAGGGCAAATACTATACGGCGGTTTCTTCTTCTCTGTCGCTTTTTAGAGAGAAAAAGGCTGCAGAGAACAATGTTCAATTTGGGATGGATTTTCGTCTCAGAATATTAGAGCTGTTTCTTTCTTTATTAATATTCTCGTCCACCCTTTCCTTGAGGTCCAGGAAGTCTTTCGCAGAGGTCTTTTTTTTTTCTTTTTCTCCGGATTAAGGATCGGATGTCTTGAGTCTCTCCCAACCTGTGATGTTTGTCGTCTCGGATTTCGCCTCTCGTCGTCCTGTTCACGGGGATGTCACTGTGCTGTCGGTCCTTTTTCGGTTCCCAGACGCTCTCCTTTAGAGTAAAATCCGATGCATGGGGAATGGCTAGCACCTCGCTACGATGTTATTTTGCTCCAGTTCGGCTCCTCTCTTCACTTTTTTAAAAAGGCTTTCGGCGCTTTCTCGAATTAGAATAACCGGTTGCGATTGACTCTTGTCGCACACAAGTGTCCCTATTAAGATCTATGGCTCAATACTCGGATGTTTATGTAGTAAGCACTTGGGATGTTGACTGGATTCAGCTGACGACTCGCCAAGAGTCTCCGAATGGTGTAAATATGTAAGCTTTGCGAGCTCACCAACCAATTGGTCGGTTGGAAGTCCACGTCCAACTCTTCCAACAGTCAATTTAAGAATCAGTGAATGTCACTCAATTTCTTTTCGTGTCTCCTTTGTCTGGGTGATACTCTGGACTCCCCTACGTGTCACCATTTCAGAACGAATGTCCGCGGAAGGACCTGACCACCAATTGGGTGGCCTCCACCGGTTGTCGCCAATTACGCAGCTGCATGGCAAGAGCTTCCCCAGGAATCTTTGTACGTTTCAGCAGAAAGAAAGAAGACACTAAAACGCTCACTCACAACAAACACGCTCACGCGGGGGAAGTCGAAAATCCTTTTGGGGTGGGAAGCAATACTTTGGTCGAACGCAAAACAAGGGCACAAGCGTGTCGTCGTTTCAATTTGGGTTAGATGAAAGTGACGTCCGACCACGGGACCGGACGGCCATCGACTGCTTGTTGGGTAACTTCTCCCAGGTAAGAATCCCGTAGCAGCAGCCAGCAGGCCACACCAAAGCCAGGTATATATCGAAAGAGCGACGCTGGTTAGATCTCTCTCTCCCCATGCAGCGTAGGAAAGAACCGAAATGCTCTAGCTCATGGCCCCCAAAGGTAGATCAGGGTGCCATATAGGTAAAGCATTGTATGTGTGTGTGTGTGTTGCATCCGTGCCGTGCCCGAAGAGACGGTTACCATGGGGTTTTCAGGTTCTGTGATGAGGAGAGGACTCTTTCTAAACCGCGGAGGACTTGCCCCTCATACCTTACCGTTGGGTTACGTGGATCAGGACAGGTGTGCGCTGAATAGCAGAGTTGGCGAGTGTGTGTTCTTTCCGGGCAAGGGGCGGGGCCTGTTTTTACCATCTTACCAAGAAGTACATCGGTTTAATACCCGAGCAAAACGCTCCGAAGCCGTACCGCTGCTAGGGTTGCGAATTGTTCCGCGTTTTCTTTTCTAATTCTTCTTTTTTTATGCTTGGCTTGTTTACTTTATTTGTAGTTTATTTTTGAGGTTAGAGTTTTAATGGCGTAATGGAGAGGAGAAATAGCCAGTACTCTACTGTATGCAATGTTCTATGCCATGTTATATGCAAGCGGCCAAGAAGGGGATCACAAGAGAAAGGTGGAACATCTTCCATTTCCCAGCGAGCACAGCACACATTAAGACAAGAAAAAAGAAATCCTCCTTACCGTCTTAACTCCGCTAAGAGAAAGGAGAAACTTTTTACCCGGGGTAGCATAAAGCACACACATAACACGTAACTATTGGGGATTTTGGAACAAGCCAGTCTCTCTCTTTTGAGTCCGGGTTAAACGCGGACGGACGGACGGACATTATAGTCCAACGTTGTATTGTATTTCCTTTTTATTTCTTATGTGTTAAGGATAAGACGGAGGCGCTAATTAAAAAACGGACAGTCTACATTTCAACTTATGCATGTGTGTGTGTGAGAGTTTTCGCCACCCACATGGCTTTTGGGGGAAAAAGTATTTGCATTCCCGGAGCAGTTTTAAAGGGCGAGTGGATGAATGCTGCTTCATTACTAATAATAACCATGTTTATGCTCGCAATGGCTGTAATGTAGTAACCTGTTTCTTTCGACAGCGTCAAATTTGCTCAGTAATTAAGGTGGGATATAGTCTGAACACTTACTCGAGTTATGGCCTGTGCGTGAGCCCTCGTCTCAATTTTTATTTCAATTTCTTGGCTCAGATATGCGTTATTTCGTAAGCTTTTGACTTACAGTGTGTCCCAAGTATGGTTAAACAGCAAAAGAAACCTCAAAAATAGTCGTGGCAGATAGAAAATAACGAGGAAACAAGGGGGTAACTATAGAGTAAGCGTCCCCCGTGACCTGTAAAGCAAGTCCGGCTTGGCGGGATATGCGAGTCACGTTGAAGAGCGTAGGACGGCCGAATTTTTTCGCCTCATTTACGGACGCATGTATCCTGAATTAGCGGCAGTATTGAAAGCAGCTGTGGCTAGATGGCGTAGGAATCGATAATAGCTAAACAAACACTATCGATAGCTAATCGGGGGAACGGAATTTAAGTTTGCGAACGTTTTCATCTTGTCGTGGGTTTTTGTGACGTAAATTTCATGCGACTTCAGTGTTTGGACGTAACTCATATACTATTAAACACTTGCAGATAATTATTGACTTCATTCCACGCTTTCCAACTGCAAGGGGAGTGTATTTGTGAGAATGTGAGCCGTTTTTGAGCCAAACGTTGGTATTTACGGCACCGGTACACCGTCCTCACAGGTGAACTTGTTTCTTTTTTTTTGTATTTCTCAGCTACATATATCTCAAAGGAGCGTTTTAAACGTGTTGAGAAGTCTTCCCACAAGATATCATCTGCTTATGGCACATCTGAATAAGCTCTGCTATGAAACAAGGTTAGCTTTTACAGACAGCTTTAATTCAACCGCTCGTATAGTGACACTCCCCTCGAGCCAAAAGCCAAAAACTTCAAAAGGAGCTTTCCTCCAGCTAACATGAGCTCCCTAAGTATTCCAAGTCTTCTCCGTTAGAAGGTTCCTAGAAAAAGTCAGGCTTTCTTCGCCAAGAAGCAAGAAATCTTGCCAGGATCCCTATCACACATTTGAATTAATTTCGTTTTCTGCAGCACCGAGGTCAACAAACCCTTTCGGAATCGCCAATTGTCATTTGGCGTGTCAGAGATAAGTCTCTGGCTCTTTTTTTTCCTTCTTGTCTTTAGGTGCTATATTCCCTTACTTAAATCAAAAACACCCGGCCAAAAGCTTTCGAGGAAGCGATCGGTAAATGGCAGTTCAAGTCATTTGTTTATGACGGCGCTCATACCTGGCGTGAAATCTCAATCTCGCAAGTCGGATAGGGGTATCGTATTATAAAGTCTATAAAAAAAAAATATAAAAACTTCATGCCTATCCAGCTAAAGAGGTACTGATATTACTCACACGAATTCTAGGAAGGCTCGTAATGCTGTCCAGCGCGTGACGTAGCTTATAGGGCCAGACATGATAAACGTTTTCTCCGAGCATACTTAACCAAAAAACGCCAGCGTTGGGCTTACCTGTTGTGACTTTTCTCAGCGAATCAGCGTATAAACGAAGACGTCCGTACTTGGGGTAATACCTCTTACCTGCCACCCAAGACGTGTGTAGCAGTATTTTCCCGTCTTGTATACAATTTCACCCCCTCAGAAGGGTCCCCAAGTCCGTTCCAATTTCCATTTCTACGATTTTTTCCCTCTTTTCTTTGTTATCTAGAGCGTTTATCAAACAAGGCAGATTCCAGGAGGCTTTCAGTCAAAGACGTTTCTGCAGGTAGAGATGCGTGAACTCGATTGCGCGAACCAGACATCTTCAAAGGCAGCACCAGGCAAGCCACCAGGAGGGTTGGATAGGGGTGTTAGCTAAGAGCCATAGGTTTCGGTGGATAAAAGATGCCCTAGTTGATAGACGCTTGTTCAATTTGGCCTTGTTGGTCGCCTCGTGTGCGCATGATCGAGCATTCTCCAATCTGGGAGCATGATTGCGCAAGTATGCTTTTCGGCGGCGCAGGAGACAAATAACTCGATAACTTTGGGTTCAAATTTCTGCTTCTTTCTCCATATCTATTATCTGGGGCAAAAATCTCGCCTTCTTTTTGGTCTTTCAAGGTTCCTTCGGCGTTTTGGAAGAACGATCCAAGGAATACAACAGAGGTGTACCATTTTCCCGAGCAGAGAGCAGCGAGCAGAAACGCTCTAGCCCTGTCACATCCTTCATCGAACTTCTTAAAAGCTGCTGCCTCTTCTGAAAGACTTTGTGCCTTTCAGAGTCATATACCACGTTTGCTGGTCAGAACGCAAATGTATTTATTTCCCCCCAAGAAGTGGATATGTTTTGTGTTGTGCCCCCAGCCTTGTAAAAGAAAGATGTCACCTTTGGGAAAAACGTGTTACCCTTTAGAGCTCACCTGATTTATCTCTCATACTCGGGAGAGGAATCCGGAGAGATTTGCATAGAAAAACAATAGCTCCCTTCCCTGTCTGGGACATCACACATAAACCCCCTCAAAGGTACGAGAAATATGCTCATGGTCCAGTCACGCTCATTCTCCACAAAAGCAGGTTTATTAGTGTGTAACTTATATTTTGGCGAGCTCTATAAAATCCTGGACAGGGAGGAGATTGAGGGGGGAGGGAGGCAGTTATAGTTTGACCAGATCTATAAAACGGGGAACCCGGGAACTTTTAACTCTGGCTCTTCTAACTCGGTTCGTGGAAGCGTGTGAACGTAGTAAACCCATTCTAATAAAGCTGTTTTTCCATAATTCTTTAGAATTTTCCTTTGCCTCGCTTACAAAGAAGTGCGTGGGAGAGCAACGAGTCAGTCGCCTATTGTCTATCAGCTTGGAACGTTCTTTAATGCAAATCTTACGATGTGTAGTAAAAAAAAATCATTATATTTTCGATTGCGTTTGAGGTTAAATATATTTCAAGGTAGAGGCCTTTGAAGACATGAAATGAAAATGTACACACATCTAGTTGAAGAATGAAAAGAGGCTCACGCTGACCACCTGTAGAGCGTAAAAATAGGCGGTGTTTGCATATGATGTGTTGCTGTCTCGTATTTGAGAAGGGAAAGGAAAAGAAAAAAGTGGCTCGTTTGGGGTAATTTGCGGCATGGGAACCGACAAACTAAAACTAACACACACAAAAACTAGTTACCATTGCCACGTCTGCTCCACGTAATAATTGCGTTGGCTCTGAACTTGACAGTCGAAGGGAAAATGAGACCCTTGAGGGGGAGATTTTCTTGGAAAAAGTATAGCAAGGAAGGAGCGCTGATCCTAAATCTCTTTTTTTTTTCTTTTTTTTTTTTTACTGTAGAGACTTGTCTCGTTCGTCGTAATGTTTCGTGAAGGCTATACATTCATTAGCAACAAGTTATACCGTACAGACGGTTAAACTGGGCCATATTTCTTCTCAATTTTGTTTATTTTTTTGTTTATTTGCAGTTGAGAATTGTTGATATCAAGAACAATGGAGGGTACGATTTTGTCTCCCGAAACTCTGTCGTTTTTCCACGTTTTTTTATTTTCTTCGTCGTAATGTGTATTGTTTTATTTTATTTTATTTATTTCGCTTATTTGTTTATTTTGTTTTATTTATTTTGTGTATTTGTTTAATTTTGTTTATTTTCAGTTGAGAATGGTTGATCATACAATATCAAGAACAATTGAGGGTACGATTTTGTCTCCCGAAGCTCTATTAAATGTCGTTTTTCCACGTTTTTTTTATTTTCTTCGTCGTATTGTGTATTGTTTTATTTTATTTATTTTGCTTATTTGGTTATTTTGTTTTATTTATTTATTTATTTTGTTTTGCTTAGTTTTCTTGTATTTTTAGTTGGATGTGTACGTTACTTGTACCTTTCTGAGGCCAGACAGCCTATCAAATCCGGAAGCTTTCGTTTTCAAGGTGATCTTGATTTGACGTCAAGAAGCTCATTTTGTAGGATTGTCAGAACGTAAATTTTTCAAGCAGCGACTTGCCATTAAAAAAAAAAACGAGTTTTTCCTCTCCAGGTTGATCTGGCCTTTAATGGCGGGTTTACAGGTGACAGCTTAAGGACTTGGACACACCTGTAGAACATTGTCAGACGTCCCCTTGCGCTTCTGATTCTTGGAGTCCTTCCCGATCGAGTTTCTAGTGACGTCATACGAAAGTTTTTTTAGGACCGGGCTGTCTTGTTTCATTGCAACCTCAGGAGTCGGGTTTATTTAGAGCAGAGTCTTCAACATTTCAATGAGAACAGTCAAGGAAAAGCTTTTCTTTATTTAGATTCTTTTTTTTTTTTTTGGTAGTTGACGTCTGAAGTTATTGATAGGAAGGCATTTGGGGCTGCCTATCTTTTGCATACTAAGAGGCGCGTTTCTTTTGATAGCTTGGGATGAGAAAAAAGAAAGCAAAAAACGTTGTACAGTTGTAGCTACACATATTCTAGACAAGCGTTAAAAAATATGTTAAAAAATTTTGGATCAAAACTTGATAAGTGTTGGATCTTCTTGGGATACGTGTGGTGCTTCCAACACCCTTTAGGAAACATAAGGAAACATTCTTTTGTGTGAAAAACTGTTGACCACCAACAGGGCGAATGGCGTGAATTACGATGAGTTTGGAATCCCAGGTTCAGGGATTTTTCTTAATTCTCATAAGTTTACGTATTTCATGGTTTTCTTTCCCCAAACGTAGTAAAAACACTGGGAATGTGTATATATACGTGTGTCTGTGTGTGCCGCTGGGTTTATTTTGATAAAGAAAATAGGGTTCACCCGTCTTGTGGTAAGAGGGTTTTATAACCATGGATTTTTTTTTATTTTTTTTAGAAGGAGTTCTATATCATTTTATTATCAAATTGGGTTTCAGGAGTTGGGAGGTTAGCGAGGGGCGAAATTCTAGTCATAAAAAGTTTGGATTTCATGCTCGGGTGAACTAATTGCTCTCCTTTTTTTCCAGCTAAGGATTTCAGGAAGTATGTGCTTGTTTACCGGTGCGTAATTTTCATTGATATAACTTGTTTTCTCGCTCTTTTGCTTTGGCATCACACTTAGTGTTTTACAACTCATAAGTTGTTCGAGCGGTCCACAAAAAAATTGATTTAGACGGTGGGAAAAAAAAAAAAAAAAAAAATACAAAACGAGAGCGTTCACTTCTTACGAAAGGTGCTTTGTTCCGGGAATGGGAACCAAACGACTCCATTTTTTGCTCTGGATTTCCTTAAGTATGAACGTGAGAACGGAGAAATTGAGCAATTTGTCAAACGTCTGACGTAATCACTCTTTCCCGTTTTATTTTCTTTCATAATAATTTCTAATAAAATCCATAATAATTAATAATAATGTTGATAGCAACAATTCTAGGAATAATTTCCATTTTATTGAGTCGCGTATACTATTTAGTAAGAACTTGAATAACATTCCTAATAATCTAAAAATAGTGTTAATACAATTTTTAGCAATTCTAGGAATAATTGCTATTTTATTGAGTCGCATATACTATTTAATAAGAACTTGAATAATATTCCTAATAATCTAAAAATAATGTTAATTCAATTTTTAGCAATTCTAGGAATAATTGCTATTTTATTGAGTCGCGTATACTTTTTAATAAGAACTGAATAATATTCGTAATAATCTAAAAATAATGTAAATACAATTCTTAGCAATTCTATGAATAATTTTTATTTTATTGAGTCGCATATATTTTTTAATAAGAACTTGAATAATATTCCTAATAATCTAAAAAATAATGTAAATACAATTTTTAGCAATTCTAGGAATAATTTCTATTTTATTGAGTCGCATATACTATTTAATAAGAACTTGAATAATATTCGTAATAATCTAAAAAATAATGTTAGTACAATTTGCATCAATTCTAGGAATAATTTCTATTTTAAAAGTCGCATCTTGTTTACTGAACCCGTTGTTGCTTTTTTTCACCTTGTAAAGGTCAGAGCAGGTCAAATCCCCGGGGGCTAACTGACCTAATTGTCCTTGTTTGCCGCCAAAGTCAAGGCAAAAAGTTTTTCCCGAGGTGCCAAGACGAGTCGGAGCGAAGAGAAGAGGGGAGTAGGGGATTATACCGAGCGAAATATCGAAATATCATGTTTGGGACCGGGATGAGGCTTTTACAAACTAGGTCATGTTCCAATGGTCTTTTTTCCCCTTTGGGAGCTTTGGGAGGAGAAGGAGAAGAGAGGGTATTTAAAAAGAAATATTTTTTGGAAAGGGTTATTCCGTCTCTCTCTCCCTGTGTGTGTATATACATAGACGCCGTGCCACATATTCACACATGATGGTCAGCGGATATAGATCTATATCCCCTTTTGTATCTACCTGACCTTGTTTACTGGTCAAGAAGCAAAAGGTGGGGTTGTTTACTGGGCAATACCCTTTTATGACCTTACTTTGGGGAATTTTTGGACATTGAACCGAAAATAATTCACATGCGGGTTTCGAAACGCTTACAATGTGAATAAAGAGCCGCTGATCTGGATCTTTTAAGCAAGGGTCCTTTTGTTGCCCCGGCCTATATGTAGACGGGAAAGTACCAATTTTGACCGGTAGCTAAAAATAAAAAGTATAACGGAGGTCACCCGAAGCTTTTATAAGTCAATAAGAGACAAAAATGGCGGATTGGGGTGGGGAGAGGATAATGAGTTGGTGGATACCATTCAAAAAGGTTTTTGTTGGGTTTTGATGGATGGAAGAGTTGTGTTGTTCGAAATAGTCCCGTTCCGGATACGTCCTCTCTATTTATTATTATTTTTTTTTTATTTTGTATCTTAGGTTTTGCTTTATGGGTACATTTCTTGTTGCGCAGTTGCAGAGCTATTCTATTATGACATTCGATTTCCATAAATTCCCGTTTGGGACCCGAGCCGTAGGAAACGGAATGCTTTCTGGCTTTGGTTCAGAGCCGCGCACGTGTGGCTTGATTACTTTATTTTCATCTTCCAGAACCTTTTTGTTCATCAGCGAACCACAAATTATGGCGCAGCGTCACCATTAATATAAAATATCCAGAAGAAATTCCTTCGACATTGTCACTCAAACTCGTGGCTGTCTTAAAATCTCGAGTCTTAGAAATCTATAAATTCTGTTCTACATCATTCATCATTCATTTCATATCTCCAATTGCAAGTTTCATGATTCCGCGTTATAATTGCAATGCCAAACTTTCTGATTCCAAAGTAGAGTTTCCATTTCGAAACTTGATCATTCTGGATTGTACTCCAATTCGGAATTTTGTCCTTACTAAATCACAGTCCCGTTTTAGAATCCGAAGCGTTGAATCCAATAAAGTCAAAACTAAAATTCAAATAAAAAATTCAAATCTCAAAATTTCACGAGTATAAAATCCAGTTATGTTTTGGAATCTGAATCGTTGAATCCAATAAATTCCAAATTAAAGTACAAAATTCAAATTAAAAAATTGAGAAACTTCACAATACAATCCAGTTATGTTTCGGAATCTGAATCGTTGAATCCAATAAATTCCAAATTAAAATACAAAAAATTTTCGAAATTTCACAATACAATCCAGTTAGGCGTTTTAATCTGAAGCGTTGAATCCAGTGAACTCAAAACTCAAAAATTCAAATAAAAGCTCCGTGTCCTTCAGTAATAATTCGGCGCTAGTTGCGGATTGGTCGGCTGAAGAAAGTTGAACTGATTCCCTTTTGAATAGTTTTTGCTCGCAAATCGTTTCCGTCCTGGAAAACCCCTTTCAGTAAGAGCACTTGAATAACCCCCGGAAGAACGCAGCGAGGGTTCTTTCTGTGTATTGTAAACTCACATGACCTGAAAATATCGTGGGAAAACTAGGGTCAAGGTACCCACACATGTGTGTGGATTCCCTTCTGCTGCCCATATCTATATAACCCTTTTTCCTCGCTTAACTATTGTTGGTACTCGGGACTCCCCCGCTAGCTTTCGATAGACCTCGAATTTTCCCTTTTTTTTATTATTATTATTCTCCTCGGGTTCGTTTGTAATGTGCCAAACGACCTTTTCTGGATCTCGATGACCTCGTTTTGGGGGGTTATGAGTCCCCCTGCTTTTGACAAAACGAAAAGTTCGATTCGACGCGTTTTCTATTCTTATCAAGCCATTTTTAGTCCGGGCGAAGAAAACCGATGGACCAATACTGAAATGTGTGTTCTCGCCCCCCCCCCCCCCCCAAAAAGCGGAAACGCCCGCTTTTCTATTCCAATACCTTGTCTGTTCACCTCGCTCGACCTTTAAAGAAGGGTTTGAATGCGATGCGAGTGCACTATAAGGAACCGGGACTACGATAACGGGAAAAAAAGGCAGAATTCAAGTTCAAAAGCTTCAAAGACGGCATTTCGGGTGTTAAAAATAAAAATAAAAATGTTAAAAATAGCCATACGTGGAACAGTTTGACTTTGATCAAGGGGGAGGAGCTTAAGTTGAGCCATCGGAGAAAAGGTTCCGTCCAGTTCACATTCACATTCAAAAAATGTTAAAAATAGCCATACGTGGAACAGTTTTAGCTTGATCTAGGGGGAGGAGCTTAAGTTGAGCCATCGGAGAAAAGGTTCACATACACAGGTGAGGGCAATTTAGGGGTGCGGTGGGGGATGTTATCTGCCATACGGAAAGCTCTAAGGCTCAAGGTCCCCCTTAACCCCCTACACCGCAAAAAAAGCCTTCTTACAACCTGCAGCGTATCTAGGGTACTGTACTTTAAGAATCTACAGTAATTCCCGTATAGTACATATGCAGCCAAATCTAGGGCTCTTATACTCTTCACCCTCAACCCCCTTGGAAAACATTTGAGCCAGGTGTGTTCTAGACTTCTTTCCCACGCTCCTCAACAACGGTCCCGAAAGAGTTTGTCAACTGCTCTTGAAAAAAGGGGGCGGGGTCAAAAGTATTGGCGACTTTGGGCTCATTAATCAAAAACGCACTCCATTTTTCTTTCGTTTTTTTCCATGATCTTAGAGCTGGAAGACGTTTCCGAGTTTCTCTGATTGAACCTGTCTTGGTTCATTGAATTGTTTGAATTAATTGAATTTTCGTTTGGATTTTTCTGGAAATTCATGAATAATCGCAGAGTTTTAATGAATTTCTACTCGATTATGTGAAATTAAAAATGATTACTGTTTAACAGAATCCAAAAAATGGGAAAGGGAGTTGTACCTTTTTATTGGATAGATTTATTTTTGTTGGTCGTTTTTTCAGTTTGGGAAGATCTACTTTGAATATCTGAAAGGTTTAAAAAAGGGGAAAGTCAACGAGTTTCTCTTCACACTAAACAACTGCTCATGTACCTCATGCTGAGGGTGTGATGTGAAACGTTGGCGTAAACTCTTCTCGCGTTTACGAGTTTGGTTGTCTCGCCATATCACAAGTCGTTCGTAAATTGGCGCTGAGCATTCTCTCGTTTGGATGACGAGCTCGATTCTGTGCCCGTCTTGTTGCAAGAGAGGTAATGTGGATGTGTGTGTGTGTGTGAGGGCAGGGGGCTATTCTCGTAGCTCTTTTAAGGTTTCCTCTTATTCATGTCCAGCGTGAATATAGTGTTACAACTGATGAGATGAGATGGGGCAGATGAGTTCCGAAAAGTCGCCCGCTGGGAGACTTCGGTGGGAGCCAATACCAATAGTCCTTTGGTAATGTGCCTCATTCACACAAACATCCGGATTAAGAGTCGATAAAACAAAAGAGTCGATTAAAACAAAACCAAATATCATTTGTAAAAAAGTGAATCAAATGAAAAAAAGTTCAAAGAGATAGAGGAGCAAGTACCGTCTAGAAAGCCATTTTTTTGCTGGGATTTTTGCAAACTATCCGTCTCAGAATCCTAGAAACTTTTTTGGAGGCCTCCTGCTTCGCCAAATTCAGTCCATATGGGGTTTCGCCGTTCATCGACGAGGCATGGGTAGTGCGTACGCTTGGCGGCCGCGCGTTCAAATCTCCAGAGATTAGTCGGAATTTCTTTTCAAGGCACATTCAGGAAAGTCTGATTGGAACACTATAGGCCCCAATATCATTTGGACGACTTGGTGCCAATAAGGCTGTGGCTTTAGTTCAGTATTGATACGATTTTATCCCAATATATTTGGTGATTTAATGCAATATAGTATTTGGGATGATTTTAAGATAATAGTATTGGGATGAGTTTTAAAGGAAGTTATAATTGACTGGGAGGGGTAAAATGGGATTGTAATAAGCTGGAATTGGCTTGGTGATTTATGAGGACCAATGACCAATGCCTCCCGACTCTTTGAATCGAGATTCAGGTTTTTTAGTGTTTACTTTTTTGTTACTTTGTCTGAGGCGATCTGGAGTTGAGCTGGAGCTTCTCTTCCTTTGTCTCTGAGAGTTGATTAATATAGGAGTGAGCGATGAATCTATGTAGAACGAAAAGGGCTTGGGTCGTGGCTTTTTTAGTGAAGTTATAAATCAAAACGAGTGGCACGCGGACGATGAAGATGTGGATGTTGCTCATTGCCAGTTCTATAAAGACCTTTCGGAAAGGGGGGGGGGGATGCGTGCTCTTGCATTTGATCTACATAGCCAATGAATAGTGTAATAAATCTGGAAGCAGGGTTACGCAATGGAATTAAACTGGATCTAAATGCATAAATCAGTTTAGATTTCAACTCGTGCAACGATCTGAAATTCATCCACCTGCAGTTTTTACTTTGGGGATTGGTAAAATTTAGCCCGTTTTTGTTTTCCCAAAAGGGCTAATCACTTTTCCGAGAAATAGACAGAAAGTGTGTTGCTGGTTCAAGTTTAAGAAGAAAAAGGAAGAAAATTCCAAGTTTGTCTTGTCATTGACTCCTGATGATTCCGATTGAGTGAATCGCCAAGACTTACACGTTGTGGGGGGGGGAGCTTGGGATGGGTTTGATGTTTTGAATAGTCTGTTAATCAAGAGAAAACATGGGATGATAAGCCCCAGTATCGCTTTTTGCCTTTTAATCAGGCGCGCGAGCTTTCCTGATTAGCATATATACAAGAGTTTTACAAACAGGATCTTGTCAAAGTTGCCTAACCCGGTGCCAAAGACCTTTGACCCCGCCTTCTCACCACCTTCTCATTTTCTTACACCTTAACCCTTTCTTATTTTTTTAAATGGAAGTAAAAATAAAGTAAGAGGTGTGAAAAACTTTGATCGGAGCGGATCCTAAATGCTTGATTAAAGGGGCTTTTCATTCCTCCATACTACTCCTTCGCAGATAAAACTCCCAGATTAGAATATCCATGGATATTGTAATCTCGCCTTTCAAACCTCCAATCCAACGCCTTGTAATCCTTGATTACGCGTAGACGTACCAAAAAAAAAAACACGCTTTCAAAATCCAACCACACCACTTCCTAATCAACATATACATAATAAAATCAACTAAAATAAGAAAACATTCTCTAGCAATCGTCAAACGTTCCCTCCTCCAGGTGGCTCCAGGGGCGTGGCATGCCCGTTGGCTATAGGAAGGTGCTCCGGACTAACAAAAAGTGTTTGGATCAGCTCGTGGGAGCTAAAGAGACCTCTTGAATCTTCCAACGCTCCAAAGCAATGAATCACATGTGGAGGAGGTTTGGGGATGCGCGACATAGATGAACGCGAGAAAAAGGAAGGTCGACTTGGGTTTCCTTCCATTTATCTACAAGAATTCTATCATCAATTGTTGTGCTTACATCCAGTACCTCGGAGCCAGTGTCTTCATTAGCTGCAACCTGCGGCCCATTCTTGCGATATATGACCTAATCGAGCAGATGGAGGGAAATCTGTGTGTGTGGTATCGATTTCCCTTTTGTTTAACTTTTCGACCGCTGAAAAGGCTCTGGCTCACTCAAAACTTTCATCTAAGGGGGGATATGGTCTCGAAAAGGATATTAAAATTGTGTTTATTTGCATTGGCTCGGGGGCTCTTTTGTACAATCCATCGGGCATTGTATACAAGCTGTCTTAGCATTCATATCAGAAGAAAAGGAATCTAAAAAAAGGAAAAATAAAAAAGTGACTTGACTGGGGTCAAAAGTCATGTCAGCGCACCTTAATTCTTGAAAAGGATTCTAAACGAATGGGGGAAGAGAACAAGCGGAACAAGAAGTCATGGAGCCGCGCAAAAGACTTGTACCATCTTCGCCTAATGGTTTGCTATTAACCTGGCTTTGAATAGCGAGCTCCTTTTTCGGCGTTTTTATTGGAAGTTGTTGAGTTGGCGTTCGGATACTTGCGGTTCGCCATGGAGTAGAGCTGGGCACACACATTCACATTTATAGAATATATATTTACACAGAAACATATACCGAAAGAAAGGGATTAAACGCAATGAATAGAAGATGAGAGAGGTAAAAAAAAAAAATAAAAAAAAATAGAATAAATATAAAAAAGGGTTCAGGTCCGGGCGGATTTTGAATTCGCGTGTAATTTATTAAAGAGTACCAGCGCCGGAGTTTTATTTATCAGGGTTATATATAGAGCCTATTAAAGAGCGTAATTACACGTCTCTTCGTTACACAAGTCCACCGCCACAGCGCATAAAACGAGTAGTTGTACAGGATTATTATTGCCACCCCTTTACTTATTTACGATTTGACTCCAAAGGGATGTTAATATCTTATGTAAACAATTTTTTATGTGATTCATTTTTCCTAGTCAGTTAGAACTGGTGTTTTGGGGGGGCTGACAAGCCCAGGTTAGTGTAGGACTACAGTAAACGAAGTGGAAACATTATTTATTTTTATTTATTTTCTAAAAATGGGAAAAACTTGATTACGACGGAGTAATTCCTTGGCACCTTGAAAGGGGAAGTTAGTTGTTGGACGATGGAAACTAGGAAACCAGTTTGCTCTGCTTTTTGGAGTGGAATGGAGTACGATTTATGAACCAGTTTAAGACGCTTAACTTATTCCAGAGAGCTTTGGTAGATTCCTTTACAAGTGCTTCTTGCTCTCCAAGCTCTGCTTTGAATGGAAATGTTCGGACACCCATTTTTCCTCGTCTGTTAGCAAAAAAAAAGAAAAAAAAAAGTACTGGAATTTTACGGCCCTGCAAGAAGAACCTTCTGAACTAGATCGGAGGTCGCCTTGAAAAGTTCCTTCCCCGATATGGATTTCCTTCCAGAAATTGACAAGGGTGGTCGCTTGGCCCCATCAATTTCGGGACACACAACACATATGGCAAGGTATGTGTGTGTGTGCGTGCAGGTGCCGAAGAACCTCGAGCGAACCACTTTGTAAAATGATCACTTGTCTCTCTCTCGCTCGGTCTTTCCCGCTCGCTCGCTCTATTCTGATGGCTTTTGGCATTCCAGAGCTACCCCTCCACCTGACAGTGCAATTTTCTCTGTGGGCTTTTCCGCAAAATCGTGGATTATTTGGCCAGCCTTCGATAAACTCTGTACTGCAGAAAAGTGGTGGTAATCTTGGAGTACATTATAAAATAAATTTTTTGTATTGATAGCTCAGGCGTGAGCTAATGCTCGTTGCCGTTTCTTTACAAGTTTTCGTTAGATTTCATATAGTTGATTATAAAATAATAAATACTATTAAAAGCACTATTTTTATTGAAATTTGGTAATCTTATGGTGAATATTAAAATAATAAATAATATTCAAATCAATCTTGTAATGGTAAGATCACTCGCAATATTTTCACTCTAATCTTGGTAATCTTAATAACTAATAAATAAAAAATAAAATAATATTAAAAACAATATTGTAATGGTAAAATCAGTCCATTATTTGAATTGTAATTTTAATTGAATTGTAATTGTAAGGGCTGCAGTCAAAGATTTTCAAATTCTCAACACTTTTATTCTAATAGTACACATTTATAACTGTAATTTACAATATTTGATTGGTATTTTATTGGTTTTTATTATTGTGAAATTACCAAGAATTTATAGACAGTGTGCAGCGGGTCTACTAAGTTAAAGTCGAGTAAGCTCAAGTCGAAACCCAATTGCCAATGGAGAGTGAGACGGAGAAAATTCAGGGTAAAAAAAAGCCAGGTACTAAAAAACCAAGTTTAATTCATTGGATTTATGTGGTCCGCATGGCAAACCACGGCGTCTTTTCCGTGAGGATTGACTTGAACTTTGGGACGTTTGGGATTGACCCGGTATATAATAGCCCCAGAAGACCACCATGCAGAGCAAAAGAGGATATCCGAAGAAGAATAACGAAGAGTAAAGAAAATCCAAAAGGAAGGGTTGTAAGAAGGTTCTTTCTTTATATATTGCTGCAAAGGTGCGAGTTTGCTCATTTCCACCTGCGAATCTTGACGAAGCCAAAGTATTAAGGGAAGCAAAAGGCGGAATTTCTGACATGTTTGGGGTCTTAAATCATCCTGCCATGTGATGAAATCGCAGCAGGGAGGCCTTCCCAACCTGATTGCTGCGGCTGTTCGAAGCGTCTCGAGCGCCAACGTAACAGTCGTCATAAATGTTGTTTTGTGGCTCTTACATTATCCGAAAGCAATTTTTATTTTTCGTACGTGAAAAAGAAAATTAGGGAAGGAAGGTGTAAAAAAATTGGGGGGCGATGTTTCGCACCTTGGCCCGTGCTTTCCCAACGCAGCGGGACGTTTAACGCCGAGATTGAGATTCTACATTTTATAGCTTTATTCCGAAGCTCTCGTCTATATACTCCTCGTCCACTCTGGCGCTTTTTTTTCTCACTCAGCACAAGTTATTTGCATACATATAACACGTCTCTTACCCTCCCACGCCTTGCAGCGAGTTCTGGATTGCGTCCAGAGTCCAAAACCATCCTTCTATTTCCAATTTTTTTCTTTTTAAAACTTAAAATAAGAAACTTTGATTCGTTTGGGCGATAAAGCTTTCGTCCCAACACTGTAATTAGCCGCTGGCGCAAGATAATTGAATAAACGTTGTAAGGGTTCATCATTTGGACCATGCTATTAGCGATTATCTTGCCAGTGAACCGTGTAATGGTAAATTAATTCCATTTCTTATTCACTTTTCTTTTGCTTTCTCTTTATTTTTATCTATTTTCCCTGTGTGTCTGTTTGTATGCAGAAGAATGCTTGCTTGTTCTCAGTGAGCTCGAGAAGATTCCATAACTCTTAAAAGGGCAACAGCCAGTCAAAAAAGAAAAAAAAAAAATCCAGAAAAACAGTTTCTATTCATACGCTTCTTCCCATCGTACGCGAAGGAGTGATTAAGCTATTAAAGCAAGAAATTTAGAAAGGGTCACGTGGCTGTCCGCTGTCTCAGAAATATCACTATCCATGGTATCCCGAACGCTTTGTTTACTGTTTTCAGCGTGGCAGCATACAGTAACCATGGTAAGGCACGCCGTAAGCCACGCCCGGCACCGGCCGTGACGTCATAACGTCATACAGTTAGCATGCCAATAAGTGGTGAACACACTTTCTCGTTTTGGGGGATCATCTAGACTACAATCTTCCACCACAATCTTAAATTGTGATTTGGATGGCTTATTCTCTTCAACGTTCGATTTGTTTGAAACGTGTGTTGGTCCATGTCCAAACCGTGAAATGGCGTTAGCTGGGGCATTGCGTTAGGCCAAGAAAGAGCTTCTCAAGTCTCGGCTAAGCTTTGAATTGGGTCTAATTGTTGTGTGTAGAGTCTTACAAGGGAAGAAGCAAGCTTCCGTTGATTACGAAGGTCCCCCTGGCCGAAACGAGCCGGAACCAATGCAATCCGTTGCTCGTATTGTTAAGTTTTCCAAGTTTCTTTCCTTTTTTTTCATTGGATTACCTTACTTTTATTTTGTTCACTTTTTCACAGTTTGATTGAGGGGGAAGCGAATGAATTCTTGATGCCAAAAGCTGTTTCTCCGGAATTGCTGTCCTATTTAAATCGTTCTATACAGTTACTATGAGATAAAGAGAGGGGTTGGGTTTCGATATGATGTGATGTGCAAGCGGGAAGATATCCCAAAGCCGATAGAGAAGAAACCGAAAAAGGAAATAAAGAGGGAGGTTACTCTTCGTAATAGGGACTAAGCCGTGGTCACGCTTGTCTGTCTATGTCTGCTTATTCCTCTTTTTTTTCTAGTTTTAATTCTTCAAATTGTATAACTGCCAACCTTTGACACGAGAGTCTTTGGCCTTTCTGATTGATGATTGACGGGTCAGTGGGCAAAAGCTGTAACCGATTCTCGTTCTCGGCCAGCTTATATACCGATAAAAAGAAAACAAAAGGGACCGAAACTGAAAACGATGGGCATTTCTTATTACTTCAGTCTTTCGTAAACCTATTTTTTGACAAGACAAAGACTTTTAGTGTTTAGCCCACCCACTCACTTTCTGCGCCAATGTAGTTATTGAATATATTTTTATTTATTTTTTTATTTGTGAAGCAGTTATTGCTCCGGAGGAAACTCTTCGGACTCTACTCTACGAAAGGAATTTCGCTGTGTTTGGAAGCATGGGAATATTCTGTAGCGATTATTGGAGGGTTTTAAAAAGAGCAGTAGGGCTTTTCAATCACTTTTTTTTCACTTAATAAAAGCGATTTGATACGCCTGGCGTTGATAGTTTACATAGGGCTGGGCGCTGCTTTTGAGGGGAATTACTGTAAAAAAAAATAATAAATAAAAAAAAAAATGGGAAAAGGAAACTGATAGAATTCTTCCAAAACCCCCGCCAAGGCAAGAGGTCCCCTGCATTTTTAAATGATGGATCGGATAGAGATTGAGGTGTAGGGGACAAGTCTGGTGAGTTTCGTGAAGGGATTGATGGATGGATTCTGCAGTATACCGTCGACTCGAAATCGATCGGATACAAGCCTTAGTTGCTGAAGCGTGGTACATTCTCACTGTATTGCGTGTGGGATTTTTTTGGGTGTCGTTTTTGTTGTTCCTTGTTTCCCTGTTTTCTTTGGCTCGATCAAGAGATGTCATGGGTTCAAAAAAAAAAAATAAAAACAGTGACCTGAGTATTTCTGGCTACGGTAGTCCGGGAATTGGAAAATTGAAAAATTTCATGCATACAAGTGAAGGCAATAAGTTGTGCGTTGGTTTACGCCAACCGTCGCTCATGTGTTGTAACACAATTTTATTTCTCTTTGAAAAGCGTCGTAAAAGAGCTCGGGAACATGACTTGGAAACTGACCGCAAAGACACAAAGAACCCCAAAGCGGCATGTTTGTATTTATTTTTCTATGTCTTTTCTTTTCGCTGGTGATCTTAAACGTACCGGGGCACGTCATTGGGCCCATTAACTGTCGTACCCAATGACGGAGATTCCAAACGCAAATAAATAAGCGACTTTGCGGAAAGAGAAGCGGAGTTGGTGTCTATAATCTGACAGTCAGGAACTCGCTTGGGAGAAAAAGAAGAAGAAGCTTCTTCTTCTTTTTTTACGAATTATGGCAGAGTGAGTGTACAGTACGGCACTAGTACTTTCTGCCGTTGGGGGTCGTTGTCTTCGTGCCTTTTTAAAGAGCTGGGGATTTATTAGGGAGTCGCAAAGGAACAGGGATCCGGGAATCGTGTTTTTCATCGAATTTTGACCAGAATCTGGGTAAATAATCCTTCAGTCGAGGCCATTGACGCTTGAGCAGGACTGTGAAAAGAACTTTTTGAAATGTTGAAATGGACTAAAAATACCCTTTCCAAGTTTTTAGAGTGTTAAAAAAAGGTTCCATTTTACCTAGAAATAAGGCGATTACTGGTATCAAGATGTTCCTGGGGCGAACTGTGCCGTTTGTTCGAAAACTGTCCAACCCTTTTAACCCATTGATTACAAGATTGTATTTCAATTTTCCTTAACCACGCATATGAATTCTACAGTAATGAACTTGTTTTCGGTTTTAAGGAATCTAATTGTGAAAGAGTTTTGATGTGAAAAATTTCAATGAAAAATTTGAGTTAGAAACATGAGCTCAAGTTTTCCCCTTTCAAATTAGTGTGGATTCGGCGTAATCAAGTGTTTTGCAATGTTTTGCAATTCATGTGTTTTTACGTAACTTTGATTACCAACCTAATTTACTAACCTAATTTAGTTATTATATTACTATAATATTATATTACTATATTATATTATTATTATTTAGTTATTATATTACTAATTTAGTTAATATATTACTAACCTAATTTTAGTTATTTTTTTCTAATTTTTCTTTTTAACTCGTTACAAACAGGCTATATTTGTGTAACCTTTATTGGCAATGGAGCTTTCCAAGAGAAACGTCGATGAACGATGACAACCGAAAAAAATAAATAAAAAAGAGGCAGCCGGTTTTCGATTTTTCCAAGCCCGGTAGCCTGGTTTTTCTACTCTTGGGTTGATGTGTATGTGTGTGACAAGTCGTTCAGGCGCATTTGGAGGAGGGCACAGGAAGCTCATTAACTTAATAGGCTCATTTTTAGGTCCAGTATACCATTTTAATACGAGTTATATTTCAAAGTTACCTTATGTACTGGAAGATCGGTTCACTTCTTTACTTTGTGGGTTTCGTTTTTACAGTGTAGTGTCGCATTCCGGGAAAAAAGTCTGCTCGCGTAAACAGCCGCACTGAAATTACGAAAAATTTTGGAAAAATTCTTTTGAAAAAAGGGGAAAATTTTTCGAAAAGACAATTTTGGGTATTGCTCGGCCGAAACCTCAAAAATTCTTTAAAAAGACGATGATTCGGAAAAATTTTGAAACAAAATTTTGAAAAAATTGGCAAAGTTCTCGACAAATTCTTCAGAAAGACGATTTTGCGCATTTTTTTTTATTATTTATTAACCGGAGTAGGCAATAGCCAATTGCCCGTCTATTTATTGGTCATTTGATTTCCCAAACTTTCCCTCATTGGGCTAATTACAGGAGGGAAGGGTAGAAGGTAGGGAGAGGGGGGTAGGTTGAGATTTTGCGCATTGTTTGACCGAAACTTGACACAATTCTTGAAAAAGACGATCTTTTCGAAACTTTTGAAATGTCTAAAAATTTCCAAAAATTTAGATTCCTTCGATTTTTTCAAAATAAGTTTATCACTCCTTTGAAGCATTTTTCAAATTTTGACAAGTTTCGAAAAAATTCGAAATATAGTGTATATTTTGTAAAAGTTGCAGAGTTTGGCAGTAAGAAATCGTCACCTGGAATACCCCCCCCTTGATCCCTATACCCCCCACCATCACCTCTAACCGGGTCTGAGGGTAACAACCTAGGATAAAGGCGTTTGTATTACTGTGTTAAAACGGGAGAAAGGGAAAAAAATGGCCGGCTGTTTTTGGTGCCGTATTACTTTGCTTTTTGGCTTATTATTGAAGTTAGTGTCGCAGTGGGGAGCATGCGCTCAATTCAGCCTCATTTTCCTTTTTTCTTCTTCTTTTTTTTCTATTTCCAAAAGGGGATGAGCCGTTTGTAGGCCCAAATGTAATAGATTCGACAGCTGTCGATTTTTTAACGTTTCTGGTAGTACTACTTTTCTTTTTCATTCTTTTCGAGGGAAAAAATGGCCTTAAAGTGACTCTGAACATTGCCAAGATCGAGTAGGTTACATTATGAAAAACGTGAGTCCTTTTGGGAGGGTAGTTGGGATAATAGCTATTTTTTTTTCTTAACGTTCGTTTTTATTCAGTTAAAACCACAATACTTTCCCCATCCCTTTTACCACGTAAGATAAATGCGCTTGACAAGCCCCCAAAACTCATCTTCGCTCGTTATGCTCAGCTCTATTATCCATCTCAAAGCCATGTCACTCGCATTTATAGTCTCTCGCTCTTTAGAAAGAAGTAAAAAATGGTTTAAAAAAAAAAGGCTTTTTTGGCCGAAAATCCACTTTTTTAACTTTTTTCCCCGAGCACAAGGGGAAGACCACCGGAAACCTTGAGTAAATACTCTGTCATTAATAGTGGAATCGTGCTCGACTTTTTTCTCTCGAGTTCTCTCCCTTTCTTCTTAACAAAAAAGAGAGAAAAACTGAAAAGGCAAGTCCACATTACTCTCAATCCTATAATAGCCCGTGTAGCTTTAGCAGCCAACGGAGAAGGAGCGTCTTCTATAATACTGCGGAAAAAAAAGAAAAAAGCTGGGAGAAACTCAAATAAAATTTAAAAAAAAAAAAACAGGAAGACGCTTCGAGAGGAGCTTATGGGGCTGTGTGAGGCATGGCCCAGATTATAATATACCCGTCGTGATTCACCTAATATGCAGGCTCGCCCTAAACATGCCGAAAAACATGCCGAAGGAAGAAGAGGAACAAGTCGTGCTTCCCTGGGCTCCTCCCACTCCTGCTCTCCAACCTTATTTTTTGGCAATCTTTTTTGGCCGAAAAAGGAAGACTTGTAAAAAAAAAAATTAAATTAAAAATAACAACAAAGAACAAAACTAGCAGTTATTTAAGAAAGTGTGGTTCAAAAAGAGTACAGACCCCGCCCAACTAATCTTTGGGTCTCGGCAGCGGAGAGCAACGGAGATCTGATCCGTAGAGCTGTTTGCGTCGTCCTTATGATTGAGTTCGGTGATTATTAAGGCAACTTGTGAATGCAGCTCGCGTTTTCTAAATACCGAATAGAAACATTCATTAGATTTCAGTCTTTTTTTCTTTGGTTTTTCTTTGCCCAGTTGTATAATTTCTAGAATTTCGAAAAAAAGAAGAATCCCAACCATTGTCTGACTAACATACAGCTTAATTATTGCCGTTCGGTTGGAGCGCCAGGAAAACTTGGTCGGAACAAACTGCAGAAGCCTTATATGAAAACTGGATGATGAACATCACGAGCAAGCCCGGTGACATGTATACAAGGCTCGAGAGGCAGCTCTACAATAGAAAATTACCTTCCCGAGAGGTCTGCAAGACGGCAACTCTAGTGTTCTAACGTTCCTTCTACTGTTTCTTAACTCTTTTTTTTTTTTTCTAATACCGTCTTGGATTTGGACCCAAAGTGGGGAGATTCATATGCAAGTCTGGTAAGAAGCGTGTCATTTGGTTTTTTCTGCTCCTCGAAAGCCAGCTTCTCTTTTTTTTAAATAAAGTTCAAGAAAAGGAAACCTTCCTGGGTTTGAAACTGAGGTTTTTAACGGTTTCAACTGTTATAGTATTGCGCAAAGGGTTGTAATGCCGAATGCATGTGTGTTAAAGTTGAAATGCAGTCGTTAACCGCATTTAAAAGATCGTTGGAGGAAAGAAGGGAAGGTTTGCTTCGACCGGAGATCATTAGCACAACATATTTAATGTTAACTCCTTTTATTTCTTTTCATTTTTTTTTATTATTTTTTAAAAAGCTTCTGGGATTCTTTTTATGAGGCGACCTTATATATGTACATATGTGCCAAACGTCTCCAGCGGCCTAATTATAGCGATCATTGAGTGTATTCTAGTTTTTTTTATTTTGTTTCGGGAGACTACAAAGTGTACTAAGTGAGCACCCTAACAGGTTTATTTGGAGCGGAGCAATTTCCAGTGAGAAGAGGCCCCTCTTGTTCTTTTTTTTCCCGAATTTTAATCCTTTTATTTTTATTGTATTTTTTAAAGCCAAGGTTTTTATTGTCAGAGCTGGTCATTTGATTAGCTGAAGAATGCGAGAGAAAAGTTTCTTTTTCGGCGCGGAAACGAGCCAAAATTATGCTTTGCGCATAAAGGGAGACACATACTCGTGCCGTTTTGTTAATGGACGCCATTAAGTTTAGGTAGTAATTAGACAAACATGAAGTTTACCTGGTGGGTTTGTTTTTCCCCCTTCTTCTGCGCTTCCTCGACTCTTCTCTGGACCGAAATCCCATTTAGTTTCTGAGGAAGAATACCTTTATAATAAGAAGGAAATTTTGTCGAAGACTTGAGAGAGAGGGGAGAGAGAGAGAGAGAGAGAGAGAGAGAAGGTCGTTAGGAAGTTTTTAATGAGGTTGCCACTTGCAAAAGCTGCACCAAGTATGACGTGATATATACCCAGAAAGCGCCGTGCGACTGGGCTTAATCACTGTAGACGAAAATGACGTCTTTAAGCCCTTTCGTGTGTGCAATAGTTAGATCTAATCAAGGTGGCTTGGCGTGGCGGGTTCTCTCACAAACCAGCGCGGCACTCCACACAACAGCAGCCCGCGAACTATATGGTAATTATTCCATTATGTCCTATTTTATTGCCGTTTGGAGATATAAAAACCAGATGCGCTGCACTGATAAATTGGGGTGATTGTTACGCTTTCTTCCTCTGGGCTTTTTTTCCCCGAGCGCCTAATTAAGGCTCTAGTGAGGTCTAAAAGCTCCCTAACATTTCAATTGTTTAGAAAGAAGACCCCCCCCCCCCCCCCCCCCCCTTTCCTTAATTGTCATTTCTTTTACGACCTCGTCACAACCACTAAATTTTTTTTTGCTTTTGTCGCAATCTTTGATTATTGTAACGCTTGCTTCCTCTTTGGAAGTTGCTGGAACTTTCACTGAAGAAATGGCGTAATTTAAGTATTCTAAATTTTTTTTTTTTTTTTTTGCTTTTGTCGCAATTTTTGATTAGTGTAACGCTTGCTTCCTCTTTGGAGGTTGCTTGAACTTTCGCGGAAGAAATGCGTAATCTAAAAAAATGCGAATGAAGAAATGCGTATTCTAAATTTTTGTAAATTTTTTTTTTATTTGCTTTTGTCGCAATCTTTGATTATTGTAACGCTTCTTTCCTCTTTGGAAGTTGCTTGAACTTTCACTGAAGAAATGGTGTAATTTTAGAATTCTAATTTTTCTTTTTGCTTTTGTCGCAATTTTTGATTATTGTAACGCTTACTTCCTCTTTGGAAGTTGCTGGAACTTTCACTGAAGAAATGGCGTAATTTAAGTATTCTAAATTTTTTTTTTTTTTTTGCTTTTGTCGCAATTTTTGATTATTGTAACGCTTACTTCCTCTTTGGAAGTTGCTCGAACTTTCGCGGAAGAAATGCGTAATGTTAGTATTCTAAATTTTTTTGATTTTTTTTTTTTTTTTTTTGCTTTTGTCGCAATTTTTGATTATGGTAACGCTTGCTTCCTCTTTGGAAGTTGCTTGAACTTTCACGGAAGAAATGGTGTAATTTTAGTATTTAAATTTTTTTTTTTGGAATTTTAAGAAAAGCTCAGAAGTCTCGTTGGAATCGCGACAGATTTTCGTAAAAATTAGACAGACACGACTTGACTCGCAGGAAAGGCGATACAGGGCTAATGGTGGAGGGGGTCGTCGTTATGGTTTAGAGCATTATAGGGCACGGTTTTTAGGGTTCGTATGCTTTGGCTTTTGAAAGTTAAAAGTTTGAGACCCATTGTACCGCCAGCCACTTGACTAATGATTGTGTGCACGGAAAGCAATTGTCTGCCACCGGATTCACATTCTTCTCCCAAAATGGTTGACACCCAGAGCTTGCAGCCCCATTATTACTGGGTATACACAGCGTTTTTGCTCGCTTTCCAGTCGCTCACACACTCACACACACGTAGAAGATACAGAATACACATAGAGAGCCAGGGTTACCAGGATGGATCTCCCTTATCCTTCCCCACATGATGGTGTCGGTTTTTCCTTTTCCTTGATAGTTTAGCTGAGCTATTATGTTGAATCGCCCCGAAAACCGAAAAATCCATTAGCTCTTTGCCTCATATCCCAGGTGATATGATCCGGCCCCTTTTAGCGATTTGTTTGGCGGTTTTGGGGGGTTTCCAGACAGAAATTTTGAACACAACTGCGAATGTGATACAGCAGAAAGCTTCCAATTGCTGCAAGAGGGGGGTCTGGCTATGCTTACATGTCTGCTGGCTTGTCTATCGTACGCAAGGAAGTCGAGATGAAAAATTGTTGCAAGGCTTTTGTGTATCTTGGGGGTTGTACTTGCCATCCATGACTTTGTTATACATACGAGTATTAGGGGAAGAGATTTGATGAGGAAATAACAAGCGAGCTGAGTCATGGTACAACGTTCCACTTCCTACTCAGATTCTGTATTCAATTACAGTAGTGATAAGATCAGAGCAAAGGACTCGGTGGACTTGGGATTTCTTCCGTGCCGATGACAAATTCTCGGGGTTTGGTCATGAAAGCGCAGTTCCTGTCCCCGAGACGTCTCCGGTGTCCGCAGTGTGGCCCAAATGCCTCTAAGTACTAGAAGAGTTTTGTACTATTCGGTTCTCACAAGGAATCTCAATTTTTGAAAATTTTGGGGGAGTTGGGGAAGAGTTTTGAGAAGCATGTCAATGAGTCTAATGGGTTTGGGAGGCCAAAGCGAATTTGGCTGACTTGGAATGTTTCTGGAGGAAAAGGTGCCTCTTGCTCCGATTAATTTATGTATACCTGGGTACCGGCATTGTGTGTTAATAGAACCGAGTGTCACACCGAGAGATATAAGCGCGACAAGGATTTAAGAGAGCTAATGATGGCGGGGGGCTTTTGAGGGTGTCTTGGACTGCTTGGATGCTTTAGAAAAGCCTGCTTAATATAATGCCCGCTGTATCATTAGACGCATTTATGTGGAGCACCGCGGGGACGGTTCTTACTTTGGTCTGATCATCATCCTAAGGAAATCCCATAGAGCATGTTCTCAGGTGTGACTTGTGAGGACTTTGGGGAGACGCTATCAGCTTTTCCGGCTGATATGAAAGAGACCCGCGTGTCATCGTAAATATGCTTGGACGATGACAAGAAGACCGAGACCAAGAATATGAAATGCTAAAAAAGAAGCGAAGAAATGATAAGTCCAGATGGGTCAGTGAGATTAACTGTGTTCTCGTTAGACTGCGTCCAGTTCTTTCGACGACAGAGATAAACCTACTGTAAATGTCATATCTACATCTCGACTTTTGCACATGTCACCTGTAATTTCCTGGGGGAAGAATCAAAACGAGAAAGGACAGGAAGAATGACTGGGTAGGACCTTTAGTTTTTTTTTTTTTTAGTTTTTTTTTTTTAGCATTTAGCTTCTCGCGTTTCGGTTTTGGGACTGTAATGTAAGCTGCTTGTCCTGCATGAGAACATGAGTCCTGGCAAGTTTAGCATAAGTGTGTAATCCATGCAGGTTAATGGACATTAACAGTCATGTGGAAGTCGTGATGACCGTGTAAATGGGGGCGAAGAGTTTTACTATTATAGCGGAATCTTTTGAAGAGTGCAAAGAGAGAGAGAGAGTTGCATGAATGTTGGGAAAGGTAAAGGATATTTTTCTTTTGCCTAGTGCTGATTGCAATGCTTAGTTGGACCTGGCTCTTATGGTTGGACTTTTTAGTTTCGTATTAATATGTATAAATTTGGAAGGGGCAAGGAGGATCTTTGCTGGGATCGGTCCGTTTTTCTTTTTACCCGAGATGCAGATTCCTCAAGTCATTAACATGCGAGGCAAGGTGAAGCTGACGTGGCTCTTTCTGACGTTCTGGCTAGATTATGACCTGACACGGGCTAATTACATAGCTAGAAAACTTTTGCTTAGCCATAAACTTGTTTGGCAATTAAAAACTACATGCGCGCAAAGAGAAATTGGATTGGCTCAATAGCGTAGGTACAGTGTAGATTGTATACATAATGTGTGGAACAACTCGGGTATGAGAGAGTTCCCAAGATGTATGCAGGTTAATAAGAAAAATTCGCTGCGTTAAGACTGCAATTTATTTGTTGGATAAAAATCCGTGACGAGCCCTTAACAAAGCGACTAATGTAAACGCGCCTTACCTAACAAGTGAAGCGGCGCAGCTTGGGTTGCGCGGTCGTTCATAGGCTACCTAGTCATGGTGTACAGTACGCCCGCCGCTTTGTCAAGGCTAAGCGTCTTAACTTGCTGAATTTCTGCTTGAAAAGTGCCTTAAAATCTGCCTTTCTGCCCTACAGTCTCTAACCGTGCTTTAATGAGAAGTGTAAAGAAAAAACTGTACGATTGCACGTGATATTCGTAAATCTTTAGACGCTTTTAAAAACGTTCGATTTTGGCGACCGGCTTCAAAATGGCGTCCCGCCCAGTTTCAGCATATTGTGCTCCACAATTTACGTTCTAAGTTTCTCTGAATGATACAGCTATTTCCGTCTTCAAACCATGTCATACTAGTCTTGTTTCAGTATGTGATAAGTCGCTTTAAAATCTGAGCTTTAAATTCAAAACTTCTTGAGAATATAGAACCGTTATTATGGAAAAACGTTCGATTTTTCCCGGCCATCAAAATGGCGTACTTTCAGCACTTCCTAGGAGTTAACTTTTGTGGAATGTGAAGTGTTTCGAGTACAAATTTTGCCAGATCAACCAAGCAAGTTTCCTGGTATACTGTTCCAATCCCAAAGTTCCAACTTCTAAACCCACCGTCCTCTTCTTCAATCACCACCACCCCCCCTCTTTCCTTCGATGCCCTTTTTACTATGAAAGAAGCTATAACGCTGCAAACTTTGTCGAGACAAGATCAAAACGCCGTAAAACCAAGAGGATCTTCTTAAGTCAACAATTCTGTCTTAGATCGGTGGTTTAACCGAGTCAAAATGCGTTGGTTTGGGGGGTCCTAGACACTTTCGGTAAACAGAGAGCTTCATAATAGGACCTTTATGAGTATGCACCTGTTATTATCGCTCTGGTTGTATATACTCCCTAGGCGTGTGAGGGATTTTGATCCTCAAGACCTTTAGAAGCTGAATCTTTGCACCCTTTTCTTTTCCTATGGGAAAAGGCCAACGCTTTCGAGAAAATGGATCCGAGAAATTGTGTAGTTAAGGCGGCTTTAGCAAACCGATTGACCCCGTATCTTCCAAGCGAGCAAATACGCCAAATGGCCCATCTCATAAGAAAATCCTTTGCCTCGAGGTAGCATATAGATTAAGAAGAGGTACCCATGTGTTGCTTCCAAAAAAAAAATACAAAAAAATGCAACTCCAAATTTGCCAGGGGATGGATTAAAAGGAGATGAAGTATCCCTCTCTCTTTCGCGTTTCTGTGCTGCAGACTTTTCAAGGGCTCATTTCTTGTACTCAAATTCGAGCATAGAATTTACGACCTGCACGTGAGCCTCATAAATTGAGTCCAGATGACCTATTGTTTGCTCTTGCCCAAAACTTAAAAACTTTGTCTTAAAAAAAATCCGAGTGTATTGTAGCGAGGTCTTCATTACAAATTTCTCAAAATGGCTGTCTGCTCTCTCTCATTCGCTTGTCTGCCAGATACAAAGTGATGCTATCCTTCTCTAGAAGAATCCCACAATCTGTAATCCCCATATGTGAAAGGCCTATCATAATCTAACATAAGATTATACAACAATTATGTAAAATATACAAAAGTGTATCAAAAAAAATATCTATAAAATTACATATTAAAAATCTTTCATCTTTTGGGAGGATTTTCTGTTTTGATAATTTTCTGCTTCTTTTTGGGGCCAAAAATCGTCTTTTTGAAGAATTTTTTGAGAATTTTCGTATTCTTCGAAATTTTCTTGGATTTGTCGAATTCTTCGAAATTTTCTTGGATTTTTCGAATTCTTCGAAATTTTCTTGGATTTTTCGAATTCTTCGAAATGTTCTTGGATTTTTCGAATTTTTTTTGGATTTTTCGAATTCTTCGAAAAAAATTTTGATTTTTCGAGAAGTTTTCGAATTTTCGGCTTCAAAAATCTTCCAACCAGAATGAAAAAATGTTCAACGAAAACGAATGCTGTCAAAAGCCTCATTGAACTGGTATAAAAGCGCATTCCAGGGTGAAGCATTTATTAGGACATCAGCTAAGCAAGTTTAACAGCTTAATTTCGGCGTAAAAAAACGACAAAAGGAGAGCTGGGGAACTCCACAGGAGCTCTTTTGTTTTCTGTACTTCGCCCATCCCATAGCATGCACATATACTCTCCCTGCGCCGCTGCGCGAAGAAGCGTTTTTCCACGGACCCGCCAGGACTTTAAATGGTCCCTCAATTTCAAGATTACAGCATGCTATATGCAGATTAACTTTTTAGCCCATTAACGGATAGTAAGAAACCCCCAAAAGTTGCGCGTGGGTCTTATTGTCCTGAGAAGGAAATCCTGCTGAGACCCATTAACATTAAATATGACTTGTCAACGAAAACTGCGTGCGGAGGACGTGAATGCCCTGTAGTTTCTCATGGCTTCTAAACAGCATCTCAATCTTTAAAAAAAAAGAAAGAAATGAAACCGTTTGGGTTTGGTTCAAAGAAGCTAAGGGGATTACATCGGCACTTTGCTGAGCCAATTAATCAGTTTATGAGTCTTGCATGTGTTAATCCAAGGCCCGATAGCGGTACAGGTTGTTTGTTGTTTCTTTTTATGCGCTGAGGAACCCGAAATCTGTTCCCGTCTTCCCAGTTTTCCACTTTTCCAACATGCTGCACTTTAGGGAAGTTGGAGCAAGTGCAGATGTAAAGCAGGGCAAGATTGCATGCAAACGCAGCAGATGTGAACCCTGAATAGCAGGAGAAAGCGGGCTCTACGTTGTTATAGCTTTGAGAAAATATCGTTATTAGGTTAAGAAATAGACTACTAGAAGAGCTAAAGAAACTTCCCGAAGATGAGAGAACACAATGTTCCTCCAAAGCTTCTCCTTTTTTTTTATTTCTTGTTATCTTGTATGGGTATTTATTGGATCCTTGAGGGGAAATACTCTAAAAGGGGAAAACGTCGTAAAGAAAAGAAAAGGGTTTAATAAAGCACACCTGAGGACGGAGAGCGTCTAATTAGAGCTTTTCCACCTGTGCAGTTTGTGGTCCCCAGTGAAAAGTCAACACAGCAAGTCACTGCCTTGGCTGGGACTACCGGGAAAACGTCCCAGTCATCATACGTGATGGTTTGACAGGATTTCCCAAGAAAAATATATATAAAAAAAAGATTTCTATTTGACGATAAGAATAAGATTGTTATTTTTTTTTCTCTTTCTGGAAGATGGCACTTTCTTCCCACTTCTTCCCAGCTGCTGAAATTCAATTATAGAACAGAGAGAGACAGAGAGTTTGAGTTAGGCCTTGTTGATTTAGCCTGATTTGTACTTACTTTTTATTACAGATCCACAAAACTATTAATTATTTTAATTATAGCATTAACGATAATTAATTAATTAATTATCCTTAATGGTTATATTATTTTTATATTTACCTATTATTTATTATTTGTATTAATTATTTATATTTATATTATTATGTATATTTATATTATTATTATATTAATAGTTATATTATTTATATTTACGTATTATTTAGCCGCATTTTAAGTTTGGAAGTGTTTGAAAGACATCTTGTTCCGAAAGTTTGACGACTTGATTTGGGACATTGTGCTGCTCCAGCACACTGTGATGACGCCTGGTACTTTTCAGAAGCCAAACAAGCCGGAAATTAGCTACGTATATCTATTTTACTTTTTAATGCAAAGCTTTCGCAAAACCAACCCGTTTTACGGATTTTGTGACAAACAGGTGTAATTTATCCTGCTGTCACAATGACACGTCATTTTGGAACAATGATATTTTTCAGCTAATGGATGGAAAGAAATTACACCTTTTAACTAGTTTAACTGTTTAAGTTCACTGTTTTACTAGTTGACTAGTTTACAAGTTTTAACCTAACCTAATTCATTTCCACTCCAACTGCCGAGTGACACCTCACTCGTTTCTGGAGCACGTTTGGCAACAATATGACGCCTTAGTGTCAGTTTTAACCTCCAGGTTATTAACCGGAGAACCTGTAATAACAAACATCAGTGCCATCTGTGATTCTTTTGCACCAATAAAGCTAAGGTATACGGGAGCCTTCATCTTTCCATGAAAATCTTCAAGATGATTTAATACTAATCTAAGAATAGTAATTACTTTAACCTCGTTTTCATTTTCGCCTAAAAGAAATCCAACTCTGATAATAATCTAAATTCTCGTAATAATAGCACTTTTTTCTAGCATTATAATAAGACTTTCCGAATTCCAGGAATAACGGTAGCGATTGTTGAAGGCATCTGTCCTGTCAACTCTTCAAATCATGTGTGGTCTTATGAATGGGAGATAAAAGTTGGGGTTTATCCAAGAACACCGCATCTCTTTTAAGAGCCCTCCCAAAGTTGAAATAAAACGCAAATAAGAAATCATAAAAGAATGGAAAATAAAAATATGAAAGGTCCTTTTGGTGGGAGCATATGCTTCCAATTCTATTGTGTGCTGTTATATTTCTGGGTCGACTCCATAAACCTTTGACCCTGGCATAAGTATACGCTTTTGCCTTTTTGGTGAATCCATGCATGCAATGTGTATGTAAAAATTCCTACCCTCTTGAACCTAGTGAACGATTTGGAGCTAAAAGCTCATCATCATCTCATCTGCCTTTTGTCAGGGTCACAGGAACTGTCGTGAAAGTTTACCAAGTTCCAGTTGAGGGTAACTTTCTGGCCCTGGTTTCCTTTAAAAATAAAAAGAAATGTTCCTTTTTTCATAAGGACTTTTTGGCAGTGGGCGTGATCCGTTTTACTGTACTTTTCTCTTTTTTTTGGTCGAAAATGATGTCGTTTTCTACAGCCAAAAACTTGTATTGTTATAGAAGCGGGTTTTTTTAAGGCGGGTGGAGAAGACGGAATGGAATGACAACGAGTTTCTTTTTGCTTTACTGGCCCCACAAGTCCACTCACACGCGATGGGATTAGACATCCATTTTATGCATTCAAGGAAAATAGCAAAATCTTTACAGTAATAACAAAGCACTAGACAAAACAAGGCGAAAAATACTGGCCGCTGACCAAATGGGTTACTGTCTTCCTCTTCAGATCTATTTCTCTTTTTAAATTCTTAATTGCTCTAACTTTACATTAGCACCAAAGTCCAATGCGCTTGACTCGGAATTCCTCTTTGTTTCATTCTTGTCTGTCTCTTTATTGAATTGTATTGAATTGATTTAGAGAAGATGGGAAGCGAAAGTTGAATCGAATCGAATCAACTGCGCATGGTAAGGTCCAAAGGTGCTGCGCTCATCTCTTCTTTCAAGACGGGGTAGAGTCCGTGTTGATCCACATCTTCATCTTCCTCCGGAGAGTGGAGGAAATCGCGGGCTGTAAGGACACGAGCTTGGGCCCGGACGCACACTTGGGACTTGCGCGAAAGGTCGATAGGCGTGTCCTGTTCGGGGACGTCTTGGCCCAGGTGTTGCCCGTCTTCTTCGGCTTCAACTCGGTCGTCTTCGACGGTGGTTCGGTGATGGGAGGAGACTGGCGTACTGTAGAGCCGCGGATGATGCGAGAGAATGTGGTAATAGGGGTGCGTCGAGGGCAGTGGCAACGGCGGATGCACTGAAGAAGGGTAAGATGAGGGGGAATCGCCGAAGTCGCGGTCGCTGTGACTCGACTCGGGGGAAGGTTGTGTGTACTGGAAGCTGCTGGTACTGCCGATGGCGAGCAAACCCGCTTTGGGTGACACCGGATGATGAAGATGGCTCAACTTCTCCCGTTTGATGGGTCGGATGAGGGGATGATCTACGTCGTGGTCCGGGGACGGCGCGTCGGTTAGAGGCGGGGGCGTGAGCGACGTATCGGAGATGGATCGTTTGCTCTTGCTCGGCGGCTGATTCGTCTGATTGAGCGAGGATGAGTCGCGAGAGGATGAGTTGGGCGAGCTGAGGGTTGGCGAAGGAGCCGATTTCCCGTTACGCGGGAGCATGAGGAAAGAGGTCGGAGTATCGTCGTTGGGTTCGGATTTGGTTTGAGACCCGGCCGGGCTCGGACTGTTGGTGTGGTACAGATGGCTGGAATCCATGGAGAGGCCCGTTTGTTCTTGCAACAGGCAGTGGATCTTGAACCAGTTGGAGCGGCGACCGTAGCGCGACCCGCTTTTGGACATGCCCACTAAAAGGCACTTGCGCAGGCGACAAGCCTTGCAGGAAGTGCGGTTTTTCTTGTCGATCACGCAGTTGCCGCCGTGTTTGCATTCCTGGATGGCTGAAACGTTACTATAGGTCCGTCCGAAGAATGACTGTTGAAATTGCGAAAAGAAAACAGGAGGAATTTAGATATTTGCTCTGGAAATACTTCAGCGGTGCAAGAAAAGAGAACTTTGCTACCGTTCCATAATTAAAAAGTTATTTAAAATAAGTTTCGTTAATTAGAGAAGGAATTGCTTCCAAAATTTACAGTCACAGAAATTTCTGCGAAAATAGTATTTTTGAGACAAGGTCAACGAGGGAATTTAGTCTATTCTTATGATTTTATAGATTTTTTTCTTATAGAAATTGGAACTCGTTCGGTTTCCCCCATATTCTAAATAGTAAGCCACGAATCAAGAGTAGTACTGCCATTCATAGTGCACAGGCTTTCGTGGGTGCACACTGTACAGAGTTAGGTTAGGTAAAGGTTGAGTTAGGTTAGAAGCTAGACTAGGTAAAGCTAACCTAGCCTAGTTTCTAACCTAACCTAACGATCTACAGTGTGCACCCACGAAAGCCTGTGCACTATGAATGACAGTACTACTCTTGATTCGTGGCTTACTATTTAGAATGTGGGGGAAACCGAACAAGTAGCTATAAATTTGCGAAACTAAAGAAACTAAATTGAAATTCACAGAAATTTCTGCAAGAATGGTTTGGCCTTTTTTTAGTATCGTTGAAATAAATCCTCGAAAAAGAGAATTCAGTATAATTCATTTAATTGCGAAAGTTCAATGATTCAGGTCATTTAGTTTCACCTACATTTCGGAACACTTAAAATCACGTAAATGTCAGCATATTTTTAGGATCATTTAAATTCTTGAAAAAGGAATTTGAATGCAGTGTTATTGTTTCTTTATTTACGAAAGATTAACGAATTCCGTGCATGGAAGTGCACAGACATTTCCGCAATAATACTTTACATAGTTTGGCGGGGCTATTAGTTTGTTTTGTTCTTTTAAAGAAGAGACGAGCTTTTAAAGAAGAGACGAGCTTTTAAAGGAAGAGACAGATATGGGCAAAACAGATGAATGGACTTACTTTGCAACCTTCGCATGTAAAAGCGCCAAAGTGGAACCCTGCAGCTGGCTCGCCACATACTTTGCATTTCTGGTTCATCTAGATTACAAAAGAAGATGGGAGAAAAAAAAGGACAGAAAGAATTAGTAATTAGGTCTAGGTAACTTGTTATTGCGAGTTCTTCTCCCCCTTAAGTGGAAAAAAAGGCAACATAAACCATGATAAGGAGAAGTACAACACGTAGATGGGAATTGGGAAGGAAGACCTCGCTCTAGTTTTAACCATATCCATCTATCTGTGTCGTCGTGAATGAGGAGGCACCGTTTTGGGTCTTGTTGTCATGTCTGGAGAAGTTTAGACCATTTTTTGTGCTTTTTTTTCACAAAGCGCCGATTCCAAACGTCTTAGAAAGTTTCCGAGCGCGGTTCCGTCCCTTGTGTTGTTTGTCGTAAAAAGGAAAATCGTTGTCATCTTCTTTACCACGGCATGTAAACTAGGGAAACGTGAACGTGAGAAAGTGTATCAACTACACACATCACATGTAAATGCGACAAGGATTGGGCGTCTTACTCATTTCTATTGCCAAGTGGAGGAATCCCGAGTTTCACTTTTTTTCCCTTTCGTAGGACTTTTGCTACCTTATATTGTCGTCACCTTGGCGTGACAAGTCGGCTCGCTCCTTTTTGATAACAAATAATGCCACGTGGAAGACGGTTTCGCCTTTGTCGCTTTGTTGATTGTTCGATTTATAGCGGAACAATCAGGCCAGAACGTCATCCTGTGTGTCTTACAATAGGCTAGTAATCTCATGCATCGTACAATGTCACTTTCTCCTAGCCATTCTCGATTTGACCTCTTTTTTTTTAACTCTTTTGCTTCTTTTTCTAAACAAACTTTACTTGACTCTAAACAAACTTTACGTCAATTTAAAATGCCTAAATAAATTTCATACATTTATTTAAGAATTCAATTCTATCGTTTCGGATTGATTTAAGAATCAATTCTAAATTTCTTTGTTAAATTTCTTTGAAATGTCGGTTTGAAGTTTGGTTTAAAGTTGATGCATTTTGGGGTATGACCGTCACTGCCATCTCTTGCCAAAAATGATCATGATCAACTACTCGGTGTGGAACAAAAAGCTTTCAAAGCCTTCTGAAAAGCAATTACATCAGCTGTTCTAGTTTAGGCAACTTGAGACTCCTTTGAATACTATTTTGAATACTGTGAGCAGCTTTTTTCATTAGAAAGGAATGTGGGAGCTGGAAAGGACGCTCCAGAAATCGTGTTTTCGAAGAGAAGAAGAGCTTGTTGAGAAGATTGACTCGAATAGATGTATGTAGAATAGATGTAGAAGAAACAGGAAAACATGTTGTCTATCACATGTCACTCGACTTGAAGAGTAGGCAATCCTTAAGTTATGCAAATCAGGGCTTGGAAAACCCAGTCGGAAGTGTTCAAGTGACAAAATTCATTTAGTTCAACTTGCGACTATGTTGTCACGGAGCTAACCTGATCTACCGCCGAGGCGATGGGTTCCAAGAAATGGAAGGAAAGACAAAAAATAAGCAGAAGAAGACGAAGAAAAGGCCAGCCCAACAGGTTTTTCACTTCAGGACTTGTCAACCTTTACGAACCGGAATCAGGCTTGGTTGAATTACTAGGTTTCTTCTTTTTTACGGGGGTTTAGAAGATGTGAGTTACAGTAATTCCCTTTCCATGAGATGGGTTGCCCTTCTTTACAATACTTTTTTTTTTAATATAAAAAAGAGAGAAAAAAGGGTTGGGATTGAGTGCAGAAGATTTGCTCTAGAGCACCTTTTCTTTAGTAGAATGCACCATCTTTTTTTTTTCCCAGCAGAACGTACATACCACATCGTAAATCCTCAACCTTGAAGGAAAACCGTGTGCCTGTGAATATGAATTCTAATAACGACTTTTTCGCTAAGAAGTCCGAAAGCGAAAGTTTCTAGGGATTGACAATGGAAATCAAAACTTGACATAAAAAGGATATACCAATTCGCCTTGACAATTTGAAGAAACGAAAACTGCCTTGGAACTCGAAAACTGGAAAAAATTCCAAAGAAGATTCAGTCAAAAAAATAAAAAGACACTGGGCACGAACTCGTCCTAAAGGGGGCTTTCAAGGGTCTTAACACCACGAAATGTCGATTTCACATCGGGTAATCGAGCAGGCCATGTAATAGTCCCCTTTATTTCAGAATTTCTGGCCAAAGAAAGGAACAAAACACTGTGAAGGCTTGATTAGGTTGTGTGAATACCAAATGCCAACATGGCAAGGAGAAAAGGGTGCAAGGAAAGGAAGGAAATCAAATTAAAAATAAAAAGGAAAAAGTCAGCTGACAATAGCTCCATAAATCTTCATCTAAACATAACGTTAGCTTCTTTAGCTATTGTTTGTCCCGGCCTCGTAAGGAGTTAAGCAACACCGCTAACGATGCTTCATTAAGTGAGCGTGAAGGTGTCGTGTGAACTACTGGAATTGATGCCATCACACGCTCTTTCCTATTACCCTCTTTTAAAATTTAACTCCGAGGAAAACGAGGACTCTTTAAGTGGCTTCAAAACTTTTCCCCTTCGGAGGATTTGACACAAAACAAGCACGATTTTTCATAGTTTTTCCCTTTTAGATGTAGATTAAGTACACTGTAATGGGTCTTTAGTTGGGAGGCGGGGCTAGATGCCATCCCGTATCCCCTCATGGAAAAGGTCGCTGAAAACTTGTTAGTATCTTCCCAAGTCATTAAAATAGTGCAGCTACAGGGCAAATTTCCCCCCAAATAAGAAAGAAAAATGAATAAAAAATAAAATAAAAAACGAGGTTGCTCCAAATACAGACGACTCACACGAGACTTGGCCTACACCAGGTAAAGAAAGAAGTCGAAAAATGGTTAGGAGAAGAATACAAGTTTTAATTATGGTGATTGGAGGTGGAACCATCGCTTGTTCATGAAAATTGGGGCAAATATGCCCATCCAACTTGTAAACAGTACAGCACCAAAAGATCAAAGCTAGGATCAACAAGAGCTTTCTACTTTTTGCTCCTTTTTGTTACGTTCCTTGTACGGGGGAAAAGGGAGTTAGGAAGATGAGTAGGACAAGGATGGACTGGAAATAAATCTGTCAGCTCAATGGCGACCCCTGTGATGCGTAGGACAATACCTACGCGTAATGAGAAAACTCTTATGGCCACAAATTTTGGCGTCGGAATCATCCACGCACACAGGCACACATAACATGCAATAAACGTAGAAAATGAGGCGGGGGTAGTAGGTCAGAATCGAGATTTTTCCGATTTTCACCCCAAACTAGTGAAACGGCGAACCTCAATTGCTGGGCACCGTGCGGTTTTCTTGGTATAGATTACGTTAGCCTTACCTTGTTAAGCTTGCGCTGGAGCGAAACGATGGTCTGTTCTTGTCACTTTGGCAGATGTTTTTTTTTTGTTCCTTTTTAATTTCTTTTCCTTTCCTTTGATAGTCCAGAGAAGTTGTTTGTAGAGCACTTTGGCTTGAAATTCAGGCTTGAAATTCAGGATTCGAGTTGATGGAAGAACTTAAAGGCACTCGTTAGCGAGTTTTTAGTGCTCTCTTTTTACCCGTCTATTTTTTTATGTCCAAGATTTCATCGCTGGGAACGTTAATGCTTTGGCGTCCCGACCAAAAGAGAGGCCCAATCCGTTTCCTATTTTTTTTATGCCAAAAATCTTGAGTCGCCCCAAATAAGGCTCGTCCCTCCACACCAACAAAAGTCTTTCCAAGAGTGTTGCAACCTTGGGCCAGACAATATTACTCGGGTTGGGAAGACCCAGTTTTATCCGATACCCATTCTACCACTTTTCCACTCAAACAAACCCCCAAGTTACGTTCCTAGTAGTTCCAGAAGCGAACGGGCAGTTGACGGCGGGAATCAAGAAGATTGGGGTTTGCAGCACTGCGGAATAAACACAATCAAAACGGATTTTTTCTCAATTTTTCTCGCCCTTTTTCTTCAAACACTTTTGGCATCACGTTCAAAGATTGGAGTGGGAGGCTGGAGTTGAAGTAACAAGTGTCAACGCTACACGTGTCGGTCCGCTTGTTTCTTCTAAAGCCGGGCTCGGTGTACCCACAACAACAACAAAAAAAGTACCAGCGCAAAAAGGGCAGTAGAAACGTTTGGTATCCCCCGAGTTTTAACTGCGAGTTTACCTGGCCAAGGCAGACGGCCGAATGACTTGGCCCAAGACTGGGAATCCAAAGCAGAGCACACACAACTTTTACCATGGCACCATACCAGCAAGGTCTCTCCACCACCACCACCACCACCACTACTCTCCTCCTCTTTTTCCTCAGGTAATACTCGCACGAAGATGGGCTGAAAAGCGTGGGGGCCTTCTTTATGCTCTGGGTCTTATGTTATACTCTATTGTATGGATGGATATGAATATATCGTACCTGTCGGTTTCTCGAGGATGGACTTTGCAGCCTTGGCTGCTTCCAAGACGTTTTGCCAGGCCACCAGGCCATTTTTAGGTAAAGAACTATGGAAACTTTTGTCTAATTGCAACACATGCTCATCGCGGCTGGGGCTTTTCTATCTGTCTGTCTTTTTTTCCAGCGTCTAAATAAGTGTCAAATAAAAAGTTGGCGATCTCGGGGTTAAAAGAGTGAAGGAGCCTTGTCTCCTCACGGCAAACGAGCCCGATAGCCCAGCCTGCTCCGGGAAGGACCTAACGGCATCTTGGGAATTGCTGGTGCATACCAATGATGGTCTCTTGTAGCTCCGGACTTTCTGGAGCAGACAGAAAACGGAAAATGTATACAAAATACCCCCAAAAAATTAAAGGGAAATTTTTTTTCGGAAGAGGCTGAGGTCTGTCCGCTGAGGTTTGGTTGCTCCAGATTGCGTCAGGTCCTCATGTTTAAACTTGTTTTCGTGCAGGATTCAGGATTTCGTCAGCGAAAGTTTGTGTAGTGAGGCAAGGCACTTAAGTGTACTTACGAAGGTAATTAAAGCTATTAAGCGAGTTAAAAACAGCTATAATTAGCTTTACCTTGTACATTCTAGGAAAAAATTAATGGACTGCGTTGATTAAAGAAGGGAATTGTGTACCCTTGTTGGCGAAGAGCCCTGCGAAGGGGACAGTTTTGATTGAAGGACAATCAGGTCAGCATTTTTTTTTCATACGATTCAACCTTGACCTGACCAAAAAGATACCAATTTTGGCCAGCTCAAGGGGCAGGACTGAGTTCCGGTTTGCACAAGCTTTGATTGTCCTGGAATTAAGGGCCAAGGTTCAACAAGGCCGTTGCGTCTTCCATTGAGGGAATACAGAATAATGGAATGAGCGATTTACTTTCCCCCTTTCCCTAGAAAAAAAAAATCATAACGACCCGTTGAAGGTTATTCTGGGGCAGCCATCGTTGTGGCTCTTAGGGGAGACCCCTGACGGGAAAGTTCTTCGTAGAATCGGTAACGACATGACGAATGTAAAGCCATCCGAAGGCAGATTCTCCAAACTGAATTCGCTTCGAAAGGCTTGTAAAAAGGTCACCTGATTACGAAATACAATGACGGTAGGGAAGCCTACTGTAAGTATGCTATAATATCACAGGATAGGTCGTTCGAATGTCGTGCGCCTGACAGGTTAACTAAGGTTTCGCTGTTTATCGCTTTATCGCATCCATTTCTTTTTTTTTAAGAAGAAATGGATCATTTTTCGCCTCCGGTAGGCCGCTTTAATGCCTAGTTAAGATCCATTCTCTGCCATGCAAGTTCTAACCAAGTCGTAAAGTTTCATTTCATTGCATCCTGAGAATGTCTTCTTCTGCCTGCTCGTGGTAGAAGAGGCGATGAGGATGACTGCGGAAGATTCCTGTGATTTGAATGATAAAATTGGGAGGCCGTGTGGAGTCCAACATTAGTCTGTCAGTTGCAATTCCCTTGGAAAGGAAAATGTTTCGCAAGGTAATCTTTCGCTGCGGAGCGGTTGGAGCAGAGAGGCAGAGACGAGGGAAGTTTTCTCTCTTTTCGGTCCGAAAAGCTGGGGAAAGGTTAGGGACCATTTATTTGTGTCCAAGTCCTATCTTGCCGTTTCTGGGACTGGATTCTTGCCAACATCCTAACGTTTACACTCATGGCTGAATACGTGCCAAATGGCGTGCCTTGGAAATTGGGCAAGAATTCAGCAATAGGAGCCCTGGATGTCACGCAAATCTGTAGTAATGTAACAGATGAGCAAGGAGGCAGAAACACGTTTTCCCCTCCCTTAGTCCCATGTCATTGTCAAAGCTCTCTCTCTCTCTCCCGCGCGCGTTTTAACCCTCAGACGTTATTATTCTCGAGTGCATTTCGCAGAATTCTTGGGGTTTCTCCCCATATTCTCATGCTGTGCCAGAAGTCTTACTTCGGCGCATCTTCTTGTCGACCCTGATTTGCCTATCGCAGGTTCAAAGATACCTGTTTGGATCAGATGGTTCAGTTTCGGGTCAGGTTTTTCTTCGCCATTTAGTCTTTCTTTCGTTCGTTTGCCTTAACTCGGCCTGCGGATGCAACTGCCAAATACGGGGAAGGCAATTAGAACGTAAGGGGAAGCAAATAGGCAAACATGTGTGCCATTTTCATGCGAGGCTGCACCATAAGGTAATAAAAGAGGCCCCCATTTTATAGCACTGAAAGGAGGTTGTGGAACTTAAAAAAATAAAAGATTTCAGAGCGATAAGAGGACAATTAGAGCTACGTTAAGCTAGGTTAGGCTCAAAGCTATTGGACGTGAAAATTTAACCTGGGATTATCTGAACCTAGGATCGGTTTTTTTGTTATTCGCGTTTCACTTCGTCGCCGCCGCCGCACGGTACCAGACACTATCTCACAAGGCATGATCTCGTTAATCCAAAGCTGGCAGCGATATGAACTTTAAACCGCTTTGCCTATAGTCAATTCCGTTCGTATTCAAGTGCATTCCAGGCCCATAATACCAAGATCACGACGGATACAACAGGACTTGAGGAAGAACCTTTTGTGCGATCCAGTCGTTTCGGTGACAACGATAAGAGCATTTCGCTTTCAAAATTTGTCAAAATTGAGCGTAGAAAGAAGTTTAGAAAGTGCTTCAGCTTTTGTTTCAAGTTATTCCCAGATCTTCGTGTGACAGTTTCTTATTTTATTAATTTATTGAAAAGCTCTGATGCCGATGGAAGAAAAACATTCCAGTTTGTCCTGCTCCTTCCCCGAATAAAGGCAAAGGTCGTTTATGAATTGAGGCCATGTTATTCCCTTTTATTGAAATTTTTGGGACCTTGGATGGCTTCTGGAGCAATCCTGACCTACCCTGTTTGTCTCGTCAGTTGAGAGGGAAGAACAAGGAGAGCGACAACCAGATACGGTTTTTGATGTCCCACTGTAAATTGGGGCATAAACTAGGGTTACTCTATATATTTTGCATTTATGACTGAAGGGTCACCGAGCAAAAAAGTACAGCCGTGTGACTTTCGGGACCCACTCAAGTAGCATACAGGAACCCAAACAGTCTACCTGAACAACTAGTCAACTAACCACCCCAACACTTTTTTCATTGAATTTTTTGTAATTTCTTGGCTCTTTCTCCTCTGGGTAATAGCCGATTTACAGTTAACACTAGGGTACAGGTTATACGTCCCTGGTCCGGTATGTGTCGAGTTAATTAGCGTATCCGAGGCTGTCGAAAAACGTCCATCATACCTTTGTTAGCTAGTGCGCATGCGTGCGCATGCGTGTTCATTTCATGCGGCTGGGGACCTCAAAGTCTTTTTATTTATTTTTTTACCTCCTTGATTATTAGCAACAGTTTCTTTTGGCCCAAAAGGTGTGGCTTCTTAACCTACACCTTTTTTTTTACCTTTAATCCAAAAAAGGAGGCACAAGTATACGTATACAGTATGATCTAGTTTGGAAGAAGAGGTATATTAATAAGAAGAAGAAGATGAAGAAGGAAGGACGTTGCTATCTTCCAAGTCTCTCGACTTACCTCGTTTGAAAAGTCTGTGGCGTTGGCACGCATGAAATCCATTAGGGAATGAGACCATTTTGTCGAGGGAGTTTGGAAACCCTCCACGAAATTATGAACAGGCTTTTGGGAAACTGCTACGCAACACACCAGCACCCATACCTCTTAGGGCAAATGAGATGAAGCTCCGTTATGATAGGCCTTTTGCTCCTCAGGTTAGTATGATTCCTTATTTATTCGTCAGGTTCCCCGAAGAAAACCAGTCTCCAGGTCACCTCGTTATGGATCACAAAAGCGCAGTGGAAATCCTCATGCAAATTTCGAGATTGCTACTATAAATTATGAAAAGACCCCAGCGCACCCAGGCTTTTCACAGGACTTGTATTCTACTGACCAAAAAAAAAATATACATAAATAAAATTGAATACGAAAAAATTTGGGGGGGAAACTGTTACCCTACTACCCTTTTTGAAGAGATTTTTATTTATTTTTTTCCCAAAATGTATATCTTGATAAAGATAAGAGATTTATTCCCAGGAGAGGACTTTCTAAAAAAAAAGGAAAAAAACCAATACTATAAAAGGAATAGATCTCGCCTTGAAGTGAAGCTCTTGGAAACGGAACATTCGCTTATGGGGTGAAACGCAAACGTTTGGACATTTGTGGCCCATAGAGACGGATTCTCGATAATGTATATTTTAAAACCGTCTGTCTCGGGAGACACGGGCCCAAGAATGTACCCAGGTATGGACGATTGCTTTTGTTTTACACTTTGAGGAATTTTTTCCCCTTTTTTGGCTGGAAAGGGCTCGGCGAACTGGATTTCTGGGCTTTTTTATGCATTTTGGGGGTGAATTTTTAACGTGTTTCCCTCTTAAGAGTCTCCAGAATTTTCCGGCTAATAAATAAAAGAGGCTAACAAGATCCTCGTGGCAGGAGGTAAGAAAAAAAAGAGCTAAAGAGTAAACCAACGCTTCACAAAGTACGCTCTTGCCCTTTGAATCCATAACTCGAAGGGGAAATCAAGATCAGGCTTTCTTTCGAGGACCTGTAATTTTTATTATTATTTTTTTTTTGCCTCGAAGAAGATGTTGCCCTATAAAAACCAAATTTGGAAAACAGCCCCCAAAATGAAGTTGCATTAAAAACTTTTTAGCACTTTTGGGAGGAATTTTCCTTCTTAATGCTCGAATTTATAAATTTATGAAGCTTGCGTCTGTCATTAGGCTGTCCAAATAATGCTAAAGCCAAGTATGCCTCATTTCCCTTAGAAAATGACGTGGAAAAAGTTACCAAAAATGCACTGTCATTCGTTGTTTTCTAGGGCAAAAATGCTGTCAGGAGGTCCCTATACCTAGCTAGAGTATGGGAAGGTCCTTATGCTTTCGCCGGAAAACTTGCCAACTGTCAATTGTTAAATCGAACGTTTTTCAGACCTTTCGTTGTACTTTGGGTTTGCTCAATGTAAGCTGGGTACAAGGGAATAAGGCCCAATTTCCAAACCGACTCTCAAGGTGCTCAGGGTTAATGGCGAGTTCATTGCATAATTGGCCTTTTACAGGTCATGTTTGGAGGAAAAAGGGGATGGTGCAATCGCTTGAGTAATACCATTTTGACCGAATTTTCTTTGGTTCCTGTTGTTCAATTCGAGGGGCGTGTGGTTATGTGGAACGCCAACGTCAGAAAGCCAGGATGTGGATGGGATATGACGTGTGTGTTGCTTCCTTGCACCATCTACCATAAGCACATGAGGAACTGCTTCTCGACCGGTGCAGGAGGATCTCAAGCAAGGAAGCTTAGATAGGTGTATTTCGCATGGCAAGGAAGGAAACCCAACTTTCACCTCGGAGGATTCACCATCCTGAGCGTGGTGAGGGGGAAAGTAAAAACTCGTATGCGAGACCAGGAGCTTTTTCTTCTCGCATGTGGGGATTTTTCGTTGCATTTCCTTTTGTTAGGAAATTGAAAAGAAGAACGGGAGGATGAGCCGGAAGATTGATTCGAAACCTCTTATGGCGAAATTTTAATTTATTTCTGCGGTTTTGCGCAAAGTGGGATGGAGGAATGGGGAGGGGGGTTTCAAGTGAAGGTTGCAATCAGCTCACTTACCTCTGTTTTTACCCTTATCGTGTGTCAGGACGGTCAAGGACTCTTGGTGGATTGCAATTTTGCAAAGTTTCCTGGAGGCAATGTAATATCGATATGTAGAGAAGGAAAGCCATCCCGCCAGTTTCCCTTCCAATAAATTCGGCCAAAGTTTACTTTACTTCTCGTTTTCGGGACTGGCTGGATTCTTTGGGGAGAGACAGACCGTAGCATAAAGAGACGAAAACCAACGTTGGGTAACGTGGAAGGGACGATTGTCGTCCTCATTCCATGAAATTAGCATCAAGGTTTTTCCTTCAGTTTTCGTAGACCGCCTCTAGGGAGAAGAAGAGTTGCAAAGGGACCCTGGTCTTCTTCTGCTTACGGCCATACATATAGACCGTGGGGCTGGTGGCCATCGAGTTAACCAGAGAGAGAGAGAGGTTCGAGTTTGGCGCAACAGTTACCACCCCCTATTCCCCTTCACGAAGCCTCCGAGGTAATAGGTCTCGACTATTTTATCTTGGGGAGAGTTTAGGTTTATGGTGACGGCTTGCTACCTTGGCTACCTTTTCGGCCAAGAAATAAGAAACCAGACACATTTGTTACGCGCCAGAGAGAGCGAGAGACAAGAAGGTGGGACCTGAAGATGCAAGGACTAAGAATTGTTTGTTTTTTTCGCCTTTGGAATGGAAGAACCCAATGTTTCGAACACACCTGTCCTGCCAATCTCTGGCTTAAAACATACGATTTTATTGCCGAGAAATTAAGGGACAGGCGTCGAAAAGAGACATTGGGAAGTGGGGAAACTTTTAGCCTTTTTGATGCTAATTTTCTTTCTGTCGTTCGTGCTACATTTAATCACATGCTTTTGGCTTGAGAAAGCTGTCCAATGAGTGGTTCCCAGAAAGTGAAGCTTTTACACTCACGTGGTGACCGCCGCTGCACAATAGAGGGTAGTACTGTAGGGAATGGTTATTGGAGGGCGATCCAGAACCAGCCAGAAAGGTAATACGGGACAACCTTGCGTGTCGTAACTCCGGCACGTGGTTATTAGCTTGGGCCTTTTGGTTGAAAACACAACGGTGCTTTGGGGGGGGGGGCTTGAAACATCCCTTTTCTCTCCGTTCTTCTTTAAAAAAAAGGAACTTTTTACAGAAAGGAAATTAGGTCTTGTTTCCGAGGGGAAATTTATGGGATTTTTTGGGAATCTTTTATTTACCATGCTAGCGGGTGAAAACCCCACCCTTGCTTTTGCTGTTAGCATAAGTATGATAGCGTTCTGATAATCATCGTGTTTTTTTGGGGGCTTTTTTCCCAGTGTAGGGGGACTTGACTAAAATCCCCTACTGTTTTTCTTTCCCACCTTAGCATTCTTTTTTACCCCAGTGAGCCTTTTTTTCAAGAAATTTCAATGAATATTTCATGGTATTTCTTATTTTTTAAATTATTTTTCACACTGTTTTCAGCTCAACCTGGATTTCCTTTTTCATTAAATAATAACATTTTGTGTCATGGTTCAATTATTCAGCCTCTTTTTCAATTTCTATTTAAATTATTAAACTTACTATTATTTCTTATTATTTCGTACTACTATTACTTCCGATTAAGTTGCATACTTTCGAGCTAGCATATGTTCAACTTTTGATTAAATGATTGAATGAATTGAGAAAAAGTTCATTTTCTTTTCAAGAATTTAGCCTGTTTTCTGTCTAACTTATTGTTGGGTTAAATCGTTCAATTCAATTTAATCAAGTTCAATTCAATGCATCGTTCAACTCAATTCAATTTAATCAAATTCAACTTAATTTCATCGTAATGCTTATTTCATCAAGTGCAATCCATTCAGCTCAGCTTCAACTCAGTTCAGCTCAAATTTAACTCAGTTTCATCGTAATGCTTATTTCATCAAGTGCAATCAATTCAGTTCAGCTCAAATTCAACTTAATTTCATCTTAATGCTTATTTCATCAAGTGCAATCAATTCAGCTCAGCTTGAACTCAGTTCAGCTCAAATTTAACTTAATTTCATCGTAATGCTTATTTCATCAAGTGCAATCAATTCAGCTCAGCTTCAACTCAGTTCAGCTCAAATTTAACTTAATTTCATCGTAATGCTTATTTCATCAAGTGCAATCAATTCAGCTCAGCTTCAACTCAGTTCAGCTCAAATTTAACTTAATTTCATCGTAATGCTTATTTCATCAAGTGCAACAATTCAGCTCAGCTTCAACTCAGTTCAGCTCAAATTTAACTCAGTTTCATCGTAATGCTTATTTCATCAAGTGCAACCAATTCAGTTCAGCTCAAATTCAACTTAATTTCATCTTAATGCTTATTTCATCAAGTGCAATCAATTCAGCTCAGCTTCAACTCAGTTCAGCTCAAATTCAACTTAATTTCATATTAATGCTTATTTCATCAAGTGCAATCAATTCAGCTCAGCTTGAACTCAGTTCAGCTCAAACTCAACTCAATTTCATCTTAATGCTTACATAGCTTTATATTTAATTTTCTAATGTACTAATGTATTAATGAAGTTGAATATTAGTTAAGTAGAATGCTTAGCTCATTTTACCGGCTAGCCTACATTGTCAATTAAAATTCAATTTCCATCGTGAGGATTAAATCATTTTAATCGAACTTTTAAACCCATCTTTAATTGTAAGCTTATTGCACTATAATTTACGTAAGAATCTTTGGCTTTATTATTAGTATCATCGTTCTTAGTATTCCTATTTTAGTATTCCCCTTTTGCGTTTTATTGGCTCTTAAAAGGAAAATATTTAAAAAAAATTTATTTCATCTTTTCATCGATTTCATCTTTTGTTAATCAGTGTTGGCAAAGAAACGCTTTTCGGTCAAGTCAAGTTTTTCCCACGAGTCGTATTTTCAAGTTGAAACAGTTTAGTTCGTGATGACTTGGTTGTGACAAATGTCAGATATTGGCGAAGTGGTGGTTCCCTTAGCGTGCAAAGGAGCACAATTTCTTTTCTAGTGTCTTTTGTCGATGCGCTCCAGCTCCTCGGATGCCACTGTTCCTTTTTTTCTATTTTTTTTTTCTTTTTTTTTTTTTGCGGACAATGCAGTTGTCAAATCGTAAAAAGCGAGCCGCGGCGCGGTTACAAAGTTACAGCGTTACAACTCGGACATTTGCATGCGGTTGACCAACGTCAAACATGCCTAACCAGTAAACAACCGCAATAGCTCGTTTCTTTCTTTCTTTTTTTTTTTTTTTTTTTTTTTTTTTGTTGGTTGTTTCTATCTTTTTTTTATTGGGCTAGGGGTATTAATTGGGCTTTTTCTCTGAGTGCTTAAACCGTCTGTGAGACAACAACTTGGAGCAAAGTAACACTTTTTTACTTGCCACGTTTTCTTGTCTTTTGTGAGACATGACCAGAAAACTGGGGGGATTTTATTACCTCAGGACAATAGATGCAGTTAAAAAGTCGGCAAGCGCATCCAAGCTCTAACAATCAAAAGAAAAAGGAGAAGTTTAGATAGGTGAGGCAGAGCAGCTAGAGCCCCCAAGATCAGTCGTTTTTTTATTATTATTTTTTTTTTTTTACTTTGGGGATTAAATGAAAGGAAATAAAATAAAATAAGATGGTAATGGCGTGCAATAGCTCATCTCACCTCTGCAATGTGGAGGCAAACTTTGGCGTCACGGTTTTTACTTGCTTCGACTGCCTTGAACTAATTCCAGTTTCTTTCCCATCTCGGTGGATTAAACGTCAGGTTTTTTCTTCTTTTTTTTCTATTTTTTTTTATTCTTTTTTTGTTTACTAAAGTCTTGGTTTACGTTGTGCTCATCTTCAAGTGTCATTGTGCTCATCCAACAAGCATGAAATGCCAAAAAGCTGGGAAGGATCCAGGTATTGGCCTCTTTTTTTTCAGCCAAGTCTTGAAAGCGAAAACTTGATGTGTAGTATGAGTGTGTATATATTGCCTTTCACAAAACTTTGCTTTTTTTCAAAAACTTGATATAAAGACAGCTAGAGAGAGAGAGAGGGGAAGAGAGAGAGAGAGTCGAACTCGAGAGAAGAGAGAAGAGCTGAGGATGATAAGCATCGGAACAGCCCACAGCATCCGCAACCAGAAACAATGTTTTCGATTCATGTACTGTGGTACCAAGCAAGCAAACAAACTCTAAAACTCGTGTCTTTGTTTAATGTATATGACACAAGTCACCTTTTCCGAGCTGACTCAAGGAACTTGAATTAATTTTAAATTCTTAAGTTAATTTAACTGCTTATGAATTGATTACTTTTATGTACATCGGAGATAAAACTGATTTGACATGATCTGTTGCAAACGCCCATGGGAAAAAATAGAGCGAGCAGAAGTTAGGAAACTAGGCATAACTACACTGTATCTAAAAAGTCTTTCTAAAAAAATGAAGTAGAATTAATTAAAAAATCAAAATAAATAAATTTTAAAAATCGATTCGTTTAACTTTGGGATTTTTTGTGTGTTTTTTTGCAAGTATTCCTCATATTTTAATGTATTTATGTTCACTCTCATTCATTCTTTAAAAAATCAAAGAGCGGTTTTCATTTGAAATTGAAAAATAAAAACAAATTTGAATTTAAAAAATGAATACAAAATTTAGCCGGCCTATTTGAAAATAAGATAGTGGGGCAATAAGTATGGGTTATTTTTCTTACAATTGCCTAACTGTAACGCCGTTTACAGTGTCTTGTTCGGAACGTTACGAAATAAAAAAAAATTAATCAAACCTCTCATTTCTATTTAACAATTGTAAGTTAAAAGTTTCGTTGAAAGAGTTCAGTAATGTACTAGAATGAATGGTAATTGGCATAACATATGTACCAGGTATCAGCAATGTGTTGCGTTGAGCGAGTTACAGCTTTTCGACTTATTTGTTCATTGTATTAAGTTTTCTTCGGTGAAAATGGTTTTAGAAAAGGAAATTGAAGAATTTGAAAGAAATTCTATTGGTACCAGGCGGAAACTAGCTTGGCCTGGTTTCCCTCCATCCATTAGGTCTTGCCAGACTTTATGTATGTCTTCTTAAAGATGGAATAAATCTCCATGCACCGACCTGTTGCCCTCTGACCCTCTTCATGTTGCGAAATGGTGGGATTGATGGAAGAAGTATTCACACACAGATACATAAACAGCATTTACACACGAGGCAACCGATTTTGGCCTAGAAATGCTTTCGCCTTCCTTCCAGGTCCCTTCTCACACACACGTACATAACATAACATACGTATTGTACAAGTTGGACTTAAACTTTCTTCGACTCTTCCAACATTTCCATACCGTCGCCTGGTGGTCAGGTAAACGCTCTCCTCACCAGCTTATGTTACCTTGGGCGTCAAGTATGGAAATGGGATTCATCTCCCCATCACCTGTGTGTCTGTATCAACATATCAACACACTTAATAGTACGGTGCAAAACTTTGCGGGATTTTTATTCATTAAACGGTTCAAGTTTGATCTGTTTCTTTTTGTTGATTTTTTTGGCACGTGTGCTCCTCCGTACCAGGTTCTCTGTACGAGCCATAAGCAAGTACTATACTGTACTGTAAAGCACACATCCGTGGTGAAGAGTACTACATTTTGATTTAGCCAAAAGGCCGAGAAGCGATGTGTGGTGAAGAGGATCCCAAGTTGGAAGAAGAAGAGAAATCCATCTGGGGAGCGTTTTCAGAGCGAGCCAAGAAAAAAAGAAGAGCGTGTGAACTCCAACTCGACTCGGCGGTGTGTGTATCAGTGTATGCAAGGGTTGAGAAACAAGTACTGGCCGTATGCATAGATACAGATAAGAACTGCGATGGCAATCTGGGAACACTTGCATCACGCAACCTGCGCTTTATAAGGTGAAGTGCAGAAAAACTGGCTTTTAAGTGTGAAAAAGTAGTCTTTGGGGTTTCTTGGCAAGTCCCTTTTATAAAGAAGCCAGATTCCTTCACGTCTCCTCCCAGTTATATCAACAGAGCCCGAGTTTTATCATGAGCCCTGTTGGCTCATGATAAGTTCATTAGTATACAGTTCTGGTTCGGTTGCCAATATTTTTTTGATTTTTTTTCCCAAGAGGGGGCTCATATTTTTCCGCCCAATTATTAGTGTCGTACAATGGATGAATTCGAAACACGAAATCTTCTTTGGTTTTAAAGATTTTATTTTCCACGTGTAAGGAGCATTTTGGATGAAGCGTGAGAACAACTTGACGAGTTCATTTACTTTGGTCGGATCGCACACATTATTGGGGTAAAATAACTTCTGAGGCCTTTGCCCTTCACATGGGAAAATACGTACTTCATTCGAGTACTGCACTGTACGTCCCACAGCACTCCCAATACGTGACACACGTGGAAACATGCTGAGATAGGCACACTTATTTTTTTAATTCTACGAAGAAGGACCAAATGGGTGCATTAGCTGAGGAATTTCGTTTTGCAAGAAAAAAATGAAAAGGGAAAAAAAATAATTGGCAACAGGGCTACACTTTGGTCCGCTTCAGTTTATGGGAAGAAATAACGTTTTTGCTCTTGAAGTTTTTCTTCAAGATGAAGAAGAATGGCCTTCCAGGGGCTGTTGGAGCTGTTGGCTCGTTTGGGAAGGTGGAAAAACACTTGGAACCACGTACCACGTACTCTGTGAAACGATGAGCTTGATGATTTAATCGTGTGAGAAGAAGCCATTCATTTATAACCATAACATATGGGAACGAGTGCAGTCGAGCATTGAAATCCTCCTTGAAAATTCTTCGTTTTTGTGGGGTACTTATTGTCTTGAAAGGGTCCCCTTCAGATCAAATTAGATCAGGATTCCGAGTTCGGGCAAAAAAAAAAATAAAATAAACTCTTGGCACACGAGATCCTTGTAAGTGTTTGACCGGCGTGCGAAGTTATTTTTCGCAGTTTTTTCTCCTTATTCTTATTTTTGTTTTATTTTTCAATGGCTTAGTCCTAATGTAGTCACAGCTTTTCAAGCGGGTTTAGGCGGGCACTCACGCATAGGCGGAAATGGCTTGTCGTGATGCACCAATTTATTGATCACAATTTCCCCTCTCATTACACTACAGGGAAGAGTAGCCTGAAAAAGGGAAAATAAGAGTACTCAAAACGGTAATAATAGTCAGCAACAATCACATTATGAGACTTTGCTAGATTATTTTAGTTTACATTATTCCAAGTAGGACGAAATGGTCTTAAAATATTTTACATATTTTAAAATAATATCTCTATATCTAATAATATCTTTAAATAATAATATCTTAAAATAATATCTTTAAATAATAATATCTTAAAATAATATCTTTAAATCATATTTTCAATAATTATTTGTATTTGTATTTTTGTATTTTTGAGGCGAACCATGTCGCTATCATATTTTCGGCTTAACATAGTATTGACTTAAGTAGAACCGTTCGCTAGATATGGGTATGTTTACGTTGGCGCATGACGTCACGAACACGTGGAGGTGTGGCTTACGGTGCTTTGTTGCCATGGACATGGTTTACCGCTTCCTTGCAGTAAACCAAAACAGTAGACACATGGTTAGGGTAGCATGGATTCTGCTGTCTGTGACGTCAGGAAGTCTCGTGACCCTCTTTCGGAATTTCTGTCTTTAGTAGTCTAATTACTACTTCGCTCACGATGGGAAGGAACGTACACGTAGAAACTAGATTTGATGCTCTATTCTGTTTTTCAAGGTATTTTTTTTTTTTTTTTTTCGTGGCTATTACACTTTGACAAGGAGACTACTGTTTGGTTTTTAAGCGGGCTAGCGTGAGAAAATCCAGCCTTGGGATCCTCTTTCCCCAAGATGCTCGAGTTAATGAGCCCTCGCAGCCCGCACCGCACTCCGATCTTGGGGCTATATAGACTATATAAATAAATAACGAGTCGACACAGTAGCGGTCTTATCCTATTGCGTTTACTCAGCTAATAGGTCTTTGCGTTGGGCCGTTTGGATTGCTTGCGCCGTGTACTTCCAGGTTTTGAAAAGCGGGAAGAAAGAGAGACGGTCCGAGAGCAAGACAGGAATAAAAAATGGTGGGAATTGCCCACGAGCGGTTTTACACCATTAATTTATTTGAAAGGTCTCCCAGTTACCTAGACCTTTTCTTACCCAGATGTTGTATTCCTTCAATTACTCTAGGAAAATTACTCTAAAAGGCTCTACATCCCTAAAATCTAAATAAAATTCAGATTAAACCCTTTTTCCCCGCTTTCTATGTATATATTATCAATTTTTTTCTATTATTTTTTTTATTACTATTCTACTATTTATTATTTTTATTATCTTATTTTGCTTTGCTTTCAGTTTTTATTTGATGTCTTTTTATTTTAAAACGAAAATAAGAAGAACAGCCCCGGAATTAATTTCATCAAATTACTTTCGAATTTATTTTTATTTTTTAATTAATTGTATATGTATTATCTATTTTATTTCTTAAATATGATGTTACATTATTGAAATCCTTTATTATTGAGTCCTTTATTTTCTTTCTGACAAAGGTTGTTTTTTTTTATTTACTTTAAAACTTTTCATTTTCATTTCATTTTTATGTACAGTAAATCTTTTCAGACATTCTTTTCAAACTATTTTATGAATTGATCACGATAAAGAAAAGCCAAGCCGATAGACTGAGAAGTGGCAAACTGTAGTTTCTTCCCAGGTTGACTTTGTTCTCTCTCTCTAAAAAAATTTTTTAAAAAAATGGGCTTGAACTCTGGAATTAGATGGAATAACCTCTTTTTTTTATTGTTGCGCGCTTGCATTGGTTTGACAAATGTGTTCCCATATGCTCCACGTGTTACGGGTTTTGCGCCGGTACTTGTATGCATTAAGAGCATAATCCAGCCCCAATAAGGTGGGCTATTTTATGTTACATGGGAAAATCCGCCGCGCAAGAGCTTCATAAGGATTTTCGTTATAAATCCCGCGTCGCAAGTCGTGCTCAAATGAGAAATGCGAGCTTAACGAGCGTAATTACGTCCTCTCTACTTTTTGTTTCGGAGAAGGCTAATGAAGGCGGTTTTCCGAGTTTCTTAAAAACAACACACTCGGGCAAAAAACCAGCGCTCCAACACATGACGCCAAAGCTCATATTGTGCGCTCTTCGTGAAAAAGAGATGCGCGATAACTTTCTACTTTGCTAATTGTCAAATAACCTTTCTGCTGAGGCTTCATTTGCGTATCCCACCCTGGAACGTGACATGTTGTTCTTGGGGCTCTTTTTTTTCCACAGTAAACCTACCATACAAGGCGTTTTCTGGACTCTTTTTTTTTATTTTATTTTATTTTATTTACCGATTTTAGTTATTTTTTGGACTACTTTTGAGTTCTGACGTCTTGGCCTCGTACTTGCCTCGTTTCCATACGTACTGTACGGTTGTTGTTAAGTGAAAGGCAATGCAAAGCAGTGCAATTAATTTTCTCGCGTCGCACAAAAACGAAACATGCAATGGGGAAATTGTTATTAATTTTTTTAATGGACCCACCATATCTTTTTCTTCCCCTGGAAGTCCTTTGGAAGAAATCCTTTGGAAGGGAAGATATGATATTCGCTTTGCAGAGCTTTGCAGGAAATAAAAAAATCATAAAAAATTAGATCTGATTTAACCTTTGACGTCAAGCGGGGGGGAAATCAAGACTTCTCATTTGCATAGGAAATTAAGGGAAGGGTACCGCACCTTGAAACTATGAAATGAGTAGCCCGGAGCTGGGAATGTACTATGGAGGATTAACACAGGTTGGAAGTAGCTTTTCAGAAGGTAATAATCGTAACAATCAGAACGAGAACGATTTTCTGACTTGATTTGCATATTGGCTGGAGCTCCACCTTTCAATAACTTGCCATTGGAAATCAATTTCCTCGAGTTTCTTTTCTTCTTATTTTCGTTTTCAAATAAAAAGGCGGAAATTAAAAGAAAAAGCCAAAAGGAAGATGAAAGAAGAAGAGCATTTGAAATTAAAAAAAAACGGGAAGAAAAAAGTACTAAACCATTTCCCAAAGATGTTAGATGTTGGAATTAGAAATGCTTGATTACAAAAGTGGCTATTTGGACGCTGATGTAATATAAACGTTCGAGGAAAATACGTGTATGAGCGTTATTGTTACCATCCTAAGCTCGTGTAAGATGAATCCTCGGAGATAACGAGACTTCATCTATGCAAAGGGACCAATTCATTATGCTAACGAAGGCACCTGGGAAAATTAATAGCCTCGTTTCAATTGCCCCTTTTTGGTTGGTTGGCCTTCTTTTGTGGGACCTTTCTATTTATATTGAGAGAGAATGTGCAACAGCACATCCTGGGCAGCGGAATTGGCCCATAAAGCACCAGCAAGCTCTTTTATTTTCTGTATTTTTTTTTATTTAAAAAAAGGAAAAAACATTTAGAAGAACCAACGAAAAATCATTCCCTTTTTTAAATTTCCTACGTGAATTCATTTATTATTCGGTTTACTTTGTATACATTTTTAGAGTGTACATTACTTGTAGACTTTCTTGGCGAAGGTGAATGCTGAATGATCCTCCCAGTTCAAGACCATCATTGGGGAGTGTTTTGAGTTGGTTTCCTTGTGGTGCAATTTTGGGGGAATTTTTTGGCGCGTGAGTTGGAAGAGTTGCTCAAGCACCCGGGGGGGAGGGGTTAAGGAAGGTCAGAAGATTGTGTTGGAATAGCGGATAGGGCACATTTGATGCGAAGCAATACGTTATTTTAATGCAGAAGGAGCTCATTTGAAAGCGAAAGGCCGGCTTTTCCATCATTTCCAGCCTATTCACACACGCGGCCTACTTTAGGAAGGAAAGCGATGCCGAAGAAGAATCCTAAACACTATTTTCTTCCATTTTTTTCTTTTTTTTTCATCATTCTATTTTTGGTTCATTTTCTTCGATTACTCTTGCTCGTCCGACGCCGAACGGCAACGCGACATAAGGACGCCTTAACATAAGGACGATTCGACGTAGTGCACCCGACTTAACGACTGCAAACCCCGACTTGCGAACTGCGAACCCCGAATTAAGGATCAGGTTAGGTTAGGTTAGGACTAAGTTAGGTTAGGTTAGGACTAGGTTAGTTTTCCTTAAGTTCTGTTAGGTTTCGTTAGGTTCTGTTAGGATAGGTTAGGTTAGGGGTTTGTAGTTCTTAAGTCGGATGCACCCTAGTCATTTCGCCGATTCGCCCTCATGTCCCCTTCGGATTCGTGTTGAAATTTTGAAATGTTTCAGGCATCTACAATGCGTTAACTAGGCGTCAGCCCACGTGGGAATCTTGACTTTTTGCCTGTGTCGTATAGTTTCTTATTAAAGGATTTGGAAAGAAGGACAAATGTGGATATTTGCAAACGAGACATTTGGCCAGAAGGCAAACGTTATAGTCTTTCTACTGGTATTAATTTTATTAATTCTCTAAATTATTGCAAGACAGTGGAAGGAATTTGGTTCCAATTTATTTCCCTTTCAAGCATTCAAGCAGCATTGTGGGTGGCTGTGGTGTGGAAAGGGTTATGAGGGCTCGCTTAATCAAGTCCAATTGCCAAAGACATTGTTTTTCCCCCCTTTGAGTTTCTGGTGGCCTGAGAGATCGGAGAGCGAGAGACAATAGGGTTTTAAATTTGGATGCGGTCCGTGAGAGCTGGAGAGCGTCAAGAAGAACACAAGGGAAGAGAGAGACGAGGACGACGTTTGTGGTAAAAGGTCAATTTTCTTTATTTCCTTATGCAAATAATGACTTGCCGAGCTGGGAAACTGACACTTGGACAGCCATTGTCGAAAACCACATTTTTACACCGTCGACAGTTGATTTCGGATCACATTTCTTTTTTTTTTAAAAAAGAAATAAAACATACACAACCGAAGGTGCATGGGGGAGGGTCAGCCCAAACAAGGGTTTACTTCTTTTTCATTTCATTATATTTCATTTTTAATTTGATCCTCATTTCTTGTAGGGGAATATGGCTTCCCTCAGCCAATAGGACAAAAGGGCCGAACGAAGTGTACCAATTCGAAAGGAAATTAATTGACGTATTGAAGTCATCCCGTGCCACTTCTCTCTCTCTCTCTCTCTCTCTCTCTCTCTCTCTCTCTCTCTCGCTCGCTCACTCGCTCGCTCGCTCGCTCACTCTCTGGCAACCAAGAGTTCGTTGGCTTTGTTTATTCAAGGAAATGCTATGCTATTTTGCCGACATCAAGCTCCGCAGACACATCGCTTGTTCTCGAGGTAACAAAAGGGCAGCAATGTAAATACGGACAACCTGGTTCTCTTATGCATATAGCATACACCAACGATTTTCTCTGTGGGTACTGCTGTTGCTCGAATATGACATTTCTTCTGTGGCAGTCTTTTGTGTGGGGGCTATGAGGTCTGTTGGGTGTAAGGGGGAGGAATAGCTCATCTTTTTACCACCCAAAGATGATGCGTCTTCAGACCGCAAGTTATTAGCACAACTCGACGTTTGAAGTTGGAAAGAATTTCTCGGGGGCTGCCTTTTAAAACATTGAACAGTTTCCATTGGGATCGCCTTTTCCTTTTTATTATGACATGACGTTTAGGAGCCAAAATTCCCACATTTTTAAGAGGAATTTGGGGAAATTTTGGTCCCGTCATCCGTCTATCCATCCCACTTCTTGACTGCTGGTACCGGCGCATTTGCGTGGTGCTGCTGTTGTGTGCGCAAGGCTGTTGGAGAGGCGCGATTGATGTTGGGAAGCTTTTATGTACTCAGCGACTGATTTGACAATAGGTCAATACTGTGAAAGCTGAAAAAAGGGCGCTTTTCTTTTCTTTTTTTTACCCCCGATCTTCTTCTCTGTCTCGCGCGTTCTTTCCTACTTTTATTTGAGGTATTCAAGACACACCGTATGTATGTATCTATGGCGGGGGGGAAATATTGCTCGATCATTATGGCTTTTGTGTGCTGCAGCAGAGCAACAATAGACGCAGAAAATCTTCCAAGACTTACTTTCTAGAGTGTCGGAGAGGGGGACACAAAAAGGCTTGGAAGAAGTCCATTTTGAAACGTAACATCTCCCAAGACGTTTTCTCTCTATTCTATTTGATTTCATTTTTCTTAGCGAGTTTTGATTGTATTTTTTTTATGTGGAAGGGGAACTTAACAATAGGAACGTGGGTTAATTCGGAACCTTGTTTTGTCTTCTTTCTATATAAATAGAGATTTCTATTGCTATGCGGACGGTACTGGCCGGTTTTCTCCTCACACTAATTGTTCGTTTCTCGCGCCAGACGCAATTTGCGTGATTTGTTATTTGTGAGCCCTCAAAGAAGCAAAAGAATGTTACATCAGCATTGTCTCGCTCAAAATTTTCTCTACTCGACTTTATAAATAGCAACTAATTACACTTGTTCCTTTTTTTTTTTTTGCAAGACAGTATTTACCTACCATGAAAAGCTTTTCTGGCTTGAATCAGCTTTTCCTAGAATCTCATTTTATTTCATTTTTACCAATTAAAAAAAAGGGCACAAAAAAAGAAGACAAATTGAATTTAGAAAAAATGAGCTTGAACACCACATTTTGGCCCTGAACTACATGTAATTTGGGTGGACGGCTTCTAAGGCGATTTAATTTCCTATTTATTTTTTTTAGCTACAACAAGGAGAGCTTTCTAAGTGTTTTTTTTTTGTTTTTTTTTAATCATCTCTTCCCAAAAAAACGTTCGGTTTTCATTAGGTTTTCAGGTTTTCAAGATCGTAAAGCTCGATAAACCAATCCGGATTAAACGATCCTTTTTTATCCTTTTTGTCCTCTTTAGCCTTGGATAATCAACCTCATTACGAATCTCGGAGGCCAGAGTATGGAAAAGAAAGGATCGTTTTTTTCAAATTAATTTGAAGCCAACAGGTCTTTTCTTTTCATTTCATTTCCCTAGCGAGTTAAAAGCAGGTTTCAAACAGCCTGATAAGCGGTCTAACGGCATCGGCCAAGCTAAAAATAACAATCAAGCTCAGACGAGAGACGTAGATATCGCGGTAAGGGGTCGTCCGAGGTCAAATACCGTGACCGCGCGGCCGACCTACATTTCTCCACCAATTCCACGTGTACTCCGCATTTACAGCAAGCAACCCCGCCCCCTCCTCCCCTCTAACCCTCCTTTCCTGCTCTGTCTTGCCCTTCTAGATTGTCTTTGCCCTTGCTCGACTTGCCGAGTTATTGTCTATTGTGATGTGTGGATGTGTGTGTGTGTGCCCTCGACCCTATATTTAAAGGTCTTGTCAAACAAAATGACCTCGCTCGATTGACTCGGCTGACAGATGGGTGAAGACTGAAGAGTAAGTTGAGGCTCTGCTTGAGCGATCTCTAAACGCCACTTTTTTGGGACTATTTAGGGAAAACGATGGGTGACCTTACCCTAAACTGAACTCTTGGAGTAGTTTTACTATGACTGGACTGGGGGGGACCTATAAAGGCGTAGAAAGAGGTGGAGAGCCGAGTTTTCACTTGAGAAATATTAGTACTATAAAAAGCCACCCCCTTCAGCGCCTGGGAGGGTTGCGAAAATGGTTGAATGCCTTTTCTTCGTTCTCAAACTCGTGTCGTTAGCTTAAGGGCGTTTGCCCATTTGGAGCTTGTATCTATTTTCTTGGATTCTGGTTCACATGTTCGGGCATTTTTCCTTGGAGCAGTAAAGTAAGCCTGTATTGAAGGTAATGCTTACAGTTACTAGGCTACCACTACCTTTTCCTTAAAGAGGGTTCCATGGGGCTTTGCTAACAAAAGCCAGTGTTTTTCTTCTTCTTTCCTCCATTTCTGGGTTGGTTGGTGCGAGTTATGGCAGATTCCAGGCCAAATAAGGTCTCATACTCCCTTAGTCAGCCTTTAGAACCGAAGAAACGATATCGAAGTACCGATATCGACCCCAGTCTAGAAAAGCCAAAGTTCTTTGATTTGGAGGGAGAAAAGCTCTCTTCAAACTCCACAGGTACTCGAAGGACTTGACGGATTCCAATGTAATTGCTCTTTATAACGTCAAGCTGGGGATGTTCAGCTCCACGGGATCCCTTTCTATTAAGCCCGAGAGGTGCAAATTCTCTTTCAAAGAACAATAGCCACCAATAGTCAACTTTTGTCTTACAGGTAAAAGGAACATACAATCCTAGTTTCGCCCCGTCATCGGCGAAGCAATAATTAAGCTATTAAAGACAGAAATTTTGTAAAAATAAGGATCACGTGGCTTTGTTTAACATCCCAAACATAGCAGTAACCATGGTACCCGAGCGCTTTATTTACCATTTTAAGGCTCCCGTATACCTTAGCTCGGTATAGGCGGTTAGCATGGGGAATTCGCATGTTTCGCAACAACTCTTCGTTAAAACCAGCCAATTTCCATGAAAAAAATCTTGGACCTTAAGCGGGAGCATTCCAACAGCTACCGCACTAGCAATCCACCTTAATACATAATAATAATAATAATACATTAGTATTAGTAGTAGTAATACAGTAATAGTAATACAATGAATAGTACAGTAGTAGTAATATAGTAATAGTAATACAATGAATTGTACAGTAGTAGTAATACAGTAGTAGTAATACAATGAATAGTACAGTAGTAGTAATACAGTAGTAGTAATACAATGTAGTACAATGTAGTAATACAATGTAGTACAATGTAGTAATACAATGTAGTACAGTAGTAGTAATACAGTAGTAGTAATACAGTAGTAGTAATACAATTAATAATACAGTAGTAGTAATACAATTAATAATACAGTCGTAATAATACAGTCGTAATAATACAGTAATAGTAATACAGTAGTAGTAATACAGTAGTAGTAATACAGTAGTAGTAATACAATGAACAATACAGTAGTAGCATGCAAATTAAGTGTGCAACTTGGTGAAATACGTTGCCTAAATATGTCTTTGATTGTGCACGAGCTGTTGAAAAAGAAAGCTTTTGTTTTAGATTGCTTTCAAATCTGATGTGACAATCCGTTTTCGAGAAATCTTGTTCCGAATGTTCGACTTGAAGACGACTTTATTGGGGAAATTATTGTGCTGGTACATCAAGCTGTGGTGACAGCATGTACTTTTCAGAACCAAACAAGTGTAGAAACTTTGCCGGCAATTAGCCGTACGTTTCTTTCACTTTCTTACCAAAAGCTTTCCCAAAACAATGACAAACATCAGTGCCATCTGTGACTGTATTGCATCAATAAGCTATAAGAATGTATAAGTGCTTTTAGACAAAGTAAGTCGTGTCGATTCACGGCAAACTTTCCTATTCTTCGCTGATGGCGTTATATAACATGGTTATCTTCTTTTAGGACGAAAAAGCTGGAGTCAATTGACCACGTCCCCCCTAGGGATCATTTTTCTCATGAAAAGGCACTTGGGATTAAGGGCCAGCAACTTATGGATTTGCAGAAGCGTCTTTGGAAGCCTTTTGGGAAAGGGTTTTGACAAATGAATCGGGAGAGTACAAATTCATTAGTTATTGGGGGGCCTTGGAATGAGACGTTTTTAAAGTAGCCGTTAAGGATTCCTCTCTTGCTTAAATTATCAAGCTCCTGTGGGGTGAAGAATGCACTATCCGTGACCTGTATCACGCGTCTTTGCGTGTTGCTAACCCATCCGGTGCGGTGGCACAATTAACACACGGCAGATGCCCTTTTTCCTTTTTATATGGCTATTAAAAACCGACTCCCTTAGGGACGTTTCATAATTATTGGCCGATCATCCTTTATTTTTTTTTTTTTGGCTTTCCTCCCCCCTCCCCCCTTTTCATGTCCGCCCCAGCTTTCAAACTATGCCCTTATTATACTTCTATACGACCTTATTCCAAACCTTATTCCAATTTTTTTAATACCCTGATGGCTGAGCTCGATAAATTGCCTCGTTTTGGCAATTTCCTTTCTTTTACAATCTGCAACTTTTTCTTTTGTGTTTCACTTGCTATTCCAGGGCTGAAAACACGATTTTTTTTTATTTTTTTTAGGCCAAGTGTCTAATCATTTTTATGAGCTGCAAATCAAAAGTTAAAAGTTTCCGCAGCACTCCAGGGATTTCTCTGTAAACTCTGTAAAAATCGCATCGGAGAAAATGGAGGGCTTTTCAAACGAGGAGAGTGGGCGGGGTGAAGGAGATTTATGACTTGAACCTTCAAAAACCTTGGCGTCTTACAGCCACAGACAGGAAAAAAAGTGGAGTTTATAGTACTGAGTCCTTTAGTATGCTTATTATGGAAGAATTACCCTGGGATATATGGCTAAATGTGGCCCCGCCCCTCGAATGAAGTCAAATGGAGGCACTCCTTTAATTAGCCGAGACCATAAATGTCAAAACGTATGGCCCGAGATTTGGATCAGCTCGGTTGTTGTTATTTTTCGTTATAGATGTATGGAACTAGCTCGTAACCATTTTTTTTTAGCTTACTCTTCATTTGCTGGGATAATTCCCCAATATCAGAAAGGGGATTACACAGAGATAACCATTTTCTCGTGACTGAGAGGAGTTGAAAAGATGTACCAGGATTTATCGAAATGACACGGGACGGTGTTATCTTCCTTGGCCCATCTATTGAATTATTATGATTTTGATTTCTTTTTTCTCTAACTCTCTCGCTCCTTAAGGCCACGATGTACTGCAGGTAGTTGATTGTTTTTCGTCAAAAGATGGCGCAGATGTCAGGCCAACAGGTTCTCCAGTTTTGGAACTCGGAGATAAAATTGACACGAGTGTGTATTATTGTTGCAAAACGTTCGCCGGAAAAAGAATGACAAATGGGTGTAACTCGAGTTGAAAATTGTTGTTGGATTGGAAATGAATTAGTTTAGGTTATGTTAGGATAGGTTAGGTAAGCTTAGGTTAGAGGTTAGGTTACAGGTTTGCTTAGGTTAGGTTAGATTAGGTTAGGTTAACGATTCTCATCAACGAAAGTTGATGAGAAAGGAAAGTCAACGAAAAATCAACAAAAAGTCAAAGGAAAATCAACGAAAGTTGATGAGAAACGTTAAAACTTGCACTTTCACTACACCAGGTGAAAAAAATAAAAATTCATTGTTAGACAGTGACACAGTAGTGTAAATTTTGAACTCCGGGATACATTACGTACGTTGGTAACTAAATCCGGAGAACGTGTTGATTTTTTCAGGGCTCTCTGTCAATTCCATGACTATTGTCTTCTTCTTCTTTTTATTATTATTATTATTAGTAGTAGTCGTATTATTAGTATTACTAGTATTATTAGTATTACTAGTATTATTAGTATTACTAGTATTATTAGTATTACTGGTATTATTAGTATTACTAGTATTATTAGTATTACTAGTATTATTAGTATTACTAGTATTACTAGTATTATTAGTATTATTAGTATTACTAGTATTATTAGTATTACTAGTATTACTAGTATTATTAGTATTACTAGTATTATTAGTATTACTAGTATTATTATTAGTATTATTAGTATTATTAGTATTACTAGTATTATTAGTATTACTAGTATTATTAGTATTACTAGTATTATTATTAGTATTATTGCTACTATTATAATTATTCCTATTAAGGCCCCGGTGTAGTGCAAGTAGTTGATCATTTTTTGTCAGAAGATGGCGGTGATGTCGTACCATGTCACAGTGTAATTTCATAAACTGTAAACAAGAAATCAAAAGAAACAGAAAGAGATAATTGAAAAGCTATTTTTCTAAAAGTATCTTAATAACAGAATCTACTTTACCTGCTGCTTAAGATTTTGGTAAATTATTTCTTTGAAATTTTCGTAACTTGAACACTATGGAAAAAGTTTGTGAAACCGATATTAAACATTAAATTCAGCAGGTAAAGTAGATTTATACATATTACATATCCCGTGCATTACTGTCACAATACAATTTCATTATATTGCACAGAGAATGAGAATTTTCGCATAAAAATTTGCCATGCTGTAGTACCATAAGGGGTTCGCTTTACAAAGGTTCGCTTTCCGCTTTATAAAGGTTTCCCAGAAGGCCTCACTTTACTTGTTCGCATTATAACAAGAAATACGCTTCTTGGTACTATAAACACGAAACTACTCTTCCGAAGCGTACTCCTTCGTTATGATATTCTTTTGCATTCTCGTTTTTATTACTGGAAAGGGTAAATAGATTTTGTTCCGATTCAAAAATTGACGTTGGCCAATTTTCTTTCGGCTCAACGAATCTTCTCATTGAGTCCTTTTCACATTGCTCTAACCTCTTCTCTTCTTCCCCTCTCAGAAATCCAGTCAAGAAGAGCCTATTTAGCTATTCTTCCCATTTGGTGAAGGAAAAAAAAAAAGAAATAAATCAGGGCCTTAAGCATTTGCCGCCCTTGGATAAATATCTTCCTGCTTGGTGGGCGTTTCCCCCCCTTTTTTTTGCTTCATCTGTCCCCTTCTTGGGAGTGTACCAAACAGTGCCTGGTACTTACCCTCAAAATGGCGCTTTTCTTGTGCAATGCTTGGAAAATTTGAGAAATTGCTCCTCTTTTAGAACTATTTCCTCAAATAGGAACTATTTCTCAAAAATACAGGCTGATAGGGCGACTCCGCCCAGGTACCAGGTGGTAAGTAATACGTTTAGTGGCGCTGCAACAATCTACTTTTTTGTTCCCTCCCAAGATCTTCCAAGTTGAAAAAGGGGTCGTAAATCATGACACACTAAAAGCTAGGCCATGAGAGTTAACATTAACACGTGATATCACTCATGGGGTTAGAGGACTTTAGATTTGAGTAGGAAAAAAAATATAGGGAAAGCCCACTTTATAGAAAAAAGCTTTTTATATATTTTTTTTATATCCTACAAGAGTACCAGAAGGGAGACAATAGTTCCTTTTTTTAGTGTTTAACTTGTCAAGAGTTCTCAGCACAATCGTAGGACTAAACAGGGGGCCAAAATGTGTAACCTCAATGACCCGTTTCCCAGAAAACGAAAATAAAAAAGTATATACACTTCAATTGTCTTTTTATGGCCCATTTGTTGGCTTCTTTCGCCCTCAAACCTGTTGGAAATCGCTCTTTTACCAGGAATCCTAGAGAGTTTTATGGGGACACCGTGATAACAGTATATCGATGATGTATTTTTTTTTTTTTTTAATGTATTATTGTTATTGTGTATTGTTGTTTGTATTCAGCTTATTCTAGTGTATGTGTTGAGTTATGGGAAAAAGAGAATATATAGACTTGGGACCAGTTTCTTGTGGAGATCCTAATGAGTACGAATGCAGGTGTTGGCGGATGTTGTACGATGCTGGCCAAGCTGAATTTAAAAAGTTTTTCTGGATTGAGATGGCAAATTTATCCTAGGGTGGAGTTGTTGATTAGTCTCCCACCGCGCGTCGGAGAGCTTGATAGTGCTGGAATAAAGACAAAATAATTAAAAGCGGCTGTGATCTATATATCAGTCGTGAGCTGCGTTCGTTTTGACGAAAGTTTTAAGTCGACTTAAAAGTCTAAAAGACTTTCGCGTATAAGCGTTCAAGATGGGTAAACTTTGGGCTTCTAACGTTTTATTTAGTTTGTCGACTTAGACTTTGTAAGTCAACTTTTAGTTTTAGTTTTGCTTAGTCTCAAGTCAGGCAAGTCTATAACGAGTACGCATGTGCCAAGACTTAAACTTAACCCCGCCCCCTTGTTTATGTTCCTTTGTTTATTACGCGCATGCCGAGAAACTGTGTGCCTTTCAAGAATACGCTACTTTTTATGCATTTGAGTTGTTTGTTTTAATTATTTTAGTTGGTAATCAACGATTTTCCCTCAAAGTATGGAATTGTGGGACAAGAACCCCGAGCGTAAGTTGCAAACAACCAATGGAAGACAATTATCCCGTCAACATCCTCCACAGCCACATCTTCCGAGACCCGAGACTATAAGCTTTCGCTTATAAGCGTTCAAGATGGGTAAACTTTGGGCTTCTAACGTTTTATTTAGTTTGTCGACTTAGACTTTGTAAGTCAATTTTTAGTTTTAGTTTTGGTTAGTCTCAAGTCAGGCAAGTCTATAACGAGTACGCATGTGCCAAGACTTAAACTTAACCCCGCCCCCTTGTTTATGTTCCTTTGTTTATTACGCGCATGCCCAGAGACTGCGTGCCTTTCAAGAACACGCTACTTTTAATGCATTTTAGTTGTTTGTTTTAATTATTTTAGTTGGTAATGAACGATTTTTCCTCAAAGTATGGAATTGTGGGACAAGATCCCGTCAACATCTTCCTCAGCCACATCTTCAATTGTCCGGGTAATAACGAAAAACTGATTCAAAGAATGGAAGAAATTAACTGCCCCACAGAACAAAGCGATAATTTGCTATTAAAATCCATACTCGACAAGCGAACAATTCGTATATTGTTTACGTTCGACAAGCCCCGCCCCATGGGTGGAGTCATTCTAAACTGATGCTTATAACCGTTCGGACTTCGTTTCGGACTCGAGACTTTCCAAGTCGACTTCCGTAAACTTTCAAAGTTTACACTAAAACGAACGCTTATAAACGTAGGTCAATGAAGTTTGGCTAGTCTAAGTTGAAGGGATCAAACGAACGCGGCTATGATAAGTTGGAAGCGAAACGCTTGTAGGCAATAATGAAAATTTCTTTTGATTGTATGTCACATGTTTCTAGGGTTTTTCATTGTTGGATGCCAACGCTGCTTTGTGTGTATGATGTCGGTATCTATACCTGGCCAACCCGGAACCGCCGGAATCCGGTAATGCCGCAAAAAAATGTAATGGAAGCTTTTACATGGATCTAGTAGAGTGTCCTGGCGCAGAGTCGTAAACCAAGGCAACAAACAAAGAGAAAAAGACTCCCACAAAGCGATGGCCATATAAAACTGGGCCTTCAAAAAGTCGTGCTTGGGAGTTGGTTTGGCTGGCCATTTGACTGATCGTCATCACACAAAACGAGCGTTAATGACTCCATAAAATGCGACCGTTGTTGTCAGCTTCTTTGCCCTCCATACCGAACCCAGGGTCTCTGCTCAAGAAAAAAGTCTTGGAAAGGTGTAACATTCGGACTTTTACTCGGATAAAGTAAGTTATTGCGTTTAGGCCGTATGGATTAGCCACAGCCGATTTAAAGTTCGTTTTATTGGATTTTTTGAGGGGGGTTCCCAACAAAGGAGCGTAACGGTACACAATGGTGCAATGATCAGTCTTGAAAACGGTAATGATTGCAGAGCAAAGCAGTTGATCACTGAAGGACCTCCCAAAAGTGACAGGTAAGCGCTCCATAAAAAAATTCCATAAAAAATAAGAAAATAAAGCTTCGTGTTTTCAGGGAATCGGAATGAGCTCACGCCGGAATGCTTTGCGGTTCCTGGGAAATTCAAGCTGAGTTCTGGGAGGAAAAGGTAAGTGTAATATGATCTATGAATCTGTACAATACGTAATAGTTTTTTTTATAGTAATAGGTTATTTCTTGGGTTGGGACTCTTCAAGATTCTTTTCTTTTTCCTCGATTTATCAAGCTTCGTTTGGCTGCAGTGTGCATGCATTATAGATTTGCTTACTTCACGGTCAGAGGTCAAATTAGAACAATGTTAGCTAGGATTGGTGGCCATTGAGGCGGTCACCCAAAAGAGCGGGTCCGTGTCTATTGTCACGAGCATAGCTAATACCAGGTCGGTAAGCCAAGCCATGTTCCGTCGAAAATGAGTGTCCCAAGTCGGGCGCTTGTTGTTCACTGTTTTGCTCATTAACGGTGGAAGCCCACACAGAAATTTGCATCTAAACTGACGTTGCAGGCAACTCTGTTTTTTTCTTTCCTTATGCTCTTTATGTCGTACAAAATGGTATGCAAAGTTGGGGAACTTTTCATTTCATTTTTTTTTTTTTTTTTTTTTTTTTTCATCTGAAATGTATTAACCCAAACGGTTTTGGTAAAGAAGAGATGAAGGAACTCTACACATGTCAATTTACATTTCATTAAAAGAGAAAAATATTTATACAAAGAGAAAATTACAGAGAAAAAAATACTTTAAAGAGAAACGTAGGTGAAAAGTTTAGCTGAAGTAAAATTTTTTTTTTTTTGGGGGGGGGGAATTTTAAGAGTGGTACTTTGGTGAACGTGTCCTGTTTCCCACCCTTCTGGCGGAGAATTTTCTTATTTTTTTATCATGACAAAAGAGAGGGAAAAAATGACTGCCTGGGATAATTATGGTTAATTGTTCCCAATGTTACGTTATCCTAGTTTGGACGTGACTTATAGCTCGGCCTGAGCTTCTGTGCTGCACACTTATGGTACTAGTGGCAAGTAATATCTTTTCCTCTGACTTGGAACTCAAATTATGTTGGAAGGGCGAACGAAGCAAATCCTCATCAAGCTCAAACAACATAAACCGTAGGAATATGCAGTGAATGGCCAAGTCCTGTTTTCTTTTTTCATGTTCGTGAAGATCCGGGATGAGACATTGCATCCATCGGTTTTCTGGCATGACCACATTTAGTTTTTGTAATCATTCATTATAGTTTTCTTTGGACGGGGAGCAAAAAGAGCCTTGTTTGGTTACTTTTATTTTACCTTGAGGAGGAAGTCGAACTGGGCGGTTCGGTTTGGTTGTTCCATGAGATGTTAATCAGATATAAATCTGTCCCTAAAAGGTCCATAATGTGATGTGTGTTTCGCACTTTTCTTTTCGTTTTACCCCGAGGAAAAAGAAGCTGGATTTTTCAAGGTCTTTTGGGGACACCTCGATCCAATACCGCAAATGGGAGGGTATAAAAGAAGGAAAAGAAGGAAACGGCTATTGAAGTAGTGTGCAAATGAAGGAAACGTGTTCCATATAAAGCTGAGAGAGTGCGCGCATCCGTGGGATCTTTTGGTCGTAGGGCTAATGCGTGAGTCCTTGATTGTTTTTCGTGGGCTTTTTTCGATCCCCGCCAGGAAATTTATAGTGATGGGCCAAAGTGATGGTACGAGGAATGCTAGAAATGTTTGTCGATATCGAAAGCGTTCCAATCCGTCCTCGTAAATTCCTCAGCAACGCTACTAAATCCTCGTTTTAATAGGTTAACCTTGTCATTGCAGTGACTTCGCGGTGGTTTCGAGTAAAACCAAGACAAAAAATCCATGGAACTTAGTTTTTTTTTTTTTTTTTTTTTTTTTTGCTAAAAGCAGTGTGGATCTGGAAGATAGCGACTAAACTACACTCTAAAATTAAGTTGATTAATTGAATATCAAGCTATATACTAGGAATACTTATCAAGCTATTATTAGGAATACTTAATCTAAGTCTATTGTTAAAATCAAGCTATATACTTAATCTAAGTATTGTTAAATTGATTTATTATTAATAAAATCTTGAGCAAATTACTGATAAAATAGCTGATCGAATTACTAATCAGAATGGCCACTGCGACTGATCTTGTGTTTAGTCTCTGTTTAATTATTGGCAGAATGTTGCTTCCGTCTATTCTCCAAATTTGATTCACATTCCAAAGCTTTCGGCGGCCGAAACAATGTGACTGAATACCTTGTGTATTGCACCACTAAAATGCGAACTTATCCGTCAAATTCCGTCCGTTCATCCTATCAAACGCTAGGAATACTCAATTTCTCCCCAGCCTGAAGCCAATGTAAAATCATAGATCAAACTGCAATCCGTCCGGCCATATCCATAAATTATATCGATCATCATATCGATCATTATATCGATCATCATATCGATCATTATATCGATCATATAAATGACATCGATTATATCGGAAATTTTTCCAATTGTCTCAAAACTCATCGATTTTTTTCTAAATTCTTCGACATTTTTCGACTTTTTTCCAAATTTCTTTTTTGCAGTAACTAACTTATAGTTAGTGTTTCGCGGGTTAGGAAAAGACACATGAATATAAACTAGAATGTTCACTTTTTAAGACAGGTTTTTGTGATAAATGCCCTTTAACTAATATCGTATAACTTTTTTTTATTATTTAAATTATTTTTGTAATTAATTAAAAATGAAGAACGGTGATTTTAAACCAAAAAGTTCTTCGTTTATGCATGGTTCTCATTTTATAATGATCTTTCAAGTTCTTTTGCTATCATTCTAAATTTTTGAGAGGTTTAGTGGCGTAGTTGACCATGGGGTTTTTGCTTCATAGCGTTGTAATGATATTCTGTTCAGGAAAGGAGCTTGACAGCTCCAAGAGTCCAGTTAACATTTCATCTTGTAGACTCGCGTGCCCGTGTTGCATTGGACGTCAGCAAGCAAATAGATTGGAGCTGCGAGCACGGATGGTTCACGTCACACCTTGTATAATTACAGCCCTAGCTAAAAGCAAGTACTAGATCAATGCTATTATCTTGCCTTCTGGCTTTGTGCACTTGGACGTGGATTGGGGTAATCAATTCTGGCTACAATGCGTTGCTAATTTTGCAATCCAATTTGCCGAGTTTTATTTTCAGAGGCGGTTCTACCTTTTACAACACTGGAGCTTACGCATAGACCAATTTGGCAGCTGTCTGGTGCAGTTTGAGCCATGCGTGCAAATGTTTGACAATGTAATGATCCGTGTTCAACCTGGGAAGTTTCTCGCTTTTAATTCGATTCGGTCTTTAGTTCTATCTCGAATTCGATTTGAACGTGCCTATATTGTGTATTGCAATACAAATAGGTATTAGGAAAATCAAGGTGCAGCCAAGAGTTGTATTTTCACACTTGGGGTTTGAACATAGCAAAAACAATTGAAAATTACAAACATAACTAAAATTTTCAATCCTGACCAATTCGCGCATTGCGTTATTACTGTCACTTTTTACATCATGGAAATGAAATTGAGGACACGCAAGGAATGATACAAGCAAACAAATTATGTAGGACATACAAGTTATAAACATATACAAACAAAGGCCAAGAAAAGTCATATAAAATGCTACACAAATAAAAAGTTCACCACTAGAGCTTAAAAGTAAAAAATAAAAGCACTTTTCCCAACAAAGGCCAGGGTTTACTGCAAATAGTTGATAATTTTTGGTCAAGAGATGTCATTGATGTCAGATCCACATATCCTTCGAGTATAGGCAACACATTGTACACCTGTGACCAGTTTCTCTCACTAGATGTCTGCCCTTAAAGAATGATGGGGGAAGGGAAGAAGTGATGTAGGGGAATGTATTTTTAAGACGTTTGGCATAGGTTTCATGCAAATCGGCAGTCAAACAAATTCGCTGGACGTAAAAGAATAATCTACAAAAATGCCCCGCAAAAACTCCTAGTATCGGGAGCGCCATCAACAGAGTCCAACCCTAAGGCGGAAGTCACGCCATCCTCGGTGTTATTATGTGAAATTCTTTCTCCGCACTTGAGTAGTACCGATCTTTTATATATTGTGTAAATTAATGACTGTACGGTTATTTTGGTAATGTCTTATATACGTGGGCTTTTAATTTAAAAAAAATCAAGCCTTGTTATTTATTTGGAATGATTTTTATTACATTTTATAATACTTACAAGAATATAATACATTAATGCAAACTTATAGAGAACACGAGGTATGGCTGTAAGAGAACCATCGTATTTTTATACATTTGTATAAATCATATGTTTACAAATTTTTTTGTAAAAATAGCAAACGGGTTTCAAAAGGTACCGATTTCGTCGATAAAGATGATGCACGGCTGGATCTTAACGGCTAGCATAAAGACTGCAGCAACAAGCGTCTGGCTTTCGCCGTACCATTTATCCACCAAGCTAGAAGCGTCTAAATTAATGAAATGCATGCCTGCTTGCTTGGCAGTCGCTTTGGCAACCATGGTTTTCCCGCAACCAGGAGGTCCATGTAGTAAAACGCCTAATTGAAACGTTGAATAAGGTAAGGATCATAAGGATGAAGAATTTAGGAGGTTTAATACCTTTAGGAGGTTGCAACAGCTGAGAATTCCCGAAAAGATGGGATTTTTGGACGGGGAGAATGACAGTGTCTTTTAATTCTTGTAGAATGCCATCCAGACCTGCAATATCGTTCCAAGATGTGGGGAGCTGATGAGAATCAACTAGATTGCTGGCAATGGTAAGCTCGTATTCGTTTAGCTACACACAGATGAGTGGAATTAGTAAGATAAACGAAGGAAGTTTCATTTGAGTTATCTTACCTTCATATCGGGGCTTAGCTTAAGCTTTCGCATACTGTTTTGAGCCTAGAGAAAAATGAAGGGGTGTTACTGTTAGGAGTTTAGAAGAATTGGAAAATGAAGTGGTACTAGAGTTTTCGCCTTCTTTTTCTGTTCCGGGTAGGATCGAGTAAGTCAACCATCCATTTAATTGTGAGGATACTAAAGGTAGTGGCTATGGCTGTTTTCACCAGGACAAAGATAATCTCTGAACGCGTAAATTCTTCTTTCATTTTTGGTAAAATTATGGTGCTTGATGACCGGCATCTGCCTTGTAGAATTGATTATTGCAATGTTTACTAAACATGGTGGCGGCAGTGTTGCAGTTTTTTTTAACTATAACTCGCAAAAGGCGCTCGTAAAGTCGCCAAAGCCCTCGCCAATAAATAAATAATAACAATATAGTATAAATAAGAGTATAGATAAAAACACATAGAAGTTATAGTAAACACATAGAAGAAAAACACATAGAAGTTATATAAACACATAGAAGTTATATATATTGTTTGTAGTGGCTTCAAGACACTACTGGGATCTCCCGGAAACTACGGGAGACTACAAACGTACTGGATGAGTCCGGCAGTTAGGTTTACGGTTCATAGAGGCCATAGGTTGTTATGAAAAATTGGATTGTATGTGTAAGTTTACAATACACATGATTTAAAGGAAACACATGGCCTTATATTTAGTTATGAACGATTTTGACTCGTAAACCAAATAAGGATATTTTTTAAATATTATTTATATATTATATTATTATATAAATATATTATTTAAATAAGGATATTTTATTACATTTTTAAATACATACAAATAAATACGATATAATGCAAACCTCTAGAGAATATAAGGTATGGCTATAGGCAAACGTTCTAACTTTTATCAATCGTAAAAGATCAATGCTACCCACATACACCAATTTTTATAGGCCTGTTGCTGCAAAGTTAAACCTGTGAAAAATGTATTTGACTTGAGAATTCCATCCAATTTGAATAGCGCGCGTTACTGGAATGGCGGCAAGGGGTGCTTTGCCCAACTGTGCAGCCGTTGCAACTTGCCCAACTTTGTCCAACTGGCAGTCGCGCGCGTAAAGCCGAACAAGTTACATGATCAAAAAGAACCTAATTGTTATGCATAACTTACAGAATAGTTGTTGTTTTTTAGCTGAATTTGCGTAACTTACTCTTTCTGCAGTTACGAACAACATTCGTGTTAATGTATAAGCATTAATTTAGCTTCATTTGTGAATTTTGTGCAAAGTGTCTTCAGTGTTTTCAGTGCCAAGTTTCACTGAAACATTTAGACGTGTAGGCGTTTTTTAACGATTTTGTCAAGTTGGACTGGACAAACTCAAACTAGCTGCCGCTGGGTTGTTCTTTTTCACCTTTTGCCTGCTCCAGTTGGTAATTATTATTTGAATTTTCGAGGAGAGACATATTTATTTTTTTCGCCTGTTATGCCATTGAAGCTGAGTGAAAACATGGCGTGCCATGTGGGAGAGATATGTGGGAGATTAAGGAAAGCTCTTTGAAAACGTATTAAACAGTTTAATATACTGTAATAGATCCGTAATAATAAAAGGAATAAAATAGGTCCGTCCTCCTTTCGTTGCAGCTTTCGTTCTTATGAATTCGGCTTATTAGTTTGTTATTTATACATATAAACGAATGCTTATGTTTCTCCATTCATACATCGTCGTAAGCAATCGGAAGTTTATTTTGCTTAGTCCCCAAGTGTGGCTAGGAGACGTGGACTTTCCACAATTTTCGTTCCTATCTATTTGTTGTGTACAGTTACTTGTTATGTGTGCACTTATTTGTTGTGTACAGTTATTCATTGCCATTTTCCTTATATTTTTTGGGGGAATAGTATTGCTAGAACGCAGAATGCCAGAGCACAGAATGCCGAAATTTAAAAGAATCTACCTAACAAAGTACCCAATCACTTTGCTCGTTGCTAACGTTGCTATGGCCTCTGGCGAATGATAAAGCCCTCTGGAGGCACTCGCTTCCACTTTGCATAGTCGACGGAATTAATCCCGCCAGCCATTGTGTGAACAGACGCCACTTCCCTTTGTACGCACTGCGCGCCACTTTGCGTAGTGGACGGAATTAATCCCGTCAGCCATTTTGTGAACAGACGCCAAGCCGACTCCACGTCAGGTAATTTGCTCCCGTTTTATTCAAATTTGTCGACTCCCATCCGACTTTTATCAAACTGAAAGGCAAACAGACCTAAGTATTATGCAATCAGCTTGCATATTATCACATTTTCTTAATTAAAAGTAACAATGTTGATAGTGTTCGACATTATTCCCAGGGGTAAGCGTCAGTAGATTTCGAACATTTTCAAGTTTATTCGCTCCCATTGGCTTCATATTGCCATTAATTCAATTAACAACTACTAGGAAGTTACCATATTTTGCCTTCCGTTTTCCTCTAGTTAAGCGAAGATTTTGTTTAACCTACTTTTTCACGAAAATGGTCAAAACCCGATTTGAGCAATTTCTAGATTTTCCTTAATTCCTCAATCCTCATGACTACCAACAAAGATACAACCCTGGTGGGTTATCCCGTTTTTGGATTTAAAAAATATCAATGCAAACAAATTTAGCAATTTTCCGGCTAAAAAACGTAATATTAAAAATTCCCGCATGGCCGCCATTGCCGGTCCCGGACAAAGCTCCAGCGAACGTTTTTGTCCCCTGACGCTTAACCCGAGTGCCCGCTCTGTTCCGCCATTTTGATTTTTCTAGTCGGGTGGGATGACGTACTTTTTTCGAGACTCAAATTCAACTTGTCAAAGCGTAAAACCGTGTTAAGTTGTGTTTAAAGATGAACAGTATTACTAAGAGTTGTCCCTTTTCTATTTATTAGGTGGTGACAAATTTCACAAACAGTTCTATTGGTACAAAGTGTTAAGTGTGTGGTCCTTTCCCTCCCGTTCGACTCAGCCAACTTTATCCCCCTGCCTTTTGGCATCCTTTCGGAGAAGAAAAAGAGAACCGCAACTTTTTTGTCTGCCAAGCTGAGGATGTGTGGAGACAGCCATTATTTCATCTTCTGTGGGAGCTGCCAGGAGAACCAGAAGAAAAGGTATGCCAGGAGTTGAAAAGTGTTGTGGCCGGTTAGGTCTTTAGCTGCAACATTTTAACTTACTGGGGGGACAGAAAAGTCTTCGCTGTGCCATACAATAGGTCTTAAATGGCAGAAACAGCGAAAACTTTTCTGGGGTCAGGGGTCAAACGGGTGGTGGAAGCCTCGACTGAAGAACGCGAAGACGCCGCCAGGCAGGGGGAAAACGTTTCGTCTGTGGACATTTCTGGCTAAGTACGTTCTTTTCTATTGAATTTAAATATTGATAACCTTGTTAGTAACTAACTTCCATCTCGTTTACAGGCTTTCACTCCGTTTGGGTCCCTTAGTGCTCCGGCTGGGATTTTACCGTGTTTTCAAGATTGTTGCTGTTTTTGGGGGGTATCCACGTGTTCGCTCAGTCGAGGTAAGACCTCGTTTGAATTTTTTCCAAAGTGGCTTTCTGGTTTCTTTCCCTAATCGAAGAGTCCATTTTATATTTGAACATGTTGGTTAACATGGCCATAGAAGAGGGATTGCTTTGGAAGTGTTTCAAAGCTCAGTTTTACAGTTTTTATTTTTATTTCATAGTTTTTATTCTTGTTCTTTTTTTCTAGGACGTTGACGAGATCGCGAGAAAAGGGAGGGCGAAGTCTCGGAAGGTTTTGGGTCGTAGCTAAGCAAAAGGGGGGGAGAACCTGCACCTGGTCGGTCGACTCGGTCTGGTCGGCAAAATCTCCGTCTTTCCCACACTTGCTATGTCTCCATTTGAGTCTTTTCAACAAGATAAGTCCATTTCGTGTATCTCTCTCTGCTTTCATCCGCGTTCGTCTTTCCGCCACGCGAAGCTTTTGGGTTTGGAAGAATGAAACAATTCTTGGCCAGAAGTTTTTTTTCATTTTTAAAAGTGTATACTAATGTTGTTGCTTTTATTCACATAGGCTATCTATGGGATCTCCTGCGTTATTACTTAACAACATCTCCATGACATTGTGCCCTATGTCGTTAAACATTCCGTCCATTAGAAGAAAGCAAAGAGTCTAGTGAGCTGCAGTTATCCAATTCACCAGTTTCGCCCTTGGTGTTCACTACTGGAGGTAAAGTATTTTCATTGGAATGAACTCGATTTTTTTCAAATTAATATTTGCTTGGTCCTAGGCTCTTGTGTGCTTCAGACGGAAACTTTCTTCAATTCCGCGGTGTTTTCAAGATTCCCGTACTCGTCCAATGTCTCGAAGGGAAAAGGAAGATGTAAATAAGTCGACTTGGGCAACGTCGCCATCGTCTGAAACTTGAACTCCGCGCGCAAGTTAGTACTGTGCTTTGTGTTACTTACATAATACTGATGCTTGTCTCTTTTATTCTAGAAATCTCAGCGAAAATTAAGCTAAAGAGGACACTTCTAGATTCTTATGAGCTGCAATTGTCAAATTCACCAGTTTCGTCCATGGCATTCATAACTGAAGGTAAACCATTTTAAAATGAAATGAACTAATGTTCCCTTGATAATTTCGCTCCAAAAAGAGTTTTCCGTAGTGGAAAACTTTTTTGAATGTATTCATGTTTTTCTCATTCCTCTTTGCTCTAGGCTTCCTCTTTTGAGCCCCTAGTGCTCTTTCCTCGCTATTTAGTAGCGCAGGCATTCCTAAAGAAGATTATCCGTGCATCAATGGCGATTCCTACAACTGCAATACCGAAGATCATCGTCATCATCAGCTCTTCCCTCAACCCTTGCCTTGCCTTGGAGCGCCGCCGTAGCTGATCCCGTTGATGTTTCTTCACGTCGCCTTTGATTCGGACTTTGGATTCGCCCTTTCTTGTGATGGAACTGGAGACCCAGAGGGCATAAGGTATGCTAGGAGGTTTGGTTGCGGTAAATCGCTTAAAGATTTGCTGCAATCCAACTTTTTGGGGGGCAGAAAAGTTTCCGTTGCTGCATGATTCGTTAGGTCTTTAATGGTAGCAACGGAGCTTCTCTGGTTTTTGGGGGGCTTGGTTTAGGTGGATTTTGGATACCGATGGAATTCAGGCAGGCAGGCCAGGGTTGAGTTCGTCTGCGGATTGAAGAAGTGGAGTAAGTTTTGATCTTATTTTGTGTTTATTGAATGTTAATAGTTTTATTTGTAATTCAAAAAGGCTTCTCAACCGGATTCCCTGCGTTACTACCCAAGCTTATCTTCATTTGAAGCCGTTGTGAGGCTAAACTCTGTCCACTTTAGAAGAAAACGAGGATTCTTGTGAGCTGCAGTTAGCCGATTCACCAGATTCATCATTGATGTTCATTACGCAAGGTAAATTTTTGGATTTGAATGAACTAGATCTTTTTTGATTAATACCTGCCTTGTCATTGTCTAATAGGCTTGAGATAGAGCTCCGTTTGGCTACTATTCCGTATTGGGAAATACCGCGAGCAGGCCCGTTCATTTTCAGTGTGTTAAGTCTTAAACGGTAGCAACGGAGCTTCTCTGGGTTTTGGTGGGCGTGGTTCGGGTGCATTGTGGGGCCTGTGGAGGACCAGCAGGAAAGGGGTGTGATGATGAAGAGGCGGAGTAAGTTTTGACTTTTAATTTGTGTAATTCTGTATACTAGTGCTGTTTTTATTCAAATAGGCCATCCATTGGATCTCCCGCGTTATTACTTAACAACATCTCAATGACATTGTGCCTTTATGTTGTTAAATGCCGTCCATTCGAAGAAAGCAAAGACATAAGAAGTGTCTCGGCCCACGTCGTAGTAGAATTCGCCAGAAGTTTCGGTTTGGCAAACCGTTCTCTGATTCGCTACCATGGATGGACGAACCCGAACCGACGCTGTGCAGCACTGCATGTGTTTTTCGTATAAACACTAAACCGTGTCCGGATAGGTTCAAGAGAACGAATCCACAACTTAAGTTCCAAATGTGTGTTGCCTTTGAACGAATGTGCACCCTGAAGAACCCTTATAACGTCAGTTGCTCCTTAGCAAGCAGTTAGTGCAGATTTGCTTATCTCCAGAGATGTTGTGAAAGCTAGTAGTGAGTTTATAATTAAACATTACCAAGCATGTTGTACATTAACAATCCGCTTAAGCGTTATTTTTCGAAAACATTACCAATTGGATCTTCGAAAACCCTGAAGAGCCCGTATAACGTCAGTTGCTCCCTAGCAAGCAGTTAGTGCAGACTTGCTTTTCTCCAGCGATGTTGTGAAAGCTAGTAGTGAAGCTAATAGTGAGTTTATAGTTAAAACATTACCAAGCATGTTGAACATTAACAATCCGATTAAGCGTTATCGTCGAAAACATTACCAATTGGATCTTCGAAAATCTGGAGACAATTCAAGTGCGTGTTTAAAGTGTCAAGTGTGGTGTTTGGCAAAAGGCTGGCCAGGCCTATGCCAGTAAAAAAACAAATGTGTTGGTGTTAAGTGTGCTCTCATCCCTCCCATTCATCCCTCCTGTCTACTTCATCCCAGCCTACTTCATCCCTGCCTTACATCATCCTTCGCAGTCGACACAATTTACAACTTTAATCTGCTAAGCTGATACTTCTGCTACTTGGAGGTAGCTACTTACCTTCTGTGGGAATCAGGAGAACCAGAAGGAACAGGTATGCCAGGAGTTAAAGTGTTGTTGGCCGATTAGGTCTTTTGCCGCAACTTTTAATTTCCTGGGCGGCGAAAAGTCTTGGTTGTTACCATTCATTAGGTCTTTAATGGTAACAACGAAGCTTTTCTATGGTTAACGGATTTGGGGAGCCTCTACTGAAGAACGCAGCCCTGGCAGGGATGGAAGTTTCGCCCATTTGTCTGATCCTTGGGATTCCTTCATTCCCCTTTCTTCAAATCCCAGTGTTTCCAAGAGTGAAAAGTGCCGCGATAAACCGTTCTTCGGGTTGGTCCCTTGGTGAGCTTTCTTCACATTCAGTGGTGTTTCCAAGATTGCCTGCGAAGCCTAAGTCAACTTTTGCAAGTCGAAGTGTTCGCGAGGTCGAGGTAAAAGATAATCTTTGTCTTTCCCATGTCGTTTAGATTTTGATTCGTTTGTAAACATTTCGAACTTACTTTTTTCTACTTTACGTTTCGTTGCAGGATCTTTGGTAACGTTAATCGACTAAAGTGGGTGGAAGGTGGCGAAAGGGGGAGGACAACTGGGTGTTGCGACGTTCATACGATGTCTCGAACCGGAAATGCAGAAGTGAGGTCGACTTTACGAACATCTCAAACGTGTGCAACTTGTGTTGTTGTTTTTTATTTGTCCATCAAAAGTCTACAAACACAAAACTCGGCAAGTTTTCTCCTTCTCCAAAGTCCTTTTCCTTTTCACATGTTTTATGCAACTAGTGTTGTTGTTTTTATGTGTTACCGGAAGTCTACAAACGCGAATCAGGACAAGTTTGATCCTTTTCATACGTTTTGTGTTTTCACTCGATTTGGTAGCCTTCCTCTGCGGATGTGTTGGTTCACACGTATTTGTAAGTTTTAGACATTTTGTTTATGAATTGATTTCATGCGTACTGATATTTTTCTCTTTTCTTCTAGTTTTCGGTGGCCAAATGAAGGGGAAGAGGAAGTAATCCTGTGCCAAGAGGTCAACATCTAACGATCCCGATTTCAGTTTAAAGGTCATGGGGAGCTTCGGAGTGATGGTTCTAACACTTTAATTTACATTTATAAGTTTTTACTACTCATTGTTTCTTTCAGGCGAGCATCGTTGAGGTCTTCACTATGGCGGTGGCTAACCTTAGACAGCGGTGGCTAACCTTAGACAGCAGTGGCGGTCTTTGGCGGGCAATTCCTATTGAAAACATCGGTGGAGGTTTTCATTAGGGCGGTGGCTAACTTAAGACAGCAGTGGCGGTCTTTGGCGGGCAATTACTATTGAAAACATCGGTGGAGGTTTTCATTAGGGCGGTGGCTAACCATAGACAGCAGTGGCGGTCTTTGGCGGGCAATTACTATTGAAAACATCGGTGGAGGTTTTCATTAGGGCGGTGGCTAACTTAAGACAGCAGTGGCGGTCTTTGGCGGGCAATTACTATTGAAAACATCGGTGGAGGTTTTCATTAGGGCGGTGGCTAACTTAAGACAGCAGTGGCGGTCTTTGGCGGGCAATTACTATTGAAAACATCGGTGGAGGTTTTCATTAGGGCGGTGGCTAACTTAAGACAGCAGTGGCGGTCTTTGGCGGGCAATTACTATTGAAAACATCGGTGGAGGTTTTCATTAGGGCGGTGGCTAACTTAAGACAGCAGTGGCGGTCTTTGGCGGGCAATTACTATTGAAAACATCGGTGGAGGTTTTCATTAGGGCGGTGGCTAACTTAAGACAGCAGTGGCGGTCTTTGGCGGGCAATTACTATTGAAAACATCGGTGGAGGTTTTCATTAGGGCGGTGGCTAACTTAAGACAGCAGTGGCGGTCTTTGGCGGGCAATTACTATTGAAAACATCGGTGGAGGTTTTCATTAGGGCGGTGGCTAACCATAGACAGCAGTGGCGGTCTTTGGCGGGCAATTACTATTGAAAACATCGGTGGAGGTTTTCATTAGGGCGGTGGCTAACTTAAGACAGCAGTGGCGGTCTTTGGCGGGCAATTACTATTGAAAACATCGGTGGAGGTTTTCATTAGGGCGGTGGCTAACCATAGACAGCAGTGGCGGTCTTTGGCGGGCAATTACTATTGAAAACATCGGGGGAGGTTTTCATTAGGGCGGTGGCTAACTTAAGACAGCAGTGGCGGTCTTTGGCGGGCAATTACTATTGAAAACATCGGTGGAGGTTTTCATTAGGGCGGTGGCTAACTTAAGACAGCAGTGGCGGTCTTTGGCGGGCAATTACTATTGAAAACATCGGGGGAGGTTTTCATTAGGGCGGTGGCTAACTTAAGACAGCAGTGGCGGTCTTTGGCGGGCAATTACTATTGAAAACATCATTGGAGGTTTTCATTAGGGCGGTGGCTAACTTAAGACAGCAGTGGCGGTCTTTGGCGGGCAATTACTATTGAAAACATCGGGGGAGGTTTTCATTAGGGCGGTGGCTAACTTAAGACAGCAGTGGCGGTCTTTGGCGGGCAATTACTATTGAAAACATCGGTGGAGGTTTTCATTAGGGCGGTGGCTAACCATAGACAGCAGTGGCGGTCTTTGGCGGGCAATTACTATTGAAAACATCGGGGGAGGTTTTCATTAGGGCGGTGGCTAACTTAAGACAGCAGTGGCGGTCTTTGGCGGGCAATTACTATTGAAAACATCATTGGAGGTTTTCATTAGGGCGGTGGCTAACTTAAGACAGCAGTGGCGGTCTTTGGCGGGCAATTACTATTGAAAACATCGGGGGAGGTTTTCATTAGGGCGGTGGCTAACTTAAGACAGCAGTGGCGGTCTTTGGCGGGCAATTACTATTGAAAACATCGGTGGAGGTTTTCATTAGGGCGGTGGCTAACCATAGACAGCAGTGGCGGTCTTTGGCGGGCAATTACTATTGAAAACATCGGGGGAGGTTTTCATTAGGGCGGTGGCTAACTTAAGACAGCAGTGGCGGTCTTTGGCGGGCAATTACTATTGAAAACATCGGTGGAGGTTTTCATTAGGGCGGTGGCTAACTTAAGACAGCAGTGGCGGTCTTTGGCGGGCAATTACTATTGAAAACATCGGTGGAGGTTTTCATTAGGGCGGTGGCTAACTTAAGACAGCAGTGGCGGTCTTTGGCGGGCAATTACTATTGAAAACATCGGTGGAGGTTTTCATTAGGGCGGTGGCTAACTTAAGACAGCAGTGGCGGTCTTTGGCGGGCAATTACTATTGAAAACATCGGTGGAGGTTTTCATTAGGGCGGTGGCTAACTTAAGACAGCAGTGGCGGTCTTTGGCGGGCAATTACTATTGAAAACATCGGGGGAGGTTTTCATTAGGGCGGTGGCTAACCATAGACAGCAGTGGCGGTCTTTGGCGGGCAATTACTATTGAAAACATCGGGGGAGGTTTTCATTAGGGCGGTGGCTAACTTAAGACAGCAGTGGCGGTCTTTGGCGGGCAATTACTATTGAAAACATCGGTGGAGGTTTTCATTAGGGCGGTGGCTAACTTAAGACAGCAGTGGCGGTCTTTGGCGGGCAATTACTATTGAAAACATCGGGGGAGGTTTTCATTAGGGCGGTGGCTAACTTAAGACAGCAGTGGCGGTCTTTGGCGGGCAATTACTATTGAAAACATCGGTGGAGGTTTTCATTAGGGCGGTGGCTAACCATAGACAGCAGTGGCGGTCTTTGGCGGGCAATTACTATTGAAAACATCGGTGGAGGTTTTCATTAGGGCGGTGGCTAACCATAGACAGCAGTGGCGGTCTTTGGCGGGCAATTACTATTGAAAACATCGGTGGAGGTTTTCATTAGGGCGGTGGCTAACTTAAGACAGCAGTGGCGGTCTTTGGCGGGCAATTACTATTGAAAACATCGGTGGAGGTTTTCATTAGGGCGGTGGCTAACCATAGACAGCAGTGGCGGTCTTTGGCGGGCAATTACTATTGAAAACATCGGTGGAGGTTTTCATTAGGGCGGTGGCTAACTTAAGACAGCAGTGGCGGTCTTTGGCGGGCAATTACTATTGAAAACATCGGTGGAGGTTTTCATTAGGGCGGTGGCTAACTTAAGACAGCAGTGGCGGTCTTTGGCGGGCAATTACTATTGAAAACATCGGTGGAGGTTTTCATTAGGGCGGTGGCTAACTTAAGACAGCAGTGGCGGTCTTTGGCGGGCAATTACTATTGAAAACATCGGTGGAGGTTTTCATTAGGGCGGTGGCTAACTTAAGACAGCAGTGGCGGTCTTTGGCGGGCAATTACTATTGAAAACATCGGTGGAGGTTTTCATTAGGGCGGTGGCTAACTTAAGACAGCAGTGGCGGTCTTTGGCGGGCAATTACTATTGAAAACATCGGTGGAGGTTTTCATTAGGGCGGTGGCTAACTTAAGACAGCAGTGGCGGTCTTTGGCGGGCAATTACTATTGAAAGCATCGGTGGAGGTTTTCATTAGGGCGGTGGCTAACTTAAGACAGCAGTGGCGGTCTTTGGCGGGCAATTACTATTGAAAACATCGGTGGAGGTTTTCATTAGGGCGGTGGCTAACTTAAGACAGCAGTGGCGGTCTTTGGCGGGCAATTACTATTGAAAACATCGGGGGAGGTTTTCATTAGGGCGGTGGCTAACTTAAGACAGCAGTGGCGGTCTTTGGCGGGCAATTACTATTGAAAACATCGGTGGAGGTTTTCATTAGGGCGGTGGCTAACTTAAGACAGCAGTGGCGGTCTTTGGCGGGCAATTACTATTGAAAACATCGGTGGAGGTTTTCATTAGGGCGGTGGCTAACTTAAGACAGCAGTGGCGGTCTTTGGCGGGCAATTACTATTGAAAACATCGGTGGAGGTTTTCATTAGGGCGGTGGCTAACTTAAGACAGCAGTGGCGGTCTTTGGCGGGCAATTCATGATGAAGATACTTTTGGGGGGTTTTCATTGTGATGGTGGCTAACCTTAGACAGCAGTGGCGGTCTTTGGCGGGCAGTACAGTTCTCCAAGTACAGTGAGCTGGTCCGCTCATTTGTGATGGTTCGTCATCCAGCGTCACGCGCGTCGCCAGCTGGAAGATTTGAAAGGACCCAGAGGGATTCAAGTGTGGGTGGTGGGCTCGTAATTCTAAAATTATACAAATGAGATGTTTGGCTTCCCCCGGAATTTCTTTGTTGCATATTTGTTACACCAAAACGTTACACCCACATTTGTTAGACCGGCAATTTATTTGTTACACCCACAAAATCTAATTTCCCAAATTTCCTTTTTGTTGTACGATTTGCAATTTTTTAAATAAAAGCGAAAATTCTGGAAATTTTTGCGTGATTGTTCGTAAAATCCGCTAAAAGGGGTGTGGCCTCCACAAAAATGACGAATCAAGACGAAAAAAGACGAATTTTTGTTGTATGATTCCTAATTTTTTTTATAAAAGAAAATTTTTTTAATATTTTTATACATTTTTCAAGAAAAGCGCCAAAAAAGGGGGCGTGGCCCCGAAAATGGACGAATCCTATTGGTGGATTGGACCAAAAAGTGGGCGTGGCTCCTTTTCGAGCTGGGAAAGCGTTTTCTGGGCTTTTTTCCATAAGGATCCCTGCACGATCAAGGGGGTCCCCTTCAAAAATCGTCAAAAATTGAGAGCCTCGCCCCTTTCCCTGTTCCCAACTCCCTCCCCTGCTCGGTTTCCTATCCTCGATATTCGAGCTCGTAATGCCGAAGCATCACAATTTCGAATATGGGAATAGGAACCTTGCCGGGAAGGCATTTGGTACAGGGAAAGGGAGCCATTTAATATTTCGTATTTTCGACGAAATAAACTGCCACGACCGGGAATCGAACCGAGGACCTTTGGGTCCCCAGTCGTGCGTGTTATCCACGCGGTCATGGGCCTATATATAATATCCGTTGAAACATATATAAATACAATTATGAACTTAGCCAGTGTACAGTGTGAGGGTAGCACCCATCTTTTGTTCGATTTATATAAATTTGACGGTATGCCCATTGCCATGCATTGTATTCTCTAAAAGTTTGCAGTGTATCTATTCCTTTGTATTGTATTGAAAAGTGTAATAAAAAAAGCCTTCCTTATTTTGGATTGTGAGTCAAAATCGTTCGAAATAATTACAAGGCCATATAGTCTTATAGTATGTTTATTAAAAGCTCACAAATACAAGTTCTCATACATTATTGTATTGACTCAGCCATTATTGTATTGGCCCTTGATATATGGCCCTGGATTTTTGGGGGGAAATTAAAAAATTTCCGAAATCTTCGCTTTTATCTCAAAAATTACAAATCGTACAAAAGGTCCGTACCATTGAAGCATTCAGCGAAAGTTGCCGAAGGCTTTCCTCGGTTCGTATTTTTAAAAGCATAATAAAATAAGCACACTTGAGGGATTCTCGCCTAGTCGACTTACATGTATTTAGCAGGCTTGACAACACACAAGAACAAGAAATAACCTAGAAAAGGAGGGTATTGCCAATTAGCGATTGCTAATTCTGTGCCCACATTCTCACCAAAAAGCTTTCTATCGTCTCCTTCTCTACACACTGTTTTAAACCGCATCGTTGTGCTTCTTCAATTCACTGTTATCATCATGGGCATACACCCGAGTCCAATCTGTGGTATCCGGACGCAGTAACCCACAGCAGGTACACCTGAAGAAATCCACCGCATTCTGCCAAATTCCTTTGTCAAACGGACTTCGATGTTTCTTTGAATTTCCAGGCACATGAAAATGTCTGTAGCGAGGTGCATTCAATCGTTCGTTTGTAGTCATAGCCACCGTCGAGCACTACAAAAGATGAAATTTAATAAATTATCCAATTTTCAAAATTATCGAAATTATCTAATTCACTAATTTCCCAAATTTCAACGCAAAACCTTTCTGTACTACCAAAGGCCTTGCATACAAAAAACACTCAAAATAAAAAGTGCTCCAAAATGCTCCAAAATGCTCCAAAAAGGTTTGAAATCTCAAATAAAGTCACACCTGATAAAGTTGACAAACCAAAAGGGCTCCAACCCATAAACTGTGCACCAGTGCGTTACAGGCCATGAAACTAAGCCAGCCATCACATCTTAAAACCTTCAGCACCATCCCAGCATCCCAATCAAAACTTTTCAGGCAGTGCTGGGACCAGAAATAGGTACAGCCCCACAAAAAGCATACGCATGACGTGAACAAGAAAGTCAAGTAATTGACAAAGTTCTTATGATTATGCCATCCTATAAAAACAATAAAAAATAACTTCTCTAATGGATTGAGACAAAACACGATGGATTAGCTTCATACCTATGCAATTTCCCACCCAAGGACAGTGATGATCGAATTTGGCTATACATCTCTGGCAAACTGAGCAGTGTTTTGAACGTAAAGGGCGTTTAATTAAACACGTGCTGCAGAATACCTGAGGATCAAAACCTACACCTTGCTCAGCCAATTCTCTGATCATCTACAAGAATGATTTTGTTCAAAAAAATTTCAGTTCGTAAATAAAATTACCTTGAATTTCTCTTCTAAAGGATAGACAATTGCTCCTGGATCTCCTCGCCACGTGCTATAAAACTGATGACACAACAGTGCTGCACTGGTGCAGAAAACAACGTTAACTAGAAAGGTCACATTGGGCATCAGCCAAAGCACCCACGTTAAAATGACCCAAAACTATAGAAATAGGAAGTTTGTAAGAGTATAAGTGTATGATTATGAGTAGAAAATGAGTATGATTATGAGTAGAAGAGGCTTACTTTTGTGGCCAAATAAATGAAAACTGGCAAGACTGTCATAACACGATGGTCATGGATTCGACTGAGGAAGAAGGGAGTTGAGAAAAAACCAGCAGCAAATAAGAGGATTTTGATCCAGATTGCTAGCGAAGACTGACACAGCGAGGCCATTAAGTAGAAGAGCAAGAAAGGCGTCCCAGACACGACGTAAAAGCGAGTGTCCTAAGAGAAATTACACAACTATTATGGTATAATTCAACTATTATAAACGAGCGAGCTGCTTGCCTTGTCACATTTAGGTAAACAACTTCTTCCACCTTGTCGCGAAGGTTTGGTTTGTCGAGACGCTAAGGCTCTTAATTTCTCAGCAGATTTAGCTCCGATCCATCCCGGAGGTTTGTTGACTAGAATATCAAAGCAGGTTTCGCCCTAAAAATACAAAGAATGAACAATTTAAATATATTATTTTGTGAATGATTTAAACAGAAAAGCTTTGTATATTTTTTTCCACGAAAATACAAAGTAATTTCAATACCTGAAGGTTTGGTATGTCCAATGGAGGGTTTTTGTCCACCATGTTAAGTATGGCAGACGAATTTCGACCTAAGAAGGCCCAATGCAAAGGCGTGTTTCCATGAGCAGTATCTTGCAAGGTCAGAGACGATCCTGAGGACAATAATAATCGAACAGGGTCGAGTCTAAAGATGGAGGGTTAGTAACATATGGGTTTAAACGGTGAGACAATTACGTTTGTGTTCTTAATGCGGACCACATCAAAGCAGTCATGCCTTGCTTATCTACTTCGTTGACGCCGACACCTTTGGCAAGAAGATAAGCCACAATGGATGTGTGGCCTAACATAGCTGCGACGTGAAGCGGACAACAGCCTTCACCGTCAGGGGTGACTGGAGAAGCGCCCAACTGCAACAGGAGAACTACCATGCTCAAATGCCCTTGCCTTGAACGTGAAATGATCATATTACTATAGAGTAGTCGGAGAAAGCTTTTTCATTACCTAATAGCCCAATGGATTGGCGTTGCTTCTAGTTTACCACCAACGGCGTCAATTTCAGCGCCTACGCTCACATAATACGACACCAAATCTCTCCTGTTATTGATTGCAGCCCAATGTAGGAGTGTGACTTGTTCTTCGTCTCTCTTGTTTACGTTATAGCCCGCTTCAATAACAGATTTGCAAGTCTCAAATTCCCCATACTAGCAAGGGCAATAAAAATCGAGTTGAAAACCATTTTGGGACGAAATTAAAGGTAAAATACCTGGGTCGCTTTGACGATATCTACGGTACCACTTTCGTCCATTTTCTATATTGGGTAGAAGGTCTCTTTTTTGTAAGAAAATCCTTCAAATTGTACTTCTGATCATCTAGAAAAAAAAAAATACGTTATTTGTATTTAGCAAGTTTTAGGCCAAAGATACGGTATGTAGTTTTTTTCAACTCACCAAGATGCACAGGAATGTCTGGTCATAAATAAATGCATTTAAGCAATGTAAATGATTATACTACACAATTACACATAGCACGCATTTATACATCAGAAAAATAGCCCAAAAGCCGGCTTCTTAGCACAAACACAACACAGCAACAGCTCAAGGCGACTTGGCTGCCATATTGGATGGGTGGGACAAAATCTCAAACTTCAAACAGCGAATTGAATAATGAATACCGAATGACTCAAAAAAGCCTAAATAAGCCAAACAAGCCAAGGGCTGGCCGTTTTCATCCAAACAAAATAAGTTAGTTAATTAATTATGTCTCGTTCTGTGCGAGCAGAAACTCGAAGCCGAGCAAAAGATGACATTAAACGTGTTATGCAAGTAGTGGATAAGGTTAGGCATTGGTAAGTACACGCACTCAACCCTCAACAGAGAAATTGAATTTGCGACTTTTTTAATTCTCTAGGGAGAAAAAATGGGTAACTATTGGCGACACTACCATGAAAATTTTCAAGTGGGTACCGATTACTCAAATGGACACCAAGAAAAAAATTAAGAAAGAAATTAAAAGAGCCCTAGACCCTGCACTGTTAACATTAAGCGGTGAAGATTCGAACACAAGTAATAGTTCTCAAGTTTAAATTTTAAAAGATTGCTATAAAACATTTTTTCCTAGGCTTTTCATTAACGAGTGAATCACAAGGTCCTACAGAATTTACATCCAATCATCTAATAGCATCTGAAGATTCCAATTCTCAATGTGACGGAACTGCCAAGAAATTTTAAACTATCAGCCAAAAATCTCATTCACCTAATAAAATTGTACACACATCATGTCCCTTTTTTTACGCGACAAAAAATACATACCTTTTCTTGCCATTAATGTATTCCTATTCGCTCCACGTACATTAACATACTCCCCATTCTTACCCAGATATCTTGGCCTTTTTAGCTTTCGCTTGGCCAGGGCTTTTGGTTTGTTTCTTCTGCTTGTCGGTTTTGTCCTGTCCTTGCTCGATGTCGCTACGTTTCTGGCCCAGTTTGACGGCTTCTTTCTCGCGTCGTGATCGGCTACGCATCATGGAGCGGTACAAACGCTTATGACGTTTCTTCATCATCAGCTCACGGAATCTGTAATGCTCTTTCTCTTCAGCTTCCGCAGCTTGCTTAGGATCAGCCTTCTCCACCTTACCACGCTTCACCTCCATACCTTTAAGCTAAAGGCAACCAAAATTTGACAACTGCACAAACTTTGCTAAGTTTTCTTCAAATTTTACCTTTTGCGTGGTTACTTTGCCAGGTTCTTCGTCACTGACGTCACCTTCTAAGTCACCATCATCATCATCCGAATCTTCTCCTTCCTCGGAACCTTCTTCCATACCCTCACTTTCTTCCCCACTCTTCTCTTCTACGTCTACTCAAAATTTGTTAAAATAACTCTGCTTTAAGAGAAATTGATAGAAATTACCCATTTCCTTTCCCTTTTGACTGGCCAATAATGCCATTCGTTGAGGAGGCACGTAATCACCAGCACGTTCTTGCACGAAGGGGGAAACATGGGGAGGGAGTACTGCTCCTACAAAGTAGTCCTCTACGGGAAGTAAACGTTTGAAGTTGATGCTGTCATAAACCCATTGGGGCTGAACGTAATACCTAGAATGATACTTGAATTAAACCCTGTTTTAATTAAAGTTAGTTTTTTTCCACGCAATTTTGTGGAGATGGAGATTTCACCTCGAAAGGTAGGGTTTATCTATAGTTGGTCTGTCAACGATTTGATGGGTGATGGTCTCATCAGATTCGGGAAACGATGAACCAGCGAATGAAGTTTCATCCCAAGAAACTTGACCTCCACATGCTCTTAACACAAACACGACAGATTCGCGAGGCACTTCTCGTCCCAAGAAGACCTTCAGGCCCACAAACAAAGACTGTAGACGTTTAATAGCATCGGCTTCTTGTTTTGCTTCTTCAATTTTCGTCGGATCGCCAGACTATTTCCATTAAAATTTCAATAAAAAAATTAAGAAAATGTAATTGGGAATTGTTGTAAATAGAATTACTTTCTCGAAAACATCAAGTTCCGGCTCTTCTTCAGTCGCAGCCAGTGAACGAACTAAACTACGGTTCAGAGCAGCTACCAGTTCACTGTAGTCTTCTTTGTCGGTTTCTGCGTTTAATAAAGTTGAATTAACGATGCTGATGATAGATGATGTCCAAACCTTGTACTCCTGGAGTGACGACAGATAATTTGGGGGGATAATGAAGATTCAAACTATGGTAGAGGCGGAAGTTGATGAAACCCAACATGGTCGTGTAAAAATCAACGAATGTGGTCATGATTTTGTAATCGACTTGCGAAGCAGGTTGATGCTAAGAAGAGATGGGGATTACAAACAAACTTTGTAGGAAATTTGTAGGAAATGTAAGGAAATTTACCTGGTAACCTCGCTGATGGGGAACTATCCAAGTAATGGTTTCGCCTTTGACGTCAACTTGATAGTAAAAACCTTTGATGGAGACGAAAACTTTGCGAAGCGCTTTAGCTTCGATGACGTAATGCATAAACTCGAGAGTTAATCTTCTGCAAAGATGAATTAACTGCATGGGAATATGGGTTATGCGAGGCATGGTGGCGTACAGACAACACAGCGATAAGCAGTCATCCATATCCCTTAAGGCGTCCGAAAACGTAGGATATCTACATAATGAAACACAGCATTAGAACCGTGCAGTGAATTTGCAATGCGAGAAATTATTCACCTTTCTTTGACAAGATGGTCTAAAGACAGAGTTGGCTTGTTCTGGTTCATTCGTTCAACTGCTTCCTCGTCTCCTTTCTCTCTGGCAGTCTTGATCTTGCGCATAAAGACCTATACAAACATAAAGGAATTTAGAACTTTCCAATTTTAATTATGTTCTTTTTACCTTGAATTCTCTGAAACGCCATAGCATGGGCTCGTGCATCAAAAACCGAATATCCTTGGTATAATACAGGGTTTTCCTGTCAATTTGGCCTTTTTGGGCTTTCTTGCGGTTATTAGGCTCGCGTGGATAGATTCCTTTCAGAATGCATATTCGGCGAAAGTCTTTCAAGTTCAACTGTAGCTTTTTTAAGGCTTGAGCTCTGGAAATGTATTTGGCAGCCTCTCCTGACGCGTACTACCAGTACATAGTGTTATTACATTCTATGAGCTAATTAAGTAGTTGTTTTTACCTTCTTTTTCATGCGGGCACCCATTTTTAATGATGTGTGTAACGAACAATCAACCACAGAAACACGTGTTATTTCGTCGCCAAAATTGACATCAGCGCCACCTCCTACGAATTAGGTTTGAGTACAGAAATGCGGTACAATGGCGCTACTAGTAGCCACGGATGAGCTAAGAGTTTCTCCCATGTTTTTGACCCTTTCCATTTAGGCCACGCCTATTTTCAATAAATTTTGTGCTCATTCAGGTACAATTCCACAAATTAAAGAAATAAACGATGGCTACTCCCGTGGTCGAGCGTTTAACTCTTAAAAAAGGTCAGTCGCTTATACGTGATAGTTCTTGTTATCAATACTAAACTAGTTTTATTGTAGACGTTACAAGAGCCGTTGAATTATTGGAAAAATTGCAAAAAAGTAAGACTCTCCTAATCAAACTTTAAACACGTAACCAGCGTATTTTGTTCCGCATAGCTTCCGATATACCTTCCGCCAAGTTGGCAGCATTGCAGAAAGTGCTGCAGAGTGATTTCCTGAGAGCTGTACGGGAAGTGTACGAGTACGTTTATGAAACTGTAGATGTGGGAGGTTCTCCTGACGTTCGAGCATCAGCAACTGCCAAAGTAACATTCTAAACCCTAACATAGACACTAGAATGAGTTCGTTTGCCATACATTATGTAGGCTACAGTGGCCGCTTTTGCTGCCAGCGAAGGACACGCCCATCCCAGGGTAGTAGAACTGCCTAAAACTGAAGAAGGCCTCGGTTTTAACGTAATGGGCGGTCGGGAACAGAATTCTCCCATCTACATATCTCGAATCATTCCTGGAGGCGTGGCTGATCGCCATGGTGGCTTAAAACGCGGAGACCAGCTGTTGTCCGTAAACGGAGTGGTAAGTAGCCTTATCCAATCATGATCCCTTAAATATAACGATATCGTATTAAATTTCTACGGTTTTTTACTAGTCGGTGGAAGGTGAGAATCACGAAAGAGCAGTGGAGCTTCTGAAAGCCGCACAGGGATCGGTAAAGCTCGTGGTACGTTACACCCCCAAGATTTTGGAAGAAATGGAATCTCGCTTTGATAGACAAAGAACAGCGCGCAAAAGGCAGCCTTTTCATTAAGCAGCGTTATGGAAGCTCTCTTCCTCTTTATTATGAATTCCACTTGAGCAATTGTAAGTTTATTAAGTTGTTGCATGTCAGTTGACGTAGTTGTGCCTTTGTGCATTTTACTGTGTAATTTCCTATATTGAATAAAGTCTATAACACTTACAACTACGACGCCTGATGACATAAATCCTTAGCAAATTACTGTGGTAAATATAACGTCTAATTAACTAAAATAGGCTATTCCAACCTTGCATCTGCATGTACTTTTTCTGCGTGTCTTGTTCCTAATCAAACCATGCCATAATATCGGGTAAATATAAAATCAAATATATATCTATCATATAAAAAAAAAAAATCAAATATATGCGAAATAGAAATGTTACCATTTCTTGTTTCGTGTTTTTCCCGCACCCCTTGAAGAGTCCTTTCGAAAAAAATGTCCGTAAGATGGCAGTGAATGTAAATTCATTCTAAAAATCTGTATTATTTTAACGTTGCTGCGTATTAAATCTAATCGGTGTTATCACATCAGTTAACGAACAAGGAATTAAAGCTGGAAGCCTTTTATCTTACATGTTAGCTTACAGACGCCTGACAAATCGGTTTCACACAATACATTATTTATGGTAGCGCTAAAAAGCTATTAGTAAAGTTAAAAATGCCCCAAAACGTACGTTCGCTTTGAATTCGTAATTTAAGTTAATTTTGTATTTAGGTTATCTCTTGTTTTTTTAGGGATTACGTTACACGCTTGACAACGATCGTCTAACTCTAGAACAAAGGCAGTCTTACGAGGATAATGGATTTATAGTCGTTAAAAAGTTGATTCCTGATCCCATGATCGATGCCTTTCGGTAAGCACCAGTGAAACCTGTCGTTTTCTACGATTCCTAGCTTTGTTAAAGGATAATTAACGATAATCTACTTCATCTAGGGAGAGGTTTTTGAATCTCTGCGATAAGAAGATTCCATGGGGTGGGATAACTATGATGAAAGACATTTCCTTGGCGAAAATGGGGACCGTAACTGGCGAACGATTGTTCAACAAAGCCCAGGACTTTAACTACGATGAAGTTCTTTACAAGTACATAGAATACAGCCCGGTATATTCCTTATCCTACAATGCTAAACAAGAAAAACTCGAAACTTACCAACGAATCGTAGCTTTTGGATTACGTGGAATGCTTCGTTGGCCCTAATATCCAATCCATGCATACCATGCTCATCAACAAGCCGCCTGATCCCGGTACTCAGACATCTCGCCATCCTCTACATCAAGTACCTTCTTAGTTATATAACTGTAGGTTTAGGTAATTGTGCTCACTTCGTCACTCACTAGGATTTGCACTACTTTCCATTCCGACCAGCCGATCGCATTGTTTGCGCTTGGACTGCCATGGAGCGCATCAACAGTGACAATGGTTGCTTAATAGTCCTTCCAGGTTCTCATAAAGGTGTTTTACACCAACACGATTACCCCGATTGGGAAGTAAAAATGACGATTTACTCTAAAGAACGAAATATTAGTCACATTTGTTTAAAAATTTACAATCTGTCTTGCAGAAAGGCGTAAATAAGATGTACCATGGGGTTCGAGGTTACGACGGAGTTCCTTATACTGAACTCCACATGGAAAAAGGCGACACGGTGTTTTTCCACCCGATTTTGATCCACGGATCGGGTACCAATCGCACCAGTGGCTTCCGTAAAGCAATTTCTTGCCATTATAGCTCTGCAGACATGCACTACATTGACGTACGTGGTACGACGCAAGAAAATATTGCTAAAGAGATCGAAGAAGTGGCGAAACGACGAGGCATGGATGGTCTAACTTTCCAAGTACTTTCTAAAAAGTTTTAGACTCAAATCCGAATGACTAACAATGCTTTGATTAGGAAATGTGGCAGTTTCGCAGTCGATTTGTACGCGGACGCGCTCCAGCTCGCTTATAAGGATGCAATCCTTAAAAGTGTTAGTTTTTATTTCTAGAAATATTAATATTGGGCATATATCAACCTTTGGTAAAACTACCTATACGCCTCGGTGCTTTATAAAATGGAACATAAACAGTTTCTTCTAGCTTTGGGGTAAAAGAATTGAAAGAATACAAATGGTTTAATTTTAATTGCAAAAGATATTGTACGACTTTCACGGCGAAAGGGGTTTTTCGTTTAAACAATTTGACGAAACTTGGAGGAGGGATGAGAATCATAAATTCACCAAACAACATGAAAGTAATTGTAAAATAGTCCATAAAGTAGGCGTATCCAAAATTGAAACGAGTTCATGTGAACCTCTGTCAAATCCTGACATCAAATCAAACGAAATGAAAAAAAAAAAAAAAAACAACAAAGAAAAAGGTATTACAGTTCAAACTGACTCCTTGATTTTCGCCACAGGAAACTGATTTGACCCCCAAGACAAACAGAAAATAACAAACAATTAAACGAGCAAATCCAAAAGTGTTTAATACTCTTCTACGTGGTGGTGAAGAAACAATTCACGAATCGTCGTCCATGGAATCGCCTGTAGCTCCCTCAGGTTCAGTCACTTCATCCGCAGTTCCCTCCAGACTGCCCTGTACCAACATTAATTCAATAAATTTAATACTAATTAATGAATAATAATCAACTAAATCATAATGAATAATAAAATAATAATAAATAATAATTTCATATGCACATTGTAGAGGATTAGGTTACATTAGTTCAGCTTAGGTTGGGTTACGTTAGTTTAGGTAAATAGCGCGTTCCACTGGGTGCACTAGTGCAACATTTTTGGCACTCAGTGCGTTAGCATATACATGTTTGACACACAAGAGTCCACAAATACTGAACCAATGCGTGCCAGTGGAACGCGATATAAGTTAGGTTAGATCAGTTCAGGTTACTTTATGTACTAAAGTGTCCAAAAAAACGACCCAAATGATACCCTAGAGATCGCTTAATCCAATTATTTTTCCTAATATCCAGTGTGCATTCTAAAGAGTCACCAACGAAAGCATCTGCACTACGAATGGCAGTCATGCTGTTCATTCATGGGTTAGTTTTTAGAATGTGCGGGGGAGAAGCGAATAAGTTCCAAAATTTACTTGTTGAAAGCCGGGTGGATCTTTGCATTTCCTGCATAAGTACTCCTTATCGTCCGATACGTCCTGTTTGCGTAATCCAACACAACTCAAATGAAACCAACTCTCACAACCATCGCACTGAACCCAATTGACTTCCCTTCCTAATAAAGACCGAATGTTACCATCCTTATAATGCCAAACAATTCACGTATTCTTAAAAATTCAGAAAACACCAACATCAGTCAGCCAATTTCCTTACCAGTAGGTTTGAGGCACTTGGAAGCAGAACAGTCCTCCTCGGGATCATCTGACGAGTCGCTTTCGGCTTCCCATTTCTTTGCATTCTGGCGGCGCGCCTGCTAATACACAAAAAAAACACAATGAGTATTAAAATAACAACAAAATGAGTACTAAAATAGACAAGAAATTGACGCAAATTACTCTGGGCTTTTTGTTAGGGGAAGTTTCGCCTTTTTCGAGTTTGATCTGCTTCTGAGAACGTTTCCCTTCGCGGAATACCAATCCTCTTTTCTTAATCTTACGTTCTTCTCCCACATCTTTCTCCTAAATTCGCGGAGAACGAAAAGAATTGATAAAGTACAACTTGATTTCTGTCACTTCCTAATAAAAACAAACTTACATCATCCCCGCAGTGGAAATGAGGCATTTGAGTAGCTTGCATTATATTTCCCAGTTGGCTAATTTCCTCAGTCTGGAGTTCCAACAAGTAGCCTTCAATCAACAAGTCTTGCAAAGGCTTTTGCAAACTAGTAGGTATTTCCAACAAAGGGACTTTATACTTGGCGCTCAAGCTTTGAACGTCCATAGCATCTTCTTTATCGGCTACTACACCTAACGCCCCAGATGCTAACGCAAGGAAAATGGTAATAATGAATACACTAAGTTAATTTCTTTCTTAAACGCATTAGTTACCCTTCTCACTAGCTGCGTATGCGTGTTCAGTGCTGCCCAGACTCTCCTCTTTAGGTAAGTTCGATTCTTCCAGTGAATTGGTCTTCTCGGCAGGAGTTTCTTGCTTGATATGAGCCAGTCTTTCAGACCTAAAGCTCTGGACAGCATCCAATTGCTTCTGTTGCACGTACGGCAGTTGGATTTTTGCCTTTTCCACTTCTGGCTGAGCTAGCATCTTCTTTGCTCGATCCTAAAGCAACAGTGAGATTTTTAATACCATTTGCGACTCAAAGAGCCGAAAAAAACTTGTAAATTGGGCTTACTTGCCAACTCATGGCTCGTTCAGTGAGACATTGCAGTGCTTCGCCCTCCGGCATGCGTACGGCGATGGATTGGAGGGCGAATACTAAAGATAATGCAGTTTCGAGCTTGGGTCTTGACGAGCGGCAACACAATGGACACAAAAAGTGATTTTCGGGGTTAAAAGTCGCAGCAGGTATGGGCGAACTTGTACCACTGTCTTTCCCCTTAACAGGAGCAGGAATACATGACTCTAAAAGAGGAAAGGGGAAAATAAAACTTAATTCATCTTATTTTATAAGCTTTTTGAAGTAAACAAGTGTTCTTCCTAAAACAATTCGTTTTAAGAAGAAGTTTAAAGAAGTTTTAAGAAGAAGTTTTAAGTTTTAAGAAGAAGTTTTCAAGGTTTTGACGTACCATGGTAACACTCCTTGCAGAGATTACACTGAAGCATGGATCTCTGGTAAGTTCGTCTACAAGTGCAATATTCCGCAGCCTCAGTTTCCCGTTTCGCTATGTTTGCTTGACGTAAACGCTGGATTGCGTCCATTTCTTGACGCTGTGCAGTCTAAACCCATCACATGAAAAGCTGTTACGAAAACTGTTCTCTAATCGATAAAAATGGCCCAAAATACCTTGATGGCTTTAATGACAGCTCTTCCGTCAATGGTTTCGCCACCCGCCAGTTCTATAATGTGGTTTAAGTGAGTCGTGACATCTTCTCGCGCTCTTCTGCGCCTAAATCTGGGCGGTCCTTGTCCAATATCAGCTCGAGGAGTCAGAACCTGTAAACATAAAAAAAATAATAATAAAAAATCACTCAGACCATCACGGTGTGATGCAAGTTTTACTTCTAGGAGGGAATACGTTGAGTTTTTGCGCACAAACAACTTGGAAATCTTCTCTTTCCAGTTCCTGGCTGAAATTACTTGTTCTTCTACCGTTGGCAGAGGATCTAGGCGTACTGGCAAGCTTTTGGCTCTCGTTAGCATCGCCTCTAACACATCCAAATACGGATAATGCTGGCCGTGCTAAAAAAAATATGGATTTTTTTTATATTCATTTCGAATTTTTGAAATTCATTTAGAATCAGCTCAAAATCGATTACTTGAATAGTATGGAGTTTATTCAACCACTCCTTTCCTTTCTTGACCGCGTCTTTCACTGCAGATGCTGACATCAAGAAGGTGGGAAGACAATCCGCTTCGCGACAAATTTCCTCCAATGCATGTAGAGTGTGTCTCGGCCTAATTACCGCAATGAATCAGTCAAATTCGTCTACTTTAAGCTGTAATTCATTCACTTGGCTTGGATAGCTGTGGCAGCTTTGGATTCCAGCTCTTCGGATTGATGTAAAAGCCCTTGCAGCTGGGCCAAGGCCTTTTCCAAGGCAGGATGGGGCGGAAGTAGAACGCCTGATTCTAACAAATTCTTGACCGTTTCCAAAGATACAACCCCAGGCTCAGGCAGATGCTCGGGGTCTTTCGGATCCCCCACTATGTCATGGAATTCCGCTAGCCATTCAACGTGTTGCATTCGCTAGAACAAACAAGAAAATAATCATATTTACACTAAAAAACACATTTAAACCCAATTTTACCTGTTTTAACTGTTGGACTATTGGAAGCTCAATGTCAAAAGACGTTCCTTTCTCTAAACAAGCTTCCAATTTGCCTAATTCGGGTAGAGCAAACGGTCCTGCCTCAGGAACGAGCAACAGCGATGCGTCGCTCTGGAATTCTTGGACTGCTTTATATAAATTCATCACGGCGACGCCTTCGGGCAAGCGACAAGGTAATTTTAGGGTCTTTTCAGTGAACTGGCGTAGTTCTTCGAACGTAAGACGACATTTAGCCTCTCCAGAGAGTCTCGTCCTAAAAAGTAACCCCACAAATCAAAAATAACCCCATAAGATCATTCAAAGCTCGAAGTTGAAGATTACCGAGTCCGGATTTTGGTGGAAACTAGTTGCTGACAAATAGAAGAGCATTTATCAGCCTCGGTAACAGCTTTTCTCACCGAAGCCAACACATCCGACTCCACAATCCCGCTTTTTTGCGCGTCTTCCATGATTTGACGGAGTTCGTCCAATTCTATGCCCAAAACCAATACTCATCAGTCAATATTGAAAAGTTGAAATGTTGAAAAGTTGCTAAAACAACGCACCAAGGCGGTCTTCTCCTTCGAGCTTCAAGGCTTTCTCCAATTTGTCTGACCAGCCATCAAAATGGTCTTTCCTGGCTTTCAAACGGATCAGCATACCATGCAGCTCATCTAAAGTGTACCGGTACCTAAAAAAAAAAGCGGAAAATGAATTTCCACCAAAAATGAATGAAAAACTAAGGTTACCGCAAGGTACGCTGCTGGGGAGCGCATGAACAGAGTAATTTGTAGTGTCGTAAGCAAACGACTCTCTCTTGATTGCAACTGCAGGTTATGCCAGACAAAAAACACGTGGTTTTGCAGTAATCACACTGTCTTTCGTCGTCTGGCAATAGTTCAAAGGCCTCGCGCTCGGAATCTTCTATGCCCTAGCATAGAAAAGGTTGCAAAACACATTACAAAATTTTGTAGGATATTTATTTGTGATTTTTGAGTTTACCCATTCCAAGACGTCTTTCCTGAAAGCTCTTTCTTCGGCCAACATAGTGTCCATATCTTCAGCGCACGCCGTGGCGATATTTTTTGATAAAGTTTCCGCACTGCAGGCCATTTTGCAGACCAATTCGTCATGGGAAAAGACGCAGAATCGATGCAAATTGGAATAGTGAGTCACACATTCTCTCCCCATGGATAACTACGTGTTAAGGACGAAAAACATTGATTAAACACATGAAATTACAGTACGTGTTGCCTTTTTGTGTTATTTGGCTCCAATTACCCAATCAACAGGTGCGAAATTGACGGCCTCGGCGAAATTGTAGCCTTGATTGAAGCCCGCGTGGTACGAGCGAGGAAACGTGATGACAAACTCGCCAGCTTGCTGGTCAGTGCGGAAGATGGGGACGTTGGAGTCCATTAAGATGTTGGGGTTCATGATTGTGACCAATTGGTGGAGTAAATCAGGCTGAGCGCGAAATAATTCCGGAGCTGCGGACTTCATCGAAGCTTCAAAGGCTTCGGCGCCATCTCCTGGCACTCCGTACCAAGTTTTAGGCTCTCCCCTGTGACCATTTAGATACAGATTCACTTTCAAGATTGAAAAAACGCACAAAAAAAGGTATAAATGTGGAATTATGTACTTACCAATGGAGGTAATTGATGGAGTAGCTCCAGTGATCTTCGTTATGCCAACAAAAAGCTGAAAAACACATACCCACGTACATCCAAGGTACTTTCATGCCCGAAATATCGGCTTGGATGTGACCCAGGACTGATCCTTCCAAAACGGGCAAATTATTCAAATTCCAGCCAGATTTGGCGTATTCCTAATGTAAGCACAAAGAGAATTAAAGCTTCGAAATATGCCATAAGAGCTATGTACTTCGTCTCCAGGTAAAAGATTTCGAGAATTCGGGGTGGGAAATCCAGAGCCATGATCCATGGTATGCAAATCAGCGCCGTATTCCACGACCACATCCTCATCAATCGAGGAAACGATTCGCCAAAACTCTTTCTCAACCAATGACGTGGGAACTAACTATAATCCAAGAGAAGTTAAATACAATCCCAGACGGAAAAAAAGTCAATAAAAATCCAAGAATTGTTAACAAAATTCAAGAATTGTTAACAAGACTCAAGAATTGTTAACAAGACTCAAGAATTGTTAACAAGACTCAAGAATTGTTAACAAAATTCAAGAATTGTTAACAAAATTCAAGAATTGTTAACAAAATTCAAGAATTGTTAACAAAATTCCAGAATTGTTAATAAAATCCAAGAATTGTTAACAAAATCCAAGAATTGTTAACAAAATCCAAGAATTGTTAACAAAATTCAAGAATTGTTAACAAAATTCAAGAATTGTTAATAAAATCCAAGAATTGTTAACAAAATCCAAGAATTGTTAACAAAATCCAAGAATTGTTAACAAAATTCAAGAATTGTTAACAAAATTCAAGAATTGTTAATAAAATCCAAGAATTGTTAACAAAATCCAAGAATTGTTAACAAAATCCAAGAATTGTTAACAAAATTCAAGAATTGTTAACAAAATTCAAGAATTGTTAACAAAATCCAAGAATTGTTAACAAAATTCAAGAATTGTTAACAAAATTCAAGAATTGTTAATAAAATCCAAGAATTGTTAACAAAATTCAAGAATTGTTAACAAAATTCAAGAATTGTTAATAAAATTCAAGAATTGTTAATAAAATCCAAGAATTGTTAACAAAATCCAAGAATTGTTAACAAAATCCAAGAATTGTTAACAAAATTCAAGAATTGTTAACAAAATTCAAGAATTGTTAATAAAATTCAAGAATTGTTAACAAAATCCAAGAATTGTTAACAAAATCCAAGAATTGTTAACAAAATTCAAGAATTGTTAACAAAATTCAAGAATTGTTAATAAAATTCAAGAATTGTTAACAAAATCCAAGAATTGTTAACAAAATCCAAGAATTGTTAACAAAATTCAAGAATTGTTAACAAAATTCAAGAATTGTTAATAAAATTCAAGAATTGTTAATAAAATCCAAGAATTGTTAACAAAATCCAAGAATTGTTAACAAAATCCAAGAATTGTTAACAAAATTCAAGAATTGTTAACAAAATTCAAGAATTGTTAATAAAATTCAAGAATTGTTAACAAAATCCAAGAATTGTTAACAAAATCCAAGAATTGTTAACAAAATTCAAGAATTGTTAACAAAATTCAAGAATTGTTAATAAAATTCAAGAATTGTTAATAAAATCCAAGAATTGTTAACAAAATCCAAGAATTGTTAACAAAATCCAAGAATTGTTAACAAAATTCAAGAATTGTTAACAAAATTCAAGAATTGTTAATAAAATCCAAGAATTGTTAACAAAATCCAAGAATTGTTAACAAAATCCAAGAATTGTTAACAAAATTCAAGAATTGTTAACAAAATTCAAGAATTGTTAATAAAATTCAAGAACTGTTAACAAAATCCAAGAATTGTTAACAAAATTCAAGAATTGTTAACAAAATTCAAGAATTGTTAATAAAATTCAAGAATTGTTAATAAAATCCAAGAATTGTTAACAAAATCCAAGAATTGTTAACAAAATCCAAGAATTGTTAACAAAATTCAAGAATTGTTAACAAAATTCAAGAATTGTTAATAAAATTCAAGAATTGTTAACAAAATCCAAGAATTGTTAACAAAATCCAAGAATTGTTAACAAAATTCAAGAATTGTTAACAAAATTCAAGAATTGTTAACAAAATCCAAGAATTGTTAACAAAATTCAAGAATTGTTAACAAAATTCAAGAATTGTTAATAAAATTCAAGAATTGTTAACAAAATCCAAGAATTGTTAACAAAATCCAAGAATTGTTAACAAAATTCAAGAATTGTTAACAAAATTCAAGAATTGTTAATAAAATTCAAGAATTGTTAATAAAATCCAAGAATTGTTAACAAAATCCAAGAATTGTTAACAAAATCCAAGAATTGTTAACAAAATTCAAGAATTGTTAACAAAATTCAAGAATTGTTAATAAAATTCAAGAATTGTTAACAAAATCCAAGAATTGTTAACAAAATCCAAGAATTGTTAACAAAATTCAAGAATTGTTAACAAAATTCAAGAATTGTTAATAAAATTCAAGAATTGTTAATAAAATCCAAGAATTGTTAACAAAATCCAAGAATTGTTAACAAAATCCAAGAATTGTTAACAAAATTCAAGAATTGTTAACAAAATTCAAGAATTGTTAATAAAATCCAAGAATTGTTAACAAAATCCAAGAATTGTTAACAAAATCCAAGAATTGTTAACAAAATTCAAGAATTGTTAACAAAATTCAAGAATTGTTAATAAAATTCAAGAACTGTTAACAAAATCCAAGAATTGTTAACAAAATTCAAGAATTGTTAACAAAATTCAAGAATTGTTAATAAAATTCAAGAATTGTTAATAAAATCCAAGAATTGTTAACAAAATCCAAGAATTGTTAACAAAATCCAAGAATTGTTAACAAAATTCAAGAATTGTTAACAAAATTCAAGAATTGTTAATAAAATTCAAGAATTGTTAACAAAATCCAAGAATTGTTAACAAAATCCAAGAATTGTTAACAAAATTCAAGAATTGTTAACAAAATTCAAGAATTGTTAATAAAATTCAAGAATTGTTAATAAAATCCAAGAATTGTTAACAAAATCCAAGAATTGTTAACAAAATCCAAGAATTGTTAACAAAATTCAAGAATTGTTAACAAAATTCAAGAATTGTTAATAAAATCCAAGAATTGTTAACAAAATCCAAGAATTGTTAACAAAATCCAAGAATTGTTAACAAAATTCAAGAATTGTTAACAAAATTCAAGAATTGTTAATAAAATTCAAGAATTGTTAATAAAATTCAAGAATTGTTAACAAAATCCAAGAATTGTTAACAAAATCCAAGAATTGTTAACAAAATTCAAGAATTGTTAACAAAATTCAAGAATTGTTAATAAAATCCAAGAATTGTTAACAAAATCCAAGAATTGTTAACAAAATCCAAGAATTGTTAACAAAATTCAAGAATTGTTAACAAAATTCAAGAATTGTTAATAAAATTCAAGAATTGTTAATAAAATTCAAGAATTGTTAACAAAATCCAAGAATTGTTAACAAAATTCAAGAATTGTTAACAAAATTCAAGAATTGTTAATAAAATTCAAGAATTGTTAACAAAATCCAAGAATTGTTAACAAAATCCAAGAATTGTTAACAAAATTCAAGAATTGTTAACAAAATTCAAGAATTGTTAATAAAATTCAAGAATTGTTAATAAAATCCAAGAATTGTTAACAAAATCCAAGAATTGTTAACAAAATCCAAGAATTGTTAACAAAATTCAAGAATTGTTAACAAAATTCAAGAATTGTTAATAAAATCCAAGAATTGTTAACAAAATCCAAGAATTGTTAACAAAATCCAAGAATTGTTAACAAAATTCAAGAATTGTTAACAAAATTCAAGAATTGTTAATAAAATTCAAGAATTGTTAATAAAATTCAAGAATTGTTAACAAAATCCAAGAATTGTTAACAAAATCCAAGAATTGTTAACAAAATTCAAGAATTGTTAACAAAATTCAAGAATTGTTAATAAAATCCAAGAATTGTTAACAAAATCCAAGAATTGTTAACAAAATCCAAGAATTGTTAACAAAATTCAAGAATTGTTAACAAAATTCAAGAATTGTTAATAAAATTCAAGAATTGTTAATAAAATTCAAGAATTGTTAACAAAATCCAAGAATTGTTAACAAAATTCAAGAACTGTTAACAAAATTCAAGAATTTTAAACAAAATTCAAGAATTTCTTTTAGTAAAATTTGAAAATTTTTAAGAAAAATTACATGGACTGGCATGTTGAAGTAGTCGGATTTGAACTGGTCAGCCATTTCGCCAAACGACTGCAATGTATACTCCTTAGTGGCCTGCTCGAACCCAAAGGCTTCTGTTGGCTTGCTCACTTCTTCAGCTACGCAGCAAGGACAACGCCAATCCCCTTTTATGGAGCAAAAACTCTCAGTTACTACGGAAAACTCAAGGTTATGGTTTTTAAAATGGATCTTACCAGCAGGGATTTCAGCTAGAGGCGGCATTAAGCAAAAGGTATGGTAGCTGTCATCACAGCCATCGCAGAGCAGCATAGCTTCTTCTGCATCGCCTCGGCCGCAATTTTGACAAATATACTTGGCCAACTACAAATAACCCGGATCAGATTAGGATTACTCTTCCAAACGGGGAAAAAAAGTGGCTTACGTCATCAGGGACGTCCACTGGAAAGTGGCGAGTACGGCGACTGCGTTTGGGAGGCGGTTTAATAGCCATTCTTGAGGGAATTCGATGAGGCGTGTAATCTTTGTCTCTCACTTTATCATCATCTTCCAGTTTCTATGCAAGAAATTCATTTTAGAACATCGTTTACCCATATGAATGCTAGTTAAAGGCTAGATCTTAAAGCTAGTTTGGTTTTACCACGCTGGGCATGTGTTTTCCTTGCTGGAAAATGTCGAAAGGATACAAGATGCGCTCGTAAAGGTTCTTGAGCATCGTTCCAAGCCCTTTTACAGTGTTAGGAAAGCCCAAACGTACTCCCACTTGAGTCCACTTCTTTTCCCTGGTAATCAAATCCATCCCACCTGAGAAAGAAAGCTTTTAGTATGTAAAAAATAAGAATTGGAAGAATTTCACCTTCATTTTTCACGATCTGATGCAGCGTGTAGAGATCTAGAGCTTTTTTTTCGACTACAGGGATTTTCAGCGAGGAACCTTGCAGCTCCCAAAACCGAGCGATTTGATCCAGAAAGTTGAGTTTAATGCGGGTGTGGGCTTCCAATTCATTTAGTCTTTGAATACGCGGAGTAAACTTTAAATTATCCACATCGACAGCGAAAGGAGGCTGCCAATCCTGTTAAGAAAAGAATTAATTAGCAACTAGGGATTCACTGGAAGATAACTATAATCAAATGGATATAGAAGTTACAGGAGGAGGTTTGATCTTGCAAATCCCACTTTTCTCGGCGATAGGTCGGATTTTGTTGATGTATTCTAAAGGATTTTGGAATTCTTCGGCCGTGGGACAGAAAACTGGAGCTTCAGGTGGACGCCGAAACTCATTCTCGGAAGCAGCCATGATGGGGGAAATGTGGAGGCTAAACGAGGTGAATTTGTCCCACACTTTCCCTTGTCTTTTGTGTTACGTCCGGGCGCGTACCACGTTAATTTGGAATCTTGGCACCTGGGATTCAAGAAAAGGAATGTTAAGTTTTAGGATCAGAGGTAATCCGACGTAAGGCTAGGTACACAAGCTGTTGGGGTACCTATTTGTGAATCATGTTTCAAAGAAAAGCAAAGCCTGGGGCTAGGCTCTTTTAAATCTCATGAAACTGCGTTGGTTTCTATTACGACGCAAGCAGCGAACGTATCTTGGGGAGTTTACTTTTTTTGTACAGAAATTTGCATGATACACGAGACTTACCTGCGAATTTATATGTAATCCAGCCAAAGCCCAGGTAAAAACAACGACACACACACGCCATTAAAACACAATCTCCGCACGTATACACAGCCAAGCGAGCGGATGAGGCATGAGAAGTGGGGAGGAGTGAAAAGAATAAATACGGGAAACATGGGGCCAATCAAGGAAGTTTGTTGGTAAGCAGCATGGCTGCCCTATCCCGCCCTTAACCAATGAGATTGCTAAAGTAAGCGAAAAACATGGCTGACATTTATAGCGTTGCCAGATTTTAAGCGTCAACACAGATTTTTAATACAATTTTCAAGCAATAATTAAAAAGTTTAATTTTCTTTAACTTTAATTTTAAAGTTTTATAATATAATTAATTATAATATACTTGCACTTTTAGAAACAGTTCTTATACTATTAAATAATTAAATAGTAACGTTGCGTATTTCAAAACATGATCCAAGCGGCGCATTTAAAAATAAAACTTTGACGTATGATAAAACTGTGAAATTCTTTCTAAAAATGTCAATGGATGTGACAGATAATTTGAAGACCAAACATGCGGATTCTTTAGATTTGGATACTATGCTCGGTATGCTGCCGCCTTCAAGAGATGTGGTTGAATACTACCAGAAGAAGCTCAAAAAGCAAAAATTGCAATATGACGCACTTGAGGCTACTTTAAGCAAGTAAAAACGCCATTTCTTCTTACCCGAAGCTAATATCTTTCTACCTAAGGCTCGAGAGTGACATGAATTCCAAGTATCAACTAGAAGAACGACTCCAGCAAGCCCTAAACGACGTCCAAGAAGCCAAACGACAAGTTAACGATATTCGAGCGTTGTACGAATCCGAGCGCAGCCAATCCATGGTCTTGGCCGTCACAGTAGACAAACTACGAGTAAAAATTCAATAGTAATGTACGTAGTTACTATAGAAATCTTCTTATAGGGTCGGCACGAGAGGGACAAAGAGATGATTACACTTTTAAAAAAGTTGTCTGGCGAAGGCAAAGTCAAAGATCACTTATTGTTTCCCTCTGAAACCGCACAGGATATGAAGCTGGAAGCCAACATGATTAAGCTAGAGAAACTGTTAAAAGAGCAAGCCTTGTCGTTTCTAAATCAACGTCAAGTTTTGAAAAACGAGCACGAAATTGAGCGTAATAGTCTCGAAGCTGAAGTTCGTCGCCTTACAGAACGGTAATTACAGCCTATTTACTTTCGATTAATAAGAGTTTCATTAATAAGAGCTTCTGTAGGGTCCGTGTGCTAGAGAAGCAAGATTTGAACTCGCAAAAGAAGATTGTGAGCTTATTTAAGGATCAGCAACAGTTGGTGTCGCAGTGGGAACTCCAGCGGCAACTTCAGTTACTCACCGGCCCAAATTCTGCCAGTTCTGCCAGTGAACATGAATCTTTGCCTGCCTGGATCCTCAACAGCAATGAAACGGCTGTTAGAGTGCAGCAGTTAACCGAAAAACTTAGGAATTTACAAGTAATTTTTCGAATCCTTCTTATTTCGTTGAATTTTTCGATTTCCTTAAGGATTTGCTGGATAAGAAGAAGAAAGAAGCCGATACATGGAAGCGAATTAAGGAAGATCGCGATGCGGAAGTGTTACGCCTTCGATCAGCACTTCAAGAAGTTACTTCAAAGCAAAACGTAAACAAATCCAACTCCTTTGGTGCATTATTCACTCATTAGCAACTATTTCGCAATTGCAGGATAAAGATGAGGCCTTCCGTAATAGGTTGACTTACTTAGCTAACCAATTGGAGAAATTAGAGCAGCGCAGACTTAACGAAGCTGGCGGATTCCGTAACGAGATTCGTTTACTCAAGGAAGAATTATCACGCGCGCAGAGAGGCTTATATTACCTAAGCATGAAGGACACGAAAGCCTGACATCATTCATAATTCGCAATTGAAACTACTTCCGTTTATTGAACACAAAAAAACTTGTATCTCTGTGTGCTGTTCACAAAATCCGACATGATGCCCTTGTGAATAAATTACATGATCACTTACTAATAGGAAATAGCTTCAAATTTCCTGTTTTTACTTCCGAAGCCCTCAGTTTTAGTTGGCAGAAACGCCTGGAATTCCTTGTCATAACCTCTGCTGGAAAAAATGTTACAAAAAAGTCTAGCATTGTCCTAGCAGTCTAGCAAAGCCCTAGCATTGTCGTCCTTTCTCAGCCAGTCGCCTTCAGCGATACACTGTAATGTTTTATTGTTTTCTTCTGGTTCGAACCGTCGTTTCAATATGCTGTTCATAGTAGCTTTTCCGTTCCTGCCTACTTGTGTATCTGTTGTAGAATCATTGACATCAACTGCAATATCCCCTGCAAAGATTAAAACGCTACATTTAAACACAACAATAACTGCCTTAAGATAGTTTAGCATCTACCAATCTTCCATACAATAGATGGAACGGGACGTGCGTCGTTTACAACGCATACAAATTGCTGTACCTCCCCAGCAGTAACTGTCGTACGAACGACTGCAGGGCGCAGGCTTACGTTAGGTACACCTTACAGGAAATAAACAATGATAACTTGGATAAACGGCTGTTAGAGTGCAGCAGTTAACCGAAAAACTTAAGACTTTACAAGTAATTTTTCGAATCCTTCTTATTTTTTCGTTGAATTTTTCGATTTCCTTAAGGATTTGCTGGATAAGAAGAAGAAAGAAGCCGATACATGGAAGCGAATTAGGGAAGATCGCGATGCGGAAATGTTACGCCTGCGATCAGCACTTCAAGAAGTTACTTCAAAGCAAAACGTAAACAAATCCAACTCCTTTGGTGAATTATTCACTCAGCAAATATTTCGCAATTGCAGGATAAAGGTGAGGCCTTCCGTAATAGGTTGACTTACCTAGCTAACCAATTGGAGAAATTGGAGCAGGGCAGACTTAACGAAGCTGGCGGATTCCGTAACGAGATTCGTTTACTCAAGGAAGAATTATCACGCGCGCAGAGAGGCTTATATTACCTAAGCATGAAGGACACGAAAGCCTCACATCCTTCATAATTCGCAATTGAAATTACTTCCGTTTATTGAACACAAAAAAACTTGTATCTCTGTGTGCTGTTCACAAAATCCGACATGATGCCCTTGTGAATAAATTACATGATCACTTACTAATAGGAAATAGCTTCAAATTTCCTGTTTTTACTTCCGAAGCCCTCAGTTTTAGTTGGCACAAACGCCTGGAATTCCTTGTCATAACCTCCGCTGGAAAAAATGTTACAAAAAAGTCGTTCTTTCTTCAAGATAGGGCTGCGTTACATCTTCCTGGACTGCAACTACGCTTTTTTTAGTTTTATGGCAAAGTTTGAGAGGCGGATGCGGTAACTGGCTGCTGGAACCAAGGCGTGTCCTTGTAGGTGAACCACAAGTTGGAGGCCCAAAGGAAAAAGTTGAGGAAACCAAAAATCTATAAAAATGGAAGAATTAATAAAAGTATTCCAAATAATCCATCAACCCAACACAAATGGCTTGTTTTTTTTTATATAAATTGCAAGTTTGGGTTAAATTAAACGAGCATAAAAATGTACTTACGACTGACACGTTGAGACCGGCAAAGGAACCGGCATAGACGCTAGCGCAGGCGGTAGTAAAACCGGATCCAGATTGGCAAATATTGAGAGATTTTACCCAATTATTCGGATCACAGACGACTTTAAGGGCATTCAAGCCAGAGGCCCAAGCTGCGCTACCAGAGAGCCACAACATGGCCAGAACAGTTGTGGTAAGGAAATCCTTAAATCATCAAAGTCAAAATGAAGCAAAAATTTTGTTGGAAAACGGTTTAAATCTGTGATTTTTACCATAATTGGGAGCATGGTATTGGTCTTGTACAGTGAATCGTACAGTACGAAGACTGCTAATGATGCGAGGGCATAGAGGAAAGATAGTACGCCCACTGCCACGAAGAACTGGGCATCAGAAGAATAGTCCCCGAAGAACTGCAATGATTTCTTGACACCATCACAAAAAGTTGCATCTTCGACATCATGATCCAGCCTAAATTTATGTAAAAAAGTGGTAAATCGTATTGGTTTTCATTCAAACGATGTTACTTGAATGGGTAATGCACTTCGTGACTAATGGGAAACGTTTTATTTAACATTCCATTGCATTTGACGTCAAATTGGAAATATGTGGAAAAACTCGTTGTGGTAGCGAAGGCGCATATCGAAAAAACCTAACGGTAAAAGAAAAGAACATTACATTTGCGAACAAGTTCTATATATTACAGTACATGAAAAGGGGAGTGGTTACGAACTGGTTGTTATGAGAACAAACTTACAAATTCCAAAAGACGCATAAAACCCCTGGGTTCTTGTAACGCACCAATGCTAAGTTCCATTCTGATTTTTTGAATTGCTAAGTTCGGACTACTAATCTAGAGAAAACGGTGCATTGATTTTGTCTTCTTTTTACAAGCACAATTATAATCACCAAACGTTGCGGTCGCTGTTACTATGGTAATAGGCGTCGGCGTCACAAGCCTCCGGTCGTTTACCTACTTGGGGTATGGACATAAAGCAAAATGCAGGCTCCCAAATGCAGCGGTGGCGCTTTTCCCTGCACGTTTAGCGGGAAAGACATACTATGAGGTGAAATGTAATTTAGCTAATTATACTCTCATTGTGAGGCAATTTATTCGTTCAAAATAACAATTTTAATTGTGTGCGAAAATTGATTGACTAATAATGAAAAGACCACGAATAAAAGCAACCAAAAGACCAACCTAAAGCACGAATAAAAAAAGAGAAGTCGACTTGGTAGCAAAGTAGCCTAAAAAGTTGCCCGAAGTCAACTAGGAATTTGCCTTCCTAGTAACTAGTCGACTATCTAGTTAGCTAGACAGTTAACGCCATCTTACACGTCTTATGAGCACTAATGCGTGCAATGGCAGCGTAGTGCACGTGATTTGCATAACGATAGTAAACAGTTTGAATTCGGCTATTTTTTCTGAATTTTTCAGAGTAGTACAAGGTTAGCTAGAACGAGAATGTTGTCCGATCTAATAAGACTGGCAAACGAAGCAGGAGGCTTGCCATTATTCTTTACTTCCGCTGCAATCGGGATTTCGATTGCGTTCCTCATCAAAAAATTCAACATCGTTTTCATTGCGACCCACAAAGTACCCTGCCAAAAATTACCTGAAAGTTCTTTCAGCCCGCTTTCCAATTAGGTTGATGATAAATCTAAACGCCACGGAGGAGAGATTGTAGCTGAAGTATTGAAATCCCATGGAGTTGAATTTCTTTTCACTTTAGTGGGCGGGCACATTTCGCCGATCCTCGCTGCGTCCGAAAAATGCGGAATAAAAGTCATAGACACTAGACACGAGGTATTCCCACCTAGTATTACAACCTTACAACTTTCATGTCGTTTTTCGAAAATCAAATGAATTCAGGTTTCAGCAGTTTTTGCCGCCGATGCCGTAGCTCGCTTAAGCGGGACAGTGGGCGTGGCTGCAGTTACTGCTGGACCTGGCTTGACAAACACCATAACCGCTGTCAAAAACGCCCAAATGGCCGAATCCCCGCTCCTTCTGATGGGTAGTTCAATTTTAACTTTTTTAATTAATTATTTTTTTGTTTAACTTTCAAATGCTTTGTTTTCTTTATTAGGAGGCGCCGCAGCTACAATTTTAAAAGGAAGAGGGGCATTGCAAGACATTGATCAAATGTCATTGTTCAAGCCCCTTTGTAAATACTGTGCTACAGTAACTTCTGTGCGAAGTATCGCCCCAGTCCTTCGCAAAGCTCTTCAAATTGCCCAATCCGGAGTTCCAGGTACATCCAGATTTTGATCAAGAAAAAAAAAAAAAAAAAATTGTTTTTTTTCGATTGTGTTTTGAAGGTCCGGTATTCGTCGAGTTCCCGATTGACGTCCTGTACCCCTACAGCATGGTCAAAAAGGAGGTTGGAGCCAAATCCGATAGCAAAGGCTTAATACCAAAGATTATCAATTGGTATTTGAACAATTACGTGGATAATATCTTTGCGGGAGCCTGGGAACCGATTGACTCCTCCCCCTTACCGGTTCAAATACCACAACCCAAATCCAGTCAAGGTAGAATCATCTCTTGTATTTCTTGAACTGTTTACCTGAAATTACGATTAATTTAGTGAATTTTTCTCATTAGTGCAAAAGTGTGCAGAACTCATTAGCAAAGCTAAACGGCCGATACTCTTGATTGGCAGTCAAGCCACACTTCCACCCGTCCCAGCTGATAAGCTACGCAGAACGGTTGAAACTTTGGGCATTCCATGCTATTTAGGCGGAATGGCACGAGGTTTACTAGGAAAAGCTAGTCGCCTGCAAATGAGACAACAAAGACGAGAAGCGTTAAAGGAAGCAGATCTTGTCATCTTGGCTGGCAGCGTGTGCGATTTCCGCTTGTCTTACGGACGAGTTTTGCCTCGCAAAGCCGCAATAATTGCTGTTAATCGCAACAAAGACCAGTTATACAAGGTAAGTTTTATTTTATAGTATATTTATGTTGTCATATTTTGTATTTTTTATTAATTTTTTATTTTATTTTGTATTATTTTTTATTGTATTATTAAAACGTACATTTTTTAAATCGGGTAGAGGATAATCGGGTATAAATTATATTATATAATTTATAATTATATTACATTATATTATATTATATTTATTTTATATTTGAACTCTTTTTGAATTTTGAATTTTGAACTCTTATATTTGAATTTTGCTCTATTTTGTAAAAGCTTTTCGGTGTATTTTTCTAGAATTCCGATATGTTTTGGAAGCCAACGGTCGCGATTGAAGCGGATGTGGGAACATTCCTCGTGGAATTGTCTGCAGCCTTAGCTGGCCATTCTTGTGACCACGTTTGGTTGGAAACGCTCCGCAAACGCGACGACGAGAAAGAAGCGGCCAATGCGAGCGTAATTTGCATCATTATCATCAACTTTGTTCTCCAAATCGACATTTTTGCACTTGTTGTAATAGATGGCGGCTCAGCCAACCGACACTCACTTGAATCCATTGTTGGTCTTGAGTAAACTGGAAGAAGCCTTGCCTGAAAACGCAATTTTAGTGGCTGACGGAGGAGATTTCGTAGGCTCTGCTGCCTATATCCTGCGCCCACGCGGTCCGTTGACTTGGCTGGATCCAGGCGCGTTTGGCACCTTGGGAGTGGGCGGAGGCTTCGCTTTAGGAGCTAAACTAGCTCGCCCCGAGGCGGAGGTATGGATTGTATGGGGAGACGGTTCCAGTGCGTACAGTTTGGCGGAATTTGATACCATGGTTCGACACAAGACTCCTGTGTTAGCCATAGTTGGAAATGATGCTTCGTGGTCCCAGATTGCGCGTGAACAAGTTCCTGTATTGGGCACAGACGTAGCTTGCACTTTGGTGGTAAGGCTTTTCCGATTTTTCATTGTTTCCTAAGCACTGGTTAATGCTAATCGTCTAAAGAACAAAGACGCTCGAAGGCGCCGTGGCTTAGTTGGTTAAAGCGCCTGCCTAGTAAGCAGGAGATCGCGGGTTCGAATCCCACCGGTGCCTTGATCTTTTTCATTTTTTTTTCTGTTTTTTTTTTTGTTTTTATGTTTGTCGTACATCCTAAACTTACTTTTTCATTAGAAACGAGTTTTATTTTATTTTTTTACTATAAAGTTTGTTTTTAATGTTCGTAATTCTATCACTGAGAAAATTAATGGCGTGTTCCACTGGCTGCACTGGTGCAATATTTTTGGCACTCAGTGTGTGAAACATGTATATCTTTACACACTGAGTGTGTAAAGTGCACCAGTGCAACACGCTTTAAGTGTTTATTTGTTACTGAATTATAACTTCGTAATGTGAAGTGGAGTAGTAATTATAGTTTTTCTTTCAATTCTAGCACACTGCGTACGAGCGAGTGGCGGAAGGATATGGAGCTAAAGGGTACCAAATTGGCCGGGAAGACGGGGATAAAATTGGCGAAATATTACTCAAGGCTCGCCACGATTGCGCCGCTGGTCACAGCGTGTGTTTGAACGTTATGATTGGCAAGAGTAGTTTCCGTGACGGAAGTGTTTCCGTTTAAAATTCCTTTTTAGTCTGTTGGTTTCAAGTAATACAATAATTTTGGTAATCGTAGCATCTATATTTGCGTTAATCAGTCCATCCATCAAGGTCAGACAGAAAGCGTCGCTTTCTGGTCGTATTCATGTAAGGTTTCAACGCCCATTCGGTATCTGCTGCTGCAGCTTGATCCAGTGTTCCCAACTTGATTTCATAAACTAGACAAGCATATAATGTTAATAAAAGGGGGGAATACATTGGATTATACGAACGTTTCATTTGAAAACGAGGTCCAGCTTCCTTCATTTCAATCGTTTTGCCGCCATCGACTTTCTTGAACGTGTGGTGTCGGAAAGAAACGTAATCGTCGTGATTAGCAAAGGTAATTACACGACGACTGTCTTCTTTTGGGACAGGGAACAAATACTTTAGTATTTTCATAGTCTAGAATAAACAAAAGGTGTAAAACAATGGGGGATTTTTTCATAAATAACATTTACCCTGTCCCCCAATTGAGATTTAAAATTATGGAATATTAAATGAGGATATTGCTCAGACATGGGCCCAATATCAGGAATGTCGTGTCGCATAACCACATCTGATAAAGTGAAATACGCAGTGGGACCATAAGGTAAGTGGCTGATAATTAAACCATCAGGGTCCCCTCTAAAACGAACCAAGATGTACAGAGTAATTCTTTAAGAAAGTATAAATTAATGTATATTTTACCTGTGCTCATGAACTACGACAAAGTCTGTAACACCATTGGCTCTGCAGGCGTCCAAGAGCTGTTTCATCTCGTAATTACCGCGATTTAATCGTTGGGCGTTGGGAAAGATCAAGCGCATTTCCTATATAAATAATTACGAAAGAAAAAGCTATGAAAATATGAAGATTGTTAATAGATTATACCTTGACAAACATCTTCAAGCGAGAAGAGGGATCGTGGGAGGTGGTAATCATGATTTTAGGATCTTCTACACCAGCCCAACGATATTCATCGTCAATATGGGATGTACCACCGCCACCAACATCTGTTCCAGCTAATGCTGCAGCTTCTGGGCCTTGATCTTCAAAGTCAAGTGCTTTTTGCAACGATACAGCCTTTCTCCTCAAGTCCGTGTCAATAGGGCGTCCCTCTATTCAACGTACAGATGTTAACAGACGATTTATTATGAACACGGTAAAGTATAAAACCTTCCAACGCTTGCTTCAGTCGTGCCTTTTTCTCTTGAATAGCTCTGTTACGTTCCTCAATTGATTTGCGGTATAAATACTCCCTCCTGAGCCTTGCCTGTCTTCGTAGCTGAAAATACAGTTGAATTAAAACCTGGGTTCATTAAGGTTCAATTAAACTTACCATTTTAAGGAAGGGAAATACAACTAATCGTATTGAACCAAAACACGTGTCCGACAATGAAACGAAAGTTTCAAGAGCCTGTTTCTAGATGGCACGAAAAGCACACAAAAAATAATTTAAATCAAGAAACTTTCGTAAAAGTCGTGTACTTTTTACGTAAGACTGTTATATATATGTCTGCCATATATTTCTTAATCCCTATAGTTTGTATTAAATTGTTATATATATCTTTCTATATCTTTGCTATATACTTAAATAACATACTTAAAATGTATAGACTTGATATAGCTGGCGTTACACTTTCGAAGGTACTGCACTATTATTATTACTGTAAATCAGGTTTACTTCACATCAATTTCCAAACATTAAGGTTCACTATCTTTAATATACCAACAGGGATTTCCTTATTGACTTCAAGCATTCTTTCTGGAGGCGAGGTAATGTAAACTAGACTGAAATTTAAATTTTAGTCAACTACAATTTTATTCAAGACCACAAGGTTGTCGACCTAAGTGTGGTACTTAAGGGTGGCTCTTTGCTATGCAACAACTAAGTCATGTAAGACCAGAACATTGGACCGTAGGACGTAGAATGAGATTCAGTTATAGGATTAATAGCATGAGATTCGAAACTTCGAAGCTAAGCAGATCTTTTGAAAACAGCTCAATTTCTTAGCAAAGCTTCAAAAGCAAACAAAAAAAGGAAAACGTCTTCCAAAGCCCAACGATACCATAAAATGTAGTCGAGCCCGAAGTTGCCTTTGTAGGTGGAACCGTTGGCGGAGAAGTAAAAGCAGCCTGAATCAAGTATTGCTCAGACGCCTCGCTGGTACCTACCGTACTAAACACTTGAAATTTGATGCCAGGATTGGCATCTCTTTGTTGCACCGAACTGATATTTAAACGGTAGGTGAAAGTGTCATTGCCGTTGTCCTCGCCAGGATTTCCGAAATAATTGTTAGCAATAGGATCACCGAGTGACGTCCCTTCCACTTCTAATTTATCATTGGAAGGTGTAGGCAAGATCCAGAAAGCACGGTGGGGGCGGGGATTAGCGTGAACCGTGACTCGCACTTGACCAGATTTGTTTTCCTCAAAGCCATAAAGGGTGATGGCATTTTGTGGCACCGGAGGGACTGAAAATAAGATAGAACCAACATGTTACATCAATGTTTGCATTTCTTACTATTAGTTCTCTTGAAAATGTGTTTTACATTGGATATCCAAGATGGTCTGGGCCCTAGCATTGTCCTCCTTTCTCAGCCAGTCGCCTTCAGCGATACACTGTAATGTTTTATTGTTTTCTTCTGGTTCGAACCGTCGTTTCAGTATGCTGTTCATAGTAGCTTTTCCGTTCCTGCCTACTTGTGTATCTGTTGTATAATCACTGACATCAACTGCAATATCCCCTGCAAAAATTAAAACGCTACATTTAAACAAAACAATAACTGCCTTCAGATAGTTTAGCATCTACCAATCTTCCATACAATAGTTGGAACGGGACGTGCGTCGTTTACAACGCATACGAATTGCTGTTCCTCCCCAGCAGTAACTCTCGTACGAACGACTGCAGGGCGCAGGCTTACGTTAGGCACACCTTACAGGAAATAAACAATGATAACTTGGTGTTGGTAGGGAAGCAAGTACAATCATGCATACTTATGACAGAAACCGTAGTTCCGGCTTGCTCAGCAACTTCGCCACCAGACTCGGTAAAAATTTTGCATACCAAAGAACCATTCAAATCTTCAGTAGCCTCCGCCTGTCCCCAAAGAGAAGTATGAGACTACATACAAAAATGTCAACAGTTAGCATCCTACCTCAACACCGCACTCCCAAGTCCCATCATTGCCCGGAGTCGGACTTAAATCCCGCAGTGACATCTTCTGGATTCCGTTAACTTCCCATAAGCAGTGCCTGATTTGAGTTGAAACTTTGCAGGACACACTGAAAGTGTCCCCCAGTCGACAAGGTTTCACTGCAGTAATACTAACTTCGCTGGACACCAATCTGATGTTTAGAACCGAACCTATACAATACGCATGCATATTCAGTCTCTTTAAAGGGGAAACTAAACTCTAAAACTATCTTTTAGTAATATCGTAGTGCAGGTCCGTTATGAGTAATTTGGTATCCAGAAGCTTACCTCTTAATATTAGAGCGGTTAGGAAAGACGGTCTAATGGCCACAGTATAAAGGTTTACAAAAAGTTTACAAAAGGGTTTATAAAGGTAAACCTTTATACGGTTTAAAGGTTTACACAGGTTTATACTGTTTTACAAGGTTTATACTGTTTAAACCTTTACACAGTATAAAGGTTTACAAAAAGTTTACAAAAGGGTTTATAAAGGTAAACCTTTATACTGTTATAAAACCTTTATGTATTAAACCTTTATACTGTTAAACCTTTATACCGTTATACTGTACTGTACTTATACTTTTTGTAAACTTTTATACTGTATAAAGGTTTACAAAAAGGTTTATAAAGGTAAACCTTTATACTGTTTAGTATCAATAGGTTAAAGTATACGGGAGCCTTTGCTTAAGTTGTCCTTTGCCTTGAACGCGCGTTCAAGAACGAACTGCGCGGTTCCAACAGAAACGGTTACTGAGTAGCAAGTCAAAGGCACGTAATACGATACCAGTTTACGCAACCTTGACTTGTAGCAAGTGAAACGCGACTTTTAAGGTCAACAGTATCATGTGCAATCTTTTACCAATCTTTGTTTGTCCAATAAAAGTAAACTGGGACTTTTTCTGAGGTCGTTGTAAAAGGAAATCCTGTGCAGATAAATTTTTGTCTTACTCACGCCAAGGATAAACTACAGTAATTGCAGGCAGGCGGAAAAGGTTAACACAAAACTAGTACTCCGGTCCGATCAAAAACGCTATGCAATTCCATCATTTGCTCCTAACACGAAAGCTTTTAACACGAAAGAGAAACCATTTAACAAGACAAGATTTCGCGTCTCGAAGGAACGACAAGGTAGTTTTGTTGCGACAAACTATTTTTGGACGACAAAGTATTCTTTGTCTTCTTACCAACCGTCTCCCTTTGCCAATTGCAAGGATTATAGAGCCTTAGCAACATCCCTGACTTTAAGTTCAAATTTTTGTCGTTCTTGCCCCAACAGTCCGTGGGCAGTCAAAACATTTAATTTTTATTTGCAATCTGTTAAAGTGCTGTGAAATGTATAGACTGTCAATGTACGAGTACAAACTTGAATATTAACTCTGTTATCACTACAGTGTTTTTTTATTAACTAGGTTTTCTTCGTATACCTGTTAGCACGAATTCCTTTTAACATGAAACAATATTTCGGTTCCTTTCAAGTTCGTGCTAAGTGGTTTTCATGTTACGCGTGTTAAGCGGGTTTCACTGTATTAGAGTATGCCAAAGGATAACACTGGGGAGAAAGGATATAACACTTACTGCAAAGCCAAAGACACACCAGAATTGACTGTGTTATCGAAGATGAACCCATATATTCGCTTTCGTTTTGCACATTCGAGTCATTAAGGTACCGACAACAAACTGAACCCCGCCCAACCAGCTGACTCCCGACCACCATTAGATCATGTGATGCCCAAACCCCAATCCAATTTGACTACGACCGTTTTGACTACTGCCATCTAAAGTTACTACGACCAACTAACTAATTTTCCCGCCACTGGGTGGTTTGAGAATGTAACCTTTGATATTCTGGCCTTTTAGCTGAATATACTCTTGGGACTGAGGAAGTCGGTCCAAAACTTTTTTCAGTTCAGTTCATCCCGTTCAGTTCATTTGAACGGAACGCACGGAACGATGTTGGATACGTTCCGAAATACTGATTGCAATATCGACGCTACAAAACGGGTTGCCTATGCAACAGGGGTACGTTGCGCAACAGCAGGTATAGAAGCTATTTTTAGCTTTCAAACATTATCCGGTTATCTGTTATACCTTCTTTTGTGATTTATGCCTTAACAGATGCAAAATGGATTCCTTTATGGTAGAATTTATTCGAATCTACATATTTCTTATAAGTAAGAATTCTGTCATATATTTGTAAGTAATGGAAATAAGAAAGTAGGGCAATGACTAGAGACCAAAAGCATTTCGAACTGGAAAAGTGGGGTCTCATTGGTTAAGCGACAACATGATTAAAAGGCGCTTATGAGCAGTATTAAGAATTACGCGAGAAGGAAAATTCACTGTTTTATGACTTTTTAAATGAACCACAGAATTGTTTCAGCATTCAAAAGAAAGATAATAGTGCCGTCTCTAATTCCTTGGATTGGTTTTGGATCTGCTTCTTCGGCCAGCAGCTGTCCTCCAATAAGGATAGGAAATGTAAATTTGGAGGAAAGGTGAGGGTCCCATTCCGCTAAATAATTAATTACTCAGGTGACAAATGTCTTTTCGTTTCGAAACCTTATTTCTCCTCCAATCGTCTGCCTCTTTACAGTTCAGATTACTCGCTCTCACCACACTTCCGCCACGCTTCCACCCATCACGTCTCTCCTCTACTACTAAACGACCGCTGTCTTCTCTCTTCCCTCTTCTCTCCTACTCTACGACTGCCGTTATAGCCAGGCTTTCTTATCCAGCTAAACGAGCGAACCCCTACAATATTAATCTTAGGTATACTTCCTGATGCCAAATTACTCAAAACGGAACTGCACTACGACATTATACTAAAAGACAGTTTTAGCGTTTAGTTCCCCTTTAAAGCTGAATGTACATGCATATTGCATTCTAAATATTCAATTCTTGTAAAGGTTTGGTTCTAAGCATCAGATTGGCGTCCAGCAAAGTTAATATTACTACAGTGAAACCTTGTCGACTGGGGGACACTTTCAGTGTGTCCTGCAAAGTTTCAACTCAGATCAAGCACTGCTTATGGGAAGTTAACGGAATCCGGAAGATGTCACTGCGTGATTTAAGCCCGACTTTGGGCAATGATGGGACTTGGGAGTGCGGTGTTGAGGTAGGATGCTAACTGTTGACATTTTTGTATGTAGTCTCATAAATCTCTTTGGGGACAGGCGGAGGCTACTGAAGATTTGAATGGTTCTTTGGTATGCAAAATTTTTACCGAGTCTGGTGGCGAAGTTGCTGAGCAAGCCGGAACTACGGTTTCTGTCATAAGTATGCATGATTGTACTTGCTTCCCTACCAACACCAAGTTATCATTGTTTATTTCCTGTAAGGTGTGCCTAACGTAAGCCTGCGCCCTGCAGTCGTTCGTACGAGAGTTACTGCTGGGGAGGAACAGCAATTCGTATGCGTTGTAAACGACGCACGTCCCGTTCCAACTATTGTATGGAAGATTGGTAGATGCTAAACTATCTGAAGGCAGTTATTGTTTTGTTTAAATGTAGCGTTTTAATTTTTGCAGGGGATATTGCAGTTGATGTCAGTGATTATACAACAGATACACAAGTAGGCAGGAACGGAAAAGCTACTATGAACAGCATACTGAAACGACGGTTCGAACCAGAAGATAACAATAAAACATTACAGTGTATCGCTGAAGGCGACTGGCTGAGAAAGGAGGACAATGCTAGGGCCCAGACCATCTTGGATATCCAATGTAAAACACATTTTCAAGAGAACTAATAGTAAGAAATGCAAACATTGTTGTAACATATTGGTTCTATCTTATTTTCAGTCCCTCCGGTGCCACAAAATGCCATCACCCTTTATGGCTTTGAGGAAAACAAATCTGGTCAAGTGCGAGTCACGGTTCACGCTAATCCCCGCCCCAAGCGTGCTTTCTGGATCTTGCCTACACCTTCCAATGATAAATTAGAAGTGGAAGGGACGTCACTCGGTGATCCTATTGCTAACAATTATTTCGGAAATCCTGGTGAGGACAACGGCAATGACACTTTCACCTACCGTTTGAATATCAGTTCGGTACAACAAAGAGATGCCAGTCCTGGCATCAAATTCCAAGTGTTTAGTGACGTGGGCCGAAGCGAGGCATCTGAACAGTACGCTATTCTGGTCGTTATAAACAAACCAGGCAAAGCTACAAAGCCGGGACCGGAGCTAGAAATACCGCCAACAAATATAATATCAACAGGGGATACACAACCAGCGAGTACAGTATCACCAACGGATCCTTCACTTGGTGATGACTCACCAGAAAAGGAAGGGTCCGACAGCCCATCTCCATATTTATGGATATTGGCATTTCTAGCTGCTGTCGTAGCTTGTTTGACTTTTGGTTTCATAAGGAAGCGAGGTATTCTGAAAAGGTTTGCCTAGTCTTGGTTAATTTTGATTTAACGGCTATGAATAAGTATATTCATAGTACCGATAGTTTTTTCTCCCTTTCCCTGGTTATATTATTGTAGTATAAACTTGCAAGTGGAAAACGAAACTCACGGGGCCTTATGGTGTATAAAAAGGTATGGGCGTTTAACCCACAGTCGGATCTTAGGAACACGAGAGTCGGAATTTGTGTGATAGAGTCGACTCTTGTGAATAACCATGTACAAATTGACATTACCTTTGTAATGTCCATTTAACGCTTTTGAAAAAGAAATAAATTATAGTCACAGTTTAACCAATCACAACACTAAAGTTCGTTTTGACACGCCTTGAACTCCAAAAGCTGGTCGTTTCAGTGCACGGTCGTTTTGAAACGACCGAACCTAACTAAACCTAGCCTAACTTAAGGTGCGTTCCGATTGGCGGCTCAACCCGGGTTCCAGAACTCGCCTGTTTCAATTGGCCACACTCGGGTTCAAAGCGGAGTTTGGGGAAGGGTTGTTCGACTCCATTTTGGATCGGGGTTGAACACAGCAGAAGCGAGTTGGGGGACGTTTCGCGTCTGGGTGCTAGGTGGAGCCGTGGTTCCATGTAAACTAAACAAAGCTTTTCAAGCATTTTCACTCTTTTCGTTTACAGTTCTATTATCTTATTGTATCGTCACATAATAATATATTCTTTGAGAAATATTATCTTTTCCTTAAATTTTCACTTTTAAATGAAGTAGTATTGTATCGTTGAGTGCAATACAGCGATTCATTGTCTCCGATTACAAGTTATATCGATTCCAACAATAACCCGATTGAATAGTACATGTGCCTATTGGGACGCGGGTTTACTCAGCCCCCGAGTCCGGAAAACTCAACACCCTAGTCGAGTTCGCTATTGGAACGCACCCTTAATTTGCTTTGTTAACCGTGAAACAAATGCACTAAAATAAAAACTCAGGCTTTATGGGTAAAATATTGTACCACATTTGGAAGTTAACATTGTACAAGTCCTTTTACTAAACATTGGTTTAACCTCACCTCAGCTTACCTCATCGTAACCACGCCGTACACCTCATTGTAACAGTATTCGGCGAACATGACCTTAATGACCGTGGAAAACTGACAACAGTAGCTAAACTATCTGAACAAAATTGGAAAATTGTGGTCCAACTGACGGTATTATTTGTTACAAGAAACTTGGAGAGCGAACTGTTTTTTTATTATAACTTTATCACTGTTTTTGCTTGTTTACTGAATGCGTCCCATTCAAGGAAGCTTCAGTTTTTCTTAATAGCGTCGTTTATGGCGTGGACGACCTCGCTTTTTCCTGGATACAATATCTTTGCAGGAGCGCTTTGTCCTAAACCAGAAGTTAAGAGTTAATCTATCCTCAAAATGGAAAAGTCAGCTTTGTTACTTTGCTATCCGTCCCGTGGACGTGTTGAGTTTCTTATGCGTGTTCATGCTCTGCTCAACGAGCGTTGCCAATGATCCTTGTTCCGCTAACATGGATAAAAATGTACAAATGAACTCGTCGTAGTTATGGGTGCGGCGAGCATCGTCAATCTGGCGATAACGTTGGAAACATGAGTCATTTTCCACGTTACGAAACTCGACTTACTTTATACTTTCTCCTTTTTTCGACCTCATCGCGCAAATTTGCTTCCCACGCATGGATTTCCTTTTCCAGGCTCTTGAGCAAGGCAAGGAGGTCTTTCGGTGCGAAGACATGGGGTTCGAGCAACTCAGGATACTTCAGCGCCAACTGCTTTTCGAGATCTTCGCCTAAATCCAAATCCGAGTCCTTGGGATCGTGTTTACCGCCATTCACACGCACCACTACCAACTTATTTACATCTCTGCCGAGATTCGTTGAATCTGGACTTAAATTCAGACCTGTAATACCATTTCATGCAATTAGAAACAATAAAATCCATCGATAGTGAGTGTTGCCTGTGAACCTTGATTGGGCGAATTGAAAGCGGAGCCGATTTCAGAGGAAGTGTCGGTAGTAGAGCTGGCCGGACTCTGGCACGTTTGAATGGACAGGGGCAACGAAAAGTCTTTCTCGCTCTTGTCCGCGTTTTTATCTGATTCGACACTTTCTGCCGATGGTCTAGGAAGTGAACAGAAGTGAATGAACACAAAATTGCAAGTCAAACTAGAATTCGTTTGATTTTTAGTACTTGGTGGTTTCGGTAGCTCCTGACGATTGCAGATCCATCAGTCTTTGCAAAACATCCATCAGGATTTGCCGGTTCGTCCGGAGCAGTCGTAATCGATGATTAATGGCGCACCGACGATCAGGAACTACCGCCATTAAATTGAAACGAATTTCTTGGGAATCGGAACTTGCCAAGCCTAGTCTTTCCCTTATGACCCGCCTGAATTGCTCCGTCCAGTCCTCGTTGCTCCCCCAGGGCCCTAAGAAAGTCAAACAACCGTTAGTTTAACCATACTAAGCAAGTTTTTTTTTTTTTTTTTTTTTTACAAACCATGGTCAATCGGAAAGGGTTTAAGACCGTCCAACTCAAACAGTCGGCCATTGATGGGCATGAAGCTGACAAAATGAAAGGTTTCAGCCCCAAATTTGGCTGCTGAAGTGGAATTTGTAGCTCCGCTTTTCTCGGTCGGCCAAGGTGGTGACTGGGGTACGGCGTGCGCATTGTGAGCTTTGGCTAATTCAGGCGTGTTCCCAATGGCCCAACCCTGCAAAAATGATGCGCAAAGCTATAAATGTCGGCCAACAAGTTGGAAATTGTTCAAAAGGACTTTGTTTTCTGGGTTCATTCCAGTAGTATGAGCTTTCAGGCGAACCAGTGTGGGGCCCAAGGTCAAATTCGGACAATTGAGTAAAACAGACAACAAGGCATGTGTTGCACAGCTGTTGGGAACCACCTGTACGAAACGAAAAAAAGAAAAATTGACTTTGCATCCATGGGTTAGGTGCAGATGAAAAGAAGATAGTTTAGTAAGCGTACTTGCTGTGCAAAGAAAATATTGCTAATTAAATTATCGTCCCGCACGAACTGATCCACTTCTTGTTTCCTTCTACTTCGTCTTTCTTCGATCCATCGAAAGAGGAATATAAAACCATAAACCGGACTATCTAAGGGTTTCTGCAGATCGTAAATTTCTTCCACTTGCACTCCTTTGACTCCAAAGTCTTCCAGCAGCAAACTGAAAAGACCTACAAGGGATAGAAACAACATATTACAAACAACCAACTTATTAAAGAACAACAACAGCCAAAAAATAACACACGATACAGATACAAAAACAAGCTTTGCTTTCACAAAAACGTGCCAAAATAGGTGAAACGTTAACAAAATGCAGAATTATTCGTACCGGGGTCGCTCTCCAACTCGAGCCAACCTTCTTTAAGGCTATTTATATCAACCGGCATGGCAAAAATTTCAATTTATCAACCGTAGTTGTTGCATAACGCTTTTTATTTACAAAAATTCTAACGCGTTCCTAAAGGCGTCGCTTTGCGATGTTGTGGGCGTTACTTTTGGGAAACTGTTCGCGGTTCAGCTTGAGCTTCACCGATTGGCAGCACCGTAACAAGAAGATTTTCATTTATTATGGCGCCAAAGTTCCTCTTTGTGACGCATTACTTATGAAAAGCTGCAATATTGCACCAAGTGTCAGTTAATCCACTGATGGTATGGTGTTTGAAGGATTGTACGCTATGCGTGCAACTCTACAGTTATAAATACACGAGAACCCGGGGCCTTCCTTACTCAGCCAGCTCTGATTTTGTCCTTGACCTATTGACGCGCTGTGCAAGCTTGTGTATCCAACCCAAGTCTCTCCCCAGCCTCAAGGTTTTTAGACAGTTAATGAAACACTGCATGGGCAATGAGCCCCAAACTCGAAGAAAACAGAGCGCTCAAGGAGCAGAAGCTTTAAAGGGCAAAAGACGATGCCATGTTCGCAGCCTGGCGCCGGTCCCGTACAGTACCTCCCGAAATCCCCCAGCGTCGTCGTCGTCTACGTAAGGTTTCTAATACGTAGGAGCCTCGAAGCCCAGGAAGAGCAGCCCGAGTCTTGCCGCCCAGTATCGTCAGGTTTAGTGCCCAGTGCGGAAGCACTCTGCACGGAGAAAAAGCCTGTCTTCCTTCCTACACTGTACTATACGATTCCTGTACTATACAGTCCTACGTTGGGAATTAAGCTCCCCAAACCCTGATTAGTGTGCGGTGGTGTCCTTACGCTATTGACCTTTCCGAGAAAGACAAGCAAACACATTGTTGTGCCCCGAACATCTCCATGAGAACTGCAATGGCCGATTCTGACAACTCGGGTTTGGCATTCCGGTTGCCATTGACATTAACAGACACTCTATATATCACTCAGGATCGCAGCATTCACGCCAACTTCTCCTCGGAAGCACAGCACGATTCTGGTGCATTCACGAATATTCCAACTCCCTTACCATGCGTCGACTTTTGGTATTGATTGCACCAGGAAAGAACTTGAAACTCCGTGCTGGCGAATCTTGGTCTAAGTCGGGCTCTCTAAGAACCACTTGCGTGCGATGCCCAGCGCAAAAATTTCGACAATAAACCAGCTTTTAGTAGAATGTGATTTTTAGACCCGAGAGCAGCGGAAGAAACGGGGGGAAATAAGTGAACGCATTTCTCCCTTCCCACAGAAGAACCAAGAAGGTTGTTGTTCCTCATTGGGTTCCGATCCACGAGGTTTTTTTTTATATTGTTGACATTTAATCAAAAGAGGGATAGCCAAAGACTCAGGACCTAGTAACCGTGGAAAGTTTGGGCTTAAACAATACCACCGTGGAATCTGTGCGGGAAACAAACACCATCCCATTCGAATTGAAGCGACAAAAGACTAAACGAGGGAATATTGCATATCTGGTTTGGGCAAAGTGCAAGACACGAGAAGGAACATTAATCTTGTGTGCTGAACGTGACGGGAGGAGACGGCAACAACAAGACTTATCCGCATTCTATTTTGGCCAGCTTGGGAAGCTTGTCCCATCTCCTTTAATATTACCACCAAATGGCCGAAGATAAAACGTTGCTGGCATCGTCCGTAGTGCCGCCTCTTGTTCCCAAGCTGCCCTGTGCGGATGTGGCCCACGAGAAAGTGTCTCATCTCAATACCAATAGACTTACGGAAAGTGAAAATAGCGATGCAGACAAATCAAGTCTTGGCAGCTTGGCGCAGGAAGTTCAGCCGCCACGACTACTCAGGAAAACCACCAAATCCGTCTCGTTTCATAGCAGTGCCTCTGTTGTTCCTGATGAAAGGAAAATTGCTTGCGGTACAACACTAAACTCTCTCCCCCTGCCTTTTTTTCTTATATGCAGATTCATTTACCAGATCCTTTCTTCCCTCTTCATAGCACAAAAGCTTGCCCCCTTGAATTTCTCACACAACGGCTCGAACTGTCCTTTAGTCCGTCAGTCTTTTTAGTTTGGTCTTGAAGATTCTGCAAGTTGACAATGAGTCTAAATAATCTGAATTACTTTTTTCCCTCCATGCACGGAGAGTCTTCCATTCGCGGTTCTGCATGGTTACATAACAAGGAAGCATCCAAATAAGAGTGTATGTGAGAGAAGGCGAGGGGTATGCTCTTCTGCTTGCGCGCTGTGTGGTGATGAACGCTGGGTCATTAAACATGGCAGCAGATGAGAAGGTTTACGCTTTGGTGATGGATGGCTACAGCCACAGATAAAAGTAGACAGTCGGGCCCCTTAAGTCTCAAGTTGATTACTGATTAGATTTCCCCGATTAAAAAAGCAAAATAACTACCTAACTAACTAAACTAATAAATATATAAATAAATAAATGAAAACTAAAAGCAAATAACTTCAAAAAACAAATCCGCCCTGGGAATTACTCAGATATATTTCAAGTTCAGTTCAGTAAGTTCAGTTCAGTTCAGTTCAGTTCAAGTTCAGTAACATAACAAGTTCATATCAAGTTGTTTTGTTTTCAGTCGAATTAGCATGGCTTTTGACTCCAGAAGCGTATTCTATACTATTCCCATGTCAGTCACCGTGTTATAAGAATGCTTTGGGTCACCGACTGATCATTAACATTCGAGTTGGAGCGTCGTATAAAGTTCTCGGGACTTGCATATCTAAGTCAAAATCTGCTGTTAATTTTGACGCCGTCCACGTCAGCACCTTGTTGTTCTTCCCTGGGAAACAAACTTGGGCTCTCTTGCTTATAGTAGCGTTTTCTCATTGTTTTGACGGAGCGAGAGGCAACGCACAAGACACACACCAGGACGTGCCGGAATTAGATTGGCCCCGGTCTGGGATTCTAAGAAAAAATTGTAGATTTGAGGAGCTATATTTAACGAGAATTTCTAAACGAGGCTTTACCTTTTGTACTACTGTGCTGTCTTCGGAAACTCCAGCTCCCTTTTGTTTGTTTCTAAAAAAAAGAAAGGTATAGATTCGAAAGCATTGCTTGGATGTCCAACTATTAGGACGTTGTTTGCCCACAAAGTACAGTTTTCTCTTCATTAGCAATGTCAGGGAGATGAACAGCAACGATTTACGCAGATGGGACTGAAAAAAATCCAGCTGCAAGTCTTGCATGGATCGAAAATAGCTTCTTAGCCTCAACATCGTTAAAATATGTACCGTATAGTACGCTAGCAAAGCCGTCCTCTATTCTCTAATTCCTGTTGATTTGTTTTAAGTTTTCCTACACCTCCCTTTCGTATGTGTGTAGGCGAGCAGTTCCATGGTCTACTGTCTGGATGAACCCCACTATCAAAGTCCAATTCTAAAGACAAAGGCAAAATAAATCTCACGTACCCAGCTGTCGTGCGGTGTAACGTAAACTTGACGAGCGATCAATGTTCTAACCGACCCACTTTGGACTGCGGTTTCTTTCGCTTTCAATTCCCATAAATTGTACTCATTCCTACATCTAGAAATGGGGCTAGGTTGAGTTTCTATCAACGTCGGAAGCAATGATTATTTATTTGTATTTTTACCCTGCACCAAACATATCTTTCACTTTTTTTTCACTGTTTGCACACATGGGATGAGTTGGGAGTGGCTTTGCGGGGAAAACTTGATTCCTCTAATCACTCTCGTGAGCGTAAAAGAAAAACGGTATAGATTTTTTATCACGATGTTTTGAGCCTGTCTCTTTTTTTCTCAGCGAGCTTAGAGCCCTGACGCCAGCAGAGGGCAATAAGAGCAAGAGACGTTGATTGTTGATAGGGACGGGTTGGCTAGAGAAAGCAAAAAGAGTCGTGTGTAATATCATCCTCCTACAAGAGCAGAAAAAAAGTGACAGAGAAATGGGAGACGTAGGCCTGGGAAATAAGAGGTCAAAGGGCTTGCGAATGATCTATGGGCTCTCTTTTTCTTTGCTCTCTTTTTGGCTCTAGGGATTTGGAACTTTCCATCTCCCATGTGTGTAAATAGGGTTAGGAAGTTCTATATGATGATGGCTAGCTATGCTAGACTGTGCATACTATGTTGTGTGTGCGGTATGCAGGACCTGTGACGTCCACTTGAACATTATTGTAAGAATATCGTGAAGGAATGATCTAAGAGCCAAACAATCGATTCCTTGGGCATGTACACACTCGATGAAGCAGTCACCCGTCCATCACAGTCTTGTTTATAGCTGAGTAATTTCACAAGTTTGCCGATAGTCAAACAAAGGCAAACTCAAACGAGCCATATCGCTTTGGGACACAAAGTTTGGTTAGCTGAGTACGCCAACTATGCTTGTGATCACCATTCCGTTGAGCTCGTCAGCGCTTTGAACGGGGTTAAATGGGTTTTGGCATCAAGTCTGTTTTCCAAAATCGCGTGGATCGCGCTTCATTTTTGTGTGATTGGCAGGGATTGTTGGCAGCGAGTCAGAATGTTGGCATGATAGTAATCCTAAGGCTCATGTATACCTTAGCTCGATATAGTCGTTTAGCATGGGTAATTTCGAAGCAACGTTTCGTTAGAACCGGCACATTTCATGAAAAAAAAAAATAAAAAAATGAAAGAATTTTTTTTTTTTACTGTAAGCTTGAGCATACTAAGAGCTAGTGCACAACCAATCCATCTTTTTCCAATGAATAGATTAGTAACATGCAAATTGAGTTTACAACTATGTGAAATACATTGCCAAAAAATATGTCCTTTGGTTTTGCACTAGTTGTTAAAGAAAGAGAACTTTTTTTTTAGATAACTACAATCTGGCGTGACAAGCTGTTTTTCAGAAGTCTTGTTCCAAAAGTTTCGGAGACTCGATTGGGAAATTGTGCTGCTACGGCAAACTTTGGTGACAAGTTCTAATTTTCAGTAACAAAACTAACGTTGAAACTTTGTCGGCAATTAGCTATGTTTCTTTTTGTACTTTCTTTTTACAAAAAAAAAGACTTTCTTTTTACTTTTTAGCTAAAAGCTAAATAGTAGCTATGTTTCTTTTTGAACTTTCTTAAGGCAAACTTTCTTTTTACTTTTGCAAGGCTTTTGCAAAACAATAACAAACATCAGTGCCATCTGTGACTGTTTCGCATCAATAAGCTAAGGTATACGGGAGCCTTAACTGGGATGCATTACCCAGAATGAGACTTTCATTGGTTTGGAATGTATAGGAAATACATTGTAGGACCCAACTGGGGGGTATATCTGCACAAGGCGTATACGAATAGAATGTAGCAGGACAATTTAAAAAATTTTAGAAAGTCTCGGTTTATACGGTATTATTCGAATTGCCGTTCCTCCAAATTTAGGCACTTGGAACGCAAATTATGTAACGCAAATGGGACGTTTTCCTGTCGCATTAATTGACGTAACAATGTTACACGAGCTCATCAATGAAAGCGTCGTACTTGGCGTTTTGTCCCTACGATTTCTTCTCCGAAATGAAGAGCGAAGTGAGGATACTTAGCATCGAGTCTTGCAGCTTTTAATTCGGCGCTGGGGCTGTACACACAAGGTTATATTTAGACACATCTATGTAACCCCATATGAGCGTAGTTCAATTCACAAAAGCAGCCTTACAAGTCCTTTTAATGGGGAACATTATTGATCGGAAGTTGCACGCTTCGTGACTAGACGAAAACCCTGTCGTTGTCGTGGTTAAAAGTATAACCTCCGGGAAGGAAATGCCACTATTGAAACTCAATATACTGACGGCGTGACTTCCATAATGAGGATCGTGTGGTCTCGCGAAACGAAACCGTGCTCGAGGCATAGGGGGCCAATGCTTTTAATAAGAATAAGTGCTTCCCCTTGTGAGCATTCTATTAGCGGTCTTGGTAAGTTGAGGAGTGTTACTCTGCTAGTTTCGGATAACGCCCCGCGCATCACAAGGTGGCTCGCCTAGCTGCTATTAGCGGGCAGGGAGCAAACGAGATTAGAGCTGCACAAGTTTTAGTAGCGCCATAATGAAAAACAAAGCCTTTCGCTGGCCGAAACGACAAAGAATAAAACAAGAAAGGCTAGAAGGTGTAGTAGACTAGTGACTCGGGGTAGGTATATTGTTTATTGCACGAGGAAAAGAGAATCAAGCTCAGGGAAAAGGGATTCCTGGGGAAAAAAGAAAAAATTGCGTCATACAAGTTGACTTGTGGATAACGAAGTTAGTTATCAAGAGCGAAGCCCTGGCAATTGGATGTAATGCGCTCCAATTTCCCTCTCCGTTTTAGGTGTCTTTTTAGCAGTAATAGCGAGTATACAGGTTCAATTGGGTTACAAGGGAGTTTGTAGAATTTAACACATCTGATCCGGTAACATTTCAATTGACTCCTCTCTGTATATCTTGTATACCTGTATATCTCTAACTGAAAACATATTAGCACATAAATAATCTTACGTTGGTCTCTTTTATACTCTTTTATAGTGGCTGATTGCTGGCGTTGGATGGTAACTGGCTCCAATTTGATCAAAATTCGGCCCAATGCCCGAACGTATCATCGTTACTTTTCACTCGATTCCGACCTGTCAGTCTTACGTTGGACACCGACCAGCAAAAAAGCTTCCAAAGCCCTAGGTACAGTATATATGGCCAACTGTCCCTATAACCTTTTTTCCCCTGCCCTTTTGAGATAGATGTCGCGAGTCGTTATGCCCCTTGAAACTGAAAGGAATCGATCGTGCGGAAGTTTCTTGAAGCTCTAGCAATGCAGCATGTATAAACAAATAAAAAAGAGTGTAACATAAAGCAAGTCAACGAACTTTCCAAGCCCCGAAACAAAAGGCATCTGGCTCAGGGCCGAAAACTTAATTAAAGCAATGAAGCAGTTACTGCGTTGCAGAGAAGATCACTCTTAATTCGTAATACATCAACGTGCGAAAAGGAAAAGCTTTGGCGTCATTTGTTGGTCTTTCTGAATTCTCAAACCTGCATTCCTATTCTGGCAAGACACAAAAAAAAAACTTTTTTTTCTTTAACGAACGTCTCACGCCGTCAGTAGCTTATGGAATATAACAGGATTACGACGCCCCCTTTTGTCAATTAGTAAAGTCAGCCAACGTAATATAATTTATGTCCTTTCTTAGCATTCTCTGGGGTTGTTTGTGTGATTTTTTGTTTGGTTTTGGTAGTTCCTGTGGACAGCATTCGCGAAGTACGTGCAGGAAAAACCACCGAAGCATTACGTTGCAAGGAATTGCTTCCCCATTATTCCTCGGACTGCGCCTTTTCCATTTTCTACGGGGAAAACTTTGAAACCTTAGATCTTGTGGCCGCTAGTCTCGAAGAAGCCAATATATGGGTAACCGGATTAAATGCCCTTATCGGATCTCATCAAGGTATTTAATGATATATCATGTCTGTCTAATGTTTGCTATACCATACTAATAAAACCCCGACATGGAAACAAGGTACATCCGCGCAGCAGGTCACATCAATATAGTACATGCATCTCCCTCGCTGTTTCTTTCATTGCTGCCTCTTTTTTGTTTCATTTTTGCGGAAGAAATGTTCCTCAGGGAAATTCTTTTATATGTATCCATCCATCTATCTATCTATCTATCTATCTATCTATCTATCTATCTATCTATCTATCTATCTATCTATCTATCTATCTATCTATCTATCTATCTATCTATCTATCTATCTATCTATCTATCTATCTATCTATCTATCTATCTATCTATCTATCTATCTATCTATCTATCTATCTATCTATCTATCTATCTATCTATCTATCTATCTATCTATCTATCTATCTATCTATCTATCTATCTATCTATCTATCTATCTATCTATCTATCTATCTATCTATCTATCTATCTATCTATCTATCTATCTATCTATCTATCTATCTATCTATCTATCTATCTATCTATCTATCTATCTATCTATCTATCTATCTATCTATCTATCTATCTATCTATCTATCTATCTATCTAATTTATCTATCAACAACAGTTGATGAGAATCGTTAACCTAAGCTAAGCTAACCTAATCTAATTCATTTCCAATCCAACTACCAATTTTCAACTCGAATGACACTTGCTTGTCACTCGTTTCTGGAGAACGTTTTGTTACAACATGACACAGTAATGTCAATTTTGACCTCCAGGTTTTTAACTACTTTCCAACTACCAATTTTTAACTCGAATGACACGTGCTTGTCACTCGTTTCTGGAGAACGTTTTGTTACAATATGACACAATGATGTCAATTTTGACCTCCGGGTTTTTAACCAGAGACCGTGTTGTTCTGTTAGGTGTTCGTTATCCAATCCTAAAAATGCGCAAAAAAAAAGTTTTCTTTATCCGATCTGTTCGTTAGCCGATCGGCTAACGAAATTGTTTAGAATTGTAGTCCAAAATTGTATAGAAATAGGCATATAAAGCTGCGAACGAAACAGAAAACGGAAGAAATAGACGCTTAACTTACTTTTTTTGTTAAAAAAGAGAAATCCCCAAATTCCCAATTGGATTTCCGAAGGGAATTTTGGAAAGCAACTTGTGTTTATATCTGATTAACTTTTTTTTGGCGTGGGAGAATCCGTAGAAATCCTCTTAGTATGAGTAACTTGATTTGAATGCATAGAAGCGAAAGATAGTTAAGCTACCTGAATATAATCTGTGCTATTACGTTTTTTATGCTTGTATAGCATCAACCTGGCTTGAGGAGAAGAATGCATTGCGGGAACGCTGGCTCAGGCTCGTTTTTGAAAAAGCAGCCGCCGAACAGAAAAAAACGAGTTCCAATTCTCATAACGATGGTAGCGGCGATGACGGTGGTGCTGCTAGGATGAATGATGCGAACTCGACCTGTGATATCCACATCGGTGATGGAGTGGATTGCTTGGACCAAACTGCTGCGATGGCTCTCTTGAAAGAATTGAGTGGGGATGTGGCCTTAAGTCGCATACGACAGAAATTAGTTGTAAGCTTTTTCTTCTTGTTTTCTTTTTCCTTTTTTATTTCAATCCTGCTCAATAAAAGTACGTGTTCCTGGTAATAGCCATGTTTTCTGTGTCCAGGAATGTGATCAACATAAAGTGGGTGATGAAAGAGGACGTATCGATAGTCAAGAGTTTATTGAATTATTCCAAGAGATTGCTACGCGACCTGAAATCTATTTCCTGCTGATTAGGTGTTGTATGATCCACCCAAGTTACCCTACCCCCGTTAAACAGCGATAAGGAATAAGCCATTGTGTTTCTTTCCACCTAGGTTTACCAATAAAGACTATTTGACGTTGGATGATTTGCAATTATTTTTGGAAGGAGAACAAGGGGTAAGACAAAACAACTAAAACTACTACCAGAAAAGCTGGCCAAAAGGATCTGTATATTTGCACCACATATCCTGTACAGATGATTGGACTAAGTCAGGAAAGATGCTTAGAGCTTATTAACGAATTCGAGCCCAATCCAGAAGCCCGGAAAAACCAACAGCTGTTGATTGACGGTACGTTTTCTTTCTGTTTGTGTATGTGTGTGTGTGTGTGTGAAGCTTGTGAAGTAAAATGAAAAAGTGGATTCTGTTGTTCATTACTTTAGGCTTTACCAAATACTTACTGTCAGATGAAGGGGATTTATTTGACCACAGTCAGAAACGCGTGTGCTGTCAAGATATGACTCATCCACTAGCCCATTATTTCATTTCCACGTCCCATAACACTTACTTGCTCGAAGACCAGCTAAGAGGCCCGTCCTCCGTAGAAGGTTACATCCGAGCCCTACAATATGGTTGTCGCTGCGTAAAAGGTAATCAAATTTCAGCTCTCTTCTTCTTATTTCCTCTTCTTTTTTTTTATATCCATTTTCCTTTTTCAGTGGATTGCTGGGACGGTACAGAAGGGCCAATTGTATGCCATGGCAACACTCTCACGACCAAAATTGCCTTTAGCGATGTTATTGAAACCATAGCTGATTACGCGTTTGAATCCTCCGAGTAACACAACTCCTCAAGTTTTCGCTGGCTCCCCTAACCTTCTATGCCGTGTACGTCTAGATATCCTTTGATCCTTCACTTGGAAAACCATTGCAGCGTCAAGCAGCAACGGATGGTCGCCGAGATTCTTCGCAGAAACCTGGGATCCATGCTCTATACCAGCGAAACTCTAAGCGTAGTGGCCAAAATGAGTCCCGAAGACTTACGTGGGAAGGTGATTATTATGGTAAAAGACAACAAAAGAAGAAGTTATAAGTTATCCCTGAGGCTAAAATGGGCGTGTCTTGGGTTGTTTACACCAGGGGAAGAAGTTGGTGGCAGGAGAAGACGAGGGCGACGTGAGTGATGAAGATGAAGGAGCCGAAACGAGCCGTCGAAAAGGGACGCTAAGAAAATTCCGTCTGGCCAGAGAATTATCGGATTTGGTATCGATAGTACGATCCAATTCGGCAGACTTGGCTTGGGCCAAGGAAAAACGTAAGCTCATAGCATGGACTAGTTTTCATTGTTGACTGGGAGCAAAAACAAACGTTATCCTTGAGTCCGGGTTCTTTTTTTTTTTTTTGCTGTTTGACAGAAATGTTTCACCTAAGTTACTCCATCAACGAAGCTGTAGCAACACGCCAAGTAACGCTGAGTGCAGAAAATCTGGTGGAGCACACAAAGAGCTTTTTCATGCGCGTCTTTCCCAGTGGCAGTCGTGTGGACTCGAGCAATTTCAATCCCCAAGACTTTTGGAACTCTGGCGTTCAAATGGGTATGGGCGTATGTAAACTCTGGCTTTTCAAGTTCTTAAGCTCCTGATTCTTTTGACTCGATCATTCTGTTTGTGTAGTGGCGCTTAACTTTCAAACGCCAGGGCCCATGATGGACTTGTACGACGGAAGATTCCGGCAAAACGGAGGCTGTGGCTACGTGCTCAAACCAGCTGTAATGCGCGAGTCAATTTCGGTATTTACGCCCTTGGTTCGCGAACCAATTCCAGGCATTGCTCCTCAACTGCTCAGGTTAAAAGTAATAGCGCCGTGTTGTTTAAACCACCTTTCATTTTGTACCCATAAGCACCCGTAATCACAGTATAGAGGTTTCACAGTATGCTAACAGGGCTATCTTCCAATGTTAAGGTTTTCTGACGACCTTCTCGGTCGACCTTCTTCCCCAGAGTAATATTCAGGTAAAAGGCCAGAAAATGAAAGGGTACATTCGCAAACCTCCCAGTGCAGTTCAAAAAAGGTCACGACGGTTTACAAAGCGCGTAATTTAAATCTATTGCTTTAAACTATGTGAGCTTAAAATAAAAGATGAATTAACTAGGTCAAAGCACAACACGTATACACATTATAGACTATTTCGCGTTACCCAGGTTGCACCACGAGGAGGCAGTCTATTTTGCAACCCATACATAGGTGTTTAATAGTATACAGGTTTAACCCCATATACCATAAAATACCCATGTATATGTCTATATATCTATATGTCTATATGTGTTGTTAGGACTATCTATGTCTATATACGAGTTATCCATTACATTGGTACTTTACAACTATTCCTAAATGTTACTAACTTTTGCAAGTTTAGTATTTTTCTTAACAAGTTTAACTACGGCTCTTTCTGCTACAGCTACATTTTCTTCTTTAAGTGTATAGTAAATCCTAACTCGAACGAACAAATTAAAAAAATAATCAACTGGAAAAGCTTCGCATGTCAATTCAGATAAACCAAGCAGTTTAAGTTTAGCAACAATAACACTAACTATCCCTGGCTCACAAAAGGATTCCTGATAAGTTTCCTGAAAAACGGACTCACTTTGTGAACGTGAAAAACCGACTCACACAATGTGAACGTGAAAGAGATTACCGTAAGACTTTAATACCAAGATCCATCATAATCATTTCTGGGAGAAAAACTTTCGAATTCGCGCAATGCTAGTCGAATCGTACGTCAGCCCCAAACTCCCTAGAGAGAAAGGTCACCAATCCCCGTTTTGTGAATGTTTTGTTCTCTTTTCGAACCCTTTTTGTAGTAGATTTGGAATGCCTACTTCTGGGGTAGGATGGGCAAGTCTGTGAATCCATCCCTCCTATGTTCCTTGTTACCCCCACATCCTCTTGAGACCGAGAAAATCGTGTTAATCCCTTTACATTGGAAGATACCCCCAGTACCCATACTGTGAAACCTTTATACTGTGCCCGTAATGGCAAACTTTCAAAATCGTTCATGGTTTAGATCATCAGTGGCCAGCAACTGCCACGGCCCAGAGGATCGTCGCCCAAAGCCACGGTAATCGATCCTTACGTTCTGGTTCAGATATTTGGCATTCCAGGCGACTGCGTAGGTAGGTTTTTTGTATGATACCCAATTTTCCTTTTTTTATTTGGTTGCCATAACGTTAGTTCGTGTTAATTTATCTAGAAGCGAAGACCAGAACCGTTTCCAATGAAGGCGACTGTCCTATTTTCGAAGAAAGTTTCGAGTTTCATGTCAATATGCCCGAGTTGGCGCTGGTCCGGTTTGTGGTGCTGGATGACGACTACATTGGCGATGATTTCATTGGACAAAACACGCTGCCCCTTGAGTGTCTTCAACAAGGTAATCCATACTCCAACTTCCAAGGTTTTGGGTGTGAAATGGAGGGCAGAATTGTATATGTTTTCTCTTCTTTTCTTCTAAATAGGATACCGCCATGTCAGATTGTTGTCCAATTTGGGTGAGCCCTTGGACAATGCTTCCTTGTTTGTGCACGTAGCAATAACCAATAAGCGAGGCGGAGTACGTCTTTGAAATGAAATTGCTTTGTTTCGTTCTCCGTTAATAGGCTTTTCTACTCCCGCGTTAGAAATCCAAGCTCGGCAAGCATCACAGCAATATTCGCTCCGTGGGGATTAGACAGGTTGACGAAGCGTTCAAAGTAATTACAGCCAATTAGCAAGAAAAATAAGGTGATTAATCGTGGTTGAATGGAAATTCTCGCAGGCAGCCAGTCAGCCCTTATCGGAAGCTTGCAAAGCACGCGTGGAAGCGGACTTGGCGATGGCGGAACTAAGAGCGGAATGTGGATTGGCTGAAACAGCGAACGTGAAGCAATGTTTGCGCGTTTTACTTCAACGCCTATCCGCCTCACCGGAAGTCCAAGCCTTTTCGCTGCAGGACAGTAACGGCGTAAGCTCTAGTTTCGAAAGTACTCAATTCAAAAATTAAAAAAATAAAATAATCTGTTTGGGTGCAGTTTCCAACACTGTCGGTTCAGTCGGCCAACCTGTCTAGTCCGTTACAACGCACCATTGTGTGTCTGGAACAAGCGTTAGTGGAATGCAAATGGATGGCAGAGAATGTCCATACCTTGGTGCAGCAATTACGGGATCACGTCAACCATGTGACGGAGCTGTACTCGGATTTGGACCACTTATGCCACCAAGCTGGTCTGCGAGGCAAGAAAGCTACCCGAACAGTGGAATCCTATGCTTGGAACGTTCGTGTCTTGCGGGGCCAGATTGAGCTCTTGGAGAGTTGTAAGAAAGAATGCGTCCTAACGCTCGAGCAGGTAACCATCAGGTTTCCTAACCATAAACTTGTTTTCGTATGAACTCTTTGGTTTAGGTCCGAAGTTCTGCGCCAACGGTCGAAAGTCTGAGTACCAGGTCAACAAAAGAGAAGCCGGTACTGCAGCCACGCCTGTCCAACCCCATACTCGAAGACCAAGCCTCTCTAGCCTCGAATTCGAGTAATACCATGCCGACTGCCCATTTACCTCCGTCGAGTTCCAGTCCGGCCCATCATTCAGTCAGTAATACTCCTCCGCACCCGGGGTTAACCCGTAGTCCCACGTCGCCCGTTCCGTTACATAATCCATCCACGGAGGCTGCTTTGAAACCGACCAAAAGTATCTTGAAGAAGTCCTTGTCCAGTTTCGATACCAACGGCCAAGGGTACGCGCCTGCCCCTTCACCCACCCCTGCCTCTCCGACTGCTGTCAGTAGTTGTGCTAGTACTCCTGCCGCAACCACCACCGCCAGTCTACCACTTCCGCCAAGCTCGGCTGCATTAAAAGCCCCTTGCGAACCAGTTAGAGCCACCCCGTCTACAACGAGCCAAAAGATCCTTGCAGCAGCGCCATGATCACCCCCTGTAGTTCATCCATGTGGCGTAGAGCGACACCCTCAATGTCTTGTTCTGCTGTCTGCTCGGACACTTGCCAAAAACGCCCTTTGAATGCTAAGAGGAAAGACGGAAAAAATGAAAAAAAAATAAACAGTTGTTTGTTTAGGTTATGGCGGATTTGGTTCTAGCGACATACCTAAGCTTACCGCTCTATATTCTAGTCATACTAGAATACGGGTCCATACCGCGTTTTTGTTTTTTGTTTCATCACGTACCTTGGCACCTTTTGTTTCCAAAACTAAGTGCTCGGGTTTTTGTTAAATTGTGTTTTATTCTCAAGCCAAAAAAACAAAAGCCCAATTGGAGTTTAAGCTAGCATGATTCATAACTTCGTCTTTTCTATTTATTTTCTTACTTTCAGTTACGTGCCATGTCAACCGAAAGATTTCCCAGAAGAAGACTGACTATTTTAAGAAAATGAGAAACGACGGCATTATATCATCCCTACTCCGTTTCCCAAAAGCTAATCTTCGATCTGTATCGGAAACCTTCTTAAGTTTGAACCGGTGAAAAACGGTGTGAAACGAATTCCTGTTAGGGAAAGAGACAGAAATCGCATTAAAATTTATGTGGATGGCTGTGTATTGTGTCCATTTTCTAGTTTTTTTCTGGAAGACGTGCTGTCATTTTGTTTGTTTTTTTCACTTCAATGAAACAAACATTTGTTGTTTGCCTCTCTGCAGGTTGCTGGGGCTTTGACGTCAAACTTCTTGGCTCGTTGGATCAACACAACTCTACCTACGCCAAACGGTCTTTAAAGTCTATAATTAACACTGTAGAACTCTCTCGCTCCCCTTTCTCTCTAAAAAAGAATTAGGAAAGAGTTATTGATTAGACAACAATTTGTCTCAAACCTGTTCTAATTATTCTCAAGAAATAGTCTCGTCTAAACAGGGCTTAAGTCGGGGCTAGGAAGGGATGTTTTTCCTTTCGCCAAACAAGCGTGTGGGAAGGGTTTTTACCCTCTTAGCCATCACGCGGGCGAAGGAATATTTGGTGTAAGCGTGACTGGAAGGAGTGGAGTTTCTGGTGAGGGAAAAATGGCATTTTTCCGTAGCGAAAATGGGTCTCACGAGCATTTCTATACGTGGCTTGATCAAAGCAAGTTATGGGCTAAGCGATCGAGGAACTTGCGGTACCTCAACTTGGTGTTTGAGCTCAGAAATTATGAGCCAACTTGGTGCCTTCAAATAGCGTTAGCAAGGCGCCCATTTCCTTTTATTTTTAGTGTGGTTTAGTGTTTTTTCTCTGCGTATCTTGCGCTCCTTGAACTCTAACTTGACGTGGGTCTATGATGTCTTGACCGCAGGCTATCTTCAATGTGCGATTCCATAAAAGGTAAGTGAAGCCTCGCTTTCCCTGTGGCGGCCATTTTGTTTTTTTCCCCGCCAAAAAGGCTGCAGTGATCCAAAGTTTAGCCGGCTAACTGGGGCCTGTTCTCTCCCACTCTTGTCTTATTGTTTAGATCGTGTACTTGAGCTCATTTGCTGTAAATTTTGGGTAAGATCACCCTTAACTCTTTTTAGTTTATTCAATATGAAGTGACCCGGACTTTGAAAGAAAATGGGGTCTTTCCCGCCACTTCTGTGACGTAGCCCCGCCCCTCAGTTTCCGGAACTTATGAAACTTCTTTTTCGCCAAAAGGATAGCTTGTTTACGTCAAGTCTGATCTGCATCACTGACTTTCTTATCGAAAAAAAGTCACTTAGGAGAACTAGCCTTTACTTCGCCGTTATTTTTTTCTACACTGCAAATAATGGGCGTCTTCCAGGTTCTCTATTTGGGTCTGCTCCCTATCCCACTATGCCAACATAACCCCTGTCACGCTTTCGCATTTACTATCTAACGATCTCTGCAGCATCTTTCGACAGTTGCAACTCGTCACAAACTTCCGTAAGCGGCTCTCATGTCTCTCTGTTACTTTTTTTTTATTTTATTTTATTATTGGGGGAGGGTGTTATGTATAAAATTGGAAAGCGCGGACGCGGACGAGGTTCTTTCTTTTTCTTTTTTCTTGTTTGTGATAGACCCAGTGTAAAAGTGAGACTTTGGACCGGTAGTATGGCGAAGGGCCCAAAAAGCGATCCAGTTTTATAAGCTTCCCGTGAAACTGTGAGGCAAAAGCAAAGCGGTAGAAGCCGGAGTTATGTGTCAAGGGATGTCTCCGGAGACAGGTGACGAATTTGCGTTCACATGCGTTATGTCAGTGTCGTTGTTTGGAGGCTCGGCGATTTTTTTTTCTTTTTTTTTTTTTTTTTTCCCCGGTCCTTAACGCTAGGAAGAACCCAGTTGAGAGAATAAAGTAGAGGCGAAGAGGACTGCAGAAATTAATTGTCGCCTGTCGTTGTCGAAAAAGGAGCTACTGGCTTGCCTCGCTCCCATGCAGGAGGGGTAAAGTATCAGTAAAGTATAGAGAGGCTTTTTGTCAAGTTCTTCTTCTTCTTCGGAAACTGGTAAAAGAGACAAAGTGATTGCTGCTTGGATGCTTCGCTTCCCTTTAGACTCGTGTGCTCTTCTCACAACTATCCCTCCTTGGGCGATGATTGACAAATGGAGGCTACGGTTACATGGGGATTTTTAGCTTTAACTTTTCCTTCCCCCCCAATCCAGATAAACAAGGGTGAAGTATACTTCTATTCTACTTCTTTGGGTCTCAATTCTATATTATGCTTCTCCTAGTCCAAGTCCACTTCCCCACAAACCAGGGCATGGAGCATGTCGTGCCGAGTTTTTTTATTTTTTTATTTTTACATAACTTTTGAACTCAGATTGAATCAAGTCTCTTATAAAGAGGATGTGTCGATGCGTCCTGTGGAAAACCGACTTAATTAATGGGATGCAAAAGTTGAAGCGATATCTTCCAGCCAAACGAAACACAATGGCAGGAGTCAGGACTTTTTTTTTTTTTTTTTTAAAGTATTTCCACCCCATGTTGATTTGCCATGTCCTGTTGAGGAACGGAAATTTGCATATGCTGGCATACCGGCACGGGAAATAGCTTGTTAGGACTACTGTCAACTCAGCTTTTCTGTTGGGCGCCCCAAACGTGGAATTAACTGAATCGTCCTGCTCACCAACTTTTGGAAACTTAAAAAAAAGCTGTGCATTGTTTCACTCACTGTTTTTCCAGTTTTTCCAATTTTTCCAGCCAGTCTAGTAGCCAGAAATCCAATTCAATATTTCAATTCAATATTTATTCAATTCAGATTATATATGAGATTAAATCAAAATCAATTCAATATTAACGTCAGTGATCACTGTTTTTCCAGTTTTTCCAATTTTTCCAGTCAGTCTAGTAGCCAGAAATCCAATTCAAATTCTATGAGATTAAATCAAAAATCAATTCAATATTAACGCCAGGGATCAATTGGAAACTAAATCGTACACGTGGTCCCACCTTAATGGCCATAGAGCCAAATTAAAATAAGGGCAAAAGAAATGATAGAATAGAAAATAAAATAGAATAATCAATAAATACCTAATAATAAATCATTCAAATAATACGTAAAATAGAACCAAGATCAATTCAAGACGAAACTTTTGGAAATTTAAGAAATTTAAGGCCATGGTATAATGGAACCTCTTACGACAACTTTTAGTCGAAAATTCTAATTTTCTATGCAATATAATGAAATTGTATCGTGGCAGTAAATGTATTTATGCATGGAATGTATTTAACATTCCATGCATTAGCATGGAATGTATTTATCTACAAATTTTTCTACCTTTACTTTTATAAAAGTTACTTTTATAAATCTGGAGTCAAATTCATGAAAATTTTAAATAAATCGTGTATCAAAAAGAAACCGTCTGATGGAACTAAATTTTCTTGTTAAGATATTTGAAAAAATTTTCCATTACTAAAAATGTTCCATTAAAAATTGTTCCATTATTAAGATATTTTAAAAAATGTTCCATTACCTGTTTCTTTTAATGTCCTGTTAAACATTGTTGATTACTGCAAGTAGTTGATCATTTCTTGCCAGTAGAGGGCACTGATGTCGTACCCTTTCTCAATGCACTTTAATGGAGAAAGGGTACGAACATCAGTGCCCTCTAGTGACACAAAATGATCAACTACTTGCAATCCACCGTGGCCTTAACTTCTATACATTATCCCCACCCATTACTTTCTTACTGTCAGTCGACATAGCCCATTTGCAATAAATAGCCAACAAATAAGATGAAACAGATAAAATCAAAACTAAATTCAAAAATAATTTGATTTGAAAAAAGTGATCAATTAACGTCGAGTTTTCTATTCTTTTTTCGATCGCCTTTTTATTATTATTTTTCAGAGGGTTTTGACCCCCCATCTCGTAAGTTTTTCTTACGTTTGTGGCAGCGGAAGGCATTTTATGACTAGCTTGTCTATATAGCCGAAGTGAAACAGCATTGTCATTTGGGGTGGGCCGGTCTTCCAAGTCGCAAGTCGGCACAAATTATTTAGGACTCTCATTTGTTCACCATCGAGTCCTGCTCGCGTTCTTCTTCTTTTTCCCCCGTATTTTCGGGGTGGGGGTGGTTAGAAGAGGACGGAAAACGAAACGAACAGCATAGCATACAGGACAGCACAAGCAAGATGGCTTCGTTTTGCTTGCTCTTATATTATCCAAGGTTTTTCTCTGGTCGCCGCTTTTATAGCCCAAATGGGCCGGGAAGCTGGACGCCACGGCCGGTACCGGCCCGGAAATGCGTCACATACATTGCTTTTCGGTCAGCAACTGTCTTTTTGAGCCTGGAGGATACCGTACGAAACGACGGACGCCTTTTTGCAACGGGTAAGGCGAAACTAAATAGGGGGGGGGGGGAGGGCGGTGTGGGTGGCGGACGACGTTGTTCGGACGTCGCCAGCGTCGTAAACTGACCAAAACTCACTAAAGGACCCGGCGTCGCGGGGGGGTTGGGGTGGGTGGGAGCGATGCTTTGTCTTGCTTGCCAAAGAATCGTCCGTCGTGGGGTGGAAATCTTCTAACCGTTTCCCGATGTTCTATTTTTCTTTCCTCCAACGTCCCCCCATTTGGTGGGGAGCTAACTTCGATTCCTCGGACATGTTTTTAAGCGATTCCTCCGTAGCGGACGTTTGCAAAGTAGCCTAGGTCACCGGGGTTATCGTCACAAGTCCGAGTCGTCCTCTCGAGCTATAAGGTGGGGGGGTTTACCAAAGCGAGCCCGATAAGTGAGAGATGATTTTTTTTTTTTTTTTTTTTTTTAAGGGTAAAGCTTAGCTTCCTGTTAGTGGTGGGCGCTAGTGTTAAAGGGGGGGAGGAAGAAGCTTTTAAGCCATGGGAATGCAAATTGACTTGCTGCCCAAAAAAGGCCGAGAGACCTCGAAACCGGACAAAGAAAAGGGGTGATTTCCCCCCCGATTGTTGTTAAAAGGGCTGGCTGATGTTGCTCTAGTTTCTTGGGGGGAGGAACTTCGGGAGGAACTTCGGGAGGAACTTCGGGAGGATCCGTCCTCGTGTGAGATGCAGTGAAAGAGAAAAGGGAGGGTTTTTATTGTGCTGACCAAGCAGGGTCATTTGGGTGGGTGGGTTAGAGCAAGGGGGGTTGGGTGTCGATGGGGACTTATTGGAAACCATGGCTCATGGACTACAATAAAAATTGCGGTGGTCCAGTGGTTGTTTGGGGAGCAAAGGAGCAGATGACAATAGCCGAGGCTTGAAAAAGCCCGCAGATGGACACGAACGACCTATGTCGACGACACACGATCGGACGTTGATGAAACATGTCATCTTTGACTTATTGGCCCCTAAATAAAAGGGGCATCGGCCTTTCTGGCTTTTAATTTCGCGGCTGGTCCTCTTCCTTGCGCCTGGCGGATACTTGTGAACTTGGCCCACGAGTTAGACACAAGCTGGGCACCAGCATCTTATCTGATGACGGAGACGAGCGAGTGTCACTCCCCCGATTTTCTTCCCGAAAAATTGCTGGACCCAAACAAAAAAAAAAGAAGCAGAGACAGCATGCAATTGCTATTGTGGAAATTTCGGGGAATTGCGACCTGCTGTGCCGTAGCGAAATCTGGGATGTTGGGGATGTTGTTTTTTTTTCGTTTGCTCCACTTTTACCCCCTTTTACCCCCAACATCCTACGCTTTTCTCCGAATTTAGAGCCACAGTCTAGCAAGACAACAGCGTGACAATTGCATTTGATTGGGAAGAGGGAAATTCCCAACTCATCAATTGCCTTTTGCTTTATTGCGTCCAAAAATGTTGTCTGTAAAAAACTCAAAACTAAAAAAAAAAAAAAATAAATAAAAAAATTAAAAAAATTCGAACGGCTGCTGGGTTCCATGCTGTTTTGCTACAAGCAATTTAATCGTTCAAGCATTTGTGTATGTGGCGTAAATAGAAAACAAGGAAGGGCCAATGCCTGAGAGAGATGAGTCAAAGGTGTGGCTGGGTTGCAAGGGATTAACATCCGGTTAATGAGGATAAATAGTCAAGTCATGAACACATACAGCAACACGCTGTAAAAAAAAAAAAAAAAAAAAAAAATTAAAAAAAATTCGTGTTTGGATTGGAGCTCTTCTTGTTGGCTCTGTTTACTAAACAAGAGCCAGCTCACCTATTTTTGTTTTGGGGGCACAAGATTTTCAGAGTCTTCTTTTTTCTCTTGTTTGGGTTTCCTTTTAACTCTCATTTCCTATGCGTATTTCCCTTGCATTGCAGCGTGCTGTGCTTAAGTTTGCTGTAATAATACCGAGTGAAAAAAAAAAGTTCCACGTTCGCCCCAAAAGTCCGAAGGAAAACCCAAATGAACGTGAGTTTGTTCTGGACCCCGCGGACGAGCTTGTGCTGTGCAACCCGGATTCGGCATTGTTGACTTTGGGGAAGGAAGCACACACGGGACGGGACTAAAAAATAAGACAAGAAAAACGAAGAAGAAATAAGACTCGTTGAAGGAACAGGAACACAGACTGGAAGGAGAGTTACAAGCCAAAGTTGGGGCTTTGAAAATAAAATTTACAAAAAAAAAAGAAAAAAGTGGAGAAGAGCCCGAGCTATACTATGGTTTAGATAAACAATGGTCCAGCATTGTTGGGAGAGGGGCACTATTTGCATTCCGGGGTTTGGCTTGTTGAGATGGTACAAGTCACAAGAGGCAATATTCAGAAAAGCCCACAGAGGTCGCCCCAAAAGAAGGTACCACCCCCTTAAAATACTTTCCAACTTCCAAATCCAAAGGTTTTGGACTCGAATTGCGAAACGAGTTTGAGTTTGAGTTTGACTTAAAACTTGTTTTTCTGTCATTTTTTGGGTTGGGCTGTCGTTCCCCAAGGAATCAAAAAGTAAGAGAAAAACAATGCAAAAGCGTTTTTGGGGTAAGGGAGGAGTCTAAGAGTACCTAAAAGAGAACTTACACTCGGCATGGGGCAAAACTAATTCGCAGAAACAAGGTCATGACCTTCTGTCAAAAGGAAGGAAAGGGATTTTCAGTTCATTCATGATAAGCCCCCCTGCTAAGTAAAGTATACCAGGTCAGGGTGATTAACACCCTCAACAACGTTAGCCTTGTCCACGTGATTGGGAAAGTTGCGAGAAATGGGAACTAAAGAGCATTGTTGTCGCTTTGGGAAGCATTCCTGTAATGCGCTATTTCAACTTTTGGGGCGTTCATTCATTGTTGCTTGCATTCATTGTTTGCATTCATTGTTGCCTGTATTCATCGTTGCAGCTCTTGGAAGAAAAGGTGTTTGCGTAGTCCACGTTCAAGAGATTTCATTGTTGGACTACTTTTTCAATCCGGCTAGTTTTCGGTTGTGGACGCTCAGGATTTGTGCTGGAGGTATTAAAAGCAGTGTTTGAGTGTTCTAAACGTAACAGTTTGGGGGCTCAAAGTTGAGGTTAGACGTGGTAAAGTTTTTATTGAGGTGAGGTTGACCCCGATGGCTAAGGCCCAGGCGTAATGCCAAAGTGACCAATGGAGTGGATATTTTCTCAGGTGGTTCTGGTCAGTTAACAACAAGCTTTTGCACAGTCTCTTTCCCTCTCTGCCTTCCACACTGGAGCTGAAACTGGAGTTGAGAGTCGAAGGACAACAATGACCCCCGCTTTGAAAAGCGAGGTTTTTTGGGGGGTTGAAACCCCCATCCCCACACAGCAACACATATCCGTATAGCTTTTGGCTTGAGCTTGTATGTTATGGGACGGGGGTGGTTTAAGGTTGCACAAAAGAAGGTTAGCATCGTAAGGAAACTGACAACTGACCCTTCACGCTATTCCACCCCCATTATACCTCTTTTTTTTTCAACTTTTTCCTTTTTTTCCAAGCCTTGGTCTTTTGTTGTAGGGGGTTGCAATGCAAGCTTCAAAGAGAAGGCCTGGTGCATTTGGGCTGTCACCCATAAATTTTACGTCAGGGGCGCCCAGTTCTTCAGGGTTATAGTCAAGCCGTATCCGATACTCTTGCAAACCTCCTTGCCCCCCCATCTTATTTTTCTTGGGAGGTAACCAATATAGCAACCAAAGGACCTGAAACTTACGCCAAGGCGGAAAATAGGGAGGATGCGAGGGGGTTAAAACTTGGACACATTTTCTGAAACCCCCCTTCTTTTGCGCTTACCCACCTCAACCACTGACGAATTCGATTTCGGTGCATTGCTCGAACTCACCATCTGCCTTCAAAGACCGCCAAGTTTCAAACTGGACATTCTTGAACTTCTTTTTTTCCAATGTGTCCTTGTTAACGAGATTTTCGTTGTAATTTTCGTTGTAAAAAGCATGTTGGGAGTAAACCAGCAGGGTTTGGGCGTCGAAGGCAGTTGAGGCACAGGGGGTTGAGGCACAGGGGGTTGAGGCACAAGGGGGAAGAGGCAATGCAGGAGAGGCACACGGGGTTGAGGCACAAGGGGTCGAGGCACAAACCCAGCTAGTGAGCCAAAAGGATCTCGGAAGCGGGGTTGTTGGAAAGCGGGGCTCATTTTGGCTGGGAGGGCCAAATTGCGTGAGAAGAAGCGAGAAAAAGGAAAAGGGAAAAAGAGGAGAGAGAACCAGGGGATCGGCATCTCTTCTTGCAAACCCAGGTTGCCCCCCATTCTCAAGTTTGTGTGAAGGTGGAGGGGTAAAAATTCGGGTTTTCTGAAGAAAGGGGGGGTTTCCGAACCAACAAGTTTGTAGGGGGAAAGGAAGGGGGTTGCATGCCATGCCTCTTGGCCCCTCGCTGAAACTGTGCCTTCGCCTGTGCTCCGGTTTAAGCGTTTTACCTCATCTTTTATTCTCGTTTGGAGCTGGTCAAGCGCGGGCGATGTTCTCCTAGTCGCTTGGCTTGTTGTTGGTAGCGTTCTTACCAGAGTGGTACAGTGGACCAGCGTTCCTTTTTTGGACACCTTCCGAGAATTACGTGATTATTACAGTAAGAGTGGCGTGGGGTTTTCTGGTGAAGTTTTGCGTTGGTCACGGGCGACGCCAACGATAGAGAGAGCGCTACCCAAAAAAAGGGGGGGAGGGAATTAAGATGTGCTAATCAACTTCCGGTGCTTTTTCCTTCCTTCCTTCCTTCCCGTACCAGAGTCCCGGAGCCCAAAGGTGTCAGGAAGAATCTCTATGGGAATTCCATTATCGTAATCGTATTGCCCCAGCCTCTAGCCGGTAGGGCCAGCGTGGCTGCTGTTAGCGGGCCACTTGCTATAGGTGTCAGTGGTGGTCGATTGGATAACAGCACGCAGCCTGAGCCAAAGAAGCAACAGTTTGTGCTGCAAAGAGCATCTTGCCAGTGAACAAGTTTTAAGTTTTAGGAAAAAGAAGCTCTATCTCCATTTAAAGGATCTTTATTAGTGATGGTAAGTTTGTATTATTATTTTTATTTTATTTATTTTTTTAAAAAAAGGAAGGTAAGGGGGTGGGGCAGAGAAATCTATTGGGGTATTTCGTTTTTCGGGGGGAAATTTTGGGACAAAAGCGAGTCAAAGATTTTCGGGCTTTGGCGGGGGGTTGGGGGAACTATTCTGACCTGTCACCTGTCAGCCCAACCCCCCCGAAAAAGTCCCAAACTCCGGAGGGGTCATTTGGGCGAAAAGTTGCCCTTTTAACCGTCTTTGCGCTCTCTTTTACTGTAATATGTGCGTCCGAAAAGCGCTCGGGTGTTGGGTGACGACTTTTGGTCCACCGGCTAACTTTAACGAGATTCGGCATCTGTAATGACGTAAAAGTGTATGTGTGCCTGTGGAAACTGGGCAGAGAAACAGGCTCTGAATGCCCCCCCTCCTTCTTCCGCTATCTCGGATTGCCCGAGTGTGGAGAACGGTAGAACCCCCCTTATTTTGAGAAAAACCTCGGGTGCAACACCCCAAAAAGCCTGTGACATGACTTAAACATATGTTTCGTGCTGATGACCTGTTGACCTCCATGCTCGAGCATGTATTTCTGTTCCGATTTTTCTCGAGCATTTTCTTGGGGTCAAAACGTAAGAATATACAAAGTCTTGTATTAGGATTTTTTTTTTTATTTTTTTTGAGAAGGGAAAGGCGATTTGGTTTGAATTTTCCGGAGAGGATAGAAGATTCAAGCAAAACCGCGTTTCCTTTATTAAAAATAAAAATAAAATAAATTCTAATAACTATTTCTAATAAATTCTAAATAACCCTTTGCATATTCTTATGAATCTTCTATCGTTATAAGAATATACAAAGGGAGGAGTCTTGTATTAGGATTTATTTAATTTATTTTTTTAAGAAGGGAAAGGCGATTTTGTTTGAATTTTCCATAGAGGATAGAAGATTCAAGCAAAACCGCATTTCCCTTATTAAAAGAGTAAATAAAATAAATTCTAATACAAGACTCTTCCCTTTGTATATTCTTATGAATCTTCTATCGCTATAAGAATATACAAAGGGAGGAGTCTATTAGGACACATCTTTTTGTTAGGACAAATTTTTTTTTCACATCAAAATCGCATTTCTTAAAAAAAAAAAAATCCTAATACAAGACTCCCCCCTTTGTAGAATCTTGTTCTATAATTGTTGAATGATACTGTAAGGTAATCAAGGTTTATAAAAAATAATGATAAGAATATACAAAGGGGGGAGTCTTGTGTTAGGATTTATTTCAATTTTTGGTAAGAAGGGGAACGCGATTTTCTTTAAATCTTCGATCGAAGATATAATTGTAGCATGATAAAGTAAAGTAATCAAGGTTTATAAAAATAATGCTAAGAATATACAAAGGGGGGAGTCTTGTATTAAGATTTATTTCAATTTTTTGCAAGAAAGGGAAATGCGATTTTGTTTGAATCTTCGGTCGAAGATATAATTGTCGAATGATACTGTAAAGTAATCAAGGTTTATAAAAATAATGCTAAGAATATACAAAGGGGGGAGTCTTGTGTTAGGATTTATTTCAAATTTTTGTAAGAAGGGGAATGCGATTTTGTTTGAATCTTCGATCGAAGATATAATTGTCGAATGATAAAGTAAAGTAATCAAGGTTTATAAAAATAATGCTAAGAATATGCAAAGGGGGGAGTCTTGTGTTAGGATTTATTTCAATTTTTTTGTAAGAAGGGAAATGCGATTTTCTTTGAATCTTCGAAGACAGAAGATAGAAGATTCAAAGAAGATCTAAAATGTAAGCGGTTCGGCTCTGATTTGAACGTCCGTGGAAGTAATTTGAAACACGGCAAAATGACTGGTGTAAACTCGAGCTTAGATTTGGAAGCGATAAAACGTCCCCCCCAAACGGAGGAGGAAGCAGGCTCGGTGCTATCGCTGGCGAGGTATAAGAGAATTTTCGTTTTGGTTTCGGCACAGGATCATGATAGCAAAAGTTAAGAGTTTGGGGTTGGCTGGTCGGCGGAATCGTGAGTCTTTGGGCCCCGCATTGCACAGTGTTATTCTAATTTCTCTCATTAAAACTTCCTCGTGCCCTCGTGCGGTGCTGTGCACTTGGCGACGATGACAAGGAACAAGAACAAGACTGAAGAACAAGACAGGCCTGAGCTTGGCAACTGTTTCTAAAAGAGATAATAGGAGGGAAGTCCATGCACCCTTTCATTTTTGACCTCCTCCTCCTCCCCCGCCACCCATCTTCTATGCTCCTCCACTTTTGGCCTGTGTGCCCTTTTATATATGTGCAACGAGAAGGAAAGCTTTCCTTTTGGTTGGGCTGGAGTCTTCTTGATCGTCATATGCAAATTGAGAGCGAGCTGCTGCTACCTCCTCCTCACTACTTTGCTCCTAGCTGGTTTGTCAGTGGCATGGGCAGATGAAAAGTTTATTAGAAGCCCCCAAAGTAGCATGGCAGCAGCTTGTCTTGAACCATCAAAAACCCCCAAACCATCATCATCGTTCTCCTTTTGCTCCTTTTGCGATTGTCAACAGGGGTTTTTCCACCTTTGGGAAGGGACTCGGAAGCTGGGCGGCTGGGCGGCTGGCGAGAGGGACGGGGGGGCCAACGGGAAGGTAAGATGGTTTGGGCTTTCCGCCTCTTCAAATGAAAGTCATTAAAGAGTTTTAGTTAATGAAGTTGGGGACACACACACACACACGCACACAAGGCACCCAAATAGGAGTAAAAGACAGGGAAAGAAGGTGAGGTGGGGGAGGAGGGACCAAGGGGGGCGGGAGTGGAAGGAAGAGGAACCTTTTTCGGCATAGAGCAATGGTCAAAAGTCGGTTTTAATTACAAAGGGGATCTGCCTTGACAAAAGCCGCCACCACTGTTCAAAGTTGGAGGAGAAACGAGCACTTATTAAAAGCACCGTTAGCTTCCGGCGACAAAGGGAAGCGCCAAATCGAACGTAACATAGCGAAGCTTTTATGACATTGTGGTTTGCCAGGTTGGTATTGTGTTTGATAACCTGGCGACATTTATTTGCACGTCATTTTTGACCGTATGGCACGTCCTTTGCGCTCAGGCATTGTAATTCCACCGTATTTTCGAGAAATAGAAAAAGAAGTACACGAGGCGGTGCAGATTAGGATCACTGGGTATGTGATCATTCTAGAATCCAATTTTAAAGGACGCAATCAAAATGATAGCATTCAAAGCATTTGAGTCGGTTATTAGAATCATAGTTTGGGATATTAGAAGCGATTTCAACAGAATTTCGGGTGATATTTGGTGGTTAACAACGTTCCGCCCAAATCTTCGTTTGGATTGGATACTAACGCAGTTACCAGTGATTACGAACACTTTTCCAATGTTGAAAAATCGAGATATAGCCCTGAATCTGAGTTCCATCTGATTCAATTCAAACTGGATTCTTTCAATTTCAATTCAGTTTCAATATTCAATTCAATCTGGATTTAATATTTGAAAGTAAAGTGAATATTTGAAAAGAATTCAATCTGAAAGCTTTACAACAATTTTAAAGGACACTGAATCAAAATGATAGCATTCAAAGCATTTGAGTCGGTTATTAGAATCATAGTTTGGGGCATTAGAAGCGAGTTCAACAGAATTTCGGGTGATATTTGGTGGTTAACAACGTTCCGCCCAAATCTTCGCATGGATTGGATACTAACGCAGTTACCAGTGATTAGGAACACTTTTACAATGTTGAAAAATCGAGATATAGCCCTGAATCTGAGTTCAATCTGATTCAATTCAATCTGGATTCTTTCAGTTTCAATTCAGTTTCAATATTCAATTCAATCTGGATTTAATATTTGAAAGTAAAGTGAATATTTGAAAAGAATTCAATCTGAAAGCTTTACAAAACTAAAATAAGTAAAAATTTAAAACAAGTTACATCCCAGGAAACTTTAATTTCATAGACTTGCTAGTTTAATTTACTTTGGTTAGTTTTGATGACAATTCCTTGTCATCAAAACTAACCTTTCGAAATTGTCATCAAAACTAACTAAAACTTTCGTTTTTGATATATCTTTTTTTACTTTGCTCGCTTACATCATAAACAATACATATACACTAGATGCCGCTTATCGAGATCCCTAATTACTAGAATCAGCCGCTTTATGGAATCAAGTTTTTTTTTTTTTTTTATAAATTATTCCAATGTTTATGGAATCAAAGGACTGATTCAGAGGACTTCAGAATTCAGATTCAGAGGAATTTAGAGCATTCAAAGGACTGATCCAGAATGATAGAGTGACAGGCATTTGAATCGGTTATTAGAATCACACTGTCGGATATTGGAATCCATTTCAAAGGAATCTCCACGTGTAAAAGTAGCGAAACTCAATTAGTGATTGCTACATGGACTTTGCAGATTGACCCATGACATTGCTTTGACGTCGTTTTGACCAATCCTGTCCTTTTCAGCCTACTACTACGCCTAAGGGATAAATCCCTTCTAAACTCCCCAGTCAAAATTAGTCAATTAAATTGTTCCTTTATTTGACTGAGAAAAATTGTTCCTTTAATTGACTGAGAAGGGATATCGTGTTGAGAACCCTAGTTAAGCGTCAGAGTAAGCTTCAAAGGTGCAATGTTAGTTGTATCTTAGACGTGTAGTTCTATAAAAATGGCGAACAAGAAAAGAAGTGATTTAAACATAAAAGAGAAATTGCGGCTCATTGGAACTTACGGTTTCCATTCAAAAGACTAGCCACATAGGAAAGCGGCCGTTAAATGAGGAATTCCTCAGTCAAATCTCTATCCAAATTATTGAAAAATCCTTACCAAATAAACTATAGTGGTGAATCGGATCGCATATAGAAAAAATCCAACCTCAAACCACACGTTGCCAGATCGTGCCAAAATAAGTTGAGGTCTATGGAAAAAGCGGGGAAATTAAAAAATGTTAGGTTAGGTTAGGTTAAGTTAGGCTAGGTTATACTAGTTTTAGTAGTCAGAAAAGCATAATTATCTTAGCACACTAAAGGCCTTACTCTTATAAGCACCAATTTTGTCATCACGTGGCAACGCTGTAAGAACTTTTGAATTTTTCCCCATGCTATTTTCCCTATCCTGGTTTGTACAGGTTGGGTTATGGCTATATGCAATCGGATCTGTAGGTCCATATTTCCCCTTTTCGTTTATTAGAATCTCCATTAGAATTAATCTTCACTTGGACAAACATTCCGAAACACGAAACCTTACAAAATGGACCACAAGTTTAAAGAAAAAAATGAAAATGAGTGGGTTTTTCACAAAATTACATTACAAAAATGTACCAAAATGAAGTTACAAAATGGAATTATAAAATAAAGTTTAAAAAAAAATTAAAATGAGTAGGTTTTCCACAAAATTACATTACAAAATGTACCAAAATAAAGTTAGAAAATGGAATTACAAAGTAAAGTTTAAAAAAAAAATGAAAATGAGTAGGTTTTCCACAAAATTACATTACAAAAATGTACCAAAATGAAGTTACAAAATGGAATTACAAATTAAAGTTTCAAAAAAAATAAATAAATGAAAATGAGTGCGGGTTTTTGCAACTGGTTGCCCACTGAGGTGGGGAAAAGCCAACACAAGTGGCTTGTAAGGCTAACAGCATGATCAGTGAAGGGAAGCAGCACATCCAACCGAACCTTGTGGAAGGATGAAGCGATGGAAGTTTGTCAGTTTGAAAGACAAGGGCAGCCCGCCAGAAGAAGTCAAGCTTTTGGGCCTCCTTGATGGCTTGGCCAGGTAAATTGAATTGAAAGTAGCAAGCTCAGGAAGCTGTGTGGGTTAAAAGGAGAGCGAAACAAGCCAAGTACCGAGTGAGGAGAGAGAGAGAAGAAACAAGAGGGAAAGAGCAACGGCGGCGAACAATTGGTGCTGCAAAATCGCCAAGTTCCAGCCAAAGTCAAAGTTTTGGGGAGCTAAGATGTGTGTGTATGTGTATGTGTGTGTGTGGGCACATGCCAAGCCCGAACGACTCATTTTAATTAGTTGCTTTAACTTTCTTGTTCACTGCAAAACCTCCTTCCAAGCCCTCTTCTTCCAAATCTTCTTTTCCTACTTTGGCCCCCCAAAAATAAAATAAAAAAAAAATCCCGTACTTGTCTTTCTTGTCTTATTTTTTTTTTGAAAAGGAAATAGTGGTAGCGCTTCTTATTATTGTCCTGTCGTGTGTTGGTGGCCGAGTCCGACAAACCTTAGTCTAATTTCTAATTTCTAATTTCTTTGGGTGTCCCCGCTGTTTGGGAATACGTTTGGCACGTATTCGTGAGGAAATCAGTACTTTCAAGTAGACTTGATGAAAACAAGTGCCCCCATTTCAGATTTCGCCCAAAGTAGAACCTTCCTTTGGGTGCAAAGGCAGTTTTCTTCCACTTTTGTGTGCAAAAGAAGGTTCTAATTTAGCCAAATATGACTTTTCACTGGTGTTTGTATATTTGGTTTCTGTTAATTCCTTCACCTCAAGGTTTACATATATATGTAACTATATACATATATCTATATCAATATACCTATATGTATCTATATACCTATATATCTATATACCTAAGTATCTATATATCTATGTATATATATTTACATATATAGGAAGTTTTAGGTATATAGAGAGCTAAAATGCAAAGAATGTTGATGGCGCTTATGCTGAAGCAATACCTATATAGCTATGTACCTATGTATCTATATATCTATATTTTCATATATATGTATCTATGTACATATATATCAAGTTTTAGGTATATATAGAGCTAAAACGCAAAGAATGTTGATGGCGCTTAGACTTGAAACACGCTTGAAGCAATACCTATGTATCTATATACCTATGTATCTATATATCTATGTATCTATATTTACATATATATGTATCTATATGCATATATATCAAGTTCTAGGTATATATAGAGCTAAAACGCAAAGAATGTTGATGTCACTTAGACTTGAATCAATACCTATATATTCCATACCTATGTATCCCTATATCTATGTATCTATATTTTCATATATATGTATTTATATTCATATATATGAAGTTTTAGGTATATATAGAGCTAAAACGCAAAGAATATTGATGGCGCTTAGACTTGAAGCAATCTTGAAGCAATACCTATATTATATATACCTATGTATCTATATATATATGTATCTATATTTTCATATATATGTATCTATACATACATATGAAGTTTTAGGTATATATAGAGTTAAAACGCAAAGAATGTTGATGGCGCTTACGCTTGAAGCAATACCTATATATCTCTATACCTATGTATTTATATATCTATTTATCTAAATTTACATATATATGTATCTATATACATATATATCAAGTTTTAGGTCTATATAAAGCTAAAACGCAAAGAATGTTGATGGCGCTTAGACTTGAAGCAAGCTTGAAGCAATACCTATATATCTATATACCTCTGTATCTATATTTCTATGTATCTAAATTTACATATATATGTATCTACATACATATATATCAAGTTTTAGGTCTATATAAAGCTAAAACGCAAAGAATGTTGATGGCGCTTAGACTTGAAGCAAACTTGAAGCAAGCTTGAAGTGTATTTATGGTGAAGCTGTGATATACAATAACAGAGGTAGAGCGTGCATAGGCGAATAATAATAATTCCTCAGCTTTTCCTGGGGATTTATGAACTCATAAATCACCTCGTCGCTTTTGCTAGGTGGGGTGATCGCATGCAAGCAAAAAGCCTTCAAGCATCCACCCACCGAAAAGTCCCTTGGCCTCTTCTCCTCTTTGGCCTGCGAAATAAACAACCTTTTGCATAAAGAAGCTGGGGAGTATAGCTGCTATAAATTTTTATTTTGGCCTCAACTGGAATTACGCTTTTGGGCTGTTTCTTGCGCTCTTCAAAACACAGCCAAAAACTTTTGTGCCGAGCCTAGCGAAAACTTGATGGATAGCCCTAATCGAACGGTTATATGCCGGAAAAACGCCTTTTTAAAAAAAAAAAAAAAAAAAAAATCTTACTTTATTTATTTTTTTGGGTGGAGGAATTTATGTACAAAGGGGGGAGTCTTGGTATCATATCCACGCCGGGTTACCTGGAAACTTATATTTTTCTTATTTTCCTTACTTCCCCGTATGAATCTGTTGTGGAAACGACGAGGTTTCATGATGCAATCCGTTGTTAAGTATCAGATGGACGCTGGGCGCCCTATTATCCTTTCTGATCCGACTTTAGTTTTAGTTTTCAGTTTTGGGAGATATCAACTCCCCAATCCTGTCTGATAAAAACACGAGACTCGATAGAAATAACAAGAAAAAATAAAAAAAAATATTTATAAAAAATGAAGGAGGAACATGCCTACTAGAAGTATCCAATGTCACGTTGTAATTGGGATTACACATATTGTTGCGTACTACCTGGGCCCGGGGAGGCTTTGGGGGGGCGGAGGTTGAGGGGGTGGGATGGGCTCGCGAGTGAAGATATTACGTGTGTGCCAGTCCAAGTGACGTGACGAGGCACGTTGAAGAAGGGAAAGACAAAAGGCTATCGAGCACCCACAGCCACCCCCCCCCCCCCCCAAACAGATATAGGACTTGTTGTTTGTTGTTGATTGTTGTGATGGAAGCGGAGGGCAGACGCAAGGAAGGAGGAGGAGTTCCCTTGTTATCCCTAGAGGGAAACGGCATTTGTTGGGGAGGAAAACGCAAAGCAAACAAGGAAGCCGGAGGAGCGAACTCGCCGAAGAAAAGCGAGGACTCCGAGTCCTCAGGAAAATGAAAATGAAAAAAGGAGACACCTTTTGTCTAAATAAACAAGACGGAAAGCCGTTTTTTATTTATTGTATTTTTATTTCTTGGCTAAAAGCAAGTGTTGTTCCTTCCCAAGATCCTCCCAAGATCCTCCCAAGATCCTCCCAAGGTCCTCCCAAGATCCTCCCAAGATCCTCCCAACCACCCATCCGCCCACGATTCTACCACCGCTTGTCTTTTGGACATTGGGGGGGAAGAAGGTCCATTGACACATGCCTAAATTTGGATCGAACCGGGGCCTGCCAATCCCCCAAAATTCATGGTTGACAGACGTCTTTGGAGGTGCTTTGTCCGGCTGTCTCGTTTCGTTGTTTTCACTAGTCGAAACTTGTCCTTTTTTTTGGAGTATTTGACTATTTTAGCGCGCATTATCCTAGAATAAAATAGAATAAATGCAAAAAACTGTTGGCCCACTTGGAGAAAATTCCGGGAAAAAACAACGCTCAATCCAAGTATTTTTTTTTTTGCTAGCATAGAAAGAGGGAGGAGTTATTCTCAGAAAAATAATGGCTTGGAGAATCACACTTTTTTGTAATTTTTTTTTTTTTATTTTTGCTTTTTTTTTAAATCTTTGCTTTAAGGACTAAAAGAAAGTTCGAGTTATCGAGTTGCTTTTTTAAGCTTAGAGGGCGCCACTGGATATTTCCCCCCGCGTTTGGATTCGTCTTGGGCTGCTGTGTTTAACGTGGATTTTTTCCATTAAAAAAATAAATAAAAATAAAAATAAAATAAAATAAGACTAGTCCATGGTGGTGGTGTTGATGCACCGAGTTCCCACACACATGGACACACACACACACAGCCAAAGTAGGCAAAGTAGACACAGTTCTACCCTACTTAGACCATACAGCTTTTCTACATTGCCCATGCTTTTGTCAGGTAAAAGATGCTTCCTTTGTCATTAGTCACCGCATAAGCCCGTCGACAGGTTCCAGATGGACCATTTTGCCGTTACACATCATTACTCTTTCTCTACTCCTTGAAAACTCGTAGAAGGATGCTCCGATCGCGCCCTCCTCCGAAAAGTCTTCTTCCAGCACACAGCGCTTCTCATTCTGGGATATCTCACCCATCTTTTCCCGTTCTAATGGAACCGCGTGTAGTAAGGAAAGCCGGGCATAGAAAAACTTACCATTTATCAGATGCTAATACTCGGAATATAAGCAGTTGTAACCCGGGATTGCTCTTCTTCCACTGCAGCCCCTCCCTGCTTGAAAAAAAAAAACGAAGGAAAGTACAGTCGATCATCGCATCCATCACAGAAAACTGTATTTCTTAGCGGAAATGGAACGTTGAGTTAATTTTTTGGAAATATTTTCACATTTTCACATGTTCACATTTTCATTATTGCACCATTGGATTGCCTTTCCTTGAGCTCCAATTCGTGTTCCTGTTGACGAGTTCCTGGGCCAGCTGAAGAGGGAGATTTTGAAAAAGGGGGTGGTAGGAGGGTGCGGGGGGTGGTCGTGACGGGTCGAGACGGAAAGACTGGCATAACAACAACAGCAATCCACAACAACAACAATGAAAACAAGGTTATCGGCCAATAGAAGCGTCTTCTTCGCTTTTTTCGTTGTTGCCCCAGTTATCGACATCGAAAGCCCACTTAGACGCCAAACCTGGTCGGACCTTTCAGAAGGAACTGAACTGAAGGTTACGTGTGTGTGGAGTAAGTTAGTATGTTTGTTACGCACTACTTCGGTTAACAGTCCCCGGTTCTCCCCGTCAACTCGCCTACACACACACAACAGACTCGCGGGCGCTTCATTAATAGCAGGAATTTTTGGGGTCAGGGGGGGTTGACTAACTCGTGGGGGGGGTGAAAGTTGTTGGCTGTTGTTCTTAGTGGCGGTGGTCCCAGGCTCGACTGAAACCCCACCATCACCTTATTTACGCCGACTAAACAAAAACAGCCTCGTAAACATGAAAGTGGAGGTCAGACCCGCGCGCACGCATATATAGGACGCTTTAAAACTCGCCTAGAGAGCGTAGGGAACGTAGGGAAGCCCATTTTACCAGGATCCCCTTCTGTTGGTGTATAGTATGCAAATCAAGCTACAAACAAACCTTGCTCAGCGAATGTGTTTCTGTGCATGGACTTTTATAACGTTTTATTTCTTGGCGAATTGGCGAGCTTTCTTTGGTTTCGTATTTTAGCCTAAGCCTATTTAGCTTAAAATTGAAATCTTCAGTTGAAAATTAGCAAAAGTGTCCCACTAAATTAAAAAAATAATAAAAATAAGTAAATACAATGGATCATGTCTATGGTTCTTTTTTAAAAAAAGCTTTCAACTCGATTTTAAAACATTCTTAACAGAATTTAGAGTGTGCCAACTCGATTTTAAAACATTCTTAAGAGAATTAAGAGTGTGCCAACTCGATTTTAAAAAATTCTTAAGAGAATTAACAGAATGAAGAAGTGAAATAATGAAAATATAGTGAATACAAAACTAATGAATGTAAAGGAATAAATGAACCAATAAAAGAATCAAAATAGGAAAGAATTTAGCGAAATAAACGGGTGGAAATAAATTGTACAGGCATTAGATGCTATATTAGCGTGTTCACGGTACGGACAGGCCTTGTAGAGGGGACCTTGCTATGGTAGAGTGTCCGCAAGTCCACCGCGCAGATGGGGGATTTTGATATGGAGGGTTTGTGTGTGTGTGTATGTGTGTCGCTCTCTCGGTTCTCTCGGTTCCGGTAAAGTGGCAGGGGAGCATACAATAAGCAGGCCAGCCCCCGCTGCCGTGGCCTCAGTAAGCTAGCAACGCTCGCACCCTACACTCGACGCAAACCCGGTTTGGGCGACGAGCGACCGTGAACCTAAGCGGCAGGCGCCCGTCCATGCCCCAGTGGTCACACACACACACTCGTGCTTCTGGCTCCCTCGCTCCGTTACTACCAGCGTGTTCAGTTTTGGTTTTGTTTCGGTTCTGTTTAGTTTAAAAAACGGAGCACTACCAGCACGCGTTTTTTGTATATTAAACTGCATTGCAAGTTGCGTTTGCCCCCCCAAAAATTGTCGTCAAGTGGTGATTCCCAGTGGCCGTTTTTAACTCAAAGTTTTTAACTAAAAGAGCGTACTTGATTATTGTTCCTACTATTTCTACATGCTGCAGAATGGTTCGCGTCAACCCAGGTAAAAATGCATCTATACCGTAAACATCTACTCCCTTGCTTAAAACGCACGTGGCTTTGACTAAGCGAGCGAAAAAAAAAAAAAATGTTGTTTTTCCGCATTTTTCCGTGTTTTTCCGTGTTTTTCGGTCGAGTTCTCGGGAATCTCCGGAATCTCGGTAAGGGCAAAGGAAAAAAGACGAGGCAGGCTTTTAAGAATTGAGCCTGAGAGGTGCTAAAAACGTGCTTTGGGGAGTCCACCCGAATTTGGAGCTGATTGCCTCATCGTTTGATTTGTTGGTGTTTTCTCTCTCTTCTTCTATGGGCGAAAGGGAAATGCTGAAATGCCGTCAGGAAAGGGAATGCTGGGATGATTTTGTTGGTGCGGGTCACGAGTCATTAGGTAACTTCTCCCCCCTGAGCTTTTGGCCCCCATAACATGCCCATACTCGATATTCAGCACAGCTATACTGACTTCGACTACTTCGAGCGACCGAACGTTTTTATAACCCCCGCCTCCCCGAACACCCCTTTGCGTTGGTAAGCCAGCCCACCCTCATCAAACGGGGGGAGGGTTAGAGAAAGAGGGCGATATCATAATTAGCATGAGTGACGTCACTAACGCTCATCACGGCGTCCCTTAGTCAAATTTCTCCCCCCAGAAAAGAAAAGAAAATTTGGAAGAAGAGGGGGGTCTTCTGTTCCTGTTGTCGGAATACGATTCTATGACTTAACCATGTGGGAAGGTCGCACTTGGCTTGCAATACAGATAGTAGCGAGGTATGAGAAATTGAGAAAGGTAATTTTTTGTGGGGGGGGGGGGGAAGCCATGTAAAGCGTAAGAGTGGGACCGAGTTGCCAACAATGGATCAACAATGGATCCCAAATTGGCCCAAAGGGGGTAATTGAGCCCATGAACTTGCACACACTTACGGTGTGCGAGAGACGGATCTTGAACTTATGCGTGACACTTTGCTGGTCATTTGGAGAGGGGATTGTTTATGGCGTATGTGAAGACTTTGAAGACCCGAAGGAAGAAAGGAAGCTATTGTTGCGGCTTATCTAATAATGGCATGGAGAAAGTTCTGGGCTGGGGCTTTGAAACGCTGACTTGTAACCCTTGTCCATGTGCAAAGGTAGCTACCTTTGCATATGGACAGCGGTATAAGCGACAAAAGCGTGGAGGGTTATAAGTTACCCTGTAATTGAAGTAATGGAACGGAATTATGTGGGATTTGTATAAAGGGGGGGTGCATGCATGGGGACCATTCACGGGGCTTTGGGAATCGTTAGCAAATTCAGTAGATTCATGGCATAATAAGACTTATTGTTGCGGGGTGGCTCTCGCCTTTTATGCTCATTTACAGGATGTGAAGATGGAGCCCGAGCCTGACGAGGAAGGCGTCATTAATTTGTCCACCTCCCGGCGCCCTTCCACCTCCAACACCCCCAATAGTGGGGGTGGCCCCGCCGCCACCGATCTGGAAAAATTGTACGCTGCGAACAAGGTAAGCGAACAAATTTACTATCCTTTTTCTGTATTTTGCACTTGTTCAGGACTTGAATTGTTTGAGGATTGCGAAGAAATGTAAAAAGAAAAGACGTTTTTTTGTTTGGTTTTTTCTTATTTCTTATGGGCCATGAACGCGCGGTCAGGTGTTAACCAAACTGCGGTCAAGGTTTCCAAAGTTGCAAGTTGAAGATGCTGCAGCACGTTTCTGGTTCATGGCCCGTCTCTGGAGAGCATCTCAATGGGAGAAAACAAAAGGTCTTGTGGGGGTAGGACTCTTGTGTGGTGAACAAAAGTTTGGGAGCGCCACCTTAGCAGCATAGGGCATTTTCATTGTTGCTCGCTCGGTCTGCGCTCTCCCAATTGTCAACTTTTGGGGATGTATACTTTTGGACTCGTACACAGCGGTACAATTTGGGGTACATTTTCGGTCTTTTTTTTGCGTTTTTTTTTTTTGGATACCCAAAATTGGCAAGTTTTGGTGTTGCGCTCCTAGATTCAAAACATTACAGGCGTCTATCCGCGCAAATAAAAAAAAAAAAGAAGAGAAAAAAGGAAGGTAAAAAGTGAGGCCAAAGAGGCAAATAAGCCGAAGGAAACGGGAGGGAAAGGGGTCTTAAAGATGAGGGTTAAAAGTAACATTAATGGGTAACTTTGTGGGGGGGGAAGGGGGTTCTTTGGGTTGATCGGAGCCAAATGGGAGGTGAGAGACGCGGGGATTTGATGGCAGCTTGATGGGCGTCGTCGACGTCGTTTTGTTCCACGGTCAGCGTCGTTTCGTTCTCAGGAGGGTCCCACTGAAAGGATCTACTTCTTTCTTGGCTAAAGAGGAGGTACATTTTTTTTTTTTTTTTTTTTTTTTTTTTTTTTCAGGAAAGTCAAGGAAAAAGACACGAGTGAAAGGGGCTATTGTAGTGGACACTGCACTGCGGTTTTACTAAGCTTTTGCAAATTGGACTTAGTGACTTCTAGAATGCACCCCAAATTGTCACTCCAAAATGTCAGAAAATCCAAACATGACATTGAGAAAGTTACCAAATTAAGCATTGGAAGGTTTCAATGGCAGTCTTATCGTGTGACACTCAAAAATTTCAAAAAACCAAACATGAAATTAAGAAAATTACAAAATTAAGCATTGAAAGGTTTAAATGGCAGTATTATCGTGTGACACTCAATTATCGTGTGACAATCAAAACATTAAATTAAGAAAATTACCAAATTAAGCATTGAATGGTTTCAATGGCAGTATTATCGTGTGACACTCAAAATTTCAAAAAATCAAAACATTAAATTAAGAAAATTACCAAATTAAGCATTGAATGTTTCAATGGCAGTATTATCGTGTGACACTCAAAATTTCAAAAAATCAAAACATGAAATGGAGAAAATTACCAAATTAAGCATTGGAAGGTTTCAATGCCAGTATTATCGTGTGACACTCAAAATTTTCAAAAAATCCAAACTGAGAAAATTACCAAACTAAGCATTGAAAGGTTTAAATGACAATCTTATCGTGTGACACTCAAAAATTTCAAAAAATCAAAACATGACATTAAGAAAATTACAAAATTAAGCATTGGAAGGTTTCAATGGCAGTCTTATCGTGTGACACTCAGAAATTTCAAAAAATCAAAACATGAAATGGAGAAAATTACCAAATTAAGCATTGGAAGGTTTCAATGCTAGTATTATCGTGTGACACTCAAAATTTTCAAAAAATCCAAACTGAGAAAATTACCAAACTAAGCATTGAAAGGTTTAAATGACAATCTTATCGTGTGACACTCAAAAATTTCAAAAAATCAAAACATGACATTAAGAAAATTACAAAATTAAGCATTGGAAGGTTTCAATGGCAGTCTTATCGTGTGACACTCAGAAATTTCAAAAAATCAAAACATGAAATGGAGAAAATTACCAAATTAAGCATTGGAAGGTTTCAATGCCAGTATTATCGTGTGACACTCAAAATTTTCAAAAAATCCAAACTGAGAAAATTACCAAACTAAGCATTGAAAGGTTTAAATGACAATCTTATCGTGTGACACTCAAAATTTCAAAAAATCAAAACATGACATGGAGAAAATTACCAAACTAAGCATTGAAAGGTTTAAATGACAATCTTATCGTGTGACACTCAAAATTTCAAAAAATCAAAACATGAAATGAAGAAAATTACCAAATTAAGCACTGAAAGGTTTCAATGGCAGTATTATCGTGTGACACTCAAAAATTTCAAAAAATCAAAAACATGAAATTGAGAAAATTACCAAATTAAGCATTGAAAGGTTTCAGTGGCAGTCTTATCGTGTGGCACTCTAAAAAGTAATGCAAAAAAATTTAAATTAAAAAAATAAGAATTGAAATGGTAAAATGTCATGTTTATCTGGCGTAAAAGCTTAATACATGGGTACTGATTTTTTTTCGAGTTTTTTTGGGGTGCCTCATTCAACAATGGACACCGACCAGAGCCTTTATAATACACCAGGTTTTTAGAATAAGTATAGCAATAATCTATAGTTATCATACATTACATTGTGACGGTTTATACCTAGGCTAAACATCGTTAAACATCACTAAACATCGTTCACTTGTAAAGTTGCTCAACTAGTTCCCAGAACGGGGAATAGTTTATAGGTGTGCAGATGACAAACTGAAAATTCATTTCCATGAAGCTTAAGGCAACACATTCCCATATTTCCACACTTTGGTGTCAAAAAATTGCTTTGCTATCAGAATATATCTTGCAACGCGCAAAGGATGGACATTTCACAATTGTGTTGTTCATTTCCGGAAAGTAGACTCGTTCCAAAGCGAAGAAATAAAGCTTAAACAATTCCAATTCTTATTAGGTGTAGTACCTTCAACACATTCTCTCAAGAAAGTCTATTTGAATGATAAGAAATTAACGTTTTCGCGTTGCCAATGATTGTGTTTTTGCAAGTTTTCGGGGCAGAAGTATTGCTTCTGGTTCAGCCGCTAATCTTGTGCAAAAGATTAGCTAGGTCGCAATACCCCATTTCTTATGGAGCATTTCTTCTTGGCATTTCAATGCCCCATTGGTAGGTTCACGTAGTGCCGACAGTGACAGAAGCTAGATTCCAACAAAACTTTCGAATTTTCACCGGTTATGGTTTACGCTAGAAAATAAACGCCGCTTATGAGAAGACCGATTCCGATCTTTATTATTGGTTATTTTCTATATTTCTGTGACCAAAACGCACATTCTTATGTCTCAACCTAGTCCTAACTCAACGAGCTTTAAGTTGTCGAGACGGGACTTGAGCATTAGCTAATGTTCATCAGAGTTAAAGAGTCAGTTCAAGAATCAGAGTTCAAGAATCAGACGAAAGAATCAAGAAATCAGAGTTAAAGAATCAGAGCTTTAAGTTGTCGAGACGGGATTTAAGCATTAGCTAATGTTCGTCAGAGTTAAAGAGTCAGTCCAAGAATCAGAGTTCAAGAATCAGACGAAAGAATCAAGAAATCAGAGTTAAAGAATCAGACGAAAGAATCAAGAAATCAGAGTTCAAGAATCAGAGCTTTAAGTTGTCGAGACGGGATTTAAGCATTAGCTAATGTTCGTCAGAGTTAAAGAGTCAGTTAAAGAATCAGAGTTCAAGAATCGGACGAATGAATCAAGAAATCAGAGTTAAAGAATCAGACGAATGAATCAGTAAATCAGAGTTAAAGAATCAGAGCTTTAAGTTGTGTAGACGGGGCTTGAGCATTAGCTAATGTTCGTCAGAGTTAAAGAGTCAGTTCAAGAATCAGTTCAAGAATCAGAGTTAAAGAATCAGAGTTCAAGAATCAGACGGAAGAATCAAGAAATCAGAGTTAAAGAATCAGAGCTTTAAGTTGTGTAGACGGGATTTAAGCATTAGCTAATGTTCGTCAGAGTTAAAGAGTCAGAGTTAAAGAATCAGAGTTCAACTTCGTCAATTGTAAAACTTGGTCAACAGTTGATGGTCGTTAACCTTCTTGTTTCTAGAAGACTCACTTAAATGTCTTTAACTCGGGAAGATTAACTCGGAGTAGCCTAGGTATTACGATCTATGAAGACGGTTCCAAAAGAGAACAATTTCCCCCGTTGTGCAGATTGAATGGGGTCTTACTCGACGGTATAAGTATGAATAAGGTCGGTTTAAAAGTGCACAATCTTGGGTGGGATTCCGTCGATTCTCTATCACGTACCGTGGAACTTGGCTCAGTACAGATGTCCAGTCCAGTCCAGTCCGTGAAGCATGATATGTGAATAATTGTAGGAAAATTGAACCATTGCGATTTGCTGTCTGTAATTTGGCTATGCATTGGTTCAAGAAACCGTTTTCGGTTATCCCAGAGCTACACTGAATCTAAATGCAGCCTTTTTATCGAAAATTCACGTGTAGAAAGTCTGCCCCGGGTCAGATCCTAGTGGAGCGACGTTTGTACTGGACTTGGTTGGTATTGTCATATTCTATGACGAAAGGAAGAAGCTGGGAGAGCATTAGGACCCGGGTTTTTGAAATCCTTATTCATGGCATCATGTCTTATTCACGGTCAAATGAATGGTTATAATCACACAAAATCCACGGAAATTCCTTATAAACTTCTTAGGTAGACTTTCTTGACCTTTCCGCTTCTTGACCTTTACGCAATTTCATGAAAGGTCAACGGGTACTGCATTCGAGGTCACGGCCGGGTTTTCTTACTCCAAACCTTGCCGAATCATTTAGAAGGCTTTCAGATTTCCGTTTCTCGATCAGCCCTTCCAATGTGATCAAGCTTCTCTTTCACATGGCAATCATGGCAATCATGGCTGCTCTCTAATCTCACAAAAGCACCGCGTATGATTTTTGGCCCTTTTTTCCCCTTATAATACGAGAAAAAAAAAATTCTAAAAATTGACACGACTTCGGTCCAAGCCATTGGAGTTGTTTGACGTCTTAGCTGGACCATATGCAGATGATAAGAGAGTTCCAAGCCAGGACTCGTCGATAAAAAGCGTATTTGGTGTTATGTGTATGAGCAGAAGTGTCATGTTCTAATCTGGGTTGCTCATGCACCATAGAATCCGGTCCATGTGTGGATGTGAGTGTATGTGTCGCGGTTGCTCCCTTGTGTCAGCCGATAGCCAACACACTGGACAAAACGTTTAGTCTTTTATCGCTATTCAAAGCAAAAGGCGTCGCTTTCCCCCCGTTTGCAGTAAAAAAAAATCGTAGGAAATCCTAAAGAAAAAGCAAGAAAAAAATGAATAGACCCAGTCAGATCGAAAGGGGCGGAGCTTGAGCCGTGAACGGACACTGACAATTCCCGAAAAAAAAAAACGATTAAGAAAAGAAGGGTATCCCATACGCCGCGAACGAAACCTCCCGGGATTTAGCGATTTGCTGACGCTAGCTTAGCAAAAATTACCTTTGAATTCCCCCTAGTACTTGGTGGTACAGTTTACCCTTTTCGCCTTCGATTTTTTTGGAATGAATTATCGCTTTCGCTTCAATTTGGGTTAAGGAATCGAAGGGTAAATCGTCAAAATTGAACAAAATTCTCAATTTGGAACACTGGACCCCCCTCTTCCCATCCTACGAAACACGAATTCTAGAACTATAAGGTTTTGAGGTTGAATTTTTGTTCATGAATCGAAGGGCATTGTCAAAATCATCCGAACTCTCACCTCTTAACACTGTACCCCCCTCTTCCCATCCTACGAAACACGAATTCTAGAACTATAAGGTTTTAAGATACTTTCGCTTCAATTTTTGTTCATGAATCGACAGTTTACCCTTTTCGTGTCTATTTTTTTGGAATGAATTATCGCTTTCGCTTCAATTTGGGTTAATGAATCGAAGGGTAAATCGTCAAAAATGAACAAAATTCTCAACTCGTAACAGTGTACCCCCCTCTTCCCATCCTACGAAACATGAATTCTAGAACTATAAGGTTTTAAGGTACTTTCGCTTCAATTTTTGTTCATGAATCGAAGGGCATTGTCGAAATGAACCGAATTCTCACCTCGTAACACTGTACCCCCATGAAATTCATGAATCTACAGTTTACCCTTTTCGCTTTGATTTTTTAAAATGAATTAGCGCTTTCGCTTCGATTTGGGTTAATGAATCGAAGGGTAAATCGTCAAAAATGAACAAAATTCTCAACTCGTAACACTGGACCCCCCTCTTCCCATCCTACGAAACACAAATTCTAGAGCTATAAGGTTTTAAGGTACTTTCGCTTCAATTTTTGTTCATGAATCGAAGGGCATTGTCAAAATGAACCGAATTCTCACCTCGTAACACTGTACCCGCCTCTTCCCATCCTACGAAACACAAATTCTAGAACTATTAGTTTTAATGTACTTTCGCTTCAATTTTTGTTCATGAATCGACAGTTTACCCTTTTCGCTTCGATTTCTTAAAATGAATGATCGCTTTCGCTTCAATTTGGGTTAATGAATCGAAGGGTAAATCGTCAAAAATGAACAAAATTCTCAACTCGTACAACTGGACCCCCCTCTTCCCATTCTACGAAACACAAATTCTAGAGCTACAAGGTTTTAAGGTACTTTCGCTTCAATTTTTGTTCATGAATCGAATGGAATTGTCGAAATGAACCGAATTCTCACCTCGTAACACTGTACCCCCATGAAATTCATGAATCTACAGTTTACCCTTTTCGCTTCGATTTTCTAAAATGAATTATCGCTTTCGCTTCAATTTGGGTTAAGGAATCGAAGGGTAAATCGTCAAAAATGAACAAAATTCTCAATTCGGAACACTGGACCCCCCTCTTCCCATCCTACGAAACACAAATTCTAGAACTATTAGGTTTTAAGATACTTTCGCTTCAATTTTTGTTCATGAATCGACAGTTTACCCTTTTCGCGTCGATTTTTTTGGAATGAATTATCGCTTTCGCTTCGATTTGGGTTAATGAATCGAAGGGTAAAACGTCAAAAATGAACCAAATTCTCAACTCGTAACACTGGACCCCCCTCTTCCCATCCGACGAAACACAAATTCTAGAGCTATAAGGTTTTAAGGTACTTTCGCTTCAAATTTTGTTCATGAATCGAATGGAATTGTCGAAATGAACCAAATTCTCACCTCTTAACACTGTACCCCCATGAAATTCATGAATCTACAGTTTACCTTTTTCGCCTTCGATTTTTTGGAATGAATGAGCGCTTTCGCTTCAGTTTGGGTTAATGAATCGGAGGGTAAATCGTCAAAAATGAACAAAATTCTCAACTCGTAACACTGGACCCCCCTCTTCTCTTTCTACGAAACACAAATTCTGGAGCTACAAGGTTTTAAAGTACTTTCGCTTCAATTTTTGTTCATGAATCGACAGTTTACCCTTTTCGCTTCGATTTCTTAAAATGAATTATCGCTTTCGTTTCAATTTGGGTTAATGAATCGAAGGGTAAATCGTCAAAAATGAACCGAATTCTCACCTCGTAACACTGGACCCCCCTCTTCCCATCCTAAGAAACACAAATTCTAGAGCTATAAGGTTTTAAGGTACTTTCGCTTCAATTTTTGTTCATGAATCGAAGGGCATTATCAAAATGAACCGAATTCTCACCTCTTAACACTGTACCCCCCTCTTCCCATCCTACGAAACACAAATTCTAGAGCTATAGGGTACTTTCGCTTCAATTTTTGTTCATGAATCAAATGGCATTGTCAAAATGAACCACACGCTCACCTCGTAACACTGTACCCCCCTCTTCCCACCCTACGCAACACAAACTACTCCCGGAGCTAAGGTTTTACACTGACTGGACTCATCGATCGTAAATGAGCTTGGTACGTGCCCTTCACCACCGGGGCGATAACTTCATCACACGATAGACACGTGGTTGCAGTTTATTCCATTTATTCCAGTTATTCCATTTATTACAAGCAATATTATGCCAGCGGCAACTAGCTTTATACCAGCCTTTTCGGTATTGACGGATCTTGGACATGTACTGGAGAGCGCGTTTTCGCTTTGGACAACGATATTTCCCCAAATTTAAAAAAAAAAAAAAAAAAATTGACTGTTTTATTTACTTAAAAAAAAAGAAAAAAAAAGAGAAGAGTATGGACACAAAGTTCGAGTTTCGTATGTGTATGTATGTATGTGGGAGGGAGGTGAGTGGGGAGTACGTGCAAGTGACGGGAGGAGGATAAGGAACTAAAGGAAGGTACAGCGAGAACGGCTGTGTGTTGTTTCAAGTCCCTGACGCCATCATGGGCTCTATTTACTTCCCGGTACTGCAAACAAGAGCTATTTACAAATGTTGAAGCACTGGGGCTGGCTGAAGGCTTATGGTCCTTTTCCTCCTCTTTTTTTTTTTTTTTTGTTTTGTCCATGCATTTCAGCTGCCTAGAAAAAAAAAATATGAATTGCATAAGCATATGCCAGCATTCATATTAACTAATACACCTTTACCTTTCCACCCGCACCGCACCGCACCGTACCGGTGCGGTGCGGGTGGAAAGGTGCGGGAGGAAAGGAAGACCAAAAGGCAAATGTGGCACGCCTTTAACTTCCCACCCATAGCACAAGTCACCCTCAGCTTGTTTTCGGGGGGGTGAAATACACAACAGACAACAGGACAGGGGGTAAAGCTCGTTATTGATCGTTGTATATGGCTTAACGGGGGTACATTGTTTTCCTTGGACCCACCTTGTACACAACCCTTCCCACCCCTTACCCGTCTTCCCCTGCAGTCGGACCGCCGAATCTAACGAAAGCACCCCTTTCTAGCGAGAATAAATAAAAAAGATGACTAAAAAAATAACAAGGCGAGAAGGATGACCGCATGCTATATGCTCAGCAGCAAAAATAGCCAGTATTACTTCGTCACGATAGCTCGCTAGCTAACGGACTTTGGGGTGAGCACACCGACAACTTTTTTTTTATTTTTATTATTATTTGTATTTATTATTATTATTTTTTTTAAAATTATATTGGCGTACAGGCATAAGCCTGTTGCCAAAGTTTATTATTAAAAACGTACATTTAAAACCGGGTAGGGTATTATTATTACTGTCTGTATTTTTAGTATTTTTATTTATTACTAATTTCTTACTATTATTTTGTATTTATTATAATTATTATTATTATTCTTACAATTTTAGTAGTTTTAATTGTAGATTTTTAGTAGTTTTTAATTGTGGTCTCCAAGATTTTTTCTTTATTATTATTTTAGTATTACACTTTTAGTAGTTTTAATTGTAGATTTTTAGTAGTTTTTAATTGTGGTCTCAATTTTTTTCTTTATTATTATTTTAGTATTACAATTTTAATAGTTTTAATTGTAGATTTTTAGTAGTTTTTAATTGTGGTCTCAATTTTTTCTTTATTATTATTTTAGTATTACAATTTTAATAGTTTTAATTGTAGATTTTTAGTAGTTTTTAATTATGGTCTCAATTTTTTCTTTATTATTATTTTAGTATTACAATTTTAGTAGTTTTAATTGTAGATTTTAGTAGTTTTTAATTGTGGTCTCGAAGATTTTTTTTTTATTATTATTTTAGTAGAATTTTAGTATTTTAGTAGTATTTTAGTTATTTTAGTATTTTAGTAGTTTTAATTGTAGATTTTTAGTATTTTTTAATTGTGGTCTCCAAGATTTGTTCTTTATTATTATTTTAGTATTACAATTTTAGTAGTTTTAATTGTAGAATTTTACTAGTTTTTAATTGTGGTCTCAATTTTTTACTTTATTATTATTTAATATTACAATTTTAGTAGTTTTAATTGTAGATTTTTAGTAGTTTTTAATTGTGGTCTCCAAGATTTTTTCTTTATTATTATTTTAGTATTTTAGTTTAGTTTTTTTTAGTATTTTAGTAGAATTTTTTAGTAGAATTTTGTAGTAGAATTTTTTAGTAGAATTTAGTAGTATTTTAGTTATTTTAGTATTTTAGTAGTTTTAATTGTAGATTTTGAGTAGTTTTTAATTGTGGTCTCGAAGATTTTTTCTTTATTATTATTTTAGTACTACAATTTTAGTAGTTTTAATTGTAGATTTTTACTAGTTTTTAATTGTGGTCTCGAAGATTTTTTCTTTATTATTATTTTAGTATTTCAGTTTAGTTTTTTTTAGTAGAATTTTTTAGTAGAATTTAGTAGTATTTTAGTTATTTTAGTATTTTAGTAGTTTTAATTGTAGATTTTTAGTAGTTTTTAATTGTGGTCTCAATTTTTTTCTTTATTATTATTTTAGTATTTTTGAAACTTTTTTTTACCCTCTTCTTTCCAAATAGCGTAGGCTTGCTAGATTAGTTTTTAACCGTTGATGGAAGTTAATAAGCCGATCGGGGTTAAAAGGGGGTTGACCTTGCCCTTCGATCAGGTTAACGGAAGGGTAATGGGGTCAAGCCCAGTGCAAGCTGCATTAAAAAAAAAGGGAAAAAAATTGTGGAAGTAGACGTGTATTCCCAATAGTTGCAATAAGACCCCAAAAGAAGGGCAGAAGCAAGACAGTGGCCAGAGAGCTATTGTTGGGGGAGTCCAAGTCGGGTCGTTTCCTACAGGGTGCAATGGCTGGGGAGATTTGGAGTGTCTCTTGTATTGTCCAAAGTGTATCTCGTGCTATACAGTGGACTGTTGGCAGGAGCCGAAGAAGAAACAAGCAACTTCCAGATAATCAAGATGAGAAAAAGCATGGACTGAAAAGTTTTACGAGCTTGGGCCAGCGTCCAACAGCACAAAACAATGTCATGAATAATGGAACGGCCGATGAGTAAATAAAACTCAAACCAACCCCCCATTCCACCCTCTTGCTATATGCTATGCTCTCTATTCCAGATATACCTTTGGCAGGTTTAAGTTTACCGTTTCAGTGAAGAGGGGGGACTCTTCTCACAAAGAAAAAGCAAAGGATTTGCCCGAGTATATAAATGTGTATGATATTCTCCCTTTTCACGTTCACCACGAGTGCCTTTGCGTCCCTTCAAAAACGTTAGCGGGCCTTTATTGACTTGTAATTCCAGGCCAGTAGTATTGTTTTTAAAGCTTTTATTGGGTATTTTTATTTTATTTTTGATGAAGAGGGGAGAAATATCTAGCATATAAAAGGGTCCGAAAATGTCTGTTAAGTGTACAAATAAAGAGTCACGACGAAATAGAGAGAACATTTGCCGGGCTTAAACAAAACCCCCCAAAATAAATAAAAAAAAAAAAATAAATAAAAAAGAAGAGAAAAAATGAGTCAGTTCCGTTGCCGAGCGTTGCATTGCGTTGCCAAGAAAGCATGCCATGTAAATATTTGGTCTGCTTTTTGCAGAGATGCAATGTTGTTTGCTTCTCCCGGCAAAGACGAATGCCATCCATCACAAATTAAAAATGTTTGTATTTATTTATATTGCTGGGTAACTACTTGTTTTGCCCCAACTCGTTGCTATACCTTGCTCTTCCCGTTTTTTTTTGTTTTTTTTTTGGGCTCTTTTTTTGCTTTTTTTTTTTATCTCGCTCTATGCAGATTTACTCGCTCAAACAGCCTCCAGAGGGGGAGTTAAAAGGGCAAAAGAAAAAGGCAAGTTTTGATAGCTTATTTTTCAATTTTTGTTTTCGCATTCGGTGAATAAAAGGGACGGGATACTATTACATGGACCTGTAGTACTTGTGCTGACAGAGGCATATATTAACTCCCCATATCCCAGATAGATATCTATGCCCTAAGTAATAAACAAGAAAAAAAAGGGAGCTGCGTTGGCTCTATTCATGCAAATCAAGCTTGAGTCGGGCTTTGCCTTCGTGTTATTAAACTTGGAAACTTTTTTCTGCGAAACTTTTGTATTACAAAAGACAATTGTGCCATTTTTTTATTTTTTTTCTACATTACTCTACATTTTGCTACGTGCGTGGTAATGGGAATAGGCCGATTTAGCTACTATGCATGTGCGTGAATGTTGGAACCTCGAATTTCTTTGATTTTTCTGATTTTTTTTTATTTTTTTTTATTTTTCTTGGAACTTTTTTTCTGGGAAACTTGTCTTAGAAAAGACAATTGTGCCATTTTGGCCATTTTTTCTTTTTTTTTCTACATTACTCTACATTTTGCTACGTGCGTGGTAATGGGAATAGGCCGATTTAGCTACTATGCATGGGCGTGAATGTTGGAACTTCGAATTTCTTTGATTTTTCTGATTTTTTTTTTATTTTTTTTTATTTTTCTCGGAAACTTTTTTCTGCGAAACTTGTCTTAGAAAAGACAATTTGGCAATTTTTGCCATTTTTTTCTTTTTTTTTCTACATTACTCTACATTTTGCTACGTGCGTGGTAATGGGAATAGGCCGATTTAGCTACTATGCATGTGCGTGAATGTTGGAACCTCGAATTTCTTTGATTTTTCTGATTTTTTTTTAATTTTTTTTTTATTTTTCTTGGAACTTTTTTTCTGGGAAACTTGTCTTAGAAAAGACAATTGTGCCATTTTGGCCATTTTTTCTTTTTTTTTTCTACATTACTCTACATTTTGCTACGTGCGTGGTAATCTGAATAGGCCGATTTAGCTACTATGCATGGGCGTGAATGTTGGAATCTCGAATTTTTTTGATTTTTCTGATTTTTTTTTTTATTTTTCTGATTTTTTTTTATTTTTCTTGGAACTTTTTTTCTGGGAAACTTGTCTTACAAAAGACAATTTGGCAATTTTTGCCATTTTTTTCTTTTTTTTTCTACATTACTCTACATTTTGCTACGTGCGTGGTAATGGGAATAGGCCGATTTAGCTACTATGCATGTGCGTGAATGTTGGAACCTCGAATTTCTGTGATTTTTCGACGCTGCTCGGGCGCCAAAGCATGTCGTGGAAATCAAGTTCCTCGACTCGCTTTCGTCTCCAGAGACAGGTGAATCTGAATCTGCTAAGCCAGGCGTTTTGCGCCCTTTAGTCCCCTCTTTGCATCGCTTGAACAGAGAAAAAAAATGGAGGACCAGTGTCATACTGATGTGTAAGGGTATTTTGTTGAAAAATCCAATTGTCAGAAATCTGGTATTCCTTTCTCACTTTTTTTTTATGGATTCTATGGATTCTATGTATTCTATACTCCCCACCTTCAACTCAATTGGATTGGAGTCAATTCAATTGATTGGTTAACGCCGAGCATTGCATATGCAATCGAATTGACCCGCAAACTGGATTCTTTTTTTACACTTGAGTAAACACACGTGTGACATGCTAGGGGCCACCAGAGTTTTGGTTAGTTAAACCTGATAAGAAGAAAAAAAAAAAAAAGGGGGGGGGGGGACGTGTGTCTGCTTTATTATAAAATATGCCCCGGTACACGTTCTTATGTCGCAGTCACACTATCACACTATCCAATAAGAGGCTATGGAAATGCAATCGTGTATATATAATATATAATAATATAATATAATAGTGTATGGAAATGCAATAGTGTAGAGCAGTTTCAGTATAGGTTTCGCAGTGAGGTGACAAGGATATCTTCCAATGTGAAGGTTTGATTTGGAACTTGGGAATCTTTTTTCAATCCCGCTTCTGGTTTACCTAGCCAAAAGCTGGAAGTTCTGAACTCGGGAATCCAACGAGTTTTAGTGTATTCACTCACAGAGGTTTCACAGTAGGGTAACAAGGATATCTTCCCATGTGAAGGTACTGAATCGACTTTCTCGATCTTAGAGGATCTGTGGGTACTCAAAGTTACATTGGATTGACAGACTTGAGCATCGTCATTTCAGGTAGGCATTCCGAATCTACTAGGCGAAGCGGTTCGCGAAGAGAGAAAAAACCTTCGCAAAACAGGGTACTCGAGGGAGTTATGGACTGCCTTACGGTGACATGTCAAGGCTTAGTAACGGGTGCTGAAAGTTGGCCTATAGTGACTTCAGTGTAGTGTAGCAGTGTAGTGAATCATCTCTTACCCACAAAGTGCAAAACAAACCTTCAATATACAATACAAACCTACAGGCATTCCAAACCTCCCTCGAGTACCCGAACGGGTAAGAGATGATTCAGTACACTGTCAATACACTATAGGCCAAACTTTGAGCACCCTTCACTACGCCTTGCCAAGTCGCAACAATGAAATTCACGACACGGTATATTCCAAACCAATGTTTCAATGCATCATCTCTTACCCACAAAGCGCAATACAATCAGACCGGACCGTATGGCATTCCAAACCTCCCCCGAGTACCCGTACGAGTAAGAGATGATTCAGTACACTGTCAATACACTACAGGCCAAACTTTGAGCACCCTTCACTACGCCTTGCCAAGTCGCAACAATGAAATTCACGACATGCTATATTCCAAACCAATGTTTCAATGCATCGTCTCTTACCCACAAAGCGCAATACAAATCGGACCGGACCGTATGGCATTTCAAACCTCCCCCGAGTACCCGAACGGGTAAGAGATGATTCAGTACACTGTCAATTCACTACAGGCCAAACTTTGAGCCTTGCCCTGTCGCAACAATGAAATTCACGATATTCCAAACAAAATTTGAAACACACGGATATTCCAAACCAATGTTTCAATGCATCGTCTCTTACCCACAAAGCGCAATTCAAATCGGACCGGACCGTATATCATTCCAAACCTCCCTCGAGTACCCGTATGGGTAAGAGATGATTCAGTAGACTGTCAATACACTACAGACCAAACTTTCAGCACCCTTCACTACGCCTTGCCAAGTCGCAACAATGAAATTCACGACACGGTATATTCCAAACCAATGTTTCAAAGCATCATCTCTTACCCACAAAGCGCAATACAAATCGTACCGGACCGTATGACATTCCAAACCTCCCTCGAGTACCCGTACGGGTAAGAGATGATTCAGTAGACTGTCAATACACTACAGACCAAACTTTCAGCACCCTTCAGTACGCCTTGCCCAGTCGCAACAATGAAATTCACGACACGGTATATTCCAAACCAATGTTTCAATGCATGCCATCTAGAGCTAAACAATATCAAGTGATTTTTAGCCTAACCTAAGTAACCTAAACCTAACTAACTCTGGCTTCCCTTCAACAAGCGGAATCTCTCGCCCCTAAACCTAACTTAACCTTGTCTAGCTCCAGATGGCATGCCGTTTGTAGTAAATTGCAAGCGATCAAGGTATTGACTTGTCAAGGCTTAGTGAAGGATGCTAAAAGTTGGCCTGTATTGACAGTACATTGAATCAATCCGTACCCGCGCTTTGTAAACCTTCGCGACCGTTTATCAACTGCATTGGGAGGTTTGCGAATACCTTTGATGCCTTTGATACTCTGGCCTTTTTCATGAATCTTTCTCTTGGGATTCAGCAAGTTGGTTTTACAACCTTTGCATTGGAAGATTCCCTTGTTATCCTGTGGAAACCTCGGTACTGTGCTTGTAGAGCATAGGAGTAAAAGTGTACCGGCCAAAAAGGAATCTTTTTCAAGGGTCTTGTTCTTCTCTTTCCGACCACACCTTTGCTACCTTGAATGTCCTGCAGCTCTGTGATTTTTTTTTATTATTATTAGAATATTTTAGGCTCCTTTCTGTAGTATCAAAGCCAACGTTAACAAGTCTTTAAGGTGCGTATATTCCAAGAAAGTTTGGGAGGAGTTCGTGCGCCTTATTACGAGGTTCCTCGATCGATTCATAAATTTGTTCCCACCCAGTTTTTCACGCTTGAGCTCTGTAAAGGTTGCATATCACATAATAGGCCTTGGTTCTTTTCTTTTTTTTTTTTTTGACTTCACTTTTACCTTCCCCCACCCTACTGGGGGGGCAAGCGATCCGATTTTGATTTCTTTCTGTTGTCCGTGCAAAGGGGGCGTATTGATTAGCGTGTCACTTGGTCCCGAGATGCCATTTATTAAAGGCTTATTCTTAGGTCAGACCAGCTGAAAAGGTGAACGAGGCCAAAGGCAAAAGGAGGGAGGGAGGGAGAAAGAGCACAGGATAATTATTCATAGGTTAGCCTCTGACGTCGTTTATCTCAAAAGCGCCACAACCGTGCAAGACCGGCTGGTGCAACACGCGGGGAAATGAATCACTGCAATTACAAAAGAATTAACAACGGTTACTTAGCAACCTGTTTCGGAATCTGTTCACGGCGAATCCGAATTCTTGGATCCGGGCTGTTCCCAGGGTATCGGTTATTTCCGCTTCTTTTAGGTTCTTATTGGGTCCTTGGAGAAAAAAAATGTGATGTAGTAAAAAATTGAACAGAACGACGATGGAGCGAGAGAAGGAACGATAGTACTTTCCAAGTCATAAGTGGGTATCCAACGACGAGTCTTGTTCACAGTCCATTACGATGGTCCTTTTTTTTTTTTTTTTTTTTTTTTTTTTAAGACCATAGATACACCCTCGTCGTCCGCAATACCTTTTTTATGCCCCACTAATAATTCCCCGAACTTTTACCAGGGCCAATGTCAAAACCTATAACTGGCATACACACTTCTCTTTAGAGGCTAAAATACATAAAATAAATACAATTCAATTTACAAAAAGGAATTAAGGGCCTTTTTCACACCTTTGTTTCATACCTTTTGTGAAAGGTTCCTCCGAAGTTAAGTGGTTAGTTTCAGTTCGTGTTTAGTGGTTTAGGGATGGTTAGGAAGATATGTCAATTTTAGGTAATTATTTTGATATATTTATATTATATTTAATATAATATAAATATATAATAATATTCATAAATATAATAATATATTTCATTCCTTAGGTAATTATTTTTAAATATTTTGTGGTTAACAGCTTTGATGGTCATTTGGGTTTCGAATTAAGATCGTGGGTTTGAAGTACGGGAATTTGCGTCAATCAGGAGTTTGGGCGATATATATTGCGAGACCCCTTAGCAAAGCGAGTTCAGGTCCCAGAGAGGAAGGAGGGGTTTTGGGAATAGGAAACGGGGGGGGGGGGGGGGGGGGGGGGGGGGGGGGGGGGGGGGGGGGGGGGGGTATGGGGAAGAGAAGGTTTTGAATCAAAGTTCCAGGTCCCAATCCCGCACGGATGCATTGATCTTATGTATTACACACATGTCGTAAGAACATATCTGTGCGGACGAAACGGTGCCACCCTTCGTGTTGCCATGTGCACTTTCCTGATGATTCGAATCTGGTTACGTGGAAACAAAAGGGGGGAAAGAAGAAATAGAGGAAACTCTTGGACGTGAGGGGTTAAGGGTAGAGCTGTGTGGGTTGCGGTTAATAGTTAAAACTTTCACGAGTTTTTAACTCTTTTACGTCCTACCCCCGGAAACTGGAAGAGCGACTTGGAATTCGGTGGTCGACAGGGTAGCTGACAGAATGGACTTGTACTTTGGCGGACAGATCCAGGATCTTTATCGGACAGACTAGTGGCTTCCTCTACTGGAACCAGTCACCGGGGAGGTTTTTTTTTATTATTTTATTTTATTGTTTTTGCGGTATGATTCCTTGATAGGAGGGCTTTTAAACTGCGGTATTCTAAGAACCATGGAATTTGTTCCAAATTATTGGCAGTAGCCGTTCAGGAGTTCTTGGCATACAAACTTTGGGTCGTGACGTCACGCCCGTGGCATGGCGTGGCTTACGGCGCTTGTTGACATCTTGTTGTTTACTTCCGTCCTTTCACAAAATAGGAAACACTTTTAAACCTGTCACGGTCTGATTTACAACTGAAGTGGACGGGAACAAATTTCGTGAATTTGCCATGTCAAATTGGTAAATAAAAACACAAGTACCCATCTTTCTTCAATCTCACTACTAGTTTACCAGCCAATGCTGCATATTTTCAACGCCGGAACCCAACGAATTGTAGTGCATTACTTGTCAGGACTAGAGTATATAGCTTTTCCAGGCTCTGGAACTTTATATTATGGTCAGGGCAACGACTAGCTTCTTATTGGTTTTGCGTTATGATTCATTGTTAGGAGGGACCTTTAAATGGCGGAAACTGTACTTGGTAGTCTTTTTGAAATCCAGCTTCTAGTTTCCCTAGCCACGCTTCAAATTTTCCACACGGAACCCAACGAATTGTAGTGCATTACTTGTCAGGACTACAGTATATAAGTTTTTCAGGCTCTGGAACTTTATACTGTGGTCAGGGCAACGACTAGGTTCTTATTTTGCGTTATGATTCATTGTTAGGAGGGACCTTTTAAATGGCGGAAACTGCGCTTGGTAGCCTTTCTGAAATCCAGCTACTAGTTTCCCTAGCCACCGCTTCAAATTTTCAACGGGGGAATCCAGCGAGTTTTAGTGCATTACTTGTCAGGACTAGAGTATATAGGTTTTTCAGGCTCTGGAACTTTATACTGTGGTCAGGGCAACGACTAGGTTCTTATTGGTTTTGCGTTATGATTCATTGTTAGGAGGGACCTTTAAATGGCGGAAACTGTACTTGGTAGTCTTTTTGAAATCCGGCTACTAGTTTCCCTAGCCACGCTTCAAATTTTCCACACGGGAACCCAACGAGTTTTAGTGCATTACTTGTCAGGACTAGAGTATATAAGTTTTTCAGGCGCTGGAACCTTATACTGTGGTCAGGACAACGACTAGGTTCTTATTGGTTTTGCGTTATGATTCATTGTTAGGAGGGACCTTTAAATGGCGGAAACTGTACTTGGTAGTCTTTTTGAAATCCGGCTTCTAGTTTCCCTAGCCACCGCTTCAAATTTTCCACACGGGAATCCAACGAGTTTTAGTGCATTCCTTGTCAGGACCACTGTGTATTAGTGCAGGCTCTGAAACCTATACTGTGGTCAGGCGTCAACGCTAGAATAAGACATTAGAGGAAACCATAAGAGGGGGGTCCAGTCTTTAAAAAAAAGGAAGTTTGTTTTAAGTAACGTCTTTTTATTTGGGTCGTTTTAGTAATGGCTATACGCATATAACACACGTACTCGTACTTGTACCTGGGGGTCTCTATCTATATATTCCGTATGCAGTTTGGGTTCGGTTGACGCTCTCTATCTTTGCTTGGCGAAGAAGGCGCGGGGATAATTATGGCAGTCATCCCGGCAGTATAGTGGTGGCCGATGTCTCCTTTTCATAGCGTGCTGATTTGCATGCGTTTGCGTTACGTGGTGTGCTGTATATAGCATTATAGACAAAAGACTAACAGAGGGCGCGGGGGTGGGGGTGGGGTTGGGTTGCGTGGTCAGATAAGAGAGAAAACCTCGTAGCTTGGTGGTGGGATGGTGCTTAGGGTGGGAACCAAATACCGGGTTAGTTGCTGTTTGGAAAAGTAGAACGGGTGGAAGCGAGATGGTTTTGTATCATATAAAGAAGGGGTTGCCCCCAAAACTGGAGTTGGTAACACATCGATCGACACACCCCGGAGCGGGGGGTGGGGGGACTTTCCCGTTGCAGAGTTACGACGATGAATTGGCACTATTTAACCTCAAGGAAAAGTCTTGACGGACGATCCCCTTGAAAAGGGAAGAAACATATCAAATAAAAACGAAATAATAATAAAAAAAGAAAACGTCCGAAAGGAAGGTGGGAGGTAAAAGACAAGGGAGTTGGGAAGGAGGGAACCCTTGAGAAAAAGAGGCGTACCCAATCGATGGCAAAGCATGATAAAGTGAGTGAATGCGAGCCGGAGGAATCTAATTTCTCTTCATTGAATTTCCACCACGGCCTTGTTAACGTTGTTAGACAGTTTAGTTTAGAGGTGACGTCATAAATCTTAACCCGAACCCTTTTGCTTTTCTACATCTTTTTTTCTTTTTATAAATCTTTTCTTTCGCTTGCTATTGGTATTCCAGGTTGGCAGTCATATCATGTTGTCAGCGTTGCATCCTCATAGTCAATTATCCTCCCCGCCGGTGTCCAAACGCTGGTCCGTTCCCAGCGAATCGGAGCAAGTGTACCGCGAGCACAAGCGAGAACGAGAGGAATCGTGGCAGCGGGTCGAAGAGGAGCTCCGGAATAACAACAACGGGCTTGGGATCGGTTTCTCCCGGGTGAGTGCGAGTCCCGGCTTCCGCATAGCTGCGTCGGCCAACGAACGAAAGAGTGTCAGTAGCGGCAGTGAAGCCGGGGATGCAGCGGCAGTGGGCCCGAAGGGTCCCACCGCACCGTCACCGGCGGCAGGCCCACCTCCCTTGCCGTCTTCGGCCAGCACCGGACCGGTGCATCCGCTGCTTTTATCTCACGGATTGGCCCTGCAGCAGCACGTGCAACAACTGCTCCAGCAACAGATGCTCACACCGCAACAGTTGCAGAACTTGATGCAGCAACACCAGTCCTTTTTGCTGCAACAACAACAGGTAAAAAAAAAAATTGTACCTTTTTTTTTAACTTGATTTATATTGTAATATATCGTATTTTTATTTTTCTTATTAATTTTACTGTCTTTTTATTTTATTGTATTTACATTATGGTAAGTATTTGTATTTACTCTAAGTATATATAAAGTTTTTACTGTAATTATTGCAAATTATCTTTATATAAATATATTTTTTATTAATTTTATTGTATTTTTATTAAATTATGGTAAGTATTTGTAAGTATTTACTGTAAGAATATAGAAAGTATTTACTGTAATTATTGCAAAGTATCTTTATATAAATATATTTTTTATTAATTTTATTGTATTTTTATTATTTTATTGAATTGACTTTTTGTCATAATGAATTAGATTGTAGTTTTATTAATTAGATTGTATTTTTATTAATTAGATTGTAGTTTATTTTGAAAGTGAATTCCTATTGATGCATTCGAAGGGTTTGGTGGTGATTTTTGTACTTGAAATTGGTTTTTATTTTGTTTGCGTTAAATTTTGAAGTAATATGAGAATTTTTAAGTGAATTCCTACTGATTCTATAATTTTAAGAGAATTCCTGTTGATGTATTCGAATGGCTTGCAATGATTTCGTAACTTGAAATTGTGTTTCTATTCTTGACGGTGCAATTGAAGCAAACCTTGGCGGATTTGGGTCGGAAACAACTCGAGTCGGCCATCCAGCAGCTCCAGGAGCAGTTGCAGATCAACTTGATCCAGCAGACGCAACTCAATCAAGGCTCGGAAGCCGAGAAGAAGAAGAGTGCGGCGTTAGTGCAAACTTTAGCCATGCAACAGCATCATCTCATGCAACAGCTCCAGATCGCGCAACGGCATTACATCATGTCGCTCCAGCATATGAATACGCTTACTCCCAACGGAGCCAGTGGAGGAGCAGGTAAAGATTCCGAAGGCAACAACCATGCTTGGAAACATTCCCAGAGTGTGGCTTCTGAGTCACCCGATTCCAGCCCTGGCGCACCGTCTTCCAAATCCGCACCTCATTTAGATGGTAATCAGTTCTGGGGTTAGGAAATGTGTTCAAAAACCTTTTTTTTTATATGCTTAACTGGCTTTCATTCCCAACGCTTTGATATATTTCGTTATTTTTCGTTTTTAATTCTTACAAATTCTTAAAAAATTCTTAAAAATGAGATTTATAATTGTAATGTTAATCGCATGGAAATGTGATCTATTTTGTTATTTTTCATTTCAATTTCTTGAAAATTCTTGAAAATTCTTCAACATGAGAAAATTTATAATTGTAATGTTAATCGCATGGAAATGTGATCTATTTTGTTATTTTCCATTTCAATTTTTGAAAATTCTTGATTATTTCAATTCTTGAAAATTCTTAAAAATTCTTCAACATGAGAAAATTTATAATTGTAATGCTAATCGCATGGAAATGTGCTCTATTTTGTTATTTTCCATTTCAATTTTTGAAAATTCTTGAAAATGAGAAAATTTATAATTGTAATGTTAATCGCATGGAAATGTGATCTATTTTGTTATTTATTATTTCAATTCTTGAAAATTCTTAAAAATTCTTGAACTTGAGAAAATTTATAATTTTAATGTTAATCGCATGGAAATGTGATCTATTTTGTTATTTTCCATTTCAATTTTTGAAAATTCTTGATTATTTCAATTCTTGAAAATTCTTAAAAATTCTTGAAAATGAGAAAATTTATAATTGTAATGTTAATCGCATGGAAATGTGATCTATTTTGTTATTTTCCATTTCAATTTTTGAAAATTCTTGATTATTTCAATTCTTGAAAATTCTTAAAAATTCTTGAAAATGAGAAAATTTATAATTGTAATGTTAATGGCATGGAAATGTGATCTATTTTGTTATTTTTCATTTCAATTTTTAGAAAATTCTTGAAAATTCTTGAACATGAGAAAATTTATAATTGTAATGTTAATCGCATGGAAATGTGATCTATTTTGTTATTTTTCATTTCAATTCTTGAAAATTCTTGAAAATGAGAACAGTTATAATTGTAATATTAATGGCATGGAAATGTGATCTATTTTGTTATTTTTCATTTCAATTCTTGAAAATTCTTGAAAATTCTTGAAAATTCTTGAAAATGAGAACAGTTATAATTGTAATATTAATGGCATGGATATTTTTGGGGTCAGGATTTCGAAGTGAGCATCTCAATGGAAATGCTGGGAACGGCACCGACAAAAGTTCAATCGGAGCCGGAAATAGCCATACTGGGAAAGAAGATCGGCCTCATCCATTGTACCATCATGGCGTTTGTAGATGGCCCGGCTGTGAAATCCCATGCGAAGATTTTACGGCTTTTTTAGAGTGAGTGGGCGTTTTGTTTTATTTTATTTTTCAAGAAAATCCGATCTTTTTTTGCCTTTTTTTTGGGTGAAAACTCGTTTGGTTTCCGTGTTCCTTTTCGTGCAAGGAAAGATTTTTATGCCACAATTCAACATGGCTTGTATTTCGGTTATAGGCACCTGAATACCGAGCACGTGCTGGATGACCGTACGACGGCCCAAGCACGAGTGCAAATGCAAGTCGTATCCCAACTGGAACTACAACTTCAGCAGGAAAAGGACCGGCTGAGTGCCATGATGGAGCACTTGCATCGGCGTCAACTGACGGACAATACCAACCAGCCGGTTCCGCCGCCTCAGCCGCCGAGGGAACACCACCACCACCAGCTCTCTTTACCCACCGCACCTGCAGCGTTGCCACCCCTTTCGCTCCCGCTGCCGCCCCCTTTACCCCCACCTTTACCCTCAGCGTCGTCGTCAGCCATGACCAATTCACGACTCTCTTCGCCTCCGGGCCATTTACCTCCGCAGCGTATGTCACCCTCGCTGGCCGCCTTGGTTTCGGCCACTTTTCAGCGCGGGGGTAACGTGCTAGGCTTACCTCCGTCGCCCCATCATCTCACGCCTCCCACCCCTAACATGAGCCATGCCGTACGTCGAAGAGTCTCGGATAAGCCCCCCATGTCCATCAGCATGGGTAAGTGAAGCCTTTTTGGCAAGTTCTTTTACCTCGCTTGTCGAGCAGTGTGGAGTTTTTATCTCATTGAAGATGTTGAAATTGTTTTAATAAGAGATAAGGATCATTGTTGGGCAAGGTAAGAATACCTGTTCTACGTTAGGTTCCCCCTTTGATGAAATTCGGTTACGCAAACGAAGCTTTACGGAGCGCTCAGCTATGGATATCTCAGAAGGTAACGTATTTAGACAATAAGAAAGAAAAACGTTGAAAAGAGGGGAAAAGTTAATGCGATTGGCGGGGGGCGGTCGTAATGATGGTGGGACACAAACCTCTCTTCGATTAGTCTCTCACACTGTTAAATTGTCTGTCCCAACTTGACTTGAGCGTCGTATTTTCTCGTTAGCTATCCGGCTGTCACTTGCAACCCAACTGATTTAATTTACTTAGTTTGTGACCTTTTCTTGGGCAAACAAACAGAAAAGAAAGTTGCCTGATTCTTACTGGATTTTTCTCCTTTTTTCTGTCTTTTTTCTCGGGGCTTCTCTGTCTATGTGGCCTATGCACACTTCCAGGACTCCCGTATCTGTTGGATAGGGCAGGACTGGATGTGCAACAAGGTAAAAAAATAAATAAAAATACTTTAACACATTTTTTTACCTGGAAAAACTTTGCTATTTTACGCATTTCGTGCGTGAGACTGTGATTCGGATTTTTAGTAATTCGCGTACTGCTTTCTTTGTACAGAACTCCATCGAAATCGGGAATTTTATCGCAATGCTGATGTCCGTCCGCCTTTCACATATGCATCTTTAATACGTCAAGTAAGTCTGTGTCCAAGAAACAAGAAAAAAAACAAGAAACGTTCATTAAAGCCATGGTGAACTGCAAATAGTTAGCATTTCTGGCAAGAGATGGCACTTGTGTCATACCCATACATCGTGCAACACGTTCTCTAGATTTAGTTACAAACGTATGAAATGTATGACGGAATCAAAAAGGACACTAGTGTGTCACTGTCTAACAATGAAGTTTTCATTTTTCAGATAGTGGAGGGAAAAAAAGTGCAAGTTTTAGTTAACCTAACCTAACCTATCCTATTCAAACTTAACCTAACCTAATGCGTTTCCAATTCAACAACCAATTTTCAAATCGAGAGACATCTGTTTGCCATTCTTGTTCGGGAGAACGTTTTGCAACAATAATACACAGTTTTATCTCCGAGTTCCGAAACCGGAGAACCTGTTGATATGAGAATTATACAACTTGAAACAAATTTTAAAATTACAAAAATTACAAAATGAAAACAAATTTAACGATATAATTGAACAATTCTTTTTTAAAGTATCTTAATACAAATATCTTAAAACGCTGCGTCAAAACATTCATATATATGATTTATTTACTATTTTCATAACTTGAATAAGTCTAAATAAAGCACATATCTAAATGCTTGACGCAGTGTTTTAAAATATCTGTATTAAGTATTTTCAAAAAGAATTTTTCAATTATATCGTTCAATTTCTTTTAAATGTATGTTTCCAGTTTTGTTACAAGCTGTAACAAGCTGTATCCTCGTGATATAGGGGTTGGTCAGCAGTGCCATCTTGTGACAAAATCGATCAACTACTTGCAGTTCACCTTCGCCTTAACCACCCAAACAAGCGTTTCGGTGTTCCTTTGCTTGTTTTAAATACCAGAAAAAAATCTATAGTTCCACAAATTTCTCATTGCAACACCCTGTTAACGCACTATAATCTAGGCTATCGTGGAAGCTCCAGATCGCCAATTGACGCTAAATGAAATCTACACGTGGTTCCAGAACACGTTTTGCTACTTTCGGCACAACGCTGCAACTTGGAAGGTAAGAAATTGTCTCCATCATTCCACTTTTGAGTTCGTTTGACTGTTCATTAGTACAAAGAACCCCAGTAACGCCCCCGGAAGGAGGGTTCAAACTAATGTCTAGGCGCGAAATTCAAATGTTTAAGGTCGAATTTTGGGTGGTTTTATTTTGGATTTATTTTTTTTTCACGTAGTTTGATTCTGTTCTTAGTAGTGTTTTTATTTTTTGTTTAAAAATCACCCCAGAATGCCGTTCGCCACAACCTGAGTCTGCATAAATGCTTCATGCGCGTGGAAAACGTCAAAGGCGCCGTATGGACCGTGGATGAAGTTGAATTCCATAAAAGAAGGCCTCAACGAGCTGCACAGGGGTAAAGAAACAAAAAAAAAAACGCACAGGCACCTAGCAATCCGAGCTAACTCATCTTATACTGCCAAGTTTTCCGATTCACCACCCTATTATATCACTTTTTTTTCTAACATCTCTAAATTCAAAAAAAAAAAAAACAATCCGCACTTGATTTTTCACTTTTTCACGCACCAACTGTCTTGAGATTGTTTCTTCATATTGAACTACTCCTTACATTAATTTCTTCTAATTGTTATTCTCATAAGGCTAATGAAATTCCGTGGCAGCTTGTACTTCCCATTTCTTCACATAATTCTGTAACTCGCCAGCACTTTTTTTGCTAATCGTTCTATTTACTTGTGTGTGGTTTGGCGAATAACCCCCTTCGCATTCTTTTTCTTACTGAATTGAGAATTTTTTTGAATTCCCCCTTATTTTTTATACGTTATTTTTTTATACAATTCGGGAAAAAAAACTCCGCCGAGTTTGGTGAATGGCTTGGATTTTTGACCAGGAAATTCCTGCAAAGTAACCCCCCAAAAATGCGAGACAATTTGCCTACTTTTGGGGCGTTTTAAGTGTGAATGACTCGCCCAGATGTTTTTTTTTCTTGTTGGGTTTGTTTTTCTTCTTTCTCTCTCTTCTTCTCTGTTCTCTCTCTCTCTCTCGTCCTCCAGAATGCCATTCGCACCAACTTATCCTTGCACAAATGCTTTGTGCGCTACGAGGACGACTTCGGCTCCTACTGGATGGTTGACGACGCCGAATTCGTTCGCAGAAGACATTTGTCCCGGGGTCGACCCCGTAAATTTGATGCTTCACCTTCTTGTTCCCAGTCCTTAAATTCGCTTCATCATTTAGCAGCCTATTCCCACCATACTAACCACCAGTCCACGGCTGCTGGACCTAGTCCTAACAATCCTAACCATCATCAACATCCCCTGCATCCTGCGCCCAACTTCGATTTCCAGGCTGTGTCCGCTCTGTATACTCTCGGAGCAGCTTTTCCCCGTAATTCCACCCCTACAGCGCCCAATTCGCACAGACCTGTGGCACAGTAAGCAGCAAAACATTTCTTTTAGCAGAAAGAGCAAAAAAAAAAAAAGATATTATGAGTATTTTTATTAATTTTTTTGTTTACTTTGGAGGCACCACAAACATAGAGGCAGAACTTTTGTTTAGAAAATTAGAGTCGAGTCCATGTGTTCGGTTCGAAACTTTTTGATTGTCCTCCCATTTCCCCCCCTTCATTTGAACCATCCGGAGATCACGAAGCAATAGAGCTTCTGCATTTTGGAAAGTGAGGTGTCCATAGCCCGCTTTTATTGACATTAAAAGGGAAAAAAGTGAAGTGAACTGGATTTAAGTTCCCATTGCAAGTGTTTTCTCGAGCTGGGGCCGCATAGTCTTGGCTGTCGAATGATTCGTGCTTGGCTACGCATGGCTTAGTGGCACACTGATTCGAGCATGTAATTTTGCATGATTTCAAGGTGAAAACTGGTCTGACTTTGGTATCTCAATACCTCGCCGCATCCAACACTTGGACTTATCTAGCCTTCTTGTGTACTTCCTAAAAAGAAAAGACATTTTTAATTTAACATGGGAAAGTCCCGAGGAAGTTAAAATATAATGTGTTTCTTGTGCGGTAGGGGGATGCAATCCAAGAGTCCTACGTTGACGCCAAGTCCGACGTTATATGGTGAAACGCTGAATGCTAGCTTACAAGTAAAAATGATTTACCAGATTTTTAATTATTTATTTATGTTTCTATGCTTATATTTTATGTAGTTTTTACTTTTTATTATTTATTTTGTTGTTATTAGAAGACTAATTATTCATTTTAGGCGGCTTTGGCGGAGAGTAACTTGAATTATATACAACGTTCCGTGAATGACAGTCCGGTGAATTTACCTGAAGATAATTCCAGCTTAGAAAAGTAAGAATACAAACATGTCCAAGAATTCTGTTCGAAAAATTTCAAAGCCAATGTTCTGAAGAGGTATTGTAATTATTATGTTTTTGTATCGATAGTTTACAAGACACGTGTAGTTATTATGTTTTATGTTTTTGTATCGATAGTTTACAAGACAATGTAATTATTATGTTTTTGTATCGATAGTTTACAAGATAGTGTAATTATTATGTTTTTGTATCGATAGTTTACAAGATACGTGTAATTATTATGTTTTTGTATCGATAATTTACAAGACACGTGTAATTATTATGTTTTATGCTTTTGTATCGATAGTTTACAAGACAGTGTAATTATTATGTTTTTGTATCGATAGTTTACAAGATAGTGTAATTATTATGTTTTTGTATCGATAGTTTACATGATACGTGTAATTATTATGTTTTTGTATCGATAATTTACAAGACACGTGTAATTATTACGTTTTTGTATCGATAGTTTACAAGACAGTGTAATTTATGTTTTTGTATCGATAGTTTACAAGACGCGCCCATGCGTTTAGTATGCCGTCCTGGCGTAGGATCCCCGGTAAAACGTCCGAAGCTAGAAGAGCCGTTAGGGGACGGTATGGGCATGGTGTCCCAACCAGAACTGAAGAAAGAAGACGAGGCTGAGAAAGACGGCGACAGCACTTTGTTACGATCTCGACTCGAGTTTTATCGACAGGAAAGTAATGAGGAGAAACTTAGCGCTCATTACTTGAACCGCACGTTAAAAGTGGAAGTGGATACCTTGAACCATTCGCCTCCGGCAACCACCAACGACTTTTACAATGCAACGCCCAATTTGAGTGCGGCCACAAAAGTGGATTAAGATTCTTCTCTTGCAAGTAAGAAAAAAGGAAAAAAACCGGAGAGACAACACGAAAAAAGGAGAGGAAAAGACAAGGGGGGTACATTGAAACGGCGCTCCCAAGTCAAGCATTCCTTTACGTATGCACATGTAAAACCAGCCAGCCATAGCAAAATTGAATGTCGAAGCAAAGTGTCCGTGCGAAAGAGTTTGTTGTGATATGGCGCCCAACTGTAAAAAAACCAACAAAAACCACGTGTTGATCGTGCATCTTTTTTGTCGTTGTCTTTTGTTGGTTTCGTATCAGCTTAATGGTAACCGTCTATGGTTGCAAAAGGATGGTTTTTTGCTCGACTCTTGCTTTTATCCATATCTGATCTGACGCTAATTAGTTTTCATCGCAACAAATACCTCAAGTCGAGCTAGTCTTTTTTTGGCCTAGATTTTTTGCCCCTTACAAATTTCCATTCGAAAAGGAAGTTAAAGCTATATCCTCCCTCTTCACATGGCTTTTTACTATTTCCAAATTACTATAAATTTTACTCTAAATTTGTAAGCTTTCGTGCGACAAGTGATTGTTCTGTTTTGATCGAGTATTCCCCCCCCCCCCCCCCCCCGAGCCGGTTGATTAAGAGACGGAGTTTTGATCTCGTGATATGCAACACGTGATAGAAAAATTGGCATGGTTTTTAGAACTCGGGCCTTTGCCAAGGAAATAATGGCATTGGAAAAAGAGTTTCTCACGACCGGGTTTTTGAGTTTAATGTTCAGTTCCTATTATCTTTGGCGTCAAGTTTTGTGCCAATATTTCGCCAGCAATAACTATGTGTCAATTTTTTTTGGAATAGAATCTTTTCTAGGTTTGATCTAGTTGGGCTCAGCGCGCATGTTCTGTTATTTTTTAGTGCAACAAGTCGTTTTATTTCTATTATTGTCTCGGTTTTCACAAGCGAAAACTTGGTGCATCTTCGTTGTAAATGAAACACTGCCCCAAGTGTTGAAGGGCAAGATTCTTAATGCGATAACTAGGGTTGCATCGTGGCATTTGTAAAAGATCGGAACAGTTTCAACGAATGTATCTTGTTTCAATAGACAATTGTAAGACTGCGTTGTCATGTTCCTTTTTCTTTAAACCATATAACCAGTATAGAAGAGTTTTCATTCTAGTTGAAACTTTCCATGAACAGTCAAGTTTAGAATAAAGCCCCGATTTGAAAGCGGCAGTCGACAATGCACCCGATAGATGGCGCGGACCGACTATAAACGACAAGAAGAAGAATAAAGCCCCGCGCAGTTATTCTTCATTCCCGAGTCGTGAACGCCATCTTGTGACACAAACAAAACGAACGTTTCAGTGCACCATAACAAAACCTTGTTTTTGCCGATTACGCCCATCTTGCTACAATGGATAATTATTATTACTAGTGAAGACTTAATGATTATCTACAACTTGTAAGAATCTTTGGTGAACATGTTCAATATCAGGAATCTGGTCAACCGCATCTCCCTGCCGGTATGCTACTACTTGAAAAGCTTAGCTTGCCAATGTCATTTTTATTTTGACAATGAAATGTGTGTTTCTTAGGGTGGCACTGGCAGAGATAGTACTAGTAGTGATGAAGCTTCGCCGGCTCGAAATCCAGGATCTGATCTTGGTATGACAGAGGCTGAAGGGTTTCTGTGTCCTACTTGTATGATTGCATATTCTACTCAAGAAGAACTGCAGTCGCACTATGAAGTAACGCATCTTGAGCCTGGTAAAGTTAAAAACAAATTGCACGCCAAGACCTTTAACATCTTGAAAGTTGTGAGTGATGACGGTGTCGTTTATTTATTTGTTTTTAATCTAGCTACAAATTATCTTTGCCCGGTGTGCAAGATACGTTGCAGGAATTCGAGTGAGCTAGAAAACCATTTCGCTTCCAAACATTCCCCCAGCAAGTCCAGCGACGTGGAAGAATTACGACAGGAGTTAAATGAGCTAAATACCACATTAAGAGTAAAAAAATATAAAAATTCCTTCCAAGTCTCAAGACTTTATAGTCTTTTGCTCTAGGAGGAGCGCTGGTACACAGAAGAGTTGAAGAAAGAAGTGGACCGACTGCAAAACACCCTCAACAGCCAAGATAATGGGGAAGGAGGTGATGTCCTTAAACTTCACATAAAGGGATTGGAGGAAACTAAGCAGCTATGTAAGCATGCCGTACTAGAAAAGAAATTTAGTCCACTTTCTAACTATTTCTCGCTTAACTTAACCCCTAAAGTGTCGTCAGAAGTCATTCTTTTGAGAAAACAATTAGCAGAAGCTTTGGAAGTCACCACCAGCTTGAAGCAAACCAACAGCCAGCTTCTGCAGTCCAAGTAGAGAGTTTTAGTCTTCGTTTGTGTTTCAAAAGCGACTTTTGACGATAAATTTGTAGGGGAAGTGAAGAGAACCTGGCTGAGCTGGTAAATACTTTAGAAAACCAGAAAGAGAGCTTGGAAAGAGAGCTTAAATCCAGTCTACAGACAACTCAAAAGTAACTTGTAGTGTTTTCTTTCACATTTTTTGTTATTGTCTCATTGTTTTAGTGACGACAAGACGGATCAACTGGAAAACAATCTAAAACAAGCACAGGAAGAAATCAACCGCAGTAAAACCATGCTCGCAGAATGGGAGGCCAAACATAGTGCGTGGGAGGCCGAAAAGGACCATTTAATCCACGCCCAAATCAAGTTGGAAGAAGATTTACGTACAGTTGAGCAGAGCAAAGAGAAAGCTATGGCAGAACATGAAGGAAACTCCATTTCACGAGAACAAGATTTGCAAAAGCGTCAAATGGAGATTGAAACGCTGCGTAAAGATAGAGAAGAGGTAAAAAAGGCAAAGGTCGTGCCACACTTTAAGACCCCATACTATTTTATGTTAGGCGGACGCAATTGTCGTGCAATTGCGGGCCGAAGTCACAAGTTTGCAGGAATTACTCAACCAATCTATGCATCAAGCCAAAGGGGAGCTGTCGGATCGTGAGACGGAGCTGTTCAATTGCAAATCCCAAGTGCGGGCGTTAGAACGTGAGGTTGGTTCTTAAATCTCTTTGTCTTTCTTAAACCTTTATTGGGGGTTGCTTTGACGTGCTCAATTCTCTTACGTTAATTGGATCAAGATGGCAGAATACAAATCTCGGGTCGAAGAACTCAGTCATTCCCATAGATCCAGAGACATTGAATTCCAAGCTCTCCAGGTTCAGCTCACTGACCTCCAGAAAGTGAACGAGTCCCAAGTAACCAGCCTTCAACAGTGCCAAAAGGAAGCCGAGGCCCAGATTAGCGTGATCGAAGACTTGAAGCAAGAGTTGGATGTCAAGTAATCAAAAACATGCTTTGTCACCACTTCAAACTCTTGTCCTTTTTTTTTTCTTTTTTTTTTGCAGAGCAAAAGAGCTCAAGGACGGGGAAAGCACAGTCATCCGACTAAACGACACGATCACTCGACTGGAGAAGGAACGTTCAGAGCTATTACTCACAATTGAAGCTGGCGAAGGCGTCAATACGGCTATACAGCAACTCCGAATGGAAAATGTATGCCTCACTTTGAGGAAGCCATAGCATTGACAGATTGATGTTTTGTAGGCTTCTTGGCAGGAAGAACTGACTACTACAAGACACTCACATGCTGCTGAGACGACCGAGTGGCAAGACAAGGTCCATGCCTTGCAGAAGGGCAAAAAAGAGCTGCAATCTATGAAGGACAAGGCTGAAGAGTCCAAAAGCCAGCTCGAAAAGTCCTTCGGCGAGTTAAAAGCTGAAGTTGAAGCCGGAAAACAGAAATTGCAAGCCGCTCAAGACTCTCTAACTGAAAAGGTACATGTCTAATATATCTGCCAAGCTGTCCTAAATGTCTCTGTTTGGCTAATGTTCAGAAAATTTTGGAAAAATTTGTTTTTTTAGGATGTAAATCTTGCCAAAGTGACTAGAGAATGCGAAATCGCGCAAAGAAACTGGGAAGAGGAAAAAGAGCGGTTTGTGGCGTCTGAGGCTAAATTAGCGCAAGTAAAGGCGGCAGGGGAAGACAAGTTTGCGGAAATCAAACGAGCGCATTCTCAACTGCAAAGTGAACTGCAGCTTTCGGACAAGAACGTGGCTGATGGTCAAGCTCAGCTAAGCGACCTGGAGAAGACGCATGCCACGCGAGTCCAACAGTTGACAGAGAAGCTGGCTCAATTGCAAGACGATAAGGTCAAAGGGGAAGACCTGTCCAAGATCCAAATGAGAGAGAAAGCAGCCGATTTAGAGCGTGTTGAAGCGGAATTGAGACAAACAAAGATCCAAAGAGACGCTCTGGAACAGCAAATGAATTCGACGCAGGCCGAATTGAAGAAAGTGTCGGAATTGCTGGCTGCGAACAAAGATGTTCTCCTCGAGAAAGAAGAATCTCTCAAGACTTGGGAGCAGAAATTTTCCGAGTCGCAAGCTAGTTTGCAAGACAAGACGGAAGAAGTTGTCGCATTATCGGAAGAAATGAATCGTTCCCACGTCAAACTTCAAAATTTGACCGAGGTAGAGCTAATTTGCCATAGTTTTTTTTTTAATTTCATTCCTTTCCGACTCCCATCATGGCGTAGGAGTCGAAAGTAGTAAAGACACAAGTCGTTGAACATGCAGAGCTGTTAAGGGAGAAATCGGCTGCCATTAAGGAATTAAAGGAGAAGACAGAGTTGTTGTCGTCGCAAGTGGAACAAGCGGAAGTGCAGTTAAAGTCTGCCAATGAGAAGTTATTGGCTAGTCAAGAAGAAGTGGCAAGTTTCCAGCTAGTCAAAGTGCAGCTTGAAGGCGAACTCGATCGTTTGAAAAACGCTAGTACCAAACAGAAAGAAGACCTCGAAAAGGTGATTTGTTCTTATGACTTTGGTGTGGCACCCCCAAAATCTTCTCTCTTTTTTTAGGAAATGTTGGAGCTCAAGGAAAACACACATATTCTCCAAGCTGAAAAATTGTCGCTCGAAAATCACTTTAGTCAAGAAAGATCGTCGTTTCAGTTAAGCCTCGAGAAACTAGAGCGAGACATGTCGGTTTGCGATATTGAGAAGAACAAATTACTGCAGGGATGGGTATAAAAAGAAGGCTGCTTCGACGGAATAGCTTATTTTTCTACCTAATTCGCTTATTGTAACTTTCTGTTAGAATAACGACAAGGATCTTTGGGAGAAGCGGAAGCAAGAGTGGCAAGAAGCGCAGGCTCTGCTACAAAAGCAGAAGCAAACGCTGACGGAGAACGTGAATATACTCAAAATAGACTTGGCTCAAAAGGAGAAACGGCTTATTGATATTCAGACCAGCTTGGATGACACGGTATCTGCTAATCTAGGTAAATTTTCTATTATATATTGTATATTTCGTGATTGTATTGGGAAAAGACTTGATTTTTCTTTGACGTTTTAAGAATTGGAAGCGCGCGTAAGTGTTTTGGATGATGAAAGGAAAGAGTCTATGCAGAAATGTGCCGATTTGGACCACGAGTTGGAGAAATTGCGTACGGTGACTGTGGATGTTCGCAGACGTTTGGAAGACAGTCAAGCAGCTTTACATGAACTCTGCCGTGAAAACCAAAGCTTGCAGGTAAAAACACCGTCAAAGGGAACTCTAAGCTCTTCATGTTTTTTCATTTAATTTTGAGCTATGGCTTTTTGATAGATGGAGAATGCCAAGCTGCAAGGACAGAAATGGGCGGATGATTCAGCTGCGGCGTCTTGTTCGGCGTGTTATAAAGAGTTTTCGTTAACTGTACGTAAGCATCATTGTCGGAATTGCGGACAGATTTTCTGCAATGACTGCTCTGCCAAAAGTGCCATTGTGGGCGGCAGCAAAAAGCCGTTACGTGTGTGCGAGACTTGTTATAAGGAACTGGGCTCTCGATAAGAGCTCCTTGGCTTTTACCGAGAGAAATTATAAGTTAACTATATCTTATTCGCTCTCTCGTAATCGGATAGAAGCATTCGAACCCAATTTTGTAACCGTTGTTTGAAATTCCAAAAGTAAAAAAATACCCCCGAACCCTGGAACAGCCTTGAATTTTTTTTTTTTTTATTTTATTCAAAAAAATTTTTCAAAAAAATATAATTTTTTGTTGTATGATTCGTAATTTTTTTGATAAAAGCGAATTTTTTAATATTTTTTATAAATTTTTCAAGAAAAGCGCCAAAAAGGGGGCGTGACCTAAAAAATGGACGAATCCTATTGGTGGATTGGACCAAAAAGTGGGCGTGGCTCCTTTTCGAGCTGGGAAAGCGTTTTCTGGGCTTTTTTCCATAAGGATCCCTGCACGATCAAGGGGGTCCCCTTGAAAAATCGTCAAAAATTGAGAGCCTCGCCCCTTTCCCTGTTCCCAACTCCCTCCCCTGCTCGGTTTCCTATCCTCGATATTCGAGCTCGTAATGCCGAAGCATCACAATTTCGAATATGGGAATAGGAACCTTGCCGGGAAGGCATTTGGTACAGGGAAAGGGAGCCATTTAATGTTTCGCATTTTCGACGAAATAAAGTGCCTCGACCGGGAATCGAACCGAGGACCTTTGGGTCCCCAGTCGTGCGTGTTATCCACGCGGTCATGGGCTTATATATAATAATCGTTGAAACACCTATAAATACAATTATGAACTGAGCCAGTGTACGGTGTCAGGGTGGCACCCATCTTTTGTTCGATTTATCTATATTTATTATTTATTTATACATGATGGTTCGCCTACAGGCGTACCTTGTATTCTCTAGTTTGCATTATCATACTGTATTTCTTTGTATATTTCAAAAATTTAATAAAAATTGCTTCTTTATTTTTGTTCACGAGTGTCATGGAATTTTGTTCGTAATGGAAAATAATTGCAAAGCCATATATTTTCTTTTAAATTATTTGTATTACACACATACAATACACGTGTATGGTCGTTATGGACCACACAACTGGACAATCAACTGGACACAAATCACGTCCATTCAGTTATTGAATGTCCCTTGCCACCCCGTTATTAGAAATTGCGCCGAAAATTACTCGAACATAAAATAAATATCATTTTTATTCCGTGTCTCGAATTTACAGAAGATGTAAAAGAAGCGTGTCGTGCTACTATGGGAGTCTTAAAGCTATTTGGATTTGGCCAGAAGGTCGGTCTGAGATAAAATGGAAGACATCAAAGTTTTATCCTGTAGAGTAGCTTCCACATCTCTTTCGTCATAACGCATGCTTACCTATATGAAACAAACAATAAAATTCATTAGAAACAGTTCATAAATCCTTACAAGCTAAAAGAAAATGAAGAAAAAACGTCTTACTTTGGCCAAGCGAGCTTCTTTTTGTGCTTTAATACTCAAAATTCCTCTTGACTCCACCAAAGAGCAGAGATTTTGGAATTCACTATGGTCAATAGAAGGAAGATTATGCTTTCTGCAAATCTTGGCGTAGGTATCGTGTAACTGCAAGGTTAACAACAAGATTAATACACCAGCGACTCGGAAAATATAAAGCACTAATCCCCATTACCTTCCCCATGGTGACTTCTTTAGTTTTGCTGGCTTTGGAGAGCAGTAGTAAAGTACAAACTAAAATCTTCTGTTGTAAAGGCAGGCCATTTTCATCCGAATCCAATTTCGTGGTAACGACATTGCCATAGGTCCTATTCCACAAGGCTAAGATCTGTGCCAAATCCACTGCTTTGACGGCAACCGGTTTAACAGCGTTTGCTTTCAAGGGAGAATTCCCATGATCGGGCACCGTGTGAAGAATAAGTTGCTTTTTGGCCTCATTTTCGTTCAACTCAATCGCACGTCGACAAACATCCAAAGCTTTCCGCAAATCACCCGAAACGGCTGCGACTTTACCACTCAGGAACTGAATCGCGTTCGGTTTGATAAGCAAGCCACTGTCGGACAGTTTTGCCAGCCTGGCTGACAAAATCTGGACGATTTGAGCTTTCGTGTACGGTGGGAAGTTCAGCAATTGGGGTTTGGCAGCTAGTCGAGTTTGAAGTCGCAGTAAAATGCGGTCTGTAAGGTCTAACGCATTGGCAATTCCAATAAGGATAAGGCGAGAATCGGCTAAGGCAGGCAGTTCAAAAACGCTGTAAACCACGCTTTGACAGCTTGTGTTTAATTGATCCAATTCGTCCAGAATCAACACCCTAACAAAATAGTCAATTTTAAAATTGTACAACTTAAAAACGGACATTAATCCTTACACAGGTTTATTCTGGCGAGTCACTACTTGCTCCAGAAACCGTACAGTTTCTCTTTCGGATTTGTAGGAGAATTTGGGGTCCAATGCCTGCGCGATTCGGGTATAGACTTGCGAAGGCGTCCGTAAGGACATGCAGTTGATAAAAACCGTCTTAAAACTTCCCATATCGTCCGCCTTTTGCTGCAAGAGGTGGAGCAAACAAACCGTTTTGCCCGTGCCTGGAGCTCCGGATATGTACAGACTTCCAGGTTGAGAAGTGGTCAAGTGTCTCCTAAGGAAAGTGTTCAAAACTTCAAGCTGAGATTCGCGACAGAGCAAAGTGTCTGGAACGGAAGTATGAAGGGCTTGTTTGGCTTCTTGGTAGGGAGAAACTAAAGAGAACGAATAAGATGGGTAAAATTAACTTGTAAATTAGATAAAAGTAGAGAATTTAACTACCGTTGGGGACGCTGAGCTGCAAGGAAGCTAGCTTTGATGACGGAGAGGAAACAACTGCTTTAACAGGACTAGATAAGGCTAAAGTGACTCTATTTTCAGCCTGGCTAACAACTTCTGTCTTGCTCGGAGTTGAAGACCCTGGTTTGCTAAACAAGGCCCGTTTGACTGCTCCTTTGCTAGGACTTGTACTGGAGACTTGCGAATTTTCGTCCTGAATAAGCTTGGCCTTTTTCTCTGGTGAACATGATTTCACTGGCTCGGAACCTGCAAAGTGAAAGTAGATATAAGTTACGAATCTTCACTATGAAGGTTTAGCAAAGAAGATGAATTATTCTTACCTTTGGAAGTCGCCCTTGTTACACGTTTCCTGCTTGGGAAGTTCAACACTGTCTGCACTGAAGCCATGGCACTATTTCAAGGAAAGAAGAAACTTTTCACTCGATTAACACACTGTTGGGAGTAAAACGTCGTTTAAACAAGCTTCAACTGCGACAGATCTTGCACGACTCCAAAAGATGAAACCCAAAGTGCAATTGAGCCAGCTGCAAGCTCACAAAAGGACCCGACAATGGACCGCGCGTAAATAAAGAAAGAAAAGGCGCCAATCCCATTACCATAGCAACCGCTTTCATGACGAAGCACGTGGCGTCACACCGGTTCCCTTGACAGCATTCTATAAACAGAAACAACAATAACAAAGAACAGGCTTGTTTTTATCTTATTCTAAGATGAGTTTAATTACGAAAATTTACCAGACTTTAAGAAGCTCAACTACTTCAAAAATCCAAGGCCTTTACCCTACACGTGCTGCACAAGTCTGTTCGTGTCCAAGTGCCAACTTTAAGCTCCAAAACGCCGTAATTAATCCGCAAAGTATAAGTAATTACATTCAGTTTCGCAACACTCAAATTCAAAGCAGAAGCGTTTGCACTACCAGAAGGAACTATGCAAAATACACAGATGAAGAACTGCAAACGATTATTAAGGAAATTGAAAAGGATTTCGGCTTAACCACGCCAAAAACTACATCCGACCAACCACGGCAAGCGTCAGCCGAAGACTGGCAAACACTCGGCCAAGATGCCGAAGAAATCGAAGAATACGACGAGCTTAGAGGCTTCAGTAGGCAAAGTAAACCTTCTTGTATATTAAAACAGTTACAGTCTTAAAGAAAACCTATTTCTCTTTGCTTTAGGAGGCAAAACGGGCGTTTTTGACATCGAAGAACTCATACAACTCCTCCGCCAAGAGAACCTACAAGACATCTGCGTAATCGCAGTCCCACCTTCCATCCAGTACGTGGATTACATGGTCATAACTACCGGGAAATCTGCTCGACAACTCAAGGCGGTTGCAGAATTTGTGCGCAAAGTATATAAACGTCGTATAACCCCGAACGAATTTGTTCCCAATGTCGAAGGCAAGAAATCCAGTGATTGGGTAGCTTTGGATTTGGGTAAAAAAACTTGCATTTATTTGCGTCCTTCAATACTGAAATAAAATAATAAGAAAGAAGTATCTAAACTGTTCGTGTCTTAGGGAACATGGCTTTGCACATTTTCACGCCAAAGGCTCGCCAACTTTACGATTTGGAAACGTTATGGGCCGTTGGGCCGCAATATGACGATGTGGATCATGAAGTAGTTCCAGCCACCCAGTTACTAGCTCAGTATTCTACTCCTGTCACATATGGGCAACAGCATATCGCTACTACATAAGTGCTACTAATTGCTTGAATACAATTTGACGTTTCATAGTTTCAAACTCCCAAGTCGCATCACTAAATAGTACATATGATTACTAAACCCATTACAGATGAAAAAAAAATTGGATGGAAATTATGCAGATGTCAACGAGGATGAGATTGGGTGAATGACCGTTTTCCGAAACAATTTAGCCACACACAAAAAATTCGTACATGAAATTGCGAAGCCAGAAGTTACTACCTTCCGAGACTAAAAGTTGAAACCAGGATGACCACCAAACCCTCCTTGTCCGCCCATATTTGCTCCTCGGAAAGCGCCGCCAAAAAACGCTTGGAAAATGTGATTAGGATCCACGTCTTTCACAATTTAAAATCAATCGATTACTCACGATACAACAAATATAAATAAATTAATTACCATTATGGAAGCCGCCCACATCCATGTCTTCCAAATCCTGGCCATTGTCGTAACGCGCCCGTTTCTTTGCATCCGATAAAACGCCGTAGGCCTCGCCCAGTTCCTTAAACTTCTTTTCCTGCTCCTTTCGTTCGTGTTCTGAAGCGCTCGAGTGGCGATCTAAATAAAAAGGACACAAAATGGATTGAAAATGGCGAAAATCGTTAACAAAATGAGTCAAATAGAAGGAAATCTCACCTGGATGGTGAACAAGCGCTCGTTTCTTGTACGCCTTTTTGATTTCGTCTTCATTGGCATTACGATCCAAGCCCAGGATCTTGTAATAGTCTTTACGCTGCGATTTCTTCAACGCGAGCTTAGCTTCTTGCAAAAGTCGCTTGTTTTGGGGACACTTATCCATCTTATTTACCGTTTCGTAGTCTCGTATCGCTTCCTCGAACTTCTCGCTGTCCATATAGCATTTAGCTCGTCGTAAGTACGGTTTGATGTAAGTTTCATCCAACTTGATGGCTTCGGTGCAGTCCACAATGGCGTCTTCGAGTTTGTTGAGCTAAAAATTCCAAGAATTCCGTTTACTCATCTTCAAAAACACCTTAATAGACTCTAAAATTACCTTTACGGATACTAAAGAGCGGTTAAAATACAATTTGGAGTTGGTGAGCTTGTTCGCGGAGTCGATTTTCATGGCAGCCGAATAAGTATCGTAAGCTTGTTGTAATTCTCCATTTTTAAAGGCCTTGTTGCCCTCCTCCTTCCTGGTCTTCAAGAGCTTGGCTTTCTGCGAACAAAATTAGCATGAGCACGTTTTCCTTTCTCTTTTGGGAACAAATGTTAGCTTACCTTGTAAATCTCGCTGGCTTTTTTGTGATCCGGAGCAAAACGCAAGACTTGGGCAAAGACTTGGAATGCCTTTTCAACGTTATCCTGGTAGTAATACACCATTCCTTTAATCAACATAGCGTCCGCGCTGTTGGGATCTTTCCGCAATGCATCACTAAGAGTAAAAAAACTTGCCTTAAAAGAGATTTCCATCGATTTTGCCCAAATTTCAAGTACCAGGCAATATCATCGGCTTCTCTGTAGCGTCCTAACAGGATAAAAATCTCTGCCTTCGACAATTTCAGTCGAGCGCATGCTGTGGCGTGTTGCAAAGCAAGTTCAACGCGGTAAAGCGCCTGAAAACGAGAAATTAGTTCAATCTGTCGTCGTTGGTAAGGTATTGTCCTTCCAGACAACGTACAAGACGATAATCATGTTTAGCCACGGCTTTGTGTAACTCATCTTCGGCTTTTTGGAAACTTTCCACGTCTTTGTAGTCGTTAATGATGACAGAGTTCTTCGGGTCCAATTCTTGTGCTCTGGTCAACGAACTAATGGCCGCTGCGGCGTCTCCCATGACCAGGTTACATTTAGCCATACGGATATAACCCTGCAGATACAGAAATAGCTCGTTAACGTCCCACAAGTATGTGCGAATCTCTTACTTTGGTGAAACTGGGATCGAGACGAACACTTTCTCTGGCGTCTGATAAAGCCGCAGCGTAACTGCACATCATCATCAAACATGCTGACCTGTTGCCATAATACGAGGCGTTTTGGGGACATAACTCTACAAAATAGCAAAAAACGTAGAATACATTTGAATCTAAAAATAAACTCTTAAATTCTTACCTATTGCGCGAGTGTAGGATGAGAAAGCTTTAGTGTACTCTTTAGCTTTGTAATGAGTATTTCCTTCTTCTTTAAACGTCTCAGCAATACTAAAAAGAAATACATATATTCATAATTAGCTTTTGTAGAAGAATCATCTTAAATTATCATATATCTACTTTAAAACTTCAAGCATACTTTAAGGATTCCACATAAATCACCAATTTAACACTAAGCGTCTCAACAAAATGAAAACAAACAGTCCTACTCAAGTCTACCTGTCTAACCGCCCTAACGGATCATAAACGGGTTGCGGGTCCGCAGGCTTGGCTTGACTCTGCGCCCACTGATCCGCGGTATGAGCCGACGTGGATCTTAAAACCGGGGCTTCGGTGCCAGCCGAAGCAGTAGTGGACGCTGAAGCGGATCGGATAACCTCTGAGGGCCGCATATTCGCGCTAGCGAACGTTTTGGTGGGCGAAACTCGTGCGCGCGGGGGTTTGGGCGAACTGGGCGACGGCGAAGGCGAGCGTCCTGTTTTGAGTGGCGAATTGCGAGGCAGTGACCCTCGCCGTGACAAAGTCGGCGACTTCGGCGGGCTTTTGCGTGTAAACATAGGAGACGCCATCTTAACGCTGGTCGACTTGGGAGTCGGCGACTTTTGACTTGGCGACCTTTGACTGCATGGCGTGGTAGATTTCACTGTTGTCGATCCCGAAGAATGTCTGGACTGGTTTCCATGGTTCGAATCGAACGAATTCGACTTGGAAGTCGGGTAGGAAGACGTTACATCAGCAGAAGAGAAGGAAGACGACTTGGAAGTCGGTCCGAAATGGAGATCGCTGGGTGAAGGAGACAAATCGGCCGTGACGAAAGACGAAGACTTGGACATTCCGTTCATCATGGACGACGTCGACGACTGTCGAGACATGGACGTCTTCCAAGACGGCGTCGATGAAGAAGAATGTGACAAATTGATAAAAGAAGACGCGCTGCCCGATTTCCGCGTCGGCGAAGGCGATTTCATGGGTGATTCACCGGTCCGTCGCCTCCTGGGCGGAGCTGGACTCGACTGGGGACTCGGTGAAGGCGAAAGCGAGTACGTGGCGGAAGACCTTTTCACGTGCTTCACCCTAGGATGGACACTAGGTGGTCCGTCTTCCTCGTGAACCGTGAACAGACCCTTCTTGGTGCCAAATTCCGCCGACTCTCTGTCTGCGTCCTCGGCTCGCTTCGGTAAAAGTCCTTCAGCTTTGAGCTCCGCCATAAACAGGTCAAAATCGCTCACGGTCTGCGCCTTGTCTTTACACTTGTCATCTTTATTGTTGTTGGCATCCATGGAAGCTTGCGAGACTAAAGTTTCCGTCGAGGAGGTTTGGTTTCCGCAACCAAACTCTTCTAATTCGTCTTCAGGCCGGGTTCGTTTCTCTGGCGATACTTCCCGCTCAATCGGGATGATCCTCACACGTGGCTGACTGACCTTCTCGCTCTTCACCTCGGTAGTGCGGACGGGGATGACGTAAACCTTCGACGTCCCCGACTGCGATTTGCGTTCCACGTTGATACTCGTCCGATGTTGCGTCCGATTTTCCTTCTCCTCCGTCTGGATGCGGATCGGGATGATTCGCACGTGGTTCTTGGGTACTGGATCGGTACTTTCATGCGTTTTGAACTTCTCGGAGGATCCCTCGGTGGGGGTTGGCGCAGGTGAATGCGGCTCCGAGTTAATTATAGGGATGATTCTCACGCTTGGATTGTGGATTGGATGAATGGGGACAATCGGCTTGGCGCGAGGGCTAAACTGCTCTTTCTCTTCATCCTGCGACTCCCGAAATACGCCCAATGGCCGGCTAGGGTTGGTTAACACACGCAGCGTGCAACTTACAAACGATCGGTACGTGTTCTTGGGACTGGCTGATGACGGAGCATGGGAATCGCCCAAAATATCCGCTTGCTGTCTCCAGCGTGTTCCAAAAACAACGCGGGTGGCGCGGAACGGTGGACTCGTGGTGTCACTCGTGTTATTTTCGGCTCCTGAAGGGCCATTCAACGCTGATCGACTGTATTGCGCCGCGGATTTGTTCAACAACTTCTCCAGACGATCATTCTGGGCTGCCAAACCACTGCTCAAGTTCCTCTTCCCCTCTCCGGACGCGTTTTCCTCTAGTTTCTTCTTGTAAGACACATTCACGCTCCCGGAAGCCGTTCCGGAAGGGCCTCCAGCGGTTCTGCCCGCATTGTTCTGCAATGATCGGTGGCTCGGCCGATCTGGGTAACCCCGGCGAGCCGGAGAAGAGCTCGATGGTATTCCCAAGCCTGTTGCTGACGTACTCGAGCTGCCGTTTGCTGTATAAGGATCGCGCCTTATATAGTTTCCGTTATGACTAAGTCCTAATGAAGAATTCGGAGCGTGTTTCACTACGTATTCTCGATTGCTTGGCGGACGGTAGGAATTCAAATCGTACGTTCTATGACTCCCGTTGCTGGAGGAATTCGTGAGATTCGACGACGGTTTGTCACTTGGCCGATTCCGTGATGACGTCATCGGCGTTCGGTCCAACCAGTACTTGCTCCTGGTTGTGCTTGAACCCGTCCCCGGATTGCCTGATCCCACTGTAATTCCATCAATTTTATACATTTTTTCGTGACTTCAGAAAGACTAAGAATCATACTAACATCATACAGTTTCACAGTTTCAGAATTTTTCTTTTTTTTAGACAATTTCGGTCTAAACTCGACAGTTTTGTCACTATCACAGTGATTCCCAGGCGCGGAGATGGATGGACACAATACAAACAATACAAAAACCCGCCCCTATGACACCTCAACCTCTCACGGAGTGAATCCCGATGAGGACTGGTCTAACTGTGGGAAAAAGCGAAGAGAATCTCAAGGCAAATCGGACTTCGGGGGTTCTCGGCCGGCGGATGCATAGATGAGAGAGGTGGAAGCGAAAGTGGCTGTTACACGACTCTCGGTTTGAAGGCCAGCTTCATTGACGTCATCTCTCCAACACCACACACTATATCCGAGACATCGGGCAAGAAAAAGCGCTCCAAACTCACAGCAGGTTCGAACTGACAGCTAGAGATGGAATCACGCCACGCCAGATTAAGAAAGAGCGAAATTCAAGGTAAAATCTCTTAACGATGAGCAAGGGTAAAACGTTGATTACTTGCAAACGTTGTTCAAAATTCAAAATTTACCTTTCCCTTTGACCGAAAACGTGTTCGCGAAACTGTTCAAATACGGCTTAAGTGGAACAAGGAAAGTTGCAAAATGAAAGGGAACGCTTTGGCGAAGTGTCCAGTGTCCCCTTTTGGCCTCAAAAGGAGCAAACGTAATTCATCGTTATGTATGGGCAATACAATTGCGCAAGAAGAAATGCATTGGATCGAAAAGGCGTTTACAGTAAACGCAAACGCGTTTGTAACTCGTTTTATTGGGAAACTTTTCCACGAGTAAAGGTGATTGAACTGTGGGGTCAAACTCTATCCAAAAGGAAGAGGAAAAACATCGACTTCCACGTTTGGGTTTAAAATGTTTATCGTAAAGCCAAAACGAGACAGACGTTTTTGTTAAGGTTACGGTGCAAGATCATTATGTTAATTTTCAGCGAGGGTGTGATGGGGTCTTTCTCTGGGTGTTGCGACCTTGTCTCGTGACCACCCAAACTACACCACACCCAACACCCAAACTTAGGAAAACAGACCTAAACTGCTGAAAAGAACCGAAAACACCCTAAAAGTTGCTTAAAAACCCCAAGTTAATAACGATTTCCTTAAGTGATGAGAAAACGGAAGATGGATAGATTTCCATAAAAGATTCCCAAGTTTAGGTAATGGATTTCCCCTTAAAATCAATTAGATTAATTACTATTTTTCTATGAATTATTATTTACTTTTTTTTACCATTTTTATATTTATTTAATTATAAGAGATTAATAATTTTTTGATTTTAAGAGATTTAAAAATTTTAAGAGATTAATATTTTTTAAGAATTTATTTTAAGCTTCGTTGGGAATTTTTTTAGATTCTTAGGTAACCTGCGTAAACAAGGATCACTCAAGCAAGATCTTTTTGGTCCTTTTCTTAACGCTTTTTCAACAGAATGGTCTTTGTCTGTGTCAGCCAGTATAATTAGATAGGCTTTCCTGGCCACCTTTCAAGAGGAGGTGCTAAGTTAAGTTTGGGCTGAGGAAGTACGGAAATAACTGGGATGCAACTTTTGTCTCCGAAGCAAAACCCTTTTAACTTCGTTCAAAAGCTCAAAAGAGCCTCCGTTTCGCTTATTTACTCAACCATCCTGCTGCTGGTGGCATTGGCACTCAAAACTCATTGGCCCAAGCACAAAGAACATAGAAGTTAGTATTCTGGTCCTTAAGCTGCTGATATTTATGCATATTCCAGGTAATTAAATTTGATAAAGTATACCTTTTGGAACACAGTCACGTTTAGAATGGAAATCGCTTTTTCCCCGTCTGGCATCGCGTGTTTTATAATACATGATGAAATATTGAACACACCACGACACGAGCGAAACAAACACGGAATTCTGCATCAGCTACTTAGCTAGTAGCCCCACCTGTGCATCTGGAATTTTACTAATTAATAAACGAATCTGTAATAGACCTTTTTGAACCCTTAACTTGTTCCTATACCCCCTAACATGATAGTTTGGGACGCGATTCTAGGGACTAAACATCAATTGTGAGGGTTTAGTAAATGTTAAAACATGGAAGGCTACAATGAAACTTCAATATTGAAACTCTACTTACACTTCAGGGGGAGTGACATCTTCGATTTCGTCGTTTTCCATGGGTTCCTCGACGTTCACAATCTCTTCCAGAAACTTCACATCGTTGTCACTGATGTCTTCTTCAATTCTTATCTCTTCAACGTCGGATTTTGCCAACAGGTCAGCCATGTTTTTCGTTTAACAAACGAACCAGCAGGAACCGAACACTATCAAGTTGAATAGGAATCGATTCGTAACACAAAACGATGCCAATTCCCCGCGCTACCTTGAAACAATGGCTTTTGTTTCGTAAATTTAGCAGAAAAACGGGAAAATATCTCGCCCTTCTTACCGACCTTGGACGAGTGAGTTCAGGAATGTAAGGAAAGGAAGAAAACTCTTTATGAGCACTTGTATAATCCGAGATTTAAATCTGGAAAAACCTAGATTAGAATTCCCTTGCAGAAGAGGATTTTCCACGTAAGAATATGGACCAACTGCGAGTACTACAATGTGGAAGAACTCACGTTTCTTCCGGTTCTCACTTTCTCAGGTCAGGATGGCGAAACTGTCCGCAACTTTGGAAATGGGTCCACAGGTTCATGGCACAATGAACCCTTGGCTCCGCCTACTTTTTCGCAACTAGTGCAACATATGATATTATTAACATGTCGCAAATACAATTAAAGACGAAGCATTTGGGTGCTAGATTTAGATTTTATTATTCTATGTGTTTGGCAAAGTGCTCAGGACTTGTAATATTGTTCAAGTTCTTCATGAACTGGAGCGAGGACACGCCGATCTTTTAAATTAACCACCCAGCCAGGTTCAAGGCCATAGAACACTTGTCGTGGGTCTTTTCGTTCGAGTAACATGTTTAATTTGGGATCTTCTCGTAAGTTAGGCAGGATATAGCCGAATTTCTGCGCTAAAATTAAGCGCTCTTGTGCTACTTCCTCGGGATCGGCTAAATAGCCGCGGTTTTTGGGATTTGAATAGAATGACACCAAATCTTGGGGTGGTAACTGGCGTTTGGGAATGGGAGCGCCTTTGTTGAAGAAGTTTAACGGATTGATGAGGGCCCATAATGACATTATGTCATAAAATGCTGTGGTGATTACCCCGCCGTTACGTTCGACAGCAGCAATCACTGGTTCGGTAGCCCATTGTACTTCCAAGTTGATTTTCGCACGAAATATATCGGCTCCCTAAGAGGAACGACGTTAGTTCCGTTTAATAAGTTAAAAGGAGTATTAAGATTACTTCGTCGAGAAGCTGGACACCATACTGTCTTTCGTCAGGCTTCAAAAAGTACAGTTTTGTGTTACAAATGGCAGCTAGGTCGATTGGTTCCTCAGCATTCAGTCTTCCGGTGTCAATCATCTTTTGGATCTGCAAAAGGGAGATTGGGGGGTATTCTCTCCGCATACTGTAAGTAAATAAAACTTTAAATGTGTTTCATTTTCGTGATAAAGCGATAGAGGTAGTACTGGTGTCCTTTGTAGTAAGTTGGCTCATAGGGCACTCGAAGATAGAATGGATTGTTGCCTGTTTCGTAGCCTAAACGCATGTAGTTTTGACGTTGACCAGATCCCTTGTTACCAGCACCATGTTTATCACCACCATGTTGACCTCTTCCTCGCTTTTTCTAAAAATAGTAAATACATGACAAATAATGAATGTTTGTATTTGGGGGAGACTTTATATGGGAAATTAGAAACTTACTGAGCTTCCAGCTCCAGGATTTGGCCGCAGATTGTTTAACGCCACACGTGGAAGACTTCTAAGCAAATCTAGAGCCTTTTCTGATGGCATACTTAACTCTGAATCGTTTTAAATATCACGGAACACGAATAAAAACAATGTTTTTGCCGGCGTGCAAAGCGAATGCGAACTGTGATCGCAAGCTCTCACTAGGCTTGGGAATTTTCCTTTATGTTAATTGAGAATTGATCGAAAATCCACCAATTCTTCATTAAAACCATTCACTATATTGTTCAACTAAAGCTTTGAACTTTATTACAGCTGTGGGGTCACATATCGCTCTTATAAAAGCAAATATTACACAAATTAACATTAACATTCGCCATGTCCGTCTGCATTTGTATTATTTTTTTTATTATTTTCTTTAGTTATTATAAACCTTTATATTAGAAGATACCCTTGTTCGCATATAGATGACCCGATATACTGTGGGTAACGATAAAGTCGAATAATAATATTGCATTATTTTAAGGGATATAGACATTTGAGAGGACCCACCAGCCGTGTCTTGCGTGTCAATAGCGGAATTATCTACACCTTTCCCGCACCTTTGTGTAAAATTCCGTATAGCTAGTCTCCCATCAAAAAGCGTTCCAAATGTTAATTAAACTATCCACCCTGTCCATATAAATAATGAAAAGGCAACTGGTTATTTTCTTGACAGTAGTGCATTTACATAGTACGCAGAGGTACATATAGAACAACAGTAGTAAACACAGAAGAGTGGCGAGGGTCGCATAAACGTCCCAAATTTCAACAAACACCAGCACAGAGACACAAAATAAACCTCTTTTCTGATAAAAACAATACTCCCACTCATTTCTCTCAGTCGATATATATTTATAATGGGTCCTCCTGTTTCTACTCATGTTCTTTTTGATAACGGCTCGAAGTTCACAGGCACATGTGCAACTCTAAAAAATAGTTTTTACGTTTTTTGCTCCAAAAGAAAAACAAAACCATGAATTTTAAATAAACATGAACCCGTTCTCGAAGAAACTTGTCTTGAAAAACTTCTGTCAGCCTTCCCATGCAGCCATTCATGAGAGTTAGGACAGTAATAACGCTTAATTTAACTATTCTTGTTTACTTTTCATCGAAAATGCTATTGACTTGAAACCAATTAGCCTGTTGCCCTTCGACCGTAACAATAAAACCTTGGTGATGTTCCCACGAATATCCAACTTGGTTCTATATCTTTAAGGAACTTCGTCATCTTCGTTCTGGTACGCAACGTAACGCACCGATGACTTTTCATTCATTAACAAGGACTATAGAAACGTATTAGCAAAACTCCCATTTGAAACTTGAGATAAAGAACATACTTGGTTCTCTTCCTTCGATGGCGGCGATTTCAGGAAATACATCAGTGGCGCGTACATGAAGTTAATCATGGCAATGCCAAACAACATCCAACCAAAGCCAATGGTTTGGACCAACGTTCCACTCAATGCCGGACCTTCAAAGACAAATACACAAATAAAATATAATATATAATAAAATATAAATCAAGAAAATATTATAATATTTAAAAAAATAAAATCTGAAGACACTTTGACACTTTTTGACTAACCAATCGCAAATCCTAGACAGAAAGCCACATCTCCGATGGCGTACACTGATCCATAGACAGAGGCATGTCTCAAGTCGACCAAGTAACCCAATTCAGGCATCATGGAACTGTCAACCATTCCTACAGCAAAACCTAGGCCAGCATTGGGTAATATCAAGTCCTCGATCCGCCTCGCAAAAGGAATCTGTTGCAACCGGAAAGATAAAAACATAAAAGAGAAGAAAGGACAGAAAAATAACATAGTTGCTTAGGAACCGTTTTGAATAACAAGGAAGGATTTTCTTATGTTTACGCATATGAGGCAAATGCCGATGATAATCAATCCTATCATCGAGGCTAACCACCGACCAATTTTATGGCCCAAGGGTCCAAATAAGTTGGTTCCAATAAGATATGCAATAGACGCAGGTAGGAAGGCAGCACCTAATTGCCATCGGGGAGCAGACATGGTGTCCATCATCCAAATAGGTAAAGAAGGTTCCAGCATAGCTATTCCCATATTGCCAAACGTGATAGCACCTGTAATAATAATAAATAATACTATAAACACTAAATAACAGCAAAAATAATGTCAATCTTATGCTAAAACAATCAGTTTAGTGAGGAAGTTCTAAAAAAGTCGTTTTGAACTTGGATTACCAGCCGCGACTATGATATACGGATCCGAAACCAAGGATTTCATGGAAGGCGGGTTCTCGGGTTGTTTAGCGACAGCTGGTTGTAGTACCAGCAGTTGCAGAACTGTAAAAACACACAAAAAAAGAAGAATTTTGTTCAATTTCTTAAGAATGTCCAAGGTAATAAAAGGATTTCTGGAGCAAGAATGAGTTTACGGCCGTCTAAGAGTGCTAAGCCGGCGAGTATCAGAAAAGGCGCTGTTTTGCCCACAAACTGGTACATGATTCCTCCAAACGGTGGTCCAATAAGCACTCCCAATGCTAATCCTCCCAAAGCAATACCCATAGCGTTTCCGCGTTCCTTATCATTGGTATAGCATGCAGCCAACATTCCCATGCCTGTAAAAGAAAAACAAAAGAAAATTTCAGATTTTCATTAACTCGTAACGCAAAAAGAGTTAACCTGAGACCGATGAGCAGGACGATCCGATTCCTTGGAGTGCGCGGGCCATGAACAGTACCAAGTAGGATCTTCCGAACGCGAAAACTGTTGTTTCAAAATGTAAAGCCAGGGTTATAAACAAGGATAAAAAAGGGCATAAGAAGAACGGTAATTACTGATGGTAGATATGAACATAATGACGAAGCCGGCGAACATAGGGATGCTGTATCCAATCCTGAGGAAATGAAAAAATCGGATTTAAAACTCTTTGAACTTTTATCTCTCTTCGTTTTCGTTTTTTTTTCTTCTTTTTTAAAAGACATTTTCCTCGTGACCTGATGTAAAAACTATTGTTTAAGCCAAGAGAAAGACTAGGAGTAATTAAGTACTTTGTCGACTCTAAGACCGTATCAGTTTGCACTGAACCTTAATTTGGACGAAGATTTCAAAAAGAATTAATTTAAAATTAGAAAGAAGAATTGTAATCTTTTACTTTTTATTTTGTATAAAGAGTCAAGTCGATCGGGATTGGGAACTCATTAAGTAACCTCCACGACCTGTACTTGCATGTAAGCCTTCTTTAACGAGCAAAAGATTACACAGGGTAGAATAAATGTCTAGGAGGAGCGGAGAAGGAAAAAATTCAGCCTTAAAAACTAAAAAAGAAATTGAGGAAATAGATCCATTTTCCTTTACCTGTTGGTTAACGGTCCTACAAAGGGATTTGCGAGGAGCTGTATAAACGCCTTGGAAGCGAACATAACTCCTACTTCCACGTTTTCATGCAGGAGTTCTTCATGCTTGAGTTTTTCTTTCAGATCAGCTGGACTCAATGTAGTGGTACTTATCGCCTCAGCAATAGCAGCACAGGGAAAAGAAGCTAATAAAGTGGCGTTTTCCCCAGAAGGACCAGGATCGAAAGGAGTTGTATTCTGTGGCCGTTCCGTGGATAAAACCGAAGACATGACTTCCATAACGGACTCTGTAGCGTCAAAGTCATGGTGATGTCGAATCGCGTACAAAAATTCGGGAATGATGGGCACTAAAAAGCAAGACAATAAAAACTAATAAGAAACATGCAATAGACAATTACAATACATTAGCGCAGTAATGCGTTGAACAGTAACGTAGTAATAGAATGTACAGGATAATTAATTTCATTACTTAACAAGCTTTCGCCAAGCAATAACAAACACTAGTGCCATCTATGGCTGTTGCGCCTCAATAATTTAAGGTGTATGCATTAGAAGAAAGTTGATCCATTGATTGGGAAGTAATGAAGCATTCCAAAGTAATACTGGATTTATTTACGTACCTACAGTGGTGAGTAGCATGTTGTCGAGCAGAAGAGCAATTGCTACGATGACCAGCACTAGTCGACGAGATTGACGACATTCCTGCAGCCATTTGCCCATCCGGAATTTCCATTCTGTTGGTGCTCCACCCGTAGGTGGTGGCGAAATTGCTTCCGATGACATGCTCTGCAAATAGAAACGCCCTTTAAACTCCTGAAGTGTTCCTTTAATTTCATTCCTTGAACCATTCTTCCAGTTCTTTTAAGTCTATTGAACCCTGAGTGCCAGAATTCCTATATTTAATCTACTTTTTCCAATACATATTTCTTCAATAAATAAGCGTGTTACTTAGAGTTTGGGGAATTTTTCTCTTGTAATTTGCAGCAAGTAAAGTATGGAGTCAGAAAAGACCTGGGTAATCGAATGACTTGCTATGCAGAAATAGGATCCTTAGAGCAGCTACAGGTTGATTGCATTCAACTTTGGATAACTACCTCAACTTGGTAATTCAGCGTTCACATTGAATTTGCCTCCTCGTCCAGCAAGGCAAGTGCCAATCTAGCCTTTGATAGGCCTCATTAGGAAGTAAGCACAGGGCTGAAGGGAAACCAGGGATGGGAAAGAGAACAATCCCGGAGTAGATTGCGCGATCCTCGTTGTTAACAAGAAGAGGAGAGAAATAAAAGCCCTGGCTGTCTTCAGCCAGCAAAGGGAGAGAGCGAGAGAGAAGCTTAATTAACTTGATACCAGTAAAAACCACAGCTTCTGGTTTCTTCCTTGCTCGCAAAAGAAGGGTTTTTTGGAATATATAGAAAGGTTAAACTATTGTGCGAACGGTTACATTGTCTGTTAAGTACAGCTCGTGTACCAGGCTAGAATTTCAATCGGAACTTATTACGTGCCGGTTAATGAAGACCCCTGAGAAGAGGGCCAATTAAGAAAACCAACAGACTAAGAATGATAAAAACCTCGAATGTGTCGTACTCCAATCAAATCCGCCGTTTACTCTTAGCTTTTCAAACCTACAACCCCTTTCTTAGTTGAAAACTTCCTAATTGAAACCCAAGTTCTAGATCTGAACAAAAATTCATCGTTGTAGACCATCCAAAACTAAGAATTCATTGTTGGAGCCAAATATGAAGCTTCTAATTCAATATCTGAACTAAAGGATTCATTTTTTGAACCCAAAACATTAGCTGGCTTTCGTTTAGATGTAAACTAAGGGATTCATTGTTGGAATCAAAGTGCGAAAGTACCTATGCCCAAATTTCATTGTTGGAGCCAAATATGAAGCTTCTAATTCAATATCTGAACTAAAGGATTCATTTTTTAAACCCAAAACATTAGCTGGCTTTCGTTTAGATGTAAACTAAGGGATTCATTGTTGGAATCAAAGTGCGAAAGTACCTATGCCCAAATTTCATTGTTGGGTGCCAATATAACCTATCTAGTGCTGTACTGTATTTGAACTAGAAATTCATTGTTGGTTCAAATTCAAGCTAACTTTAGTTCTAAGCCCTAGCTCAGTTTCATTGTTGGAACAAAATGCAAGCAAAGTTAGGGTTATCAGCCGAGTTCATTGTTGTGAAAGAGCACGAAATCTCTACAGGTGTTTTCCAGGTTCCATAAGGTTTGAGGAGCTTTAATGCATGCTTTCTAGACTTTCTAGACTTTCAAATATGAAGCTTCTAGTTCAATATCTGAACTACAGATGCATTGTTTGAACCAAAAACATTCGCTGCTTCCTTTTAGATGTAAACTAAGGGATTCATTGTTGGAACCAAATTGGGAAAGCAAATGCCCAAATTTCATTGTTGGGTGCCAATAGAACCTATCAAGTGCTGTATTTGAACTAGAAATTCATTGTTGGTTCCAATTCAAGCTAACTATAGTTCTAAGCTCAGTTTCATTGTTGGAACAAAATGTAAGGTGATCAGCCGAGTTCATTGTTGTGAAAGAGCACGAAATCTCTACAGGTGTTTTCCAGGTTCCATAGGGTTTGAGGAGCTTTAATGCATGCTTTCTAGACTTTCCAAAGCTCTTGCAATAAAAAACGACGGAAGCTTTTAGTCATTTCTCTTCGCTCTACTCCCCATTTTACGTTTTTTAAAAGCTTTCTTTTCGTGCACACGTCGAAAAAAGGAGAGACTGAACGAAAGAGAGCAAGAGAAAAACGAAAAAGAAACACCTCGCTTGCTAAATGTTAACCTTTTGCCAAGGACACTATTCATTTGCTTCGGTTAGGGCTTGCTGTTATATTGGCTAAGTGCACGGATCCATCAGCATGAGGTGGTAATATACACTTCCTAACTTCCTAAGTTGTGTCTTTCTACACGAACCACAGTTCGTTTTGCACCTTCGACTTAAACATCGACTAGCCAAACTTCCTTGACTTACGCTTATAAGCGTTCCTTTAAACTGAACTTTGACAGTTTACGGAAGTCGACTAGTCCATCAAAACGACACGGTAGATTCGTCTTCATCGTTTAGCAAACATATGGAGCAATCATACTGTTGCTGTCTTAGAATATGTTAAAAACATAATATTGTTAAGAAAATACTCATCTTAGGCATCGGTCAAGTAAACACATACGCAATAATAGATAAGGAGGCGGGGCAAAGTTTTAGCCTGGGCACATGACTAGCCATTGCCTAACTTGCCTAACATTGTCATTGCCTAACTAGAGACCTTCAAAGTCGGCTTCAAAGTCCAAGTTGACTAACTAAATCAAACTAAACTTTCCTCAAAACAAACGGGGATCATCCTTCCAATACTGTACTGTACACAGCACGTGAACTGCCCACGTCGTACCATGCGTTAAAGTATTGCCTCTGTACATTCTACTGCCCATGGTAATACATACCACCCAGCAATCCAAGAAATATAAATAACGATAAAATGTATCAGAAACTACTTACAATTCACGTCTAAAACTTGGAAATCTTGGTCAAATCGTGTTTGTCGGCTAAGTCATGATTCCCTGTCTAGAAAACACAAACAATTCAAAGAAAAGTATTAGCCATATCTTCCACAATCTCTTTCATCTTCTTCTTCTTCTAAGAAGGGGAACAAGCGTTCGTGTATGCTATATCGATTGCCTATAATAAAAGGTGATGGGTGATTACTTATAGTAAAGTAACCGAAAGATAGAGTGCAAGATCTTTCTCTTCCTTGGATTGTTGGAACGAAAAACGAAAAAGTACCCGTTTATACGAGCCCAGTTCATAAACGGAATGGATGGCCGGACAATCCAACACGCTCGCATCATAATCGCTATAAAATTCGTCTTTTGCGATGCAAGCGTATCGATTCCCCGTTCCATATATCCGTATAAAACCCCACAGAAGGCGATAGATAAACCATCCCATTTCCCGAATGCAATTTACCTGTGGCAGGGGCTGTCGTACGGAGAACTCGAGCTCGTTTATTTTTATTTTATTTATTTTTTTTAGCGAGTAGAATTCAAACTTCTTTGCTGCTCTGCTCTTTTAGTTTGTCTGCCAAGATGGTCTGGGGGATCCGGGTCGCACAATCGAGCGTTTTGGGGATTCCGGCTGATTCACGACCACCAATGGGCTAACTGTGTGTGTATGTGTTTACTAGGCGACGTCGAACAGACGACTGGAGCGGCGTCGACGTCTCAAACTCCCCTAAAAAGCCTTCGACGCCTTTGAAGCTTACACTCAAGGATTTTCTTTGATACTGGCACTCGGGTGGCTGTTCCCTATACTCAACCAAGTATTCAATACGTAGATAGCCCGCCTCCGCGCCCCACTTGCTGGGCTGTGAGATCGCGACGCAAAGAGCGCCCCGAGTAGAAATACCGGGCCTTTTATATTCAAGAGGAAAACACAAGGCTATATAAGTCGTCGTCCCAAAATGTCAAGCCACGCCTTTCCAATTTACTAGCGCATATTTGAGAAAAACCTTTTCCCTTTTTCGAACTTTCCAGTTTGTTTTTTCTCCTGCTCTCTCTAACTGATAGCTCTGGAACATGTTTTCTGAGCGATAATACTAATACTCTTTCAGAAGCCATCTCTATTGACACTTTTTCTTCTTTTTTCTTTGTTGCAATGTTAACTTGTTGCCACGTGAACTTTTTCTTCATTTTTCTCCGCAACGTTAACGACGGTAAGGACAAAACTACCTTCGGACCTTTTAATACCGCCTGATAAATCATCTAACTATTCGATATGATGCCTGGTGAGAGTTTGGTTGAAGTTCTGGTTCGATAGAATCAACAGCCACGTGGATGGAGCTGGATAAATACCAAGAGTCAAACGCGCTGGGGGCACGCCAACGTCACCTGTTGACTTGGGGCGCTCGGAAGAACGACAGGACACATTTACAGCAAACAAGGCTTGGAAATTTAAACATGACAGACGTGTGGTTTCTCACCCTTTTTTGCTTCGATAGCCCTATACTGGCTGACATAGACAAGTGATCAGGAAAAGCTTATCCTGTGGGTACTTTTCTTTCCCCGCCATCAGCGCCCCAAAACCGCGCCGAAAGTCTTTTGTTTGGGGACAAGAAGCTTCAATTAAGGGAGTGTGGGATTTCTTCTATCCGGACTGAGTGTTGAGTGTGCACTGTATACAGTACCGTCAAAGGAACCCTACACTTTTAAAGAAAACCGTTGTGGTAGATAAAAGCCTTTTATTTTCCAAATCAAAGAACGCTAGGACCGTTACAGAGAATCCTAGCTTAACTAGAGAACTAGAGACATTTTGAGAAAATTAAACAACCTTAAAGAGTCCAGTTTATGAGAATACTAGCTACAGTATTAAGATGCTTCAGCAGAATTCCAAATGAATTCAACTCAGAAGCTGTAACCCACTTTTTTAGCCGTTTTTTATGTTTGATTGCGGAAGAAGATCATTGGCTTATTGGACATACCGTTCCTTTGTCGATGATGTACGAGCTTTCCACCTTGCTAACAGATAGGAGAAGAGACTAGGATATCTAAAGGGTTCTAAAAGGAGTGGGTTGAAGTTCCATTGTGTCACGCGAGAGTCATAAGCACCAAAGGGGGACAAAAGACAACCTCATTAATGTGCGCCATCACATCAGCAGTCAACCCTTCCTCAAAAGAATGAAGCATTCCATGCTTTACTTCACCCCTATTTTACTCCTCCATACGAACTTCCATATAGCGCAATCGGTAATGCATTAAGGTAGCAAAAATATACCAAGTGCTATCACGCTTTTAACGTATGCTACACCAGGCAACCCACCGGGTTCCCCATTTACTAATCATGCAATGTATATTAGCTCTACCCAGAATACTCTAATACGCATAATTAGTATGTAAATCACGTCCTTTTCGCCTAAAAGATACACTAGAAATTACCGAATACACCCACTTCCAAACATTAGGTACTAAGGGAATACTTCTCAATACTTGAAATCAATTTTCAAACACATAGATGGCGTGATTTTAAATATATAATAATAATAATAACAACAATAAAAATATTAACAAAATAATGGTGTTTTATAATATAACGTACTTTGTGTGAAGTATGTATAATACAATATATGTACACAAGTACATAGTAAAAATTCCGAGTAGATCACTAAAACTACACTTTGATCTGAGCCAAAAGGCCGAGAAGCGATAGGTCACTCAAACACATTTTTTAGTACTCAATACTTAATGTTAATTTTCAAACCGATAGATGGCGTGATTGTAAATATATAATAGCAATAGTAATAAAGTTATAATAGAAAGTAATTTTGAAACAAAATTCCTGAAACGTTGATTTAAATTTATTAAAATACTAATTGTGATGGCCGTAAAGAGAAGATAAGCACTGAAAGTACTGAGACAGCAACGTATATAAATAAACCTCCCCTTTTTGGCTCGATTCATTACTGAGAGTGCGATGCAAGTCACTCCCTACCGCCCTCTTTGGCAGTCAAGAAAACGGGAAGGAAGTGCGGGCAAGATGGGCCACGAAATGGCACTTTACACATGGTAAAACAGGTTAAAGATCACTGAATGCGATTTTCTCCAGCTCAGTATGCCCACTGAACACAATTCGACCTCTTGCTCCCTCCTCTTCTGTCCTACAAACGAACAGTCGACTTGAACGGCAATTACGGCAGAAGAAACCAAACCAACCAAGCGGACTTTTCTTCCTCAAAAAAATCCTTCGATAAGACACATAAAAGAGGTAACGAAATCTCCAGATTGTACTTTTGCTCTCAAGCTCTAAGGCAGAAATCTCTCAGATACAAAATAAGTTGAAACAAAAACGTTGGGAAAGTATCTCACCAAATATTATTACTATTTCACTCTGCAGAAGTAAACCCCACCTCTTCTTCAACATTTCTTCCGAGTTTTTACAGTACACTCTTGCCTAGCTGCCTCCTATTCTCAAAGCTTTTCTTCAGATGAACGTAATTACAACTCGCCCATCTGTTGCGTGGCAGGCGGCGACGGATACATGGAGGTTCCTAATGAAGTTATGAAGGAGAAGAGAGAAAAACGTAGCCCAGGACTTTTATTGTGATATAACATAACATTCCGCCTTCTCTTCCTCCCTAAATATATATATTTCTCTGAGATTTTCATCACAACCGCAAGCGTTCTTAAGTATGACGGCAAGAGCCCGATCTTAAGTCTCCTGGCACCTTCATCGGTCCCAAGATTACTCTCTCATTCCATTGCTGCCGTCGTTTATGGTTTGCCACCCCACGAAAAGCGGCTTACAACTGACCATTGTTCCTCTCCAGTTGTCTGCGGACCTTGTCAGGGATGATCGGTATCATAATTCCTTCCTAAAGTCAACTCGAAACAATTCCGACAACGCGACGAAAAAATAGAACCACTTTAACGCACTACTTCAAATGCAACAAATCGCATGATTCTCCATCAACCTTTCATCATAGTTTAGATTAGGTTAAGAACAACAAATGTTGTTTCAAATTGGTATGATTAGCCGTTCACGAGTTGGGGGGATTCAAACTTTTCATCGTGACGCATAAGTCGCATAATACAGCACCTCTGTGACGTCACAGAGGTGTTGTGGCGTGACTAACGGGCTCCCATGACCACTACTGTTTACTTCCCTGCTTATAACAGTAAACAAAGCTCCAGGACCATGGTTACACGTCTGTGACGTCAGAACGCCATGTGGGCTCAGAGTAAGCTTTATGATTAACCGTTCACGAGTTAGGGGGATTCAAACTTTTCATCGTGACGCATAAAGTCGCATAATACAGCACCTCTGTGACGTCACAGAGGTGTTGTGGCGTGACTAACGAGCTCCCGTGACCACTACTGTTTACTTCCCTGCTTATAACAGTAAAACAAAGCTAAGGGACCATGGTTATACGTCTGTGACGTCAGAACGCCATGTGGGCTCAGAGTAAGCTAAACTAATGCTTAAAACAGTAAACGTAGGTTTTGAATACCACGTACGTGACGTCAGAAAGCCATGTGAAAAATTTCTTTCTTTAACATGTCCACTAAAACTTGGCGCATGGTGGAAAGAAACATATCACTCGAAACTAGATTTTGCGCTCTTTTTTTCTCAAGAGAACAATTTTGATGTTTCGTCGGAATTACTTGGTAAGTTTTAAGGTGGATAAACATGTTTCCTCTTCGTTTTCCCGGGATTATCTTTTAACTCGGCTCGTTTCATTTTCAGGATGAATCACTTTTCTTCGTGAAAGGCGATATCTGGAGTGCAATGAAACATGGAGCCTCCTCCTGTCATGCACTTTCTCCTGGATCGCTCGGATCAATAAGGCGAAAAAGGGGAACGTGTATCATAGGGACTGAAAATCTTACTCTTGCACTAGACTCACCCATTATGCTATCCATCAAAGGGTATATGCTAGTCCGGTTACTGTCCGTTGAAAGAAACCCCCCAAAAGTGCCCGAAAAAGGTCGAGAAAAAAGTAGAAAAAAAAAAATAGAAAATCTTTCAGAATCAGGCTTATTGGCAAGTGAGAAAGCTGGAACGCCAGTTGGCACTTAGGATTAGCTCTCCAGTTTCCATAATACATAGATTTTTCTTTTATTAGTGCACATCATCCAGTTTTTCTCTTTTTCTTCTTCTTTTAAGACCTGCATAAAAGGAATACAATGTACGTGCAATAAATCAATCACAGTTGGACATGTGCGTCGATCCCAAAATCCCCATAATAAGAACTTGGAAAAATACACTAAGGAATGTTTCGTTTCTTCTCTATAAATTCTTCAATTTTGGTTCGGATTTTCTTTACAAATCCTCAGAATTTGTCTACAAATCTTAAACGCCGCTCAGCATTTACAGATGTTCAAATATTAACTTTTATTACAATTATTTTTCTGGATTATAAATTTATAAAATAATTATTCAATTCTTAGCTTAGTTGGTTTAAAAAACTTTCTCAAAAAGAAGAAAGAATGAGGATTCTTTCTTTTGTTGAGAAACTTTTTTTTTTTTTTTTTTACTTTTTCTTTAAGGCAAGACGGGGAAACCCCAGCGGTTTCGGTGTCGGTGGCAGACCAAGAAATCTGCGACGAAAGAACTCCGTAAATCGGGCAATAAACTAAACGAAACGATGGCTTGTTGTGACTGTGGCTGGATGGTCGTGTCGAATTCCGTGGTGGAAGATGGTAAATCAGGGGAGGCTGACCAATAATGAGTCACTTGCCTCACAAATTCGGCGATGCGGTTAGGATCGTAGGACGTGGGAGGATCCTCTTCCTTCTGTGAAAGATATCAGCAAAGAATAAAGGTTAACCGTTTTACAAACTATCGAAGGCTTTCTGGTAATGGAACTCTTAGCACTTACTCTTTCAATAGCGTGGGTGGAGGTGGTTTTATTCTTGGGGCGAATGTGTAAGAGTCCATTGTCATCAGCATCGGGCCATAACTGAACGTCTTCCACTTCCAATAGCATTTCGCAGTCACCCGTGTCCCCGTTTAGGACGCACAGCACCTAAGCATAAAAGAATGCTAGTCTTTTAACGACGATTAATTCCTGGTTTTTCACTTGAGGCGTTAGGGCCAAGTTAACGGGCTGGTATTTGCCTCTGGAATCCATTCGCGTGGCGCTGACGCAGGAGACCAGGCTAGAGCAGTGCGATGAATTGTCCGCAGGAACACCTGACAAGTTCCCATACTCTACTCCTCCTTTCCAAGTCCACCAAGCCAACGAAGGCGACGAAAGCGTCAAATCAACCAAACCTGAAGAAAATAAATCATTATAAATTGACTCATTATAAAGGAAATCATTATAAACTGAAATCATTATAAATTATAAATTTATTATAGAAATCATTATAAATTGATTATAAATGAAATCATTATAAATTGATTATAAATGAAATCATTATAAATCTCCACGTAAACTTAATCATAGAGAAAAAAAATCTACATATATCTAAAAATCTACCGATATATACATATTTCTGCAGACGTATGCATATGTATGTTAATTAAGACGATAATTAATAAACTGTTTTGAAATGAAACAAAGAGTCTGCAGATACATGAATATTTCTGCAGATGTGTAAATATTTAAGATAATTAAGAAGATCATTAATGAACTTACGATTAATGGAAGAGCTGTGTTTTATGGACTGGGACGGATGAGTTACTTGACTAAAACGGGTCCGACTGAGCAATCCTTGTCCCGTATGGGCTACTAAGTCTGCAGCTCCGCCCACAGGCTTGGTTACCACGCCTACTAAGCCTTTTGCTACCCCTTTAGCCATGCCTAGCGTGCTGTAGTCTTCTTCCATGACCGCAGCTAACGGATGATGTGCCAATCCACCGATTCCTCCTAAACAATTGAGAAAAAAAGTCCATAACTTCCATTCAAAAGAAGATTTTATAAAGATTTTACCCAGTATGCTCATTCCGAAGGCAGTAAATCCTTGCGTTAGACCTTCTCCGAGTCCCTGAGGTCGAACACGTCTCATTTGCTCAGTTCTAGTTTGGTAGTCACTGTCGCAAGACAAACGATCAAAGTTCCGGGCTAAACTGCTGGCAAACTGTGTCATGGAGACCAAAGTTCCTACAAAAGAAGTCATTCGTATGAGAAATTTACATTTCATAAAAAGGGAAAAGCTGTCGAAAGCTTGGTAACTTACCGCCACTGACATGAGCCAATAAGGAAGTGGATCCGTTCAGAATCCCAGCCACGAACCCACGAGGCCCTTTGAAGATTCCTTGATAGGGTAACAATATCAAATCACGAATCCCAGATCCCACAGTACGAGCCAATACCGTAGGCGATCCCAGTAACTCCAAAGATCCCAAAACCCAACCTTTAAATGAAAGACAATATTAAAAAAAAGAAAAATTGAATAGTTCATTATGTTTCTAACCTGCTTTGAATAAAGCGCCAGCCAAATAGTGTAGTGCCAAGGACTGCCCCAGTTTATAGGCCGTACTATGAATATGATCTCTGACTAAGGCCCCAAAACTGAGGGGCGAATGATCTAAGGCGATATAAAGCTTGGAATGACTCCTTAAACTCAAATGCAGGCTCAAAGGCTCGATTTTGAGTTCTTCCAATTGCAAGGGGTATTTGTAGCTCAAATGATGGTTCCAGACCTCGCTGGGAATGCTTTTCTTCTCACGATCGGTGCTTCCCCGAGTAAACGGAAAGGAGGACAGGTAATCTTGCAGCTGATACCAGAAAACATCTTCGAGGAAGAGCGAAAGTGGCGGAATCTTCAATTCCACGTTCTCTACGCCCACTTGTCCCATTCGCAAGACAATTTTGAAGTTCTGGGACTCGTCCTGGGGCAGCAGAATGACTGGGAAATCAAAACTGAGCTCGGAATCGTAAAACAACTGATTCTCTAGTCTCAAATTCCTTAACGTCGCATGCAGATCCATTCCTTCAGCGATACTGGCCAACATACAAACATCGCTCGCTGCCAGGTGAAGTATTTCTTTCCCTCCCACGTTGGCCATCCGTTTATCAACGAAAAGCATGGAAATCTCCTTCAAATTCGCGGAAATCTCAATACTTTGACGCTTTCTGTCCCCAGAATCACTCTCCGGCCATACTTGACTGGCTTGGAGGTGGAAAGTTCCGCAATTTTGACTTCTTTTCGGGTAAGTCAATGGCGAATCTATGTTAGGAAGGTGTTTTTCCATTTGGTGCCGTTTGGAAGCGATGGAACTGGCTGATAACGGCGAAACTACTGATTCGCCGATGCGTTGGCGAATGTCTTTGGCTGCGATTTGCAAGCGATTGGCCGGACGGATCGTAACGAGTCGTTGATTCACGCGTCCGGTGTGGCTGAAGACGATCTCCATCTCGCCGGCATTTGGAATCGCCATTAACTGGTTGTAATCCAGTACTGGATGCAGTGCGCCGCTCCAAATGGGCGGATCCATGGCGGATAACAGGAGGCGAATGGGCGGCTGAGGTAGTAATTCCGGGAAAACTTGGTCGAAGGTGTCCACGGACTGAAATGCGACCGAATAAGGCTCGATACACGTAACCGGTCCCACGATTTGTCCCGGTTCCGTATCGGAAGCTTGTCCAACCAAAAGTCGATACTCGGTACAGTTGTCTACGACCAAAGGGGGGTTTTCTTCCCTTTCCATGATAACAAACCACTGTCCTTGGGTCTTTTGACAGGTGACAGTGACGGGTAGGGCTCGAATGGGGTGTTTTGCATTAGTTTCTGGGTTTGGAATGCTCTCAGCAGGTTCAGGATCGTTATGGGACGTGTTGCTTGTGCCCAAACCTGAATCGATATCAATATCTTGCTCCACAGGGGTCTTAATTGCTTGGGGATTAGCAGTACGGTTAGGGCAGAGGGGAAGAATGAGTGTTCGCTTGCTAAGCGTGTCTGTGAGCACCAAAGGAGGACTGAAATGACCACAAGGCGTGGCGAAAGACAAAGCGAAGGGTAATTCGGCCCATTCTTCGTACAAAGTGGCTGTAAAAGACTGCAGGGAAAGCTCGCCTTCCTCACAGATCAGTTCCACATCATCTGGGGTGGGATTTTCCTTAAGTGAGCAGCGGACTTTGATGCCAGGTCCGAGTCGGTTAAAGAAATGGACCGCAGGATGCAATTTGAGCCATCGGATGGAGTTTTTGACTTCTGATACAACCACCAGTGTGTAAACCTGAAGAAAAAACATGGTAAGTTGCACAATTCATTGGGAATGAAGAATTACTTTGTTCCGGAACCATATTGGGATCAAAGAGTGGCCCTCGAGTGGAATCGTTCCAGTTAATTTGGGTCGGAATGCATGTGAAGGAGCTTCGACTTCCAACTGAAGTGGAGGAGAGAAGACCAATTCGTCTTCTACACAAACGCCAACTTGAAAAGTACTCTGCAATGACAAAAAAATGCCCAAAAATTGTTGATTAATCGTTATTTAAAGCGTTTTAGCTTATTGATTGGTAGGTACTTTTAAAGGAGGCGGAGCCATGACTGCATTAGGTTCCAAAGAGCAAACGAAAGCTTCTTGGTGAGTTGAGGAACTCGGCTTGAGGAAGACATGCAAATTCGTCTGATTGATCATCAAAGCCCATGGTTTAACCTGGACACACACTGTTTGGCATCGCGGCGACAAAACGCGGAACGAAACCTAGAAAATAAACGAGAATTCTAGAGTTTAGAGTCTGAATTGACTCAAGTTTTAATAACTATTAAAGTTAATAATTATAATTATTTAAAATTATTAGAATCATTTCTGCACGCTTACTTGAACATCAGTTTTCGGTTGGGCTTCAATAAATCCCTGTTTTTCCTTCGCCACCGGCCAAGAATCTTCCACCTGGGAAATTTGCTCTATGACATCATCGATTCCGAGTTCAATCCCCGGAGTCGCATTCTGTCCCAGCAAATGATTGGCCGTATTCCACGCCAAGGCTACCGGAGGTGAGGATTCAGGCAAATCCGGACTCAGTTGCAATGTCAGTTGATGGGACTGCTCCAAAGAGCTGGAAGCTGCCAAGGTATCCATAATAGCTTTCCCAGTGAGCAGCTGACAAAGTCCACCTGATTTCCCCGGCGTGCGAATATGTAATCGAATCGGCTGGGGCAAAAACGACTGGACCATATACAACGGCGTCAAAAATAACTAAGAAACCAATCCAAAAAATGACATGAAAACGAAAAATTTATTAATTTTAACGATATTTCTGCAAAAACGAAACTAATACCAAAAGGCGATTGTATTCTTTTCCTTCCTGGCGGATTAAATGCGCCCATAAATTCAAGGAATCATCAATGGATGCAGTCAAAGGAACTAATTAAAAAAAATATAGAGAGATTTTTTTTATTATTTAGTTTTTTTATTATTTTAATTTACTTTTGACAATAACTGCATTCTTTTTGCTATGTAATGGCACCATGCCTGACCAGGCATGCCCTGGAATCCTAATCCGGAATCCTTGAATGCGTTTTACACTCGCCAAGGTAGAAACCACACCTGTTTCGGGCGAAACTGTCACTCTCACATCACCCAAGATATCGCTACTTTCCGTGGCCACTGAAACTGTAGGAATCACTCGGATTTCCAAAGTTTCTCTCAGGTTGCTTAGAAATTGGACACATCCTCTTAAAACCACCTGTGAATCCATAAAATTAAAGTCAATTACTGTCTATTATTTGCCTCAATTGTCTCAATCTTTATTGCAATCTCCAAATTCAATTTTAATTTAGAAAAAGTTACCATATTTTGAATCGAATTCAAGGATTTCGTCTGAATTAGGACCTTGGAAGCTGTTGGGTGGTTCTTTATCGATTTTGCTGTAGTACCACACTGATCAATCCTAAACGGATCACTCCATTTCCATTTCCCATTCTCGCTACAAACCTGCAACTCCTAAAATGAGACAAAAAGAAGCTTACAATTTATAAACCTTGATACAAAAAAATTATCAATTTAAAAGTTTGCACGAATTTTTGCATTTACTTTGGCTTTGATGCTAGATCTCCATGCGTAGGGATGAACCTGATCAGGTTTGAGCAAAACCGACTCCCCGGTATCAACTTGCCCCAGGCGAAGATTACTTCCAGTGTCGTTAACGATGACATAATGCACCAGGACATTCTGAAACTTCCAGTCGTTCAAAGCCGCCATCCAGAGCTGATTTGACTGATTTAGCGTATGGTAAACGGTCTGGGAGAATCTCATTTCTAACAGCTTGTCTCCGCTCACAGTAATGTGCAACTTCCTGCCTTGGTCCTTCAAATTGACCTCGGCTTGCAGACTTCGACTCTCTAAGATTGAGCACTCTTCCAAAGTGCTGTAATCCAGTACTTTGATCCCGATTCTGCAGCTCAATTTGGCTCCGAGACCGTCTTCCGCTGCTCGGAGGATCAAATCGCATTTCTGCCAACTCAAGGTGGCAAAACTATGCTTGGTGGGCGTGGTTTCGTCCCAACTGAACCTTCCTGGCTTCGCTTTCAACTCAACGGGCAATTCCAGCTTCTCCTGCTCCATTATGTTATGCAATTGGACTTCGAGTTGAGCTAACTGGAGCCAGAGCTGGAAGCAAGGGATCAGGCCAGGATCGAAGCGCGAATCCACCCTTAAGGCGGCGGCTAGGGCGGGCGGAGTGATGGCGATGGTATCTTCGTCTTCGAAATGCATAATGACGCGCCATAATGAAGCGCAGGCTGCGGGTATCCGACAGCGATACGAAGTGCTTTCGGAAAGTTGGAACGTGACCAACGTTTCGAAACGCCAGTGATCCCAATACTGCAAGTGACAAACCACCTTCTCAGGCTTGCTGGAACAAGAAGCCGGTACCACGAAGGGTATCGGCGCGATATGGATCAAGATCAGCGTCCGTGGATGAGGGTAGCACCATGCCATTGCAGGCGGATAGTCGCTAAACATGACTTGGTAGGGCAAAGGATGCGAACGGGGGTCATTCGAGCTCGATTTCCGGTCCCCCGAAGGTAAAACGAATTGGAATGCGCCTGTTCTTAGATCGTCTTGGTAGGACTGGGCGTGGAATGCAGAAGGAGACACATTCCTGGCCTCTTTGTGGGTAGTTTCGGTCGATTTCCAGGTATTCAGACGCTGCAGCTGAGTGAACGATGCCCGTAACGCTTCGTAGGCTAATATGTGACGCGGTTCCATGTGAAATCGCAGTCTGTCGCATTGTGCTGCCATCTAAGAACCAAAAGTAAATACTTTAGCCATAATAACTGCTTCAAATCTAAGAATCTAAGTGCTAAGAATATTCAAATCCTGCACAAATGGAATTAATTCAACGAATAATGGTGAAATAGTTACTTCAACTTAAGAACTACAAGAGTTTGGAATAAATTAAATTTTGAATAAACTAAAATATCAAAACTAAATACGAAAATACGACAGAAAATTAGAAACTGACGTAAATAATTACGAAATTGGGTGCAAAAAACACGTAATAAATTGGACTTACTTGAATGTGAGGCTCTAAACTCCAAATTGGCCATGTTACATGTCCTTCGAGGCGTAAGCTGACCGGATCTAGGCACACAAGAACTTTGCCATGATGGTTTACAGACGCCATTAGGGAATCTGCCACGAAAATTCCTTCTGCTGCGTCCAAATCTTGGCATTTCACTACACATTCTAATTTGGACACACTTAATGTTAAATCTTGACCTTCTTTAGGCCAAATAAACACAACTTGCGTGCTATGGATCTCGTAAGCTCCAAAATCTTTCTTTAAGCTTTGCTTTTCAGTAATGGCGTCTGCCTCGATAAAAACGTTCGATTTGGGCTCGAGCGCGCCAAGGCTGGCTTGCCTGGAATTGTTCGAAATCTCCGGCTTGGCAACTGCGGGGCTCGTCACTAGAGGGAACATGGACGCCCAAAGTATGACTTGTTCGTAACGTAGGATATCAAAAGAACATCGTAAAGGTCGACCGAAATTAATCTTCAAGCTACCTCGATCACTCGTAGCAATGTTGAGATAAAACGCGGAAGGCGGAATGCCCGTTTTAGCATTTCGTTCTCCAGGTTTCGTTTCTAGCCAACTTAGATCGTAATACTTGTGTAGTTCTTGGCTCCAGCCATTCAAACTTTCATACTCAACTTGCTGGGTTGATGATCGTAGGCCAACGTCAAAGACATTTACTTCAAAACGGCGTTCAAGCTGTCGATTCTCCCATATTATATGAGGTTGGAACACCCACGCGTGCATTAAGGGGACGTACTTATCTCCTTTCTCTTCATAAGTTAAGACACTGAACTTATTGGCTGTAATTAAGGTATGTGTAGGGACTCCTGGCGATGGATCCGTTAGTGAACGCGGTTCAAAGTCTTGAGATGGTTTAAAAATCGGATTATAGTCCGCTTGCAAGGATAGCAATAGCTGCCATTGGTTCGCAAAGAGAAAAACGTTCGCTGGCGACGTCACGTGGACTTCGTAGGTGACTCCTGCTACTCGAATGCTCTTATGCACGATAGATGGCGCGTATACGCAGTTTACATTGGTTTTCGCTAAAAGCGGCGCAATAGCTACAGCTAGCTCACTCAACGAACACGTTTCCACCGCGTTCCATTCTAAGGCAGGATTCTCAGACATGGTCCTTAAATGCGCCGTCTTATGATGAAGTAATTGAGTACTAGCTCTCACCTGAGCCCAGGTACCGGTACTCACGGTCAAGTTTCTAAATCCGCAACAAAACTGCCGGTCTTCGATATCCGAACCGGGAGTGAACAAGACACCGGCTTCGAGAGCATTTTCGTACAGATCGGACCTTAGAATGTTGGGTCTGGATATCGGGTTTTCATTACGAGGTACTACATTGATACTATCGACTTCCAGTAGCAAGAAATCGGGTCCTGTGGTGGAATTACTCAGCAAAAATACCCGTAACGGTTTCGCGTTAAGGAAAACCAGTGGCAAATTAGCATTACTCCATTCTGTCGCTTCATTCATGCCCTTTTTCGTATCGCTTGACGAATTAAGGAGTTGCAGAGGTTGGAAAGCATCGAGTAAGAGCTGGAGAATGTTTGGCGTGACTACAACATCCAAAGGTTCAATGTTAACGTCAACTTCATTCAAAAAACGCCCTTCGCTTGGCGGACTAACGCTCGGATTTGAATTTCCCGCCAAGTGGGAGGAGCTAACCAATTTCTGCTGGACGTTAACGTTCCAAGCACGCGTTATGGTCAAAGAAACTGCTCCTGAAGATTTGAAGTTAATTGCAGTACTAGCAGCAGCTTCTTCTACTACTTCTGCACTGTTTTCAATACAAACGAGCTGCAGATCGCGCGTGACGTCATCGCTTGACGACAAAACCACGCCTAACGTTCTTTCATCCAGTCGCCAGCCGTTTTCGAGCCAGTTATAGTGCTTCACACTCAAATGGGTCAACTTGGACTTGAGTTTGGCATAAACTGGCTGGAAATCGATTGAAGTCACGATATCCTCGACGTCCAATACAAGTTTAGAGGAATCCGAGCCCGAATGCACTGCAAACAGAAACCTCGGCAAGGTCCACTGGAGAAATATGCTGAAATTCTCTCGCGCTTTGTTTGAAACCCGCTCAGGATCAGTGTTAAGGTCCGCAGAAGCTTTAGAATTCGCAGTCAACTCATTCCAGAGGTTCGAAACCGTTTCATAGACGCGGACAAGCAGATCTGTTTGTTCAGGTCTTAAGGATACTTGAACCGGATTCATATCGATATGGATTCCAAGGCCAAAATCCTTATCTTCTTCCGCGGATCTTTCTAACGGACTCCACGCCAAGGTGCACTCGAAGAGCACGGGACTGAGCAGCACGTGCTTCTGCAGGTTTGCGAGCGATTTGGTGTAGCAGGACAACTGGGACATGCGTAATGCGTAGGGGGAATGTGAGGTGATCTCCGAAAGGGTCAATTGGCAATCCACGACTTCCAGGTCGACTTTGTGCAGTGAAGTGAAGCTGATTTGGGGCAAAACCAGTGCCAATGCTTGCTTTTCCGCTTCAAACGGGAACAAAACCGTTCCGGATTGGAAATCCAAGTACAGGTACACATTTTCCAGCTGTACTAGTCGCTCTTGCCATGATAAGCACTGCGCATGAGGAGGAGGGGTTTCGGGCTTTTTGGTGACCAAAGTCCGGTAATCTAGCGAACTATCGAGGATTGATTGGCAACTATCGTTTTGCGCCGATGTGGGAGACGTTGATTGGTCAGTTTGGATCGCAGAAGTGGTATTGGTTCGTAATTGGGGAACGTAGACCAGGAAGTGCTTGATATCTTCGTCGTAGACCAAGGAAAAGCGTTTTAACTTGCAACGTACAGCTGAAGCATGCGTAGCGGAGCGGAAGAAGGACAAATCCAGGAAATAATCCGTGTCTGATGGGATTATTGGCAGGAATTCCTCGGTGGAGTAATCCGGGCCTTGGAAAACCAGTTTAGAAGACGAAATAGAGGCTGTGCGGGCTTTCAGATCGTACAAATTGCCCGAGCAAGTATGCGACAAGGCCAATGTGACGTCATGGAAGTGTCCTTTTAAACGCGGTTTCACTAATAGAAGATAAAACGATCAGTACATGCATTTCAGACTCGGGAATTCATGAATTGGAGAAAGTTCTGGTTTACTGTGCACAGCGTCCTGCAAAGCCGCTCGCAACGTATCGTCTTCTGCCGTGCCGTTCAAAAGAGCAGGAACGTTTTGAAGTAGGAGGAACTGCGGCGGATTTAGATGCAATTTGACGTCATCTAAACCGTAAAAGCGATGTTAACACGCTTAAACAGTGACAAGTTCTTAACGAGTGTTAAGCTGAGCAAAAATTACCGAAATGGAAACGAAATTCCCATAAGATTTGCCCCAAATTAGGCCAGAGAGCAGGACAGAGCAAGTGCTTGGCAGAACAGGAGAAATTCATTGGTTCCAACCAAATCGAACGACCTTCTTGTTCAACCCAATCTGCTCTCACATCTTGCGCCTGAAAAAGAGATTTCATGAATGGAATTGCGTTAACTTGCAGTTAAAATGTTAATTAAAATGCTTTAAACAAGCAAATGGACCAAATACTTACTTTAACGCCAATTGTGGAATACGCATAGGAACTAGGGATATGGTTTTCCCCTGACGCACGTTTAGGGTACATAGGAACCATGTACTGTACATCCACGCATGTACAACCAAACTGAATGACAGATTCACTGCTGGACTAAAAAAAGAAAGAATAATAATTATTATTTTCTTTATTAATGATGCTATTTAATAAGTTTTAAATAATTAATCGAATTAAACGAATAATTAATCGAATTAAACGAATAATTAATCGAATTAAACGAATAATTAATCGAATTAAACGAATAATTAATCAAATTAATCGAATTAAACGAATAATTAATCGAATTAATCGAACTAAACGAATAATTAATCGAATAATTAATCGAATTAATCGAATAATTAATCGAATTAAACGAATAATTAATCGAATTAAACAAATAATTAATCGAATGAAATTAAACTAATTTTTAATACAATTCAGAGTTAAGATTATTTAAAGAAAATAAACAAGTGGTTAACTATTAATAATTCCATTAATGTAAAAATTCATTTTAATTTGCAATAATTCTTAGTTGTTAGTTGTAAATTAATTCTAACTATTATTTATATACCAGATAGTTTTTAATAAATTTAATTAATTAAAAAACAGAAAAAAATTACTTCTAGGCCATGGAATAGTGAGGAAACGAAAACTACAGGTCGTAGGACCGCCATCTGGTACGTTCTCATTGGTGGAATGAATAAATGTTGTGAATCGTCCTTGGAACGACGACGAAGGCGTTCTCTGACTGGATAGGCAGGGTAATGGTGGTGAATCACTCTCATAATCGCGTTTAATCTATGGAGAAAGCTGGCGTGGAGCCTTAATTGCAGTGGTCCGACCACACATCTCATTAAGGCACGTTCGGACAGATTGCTACGAACCCCAAAACTCCAATTATCGACAATTCTATACGAATCATACGAATCTTTTAACAAAGTGTTACCTATATTCCAGCTCAGAGCCAAATTGCGATAAATGCTCGGTTCCAAAGTCCTCTGGCAGGTCAATTTCGTACAAATAATCGAAACCCAACGCGGCTGTCACTTCCAGCATAGCAGACTCTATGTCAATCAAGGTTTCAAATCAAAATTTTCATCAAAGAAATTAGATTTTTGCTTGAAAAATTTGAAATAATTACCTGTCAAGGTTGCTACATGTTGGTCCCAGTTAAACCCGTAACTCATGACTAGTTCACCACTTTCTTCATCGAATAAGGTCCCGGTTTTGTATATCTGACCTTCCAATCCTTGCAACAAGCAAAGCTGGCTGGGCAAACCTATTTGCCCACAAGGACAGCTGCCTTGCGTTTCGACGCGCAAATGGCTGACGCCTCCTTTGACGCAAACCCATTCCAAGCCTCCAATCTTCCCATTTACAAACATTCCTTGCAAGGACACCACCAAAAAGGGATGGAAACGGTACTTGGGGGCGTGGTTAAAGCCACTGCCAACCTTTTCAGTCACCTAAACACAAAAATGTTGCACAAATTATGAAATGAAAGTCGAAAGTAACATAAACTATGGTTTACTTTGAAGGTAAACGTAGTTCTGTCGATGTAGAACCCAAATTCCAGGACTTTCCCACCCACAGGAATCTTAGGAATAACGACTTGGTTGATAGCTTCTTCCTCCCAGTACACCGGCAAGATCGAAGGGACTTTTCCCCATGCCCAACCAATCCAACCAGCTTCGTTTTCTTCTTCCAGCAAATCTGCCTCTTCTGAAGCCTTGTTTTCATGCTTGGGAGTCCCCAATTCCCCCTTATAGAGCCCCCAGGCGAGTTCAATGAGTCTAGAGCACATTGGAAGCTGGACATCCGAGACTGAGAAGTGGAGTTGGGAGCAGAAGAGATGTAAACGTATAGCTGAGGCTTGAGGGGCGTTAAGACTGGGGTAAAAGAGGCAAACTCGCATTTGTAAAGTGCACCGATATAAAAGAGGCTCTTGATAGCACAGGATCTTGCCTGAGGGACTCCTTTGGTCCAAACAGACCGTTACATCTGAGACGTTCATGATTTTGCGAAGGATCAACTGGGGCAAGGTAAGTTCTAAGTCAAAATTTTCGGTTTAAATGAAACTTGAGAGATTTTTTCAAGGTTTACCAGTGAATGCTGGCTCCCATTGAGGATTTGCAGAAGACCAAGAGAAAGTACGGGCATTGAGAGAGAGCACAATGTCGTCTTCGAGGTATTTCAGAATGACATTATTGCAAACGATGTTTATATTCGAAACCATACGCTGGACCAACGATTGAACGTAACCAGGAGCTAAGGGATTGTCCGTTCTAAAGGAAAAACACGTACAAGAAGCATTGAAACAATTAACAAATGCTAAAATTAAAGATTCTTACTTGGATTGCTTGCGGGTTTTCTTGCTGCGATAACTGCTTTGAGACGAAGTATCACTGGTGTCATCTCCTCGGAGTTTAAAGGTACATTCAATGGTATTGATCGTGATAATTATGGGTTCTGAGGCTAGTTTCGTCCAGGGTACGAGGATTTTGAGCTCATGGATGTGTCCGCTAGTGAAAGTGAAGGGTAACTGTAACTCGGCTTCCAAAACATCCAGTCGCAAATCCAAATTGTGAAAAACAGCTTCCCCGCCCCATAATGACACCTAAAAGATCGTATATTACATTACGTACCGCAATTAACACGATATTTGTAGAATTTTTTACCTCCGAATCTTCAGGTTTCAGGTTCTTGATATACTTTTCCACGTAACTTAATATCAAGGGTGTTACGTAAGACTCGATTTTAAACATCTTGGATTGTTTGGCGAGAAACAGCAACCACAACACAACAAAAACAGGTGGCAGGTGTGGCACAAATGACAAAACATCAACAATCAAATTTATGACTTTCCTGCGTCCTGCATGCTAAATAAAGGCAGTGATTATTAATAAATAACAGCTCATAATGCTATGGTATATCACCTCGAAGTTCAGTTGCCTAATAGGAAGAATATAAAATAAGGAAGAATATAATAACACACAAAGCTAGATTGTTGTTTGCTTAGATTTTGCCACGTTGATATGTTCGTTCCGTAGGCGATTTAGTCAGTCCGACACGCCCCTGCACTGAGTGTCTTATAATCAGGTTCTGGGAACTGACCATCTAAAATGCGGGCGAAACCAAAGTTGGATGTTTGTATGCTTTTTTTTTAATTTCCAGTACTTTATGTACTCTAGGTTCATGGTAATGAGTTACTTTTTTATATACTGTATATCATAGAGTCCATATTTGAAACTTAGAGTCGAGATAACTCTGAAGATATTTGAAAAAATTGCAAAAACTTGAGCACGGCTCTCGCCAGTTACAGATTAAAGTGCAGGTCGCGGGTCCCGGTCGGGGTCGTTCTCGCCGGTTAGTTCCCGCCACCACAACAAACAAGACGGCGCGGCGGGACGCCAGAGAAAGGAAAGTGTGCAAACTAGTTTTATTTTATTTGTGAGTTTATTAACACATTTCTTGCCCTCTGCGTTTAGTTTCTTGTAAGTAATTATAGCTACTAATCATTTCAATGTTTTCGAGTCGTTTTAATCAAGTGAACAAAAGACAGAAAACTAAAATAAAAAACGACATTTCATAGTTGAGCGTCACTTTATTGAAAACGTTCGATTTGTCAGAACTATAACTTATATTGTCATCTAAGAACCCTTGCAATTCTTTTGATTTATTATAATTGACAGAATGATGAATTATATTTATATCAATTATATATAAACATCGTAAACATTTATACAAAGCACAATTTAAACGTGAATTAATTTTTAAACATTTATTAGAAGGGATATTAAATGATAAATTCCTTAACCTAAGGATTCTCTTGTTCTTTTTCTTCATTTTAAAAAGAATACTGTCCATATTCTGGATCCCACGCATAACACAACTTAAAATTAAACAATTCTAATGTTCTTTTTCTTCATTTCAGGAGAAAAACTGTCCATAGCTGGTCTAGCTGGCAATTCAGCGATCTTGTGGAACTGTGAAGGAATTCCGGACTCGTTTAATACTTTAAAGCAAAGACAGCTGTGTTGATTACGCTAAAACCTGACAGTTGAAAACTTCTGTGAGCTGTAAAGTAAACTAAAGTGTTGCTACATATCACACCTCACCTCTTGCGTTTAAAACAGAATCTGCTCTTTCCCAACTAGTGCTGCGACGTCATTTCGCAGGGTAGAACACCATTTGCAAGCTCAGAAAACTTTTGTAATATTCCTTGTCATTCACAGCTTTCGCCCAAAGCAAGCTTTGGCTTGCCATTTGCTGCAGATTGATTTCCCAAGTGCTACTATCATCATACAACGTCATTATCCACCTACGCCCCTTTTCTTTGGGAGAGGAGGGGGGTAGTTCCATCTGCTTGAATTAACGAAGCTTGCTGTCACGTGCTCAACTGTTGAACGCCTTTTTTCTGCTTCGTTTGGCTTCAAAGGGACTTTCTTGTTCGTTCCACGATACGAGCTAACAGAAGAAGAAAAATCGTACCTTTTTCCTTCGTCGTCGTCTTCCAGACACTCCAATACGCCCCAGTGGTTATTGCTAGGAAAGGTAAGAGCTCTTTCAGTATGTTTCTCTCATCTCTCAAGTTGCTTTCGTCTTTCAATGCACATTTATTATAGATCAAGTCTCCTTTCTGGTTCTTATCAGTGTTTCGTTACGCGTTCAATGAGACTATTTTGTTTATTTAACCAGAAACGTGGAGTATAACCATGCTATAAGGACTATTACTATAAGGACCGTGTAAAAGATATCAAAACAGCCCTATTTCCCCGTCTTATGGCTAAGTTATCCACCTCTTCCTGGTTTACTTGCTTCGTCCCAACGAGTCAGTTATTTTTTCTTTAATATTGCATAATTCCTTTAAGTTTTGTCAATCCGAGGAACTCGCTTTACGCCTTGGAGGCCAAACTTGGCTCCCAACTCGAGCTCAAGTTCGCTGTTTAGGAGAATGTTGAGCTATTCATACCGAAAGTTGTGTCGTAGGTTGTTTCAAGCCGAATTGGGAAGTTAGAAGTTCGAGATGGAACCTACTGTATGAAGTAATAGGAAGTTTTCACTGACTGGTGTGAATGTGACTCGAAACAAAAAGCGTTGCAAAAGCGAGAATAAGACAAAAAGTTATTGTTTACTAGATGAAGTAATGATCTGATCCCTTTGGAGGTAAAGCTACTGTAACTTTGAAGGATTTTTAAGGATATTATGTTGCAATTGTGTTTATTTTCTTCTTATTTCAGGACTTTTGCTTTCTGAATGGTTTAGGTTGCCCTGGCAACTAGCATTAACTATTAATCTTACGAAAAACTCGGTCAGGTCAAGGAAGATTAAAGCATTATTGCTTCTTAAACTCCTAGCAACCAAAAGTCTTTCATCTCTTCCCTTTTCGAGATTTTTTTTTTCTGCTCGAACAACAGTCATCCAATTCCTTTTTTTGGGTTTGTTTTTTCCCTTTTGAGTTATAGATACAGGCTTGCAGTACTTATAACTCCTCTGACATCGACATCCTTATCACGTAAAGCAATTTTCGACGTTTTCATTAGTTGGATTCATTTTTTGCGCATTCGATGTTGAGGTATCAATTTGGGTTCGCCTTGCTTGAAAGATCCGAAAAGTTTGTAATTAATTTCATTTTCCTTTGGGGGTTTGCCAACGTGTTCTGGCTTATTCTTTAGAAAAGTTTTTAGTTATCATTTAGGTGTAATTTGTCTTCTTTTCCGAGACTTGGAACTTTTCGTGGTTTTGGTTTGACGTCAAAAACAAGGAAAATTTAGAAGTCGAATAAATGAAGAATTGAGGGAAGAGAACTCCGGTTACTCACTGTCATCCCAGGAAATGTGTATTACTACTGCATATGCGTGCTCTATACGTGCTCTATACCTCCTCTCTTTACTCATTTCCCCAAACAAATACACTAAAAACGTCACGTGCAGGAGTTTGATATATGTGAAGAAGGGGGCGTAGGGGGGGAAAACCACTTATGAAATCCCTTGAAAGTCAGCGTTTCATAGCACCATTAGTGTTCCCAAATAAGGTATGTGTAGCGTTTGATCGATTAATGTTTTATGGGATTGCTTAAAACATTAATGAGACGCTCTTAAAAGTCCACATCCAGGACCCCACGACCCCCCAAAAAAAATTAGAAACAGTGTTGCTTTAAAAACATAATATTCTTTTTAAAACAACACTACAACAAAAGGCTAGAAACACTGTTGTTCTAAAAAGGTCATGTGCGAAATAGTAATTGAGCTACTATTTCAGAAACGTATAACTCATTACCGTACCGTCATCTTTCTTAGACTAATCTAAACTATGAAAATCCATAAAAAATCTCAACATATGATACGTATTTGGTTGTTAGCGCCCTGAAAAAAACTCAATTAAGGCTCCTGTATACCTTAGCGTATTGATGCGAAACAATCACAGATGGCGCTGATGTTTGTTATTGTTTTTGTAAAAACCTTGCGTACTTGGTTTGCTTGTTAATCATGTATTATTCATGGAAAAAAAGGTGAATTGGTTGTGCACTAGCTGTTAGTTAAAAAACTCATTTAAGGCTCCTGTATACCTTAGCGTATTGATGCGAAACAGTCATAGATGGCGCTGATGTTTGTTATTGTTTTTGCAAAAACCTTGCGTACTTGGTTTGCTTCTTAATCATGTACTATTCATGGGAAAAAAGGTGAATTGGTTGTGCACTAGCTGTTAGTTAAAAAACTCATTTAAGGCTCCTGTATACCTTAGCGTATTGATGCGAAACAATCATAGATGGCGCTGATGTTTGTTATTGTTTTTGCACAAACCTTGCGTACTTGGTTTGCTTGTTAATCATGTACTATTCATGGGAAAAAGGTGAATTGGTTGTGCACTAGCTGTTAGTTAAAAAACTCATTTAAGGCTCCTGTATACCGTAGCGTATTGATGCGAAACAGTCATAGATGGCGCTGATGTTTGTTATTGTTTTTGCAAAAACCTTGCGGACTTGGTTTCCTTGCTAATCATGTATTATTCATGGGAAAAAAAGGTGAAATGGTTGTGCACTAGCTGTTAGTTTTGCTCAGGCTTACTGTCACAGAAGATTTTCATGGAAGTGTGCTGGTTTTAACAAAAAGTTGTTCGGAAACATGGAAATTCCCCATGCCAACCGCCTGTATCGAGCTGAAGCGTACGGGAGCCTTAAAACAACAACTTAAAAGGAAAGTTATGAAGACTTTATGAGGAAAGAAGAGTTGTGAAGAAACATAAGAGAAAATGTGGGCAATCTTAACAAAAAATTTCGTGAAATGTAAAGAAATGAAGGAATTGCGTAGATCTTAAGAAAGAGAATTTAAAAAATAAATGAAAGGAGTGAACTAATAAAGTTTTTTTTTTTTTCACAGGTCTAGAACGAGCCAAAGGAGGTAAAAAGAAGGATGGCTTTACCACCCAACATGCAATTAAACTTGAACATGGGAGCTCAGTCCAATTCGATGGGAAATATGCAGTCGGGAATGGGGATCTCAACCATGCCTCCTAACATGGGCTTAGGTCTACCCGCCCAAAGCCCAGTTCATCATCAGCAGCCGCAGCAACAGTCCATGACTTCGGTTGCTCCAATCCCCATTCAACAACTGCAACAGCAACAACACGCTATGCCCCCTCAAGCTCCAATGCAACAGCAGCAGCAGCAATCGAAGGAAATGAATGCGGCTTCGGTGTGTCGCTTTGGTCAGGAAATGGTACAAGATATTGTATCCCGGACCCAAGAAGTCTTCCAATTACTTAAGACTATCCAGGTGATCTTTTATATAACGTAGCTACCTCACAGCAACTTCTCATTATTACTTAGCAACGAAACAACGTAAGACAAGCCCTTTCCCCTGCTTGGCCATTACGCTAATCGTTTTTCGCAATAACCCCGAAAAGGAACTTTCTTTTTTTTTCGAATTAAACACTTAATGAAACGCTAATTCGACCAGTTTTTAGTTTTTCAGAATAGTCAAATTGGCCGATTTTCTTAATATAATAGATATGGCAAAAATACTAAGATAATTTATTGCAGGAAAAGATATATCGATACTTATATATCACATTATCGATACTTATCGATACATATCGATTACTTATATATCACATTATCGATAAATGGACCAGTTTTTATTCTTCCAGAATGGTCAAATTGGCCGATTTGTTTTAATATAATAGATATGGCAAAAATACTAAGAATATATTGCACGAAAAGATATATCGATACTTATATATCGCATTATCAATACTATATTATCGATTATTATTATCGATACGCACGATACACTCGTGCGATAGAAATGAAGTTGAGGCACATAGTTAAAAAAATGCTTAATTTTTACAATATTAGTGCTCGGTTTCTTTAATAATGGGCCAGTACAATGTCTGCGCTAAATATTGTAATATGACAAAGGTCTAATTGTTGATATTAGGCATTTATTGGGCATAATAGGAACTATTCTGCCCAAAAACAAAAGTCATCGAGAAACGTAAAACATCAAGCCGAAGTAAACGGACGAGTCCCGCTTTCACGTAGAACACTTCGGTCGATTGACAGTTATTACTATTCCGTGTTTCATTATTGCGTCGTGCGTTTGGTAGGACAGGCCGAGGTACCGCTACGAGTTCCCGCCTGACCTTAGGCGAAACCGTCGGTAACTTTTATTTGGACGATAATTTAGGTTTGGAATATTTTAGTTGTAAATTTTTACCAATCTTTTTTTTTTTCATATTAGGAGATTAATCTTCTTTAATAAAGAAAATGTATGTTGTGGATGTTTAATGGTTGTGGGAGGTTGTGGTCGAGTCGTTTGTTTTCCCAAATGGAATTGGAATAATTTTTTGTATTTTCTTTTTTTAACTTTATTCTTCGTGGCCAATTGTATTAGCCCCCTAATTGGCCCACTTTGCCGAATGCTGGCGTGAGCCCGGACAAAAAAGCGAAAGCTCAAGAGCAATTAAAGAACATTCGATTGCATTTTAAACGCCTGCGCGTTTTCTACGAGAAAATCAAAGAATACACCGCGGAGTATGACCACATCGATCCTGAAGTAACAATGCGGACGCTTTTCGTATACTGATGACGAATTTCAACTGAAAATGCTTTCTTTTCTGTATTTTTCTCCGTATTCCACTTTGTCGTTGTTCCCTTGTGAAATGGGGTTAAAAACGACGTAATGGAAATCGTTTAATCGTCACCATAAAACCCACCCAAACCACCACAGCAGGAACTCATTCCATACTGTCAGGATAAAGAATCCAAATTCGAAGAGAAAAAGAGCACGGAAATCTACCAAAGCAGCATGGAGGAACGCAAAGAGCTCTATGAGGTTGATTTATTTTTTAAAACAGAATTTATGCATTTATTTTCAATTTATTTATTTTGGCCCATCATTTAAACCTCCATTTCTTTTTCTTTCTTTTTCTCTCTTTATATATATATGTGTGATCTGAACATCCGTTTCAAACATCCATTTGAAACATCCGCTTAAAATAGCAACTCGTGCTGAAGAATAGACATATCCAAGAAATCATGGATTACATGCGGGGCATCGTATGGGAAATTAACACCATGCTAGCCATGCGGAGACCATGAGTTTATAAGCTCACTATTTGTATAACAGCAGTGAAAGAGGACAAAAACAATTTAAAAAAGACATCGCATTGTTGGGGGACCTTGTTGCAACGAAATGCAAAAGAAGAAGAACATGTACTTTGGGGGGGGGGGGGGGGGGGTGATTTGTTCCGGACAAGGCGTGAATATAGATTGTTGCTTTCAGTAAGATGAGACAAGATTATTCCGATTTTTGGAAATTTTTTTTAGGTTTTTTTCCTTAAGTTCACCCAGTTCCTGTTAAGGAAGAGGAGGGGGATTGTTTGCCCACTAAATAATAAGTGACGAGTTGTCCTTTTCCTTTAATGAGAACCAAGCCGCGTTCTTCGAAGACATAGCCAAAGTTTTGCAGGATTTTGCACGTTTCTTCAGTTACCTAAAACGATGGGAGGGAGCAAATCGTGTTACTTGAAGCCTTGGAAGTGTGTGGTCACGTACTTGGATGCAGCCAGCTTTGCCAGTACTTTCCATCCGAGAAGCTACGTTGACCGAATTGCCCCAAATGTCATAATGAGGCAAGGCGGCCCCAATTACGCCGCCCGTAATAGGACCATGGTTAATTCCTTGAAATTAGAGAGGGACAGGAAGTGCTTTTAGATCATTAAGTACATTTTCTGGTGGCAAACAGCTTATTAAGGCCTCCTTAGTTATAGCTGCCTGACTTGTACCTATTGTACCAAACTACGCTAGTACATTATAGAAAAGGCAGACAATTACAGAGAAGTTACATGATTGCATTATAGAAAGGACAGAAGCACGCGGATGTAAACATAAAAATTAAAAAATCAGAAAATTTCTTGACAGTAATGTAGCTAATATGAATACGAAGAGAATGGCAATTCCACTTTTTTGCCTCGGTTGGTTTGCCAAAAGCAAATAAGTTTTGACCTACGAGAAAACAATTGTGCAAATCGCAAATTTTGACACCGTCACCCCGCTGTATATTTAAAAAAAAACTGCATTCAAATTGACTATCTGGTTCGAGAGTTATCGTGCATGCCATTGTGTGCGCAGAAGCGATGCGCTTTCATATACCCCATGCGAAGCAAGTAACGGCATCTAGCGGTAGCATGGGTGAAACGAGCTAAGGGAGCCTCAAGAGATAAAAACATCCAAGAAGGATTTTTGTTTTACCCATGCGAAGGACGAAATGATTAAAGCTCTGTTCGTTGATCATGTTGAGCGTCTGCTGCATTTCCAACGCGAATTCTACCAACAAAGCCAGGTGTCGCCATCGTGTTGTAATATCGTCGTCGACCTGTCGTGCGGGAAGAGAAGAAGCAGATTGCCTGTAATCCGTTTTTGTCTTTTTTTTCGCACGTATAACATGGAACATTTTTGCATGAAAAAATGGAAAAGAGAAAATTGGAAACCTTGCTTTGAGAAAAAGCCGGATTTAAACCACTAGCTGCCATATAGGTAGATCCAATCGTTTTAATCTTGGTAATCTCCGCGAATTGAGGCTTGTCCAATAACTGGAAGACGGAAAAGGTATTCAAAATGTGGATAATTGCCAAAACTTAAAAAAAAGTTTGCAATTTTTCAAACTTTTTAAGTTTGCAAATCTTGAGCTTACGGCGTCGTAGTCTGAAATGACTTCGTTAAGGAAGCGTAGACACTCGAGGCCCTGGTTGTTGACAGACTCTTCTGAATAGAACTCTAATAGAACAGTTGGGAGTCAATGTATTATTATTATTTGAGGGTTTGTAAGAGTAGAAGTTAGGCACAGTTTCGCTAGATACCAGAGAAGTTGGGCATGGAAGCAAAAAGAACGCCCACGGAGGAATAACTTTGACTGTAAAGTTCCTGGTGGTCCAATTGCCGTTGTGCATTGAGAAAGTACGAAGCCACGTGAGCTGGTAAGATGTTATAAACCAAAGCTTGATTCCGGCGTTTCATATCCGCTGCTCGCTCTCGTTGCTCCGCGACTTCGCTTTGCCAGAGGAATAAAACTCGAGACATGCTTTCCATCTGGCAGAGTTCCCGACATACAGGAACGAAGAAAAAGAATACAAATGTCAGAATTGGGTTGAGAGGACGGCTAAATTATTCATTGTTGGGGTCGTAACTCACGTGGCGAGCCAAAAGCGAAAAAACCAACACTCCACCAATTAACGTCAGGCTTACCGTGCCCACGCAAACCAAGTCATCAAACCTTTTTTTAGACAAAGAACAAAAAAAATCAATTTTAGATAGCTGAAAAGGGACGTAGACACAAGGACGACGGAGCCCGACTTAAGGACTACAAACCGGGACTGCACCAGTCCAATCCTTTAGTCGAGGTTCGTAGTCCCTAAGTCGTGGTCCGCCGTCTTTAAGTTGGAGTCCGTTGTCCTTAAGTCGGAGTCTGTCGTCCTTAAGTTGGGGTTTGTCGTCTTTAAGTTGAGGTTTGTCGTCCTTGTGTCGGGGTTTGTCGTCCTTAAGTCGGGGTTCGTCGTCCTTCTGGCGTAATTTCCAATACGGCTTAAGCACCTTCTAAATTCATTAGCGCTTAACCAATGAGCGCGACTTTTTGAACTTGAAATGCTATTGGTCCCATGAAAGATTATACAACCATCGTCCTTCTGTCGGGGTCCGTAGCCCTTTGTCGAGTCGTCCTTGTGTCGCGTTGCCGTTAAAAAAGGGAAAATTTTCCAAGGATTTCTCCCTTCGAGTGCTACCGACCAACGTAAAACAGAGGAACCGGACTTGCGCTATGACTGGCGGGTAACATTAATTCCTTGTTGCGTCACGTTTGGTTGCTTCGTTATGCGCCAGTTTTAAATTCAGGCCGGAGTAACACAATAAGCCTGGCCTGGTCTTATGGTGAGATGTCCGTACCTTGTCTTTTTGTTCTGTACTTATACCGATCAACGTCAAAAAGCGAACCGGACTTGTGCTACGAACCGCGGCTAACACAAATTCAGTATTGCGTCACGGTTGGTTGCTTCGTTGAACGCCAGTTTTATGTGCAGCCCGGAGTAACGCAACAAGCCTGGCCTGGCCTAATGACGGGAAGTCGGTAGCTTGTCTCTTTGGGGTAAAGGATCATTATGCTTACATTGGAGTGAGGAGCATATCCCGGGTAAAACTCGCGAGGGCGATGAAAAAGATCAACGAGAATTTGAGAGGCAATGTTAAATTGGGTGCATTAGCGAAGGCGGTCCAGATCATTACACTCTGCCATAATTTATGAACGGGTTGACTGTCGAGTTTTTCATGGATATAAAAAACGAACTCAGACTTATTTTTATCGTTTTCTTTGTTTATTACTACGCGAGAAGATCGTTGCCAAGTGGCTCGAGAGTGTTTGTTTCCAACTGGAGAATGAAAATGGCGGTGATGATGAGCAAAGCTTTTAGCCACAAGAAATGGTCCACATATTTGTACCAGCATTTCCAACACTGGGACCCCTGAGAAAAGGGGTAGAGAAGAAAGGATACACGTTTTTCTGCCAATTTTATTTGCGTTTCGATAACAGAAAGAGATCTTATTAAAGCTTTTGTAGTTTTTTTTTCAATTACTTTGTTTTATTTTTAAGAAATTAAGTTTACCCATTCGTATGCTTCTGCAATGCATAACAGCGTAATACAGGTTAGCAGTAAACCCCCTGAGGCAGTTATTCCACAAAACCAGATACTTCTGTTTTTTTTTTTCCAACAAAAAATAAAGAAAAAATTACAGTTTTAGAATCATTCTTTGTCACAAGTAAAGCAAAGAAACATACAAGAATGATTTGTTTCTCGTTCCTTTACCTGTCCCAAAGCAGCCACTGCGAAAACGCCAACATCAAGAAAGTTAACGGACATCCAATACTCGCCCAGGCTGCGAATTTATCTTTGTAACTTAGAAATTGGCTCTCTTGATTAGGATTGATGAACTTCAACGTGCTTCGGTACGTTTTTTGCCTTTATTGGGGAAAATTCCGTTTAGAAAAAGTGCCATTCAATTTCGTAGTCGATTCCTTTCGGAGCTATTGTGACAGTCATGTACTATTATCCCGTCCAAAATAAGCTAACCGAGCCGTAACATCAAGCCGGACTTACCGAACGATTCCCGGGGAACGTTAAACGGGGCCGTAACATCAAGCCGGACTTACCGAACGATTCCCGGCGAACGCTAAACGAGGCCGTAACATCAAGCCGGACTTACCGAACGATTCCCGGCGAACGCTAAACGAGGCCGTAACATCAAGCCGGACTTACCGAACGATTCCCGGGGAACGTTAAACGAGGCCGTAACATCAAGCCGGACTTAGCGAACGATTCCCGGGGAACGTAACCAGCCACGGTTGCCCGGTTCCGTTTCATTTTTCGTTATTGTATCATTATTAGTAAGGCTAAATCTTCCCATATTCACTGTTGCGCCTTGGACCAATGACTACATTTCATTATTACATCATTGCCCTATCAGTGTACGGAGTAACGCTTGGCCTCACCGCCTTAGGAAATGTCGGGAGCTTACTTTAGACGGGATAGTATTACTACAACTTACCAATTAGGCTTAGATTTAAAAATATGAATGATGGAGTTAATTAAGGAGTAGCGTTTACCTTAGGAGTCCGTCTCGCCCGGTTAGTTGTTGGAGGAGTAGTCGATGCTTTTCCAACTGAGAATCTCCTTTTTCGCTTTTGGCTAACGCACTGGGACACGAGTTCTCCATCACACAAGTTGCAGTAACCCCCTGGAGGGTAACGGTAGTGCTGCAGATTGCTGGAACTCCACTTGTCGAAACGGGTTCACCTGATGCTGTGGGGCGACTGCCAGAATACTCTGGAGGTGGCATCTAAAGTTTTTTGTTATTACGGTCTGAATTTATATGAACCATCCCATGCCTCCTGCAATGTCTGAAAGGGCAATAGTCACAAAAAATGCTTTATTTTAAAAGAGTAAAAAATCTACTTTCCGGCGATATCTTTATATCTACTTTTTATATCTACCTTTATCTACTTTCCGGCGATACCTTTATATCATGCGCGAAAGAATAACTGAGGTATTGTCATGATCTGTACAGTTTCCCAAGACCCTTTTCACTTTCCCTTATTTCCTTTGTTTCCCTACCCTACGTTGTAGATAGTGAAAGCCAGTTCCGATTAGTCAACGAGAGGACGTTGTTTAAGAAAACTAGTATGAAAAAGGGTTCAATTTGCCATGTAGAAGCAGAGAGAACAAGTAGACACTAGTCAAATACAACTCGAATACAGTAAAAAAAGATACCCAAGTTCAACCAGAGTTGTTACGAAAATGTTACGAAAATAAGAGCCCTAAATTTCAAATCGCGCATTCTTGCCAGTGGCTTAGCGCGGCGCTACTGCCCGTTGCCCTACTGTGACGTATGATCGGTGCTGCACGTCTCCTGGGCGCTCCCCTGACCCCGTCTTTCATGCATACAAAGTGCGAAGTGAGCTCCCTAAACGAAAAATAGTGGCTGAAGACTCGGAACGCGAGTATTTTGACAGAAGCCACATTCTAGCGGATGAAGGGACGGAATTTGAGTGTGTCAAAACTTTTGAAATACCAAAACTTCTTCCAGCAAAAAACCCAAAATCTCTCTTCGCAAAAGTTTCAAACAAATTGTACTGTTCTTAGAATGTGTACCCAAACCTCAACATTCGATGTGGCTGACTATTGCCCTTTGAAACGCTCATATTTCTGTCCTGTGAGTGCGTTTTAACTTTGAGAGTAGGGAATAAGGTGTTTTACCGGTTTTAGAGCCCGAACGATAAAATGTGTTTTGAGTCCGGCTAATCGTAAAGCCTCCTCGCGTTTCTCTCCGTAGCCCGGCTCGACTTGGAACTGGTTTTGTAGGAATTTAAGCGTATGGCTCGAAACGTGCACTTTCCTAGATATAGTCCACAATGATAAAAAAAGGAAAAACAGAGATAAAAAAAGGAAAAACGTAGAACTCAAGTTTGAATTGTTTCTTAACATAGCCAAATTTTGTATACCCTGGCAAGCCACTGCTCTCCATTTTGTTAGCCAATTCCACATCCTGGCTGTAAACGTCAAACTGCCATTGTCGCTGGCCCAAAACACCGGCCAAGACAGCGCCCGTATGGATCCCAACTCGCATATCCACTGGCGAAAGAGTCGATTGTTTGACAGAACTTTTGGCCAGAAAAAAAAACACAGAAAAAGAGGGAAAATATGAGAAATTCTCCACTTCTTCTCTGTTATTTCCAAACACACGATCATAAGGAAGTCCAAAGAGGAGCCATGAGCAAGTTTTCGACGAAAAAGAAGGGATTTACGACAGATTTCGGCGGAATATTTCAAGTTGGCCGTCTGCGCTACGGACTGAAGGCGTATGTTTGCAGGCAGTAAATAAAAAGGACTTGGAAGTTGAAGAAAAAAATCCAAGCAGGGAATAGGCAATACTTGAAGATACAAAAAGTAGAGTAAAAACCAAGGTAAAACTTGTTGCGCTGATTTTTTTTAGGATGAGATTGCACAACTGAAGAGCTGAAGTTTTTTTTTTTTTTTTTTTTTTTTTTTTTTTTTGGGAGCTTGGAGGGGCATTGTAGACCGTGTAGACGTAAGGGTTTAGAGCTGGAGGAGCTCGAGATGATAAATGATGAAGATGGTTCGGATATTGGAAGCGTATCGCTGGCAAAGAAAGCCCGAAAAGAGAGCAAGTGCGCTTCTTGGGACTTTTGCGGGATTTTTTTTGGGGGACAATTTAAGGCTACTCCGCCTTGAACTATCTTCCGCACCATTAGCGTTTCCCAGGGGAAATTGTCCCCGTAAGTTATCACTTTTTTTCTTTTTTTCAAGGTTCTACTTCTTGTCATCGAGCGTCTTCCAGTAATTGGTAGAAGTAATTGGTAGATATAGCTCTCTAGGTCCTTCTAAAAGGTCTAAGGTAGGAGATTTTAGTTTCCAAGCTTTGTCGAAAAAATGATTTGAAACCGAACGCCGTTTTTGAAATGGTTTAAATGGTTTTGACGTGGGTTTTGCATCTTATGCATGAGGCTTGTTTCCCACGCTCAATTGATTTTTAGGAAGGAAGGAGAGAGTGGGAGAAGAAGGTGCAAAAGGAGTGTTGGGTGGAACATTAGATAGGGAGAAAAGTTGTAAAATACTGTTCAAAAACTGAAAAGAATTGATGTAAGTTTACTGAAGAAACAATAAATAGAAAAAATTTAGAAAACTGTAATAAATAAATTTATTACAGTTTAAATTTATTATTTTAAATATATGATTTTAAATTTAATTTATTTTAAATTTTTTCAATTTCAATTTCAATTTATTACAGTTTTCCAAATTTTGTTTCGAATTGATATAGTTTTCTAATTGTAACGCCGTTGACCAAACTTATTTGTAATATTCCAAGTTTTCAATGGTGAATTCTATACTTTCAATTCGGGTTTTTTACTTTGGGGTTAATAAGACAATTTAACAATTTTAGACAATGTAAGTGCTAAGTTTTGAGACTGTAACTAATGGAATTTGTAACCTCGGAACTACGAGTATTAAACACTACTATTTAGAATATGTACTGGCGTGGAAGGTACCAGGTACTCTGATTTTTTTTTCTTTTTTTTTTTTTTTTTTGGCACTGTAGGAAATGGTGACGCCAGTAGAGTAGGATTACGTACCTGATAGCATCGACCATGGCTAAGCCCATGTGTACACAGAGAACTGCGTGATCAGGTCGCTCTTCTGGTGCTCCGCTAATGCAATAATAACAATCTCCCAGAATTTTGATCCGGAGTTGATGGTACGCCTTAAGGTACGTTGAAGGAGCAAAACAAGAAAAGATTAGGTTGATGAAAAGGAAGCAATGGCTTATAGTAAGGTAAACATATGTGCATATACAGAGAGCCAAATCCTCCAAAAGCTTTTTCTGTTTTATTTTCAAATATAAATACTATTTTCCTGCGTTGTTTAGGTGTGTGTTTAAGAGCTCCTGTTTTAAGAGCATTTTCCGAAACAACATTAAAGGAATTGGTAGGGAACGCGATACATGTTCCAAAACTTTGAAATGATCATAAAAAGAGTATTCTTCCTGTTTGGAAAAAGAGAAGAGTACAGACTGTAATACCTGGGCTAAATGATCGAAGCGAGCAAACAACTCGTTGAGAATGTGCACCAGTTGGGAAGCAGGGCAGGTGGAAGAAATGGCTGTAAAACCCACGATATCCGCATAAAGGATGCTATAGAGAAATTTTTTCTGTATTTTTTTTAAAGCAAAAATCTAAAGATTTTTCGCTTCCTGGAACATTTGAATACTGGCAAGGCAGAAGAGGAAAGTATACCTGACGTTCTCGTGTCGACTCATGTAGATTTTCTTAAACTGTCCATCACCTGCCAAATCGAGATCTTGTCGCATTTGCGTGGCGACGTGCTTGGGTAAAACCGATAAAAGTAATCTTTCCTAGAAGATGCATGGTGGTTCCCAGGTTTAGATTAAGGGCGCCTCCACTTTTTTGGGAGTGTTAAAGAAAAAAATAGACAAAAAAGAAGAAGAATATAGAACCTGCTCTTTGGATTGCTCTTCAATCACCAGTTGCATCTCGATCGACTGTCGTGTGTTGAGAAAAGCTCGGCGTTGACGACCGTCAGCCAACACGAAGGCGAGGAAGCCCAACACGTTCCCAGTAGTTAAAGCAAGGGCGTGAATCAGTGCCTAAAGGACAAGGATAAGGGGGGAGGGCGAGAATCATCAAAAGCAAAGTAATTATTGTTTGAGTCGCGATCCATTGTCTCGACTCGAAGAAAACAAAAACACTTCCTTTAATAGTAATTTGTCTTGACGTGCTTCAGCCGTTCAGCTCGCAATTACATTACTCTTAAGGGCATCCTGCTATAACTAATTATAGCTGCCAAAGCTTTTGGGATTGTTTAGCGAGTGAGCGAGTGATCTGTAGCAGATGTTGTGGTTTTGTTAGTTAAAGCCAAGAGGGATGTATACAAATGCAGTGCTTTGCTTGTAGCCATTGTTAAACTGATTAAACTGCTTTCCAAAAGCTCTGTTTCCATAATGGGAGAACGTTACATCCTTTAAGCCTCCCGTATACCCTATCTTGTTGATGCGAAACAGCCACAGATGGCGCTGATGTTTGTTGTTGTTTGACGACATTCTCGTGTAAAAGAAAGTAAAAAAGAAACAGCTAATAACCGGTCGTTATTCATTATTGGCGTCGCCACCATTGGTTAAAAGCAACCCCAAGTAACGCCACGAGTCCCGGCGTGACTTTGTGGAAAACATCCGTAGGTTCGTTTGGGACAGAATTCTAACATATGTATGGCCCTGCCGAAAGAAGTAAGACAAAGCCGGAGTAACGCTACGAGTCCCCGGTTTAGTAGCAGTGTTCGTTCGGTTAACCGGTCACTGCTTTCCAAAGGCTCTGTTCCCATGCATTATGGGAGAACGTTACATCCTTTAAGCCTCCCGTATACCCTATCTTATTGATGCGAAACAATCACAGATGGCGCTGATGCTTGTTGTTTGACGAAATTCTTGTGTAAAAAGTAAAAAAAGAAACAGCTAATAACAGGGTTATTGTTCATTATTGGCGTCGCCACCATTGGTTAAAAGCAACCCCAAGTAACGCCACGAGTCCCGGCGTGACTTTGTGGAAAACATCCGTACGTTCGTTTGGGACAGAATTCTTACATATGTATGGCCCTACCGAAAGAAGTAAGACAAAGCCGGAGTAACGCTACGAGTCCCCGCTTTAGTAGCAGGGTTCGTTCGGTTAACCGGTCACTGCTTTCCAAAGGCTCTGTTCCCATGCATTATGGGAGAACGTTACATCCTTTAAGCCTCCCGTATACCCTATCGTATTGATGCGAAACAGCCACAGATGGCGCTGATGTTTGTTGTTGTTGTGCGAAATTCTTGTGTAAAAAAAGAAACAGCCAATAACCGGTCATTATTCATTATTGGCGTCACCACCATTGGTTAAAAGCAACCCCAAGTAACGCCACGAGTCCCGGCTTGACTTTGTGGAAAACATCCGTACGTTCGTTTTGGGACTGAATTCTAACCTATGTATGGCCCTACCGAAAGAAGTAAGACAAAGCCGGAGTAACGCTACGAGTCCCCGCTTTAGTAGCAGGGTTCGTTCGGTTAACCGGTCACTGCTTTCCAAAGGCTCTGTTCCCATGCATTATGGGAGAACGTTACATCCTCTAAGCCTCCCGTATACCCTATCTTATTGATGCGAATCAGCCACAGATGGCGCTGATGTTTGTTGTTGTTGTGCGAAATTCTTGTGTAATAAAAGAAACAGCCAATAACCGGTCATTATTCATTATTGGCGTCACCACCATTGGTTAAAAGCAACCCCAAGTAACGCCACGAGTCCCGGCTTGACTTTGTGGAAAACATCCGTACGTTCGTTTTGGGACTGAATTCTTACCTATGTATGGCCCTACCGAAAGAAGTAAGACAAAGCCGGAGTAACGCTACGAGTCCCCGCTTTAGTAGCAGGGTTCGTTCGGTTAACCGGTCACTGCTTTCCAAAGGCTCTGTTCCCATGCATTATGGGAGAACGTTACATCCTTTAAGCCTCCCGTATACCCTATCTTATTGATGCGAATCAGCCACAGATGGCGCTGATGTTTGTTGTTGTTGTGCGAAATTCTTGTGTAATAAAAGAAACAGCCAATAACCGGTCATTATTCATTATTGGCGTCACCACCATTGGTTAAAAGCAACCCCAAGTAACGCCACGAGTCAAGGCTTGACTTTGTCGAAAACATCCGTACGTTCGTTTGGGACATAATTCTTACATATGTATGGCCCTACCGAAAGAAGTAAGACAAAGCCGGAGTAACGCTACGAGTCCCCGCTTTAGTAGCAGGGTTCGTTCGGTTAACCGGTCACTGCTTTCCAAAGGCTCTGTTCCCATGCATTATGGGAGAACGTTACATCCTTTAAGCCTCCCGTATACCCTATCTTATTGATGCGAAACAGCCACAGATGGCGCTGATGTTTGTTGGTGTTGTGCGAAATTCTTGTGTAAAAAAAGAAACAGCCAATAACCGGTCATTATTCATTATTGGCGTCACCAGAACGTTACATCCTTTAAGCCTCCCGTATACCCTATCTTATTGATACGAAACAGCAACAGATGGCGCTGATGTTTGTTGGTGTTGTGCGAAATTCTTGTGTAAAAAAAGAAACAGCCAATAACCGGTCATTATTCATTATTGGCGTCACCACCATTGGTTAAAAGCAACCCCAAGTAACGCCACGAGTCCCGGCTTGACTTTGTGGAAAACATCCGTACGTTCGTTTTGGGACTGAATTCTTACCTATGTATGGCCCTACCGAAAGAAGTAAGACAAAGCCGGAGTAACGCTACGAGTCCCCGCTTTAGTAGCAGGGTTCGTTCGGTTAACCGGTCACTGCTTTCCAAAGGCTCTGTTCCCATGCATTATGGGAGAACGTTACATCCTTTAAGCCTCCCGTATACCCTATCTTATTGATGCGAAACAGCCACAGATGGCGCTGATGTTTGTTGTTGTTGTGCGAAATTCTTGTGTAAAAAAAAGAAACAGCCAATAACCGGTCATTATTCATTATTGGCGTCACCACCATTGGTTAAAAGCAACCCCAAGTAACGCCACGAGTCCCGGCTTTACTTTGTGGAAAACATCCGTACGTTCGTTTTGGGACTGAATTCTTACCTATGTATGGCCCTACCGAAAGAAGTAAGACAAAGCCGGAGTAACGCTACGAGTCCCTGCTTTAGTTGCAGTTTTCGTTCGGTTAACCGGTCATTCATTATTTTCGTCACTCGGTCTTGGTTAAAGGCAAGCCGAAGTAACGCCACCACTCCCGGCTTTACTGTATGGAAACATCCGTACGTTCGTTTGACAGATATGGCCCTATTTTCTTAGTGGTTTATATAAAAAAAAGCGAATGAATTTTGTTAAAAATTGTCGAATCTCGACATTTTTGTTTATTTTTGATTCCCACACCAAAGTTCTTCTGAGAAGCATCCTCTCTGAAAGGTTTATTTCCAATGTTATGGTGCTTTGTCGTGCATAAGAAACTCCGGGGGCTGAAGGAGGTAGAAGGCATATTTATAGGCTGAATGGCCGATTTGGAAATGTGCCTGAAGACGATTTGGCCCGAGCACAGCAAGCGTTCCCTCCGACATGTTTTGCTTGAGCTGTAATGTATACGACATTATAAAACCGAGGGACTCCAAAGGCTTAGAAAGCCATCGTACTTGTTGTATCTTCTGTAATCTTGTATTTTGTGTACTTTACCCCCCCTCCCCGGGTGTTATTACAGATAGTCTCTAAATATTAGCCTTTGTAAAGTGGAGAAGCATACGGAGAAAGAGAGAGTATTGCTTCCCTTTCATTGTATACATCCTAATGACACGATATTTGCTTCGCATGTTATAACAAGAGCTATGCAAAGGTAGTACTTTCGAACAGGAGAAGGGCTCTTACAGCCTGAAGTTTTACAAGCTTTTCTTCGTCGTTCTTGCACTCACCATCGCCTCCAAACTATGAACGCTTTTGTCCTTTTCCACATTGATTTTCTGGTCAAATTTAGACAGGATAGCATCTTCCGTGCTTGGGAAGTACCATTTAGATCCCTATTCCGGCCCCGTTTCGGGGATTAGCGAATTAACCTGTTTCAAATCCTCCATATTTTCTGTCTAAATGTTAGTGTTGGCGTTAAAAGGGGAACCCCAATCAAATCATTTAAAAACTCAATAATTTATTTAACCATTCAGAAAATCAATCATTTAAAGTCTTAAATCATAAAACAGTGTCTTATTCTTCGCACCATAGTCCGCTCGCCGTTGCACGACCCGCGCCTGAGAGCCTTTGGGCAAGTTTCGGTTCAGCTTAACCGGGAGCCCGTAAGGTGGCAATGGGACCGCACGACGCGGTACCGGCTAGGCGGGTAACGTTATGCGGGCTCGCTGTATGGCGGACAGCCGAGCCCGCAGGCTACGGCGCGAAGTCTGTTTTTGTAGTTGAGCTTTTAAAATTAACCAAAGCACCTAGAGACTTGTTTGAGCATTCAAAAGAAAGGTGATGCCACCCTTATGAATCTGAGGATCCATTGATTCGCTCTTCGGCCAGCTGTCTCCCAATATTATAAGGATAGGAAAAAGTGAAATTTGGTCCCGATAAATAATTAACTGAAAGAGGTTCCGATAAATAATTAACTGTTTTTTTGGGAGGGGATGTGTACGCAAGATCAACCAACGCGAAGCAAAAATCTTGATAGCAAGTTCTTAAGCACGCTGTAGACTGCTATACTTGGGGATTTCCCTCTAGAAGCTTGAGGGAGGAGGAGATTGTACCTAAATCTGTAATCAAAAGTCGTCTAGCACTTTAGCTATTGGGAGAAAGGAGGTTCAGTGTTTTAGAAATTGGATGCGTGATTACTTTACAAAGAAAGAGGATTAGAATCTGCTTAGCTATGGGAGCTTATAGAAAAATAAACCAAAAGGGACCTATATGGAACTCAATTTTTTTGAAATTTTTCTAATTACTGTGAAGTTCGTTAAAGAATGGGAGATAAGGAGAATATGAGACTTAACTGTATGAAAGGAGATTTGTGAAGATTCCGGCGTGAAGTAGTGCTCGAGGAGGATGTAAGTGACCGTGGAAATGATCCCCATTGCGGAGCACGTACGTACTCGCAAGGGCAGCGTGACGTACGTTAAATAGGTGATCAATAAGAGCCATGCTAATCCATCGCCTGAAAAGTGCATGACTACACAGTAGCTGATCATGGACACTTGGAGGCAGATCCAGGCGATGCAGGAGGCCAGTAAGGGCCATTTGGCCGCAGAATGGTAGCAATTGTCATGTGGAGCAGTGGCTGTTGTATTGCCCACGACGACGACGTGCGAGCCGTCGCTATTGCTACGGGATCGATGGGCGATGATGAGCAGGGCCAGTTGAACAATCCCCAGCAAGACGACGAGGATAAAGAGCGCGGTGACGGAATGCGAGGGTAAAGGAGCGACGTCCGTGGATGAAGATATGGAAGTGAGGCTTAACCGAATCGCCGCGGCCCAAGCGAAGCCCAGGCCGGCCCAAAAGAAACAGCGTAAATCGATGGTCTTCTGCTGTTGACAGTAGGATTGATACAGCGTCTCGATAGCTTGGTCGACGAACGAGTGGCGTTGAACGCACTTGGGGATCACGCGTGACAGTCGCCGGACATTCAACGACATTTTGCGACTCAGTCGAGATTCTTTGACGTTGACATTGACATGAGGTCCTCCTACATTGTTGCTACTGAATGGCTCCGGTTGTTGTTCAACTGCGGGATCGGGAATTTGGCTCTTTAACGAGGTTCTGAAATCAGCGTTGGTGGCAGTGGTATTGGCAGTCGTAACGGTGGGAGACCCTGTCGAGTTTGAAAGATAAGTTGGCCAGGTTTCTTGGGAAAGGTCAATCGGAGCACATACTGGGAAGTTTTCAATGACACATGAGGCAGCAGTACCGGTACCGGCAGCCGGAAGGGCTGGTACGACTTCCCGCACTATATCCAGCGTCACGGGTGGTGATTCTGGGCGCAGTCGGAGTAATGGGTCCGGCAATGGATGGCCAAAGGGAATTTCTTCGCTCTGACAGCTTTCAGACATGGCGAGAAGTTTCGCATTCGCACTACTAACACTTTGGAGTCAAGTTTAGGTGCTTAGAAGGTCTGGGCTCTGACATGGTAGATTTCCTGGTAAAGCTGGTACTATTACTGCGCCTTTTGGTATCTTTTTTGACTATATTTCTCCGGGAAGTTGTTTCCTTTTTTTGTTTTTGGCAGTAATACAGAGGAAATCTGAAGGAGGTTGTGGGGAAATTGCGCGCGAGAAAGAGAAAGAAAAAAATTCAAATAAATTAGAGAGATAGAGAGCGAAAGAGAAGAATGTCTAGCTCGAAGAAATACAATCTCTAGCTAAAGAAATTCGATCCATTAAAGAAATCTAATGAGGGAAGAAATTTTGGAAATTTTGGAAGAATTTTTCTCTCCGTATTTCTAGTTTATATTTCTTTTACGAAATGTGTGTGTAAGTGCAGATTTTCACGGTTGAACTTCATCCAGGAGGAACTACGCGTTATTACTGCAGTAGCGTGCCCTCAATTCTGGAATACTTGAAGGACAAGGGTTTCATTGCTTGCAGCATTTGAGGGGAAAGTTAAGCATAACTTTTGTTTGCATTGCACTAATTAAATCGCTCTGTATGATGCTCGACCCTTACTGTGGCAGTAATTGTACCGGGAGCGGATACATACAAGCTTCCCAGAAATTTCCGAAACTTTGCCAAAGATTTGTCGCAGTACCCACTTTTTCATTTGTATAATGCTCCAGTTCACCTACCAAGAGCTTGAAAGGTTGCCTAGGTGAAACTTCATATCCGAAACACTTCACGATCCCTTGAAAGTATAATTGAACTTCCCGGAACTTTTTTCTTCGATTTTCTCTTTTGTTTTATTTTTTAAAATTTTTATTTATGGTGGTTAAGGTTTTGGAGGGGCCGGTAGCACCAGTATCGCCGCGTGTCGTGTCACGCTCTCCAGCGGTCAGGAACGACGCACCGCTCGTCCTGATCGTGTACTGGCCTTCGCCAGATATAGTTCTTCGGTGTAAGGGAGAGACACCGACAATTGTAACAGGAGAGAGATGACTCAGGTCAGTTGTTATTTGGCACACACACCGATACACATATACACACAGACAATACAGGGAGATGGAGAGAAAACTTTGCAGTTAGCGAACCACGTCTCATTTCATTTTCCTCCGGTCTTCTCCGGCTTCCCCAGAGTCCGAGATTAATGTTCCAACACACATGGAATAGGGAAGCCCTTTTTTTTTTTTTTTTTTTTTTTTCTTCCTTGTAAACCGAGAAAGAGCAGATGGACAGTACACTACTGGCTAAGGTTTGGGGAGCAACTGGGATTAAATTGGGTTAAATTACGGTAGTTCACAAATCTTGAAAATCCCAATCTGGATTCGTATTTGGAGTTTTCAAAAAGGGTTTTCTGGGAGTGATTTGAGGTAAACGCGAGTAAGAAGTGTTTGGGTTAAGGAAGAACGGCAAGAGGCGGGGAAAGGAAGTAGTAATGTAGCATGTGAAGGGGCAAATGAACCTCTTTGGACTGATTCAAGAGGAGCTTCTGCAGCTTTCTTAATACTGCACAGTCGTCTGCAGCGGGGGTTCGCGCAGGCGCGTGGGAGCATTTCCCTCGTATTTATTTATAGTGAAGCCGCGTGGCAGTTCTAATTGTGTTGAGCGTCGCCAGCTTTTTTTGCTTTTTCTTTCTGGACTTTTACTTCCGTCCGTTATGTAAAATTTTCGTTGTCAGGCTCCCACCCTGGTTTGCTGTTTCGACGCAGTCCGGAATACCAATTGGCCGCTGCTCAAAAAAACTACAAATCCCCTAGAAACATCGCGTTTTTTAAAGGGAAAATCCGACTGAACCGGAAATTCCGCTGATAACGCTTTGTCAATACAAAATCTTTATGGCTCTCCTAGACTTCGCTTTCTATGCATAGAAAAGAGAACGCAAAACGCAAAGAAAGGCAGTAAACGGTTGACTTCATAAATGGTAATTAATGGAGAAATGAAAAAAACATGTCTAAGTAACTTATGGACAGTAAAGTAGCTCATATGAATTTTATCTTTATATTTTTAATTTTTTAATTTTTGTTTTATGTATAGTATAATTTTATTTTTAGAATTTATCTTTCATTTTACAATTCAAATTAATTTTCAACAAACCAAAGCGAAGAAGCAGAACCGTACACTGAGAAACTGTCATCCCTAGCTATTATTTTTGTAAATTTTTAAGAAAAATTTGGTACAAATAACGCACGTCCTTATAATGTTATCGTACACTAACCAGTCCTGCTTTTAAAATTCAAATCTCGCGCGTTTCCAATGGTTTTTTCCTTTGAAATGGTTATATGAGTCATGCCAACAAGACTACAAGACTCAACAATGAAAATTCTCTTGCGAAGCTACCGAAAGCCAATTTGGACTGCGCAGAAGCATTGCGCGTTCATAGACACCCGTTCAAAACGCCTAACGACATCTAGCGCTAGCATGGGTGTACCTATCTAAGCTATCCGGCAGTCCCAGAATACTTTTGCATCGCTTCTCGGCCTTTCGGCTAAGATCAAAGTGTAGAATCTTTTTACATTCCAACATCTTTCTTCAAAATTAACTGTCTTATGCACGCCCAACCCAATATAATCGTGTAAATTCGTGTTTGGTCCGAAGACAGTCCGATATCTAGACAGTGACATCTATTAAGAACGCAGCAAACGACGATGCGATGCCACTTTGCCTGTTAAAAGAAGCGAAAAAGAAGAAAATACTTTTAAGGGCGAGAAGAAGTAATAATAAGCCATAAATAATCATTTCAACTGCTTAAACATTTTTTAAAGTCTTATAACAAACACTTTCAACATTCTAAACTTGAAGAAAAACGCATTTTGATACGGGATAGAAAATTATGTACTCAATTTTTCTTATCATTGATGGTGGCAATCTAACATTCGTGTGTCCTGTTTTTTTTTTCTCACCTTTCTTTTAAACCTTTTTCTCTCTATTCCAAAGTAACAGACACAAGTTTCCTACCACAAAAATGATAGTAAACTGAGGGGGAGGCGATTTTTACATTGCACAGCAAGGGATTAACGGTACGATTCTTAGCTCCGCTCGACAGAAACCGACTAAACAGAAAAGCGTATAGCACATAATCAGTTTCAGTTTCCAGGGGAGGAAAAATTCACTTAAATTAACAAGGCTGTCATCTTAAGAAAATTTTGTCCATGTCTACAAAAAAACGGACTCTAAAAAAAAAAAAAAAAAATTAAGCAACAAAATAAAAGTCACAGGATCAAGGATGAAGGGGGCACACGAAATGTTCGCTTCCCATACCCAAAATGCCTCTATATTGTTACATACAATTTTAAATGTCTTCTAAGTCAAAAGTGTTTTTCTAGAGAGAGAGAAAAAAAAAAAAAAAAAAAAAAACTCCAAAACACGCCCCAATGTGGGGAACGGCTTCTCAAAAAATTTGCCTTTTGCCCTTCTTTGTATCCAAAGCCACTCTGGTTATTAATATTTCTAGAAAGAAGAACTCAGACGCACATTCTTTTCTTTTTTTTTTTTCAATGTTCCAACGCATTTTGAAGAAAAAGTGACGCCAGGTTCGAGAAGCCAAATTTTCCTCAAGACGAAATCTACAACTCATGTACCCATTCCAGTGCAGAAACGTAAAAGAAATCAGAGAAGGAAGCTCTTATTGGGTTCCGCTGGATCATTAGAGGGTTACAACTTTTTTGATAACTGCAAAACTGCTCATATCTGAATAACAATTCTGGTTTTCGGATCCTCTTTTTTTTCCTTAATTTCTCTCTCTGCTTTCTTTAGGTTTATATCACCGTAGCTTGAAATATTGCCATCATGGCCGCACTCAATCCGCCAGCAATGGGCACTGTTACTAACCAGGCGAATATGATGTTCCTAGAAGTAGAAACAAACAACAATAAGTAAATACCCCATATTACCCTTTGCTTCGTAACAAGATGAAACATTTTTATTAAAAAATGTCTGTAAAAAAACATAATTCATATTTATGCAATAAAAAAAATTACATAAATACAAAATGAATATTATATAAAATATAACAAAAGCATAAATATAAGAAAAAATTAAAATTTGCAATATTTAATATTAAAAAACACAACTCTAAAATAAATTAAAACTGAAATATATTTTCCATAAAATGTCTATGAAAAACATATGTAATATTTATGCAATACAAAAATAGTATATAAATACAAAAATGAATATTATATAAAATATAACAAAAGCATAAATCTAAGAAAAAATTAAACTATGCAATATTTAATATTAAAAAACACGACTCTAAAAAAAATTAAAACTGAAATATATTTTCCATAAAATGTCTATAAAAAGCATATGTAATATTTAAGCAATAAAAAATATTATATAAATACAAAAATGAATATTATATAAAATATAACAAAAGCATAAACATAAGAAAAAATTAAAATTTGCAATACTTAATATTAAAAAACACGACTCTAAAAAAATTAAAACTGAAATATATTTTCAATAAAATGTCTATAAAAAACATATTTAATATTTATGCAATACAAAAATATTATATAAATACAAAAATACTATATAAAAAATAACAAAAGTATAAATCTAAAAAAAAAATTAAAATATGCAATATTTAATATTAAAAAACACGACTCTAATATTAAAAAAAAACACGATAAAATGGAAATATGTTTTATTAGGGAGGTTACCTGAATAGCTTCCAGTCCACGCCTGCTTTGCTTGTTTGGGCCCATCCCACAAAGACGACACTCCCCACTTTGCAATGCGTTGTACTAATAGGCAATCCAATTTTGGAGGCGACCAACACGGTGAGCGCGGCTCCGATTTCGATGGTAAATCCACTGAAAATAAAAGAAATCAAATGTAAGGAAAAGAGGCCGGAGAATCTCTTCCGCAAAATTATATGCAGGCGCAATCCCAGCCATTCATCACACGGAGCTTTAACGAAATCCCCTAGCTCCTAATTAAGTCTCATCAACTCATCTGACACCCCCTCTCCCTCGTTCTCCTGTTGCCCCCTTTTGGGTAAGATGTACAACCGCCTCCTGTCTCCTTTTTATCCTTCCTGGAGTTCCTGGAGTTTCTGGAGCACGATGGATGAGCCTCCCTCGCACTTGAACTAATTACTTCCGAACTCCCCCAGAAACCCAACTTATTTTCGCTAGGCGTCTTCGCATCCAATGGAAGAGAAACAAACAACAAAAGAGAAACGAGTTTCCTTTTTCTGGGGGGGGAAGAAGGGAGGAGGGGCAAAGCTAAAGCGGCTCGGGCCCTCGTTATACGACCAAGTCAATCAGGAAAGGTTCCTTGATGACTTGTGTGAATGTTCGCTATCGTCGACGTCCACCAAAGTCACGTACATTCCACAAGCCGGACATGCTCTTCTCTTAGCCCCCAATTTCTGAAGCCCTGTGGCTTAGGTGTGCGCGTAGTATCCGGCGAAATTGGGAGATTTGGACGATTCGAACCGTCTTGTTTTGGGGCGTGTAGGTGACACTAAGTCGATAACTATACAAGCCTGTCTTACGCACTGTCTCTCACGTCTTATTTCTTAAAGGACTTTTATCCTCGCTTGTCACTCGCTCGGTCAATCTACCTCAAGCTTGTCGCAAGGTTCATTTGAGGAGGCGTTATTCTTTTACTAGACAGACAAGACGACTGTAATATAAATAGCTAGAAACTGCGTTGACAGTAATAGTGTAGATAAAAAAGAGTAGAATCTTTCTTCTCTCAATGTTTTTTAATTTGATTACGTAAATTGACTACATTGAACTGCAATTGCATGATTCTGCTTTTCCGAAATATTTGCTTTAGAAAAATTTAACATGTTATAGCAATTTGTGGAAAATATTTCACTATTTTAGCTAAAGCCAAAGCCATTCAGCTAATTTGGCTAATTGCAAAATTAAGCTACTGAATTGTAACGTGAAAACCCATTGACAATAGCGACATCTGTTGAACCCACCCAAAAAACACCTGTGTCTTGTTGAGTTGAGCAAAACGTTTAGTTAGTCGATAATGTGCCCGTTAGATGGCACAGTTTTGACTAAAAAACAGTCCAACAACAAAAGTTTAGTTTTTTGTGATGTTTGCTTGCACATTCCATCTAGTTAAACAGTATTGAAACTATAAAAAGAAATATATGTACAAAAATAGATGACGCCACGGTACTGTCAACCCATGGTCCCAAGGGAGCCTTTGTTTTCTGTTTGGGAGTAAACAACATTCGCCGCGACACGTGTGTGACGTCACGACTGAAAATTTCAATGTCAGAAAACTCCTGAACGAGAATTCTTCAAAATAAACTAAATCCGCAGCGTTCTCTGAATACTATAAACTTCAAGAGTCCGCCAGAATCTTAACTTGAGTTTTGATGATGACTTTCAGGTGTATACCCTTGAAATCCACGTTGAAAACCATTTCCGTCCCAAATTACATCACCAAAGCAGTTCTTGTAAGGTTCCCTGACCTGGCGTAGTATAGGCTAGGCCACTATTATATGATCTTGGTGGTTTCCATCATAAAAGACACAAAAGAGAGGGTATTTGAGGTTAAAATACCTGGATGGCACGATTTTGGTCAGGTCTTCTCCCACCGTTTGAATGACTCTTCGGCCCCATAACCATAACCCGACTGCAATGCCCATTCCGCCATAAAGCAGGATGTAAACCGGGGTTTCGGATTTCTGTTGAACGCTGCCTTCGTTGTATATCATCCAAACGGCAATCAAAGGCCCAATAGCATTACTGGTTGCAAAAATAAAACGAGACAAAACAACGCGTTACCACTGTGTAGGTTCATAAAGCTTCTCTTCTCCTTTTTTTCGTTTTAGTTGGTGCATTTCTTTACCTGACGTCATTTCCACCATGAGCAAAACCTCCAAAAGAGGCCGTCAAGATCTGTAAGAATGAAAAGAGCCGAACGACTTCAGGAGGGTCATCGTCGACTACTTGACATGGTCCTGGGCAAGTCGCCATGTTGGATGAATGGCGAGTCGCTTCCATGGCCGCCTCCTAGTAATAATAGTAATAATAATGATCGTGGTTAGCGATCCAGCCAGTATTCCAGCCCTAAAAGTGAGAAGAATGGCTTGTGGAACATTCCACTTACGCGTTCAATATCCTTAATGGATTTCGTTATAAGGGGCACGGCGCTATTGTTCGGCGAAAGTCCTTGAGTGGGCGTCATTCCTTCCAACGCTCCATTGTTATGAGATTTACCATTGGCAGGCATGATCTGAAACGTTCAAAACAAGACAAAATGATTAAAAAAAAAGTCCTAGTGGAGTACAATGGTCTAGCAGTTCATCTCTCAAGAAGAAGTTCCATGCTTTTCAAAACATGGGTAAATCCTTGTCATTACTTCAGCGTCAAGTTGAGTTTCCACAAGGGGACGTTCCTCTGTTGCAATGTGAGGCATGTGAGGGGCGTTGTTCTTGGCATGGTCTCGCTTGTGAAATGGAAGGCGGAGTTTATGACTTTTGGTTTTGGTGGCGGTAGAGGGCGACTGGGACAGTCGATGGCCTTTCAAGGCGTTTCCGCTCAAATGGGCCAGTTCTGTTCCTTGATAAGGCAGATTGTCAGTGGACACGTGCGTAGAGTCCGCGGGACTGGGGTTGGCAGAGGAATCTACAACGTAAAACAATGCAATGCCGATGCAACAATCCAAAAGCACAGTAAAAGCATGAGGGGTCAAATGAAAACAGTCCATAAAAGCTCTTCAAAACAGTTAAACAATCTTCAAGGCTCTCTCGTATCCTTTAGCTCGGTATAGGCCGTTAGCATGGGGAATTCGGAATGTTTTGGAGCACCTTGTCGTTGAAATCTGCACATTTCAGGAAAAAATTCACAACCAATCCATTTTCTATGGATTTTTTGTTTACTTTCTTACGTTGCAAAACAATAACAAACATCCGCGCCATCTATGAGCTTAAGGATACGGGAACCTTTTTACGGTTTACTTTCTTGCGTTGGCAAAACAATAACAAACATCCGCGCCATCTATGACTGTTTGGTATCAATGAGCTGAAGGATACAGGAACCTTTTTACGGTTTACTTTCTTACGTTAACAAAAACAATAACAAACATCCGCGCCATCTATGACTGTTTGGCGTCAATGAACTTAAGGATACGGGAACTTTCAACAGCCTTCAAACATCTCCAAGCCGCAATTCAAACAAGCAACACTCCGAATAATTGCCCAAGCATGAGTAAATAAATAAATGAAAGGAGCTTACAAAAGGCTTAAAGTTTCTGAAACAGTAAACTAATCCAAGCCCAAAAGAACGTTGTATTTACCTCCGGATTCGTTGCCAAAAGTGAATGTCACTGGGGCGGACGGATTAGCGGACGCGTTCTCACTACGCTCAGCTCCTCGTGCTAAGTCGTCTGTTGATAATGAAACCAACACACGCTTCGTTTACTACTTTGCTGCTCAAACTTAGTTACTTATCAAAAGCAAGGTTTCAATTGCTTTCTCTTTCACAATTACCAATGATGGCTCGGCGTTGCCGGGGAACAATCACAAGTTGCACTACCAGAGCTGCAATGATGCCCGTACCAACGCTGATAATGATCGTACCCCACCACGGAATCAAATCGAACTTCAGCACTAAAAAGAGACAAAAAAAAGTTTCGATCAAACTTTCTTTCAGTGAAAACATTTCATCCATTTCATCCATTTGATCCATTGGATCCGTTTCATCCATTAACCGTTTCTTTTGGAACGAAAAGCAGTAATAAAATATCTCATTTGCGGTATAAAAAATAATCTAAAAAAATCAATCAAAAATATAATAGATATTAATAAACGAAACTAACTAATTTGCGGTATAAAGCATATCGAATATAAAAAGGAGATATAAAAAGGAGCAACTTACGAGATGGGCCGTCCAGAACCACTGAAAAAACGTTGACGGATAACGTGAGTGCATAAAATATGGGCAAGGCTTTGAGTCCGGGTTCCAAAGGGGCTGGTTTGCTCAGAATGAGGCGTTTGATGATCGCATACAGCCCACAGGACATGGCGCCAGACAGCAACGGTGAGACAAACCACGAAGCCACTGGTCACATTCCAAAGGGGAGCGAAGGAAAACAAAAACAAAGCGAGGAGTTGTAAAACTGCTTGACCAGAAAAAAATCTTGTTGGTTTTTCTATCTTTTAGGGTACCTATTTTGCCCAGAGTGTACCAGTTGACGCCAGCAGTGCCTCTTGCCACCAAAGAGAAGCCGATGGTAGCTCCCACGATGCTATGGGTCCCGGAAATGGGCAGTTTCATGAAGGTCGCCACTATCAACCATACAGCGCTCCCACCCAAGGCTGATAAACTGCCTAACATGAGCTCGGGCTCGGAATTATTATACATGTCTACGTCCAAGATCCCTTTCCGCATCGTATCCGACACTTTATAACCTAAAATGACGAAACCAATAAATCAATCAATCAATCAACGCTTATCTTAACCCGTTTCACAATCAAACTGTCGTAAATCCATCTCTTTTGGATTCAAACGGATTAAATTGGTATTCCAAGTCAACTTTCAAAACTCTTTCGATAGTCTTTTTATCCTTTTTTAGTCTTGCAAAACTCTTTGTATCCGAAGATTTGAAAAGAGATTTAGTTTTGGAATGCGTTTTAAGGATCTTACCAATCAAAACGGCTCCGGCAATCTCAAAGATGGTGGCCAAGATACAAGCTTGTCGGATGGTGAGGACTTTGGAGCCCACGGAGGTGCCAAAACTATTCGCGACATCGTTGGCGCCGATGCCAAATGCCAACGCGAACGAAACGATAAAGGCGACTACCACGATCCACAACACTTCGGTGGACATGGGTTCCATCATGGTTGGGTGCAAAAAGGCGAGGGTAGTTGGATAAATAGGAGAAGGAATCGAACTGAACGAGCTAGTACCGAGCACGGGATCTTAGCCCCTTCTAAAGCGACAAACTCAATGTTTTTTCCACTTTTCTACCCCCGATTGGGCATATTAAAAAAAAAAAGGAAAAAAAGTATTGACCCTAAAGTTTCCGAGTTTTTCCCTGTTACTTTCCTCTTATTTAACAGAGTTCTCTTGAGAAGAATAAAAAGCCGGTACCCCTTAATATCACAGATCATACACACTCGCCACTCCTAAGGTTGAAGCTTGGTTATATACAATATTTATAAGGATCTCTTCCCGCCTGGCTTTTTCAATATTTTTAATTATTTCTCAATGTTTTTCAATGAGTTGTGCTAATGAAAGGAATTTCGAATGTGGATTGAACTTGTTGAACTTGATGAATAAGTTGGACTATCTTTGTTGCACGTGGCAAAGGGTTATAGAATAGCTTGAGGATGGGAAGTTGATTCGAATGGTAGTTTTGGATGACTTTGGGACTAATTCGCTGAATGAAAATGGTAAAATGAAAGGCGGGTAGGTGACTATGTGCTCAGGCGATCCAAACGAAGGGAGTAATTCGAGTCCGTAATTAGACTAAGGAAAACATGAACCGGAAGGAGGCCCTTAGAAGAGGGCGGTGCCCGAAACAAGGCTGTCATGGCCGGGTAGTAAGGTGGTGGATTCCACGGTGGCGACTGACGAAGAAAGTAAGAGTACAAATCTGTCCTCTGTCTGCAGTGATACGTCTCCCAGTGGGAATTTTCTCCTTATTTTGACGAACTTCTTCTCAGTTTACCAAATGAAGCCCAACCAAAGGTTCTCCAGCTAGTGCAACAATAGCTACCAGCACAAGATATTGTAATTGGAAATCCGGGCTGACGTCAACTGGAACCTATAGTATTGCAAGGAAAAGAAAAACAAAGATTCATTAAAAGAATATTCGATTTCAGCAATCGTAAGCTTGATTGCCACTGTTACTCGAGAAAGAAGAAACTTGAAAGAAATGCTGGCTCAGTTACCGCTCAAGTCGAAGTGGAATACTTGGGAAGAGGCAATGAGCGAACCAAACGGTATTGACGGCGTTGCAACTGGAGAAGACGCGCTTCCTTGGTTGATGCGGGCTGGAGACTTAATCACAATCTAGAATTAACGATAAGCAAAAAGTATTATTAGTATACTAAGTTGTAACGATTGCACAATATCCTAGCTCTTATCACTTATTTACTCAGTACAATAGTAACACTGGGAAAACTTACAAACCGCTCGGGAAGCAAACAACTGAAGTGTGTGTGTCGGCTGAATTGTGCTTAACAATGAATCTTTTGCTTGCATGCGGTTCGACCTGGAACCTTCGCAACACTGAAATTTCTGCCTTGGCGGTCCCTGAACGGAAACTATACTATACTATACTGAACTCCGAACTTCCTGACTGGTTTCGAACGTTTTTTTTTTTTAATGTGAAGCCGTCTCTTCCGTTCGCTGTCGGCAGATAAGCCCATCAAAATTCACTATCTTCCAGTGTTCATTCATGAGTAAATCCTTAGCAGGAAACAGTTACACCTTAAAGCTCTAAGGTCCATAAGCTCAGCTAAGCAGGGCTAATACCCACGTCAGCATTCTTGAGCACGGAATACGAAATGCTCGTGCAACAGCTTCCGATGTGGAAGCGTTCGTTTTTCGCTGATCATACTGAGTGGAATTTTCCCTGTCCCTTTACATATTTCCTTCATATGACCCCTATCTGGAACCTAACTGAAGCATTGATCACTTATTAAGGTTTATTTGATGTATTAAGGTGATAAGCTTTAAAGTAAGGTTATCTTGGGCCTGCTAGCTTACTGGCTTCTTGCGCCTTCTACAAGCTGTCAGGACAAGCAGAAGGGAAATCGCTTATGTGACAAAAATGCGCTAACAGATTGAAGTATTTTCTGGATCAAACCGGCCAGGAACTTGAAAGAGGCTGCGGCTGGTGCAATGAAAAGCGGTTCCTAACTAAATATATGGACGTTTGCCAATCTGAGACGATGATCAAGTTCAGATCCTCCAAACAGGTTTCTCATCTTCGGCATTGTAGTCTAGGTTCTAGGTTCCCCTGAGTCATCTTCTTTTTGTTTGTGCGTATTTTTTTTTTTCTTTATGAGAAGAGGGGGGTCTTTGTTTAAGCCTCACTGCTTCACCAGAATCGATTTTTTACAACAGTAATATTTCTTTACGCCAGCTAATCAAAAGAGGCCTGTCCACAATGTCTGGCGCCAGGAGATGTGAAGAGATCCTTTCGGGCAAGGGCAAGGTTAAAGGTTTTGTCTCTGTCGGGAGGCTGTTACCGCATTCGTCTTGTCCAGTCATTCAGGATCGCTGTCTCTATGAGATGAAACTGCGGCTCTTCAAACTTTCTCTTGTCCAAGGAGTTATGTAGATTCGGTTTGAGGGGGTAGGGGGCGTTAAGCGGTTTTCTGCTCGAGACGACAACCATATGGGTCAAGGACTTTGTGGGTAGTGAAATGTGAGGATCCCTAATTTTAAACCGCTTGATGATGTGGGTTCATTTCCCCGTTTCCCCGCGTTTTAAGACTAATCGGTGTCGCGGGTGTCGCGCCGCGTCGCGGTATACAAGGCTAAACTGGAAGCGGGTGCCAAGAGCCAAGCCACGTGATGGGTTGCTCACCCATTGACGTACAGGAACTGGTATTAAAATTAGGCAGGTGACCTGAATGAAATAAACCCTGGCAAGGCGGGCAGGTTGTGCCAAACTTCAAGCGTTCCAAAAAATAAGGTAGATACTAAACTTCTGCCGAGTTAAAGGAATTTGCTAATGCGTTTTGGGGAAATGCAGCAAACTAGGTGAAGTGGGCGAGACGGGTTTGGGTTCTTTTGCACCTGAGCTGAGCCACAAGCTATTTTGCTAGACGAGAAATCAATAATGACTCAACCTCGTGTAGAAAAACGACGGAAGCCTGGACGTTAAGACGTCACACGTTGGGTGAGTGGAGTGGGAAAATTGACTTGATTAAGGTCTTTTTGCGGTGTAAATTGTTGCTTTGTTTTTTTCGTTTTTTTTTTACCTCAAAAGGGCCAGGTGAGGCAGATTGAGCGAGATAGAACGCAAACAGAGGCGGTAGCAAAATAAAAGGTACCGGCAAAGACAGCTTCCAAGGCGGTTCCTAAAGGAAATGTGTGCTGGTAGAGTCAGTCAAACACGTTGTATGCACTTTCAGGGACGAAGTAGTTACGGCTGGAATGCACTACGGCAGTACGGTCCGAGTTGTAAGCCGCAGCGGCGTTGTTTCGTCGGGCGAAGCGAAGCGAGTGAAAGACGGGACTCCCGAGGTACCCGTAGCGAGTTTTGCTGCGCCGCTTGCCCGGGCGTAAGGGACACAATCCGGTTGAAGCCAGACCGGTTGCGTTGAGACCCGCGGGTTGCTCATAAATGCAAAGTTTTTTTTGTTGTTTTAGCGCCTTAGGATGTCAGACCGGCATGATTTTTTGGATGAGCTTTAGGGCAACATAAAAGACCCAACATAAGAGTTGTTTAGTCGCCAATTTAAGCCGAAAAAGGTGTGGTAAGGGGGGACCATTGGTATTAAGACCTGATGACGAGGAGGTTGAATATATTAGCATTGAAAAACAAGGGCAAATCTCTGGCAGCTTTAGCTATGATCTTACGATTATTCCCATTCTTTTTGCCAGGGGTGTCTCATGGTTTTTCATGGTGCAACGTGAACGCTGAAGCGGAAATATGCGGTTATACGAGGATTTTTCTTCTGATACAATGCCGGATAAAGACAATCTAGTCTTTCATTAATAATAAGTTTTCATGAGTACTAGTAATTTCCATTTATCTAAAAGGATTTGCTCCAATGACATCTATATCATGTAATAGGTTGCGCCATCTATGCCAAGTGACTTTTATACTGCGAACTGTTGTTTTGTAATGTTATCGATTGCTAATGCGCAGGGCTAAAGCAAGCTTGATATAATTTGATAATCCTCGAGATAATTTGACATGTTTGCCTACAGGATTGAGTGACTCTTTGCTTCGATCAGCAATTTGCATCATCTGATCTCTTGCATCAGGTTGCTTTAGTTACAAAGTTCGTTGCGTTGCGAGTTTTTAAAAGAAAACAAAACCGAAAGTTCAATGAGTCAAATACTTGGCAGTGTATTTTATATATTTGATACCTTGCTAAAAGAGAAGCCAACAAGAAGAAAAAGCGTTGAAATATGGTTTATTGTTTTCTCCAACAATGAATATCGGGTGGCGATCTAAAGAGAAGGCGGAACGGATTTGTCTAATCGCGGAGTAAGCACGTTGTGGGTTGTATGCTACGCGCGTTTCGTTCTTTTGGGGAGCGTTTTCTGGAGTAAAAATGAGCGTGGTACATGCTAGTCACGCATATTCTTGTTCATCGCATACATTTAAAAGACGAGAGACGAGGAAAGACCTTGTTCGATGCTGGGGGAAAAGACAGACGAGTTTGCGGGTCTGGTTTTTCTGGATTCTATCGAACAATCTGTCAAAGCTGAACCACGGCAACGCAACCCGCGGCTCATAACTTCGGTTCGGTTCGCTGAGGGGTTGGGTTGCAGACTCATTTTATCGATCCAGAATCCGCCGCATGGAGCTTTGGCGACAAAACGTGAAAATCTATACTTAGTTCACTGGCTTGGACACGCCTAACTATTCTAACTTGGGTCGCACTAACTATATGCGGCACTCAATAACTAAGCAAACACGGTATTTTTAGGAAATAACACGCTTAAAAACGGGTTCTGCTTCGCTGAGGTGCACAGCGATTTTTTTAACATCACACGCGGAAAGTCAATAGCGGTAATTAGCGTAGGATTTAACGGAGATTCTTTACCTTGAATGGTCCCCAAGTCGAGATTTTCGTTCTGTCCAAGAAATGGCACACCTAGGCGGTTCAAATGTTCCAAACGAAAAATGTTTTTGGGGTAATAACGTCCGTATCGAAACACGTGCTTTCGTCGGCAAACCGAGACCGAGAAGAAGACAAGCGCTCGAGTGTTCGAACCGGGGTGGGCTTCCCGAAGAACGTGGAGGGGATACGCAACGCAACGCCAGCCCGAAAGCCCCTAATAACCTAAACGAAAAATAGCCTGCGGGTTGTGGCAAACATGCGTTGGCTGACGCTAAAAACTTTTCCTTTTTTTTTGCTCGTATTCCAAAGGCGATTGTATGTATGGTAATTTCCTTGCGCTGTCATTTGCGTAAGCCCTCAAGGACTATTTCAGCGCGGAAATCTCACAATGGTTCTTTGGTTGTTCGTTCAAGGGATTTTCGCAATAATGCTAATGAACCCGAGAATTAAGTTGTTGACATGGAGGATTATGAATGAGCATACGTCGTACATAGCTATGGTTTAGGAAAGTTTTTGACATGCCGACTGCATTGCATGACTACAAAATAAGGCTTCTTAGCGTAAGTCGCAAAATAAGACGCATGGGAAACTGTTACCTAGTAACGAAATTCACGCCAGCGCCGTTGTGTGGCGTGCCTAACTATAAATATAAAATGAGTAAACCACGTTTTGGTACGGTCAATGTTTGGGCAACAATGAAATTTTTCTTCAGCAAAACTTTGAATTTCAAATGCCGTTCGTGTTGTTTACTTTATAGTTTACTTGAATGAAATTCCTTGGGAATATTGTACGCGTTTTGTTTTCTTCTATTAAACAACTGTAATTCGTCAAAGTAAATTAAATTATTCTTATATCTTAGTCTTAATGATTTACCTCTACTGAACTTGAACAATGATGTTGCATGTAATACATTATATTTATTTAGGAAAGTCATGGCAGAAGAAGTCACATTAGTGCCCAAAAAACAGCGTGGGCCGAAACCCAAATTGGGCCATCCGTTGCCAGTCCCTGATTTAGAAGCTACAGATGAAAATTGGCCAATTTATGAAGCCGTTTGGGATGGTTTGAACGTGGTTATTACAGATCCTGCCACCGTGGCAACGTTATATGAAAATGTAGACTAAGATTTATAATTGAACACAAATTAGAGGCTTATTTCTTGTTTTTGTAATTATTAGGGATGCTTTGGGAAAGGAAACTTTTCTCGAAGCAAGCCAATCGTGGGATCAATTAACGCTGATTACAAGGGTCCTCCTGTCCTTAGTCAACGGAGGTTTACAGCCATGATTCGTAATCATACGGCGTTGCAGAGTTTTCAGGATGGAAATTCTGAAAAGTTGGAAAAATCTATAACTCCTTCGGACGTCGTCGAAACGAATCCTGCATTTTCGTGTCCTTACGTCGTAGTAGATGATAGCGACAGTGACGCAGAGCCTGAGGAAAAGGATTGGCTTCCTCGGATTCAGTATGGCCCGCCTTCCACTCCTGAACATTTGCAGTTGCTCCGCGAAGAAGCTTTCTTTCTGCATTTTACTCTCCTTTGCCTGAAAATAACGACTCGAGAAGGCAAAGCGTTAAACGAATTGGACCTTTGGAACAAGTTTAGGAAGGATCATCGATTCATTCCTCGTTACGTGGCGTATCATTATTTCCGCCAACAAGGCTGGGTAGTAAAAAGCGGTTTGAAGTACGGCTCGGATTATCGTAAGTTTGAATCTTTAGACCCTTTGAGTAAAAAATAAAATAAAAAAATCGTTTAATCTTCCAACAGTGCTTTATAAGGACGGTCCTGGGCATTATCATGCATCTTATTCAGTTATAGTAAGACCACAGACGTCTTCAGGAGCTAATCCTTTGTATTGGCGCGATTTTGCGGCCGTGGCACGAGTAGCTGAAACGGCTTCGAAAGTATAGAAATTACTTAACTTTTTATCTTTTCTTCATGAGCTTTTCATTCTCAAATAGGAGTTACTGGTGTGTACGATAGTGTACCCAGATTTAAAAGAAGCGGAATGGGAAAGTCCGGAAATATTGGCGAGGTTTACTGTCCAAAACCTATTATGGAAACGCTGGCTAGCAAACAAAGCCCGTGATGAAAACCCATATGATGTTTAGCGGGGAATTCCCGCCAGTTGGAGTCGTAAGTGACGCCAAGGTAGAAAAGACTGCATTACGGTTAGTTTCCGCCCCCAGTAACGGTGGATAACAGCGGCCAAACGGTCAATAACGTCTCGTCTGTGATATTCGGAGTTTTTTTTTGTTTCCGCCGGTATCGGTTTTCTTCTTTTGCCTTTTGTCGCCTTAACCAAACTTGACTAAGTACCCGCGATCCTGCAGCATTTGAATAGGTCCTGGCTAGCGTTGTTGTAGCTGGCTGCAATTTTAGCTCCAGCCTGCTGAGGATGTCACGTCTGCTTTGCTGCTTCTGCTTGTAAAGCGAAGTGTTTTTTTTTTTTTTTTTTAGATATTTTCTATGTATTTAAGTGCTTCTGCCAAGTCTGTAAATAAGAACATGATGAAAAAACAGTTCTAACCGTTTGGAGTCGGTGTTTAATTTTTTTTTTTTAACTAGAGAATGACATGAAGGGCATTGAAGGTGATGTGGATTCAAAGTATTCTGTTGCTTTCATTTCTTCGATTTCTTTCTATGAAAGTCGGTTTTCTTCTACTAGTCGATTTGTCCGGTATAGTCGATTCCTTCTATTTAATCGATTTCTTCCGTTTAATCGATTATTCTGTTGCGTCGATTTCTTCTATTTGATTTTTTCTTATTAATCGATTTATTCTAGTTAAAGACATAAAGCTTCGTCTCTGCGCCAACTTTCTTGTAGAATCGTCAACTAAAAGCATGATAACATCCTCGTAAAAACCCATAATAAACCATAAAAGTAACCCGTGTTACAGTACTAGTTGTGCCGCGCTGAAGAACTTTCGCAACTGTCAACTTTCAGAATTCCCGCAACAATGATTTCTTGGAGTTGCGAGTGGGATTTCTGGGATTTCTGTCATGCGCCTTATAGTTCTTGTTGGTTTATGTATTAACATTCGTTCGAGGTTCTTCCACGAACGTGGGTAAGTTGTCTAGCGAGTTTTGGGGATTTTCCCGTCCCGAAACAATAACGATGAATAAGGAAGAACCATGACGATAAAACGAGGTTTTCTTCAAGGTTGACCAGTTTCACTTTGGACACTGTCTTCAGTGAACGTTTTAAATCCCTCCACAAACCATAATAATTTTGCACCCTTTTTAAGCCGTAAAAATTCGATTTAACATTTCGTAAAATACTACTGAACTGTTTTATATTACAAATAAGGTAAATGGCGAAGCAAATAACCGTATTTGGTACAGTATTGTTTGTGTCTATGCTAGTGAATGCAATTGAGAGCCATTCAACTCCGCTGGTCTGGAAACTACCAAGTAAGTTCTTAAAAAATAATATTTAGATTAAGATTATAAAACGATTATAGTAACTAAATTGGCTAACAATAGTTCTATCCATTTGTAAGTACTCTTTGAGTTTAATGAAAAACTAACTCATGCTCCTGATGCCAGTAAATAATGTTTACTTTTCTAGTTGATACCGAAACCAATGATACGGATAATGCCGTGCACGCTTTGAGCCCTTCGTTTTCTTTTTCGGAAATTTCCAGAATTTCCCGGTCGCCTTCTACAACTTCAAGATACAAGCCCTCGTCGAGATATCTTCCTTATCAGGGAACTTTGTCGCCTACTAGTGTTGATACTGATACCGTCAGTGAATCTAGCGGGAACAGTAATACCATTGTTGCTACCAGCAGCCGACCTCCAGTCAACGAGAACAAACCGAAACCCGGAGGTAATTTCAAACTATTAATACTTATTATGTGTATCATATTATTATTATTTATTAATATATTTATTTATTTATTTATTAAGTATCTATTAATATAGTAAAATCTGTAACTTATATTGTTGCATAAAATTAGTAAAGATTTTTTTTTAAGACTGTGGTGTCCATTGGAAGACCGAGATAAAGATTGTTGGTGGTAAACCAGCCGAAAAAGATGAATGGCCCTGGATGGCAGCCTTGTTGCGTGATGGAAATAGTCAATATTGCGGTGGTTCCTTAATTGCAAACCAGTATATCCTAACAGCATCACACTGTGTTGAGAAGTAAGAAAAAGTGCCTTAATTTGTCACTAGGAAGGTTTTGCTTGAAGACTCAAAATCATTTTGCTTAAATTTTGCTTAAATCACACAAAAATTTACAGTTTTCAGCCAGAGAAGGTGACGGTACGGTTGGCGGAATATGATTTTAATGAAACTGATGGAAGAGAGAAGGATTTTGAAGTTGAGAAAATCATAATGCACCCAAACTACAGTTCAATAACGTATCAGCACGATATTGCCGTGCTGAAATTGAAGACAACGACGCAGTTTACAAATTCTATTTCTCCAATCTGTTTACCGCCCGAAGAATTGGATTTAGATGACCAAGGCTGTTATATTACGGGTAATATTCTTTTCCTGTTTCCTGTGTGAAATAGAAATTCTAAATGATATTATTCTGTGGTAATGTAGGCTGGGGTTCAACATCGTTCGGTGGAGCGTATAGTGATGTTCTTTTAGAAGCACTTGTGCTAGTTTGGAATAGCACCATGTGCCGTGCCCAAGATCAACGCGTCAACACGGATTTCCAACTATGCGCAGGACACATGGAGGGCAAAAAGGATTCCTGCCAGGTAAAAGACAAGACTATAAAGAAATTTAAGATGATACTTCTACTTCTTATCCTGTTTAGGGAGATTCTGGTGGACCTTTGATGTATCAGACGGAAAATCGGCGATGGACAGTTGCTGGCGTAGTATCTTGGGGTTTTCGATGTGCAGAACCCGGAAAACCAGGTGTCTATGCCAGAGTTTCGTCCTACGTGCCGTGGATTAAACATGTACTCTTAAACAACTAATTGTTTTTCTATTTTAATAAAAGCCCGTGTCCATTTTCATAACTTTTACTGTTGGTTTGTATCATTATCATTATATTATATCATTTCGGTCGTGATTTCGGTCGAGGTTTGTATTCAATAACTCAAGTCAGTGACTCAACTGACTTAGGTGACAATATAACGTATACTATGGATAACGAAGGCGTATATTCCTTTCTTGTGCGAATCTTCTTTAAGTTATTCCTTACTGCACAAGCATGTTGGGATTCAAGTAACTAAAAAGACAAAACTCTTGAAGATTCAGAAGGGAAGTTGTTCTCCAACAAAGAAAACCTACTACACTCCTATTTTTCATTATATTTTTCGCGGATACTGTAGCGATATAAACGTTGCTAAGGGTAACAAAAGAGTCCTAAAAGATGCGCGCGGTTTATATTCAATAACTCAAGTCACTCAACTGACTTAAGTGACAATATAACGTGTACTATGGATAACGAAGGCGTATATTCCTTTCCTGTGCAAATCTTCTTTAAGTTATTCCTTACTGCACCTGCGCAAGCATGTTGGGATTCAAGTAACTAAAGAGACAAAACTCTTCAAGATTCAGAAGGGAAGTTGTTCTCCAACAAAGAAAACCTACTACTCTCCTATGTTTTCACTATGTTTTTCGCGGATACTGTAGCGATATAAACGTTGCTAAGGGTAACAAAAGAGTCCCTTTTTTATGCGCGCTTTTGTTTGAGGCCATCCAGTCACAACCTGGACAGAGCTGAGAATGTTAATGGCAAAACAAATGCAAACATCAGTGTCATCTGTGACAGTTTCGCATCAGTAAGCTAAGGTAGACGGGAGCGTTAAGAACTACAGCTTCTTGAATGAATCTTTTAAAATAACCTAAGTGGATCACTCGTATACTGTATACTGTAAGATCACTCGTATACTGTATTAGTTTAGAAATAAGACGATGTCACCGCTACTGTGTTTGTTTGTCGCCATCATTTGTGTGTTTAGGCTAGCTTATGAAGTGGGTGGCCATTCAACTTTGGAGGGCTGGGAACTTGGGGCTGATACTCGCCTGGCAAGAACAGGTAAACAGGAACATAGTTAGTTTCTCCGCCTTAGGAAGTTAGTTAACACCCAAAGGTGTTACGCAAAACGAGTTTGGAGCTCTCACTCAAAAAGATATGTTTTTGGAACAGAAAACGAGATCCACCGACTGGAGCCCAGATTAAGGCCATCGTTTTCCTTTTCCGGATCTTTTATAAGAAATGTTCGGTCTCCTCGGAAATACAACCCGTCGAAAGCTCCCGGTACTCTTGAGAATAGTTGGATGGCCACCCGAAGTACCGTTACCACTATGGTTAGTAGTAATGCCAATATTGAAGAGAAACCGGAAGGTAAAATTTAATAGTATCTACCTAATGATAATGATAACTGTTGACAATATAATAATAATGACAATATGATATTATTTGAAAGTAATTTTTCTTTAAAATTCACAGATATCGATATTTTCGTTTAATAGATAGTAAATTCTAGATTTTTAAGAAATTCTAGAATTTTAAAGAATAGTTATAACCGATAAGAGTAATTTTATTTAATATACAATTTTTACAAAATAATTGTAATAAATGTAAGTAAGTAGATATTAATATATCGAATATTAAATAAGTAATATATTGAATATTATTAATATTATTATTATACTTTAGGAATTAATTTAGATTAATTCGCATTGAATTTTACCATATCCGCTATAACTGGATGAAATTAGTGCAGACTTAAAATAATGTTTCCTCTATTTTTCTTAAAGGTTGTGGCATTCATTCTAAGACTGAAATCAGGATTGTGAATGGTGTACTAGCCAAGAAAGATGTTTACCCCTGGATGGCAGCGTTGTTCCTCAAGAACAACACCGAGTTTCCTTACTGCGGTGCTGTGTTAATTACAGATCAGCATGTTTTAACCGCAGCTCATTGCATTTACAAGTAAAATGTTCCTAATTTGTATTTAATAAGGACGGTTTTGTAGTTAACATGGAACCAAACTGTTACAGTTTAGAAACAGCGGAAATTATGGTGCGTTTGGGAGAACACGATACCAGAACAAAAGACGGAGACGAGAGAGAATTTGCAGTGGAGAAAATCGTTGTACACTCTGATTACGATAACAAAACGCAAAGAAATGATATTGCTGTCTTGAAACTAAACCAGACCATCGCTCAGTCTACGAAGTCGATCTCTAAAATTTGTTTACCCCCGAGTGGATATGATGCAGAAGAAACAGGTTGCTATGTTACAGGTAAAGACTAATGATTTGTTATTTTATATATATATATATATATTTCTTACGTTAAACAAAAATGTAAGGTTGGGGACAAATCGAGTACGGCGGACATCAGAGTAATATTCTTCGGGAAACGGTTGTGAAAGTTTGGACTGACGACATGTGCAAGGGTTTCTACGAGAATCGTATCGACTCGGATATCCAGTTGTGTGCAGGAAGCACACAACTCATAAGCAAAGATTCCTGCAAGGTACTATGCACTATGGACTATGCACCGAATAGCTTTAAAGAGTTGTAGAAAAACTTTTTCACTGCCTGGGTTTTAGGGAGATTCTGGTGGTCCTTTGATCTATGCGGTAAACAATAGGCATTGGATATTGGTTGGACTAGTGTCTTTTGGTTATGCAGGATGTGGAACGAAAGGCATTCCAGGTGTCTACACCAGAGTTTCAGCGTACTTGCCGTGGATACATAACGCCACCTCGTAAAGCTAGGGTGTAACTTTTTAAGCATTCAGTCTCATTGCTTCACATTGAATTCCATTTCTATATTACGTGAATACAATGAAATGAATGAAGCAAGCTTTAACTTTGGTTCTGCCCCAAGACAAGTGCAGAAGCTTATTATTGTTTCTTTTGTTGCTATTTCGGGGTTTTCTCATAGGGTATTAGTGGGAATACCCACACAGCCATCTGTTGGGCGCAGTCATTAAGTCTTCCTCCATTCAAGCTTTCGAGAATAGTGTGGACTGCAGCTACTGTGGTTCCAAAATATTTCTTCCAACAGAATTTCGAAGAGACTCGTAGCTAACTTTTTCCTTTTGTTAATCGCAAAACATAATAAATCTTACAAAAGTTGATATTGTAGTCTTTGAGCCTCATTGTGTTAGCTCAAAGTTAGCTGTGGGCAATAATAATAATAGCTGCAAAAATATAAAGATTTCTTTTTATTTTTTATAAAACTTTACCACCCAATGGATATGATGCCGAGGGAAAAGGTTGACATACTACAGGTAAAACTTTTGAGATACCATTTTGTATTTCGCCTTTTTTTGTAAACAAATTAAGGTTGGGGTCGTATTGAGCACGGTGGACCTCAGAGTACTGTTCTTCGGGAGATGGTTCTGAAATTTTGAATGGACGACGAGTGCAAGAATGCTTAAGAGAATAGTATCGACCGCGATATCCAGTTGTGTGCAGGAAACACAAAAGATTCTTGCCAAGTACAGAGAATGAACCTAACAGACTTAAAAATGCTAACAAATGTATTTCACTGCTTGGTTTCTAGGTAGATTCTGGTGGTCCTTTGATGTATTACGAAAGCAATTTGCCGTGGACATTGGTTAGACTAGTGTCTTTTGGTGGTGCAGAGCAGGATGTGGAACGAAAGGTGTTCCGGACGAAGCCGAAAGGGATTTTTTCTCAAGAGCTCTTTTTCCTATTGTCTCCTATTTTCCTATTTGTTATACCCTTATTATATAGAATACCCTTACTATATAGAATTTTTGAGAATAAACGCGGAACTTGTAAATTAAGATTTAATATCCCATGTATGGTCCCTGTGGTGGTAAAATGCTGTGGCATTGATTGTTGCCCAACAGTTAAATTTGGTAGCCTCTCAACCACGAATCCTAAAATTCATTATTAGAAAGAATGAAATCCCCTGCACCCAGCCTGTAAGAAGAGTTCATGCTTGACCTTACCATAAGCCAGTTCGTTTCTTCAATGTAAAATTTGATTGTTGTAACGGAAAGTGAGAGTTAGCATGAAACAGAGTAGAACGTGCCAATACATCAAATTATCAAATAAGATAAAGACTTGGCTTCTTTGTGTTCCAATATTTCGTGGCAAAGAAGAGATTCCCTGTTCCGCAGTGTCATAAGCGCGTGGATAAGTTAAGACGGCATTGGCGAGAACGAAAGGCATTCCAGGCATTAGAGATGAGATGAGGAGCAAGGTACCGTTATTGTTTACAATGAGCTCCTTTAGGAATTTTTTTTACCATTCTTCAGGCAAAATGAAACAAAACTTTTGTTTATCTTGTTGAACATTTTACTACATATTTTTTATTGTGAAGTATAACTCTTTGTCAGTAAATGCTTGTATGTTTTCAAAGTTCGTTTGCAATTTGTTTTCTTTTTCACCATAAAGGTATAATGTATTTATTCACGTTGATCGAATCTAAACTCAAAGTAAACGGTATTGCACTTTTGTACCATACAATTATAGATACGATAATTCCAAAGCTGACAGGGTTATACCTTTCTCCTTTTTAAGAATATCTTCTGAGAAAATTATTTTCCTATTTATAAATTAAGCATGACGATTTAGGTTAGTAATTCCCCACACTTTCACTTTTCTAGGATGCCTTAAATGTGGCAATTTCCCAAGAATGGATGCGAGGTTACGCTCTAAACGTTATAACAAGTCAGCACAGTCTAAATCCTGTTGCTATTTATCGAATAGTCTTTTTTTCTTACAGTTCGCTGACGCTGTTTGGGTTTTTCTCTACCAAACTTGACTGGCCAGTTTTTATCGGATGTTACCTGGTCCATACCTGTTTTCTATTGTCATGTACCAAAGTGGCTGGATAAGGTGGGTCCATACACCAAGGTTATGGTGTGAGGCGGAATATGTTGACGACGACCAGCCACCAGGTTGGTACGAGCTAGCCAGTCACGTTTCGGGAAGATGGCGAGGACGTAAAGTTCGACCCTCTGTAGTTTTTATTTAAGTTTTGTAGATAAAACTCTTTTGATTACAAATTTTATAGCACGGTTTTGTTGTCGTGTTTTTTACTTAAGAGTGCAAATTTGCTTTAAGAGAATATAGACCATGCTGAAGCAATTGTGGCTGTTTGGAGTGGTACTCAGTGTATTTGTATTGGTGTGTGAACTCGAGGGCCTTAAAGGAGTACTTGACTGGCGATCTGGACCTAATACCCGTCGAAAACGACAAAGTAAATCACATTTTTAGCCTTTAATAAAACGTCTTGGGATTCGATTTGTTTCCTGTTCTTTTGCCCTTTAATCAAGGTTGTCATAATATTTAAAGTTTTTTTTTTCTAACTTTTAAACACTACGTAACTTTTAAATATTATGATAACCTTGACCTCCAGAGATGAGAAGAAAGGATTACCTTAAAGGAAGAAAAAAGTACCTTTAGGGCTTTTTTTCTCTCTTCTCTTTTTTGTGCGGCTAAACTTGTTGGCCTTCAGTTCTCCTTGGCTTTTCTTCCCCCTTTTAAAAGACTAATAGCTTTTTTTGTTCTTTTATTGTATAATATAAAGTCGTCATCAACGGTGGTGATGTGTCCAATGCACGGCATAATCCATGGGAAGCATTGTTAAACGGTCAAAATGGTGCAGGCAATGGAAATCCCTTAGAGACCATTATTGGCAACTTATTTCGACCTGCCAATGGTAACGACGGGACTATTGGGAGTATTGGTGGCATTCCAGTACGGTACGGAGAAGGCGGATTTCAGTTCGGAACCGCCAGCCAAACCGCCCCACAGTCACCTCAACAGTCAATTCCTGGCAAACCCGTAGCGCCTAATAGTAATTCCAAACCTGGTGGACCGGACTTTGCTGGTAAAACTTCAGAGAATCTTTTTTAAACTAACCCATAACTAATTGTGTTCATTATAAACGCATGAAAAGCAGGCAACAGGCCTGTTAGAAGACCAATGGGACCGCCAGGTCCACCGCCTGGACATCAGCATGGACCACAAGGACAACAAGGACCAAAGCATTGCCAAAAGAACCCAAATCATCCTCACTGTAGGACGAATAATATGCCAACAGGATTGGATTCTGCACCATGGGCTGCTAATCGCATTAAGGATGGTAGTATAGAAATTCCCCGCGATACTATAGGCAATCCACGGAGAACTACCGTTCTTTTGGGTTTTGGTTATGTAAGTATTTCTTTAAATTTTTTTTTGTCATGGTAACGACAGTTTTCCAGTTCATTCAAAGTAATTCATGACAAAGGGAGTTTATTTTCGCTGGTTACCATTTTTTTTTTGGTCGATCCACTTCATTTGTACAAATGTCCTGTCTTTTGTTTGCAGCCCAATTACGCGTACCAACAGTGCATTACACCATCCAGCCTACAGGGGCGTTGTCGTTTTGTCCAGCATTGTGCTGTGCCGGAAATAGTTTCTACTTGGCAGAACTTCCTCTCTTACGCTTGCCCAATCGGCGATGAGTAAGTGGATTTTAAGCAATTAATTAAATGTTGTGCATACAAAACAACTGTCCTGTTTGAAAAAAAGGTATTTGGGCGTTTGCTGCCCTACTGGAGATAGTCAACCGATACCTAATACATCAGCTAGGCCTCCTCCACCGCCACCGCCGCCGGCTCCTGTAACCAGTGCGCCTATTATTGAAAATACTACACCTAAACCTCCATCTACAACAACGGCCGGTACTGTTGTTAATCAACCCATAACTGGTAAAAAAAAACTTGTTATTAAATACTTCCAAGCCTCCCGTATACCTTAATTTCTTGACGCGAAACAGTCACAGATGGCACTGATGTTTGTTATTGTTCTGCAAAAACCTTAAAAACTTAAATGCATGTTGCTAAGTTATTATTCATTGGAAAAGAACGTGGATTGGTTGTGCAATAGTTGTTAGTATGCCCTAGCTTACTGTCAAGAATTTTTCCCATTACACTTCCTGGTTTTAACGAAAAGTTGTTTGGAAATCCGCCATGCTAACCGCTTGTACGAAGGTGTACGGGAGCCTTGAAGATTAGTTGTTCTAATATTGTATTTTTTTTGGTCAATAACCTTTTTATTGATGTTTTTATTCCGGTTACTTTTAAAAGGTCTTTAATTAACTTCTATGACTTAAGATTTTAATTAATAATATTTTATGTAGGTTGTGGAATTCATGTTAAGGCTGATATTCGGATTGTTGGTGGTCAAGCAGCTAAGAAAGACGAATGGCCCTGGATGGGAGCTTTGTTGAGAGACAAGACTGATCAATACTGCGGTGCAGCTTTAATTACAGATCAACATATTCTGACAGCTTCGCATTGCGTTGACGGGTAATTTTCAAATAATTTGTAATTTTTAAATAATTAAATGTAGTAAAAAAGAATTCTGATAAAATTCTGAAAAAATATTGTTTTCATAGGCTCCTAGCACCAAACCTTACAGTTCGATTGGGCGATTACGATTTTTCTAAAGTTGAAGGAGGAGAGAAGGACTTTCAAGTTGAGAAAATCGCCATGCATGAGGAGTACGATCGCAAGACGTACAAAAACGATATTGCTATTCTGAAATTGAAGGAGACGACTCAGTTCTCGAACGCCATCTATCCGATTTGTTTACCACCTGAGAAAATCGATCTAGAAGGCAAAGGCAGTTACGTTGCAGGTAAAAAATCAAACATTATTGTCCTTTTTTTAGTAAATAAATACTTTATATTGACTTTTACAATCTTCTAAGGTTGGGGAACAACTTCTTACAGTGGCATTCCTAGTAGTATTCTTCTGGAAGTGATTTTGCCAGTTTGGAATAACGAAGAATGCAAAAAAGCCTACGTTCAGCCTATCAACACGGATATACAGATGTGTGCAGGTCATAAAGCTGGCAATAAAGATTCCTGCCAGGTAATATACCTCAAATAAGATATGAAAAAGTAAAAATCTACTTCATTCTTGTATTTCTAGGGAGACTCTGGCGGTCCTTTGATGTATTTGATGGATAGTGGGCGCTGGGCAGCGGTTGGAGTAGTATCTTGGGGCTTTCGATGTGCAGAACCAGGCAAACCAGGTGTCTACACGAGAGTTTCATCTTACGTGCCTTGGATCAAAAACACAGTTTCGAAAATGTAAAACATCCGGTTTCTACCTTTGATTTCTGATTAAAAGAAGGCACAGTTTCTGTATGTTCGGCTGGTTTTTATAACATTTACTGGTTACGAGTTCTATCTCAGTATCTCATTTATACAAGCGCTAGGTCACTCTAAGAAACACTTCCTTTTAACATTTTCTTAAAAAAGTTATTTGCATTGTTCCCATCATTTCAGAACCCTTTTCAGTTACGAAATCGACACGGAAAAGGACATCGTGGTTTGAGTGCCGGTTTACGCATCTTCAACCGTTTTCGAAGATTTTCGCAAGCTAATCATTTCATTGTAGGTTTTTAGGCGAAAAAAGTGTTTCAACCGGGCTTTGAACCGAGGAATTCTCCATCTCGTGGTCTGAAACGGTAACAGTAGTGTCCATATAAAGGTTCTCGTCCAATCGGAGTATGACTTCGACCCTTAGCCCTTACGATTTCATTGTTGGCAACAATGAAATGCTTTTTGAAATGCTTGAAATGCTTGTTTAACCGCCAACTGACGAAATCGTACTTTGATTGGACGGGTATCTGTATACAGTACTGTACATTATGCCTTACACGCAAAAGAGTATTAAAAATACGTATACAATCAAATTCATCATGCATGCATTTAACTAAATATATAAATGGTATGAATAATAAACTAAATATATAAACTAAACATATAACTAAATATGTAAATGGTATAAATGGTAAATATGTAAATGGTATATGGGTATCGTGCAAAGAAATAACTAGGCAGTAAAGATTCAGGGAACAAAATATTTTTGTAGGATTCTGGATTGTTCTGATTAAATAAGTAATTACATTATTTAGCCGAAAACACGAAATTTGTTCTGGCAACCATAACTCTGTCTACGGCTGTTACAAAGGGTATAAGGCTACAAGGCATTTTTCCAAGCTTGTCTTTCCATGTTGGAGAGTTTTTTTTTGGTATAGTTCGGGTTGTACTGTAGGTTTTTTTCTTTGTATGGTTTACTATTATACTGAAAACGCCGAAGGGTGCAAGCTTTCACTCGACTACGAGATTCTTCAGCGATGGTTCACAAAGTTTTGTCGTACAGGCTACGTGTGCAGCAATGGTGAGAGCATAAGTTGCCACGTATTGCCGACTTTAGTATCTTACTAACAAGTGGAGAATACTATGGCGAACAGGTTAGGTTACTTTGTAGTTTTCGCCTGTGTATGCGTACTAGTTAGTGAATTAGAAGGTTATAAAGGAGTACTTGACTGGAGATCAGGACCTCTGACTCGCCGCAAACGACAAAGTAAGTCTTTGAAATGTGTTTTATTCTTTTCTTACTCTTCTTTATTATATTGTTATAAACCTGGCGACTTTAAGACGTACTCAAACCGTGCTTTATGGTAAACTAATCGTATTTGAATGTTTCAAAGGTGTTGAGAATAGTCAGGGTGATCCCAGCGTAAGGCAATACATCGACCCTCTGCAAGCAATACTTCAAAGCCAAGCCAATCAAGCGACTGCTAATCATGCAGGAAATCCTACTGTAAGCTTATTTCGGCCTGCTGCTAGTGTTGTTGTCAATACGAACTTTGCCAGCATTCCAATACGCGAAGTAAAGGATGGAACCCAACCCATTGAACAAATTCAACTACAAACTGTTCCGCCATTAACGTCAACAGTCAAACCTGTATCTTCAACTACTAAGAAGCAAGACGGTGTTGATATTGAAAGTAATGTAAACTTTTTATATGTTTAATGCTATTATTTGGAAATAGAAATGAAGCCCCCAAATAATTCTGATATGAACCAGCAATTCCCTGGCAGTTTAAACTCTGTTTCGTGGGCTGATCGGATTAGCAGAAACAGCGTCGAAATCCCGCTTAATACCATCGGCAATAAACATAAGAAATCATTTCTCTTAGGATTCGGTTCTGTAAGCACCCACAAGTCCCTATCAAAGCTTAAATTGTAATGCAATTTATTTATTCTTTTATATAATGGCATTAGCCTGATAATAGCTTTCAATCGTGCGTCACACCATTAAATCAGCATGGACGATGTCGTTTCATCCAATACTGTGCATTGCCAGAGATTCTTTCTAGCTGGAACGGTTTCCTCGCTCATGCCTGTCCAATTAGCGTTGCGTAAGCTATAATTTTCCCATAACGAGATAAAAACCTGATTCTATTTAACATTTTTATCTTTCTGCTCTAGTTTCGTTGGCGTTTGTTGTCGCACAGCACGAGATAATCCGCCAGTTTCAAAGCATCCCCCTCTTCCTACTAAACCAACGCCACCAATAGTTTCAAAGCATCCTCCTCTTCCTACTAAACCAACGCCACCAATACCACTGGTCACCAATCCGCCTGTCGTTTTAAGTACAATTCAAGAAATGCATACTTCTAAGCCTGATACGACGCACGTAGATATCCATTACCTCGAGAACAGTAATTTTCCTGTTTCTTGTTGTTTTGGCAAGAGTTAAAGTCATCTAAAAATCCACTTTTTTTAATTATCATAGATTGTGGAGTTCATATCAAGACTCATTTTCGGATTGTGGGCGGCACACAAGCCAAAAAAGACGATTGGCCCTGGATGGCTGCTTTATTGCGGGACAAGACTGATCAGTATTGCGGAGCTACTTTAATTTCGGATCGGCATATTATTACAGCCTCTCATTGCGTTGATGGGTATGTTTCTAATGTGAACTGAACAGTTCATAGTCTACTAAAATAGAAATGAAATGATAAACTATTAAAACTTCGTAATACTTGTTATGAATATTATTTATAATTCAATAATACTTATCATTAATATTATCTATTAGCACTTCATAGATTATTAAACTATAATTCTATTGTTTTGTATTAAATATAAAGCGTCTAATAATAAAATAATGTTAATTTGATTAAAATAAGCACGCCATCTATGATCGTTATATGGAGTTTTCTCCCTAAACTTTATGTTTTACAGGTTTAAGGCGGAAAACATTACTGTCCGGTTAGGAGATTACGATTTTACCATTCCTGAGCCAGGCGAAAAGGATTTTCCGGTCGAGAAGATTATAATGCACGAGGATTACGATCGCAAAACTTACAGAAACGATATCGCCATCCTAAAACTAAAAGGAACGACCAAGTTTACAAAGTCCATCTATCCCATATGTCTTCCGCAAGAAAATATTGAATTAGAAGGCATAGGCTGTTACGTTGCAGGTAGTTAAACCCAACTGATGACTTTTAAAACTAGATTAATTTTGAGTTCAACTTTTCAAGTAAATCAATAATTAATCTAATTAATCTATAATTAACCTAAATTAATTCAAATATTTCTTATAGGGTGGGGTACGGTTGCTTACAATGGAATACCGAGTGATGTTCTGCTACAAGTAGTTTTACCAGTTTGGAAAAACGACGACTGCAAGAAATCTTACACTCAGCCCATCAACCCCGAAATGCAGTTATGTGCAGGAGTCAAAACCGGTACTCAAGACTCATGCCAGGTACGTAATCAAGCTGGGCAATCCAGATAAAGAAATACAGTTTTAAAAAAATCGGCAATTAAGTTTAATATTTAAAAAAATATTCTGACAGGGTGATTCTGGTGGCCCCTTGATGCATTTAATGAAAAATGACAGGTGGGCAATTGTGGGAATTGTATCATGGGGTTATCGATGCGCAGTAGCCGGCAAACCAGGTGTTTATACCCGAATTTCATCGTACGCGCCTTGGATCAGAAACGTATTTGCCCATTACTAATTTTTTATTTGTGATTTATGGAAGTGCAGTTTTAAATTTGTAGGTTTGTTCCCATTTCTGTAAAATGATTCCTTACATATCACCAAACCTCAAATTATGCATTTTTAATTATTTTGAACTAAGGTCTATAATTTTAAAAGGATTCATATAAGTTACTTGGTTATTAATATTATTAATATTAATGTTATTCTATATTACATTTTAAAGTTATTAATATTAGTTAAAGAAACTTATTAATATAAGGAAAGTTTAAAAGGACGTCTTTTAGGTCCAAAAACTTGAGTAAAGCGATATTACCAACATGTGATCGCCGCTAAGACGAGCGCTTGATAAGACGGTGGCAAACTTGAGTATACAGCATGGTAAAAACAGTTTTCTATGAAAATAGCACAAATTGTTCGTAATTGCTAAGTGGTCACAGGTCTAATTCACTTCTTCCCTTCACCCATCATTCTTTTAGTGCAGGCCTCTAGTGAGAGAGGTTGGGCATAGGTGTACGATTTGCTGCCGCATTCTAAGGATATAGGGGGCTGAAATTAATACCATCTCTGAACCAAAATTGAACTACTTGGAGTATTCCTTATTATCATGTACTGTACACCAGTGGGCAACGCAGCACAATGACTCCGTGTACCCGACACAAGGACCCGGGCCCTGACGCAAGGACGCCCGACCCCGACAGAAGGACGTCAGGTACATAATCTTTAAAGGGACCAATAGAATCTCGAGTTCAACAAGCCTCTGCTCATTCATTAAGTGCCAACAAGATTAAAAGGTGCTTAAGACTTATTATAAATTACGGCACAAGGTGACGGAGCCCGACTTAAGGACGGCAGATCATAATTTTACGGAGTTTCGCTATTTTGGCAGCATTCTGGATTCATCTTATTAAATAGTTAGTTATATAAATTAGCCGAAAACATGGACATTTAGTCTTGCAGCCATATCTCTGCTAATAGCTGCTATAAAGGTTTTACAGTTACAAGACATTTTCAAACTTGGTCTTTCATGTTGGAAGGTCCTTTTGGTAGTTCGGTTTTTTTCTTTGTAGAGTTTATTATTATATTGAAGATGCCTAAGGGCGCAAGCTTTTGCTCGACTACGCGATTCTTCTGCGATGGTTCACAAAGTTTGGTCATACAGGCCACGTGTGCAGCAATGGTGAGAGCAGAAGTTGCCACGTATTGCCGACTTTAGTACCTTACTAACAAGTGGAGAATACTATGGCGAACAGATTATGTTACTTTGTAGTCTTCGTCTGTGCCTGCACACTAGTGAATGAATTAGAGGGTTATAAAGGAGTACTCGAGTGGAGATCAGGACCTCTGACTCGCCGCAAACGACAAAGTATGTCTTTGAAATGTGTTTTATTCTTTCTTTTAATCTTTTTTAATCTTTTCTCTTTCTTCTTTATTGTAATGCTATGAACCATGACTTTAGGACACACTCAAACTGTGATTTAAGGTGAACTAATCATATTTGAATGTTTGAAGGTGTTGAGGAAAGTCAGGGTGATCCTACCGTAAGGCAGTACATCGATCCTCTGCAAGCAATCTTCGAAAGCAAACCCAATCAAGCGAGTGCTAATCATGCAGGGATACCCAATGTACGCGTACTACGGCCTGCTGCTGGTGCCCTTGTCAATACAAAGTTTGCCAGCATTCCAATACGTGTAGTAAAGGGTATTCAAGGAATTCAACAAAAAAATCCCGTCCAGATATTAACGTCAACAGTCAAACCTGTATCTTCACCTACTATGAAACCAGTTGGCCGTGATACTGAAAGTAATTAAAAAAAATGTATTTAACACGATTACTTCACGGTCTTTTTTGTATTTAACACGATTCTTCACGATTCGATTCTTCAAATAATTCGTCTGGTAAGGACTGCCAAACAAACCTAAACCATCCTCACTGCCAATTCCTTACAGGTTTAAACTCAGTTTCGTGGGCTGATCAGACTCGGATAAACAGCGTCGAAATCCCGCTTAATACCATCGGCAATCAACAGAAGAAAAAATTTCTCATAGGCTTCGGTTCTGTAAGCACTCCGCAAGTTCCTACCCAAAAGTTAAATTGTAATAAAATTTATTTATTTATTCTTTTATATATTTGCATAGCCTGATTATAGCTTTCAAGCGTGCGTCACATCATCAAAGCAGCAAGGACGATGTCGTTTCATCCACTACTGTGCGTTCCCAGAGATTCTTTCTAACTGGAATAGTTTCCTTGCTCATGCCTGTCCAATTAGCAACGAGTAAGCTAGAATCTTTACATAATGAGATAGAAAATCTGGTTCTAATTATAGTAATACCGTTTTGTTTCAGTTCTGTTGGCGTTTGTTGTCCTAGTATTACTGCTCCTCCAATACCCGCTGTAACCAATCCGCCTGCCCTTTTTGGTACAGTTAAAACTATTCATAGTTCTCCGCCTGGTACGAGGCATGTAGATGTCAATTTCCTTGCGAATAGTAATTTCCCTGTTCATTGTTTCTTGGTAAGAGTTTAAGTCATCTAAAAATTTCCTTTTTCATTACCATAGATTGCGGAGTTCATATCAAACCCGATTTTCGGATTGTGGGTGGTACTGTAGCCAAGAAAGAGGATTGGCCCTGGATGGCTGCCTTATTGAGGAATAAGACTGATCAGTATTGCGGAGCTACTTTACTTTCGGATCGACATGTTCTTACGGCCTCTCATTGCGTTGATGGGTACGTTTCTCATGTGAACTGAATAGTTCATAGTTTGCTAAACTAGAAATGAAATGATAAACTATTAAAACTTCGTAATACTTGTTATGAATATTATTTATAAATCAATAATACTTATCATTAATATTATCTATTAGCACTTCACAGATTATTAAACTATAATTCTATTGATTTGTATTAAATATAAAGCGTCTAATAATAAAATAATGTTAATTTTATTTTAAAAAACCCGCCATCTATGATCGTTATATGTTTTTTTTTTTTTTTTTTTTAATATATAGCGTCTAATAATAAAATAAGGTTAATGTTATTAATAACACTCCATTTATGTCGTTACATGACTTTACTTTCCAATCTTTATGTTCAACAGGTATAAGGAGGAAAATCTTACTATCCGATTGGGAGATTATGATTTTACCATTCCTGAACCAGGCGAGAAGGATTTCCAGATCGAGAAGATTATAATGCACCCGGATTACGATCGCAAGACTTACAGAAACGATATCGCCATCTTGAAGCTAAACGGAACAACCAAGTTTACAAAGTCCATCTATCCCATATGTCTTCCGCCAGAAAAAATAGAACTAGAAGGCATAAACTGTTACGTTGCAGGTAGTTCAACCCATCTAATCACCTTAAAACTAAATTAATAGCGATCTCGTCCTTCAAGACAATAAAGTAATTTATCTAATTAATCCTAAACTAACGCGAATAATTGATACTACATTAATTCGTCTAATTAATCTATAGTAAACCTAGACTCATTCAAATGTTTCTTATAGGGTGGGGTGCGGTTGCTTACAATGGAATGCCGAGTGATATTCTGCTGCAAGTAGTTTTACCAGTTTGGAAAGACGACGACTGCAAGAAATCTTATACTCAGCCCATCAACCCCGAAGTGCAGTTTTGTGCAGGTGTCAAAGCCGGTACTAAAGACCCATGCCGGGTATGTGAATCTATCTCAAACATTTTTTTTTTCTAAAGATTTTAAAAAATCCGCAATTAAGTTTATCTATTCAATGTTTTCATTAATTCTGTTTGTAGGGAGACTCTGGTGGCCCTTTGATACATTTTATCGACAATGAAAGATGGGCAGTTATGGGCATTGTATCATGGGGTCAAGGATGCGCAGTACCCGGCAAACCAACGGTTTACACCCGCGTTTCAGCGTACTTACCTTGGATCCAAAATGTGTTCGCCAATTCCTAATTCTATTATTTTTGCTCATAATTTATCCAAGTGCAGTTTTATGTTTCTTATTCTTCGTTATGATATCTTTTTCTCGTTTCTAGAAAGTTTTCTCCTTACATATCACCAAATGATCCCCACATTATGCCTGTATATAACTATTTAAAATGAAACTTAAACGAAGAAAGAAAACTATGAAAACTATTTTAAAAGGTTCACGAAGCGGGAGCCAAATTTATTGTTTCCTTCTTAAGCTACAACTGGTTCACTATAATCAACATCTAATGTCTACAGCGAAAAACTGAGGTCATTTTTTCTCTGCAAGAAAAAAAAAACATAAAAAAAAAACGGAAAATCCGAATATGTTTTCAGGGCTGAAAACTGTTTCATCACCCAACCGCAATCAAGAGACAAAAAAAATCACAATGCTTAATCCTACGTCCTCCTAATAGCGTCACTCATCTCTTCATCACACGAAGCCAAAGTTCTTGGTACGTATAGCCAATAACAGTTTGCTTCGGAGGATGGCTTTGCTGGAGTACAGCGGCACATACAGGCGAGAAATGCACGTGTTGGCTGTCGGCAAATGAGCATCGTCTGCCGGTCTTAACGTGATCGAAGGCATCGGCTGAAATCCTTCTTCCGAAGCTGGTAAAGCTGGCGAACCCGTCCAGAAATACACCTACAATGTTTCACATTATTATTTTTTTTTTTTTTTTACACAAAATCAGCCCATTTATATCGTCCCATCTTTCTTTCTTTTTGTAACTAACTTATTAAAATTATAAATCTTATAAAATATTTACCAAGTCTTGTCGTTCTTCATTACTCATTCTCTCCACAATCGACCATAACCAACGCTTGAACCGTAGGAGGCGTTCGGGGCTTTCTCCTGATTCGTCATTGAAACTCGTGTACGAAATGAGTGTTTGGACACGGATTTCCCCAACACCATTAAGTAAGAGTCGTAAATCCTCGGCCGTTAAGCCTTCCAAACCACCAGCCGGCAATACATCAAACACTCCCATTCGCAAGGCCTAATAATACAGAAAGTTACCATCCAAAGTTCACATTTGGGCATGAAACTAAAACCCTCAAAATAAAATAGAAAGGAAGGGATTTAAGACAAAGGACACTTACTTCTAAAGCTTTGACTTGCGCTTTGACCATGCGATAGTAAGCGTAACGTCGAACATAAGAGTACACGTTTTGGGCTGTTACTTCCACATCTCGACCACCCGCAATCAAATCCACAGAACCTCCGCCTTCCTCCGCACTCAGATCAATGCTAAAAACCAATAAAAATCGTTTAATTCAATTCAAAATAATAAAAAGAAAATAGGAAAACGTACTTGAAAGTCAAATCTAAAGCGGCAAATAAAGAGGTGGAGTCTTTGGTCTCCGCATCCACCACCAGCTGCCGAAGACTTTCATATATAACTGGATCGAAAAATGCCAAATCGTGGAAACGAACAGGGCGTCCCAAGATAAACTTGAGAACGTGGCGATTCAAGAAAATGGGACATAGTTCGTTTTGCAATAAGCACAAGCCCAATAACCTATACAAGGACACAATAGTAATAATAATAAAAACTTAATCAATGTTTACGATCGAAATAAATCGATTTAATTTCGATTTATAATCGAAATAAATCGATGTTTACCTTCCAACATTGCGGAAAGCATTGAGGCGCTCTGGCGTGCCCCGCCCTTGTCGGGGGGTATAAAACCCACGTTTTCCAGGACTATAAAACAAAGGTGTGCTATCTTCTTCTTCGGGTCCTTCTTCCATATCTGAGTTTGTGGCTCCAGCTGCACTTGTCCCTGTATTACAGGTCGTGCTCTTCTTGCTCCTGTCTGAGAGGTTGAAAACATCTAAATCTGAAACAAAACCCCAAAAATTGCAATCAATCACCACTTATCAATCTTTTCGCATCTCTCGCGGCTTAAATGAACTGCTCAATGAAAAGAAAGGCTAAAAAATGTTGAATATTACAGGAATGTAAAAAAAAACAAATTTTAAAAATTAAAAACAAATTACAAAAATTAAAAACAAATTAGAAAAATTAAAAACAAATTACCTAACAAAGCTTCTGCTGACATATCACGATTTGAACCATGTCCCAGGATAATCTCTACAGCTTCGCTCACTTTCTGTCTCAGCGTTTCTTCCGAGGCTAAAAGCAAGAGTAATTGGGCTGGTGAGAGCTCTAGCATCATGCCAGTGATCTTCCCAGCTAGCGAAGGCCTCAAAGCTGCCACACGCGGGTACAAGCGCTCTCCCAATTGGGCTAAATGTGGCGAAAGATGTTCATTTGAGCCTGTAGGGCCTGCTTCGGTATGTGGATGAAACGGTCTTGCTTCGGGGTTCAAAGAACGCCGTCCTTCACGTTGGGAAACGCGTAACGTCTGGAAAAAACCCACACCCATTAATAAAAAACTCGATTATGGTTCAAAGTAATGAATTTTACAGGTGCATGGCGTCGACTACTGCTTTCTGAAGCTAAGGTACGAGGCCGTCTTCGTACTAGGCTGTACTGGACTGCTTTGGAGCCTGCTCCCACTTGGGCCGCATCCAGATTGGGCAATTTTTCAAATGCTAGTAGAGCTTCAGCTACGGCTGTGTAGAAACTACGGGCCACGCCTGATCCTTCCCCTGGCTCGTCCTTAAACGTCACTTTAACGCGAGAAACCGCTAAAGGAGGCTGGGTGCCCGTAGCTCGACGATAATAATTGTTGTACTGCGTGTTAAGTTCTTTGAAAGTCTGGACAATGAGTTGGCTCCTTTCTCGTTCCATCTGTAACCAAAGAGAAAAACGCGTTTTGCCTAACCAACTCCATTTTGTTTCGTTTTTGAGCACATTTACCTTGAATAAGGTGACGTCTCGTTGCTGTGAATTGCGCAAGCGTTCCATTTCGCGCCGGAAACGCGCTTCTTTGACAGGAAAACCTCCCAATTCTGCAATTACAGAGCCAGCTTCAGCTCCCACATCGTCCACAAAGACGCGACCAAACAAATCCAGCGTTAAACGCCAACGACCCAGTAAAAGATCGCTAGAAATGGACTGGTTTAGCACCGAAGGTCCAGTTAACCTATACAGATACACAGTAACTTGTTACTACCCTTCCAACCCAATTAATCACATATGATTCTAAACGAAAATTATTTTTGTCATTTATTACTATAATTATTTGTTATTTTAGCCCCCCAATTTAGGGAGTTTTTCTTCAAAGAAAATTTACCTTGGCAACTCTCGTGATGTAGGAATGTACTGAGCGCCACTACTAGAAGCTGCAGAATCGTCCCTGTTCTGTGTAGTCTCATTCCGCCCCTGAAATAGCGCAAAATAGTGTAAAAATTTTTGGAGAAACTAAGTAATTGACACATACTGTGGTCATTTCTGTAGATGGTGCGGTACTGGACGGATTACTGCCCGAAGGTGTGGTGGATCCAGCCCGTACAATAACACTTTTAGCAGGCGAACGTTGTTCAGTACTGGCCGCACTCTGATTGGCTGTTGAACTGCTGGTTGAAGCTAGATTGACCAAGGCAAAGCTTACTTTTCGTGGTGAGATGATAATAGGCGCTCTTTCTGCCCCTGAAGAGGATGCAGCTGTAGTACTGGCCTCGTTAGGAGTCATATCTTTCAAGGAAAGGTTCTGCGGAGCATCTTCATTCGCTGGTAACGGAACTGGGCTCGCTTCCACAGGAGGAAGGGGCGGTAACGGAGGAGGGGGCGGGACTTGGGCAAAGATATCCACGTACTGGACTGATCTGCCTGCTGTCGACGGTGCTGGAGTGGCGGCTAACGAGGAATGCAACGGTGGCGGAGGTGGGAGTGAATGAGGCCATTGAGAACTTGCATTACTGGTAGATGAATGCACCTCTAAAGTTCGCATTGAGAGACCCAAACGCGTTGGTATCACTTCCAATGGATTGCTCGTACCAGGCGGACTCGTTCCTATCAGAAACCATAAGCCTTATTAACATATCGTTTGATAAAATTGGCAATTTAGCTTTTAGCAGTGAATTTACTTCAATAATGTCAGAATTTTCTTACCGAAAATCTTAAAAAATAAGGAGTTTAATTCTTAAGGAGTTTAATTATCGTTACCTGAAGGTGGAACTGTGATGGGTTGACGTGGAAAGCCGAATAATTCCTCCCGCCGAGCGGCGGGATGCAATCGATGGGGTAAATCCGCCAAAGGCAATGCTTCTGACATGGGCATTCTGAAAGGATCAGGTTGGGGACATCCCAAACACAGCGTCGAGTCCGATCGCCTGAAAAAAGGATGTTTGCGACCCCATCCAGCCAAAGAACTCGCGCTAGCCGAGCCAGTATTGGCCGCATTGTTGTTGTTCCCAGTCGTGGGCGCTGCGCTGCTGGTTGCAGCTTCTTCGTCAGGCACCGAATCCTCTGCGTCCATGAGCGCCGAGCTAAGATTAGGCGAGCGTCCGAAGCCGTACTCCAAATCCACAGCATCGTTATCATTCGCATCGTTCCATGCTTCGGAGGCTGGGAGTTCGTCACTATGGTTCATTCCAGCTCCAGAATTGCCAGAACTTTCCGAATCCGTGCCTGAGCGCATGTAGTAAATCAACGCGTCAAACACGTAGGCCATGTGCTTCAACGAAGAGACGTCAATAACCGGCAACTGGTCTGCGTGCTCGCCATTATGTGCTCGCATCAGTGATAAACAGTATGTCAGAAACTCCCTTCGTGGCAAATTTGGATCTAAGAAATTTTTAAAAAATAGTTGAACGAATCCACATATCAAATTACACTCCAAAAACAGAAAACAAGATGTTCACTATAAAAAAAAAAGAAAGAAAGTAAATGGAAAAGAGTTACCTTCTCGATCTCGGGGGCGTGGTTCAGTACCGTAAGGTAAGTTGGAAGCTCCGCCCATTCCCAAAACGCCAGGGGCAGTATTGGTTCCTGCAGTTGTTCTTCCACTTCCAGTTGCCGTCCCAGTAGCCGTGCTTAAAGGTAGTAGGCGTGGTGGACGATATACAGGGACTTGGGCGGGTATGGTGGGAGTCACTGTAGCAGCTCCAATTGGTCCTGCAGTAGCAGTCGAAGAGCTCGATCCTGCCGATCCATTGGTCGACAAAGTCGCATGCGATAATGCCATGCCGAAACGTAGCTGAGCTTCGGTGGAATCCATAACATTGACCAACCAATCCCATACTGGCTTCAAACGATACTCCAAAAAAAGCTTTTAAAAAAAAAAAAAAAAAAAAAATACATTCATTAGGCCGCCTCGAATTCCAAATTCGCTTTGACTTATTAACAAACACAGTAAATTAACCATACATTTTAAAAGTTCTATAAAGCGAATAAAATTCATTAAAGAAACTCAATAATATTCTAAGAAATACTAAGAAATAAAATTCTCGTAACAAAAGGAGGAAAAACTTAAAAGTAGATTTTCTTACTTGTAAATTGGTAGATTCTTGGTAACTGACATCCAAAGTGCGCGGAAGTCCTGGGGCTAAAGCTGGATAGTCTTGCAGCATGGTTAGCAAGTCCGCAATCTGGCGAATGACCAAGCCAAACGCGCGAGCCAGACAAGAAGCTGTGGTTGCCATAGTAACGGGTTCTTGAGTGGCTACAGCTGCCGCAGCAGCTGCTGCAGCGGCCGCCGCGGAAGTAGCCGAGCGTCGCAGGGAAGTTGGATCAATGTAGATCAAGTTATTCCCACCTCCACCTCCTAAAAATCACGCAAAAAATTGAAAGAATAGCATTTTATGGCAAAATCACACAATCTGAATCTTACCAACTAAAACTCCCACAGAAGATCCAGTACCAGAGCGCAAAGTACCCGAAGCATCGCCGCCGGTACCCGTACCGGTACCAGCAGTGCCTCCTGTACCTTGCGTACGGTGACGTATGGCCCATTGCATCGATTGAGGTGCCAAACTGGTCACAGCACGTCCGCTACTAGTAGTTCTATGGGAGAAAACAAAATTACTTCAAAAATGTCATTTCTTTTTGTTGGATTTACCCTCTGCGTTCAAGCTGTTCATCAGAGAAGGTAAAATCTTCTGTATCTTGCTCATCTGTCTCTCCAGCCTCTGATTCGTCCTCTTCTTGGCCTGTTGAATCACCAGAATCGTCTTCAGAAAAGAGCGCCAAAGATGCCATTCCTAAAATAAATACAATAAAAAAATTAATAAAAAAATAACCAATAAAATAAAAAAAATTCAAGTAAAAAGGACACTAACGAAATGCAATAAAAAAATAATAAAAAAATATCCAATAAAAATAAAAAAAAAATCAAGTAAAAAGGACACTTTAACGAAATACAATAAAAAAATTAATAAAAAATAACCAATAAAATAAAAAAAAATCAAGTAAAAAGGACACTTTAACGAAATGCAATAAAAAATTAATAAAAAATAACCAATAAAAATAAAAAAAATCAAGTAAAAAGGACACTTTAACGAAATACAATAAAAATATTAATAAAAAATAACCAATAAAATAAAAAAATTCAATTAAAAAGGACACTTTAACGAAATACAATAAAAAAAAAAGAAATATAAAGAAATAGAATAAAAAAATAAATTAATGAAATAATTTTAAGGTAAATAATTACCTGCGTCAGACCCAGCAGTGGCTCCGGTTTGCACACTGCGTTGCACCGAGGCATTATCACCAGTATGGTTGCTATGATTATCGTTTTCTCCGTCATGTTCGTTTTCATCTGAATCGCTTTCGCTTTCGGCCAGCAAATCCAATTCCATGTCCGATTCCCCACCATGATGGTGATGATGGTGATGCGCGTGACTATGACTGCCAGCGCCATGTCCGCTTCCAATGACAACTTCTCTTGCTTCCGTTTCTACGTCATTTTCTCCATCACCTTCATGCTCGGAACGTTCGCCGGCTTCGTCGTGATCACTGTTGTCCCCATCTTCACCTTAAAAAGGTTCCAAAACATCCATAAATGAACAAAAATCATTCAAAACGAAGGCAAATAATGTCACCTTCTAGGACATCCATGTCTTCATCCGCAGAAGGTTGTCGAATGCGTCCACTTCTGGATCGCGCCACATCTGCAATGCGCGCAGGTGCTTGCGCAGCACTTATAATCACCCGATCTGCCTCTTCTAGCAAATCAGAAGTGACTGGAGTCAGCGGTTCAACGGAAAACAACTCCTCGCTTCCCTAAAACAGCCAATTTCAGTAAAGTTATTCCAAATTTTCTTTAGAAATGCCATTGTTTACTTGAATTGCATCGGCATTCGAGTTTGTTAAAGGGAACGGGGCAGTAGGTCTAGCCACGCCCAATCTCACCGGCACAATCAAGGAATCTGCCGCTTCGCACAATTCTTCAATGGCTAAGGCAATCAATGCTTGGAAAACCCGTTTACATTTCATCAAGGGTTGTGAAATTGACGTTATACTATGAAAAAACACGACTTTAGAGTACACGAATGTCGAATGTAAACCTTACCTCTTCTTTTTGCCGGACTGAGGAGCCATTTCGACCGAAAAGACCACAAAGACTCGGGTAACCGATCGCACGAATCTTCGCGCGACTTGTCGAGCTTCAGACGCCCTTCCAGGGACTAAATCGTTCTGCAATTCGCGGATCAATGTGGTCAGCAATGTATCCAGCATCTGAGACAGAAACATAACGAAAAATGAACTAAATAAACCTATGCTACAATGAACCAAATAGTCTTTAGAACAAGTAAGATACCTCTACGGAGCATTTAACCAACAAACAGTGCGTGAATTTGTCCAATTGGGTGGCTCCACTCTGGCTTTGCAAGTGAATTTGGTCTTCATACAAAACTCCGCCTTTGCTCCCAGTATCTTCTCGATGCCCTACCAAGCGAAATCCAAATTTGTAATAAACTAACCTTAAACAAACAAAATAAAGCCTATATTACCTGAAAACAACATCGCCTTTACGGACGACCAGTCATTTAGCAAACGTTCCAACGCCCTTCTGCTAAATCGGGGCGGTTCCAAGTCATGATCAGGCATTTCTGCGTCCACATCACCTCCAGGTAACTTCCTCGAAGTCACTCGAGACCTGGGTGGCCTGTACTGCCTTTGCTCTGCGAGTTGCCTCCCCACAGTTTGTACCAAAAAGAGCAGAATGTTCTCTCCCCTAATAAATTCGACAACATAAGTTCGAGCTAATTTAAAAATTGTCTTTTTAAAGCAATAACGCTAAGATTTGGCGTTGAATAGAGTTAAATCTTGCATACCTGCTGTTGGGTAATTGAACTAGTTCGGTTTCCACGATTAATCTGCATAGGAGTTCATACCGTGCGCCTTGATTGCCCGCTACTAAGGCTTTACACTTGCATTTCTCCCAACAATCGCAATACGCAGTGGGCGAAGTCTTCTTTAGTTTGCAATCGTGACCTTTATGGCACACCCGTGCACACTCCGTGCAACAGCACAACGATCCAGTTAATCCACACGTTCTGCACTCAAAAATATCCTAAAAAAAAATTCCAAAAATTCAAGAAAAACCGTTCAAAATCGGTAAGAAACTGAATGAAATCACTTGATTGATATGTTCAGCGCCAGTCCAGGTAAAACTGCACGTATCGTTACTGCAGAGTAAATGCAGAGGCGACAGATCGGGCGACGATCCACGCGCTAAAGGAAAGACCATATTCTGGAGCAATTTCTTGGGTGTGGCTTCCGCTGGCTCTGTTGCTGGCGGCGTGGTATGTCTAGCTAAACGTTGCGCCACATCTAAGAGCACCAATGCTGACGGATAGGCGCGAATAGATACAGCTAGCATAAACGGAGTGTAGCCTTGTGAATCCCTTGCAGCCATAAGACTGTACAGGTGTGGAGCCAATGCTGGGCTCTCGGTCATGGCTTTCAGCGCTGCCAAAGCACTGCTGCGGCGTTCCACTGGATCCGACGTGGGAGTAGAACCTAAATAAGGCGTAAATTTCGAAAGAAAATCTTAAAAAAATAAATAAAACAGAAATTTACCTGTGCGATTGGCATTGCTGTTCGGCTTGTTGGCGGACCCAACTTGGCTGTCTTCGTCTCCTGAAGCGTTATCTAGTGGAATGGGCTCCGGGGGCCACGCCAATGTAGGTAGAGGCTCTTCTGCCAGCACGTGGCTCAGATCAGCACTTTCGCGTTCCACTAAATTGACACAATTTTGAAATCCGAAGCTAAAGAAGAATATCTGAAGCCTTTTTTTCCATTACCAGCATTGCGAGCCGCAGCATTAGCTCGACGCAGTCGTTGCAGTTCTTCGCGTAGAGAACCAGGTCTGGAAGCGCCGGATGAATTCAACGCTTCTAACTGGTCCACTGCAACGTTGCTTGTTCCAGTAGTCGTTAAACTGACGTCTTGGTCTATGTCTTTGTTGGAAGTAGGAGAGCACATGGCCACGCATGCATGCAGAACATTGCGATTTCCATCGCATCTCTCTGCTACCACGCCCTGAACGTTTCCTAGAAAATAAAATGCAAAATGACATCCAAATGAAGACATAAAACCGAAAATAACGATGAAAATAATTGAAAATAACGCAAAATAAAGACAAAATGAGAATAGACATACAAATAAAGACACAAACCACAAATAACGATGAAAATAATTGAAAATAACACAAAATAAAGACAAACTTTCAAAAATAGAGACTAAAATAATTGAAAATAAAAAAAAGGAAGAAAAAATGGCAAAAATGGAGATTAAAATAATTGAAAATTCAGAAAAAAATTCAGAAAAAATGTTTGATTAAAACAGGTGAAATTACCATAATCTTGCTGCAAGTTAGTTAAAACTTGCTTGACCCCTTCCAGGTCGCAGAATGACATACAAATGAAGACATAAAACCGAAAATAACGATGAAAATAACGTAAAATAAAGACAAAGTTGCGAAAATAGAGATTAAAATAATTGAAAATACCGAAAAAATAGAAAATAACTGAAAATAACGTAAAATAAAAAGTTGCGAAAATAGAGATTAAAATAATTGAAAATATCGAAAAAATAAAGACAAAATTTCAAAAATAGAGACTAAAATAATTGAAAATACCGAAAAAATAAAGACAAACTTTCAAAAATAGAGACTAAAACAATTGAAAATTCAGAGAAAATAAAGAAAAAAAGTTTGACTAAAATAGGTGAAATTACCATAATCTTGCTCCAAGTTAGTTAAAACTTGCTTGACCCCTTCCAGGTCGCAGGTCAGTAGTTTGTGCATCAAAATTTGGGGTTGTATGATCAAAACCGCCAAAGCAGCTTGATGTCGCGTCATATTCGCTCCCGTGGTCTGGAGGGCGTGGCTTCCTAAGCTTAAACACTTGATTGGTCCCATATCGATCCATTGCGGATCACGAATAGCGTCCACACAATCGCGTACCAAGGGGTACAAGGTATTGTTTCCATCACGCAAAATGGTCAACGATTCAATCTACTCAACAAAACCCCCCAATTCAATGAAATCGTAAGTGGAATTTTAGGATGTTTAAGGCAGTTAAGGCGGTTTTTTACTTCTCCTGTAGCTGTTAACGCTATATTGCGCGCATCCCAGCCCAAAAACGCAGCCGTATCCGTCCTAAACGGAGAATCTTGCTCCGCTTTGCCTGCGCTCAAGTTGTAAACTACGTAACGCAAAACATTGCTCGTTTTCACAACGGCATGGATCCCCGAACCGTCCACACAGAGCGTCAGAATCTGTCCTGACTCTGCAATGGGAACTTTCCTGGGTGTGCGTTGGAAACAATCTGGTACTCGAGGAGTTGCTCCCGACTTTACCACCTAAAACGAATTCAAACGTCAAAAAATAAGGAAAATTGGCACACATTGTCCAAAAATGGCACTAAAGAGAATCAAAATGAAGGTCTTTTACTTGAAGATCATCTTTGCATAGCAAACGACAGTCCTGGAGCCAAACAGCAGGATCTTCTGTGCCCGTTTCTTTAACTTCTTTGCTCCCATTGCCTTCTTTGCTGGGCGCAGTGGGAAACTTGACAGCTGCGTATGCGCCATCGACTTTGACCACTCGTCCAATGGGCACGTTCTTGACATCTTCCACAAAAACGACGTCTTTCAGAAGCCATTCTTCCTCGTCGCGTTTCTCTGGCTCGTCCCTCGGCGCTGGACGCTTTTGACGTTCTAGAAATGCAAATTAGCCTTCTAATTTCCTCACAAATCTACGAAGAAGCTTCCAACTTACTATGAGAACCAGCCACGCTTCCATTGTCACTGCAAGTGCTCGAAGCAGGGGAAGGAGGAGGAGGCATATCTGGTTTATCTCCAGTGCTGCTGTTGTTCTTGCTAGCTTCTTTAGACGCTGCTTCGCTGGCTGCAGCAGTCCGTTTTGCTTCAGTTCCTAAACCTGGCGGCAAAGGCGGTGGCTGCAGTGGTGGCAACGCCGGAGTGGGGATGATTCGGAATCGACACGAATCTGTAAGAAACCAGGCCGCGCCCAGCAACTGTCCAACTTTCGGAACGCCTCCCACAATGGCAAAACCTTTAAAACAAGTCCATTTTTAGTAATTTCTTCCTTGAAAATAGGCAAATTCGCAAAACAATGAGCTAATTAAGGCATACCAGTAGCTCCTGCTTGGTACATGGGGCTTTTTCGCATGCACACTTGGGCACCCGCAACGATTTCCGAGTTGGCTGAAGAAGGTTGATGTTTTTTTGCCTTGGCGCGGTACTTTTCCCACAATTTCTTTCGTTGGCTCGGCGGCAACACTCCCCTAATGCCCAGAAACACCCCATTTAGTCCCCGAATGTTCTTTTTTGGTGTTAAGGAAACGAGAAACAGTTCCATACCACCAATAAATGGATCCATTCTCCAAACGAGCAGCTGTGTACAACGCGCAAGTGTGTAAAGAGGCAATTTTCTCATTATGCAGCTCCGCAAAGTTCTGCGAAGGATGTTCTAGCCTTCCAGCGCCCGGCGCATGTGCAATAGCTTCATCCAACCACGTAGCGATGCGTCCAGACTCGGTCGCTACAGTGCAACGAATGCAAGCGGCTGAAATCAACACGATTTTTTCCGAAAAAAGACCCATGGATAAAGTCCTCGGGTGATGGACAGTCGATAACTAGGAAAGCAAGCCAAACAATGCAGAATATGAGAGAAAACTGTTATTTTTTTCATGTTTTGTCTCACTTCATGATGGCGAAATGGTTCTGGATCAACCCATTTCCATTGATAGAGCTGTCCAGTGCTGGAAATGGCCACGAGCTCGGAATACAGCGCTGCAATGGCTGTAAAGCGTACCGCTGGGTTCGAACCAGTGCTCGTTTGCGCTCCTGCGACTTTATCGGGCCAAAACTCGGCTTCTTCGGCCAGCCATAAAGGACTCTGGCTCGCCGTGTCCTTTTTCTTGGCATCTGCATCAGAAACTTGTTAATGTAACGCGTTTTAGGTCTGGGATCAAGTAAAGTAAGTCTAGTTGCCATACCTGCGTCTTTATCGTACCATCCCGAGTCTCTGAGCGCAGTTTCGAGCCAACGTCGAGGTCCCAAATAGTTTCGCTCTCGCCATCGAAACATCCCACTGCCTCCGCCACTTTCTCGCTCACGTTCGGCATCGCGATCACGTTCTGTGGTTCGCAGTCTGCTACTTACAGTTGACCGACTAACCAAAACACGCAAAAAATAAATAAAGATGGTTGGTTTACAGAAAAAAAACATACCTTCGCACTGCAGAATAGCCAAACATGTCCTCGGAGAACATGGCGTCAGCATCAATAATGACACTCGGTCCCGAGCCACTTAGATCTCCATGAAAAGTAGCTCCTGAACCCGAAGCGTTGGCCGAAGTGGGATCCAAGAGTGAAATTAGATCTTCGGGAACATACGAGTCTTGGGAATCGTCTACTTCTTCGCTTTCTTCATCGTCTCGTGAAAGAAGATTGTTGACGGCCAAATTCACGTCCAAGTTTGTCCGCTAAACACGTAGAAAACAAAACAGCGAGTTAGAATCGAACTTGATAGGACTTGATTTGAATTTGCAGTTTGTACTTGTAATTCTCGGATGATAACTGATCGGCTTTTGCCCTGAAGCACAACCTGAGCCTGGGAAACAAGATCCTCAGGCACGTAAGTGGGCCGACTGCTACCCATGATTACACCAGCTCCAGGAGCTCCTCCAGATAAAATACCGCTGGTTGGAGGTCTGGGTTCGCGTAAACCGCCTGCTCCTCCTCCTCCTCCACCTCCACCACCAGTATTTCCTGTGCCATTGCCTCTCAATCCAGCAGCTCGAAGAATTCGACCTCTGGATCGAGTTGGCTGTCTGTTGGGACCACTGGGGCCCGTTTTACTGGAACTATAGGGAAAAAGACACATCCATTACCATGCGTTCAACATTTAACATGCGTTTTTTTACGTTCTAGTGTCTCCTTTGCTCAAGTCAAGCCTTTCAGCCAACACTGAATAGGCCAGGCGACACACTCGTCCATCTTCGAGCAAGAATGCGACATGATTGGGTCCCACAACTACTTGGCGAATGGGTATCTTCAAAGAAGCCAAAAAGCTGGGGCTAACGTAACCGAAATGATTGCATTTTTCAGCAACTTCTCTCAACCTAAAAAGGAAATAGATGAATTTTTACAGAGAATTGTTGAAAGGGACATGACTGAAGGTAATGATCATAAAGGGGTGAAGTCTGTGAAAAAAATCACGGTGGAATTGAACACGAGAGCCATTTTGTTTTGCTCCCTCGTCAGTTTCCACAAAATGGTTTTAAAACGCAAAAATAAGCTACCAACCTGTCTAAAAGTTGCTCATCTGTTGCGGGCAAAGACTGGACAAGAAAATGCACTTGGGACATGACTATATTAACATAAATCCGTGCAACGAAAACGGAATAATTGCAAAACCATCCAACACGTTCCCAGGCTCCCTGTTGTCTATCAGCTGTCAATTGATTGCGCTAGTGGCCGTGCTTTGACTACTTTGTACTCGGAAACACCGCTAGATGGCAAACCTAGTCAATTCCTTTCTTCGCTTTATCGTAAGCTCGAAATTCAAAACAAAGAATTCGAACAAAGCTATTCAAACGAAAACCAAGTTACTTTACCTTATTAAATCCAATAAACTTAACTAATCGAATAACGAAATCCAGCCATACTTCGATAAGAATTTTATTAAATGATTTAATATCCCAGTCTTGTATTATGTATCTTCGGTACTTCTCGTAGGGATAGGCAATGGAATGGCGGGGGAATGACTGGTTGTTTGTTTTCTCAATGGGATCAACCAAAGGATTTTAAAAAACCAAAGGGATTTTTGGTTGGATTTATTGGATGGTTGGTTGGTTTGGATGGACACAAGACGCAGGAAAACCAAAAATATTAAAGACTGGTAAGAGTTCACGCCTCCCAGGGAACTAGATCCATACAAACCAACACGCACAAAGACACATCAATACATACCAGGCATATGCTATGGACATAAAGTTTGCACTAAAGTCAAAATCTGAGTAAACCTACGCAATCACCCCAGACTTTCCTTCAAGTTCTTTTTAATATGATTTTTGTGGTTCTTTGCTGGCGAGGTCACTCAACATTTCGCTTGCGTCGATGATGTCGCGCTTTACTGCTCGCAACAGTCGCGGGATTCGAACCGGTCTTTTGTAGCCGCTTATGGTACCTCTGAGCTAGTGAGTTGATGATTGATATTACGAAATAAAACACCATGATCAAGATCAGCTTCTCGAACAGGCTCGCAAGGAGACTTCCACCCTAAAAAAAAATTAAAATAATCAAACAAAGCAAATCACGATAGTTTTGAAGCCAAAAGCGTCCAAATTAAACGTTTAGCATGTTTAGTACAGTAATTGGTTTTTATTTCTTGTACTTGTTGAGTCTGGTGGCCTTGTCTGTGATGCAATTTGGCTCTTTGGTCGTCCAGTAATTGCCTGAAAGGCGCTTGGACTCGGAGTCCCAGCCAAGGAACTTTGGCCAGGAACTCCAGTAACGCTTCCAGCCAAACTTCGTTGAATGCCACGATTACAAAAACTTGTTGCAAGTGCATTTTCACGACAGCTTTTCCGAGCAAAGTCGCCCCGAAGAAGGTCCAAAACGGAACCAGGAAATGACCACACGTCAACCCGGCCAAGTCAAATAAAGGATTTGGAATCTGACAATCAAATAACGCAAAATAAATCCAAACTCGAGAAATAATGCCAATCTTACGGAGGCACAGGCCAAAATTCCGAAAAATCCCACACGTTCTACTAATCGTTCCACTCCAGCTTTCATCCTCTCAATCAACGTCTACAAAAAATAACACTAATTTAAATAAAGAGACACAAATATAAATAGTAAAAATAAATAATAAAATTATAAATAGTAAAAAATAGTAAGAAAATTAAATAAGTAAATAAGTAAAATTAAATAATTAAATAAGTAAAATTAAATAGTAAGAAAATTACTAAAATTTCTTATTTCGGTTACCATGTCTTCAGGGTGTTGGATCTTTTTCCGCAAGTCTTCAAATTCGGCCAATTCCTCATCGTCATCAGGATCCAGTCCAGACAACCTGGCAGCGCGGGCCATAAAATAGGGTGGCAATTCTCCTAGCGCTGTTCCAGCACCCCATAACATAGATTCGACGCGAACTTTGGCCATGATGGCCCAAATTGATGGAACAACTCCATCGGGTATATCACCTGCTTCTGGACAAACAATTTCGTCCGGATAGGGCGGCTCTGGGAACTGCAAAAAGGACAAAAGTCATGAAATAAGTCAATCATTCATCTTTCGATCTCTTCCAGTGCTATATTCAAGTCAAAAAAAGGTAAAAAAAAGGTAAAAAAGACTCTTAAAAAGTAAAAATTCCATATAAAAGGTGGTTTTTTGACCTGCAAAGTTCCACATTCTTGAGCAGCTAAGGTAACGGCAGCGATATGTGGACCCAGATACAATAGAAACGTATGGAGACCGGTTCCTAAGCCTACCGAAGACAGAACGCCCAAGCCTATCCAATAAAGCCACCATAAGACGTGTTTCTCTGCACTCATTAACACCTAAACGTAAGAGACAATTTCTATAAGACTTTGTGGCGGGTTCAAAGGTCCCAAAATAAAGTAAACATCAAAGCGTTGGGGGCTAATACTTGTTGGTGCGTGCCTGGCATTTGATAAGCCACGATAAAAGACACTAGGACTCCAATCAGGGTTAACACAATGACTTTATGACTCCATAACCTAAAGTCGAAAAGAAAACAGCCGAGCGGGTGAGATTGGATCGAAAAGTTTATACGATGCTGCCCAAGCCCCAGCGACGTCTTACTTGACTGTATATTCTTTGCAATCGAGCAATAACTCCGTGAAGCAGTACTGCAGCGTGGTAATAGGCTTCCGCCATAAAACTAGGCTTTCGCGCTCAGCTTTCAACCTCGCCTTGTCACTGGATGGAAGGGACATTGAGCCGTTCATCGCTTTCTTGTCTTTAACAACAACGTCCTGTGAATACAAATGTAACAATGTCTGGAATTAGTTCTCGTTAGGTAGGAAAAATACAATCAAATTATAATCGCGCGCAGGGAACTTCTAGGCTCCGGAAAACCAGAAAAACCACCACCGAATAAGCATGCAGAGTGAAAAGTGCCCAAGTTTCTTTCCAAGAGACTCACGTGGAACTGGAAACTGGAAATTGTCACGCATAAAAAACAGGCAGGCAAAATGCCAGGGTTGCAGGGACATTTGAACTAAAAATAAGATTCTGTGGAAGGCTGGGTCGTGTACATTACATTCAAAGGTCTAGCAGGTAACTTCGGAAAGAAAGAAAAAGGCGAGACGAGACAACTGTGAAGTACTTTGCAATCGTTTAAGGCGAGGTGAACTAGACTACTTAATTAGATAAGGAAAACGCCAAGTTGTATACATATATAGAGTCTAGGACTAAGACAGAAATGAGCCTCACATTCTCATAAGATGACTGAGATGGGAAATCCTTTTTGCTCTTCTTCTTTGATTGCTTTACAACGTCTGGTTTTGTACTTTGGATGTGATTGGTAACGGTTTCTTCCGAGATTGACACCGAGGATTTACTTGAAGTTCTGTTCTTAGGGCCTGGTTGAGGTTTCATGTGCTTCTTGCCGGCTTTGGTGGACGAATCTCCTCTTCTCATTTTTATTTATATAAAAAACCTGTTTGTTGGCTAAGTGAGATTAGGTTTCTTTTGACCACTTTTCCTCACAGGAAAACTGGATTTTTTTAAAAGCTACTTACGTCAACGTTTGGTCAATGAGGTGGGTTATAGTTAGCGAGATGAGATTTCTTTTTCATTTACTTCCGACCAGCCTGATCACAAGATTTGGCACATGACGTATATAAAATTGTACACGCACTACTCGTAAACTCCCTGAAAACAGCATTGCCAGGTCTTTCATTGTTGCTTCATGCGCCGCGAAATTCGAAATTCAAACAGGAGCTGTACGGAGCACCGTTAATTGTCGACTTTCCAGGGGCAACATCAGAAAATTCCAAAATAAATTCCTCTAAAATACGTACTTTCTTAATAAATACCTACTTTTTCTTTAGAAGTTATTTACTTTTTAATGTTCGAAGGCATGGCTTTTCTTTACTTAATTTCTTCAGTCGATCGATCTTCAATCTTCTTAGTTAAGAAGAGAAGATCGTTTTGATGAACCCGGAACCAGGATCCGGAAAATAGTAACCCTACTCAACGCTGCGACTTCCGGGCGACACTTTACTGGCGGGAAAATTAACTGTGAACACTTCGCACTGCTTTCCCCGGTAGTTATGCCATAGAATTAGCATAAGAGTGTTTTTTCTCTTTCTGCGAGTGCGGGGTTTTCCAGTCGAGCGCCTTTTTAGGGTCCTCCATTTTGAAACATGTTTATATAGGAGAAGAGCCGGGGCATAGCATTTTGCATGCATGGGGAATAGCCGTCAAAGACATGGCTTGAAGAGGAAGCACAGTGAGAAAGAGGAAGGACAGAGAGGCTAACATCTCTCTCACATCTCATATCGAAGCTGTGGGAAAACCGTTGAGAAAATGAGTCCATGCATGAAGTGTCCGTGCTTTATGGCCGGAACGGGTCGTAAAATAGGGCAAAACAATGCATTAGCACACCATAGCTTTTCGAGCTCGAATCAAAAGTCTCCAATCTTCCATTTCCCCGCCAAAGTCTTTTAACATGGGAGTTCCTTATGATCTGATGACCTCCTCACCCCACGCATTCCAAACTCCACACACAAACAATCCAAGCCTGATTCCATTTTTTTTTCTGCTTTTACAAACTCTTTACCAAACAAAAAGGAAAGCAAAGTTCTACAAGATTTAATCGAGTCAAAAACTTCCACTATGGAACATTACACCCAAGGGGGAAGATCGAAGGGCTGGCTTTAGGGTGGGGGTGGGCTGGGTGGCTCGGAATAAGAACCAATCTGCAGCACTCGCTCCAAAAAGAAAAAGGCGAGTAAGATGAATAACTGCGAGCTCCCCTCCCAAGTTTTTCGATTTTTTTCAATTTTTTTCAATCAGTTTTTGAACCGAGGAAAAAAATCAAAGAATTAAAATAAAATAAAAAAATCAAAGAACTTTTTTTTTTTGTTAAGGATTTATAAGGGGTCATGCTTTGGCTGCTCGGCTGGTACACATAGTAAAAGGTGATGGACGTGATGGATGGAAGCAACCACACGTGATCACGTTTTGAGAGCCGCCACCCCGAACTGACTCTTCGGGGTTCAAACTCTCCCATTCCATTTCATTCCACAAACAAGCTATCCCTACGGATCGTTTTCTCACTGTTTTTCTCACGGAATTTTGGCACCTCGCCTTTGTGTTAAAATTTCCCTGCAAATCCCCCTAATCGTTAGAAACGTTCCCAACAACGAAAACTTTCCAAGTGCATTACCTCTGTTTACCCCTTTTTACCCCCCTAAAAAATAAAATAATATTAATAAATTACAAATAATAAAAATGTAAAAAATAAAAAAATTGTAACAAATTTTTACAATCTGAATAGTTCTAAAAAGTTGAAGAAACTAATAATAAATTCCAAAATAGAAAGTAAAAAAAAAGAAATTGTACAAAATTTTTACAATTTGAATAGTTCTAAAAAGTTGAGGAAAATAATAATAAATTCCAAAATAGAAAGTAAAAAAAATTAAAATAATATTAATAAATTACAAATAATTAAAATGTAAAAAATAAAAAAATGTAACAAATTTTTACAATTTGAATAGTTCTAAAAAGTTGAAGAAACTAATAATAAATTCCAAAATAGAAAGTAAAAAAAAAAAAAAAATTAAAAATTTTTACAATTTGAATAGTTCTAAAAAGTTGAGGAAAATAATAATAAATTCAAAAATAGAAAGTAAAAAAAACTAAAATAATATTAATAAATTACAAATAATTAAAATGTAAAAAATAAAAAAATTTTATCAAATTTTTACAATTTGAATAGTTCTAAAAAGTTGAAGAAACTAATAATAAATTCCAAAATAGAAAGTAAAAAACAAAAAGAAAATTAAAAATTTTTACAATTTGAGTAGTTCTAAAAAGTTGAGGAAAATAATAATAAATTCAAAAATAGAAAGTAAAAAAAATAAAATAATATTAATAAATTACAAATAATTAAAATGTAAAAAATAAAAAAAATTTAACAAATTTTTACAATCTGAATAGTTCTAAAAAGTTGAAGAAACTAATAATAAATTCCAAAATAGAAAGTAAAAAAAAAATAAAAAAAAATTGGGAATAATAATACTAATAATAATGTACTAGAATAGAAAAATAGAACATCCTAGTGAGTACATATATGCATAACCAACACTCCCTGCGTTTCCCTAAAATCCACCTCCTCATATGAGTACACAAACCCGCGACATTCATTATCCTAATTGGTGGTCCCTCGCAACCCTTTCCCACCACCCACTCTGAGTGAGCATCTTACTTCCATAACACAACAGTACAAGCTCAATACACAACACTATAAATATAAACCCCGCATTGCTGATGACCTAACCAGTCCAAAACACTTACTCTAATCTCAATTCTTTTTCTTTCTTTTCTTTCTTTCTTTCAAAGTCCGAAAATTTCTTCACAGACAAAGAGGGAAATTGAAATAAAAGTAGAAAAAAAAATGAAATAATAATTCCACCAACTCAGCCAACTTAAATTCGGTTCAATCTATGCTAATGAAGTACTGCAATTTCGTCTTTGTCTCCACAGCTTCCTCTGGTTCACAAGGGGGGGGGGGGGTCAAGGGGGGAGTTGGGTCCTCGAACTAGTTAATACTTACCCCAGTAACTTATTCGGTCCCCGGTTCCTAAAAGAATAAAAAAAAATACATTATACCAAGCGGGGTTTATTTTTCTTTCTTTTGGGGTCTTTTTTTTTTAATCTGTTGTTAATCTCGTACAAGTTTAGAATTTTAAATCAAGAGCCTATGCTTCTTTGCATGCTATCTCTGTGATAAAAAGGGAACTACCAATCCAACTTTTCTCTCCAGTATAGAAAGTTTTGGATTTTACTCCTTGGTTAAGGAAGAAAGGGGTTTTAAATTAACAAAAATTTCAACCCCAGAATAAGATATATTGAAACTTACAAAAATTTCCCAATTTGTACAAGCTTCCAAAAGTATGAACAGAATCTAAAGATTTAATATTGCGAAAAATACTTCTTGGCAATTTTATAAGTAAATATTGGGCTATCTTGTATGCCAATGAAGTAGTGTAAATTAGGATTAGAAATTCTTAATATTTACAATATACAAATACTTTTATGTCTAAAATAAAAGTTACCGACGTTTCGCATAAGGTCAAGCGGCGAATCGTAGCGTTACACCGGCCTGCCTGGGCAATGCACCACGACGCAATAATGAATAAGTTAGCTTTAGCCACGCAAACACTCAGCCGGTCCGATGGCTCCCCTATCAGGAACTCGTCGCGCAACTCCGGCTTGGTCTTAGTTCGCTTGGTAGCTTTTATTGGACATTATGGTAGGCACTTTACTATAGTAATTTGTTAAAATTGCAATATTCTAATATAGATAATCAGTATTATTTTTAGTTTAGTTGTAACTTGCATTAATGTTTGCACAATAGCCTATACAAATACTGTTCTGTCTAAAATAAAAGCCACCGATGTTTCGCATAAGGTCAGGCGGGGATTCCTAGCGTTACACCGGCCTGCCTAGGCAATGCTCCTCGACGCAATAATGAATACACTTAGCTTTAGCCACGGAAAACACTCGTCCGATCGGATGGCTCCCCTATCAGGAACTCGTCGCGCAACTCCGGCTTGGTCTTAGTTCGCTTGGTAGCTTTTATTGGACATTATGGTAGGCACTTTACTATAGTAATTTGTTAAAATTGCAATATTCTAATATAGATAATCAGTATTATTTTTAGTTTAGTTGTAACTTGCATTAATGTTTGCACAATAGCCTATACAAATACTGTTCTGTCTAAAATAAAAGCCACCGATGTTTCGCATAAGGTCAGGCGGGGATTCCTAGCGTTACACCGGCCTGCCTAGGCAATGCTCCTCGACGCAATAATGAATACACTTAGCTTTAGCCACGGAAAACACTCGTCCGATCGGATGGCTCCCCTATCAGGAACTCGTCGCGCAACTCCGGCTTGGTCTTAGTTCGCTTGGTAGCTTTTATTGGACATTATGGTAGGCACTTTACTATAGTAATTTGTTAAAACTGAAATATTCTAATATAGATAATCAGTATTATTTTTAGTTTAGTTGTAACTTGCATTAATGTTTGCACAATAGCCTATACAAATACTGTTCTGTCTAAAATAAAAGCCACCGATGTTTCGCATAAGGTCAGGCGGGGATTCCTAGCGTTACACCGGCCTGCCTAGGCAATGCTCCTCGACGCAATAATGAATACTTAGCTTTAGCCACGAAACACACTCGGCCGACTGGATGGCTCCCCTACCACGAACTCGTCGTGCAACTCAGGCTTGGTCTTAGTTCACTCGGAAGCTTTTTTTCATTGGACGTGATGGTAGGCACTTTGTTATAGAAAATGGGAAAATTGCAACATTTAAAATTAAGATAAAATATAATAAAACATACTAAGAATACAATATAACATGAATAATAGTTAAAAAGACAATGTTATTAAATATAATATTATATTATTAAACATAATAAGAATATTCAATAAAAAGGAATAAAATATAACAGTAATATTACACATTATTTTACAGTCAGAATATTCTACAATTACAAGCATTTACTATGCATCTACGATTGTCTTCAATTGATTGTCTCTGACATAACTGACACGTCCTCTTGCATGGCAATAGAAGGTCATCACCTTTCGGGTCTTTTCTATACAATAAATGCCAAGAATTTAGCATATTAGCGTGTGGGAGTTGGTGGAAAACACAAGGGGCGAGTTTGGTTGAAACATATCAGACGACCCACTAATGAAACTCATTTGCATTTACCCCAGCAGTAATACACAGAGTGGAATACCCCCCTCCCCCATTCGCTTGCCGCCAATTGCCTTCATTAGTTCTTATTCAGTCCCTTTTGGCTTCGTGCCGTCATACAGGTGTTCCTCAACTTGCTCACAAGTACTCTTAAAAGCGGTCCTCCAGTGTTATCCACTTCAAAAACCTCTACCCTGTCAAGGTGTTTATCCATTCAAAAAAAAAGAAAAAAAAAATGCACAGTGTTCAAAGTCCACGTTCTTCCCCTCTCATTAACGCTTTACTTATGGGAGTTTCTAACCAAAAAACATGTTTCCTCCTTGACACTTTTCTTATATATTTTATTTATTTTTTTTTACCCTTCAGAACTGGGTTAAGAACACTGTCAACAATTAGCTTAATTCGTGCTCAAATCGTTACCATAACTTTTTTTTCTCCCAACCCTTACCCTTCCCCACCCCCTATTCCAGTCGTTTGACTTGCAAAAATTACCAATACCTTTTCACGTCATTTTGGGGTTTCACAGAAATTTCCTTTGCAAGGAAAGTGTCCATTTCAAGCTAAAGAAAAAAGAATAAGAGAAGAGTTGAAAACACCCAAAGTGACACAAGCCAGGCCAATAAGGAAAAGGGAGGAAAATTAGAAGCTTGCCCTGTTATGCGTTAAGGTTCTGAGGGTTTGTGTGGAGAGTTTTGCAGGTTTCTTGATGAGTTCAAACTTCGGAGGCTCCTTTCTGGCCTAAAACCCATGGCAGGCTGGGTAGTGTGTATGTAAGGAGAGAAAAGGAGAGAAGTAAGGGAGAGAGAGAGAGAGAATGCATGGGGTTCGTGTTATTTTTCTCGACAGAGTTTGTCGCTGGCTCCATTGTAAAAGCAGCCCGCCCGCTCCTTCCTATGCATAATAACGAGTTAATCCATATATTGCAACGGACACTATGATATGTTACCCGTAAGCTGCACCGTCCATTTTTCCATTGGGGTTCTCTCCCTTGAAACTGATTTTTCTCTTTTTCCCTTTCTTGTATCCTTTTAGCAGCCCACAATACATTGCAACAATTACACTTGATGGATTCTTAACGCTCGAAATTACTCTGCAAAAACAACGGATTGATTTCGCCATAACAGTATTACCAAGAGTTTAGAACGTTTCGGTGACGTAACAATGAATTACACCATATTGATGACGCAACAACAATGAAACCTTAACCTTAACGAATTGATTTCACCATAACAGTAGTCGCATAACGAGTTTCGAACGTTTTTCTTGATGGAGATGACTGTTTTTGTGGATGACGTAACAAAGAATTACACAACATTGATGACGCAGCAACAATGAAACCTTAACCGAGATCGGATGGACTGGGCTATGTTTACTTGCTCAACAGTGAAAAAGTAAAGAAGCATAGATTGAATACACGCAATTTCGTCCCCAAAAGGATCTCCGAGTAAGTTAAGAAGAAAGCTGGGCGAAATAAGGATGTAACGGCCAATTTTTGCTGATTTTAGATCATTTCGACGTCTGTTTCATCTTAACGCACCTGTTTTCATTGTTAAAACATGCAACAACAAAACAAATTGAATACTAACAAAGTAACTGGGTTCTAAAGCGGCGTTTAGGCATGTTGGAGATTCTAAGCAACGCTAAGGAGGCTGTCACTCTCGCTACGTCATCAAGCGTTCTCAACTGTGCTGTAACTGTGCGTATCGCCTCAAAGTAACATACTCTTTGTAATATACGTTTTGGACATTATTTTCAGGTTTGATGGCTATTGCCCTTCAAAAAAGTGTGAAAACGAGTTACGCCGAGTTCCCTTTCCATTTCTCTTCAATTTCTTGCGGGTTTTTACAGGTTTTCGCTCTTCTTCCAGGGGTTGTCAACGAGACGAAAGATATAATGGCAGCAATTGCTTGTGTTCCAAGTCTTTGCGTCGATTCACCCGTCTCATTCATTAAAGGAGTTGCGGCATCACCTCCAAATTGGAGACTCCACAAAGATGAGCAGGACGATCCCCCCCCCCCTACCCAAATGCCAAAACTTGCTGGACTTACGGTCAAAAAGACAGCGAAAGAGGAAAGCGACACAGAGAGAATCCCATGTAGCCAAAGCATGGACACTTAAAACCAACGCACTCCAATAGGAGTCTGGGGCCATCCCGCCGAAGTCCGCCACGCTGGGGGGCGGGGTTAGTACACAGTAATACCAAAAGTCCCCGAGCATCAGCATTTCCATGCCTTGTGGGCATCAAGTCACGGTCCTTTCCAGTCTTTTCAAAGAAGCCCGCGAGGAAGCTAGTACGTGCTGACTCTTCCCGTTTTCAAAAGATCTTTTTCTCCTCCCCCATTTCTTCCTTGATCTCGTTCCTCTCGTTCAGCGGCAAGTTTCTCCCCAAAACGTTTCTAAAAGTCTACAAAGCACACACAAAAGTGGTTCTCCGCCGTACTTCGTTCCTTTTTTCCTTTCCCACGGACTTCCGAATTAAATCGTATCGTACCCTTTTGGATCAGCTTGGATGTACGGGACTGTCCCATGTGTGGATAAGGGGAAAACATCCGTAATGTGCGTAATCCCTACAAACTAAAATTCCTCGAAAAAAAAAAATCAAAATTCTCAGCCATTCCCCGAAAATGTGGTTCTTCTACTCTTTCAGTACTCTCTGGATTGTTATCCACTCCTTCCCAGGTAACACACTTTCAGTCTTCTCTAAGTGATTCTAAGTGATTGATAAATGAAAAATTTAGACAAAATATGAATAAAAATAATATAAAAAAGTAGAAAGTAAAATAAAAAAAAGTACGTTTTATAATAATAATAAGAGTTATAAGACAGGTATAAAACACGTTAAATACCAATAATAATTTAATGCTAATATCAAGAAATAAATAACAAAATAAAACCCTTTTTATTTTTTAAATAATAGTAACAAAATTTTCATAACGATTTCATAATTTTCAAAATTTTCTTTTCCTTATAATGCTAATAATAGTTATAAAAAATAGAAACGAGTTTAAGTCGGATTTTGTTAGAAGCTCGAAGGGAGAACGAGAATTTCTCGCAATCTGATAATTGGGATGCATAATAGATATGAAAAAAAGAGAGTAAAACAGAAAATGGATCAGAAAAGCATCCCAAGAAGAAGGGGAGGGAGAAGAGACAATAAATGATGCATACTCGCCTTTCCTTTTTTTTTTTTTTTTTTTTTTTTCTTAGCCGAAGAAGAAGTTTTGCCCTTTCCAACTCTTGCGGCAGAAAAAAACAATTCAGTTTCCTATATACTCCCATACACTCACACACTTTCCATCTCCGTCGAGTTAAAAAATGAATTTTTGACTTGACTTGATGGTACGGTGGGGGGGGGGTAAAAATCTAAAAAAAAAAAAAAAAAAAGTGCGAAGTTCTGGGTATTGTTCTATACTGTAAAAGGAGGAGAACTGGCAGGAAGACAGGAAAATGATGGAACAGAGAGCTTTACGAAAGGTTTTGCATTGTTAATAGTGACCCACATGACTCGCGTGTGCATTGTTATATTGTCCGTAAGTTGCAACTCAAAGTACTTGTCCATAAAAGTTTCAGCCTTTTTTTTTCTAAGGATTGCGGGAAAGGAAAAGTAAGCGAAAAGAACACTCATAACTTGCTCATGGCTGAGTTAAATGCAAAAATAAAAGCCTAGTTCACCGCTTACTCTTATTAGGAAATGTTATTTTTTTTTTTGCTATTTTTTTATTAAAAGCGGACGGGGACACGAAATAAGCCAAACAGACAGCCTTTGTAAAGAAGAAGCCGTGACTTGGCAACTCATTGGTGTCTTATGCGCCAACCGACAAGTCCAACTTCAAATAGTGAAAAGCAGCGACGGGGGTCAATTGGGGTAATGAAAACGAAGGATTTGACCCAAGTTTGCTAGGGAACTATATAGATTACTGTGCATAGACTGTGTGGGCGTGAGTAGTAAAGTATAAACTACAAGACAACAACCTAAGAGTGTCAATAGTTGATCGCTAGGAGGATATCATCTGTTATATAGTGGTAATGCTATTACTATTCATATTATTTCATATATTACTTCAAATATATGAAATAATAAGCTGAAGAAGCAATTTAGGGGAATTTCTAAGAATAATGTAACGGTTAAGGCGAACTGTGGGATCCAATAAGTGAAATAAATAGAGTAGCTGTCACTTATTGTGATCACTGGTTATTAGAATCGTCCGCTTTATGGAATCAAATTTTACAGAACCGATTCAAAATGATAGAATTCATAGCATTTCGGTTATTAGAATCACACGTTTAGGTAATGATCAATTCCAAAAGAATCTTCACTAAATTAGATGCGGAGTTATTTAGAGTTTCTTACAAAGGAATAGTTAAGTTTGGAAGCGTAGTTTCCTTAAAAGACTATAGCAAAGTTACACACCCTGTGTTAGCCTAAAAGTTTTGTGGGAAGCGGCTTCAATAGCTTACATTCTTAATATTTGGGTTCGTACGGAAGTTTGTATCCCAACAAGTTGGACTATAATCCATTTAGGAATACTTCGAGTCCAGTAGTATAGTAGATGCGAGTCCAGTAGTCCAGTAGTATAGTATTGTGATCACTATTAGAATCATATTATTAGAATCAGCAGCTTCATGGAATCAAATTTTAAAGGATCGATTCAGAATGATAAAATTCATAGCATTTGAATCGGTTATTCGAATCACACGTTCGGGTTTGAGAATCAATTTAAAAAAAAATCTTCGCATGTACCGTAATGAAACTACAGTAGTGATAATACTACTCAGTCTGGTAATGCTTTGAATCGAGCAATACTTTGAGTTAAGCCAAACTGGGAATAGACCAATAGTAGGGATTGCTATATGAACTTTGCAGATTGACCAATGACATGGCTTTTTCGTCGTTTTGACCAATCCGGTCACTTCCAACCTACTACTACGCTTGAAATCCCTTCCGAACTCCCCAGTCAATTAAATGAGGTTATTCATTTGTTTGACCAGTTCTTTTAATTCTTTTAATACAGTCAATTAAATGAGGTTATTCAATTTTTTGACCAGTTACTTTAATTCTTTTAATGCAGTCAATTAAATGAGGTTATTCAATCTGAATGATCAGTTCTTTTAATTGACTGGGGTAATTAGAAGGTTGAGAACTCTACCTAAGCGTAGGAGTAGGCTTCAAAGGCACAATGTTAGTTGTGGGTTTTATAAAAATGCTACGAACAAGAAAAGTGTTGATTTCAATGTAGAGAAGTTACGGCTCATTAAAACTTCCGACAAGTTGAATTTCAAAAAATTTGCCATAAAGAGAAGCGGCCGTTAAGTTAGGAATTCCTCCATCATCTGTCAAAATTGTTGAAACATCGTTACGAAATAAACAACAATGGGTGTAATGAATCTAGAAAAAGGAAACGTGTGGGAAAGGGTTGGAAAGTAGACGATACTTTGTTTCTTTGGTATAAACAAGCATATTTTCCGATTTTCGGTTAGTAGGAATATCCGCTTAATGGAAGCAATATTCACTTGCCAAACGTGATCACAGTAAGCGGCATCTACACTTTACTTTTTACACTTTTTTAAGGGTGTAGGACAGTATCTAGTAAGCCATTCCAGTTGACTGCATTCACTATTTCTTTTCATTCTCCAGCAATCTTTGTATAAAAAAAAGTAAGCTAACCATTTACTTGCAAAGATTTCTTTATGTGAACCTCAAGGGGGGTCTAGACAACTGATTCGAGCCCCGACAATAATCCGTATGCAAAACCAAGTCCAAAATCCCGTTTTCATTTTATTTACATGTATTTATTTTTCTTTTGTTTCGGATTTCGAAATATCCGGGCCATTTCTATATTCTGTATCGTGTTCTCATTTCTCTTATTTAGCATTCATTTTATTTGTATTGTACTACCCCTTTTCTTCGTATTCTTTATTTCTTTGTTAAAAAAACTACATGTCCCTAAGAGTCATAGTTTTCTCTCTCAGTCCGGTCCCGAAGGAGAAAGTTTTTGAAATATACAAATGCGAAGAGCATAACAAATCGGCCGAGCGTGAAAAGACAAGTCGAGTCGTGTACAACTACGCTACAAAAGCACAGCTTATCTTCGGTGATTTTCTGTTTCTACTTCGAGAAACCAAGGAGGAGAGAGATTCACCACATTCATTTATAAAAAGGTACCAGATACAACCCCCAATGGGTGCAATCCTTAGCTCATTGATACAAAAGGATGATTGATACAAGATGGCGCTGATGTTTGTTTTTATTTTTGCCAAAGCCTTGTGCACATGATTTGCTTGTGTTTCTAAGGTCATTCTTCATTAGAAAAAGGTGGATTGGTTTACATTAACCGTCAGTATGCTCAAGACTAACTGTCAAAGAGTTTCTTCGTGGGAATGTGTCGGTTTGAACGAAAATGTACTCAGAAATTCCCCACGCTAACCGCCTATAGCGAGCTTAAGGGGCGAAGATCCTTGTTTTGGGTTTCTAAAGGTTTTTTTTGTATATAAATATAAGAGATTCTCCACATTCATTTATAAAAAGGTACCAGATACAACCCCCAATGGGTGCAATCCTTAGCTCATTGATACGAAACACTCACAGATGGCGCTGATGTTTGTTATTGTTTTGCCAAAGCCTTGTGCACATGATTTGCTTGTGTTTCTAAGGTCATTCTTCATTAGAAAAAGGCGGATTGGCTTACATTAACCGTTGGTATGCTCAAGACTAACTGTTAAAGAGTTTCTTCGTGGGAATGTGTCGGTTTGAACGAAAATGTATTCAGAAATTCCCCACGCTAACCGCCTATAGCGAGCTTAAGGGGCGAAGATCCTTGTTTTGGGTTTCTAAAGGTTTTTTTTGTATATAAATATAAGAGATTCTCCACATTCATTTATAAAAAGGTACCAGGTACAACCCCCATTGGGTGCAATCCTTAGCTTATTGATGCAAAACACTCACAGATGGCGCTGATGTTTGTTATTGTTTTGCCAAAGCCTTGTGCACATGATTTGCTTGTGTTTCTAAGGTCATTCTTCATTAGAAAAAGGCGGATTGGCTTACATTAACCGTTAGTATGCTCAAGACTAACTGTCAAAGAGTTTTTTCGTCGGAATGTGTCGGTTTGAACGAAAATGTATTCAGAAATTCCCCACGCTAACCGCCTATAGCGAGCTTAAGGGGCGAAGATCCTTGTTTTGGGTTTCTAAAGGTTTTTTTTGTATATAAATATAAGAGATTCTCCACATTCATTTATAAAAAGGTACCAGGTACAACCCCCATTGGGTGCAATCCTTAGCTTATTGATGCAAAACACTCACAGATGGCGCTGATGTTTGTTTTTGTTTTTGCCAAAGCCTTGTGCACATGATTTGCTTGTGTTTCTAAGGTCATTCTTCATTAGAAAAAGGCGGATTGGCTTACGTTAACCGTTGGTATGCTCAAGACTAACTGTCAAAGAGTTTTTTCGTGGGAATGTGTCGGTTTGAACGAAAATGTACTCAGAAATTCCCCACGCTAACCGCCTATAGCGAGCTAAGAGGCGAAGATCCTTGTTTTAGGTTTCAAAAGTCTTTTTTGTATATAAATATAAGAGATTCATCACATTCATTTATAAATAGGTACCAGATACAACCCCCAATGGGTGCAATCCTTGATACAAAACACTCACAGATGGCGCTGATGTTTGTTATTGTTTTGCCAAAGCCTTGTGCACATGATTTGCATGTGTTTCTAAGGTCATTCTTCATTAGAAAAGGCGGATTGGCTTACATTAACCGTTAGTATGCTCAAGACTAACTGTCAAAGAGTTTTTTCGTGGGAATGTGTCGGTTTGAACGAAAATGTACTCAGAAATTCCCCACGCTAACCGCCTATAGCGAGCTTAAGGGGCGAAGATCCTTGTTTTAGGTTTCAAAAGTCTTTTTTATATATAAATATATAACCCTGGAAGGTTCGCTGGATACGGGATATGGAAAAGAACTAATACAAAGTTAAGAAAATAAACTCTGGAGCAAGCGAGCTCAACTTAACGCCGCACAAGTGTATATACGTAGTATATAGTATAGCGTTAGAAGGGCAGCAAACGAAGCAACAGTGAATTATTGGCCCCTCGCCGTACAGGCCAAAAGTTGCAACAATGAAAAAGTTGTAAGTAAAGAGCTCCAGCCCGAAACGCAAGTTCCAGTAAAATAAAAGAAGGAACACCCAGAAGAGGAAATGTTCAAGCCAAGACTCATTTTCACGAGCAACTTGAAAGTCGACCAAATCCAGCTTGACACTGCAACCATCTTCCCTTTAAGGTCCCTGTCGTATTCCCCCGAGAACATCTTCCACACACACAGAAAAAAAGCCAGCGATCTGCCCCCCCCGTTCTCTATGGCTCGCCTTTTCAACGATACGACTTGCAACAATGAACACACCTTTTTTCCTTCTTCTTCGCCTGACTCCCACTGTCTTTCTCCCACCCTCGCGGCAGAAACAAACAAATTTCTTCCTTGCTACAACGATCAGGAAACACAGCCTCCCCCCTAAGGAGAAGGTGGTCGGGGTGTAAAAGAAAAGAAAAGAAAGAAAAATGGAACAAGATGTGAGCTTTAATTAGGAATGAAGCATTGTCAGAAGAAATCGTGCTCACTTCTGTAACTATTTCTGTCTCCTTTTTTGTCTTTTTTTTTTACTGGCAGATTGACGATTGTAATAAGCGTTGGAATGGATAAAAGCCCCAAGGTGTGAAAAAGGGCTGCTTGGAACGTAGAGAGTGGCTGCCGAGTCCCAGAGATTCCTTTTCAGGCTCTTTTCTTTAGGGTGGCCTGAGGCGATAACGGTTTGTTTGGACCCCGGGCTTCAGGTTACAGAGTCTCTCCTCTTGATGCCTCGAGTTAATAGTGAAAGGGTGTTTGGGGCCAAGCCACCTGGGAGGTCATCAGGTCACTATGCTGAGTAAGCTGAGTACCCTGAGCAAGCTGAGCAAGCTGAGCGAAAGCCAAGAATCAAATATCAGGTCACGTGGGCCTCGTACGGTCTATTCCTATTGTATTTGCTCTGTCGGACTGAAAACTAGTGCATTATCGTCTCAAGTTACTGGATGCTTGATGGTGATCCTTTTGGAGAATTTCTTCAGATCTGCTCATTCCCCTCGAGGTACAGCCATGAGTGAATCCTTGTCGTTGTTGTTTGAAGGATTTGGGATGCGCTGTGGCAGTAATAGTACCGGCACAGTAAAAAGGACAAATGGAACACTGACGGTGTATGATTAGCAGTCCTGTTTAAGACGATGTGGCTGATATAGCTCGGCACCCACGCTAGAACACGCCAGTCCTCCTCTCCCTATGACTAGTCATTAAGTTCCCATTTCGCCTAAAAGGGGCTACAAGGAGTTTCTAGCTTTAACGTTTTATACTTGGCTTCAGCAGCAATGCAATACGCCAGGGAACACAACAAGCTGGTGCACTATATATGAAAGCGTCGCTCCTAACCAAATTATAGGCTACTCCATTAACTTGGCACAAAAAGCATAATCTTTGTTACGTTCCATCTCGCTTGGCTTGTTGTACAGTACTATCGCGAAAGCTGGCTCTAATTACCTACAGTGATGCTTCTCTTTCTTGTGTCCCTTTTAGGCATTTCCTGCAATCACCGTGGCCACCGTTCGGAGGACAACAGAGGTAAGAGTCGCATGTAATATATTTAGTCCTTTGTTATTTAGATTTTCCCGCCCGGAGCATGTACATGACAGATCTTACGGGTACTAGCTACCCAAAACACAAAAATAGAGCAAAAAATCTAGTTTCTAACGATATACTACTTCCCAGCCAATGCGAAATAGTAACCAAGTTTTTAAGAAAAGGTATTATTTAAAGTACGTGTACTGTGTGGCGTAGTGAGAGTGACACTATCCGCTAATTCCGTTCTCTCGCAAAGCTACTAATCAAAGTTGAAGAGAAAACAGGATAGCAACGCTCATAATGAATCAACCAACCGTGACACACCACTGACTTTGTGTCACCCGGGATTCGTAGCACAAGTCCGGTACCGTTTTTTGGGCGCTGATCGGGATAAGGATAGTAATCCCGTACCTAGAAAGACAAGCTACCGACTTTCCGCGTAAAGCCAGCCCAGGCTTGTTGCGTTACTCCGGCCTGAATTTAAAACTAGATCACAACGAAGCAAACAACCGTGACGCAACACTGAATTTGTTACCCGCGATTCATAGCGCAAGTCCGGATCCTTTTTTCACGCTGATCGGTAGCACTTTTACGGGAGAACTATCCTTCAAATTTTCCATTTTTAGTGGCACGCGACACAAGGACGACTCGACAAAAGGACTACGATGTACCGGACAAAAGTACGACGGATACCGACAGAAGGACGACAGCGCCATCATCTTTTAAGGGACCAATTGCATTTCGAGTTCAAAACGTCTCTGCTTATTGGTTAAAAAGGTGCTTAAGCCGTATTGACAATTTCATAACAACGACGACGGACCCCGACTTAAGGACGACGGACTATTATGTCGTTCGTCTTACCTACTTTCCTGGAGAAATTCATAAAAAAATTTCCATCCAAACACCATCTCCGTAGCGCTAGCACTTATTGTCGTTCTATCTGTTGGAGTCTGTCGCTCTTAAGTCGTCGTCCTTGAGTCGTCGTCCTTGAGTCGACGTCCTTGAGTCGTCATTAAGTGGTCATCCTTAAGTCGTCGTCCTTTATTCGTCGTATTTTATTCATTGTTGCGTCGTTCCTCATTTCCAAGGCAAATTCTGAATGACCTTAGGGGACCGTAGCACCTTTGCTACGTCACGCACCAAAAACTTTGAATGTCCCTATCTTGCAAGCATCAATTTGGAAACAATTCATAGCAATTCGTCGTTCTTGGAATTATCGGCATACCATAAGAATGAATAAGGAATATATCACGTCAACATGACGTGATTGGAGTGGCTATGGCCCTTGTGCCTTTAACCCTTCCGGGGGCTACTGCGATCTAAAAACTGTCGCTCATACATACCTCAAATGCCCTAAGGGTGGGTGGTTCTTGTAATACCCTCAATCGGGTTGTCAAGATCGAATAAAAGCCTTCTCGTGATTTCGAGGAAGAAAAAAAGTGCCTCAAGCTTTTGCTTCAGGGAGTTTAACCCTGCGGCGGAAAAGGGGTTGAATGGCTAAAGGCATCTAATGACTTAATGCACGTCCATCATCTCCCTCTGGGAGGGTTGATTCGCCCAACGACAGGACGAGAAACTAGCCAGGGAGTTATAGAGCACACAATACACACCCACAGAAGGACATCCACTACTTCCTCTGATTACCCCCTTTCTGGAAGAACGAAGAAGACGAAAAGCTCTTCTCCTGACGGACCCTTCCCTTCTTCAGGGCCAAGCGTCCAGGCAGCCTTAAGACAGGCCACGCCTACCTCACCCTAAGTTATATATATCCCAAGGCATGATTAAAGTTAAACCCTAAAACCACTAAGATGTGCCTTGTTGGCGAGAAAGATGACCTGTTCCCGCCAAACCCTTGTTCAAGTTAACCAAACGCCACTCCCCCGTCCCTTTCCACCCTCTTTTGAATCCCCCAAAGGTTGCCCGAAGGCTAAAAACCCTTTCCCTATTCCCTTCGGGGCGCGCTGGAGGGGCGTCCCCTCCCCTTCTCTTTTACAACTCCTTTTGAAAAGTCGAATAGGAAAGGAGGGTATGAAACCCATTCCTACCCTTCCCCGCGGGTGCAAACGGACATGGACAATCGTTTTCGTTTTCTGAGACGACCATTATTTTTGTATACGATTTACCCAGACGGAAAAAAATTAAAATAAAATGTCCGAAATTCTAGCTTAAAAAAAATTTAAAAAAAAGGAAACAAGGTGTCTGCGGAAGATTCAATGGGATGTAAAAGTAAAGCGGAGAAGGAGAGGATGGGTCGTGGAATGCTTGCATGACCGGCAGGGAAATAGCGTGCCGGAATCAGATAATCTGCGACACTCTTTAAGAGATTCACGCTCACTCACGCAACACGCATCCGAAAGAAAAGAAAAAAAGATTCCAGGTTTGTGTTTTGGGGACATCCGAGGAAAGTTTCTTGTGCAATGCCGCGGAGGTTTGCCTCCTTTAAACCATTTGCATACCGATGTTCCCAGCAAAAGAAATTTCTATATTTTTTTTTGTCTCTTTGGGAAAAGAAAGCACAGTTCGGGAGCAAGAATCGTTTTCACTTTAGGGAGTCTGTTCGCCTCCAACATGGTAGTTGGTCGCTTATGACCCATCTCTTTCCTTGGAAGAATCCACCCCATTTGATGTTTTCGTTTTGTCCTTACAAAATAGCTTTTTCTGCTTTGATTTCTGTTTTTCCTTAAAAAAAAGAAAAAAAAAATTAAGAGGGCTTTGGGTTTCGCGACATTCCGGTCTGCGGATCGTTCTAAGCAAAAGAAAATCGGGAAACTCGTCGACTTGTAACTGATGTGTGGGTCAGATCGCTGCCTCAAAACGTCCCAGAATGCATAATTTCGTCCCCTTTCACGCTATAAGTCATTTGAGAGGGAGAGAAATCCTAAAAGAGTTGCAACACACGCACTTAGATTTGGCAACTCGTCATCTAGAATCATTATAGCCCCTTGATAGAGAAGGGATTCATTAAACTCGCAGAATGATCGAAATTATTAATAATCATTGCAATTTAAGTCTTCAACTGTTCAAGGGTAGTCTGTCATGATTTTAAGCGAATCGAATGACAGAATCCTTAGCTTTATGTAAAGTAATTCAAAGAAATTCGAAAAATTCAAAAATTAATTCAAAGTAATTCAAAGAAATTCGAAAAATTCAAAAAGGAATTCAAAGTAATTCAAAGAAATTCGAAAATTCAAAAAGTAATTCAAAGTAATTGAAAGAAATTCGAAAAATTCAAAAAGTAATTCAAAGTAATTCAAAGAAATTCGAAAAATTCAAAAAGTAATTCAAAGTAATTCAAAGAAATTCGAAAAATTCAAAAAGGAATTCAAAGTAATTCAAAGAAATTCGAAAAATTCAAAAAGTAATTCAAAGTAATTCAAAGAAATTCGAAAAATTCAAAAAGGAATTCAAAGCAATTCAAAGAAATTCGAGAAATTCAAAAAGAAGAAAGTTTTGAAGAAAATTAAGTTAAATTAAGCTAAAATGCCTTTTGCACTTTCATACTTCTAAATTCAATGAATACCAAGGTGAATTATAACCCTTAACGGTGCATTTGAGAAGCCCACAAAGAGATCTTAAACATCTTAAACATCGAAACATAAAACATCGAAAAAAAACAAAAAAAATCTACAATTGTAGATTTCTTTTTTTTTTTCTTAAGCCACAGCTCTAAAGCGTAGCTTCTTAAAGCGACAGGAGCCGAAACTGAAAGGTGTCGACTATTGTTGTGTGTCTCTAAGTTCAAGTTCCATTCACCGGAACGTGTTAAACATGTCTCGGGGGCGAAAAAAGACTGCAGAGCTGGCTTGTCGTTGTCCCATTTCGTTTTCACGGCAGGACAATTCGATACTGTTCGGGCCATAACTTCTCCTCCCCCTCCAAAACAATTGCTTTTCCCACCAAGATTGTCCTCCTTTTCTCTTTGCCCTCCTTCCACCCACCAACCCTTCAGCTCCACCCAGACTCGAACCTGCCACCCTGGGATATAGAAGATGTTTCGGTTTCCTCGGGAAAACGACGACCCTCGGCGTGCTTTTACACAATAGTCCGCGACAACTATCCCTTGGCCCTTTTGCATACAGACAGTCACCGTTTCAAGTTTAAAGCAAAAAAAAAAAAAAAAAGAAAAGAAAGCTAGAAACTCCCCAGAGGGTACACCCCATCCCCACCGTTTGATGCCTCCTCCAAACAACGCCCCCCCAAATTTTTTTTTTTTTCGGTGGGCGTGTAGTGTGTGTGAGGCGACAGACAAGGACAGTACAGTACACTCCCAGTTATTCCAGGGCCAGATCTTCCCTTTTTGCCGAGTCAGAGTCGAAGTTTCCATTTAGAGATAAGAGAAAAAAGGGGTGAGTTGGCTGTTGTTGCCTCCTTCATTTGCATAGCAGTACCCCGGAGAGAGAGAAGAGAGGATCCAAGAATGTTCTACCCTCCTTGTCCGTAAACTAGAACGGAACCACGCCCTTTCACCATGAAAATGGCTTTGACTTTTTTGGTGGGGGGGTTGGGTGACTTGGTGTGTGTTCCTGTCTTACTTGTGTTTATCATTTACATAATATGGTAAAAGCAAACGAAGCGTATTTTTTAACTTAATTACAGTAGCAGTGCAATTACCTGTCTTCACGGAGCCTGTGCCTAATGTCACTGTAACTGCTGGACGAGACGCTCAACTTCCCTGTGTTGTGGACCACTTGGGACACTTTAAAGTAAGCGAAACTAATCTGTTCTTACCCTTCCAACAGCTTTTTGTTCCCACTCAAGATGAGCTAACCAACCTGACTTGTTTTTAATGTGTGTGTATGCAATGGAAAGTAAATGTAAATGTAAATGCAAAAGCTTACAAGGTAACTATCTGAAACTATACGGAATGAAAACATTTGGATGAGTTTGGATAGTAAATACTTGCAAAGTTTCATAGTAAATTAGTCAATTAGTCTAATTAGAAATTAGGTAGAGTTTCTTACAAAGGAATAGTTAAGTTTGGAAGCGTAGTTTCGTTAAAAGACTAGAGCAAAGTTGCAAACCCTGCGTTAGCCTAAAAGTGTCGTGGGAAGAGGCTTCAATAGCTTGCATTCTCAGTATTTGGGTTCGTATGGAAGTTTGGGTCCCAACAAGTTGTACTGTAATCCAATTAGGTATACTTCGAGTCCAGTATAGTAGATGCCGCTTATTGTGATCACTGGTTATTAGAATCGTCCGCTTTATGGAATCAAATTTTAAAGAACCGATTCAAAATGATAGAACTCGTAGCATTTGAATGGGTTATTATTTTTTTATTTTATTTTAATTATCTCAGCATGAGCACTGTTCGTTGCCGCCTATTTATTGGGTCTGAAGTGAATCGGTTATTAGAATCACACGTTTAGGTATTGGAATCAATTCCAAAAGAATCTTCACTCAATTAGATGCGGAGTTAGATAGAGTTTCTTACAAAGGAATAGTTAAGTTTGGAAGCGTAGTTTCGTTAAAGGACTAGAGCAAAGTTACAAACCCTGTGTTAGCCTAAAAGTTTCGTGGGAAGAGGCTTCAATAGCTTACATTCTCAGTATTTGGGTTCGTGCGGAAGTTTGTGTCCCAACAAGTTGGACTATAATCCATTTAGGAATACTTCGAGTCCAGTAGTATAGTAGATGCGAGTCCAGTAGTCCAGTAGTATAGTATTGTGATCACTATTAGAATCATATTATTAGAATCAGCCGCTTCATGGAATCAAATTTTAAAGGATCGATTCAGAATGATAAAATTCATAGCATTTGAACCGGTTATTCGAATCACACGTTCGGGTTTGAGAATCAATTTCAAAAGAATCTTCGCATGTACCGTAATGAAACTACAGTAGTGATAATACTACTCAGAGTCTGGTAGTGCTTTGAATCGAGCAATACTTTGAGTTTAGCCAAACTGGGAATAGACCAATAGTAGGGATTGCTATATGAACTTTGCAGATTGACCAATGACATGGCTTTTTCGTCGTTTTGACCAATCCGGTCACTTCCAACCTACTACTACGCTTGAAATCCCTTCTGAACTCCCCAGTCAATTAAATAAGGTTATTCAATTGAATTACAGTTATTTTAATTCTTTTAATACAGTCAATTAAATGAGGTTGTTCAATTGTTTGACCAGTTCTTTTAATTCTTTTAATACAGTCAACTAAATGAGGTTATTCAATTGTTTGACCAGTTCTATTAATTCTTTTAATACAGTCAATTAAATGAGGTTATTCAATTGAATTACAGTTATTTTAATTCTTTTAATACAGTCAATTAAATGAGGTTGTTCAATTGTTTGACCAGTTCTTTTAATTCTTTTAATACAGTCAATTAAATGAGGTTATTCAACTGAATGACCAGTTCTTTTAATTGACTGGGGAAATTAGAAGGGATAGCATGTTGAGAACCCTACCTAAGTGTAGGAGTAGGCTTCAAAGGCGCAGTGTTAGCTGTGTTTTGGACGTGTGGTTCTATATGGCGACGAACAAGAAAAAGAGTCGATTTAAATGTAAAAAAAGTTGCTGCTCATTGAAACTTGCATGCTCCGATTTTCGGTTATCTAGAATCCCCGCTTAATAGAACCAATATTCACTTGAATAACGTGAGCACAATAAGCGATATCTACTGTACTTAGAATCTAATAATCGAATCTAATACTTAAATGGTAATGCGTTGAATCGAGCAATACTTTGAGTTTAGCTATACTGGGAATAGACCAATACTTGGAATCTTCGAATACTAAGCTAGTCAATTAGACCAGAGTCCTATTCGTAGGTGGGATTTCGGTAACACCATGCGTGCCCTAAATTCCTTTTCACTTACAAAATGCTCCAAAACCAAGTCTATGAGATGATTTCTTCTTTTCGTTTTAAAAAGGTGGCCTGGGTACGCGTAGATACGCAAACGATCCTAACGATTCACATCAAGATTATTTCCCGTAATCCTCGGGTTTCCCTAAGCCAGAATTCCCACCGTCAATGGTTCTTGAAGTTAAAACAAGTGGAAGAAATTGACCGCGGCTGGTACATGTGTCAAGTAAACCCTCCTATTCATCTCCTCCTACCTTAAACATCAACTAACTAAAAAAATCCTTATGAAATTCGTCCAGATTTACCCTAAAATCTCTCTCTAATCCTCCCTTTTTCAGGTAAATACTGATCCGATGCGATCTAGCATGGGCTACCTTGAAGTGCTAGGTAAAGATTCTTCTATTTCATTCTATTCAACACGCTCCTTATCTTTAACGTCCACCAACCCCTTGGCTGAATAGTCCCGCCTCGAATTGAAGCGCAAGATATCAGTGGCGAAATCGTAGCACGTGAAGGTTCCAATGTTTCCTTGGGTTGTAAAACATCCGGCCATCCTCCGCCAACGATTACGTGGAGACGCGAAGACGGTATGGAGTTTTTGCACAACGGAGTTCCAGGTAAGAAAAACTTCCCAACCTGAGCTTCTTTTCTTTTCAATTTCTGTCGAAAAGACAAAAGACAAAAACCCAGCCTTTCAATCATTTTCCCTCCCCTACGTGGGCTCGCAGAACTCATAGCTCTTCGAGCTGCTGGTGTCAGGTGCCTCATTTTTGATCCTCAATCTTCCAGCGGGTCATCCCCAGTAAGTCCAGTTGTCAGGTGCGGTCACTCGTCCAAAAGTAGAACTCTAGAGCCGAGAGGTGGTTTTCGCACTTGGAATTCCATCTTCTTCTCCTATATTCCCCCTTTTAGAGCAACCAGCAGGCACCCCAGCATCCTGCGCCTGTATCAAAGGCCTGGCTGGATTATTTACTCCACACCAGCTTCTACCATATCTTTCCTCTTTTTTTGGGTATCCCTCTATAGTAAAACCCAGTTTTAGCTGTTGGGTTGCAAGTGCCAGAGGGGGAGGAAAGATTTTCTACCCGAATCCCGCAATCCCGTCCGTCAATAAAGACGTTGCTCTGGCGTATAAATTATCCCAGGGCTGCGATATGAGTTCTGCTACAAAAGACTGTTGGGTGGGTTTCTCGAAGCGTTTTCCAGCGCGAACAAAAATAGGTTAGCCAACATAAGACATATACAGCACACACTACACACCCAGCACAGCCATACGTCTGAAGGTACCAGGGGCTATCACGACCATGTGATACCCGTCACCACAAACCCACACCCCCAAAGTCATATATACAACCAGAAAGACCCATCAGTATGTGGAATGCGGTATGGACCGCCCGTTTTCGCCCTTCGCCCTTGTATCCGCTCTATACAAGGTTCGTATTGATGGGTTCCCATTGATATAAATCAGCATCATGTCGCGGTATGATAACGCCAGGATACGCTACCGTGTTGCATTCGTAGGAGCAATGTACCAGCAGACAGCAAATAGAATAAAAAACAAGAGGGAGCCGCGAAAAGAAACAATTATGGCCTGGGAGCCATAGAAAAGCTAGGAAGAGAACAAGAAACATTCGAAAAGAAGGGGAGGGAGGCGTGTAGCTCTGCAAAAGAGCCAAATTAATGGGACCGTATAATCCAGACATATTTCATTGTTGCTCGGTGGGGTTTACGGGGAGGGAAAGAGGCGTAAGTAAGGCTCATGCACTTTAAAAATAACAAAATAAAAGTTTTCATTGTTGCAGTGTCCGTGGTAGAAGGCAGTACATTACACCTATCCAAAGTCTCGCGTCTTCACATGGGAGCGTATTTATGTATCAGCTCCAATGGAGTACCGCCTTCGGTCTCGCACCGTATGGTCCTCAAAGTCCAATGTGAGTCATTTTTTTTTTTTTTTTTTTTTTTACCAAAATGCAAATCGAAAGTAGGACGGAAGAGTTATGAACCATCCAGACATAGTTTATAATTTGAAAAAAAAAAAAAAAAAAAAATTTTTTTTGGTAGTTCCTCCTATGCTGTGGATTCAAAGCCAATTAGAAGGAGCCTACGCTGGACAAGGTCACGTAATGTTGGAATGTAATGTGGAGGCCTACCCCAAAGCAATACATTACTGGACCAATTCGAAAGGCGACATGATTCTGTCCGGTAAGTTTCTGACTATTTTGAATACATAAAGAGCTAGGTTTGTGTGGGTACTAAGAAAAATAAAAAAGAGAAAAAAGAAAAAAGTAAAAAAAAAAAAGGAGAGATAAGGTTATTGGAGGAGACCCTGAAGAAGTAATAAGACTTTGGAGGAACTTTGGAAGGACTCGAACCCCCCGCCGCCCAATCTTGATAAGGATTCATTTGCATTTCTTTGGCTTTTTGTGGCATTTGGGGCAATGTGGTGTCTGTGTGTGGTTTGGGCGTTCGGCAATCAATAGGAGACAAACACGAATCCGTGATGTCCGACGATGCTTATCGGGTTTATATGCGGCTCAAAATCCGGAGCGTCACCGAATCCGATTTTGGCACGTACAAATGCGTGGCCAAAAACTCATTAGGCGAAACCGATGGAACGATCAAACTCTATGGTAACTCTTAAACGCTTCTTTTCTATTTTTCCATTTTTTTTTTATTTTTTTTTTTGGGGGCAAGATCCGAAATGCCAAACAAGTTTCGGATTCTCGATCTGGTACTTTTGTTGTGTACGCTTGTAGTAATTTTTTTTTATTTTTCGGGTGTGCAGAGATTCCTGCTCCTTCGACGATTCCGACTTCGACTACTGCATTATCTACGATTGTTAAAAATTCAGACGGGAAGCAAGGCAAATTTAAAAAAGGTAAGGAAGTTCTTTTATGTTTTGCCATTTTCCATTTTTAATTCTTACGCGGGAGGAAAACGGCACTGAATTCTATCTTACGTGCTGCGGGAAAAGGTCACAATAGGAAGAAACAACACGACCGAAAGGACGGTTCTACGCAAGAGAGCAGTAATAATGTGTTCGGCGACGACGACAACATTCCTGGCAGCAAAGATGGCAACGGTGAGTTGATTCCTGATTGCTGGGGACTACCATAAGTGTTCTTATTGGTCCTCTTCTATTTACGCTTTTTCTGGTTCATTCCGTATTCCTTTCCTAAGAAGAAGTGCAACGCAGTTAATCACCTTGTCTTGCTTTGTTTTTTTCGTTTCTTTATGTGTTTTTGGGGGGTTACCATTTCAATCAGCAGGAATCCTTATCCCGGAGGAAGTGGATTTTACTTTGGAACCTAAAGGGACGCTTTCTTCCGCTAACGGCGCTGCTGCACGTCCCATACCGACGATGTACTCTCAACTACGCAATTTCGCTGCGAACAGCATACCTCATTCCAATCTCATTTACATATCATGTTACCTTACGTTCCGAGTTCTTCTTTCGTGATCCCATGCTTAGTAAAGAATTCTTCCTGGGCCTACCTCTCCCTCTTCTTCTTGGCTAAACTTCCCCTTCTTCCCGGACCCTATTCCTCCCATAAACATAGTCTCTCTCTCTCTTTGCCCGCGCTATTTTACTCCTCCCTTACTCCTACTTTAAACTCCTTAGAGATAAAGAAAAGAAACTCCTGTCCCCAAAGAGGCTTTTTGTACATATTCGTATGCGTTTGCACGTGCCAAACAAAGCATTTAGACATTGTCGCGCCAAAGAACGTCGAAGAAAACAAAAATAAAAAGCGCTCAGTATAAAACTAACTGTAGAGTTTCTAAAAAGAGAAAAGCTGACAAGTCCACCCGTTGAAGTTGTTAGTAAGATATTCCTGGATCTCCTTATGTGGGGCTAAGTCGAGCGTTTTTCAACGAACGAAAATAAAAGCTATTCTGAATCAAAACTTAAGTCTGGTGCATGTTCAAGTAACTGTAATCTACGAAAATTGGAATTACGAAAGAAAATAGAATGACTAACCTTTACTATCCAAAGATTCCTTCCGCTCCTGGAAATAACTAATATGTACTGTTATTATGAACGGTTTTACAAGCACAAAACTTAATTAAAGAAACGAAAGCACGAGGAAGGACAAAGGAAGCCTTCAACCAGACGAGACGACGGAATTTAACTTAAAAATCCAAGATGGCGGCTCATGAAACGTTCGAATTCCTTCCATGTGGCCAACAGAGGGCCATGGCATAATACAAATGTTTTCGTTTTTATTTTAAAATTTACCGCATTTAAAGCTGCTCATGGTTAATTATGCTTCTGGAAATAACAATATGTATGGTTCTTGTTATGAACAGTTTCACAAGCACAAAACTTAGCTAAATGAACCCAATCACGAGGAATGACAAAACCAACTTAAAATTTTTTAGATTTATAACTGCTGGTAAATTTTGCTTATGCTGTACATACCTGGGAAGAAAATTAAATAAAAAACGAAAGACGAAGGGGTTTGCCATGATGTTTATTTGGCGTCCAAAACTGGCTTGCTTACAACACGAACGAACCAAACGCAATAACACAAGGAACAGGGAACTTCAACTTTTACCTCTTTTCGCACAAAATTCTGGTCAAAAACAGGACAAAAGATCGTAAGGCATGACTTTCCTAGTTTCTCTTAACTCACAGTAAATTTGCTAGAAAATCTATAAAGCATGGTATGTTTTGTGTTGTTTTTTTTCCGTCTATTCTCTCACTGGGCCAGAAAAAATTACGCAAATTAGTCTAATTTGTTTTATTTGATGAGTGTTTTTGTCGTTTTTAATCCTCTTAGCTCGCACAGCTTTGTAGCAAAAGTGATTTCTCATGGACGGCAGCCAATAATTCCGACGTACTCAAAGATTTTCGTGTTTGGATGTCCTCCAACGATAGCTGCTCCAAATTCGGCAACTCTTGTTCTATCGTGGCTAGATTACGTGAAGGACACGTCCACTCTTCGAACACAAGCAGTAACTTGATGAGTTCTTGACAACTGGGTTGGATTGCTTCCACGAAAGCGTTCAATCCCTCAGCCTATAAAGTTCCCACAAAAAACAAATAAAAAACATTTAAATTCAACCTGTAATTTTCAAAAACCCTTTCAAAAAATGGCTTGTTATACGATTGAGGGCGTGGTTTCCTTCTTCTTCTTGGCTTTTTTGTTCTTCTGGGATGAATTGAAGGCTACTCTTAGTAATAAAACACTCAGAATCACAGTCTAGATCAAGGAAAGAAACCTTATTTGCTACATTTTGGGGGTTAAAATCACGAAACGTTTACCTCCGATGCGTTAGTAAGTCGCTCCAGCATCTCATATCGACAAGTTAAGCCATTGGAACGGTAATCAGCATAAGTTACTAGTCTCTCAAACAGGGGAGTCAATGGTGGGCGTTGCATAGAATCGTCCGAGAGATCCAGCAGCTGCAATAAAGCTTTCACGACGCTTGTAATGACTACGGGACACTCGGCGCCCAAATAAGCGTATAATCTCGATGGCAAAGGTCCAGCAAAGGGATACTAATTCCAAAAAAAAAGGCTTTAAATACTCTGAGATTTAAGGAATTAAGAGTAAATCAAATCTAATCAAATCAAATTTGTTCTGAATCAAATAAATTCGGAATAAAATAAAAAAAAAACGAACCTGGGGTCGAGGGCCTACAGGTTCTTCACAAAGTCGTTGAATTTCTTGCAAAAGCTGGTTCGCGTTCGACTGCAGATCCGTCGTGCCGTTTGTGTGGCTTAATGTGGAACTTGGAGGATAATGAGCCGCCGAGGAAACGACCCGGGCGATTAAGTGCAACAAACGGTTGCGCAAACGAGCGTAACGCAACTCATCATGGAAATTCGATTCGAAGAGCGACTGCGACACTTCCCTATCAAAAACACAACACCATTAGGAACTAGAAAAGTAAAAAAAAAGTACACAAAGTATCGTATGGTTCGCTTTCACAGCTCCCCAAGCAATACAATCAGGTTGGGGCAACTCAATCAGCGCACCTGGATTGGTTTTCACAAACGGCCATCAATTTCCAATCCCGATTGTCTACCAATTCCTCCCAACAAGGTTCATCCTTCTTGAAATCGACAGCCATGGATTGAACTACCTGAATTAAAAATCAAAAAAATTAATCAAAATAATCCAAAAAATTAATAAAAATAATAAAAAAAAAATAATCAAAATAATCAAAAATTAATAAAAATAATCAAAAAATTAATAAAAATAATCAAAAAAATTAATAAAAATAATAAAAAATTAATAAAAATAATCAAAAAAAATTAATGAAAATAATTTAAAAAAATAATAAAAATAATAAAAAAAAATTAATGAAAATAATTAAAAAAAATAATCAAAATAATCAAAAATTAATAAAAATAATAAAAAAATTAATCAAAATAATCAAAAAAATTAATAAAAATAATCAAAAAAATTAATAAAAATAATAAAAATAATTAATAAAAATAATAAAAAAATTAATAAAAATAATCAAAAAATTAATAAAAATAATAAAAAAATTACTAAAAATAATCAAAAAAATTACTAAAAATAATAAAAAAAAATTACTAAAAATAATCAAAAAAATTAATAAAAATAATCAAAAAAATTAATAAAAATAATCAAAAAAATTAATCAAAATAATAAAAATAATCCTAAACCAGTTTTTAGCATGAGTAAATGTGTTTTGTATTACCTGTGACAATTGGGAGTAATCCTTGGCCTCAATTATGTGCAACATCATCTCTTCGACTGTTAGAGCAGCCAATACAAAGGATTTTTCCAGTTTCTCGCGGAATTTGATAAACTCCAGTACTTTTGCAAAGGACCCATACTTGTATGCTGCAATCACATACTCGGAAATCTATAAAAATAACCCAAAAAATTATGAAAAATTGGAAAACGCCTTCCAAAAAATTAAGAAAAATAAATAGAATCAAGGATTACCTCGCGGATATTGGTAGTGAAGAATTTCAAGGTATTATTAGCGTAATATGAAGCACTGCGCCATTGGCCTAATGCAAATAACGCCGGGTAGAGCAACAAATGGGACATTGAATCTTGCTGGATGTATTTCACGTCCAAAGAATCGTAAAGACTCGCTGCTTGCTGTCCCAAACCTATCCCAAAGTTGAAAAGTAAAAAAAAAAATGGAAGAAACCTGATATTATAAGGTAGATACCGAGTTTTTACCTGCTAGAACGTAGGTTTTGACTAAGAACATCTTCACGTAATGATTAGAAGGACTCGTTTGCCGCACATCTTCCAGCCAAGTGATCACATCAGGTAGATTGGCAACACACTTATCGGAATTGAGCAGCTGCTGACATCCCAAAATAGCATACCAATCCCCCGGCCTATTTGAACCCCAAAATAACGTTTTAAATCTACAATTTCACTCAAAATTTCATTATTTTACCGAATATCTGTGGGTAAAAACGGTCCTCCAATCTCTCTCGTGTCTTTGTACGTCTGACGAGTGTATTCTACAGTATCAGCTAGCTGTTTGGTGTCTGAACCGGGCTCCAAACCGAGGAAATTCTTGATTTGTAGGTACAACAAATGACGCTGCAGCTCTTTGACCTTTTCAGGAGTTAAGTACCCACATAAATCAGGGAATCAAAGCAAGATTATTCCCCTAAATCAACGCAAAAAAGGGAAAAAAGTCATTTTTACATTGTCATGCGTATCGGTCTGGATCTTCTCTAGTAAATGCTGCTGTTGCTCGGGGCCCAAGAGGAACAGGAACTGTTTCAAATCTGCAAAACAGCACGGTTTGCTCCCGAAGATGTCGACGTACTGTACAAACAGCTTCATCAAGGCGACTTCTTCTGCGTCATGACTGCGACCGTTGGAAGTGTGCTGAGCGTGAAGCCAAGCTTGGTGTTTTTCATGCCAAAAAAACTGAGCCAAAAAGGGCCCTCGCTTCTTTTCCACCTCATTCGCCAACTCGGCTAGCTTCACAATTTGAAGAAACTCGACTGCTTCCTGGTGTCGAGTTTCCGGACACTGCAAAATGGACTTGACGAAGTTGCTGTAGTAGGACCATTGGTCACGACTGTTCAAAAAACAAAAGTCATGGGTTGCAAAAGGCCTTAGTTTTCAAATTCATTAGCATACTTATCAGCAATCAGGTTTTTAAAGTGAGCGGCAGCTGCTTCCCAGCGTTCCAGCTTCATTAGCCACTCGCCTTTACGTTCGGAGGCTAGAAGCGAGTACAGCTTCTGTCCCAGGGGGCTATCCAACACTTCCAAGGCTTTATCATACTTTTCCTAACGCGAAAGGTTGCATAATTAGTGTTTTGACACATGGCAGTGGGGTGAAAGAAATAAAAATAAAAAAAAAAATGAAAAATGGCTGACTTGTAGATCAAGGACCAGTAAATAAAGTTGCACTTCAGCTTCAGCTTCTAAACGGTTCTCTTCCACAGCTTTGGTAATTAATCTCTCCGCCAAGGGAAGAACAATTTGTCTCGACAAAGCCTTGTCGGCGTTATAGGCCTAAAAGCGGAAGTCCAATTAAGGGAAAAAAAAGTAATATTTGGCAGAGAAAAGGTTCAACAAACCTGCATGACGACCGACATTACAGCCCAGAAGTAGTAAGGGTTCTTGGGGCGAACTTTGTACAATGCCATAGCAATTTGCTGCTGTTTCTTGTACTCGCCAGTACGCACATAGGACATGAAGAGATGAGATAAAAACTCCTCGTTATTGCGGTCCTTCTTCACTGCGTTTTCGTAGGCTTGGCAGGTCCAGTCAGCTGTAAGGTTTGAACAAGGCAATAGGGGATGAAAGTAAAGAGCTAATTAACGTACGTCGCTGGAATTCCCTGAAAGAAATGGCCATGGCTTGCAAAGTGGCATCATCGTCCGGTTCTTCGTTCAGCAATTCCACCAACAACGCTTCTGACTCTTCATATCTGCCAAGTCTTCGTAAAGCTAACGCTTTCAAAGCCTGGAATACAAACACATAATTACTAATTAATTCATCCGTACTTTTTCAAACCCGTTAAGTTTAACCTTTGCGCAATGTAAGTTGGGCTGTTTTTTAAGAACTTTCTCAGCTTCTTGGATGGCTTTCTTATTATTGCCATTATCGATGCAATCTAGAGAAAAAACATAACTTAGAAATCGTCTGTTCCCGCTTAAATCATAACAAACACAGCGTGCAAATTTGTATCCGAGAGAAAAGCGTTTCCTTGTAAGCGCTTAATGACAAAATCTCGCTATAGCATAGGCCTCGATAAACTTGACTAAAGGTACTGCTTTTTAATAATAATCTTACCATAGATTGGTCGCAATCTTCGCTCATTTACCACGGAATCTCCTTGCCCCTTTGCAGCCATTTTTCTACAATTTCGTGTTCCTTTTTTGACGCTTGGAGGCGCTTTAGGAAGGCGTGAGTTAACACGTTATTTGGATTCTAAGTGACTGCAGTGTGTCACTTTTGAATTTCGATTTTTTTTCAGCTAATGGAGTGAAACAAAGTACAAGTTTTAACGACTCTCATCAGCTAGAGTTTATGATAATCGTTAACCATTATTGATGGAAATCTAGTTTTGCTGATGAGAATTGTTAACCTAACCCAACCTAACCTAAGCTAACCTAGCCTAATGCATTTCTAATCCAACTACCAATGTACAAGTCGAGTGGCACCTGGTTGTCATTCTTTTTTTACCCGAGGAGGTTTTTGCATAATATGACATGAGTAGTGTCATTTTTATCTCCGGGGTTTGAAACCGAGAAGTTGTTGAAGTTAAATTACGAATGGGAAAGTCCGACATTTATAAACTGATAAATAATTAAGTTTCCTGGATTTTTGGCTTAAAGTACCCTTTCAATCTTCTAATTGTGTTAACTAACATTTCCGGTATTAAATTTGTATTTTTATATCATCTGCGAACTTTTATGTTTTCGGCGTTTCGCCTTTTTCCCTATTCCGGCTGCGGTTCGTGTTCCATCCCCACCCGCGTTTGGTAGCGTTCTTCTAGAATGCGACTAGAATGCGCAAACTTGCACTTTCAGGACTCGAGTAAAACACGTTTTGCTTGGGTGGTAACTCTGTGGTAAATTTAATTTAAACTGGACATAATTGGCATAATCTCGCGTTAAAACATGGTAATTACTCTTCACTAGTTAGTAAAATATCTGTTCAAATAATACATTTTATTTTATTCTATTCTAGCAACCCCAAATCATCCTCCTCAAAGAAGGCACCGACACCAGCCAAGGAAAAAGCCAGATTATTTCGAACATCAATGCGTGCCAAATCATCGTGGATTGCGTGAGGACCACTTTGGGTCCTCGCGGAATGGATAAGCTGATTGTAGACCAGCAAGGCAAAGCAACTATTTCCAATGACGGAGCCACAATCATGAAACTCCTCGAAATTGTCCACCCGGCTGCAAGAACACTCGTAGACATTGCCAAATCCCAGGATGCTGAAGTAAAACTTGTATTCCTTTATTTTATCTATCATTGTTAATAAAAAAAACTCTGGTTAGGTTGGCGATGGAACTACAAGTGTCGTTATCTTGGCTGGAGAAACTTTAAAACAAGTGAAACCCTTTGTTGAAGAAGGCCTTCATTCCCAAGTCATCATTCGCAGTCTTCGCAAAGCGATTACTTTGGCTGTAGATCGCATTAAGGAAATTGCAATCCAAGTAAAAATCGCTTATTTTAAAGAAAATTCAGAAAAAGTTGTCCAAAATGTGATCGAATTGATTCTTGTTTTAGGTCAAGAAGGATGATGCTGGAGAGCTTAGAAACATGTTAGAACAATGCGCAGCTACAGCGTTATCCTCTAAACTTGTCCACCAGCAAAAGGATTTCTTCGCCAAGATTGCTGTGGATGCTGTACTTCAATTAGATGATCTCTTGCCTTTGAACATGATTGGCATAAAGAAAATCCAGGGCGGATCCTTAGAAGTAACTTTCCAACGTTTTATTCGTCTTTACGTCATCTAATTATCCTAATTTGTATATAATTTACAGGAATCGCTGCTGGTTTCAGGTGTAGCCTTCAAGAAAACCTTTTCTTACGCCGGTTTCGAGATGCAACCCAAACAATATACCAATCCCAAGATCGCTTTGCTCAACATCGAATTAGAATTAAAAGCTGAACGTGACAACGCTGAAGTACGCTTGGATTCTGTGGAAGAGTACCAGAAGGTCGTCGACGCCGAATGGAATATCCTGTACGACAAGCTGGACAAATTGCACCAAAGTGGTGCCAAAGTGGTTCTCTCTAAGCTGCCCATTGGTAAAGCTTCCCCTTACTTTCTACGAATTTTACTTATTAAATATTAAATCGTTTGACATATCGCAGGGGATGTGGCTACTCAGTATTTCGCTGATAGAGACATGTTTTGTGCTGGTCGCGTGCCTGAGGAAGACTTGAAACGGACCATGAAAGCCTGCGGTGGATCAGTCTTGAGCTCTGTCTCGGATTTGAAGGACAGTGGCAAAGTTTTGGGCACTTGTGCGCATTTCGAAGAACGCCAGATTGGTGGAGACCGATTCAACGTCTTCACAGGCTGTCCCCAAGCTAAGACGTGCACTATTATCCTCCGTGGTGGAGCCGAACAGTTTCTAGAAGAAACAGAAAGGTCTTTGCATGACGCTATCATGATTGTGCGAAGGGCCATCAAGAACGATGCTGTCGTAGCTGGTAAAAACACTAATTTTAACCCTTTTGAAGGGAAAAAAACTCATTTGTTTGATTCTTGTTTAGGGGGCGGTGCCATTGAAATGGAATTGAGCAAATACTTGAGGGACGTTAGTCGTACCATTGCGGGCAAAGAACAATTGCTAATCAGCGCTGTGGCGAAAGCTTTGGAAATTATCCCCAGGCAATTGTGTGACAATGCTGGTTTTGACTCGACCAATATTTTGAACAAACTTAGACAAAAACACGCTCAAGGTACTGCACATAGTAAATTCATTGTAGTGATTTAATCAATATTTTTTTTCTATCTATTTTTTGTTTAAAGGAGGCATCTGCTGGTATGGCGTAGATATCTTGAACGAAGACATTGCGGATAATATGGAGGCTTGTGTATGGGAACCTTCTTTGGTTAAGATCAATGCATTGACAGCTGCTTGTGAAGCGGCTTGCTTGATTTTGTCTGTGGATGAGACCATCAAGAATCCTAAAGCAGGCGGAGGAGATATGCCTGGTGGCCCCATGGGTCGCGGCAGGGGTCGTCCTATGTAAAATCTTGTAAGTCCAAACTTATTCCAGGATGGATGCAAGAACCAAAAATTAAAAGGTTTCCTTTTTGAAGGCTGTTTGGCAGCCCGTTTTTTTGGGACCCTGTTTAACTTCGGGATTTTGTGCTGCTGATGTGCCCCGCTAACCACTCAGCTTCATTAATTTGCCTTGTGCTTCGTCTATTTTGCGTTTACCATCTTGCTTGTGTCATTACAGTGCCCTCCTTCCGTTCTAAACGAGTTCTTGACTTCCTTTTCTTATTTCAGGGACGTTCACTTCACTGACAGTCAGGTACGTAACGATACGTCATTAAGCATTGGGAAACAATGAAGGTACAACAACTTGGAAACAACTTGCAAATCTCTGGAGGAATAAATTCTTTGAAAAAACAAGAAAGATTCAAACTTGACGTTTCGATTTGGTCATACTTAATGTTGTCATATCACAGTTTTATATGACAGTTACATGACAACAATTACATTTCTGGTTTCTAAATTTTGGAAGAATTTGGTTTATTTTTACATTTATTCTACAGCTTGGCATTTGGAACTTTGTTTCGTTTACTTGATGAGGGCGTCAGAAATATAAGGCAGAACAGTTATTTGACGGCATTAAGTAATTAACTGTGATGATTGCCTAGTATCGACAAGTAAAACAGCTTAAAACTGGGTCGTTTTGGAGTAACTTCACTATTGTAGGTTGTTCTGTTGTGAACATTTTTGTTCATTTCTGCGAATGACTAGGGAGACAGGCAGAGTATGATTTCCTCCCTGGTCCCATGTATCAGTCTAAAGATTGTGCACACTTGTTGCCTAAACAATTTTCTTTGATATTTGTCTATTCCCTACACTGTGTGTATACAAACGTTTTGTGTCGACGTTCGGACTACGTCCGTGATAGCGTGGCCCAGTATAATGATTAAATTGTATCTATTATGCTCACGAGTCCTTAGATGGCGTTAATGTATCCCAAGTAATTCCCGAGTCACTTTCTGCCGTTCCCGAGTTTTGTCCTCTCAGGGCTTCCATAGAAGGCTACTTGGGTAGTGAGTCGTTTTGCCCCGGGTCGTTTTGAGCATGCGTCAAAATTTGAACCTCACGAGAAACGAAAAAAGTTTCGTTTACGGTTTATTGTTTTGTGTAAGAAAACTTCTTTCTTTCCTGGTTTGTGCAAAACTTTTCCTGGTTTGTACAAAACTTTTTTATAGTGTTCAAACTCGATTCAGGAGCTTTTCTTTTGTCTATATACAATATAAATACCAGTTCCAGACTCTGCAGTGTCCAGTTTGAGTTTCATTGTTGGGGAAAGAAGAAATCGTTCTCTCTATACGTACACATGCCCAATAGAGACCATGGCAAGTTCAAACATCTTTGTTGCCTGCACTGCGAAGAATGTTTCAATATGGGACCGCAAAAACAACAACATCTTGAAGAATTTCGGTTTACATAGTAAGTTATTGCATTGCAATTTGCATCCTTAGACGTTACAGTTCATACTAATACCATTTCTTCTCTTTTGCACAATAGGTTCAATCACAGACGTGTCATGTAGTTCCAATGGAAAGCTCATAGCAGCCACGCTTGAGAACGAGTCGCATCTGCAGTTAATCGACGTCGAGAACTTGACTGTTCGTCCAGCCAGCATTCTTCCAGTACGTGCCGTATCAAATTAAACTTTATATCTGCTTGCATATAACAAGGTTTCCTTTTAGACTCCTGCGACTTGCGTCTCCTTTGTGCCCAAACAGACAGATCGAGTTGTCCTTGGTCAGGCGAACGGAAGCGTTTACGTCTGGGATTGCGCGAAGAGCAAAATCCAACAAAACTTCGCCGTTGTAAGTTTAAACCATTGTTATCTTCCGTCCAAACTCTCACATTATTCTTATCAGACTCGCCGAGAAGGTGTGAGGAAAGTCCACTCCAACGGTACATCGGTAGCAAGTGGACAGACGAATGGCATGATCTCCATCTTTGGACACCAAACCGGCCAACAGTTAACCCAATTACCTTGTCCGGCTGGCAGTTCTGCTGTAAGCAACCATTCCTTCCATTAGTGTAGTATTTACTTAATAAAACTTGTATTAACTTATTAAAACTTACATTTTTAAAAAAGTTGTTGATTTCTATAGATTTTTCAAGTTATTTATGGATGTTTTTCATCTAATAGTTGTTGGGAGACCTTCGGTTTGGACATCTGAGAACCAGTCGACTTGGCGCAGCGTATGATACCGGAACTGTCGCCTTATGGGATCTGAATGGCACGCGTCAGCCTCTGTTTTCCTTCGATTACAAGAACGGAGGACACAAAGCACCATGTGTCGGCATTGCCTTTTCACGAGTCAACGCTAAAGTGATGTTCAGCGTTGGATTGGACAAGGAGTTGATTGGTTACGACATATCAGAGAAAAGGTAACGTTTAATTTCAATAAAAGTATCTATTTAAATTGAATATTATTTATTTATAATGAGTTTCTGTTTGTATTCAAATCAATCTAGGATTATACTAAATCGAACCTTCTCACAACCGTTAACCTGCATTGATACTGGCGAAGACGGCAACATCGTCATCGTGGGCACTTGTCAAGGTCAAGTCTTCGCTTTGGATCTCAGGACCAAACAACTAACGGAATACAAACAAGCACAAGGCTCCCCTCTTCTGAAGGTCTACTTCCAGCCCAATGACGTCATCCCTCGATCACTGGCCACTTCGAAGCTGAAGGCGTATCATTCCACATCTTCCTTGCCGCGTGTGCCTCAACCCCCGCCAAAAGCTCCTTCTCGTTCTCCTTCTCCTGCGATCCAAACGGAATCTTTATTGAATGTCCCTCTCAAATTTACGTCCCGTTTAGCCCGTCCTACCAGCCGCAAGCCCACTCCAACGAATGAATCACAAGAAGAACCTAAATCTGCACGCCGATCGCTTAGCCAAGGTAACCGGCCCCTTTCCGTTGAGCCAGAACCGACTTCTTCCACCTTTTTACCAATCCAAAACGCCTCAGAAACGTCCAGCGTGTCCAAAGTACCTGTCAAGTCCATTCCAGCTCCTTCAGCGCGACCTTCCTTGAAGAACAGCTTCAATGCCAGTCAGTCCAAAGGCATTTCACGTTCTCCTTCACCCGATCGATTGGAACGGAACAAGCCGAATGCTGCCACGAACTTAAACTCTTCTAATTCCAGCGCCTTTGCTATTGTACCTTCCACCTCCAATGCCAAGCTTTCCTTCGGTTTCAATAGATCTCGTGGCTCAGCTGCCAATCTACCCCAAGCCGCGCCCCCCGCCAAGACAGATACCACTTTCCCAAAAGTTTCCGAAAACTCGAATGGCTTCGAGGCTTCAGAGAGTATTTTCAGCCCCGTTCAGTACTCGCCAGCGCCTGATACTTCGAAACGCGCGTCGGACGTCCTCCCCAATAGCTCCAACGTCAGTATTGACTCGTTATACTCCCCCGTTCGGGACAGTTTGGGCTCACGACCTAGAGATTCGAGCTTATTTGTGGAGGATTGTCTCAATTTTTCATTAGGACCCTTTTCGCCGGTAAGACGTTCATCCCTGAACGCTGGTACACGTCGTCGTTCTTCCAATAGCTGGTTAGGAACATCAGAAGGGTTGGCGGAGGCGGATAAGCGACCTGAACCTGCAAACTCCTCGGTAACCGAGTCGAAAGATGATCATAATCCAACGCAGGAACCGGCTCCAGTTACGGGATTCCAGCCCTTCATGCCCCATTTGATGCAGTTGCAAGACGTGGACCGATCAAGTGTGGAAACCTCGCCTTCCCTGCACGCCAATGTACCATCAGAACGTAACGAGTCGGATTACGCGAGCCGTACCCCTGAAGCCGGAAGCTCTGAGCCAGGAGCTGGTGGAAGTCGAGAGCAGCGTTCCGGTCAAGACTTCGCGGCGTTTTACAAGGAATTCCAGGAATTCAAGCAAGAAATGCGAGAGGGGCGTGAAGAAGTCCGCGAAACTTTGAGGGTGACCAGAAGCGACATTAGGGATCTACTTCACAGGTTTACTTTCGACATCTCAATGGTCCGCAATATAGCTGAGGTAAGTTTTATTTGACACCTCTAAGATACTCATTTTGTATTAATTTTGTATTTTTTTTAGCGAGATTTTAATGGCATTAACGAGCGGTTGGAAAATGGGTTTAACCTCGTGGAAACGTTGCAGCGTTTAATGGAGGAAGTAAATCACCTAAGGACCCTGTATTAATAAGTGCCTTTTCTCGTCATTTCGTGTCCTTTTCTGTAAATTACGTGCCTTCATTACAAGAGAATTTTAATGAGATTTTTGCATTTTGGGAACTTTAGTTTAGTTGGAAGTTAGTAACTAAATTTATAAGTATTGTATTGCAAGTATTTAACTGCAATGAGTTTTGTTAAGTAAGTTAAGATTCTAGTAATAGGTTGGTTAAAATGGATCTCAGTGGATTAAGAAGTTAATTCAAGGAGATCTCCACTTCCGCGCTCGTTTTAACAATGAATTTTTGGCCTACCAGATGTCAGGATGAAGCAAACCCCCATATCTTTCGTAATTGGTTAGTAGAAGAGGGGCGGTGTACTGTGTGACCTCTATATAGTGTGATTTTTGAACATTTTGGTGGTGGTTAGTGAAAGAAAGTGTTTAGTAATGGCTGCTGTTGTAACATCTGGTCAAGAAACGGGTTTAAATGTTATCCTCAAGTCATTGTTGGCAGGAGGTAAATTGTATTTATTTTAGTCTCATTAATCAAGCCATGTGTGAACTATTTCGTCATTTGTTGCAATGGAATTGCGTTAGGTATCGCAGGCGTGTGTTCAAAATCCACTGTCGCGCCTTTGGATCGAGTTAAAATATTGCTGCAAGCCCATAACAAACACTATTATAACTGTGGTAAGTTTCTTCTGACTTCTATATCTATTCATTGAAATCATAAGAAAAGTCAGCTTCTAATCTTCAGATCTCTTTGTGTGTTTGCAGGGGTGTTTAAAGGGCTTCAGCAGATCGTAATCAAAGAAAAGTTCATCGCTCTGTACAAGGGCAATGGTGCCCAAATGGTCCGCATTTTCCCATACGCTGCAACTCAGTTTACTGCCTTTGAATTCTACAAACAAGTACATATGCGCTATATGAAACCCGAAACCAAAATTGCTTTTTAACATTCCCGCTTCTTTTTCTTTCTTTCTTTCTGGATGTAGCAATTCGGAAATCTTCTTGGAACGAACTCCCACGCTGGGAAATTTATCGCCGGATCCTGTGCAGGAGTGACTGCAGTTCTATTAACATACCCGTTGGACACTATAAGAGCAAGATTAGCTTTCCAAGTAACTGGCGAACATGTCTACCGTGGAATTGTGGACGCTGCAGTTACCATGTTCCGAAAGGTTATTTCACTATAATTATTTAGTATTATTGCTTCATTTTACTAATATAATCAGTTTTTGGTTGTATAGGAAGGTGGAATTAGTGCATTATACAGAGGTTTCACACCTACACTGATTGGAATGGTGCCATATGCTGGATTATCGTTTTATTGTTTCGAATCTCTGAAGTTTACCTGTATGAAATATCTTCCACACTTAACATGTGATAAACGCTCGTCTAATTCTGGTAAGATTTACTGCAAAAGATCCCTAAGTTTCTAATCCTTCATTCTAACTAATCCTTCATTGTAACTTCGTGATTTTCTCCCACTGTAGGCGGCTTGGTTTTACTTTTACCTGCCAAACTAGTCTGTGGTGGCTTAGCAGGGGCAGTTGCCCAAAGCTTTTCTTATCCTTTTGACGTAACTCGACGTAGAATGCAACTTGCTATGATGAGTCCAGAAACACACAGCTTCAGGTATGCATTTCTAAAATTCCAAATAAATTCTCAACTATTCTCTTGCAGCGTGGGAATGCTCTCTACGCTGAAGATGATCTACCAACAAGACGGCGTAGTCAAAGGCTTGTACCGTGGCATGTCTATCAACTACTTGCGGGCCATTCCTATGGTGGCTGTTTCCTTTTCAACCTATGAACTCGTGAAGCAGTTTCTGGACCTCGACACTGGCATAAAGATCCAAACCTGAGCACAAATTTGATTCCTTTTGGGTAGAAAGTGCTGCTATTTTTGTATTATATCCTATTATTCCGCGCATACTGGACCTGTATTAACTTCGCAATAGCCAAAGCGCGTAAACTGGTAATATTACTGTAATTTATGAAGAACTTGTTGAAGATTAGTTTATTCTGGTTATTCAACACTACAGCTTTTCCACGTCCAACTTTCGGTTTTTCACTTTTCTTTTCGCTCTGTTCAATTTTAGATACCGAGAGATTGGAGAAACTTGTTCGCTAAAAACAAAGAAAAATGTTTAACCAACAAAAAGCCTTTTTTGCCACCAAACGTGGAAACGATTTACATACACTCATACACATTATGTTTTCTTCCAGCTTCCCTTGCCTGTCTTCAGTAAGCTTAATCCGTCGTATCAAAAAAAATGAGAAATAACAAAAGCTTTGCCAGCACTCTTGCACTTTTCTGATGCCTAAGAATGAAATGGAGCCTTCTGTAGACGTCCATAAGAAATCAACAACACTTGTGCCTCCTTTTTACTCTTGAAACCGTTTCTTCTTACTCTTCTTCTTACTTTAAACTACTCGTTCCTCTTTTTTGAAACCAAATTACGAGGTGCTGTTTTGAAATCATTTCAACTGAACAGTACATTTTTGTTTCGGGTAGATGGTAAAGGTGATTAGGGAAAACGAGGAACACAGGAGGATTTCAACAAAGAAGAGAGGCTGAAGATTTTTCAGTAGATCCGTGCAAGACAAAACCAGGCCTGAGTTGAGGGAAGGCTTTAATCGTGAATATTTGAAACTGACACGTAATGGATCAAGCTATGAATCTATCCTGTGTTTGTTGTTTGTTTATGACCGTGCCATGCATCACACAAAGCCGAAAGGATGACTCTCCAAAACCGAAAAACAGTTTAAAACAAGGGCGTTGTAATAAAAAACTGATTTTTAACAGTCTTAAAAGGTGTGAACGACAAGAAAACAAAGTTACTTGTTTTTCGGTAAGGAAGGGAAAAGATAATTTTATTGGTTACGCTATCCGAACATAGTTTGTGAAAGGAAGAAATTTAAAATTGTGAAAAAAAAAAGAAGAAAAAATCTTGTTTTTGAGTGGTTTGAGGGGAAGGGCCAAAGGAGGGTAATAAGTCATAACAAGAGAAACGAGTGTGAAGTGGTGGCCATAAGCATGTCTGACGTTTTCTCTCTTTTTTTTTGCTTCAAATTACAGGAAATAGTCCGGCGTGCGACGTGTGACGTGCGGTTCTCCTCTCCTTGGGGCGGGATCGAATTGCAGGCTGAGAAAAGACAAGAATTATTAAGATTTTGAATGAAAAAATTATGTAAAAAAAAAAAAATAAAATAAAAGAGAAAAAAAATAAATAAAAGAGAAATAAACGAAACTTACAATGAATACTTCAAACCATCGTCCAGTTCCATTATAGCTGCTTGATTTCCACAGCGATAACAGTAGTTTGGAGCAGAGAAAATCGTTACTACGTTGCGATCATGGCACCTGTCAAGCATTATCGATTAGTTTCAGATTTTTTTTATTTAGTTTCGTGAAATTTCTAGATTCTTGAGTGTTCAAGGTTAGAAGGAGGGTTAGAAGGGGGTTTGGAAGGAGGTTTTACTTACCAGTTGTAGCCTTCCATGACCAATTGATGGGCTCGAGATACTAGCGTCAAGTTGTTCGAATGATTGAAAGTTTCTGAAATGTCTTGGCCAAAGGTGTATCCTGCTCCACGCGGGGAAATGCCCCAGCCTCCTCGGTCGTCAGGATCAGACCACAGCAAATCACACATAGGACCCTAAAAATGAAACGAAAATAGACCTGGATTTAGAGGGAGATTGGTTAAAGATGGGGTATTAACCTCATGGGGAACTTCTTGGAGACGATCCAATGATCGAATATGATCTAAGGTGTCAATGGAGGGCGATAAGCCACCGTGGAGGCAGAAAATCTGTCCATCAACCAACGCAGTAAGCGGGAGGTAATCAAAAAGATCCGTGAAGTATTTCCAAACATTTGCATTGCCGTATTTTCGCAGGCATTCGTCGTAAAAGCCATATACTTGGGTAATTTGTCTAGATTCGTGATTGCCACGCAAGATCGTGATCCTTTCGCGGTAACGTACCTGAAGAATTTGTAAATAAATGTTAGATAAGCTTGAAAGGGTTAGGAATGGGAAAAGTATTGATCTGAAATTGATGAAGATGGCTTACTTTTAGAGTGACTAAAAGGGTGACAGTTTCTACTGAATAATAACCTCGGTCCACGTAATCGCCCATAAAGAGATAGTTTGTGTCAGGGGATTTGCCACCAATGCGAAACAATTCCATCAAATCGTGGAACTGGCCATGGACATCACCACAGACTGTGACAGGGCATTTAACGTGCTGTACATTGGATTCCTTGGCCAGAATCTCCTTAGCCTAGGGTTTTTAATTGACGTTACTCATTGTTAGATAGTTTGAAGGGGAAATGTAAGCACACTTACCTTTTCACAAAGTGTTTTGACCTGATTTTCGGCCAGTTGTTTGCACTCGTTGAGTTGCTCAATCCATTGATCCAACTCTTTCAATACCACTTTGTCGTCCATTTCACACAGAATTATCCGTCAGGCCGGTGCGTTTGGTATTGAACTAATGAATCAGCTCAGAAAGTCCTTAGTATGTACGCAATCTACGCCAAACCCAACTACAAAGGCAGGCCGAGACCGTTTTCGTGATGCAAGATGGCGGACGCGTCAACCTTCATCCCGTAAAACCAAACACCGCCTGGAAACTCAAAACGTTTTATGACGTCATTTCAACTCAATTTATCAATATATAGGTATATATTTATAAATATGTAAAAAGCATTTCGAGACACATTTGCTTCTGTAATTACAGTTACAAAGAATATTAAAAAATATTTTGTTTTATGAAATAAAAGTTAATTCGCCTTGAATAAAATTCCCATCATTTAATACCTAAAACGTAATTTATTCTTAGGCGATTTATATATTAATATTAACAAGACAGCTAATAATTATTTGTTGCAGAAAACTCCTTTTTATCAAAAGTTAACTTCTGGCAACGTTGCCTTATTCCGTTCCCTTGCTGCTGAGTGAATTCACAGGAGCGCTTCACATTCTGTGTCTCTAGTGTTTATCTCAAGCATCCTAGCTTGTAATAAGTTAAAAATGACTGAATCACTTCAGCTTCGAGGTACTCTTCGTGGCCATAATGGTTGGGTTACCCAAATTGCCACAAATCCCAAATTTCCGGACATGATCTTGTCCGCTTCTCGAGGTAAGTTTTGCTTTCATGTAGCGTATGTAACTCACCCATGTGCTCTCTTCCATACATCTTGATTAACATCGCAAATTGTGTTCGTTTCCCAGACAAAACCTTGATTGTATGGAAGTTGACCCGTGACGAGAGCGACAGCAGCTTTGGTGTTCCCCAAAAGCGTTTGTATGGTCATTCCCACTTCGTTTCCGACGTTGTCCTCTCCTCTGATGGCCACTTTGCCCTGTCTGGTTCCTGGGACAAAACTCTTCGTCTCTGGGACTTGTCTGCTGGCAAATCTACTCGTCGTTTCGAAGACCATACCAAGGTTTCTTGATTATTCCGCATCTCAGATTTATACCACACCCCAAACGACCATTGGTCGTATCACGATGTGAACAACAATGCAAGCTTTTTTTTCTATATTTTTTATTTTGAATGAAGAGGATGTAAAAACATGCTTACTGAAGCGTAAGTATGCCCCTCGATATCATCCATTTTTTTTTATAAGTACCATAATCCATGGGAAAAGTAAATTTGCTGGATGGCTTTACATGATGAAAATCAAAGTCTCTGACTAATGACGAAGAACTCTCTCACTGATTGAATCCAAAACCAGCAAATTTACAGTTCAAAGCTTGGGCCAAGTACGAAGAAGTACATCGGTGCAGGTAATTAATCTGATTGGTTTAGGATGTCTTGAGTGTTGCTTTCTCTGCTGACAACCGTCAAATCGTTTCGGGCAGTCGCGACAAGACCATCAAGCTCTGGAACACCTTGGCCCAGTGCAAGTACACCATTCAGGTAAAGTTGAATGCCTTAATTACCTTAGAAACTCTCTTTTACTAACAACATTTTCATCTTTGCAGGAAGAAGGTCACTCCGACTGGGTTTCTTGCGTTCGTTTCTCGCCCAACAACAGCAATCCCGTCATCGTTTCCTGCGGCTGGGACAAGATGGTCAAGGTAATTTGCGTATTTATTCATTCTAAATTAACCCTCTTAGTTGAATAAAAAATCTTTCGCTTGACTATGATGAAGAAGTAGAGTAGGGACAGCTGAAAATACTGTGATTAATACTCGATAAATATTCCCTGAGCTAGCTCCGTATAAGTTTCGTTGAATGTGTTATCTGCCTATCATATACTAATTTAGTAACTTGTTTAAATTAGGTCTGGAACTTGGCTAACTGCCGTCTCAAGAAGGATCACCACGATCATACCGGTTATTTGAACACCGTCACAGTATCCCCTGATGGTTCTTTGTGTGCCTCGGGCGGTAAGGATGCCAAAGCTATGCTCTGGGATCTCAATGACGATAAACGCCTGTACACCTTGGACCACACCGATATTATCAACGGCTTGTCCTTCTCTCCCAACCGATACTGGTTGTGCGCCGCCACTGGACCGTCCATCAAGATTTGGGTAAGTTATCTTTATTTGGTCGAAAGTGGAAGGATTGGTTGGTAATTCTTGCTTGTTATTACAGGATTTGGAGGGCAAGAACATGGTCGATGAACTTAAGCCCGAAGTTGTGGGACAATCCAGCAAGGCTGATCCTCCTCAGTGCTTGTCGATGGCGTGGTCTTCCGATGGCCAAACCTTGTTCGCCGGATATTCAGACAATGTTATCCGAGTCTGGCAAGTCACCATCCGCTAAAAGCGACATTGCTTCACGCTCTGCTCAAAGCGAAGTGTCGGCATGGAACTTTGAAAAGTGTTTTATGCTAATTTCTCAATACAGGGCTGTGATCCACCAAAAAAATCTGCTTTCTAACTTTTTATTTTGGTTTTCTCTAATAAAACTTCTGTTCCAGATACTATCCATATTTGCCAGCAATAGAACGTATAGCACCAGAATAAAAGACCAGAGTTTAGGAATACTAAAACCCCGTAAATGACACAATGATGTATTATACAAGTTTTTTTTTCTTCATTTTGATTTCGAAAAAATAGGAATATCGCGTCGGACAGTTTCGCCATCTATTGATCAGAGTTGGAAGTGCGTCACTAGTTAAGTACAACAGTTCCAAGTAGATTAAACTAGTAGTCTGTATTGTATTGCAAAACGGTATTTAATTCTTTTGCCTTAGAGTGCCAGGAGATTACACATTCGCTGCAAAAAAAGTTCTAGCATTAGCCTCGTCTTTTATTTGACATGGAAGATGACAATGTACAGCTAACTGATGTACCATGGGTGGACGTTTTGTTTCCACGAATAATGAGCCAATTAACTGTCAAAGATTTGGCCGCATTACGGAGTGCTTCGGACGATTTTTGCGAATTAGTCAATCACTATGTTCACCAACTAAAAACGCTAGATCTCGGGCAGAAAGAGAATGCAGCATTCACAAGCGATGAAATCGATGATTTTAAGGTATTTTTTTAAACTTAATCAATATTTTTTAACTTGATTTGGGCCATTATTACAAGTTGCTGACTGACTGTGTTATTTTTCTTTGAATGTACTTATCACAGCTTGTGTTTTGGCGCAGAATATTCTGCAAAATTGCCGAAGCTTGGAGCATTTGATTCTGCGAAACTGTACATTCTTGGAAGACGATATGATTAAGCCCTTGTTTCCTCTCAATCGTGGCCTGGTTTGCTTCAATGTCGCCAACTGCAGTCGTCTCACTAGCAGTATTCTACAGCCGTTGGCCGTAAATTGCAAAGTAAATCCAAAAAAACAGCCAAAGTTATAAAAAAGTCGTGCAAGCTTCAACTTTGAGAGCTCATAACCGGTTTGAATTCTCGTTCCTCTTTTAGCAAATTCAGGTGCTGGTACTTCGCGGTTTACCCATTACGCCTGGAGCAATGGAATCCTTGACTTATCATTTGAAACAAGTGATTCACCTTGATCTCGCCAACTGTCCGGAAGTCACGGAATCTGTTCTTTTCCACATAGCAGAATCTTGGCCTCAGTAATTTTCTATCAAACTCTTAATTATTCACGTTATTTAGACATTCAAATTCATGTTTTTAATGATCCACAGGCTCCGTAATGTTAATGTGTCCTTTAATCCGCAAGTGACGGACAAATGTTTGGAAAACTTCGCCACTGGCTGTCCTTACTTGGAGTATCTCACAGTCAAACGATGTGAAAGAGTAACAACTCACGTTTCCGGGTAGGTTTCATAGCAAAATGTGGGGGCAACTTCACTTTTTAACGTAATGTTTGCTATTTTCTTAGTGTAATTCGTCAACACGCCGTGAATTTAAAGGAACTCACCCTAGAACCCATAACTGTGCCAATCCAATACGGAATGCACCCTTTTCTTGGCTACCGATAAGCACATATCAAGTTTTCGTCAGATTCCCTTTTTTATTTTTTTAGTGAGTCGTACTAATTGATATTCTAATAAAGAAAGAGAGATTTTAAAATAAGAAGGAGATGAACTGTAGCTGTTAATTGGTAACAGATGTGATGATGAAGCACACAGCAGGGTTAGTTATCAAAAGTTTCCAATACGAAGGCTTTTCCTTTCCTTTTACTGTGTATATACAAAGCATACAGGGTTATTAAACATGTTTTCCCAAGTTGGATGAATGATGATCGTGTTTTGAAATATACTGTCTGAAAAAAACTCTTGCTTCTCGCGTGTTTACGTTCCCTTCGCGTGTCAAGATTAAGGAATATGTCGCTTGATGAAAGCTATTTCAAATACATTGCAATTTAGCACATCTTGCACGTTATTTGGCACGAATTCAAATATCTCTGCATTGCATCATCATCCTGGGAGGTATCGCTCACAGTTTTATCCTTTGTTCCTTAGACGTTATGATTGGAAATGCATACCAATTGCTCAAAATCTTGTTTCGCTTAGTGTTTTCTTATTGTTTTCAATTTCAGTACAGTGAAGGGTTTAAAGGCGTAGAATTCGCCCCAAATCCCTTTTCAATCAGCCTTTTTGTTTTGTTTATGGGTTTGGTACAGTGGCAGGTGTATATGTTAGCAATGTTGGGGGAGCATTGCAATGATTGAATTTCTCGCTTGAGTTGGAAGAATTTCAGTTGTCAAAAGGGGAGAGAAGAGAAGAAGGGGGGTCAAAGTTCCATCGTCAGTCGAAATTGGACGCGAAACATTTCGTCTGTTTATGTCACTACCGTTTCCTACAGCCGTAGAAGCTGCTTTCTAACTAATAATAACTTGTGTGTAGTATTTCAGCAAGTTCCGTACAGCTGCAGAGGAAAGGCTTGCGACTTGAGGAACTTCGGGGATTTCAGGCATGATTTATCTTCTCTTACATTCCGCACATTAAAACTGGTAAAAACCTCCTCATTTAGCTTGTATGGTCGCGGTTCGCCTTTTCAAAATGCTGTATTTCCTTTACTGCCTAACACTGGACTCCCTTTTCTTTACATTTGTATACCACTTACATTTGTATACTTCCTTTGTATACCACTTTTTTTTTTTTTAAATTATTCAGCATGAGCACTGCTCGTTGCCGCCTATTTATTGGGTCTGAAGTTAAGTAATCAATGAACAATTTTACAAACATGCATTCATTTACGCTATTCCTCGAAAGGAGAGCGTAGTCATACTATAGCAAAGATATGGTAATAGCTTCTTTCCTTATTCTAAAAAAGTCAGATAACTCGTATAACTCAGATAACTTGTATACCACTGGGCGACCCCTTTCTTAGCGAAAATGCTTCTTTCAACGTTGATCCTTCATTCATCCGACCTTACCCTTCTCCAAGAATCCGCCACTTACTCCCAAACATGCAAATTAACCAAGACCAACGTTTTGGAAAGGGTCATTCGCTACAGTATACCGATGGAAAATAGAAACCTTACAGAAAGTTAACCTTTTTTTCGCTAAATTTTATACTACGCTTTTTCTCATGTTCTTATCATTATTTTGGGGATTTTTCAGACTTCAGGACCAGTTTTTCGAAGGCGTCGACAAGGAAACCTTGATCTCTTTCGACTTTTAGGCTACTATGCACCAAGCAATCCGGTTGGGGTTGTCGTTATTAGTGTGGCAGCAAAATGGTTCCGCCTGGTTTAGACAGAGCGTTTCGTTTTTGCATCCCTCCACGCTTTCGTATTGGTCTTTCGGGAGCATGGTGACGGCACAGTTGAAGAAACGCCGAGAAGAGGAGAGTCTGCTGGCGTGAAACGAGTTAAATTACGAATGCAACTCGGGAGTTCAAGATCGTTCTCTGAGGCGATAGGACCTCTACCTTTTTCGGACCAACTCCATCAGTTTAAAGCACATACACATTATACCGTTCGTTTTTTCTTACTCTACAATTTATTCAAGACATTGTGTAGACTATGCCCTTGTCATTGTGTAAACTACGTGTATGAGGTTCGTATCCTATTCTTCAATCTTACGCTCATTTACATAATCTTTTGTACCTTAGGAAGTGATTTAAACGTTCCCCTGGTTTACCGAAAACGTTTTAGAAAGCCTTTGCGGAATAAAGAAGAATAAAGAATAAAGCCTTTGCGGAATAAAAAGGTGATAGCGGTGCAGTTCTGAAAAGAAAGGAACAGGATCAACCGGTTTTGGTGGAACTGTTTTGAATAAACCGCGCGAATTCAATGGGAGATTTCAAAGTTCGCCGCAGTACCGCGGCGCTGCTGACGTTGTGCGGAGCACTCACAGTCGCCTGTTTTGCTTTAGCCGTGGCTTTAAGTTTCCGTGTTCCCTCGTGTTTAGACAGTTCCCATAATTCTAATAATAACGCCGATTCTTCATCCCATTCTTCGGCTGGTTCTGCGTCTTCCAATAAGGTAAACCCAGGTTCCAACAAACCGACTACTGCGGTTTCAGCAACCACAACAAAAACAAGCATGGCGAACAAACCCCAAAAAGAGGAGTGGGAGAGCGAATACCGGTTACCCCGGGATGCCCTTCCCTTGCACTACAACGTCCATCTCCATCCTGACCTGCAAGCGGGGCTTTTCTCCGGCCAAGTGGACATTGAGCTGAATGTTACCCACCCGCGGGACTTTTTGCTGGCCCACGTGAAAAACCTAACCGTCACCGCCACCGAAGTTCACCGCGGAAAGCTGGAGGAAGGCCGGGAGAGCGTGGCAGTGGCATCTGCTTTCGAATACGCCAAGAATGAATTCTGGGTGACGAAACTCGCCCAGCCACTTGAACCCGGGATTTACACACTCAGCTTGACATTCCAGGGCAATTTGACGTCGAGTATTGTGGGATTCTACAAGAGTGTCTACTACAACGACCAAACCAACCAGTCTAGGTACGAAGAAACGCCTTAAAAAAAAAAATAAAAAAATCCCAGCTCATGTTTTTACTATCGGTTTGGCGTTTATTATCTTTATTAGCTTTGAGAAATGCTTTTAACCCCAAAAGTCAACAGCTGGAATTACTTTTTTTTTTTTTTGCTCTTCTTATTCCTTTCTGGCAGCTTGTAATGCGTGTAGATAAGTGTGGAGAGTCGTTGGTAAAATGAAACTAATTTTGGATGTGAACATTTTCTCTTCCCAGAGCAATCGCAACGTCGAAATTTGAACCTACTTATGCCCGTCGTGCCTTTCCTTGCTTGGATGAACCTAGTTTCAAGTCCACTTTTACGGTTTCTTTAGTACGACCGTCTGGCGATGGATATATCGCCCTCAGCAACATGCCTGTATCGGTAAGAAATTTTTCTTTCCGTATAAAAGAGGTTTATATTATTATTTGTATTTAATTTATTTGTTAGAATTTTAAGTTATTTTTAATTTTATTTCTTTACTTAAATTTAAATTTCTTTATTTTAAATTTAAATTTTATTTCTTTACTTTTTGTTTTCATTTATTTTTGAATACTTTGAATTTTGATAAATAATTCAGGAAAAAATTCGGAATTTACAGAAAAATTGATTTGCACAGAAAAATGATTTTTATTTCTTTACTTAAATTTAAATTTCTTTATTTTTAATTTGATTTCTTTACTTTTTATTTTCATTTATTTTGGAATACTTTGAATTTTGATAAATAATTCGGGAAAAAATTTTGAATTTACAGAAAAATTGATTTGCACAGAAAAATGATTTTTATTTCTTTATTTAAATTTTAAATTTCTTTATTTTTAATTTTAATTTTATTTCTTTACTTTTTATTTTCATTTTTTTTAATACTTTGAATTTTGATAAATAATTCGGGAAAAAATTCGGAATTTACAGAAAAATTGATTTGCACAGAAAAATGATTTTTATTTCTTTATTTAAATTTTAAATTTCTTTATTTTTAATTTTAATTTTATTTCTTTACTTTTTATTTTCATTTTTTTTAATACTTTGAATTTTGATAAATAATTCGGGAAAAAATTCGGAATTTACAGAAAAATTGATTTGCACAGAAAAATGATTTTTATTTCTTTACTTAAATTTAAATTTCTTTATTTTTAATTTGATTTCTTTACTTTTTATTTTCATTTATTTTTGAATACTTTGAATTTTGATAAATAATTCGGGAAAAAATTTTGAATTTACAGAAAAATTGATTTGCACAGAAAAATGATTTTTATTTCTTTACTTAAATTTAAATTTCTTTATTTTTAATTTGATTTCTTTACTTTTTATTTTCATTTATTTTGGAATACTTTGAATTTTGATAAATAATTCAGGAAAAAATTCGGAATTTACAGAAAAATTGATTTGCACAGAAAAATGATTTTTATTTCTTTATTTAAATTTCTTTATTTTTAATTTTAATTTTATTTCTTTACTTTTTATTTTCATTTATTTTTGAATAGTTTGAATTTTAATAAATAATTCGGGAAAAAATTCGGAATTTACAGAAAAATTGATTTGCACAGAAAAATGATTTTTATTTCTTTACTTAAATTTAAATTTCTTTATTTTTAATTTGATTTCTTTACTTTTTATTTTCATTTATTTTGGAATACTTTGAATTTTGATAAATAATTCAGGAAAAAATTCGGAATTTACAGAAAAATTGATTTGCACAGAAAAATGATTTTTATTTCTTTATTTAAATTTCTTTATTTTTAATTTTAATTTTATTTCTTTACTTTTTATTTTCATTTATTTTTGAATAGTTTGAATTTTAATAAATAATTCGGGAAAAAATTTTGAATTTACAGAAAAATTGATTTGCACAGAAAAATGATTTTTATTTCTTTATTTAAATTTTAAATTTCTTTATTTTTAATTTTAATTTTATTTCTTTACTTTTTATTTTCATTTTTTTTTAATACTTTGAATTTTGATAAATAATTCGGGAAAAAATTTGGAATTTACAGAAAAATTGATTTGCACAGAAAAATGATTTTTATTTCTTTATTTAAATTTCTTTATTTTTAATTTTAATTTTATTTCTTTACTTTTTATTTTCATTTATTTTTGAATAGTTTGAATTTTAATAAATAATTCGGGAAAAAATTCGGAATTTACAGAAAAGATTATTTGCACGGAGAAATGATTAGATTTTGGATGGTTTCTCGATTTCAACAATATCCTTATTAAGGCGTTTTATTCGCATGGAAAACGTAAGAATTTTTACATTATTACAGTTTTTCTTTTGTGGTGGGAGAGGAAAGAGGCGTGACCGGGTGGGGCGTGGTGGTAGTAGTTTTATCCGTGGGAGGAGGAGGAGGGGCGGTCTGGTTCGTACTACGGGTTTGGAACGGCGTTTGACCTCTAAAATTGGCTTGAGGAGGGAATTGGTTCGGAAATTGTTGTGTTGGAAAAGGTGGCATGTTGAACGGCGGCTGTCCCCCGTTAGGCGGGGCTTGGAAAGACCCCATGAATTGCTGGTCAGGGAACAACATGGGGTTACCGCCTCCAGGAGGTAAAGCGAATTGAGCGAAATTGGGGAAAACGAAAGGGTTGAAGAAGGGATTCATTTGGAACGGGTTTTGATCCTGAAAATTGGGCGCAAATTGAGGTTGAGGTTGAAATTGAAGTTGAGAGGCGGGGCTTGGAGGTGGCATCGGTGCCAATAGCGGCGCAGTTCCTGATCCTGTGGGAGCATTACTCTCGCCGGTCTTGGGAGCAGTATTCCGACCTTGCTGGTCGAAATTGAAATGAAACTGAGTTGAGGGATGGGTTGTAGTACTGGCGGTCGGAGGAGTACTGGTACTCATTGGATTTGGAGTGGTTGAGGTCGAAGTTGAAGAAGCCGTCTTGTCAACTTTGTTGGTTGTATCGCGAACAAAGATACGCGGACTGCCTCCACCCATTTGCGAAGGGATCGGCTGAGCTGGAGGAGGCATTTGCATGGGTTGCATGTCTGAGTTGGTCAGAAACACTCCACCGCGACCAGGAACGAAGGAAAACATGTTGAAAGGTGTAGTAGGAGGGAGCCCGAAAAACGGTGACATTCCAAAAGGCGATCCGAAGAAAGGCTGATTCATTCCAAACGGCATCATACCACCAAAAGGATTCATAGCACCAAACGGCGTTGTTTGTTGAAAACCTTGAGTGAAGGGAGGCATAAGGGTTGGCTGCTGCTGCTGAGTGGGATTTTGCATGTCTTTAGGAAGCATTGGAGGAGGACTGGGCGTGTCCGTAGGGGTCTGCACGTTTGGATTAGTTTCGCGACGCATGGGACCCGTTTGCATACCTGGAGCAGGTGGAGGCATCTGTGGTTGAGGACTAGGACTAGGAGGGCGCGGTTCTGGTTGCTCTCCCTGTCGTCGATTCGTGGGAGCTTTGGGTCCTGTCTGCGTCATAGGCGACATCTGTTGTCCAGTTTGCTGCATGGTTGATTGTTGGGAAAGTTGCGGCATAGTTGGTTGTTGGGCAGTTTGTTGGATTGTTGATTGTTGGGAAGGTTGCAGCATAGTTGGTTGTTGGGCAGTTTGTTGGATTGTTGGTTGTTGGGAAGGTTGTTGTATTGTTGATTGTTGGGAAGATTGCGGCATGGCTGGCTGTCTAGGTTGTGGCATAGTTGGTTGTTGCTGCCCGAACTGATTCATTGTTGGTGGTTGGCCAGATTGTGGGGTACTTTGGGGGTTTTGACCAGCAGAAGGCATTCCAGACATGCCGGACGAGCCCGTGGGAGGTCTGTTGAGCATGCCGCTGTTCATATTGGAACCCAAGCCGAAGAAAGTAGGTTGGAAAAATTGCGGATCGGGAGGAGGCGGCGGATTGAGGCTGAAAGGGCGTGGCAGTTTCTGGTTGGGCATAGCGCGCGATTGGTCCGTACTGGGAGTAGTAGTGGTAGCTTCAGTACCTGTACCCGAATCGGCAGCTCGCTTGAATCGATAATTCGACAAATCTCCATCCGAGTACGCGTCATAAGCCCCCGTATCGAAACTGAAATTATAAACAAAAGAAAAAGCAAAAAACTTTTTTAGATTTTATCGAAACAGTTTTTGAGGAAGACAAAAAGCGCATGTAACCTAACCTGTCATCGTTGTACACGCTGTACGAATCAACGCTTCCCTCGTCGTCGATAGTACGTGCATCTGTATGGTGATCGGATCTGTGAAGAAAAAGATATGCAAAAAGCGAAATTTAAGGAAAGCAAAAAAATAGTCCTGAAATAGATAAACAAAATAACAAAAAGCAAAGCTAGTGTAGCGGTTCTCTAGTCTAGCGGGCTAGCGGTGGTCGCTGAGGAAGATTCGAAGAGCAAGCGAGCGAGAGAACAGATGCAAGGTGTGGAGGCGTGACTAACGAAAGTCTAGTGGGCCAAGGAAGCCGGGCTAACGGCAGTCGTTGAGTAAGAGAGTCGTAGAGCAAGCGAGCGAGAGGACAGACGCGAGGTGCGGAGGCGTGGCGAAAGAAAGTCTTGCTGGATAAGGAAGCCGGGCTAACGGCGGTCGTTGAGTAAGCGAGTCGTAGAACAAGCGAGCGAGAGGACAGACGCGAGGTGCGGAGGCGTGGCGAAAGAAAGTCTTGCTGGATAAGGAAGCCGGGCTAACGGCAGTCGTTGAGTAAGCGAACGAGAGGACAGACGCGAGGTGCGGAGGCGTGGCGAAAGAAAGTTCTTGCTGGATAAGGAAGCCCGGCTAACGGCGGTCGTTGAGTAAGCGAGTCGTAGAACAAGCGAGCTAGAGGGTAGACGCGAGGTATGGAGGCGTGGCTAAAGTACAGATTGAGTGAGATCGAGCGATTTGAAGTTTAGAGAGACAGACGGTTAAAGATGAGCATTTAAACAGTTATTAAATCGTACATTAGTTAATATGTTATCAACCCATAATCAGAAATGAACCGCATGGGTCACTAAATAAAAAATATAACCAAAAATAAGTCAAATAAAACCCCAAAAGTAAAAGTAAGTAGAGAACGTTCCCAAAGTAGCCGTAGTTTTAGAAGTTTACGAAATACCCCGAGTTTTACAAGTATTAAAGGTTATCCCGAGCTGTTAAGAAGTAAATACACTAACGTGTCAGAGGAATGCACGAAGCCTTGAACAATCAGAGGTCCTGTTCCGATCATGTTGACTTTGTGTTCCATGGTTTGGCCCGATGTTGAAGCAGCAGAAGCTTCTTGGTCATGATCGCTAGGCGCAGTCTGAGTTTTGGGAAAACGGACGGCAGCAGCTTGAACCAAGCCATTGTTGCGACTAAACCAAGGAATCACACAAACTGACGTCAACGAAAATATTAAGATCCACCCTGCGTAATAAAAGAAACAATCAAAAAGCACAAATGAATATATGAGGAGCATCAGGCAAATTTAGTGAAACGAATGTAAGGCACACAACTTGAGAAAATAACACAAAGCAATGCAGAAATAACTCGAACCTTTCATGGCAGCTTTTCTAAAACAATCTGAAGCGAACTCGACATGTTCAGCTGGATTTTATAGCCTCGGATTGTTGTACAAAAGTTTTGGTGGAGGGAGTCTTTCATAGGAATCGTTTCTTCACGTGGAAGAATTTCTGTTTTTAGTTGTCAGTATTTTTGATATTTTTTGATATTTTGGTTTCTTTTTATAGCATGAAAAGGAGAATTCGCCTAGACCAGGTTTGACGACCGTATCATTCGAGAAAAGCGTACCGATGGTGACGTACTTGGCTTGTTTCATCGTCTGCGACTTCCGTGCTGTCGAAAGCCAAACTAAAAGCGGAAAACCCATGCGAGTTTTCGCCACGCCCAATCAAATGGACGGCACCGCGTATCCTCTAGATGTTGGCGTTAAAAGCATGTTTTACTTGGAGGATTATTTCGGCATTCCTTACGCGCTACCTAAGCAAGGTAGCTGATCTAATTTAATGAATTAATTATGCTTACTAAATTACTAATTAAATATTGCATTCTTAATTATGAACGCTACTTTTCATTCATTTTATACATGGACTATCTTATCTATTTATTATTTTCATTCATTTAATATCAACTTATTAATAATTTCAATTTATTTAAAAAAAAAATTTTAATTTAAGAAAATTAAATTAGATAATTGACATGATTTTATTAGTTCATTCATCTGAGTAACTAGTTAAGTTTATTTATGAATGTATCTATGTTTTTTAATGATGATTTATCTGTTTTTTTAATGATGATTTTTAATGATGATTTTAATGATATTTTTAATGATGATTTATCTATTTAGATTTATCTATGTTTTTTAATGTTAAGTTTATTTATGAATTTATCTATTTTTTTATCACTTTTTGAAAAAAAAAAAGATTTGATTGCGATTCCGGATTTTGTATCGGGAGCGATGGAACATTTGGGTTTGGTGACCTTATTAATAGTTGACTATCTTATATGTGTTGACTATCTTATATATTTATTCTTTTCATTCATTTAATATTAACTTATTAATAATTTAAATTTATTTAATTTTTTTTTGAATTTAAGAAAATTACATTAGATAATTGACATGATGATTTTATTAGTTCATTCATCTGAGTAACTAGTTAAGTTTATTTATGAATTTATCTATTTTTTTTATCATTTTTTGAAAAAAAAAAAGATTTGATTGCGATTCCGGATTTTGTATCGGGAGCGATGGAACATTGGGGTTTGGTGACCTTCAGGGAAACAGCCTTGTTGTATGATCCTAAGAAGAGCTCTATTGGGAATCAAAAGAGAGTTGCTACAGTAGTGGCGCATGAATTAGTTCATCAGTGGTTCGGCAATTACAGTAAGTCTGGACTAATTACTTTGATTTTTTATGTATTTTTTTTATGTATTTTTCAAGTTTTTTTCAAGTTTTCACGTGGTAATGGTGTTTTGAGCTTTGTTTTGTTGTTGATTTTTAGTGACGGTGCGTTGGTGGGATGATTTGTGGCTAAATGAAGGGTTCGCCAGTTATATCGAGTACAAAGCTGTTCATTATTGCGAGCCTACGTGGGATATTGTAAGATCATAGACAATGGAGAATGAAGAAATGAAAAATTCACTTTCAATGGGGAATTCTGGTTAGGAAACGCAAATGCTAGTGGATGACGTACAGCCCGTACTTGAGTTAGACGCGAAATTGAGTTCACACCCGATTGTCCAGCCTGTCAATCACCCTGATGAAATCACCGAAATCTTTGACAGCATTTCTTACAAGAAAGTGAGTTTTTCCATTCAGAAAATAGAATTGATTTATTTTTCCCTCGTCTAATCTCTCTAAGTTTTAAAATAATTGCAAGTCATTACTTGCTTAATATAACTAAATAATTTTCCTTACACAGATAATTAAACATATAATAATATATAATAATAATTAAACATATAATAATATATAATAATAATTAAAAATATATCATTCGTAAAGAATAATGAGTCTTGAATATGATTATTGAGCATGTTACTATAATACGTACATTAAAAGTCAAATAGTAATTAAAACATAACAGCTTAAGATCGATTCATTTGAAAGATTCAAAAGTTTGAAAAAAAATTAAAATGTGTAAAGTAGTTTGTAAAATTGTATTACATTAAGTACATTAAATTCGATTAATGACCTCAATTTTAACCCAGGGAGCATCAGTATTGCGTATGTTGGAAAGTTTTATGGGTTCCGAGAAATTCCGCATGGGCGTCCACAACTTCCTGAAGAAATATGCCTTTGAGAATGCAGAAACTAAAGATTTGTGGGACGAATTACAGGTAGAATTGATTTTCAGTTCAAGCTCACTGACTTTCTTCGCAGATTTTCTTCTATTTCATGAATTTTTCTTGCAGGCCGTACAAACCAACTTGAATATAACTCGTATTATGGACACTTGGACTCGTCAAATGGGCTATCCTGTCCTAAGTTTCCAGAAATCCAACAATGGCAGAACTTACACTGTCTACCAAACGCGTTTCTTGGCCGATCCATCGGCGACGAATCCTACAAAGCAGACTACATCACCTTATGGGTTAGTTTTCACTCCCCAGTTGTCATTTTTATAATGTTTTCAATGTTTCCAATGCTTATTATGATCTTTTTTCGTCAACAGTTACAAATGGGAAGTCCCCATTACGTACATCACTGACCAAACTCTGAACGAGGCACGAACTCTTTGGTTGAACATGGAAGATACTTCAAGTATAACCTCTTTTTCATATTTAAGAAACAATTTATAACTTTTTATAACAAAAGTTTGATACATTTTTATTTATTTGTAAATTTGTGCAATTTTAGTTGAGATTGATTTACCTGAAGGGGCCACATGGATCAAGTTTAATGTACGCCAAAATGGCTTTTACAGAGTGAACTACTTACCCGAAGATTGGCATGCCCTTTCTGATATCTTGAGAAAACAGCATAACGTAAGTTTGATCAGTTTTCTGTTAAAATTATTGTCTATTTATTTATTTATTTGTTACTGTGACACTTTGCAGCTTCTCTCTCCGGCTGATCGCTCAGGACTCTTGGATGATGTTTTCAACTTGGCTGACGCTGGTTTAACTCCGTTTAGCATCGCTTTGAACATGTCGCTCTATTTGGGGAAAGAAACACATGCTGTGCCTTGGAATAGTGCGAGTAGCAAACTGCGTGGCATTTTGCACTTACTAGACTCCAGTCCCGTCTACCCGCGTTTCCGAGTAAGGGCAAAAAACACATTTTACTCATTAATTACTTCATTGTACGTCTTATTACTGGCAGAAATTCTTATTGTCCATCGTGAAAGAGGCGTTTGCTATGTTGGGTTGGGAGGACAAGGGCGAATTTTTAGACAAGTGAGTAAAAATCAAAGGAGAAAATAAGTTAAGAATGTTACAATTATGGGATTAATAAGGATGCTGCGATCAACCGTGATTCATTTGGCGTGCGAAGTGGGTTACGAGCCGTGTTTGGGAGGTGCTTTGGAGAAGCTTAACGAGTGGATCAAGGACAGCAGTTTCGACCTGCCACCCAATATTCGCAGCTTGGTTTACCGCTACGGAATGGCCAAATCAACCGATCCTCACGTGTGGGAGACTATGTGGTCTCGCTACTTGGCTGAGCCCAACGCACAAGAAAAGGTCAGGTTATTGCAAGCTTTGGCTTGCACCAAAGAGCCCTGGCTCTTAAACCAGTACATGAATCTGGCCAAAAACCCCGCGTTTATTCGCTCGCAAGATTTCTTTTCAGCACTTCAGTACGTGGCGGACAATCCTGTTGGACAGCCCATAGTTTGGGATTTCATTCGGTAACTTTGGAATTTTTTCTGCAATTTTCTCGCGCTTTTTGCTGCTCAGTACGTAGGTAATCTAATTAATGAATTAATAGATCCGAATGGGAGTACCTGGTGGATCGATTCACGTTAAATGACCGTAATTTAGGACGCTTGGTCATGTACGTGTCAAGTGGGTTTACCACCAAGGCCAAACTCAAAGAAGTAAAACCAACAAAGATAGATTGTAACACTTTGTGTCTATGTGGAAGTTTAATTTCGCTGTCTTTGGTTCATAGATCGAGTATTTCTTTGCGGAATATCCTGAAGCTGGAGCTGGAGCACGTGCGCGTCAACAAGCCTTGGAAACTGTTCACAATAACATTCGGTGGCTACAAAAGAACGAGAAATCTGTCAGCAACTGGTTGGAGGAGCATGGCTTTGTGTAATAATGCTTTGAGAACAATGAAAAATTGAGAATAATACTTTGGAAGAGATGGCATGGTTTTAAACATCACGACTTTCATTTTGTCAGTTTATTAGATTACAGTCATTATACTTTTGTCTCCCCAAAGTTAAACAATACAATCGAAAAGTCGTTTTCGAACCACACGACTGTCTTAAATTTATTTTTCGTTTTATTGTTGAACGCATTTGGTTTATACCTTAGTTTAGCAATGGCGGCTAGTATAAAATTCATTGTTGACGCCTCCCTTGTTTATTTCTTATGAGTTTGAAAAGGAAACCTAGCCTTTCTGGACTATTTAAGAGTGTTATTAAGAGTATTATTGTTAAAGAGTGTTGTATTAAAGAGTTTAACAAAAGTCGTTTCGAATTTCCCAATGTTATGAGGCTTTTTTTCATTGTTGACGCCTCAATTGTATGTTTAGAATTTCCCCCGAAGGCTATGCATGGCTATCTTCCCATGCATGCCATGCATAGCTAAGGTATAAACAGAGCCTTGCATAGTGTTATTAGTATTTCGATTGGAACTTTCTTAGTTGGTTTGGATGGATAGTTTTTCAAGCGGGAGCAGAATCCATTGCTAACTTAAGTTCTTTTTCAAGCACAGCTGCTAATTTGGAAGCCCCTGGCTCGAGAACTTTGGCTAATTCAAGCAATTCCGTGCATAGCTGGATCTTCCGTTGGCGAGTGATGTCGTTAAACTCGTCGTAGGTGTACCCCGGGAAGTTGCCATAAAAGAAGCACAAGTAATATCGCACTCCGGTTAGGATGGCGTGATTACGGTGCAAGTATTTCCCGGTTTTAATCAAGAATTCCTCCATTTCCATGACGTCATCATAGTCAATGGCATCCGCTTGGGCCTGCAAGATTTTCTCCAAGCCTTCGACCTGGTGCGCCGGGTAAAATTGAGGACACGTTTGGCATTGCCAAGCACTGATTTCATCGCAGCTATCTCGCGCCAGCATTACGCCCGCACATTCGGGGCACGTTAACGTGCTTAAGTGGGTACCCAGCTCGGTGGGATCTCGACATCTGTCACAAAGGCAACTAAAGAATTTCGTCTGCTTCAGATGCTGCCTCCTGCGCTTGGTATTGTCGAGGGTGTACGTGTAACTCGTAGCAATAGTCGTCCCTGCCGGAATATCTACAGCCGCGGAAAATCTTAATCTCTTAGGGGTCTTTGAGTCGTAAACCACATTGGGAACGCAGTGGTGAGCTAATAAACACGATTCACTTCCCAGTGCTCGCGCCGTCCTCGCATTATCATCCTCCGCTAAACTGGTCTCCTTGATGTCGACATTAGCTTCCGAGGTAACCACTTCGAACGCGTTCACTTCCAAAATGCCGCAGATTTCATGCAGTTCTGCTCCGTTAAACTCGCTCAATTGCCAGTCTTGACGTACCACGTTCACTACGTAGGTTTGATCCATGGCCCAAATGGTCGACTGAAAGCGAGCTTCCTTGTGGGCAACCATCGAACGTAACTTTTTGTATTGTTCCGGAGCAGACATCTTCAGTAACGCGCATCGTAAGGGGGCAATCGCGTCGTAGATCTTGGAATCCGGCCCGAAATCCGAGACTTGGATCTTCAGGCCTTTGCTTTGGAAGTACGTACATTCCGGTACATGGTCCACCGCCGTTTCGCATTTCGCGCTGCACAAGGGCCAGTTACACTGCGAACAAGTGTAAGAACCGTCCACAGAAGCGTAACAGCCCAAACAAATGGGGGAAGTCGCTTGCTTGGGTCCAATAATCAACGGCAGTTCGTCAATAATGAATTCCCCCGCTTGGATGTCCCTTATCGCTACTAAATACCTGTTACATAAAAACAAAACATAAATAAAATGAAATAACTATAAAACAAATAAATGAAATAACTATAAAACAAATAAATGAAATAAAAATGAAATATAAATAAAATGAAATAAAAGCAAAACATAAATAGAACCTTTTCTTCAACTTCAGCTATGGAAAGAACCGCGAATGACAAATTACCTTCCGAGAGTATCCGAGGATTGAACTTGGTAGCAATCCATTGCTAATCCTTAATTTGCAGGAAAACCGGGAGAAGATTTATGGCTCTTTCGTGAGCAGCTCCGTTTTCATGGAGATACGATAGTTTTGGCACAACCCGCGTCCACAACACATGCAGCACGGAAAAAGAGCTAAATTTAGCTCTTAAAAGACTCGACGCGTTGGTGTGGTAGCTTCGGGAATCTTCCTTCACTCTTCAAAAGCTCATTCTTGCACAAGAAAGACTCCAGTCAACGTATTCCCCCCGTAGAATCTATTTCGTTCTGCTTTTCTGGATTTTTTTTTGCAATTTTTAACGAAGGATTTATCGTGTTTGAGATTGAGATTCACCTCGAATCTAAGGTAAGCAACTAAATTGGCATACGTTTTTGGTTGAGCAAGGCTGAACTTGTAAGTCAGAATTCTTGAAATTAATTGAACGAAAGCTTGCTGTCCAAGTTTTGCTTGCAAGCGTTTCTGTCTGTGAGCGCCTGGGGCCCCCGGAAGCTCTTTTATAAGCGCCCAAGGCGAGTCGCGGACGATTGGTACTGTACCCTGGGTACCTGCCTGTTTGGTTCGTTCAGGTTGTTAGTAACGGGTAAAAAAGAAAACAGGAAAAAAGGTTTTGGGAAAGACAGATTAAGAACCTAAAAATACACTGTGTGGGACTCCTCCTGAACCAAAAAAAAAAAAAAAAAAGACTTGGTGGAAGTGGCATGTGTATATTCCAGCGTGTCACGTTCCGAATTGTCCCTCCTGGAAACTTTGCTCTGCTCCTGGCATTGGTCTTGAACTGCTTTAAATTCTTGTAGAAACAAACAAGTAACCTCGTTCCAAAGCGAAGGAATAAGAGCTGCTGTACGTTTGTTCCTAGCAAACGCAGTTAATTATAGTCTGTAACGCCTCAAACCATGCGGAAGCTTTGGTTCGGAGCCATTGGAACGAATTCATTTTTCTCTATTTGTTCTTCTGCTCTTATTCTGGCTTTCTTTTGACCCAGAATTCTTCGTGCATTTGTTTTTGTTCTTGTTCATACTCATTGATTTTTGTTTGACCTAGAATTCTTCTTGTATTTGTTTTGTGTGTGACACAAAGGGAGGTACGAATAGCAGCAGTAACCATGCCAGACGTTGACTCGGGTAGTTGTGCCGTTTGTCAAGCAGAGGCGGTGCTTAAATGCGGCAGTTGCCACCGCATCTTCTATTGCAGCAAAGCTCACCAAAAGGAAGATTGGAAGAAGCATAAGAGCGCTTGCTGTCCTTACAAGATCCACCTCAGTCCGTTGGTGGGGAGACAGCTCCTAGCGAGTCGGGATCTCAAAGCAGGCGAGGTGATCCTGCAGGAACAGGCGCTTGTCGTTGGCCCGAAGCAAATCACCCCAGCGGTTTGCTTAGGCTGCTACCAACCCGCCGATGGGTCCTACACGTGTTCTCAATGTGGCTGGCCACTATGCGGGGCGGATTGTCCCGACCGTGCGGTTCACGAACCAGAATGTGGGCTGACCATGCGGTTCCGCTCGGATCCCATACAGATCCGCCCGGTTCGCCAGGACCACCCGGCGTACCAGAGCGTCACCCTGTTGAGATGTTTATCTTTGAGGGAGAATGATCCAGCAAAATGGCGTCAACTGTTGGACTTGCAGAGTCATCGTGAAGCGCGACAGAAAGCGGGTTTAGAGGACACTGACCGCGTGGTTATTCTGCGGTTCTTACGGGAGCAGGTCCATCTTGATGCCCAGACCTACCCAGATGATCTTATCTTGCAAATCGCCGGCATCATGAATGTAAACAGCTTCGAAATTCCCCTGAAAGGAGATGGCCTGCAAGGGATCTTCCCTCAGGCGTGTCTTTTGCAACACGACTGCGTTGCCAATGCTGTCAAAACCTTTCAAAACGATGCCAGCGTCGTTATTCGAGCAGCTGTGGCCATTAGCAAGGGCGAGGCCATCACCATATCTTATACAGACCCACTTTGGGGCACCATGAATCGGCAAACGCACCTGTTGCAGTCCAAATTCTTCAAATGTGCTTGTCAGCGATGTCGCGATCCGACCGAATTGGGCACGATGCTCAGCGCCATTCAATGTCCAGTTTGCTCGCAGTCGGAACAGACGAGTTACTTATTACCGGCCAATCCATTGAACGACGACGGACTCTGGAAGGGGACCCGCTGCCAACACGCGACATCCACGACCGAGGTCCATAAACTGATTGAAAAAGTCGGACAGGATTTGGTAAACATGGGGAAAGGTGACCCCACGGAATGCGAAAAGTTTTTGCAACGATACGAAACCAAGGTCCTGCATCCCCATCACTTCTATCTGGTGGACGTGAAGCTGGCGTTAGTACAAATGTATGGCCATATCGAGGGCCAAGAGCTGGTTCACCTTGGTGAGCAGCTGCTGACACGGAAAGAGCAGCTCTGTTTCCAACTGCTTCAGCTCGTTGACGTCATTGCACCAGGTAAACCCATGGGATCTTTTTTTTGTCTGCATAATTATTTTATCCTTACAACTTTGCCGGGAATGGTGGCTAATGCTCTCTTTGTTCGAAAAACAGGTTTGACACGTTTACGAGGTATTCTTCTCTACGAAATGCAAGCCATACTGGCTCTCAGAAGTCGTCAGATGTGTGTAGAGGGCGGGATTTCCAAAGATGAACTTGTTCACCGCGTTCAAGTAAGATGATTACAATTATCTTTCCATTTATCTCTTCCTTGAGGACTCGGAGAGCGTAGCTTGTTGCACCCTAGTTGGCGCAAGATGGCATAGCATGTTTTATAGGGGTTGTTACGGTTTCCAATTTGAAAGTTTTGCTGTTGCTGCTGTCCCTACACAAGTTTTCATTGTTGCTAAGCGAATGGCCGCATTGCCTTAGATTTCGTTGTCGCTGTAGAAGACCAATGAAGGTTTGGGACACCACGTTGTATGCCACAATAATGAAATGTAACAGTCTAAACCTTGTAGTCGGGCTAGAAAATGGGGTGTTTGTGCCATACTAACATCCCATGTTATGCTGTACGGGATGGGAACGAAGCTGTAAGGAGCCGTAGTACTTATATTTGCTCTCCTTTATTTCAGATTGTGAAGAAAATGCTGTTAGAAGCCAGCAAGATCTTCTCTTGGGAGCCCGACAGCTTAGATGAGCATCGGTTAGGCGAAATTGCGTCGATGGAATTGAAAGATGTTGAATTGTTCCTCCGGAGTTTGCAGTTCTAGACCAAAACGTTTTATTTGAATTTGTTTGAGGTGAAGAAGAGGTGGAGTCATGATCGGGGCTTTTGTGGGTGTATATGTGGATGGAAGGAAAGGCGTATGTTGTATAGTAGAGGATGTGTTTGCAGAGTGCAACAATGCTGGAGGCCATACACGCACACCTTTACCACTGGCTGAGGTTTTCTTATAGCTCTTGCACGGTATAATCTCACCTTCTTCTGCTTCCAACCTTTCCAGTTTTTCTCAGACGTAGGAACAGGTTGGTACTACGTCTGGGTGTTGTCCCTCAAAACCTTGCACAGTTTTAAGATCCCCTTAAGGCTTACATTGTTCTTCCTGGGAGCACCGTTTGAGCGTGAATTCGCTTAGACTAAATAATCTTAATAATATTTGGAATTCACAGTATATAATGTCTGCGGTCTGGTAATCCAAGTGTCTAACGTCCGGTCTCTCCGCCAGCGAAAGTATTCCACCCACATTTGCATGGTAAGTAATTACAAAACTGAACAAAGATTGTTTAATAGCGCATTTCTTTCCAGGAGTTTTCTCTGTGCTTTAGGGTTATTGTGAGGCAATTAGAAAGTGGTTTACAGTGAAGTAAAGGGACTCCCGAGTGTCTCCTGTGTTGGTTTGAAATGCATTCAAATGTGTGCAACTTTCGGTTAATGCCCGGTTAACAAAAACACAGACAACTGTCGAACAATTAGTTTCACGTTTAAACTGTACAGTGTTTGTCTGCATGTTTGCGGTATTCTATAGCTTGTTACGGACTGGTACCGTTTACATTACCCTTTGAGGCATTACCGGTGTTGTTTCACGTGGAGTGACTGCTGACTGTTATAATTCACCTTTTGGATTAATCTACTACTGAATGAATCCACACAAGGTAAAATCCTTTGTACTTCGTTTAATGCAAATATTAACTATCTTAAGAAGTCCAAAGTACCAAATAATTTAATAAATGTTAAGTATTTTAATAAATATTAGATAATTTAATAATCACTAAACATTCCACTGATAAATATTAGATATCTTGATTTATTCAACATTCAACCTATGTTTTCCTAATTGTTTCTCTATATTTAATAAAGCAATGTCCAATATTTAACGTTTTAATAGATAATGTGTAATAGAAAACAATAATAAAACTAAAAAAGGATATTGTAATAGATAACAACGGTATAGGCAGTTAGCATGGGAAATTTCGAAAACACTAACACACACCAGTGCCATCTCTGAATGTTTCGCGTCACTAAGCTAGGGTATATGGAAGAGCCTTTAATCAAAACATTTAACAGCTATCGAATGTTATCTTAATATTAAAAGAAATATTATAAATATTAAGTACCTCAATGTATCAAAGGTTTGTTTAGATATAAGGATAAGGATTCCAGTCCAGTCCAAAGGATATCCTTTGGACTGGAATAATCAAAGATTCAACCTTCGTTTTCTAATGACTTTTAAGTATCGACAGAACCAGTTTTCACCATTTGCTGCTGACAAGACTAATGAGGGCTGCGCTGGCAAGAAATGGATACTTTTTGCTATTCCTCCGTAGAAGATGCTAAAAAGCAAGTCTGTATCAGCATGGGGCAGCTGGTCCAGGTCCCCGCTACTACCATGGATGGGGCTAGCGACGACCTTCAACTCGCCTTCGCAACAGCAGCGACGACCTTCAACTCACCCAACTCAAGTGTGCCATTTCCTCATCGGCCTGCTCTTCTTTGGCTGGGTCACCAGCATCAGTCCCTGGTCCGGAGTGGACGGCAAAGAACTACAGACCAAACTGGCTGCGGCTCATCAAAGCGAAGAGAACTTTTTGTCCCAGACCAAGTTTGTGTACCGGAACGCCAACAGCGATTGTGCGTGCTGGCTTAACAATCGCGAAAGCATCACCTGCCGCGGCAAAGGCTGCAGCCAAGTCCCGCGCAATCTGAGTATTCCCACTTCGGGCAAACTCAAGATCGTCGGGACGGAAATTGCCGCTCTGCGACCGGGCGACTTCCGCGGTTACGAGCAGCTCGTCGATCTGCAGATGGATAGCAACGAAATCGCCAGTATCCAGCCGGGGACGTTCCAAAACTTGGGCCATTTGCTCAACCTCAGCATGTCGTTCAATCATCTCGCGACCCTCGAACCCCATGTCTTTATGGGTCTGGTTAACCTCAGATGGCTGCGCCTATCCAAAAACAGCTTCGTGAACCTCAGCGAGATCGTGCATACCTTAATCCCCAACATTCTACCCAATCTAAAACAGCTCAATCTAGCCGAAAACGCGTTCGGGAAGATCGACCAGGAAGATTTCTACAAGCTGCGGTACTCCAAGCTGGAAAGCCTGGATTTGAGTAACTGTGCCTTGACGAGCATCCACCCCCGAGCCTTGTTACCCTTGAAAGCCCTCACCCGATTGGTCCTCAAAGAAAACACGATGGAGAACGGGACGTTGGCCGACCTCATGTCGGTTTTGAAGAACAGTTCGCTCCAGATTCTAGACATTTCCCGCTCCGGGTTCACGGGCAATCCGCCCCGGCGACTCATGGAAGTCCTGGCGGGGTCGAACGTCACCGAGTTGAATTTAGCCTTCAACACCTTGACGCAACTCAACAACAGGACGTTTCCGTTCATGCCCAAGATCCGGACGCTGAATCTGTACCAGTGCGGCATCTACGTCATTGCCAACAGTACTTTCTCGGCGCTGCCCAATTTGCGGGTACTAAACCTGGGTAAGAATACGTTGGTGGGACTCCCCAAAGCTATTTTGTCCACACTGCCCCATCTGGAGGTGCTGGACCTGAGTGGTAACTCGCGTGGCAGGGAGGAAGAGGAAGAAGGAGGCTCCACGGCAGGAGGCGAGTTTGAACTCGCGGACCGGAACTTCCAGTTGAGCACTCGCCTCAAGTATTTGGACTTGTCCCATACCAACGTGGGCATCGTCTCCGTTAATGCCTTTCAAGGGCTCTCCAGTCTAGTGGAGTTGGACCTGGGCAATTGTTCCATTTATCGACTGGAGCCGCTCGCCTTCACTTGGCTGACTTCCCTGCAACTGCTCCGCATGGAGGGTAATCCCTTCGAGTACCAGAACTTCAGCCGGAAGACCTTCAAAGGCTTACGACAGCTCCAGCGCCTCTATTTGGACAATTGCAGGATCGCCAACTTTTCCGAAGACGGCGTTTTCGCCGAAATGCCCAAGTTGGTCTTTGTCAGTCTGAGGCAGAATCATTTGACGACGCTGGATGCCAATCCTTTCTGGCGCGCGACTAGTTTGCAAGTAGTCGACCTGTCGCAAAACTTCCTTCGCGCTTGGGAGGAACGCGTGTTTGAGTATTCGCCCAATTTGCAGGAGCTGGTGCTCAGGGACAATAAGATATCGACCGTGACGACGGCCATGGGGCTAGATTTCGGCAACTTGAGTCGGGTGGAACTATCGGACAATCCCATGGATTGCGATTGCCATCTGAGCATACTCAGGGACATGATTTGGCCCTTAACGAACGACTCGTCAGATCCCCAGCAAGAGCACAACAATGCCAGTGCGAGTGGGCTCAGGTCGATCAACACAGAGTACTGCTACTCTCCCGATGAATGGAGGTTGAAACGCATGGTTGACTTCCTAAAGTCTTTGGATTCCACCGGAGCTGATGCCACGGATTGTCGTGACACGGTGGAAGGAGGAGGAGGAAGGAGTTTGTATTATTACTGGGGCCCCATTATTAGCGTGGTGGTAGTATTGGTTCTTGTCGCTTTTATTGTGGTGGTGGGGTATAAACTGCGTTGGTACTTTCGTTATTGGCTGTTTTTGTTGCGGCTCCGGCGCCATCGCCTGCGGCATTCGCCCTCGGCGAGTTCGACTACGGCAGCGACAGCTGCTACGGCGGCCGAGGGGAGCACTACGTGCCCCGTCCAGGAAGACAGTTATGCCTATGATGCCTTCGTATCGTATAGCAATCAAGATCAAGCGTTTGTAGCTCGCCTAGTTTCCATGTTGGAAAATGCCGAACCCTATTTTCGATTGTGCGTCTTTGAGCGCGATTTCACTGCCGGTACCATTTTAAATGAGTGTATTCTTGAAAGTATTGCCTCTAGTCGCAAGGTGATTTTGTTGCTCAGTGACAGCTTCACTCGCTCTCAGTGGTGCTTGTGGGAGCTGCATTTGGCACAGCATAGTCTGATTGAAGAGAAACGGGAAGGATTGATATTGATTAAATTGGGCGATCTCAAAACTGTTAATATTACGCCAACACTGCGTTATCTCATGCGGACGAGGATCTATCTGGAGTGGGACGATGGCGCCGATATTCAAAGGCAACGGCTGTTTTGGACGCGCCTGCGCAGTGCTTTGGTGAGACCGGCCAAGCAATTTTCCATCCCCAGAATTGTCTAAAATTAATTTATGAGGCGGCAATTAAGTGCAAACATACCAAGCAAAGGCTTTTCTCTGGTTTATTGTACGGGGCCTTTTTTTTATATCGCAACGTTGATTGACACATCATAAAAACACAAAAGCCGGTGACATTACTTTGTTCTTTCACATGTATGAAAAGGAAAATAAAATACAAAAAAGAAACCCCTGCCTTATTGTTTAAAAGATCTTCGAGATAATCATCAATCTGCTCAAGTGTTTTTCCTGACCAATCTGACCATATAAGGTCATTGAGGGTATTATATCTACCATATCTTTCTACAGAATTCTTCCGGCTTTGTTTATGTTTATATTGGAGCGTGAACCTCGAGTGCTTTTCATTGCTGGGTTGTTTACAACATGGGTTACTTAGCTTTTACTATACTTAATGCATATTTTCCCCTGCGGCTTTTACTACAGCTAGTTAATTAATCTTAGACCCTGCAATCGTCAAGAGAATTCTTATGCATATCTAATTCTAAGACAAAATATGCCATTCTGCGGCCAAAAAAGACCAAACTAACCATAATTTAGTCTTTAACTGATGGCTATTATTCATGTAAGGTTAATTAAGTTATTATGACTCCAGTGCGGAAATATGAACATCGGAGTTCATTTGCCTATATTTCAGGAGCTAATTTTCTCTAACGCAACACAATGCGTAACGGCTAGTATCATAAAAGACGCACCACGGTAATCAGATTAAAGGGATTTAGCCTTTAATAATTCTCCTTGACTTAATTTATAAATGCTTTAATATTCTTATGGCCTTCCGCTGCATTATCTTTTATATTACCGCTCCATGCCTCCAAGTAATAAAAATATAGGAATAAATAATATGGAAATTCGAACTGCATTTGGTACCGTTAGATGGCCGTTGGCTTGGCGGCAGTTTGACTGAAACGTTCGCTAAGAAGGCAACCATGACAGTCGCAGTGCTTTCGTGCGGTAAAAACCGACTTCGAAGATTGCAATCTGCAAATTTCCTTAAGTTAAAGGGTTTTACTTAGTGCTTAGTCATACAGTGATGGCCTATTGACTTCCCTTGGCGTTATTTCGCCATTCCCAAGGTAAACTATATACTTTGACTTGTGATTTACTAAATAATCTTCCACAAGTAATTTTTATTAACCATTAATAGGAAACTATGCTTTCCCCATTCCTCGTCTTTGGTCAAGTCTACCAGTGATCATATTCCTGTGAGTAATTACCCTCAAACAGTTTACGTAAGTCACAATTTTCTTAGCTTTCTTAAGCTTAATACTGTTCTTCTCCCCATTTATTGCATATAATTCAGGGGCAAATGACGCCGCAAAATCACTTTTATTTACCCCAAGACTGTACTAGCCAGACAAGGAAGCAAGCAAGGAAGTGACTTAATTCGCCCTACTTTCATGCGCGTTTTTACTAGCACATGTCCTACACATTCTCAAGCTTATTTGATTTATTCGCCCAGATGAATTTCCAAGGTTTAAGTAGGAAATTCCCTTCGACTTTTATACCCCAAACCGTTTTTTCTCCTTTCCGTTCTAGTTGCAGTATTTGAAGGTAGAGAGAGCAGAGTAAGGAGCACAAGACCGGAAAAGCTCCAAGTTACTGCGACCGCATAAAACACTGGAGCAAATAGGCCTATAAAATCTTCGAATGCGATGTCTGATAACGGTGACGGGTAGTCAAGTTCTGCTGCAGCTTCGGAGCAAAACGCCTTATCAAACCCAGACAGTCGTGAATAAAACGAGCGCCAGTTTTGGGCTCCACGAGAGAAAAAAAAGGGAACACTTGCCATTTGCGATGCAAGCAACCATGTCAGGGCATCTCTAGCTCCCATTTAGGGTCAGTTGCAAAGACCTAAAAGACCGAAGATGAAAAAAAGGTCTTGCATCTGATATCAAACATGGCCCCGGACGTGTAATTACATCTCTACATGTTCCCATGGGCCTTTTCCTTCTGCCCCATACACGTACCCCTAAAGAAAGAATAAGAGAAGAAGGAGAAAACCTTAGCAAACCAAGACATTTTGCGATCTAACCAACTTTTGTCCATTTTCTCTCTTCTTTGTCTGATGTCTCTCTCGGACTGCGACTTTTTCTCTCCTCGAGACCACTATTTATGAAACGCGAGGAACTTGAGCTTGTTTATATAAGTTTGGGTCCTTTTTTATTTTATTTTTTTATTTATTACTTTTTATTTATTTTTTTATTTATTACTTTTAATTTATTTTTATTGTGTTTATTATTCCCTATTTATCCTAGAACTCTCCAGCGTAGATGAACTGAACTGAACTAAGTTGACAAACTGGCAGGAAATCCGAAGAATTTCTTTCTTTATGTTGTCTGCAAATAGATCCGATCTTCATTCTTCTTCGCATCTGCCAATGCACTGTCAATGCATGCAGTACTTACCTTCCACATTTGCAAAAGGCTGGAAAGTCGGAAACGCTCGGATTTCCCTACAGCAAGCTCTATAATGCTGCAGCAAGCCAGCAAGCAAGCAAGTTGCTCTGGGAAGCTTAATCGCTTTAATGAGTCGCTTCTCCGATTGCCAGCCAACGCCAAAAGCCCCTTTTCGCCTTATCCTCATTACCAATATTGACTTGCGAAAGCTTTTGGAGCTTTTCTTTGTCTCTTTCCTTCGGAGGTCGGTACGCCGTACCGTACAGCAGATTCTCGCGTTCCCACCAAGCTTTACCACCGATTTCTACTCAAGAAAGGGCCTTATAGTCACTGTCCAGTTCAGCCACTTCATCCAGTTCTTCCAGTTCATGCGGACACATTTTGGTCCAATGGGACGTTGGAAATTTCCCAGAAGTACCGCTATCTAAGTAAAGGCAATAATAATAAGGACACTTGATGGTTTTTCAAGCTTGGGTATGGGTGTGTTTACTGTTTAAGCAAACGCTTGTCGATTGTGTTTGCACAGCCGTTCACCGGGTCCACGTGTGTGGCAGATTCTAACGAGTTTCGGGGGCTTTTGAAGGCATTTTGGAGGGGTTTTGACAACCCGCTTGCCTCTTATGTGCGGGTTTCCTTCTGTGAGATTGTCTGAACTCGGGTGGATCGTGTTAAGGGAAGAGAGTAAGAGTCATAAAAATCGTTGTCGTGGACTGAATCGGATCCTTTTGCTCTATAGCAGAGACATGTACACACTCGCACGTGGATGTATACGGGAGGCTGTGTTTTTCCCGACGTACCGTATTACCCTGCATGTGTTGAACCGGTTATGGGCAAATACAGCAGGCACACGTTCGCAGATGGTCTAATTTCCTATACCCATGTCGGTGTTTTCTTTCGGAGGGTGCCGTAAAACTGGCAGCAATTTCCAACTTATCGGCGCACGATTAGCCCAATTATGCGACCAGCTTCCAGTACCAGCGTTCGTTGGTATGGAAGGAAGCCTGTAGTAAAGACTTGGTTTGGGAAATGTGTGCCAAGTTTTTGCCAGCAATCGTTTTTTACTTTCTTAGAATAGAAAATTTCTATTGAATTTGCTCTGGAACTGCACTGGGGCGCACCGAGTGCAGGTATATTCTATTCTAGTAGCGCACCAGTGCACCCTAAGTGTGCACCAGTACGCACCGAGTGCGCACCCTAGGATTCCAGTGGTGCACTCTGCACTGGTGCCTAGTTATGCAAGCCTCCTTAAATCATTCCAAAAACGAAGTCGTATATCCAAAAAGAAAAAAAAAATATAGTGCTTTACTGGTCACTTTTTCAACCATCTTTAGAGCCCATAGGCATGTAGGAAGTGTTAACGAAAAGATCGTGCGTTTGATCTTCTATAACGCAAGGTCTATATTTATCTTGCGGCTTGAAGTTGATGATGGAAAGAAAGTCCGTCATTCCTTTTCATTGCCTTTGCTTCAGTTAAGAAGTTATGGAAGGAAAAGTTCTGGGAACTGTGTATTGCCTTTTTTTATTTTATTTTTTTTAAGTAGATGCGTGTACAGTACATACGTGTCGTAGGCGTCATATGGCTTCGACACCTTGTCAGAACCCTCTACAGTAGATAAATTATAGTTCTCGGACGACAAAAAGAAGGAAAGGAGGTGTGGTGCAATCCTTACAACTGCCATTGCCATCCCACCACACGCTGAGTACTTCTATCTTCCAAAAGTTTACTTTTTTTGTTGTTATTTCCTGCCCTCAATTCAAAAACTCCAGAAAGAGTAAGCCCACATTTCCATCATTATTCGTTTCCCGGATATGTATTAGGTATACCGTTTAAATAGCCTTAGCCTTTAGCTTGAGTTGACTTGATAGTATTGCAAGGATTGTGAACTTTCCTTAAGATTTCTTGAAGTTGCGCCTTTCCGTGTCCTATCATCCTTGGGGAAATTTGAGTGAGCTCCTGTGTCATGACGGAGTGGAGATGTGTAGGAGCAACCACTAAAAAATCGTACACTTTGTATAAAAGCTTTTCTCAAAAAAATACGGGATTTGTCACCACGCAGAAGGATGAGGAAATTTCAAGTGGAAATCATAAATATGGATCATATTGATAGTTGGCACTTGATTGCTGAACAGACATGATGGACAGATATGATCGAAATGCCGAAAATAACCAGAAAAACGAATCCCCCCCAAATTTATTTTTCGCATTATTTTTATTTTAATTTATTGAACCAAGCTTTACAAAGGTTTAAAGCTTGGAATATCTTTTAGAACTTTTGGATCGGAATCTAATTTTAGAAGAGCTTCTTACCTATCGTATTATTATGAGCAATTAGGGTCACTTTAATTCCTTAATTCTTTGAATTTCCCATATTTAATTTTAGAATTGCGTCTTGTAGTACCTATCTGGACCAAGGTGCTTTGGCTTTTGAGGTGCGTCTGGTTAATGAGGAACAGTTTCCTTCCCTTCACGCGTGACAGGGTAAATGGGATTTAATGAGAAGAGTCGTTTAGCACTGTCATTCATACACCCTACGTAAAAGCCTAAGTTTAGCCTCGCTCCCCCTTGATCTCTCAGCCTCTTCAAGTCACAGTACTTCTCTCGGTGCTTCTTCTCCCAAAGCTCTAAAGTGAAAAGCCCTAAGAGGTTTCTCGCACTTCCGCCTGCTTTCCAACTTGTGCTCTGCTTTGGCTCGGCTTTTGGGTCTCAAATGGGAGGGGGAGTGAGATAAGATGCTCCTAATTAGTAAGGACGTAAAATGGTGTAAAGTGAGAATGTGAAATTGGGCTCAAGAATGCTCAAGAATGAAGACTTGTAAGGCCAAAATTGTGTCACTCGGGGTAGGAAATTTGGAATTTGGGAATTTATATTTAGAGCGTTAGTAGCGGTTAGGAAAAACAGGGAACTTGTGTGTGGATATGGGGGTTTACTGTCTATACAGATATACACACACAAACTTGATCTTACACTAGAAATATACTCGGCAGAAGGAGACGGATAGGGTTTTTGTTAAGTCCGTGTGCATTGGGCGGTTTTTTTGGCCCAAAGCTTTGACAAGCACTTGAGCTTTGTGCACCAGGTGTGTGTTGGTTCACTGGTCCTAATAGATGTTTAAACGTGAGAGAAGAGGCATTGCTAGGGATTGTCAAGTGGTAGCAAAAAACAGACCACTTCTTCTACTTCGCCAGGGAATTTTTTGGGGGAACGAAATCCGAGAAGTTTTTCTTCCCTTTTTTTGAGGTTTCGTGTTTTCGGCTCGGTTTCCTCTTGGCAAATGACCTAAAGAGCAAAAGGATTCCTTGGTTACTTTGCCATGATCTAGAAAAACAAAAATAACACGAATCTGAATCAAGATTTCAGCCCTTGTTGGTAAATTCATTGGAGTTCAAGCGACCGGCCTTTCCAGTAAGGCCAGGCCGGGAGTTGAAGCGTTTCTTCGGCCTGCAAAGGAAGGGCTTTACTAAAGGACAGGCGAAGGTTCCGTTAATCGCGAGAGTGAACTTGTAAACAGTTGCAGGACAAACCGTGACTCATCCGGTAAGTCCGGCTTGATGTTACTTGTGCTCGGTAACGGGACTTCGTAGTAGTATTCCCATTCAAGAATGAAAGTGACCGATATTCCTTGTTACGTCACGCCGGTCTTGTAGCGTTACTCCGGCCTGCTTTGCCCGAGAAACGATCTAGACAGCTCGACCGAACGAACGGTGCGCTTGGCCGGCGTTCGTAGCGTTACTTCGGCTTGCGCTCTCTTCGTCCGGGGAACTTTCTTCGGGAGGCGGGCGGGGCAGGATACGTTTTTATTTCGTTTCGGGTTCTATTATTGCAACTCTCTTTCTTGAGAGTTCGGTAAGGGGACTTCATAGTAGTATTCCCACTCAAGAATGAAAGTGACCGATATTCCTTGTTACGTCACGCCGGTCTTGTAGCGTTACTCCGGCCTGCTTTGCCCGAGAAACGATCTAGACAGCTCGACCGAACGAACGGTGCGCTTGGCCGGCGTTCGTAGCGTTACTTCGGCTTGCGCTCTCTTCGTCCGGGGAACTTTCTTCGGGAGGCGGGCGGGGCAGGATACGTTTTTTTTCGTTTCGGGTTCTATTATTGCAACTCTCTTTTCAGGGAATTTGAGAGTTCGGTAAGGGGACTTCATAGTAGTATTCCCATTCAAGAATGAAAGTGACCGATATTCCTTGTTACGTCAGGCCGGTCTTGTAGCGTTACTCCGGCCTGCTTTGCCCGAGAAACGATCTAGACAGCTCCACCGAACGAACGGTGCGCTTGGCCCGCATTCGTAGCGTTACTTCGGCTTGCGCTCTCTTCGCTCGGGGAACTTTCTGCGGGAGGCGGGCGGGGCAGGATACGTTTTTATTTCGTTTCGGGTTCTATTATTGCAATTCTCTTTCTTGTTAGGTGTATTCAAGCTAGTGTAAATGAGACGTGACAGTCTTCCTTAGTTCCTTGGCACCCATTATGGCCAACAATTTGGTTTTACATATACCAAAACAGGAAAAGAAACTATATGCAAAGTGAGAAACACTTACGACACGTTTCCGTAGGCAAGGTTACGTTATGGTTTAGGCATGTATTAAAGTAGGGGAATTATTACTGCCAGCCTAGCATACAAAAGGTCTGAAAAAGAAGCGATAAGGGGGAGAAACATAGAACTAACAAAAATAAAACATAAGGTATATCCAGAAAACAAGAGCGGCTTAAGGACTGATGACACATTGTTGTAAAAAAATACATAAAAAAAAAAGGTTGTGACATGGTTTGGGCGGGGATGCTCTAGGCATGCACACCTGGGAACTTGAGTATTACTATTATAGTAGCTGAGTTGTCTCTTCTACGGTCCAAAATTACTACTTGTTAGCCTCTAAAAGTAGGCCGTTTTTTTTTCTTTTTCCTGTCTCATTATTTATTTTTTTACTTTGCCCATGTCTCGGGCAAAGCAGGCCGAAGTAACGCTACAACTCCGGTCTGACGTCGCAGGGAACGTCGGTAACTGTTCGCACGCCTATTATTTTTTTTGTTTTTTTTTTTGCAAGAAAGGATGATAGTTAGAAATTGCTGAGGTTAGCGTTTTGGGAAGCTGCTGGGCTGTGTATTAGCTTTAGTTTTCTGTAGGGGAACTTGGAACCACTTTAAAGAGCGTGTTCAAGGGTGCTGTATAATCAACCCGGTATGTGTGGTTGTTAGATGTGTAGTGTAGTGGAAAAGCTTTTAGGATTCTTCTCCTTTCTTCTTTTTCTTAAAAACGCCATTCCTTTTACTTCTGCCCTTTGGGGGGGTAAAATTAAATCCCCCAAAAAAGCGTTATCAGTTCTTTGGGAAAGTAAAATCTTCGTTCTCATGGCTTTAAACTAGTATGGAGTTAAAAAAAAAGATGAATTATTGGGGGAAAAAAGAAATAAAGAAGAAATGGAAAGAAAAAAGTTAGTTCGCTTTTGACTTGCGGGGGGGGGGGGGGGTTCTTTGGAGTGATAAACAAGTGGGATATTTTACTGTGTGAAGTAATTACAACTAAAAGCTTGAGCTTGACTGAAGAGAGGAGTGCAGCTGCAGCCTCCCTAAAAAGCCAATCAAGCCCTAGAGCTCCATAAAACTTAAAAGCTTCTCTTTCTCGCTTCGCGCTTCTTGCGCGCATTTGTTTTAGCATATAAACAAAAAAAGATTCCGAACAAAAAAAAGGCTCTTATTTCTTTTCCCATGCTACTGTGTAGTTTAGTTTTCAATTGCGACCAAAGCGTGTAAACCTTGAAATGGAAAGATATTTCTTTCAAAATATCTTGACAGTAAAAAGTAGCCAATATGATCATGAATTCCTTTTTTTTACAATTTGGCCTTAATGCACCAAAGCAAACTAAATGTGAGCCGACTCGAAAACTTGAACCTTAATAGCAGAATGACGAATGATTGAAAAATAGCAGAATGACGAGTCATCAAATTGTGAACGATCATCCCCTGAACCTTATTTTTACTGAATTCTTAAGACAAACTTCACGCAAATCGAGTACACGGTTACAAAGTTATCATGTCCGGCGTTTTGTGCGCAGAAGCGATGCGCGTTCATACACTCCCATGCGAAAACAGCTAACGCCATCTAGTGATGTCAATATTATAGCAACTTTTACATTCATTGTTGTGAAGCATCCTTCAAATTCACGTACATCTTTCCTAGTAAGAAAGAACCTGTTGCACCATTTATTTCGCAACAGTGAAAATTTCCTGCAGTGAATTGCTCCCAGTAGGTTCTAATAGGCGCTTGAAAGCCACAGTAGTCGAGTTTCATTGTTGGCATTGCACGCCAAATACAGCAAACGGTACTAGGCTCGGGAAGGGGACTAGTAGGATTCCCATCCAAGAGTGAAAGTTACCGTCGTTCCCTTTGACGTCAGGCGGGACTTGTAGCGTTACTCCGGCCTGCTTGGCCCAAGAAACGTTCGTAGACAGTGCAACCGAGCTGCAACGGATTTCACTTCGCTTTGTTTCGAGCTACATTATTAACTGCTTGAGATGAATAACAGTGAACTCGTCTTAGAGTCTATGTCAAAGGTGTATGGAAACCCCTGCGGAAGGCTAAAATTGCAACATACAATTATTCAATTTTATTCCTAAAATTCCAAGTCTAGCATTTCATGTCTCTCATTTTCTTTTTCTACTTTTTATTTGTTTATTTTATTTATTTTTTAACTTGTTTTTCACAATATCTTTGAGAGCTTTTGCGCTTATATCTTTTTCTTCTTCTTTTCGTAAGTCCTAAATCTTTCCTAGGATCTCTCTCACTCTCTATGGCAAGTCGATATTCGTAACGTTTTTTCTGTGTTCAAGGAATCAAGAGAGATATGCAAATGAGCAGGACATTCGTAGACAGGGGTTATCGGGAAAAACCTACAACACCTGGGTGTCAGCCAGGAGGATGATAGGCGACACAAGCACTTAAGACAGGCATCGTCAAAGCTTTTAGCGACCCCCTAAAATTGTTGCAGTGCAAGAAGGGGCAGCAACAGAGAGCGTTAGAGACAGACAGAGACAAGAGACCGAAAAAGCAAGCGAAAAAGTCAGGAAGTCATCCCACCCTCAGGAAAGTAAGGGCTAAAAACCCTCTCTTGATTAGCACTCGCCTCTTTACTTTTCAAGTTTACTCGCAACCTTTCAAGTTGTGTCCATTTGGTGCCCTTTTGGCTTTTATCTTGTATGGTAAAGAGTATATGTAAGTTAGATGTACCCCCCTCTTCTGTCTATCCCCCAAGTGCTGTTAAGATTAGAACTTTTTATTGTTTTGCCTTTGGAAAAGAGAACGCTAAATTGCCCACCGTCCTTCAAAGAAAGTTTGGAACTTTTCCCGCAACTGACTCATGGTAATATAGACGAGGTCGAGTAGGTCCTTCCATCCATTCTTTTGAAAAGAAAATTCTTTGGGCTAGTTTTTATTGATTTTGTTTGATTTTTATGAATTGGGGGAAAATGGCTTCTCAACGTACATCTGATGCACTTGTCATATGGAGGAAGAAAATTAGATTGAAAAGTAGTTCCTCAATTTCCTTCTGGGGTTTCTGGTCTGGTTTTTCAACCTAGCACAAAGATCCAAGTTCGTCTTGCTTTTTCCCGTTTGATTTAGGCGATTTGGTAACTAACGGCAAGCGTTAAGGTTCCCGTATACCTTAAATGCGCTGGCTTTATCGAAAAATTGTTCCGAAATTTCCCGGACCGAGCTAAGGTATACGGGAGCCTTACATTCACAGTACGTATAGGTTTATACTTGGCTAGCAACGCTAAAATCGGCTAAACAACTCAAAAATGGTCCACCAAAAAAATCACAAGCTGATGTTGGATGGGTAATAGTAAGCTTGGATCATTCTAGGAAGGATGCACTTCATTTCAATTTTGTAGGAGCAGCCGTTCCCAAGTTATGGGCACTTAAGCCTGGTGACGACGTCACGGACGTGTCGCGGCGTAGCTTAGGAAGCTCCCGCGGTGAAACTTCTATCTTCCGTAGCTTCGTTAGTACACCTCGCATGGTGGAAAGTAAAACATCAATGGAAAGGATACTTCCTACTCTATCTTCTAACATAAACTTTATTTAACGTTATTACTTGCTTGTCCTTTAATATCGTCTAGAAAGTTAACCTGGAAAACCCAATTCCAAGCTATTTTCTCACAACCTAGCCCCCTATACCGAACTAAGGTATACGGGAGCCTTAAGCAGCATGGGAGTAGCTCACTCTTCAAGTTTGCGAAATAAAGAAAGTGGACGCGAATCGTGAACAAATCAGTCTTCGGTTTCCAGAGTGATGTCATCGAAAAGCGATTTGGGAGGTCTTTTTCGGGTAGCAAACTGGTCTTTTTCTTTTATTATTTTTTTTTATTTTTTAGCAGTGACGTCACAAGAGTTACAGCTCAACACTAAATCCAATCCTGTCCGTGAGTAAGCTAAAGGGGTTTTAAATCGCAATTCTGCTTGGAAGGGACGAGGGGGGGTCTTCTAGACAATACAGTCGAAACTAAAATTAATAAAAAAAGGAAAAATTACTCTGGTAGTGATCTTAAGCTTGTTGGCGTGCTGGTTGAACGCTTTGGCCCAATGAAAACGTACATCCTCTATGTACATGCTTCTATTCATTGTTACAGTGGGGACGTAGACATATGTAAGGCCGAAAACAAGACAGACAGAGAACAAAGACTCCCCCTGGATTTTCTTTGTGACGGATTCTTCGATTTGGACTGTGGGGATTTGTTTGCGGGACAACAAGCTATCGATTGATGACCTCACATCACATTGAAAGCCGGAGAAAGGCGATTGTTTTTGGGGGGGAATTTTTCTTTTTCTTTTGTGTTGGATCCCTGACAGCGTTTGGGTGTAATTTCTTAGGAAGCAGTAGTAGAGAGTAGAAGAAGAAGAGGCGGTGCGGTACAAGAAAATGAGCGTACGTCCGTCTCTGTCGCGGAAAATCGGAACCGACTTGTCTGTGTCATTGTTGCATGCTATAGGAAGCCGGTTTTCCGTTTCCTAGGGTTCAGTTGCCATCAACTGGACCTACAGACCCACAGGGATGAGTGTTTAGAAGGAACCGAACCGAGTTCTTTTCCGGTGGGCTATTTATTGCACATCATTTGCGAGCATAATATGGGGAAATTTCCGTCCCAGGCAAGGTTCTTTATTCTCTAGATTTAAAGGAGCTAGGATGTCATAAATTGTGTAGGGGACGCTGGATAGTTACAACTTCTTGGGAGATTAAGTTGTTAGAGAGTCAGAGTGATTGGGAAGGGTACTCTTGGTTCGAATTTCACGAATTTCTGCGAAATGAATTGAAGAATAATTTGAAAATAGACTTTGAATTATTGAGTTTTTTCTAGTATTGTTTAGCTCATTTGGGTCTTAGTGGTACCAGCAAATGGTCAGTTTTTAGTACATGAAATGGAGTGGGTATTGTTTTTAGCCTATGGAAGATGATGAAGGGTCTTCAGTAGCTCGTATTCCTTAGGACTTGTTTCTTAGGGTCGAAACGTCCGACGAGCGACAGATCGACCTAGATAGGGCATGTACTGTACATCAGAATTGGGGTTCCTTGCAGATAGTATACTATAGTGTAATCGATAAGAAGGATTCGAATTACTAAGCTTACTAAGATTAAAGATGGATTACTAAGCAAAAATTGGAAGCGAAAGTCTGAATATCAAGTCTTTAAATAATATAAATATAAAAGATATAAATAATATAAACGTAAGAGCCTATTTGACTGCTGTTGTAGGTGTTTTAATAAGAATTTCATCGCTTTTGGTTACCGTGTTGTAGCCGTTCAATGCCACAAGTGTTTCGGAATTAAGGGCACGCAGCTCGTGACCAAAACTCAGTTTAGCGTTTCTGGGCTTGTATTTGAGCTTCAAAATAGCTTATTTGTGTACAGTATTCCTATTATTACAATTTCTAATTCCAATTTTTCCAATTTCAATTTTTATAATCCCAATTTTCTTATTATTACAATGTATCGCTCAGTTCATTTAACCTCTTTTGACATCCTACAAGGTTTTTTGATTATCCCAACATATAAAGGTCACAACCTTATTTAAAAAATAAAAAAAAATAAAAAAAAATCTGCAGCGCTGAACGATAGGAGCACATAAACCTGCTCCTACTTGTAAATGCATATAAATGGCAAAGATGAATGTGTCTTGCTTAATGGATCTACTGTGTTATATCAACACATTTCCTTTCCTCATGGTCTCTAAGAAAAAAAACCCTAAAAAGTTTTCCTCAACGAAAAGCTTTTCGTTATTTCCTGATAAGAAAACAATTTTTTTCAAAATGCTTTAAATGAAAACAAAATTTCCCCTACCATTTTTTAATTTTTTTAAATATTTTTTTAAAGGCTTTAGCCCATTTTTAGCTCATAAGAAAAAAAAACAACTAAAAAGTCTTCCTCCACAAGAAGCTTTTCGGTATTTCCTGATAAGAAAACCATTTTTTAAAAAACGCTTTAAATGAAAACAAAATTTCCCTTACCATTTTTTAATTTTTTCAAATATTTTTTTAAAGGCTTTAGCCCATTTTGGTGTGAAGTAGCATGCTGTTTAAGAAGTTTTATGCAGTGTTTGAAAGTCCCACGCACACATCAGTATCCCAGAGCCACTTGAACAAGCTGAATGTCCATCACACCCCCAAAGTCAAGTGGACTGTGTAGTATGACGCAATGCAGACCACCTCGAATACGCCTGTGTATATGTTATATGCCTGCTCTTAATTTCCCGGCTCAAACACTAAATTTTTTTTTTTTAAATATTTGAAAAATCCCTGTTTCATGTTTCGCTCTGTCCTTCGTCTGTCCTTTGGAAATCGGACTTTTTCCTCAATTCACCCAAGTTTTTTCCATTTCACCCATTTCACCCCTTACTCCTCCTGGTTTCTTGTATATTGTGAAGAGTGTGCTTTTCCTCTTATTTTTTTTTGTTTTTTTTACCTTTTTTGCTCTTAATTTCCCGGCTCAAACAGTAATTTTTTAAAAAAAATATTTAAATATCCCTGTTTCATGTTTCGCTCTGTCCTTCGTCTGTCCTTTGGAAATCGGACTTTTTCCTCAATTCACCCAAGTTTTTTCCATTTCACCCATTTCACCCCTTACTCCTCCTGGTTTCTTGTATATTGTGAAGAGTGTGCTTTTCCTCTTATTTTTTTTTGTTTTTTTTACCTTTTTTGCTCTTAATTTCCCGGCTCAAACAGTAATTTTTTAAAAAAAATATTTAAATATCCCTGTTTCATGTTTCGCTCTGTCCTTCGTCTGTCCTTTGGAAATCGGACTTTTTCTTCAATTCACCCAAGTTTTTTCCATTTCACCCATTTCACCCCTTACTCCTCCTGGCTTCTTGTATATTGTGAAGAGTGTGCTTTTCCTCTTATTTTTTTTTGTTTTTTTTACCTTTTTTGCTCTTAATTTCCCGGCTCAAACAGTAATTTTTTAAAAAAAAATATTTAAATATCCCTGTTTCATGTTTCGCTCTGTCCTTCGTCTGTCCTTTGGAAATCGGACTTTTTCCTCAATTCACCCAAGTTTTTTCCATTTCACCCATTTCACCCCTTACTCCTCCTGGTATCTTGTATATTGTGAAGAGTGTGCTTTTCCTCTTATTTTTTTTTTTTTTTTTTACCTTTTTTGCTCTTAATTTCCCGGCTCAAACAGTAATTTTTTTTAAAAAATATTTAAATATCCCTGTTTCATGTTTCGCTCTGTCCTTCGTCTGTCCTTTGGAAATCGGACTTTTTCCTCAATTCTCCTCAATTCTCCCAAGTTTTCCCCTTTCACCCCTAACTCCTCCTGGTATCTTGTATATTGTGAAGAGTGTGCTTTTCCTCTTATTTTATTTTTTTTTTACCTTTTTTGCTCTTAATTTCCCGGCTCAGTAAATTTTTTAAAAAAATATTTAAAAAACCCTCTTTCATGTTTCGCTCGTCTGTCCTTTGGAAATCGGACTTTTTCCTCAATTCTCCTTAATTCTCCCAAGTTTTCCCCTTTCACCCCTACTCCTCCTCCCTTCACAGTATACAAGATACCAGGAGGAGTAAAACTCCTCCTGGTATCTTGTATACTGTGAAGAGTGTGCTTTTCCTCTTATTTTTTTTTATTTTTTTACCTTTTGGGGGATTCTTTGGAAGATTCTGAGAATTCCGAGTTCCTATTGCTGGGCAGGACTGAGCACAAGAAACTGAGCAAAGAAAATCCTGGGAAGGAGTTATTAAGCTACCGGATTTAAAAGGGGTTTACAATAGATGGATATCGGAACGCAAAAATTTGACAATGGAGAGAAGTTCTTTTGTGGCCAAAGCCAAGCTCGAGAGGATCCTTAGAAAGTAAGAGGAGCACAAAATGAAGATTCAACGACTTTGCTGTATATCGTCGAGGACAGATTAACCGATACATGCCTTTCAACTTGCCTCTTGTGTGGAGGAACAAAAGAACCCTCCTTTTTACCATTTTTTTATTACTATTCCCTTGTTTGCTATAAGAACATGTGTCTTAATCGAAAAGAAAGAGTCTTTAGGACAGAAATAAAGAACAAAGAGGAATCCAAATAAAGGTACCAAATAGAAGAATAGGAAGGGTTCAAAGTGAGCCCAATGGGAAGTGGGAGGAACGTAGTCAACTTCTAATAACCTAACTGCGCGCTTCATGTATTGTAATAAAAAAAAAGAAAATGGCTTATGCCTTTATATAGGTTGTCGCTACAAGTTGTTCACTATGCTGCGCGGATGAAAGAAAAAAAAAAGGGCAAATTGAGATATTGTTTCAGATACAAAACGTTCAGACCATTATGATTTAGAAAAAGAAAGAGAAGAAAAATTAAGAAAAAGAAAGAGAAGACAAGGGTGTATATCTCATTTACCTTTCTGCCATAATCGCTCTATCTCATCGGTTTTTTAATAAGACTTAAATAAGTCGAGAACGGTACCTTTGAGGCCCCGCCCACTCCCAAAAGTAAAATAAGAAGAATAAATTAAAGTAAAAACTCAAGTAAGAAACTTGGTTTCGATTTTCTACAGACGAGGGGATTCGAATTGTCGAGATGTTCATTGTGTAACAGATCTGGAAGTCAGAAACAAAAATTTAGGGAATTTTGGGGTGATTTTCAGAAAATCCGCTGAAAGGGGTGTGGCCTCCGCAAAAGGAACGAATCTATTGGCGGATTGGGCCGAAACGTCAAATAAGAAGCATAGATTAAAAAAAATAATGGAAATAAATTGCGGTGATGGTATAACTTAAAATGAAATATGTCGCGAGTGTTTTCCTTGAAGCCCCGCCCACTCCCCACAGTAAAATTGAAAAACAAAAATTAAAAAAATTAGAAAATAATCTAAGTAATAAAATATAAATATAATAATGAGTAAAATTTACTTATAGATACATTACGGCGGTTTTATAAGATTTAGTACGAAGTGAATGTTTTCCTTCTAGAACACGCCCCCTCCAAAAAAAAATTAAATTAAAGAAGTAGAAGATTACTATAAAAAAAATAGATTGGAACATGTTGATGGATAAGTTTTTCGATGGCAAAGGGGGTGTTCGTTTTCTAGAAGGATCGTCTAGAAAGATGGATGCCCAAATAGCAATTTTATCAGATCTATTGATCTTGTTTTTTATTTTTATTTTGTTTTCCTCATATTCCCTATAGGAAATCTTTTTGGCACAGGAACAATTTCATTATCCGTACAGAAAATAAATGTTTCTATGCAGTACTAGTAGTACTGAAGTAATTGCACCGAAGAAGGCCATTTGGGCAAAATAGCATAATACGAAAAAAATTTAAACTTTCAGGTGTATTTTAAATTTCGCTTTCCTAGAAGGTTCAGCCGGTTTCCGCCATTGGGAAAAATAAGAAAATATATCATATAAAGTATATAAACGTTTATTGTATAAAAAAAATTATATATAGCTGTACATAGTATAGGTTCTAGCACTGGAATGACAATAAAACGTCGCCAAAAGGCATTTAAAAAAAAAAAAATGAGAGTCGAGCTTATAGTTACAGGCTGCTTATATCCCGTATGTTTGAATTGCTTCCAGCAGCGCTTTTGGGGGGCTGACTCGGGAATTAGCGTTACAGGACACGTTTTTCTTCACGCTAGCTTATGCGTTATAATACAGACAACTTATTTCGGTACATAAAGATCCCGAAATGGGCACGAAAACAAGAAAAAAATGGAATAAAATAAAATGAGGGCACTTGGGCTATTGTTAAGTCCAACAATGGTATTCTCTAACCCGGATTCAATGAGTTCAAATGCCTCAAGCAAAAATAAAACATTTTTTCAAAAGGCTCTAAATTGCCATTTTAGAAAGTTTCAAGATTTTAGTTGGTAAATTTAGTCATTTAAACTGTCTTAGTGAAGGGAATTATTTTCGATATTCCGTATCAGTTTTCTAAATAAACTTACTTTTTATATTATTAATTAAGTTCATTTTTTTTTAATATTGGCGTATAGGCATAAGCCTGTTGCCAAAGTTTATTATTAAAAATGTACATTTAAAACCGGGTAGGGGAAAGGGATATAACAGAACGCTGTTAAGTTCATTTATTTATTATTTTTATTTATTTATTTTTTATTGAATTATTTCTGTTGTAATAGTTTTTATTATTTATTTAAGTATATTATATTATATGATTTATTATTTATTTAAGTGTATTTTATTTTAGTATTTATTATTTATTTAAGTATATTTTATTTTTGTATTTATTATTTTTTAGTATTATTTATTAGTTAAATTAGGCAAACTTAGTACCCCTCAAAAGCTGTATCCCATTCTTAATGATGGTGTAAGTCTTAAAGGATTAAAGTTAAGAGCATTTAAGCTAAGCTCTAGGATTAAAATGGATTTGTGGTAAACTAGCGGTTGTTCTATTCCTCCCCCCCCCCCTCCTTTGGAAAGAACGTAATGTAACACGGGTTTGGGAGGGCGTACCATACAGATTGTAACCCTTTCGCGTTCGGGCCCCCCCTAGGACTAAGGCATTTTTGAAAAGCGAAGCGAAAAAGTCAAGATTCAGTGTTGCTGTGTCTTGTGTATGCAAAACAAGAGGGTGGTTGGTTGCATAGATGGTTTCTGGGAGAGTTTCACATGCCCATACGGGTTCCCCATGATAAACGAGACCTGTCATCACACAACCACGGCTCTATTTGTCACAGCAACCATAAAGCCTATCCACCAAAAACCGAAGAAATCCTTTGGCTGCTCTCTTGTTTCCCAGAGACTTGTTACCCCCTTCCCTCCCCCTGCAACTAGCTTCATTTCCTCCTCTTTGTATTCGTTCTTCTTTTAAATCTCAGGATTTAAGTGCTTTAAGAAACGCATCAACTAACAAAGCCAACGTCCGTAACGCACTGTTGAATTCAGCCTCTTTGCATTAGTGTAACCGTACTGTCAAGGGGCAACCGAAAAGTTGCGCAGGAAACCGTCGTGGGCCAGGCCGGACTTGTAGCGTTACTCCGGGACAGCCGTCCTTGATATTCATTCTTGCATCGTGCATCATTGGGGAAAGTAGGCCGGACTAACGCTACGAGTCCCGGCTTGGGCACGGCATGTGGTTCAGTTAACGTTCCTAAGATTCATTCTTGGGTCATTGGACCACTTGAGAAGGCAGGCCGGACTAAGGCTACGAGTTGTGGCTTAGGCGCGGTATTTGATTCGCTTACCGTCCCTAAGATTCATTCTTGCATCGTTGCACGAAGTTGCTCAACAGTGAAAAACAAATAAGCGCTAAGTAAATATAGGAAATTCTTCTACAAACTTAGTGCAAAATAATAAGGTTGATCTACTACTGATACCATAGACAATCCGAACATCACGTTAGCGTATTTGGTTCCATCGCCAAATACATATATGACGCGAAGTAAAGGGATTGACTGGTCTGGGAAACGTCTGTGAGGCATGCCGGGGCAACGCTAGGAAACCCGGGCAGGTCCCACTCGCTTTACTCGGTCCATAATTGTTCGTTGGAGCAACTGAGAGGCAAGCCGGAGTCATCGTACAAGTCCGGCCTGACCCAAGTCAGTTGTCTGCGTTACCTTTTTAGTGCCCCTGATGGTACAAATCTAGGCATGAATCTTCAAACAACAATACCAAACAATAGACTCCCATTGTTCCGAACACATATTGAAAGAGAGGAAAAGATAAAATCCTTCTTTTGCCATCCTTTCTCACCAAGTAAAAAATTACCCACCAAAAAGAAGAAGAGAAATAGGGTGTCAATCAATATACTCTGGCGGATATTCCGGAGCACGTTTCCTCTCCCTTAGAGTACTTGCAATCCTGACAACAGAGCCCTTGTAAAATCTTGTAACACCCTTTCGATCTATACGCATAATGATGATGTAAGAAAAGAATGAAGTTTTAAACCCATTTTTTTCGGACGAAAAAAAAATGGTTCAACATGTATAGCGGCTGTGTAAATACTTAACAGCCGCTTATCTCTAGCACAAACGTGTCCTCGATGATGGATGAAGACGCTACAATCCATAAAGGAAGAAGACATCCGCCTTAGTTCTCTCTTGTATGACAATTTGAGTCATTTTTTATCTCCTTTCACGTATGGTGAATGAATAAAAGCTACGTTAAGGCTGTTCGGGAACCAAAAGAAAGAAAGAAGGCTAGGATAAAAGAAGATAAAAAATGAGAATAAAAAGATAATAAGTCAGTGGGTACAGAAAAGTAAAAAAAAAACTGTCGGGCGGAACAGCTCACAGATGACTTCGCACAATGTAAACGCCGTACATAAGATGACTTCATCTGCCAGATTTTTCAACTTATTCAGCGTTTGAAATGCATTGGAAGCCGTCATCAAGATAAAGAGAACGGCAGTGTTTTATTTTTTATGCTTCTTTATTGTTATCAATTACGTCGGTAAGGGTTTCGCCTCAATGTTGGGGGGGTTAAGTTACACCGCAAAAAAGTTATAGAGTCGGAATTAGGATCAAATTTTCGTGACCCATTTAGCCTTAACGGGAATGTCTAGTATACAGTATTAATCCCGTCCTAAAGTAAAAACTAGAAGCCGGACTAACGCTACGAGTCCCGGCATTTGGTTCGGTTACGTCGGTAACAGTCCCTAATATTCATTGGCGTCATTGCACCATTTGGGGAAGGCAGGCCGGACTAACACTTCGAGTTGCGGCTTAGGCGCGGCATCTCGTTCGGTCACCGTCCCTAAGATTCCTGCTTGCGTTATTGCACTATTTGGGACGGCAGGCCGAAGCAACGCGACGAGTCGCGGCTTCACTTTGTAGGAATACATCGGTAGCTTGAACTTGGGACCACAATAGTGCGTGTGACGTCATACCAGGTCATTTTCCTCTTGTTACGGAAGAATGTGGGTTAACGCTACAGCGCAAGAAATTAGAGAGGGATAACCAGATTTACAACCAAATTTTCGTTACCCATTTAAGCTTAACAGGAACGTGTTACTAGTACAGTATGAATCCCGTCCCAAAATAAAAGCTAGAAGCCGGACTAACGCCACGAGTCGCGGCTTAGGTGTGACCTTTGGTTCGGTTACCGTTCCTAACATTCATTCTTGCGAAATTGCACCATTTGGAAGGGCAGGCCGGACTAACGTTAGGAGCCGCGGCTTAGGCGTAGCATTTCTTTCCATGACCTAATTATTCATTCTTGCGTCATTGCACCATTCGGGAAGGCAGGCCGGACTAACGCTACGAGTTACGGCTTCGCTGTGTGGGACTACTTCGGGAGTTTGAACTTGGGACCAGAATAGTCGGCGTGACGTCATAACGGTGCTACAGAAGAATCCTCTTGTTACAGAAGAATCCTCTTGTTATAGAAGAATGTGAGGCTAACGCCTACTGCTTTTGCAAGATTATGGAACCATTAGTATAAAAGAAGAAACATAGAACAAAATACCGTCTAGGACAGAACATTATTGGCATATGTATAACCACCTGCTGATGATTCTCGCACCTTATGTAAATTCTTGGGTTTTAAAGGACCGCCTATTTGATAGGAACGGCTCGACAATGGATACGTGAGACCACAACGAGTCCTGTCCAAGATCGGCGTTGTCGTGGCCGCCCAGTGCTTTTAAGAAAGCCCCCTGTGGGGGTGTATACATCCCAGCAGGAAAACTGTGGGAAGAGGTGCAGAAGGAAATAAATAGAAAAATCATTGGAGGCCAAAATCGTTTATAGTGGATATGGCCCATGTCAACAGCTTTTCTTTTTTTTTCTTTTTAGCAATTCTGCCCTCTTCTTAAACCTTCATATCTCTTTCTACATATGTTATTCCTTATGTTGTCGCGTAAGAAAATCTTTTAGTTGAATTTTACTCCACAAAGGCGAAAAAACTTTTCTGAATTTTTATAAAAACATGAATCACCCAATATGGTAACACACGTAGACATTATTATGGAAGATGATGCTATTTAAGTCTACCTTCAAACTTTACTGTCTCGCTTTTATTTAACTGAACTTATTTTTTTAAAATACGGGAAATTCTTTTGAATTTTGAATTTGGCGGGCACAATGGAATGTAGTATAAATCAATAGGAAACACACAAACACACGGGTAATTGAGTATTCAAGAATGTCGAGATGACTACGCCCAACTTATAATTCTTGCATTTGCAATTTGACATAACAATATGTCCATTCTTGGACAGGAGTTTTGGACATATGGGGCAAATAACGAAATAATAATGAAGAGAATTGTATACTGATGTGGGGGCAAGGTAGTATACCATCGTTTGTATAGTGCAAAGCTCTACAGACAAGCCTCCATGTTTAAAACATTATTGCAACAATAGAGTTAACATTGCGGATTTTGATTGACATGACAGAACAGTCAATAGCGACAGAAAAGCCGCGTTTCCGCCAACAGGTAGAAGCAGTTTTGATAACTGATCCTTCTATGTACTATAGAATCCATTTCACTGGTTCTGATCTATTTTACCTAGCGGCGGTTTTTAACAATAAAGGTTTCTAGAGAGACATCCCTTCTGACGAGTTTTGATGCCGAAAAGTGGTTTAAAACCCATCTGTTTTGCGTTTTTACATTGAAATATCTTACTGTACGATACGTTCTACAAGACCCAGTAGATCCGTCTTATCCGTCCAAAGTTTTGACCCTTCCTCACTTGCTTTTCACTTGCCATGAAAAACGGAAAGGAAATCCTTCTTACTCTAGAATTTCTACTCTTTTTATTAACATTTTTCGGTTTCTAGAAAATCCTTCTTGGATTATAATTTCTAAAAGCGGGAAGCTTCTCGGAAGGAAAAATTATGCTACCTTGATTTTTTTTTTTTTTTTAATTTTAACTACTTAATGTTAAAAAAAAATTAATAGAAGGTCTAAGCGGTACGATTTTGTGTCGAATTTGAATGGAAAGGATGCTAGTTTAGCTAAAGCGAGGTTGTGGTCTCCTTTTTTATAAGAAGATTCTCTCCAAACATGCATACAAATAGCTGTTGTTGTTACCTTTGGGTTTGCCGTTCGGTCGGGGGATGGGCAGGGGGGGGGATTATCCATTGTGGTGCTGAGAGCCTTGTAATCATTCGAATGCCTATTGCCATGAAATCATGGAATCATAAAATGCATGAAATCGATTGGATAAGGTAAAGAAGCTGATACTTTCTTTTCATTTTCTTTTCAAAAGTACCCTCTTCGGATTCAACAATTGCGAATGGGAGAAGGAAGCAGCTGAATAGGAGAAATATTTTCTTTGCGAATGAAAAATTAACTAAAAACGTTTGGGATCATCCCCAGATTGGGTATCCTTGGAAGGAAAAGAAAGTCAACCATTGTAACATGTGCTGTGGTCAAAAATATCTAACTTAATTAACTCATTGTTGCTATATTACCGAAAATGCTTGCATCGTTGCACCCTTTGGGAGGGGAAGCCGGACTATCGCTACGAGTCGCCGCATTTCGTCCGGTTACCGTCCCTAATATTCATTCCTGTTTTTGCACCTTTTGGGAAGGTAGGCCGGACTAACGCTACGAGTCGCGGCTTAGGCGCGGTATTTCGTTCGGTAGCCGTCCCTAATATCCATTCCTGCGTCGTTGCACCTTTTTGGGAAGGTAGGCCGGACTAACGCTACGAGTCGCGGCTTAGGCGCGGTATTTCGTTCGGTAGCCGTCCCTAATATTCTTTCCTGCGTCGTTGCACTTTTTCGGAAGGTAAGCCGGACTAACGCTACGAGTCGCGGTATTTCGTTCGGTAGCCGTCCCTAATATTCATTCTTGCGTCATTGCACCAATTGACAAGGTAGGTCGGACTAGCGCTACAAGTCGCGTCGTTAGAACTATGATAAGAATTACCTACTTTAGTTAATTTATAACAATAATTACATTTCCTAAGAATGACCCTTAAAATACTTAAATACTGCCTAAATTATGTTTTTCCTATACAAGTTGAGGAATAGCATGGAAATGAATTCCAGTACCCTTTTGACAGGCGTTTCAGGAGCATATCTGCAGCTTTTACATATGGATGTCATGGCGAGTGATGAATCCGTGCTCATCTTCCGGAGCCAATTGAATGTATTGGGGGCTGAAATGTCTTGGAAGATTCTTCGAGTACAGCACTGTACTGGATCCTTCAGCTGGGGCAAGTCTGAGCAGTCTACAAAGTATACAACCCCCTTCCCCCCCCCCCAAGTGCCTTTTTCTGCCATTTCATGCTTCTTGATACGCTTTTTAAAGGTTCTTTCTCATCTTACGGCCAAAATGGGAAAAGGGTCCAGAAAACTTTGTTTTCTCTATGTTTTATGCAAATTAAGACTCTCCCTCTTTCGTATTCCGAGAGTAGAGAAAGGGCTCAAAACTCGTGTGTCTTTTAAAGTTTGGGCCTTTTTTATTGGTTATTTTTTGGTCTTGCCCACTTTTGAGAAAGCTACGCAACTTTGCCAGACATAGAAGCAAGCGGTCCCTTTAAGCCAAACTTGAAGCAAAAGGTCAAAATGAGCAAGACTCTTACTTTTCAAACGATTTTTTAAGGGTTAGGGAGAACCAAAAAGGGTGAAACGAGTGACGTTATGTTATTTATCTTGCCAGACTAGTTTAAAGAAATTTTCATTTTTTTTCTCCTTTTTCTCCACAATCTGTTTCTTCCAAGACGTCTTAGGAGTTCTAAGATGTCTCTCGGTTCAGTTCGCGGTGTAGCAAGCCAAATCTTTTTTTTCCGAGTTGAAATGCAGCACGTGCGGTAGAAGATTTCTTGTGCGGTAAAGGGCACAAATAGATCTGTAAAAATTGATGGGAAATTTCCTTTTTCCTTTTCAGTTTGCTGCTCTTGCGGGGGCCGAACATCTTTGAACCCACGAACCCGCGTGGAATGCATCGATAGTCAAGGAAAAGAACCGAAAAAGAGAATAGGGGAACCCATTATCTGATCTAGTTTAGGCCTGCCAAAAGCCAAAGCAAACTGTCAGCTATAATTAGTATCAAATTTCCCTTTCGCTTGTCCTCGCTAGATTACTGGAGGCGAGGTTTCGAGTACACAGTATGGGCTGTACCGTACTGTTTTCAGTGCAGTGTGCCCCTTGTAAAATTCCTCTTATACCAAACTGCTGCTCGCTTCCCAGGTGTGGGACAATAAGAAGCAGATGTCCTTTTGCGAGTCTTTAGTAAATAGATCCAATAATTCGTATTTTTTTTTTTAAACTTACATTGAAGGCTTAAAGCCCTGCTGATCTCGGGAGGAAGCTGGATTTGAAGACACTTTGGGAGCGGTTTTTGTTCCTTTTTCATGGTTGCGTTGGTTACTACGCGTGGTAAGGCCAACAATGAAAAGTCGACTTGGGTGGCTTTTACAGTTGAGAGTGACTCACTGAATGCTCTAGACTCGATTCATTGTTGCCAAATAACAAGGCCAAATTGTGGTACATTTTCCAAGTGGCGAGAAAAGACACGTGTTCTTTTTCATTGTTGCTCTGATCGCAGGCCATAACAGAAAGCGACGGGGTTACTCAGCGTTGAAAGGCCAACAATGAAAACTCGACCTTTGTTGGCATTTAAAGCGCCTGTTGCAGCCCCGTGAGAGTGACTCAGTACAGTACATTCACTGCTAAAGAAAAACGCCCAATTGTCTTACATTTCATAGTTGCTAGAAGACAGGTATGGGGTTGGGCAAGACATTGCTGCCTGTACTGCAACAATGACGTTGCCCGGTTTCTAGCTTCTACCGCCGTAGTGCAGTGTTTCAGCAGCAGTCAAACTTTCCAGTTGTCATTTGGAAGTCGCGGCTCCCGTATCGCGTTGCGCTCTATCCCACGAGAGCATGGGGGAGGGCGGAACACTCTTGCGTCAAAACTAGAGGTGATTTCTGCATAATCTCTTGACAGTAATGTAGCTAATATGGTGTTAAAGAAGAAGGCAGTTTAGTTTTTCTTAATTTTTCAAATGCAAATTAGTTTTCTTGCAAGTCAAATCACAGACAGGGAATCCAATAATATCCTAATATTAAAATCAAATAATATTATAATATTAAAATCAAATAATATTATAATATTAAAATCAAATAATACTATAATATTAAAATCAAATAGTATTATAATATTAAAATCAAATAATATTATAATATTAAAATCAAATAATATTATAATGTTAAAATCAAATAATATTATAATATTAAAATCAAATAATATCAAAATATTAAAAGCAATCAAATAAATGAATGAATCAAATAGTATCATAATACTGTACTACTAATAAATCTTTAGTAAACTAATGTTTGAAACCTAGTTTTGTGAACTAATTAAACGTAACGAAACCAAGTTACATGAAACTAATTAAAAAAATTTCGGTATCACAATTTCTAAGAAATCATTTGACATTTTAGATACAGAATTATAGTTCCTTGGGTGCCTGTCTGTCTCTTGCATCCGTTCAAGGGGTTTTTCCCTTCATTTTTGGTCTTGTGACTGTTGCTAGTTTAAGCTTTCACCCCAAATTTGCGTTAGTTATTAGAGAGGGTGGCTTTCTTGGCATTGAACCCCACATGTGTTTCTTGGAATGTTTCTTTCTTCCTTTTTTTTTTTTTTTTTTCCTTTTCACAAGCAAAGGAAAACGGGGAGTGTTAAGATTTTCGTTTGGTAGGCAAAAGAGGTTTCAACATGTGCTTTCTAAGCTGTCCTCGTTAAAAAATATTGTTAAAACTCGGCAAGGCAGAATTTTTTAGACGGAGCTGGGCGTAACCCAAGCATTAGAAGGTTTATGGGGATGCTATATGTATAGTATACGTACCCGTGTACCCTGAAAAGATGTGATGAGGCTGGGCGAAAAGAGAGAGGAGAAGAGAGGTTTCTTGACAGATGGAAACCGTGCTCATTAAGCAGCAGCTAAAGTAAGCAGGGGATTCCAAGTTGGGAACCAGAATGAGCGAGAAGAAGAGAAGAGAGAAGAACCTTTTTCGGCGCTTTTTGAGGGTTGTTCTTGGTACTACTTGGGTAGTAGGTACCCAGAAGGTGCCTTGCAGTCTGCCGTGTTGGAATGCCCCCTTGTCCAAGGAGCAGTATATGCCCGAAGAGTATGGAATGACAAAAAGAAGTTGGGTTATAGGTATGGATATTCAGCGCTACTTTCGGTCTACCGTAGTCAGCACTGTTAAGATGATACGTCAAGAATCCATCAAGAAACTGAGGGGACTTTGGATATAGGCTTCAAAAGGAGATCAATCCTTACCCGATGGCATGCCTTGAATTGATGAATTGTACTATATCTCGTCCAAGAAGCTCTTCCTATGCCAAAATCTGAAACGTGAAAGGCCCACGATAGCATAGGGAAGAGCGGAACGCTTTTGCGCAAAATTTTGAGGAGATTTCTATAAAATCTCCTGACAGTAAAGTTGCTAAGATGATGCTAAAGAGCAAGGAGGAGGAAAATATGGTATTTTTGCTTGCACAAATTTGAGAAATGGAAATGAATTTCCAAACAATTGAAAAATAGCCAAAGCGCGCATTTGGGAACTGTGGAAGAAAAGTTCTTCCCTTAAGATACCGATTTAGTGGATTTTTCTTAAGGAAAATTGCGTGCAAACAGGGTACAAAGCGACATTCCTTAGAATTCATGAATTGTATTATATCTCGTATAAAAGTAGCTAACGCCCTACGAACGTTTTCCTTGTGAGCTCAGTTTGGGATGCCACGATAGCATAGGGAAGGCCGGAACGCTTTTGCGCAAAATTTTGAGGAGATTTCTACGAAATCTCTTGACAGTAAAGTAGCTAATATGATAGTAAATTGCAAGGATGATGAAAGTTTTGGATTTCTGCCTTCATAAATTTGGGAAAGGGAAATTAGATTCCCAGCAAGCGAAAAGAGCCGATTTGGGAACTGTAGAAGATTTGTTCTTCCCGTAGGTATGGTTTTATTTTTAAGGAAAATTGCAGAAAACTGGGTACAGTATAAGTACCGCACTAGGATAGGTACTGGTACTGTACTGTTGTGTGTTGACTGTAACCAGAATATTACTAACAACAAAATGGCTTGGAAAAGGCCAGACTGCATGGCTCTTGGTGTATGTCAAAGGAGGATAATAAAGTGGAGGAAACTATAGACTCTTTCGTAGTGGATATGGATGAGAAAAGAAGGATGTGGGAGATATAAGAAGAAGCTATTGTTGTATGTCGACGACCACATGCTGACAAAAGAAATGCTTTGGATTTCACCGCCATGGCCAAGGCTTTCATCTTCTAAGGTTTCGGTTTCGTTTTTTTTTAAGTACATATAATAGACAAAAAGGCGGTAACAATGAACTCGTTCTTATACAGCACCAATTCTCGTCGTCTTCTTTTTTTCGAGTGTTTAGTTTGTGTCTCCCTTCGTCGGTGCCACGCTGTCTAGCATATGTGTGCTCATTAAAGAGGAAATGAACAGGAAGAGAGAACCTCATTTTCTCTCTCTCTGGCTGGTGCGGTTTGGCCCCTCCACCGTTTGTGTAGCGTTGACAGACAGAAGCATTGAGATTCGCAACGGGGATTTTTACCAGACTGAAATTGAATCCCAAGGAAAGTCACACTTTTTTGTTGTATTTCTGAAGGGGCAAGACAGAGATATAAATGTCGTTCAAAGTGACAGTTTTACTTAGCCCACATCCTGAAGGCTTAATTGCGGCTTGTTTAGAGAGCGTTTGGGATAAAACCGCAGAAACTTCAAGGATAACTTGAACCAAAACATGAGCTGACTAGCAAGGAGGGAAGTACAAAGGTTTGCTGCAGTATTCACCGAAAAATCACGTGGAGAGATTTTGGTGGATTATTGTAGTAGACACATTTCTAAGCACGATACTCTTTGGTCCAAACTTACTAGAAGCAGCCGTTCGCGAACTATAGGCATTTAAACTTGGCGTGACGTCACGGACGGGACATAGCGTGCGCCTTACGGCGCGCTGGAACTTCTTTCTTCCATAGCTCCCTTAATAGGTCATGCATAAATGGAAGAAAAATATGGTTAGAAACTAGATTTTCTGCCGTATTTAATGCAGCAATGTTTTCAAGTGGCTGCAGCTTTTGAAGAAGGAAAACTTTCGTTATTTACGTGAAGCAGGAGGTTGAAAAAGTTGAAAAGGCACGCTTGACACGTGATTTACTATTGTAGCTGGGAAGTGGATGCTTTTAATGTCGTGTAAGGCAAACAAGATCAAGCCAGTCTGTTACTGGTTAACATAAAGACGTTGAGAAGTATCGAGTGTGTTGGAAGATGGTTATGATTTGTGCCAACTTTACTTGTGGGGGCATCTGGTAAGTCCTTGTCAGTGGGACCCCATTACTGCGTTAAATTTAAAGCTCTTAAGTCGCTTTTCCGTTCTTTTCCGTTCTTAAATCCGACAATGCGATTCTGGCAAATCTCCTTTGTCACTTTGCGAGCAATACCAAAACTTCCTGTTGTCATTTGTGAAGACAAAAAAGGAAACAGAGATGGATTTATATTCTCTCCTTCTCCTCTTTATTTTCTTTTGCCCTTCTAGATGGATTTCATCTTTTTTTTAGTAAAGTTCCGTTCGTCTCCGATTTTGGATAAACGCCATCGCTTTCAGAAGGATAGACGGGGATAGGTTGTGTGGTTTACGATAGGGTCATTCCATTCCCTGAAAAAGGGCTCAATCAAGGCCCTCGTGGACATATAAGGGACCTTTTATTATGTTCAGTCGCTTTCGTATGGGAAACCTCGAAAATCGAGGACTTTGATGAAAATCTTACCACTATACACAGGCAAGGCTGCTCCCATCAGTCCACAACATCCTTTACATGTGTGTTACCCCATGTTTTCACAAAGCAATTCAGTTGCTGGACAGGGAACAAGGGACGTTCTCACAAGTATTGAGATTCGAACATTTAGGGGAGATTGTACCACTACTACCCTATACCATACCATACCCATACGATTCACTTCCATTCCAATCTTTTAATGCCGTGACATCACGTAGACATCCCGCGTCTTTTGTATGTGGAGTGCTTGTCGTCTTTTAGGATCTTTTGGTTAGCATAGGGTGGCTTAGGGGGGACTTGAATGTCGATGTTCGTATTGAATCATAATAGCTCTTTTGAATTGCACAGAGCCAGGCTTCCTGATTTCGTGTTAGGTTAGGTAAGGCCCCCCTCTTCTTCTACCTGACAATCCGGCTACCGACCTTCCCCCATAAGGCCATCCCGGACTCGTAGCGTTACTCCGGGCTGCAGGGCCATCCGCCGTAACGCAACAACGAAACTAGAACCTTCTTCAGGCTACCGACCTTCCCCCATAAGGCCATGCCGGACTCGTAGCGTTACTGCGGCCGGCAGTGCCATCCGCCGTAACGCAACAACGAATAAAAAGCGAAGGTAGAAGGTAGAACCTTCTTCAGGCTGCCGGCCTTCCCGGACTCGTAGCGTTACTGCAGCCGGAGGGCCATCCGCCGTAACGCAACAACGAATAAAAAGCGAAGGTAGAAGGTAGAACCTTCTTGAGGCTGCCGGCCTTCCCCCGTAAGGCCTTCCCGGACTTGTAGCCTTACTCCGGGCGGCAGGGCCATCCGTTCGCAAGGCAGCAACGAATAAAAGGTGAAGGTAGAAGAAGAGGGGGGTCTTGGTTGACAAAAGTGTACAAAGTTAACAAAAGCGGAAAAGCTACTGGAAATTGTGGGGAGTTTGAGGGTTAGTGGGGTGAATTGAATATACTTTGAGTTGGAATAAGTGGGGATAATTAGGCGTGTAGGAATTTTTAAAGTTTACCTCCCTAACTGTAAAGCAAGCTGTAGAGGAAAGAGGGGGGTATTCGTCACGCTCTTTGCGAGTCATCAAGAAGCGGGTTTTGGGGGCTCTTTGTATCCCGTTATGGGAACGTGTGGGGTAATTCATATGTGGTTTAAAACTCCCAAACAGGGGAGAAAAAAAACTGAAAATATTTTCAAAAAAAATTGAAAAAAAAAATGCTAAGAAAAGGGACTTGGGGGACTTGAAGAGTGTCCAACGTGTCTAGTACTGTACGGTACAATACGATGTGTGGGTTCCCAGCAGCATGCTGTCTTTGTGACATGCAAGTGAGATGACTTATAGGTGCTATTGTGTGTCACCCTGCAGGGATAGATAAATATAATAATAATAGAGTATGTCCATGCTCAGTTGCCCACCCAAGGAAAAGCTGGTTGCTGTAAAAGTATTAGCATGTTTGGAGTACGGTGTGGTGTGGTGTGGTGTGGCTAGTTTCTAATTCGGGCTCGCGATTTCTAAAACCGGCCAAGCGAGTCAAAGCTCCATTTCTGTTACAGCTTACAGGTGCTTTTTTGAGTCCAAGAGAGAATGAATGAATCAGCACATATTTCCGGATTAAGACACTTTGGGGAGCTACCAGCTGCTTTTTTTTTTTTTTTTTTTTTTTTTGAGATTGCTGTCTGGATATGCTTGGTTAAGGAACTGATAGATGGTTGATTAGGATCTTTTTTTTGGTAATAAATTTTTTACGTTTCGTGGATTTAGTGTTGGATATTGCTAAAGGGTTGTGTATTGAGAAAAGGGTCGTCAATAATATTCTAAATTACTTTACAAGTATTAGGAATTCAATAAATAATACAGTAGACGACGCTTATAGTGATCAGGTTTGAGAATACTGATTCAATGAAGCGGTGATTCTAATAACCGAAAATTGGAACGCTACGATGAATCGGCGCGTGAAACGAATTGGCTTGTTTAAACCAAAAAAACAAAGTATCGTCTACTTTTTGACACTTTCCCACCCGTTTCCTTTTTCTAGATTCTAGATTTTCTAGATTATTACACCCATTGTTGTTTACTTCGTAACGATGTTTGTGTTTGCTAGGGATGATTGAGGAATTCCTAACTTAACGGCCGCTTCGCTTTGCGATAAATCTTTTAAATTCAACTTGTTGTAAGTTTCAATGAGCCGCAACTTTGAAGATTGACCCTATACTATCCCCATCATTGTTAACCCAAAGTTTCCATCAAAAAAGCGCAACATAATGGTGATTTCCAGGTTCAGATTCTATATAACCTATACTAAAGGGATATGAGGTAAAGTAATTCGATGCTAAACTGTACGGGACAAGGCAACAATAGGACCTGGAATGGGACCCTTTGGACCAGCGTCGAAGGGTCGTATGTTTGCATTGCATGTATTCAAAAGTTTCTCCAAGGTCTTTTGGCTGGTTTGGTCTTGAGCTTTTGGAAAGTGCTGTACTGGACGTACACAGTGTACGAGTCGAAAAGGACAGACATACAAACACATTACAGGCACACTTGATTAAGGGGTTTGCTGTGTACTGCTCCTTAAAACGAAGGGGCTACTTCCGTTTCAACTCTTTCCGATGGCCTCTTTCGCGGGGGTGGAAGAAGGTTTTCAAGGGTAGGTGTTGTATCTTGTATCCCTTTTAGCCACTTGTTCTTTTCGGTTTCTTCTGCAGCTTCCATGTGCGTATTAAAGAGCCGTTGTTTCCTCTCATTGACTGTTGCCATAATTTCCCAAAGTCTCGGCTTGCCTTTCTGGAGGGACAACTGAACTTTGCTGGGCTTGTTATGCAAAGTTTTTTTTTCAAAGAGGAAGACACAAGACAGGATTGGAAAAAGTCGGCGGAGTGTGCCGTTGTGTCGTGTCGTGACACTAACACGGGGGACAAGGCGGAGGGCAGCAGTAGCTAAAAGCTTCCTTGCTTTTAAAAGCTTTTTCTATTTTAAGAGGATATGCACATTGCTTTCGCTCCAAAGTCTGCTGCGAGTTAGGTCTGCTTTGTTTCGACGTGGGCCTGTTGGCCTTTCTCTTAATGTGCCTTGCTTAATGGCGACTTCGCTGGCTTCTCTGGCACTTGAAGAATGTCCTGCTGCACTCGTTCTATTGCTGCGGTTCAGTTCCAAACTTCAAGGTTGGGATAAGAGTGAGCATCGAGCCCACCAGGTTCTTTGACGAAGGAAGTACAAAAGTGTATTTTATTTATTTATTTTTTTTAAAAACAATGGATCACAAATTAGGCGTTACGGGTGGTGCAGGATAAAACGTGGCTCGGCACACTAATTCACTTGTTGGAACCGAAAAAATGCTAATGGAGATCAAGGGAGACATAGTGTGGTTCTGTTTCTTGTTAGGAAAAAGGAACTTGACCGGAAAAGACGGTTGACAAAAGAAAGACAGATTTTTAAGGCTCCTGTATTACTTAGCATTATACGCCACGATACTGTGAGGAAGAAGGAAGTTCCCTTTAGGTAAAAAGTGTAAAAGGTTAACTTTCTAGACTATATTCAAAGTGCCACCAAAAGAGCAAACGTTAAGTCAAGGCTGTCTTAAGAAAATAGAGTAGAAAATCTCCTTTCCATTGATGTTTTACTTGCTATCGTGCGCGGCGTACTAACGAAGCTACTGCGGATAGAAGTTGCACCACGGGAGCTTCCTAAGCTACGCCGCGACACGTCCGTGACGTCATCATCAGGCTTAACTGCTCATAACTCGTGAACGGCGTCTCGCCAACAATTGCAACCAAGTGCATTCTTCCTAGTATGATGATGCAGTTCATAGCAACACAGAAGGGAATTCAAAGCAACACAGGTCATAGCGGTAGCGAATAAGCTAATAGAGAAGGTGCTTGGATATTCATTTTTGTCCTTTTCATTGTTCATCTGCTGGGAAAACGATAACCATTCGGAATGGGTTACGACGCTTGTAGTACCAACAATGAAAACTCGACTTCTAACCGGCTTCAAAGCTTCTATTGAAGCATGTTGAAAGTGATTCACTTCACAGTTTCGTTCTTGCTAGTTTCGTTCTTGCTAAATGAAAGCTTCCCATTGGCTTACGCAGTCATTGTTGCTGGTAAACATCAATGTTATGATTGGAAACGCAAAGGCAGTATAGGTACCCTTATAGCCAAGCCACGAAACACTCTTACATGAAAGTATAGAAGATTTCCTACAAATTCTCTTGACAGTAAGGTAGCTCTATGATCAGTGAGTCGTGTAACAAGCCGAGTAACTGGTACCAGTCGAGTAACTGGTCTAATTTCCGCCTTAATAAATTGGAAAAATTCCAATTAAACCATTACCAATGTATTACCAATGTCTTACCAATGTATGTATTACCAATGATTGGGTGATATGGAAAGGACAAATCGAGGAGGCTATTTAGTGACTATTTATAAGCCGTTGAGGCAAAGTTCTCATGCACCTTGGAACATTAATTTCGTATGCGAAAATGTCCTCTGTTAGCCCGCTGCTTTAAGTGAGTGGGGGTCCTTTTCAATGTTACAATCTTAGCAGCGGAGACCAGAGGAGAAGACACATACAACACACATCTGGTGACCAGAAAAACCCACACAGACCCCAGTTTTGAGCGATGGCCCATGAAAGATGGCTTTTCGAGTGGGCCCTTCTTGGTCCATGCTCACGCACCGTCAATTCCTTCGCATGGAAATATGTGTGGAAACCGTCCTTTCCTCTTAAGCTCCCTTCTACTCCCTCCCAAACCAGGCCCCAAACCCAACTTCTTAAGTGTGCGGAATATGAAGACAAAAACTCAACTCAGATTTTCAATTTTGTTTTATTTTTAAAATCTTAGTTTCGTTTTTGAATTGTGGAAAGCTTCTGTGGATTTATTTCATTTATTGCATTGATTGCATTGATTGGCACTTTTGATCCATACAAGTTTGAAGAAGCTAAGGAAAGAGAAGAGAGAAAACTGAGAGGAAAAGGATCTATGGAATAATATAGGCCAGAAAGGCGTCCTAAATGGATGTTGCTGTGCGCTCAAGACTTTGCCAAAGCAACTTGACACCTTTCTTTCAAACCCGCCTTTGGCTGGGGGTTTTCTTGACGAAAGTTTAAAGGAAACATTTGGGGATAGGGGGAAGGGAAGGGAGGTTTGCTTTTGCTTAAGCAAACTTGTAAGAAGAATTTAAAGGTTCTTGTCAATTATAGCAATTAGCTACAGCCTCGCGACGGAACGAAGTTAACCCTTCCTTGCAACTTGACGTATGTTGGGCCTGTTTGCTGTTTGCCTCTCGAATTGGTCGCGAAAGCGCACAACTAATCCAAGTTAACCTCAGGTTTGTTCATATAGACCCCGACGTGCCCTTGCGTAATGACATAAACGTTTTGAGAGGTTAAATGATTCTACGACTGAGCGACGTAAAGCTAAGCCGGAATTGGGGAATGAATCCCGGCTAGCAACAGTTCCCCCGTTCCCTAATTATTCGTTGTTGCGTTATGCGGGTGGCCCGGCTGGCCGCAGTAACGCGACGAGCCCGGATGGCCTTATGGGAGAACGTCGGTAGCCGTTTCAACGTGAACGTTTTATTGCGATGATGCTTCTCGTCCGCCCGGAGTAACGCTATGAGTCCCCCGATGGCCTACGGGGGAAAGTCGGTAGCTTTTCAAGGTTCACGTTTTATTGCGATGATGCTTTTTGCTTTCCTTTTTTTTTATTGTGGTGTTGCTTTAATGTTAAAGCCCAATCAATCTTTTCATGTGTTTCTTATTTTGGCAAGGTTTCGGGCGAATGTTTTAGCGCAAAGAAAGAACTTGTAAGGTTTTTGCATTACTTTTTAAGGGCTTCCCTAGTTTTGCCGTCAGTAATGAACACAAACCAAGGCACTAGTGTAGAGAGAACCAGCGTGGGTAGTGGAAATAGAAGGAAAAATTTTTAAAAATTAAGGAATAATTCCGTCTCAAGGACAAGGCAGCGACTGAGCGACGTAATGCAAGCCGGACTTGTGAAACGAATCGTAGCTAGGATAGTTCCCACGTCCGCTTATTATTTTTTGCGTTATGGCCGATTGCCCAGCCGTCCTGCCGCCCGGAGTAACGCTACGAGTCGCGGATGGCCTGATGGGGCAAGGCCGGTAACCTTTGCAATGCGAACGTTTTATAGAATTGATGATTCGCGGCCGGCCGGAGTAGCGCTACGAGTCCGGCATGGTCTGATATGGGAACGTCGGTAGCTTTTCAATGCGGATGTTTTATTGCAATTCTCGCTTCTCTTTTTTCGTACCATGCTAGTGCCAAAAGGTGGAAAAGCAAAAGAGGGGTAAGCAGTAACGGGGGTTGCTTTTAGTTTCCGGGTCGTATTTTTTCAACAATAGGAGAAACTACGCAGGTTCCAATTAAAGTGCTAGCGAAGCGTGTCGAATACTGGCAAGGCACGTGACCGACACCTCTCTGTGCTATTGTCGCCAACTTCGGAACATGCAGCATGTCAGGGGTAAAAAGCTTACATGTGCACCCCCCCCCCTTTTTTTTTTTAGAGATAGCGCTGCTACCCTACCACGGAGGTAAGAGAACGTAAGTACTCATTGTTGTAAGAAATTGAAGGGCTTGAGCGTGACTGGAAACGTTCGTTCTCTTTTTTTTACTTTGAGTTTTGGTGAATCTGATGGTGGGAAATTAATTTAAAGCTTCCCTTGATCAAATCGAGATTGAGAGATTATTAGCTTGATAGAGGCAGGAGTCTTTTGCATAAGCGGTAAGCTTTTTTTTGTTGCAAAGTTAGCTAGGCCAAAAAAAAAATTAAATAAAAAAATAGAAAAAAGGATCAGAGAGATTAAGTAGAGAAGTGAGGGGAGGGAAAAGGTGCGCATAATAAATTGTACTGGACCTCGACGTGAAATGATCTGTTCCCCATTTTGCTGGATCAGACCACAAAAAAAAATATATATATGAAGGGTTGCATGCTGAGTTATCGGAGATGTTCATCACGCTTTACTATGTCATAGTGTATAGCATTCTAGCAAAAATATCCTATTTTAATTATGATTTTTAATATCATTATGTTTGGAAACATGTGTGCTAATTCCATATGGCAGAAATTTCAAGCGAATTTTTGTTTATTTTATTTTGATTCAAAGCAAGAAAAATTCTCAAATAATAGTTCCAAAATTTAGATCAAAGGGATCTTATTCTACTATTTTAAAATTATTATTAATCTTATTCTACTATTTTAAAATTATTATTATTATTAAATTATTAAAATTATTATTATTATTAAATTATTAAAATTATTATTATTATTAAATTATTAAAATTATTATTATTATTATTAAATTATTAAAATTATTATTATTATTCTTAAATTGTTAAAATTAATAAATTTAGAAATCAAGACATCAATAAATTTAGAGATCAAAGAGAAGGTAATGAGTGTTGATTGTATAATATTAATGATTAATGTAAATGGATTTTATTTTATTTAGTATTTTTAATAAATGGGCTAAATTTGATTTATAATTCGAAAAATTCCGTTACGGAAAAAGCAATTATAATGGATGATTAGCGATTTGGCCTCCCAGCTGTTGGGTGCGTTATCCATCTCGTGTCACCGCGGACTTTTCCTTGTAAAAACGTTGGTGCTGATGTTATTATGGCTTGGCAGTGGAGGATTGCGATGGATATCTGTAATTCCTTTGATGGCGTATTTGGATAAGGTCTTTCTTGCTGCGCTTGGGAACTTGGGAACTTGGAAACAGACGGTCCATCCGCCGCCCAAGACACCAGCATACACAGTAGTATTTATGTACTATAGCATAAGCCCAGAGTACAGTATTAATGTACAGGAGAAACGAGAGGCAGGGAAAGAGAGAGTAGATCTTTACTTAACGAGTACCAACCAAGCCAAAGGGAAGAGAAACTGGATACACGCGAGAAAAATCCGAGAAGGCATACAGGGTTAGTATATAGAGTACCCACACATCACATATACACAACACCACCCCATAAGCTTGGCTTTTTCCTTCCTTTGATTGTTTAAAACCAGGATATAAGGGCGAAACCGAATCCTCGATGGTTAAAGATAAAGAGGATATTTTTTCATGTTGTCTATTATTTTTCGCTATTTTTCTTTCTTTGTTTTAGACACGTTAGGTACTGCCTTTTTTAGTCTCGTTCATTGCTATGTTTATATTATTAATATATAGACTAATTAGTCGTAATTCTATGACTTACCATTGATTATAAGGAGTCGGACGTAAGCTTATTGATGCGAAACAATCACAGATGGCGCTGATGTTTGTTATGGCTTTTCTAAGAGCAACTTAGCTTTATTGATATGCTGGTTGGAACCAAAAGTGGTTACGAAACCGGTGAATTCCCCATGCTAACCGCTTATACTGAACTAAGGTAGATCGGGAGCTTTAACCGAGAAGTATCAGACCAAATTCATTATTGCGTCATTGGGCTCGGGCTCTACAAGGTCCTACTTCCTACACCAGTAACTCGCAAGTACAGCACAATGACGCAACAGTGAATGTTCTTTCCCCTTACGGAACACTAGACGGGAGTCTAGCGTATTGATAGGAAACAATCACAGATGGCGCTGATGTTTGTTATTGTTTCATGAAACCCGCTGAATAGTTATTTTGAAGCTTTACTATCTAGTTTTACTATCTAGGCTCTAAGCTTTACTGTCTAGTTATTTCACGGTAGTAGTATTGGATTTAAGTTGTGATATTATAGAAGCTTTGATTTGTACAAGTTTTCGTTGCCTTAAGAAAATTTAAGGCAGTTTAATTTCGTTAAGTACTGAAATAATGAAGTAATGAAAGTAATGAAAGTACTCATTTGAAAATTTTAATTTAGGAATATTTGGAAAATAGTGTTGTGGGATTCTAGGACTTGGGGATGCTAGTGGAAAGTAAATTGTTGAAAAAGACTTGGGCAATTAACTTTTTTTTCTTTTTTTTTTGAGTTGATTTACCCATTACAGCGATTCGGAAAGGGGATCAAGATCAAGTTCAGTCAAATTGTCCTTAATATTTTGAAAGATGTTTTCTTCACTTTAAAAACTCTTGTTTCGTGTTTCAGCTGTCTGGCGTCTTATTTGCCTCCCAAAATGGCTTATAGCATTCCATGTTCTACTTGAAATGGGCGGAGATGGCGTTACTCTTGCGGATGATTAGGAAAAGGGACCGGTTATGCGCATGATTGGCTACTTAATCAGAGGGGAGAGCAATAGGTTGTTAATATGTTCCAAGTCTTCATAACGGTGAACCGATCTTTATCAGCCTCTCTCTCTTCTTCTCTTTTTTTTGTTCTTTTTATTAGTTTTCCTTAGGTTAGAGAGTATTATTATGATTGGAAGCGAGGGTTTAAGGAAAATATGATGGGTCCGTGGATTATAGGACTAAAATATAAACCAGCTGGTTGATCCTTTTTTTTTTTTTTTTTTTTTTTTTTGGTAACACAGAGACCAAAGAGGTGTGTAATTAGAAGGTGGAGCCGCTGTTTTCGTATTTTGGGGGGACATCCAAGTTTTGTAAAGGGTGGGAAAAGGGGGGAAAGCGGATTATTATTATGATGTCCAGAAACAGAACTATTGTCGTTTTCGGATTAGTTAAAGTTAAGGGCGCAGCTGTCAATGTATCAAGCTAGACCCGTATTTCCGGCAGATTGCAGTAAGACTCTATTTGTAACCCATATACACACACACACACGTGTTCTCAAGAGCTTCCAAGTCCACAAAACCTACAGGTGTGTTGATTATAGAGGTGGGAGAGTGTGTATTATTTAAGGAGCGACGTAAAAGTGATTCACAGGAGGGAGAAATGGGACAGGAATGTGCTCTAGTAGTGTGTGTATCGTGGCAATGAGATTTGGGAGGTAAATACGTCGAGTTTTTGTTGTTAAACGGTTTTGAATTGTGTGAAGGAAGGGAATTGAGCAGAGGAAGGTTCTAAGAAAATAAGGCTTGCTTGGCCGGGGAAAGCCGAAGAGACGTGGGGAAGCGAGCAACATAGAGGCGGTAGAGGGGGAAACGTTCGAATATTCTTTCGTGCAAGTCCCGCGATACTTAACGGAGGGAAGGCCAGCAGAGCCGGTTTGTAGCTGTGTAGGGTTTCCGTGCTTCGATGGGGGCAGTTAAACGAGACGGACCCTGCTAAGCGGGCTGGCCAGCACGTACTAGCACGCGCGTTCGCCGGCCAGTTGTCAGTCGGGCTGAGACGCTCGAAGGGTGAACATCTCTTGGCAAGTCCAGGATTTCCATTGTCTTCACACAAACACGCGCGGAAACGGAAATTGAAATTTCAAGTGTTTGCGTTCTGAACGCCCTGTGACAATTTTTTAGAATTGCGTGAGTGAAAGTGAGAATCAAACACTAGAATTTCGTGGGAATCAAGAATAGTTTTGCGCCAAAGAAAAGTTTAAGTGGATCGTTTAGACGCCAGAACTTGTGGAAAATTTACGTGTTGTGTGATAGTGTACAATTTCCCAAAATTCAATTTTCACGTGTAGTGCACAAGGACAATTTTTTTTCAAACCTCTTAAGCACAGCCAGAGTGTGTTCAATTAAAAACACGCCAATTAATTACAGGATTACAACTCGATTGATGCCAAAAATTCTCTTCGTCACCGGATTAAATTCTTTCTATACCACCAAAATACCGTGCAGTGCAATTATATGGTAAGCAAATTTACAATTTTGTGAATTTTACACACAATATTCTCGATTTAAACGTTATTTTTTAAACAGAAATCAATTCTGTTTTACTTCCAAAATGTCAAAATTTCGTTCATATTTTATAATTTAGTCATGCATACGTAAAACCAGATCATTATCTGGTTATGTCAGGTCGATGGTGACGAAAAAATTTGGGAATTTTGATTAGCTTATTTTCTTTATTAAAGATGTGTGTGTGTATATGGGTAAAGGGAAGAGTGTGGCTTGATTACATTTTTTTTTTTTTTTTTTTTTTTTTTTTTTCTCTGATGGTAAAGAAACCCCAAACCGAAAAAGGCAGAAGGGGTCTATAAGATAAAAGTTATCCCATAGAAAAAAAAAAAAAAAAAAAAAAGTTGGGTGCCCTTTTTTGCATAAAAGGTTTGGACGTTTTTTTTACGAGTAACTTCATAATTCATCTGCATGTCCAAGGTATTATCCCCGATGCCGCAGCTAAAGCCATAATACAACAAAGAAAAGCCCTTCTCGAAGCCAAAGTATGCCTTATGATAGATGAGTCGATGCTAAGGCTTGATAGCCCACACTCATCCACCCAAAAAAACTGGAAACTTTTTTTTAAAAAAATTATTTTCTGGCGACTTTTTTTTTTTGGCTTCAGATTTTCTCTCACGTTTTTTTTTAGGTCCCCAAACGCTCCACAGAATAGAGACTAAATTAGCTAAACGTGGGTGACATTGATAGCTACACTACACGGCATTCTTGCATAATTAAAAAGGAATAAATTGACTGTTATTTTCCTTCTTTTGGGGGGAGGAGTCAGAAAAAAAAAAGCAGAGCAAGTTTTGCAGATTTAAAAAAAAAATTCTGGGTAAATCGGTATTTTTTACAATGCTAAGCAGATTCTAAGATTTGTTAAATTATGGGATTTTAAATTATGAAATTTTTAAATTTTTTAAATTATGGAATTTTTTAATTTTTTAAATTATGGAATTTTTTAATTTTTTAAATTATGGAATTTTTTAATTTTTTAAATTATGAAATTACCAAAAGTGGGATTTTTGGTAATTTTAGCAATTTTCGCAGAGTTTAGCCATTTTTTAAGATGTCATTTTCGGTTAGTTGATTGTGATTATGATTAAGTTTATGATTATTAGGGGTTCTTTTTATGGCAGAGTCTAATTATGAAATGGTTCATTAATAACAATTGGAATTTGAGTACAATTCGATTTTGGCAAGAATTAGAAATGGGAATTTGTAGTAATGATGCGACCCCTTTTAACTTGTCTAATTTTAGAATAATTACAATTTGGGAATCATTAGACACGATTTCGTGGAAAATACCTTAATTAAAAAAAAAGAATTTAAAATAGAGAATTTTTGGAGGAGGTAATTCGGATAATGAGGTAGCGAAACGAATCTGTTTTAGAGCAGCATGAAGTTTTTTCTGCGTGTCCCTGTCGTCTATTTGGCGAGTGTTGTAAAATAAAAAAAGCAGAAAGATTGCAGAGGGGAGAAGTGTGTCAAATTAGCCCTGGTTCGTGTCACTCATTTCACACGAACTTGCGATCGTAATCACAGGAACGAACGCGCGGGCCTATTTTCGGGTTCGTGTCAACCTTTTCCAACTCGAGTTGAAATTTAGCTCCATTTTTAATTTTCCTAAAAATAAAAAAAAAACGTTAGAAAAGGGAAGAAGAGGAAGCGTTATAAGACCTTGTTACTTAAGAATGTCAGCTAATTAATTAGGCACCGTGGATACTTAACTGTCGTACGCTGTTTATGACCCTTAAAAATGAGGTTCTTTTTCCTTTTATTTTATTTTTTTTTTCCGGCGAGAATAGGAAAGATAGAAAATATAAAATACATTTAAAAAAAAAAAGGAAAATCTATAATAAAAAAAGGGTTAAGACATGCGGCGACCCGGTCTAGGGTGTTATGGATGCTTGTTAGCGTCTGACATTCATGACTCATTTACGTAAAGTGAGACTCTTTATTTATAGTTTTATCCACATTTGATCCGTGTCATCTACGCTTGACAGCGCCGGAGGAGGATCATTTTGGAACATAAATAAGGAATGCAATAAATAATCTACCGAAAATTACACACACTTTTTTTCCCCCTTTCAAGAGTAATGAGCCACTCTGAAACAATTTGGGGCTCAAAAAACGAGAGCAGAAAATTTAGTTTCGAGGGATATTTTTCGCTCCTTCATGCGCGAAGGAGTAATTAAGCTAATATTTCATAAAAAAAAATTTCAGTATTTTTCATTAAGAAATTTTCGATATTTTTCTCTGTTTCATGCGCGAAGGAGTAATTAAGCTAATTATTTCATTAAGAAATTTTCAGAAAATAAGACTGCGTGTTTTTTGTGACGTCACAGAGTTTATACGTCATCTACCCCCCAACCAACCAACCCAAAAAAATCAAATGAAAACAAAATTCATCGGAGTGATAATTTCCACTATTTTCCCCCACTTTTATTGAGTGTCCCTAATTAATCTACCCTAATTTACTCGATTTTACTAATTTACCTGTATCAAATAGTCAATCAATCCGATTGAAATATACATCATTAGCTATTATAAAATGGACTAAAATAAATAATACAAAAATATAGTAAAACAAATCATACAAAAAATATAGTAAACTAAATAAAAAAAATATAGCAAAATAAATAATACAAAAAATATAGTAAACTAAATAATACAAAAAAATAGTAAAATAAATAATACAAAAAATGTAGTAAACTAAATAATACAAAAAATATAGCAAAATAAATAATACAAAAATATAGTAAAATAAATAATACAAAAAATATAGTAAAATAAATAATACAAAAAATAGTAAAATAAATAATACAAAAAAATAGTAAAATAAATAATACAAAAAATGTAGTAAACTAAATAATACAAAAAATATAGTAAACTAAATAATACAAAAAATATAGTAAACTAAATAATACAAAAATATAGTAAACTAAATAAAAAAAATATAGTAAAATAAATAATACCGCCGTATGCATACTGAGAATTACATAAGGGTGCTCACAAGCTTCGAAATTAGGTGCAAAAGATGTGCATTTGTGTAATTAATCTACCCTAATTTACTCGATTTTACTAATTTACCTGTATCAAATAGTCAATCAATCCGATTGAAATATACATCATTAGCTATTATAAAATGGACTAAAATAAATAATACAAAAATATAGTAAAACAAATCATACAAAAAATATAGTAAACTAAATAAAAAAAATATAGCAAAATAAATAATACAAAAAATATAGTAAACTAAATAATACAAAAAAATAGTAAAATAAATAATACAAAAAATGTAGTAAACTAAATAATACAAAAAATATAGCAAAATAAATAATACAAAAATATAGTAAAATAAATAATACAAAAAATAGTAAAATAAATAATACAAAAAAATAGTAAAATAAATAATACAAAAAATGTAGTAAACTAAATAATACAAAAAATATAGTAAACTAAATAATACAAAAAATATAGTAAACTAAATAATACAAAAATATAGTAAACTAAATAAAAAAAATATAGTAAAATAAATAATACCGCCGTATGCATACTGAGAATTACATAAGGGTGCTCACAAGCTTCGAAATTAGGTGCAAAAGATGTGCATTTGTGTAATTAATCTACCCTAATTTACTCGATTTTACTAATTTACCTGTATCAAATAGTCAATCAATCCGATTGAAATATACATCATTAGCTATTATAAAATGGACTAAAATAAATAATACAAAAATATAGTAAAACAAATCATACAAAAAATAGTAAAATAAATAATACAAAAAATATAGCAAAATAAATAATACAAAAATATAGTAAAATAAATAATACAAAAAATATAGCAAAATAAATAATACAAAAAATATAGCAAAATAAATAATACAAAAAATATAGCAAAATAAATAATACAAAAATATAGTAAAATAAATAATACAAAAAATATAGCAAAATAAATAATACAAAAAATATAGCAAAATAAATAATACAAAAAATATAGCAAAATAAATAATACAAAAATATAGTAAAATAAATAATACAAAAATATAGTAAACTAAATACAAAAAATATAGTCAAATAAATACAAAAAAAATATAGAAAGAAAATGAATGAAGTAGAATAGAAAATTGGTTGGAAAGCAGTTGGCGAGTTAGCGAAAAATTGTTGTTTGTTTCTGGGTAGAAATGAGGAAATTTAAGAAGTGTTTCAGGGAGTAATTGGATCTTTTGGGGGTGTTTTGGGACTTGTTTTCTGGTTTGGCCTGGCCTTGTAAGTTGCAGTCCAAAGTTCTAACGATTGTGTGGCGAAAAAGGGCAATGCAGAGCAGCAGCTTTTTAAAAAGGTGACTAATGGACTTTTCTGTGTGGGGGTCATAAAGCGTCATTGTCGAAACGAGGTTGCAGGTCTTAGAGTAAAGATAAACGCCATAAGCAACAAATAGGGGCAGAAATGTAGCAACGAAATGGAAAATGTGGTCATTTGAAGGTTTTTGTCTGGTCGATAGCGTTGGAATCTTGAAAAGAAACGAGTTTGGTTGTGTACTTTTCAAGTTACAGTGCATAGAGACCAGATTGTCAGCATCCCACGAGACTCGTTGTCGTCGATGCACTTAACCCCCAAGTTAAGAGACAAAGACAAAAGCTTCAAGATGATTGGCCGGGAAATTTCTCCTGTTGGGCCTTTTAGCCCTAGTAAAAAGCCAAAGCCTTATAGCACTCGGAAAGGCTCGGTAGTTTTAAAAGGGGGGGTTGAAAAAATCAGGCAAGATCTCGTTGCCTTAACCCGAAAGGGACTGATGGTCCAGTCGAGATAAAAATCCCCCCGAAAATGGTCTTTTTCCCCATTTTCCGATTTTCTTCCAAGACCTTGAGAAGACTTTTCCAAATGTGGGAAAGTTATAAGCCAAGTTTCAAAGCATGCCAAAAGCTTAAAAGTTCCGCTCTCGGTGCACTAGAACGCTTAATTACACACGCGATGTTTCGTTAATGAGCGATGATGAAGATGGTTTGATGTAAAAAATCATGAGCAAGGGGTTTAGGGTTCGATTTCCTTTGTATGTTTGCGCCAATTGATTGGATAGAATGACAGATTAAGGATTCTAGTTATTGTGATTGTTTTGATTAAAGTCATTAATTATTAAAGTCAATATCATTATATCAGATAAAGTCAGTATCATTAAAGTAAGTGATATTGTTTACAAATAAAGAAATGAAATTGATTGGATAGAATGACAGATTAGGGATTCTAGTTATTTGATTTTGGTGGGTTGATTTTAGTCTTGATTATTGAATTCATTTCCATTCAAAGTAGGTGATATTGTTTCTATAAAAAAGAAAGAAAGGAAATAGATTTGGTAAATATTTCTATAAACCAAAGTAATCAATAATAAATTGGAAAAAAAAAATAATAAATAGGAAAATAAATCGATTTAAAAGAATCTATAAGTAATAAATATATAAATATAGTAAAGTATAATATATAAATATAGTAAAGAATATATAAATAAATCTATAAAATCTATAAAAAAGAAAGAAAGGAAATAGATTTTGTAAATATTTCAATGAACCAAAGTAATCAATAATAAATTGGAAAAGAAATAATAAATAGGAAAATAAATCGATTTAAAAGATGGGTTATGGATTGTATGTGGGATTGAATTTCGCTTTGTTATTTCAACGGGGCTTTTTGGGGGGTTCGGACGCTCGGACGTTCGGACATTGTCAAATGCTTGAGAAAAGAGCCACTCTATGAGAAATCTGGCAGGTGCATGTGGAATTGGATAGATATGTGGAACCTTGTCGGTGCCCAGTGAAATATGAGAAGCTTTTGGTTGATTTAATTCCCTTTCTTCGTCTGCTTTGCTTTTTTATTGGCTAAACGTTAGGTCGTCTCAAACCTCTTTCTTTGACTGTCCATATTTCTATTCCCATATCAAACCGAGTGAATCAGGTTTCTTTCTTAATTTTGTTATTTTGATTTCCTTTCCCCACGACCTTAAATTGCAAATTGTTAATTAAGTCTGTCAATTGCGGCTGTCAATGTCCAACGTTAAAGTAGTTCCAAAAAATGGACCAAAAATCACGGCATTATATGGTCAAATTTCATGATTTCATTGAGTGATTTTGAAGGATTTTTTAAATTAGTTTTTCTTTATTTTGTCTTGAAATTTTGGTTTAATTTTGTCTTGAAATTGAATTGCAGTTTGTATAATTCGTTGAATTTGTCCGCAGTTTTTGGAACTACTTTTTCTCTGGACAGAGGAAGGGGATAAATAAAAATTGAGTGATTTTGAAGGATTTTTTAAAATTAGTTTTTCTTTATTTTCAGTTTCATTTTGTCTTGAAATTGAATTGCATTTTTGGATAATTCGTTGAATTTGTCCGCAGTTTTCGAAAGTACTTTTTTTTTCTGGACAGAGGAAGGGAATAAATAAAAATTGAAGGATTTTTTAAAATTAGTTTTTCTTTATTTTCAGTTTCATTTTGTCTTGAAATTGAATTGCATTTTTGGATAATTCGTTGAATTTGTCCGCAGTTTTCGAAAGTACTTTTTTTTTCTGGACAGAGGAAGGGAATAAATAAAAATTGAAGGATTTTTTAAAATTAGTTTTTCTTTATTTTCAGTTTCATTTTGTCTTGAAATTGAATTGCATTTTTGGATAATTCGTTGAATTTGTCCGCAGTTTTCGAAAGTACTTTTTTTTTCTGGACAGAGGAAGGGAATAAATAAAAATTGAAGGATTTTTTAAAATTAGTTTTTCTTTATTTTCAGTTTCATTTTGTCTTGAAATTGAATTGCAGTTTGGATAATTAGTAAAATTTGTCCGCAGTTTTCGAAACTACTTTTTCTCTGGACGGAGGAAAGGAATAAATAAAAATTGAAGGAATTTGAAGGATTTTTTTAAAATTAGTTTTTCTTTATTTTCAGTTTCATTTTGCCTTGAAATTGAATTGCATTTCGGATAATTCGTTGAATTTGTCCGCAGTTTTCGAAACTACTTTTTTCTGGACAGAGGAAGGGAATAAATAAAAATTGAGTGATTTTGAAGGATTTTTTTAAATTAGTTTTTCTTTATTTTCAGTTTCATTTTGTCTTGAAATTGAATTGCATTTTGGATAATTCGTTGAATTTGCCCGCAGTTTTCGAAAGTACTTTTTTCTGGACAGAGGAAGGGAATAAATAAAAATTGAGTGATTTTGAAGGATTTTTTTAAAATTAGTTTTTCTTTATTTTCAGTTTCATTTTGCCTTGAAATTGAATTGCAGTTTGGATAATTCGTTGAATTTGTCCGCAGTTTTCGAAACTACTTTTTTCTGGACAGAGGAAGGGAATAAATAAAAATTGAGTGATTTTGAAGGATTTTTTAAAATTAGTTTTTCTTTATTTTCAGTTTCATTTTGTCTTGAAATTGAATTGCATTTTTGGATAATTAGTAAAATTTGTCCGCAGTTTTCGAAAGTCCTTTTTTTCTGGATAGAGGAAGGGAATAAATAAAAATTGAAGGATTTTGAAGGATTTTTTTAAATTAGTTTTTCTTTATTTTCAGTTTCATTTTGTCTTGAAATTGAATTGCAGTTTGGACAATTCGTTGAATTTGTCCGCAGTTTTCGAAAGTCCTTTTTTTCTGGATAGAGGAAGGGAATAAATAAAAATTGAAGGATTTTGAAGGATTTTTTTAAATTAGTTTTTCTTTATTTTCAGTTTCATTTTGTCTTGAAATTGAATTGCAGTTTAGATAATTCGTTGAATTTGTCCGCAGTTTTTGGAACTACTTTTTCTCTGGACGGAGGAAGGGAATAAATAAAAATTGAGTGATTTTGAAGGATTTTTTTTAAATTAGTTTTTCTTTATTTTCAGTTTCATTTTGTCTTGAAATTGAATTGCAGTTTGGATAATTCGTTGAATTTGTCCGCAGTTTTCGAAAGTACTTTTTTTCTGGACAGAGGAAGGGAATAAATAAAAATTGAGTGATTTTGAAGGATTTTTTTAAATTAGTTTTTCTTTATTTTCAGTTTCATTTTGTCTTGAAATTGAATTGCAGTTTGGATAATTAGTAAAATTTGTCCGCAGTTTTCGAAACTACTTTTTTCTGGACAGAGGAAGGGAATAAATAAAAATTGAGTGATTTTGAAGGATTTTTTTTAAATTAGTTTTTCTTTATTTTCAGTTTCATTTTGTCTTGAAATTGAATTGCAGTTTGGATAATTCGTTGAATTTGTCCGCAGTTTTCGAAACTACTTTTTCTCTGGACAGCGGAAGGGAATAAATAAAAATTGAGTGATTTTGAAGGATTTTTTAAAATTAGTTTTTCTTTATTTTCAGTTTCATTTTGTTTTGAAATTGAATTGCATTTTTGGATAATTCCTTGAATTTGTCCGCAGTTTTCGAAAGTACTTTTTCTGGACAGAGGAAGGGAATAAATAAAGGTGAAAAGGGGACAAAAGAACGTAGGATGTGAGTAAGGGATGCAAAACAGAATGAAAATGAATGAAATGGAACTTGTTAAGGGCGGACGAAAACATTTTTACCCCGATTTTCCACCCTCAACCACCGACAAACCTGTACCTTGAGGCTGTGCACCTGGACGGTTCTGACCTTTGGGTGTATCTTGAATGCGGGAGGGGGGGGATGATGATGATGGGGGGAAAAGGGACATAGGGAAGCTGTACAAAAAAAAAAGGTAACTTGGTCAGAAAGGTAAGAAGACCCAAAGTAAATTAGAGAGAGAGAGAGGTCATTTACTGCTCCGCCTCCTCAACGTGGAAGAAGGGGGGTTAGCATCCGTGTAATATGTATAAGACGTGACTTCCGTGAATGAACCTTGTTTTGATGCCCGCCAAATTGGTTTATCCTGTTTTTCTTTAGGGAAATTGAAAATTCAGAATTTTTTGGAATTATGACAAACTTGAGAATCTTTTTAATTTTTTTCAATTCATTTTTAAGGAAATTTAGTGAAGTAGAATTATTCTAAAATTTATAAGAGTTAAGGGTTGTTCGAGGACCAAGTTTTTAATGCGGTGAGTGTAATCCTAACAGTACTAAAGCGAAATTCAATCCTACACCAAACGAAATAAATAAAAATAATTTTGTAAATAAAAACGGCAAAAGATAGGGAAGAAATCATCCATTTTTAGGGCGTTAGTTGTATGAATTTTAATTTTTGATTTAAATGGCCTTAGTTTTCTTGAAATATGAAAATGAAATATTAAATTAAGAATGACGGAAATGATTAGTTAAAAAAGTCAAGATTATTTGGAAAGAATCTCATTAACTTGCGGTTCATTTCTTAGCAATTGGTTTTAGTATTTGAGGGATTTTTTTGGGGGGGGATTTAAAAAAAAAAAAAAAAAAAAGGAAAATGGAGTTGAGGAGCAAGAAGTAGAACCAGAGTGTTGTTTGCAGATGAATTAGTTGCCATGCAAATGAAGCAGGCGACCTTGGCGGCTCATGGCAATGGCAATGAGTACAAGATAATAACGGTGTTGAAAATGTTTTTTTTTTTTTTTTTTTTAATAAAACCATTTTTTGTCTGTTTTCTATTGTCTTGTAGATGGATGTGCTGCGTGTGCAGGTGCCCTGAGCTATCACGATTATTGGCATTGCTTTAGTTTTGCCATTATATACCAGTCTCACTTCTTCCTCCCTTTTGTTAACTACCAGCATCCACCACGACCAGTACTTTGGAAGCATCCATCATGGAATCCTCTCCCTCTTCTTTGGGCGGTGCTGGGCGCCACCTTCATTGCATAGCCTTGCTTTTGGCTATCGTCCTGGGTCATTGTTACGGAGTGGCTACAGAAGAAGGTAATTTAATTTTTTTTTTTTTTTTTTTACAGCTGACACGGGTTGGCATAGTAAGCGTGCGTTTAAAGACGCTGAGTCGATTAACCATCTTCTATGACTCCTAAAAGGGCTTTTCTGTATTTATAAAATTGGATAACAATTGTTTTGAGAAAATGATTTTAATTAAAATCAATTCTAAGGAATGGAAGGATGGTATGGTGAAGTCGGTAAAGGTTTAATCAGTAATAGATAAGCGCAGAATTGATTAGTGTACGAAATAATGGCAAGAATTGATAGATTCTATGAATTTAATGAATAGTTAGCCATGTAAGCCAAGTTATTATGAGTAATATTAGGAAACATTGGCAATAAGGGCGATTTTCTTATGCTTAGCTTTAGAAAGTAGACCTTATTAGCATCTGCAATTGATAGAACAGAGTATAATTAATAGAATATTAGCAATTACGATTTTTTTCGAGTAATTAGATTTCGATTACGCCCAGTTTCGATTACGATTTCGATTACGCCCAGTTTCGATCGGAATGGTCATTAGCAAAAAAATAAAAAAAAATCTGCATTAGGAGCGACTTTCTTATGGTTAAGTGGAGAAAGTAGACCTTAATAGCATTAAACGCATAAAATCATCAATAAATCCGTAATGATATAGAAAATTTTATCAATTAATGTCAGCTAATGCGAATAAGCGTTATTAGCGTCAATTTTGTGTGTTAATGAACCATTCCTAGAAATATTAGCAACTAGACTAGTCTTTAGCTAAAAAAAATGCAATAGGGACGATTTTCCTATGTTTAAGTGGAGAAAACAGACCTTATTAGCATCCAAACGTAAAATATCAGGAATGAATTCGGTTTGATATCTTGAATTGTTTTACCAATTGATGTAGGCTAAGGTTAGTAAAGTTCTGGCACCAAAATTTTTATGTTTAACATACAAGTGAAAACCGTTAGTAGAAATATTAGCAATTAGTCATCGTTCAGTGTTTGAACATGGGGACGACAAATGCTTGCCGATCTACAGATGGCTTATAGTACATGACAGGACCTAGACCTCGGGGCTAGAGATATGAATGGTAGCTATTGTAAACATGGGCTAGGTTAAGAATCTTGGGTTATTTTCAAAAAGTCGGCCGGTCACACATGGCTGGATTAGCGCGGTTAAGATTTGAACGAAAGCCGACGAAACTTTAACAACTTTTCAGGCTTAGGGCCTTATTGCTGGAGGGGGAAAAATGTCGGGTATTGCACAAAATGTATTCAGAAAATGTTCGTCTACCTCGCCAACAATGATGGATCGAGTCCTTTTCTCGTTTCCTCCTCCCCTCCCCCCCCCTAGCAAGACTAAAAGTCAAAACGATTCCTGTAGCGTTTGTATGTTTTTAAGCTTCTTTAAAACCTCCAGATTCTTCAGGAGTTAAATGACTTTGCATAAGTTCGAGGCCAAAAAAGTCTTCAATTTTCAATTTGATTTCCAATCGCTGATCTACAACTTTCTTTTTTTCTTTTAAGTATTTGAAATACAAAATCTCAACAAGATTAAAATTTAAAACTCCAGCCAAAGATTGTCTGAATTTTCTGATTTAAAAGTAGAAATAAAAAAAATAAATAAAAGTAAAATAAGAAAAGCCAAGCGGAAAAGAATGTGACTCGACAAGTCCGATCGTGGAACCAAAAGATTGTTTATTTAAGCTGTCAAGCCTCTTTTTTTTCTCTCTCTGGTTTTGATTTGATTTCATTTTTACAACTTGTCGAAAGGACGGGCGTAGGGATGCAAAACGGTCCACTTTTGAGCCCGAGGATGCTTTTTCGAGCCCTGTGGTCTTTTCCTCCCGATCCCGGCCAGCAGTTCCAACGCTATCGTCAACACATGGGATGTTGTTCATGTAGGGATTTGATTGTTGCAGTGGCCCTTTTCCCTTCTCCTTACGTCCATTGGCGCTGTAGTATCATGTTTGGACAGGTCTAGCAGGCCCAATTGACTTTTTTTCTCGCTTTTTCGGCACTTTTTTGAGTCTGAGAAATAAATGAAAAAAATAATAAAAATGGGAATAAATTTTTTAAAAAAGGAGAAAAAATAAATAAAAATTAGGCAAATAAAGTTGGCTCTTTTTGAGTTGAAGAAGTCAAAGGAGAAAAAGAATTGAGAAAAAATAAATTAGAAAAATAATAGAAATTAGAATACATTTTTAAAAAAGGAGAAAAAATACTTAACAATTAGACGAATAAATTTGGCTCTTTTTTAGTCGAAGAAGTCAAAGGAGAAAAATAATTAAATGGAATGGAATTAAATGGATTAAAGAAAAAAAATGAGAAAAAAGTACATTTCGGTTCTTTTTAGTCGAAGAAATAAAAGGAGAAACATTAGAAAAAAAATCAGAAAAAATAAATGAATATAAAGTAAAAGTTAGGAATGAATGAATGAGGAGTTTTTCCGAGTCACTTGGAGGTATTATATGATCAGCAAGTGCGTGTCCCAGTGCAATAAAAATGTGACTCCCTTTTTGAAATCCTTGTGTGGTCAAAGCTAACATGGTAATTTTTAATTTGACTTGTAGCTCTCACAGCTTTTTTTTTTTTTTAGTAGACTTTATTTAAGATTTTTTTTAAGTTTTGTTTTTATGCCCATGACGCTGGAGGGTAAGACAACAAGCAAGTTAATTACTAGTCTGTGAAAGTGGTTTCTTTTTATTTTGTTTTATTATTTTTTTTCTGGGAAATTCAAAAAGATTATTTTAAAAAGGAGTACGTAAGGCGTGGCTATATGTGTTTGAACGTACACTCGACGGCGTTAGAAAGCTTTTTAAGGCTTAATGAACTGTTGTGACATGTGGTTGCAAGGATAACCTGTTGACCTTAATATGGGTGCATTAGCAGACGAGAAAATAATAATAAAAATATAGAAATAAAAGAATGCAAAAAAAGAGAAATTTTGGCCTTTAACGTTGCGTGGAATAGGGCAAAGGAAGTTAATGACTAGCCCTCCTGGGGAGCGAGTGAACTTACTCTCTTTTTTCTTTTTTTAGGTCATATATTATAGCCATACGAGTCTATGACGTTTATTTTTATTTACCACTGTATATACAAGTGCAGCTTGACAGTGATATGAGGAACAAAAGGAACAGAGTGCAGCGAGCTTAGAATTAATTTATTTGTATTTTTTAAGTTTTATTTACTTTTTTAATGATTAGTTGGAAGCCTTTTCTTACTTGTAAGTTTTGGGTTACCCTGCAGCTGGGAGAGTAGGACCGCTAAAATCACATGTTGATGTTTTGACGGAATCTGTAAGTTTAGATGATTTAAAGATCAGTGCACTTTGTTTCAATCTTGTGAGAGTAGCCGTTCGCGAGTTCTGAACGTCTGAACGTTCCCTGACGTCACGAACGGGAAGAGGTGTGGCTTACGGGCGCTTGCCGTTTCCTTCGCAAGCTTAACACGGTACAGCAAGCTAGGGTTGCGGTTCCTTTTCTTGAATAGCGTATTCACTAGAGACGCGTCTAACGGCTATAAAATTATCCCCAGAAACCAGATTTTCCGTCAGTAAAATCAGTCCTACAAGATTTTGCCGGATTCTATAAGTTCAGAGAATTCAATCATCAATGCGTCTTTGTTTCAAGCTTGTGGGCCTAGCCGTTCCCGAGCTATGAACGTTCGAACTTTCCCTGACGTCACGAGCGCGAAGAGGTGTGGCTTACGGGCCCTTGCTTAGCTTGCTAAGCCCCGGCAAAACCCCAAACTTCATTTGAGTGTAGTTTTCATGTTTCTAGTTGATTTTGAAAAATATGAATAACACGGCGAGAGTTCGAATGTTGGGATGGTTTAAAAGTTTGGGTGAGTAAACAGAATTTTTTGATTTATGATGGCAGGTGGAGCATTATTGCTGGATCCTTTGTTAGCGACGGGTCGACCGGACAGCACGACGCCGGTTTTGTTGGAAGAACCTGAAGACGCGTTTGTTGTGAAAAGCAAACCAGCCACTTTGTCTTGCCGGGCCGCCCACGCGTTACAATTGTACTTTGTGTGCAACGGAGAAGCCGTGCCACGAAATAAGCATCACTCTCAACACGAATTCGTGGACCCCATGACGGGCGTTCGACAGCTGGAAGTCAAAGTGGATATCACGCGCAATGATGTCGAAGAATACTTTGGACTCGATGGATACGGATGCGAATGTGTGGCCTGGTCTTCCTATGGCCAAAGCAAGAGTCGACGGGCCAAAGTCATCGTTGCATGTAAGTTTCCTTGTTTCTTCTTAGCCTTCCTATTCGGGTTTCTACCTTTTTTTTTTCATTTTTAAATATTTTCTGGGAGCTTCCCAAACTTCACCAAGGGGGAAGATAGGAGAAATTGAAAAGCCATTTGGTCCTCTCCAAACGTGTTCGAAAGTCGTGTTCCAACTTGTCTTGGAGTCGTTTGAGCACTTTGTCCTTCATTTGCGTGACAATAACCCTTCTGTTTTGAGCGTTAATACGTGTTCGAGGGTTCCCAGCGAGAGACAAGGGAAGAAGGATTTGGGAGCTTTGGATTTCGAGTTCTGCGCTCAACTTTGAGCATTTTGAGTCTTCAGAATCTTTTTCGAGCTAAAGGTGAAGCAAGTGGTGTGAATGAAAGGCTTTTGAAACATGGAAGGCTTTAAGGAATTCCAAAAGTGGGAGTGCCAGGCTTCCCTAGAGCTTAACCAGTTACACCCACGCTACCGCTAGGTGGCAGGGCCGGTCTTGTACGGGTGTATGTGAACGCGCATCGCTTCTGCGCATGAAAACGCCGTTCACTTTAACCACGTACTCAATTGGAGTGCGTTTTGTTAACTACACACATCCTGTAGCCTGTCTTCATGTCAACTTTCTTACTGTCAAGAGATGTTTCAGAACTATGTGAGACGTTTTGCCTGAGAGTAGCTTCGGTACCGTTCTATTGTCCCACAGAAACTTACCTCTTAGAAAGTCACCTCTATCTTCACCTTAGAAAGTTAAAACTATACGGCGGAATCAAGCTAATTTAAGAGCCAACTGTGCTCCCTTGCTATAGCGCCTTCATGATCCATTTAAGTCGTTTTTCATTGTTGCCCGGAGTGGCGGCCAACACAGCTTGAAATGGGTTACATTGCCCAGCGTGCCAACAGTGAAACTTGATGGTGCCTATTGGGAGCATGTTGCGAATGATTTATTGCCTTTTTTCTTGGTTGCAAAACAACTGGCGTTTACTACGTCATTCTTTATTACAAGACCATTTACTACGTTTTCATTGTTGTCCAACGTTTGCAAATACGTTTGGTTCTTTGGAATAACGCGTGTACGACAACAATGAAATGGAACCCATTTGTAGCTTCAACTTTCGAAAAACATCCAGAACTTTTGTAGGTATTGTTTGTCTTATTTCTGATGTGCTTGTTCGCTTCAAGCGCTTCTATATAGGAAGGCATAGGAAAGCTAAGTGGATATTGGGAATCCATTTATATGCCTTATCTGCTACGAACCAAGGCGGGGATCATGCGGGCGCGTTAGTAATGTCTAACGTCCCACACGCAAAAAAAAAAAAAAAAAAGGAGAGAGAGCCTTTTATAGTTTCCTGGGGACTTGGAACGAAACGCGAGAAGCTTCCTAACACATTAGCAGCTTCCCCTTCATTGCATTTTTTTTTGTTTTTTTTTTTTCGTTTTTTTCCCGAAACTGATAGATCGGGTTTCGAGTTCCTAAAGGGAAACTCAAAACTCGGGTTTATGGATTTGGTATTAATTTTCCGTTTGAATATTGTGTGGCTTCTCCTCTTCTTCTTCTAAAGCTCAAGTGTAAAGAAAAGATGAATCTTATGGGAGTACATACCCCCCCCAAAAATTCCTATAAAAGCTGATGGCGCTTCATCCTTCCTGGTACTGGACGGACGTGTTTGGACTGCTATAGTGGAGTGATATCATTTTTTTTTTTTTTTTTTTTAATAATAAACTTGCCTTGATAATCGATGGCTGGCGTTCATAATATGGAGTATGGGGGCAGCTTGGACCGTTATAAACCATGACCATGTCAATGATCTCCGAGGTCATAAGAAAAAACGCTTAAGCTTTTGTGTGTTCTTCCCCATCTTTGAAGATTTTTTTTTTTTTTCTTTTTTTTAGGAGGTACTAGAGCAACTCTCTCCCTTGCATGCTTGATTAAACTCCCATTCAAGCTGAAGATTCTTGATTCGTATTGGCCTTTGGGCTTTTCTCTCTTTTTTTTCCGTTCTTTGCGGAAAGAAATCTTCCGCCAGACCGAGGAATCGAATTGAACTTGTTGGAGTATATAAGGGGAAAAAAGGAGTGGAAAAAAATGGCATGGTAAAGCTTTTTTTCTCTTCTTTCTCTTGTTTTTGGTCTCCGCTTGGATCGGTAGTTTTTTTTTTGGGGGGGGAGGTTCGTCGTCGTGCAGTTCAATTACCAGGATTACTGCGGGAGCCCATCAGGAGCCCTGGGCCCAAAGCTTATTAGCTACCCAACTTCTCTCGACTCGTCTCTCTTTCACTCTAGGAGGGGTTCCTTATTTGCTCGTCCTTCTCGTAAGACGCAAGAATTTTAGCTCCTGCTGCTGCTGTTGCATACCTTGCTTTCGGTTTGGCGGGTTGTAATGTATTCCATTTATGTTAGTAGCCAGGGACATAAAAGGAGGGGGGCACAACATAAAAAAAAAGAATAATTGGAGAAAAAAAAAGTACGGAAAAGGAAGGAAGATGTTGCTCCAAGGAAGGCAATATGACATATGCGGATGGAAATCTTGGGAAACCGACGACTTTTTCGTAAAGTTAACAAGCTTCCTTTCCCATCCGCGGAAGTATTGAATCTTGGAATTGTGGAAGGAAAGCAACTTTATTCGCGGCAGAAGGTTCGAAAAAGCTTCTTATTCAGTCAAAAAGTTTCTGTCGAAGGTAATCCCATTAGAAGTAATAACTTTAGTAAAAGTAACACCATACTTCGTACCACAGAAGGAATTGGCAGTATTGGAAAGTTGCTCTCTTTTTTCAGTTCATTCAAACGAGGAGTATTTGTCAATGGTGTTATTAGAATCTCTGGACGAAACTGATCCATAGGATTTTCAATAGAGTTATATGGAAAATCCTATGGATCTATACTTGAAGCTTAGAATTGACTCCCAAGTCTAATTATTGCGAATTGTCGTGGTGGTTACAGAGAGTTCCTAGTTAATGAAGTCAAGGCTTAGAAACTGCTTCGGTTTTCAAGGAAGCATCAGAAAAAGTAAACCTTAAAATGGGCTAAAAATTGTATTAAAAAGCCAATAAATACGTGAGTATTTCAAAGCAAAAAATGTCCTAAAATCGTTTAAAAAAAGCTTGAAACGACACGTTTGAGCTCCAATTTACGACACGTTGAATCTTTTCATAGCAATTTTATTTCATGAAATTTCTTGCTTATTCTAAGGCGTCAAAAGAAAAACTCATCTGCCATATTCCAAATAAGATCCTTATAAAATAGCAAAATAAATAAATATAAATAAATAAATATTCAATAAATATTCAAAAAATTAAAAATAATAAATAATAATAAGTATAATAATAATAAATAATAATAAATAAAAATTAATAAATATTCAATAAATAAATAAATATAAATAAATAAATATTCCATATAAGATCCTTATAAAATAGCTTATAAAATAGCAGCCAAATGCTTTATAGTGTTGAATTAATTGCATTGTTATATTTCTACAATTCGATCCAAATTTGATCCATTTCTAACATGTTTAAAAGAACATGTTTTGAAAGAACTGACGATGCTTCCTTTCATTTTTAATTTTTTTTTAAAGCAAGCCAGTTCATTTCACGCGCTGTTTAATCGGAGCATTCCAATTTTCGGTGGTTAGAATCGCCGCTTAATAGAATCAATATTCCCAATCACTATGATCACTATGAGGGATCACTATGAGCGGTGTCTACTGTACTTGATTGCATTTCTTGACATTTCTTAACATTTCTTGCTTATTCTAAGGCGTCAAAAGACAATCCAGTTGCGGCAACAGGCGAGAGCCTACGCCAGCTATAATTTTTTTTTTTTTAAAAAGGCGTCAAAAGAAAAACTCATGTATGCCATATTCTATATAAGATGCTTAAATAGCAGCCAAATGCTTTATAGTGTTGAATTAATTGCATTGTTATATTTCTAAAATTCGATCCAAATTGATCCATTTCTAACATGTTTAAAAGAGCTACTATTACGATTTGTTTTCCTTTCTCTGTTTTTAATGAATGGAAATATAACGGAATTCATTTAGTATTCTGCCACGAATCTCTAGTACACTAGATCTTATTGCGATCACTGATAATCAGCCGCTTTATGAATTCAAATTTTTAAGGACCGATTCAAAATGATGCAATTCATAGCATTTGAATCGGTTAGTAGAATAACACGTACCGTAACGAAACTGCAGTAGTGACTGACTGCTACATACACTTTGCAGGTTGACCAATGAACATTGCGTTTACCTCGGGTTGACCAATCCTGTCACTTCCAACCTACTACTACGCTTTAGGATGAAATCGCTTCTGAACTCCCCAATCAATTAAAAGAAGTTATTCAATTGAATGACCAGTTCTTTTAATTGACTGGGGAAATTAGAAGGGATAGCATGTTGAGAACCCTACCTAGGCTTCAAGTATTAGTATTAGTCAGGTTTATTAGTTAGTTAGTGCAGGTGCGCAGTATTAGTTAATTTGTACACGTGCGGTTCTACAAAAATGGCGACGAACAAGAAAAGAGTTGCTTCAAATGTAAAAAGAGAAGTTGCGGCTTATTGAAACTTGGGACAAGTTGATTTTCAAAGAGAACGGCCGTTAAGTTAGGAATTCCTCCATCATCCCTATCAAACTGAAAAACCGTTATGAATTAAACAACAATGGGTGTTATAATCTAGAAAATCTAGAAAATCTAGAATCTAGAAAAAGGAAACGTGTGAGGGTTGGAAAGTAGACGATACTTTCTTTCATTTTTTTTTTTTTTTTATTTATTTTGAAAAGCAAGCCAGTTCGTTTCACGCGCCGTTTAATCAGAACATTCCAATTTTCGATGGTTAGAATCGAATTAATAGAATCAATATTCCCAAACCTGATCACTATAACCGGCGTCTATTGTACTTGATTGCATGGAACGACACTGCACGAGCAGTAGGAATGGAATAAGCATGTCCGCCCAGAACGGAATTATCTTTTGGTCATTGGTTTTCTGCTCATCCATAAGAGGGATATGGTATCTTTGGGGGAAGAGTTAACGTGATACGATTAGCCTGAGCTGACACGGCACTGCTCACTGTCTCTCCCAGGTTTGGGGACAGTAAGCAGGCGTGTCGTGTAGTGTATATGTGTTTTTCTAAGGTAATTAGGGTGGACAACAAGGGAAGGATGTAGGGAGCGGACCCGACAAAATGTCTAAAAATAAGTTTGGCTTTCTTTCTGCTGTCTTTCGGGGCCGAAGCCTCTCCCTCTCTTAAAAGAATAAAGACAAGAGGGAGCTAATTTGTAGCAGACTTGGAGTGACACGCTGAGCGATGAGCCGTGACAAAAGGCAGGATCATGTCTTATGAATTTTTCTTTTTTTTTTCTTTTTCTTCCGAAAACTTTTCTGGTGCTGTTCTCTGTCTTCTCCCGCCCCCCTCCTTCCTCCTCCGTCTCCTTCAGAGGCCTTTGTCTTTTGTCTCCACAAGACAAGCCTCCATTACACCCTTTACCTCCCCCACAACCCCCAACAGTTTACGTTACGGAGCAGCGAATATTAATGATCCGTTGCCAAAGTGGAGTTTTCCGAGCGTTGTGTAAACGAGTCAGAAGTCACTTGGCAGTTGCTAGGTTTTGCTAGTTCAGAAAGTTCAAAATTACGATACATAGAAGAAGATATTTCTTCCTTTTTTGTTTAGGTTTTCGTTGGAAACTCGATTTTTTTTAAAAGGTGACGTGATTTATCGTTGTACAGTTTACTTTTTTAGAGGAAGAGGAAAAAAGGGGAAATTTTGGTAAGTTTTTTTTGTAAGGGGTTAAATGGTTAGTGGGCAGTTTCCAAGTCGAGAGCAGAAAGCATTGATGAACGATGCTCCGCTTATGAAAAGACATCCAAAGACGCCTCCCACCACCCAAAAAAAAGAAATAGAAAAAGAAAGGAACATTGTTGGATGGTAAAAGGTCTGGTTTGGCAGAGACCAAAAGGCACGTTGATTGATTCATGCATAATGCAAATGTTCCCAGGAATATTTTCATTTTCTAGTTTTTCTTCTTTTGTTCAGTCTGTATACGTTTACACTGTTCAAGAAATATTGTAATTTTAGAATATTTGGAGAGTTAAGGGCCTAGAAAATTCCGTATTTAATCGTTGTAATCTTAGGATAAAGGAAAAGTTGGATCATTAATAATTGTAGTAAAGACAACTTAGTATTGGTAAAAAAGAGACCCATGAGAATCGTAATAATGGTCCAAAATTCCATCCAGTCAAAGTTACCGAGCGACGTCATAACGTCAAGCCGGAGGAATCGAACGAATCCGGGTGACCGCGCCACATTCGCTCAGTTTCTATGTCAGGGTTCGTTGTGAAGATATCCCTTTTTACATCGAGTCAAAAAGTTACCGAGCGACGTCATAACGTCAAGCCGGAGGAATCGAACGAATCCGGGTGACCGCGCCACATTCGCTCAGTTTCTATGTCAGGATTCGTTGTGGAGATATCCCTTTTTACATCGAGTCAAAAAGTTACCGAGCGACGTCATAACGTCAAGCCGGAGGAATCGAACGAATCCGGGTGACCGCGCCACATTCGCTCAGTTTCTATGTCAGGATTCGTTGTGGAGATATCCCTTTTTACATCGAGTCAAAAAGTTACCGAGCGATGCAGAACATCAAGCCGGAGGAACCGAACGATTCTGGGTGTATGACCTGCATTCGCTCGGTTTATGAATCAATGAATCATTTCATGATTCATTGTCGAAGCGTTG